>CM043701.1:60855649-63563982 GCA_023935145.1 Bretschneidera sinensis | reverse complement strand
CAGCAACCACTAGGACAGGGGCATGTGCACTACGGTGCTCGACCGTGTGCACTTGGAACCCTAGAGTGTGCTACATGGTGTCAGATGGCTTGGCATCACAACAGATGAGTTCTTTAGACTTCTTCGCTTCTACTATAGCGAGAGATTGTGGTTTCCCACAGATGGCGCCAATCTGTTGGTGCCAAAAATTGTTGGTGCTGACGTGGCCTGGAAGCTGACGTGGCCTGGTTGAGGACTCGACCTCAGTGAGGACTTGCCCTGGTTGAGGACTCGACCTGAGTGGGGACTTGGCTTGGATCCTGCACAAGTGACAAGGGTGAATTGAAGGTCCTCGGAAGGAGGGGAGGGGGAGACCTCCAAGGGCACTCCGATGCTTAAGTTACCAAGGATTTGAAGGTGAAGCCGAGGGTTCGAAAGAGGAACCGAGGGCTTAAGCAAATCAAGTGTAAGTGCAGATGTGTATGAATGAATTGTGAAGTCCATACCTTGGCCCATTTATAGTTGTCTGCTAGTGGGGAGGGTATGATTACAAGCTCAAGAGAGGGGGCATTGTAGGGTGGATGCAGGGCGACTGCAGGGCTAGGCTGTCGTAGGGTAGCTGCGGAGTGGTCATAGGGTGGCTGGTGGCTGTTGGGTGTCAAGTCGTAGGGGAGATCCAGGCCTAGGTTTGCTGGACCATCCTTCATAGGCTTGGAGATTTTACTGGGCCGGAGAAAATATTGATTGCTTGTCTGGGTTGGAGACTTTACTAGACCAGAACGCTTCTTAGGCTGGAAGGCCTGTTGGGCCTGTCGGGTTGGAGCACCCTGCTGGGCTCGGAGTTTGCTTGGGCCGGAGAGTCTAGCCGGGCCTAGAGCTTATTTGGGCCAGACTGTTCTGGTGGGCTTGGTGCTCATTCGGGCCAAAATATATTGGGCCATATCAATCTCTTTAGAGATTTTCTTGGTTGGCTCGGCGCAAATACAAGCATTTGCACCGAATCAATAACATCTCGACGCCTTAGTAATTGTAGACCAAACATGCAACAGTTGAGAGGTTAACCATGATTAAGAAACTTCAACTGATGTAAGACACATGTCCATGCTTTCTCCCAAAAGTTGAGCCAACTTTCTCACGAAATTCCATTCTCTTACATCCGTTTTCCATGTAACTCTCTCTCATCCCTCTGTCTCTCTCTCTCTCATTTCAAATTCCCATCTCACTCTCTCTCGGTTTCAGAATTCAATGATGTGCAAAGCATAAAAGGGTATATATTGCAGTAGGAAAACATATGGAGTTTGCAATGAAGCATTTATTTGAGGCGGAGTACAAGCTCTGTATCGATGTTTTTGAGAGAATCAAATTGGATGTTTGGATGGGTTGCTTTGCCAAGATAGCTGCTCAGGCTCGTGTTCTTGCCTTTCTCAATTTGGGAAAATTGTTACTAAGAGCAAAAAAATAGCCATTCAAACTTATGAAGTTGTTGGATATCTTTGCTTCTTTGAACAGACTGAATTTGGATTTTAACGGCTGTTGTGGGGGTGATGTAGTACTTTTGTTCAAAAAATAAGAGTAAAAAAATAATTTTACATATATTATATTGAATTAAATAATTCATTAATAAAAGATTTAGTATTGATTTGAAAGATAATATTGAAAATTTTATTGAAAACAGTTAGAAATTTTTTATAAAAAAAGTGCTGAAAATTTTCGAAATTGAAATGAAAAAATTTTGAAAAAAAATATTGATTAAAATTGAGGAAAATAATTATAAAAAAATTGAAATAAAATATAATTATTTTATATTTCTCTATAAATTTTTTTTAAAAAAAATTGAAGGAAGAAAAGATGAAAATTTGATTTTTAAAAGGTAAATAGCAAAATTGTAATTATATAATGGTAAAATAGTAAATTTTAAATGATGGAAGAATTGTAAATAACCGATGATAAATATGTAAATTGTTTTTAAAAAAAATCGCAAACTTCACGTGAAGCGACAAGAAAAGAAAATAGTCTCTGAGTAGTGAAGCGAAAAAAAAAAATCTCTGAACGATGAAGCAGTAGGAAAAAATCTTTGAATGGTGAATTGGTGGGAAAAAAAAGAAGAAAGAGAAGCTTATAAGTCTCTTAAATGCTCAAAGACTTTATTTTCCTACCAAATCCCGTTTGGTTTCTTTCTTTCTTCAATTCAAATTTCTTAGCAAAAAATTATAAAAAAAAAAAATTTCTTCAATATTAGATATAGTTACAGTCATTCAATTATAATAGCAAGATTTTATTATACTTGAGGTAAATTTTCAATAAGACTCATAACTAAATAATTATATTGTTTGAGTTAAGTTATGAAATAGTAACATTTATGAAAGTTTATGATTACGTGTTGGTAATCAGCAATCTCAAGAAATTATTGAAAGGAGCAGAAAATGTAAGGAGGTGATCCACGGGTAGCTTTAGTAATCGAGACCAATAAAAATAAGAATTTATAATATTTGAATAAATTGTTGAATTATAATGATTGAATGATGTATTTTCTGTTATGTATGATAATTGATTGATCTATTGATTATAGATTAAATAGTATGTTGAATATTAATTATATAAGAATTTATATTTTAAACATGATGGATTAATGAAAAATATGCTGAAAATTATATGAAATTTCTGAAATTATGATTGAAAAATTGATATGGTATGTGATGAGACAATTCAATAAATATGATAAAAATAACAATTTTGAGAAAGAGCTAGATAGTTGAATTGAATGCTTTGATGTATGCTTGCTTGCATGTTATTGCTTATATGCATAAAAGGGAAGATCAGGAAGGCAGCTGGTTTGGTTGAGAAGACCAAGAAGACAGTTGGTCTAGCTGAGAAGACCAGGAAGGTAGCTGGTCTGGCTGAAACATGTCGACATGTGTGAAGACATTCTCGGATGATAAGATAAAATGATCTGATGAGAAAAAAAGAAATATAATTCAAATTCATGCATTATATTTGTTTTCAATATTTATTAATAATGATTGGGATACTAAAGAATTAGTTTTAATTATTAAATGATGGATAGATAAATGAGTCTCATAATGAGAAAATGTTGATGATAGATAAATAGAAAGGATGATAGAATAAAGAATTATATTATTGATTGTTTGTATGATGTGATATTTATGATGATATTCAATCGAAAATATCAAATTGATAAAATATATGAGATATATGCATTAAAAGATGATAGCATGATAATTTATTTATTAAGAAAAAATTGATAAATGATTGAATTAGGATGTGAGAAGAGATAGATGATTAATTATGCTGATTTAACAATGAATGAATATGACTAGAAGTATACATATCAAGTACTTCTAGTAAATTTAATTCACTAAGCTTGTGAAACTCACTCCTCATTATTAAATAATTTTAGGTAGCGGGCATGACAGATAAATTTAGGAGCTGAGATTCAGACTGAGTTATTATTTGTAAGTCTCGTGGTCCACATCCTCAGACCAATGGAAGATAATTTTTTTGTTTGTAGATATTCATACATAATATGTTGTATATATTGTTTCAGATGGGATATTAATAGTGTAATTCCTCTGTTGAGGGTTGAGGGTTGAGGGTTGATGTATATATAGTTTCAGTCGATGTATGTTTTTATATTGTTGTATATATATGTTGCGTTGGGATTTCAAAACCTGATGACACTGTCTCAGGGGTGGCCAACCCGGGATGGGTCGTTATAATTTTGGTATCAAAGCATTAGACTTTATGATCCTGTAGACTGCGTAAATATTTAAAGAAGTGGAAGATTTAAATAAACTATATTTTAATGCGAAGTCTAAGGATGACACATGGATGTGCTAGAGCTAGAGGTAGAGTATTGAACCAAAGAGGATGTGGTAGACCCCCAGTATTTAGAAGAGCTGAAGTTAAGAGGGAGGTCGAGTCTGTGGTTCATGCAAGGGAACAGGTTGCTAGCACAGCTGGTACTGGTTGAATTATGCCCAAACAGTACTACGCGGTAGCAGCAGTATAGAATGGGGTGTCGATCCCACGAAGAGAACATTCTACAATCAAAATCTCAAGCAAAATAATAATAGAAACAAAATTTAAAAATTAATATTAAGAAAATGTTGAGAATTAAATAATACAATTGAATTAAGAGAAAAAATCAATAATGAGTAACACAACGGTCAAAGAATTCCTCTTAAATTTCACAGCTTCAACTTGTATCAATTCAGTAATTATAACTCAACTACGTATTTCACATCCATAATCGAAAAATAATAGTGAGAGCACCAAAAATATTCTTTTGTAAATTATTATGAGAAATCCCCTTCTTGTTTTTACAAGTAATGCAACGGTCAATGACCGATCCAGAGACAATAACACAGTAAAGGACCAGCATATATAATTAATTTACTGAAATCAATTGCATCCTAAATTCCACACATAAGAGAAGTATAACTAAACTTATATGGAGAAAAAGAACAACAATCACCCGAGTTAAATAAAATCTATGGGAAAAGAAAATATAATTTTCAATCACACAAAAAATCAACTTCAATATTAAATAAAGGGAACAACTCAAAATAATTATTCAATGTTAAAAACACAAATACTGAATTAAATACAAGCTAAACCCGCTATGTCTAGGAGCTCATCTCTTCGCCTTGGTTGAAACTTAGCCTAGTCGATAATATATAATCACAACAGCTCTCTAGAAATTCAGTGTGTATCTCTTCAGCCCCCTGTTCAGCTCTCTGTTCTCTGAGTCTAAAATCTTATATATAGCTATATGGAGATGGCTTTGTAGACAGAAAAGTCACCCTAGGGTTTCTGTTCAGGCCGTGCGCTTCTGCTGCTGTCCAGGCCCGGTTTTGATGCTGTCCAAGCTCGGTTTTGCTATCCAGAACCGATCCAGTTGTGCTGCTGTACAGGCCATGCAAATCAAAAAACAATCATAATATAATAGCTCCTTCACTTCTGCCATGCTGAACTCACGCACAGCCTGACATTTGTCTACTAAAACTGCCATAACTTTCCTTAGAAATATCATATTTATGAGCCATAAAATTCTCCAAAAAATAGACATCCATATCTTTCCAAACATATATGGCTTATCTCTTAGTTCTTCCTAAATCAATATAGTTGAATCCACAAAAATGACTGATCTGTATGGACAATTCTGGTAATTTAGTGAAACTCCTTTTCACCATTTGCTAGTGACAACATGACTTAGTAAAATGCTCAATTTATCTTTAACAGTCTAGAAATGATGGGTTTTGTTGCGCTCAGTTTGGGAATCCCGGTTTCCCTGCTCTAAACTAGTGCGGATGTTGTGGATTCTTTCGAACATATTTTATGTATTTTTTGTTTAAGGCTTCTTTGTTTTTTTTAAATCTGCAAAACACAGAATTCTCCAAAGGACCACACTTGTCAAGAAATTCAATGAATAATCAAAATTAATCTAATATATATAATTAACTCTATCTGAAGTGTATTTTCATGCCCTAATCACAACCCCCAACCAACTCATTGCTAGTACCTAGTGATGCAAGCAAAACAACAATGCATGAAAAGTAACGTAGCATGAATGTTGTTTATTCGAGAATTTTGCAGAACTGTCTAGCATTCAAACAAACATTGGCTAAAGCTCACAGATGCTAACAAGATGTTCAAATCATGTCTTTTAAGACACTGTGAGTGTGTGCACTTAGCCTAAAACTTCTTACCAGAAGCCAATGATGCATAAAACTTTAAATTCAACCAAGAAAGAAGTATCAACTCCATTATCCTCACAGGTAAAGTGTTTATCAATTTAAAGAGTCAAGGTATTTGCTCATGGAGTTGGAAAGCAGATAAAACCACTCAGTGAAAGGGTTAACCAATTTAGGACAAGCAAGTGAACAAGAATCGACAACAAGATAGGCTAATCACACAATTCAGAACACTTTATCCAACTTACCAATATAATGCCTCGAAATTTCAATGGTTAATCAATAAGCCTTGGTGTTGAAGCTCATTTCTTTTGAGTGTGGTGCCACAACTTATATTCCTTAAATTTTTTAATCTTTCTTCTTTCGAATACAAACTGAAAACTGATGTTTTCTTTTTCTTATTTTCTTCTCTCTTTTTTCTTTTTTCTTTTAGAGAATTACAATATAAATAAATAAACTGATGGAAGAAGAATCAATCCCAAAATATTTTCGATAATCAAAACTCTGTGCAAATTTCAATGATAGATTTGAAGGCTTCGACGACTAACCAAATCATTTCTCCACATGTAAGGTAAGCCAAACAAAGCATCTCAAATAGCAATAAAAATCAATTCAAGTAGGCAATCAAAGTTCACAATGCTAGTTTTCTCAGACTCTCCACTCAATAAAAACAAATGTGCTTTAAACATGGTTAAAAACCAAAGATCATATGCATCACTCTTTAAACAATCCACAAAGCTTAGTATGTATACAAAAATGAGTTTCCAAAAAAAAATCAGTGTTAATCAAGATAGTGTCATTGGATCTTGATGAAAACAAAGTTGTAATCATGCATCAGTAGTTCACAAAATCGCGAAATCTCACAAACATGCCATGATGGTTTCACACAAAACAATATATAACAAGCATGCATATGCTACCATCCCCAACCAGAATGTGATAGTTTCCTAGTCACCAAAAGATAAGAAATTCATACCGACGGGAGATAGGAACTCCAATAACGTAGCATAGGTAAACCTGCATCACAACAAAACATAAAAGCAAACAGGGCAAAACAAAAAAAACTAAACTAGGATGCAGTAAAATATAATATAGATAGAAGTACCGAACATCAATCAAAGTAGACAGGGACAACCAGAGAGATCTCCTCTGGTTCCTCTACTTTCTCCACATAGTGCTTCAGACGTTACCCATTCACTCGAAATACTCTCCCATCTTTTGAATCTTCTATCTCAATTGAACCATCGGGAAAAACTTGCTTAACCACGAATGGGCCGGTCCATCTCAATTTTAGCTTGTCGAGATGAAGGTAAAGCCTCGATTCATAGAGGTGGACTTGTTGATTGGGCTCGAAATGCTTCCTCATAATTTTCTTGTCATGAGCCGCCTTCATCTTCGCCTTGTAGATTCTAGAGTTGTCGTAGGCATCATTTTGCAACTCTTCAATCTCAGCCAACTGAAGCTTCCTATGAATTCATGCATCATTAAGATCAAAGTTAATGCTCTTTACAGCCTAATAAGCACGATGTTCTAACTCAACCAGTAGATGGCAAGCTTTTCCATAGATAAGTTGGTACAGAGACATCCCGAGGTTGGTCTTGTAAGCAGTACGGTAAGCCCTAAAGAGTGTCGGGAAGGCACAAAGACCAATCTTTTTTATTCGGGTTCACCATCTTCTCCAATATTTGCTTCACCTCTCGGTTGGCCATTCATCTATGGGTGGTAGGCGTTAGTGACCTTGTGGTGCACTCCATACCTGCGGATCAAAGCTTTAAAAGAACAGTTACAAAAATGAGTGCCTTGATCATTAATCATAGCTCGAGGCATGCCGAATCTGGAGAAAATGTTTTCCTTAAGAAATTCGACAACACTGTTGTTGTCATTGTTTCTGCACGCCACAGCCTCTACCCATTTGGACACATAGTCCACTACAAGCAAGATATATAGATACACAAAGTAAGGTGGAAAGGATTCCATAAAATTGATCCCTCAACAATCAAATATTTCAATGACAAGAATCAGGTTAAGGGGCATCATATGCCTTCGGGAAATAGCACTAAGCTTTTGGCATCTATCACAAGAACGACAAAAATTGTTAGTGTCTTTAAATAAAGAATGCCAATATAATCTAGACTGTAAAATTTTTGCGACAGTTTTTTTCATAGAAAAATGACAGCAACAAGCTGAACTATGACAAAAATGTAAGACACTATCAATCTTAACTACAAGGATGCATCTCCTCATAATTTGGTTAGGGAAATACTTATAAAGATAAGGGTCATCTCAATAGAAATTTCTTACCTCGATCAAAAATTTGCGCTTATCTTGCGCACTCCATGTGCATGGCATTTCACTGGAAACCAAGTAATTTACAATGTGCGCATACCATGGTACTTGGCTTACGGTGAATAGATGTTCGTTGGGGAAGTCATCTCAGATGGGTGGCCTATCGACAAACTCATTGAACTCCAGGTGAGACAAGTGATCTACCACCACATTCTCCACCCCCTTCTTATCCTTAATTATTTAATCAAATTTGTGAAAAAGTAAAATCCACCTAATCAATCTTTCCTTAGCATCATTCTTTAAAAAAAGGTACTTAAGGGCTGCATGGTCAGTAAAAACAGTGATAGGTGTACCAATCAGATAAGCACAAAATTTATTTAGGGCAAAGACTACCACTAGCAATTCTTTTTCAATAGTGGAATAATTCATTTATGCATTATTAAGAGTTCTACTAGCATAGTATACAACAAAGGGCTTCCCCTCCCTTCGTTGTCCCAAAATTGCCCCATCGCATAATTACTCGCGTCACACATAATCTCAAACGGTAAATTCCAATATGGTGACTGCACAATGGGGGCAGACGTAAGCCTATCAATGAGTGTTCGAAAAGCATCCTCACACTCTTGTGTCCAATTGAACATGGCTTCCTTAGCTAGAAGTTACATAATGGTCTAGATATAGCAGAGAAACTCTGTATAAACCTCCTGTAAAAACTGGCATACCCAAGAAAGGATCTAACATCCTTAATAGTTTTGGGTGTGGGCAATTTAGAGATCAATTATATTTTTGATTTATCCACTTCGATCCCTTTAGAAATTATGTGCCCCAAAACTAGTCTAGAGGGAACCATTAAATGACATTTTTCCCAAATAAGTACTAGACTTTTTTCTTCACATCTACTCAAAACAACCTGTAAATGGAGTAGGCATAAATCAAAAGAATCACCAAACATAGTCAAATCATCTATAAATATTTCCGTAAATTTTTCGACCATATCACTCAATATACTCATCATGTATCTTTGAAATGTAGTCGGCGCATTACACTGTCTAAAAGGTATACGTCGAAATGCATAAGTACCAAATGGGCATATGAACGTAGTCTTATCCTGATCTTCTAATATAATCTCTATCTGATAATATCCTGAATACCTGTCTAGAAAGCAATAGAAGGGATGGCCAACTACACGTTCTAATATTTGGTCTAAAAATAGAAGTGGAAAGTGATCCTTGCAGGTGGCAGAATTAAGTTTTCTATAGTCTATGCACATGCACCACCCTGTCACTACCTTGGTAGGAACAAGCATCCCCTCTGAGTTGGTTACCACAGTTACCCTAGACGTTTTAGGTACTACTTGAGTCAGGCTAACCCATTTACTATCAGAGATGGAGTAAACGATACCCGCATCTAATAACTTTAAAACTTCCTTTTTCACGACTTCTTTTATAGTGGGGTTAAGTCATCTCTAGGGGTTTCTACGAGGGTTAGCTCATTCCTTTGAATGGATCCTATAGGAACATATCAAGGGGCTAATACCTTTAATGTCAATAATTGTCCATCCTAATGTAGCTTTGTGCTTACTTAACATGTCAAACAATTCCTTTTCTTGTGATTCACTAAGTACAGAGGAAATAATAACAGGAAAGGTATCATCTGGTCCCAAAATGCATGTTTGAGTCCCTTAGGTAGCATCACTAAGTCAATCTTTGAGGTCTCCTCAGCAGATGGCTTAGGTCTCTCTCCATCTCTTGGTAATTCCTCGAAGCTTGGTTTCCATTTTTGTTCTCCTTTATCCTTTGACCCTGAAATAGTAGAAACATCAAAAACATCGTCAGGATAAAGTGAACTCTCATAATCAAAAATATCAAAGAGATACTCTAAAGATTTTGAATGTTTACTTAAGTGAGCTTCCTCTGGGATCAGTATATCTATCATATAAGTATGATAACAATCATCATCATTATGTGGTTACCTTTCGATGTTGAAAATGTTGACCTCTAGAGTCATGTTCCTAAAAGACAGCTTCATTAGATCATTCCTACAATTAATAAGAGCATTAGAGGTGGCCAAGAAAGGTCTTCCTAAATCAATTGGAACTTTAGACTCAATATCAACCACAAAATAAGTATCCAGAATGAAAAAATCAACAAGATAGTAGAACTTATCTATCTATATTAGTACATCTTCAACTATCCCCATTAGTTGTTTAGTCGACCAGTCAGCCAACTGTAGTACCAAAGATATGGGTTTGATCTCTCCTAGACCCAGTTACAAGTAGACAGTGTAAGGCATTAGGTTCACATCGGCTCCTAAATCCAGCAAAACTTGATCGATCTTATGAGTCCCAATTTGACAAGTGATCATGGGATACCCTGGGTCTTTATATTTAAGCGGTATCTTTTGCTCAATCACCGCACTCACTTACTCAGTCAAGAATGCAGTCTTCTTGACTTAATGCTTCCTTTTTATAGTGTATAGATCCTTGATCGCCTTTGCATAAGTTGGTACCTATTTAATCACACGAAGTAAAGGCAACTTAATTTTAACTTGTTTAAAATGTTCTAGGATCTCACCCTGTATTTTTGGAAATTTTCTTTTTCGTCGGAGTGATTAGGGAAAAGGGACTTGAACCAAATTTTTTTCATTTGGCTCATTCTTGGGGGTGTTCTCCTCGATACTCAGAGAGGTGCTCGTGGTCATCATCTGACTTGGTCCATCTAACACCTTACCACTCCGAGTAGTTATGGTATTGACCTCTATGATATTTTGTGAATCTAAAGTAGAGATTTGTGCCATATGTTGCCCCCTTGGATTTTATTGAGGCTGAGATGGGAATTTGCCTCGCTCTTGCACTGCAAGAAAACTTGTTAGCTTAGTTATTTGACTTTTAATTTCCTTGTTCTCTTCCATTACCTATGTCACAGCAGTTTCTAATCTCTAAATAATTTTACCTTATGACTCCATAAATGCGTTTAATTTTTCCTCTAAAGGGATTCTATTAGGTTGCGCATTGTATGAGGTTACAGGGTATGACACAAGTGGATGTGCATGTGTATATGTGGGTTGGTTTGAGTCAGGCCTCTAGCTAAAGTTCGGGTGGTTACTCCAACCAGGATTATATGTATTGGAGAAAGGATTATGAGGCTTCTTGTAAATCCCTAACGCGTTACATTGTTCATCAAAAACCCCTCTCATCTCTGCGTAAGTCGGGCAATCCTGAGCTTAGTGTTCTACTCCCCCACATAAGAAACAAGCACCTTATGACTCAACTCTTGCAACAGTATGGGTAAGTCTACCATCTTGGGTCTTAAGTGCCTCTAACTCTTGAGTTCCTCGCTCTAATTTGGCTTTCATGCTATCCTCTTCCCTAAGTTGGTAGATCCCTGTCGGTCTTGCTCTATTTGTGCTTCCAACAGCACTGGGCTTTGTGCAAGTGTGGGCCTTCTCAGCCAAGTCATTCAGATACTCAATTGCATCATCGGGGTCCTTTTGCATAAAGTTCCTGTTGCATATCATCTCTATGAATTGACGCTCTCTACTCGTAAGTCCCTCGTAAAAATGACTAACTACACACCAACTCTCGTACCCATGGTGTGGACACATATTTAACAAATCCTTATACCTATCCCATGCCTGATATAATGTCTTGCTATCATTTTTGGTAGAAATTTGTCTTCTCAGACCATTGGTTTTGTGAAGTGGGAAGTATTTATTGAAAAATGCTTACGTAATTTCTTCCCATGAACCTATGGACCTCAACCGCAAAGAGTATAGCCAACTCTTTGCTTTGTCCTTCAAAGAAAAAGCAAAGAACCTCAGTTTAACCAAGTTAATAGCCTCAAGTCTGCCATGAAACATGGCCACCACTTCCTCAAATCTGTATGTGGTGTGTTTGGTCGAAACATGATGCATGATGATGTAGATATGTGTGTGGGATGAAGGTAGTCATTTAAGGTCCTAACAGGGTCATCTCCATGATTGCTCATGGTGTTAGAGCTTGTGTTTGAACCTGTTTCACTCCTAATGTAATTCGGTGGGTATTCTAACTGAAGGATTCTAACCAATCGTCCGTGTTCATCTCTATCCCAACGCATATACCACCAACACTCTCTTTTTTTTATTTGATTTGATTTTTTTAATTATTAATTAATTAATTTTTTGAATAAAAAAAGCTAAAAAATAAACTAAAGCTAGAATTAAAAAAGAAACTAAAAGAAAGAGTTAGGAAAGATAGTACCCGAAAACCTCTTTGTAAACTGACACTCTCCCCGGCAACGGGGCCAAAATTTGAATTACGCTCAAATAATACTATACAGTAGCAGCAATATAGAATGGAGTGTCGATCCCACGAAGAGAATGTTCTATAATCAAAGTCTCATGAAAAAAATAACATAAACAAAATTTAAAAATTAATATTAAGAAAATGTTGAGAATTAAAGAATTAAGTGAAAGAAAATCAATAATAAGTAGCACAACGGTCCAAGAATCCCCCCTAAATTTCACAGCTTCAACTTGTATCAATTCAGTAATTATAACTCAACTATATATTTCATATCCCAAATACGTAATTGAAAAATAATAGTGAAAGCACCAAAAATATTCTTTTGTAAATTATTATGAGAAATCCCCTTATTGTTTTTACAAGTAATGCAACGGTCAATCATATATGATATCTTAAGTCGACGATATATCTGGGTACACTAACACAGTAAAGGACTAGCATATATAATTAATATACCGAAATCAATTACATCCTAAATTCCACACATAAGAGAAGCATGACTGAAACTTATATGGAGAAAAAGAACAACAATCACCAGAGTTAAATAAAATCTATGGTAGAAGAAAATATAATTATCTATCACACAAAAACATCAACTTCAATACTAAATGAAGGGAATAACTCAAAATAATTATTCAATGTTAAAAACACAAATATTGAATTAAATAAAAGCCAAACCCACTATGTCTAGGAGTTCATCTCTTTGTCTTGGTTGAAACTTATCCTAGCCGATAATATATAATCACAACAGCTCTCTAGAAATTCAGTGTGTATCTCTTCAGCCCCCTATTCAACCCTCTGTTATTTGAGTATAAAATCCTATAAATAACTGTATGGAGACGGCTTTGTAGACATAAAAGTCACCCTAAGGTTTCTGTTCAGACCGTGTGCTTCTGTTGCTGTCCAGTCGTGCGTTTGCTGCTATCCAAGCTCTGTTTCTGCTATCAAAACTGGTCTAGTTGTGCTGCTATCCAGGCCACGCAAATCCCAAAAAAAATCAAAATTTAATAGCTTCTTCGCTTTTGCTACGCTGAAATCATGCATAACCTAGCCTTTGTATACCAAAACTGCCATAACTTTCTCTAGAAAAATCATATTTACGAGCCGTAAAATTCTCTAGAAAATATACATATGGATCTTTCAAAATATATTGCTCATCTCCTAGTTCTTCCTGAATCAATATAGTTTAATCCACAAAAATGACTGATCTGTATAGGCAATTCTGGCAATTTAGTTAAACTTTTTCTCACCCTTTGCTAGTGACAACATAACTTAGCAAAAAGCTTAATTTATCTTTAACAGTCTAGAAATGATGGGTTTTGCTGCACTCATCTTGGAAAACCCAGTTTCCCTGCTCTGAACTGGTCCGGATGTTGTGGATTCTTTCGAACATATTTTATATATTTTTTTGTTTAAGGCTTCTTTGTTTTTTAAATCTGTAATACACACTAAAACACAAAATTCTCCAAAGGACCACACTTGTCAAGAAATTCAATGAATAATCAAAATTAATCTCAACAAATGCATATAATTAACTCTATTTGAAGTGCATTTTCATGCCTTAATCACTAGTAGAGGGGGGAGAGAATATGATATTAGGAGAGATAAGCTGAGAGAAGTTCTTGATCATGCTTTAGAGAGAATAAATACAATATAAAAAAGAGCTGATAATTTACAGAGGAGACTAGAGGAAAGGGCTAGAACAGAGCCTGATGTGGTGAGACAAGAGATTTATGAGGGAGAGGGTGTGTTTCCACATGAGATGCAAGGAGATTATTTTGTGAGATTTATTAAATTTAAACCCCAGTCTTTTAGAGTATCTGTAAATCCTTTTGAGGTTAAGTAGTGGATTAAACATGTTGAGAAATATTTTGAAGTCTTACCAGTGACAGATAGGCATAAGGTTGTTTTTGCTTCATTTAAGCTAGAAGGTGAGCCATCTCAATGGTGGGAGGATATTCTACCTAGATTAAGTACACAGGTAGATCAACTCTTAACTTGACGTAAGTTTAAGGATGTGTTCTTTGCGAAGTATTTTCCATATATGTTTTGAGCACAACAAGAGAAAGATTTTATTCATTTAAGGCAGAATACTTTATATGTGGCTGAGTATGATAGTAGATTTATAGCCCTATCGAGATTTGTACATGAGTTAGTAAATACGGAGGAGAGGAAATGTAAGATATTTTTAGACAGGTTAGACTATGAAATTCAAACTAAACTCTCTTATACGAGTATTATGAATTATACTATAATGGTAGATAAAGCATTACAGCTTGAGAAAGATGTGATGGAGTTTAGAGGTAGGAAGGATTGGTTGGAGAGGTCTAGCTTTGAGGGACCCATAGGTGGTAGTAGTATGAGTGTGTAGGGTGGGAGACCACTCCAAAGGGGGCGTTCCTTATCACAATGAACTATGACGCAGAGTCAGAGACAAGCAGTATCTGTTGCTTTTGTAGCCCAAAGTAATATTGATGGGACCTTTAGATTTGGGAGACAAGCTATAGGAATTGAAAGTTATGGTAGAAGAGTAAGTATGCCACTAAAGATAAGTGGTAATCTGATGTATGATCGAGAGACAAGAGTTTATTATAGATGTAATCAAATAGGGCATCTATCTCGGAATTGTCCTACTTTGATGTGCTTTTTATGTGGCGAGAGAGGACATATTAGTGTAGATTGTCTAATGGGCAATTTGTTGAGATAAGTGTTAGAGGTGTTGGGAGAAAATAGATGGAGAGAGGTGCTGGATCAGTGAGTATACGGCGCAGAGGTAGAGGATCAGTAGCTGAGAGATGATGTGGTGGTCAGTTATAGCCCAAAGATAGTAGAGTCTATGCATTAACCCAACAGGATGCACAGGTCACTCTTGATTTTGTTATGGGTATAGTATCTATTCTTGATAGACCTGCTAGATTATTAATTGATCTTGGTGCAACCTGTTCTTTTGCATCCAGTGTTGTTATAAAATCTATTGATGCTTGTGTTAGTCCTTTGATGCATGCTGTTATTGTTGAGGTTTCTACTAGGGATAGGATTATTATCAAGACAATTTATCAAGGTTGTGTGATTACTATGGCTAATAAAGAATTTGAAGATGATTTGTTACCTTTAGATATGATAGATTTTGATTTAATTCTGGGGATGAATTGGTTATCTGCATATCATGCTTGGGTAGAATGTTTTAGGAAGAATGTGGTGTTCAGGATACCAGGACAAGAGGAGCTTAAATTTTAGGGAGAACGTGAGATACTTGCCAACTGTCTTATTTTTACCCCGACTGTTAGTAGATGGTTGAAAAAGGGTTGTGAAGGGTAGTTGGCGTACGTAGTGGATTCTAGAAAGGAGATTAGGAAGTTAGAAGAAATCTTAGTAGCGAAAGATTTTTCTGATGTGTTCTTTAAGGAGTTGTCGAGTTTGCCTCCCAATAGGGCGATTGAGTTTTCTATTGAATTGATTCGGTGATCAACACCCATATCTATAACACCTTACAAAATGGCACTAGTTGATTTAAGTTGCTAGATAAACAATTTATTCGACCTAGTATGTCACCTTGGGGAGCCCCTATGTTGTTTGTGAAGAAGAATGATGGAACAATGAGGTTGTGTATTGATTATAGACAGTTGAATAAGATCACTATCAAGAATAAATATCATTTGTGTAGGATAGATGATTTATTTGAGCAGTTACAAGGGGTTAAGGTGTTTTTTAAGATAGACCTGAGATCAGGTTATCATTAATTGAAGATAAATGAGGGGGATGTGTGTAAGACTGCTTTTAGGACACGTATGGCCATCATGAGTTCCTTATGATGCCATTTGGGTTGACTAATGCTCCTGCAACATTTATAGATCTAATGAATTGGGTGTTTAAACCATTCTTGGATAGATTTGTGATTATATTTATTGATGATATTCTGGAATATTCCAAGAATGAAAAGGAGCATGTGCAATATTTAGAGATAGTGTTGGAAATTCTGAGGAGAGAAAAATTGTATGCAAATTTCTCTAAGTGTGAGTTTAGATGGTATAGCAGTTGACCCATAGAAAGTGGAGGTAGTGCTAAATTGGGAAAGACCAACTAGTGTGACTGAAATTAGAAGCTTTTTGGGATTGGCTGGTTATTATAGGAGGTTTATCTAGAATTTTTCTATTATTGCTGGACCATTCACCAAATTGACCAAAAGGAAGTGAAGTTTATATGCTCAGAAGAATGTGAAAAGAGTTTCCAGCTGTTGAAAGAGAAATTGACTACTACTTTGGTATTAATGCTTCCTTATGGTAATGAAGGATTTATGGTATATAGTGATGTGTCACATCAATGGTTAGGATGTGTGTTAATGCAATATAGGAGAGTTATAGCCTATGCTTCTAGGCAATTGAAGAACCATGAGAGAAATTACCTGACCCATGATTTAGAATTGGCTACTATAGTTTTTGCTTTAAAGATTTGTAGACATTATCTGTATGGATTTGAATTTTAGGCAGATGAGGTGGATGGAGTTGATTAGTGACTATGATTGTATAATTCATTGTCATCCAAGCAAGGCAAATATAATAGCTGATGCATTGAGTAGAAAGTCTACTAGGAGATTAGCTACTATTGGGAGTCATGATATTAGCTTAATGATAGAATTAAGATAAATGAGAATGCAATTGAGTATCAATGATAAAGTAGTATTGATGGCAAATATGGTGGTACAATCTTCTATTATTGATCGCTTGTTATAGATGAAAATTATAGATGAAGGGATAGAGAAGATCAGATAGGAAGTATTATGTTGGAAGCTGACTGAGTTTAGAATTAGAGACGATGGTATGGTGGTATTGGGACATAGAGTTTGTGTTCCCAATGATGTTGAGATGATAAAGGAGATACTAAGAGAGGCTCATGATTCTGTATATTCTATGCACCTAGGTAATAATAAGATTTACAGGGGGTTGAGACAGAATTATTGGTAGTCAGGGATGAAAAGGATGTAGTTGAGTATATTTCTAGATGTTTGATTTGTCAATAAGTGAAGTCTGAGAATAGACATTCGGTGGGTTTATTACAGCATCTTCTAGTACCTGAATGGCCATGAGAGAATGTGAGTATGGATTTTGTTTCTAGTTTTCCCCGTACCCAGAGAGGTCATGATGTTGTATGGGTTATAGTGGATAGACTTTCTAAATCTTCGCATTTCCTTCCTATTAAAACTACCTGGAGTCTTGAAAAGTTGACTGAATGGTATGTAGTGGAGATTGTGAGATTACATGGAGTACCTTTGAGCATTGTATCAGATAGAGATTCTAGATTTACTTCTAGATTTTGGAGGGGTTTTCAGAAAGTTATGGGTACACAATTGTAGTTTAGTAAAAATTTTCATCCTCAAACTGATGGACAGACTGAGAGAATCATTAGAATACTAGAAGATATGCTGAGGGCAAGTGTATTGAGTTTTTAAGTGAGCTGGGATACTTATTTACCTTTGATTGAGTTCGCATACAATAATCAGTATCAAGCTAGTATTGGGATGGCACCATTTGAGGCTTTATATGGTAGAAGGTCCAGAACTCCAGTATGTTGGGAAGAAGTTGGAGAAAGAAAGATATTTGGTCCAGAAATGATAGATTAGACTACTGAGAGGACCAAATTGGTTAGAAAGAACCTTAGAGCAGCACAGAATAGACAGAAGGGATATGCTGATAATAGAAGATGACCTCTAGAGTTTAAGGTTGGTGATTGAGTGTATTTGAAGATATCTCTATGGATGGGTTTATTGAGATTTAAAAAGAAAGAAAAGTTGAGTCCAAGATTTGTGAGGCCATATGAGGTAATTGAAAGAGTTGGACCAGTAGCATATAGATTAGATTTGCCTCCAGAGTTAAAGCAATTTCACAATGTGTTTCATGTTTCACTTTTAAGAAAGTGTTTACATGATGAATCCCATAGTTTTCCAAGTTAAGCTACAGAACTTGAGGAATATTTGACCTTTATGCAATACCAGATAGACTTCTAGATAGAAAGGAACAAGTTATGCGTAATAAAGTTATTCCTTTAGTTCAAGTGTTATGACAGAACAAAGATGTTGAAGAAATTACTTGGGAGCATGAGGCAAGAATGAAGAAAGAGTACCCCCAGCTTTTTCATGAGTTAGGTTAGGAAACTTCAGGGACGAAATATTTATAAAGTGGGTAAAATTGTAGTACTCGTATTCATAAAATAAGGGTAAAGAAGTAATTTTACATATATTATATTGAATTAAATAATCTATTGATGAAAGATTTAGTATTGATTTGAAATAATATTGAAAATTTTGTTGATAAATTATTTTGAAAGAAAATATAAATTCTTTATATTTCTCTATAATTTTTATAAAATCTTTTGGAAGGAAGAAAAGATGAAAAATTGATTTTTAAAGGGTAAATGACAAAACTATAATTATGTAATGGCAAAACAATAATTATGCAATGGTAAAACAGTAAATTTTAAATGATGGCAGAATTGTAAATAACTGATGGAAAATATGTAAATTGTATTTAAAAAAAAATCATAGACTTCACGTTAAGCGGTGAGAAAAAAAAATACTCTCTAAGTGGTGAAGCGAAAAAAAAAATCTCTAAATGGTAAAGTGGTAGAAAAAAAATCTTTTAACAGTGAAACGATTGAAAAAAAGGAAGCTTATAAGTCTCTGAAATGATTAGAGACTTTATTTTCCTACCAAATCCTGTTTGGTTTCTTTCTTTCTTCAATTCAAATTTCCTAGCAAAAAGTTATAAAGAAAAATTTTCCAATATTAGAGATAGTTACAGTCATCCAATTACAATAACAAAATTTCATCATATTTGAGGTAAATTTTCAATAAGACTCATAACTAAATAATTATGTTGTTTGAGTTAAGTTATGAAATAGTAAGATTTATGAAAGTTTATAATTAGGTGTTGGAGATCAGTAATCTCAAAAAACTGCTAAAAGGAGTAAGAAATGTAAGGAGTTGATCCACGAGTAGTGATAAGTGCTTAAATATTCATATTTAAGCCCCTTAATTTATATTTGTTAAGCTTTTAGCTTGTGTTATTTCATCCTATTTTATCTCATTTCTGTGTTTATTGTGTTTTTCTAGGGTGTTATATGTTTAGCTTAGGAGTTTGTTACTTTGAGTTGCTTTTCGTTGTTTTACAGGTTCACAAGCACTTGGAAAGAAGTTTCACTAAATTTCTAGAATTTCCCGTACAGATCAGTCATTTTGCAGATTAAACTGTATTGATTCAGGAAGAACCAGGAGATAAGCCATATAATTTTAGAAAGATCTGAATGTCTATTTTCTGGAGAATTTTACAGCTTGTAAAAATGATTTCTCTAGAGAAAGTTATGACAGTTTTAGTAGACAAAGGTCAGACAGTGCACCATGCTGCGCTCGAGCACACAAGACGGTGATCAAGCACACCCACGACATCCCACCTCAATTTGAAACACTTTGCAGTGCAGTTATGCTCGAGCGCACCAGGCTGAGATCGAGCGCACTCGTGCAGTATCCCACATCGGATTAGAAACACATTTCACTCGTGGAGTTGCCCTATAAAAGCCCCACCTCACTTCATCAATCAGGGTGCAATCTCCAAAGCTTTGCTACCAAGTAGTGTGCAGTATGGAGGACTTTGCTACCACTCGGAGAAATCTAGAGGGCTTTTGGGACCAATCTGGGGAATCTCCACTACCAAGCGAGGATGCTCACGAAGAGTTAAAATTTTCCCTTGAGATTTTTGTTGTCCACAATATTTATGGGTAACTAAATTCTCAAGTGGGGTTAGGGATGAACTTACACAGTTGACAGTATTTTTGTTTATTTTTAATTTATATATTTGATCTTTAATTATTAAAACTCTTTTGTTTTATTATTCGCAATTTATTAGTGATGTTTTCTTTTCTGAATAGTCATCGAGTTTATTCTGTTTATGGATTCAATCATGCTTTTTCTATTGAATGGATTAGCTCTTTGATTATGCCGGGATCAATTATTTATCTATATTGATTTAGTTCTTTGCTGCAATATCGCTTCCTGAGTATATTGTGGTCGTTGGATTTTCTCAATAGTGATAATAATTTACGTATTTTAAAAGTGGTGAATGATATTTCAAAGGGTTACATTTGGTTTAATCTTGGTTCATAAATCTACACCGTCCAATTGGGAATTTTGGAATTGAATTCCCAATTGAGTTATTCAATTAATTAAGAATAATTAAAATACCAGATTTGTGCATTTCTTTAGTTTCATACTATTCTTTACTATTCTTTACTATTCTTTTAATTTGTCTCCTTGTGGAATCGACACCCCAAAGCTGTGCTACAACTACCGCGTTATTCTTTGGGCGTAATCAAATTTTGGCGCCGTTGCTGGGGAGATGGTAGAAGAATTGCTAGATAGTTTTTCTTTTCAGCAGTTTGTAAAGGCAGTAACTTCATTCCTACTTTTAGCTTGCTGCATTAATTTTTTTCTTTTCTTTTTTCTCTTTTCTTTCTTTTTATAGTATTTTTATTATTATTTTGTGACCTTGCATGCCCAGATATAGAGACACTTTAAGAAGATTTGCTTGTAAGCCTGTGCTAGAGTCAGAATCACACTTTCTAAATCATTTATTTGATAATCCATCAAGTCTTGAAGAAATGAGTGAACACGGAGATCAACCTACTAGGACCTTTCAAGATTACCTCCACCCTACACGCGTAGCCACACCATCATGCATCATGTTTCCAGCCAATACTCGCCAACTGAATTTTAAAACAGAGATGATACAGTTACTCCTTACGTTTCATTGCTTGGAAAATGAAAACTCATATGTGCACATTAGGGAGTTTGAGGAAGTAGTTGCGACTTTTCATAGTCAAAATGCAACTAATGACATTATGAGACTTAAGTTCTTTCCTTTTTGTTTGAAGGATAAAGCTAAGAGTTAGCTATACTCACTGAGATCACGATCTATTGGGTCATGGAATGAGATGACTCAGGTCTTCTTTAATAAATACTTTCCCCAACATAAGACCAACGATTTAAAAAGGCAAATCTCCACCTTTGCACAAAAGGACAGTGAGACTTTTTATCAGTCTTGGAAGAGATTTAAGGAGTTGTAGAGTATGTGTCCTCACCATGGGTATGAGAATTGGCGCTGAGTGAGCTATTTTTATGAGGGACTTACATATAGAGAGAGCCAATTTGTGGAGATGATGTGTAATGGTGAGTTCTTACAGAAAGATCCTGATGAGGCCATAGAATACCTCAATGAGCTTGCTGAAAAAGCTACACTTAGACTGGACCTAGTGCTACTGAAAGCACAAATAGGTCACGACCTGTAGGGAACCCAAATGGTGGTGGAATTTACCATCTTAGGGAAGAGGATAACCTAAAGGCCAAGGTCGAGATGCTCATTAGGGAGCTAGATGTGTTAAAGACTAAGGGCTTAAAGCTAACACACGTGGTTAATCATGCAGAATCTTTTGGACCATATTTTGTGTGTGGCGGGGTAGATCATCTCACCCAAGAGTGTTCCACATTTGCTGAGATGAGAGGGATGTATGAGGAACAATGTAATGCTTTAGGTATGTACAAGAAGCCTTCTTCACCTTTCTCTAATACCTATAATCCGGGGTGGCACAATCACCCTAATTTTAGCTGGAAGCCTGAAAACCAGCCGCCTGTACAACCCCCTAAATCATATCCTGAAGCATATCATGCACCTGTTACTTCTAGGAGTCCTTTAGAATATACTTTGCATGCTTTTATTAAGGCACAGGGTAAGATGAACCAAAGATGTGAAGCGTTGATTACGCAAGTTGTTAAAGAAAATAAGGAGATAAAGAGCCAAGTGTCCAAATTGATGAGCTCCTTGAGTATGAATGAGCGAGGTAAGTTCCCTTTTCAAGCTCAGTCCACACCCATGGTCAATACATGGTGCAAGAAAATTTGAAGGATGTTAATGCCATTGTGACACGAAGTGATAAGTCATTACACATCCCAACAACGAACAAATTAGAGGATGTGGAAAAGGGTCAATATAGTAGTGATGCCGAGCTGCCCAAGGAACCTGAGGTGACAAAGAGTCTTGTTAAGGTACCATTCCCTCAAGCCTTAAAATCAAGCAAGCAAACTTTGGATCCAAACAATGAAATCCTAGAGAATCTAAGGCAAATAAAAATCAATCTTCCTCTTTTACATGTGATTAAACAAGTTCCTACTTATACAAAAGTTCTCAAGGATTTGTGTATAGTTAAGAGGAAGCACCATGTGAAGAAGACAACGTTCCTGATAGAGTAAGTTAGTGCTCTAATTGAGCAGCGGATTCCTCCCAAGTACAAGGATCCTGGTTGTCCAACCATTGCATGCAGCATTGGAAATCATGGCGTTGGGCAAGCTTTGCTAGATTTAGGAGTTAGCGTGAATCTAATGCCATATTCTATTTATGTGCAGTTGGGGTTAGGAGAAATCAAACCAACCGTTGTGGTATTGCAATTGGCTTACTGTTCAGTCAAAGTACCCCGGGCTGTGGTAGAGGATTTTCTAATTCAAATTGACAAATTTTATTATCCTGTTGATTTCCTAATCCTTGACACTAGCTCTGTTGTTAATACTACTTCTAAAATCCTTTTGATTTTAGGTAGGCCTTTTCTTGCCACTGCTAATGCTCTTATTAATTGCCATAATGGGCTCATGAAGCTGTCTTTTGGAAATATGACCCTCAAGGTGAACATCTTCCATGTTGCAAAACAACCAGAAGACGATGACGAGAGCCGTCAGATATACATGATTGAGTCACTTATCGATAAGGGAGTTTCTATAGCTCATGATTTTGATCCCCTTGAGTATTTTCTTGTTAATACTGAGTTTGATTCTATCAATGATCCATCTGATGTGGTTGATATTTGTGCTATTTTTTATAGAACTTAGGATTATGGCACTCGGGCATGGCAACCGAAGTTTGAGGAGTTTTTTGAGAGAAGTGAAAAACAAATTCCTTCAAGTGTGGAAGCACCCAAATTTGAATTGAAGCCTCTGCTTAAGGGTTTAAAGCATATTTTCCTTGGTCCAGGTGATACTTTTCTTGTTATTATCTCATCTGAATTGTCTAAGTCTCAAGGTGAGAAATTAATTCGGACCCTAAGTGAGCATAAGTCAGCTTTAGGTTGGAGCATGGTAGATATAAAAGGTGTTAGTCCTCTCGTCTGTTCTCATAAAATTAATTTGGAGGAAGGAACTAGCCCTCGTAGAGACTCCCAGCATAAGCTTAATCCCACTATGAAAGAAATGGTGAAGAATGAAGTGTTGAAACTATTAGATGCGAGAATCATATATCCTATTGTTGATAGTAAATGGGTAAGTCATACACAGGTCGTTCCTAAAAATTCAGGTGTTACTGTGGTGAAGAATGACTTGGGAGTGTTAGTCCCTACAAAACTTGTTACTGGGAGGCGGATGTGCATTGATTATAGAAAATTGAATGTTGCCACCTGGAAAGACCATTTTCCCCTCCCTTTTATTGATCAAATTCTTGAGCGTGTTGCTGGTCATCATTTCTATTGTTTCTTGGATGGTTATTCTGGTTATTATCAAATTGAAATTGCATTAGAAGACAAAGATAAAACCACTTTAACTTGTCCTTTTGGTACTTATGCTTTTCGTAGAATGCCATTTAGATTGTGTAATGCACCTGCTACTTTTCAACGTTCCATGATGAGCATTTTTAATGACATGGTTGAAAATTGCATGGAAGTTTTTATGGATGACTTGACTGTTTTATATCTTCTTTTGATACATGCTTATTGAATTTAGAGAGAGTATTGACTCGTTGTGAGGAGAAGGAATTAGTTTTGAATTGGGAAAAATGCCACTTTATGGTACCTTCAGGTATTGTTGTAGGGTATTAATGAGAGTCATAAAATGCATTTTAATAGTACTTATTTGTTAGCATTTTAGGGTTGATCGAGGTTTGAATTACATTTTTATACCTTAATAACTCTAAAGTGATATTCTTGGATCATTGACTTATTTCGGTGCATTTTCAGGTACTTTGTGTTTAAAAGAGATGGAAAAGCTATTTTTGCTTAAAGCACTAAGATTCCATGCATATCGAGGTGAAGGAGTGGTTTCAGTGGGACAAAATGAAGAGAAACCAAGTCTAAGGTGTGTGCGCTGCGGCTTGAAGAAGTCTAAGCCTCAGCCTCCAGAACCAAGCCCAAAAGAGCAAGGAAGCCATCAGTGAGAGCAGCGGCCTGGACCAGTCAGGGTCGCGGCGCCCAGAAGCTTACCTCACCAAGACCAGGCAAAGCCGTGGCACAAGTAAGTGAGAGCCGAAAACACCCTTGGACCTAATTAGGACTTTAATGATGGTTTAAACCCGAAAACACCCTTAGAACTTTTGTATTATAAATAGACCACTTAGGGTTTTGATAGGGAAACATTGATGAAAGCTGAAAACAGAGGAGAGAGCTCGACATTACAGTGTTCAAGCATGAGCCCCATGGCCAACTAATCTCCAAGCAAGGCAAAGGGATGAATCCCTAAGTGTAGTTGTTCTTATTTTCCATTATTGATTCAGTTGTAGTTTAGATTTATTGTCAAAACATTGTTATGATTTACTCTTTAATTTAATTAGAATTTTTTTTTAATCCGGTGATTGCATACTTCTTCTCCATATAAGTCTAGTCAAGCTCTTCTTATGTCAAGTTGTTTGGATGTGATTAAGTGCGGTAGATTTATCTTTTAGGTTTGTCCATTACTGCAATATTGTCATTGAATAAATCTATAGGATAGGTCATGTATGCTTGAATCAAAAGTAAAGAGTAATTCATATCAATTACATTAGGGTTTTCATATGCTTTGATTAAATATACACCGATTGCTTGGTTGGGATGTGAAACTTGCAATTGAGATAAAAAAACTGAATCAAGAATGGAATAAGGCAACGAACCTAGGGAGGATTCCCAGAACCTTGTTGTTTCCCATCTATATAGTCTTCATTATATTTACACAATTCTCTCATACAATTTCATTATTAAAACTCAGATTTACTCATTTGGATTTTATCGTTTCATATTAAAGTTTACATATTCTCTTGTAGTTCGCTTTTCCTTATGGGATCGACACGTCAACTATACACAATAACTGCATATTAGTTTGAGCATAATCAAATTTTGTCGCCGTTGCCGGGGAAGACGTGCTTAAGTACAAGGAAGATTTTCAATGTTGAGACAAGATGGTAATATCGTTCTTTGCTCTTTGTTTTGATTTTCTAATTTTTATTTTTCTGTTTTATTTTTTTCCCTCTAATCCCTTTGGTGTATGCTTAGACTGAGAGATTCGCGAGGTAGATTCATTAAAAGACCTGAAATAGAGTTACCTTCTCTTTCCACGTCCGTTAGATCAAGCCATAGTGTACATCCAAGTGAGAATTTAGAGGATTTTGTTAACATGGACGAAAATCATAATGAAGATGTTGCTAGGACACTTAAAGACTACTTGCGCCCTAGCCGAACGGCCACACCATCTTGTATCATGTTACCCCCTAATGTTCAACAACCTGAGTTTAAGTCGGGCATGATCCAATTGCTACCAACCTTGCATGGATTTGAGAATGAAAACCCTTATATCTATATTAGGGAATTTAAGGAAGTAGTAGCAACCTTTCAAGGTAGGGCTGATATGGTAGACACCGTCAGACTTCGGTTTTTCCCTTTTTCACTTAAGGAAAAAACCAAGGTTTGGCTGTACTCATTAAGGCCTAGGTCCATAGGGAGTTGGGATGAGATGACTCGAGTTTTCTTCTAAAAGCACTTCCCAATCCATAAAACCAACAACCTCAAAAGACAAATCTCAAACTTTGCACAAAAGGAGAGTGAAACCTTATATCAAGTTTGGGAACGTTTCAAGGACCTTTTGAATACTTGTCCACACCATGGCTATGAGAGTTGGCGGGTAGTTAGCTATTTCTATGATGGACTTTTAAGTAGGGAGAGGCAGTTCATAGAAAAGATGTGCAATGGGGAATTTCTTTAAAAAGATCCCGACCAAGCCATAGATTTCCTAGATGACCTATCGAAAAAAGCCCACACTCGGACTGGACCAAATTCCATGGAAAGCACTAAGAGAAATCAACTTGCTGGGATTTATCAACATAAGGAAGAGGACAGCCTTAAAGCTCGTTTAGAGGCCCTAACTAAGGAAATTGAAGCCTTAAAAACCAAGGATGCTAGAACCCCCGAACCAGTTGCTAGGGTAGAGTCCTATGAACCTTGTTTTATGTGTAATGGGGTAGATTATTTACCTAGGGATTGTCTAGCTTATTGTGAGATAAAAGGAGAGTGTAATACTTTAGGTATACCCTTTAAGAAACCATACTCACCTTACTCTAACACCTACAATCCCGGTTGGAAGAATCACTTTAATTTTAGTTGGAGATCCGATATGCAACCTCTTGCCCAATTTAGTACCCAATGGCAACCGAAAACAACCTCATTTAATGCACCTTAACAATCTTTACCTTTGGAAGATATGTTTAAATCATTTATGCAGGTACATGCCAAGAGTGTGGAAGAGCAAGGCAAGATAAATCAATGGTTGCTAGAGGCGCAACAAGCGATTAAAGAGGAACAAAAGGTGATAAAGAGTCAACTCACCAAGTTGACTAGTTTTTTGATGGTTCAAGAGCAAGGTCATTTTCCTTCATAGCCACAACCTAATCCAAGGGAACAACATATGGCACAAACCTTCGATCCTGAAAATCAAAATGTTAGAGAGGTTAATGCTATAATCACTCGCACCGGTAAGAAAATTGATGGTCCCACTTCACCATCACACTTGATTCCTAATACCGTGAGCAAAAAGGATGAAGTCCCCAAGGAACAAGAGGCCCATAATGATTATTCTCCACTGGTGCCTTTCCCTCAAGCATTCCTTAAACCTAAGGAGAGAAATTCAGTATTAAAAGGTGAGATTCTTGAACAACTTTAACATGTTAAAATTAACCTCCCTTTTCTTCATGTCATAAAACAGGTTCCCAACTGTGCTAAAGTAATCAAAGATCTATGCACACTCACAATGTGAAGAAGACGATATTCTTGACGGAGCAAGCAAGTGCAGTAATTGACAGCAAAACACCGCCCAAATATAAAGATCCGGGCTGTCCAACGGTGGCTTGCCAAATTGGAAACAAATCTTGTGGCCAAGCATTGCTAGATTTGGGTGCTAGTGTGAACCTCATGCCATACTCCATATACTTGCAGCTCGGTCTAGGTGAGATCAAACCAACCTCCATGGTACTTCAGTTAGCGGATAGATCGGTAAAAAACCAAGAGGTATTGTGGCAGATGTTTTGTTGCAAATTGATAATTTCTATTATCCTGTTGACTTTTTGGTTTTAGATACCGTTTCTATTGTGAATACGGAGTCAAAAATTCCTTTGATACTTGGAAGACCATTCCTTGCCACCGCCAATGCCCTCATTAATTGTGGGAATGGCCTAATCACATTATCATTTGGAAATAGGACTTTAGAGGTAAATGTTTTCCGAGTCTCAAGGCAGCCACATGAAGAGGATGAGTATTTCGACACTTATATGACTGATAAGCTTAATTTGGAGGATGAGCACATTAAAGATAATTCTAACTCTTTGAAATTCCCTCCTAATAATTTTGAGTTCAATAATTTTTCAATTTATCCCCATGCCGTTAATGTTGTTGATGTTTTTGATAAGTCATAGGGATTTATTAAGAAATCTTGGCAACTATGCTTTGAGGAGTTGCTTGCGAGAAGTCACCTGGGTGCAGGAATCAAATACCCTACTGCTAATAGTAAATGGGCAACACCAAGAATACTTGAGCCACATGTGGTGGACTTTAAGTATTCCTTGCAAAAAGATTATCACTGAGGCCATTGAGTTTGGAGCCTCATCTTCAGCACCACAATGAGGCCAACAGTGAGAGTGGTGCAGTGTCTGGCTGAAGACGTAAAACTTAGCGCACATGGGAGGCACTCCACAGCGTATCCTTTAATTTAATTTTTTTCTATATTTCTTTTTCTTGTTTATTATTAGTATTTTGTTGTTTTCCAATATTACCTTCGTATTTCTTTTTTAGGGACAAATATGCGCAGCAGTTCAATTGGTGGTGCAAAACTTTCGGCTCCATGCACCTTTGGTTAAAAAGAAAGTTTCCTTAAATTTTGCTTTTACATTGAGGACAATGCAATTTTTAAGTTGGGGGTGGAGAAAACATATTCTTTTTTTTTTTAACTGCTGGGTGTCACTTTCCCTTTTTGTCTATTTTTAGCATGCTTTGTGTTAAGCCTTGTAGTTAATTCACATGTCAATGATATGAGCCTAACTGAGATAGCATATAACGTTTAGAATAAGTTGAATTTTGCTTCGGTTTGAAAATAATTGAAGTGTCAATCTTCATTTGGTTTGAGACTCTAGTTTGAAGTAAGATTGTATGATTAGTCTAAAACATTTAGAGAAATTTTATGTGTGATTGTTTTCTGAATACTTTTGCGGTCTTGACAAGCTCTAGAACTTATTTGATAATCACTTGAGCAAATTCCTAGAATGAACACTACTTAGGATATGATGTAGGCCATTTTTGGACCGTTTGAGCCTTTCAAACTTACCCTTGCTATATCTATCACTAGTCACTTGTTTGAGCCTTTTTCTTGAAAAAGAATTTAAGCCTTGTTTCTTTCAATAGCTCATTTACTCATCTTTATGAGCCTAAAAATATTTTATCCTTACCTTTCTTTTAAAAGAACTTAGTTATACACATTTGTTGAGAAGCACTTAAAAGGAGTAAGGATGGAAGTATGAAAAAATATATATATTACTACCATAACCCAAGTATATTAAAGGAGATAAGTTGGGGGTTGTGGAAAGAGTAAAAAAATGAAAAAAGGAAGTGAATGGTCTAATGCCAAAATAGAAAAGAAAAAAAAAGAAAAAAAAGGGGAGAGAAGAAAAAGAGAAGTGAAGTATGGCGAAGAAAGAAGAAAAGAAAAGAAAAGTGGTGACTTATCGAGAGATATGCTCTAATAAAAAAATGGTTGAAAGTGTTGGGTGTTGAAGTAAGATTATCCAGTGCTTAAAAGAAGGCTGTGTTTAAAATTAAGACATTAAGTTCTTTTTTGGTTGAATCCTTCCCGTTCTTTCTTAACCTCTACCTTAGCCTAATGTTACAAGCTTATTAAAGACCTATTGATCCAATGTAGTGTGATTTTTCTATAATAGTGGAGAGTGATTTGAAAAATAAGCCTATAGAGCTTGATTTGTGATTGATATCACGCAATTTATTATGTTTTTAGAGGACAAGACTTGTATTTAGGAATGTTATGCATAAAATCATCCGGATGTTCGAATTAATGGATTGCGGTAAGATGAATGTTAAGAGTCGATAACAATTTTAAGATTGATGTTTGGATTACTTTTGGACTTGGGTGATATTTAATGATTCTATATGTTGTGTGTTATGTGCGATTTCTGAGACAAAAAGTGAATTGCTCCTAGTTTAACACTAACATTGCTTTACTTTGTTTTGATTCCTACCGTAGAATTCATCTCTTGTTTTCGCTTGAATTGCTAGGGACTAGCAATAAGCTAGTTGGGGGTTATGATGAGAGTCATAAAATGCATCTTAACAGTACTTATTTCTTAGTATTTTAGGGTTGATCGAGGTTTGAATTACACTTTTATACCTTAATAACTCTAAAGTGATATTCTTGGATCATTGACTTATTTCGGTGCATTTTCAGGTGCTTTGTGTTTAAAAGAGACGGAAAAGCTATTGTTGCTTGAAGTACTAAGATTCTGTGGGTTTCGAGGTGAAGGAGTGGTTTCGATGGGATAAAATGAAGAGAAACCAAGTCTTAGGTGTGTACGCTGCGGCTTGAAGAAGTCTAATCCTTGGCCTCCACAACCAAACCCAAAAGAGCAAGGAAGCCATTAGTGAGAGCACGGCCTAGACCAGTCAAGACCGCGACGCCTAGAGCCTCCACAAGCATCAGGACCAGGCAGAGCCGTGGTCTAGACCAGTCAAGGCCTCTGTGCCTAGAAGCTTACCTTACCAAGACCAGGCAGAGCCGCGGCACAAGTAAGTGAGAGCCGCGGCGCCCACACGATCTCCTGCTCCGTGTCATGACCTAATTAGGACTTTAATGATGGTTTAAACTTGAAAACACCCTAGGAAATTTTGTATTATAAATAGATCACTTAGGGTTTTGATAGGGAAACATTGATGAAGGCTGGAAACAGAGGAGAGAGCTCAACATTACAGTGTTCAAGCATGAATCCCATTTAACTCACAAAATTTGTCAAAATCTTGATTGCAAAATTCTAAGCCATTATCGGTTCTCAAAACCTTAACTACGTTGTTCGTTTGAGTTTCCAGCAACTTTTTCCACATAACAAACTTTTCAAAGCATCCGATTTATTTTTAAACAAATAAACCCAAACCTTTCTAGAATAGTCATCAATCAAAGAAAGAAAATAAAGATTACCTCCTTGTGTTGGTGTTCTTGCTGGTCCCCAAAGATCGGCATGAATGTAGTTAAGAATACCCTTTGATTTGTGCACTCCGGTGTTGAAGCTAACCCAATGTTACTTCCCAAGAACACAACTCTCGCAGAAATCAAGTTTTTCTACCTTGTCACCATCAAGTAAGCCATCATTGCTGAGAACCTGTAGCCCCTTTTCACTCATATGTCCCAAGTGACTGTGCCAAAGAACCGCCTTATCAATCTCATCCATTAAGCTTGCTGCTTGATCCTTGATCGCTACTTTGATCACCACTAAGGCTTCCTTGGTTATCTTGATCTTTCCTCCCTTTGCTTGGTATGTGTACCCCATGGAATCTAGCTACCCCAATGAGATCAAATTTCTTCTCAAATCTGGAAGATATCTCACATTCCACAGTAGCCTTGTAACTCCATAAAACATCCTCAATTGGATGTCTCCTATGCCCCTCACTTGGCAAGAAGTATTGTTCCCCAAGAAAACCTTTCCCCCCATTGGTTTCATTGAAATTCTTGAACCAATCACGGTGAGGACACATATGATAAGTGCACCCGGAATCCAAGATCAATTTCTTATTACTTTCCCTTTTGCTCACATTTGAGCACACAATAAGAACATCATCATCTTACTGTTCTCCCTTGGCAATTGAAGCCTTTCTATTTTTGGTATGGTCTCTTCCTTTCTCATCCCTTATCATCTTCTTGCAATCTCTCTTGAAATGGCCCTCCTAGTTGTAGTAGTAGCATCGCTTTCCTCCAAACTTTGGTTTAGAATGCGATCTTCCATGGCTTTGTCCTCTACCCTTTGGTTTGTCCCAGTAGTTTCCATATTTGTTGCTGCCATTCCGAGTTGCAAGCCTTCCTCTAATGAACAGACCTTCTTCACTTGATCCTTCCCTCATCTTAGCTTTAAAATCATGAGCTCTTATAGCATTAATCACAATTTCTTTGGTTAGTGTATCTCTTCCATATTCAATAGCATTAATCAAGCTTTCAAAACAATTGGGAAGAGAATTCAACAATATAATAGCCAATTGTTCATCCGGGAATGTTATACTACAACTAGCCAAATCTTGAACTAGTTTATTAAACACATAAAGATTATCTTGTGTTGGAGAGATTATCTACCTAAATAAATATGCAAATAATCGTCCTAGTTTTACTTGCAAGTGCACAAGGTCTGTGGTAGCATAGTGTGCAAGTGTGAGATCATTTCCACAGGGATTGGTGAATTTCGTTTTTGAATTAGTTTCTTCAAGTTTAAAAGGAGAAATAACAAATTTGATTGTGAGTAAATAACAATAACGAGAACATAGGACTACGATATCCACCCTAATTATACTTTCCCACTAAGTAAAGCTTCAATGCTCTAGCCTTATCATGAATATCTAATGGTTGCCAACCTAAGGGCTTGGTCTACACCTTAGGTTATTGATCTCCCTATGCAACGAGTTAGGTATGGTGTATACTCTAACTCTTTTCTCTCTTAAGGGATTCAGCATAGGTGTATACTGAGTTGTTCCTTAAGAGAGCATGAGGGCTGTGGAGATCGGCAACCACACGGGACCTAGGGCTTGGTCTGCTCCTGGTTTCCTATGTTGATTAACCTGAGAATCTGGTGTGGATATCCCTTGTTACTAATGTCGAACCCAGGACTCAGTCATCCAAATTGATTCGACTAACTTATCCATACCACATGCATACATTGATCAGGCACATACATATGAGGAATGTAAATACAAACAGGTATTAATTAAGTTAAATATTCTAACAAGGCTATAGCAAAGAAAATCAATGAATGAACATGTGGAAAAGCATAATTAGGGCTTCAATCGAGCCCTATAGGAGTTTAGTTACACATACTAAGTAAACTAAACATTCTAAATATAATGAAATAAAAACATAAAACTAAAACCGAAGAAGACTCGGGAGACGAGTCGTCAATTCCTCTCCTAAGCTCTCTACTTCGAATCTAGAACAAAAGGTATGGTTTATTTGTTTTACAGGGCTATTTATAGGGTCCACTTGGTGTCCCAAAACCCTAATTCCTTTTTGAAGTTGGAAGACTTCTTTCCATATCTGGCTCTGCCACCTCTGGAGTGATTGCGCTCGAGCGTATGCGAGATACGCTAGAGCACAAGTGTGTGCTTGATTATGCCCAAAACATAACATGGTTATTTGTAGTACAGCTTTGGGGTGTCGATTCCACAGGAAAACAAGTTAATTACAGAAGAAGGTGTAAATTTTAACACAAACGATAAAAGATTGATTGAAAGAATTTGAATTATGTGAAAATAGTGTGAAGGAAATTGTGTAAATAGATTTAATAAGAAATAGCAAGGTTCTGGAAATCCTCCCTAGATTCGTTGCCCTAATCCTAACTTGATTCAGTTGCCCTAATCCTAACTTGATTTAGGAGACCGAGATCAATCCTAAAATGCTAACAATTAACCACTGTTGAGAGGCATTTTATGACTCTCATCATAACCCCCAACTAGCTTATTGCTAGTCCCTAGCAATTCAAGCGAAATTAAGAGATGAATTCTATGGTGGGAATCAAAGTAAATGAAAAGCAATATTAGTGTTAACCAAGAGTAATTCACATTTTGTCTCAAAAATTGCACATAACACACGGCACAAAGAATCATTAAATTTCACCCAAATCCAAAAGTAATCCAAACATCAATCTTAAAATTGTTATTGACTCTTAACATCCATCTTACCACAAACCATTAATCCAAACATCCAGATGATTTTATGCATAACATTCATGAATACTAATCTTGGTCTCTAAAAACATAATAAATAGCGTGACATCAATCACAAAAACAAGCTCCATATGCTTACATTTCAAACCACTCTCCACTATTGTAGAAAAATCACACTATATTGGATCAAAAGGTCTTTAATAAGCTTGTAACGTTAGGCTAAGGTAAAGGCTAAAGAAGAATGGGAAAGATTCACAAGTAAAAGAACTCAATCTCTTAGCTTTAAACACAATCACTTTAAGCACTCGATAACCTTTACTTCCACACCCAACTCTTTCAACCATTTTTTCGAGCATATCTTTCAACAAATCACCATTTTTTCTTTTCTTTTTCTTTCTTTCTTCTTTCTTTGCCATAATTCATTTTTTTTTTATTTTGGCACATAACCATTCACCTTCTTTTTCGTCATTTTTTTTTCTTATCTTTTCCACAACCCCCAACTTATCTCCTTTAATGTACTCGGGTTGTGGTAGTGATATTTTTTCATATTTCCACCCTTACTCCTTTTAAGTACTTCTCACAACATGTGTATAACTAAGTTCTTTTAAAAGAAAGGTAAGGATAAAATATTTTTTGGCTCATAAAGGTAAGTAAACGGTTTATCCAAAGGAACAAGGTTCAATTTTTCTTTTCGATAAAAAGGCTCAAATAGGTGACTAGTGATAAATATAGCAATGGTAGGTTTGAAAGGCTCAAACGGTTCAAAAATGGCCTATATCATATCCTAAGTAGTGTGCATTCTAGGAATTCGCTTCAAGTGGTTATCAGGTAAGTTCTAGAGCTTGTCGAGACCGCAAAAATATTCATAAAATAATCACACATAAAACTTTTCTAAATGTCTGAGACTAATCATACAATCTTACCACAAACTAGAGTCTCAAACCAGATCAAGATTGATACTTAAATTAATTTCAAACCGAAGCAAGATTTAACTACTTCTGAATGCTATATGCTATCTCAATTAAGTTTATATCATTGACATGTAAATTGACTCTAAGGCTAACACCAAACATGCTAAAAACAAACAAAAATGACACCAAGCAGTTCAACAGTTCTATGGTATGGTATGCAATAAGAAATGTGTTTCCTCCACCCCCAACTGAAGATAAACATTGTCCTCAATGTAAAAGCAAAAATTAAGGAAACTCCCTTTTTAACCAAAGGTATGTGGAGTTAAAAGTTGTGCACGATCATTTGAACTGCTTCGTTTATTTATCCCTGAAAAATAAATACTAAAGTAAAACTGGAAAACAGCAAGATAATAATAATAAACAAGAAAAAAGAAATATGGAAAACAATAAAAATAAAAGGATACGTTGTGGGTTGCCTCCCATGAGCGCTAAATTTTACGTCTTTAGCCAGACGCTCTTATTTCCTCCTAGAAAGACATAGGTTGAATGCACCCATCACAGCTTCATTGCCAAATTCGGTGCTTCTATGCTTGGGAGGGGCCTCAAGGATGTTATAAGTAACATCCGCAAATTTTGGCGTGCTTTGGTGAAGCCATGAGTGAGGGTGGACTCCAATGGATTGAGGTGCTGGACCTTTTCCATGAATGAATCCATCATGTATGCTTGGTGGCTTTCGTCCACATCCTCTGATTTCTTCGTTGTTGGGATGTGTAAGGACTTACCACTTACTATCTTAATGGAATTCACCTCCTTCAAATTCTATTGCGCCAGGTGCTGAGCATGGGATGTGGACTGAGCTTGAGCAGGGAACATACCTTGCTCAGTCACACTCAAGTAGCTCATTAATTTGGACACTTGGTTCTTAATTTCTTTATGCTCTTCCATCACCTGCATAAATAATGCCTCAAACCTTTGGTTTGTCTTACCTTGTGCCTCTATAAAGTCCTGTAAGGTGTCTTCTAGCGAGTTCCTAGAGGATAAGGGTGCATGAAAAGGTGCAGGGGATGATCTAGGGGGCTGTGCATGCTGGTTTTTAGATTTCTAGCTGAAGTTGGGGTGATTTCGCCATCCCGGGTTATAAGTGTTAGAGAAAGGTGCAAGAGGCTTCTTGTACATGCCTAAGGCAGTACATTGTTCCTCATGTAGCCCTCTCATATAAGCAAATGTGGGACATTCTTGGAGGAGATGATCTACCCCACCACACACAAAACACGGCTCTAAAGATTCAGCATGATTAACCGCATGTGTTGGCTTTGAGCCCTTAGTTTTCAATGCTTCTAACTCCCTAGTGAGCATCTTGACCTTGGCCTTAAGGTTATCCTCTTCCCTAAGATGGTAAATTCCACCACCATTTGGGTTCCCTATAGGTCGTGACCTATTTGTGCTTTCAGTAGCACTAGGTCCAGTCCAAGTGTGAGCTTTTTCAGTAAGCTCATTGAGGTACTTTATGGCCTCATCAGGATCTTTCTCCAAGAACCCACCATTACACATCATCTCTACGAATTGACGCTCTCTATATGTAAGTCCCTCATAAAAGTAGCTCACCAAGCGCCAACTCTCATACCCATGGTGAGGGCATATACTCAATAACTCCTTAAATCTTTCCCAAGACTGATATAAGGTCTCACTATCCTTTTGTGCAAAGGTAGAGATTTGCCTTTTCAAAGCGTTGGTCTTATGTTGGGGAAAATATTTGTTAAAGAAAGCCTGAGTCATCTCAGTCCATGACCCAATAGATCGTGGTCTTAGTGAGTATAGCCAACTCTTAGCTCTATCCTTCAAAGCGAAAGGAAATAACTTAAGCCTTACAATGTCATCGGTTTCATCTTGACTATGAAAAGTCGCGACTACTTCCTCAAACTCTCTAATGTGCACATATGGGTTTTCATTATCCAAGCCATGAAATGTAGGGAGTAATTGAATCATCCCTGGTTTAAGATCTAATTGGCGAGTATTGGCTGGAAACATAATGCATGATGGTGTGGCTGTGCGTGTAGGGTGGAGGTAATCCTGAAGTGTCCTAACAACATTCTCATTATGGTTATCAGCCATGTTAACACAATCCTCTAAATTCTCACTTAGGTTTCCACTATTGGTTGATCTAGGCGAGGTTTCACTATCAGACTCGGAAGGAGGGGGTAATTCTAGTTCAGGTACCTCGCAAATCTCTCAATCTAAGCATACACCAAATGAATCAGAGGGGAAATAAATAAAAAAAATAAATCAGAAAATCAAAGCTAAGGTAAAAGAACAATATTACTGTATTTACAAACTATTGAAAAGAAAAATATTTACAAAACTTCTATCATCATGTTAAAAGTTAACAATCTTCTTTGTACTTAAGCGCGTTTCCCCGGTAACGGAGCCAAAATTTGATTACGCCCAAAACATAACGCGGTTATTTGTGGTACAGCTTTGGGGTGTCGATTCCATAGGGAAACAAGTTAATTACAGAAGAAGGTGTAAATTTTAACACAAACGATAAAAGATTGATTGAAAGGATTTGAATTATGTGAAAATAGTGTGAAAGAAATTCTGTAAATAGATTTAATAAGAAATAACAAGGTTCTGGAAATCCTCCCTAGGTTCGTTGCCCTAATCCTAACTTGATTCAGTTGTTTTTATCTCGATTGCAAGTTTCACATCCCAAACAGGCAATCGAAAAATATTCGATTAAAGCGCATTTATAAATCCTAATGTAATTATTATGAAATCTTATTTACTTTCAAGCACACATGACCTAACTTATAAATTATCAAGAGACGACGATATATCTAAACGACAATACCGCAGTAATGGACAAATCTATAAAAGAGATCTACCGGACTCAATCACACCCAAACAGGTACACATAAGAAAAGCATGACTGAACTTATATGGAAAAGAAGCATGCAATCACCGAAGTAATAATAAATTTACTAATTAAATTAAGAATAAAACATAACAATGTTTAACGAAAATAATATCCAACTACAACCGAATCAAATAAAGAAAAATAAGAACAACTACACTTAGAGATTTATCCCTTCGCCTTGCTTGGAGACTAGCCAGCCATGGGGCTCATGCTTCCTTGAGTTGCCTCCGGCCTCTCAACGATCATCCTCAGCTTGCCCTCCAAATTTATACTTTCGGATTTCTCCTAAAGGCCCTCTGGATTGCTCCTAAAGGCCGTCTAGAGTCACTCTCTGATAATTTCAGATGAGCTCCGATTCATTCCTTTCAGCTGAGCGGAGTGGGTCTTTATATAGGCAAACTCCCAGAATGCTATGTGTTATCTAACCGATGTGGGAAACTATCTAGGTGCGCTCGATCGAAGCCTGAGTGCGATCGATCGCACATGCGCTCGATCGCAGCTTGTGCGCTGCAGAGTACCTTGCTCGATGTGGGATGTGCGCTCGATCGCACTGCTTGTGCGCTGGATCACAATTCAGGCAGCAGCCCATCTTGTCCTTCCAAAAGCATGGGATCTTGGTCTTTTAAGCAACGATCGCTTCTCTTTCTCTTTTAAACTTAAAGTACCTGAAAATTACACTGAAATAAGTCAATGGTCAAATAATATTACTTTAGAGTTATTAACATATAAAAGTACAATAATGACCGAGATCAATCCTAAAATGCTAACAATTAACCACTGCTGAGAGGCATTTTATGACTCTCATCACAACCCCCAACTAGCTTATTGCTAGTCCCTAGCAATTCAAGCGAAATTAAGAGATGAATTCTATGGTGGGAATCAAAGTAAATGAAAAGCAATATTAGTGTTAACCAAGAGTAATTCACATTTTGTCTCAAAAATTGCACATAACACACGGCACAAAGAATCATTAAATTTCACCCAAATCCAAAAGTAATCCAAACATCAATCTTAAAATTGTTATTGACTCTTAACATTCATCTTACCACAAACCATTAATCCAAACATCTGGATGATTTTATGCATAGCATTAATGAATACAAATCTTGGTCTCTAAAAACATAATAAATAGCGTGACATCAATCACAAAAACAAGCTCTATATGCTTACATTTCAAACCACTCTCCACTATTGTAGAAAAATCATATTATATTAGATCAAAAGGTCTTTAATAAGCTTGTAACGTTAGGCTAAGGTAAAGGCTAAAGAAGAATGGGAAAGATTCACAAGTAAAAGAACTCAATCTCTTAGCTTTAAACACAATCACTTTAAGCACTTGATAACCTTTACTTCCACACCCAACTCTTTCAACCATTTTTTCGAGCATTTCTTTCAACAAATCACCATTTTTTCTTTTCTTTTTCTTTCTTTGCCATAATTCAATTTTTTATTTTATTTTGGCACATAACCATTCACCTTCTTTTTCATCTTTTTTTTTTATTTTGGCACATAACCATCCAACCGTAGCATGATCGAGTCTACGAATGGGGGGGGCATTATTGAGTTTGACAGGAGATGAAGCATATATGGCGTTGGATAAGTTGTCCGACAACTCGCAACAGTGGGATTTTTCAAGCTGTCGAGATAAGTCCATTCGCGCTCCTAAGAGGGGAGGCATCTATGAGGTCAAGGAGGACGCTGATTTGAGGATAAAGTTAGATGCCCTCACTAAGAAGATTGATGCTCTCACTGTGAGCCAATCCATCAATGCTGCCAATACATTCACTGTTGAAAGCTGTTCCATCTGTACTAGTCCCATGCATCTAGCACAGAATTTTCCATCAATGTCGGCTTGTGTCGAGTATCCTATGGAACAAGTAAATGCTTTCAATGACTATCGAAGGTAGTCAAATGGATCGTACTCCGAAACGTACAATCCAGGGTGGCGGAACCACCCAAATTTTTCATGGACGCAGAGCCAACCAATGAATCAGGGAGGAGCCCCTCATAATGCTCAAAATCAATATCCTCCCAGATTTGCCCAACAAATTCCTGGTCATGGTCGTTCTGCTCATCCAGCACCATTACCTACTTACCAAGCTCCCACTCAAACACCAGCACTAGTTTCACAGTCACTAGAGGACACCATTAAGGAATACATGAAAATAAATAGTCAATCCATGAGCGACGTAAGGAGTGCAACAATGGTAAACACCCAAGCAATTGCCAAGCTGGAGAGTCAAATAGGACAAATTGCAAGTCACTTGGGTGAGAGAGAGAAGGGGAAGTTCCCCAGTCAGCCCGTGCCCAACTCGAAAGGACAATTTCTGGTCGGGAGTTCATCAATTCCTATGCATGGGGAGGAATAAGTACAGTCGATTGTCACACTGAGGTCTGGGAGACAAGTGGACAATCGAGTGGAAGAGAGCCCTGCTATGCAGCAAGGGCAAGGGAGTGGCAACAAGGAGAAGAGAGATGCTGAGCCATCTACAGCCATACCTACTGTGAAGGACCCTCCTAGGTCATTTATACCTAAAGTACCCTACCCCGAGAGATTACAGGTGCCCAAGAAATGAGGGAAGTATGAGGAAATTCTGGAGGTATTCAAACAGGTCCAAATCAATATCCCATTTTTGGATGCCATCCATCAAGTGCCATCATATGCCAAGTTTTTAAAGGACTTGGTCACTATCAAGAGGAGGACAAATGTCCCAAAGAAGGAATTTTTGACCAAGCAGGTCAGCTCAATCCTTCAGTGCAAGCTACCCATCAAGTATAAGGACCCAGGGTGTCCTACCATCTTTTGCACGATAGGAGTCAGCCATATTAAGAGGGCTCTTTTGGATCTAGGGGCGAGTGTGAATCTTCTACCCTACTCAGTCTATTTGCAGTTAGGGTTAGGAGAATTGAAGCCCACATCCACGATGCTTCAATTGGCAGACAGGTCAGTGAAAAGACCATAGGGAATAGTTGAGGACGTTTTAATAAAAGTGGATAAATTATATTTCCCAGTGGATTTTATTGTGCTTGACACAAAGCCGGTCCAGAATGTAGGGATTCAAATACCGGTGATTCTAGGGCGACCATTCTTAGCCACGGCTAACGCCCTAATCAATTGTAGGATAAGGGTGATGAAGATCTCCTTCGGAAATATGACAATGGAGTTGAACATCTTTGATATCACTAGGCAACCATTGGAATATGATGAAGTGAGAAATGTATGCTTGATAGAGGAGATTCTTGAGGAGACTGTGGACGAATCAAGCATTGAGGATCCCCTAGAGGCCTGTTTTGCTCACTTTGGAGAGGATTTGGGCTCAGATACGCTACTCGAGGAAGTGAATGCCATTTTGGAGTCTAATCCTCAAGAAAGCAATGAGACTAAGGAGACCGCCGCACCTGAAACCCCTAAGAATGAACTTAATCCTTTACTAGATAATCTTAAGTATAAGTTCCTAGGTTCAACCGATAGTTTGCCTGTGATTATAGCTTCAAATTTGGGTGAGGCTTAAGAGGAAAAAGTATTAGATGTCTTAAGAGAGCACAAAGAAGATATCGGTTGGACTATTGAGGATATCAGGGGAATCAGCCCCTCGTTGGTAATGCAAAAGATACATTTGGAAGAGAATGCCAGAGCATCGAGGGAGCCACAAAGAAGGCTCAACCCAGCTATGCAAGAGGTTGTGAGCATAGAAGTAATTAAGCTGTTAGATGCGGGGATCATTTATCCCATCTCTGCTAGCAAGTTGGTGAGCCCGATTCAAGTCATGCCCAAACGTGCTGAATTAACGGTAGTGAAGAATAAGGACGACGAGTTGGTGCCAACTCGTGTTCAGTCAGGGTGGAGAGTGTATATCGACTGCTGTAAACTGAATGTTGCCACAAGGACTAATCATTTTTCATTCCCATTTATTGATCAGATTGGTGGAGTGCTTAGTTGGGCATGATTACTAATGTTGGGTTTGGCTGAAGACGTTAAACTTAGTGCTCATGGAAGGCACCCCACAACTTATCTTTTTTGTATATTTCTTAATTTTTATGATTAATGTTTGTTTCCAGTATTTTTTGTTTTCCAGTTTTTATTTTTCAGGGACAATGCATACTTCAGTTCAAGTTTGGAGGTATGCTATGAGCCATACCAGTCCAGAGAGTTCTCCATATCTCAAGTCAGCTCTTTCTATATTAGTCGCACATTGGGGTCAATGTGTAATTTAAGTTTGGCGGTATGGGAGACACATCACACACTTTGTCCTAATTTGTTGTCTTTTCATCGTAAAGATAAATGCATGTTCATGTTCGTCTAAAAATTTTGGTTGTTATGAAAAATTGTGATGTGATTTCATTGGTAAGTTTAAAACTTTGAACACATGATCTGATGATAGAGTTTAAACTTTAGTTACTTACTTTAAGCATTTTCGAGAATTCACATGTTTGATCTAATCTCACACAAGCACATTAGCACATATTTGTGTGAGGTATGACATGTGAGTTGAATGTATACGTTTCCTTGTCTTAACTGAAACCGGATGACTTGTTGGATAAACACTTGGACATATATAAAAAAAAAAAAAAACTACTAATATTTATAATGATCATCATCAATAAACTTTCCACTAAGTAACTGGACCTCTTGCCTCAGTAAGCAGTGAGTGTTCACGTCAAAAGGTGGGAATTTTATTCATAATGATCATTACAAAACTTTCCGCTGAGTAACTGGACCTCTCGCCTCAGTAAGCAGTGAGTGTTCATGTCAAAATGTGGAAATTTTGCTTGGTAGTATTAAGGCCAGTTTAATTTTGTAGCATTTTTTACTCGAGTTAGTAAGTCCTTAGGGGTGTCTTTACACCTAATGCCCTAAAACCGTCTGGTTTGGGAGTCATTGACTCAATACTCGTTACATGGGTCAATTAGAAAGCTTAAGGGAACTAAACATAGCAGAGCCATATATATATAAAAAAAAAAACTATGCCATTGTTGTTCTGTCCAATGAGAAATTCTGTGGATCTTGAGACTTGAATTACCTTGTACATTGAAGTTATTTGGAAACCTCATCTGTATATGCTAATTCACTTTATACTGATTCAAGCTTGTGATGTCTTACCATGCCTCTTGTAAGTAATTAAGTTTTAAATTCTTATTCATTGGGAAGATGGGTTTGACTTATTTAAGCTTGCTCATGAATGAATCTCATGATTTTGAATGCTCCTTAAATTTTTGGATACCATGAATACTGAACTTATCTTTATAATCCTTGTTATTCATTTAGTTTTTTATTTTGTTTTGCTAAGGGACAAGCAAAATATAAGTTTGGGGGTATTTGATGAGTCTTAAATATTGCATATTTAAGACCCATAACTTATATTTGTTATGCTCTTAGTTAGTAGTATTTCACTTTATTTTATGTCTTTTTTGTGTTTTGTGCATTTTTATAGGTTTGTGGAGAAAATGAAGCATTTCAGGAGATGTGAAGCTTCAGGAGCAATAGTGATCGATCACACTATGCTGCGATCAAGCGCATGGTCAACAATCCCACATCGAAATGTTTGCAGTACAGTGCACCTGCGATCGAGCACACCAGACAAGCGATCGAGCTCACAAGCGATCGTGCGCACAAGACATACGATCGATCGCACTTGCGATCGATCGCATCGTTCTGCGATTGAGCGCACTCGGGCAGTATCCCACATCGAATTTGAAACCCATGCTACTCTGGGACTCCCCCTATATAAACACCATATGACCTCATCATTCAGTTCACAATTCCTGGGCCACTTTGGTGTTAATCAGTGGACGTCTGCTAGCATTCTGGTGGATCCCCAAGGCTTTGCTACCACGAGGGGAAGCGCCGCCCATCAGCGAGTAGAATTCCTCCCATGTAAAGTTATTTATTTCTTTTTATTTAGTTGTTTTAGTTTAATGTTTAGAACTTTTATTATGAATTATAGTTTCATAATTATGAGTGGCTAGAATCTTCAGCTAAGGTTGAAGATGAAGCCTCGCCGTTGTTTAGCATAGTAGTTCAGATTTGTTTATACAATTCTGACATTTTTTAGTATAAATGTTCTGTCAATTATTTGAGTAAATCTTGTGATTGATTGAGTTTAAATTGTTCTATTGGATATTCTTTGTGTTTCATCTGATGGATACATCGAATTGTTTTCGATTAAATTGGATTTCCTTTGTGATTTGTTAAAAGTTGATACATTGGATGTTTTGGTTTAATTGGGATATTCTTTGTTTTTTGTCATAAGTTGGATTCATGGAATGTTTTGATAGGCTATGTTTTTAGGACATAAATGCTTAAACTTTGGTGGGGGTGGATTCGGAAACCTTAGTTTTTTATTATTAGTTTTTAAAATCAATTTAGTTTAGTTTTATTTTGTTTTCCAAAATATCATTCAAAATTCGGAACTAGGTTAAGATAAAGTTAGTTTAGATTAAATTATATTTTTACAACGCAATTCCCTGTGGATTCGACCTCGCACTTGCACAACGCTATATTGCAAACGACTCGTGCGTTTGCGAGTAATTTAAAACTCACAACAAGAGGTTCCAAGAGAGGCTCTTTATTGCTAAAGTTCTAAAAGTAATTAAAGCCATTAAAATTAATTTGGAGTCATGGATGAAGGCTTATTAGGATACCACTCTATCAATTCTTTTAGCTATGAATAACCATTGGCATTTATACAAGCACTTGAAGGGAACAAAGCTTGGGGATCTGATTACGCTCAAACTAATATGCAGTTATTGTGTATAACTGAGGTGTCGATCCCATGAGGAAAAGCGATCTACAAGGGAAAATGTAAACCTTAACACGAATGATAAAATTTAAATGAGAAAATCTGAGTTTTGATAATGAAATAATGTGAAAGAGTTATGTAAATATAATAAAGAATATAATAGGAAAAGGGAATCCTTCCTAAGTCTGTTGCCTTATTCCAATCTCGATTCAATTATTTTTATCTCGATTGCTAGTTTCACATCCCAAACAAGCAATCGATAAATATTCAATCACAACACATTAACACTCTAATGTAATTGCTACAAATCACTTATTGATTTCGATTCAAGCACACATGACCTATCATATAGATTTATCAAGAAACAACAATATATTTCAATAACAATATCGCAGTAATGGACAAACCTAAAAGATAAATCTATCGGAATTAATCACATCCAATCAACTTGACATAAGAAGAGCTTGACTAGACTTATATGGAGGAGAATGATGCAATCATCGGATTAAGAGAAAATCTTCTAATTCTTTACTTAATCAAAGAGTAAATCATAATAATGTTTAACAATAAATCCTTACAACTGAATCAGGAATGGAAATAAGAACAACTACACCTAGGGATTCATCCCTTTGCCTTGCTTGGAGATTAGTTGGCCATGGGGCTCATGTTTGAACACCGTAATGGAGAAGAATGTGGCAGTTTTCTTAAGATTTTTGGCCTCTCTTTTCAGTCTCCACAATGTTCTATATATAGCTCATAAGGTTTAGGGGTATTTTGGGCTAAAAAATGTCATTTAAAACGCCCTAATTAGGTCTAAAGACTAAGAATGGGACCACGCATGCGCCGCGGCTCAGCCTTTCCTCACCGTGGTGCCACCTTGGATCAAGCTTTTTGGAGACTCTACAGGCCGCGGTTCAGATAGGTCCAGGCCACGGCGCACACTAGCAGGCCGCGGCGCACACTGGTCCAGGCCATGGCGCCACCTTTGTCCTAGCTTTGCACAGGTTTCTGGAGGCGGCAGCTCAGCTTGTCCAGGCCGCGGCGCACACTGGTTGGCTATTGGTTCTGAATGTTTCTGGAGGCCGCGGCTCAGCCCTTCTGTGCTGCGATATGGAACAGCTTTGAAACCACTCCTTTCACTCCGATATGCATGGACTCTTGGCGCTTTAAGAATCGATAGCTTTTCCATCCCTTTTAAACCCAACTTATCTGAAAATGCACCGAAATGGATCAATGATCCAAGAATTACACTTTAGAATTGTTAAGGTATAAATGGTGTAATTCAACCCTAGATCAACTCTAAAATGCTAACAAATAAGTACTGTTAAAATGCATTTTATAACTCTCATCAGCATCTTTTAGGGAATTCTTGGTTAAGAGAACATGAGTAGTACAAAAAGTATTATGCCACAGTTTTCTTAAGAGTCAGTTAGGGGAAGCTTCCGAGCCATCTAAGCCGAGAAGGTCTTATTCTATTCTCAGTTAGGCATACTACTTGTGATCATGTCAACAAAAGGAGAAATTCTTAGGTAGCTCAAGTGTGATACCTCATATGCCCAGATAGCCAGTTAAATGATGACATCTCAACATTGGTGGGACTGAGTAGATTCAGATGAATTTTTTAATCATGATTAATGGGAAGCCAATTAAAGTATGACACTTAGAGACAGTTGACCCCCACAATTCTCCAAATACGACGAAGCTTTTCTCTTGTTAGGCGGGCTTCTCTAACAAGATTTCAATTTTTTGGAACAGAAAATTAGAGCATCTATATCCTTACTCATTCTCTTTCCTCAAATCAAATTCTTTATATACGACCATACGCTTTCCTCAAACCAAATTTTTCTATCTTCATTCGTGACTCCTTCAAGCCAGGTTTGGTCCTTCTTCTTGCCTCTTCAGCCGCAACTCCTTCAACCAAATTTCTCTATTTTCATCCACTACTCCTTCAAGCCAAGTCTGATCCTTTTTCTTGCCTCTTCACTCGTGACTCCTTCAACCCATGTCTAAGGTATTCTCTCATATATTTTAAGTTTGTTAATTATTTTTTGCAATTAATAAAATGATGGCAAAGTTCAGATTCTAAAGGTAAGTCTTCAAAAAGATGGGTTTCTTGGCAAACCAATAAAAGTGAGCTTATTGGTTTCTAACTTTTTGTAGTTCTATAATGTTGATAGGATTGGTAGGAGAGTTATATAGCACGATCTTCTTTTCGTTAACAATTGGACGGGCTTCTCTTTGTTACCTTAAAAGCTTCCTCTAACAAAACTTGATTTAAATCTTTGATTATATTTCAACTTAGTTAGGCTTGAAGCAAAATTTATTTATTTGTTACTATTTAAACATGTTTAGGCTTGAAGCAAATTTTATTTAAATCTCTAATTATATTTACCTGTAGTGTTCATACTTTTCTCGTGCCTTCTTTACTTGATTCTTGCACCTTTTTTTTTTAAGAAAAAAAATTATTATGGGTTTAATCCTATTGCTATGTTTTGGTTATGTAAGGACTAATAGATTTGTAAATCTTATACTCTTATGATTTCCATATTTATATATATTAATTTGATAAAGGAGAAGGTTGCCAGGTTGGGTTAATTCTCTTGAATTTAAAGTTTTTCCTTCATGTTGCTTTTTTGCTTCTAAATTATCATCACTCCATATTGTCATAATGTGGCTGTTATATTGGTTCTAACTTCTAAACATATTCCAATTGAAAACCATCACCAATTTTGTTGTTAAGATGCTAAATTTCATGAATTTAGTTTCATACTTTTAAATATTTAGGTTCCCTTATTGTTTTTATGTATTACACCTCGAAGCAATTGCAACTGGCTAGTCTATGAGCCTTAGAAATGACTTTGAACTTTACCCTATCTTTCTGTTTGTCTAACACATAAACACATACAACCTGTTGGGATTAGGCCCAAAATCTGATTAAGTGGTATTGAAAGCTCAATTAAAACTGGGAGGTTTTGATCCGGTGGAGGCAAATCCAGGCCAGACATCGAAGTGTCCGAGATTTGAGTAGAGGGAGAAATTTGTTGGGATGCTCTTCAAATTCCACATCGGAGAAAAGTGTTATTGTAAGTAGTTTTATTTCCACATCATCTATGTGTTAAAAGAATGTGGGTACTAGTTATTATAAATATAGACATCAAGAGATGTAGTCTCTCACCCCTATTCCTTAACTAGGGAATAGTTGGTCAGATGGAAGTGTAGCAACCAAACACCAATATAGAGATCCAAGGGTTGAGTGAACATTGGGTGTATTGGGATTTTGGATTGTGAGATTGAGGATAGTTTTCACATAGTTTTGTCTAGAAAATTTGTGTATTGTGGTGTAGTGAGTTTTAGCACCTTTCCTCCATCCAAAAGTTGCAAAATTAGTGGAATAATGATTGGCTCGTGGACGTAGATAAGAGGTGTTGAACCACATTAAAAATTCTTGTGTTTTTTTATCTTTATTTTTGCTATTGTGATTGCATAGTTGTTTTGGGGTGTTAGGATTCCCAACAAGTGGTATTAGAGCTAAGGTTCGACAATGGTAAAAATTCAGAGAATTGATGCGGTGAAGAAGCAAGTTAGATTTGCTGTTGAACATCAGATTTTAAGCCTAAATGGAAGATTGTTGGGATTAGGCCCAAAATCTGATTAAGCGGTATTGAAGGCTTAATTAAAATAGGGAGGTTTTGATTAGGTTAGGCCAAAGATCAAAATGTTCAGGATTTAAGTTGATGGAGAAATTTGTTGGGATGCTCTTCAAATCTCACATCGGAGAAAAGTGTTATTATAAGTAGTTCTAGTCCCACATCTTCTATGTGTCAAAAGAATGTGGGTACTAATTATTATTAATATAGGCATCAAGAGATGTAGTCTCTCAACCCTATTCCTTAACCAAGGAATAGTTTCTCAGATGGGAGTGTAGCAACGAAACATCAATATAGGGATCTAATGGTTGAGAGAGCATTGAGTGTATTGGGGTTTTGGGTTGTGAGATTGAGCAGAGTTTTCACATAGTTTTTTCTAGAAAAATTGTTTATTGTGGGGCAGTGAGTTTTAGCAGCTTTCCTCCATCCAAAAGTTGCAAAAGTAGTGGAATAATGATTGGCTCATGGATGTATGCAAGAGGTGTTGAACCACTTTTTTTTTTCGCTATTGTAATTCTGTGGTTATTTTGGGTGTTAGGATTCCCACCACAACTCCATATGCATCTACTTTCTTTAATGTTAATTAAAGTTTACAATTGTTTCTTGTTAATATAATGTAGTTCTGTATAATGGTTACTTTCAATATTTTATAGCCTCTACTTTACTCATTTTCATACCTCTCTCAATGTTTTAAAATTATCTTTGAAATCTCTGATAATGGTATTATTGTTTTCATGCAATGTTGGGGCTGATCACGCCATTTTTGAGCAAGGTACTTCCATCGAAAATGTAGGTAATGAGAAATTACTGGAATAAAAGAAAGCGAACCTAGTAGCTCTTCTTCTCTCATCTCTAGTTTCCTTCATTTGCTGATCGATTAGAAACTGCTGTAAAGTTTGTAATTAAAGAGGGAGAGTATTGATGCCAAAAACCGTTGTTGCTGACGTGGCCTGGGTGTTGACGTGGCTTGGATGTTGATGTGGCCTTGGTGCTGACATGGTCCTGCACGAGTAACAGATGTGAACTAAAGACCCTCGAAAGGAGGGGAAGAGGAGACCTCCGAGGGCGCTCTTATGCTCAAGTTAGCATGAGGGCTTAAGAGAGGCCTAGGCTGAGGGCTTGCTTTAAAGTAAATCAAGTGTAAATAGATGAGTGTGAATGAATTATGAATTCTATACCTCAGTTTATTTATAGTCCTCTGAGTAGGTATTGCCCACGTGGGGGAGCTATGGTCTTGCCCATACCGTCTCTGCTCTCAAAGGTTAGGCCTTGATTACGTGATCAGTGGATGGCGTGTTTCAGGGGTCTCGAGTTATAGAAGGGTTAGGTCTGCTAACCATGCTTTGACGTGGCAGTCATATGACCTAGTCATTCCACGTGTGCTTAGCCATGTCGAGGAGGCTCGAAACATGTCGTTGCCCTGTAGGTGACATCTGGGTCCATGTGTAGGTTTATTGGGCCGGATTGTTATGGGCTACATCACAGGGTTTCTTATTGGGTCGGAGTGTTATGGGCTACATCGCAGGCCCCCCACTTCCTTAGGTACTTGTGCCTCGAGGAAGTAAAATGTGATGTGCCGTTGGGAAGCGACAAGCCGTCTAGGGGTGTGTGAGTGGCTTTAGGATGCTTAAAGGTCTCCTCTTTTTCTACGCTTGCATTAAGTGCCCTCGTTGAATGTGTTTTCCCTTCTTATAAAAGAAGGTTTCTGTTGTCTTCACTTTAAGCCAAAGCGAGTTTTGTTTTTTAAAAGAAGAGTTGAGAGCCTTTAGCCTCGTTCCCTTATTCTTGAGAGTCCTCATCCTCATACCCTGGTTCTTGAGATTTTTATCGTTTTAGAACCTGAATCCCAGGGCTCGGAGGCCTACCGGATGGCCGTGGTCCTGGAGAGGAGGGGGGCCAGCAGTTCTTTTAGGGATTTATGGAAGCCAAAAGGGAGGTCGAGGTCATGTACCTAGAGATGGACTCCTCGGGCCTTGATCTACTAGAGTCCAAGGAGGAGAATGAGGGGCAGCCTACTTTAGAGGGGGCAGCCCGAGGAACATCTTCCAGACTTCGAGCTGGAGCAGTCGGATGGGCAGAAAGAACTTCTAGGCACAGGGCAGCCCTCTGCAGGGGAGGAACATCCAGGCTCAGGATGAGAGCAGTTCGCTATAAAGAAGAGCCTCAAAACAGAGAGGCTGGGGCAGCAAGACATAGAGGCTGAGGCAGCTCCTATCCTGGACTGTCCTCGACTAGAATTGTTGGTTTTTTCTTTGTATTTCGAGGCCGTTAAGGTCCTCTTTTGCTTGTACTTCGAGGTCATTAGGGTTTTTGTTGAAAATTTTTGACAAGTTAATAAAAAGCCCTTCCTTCAAACTTTGTTTTACATATAATATTTTCCTGCTTTTATACTTAGACCTCGAGCTGGGGAAGTCTAGGCTGAGCGAATGCAAAGTAGTTTATATGCTCAGACTTGGAGAAATTTGGCCGAGCATATGCGAAGCAGCTCATATGCTCGGACTTGGAGAAATTTGGCTGAGCCTATGTGAAGCAACTCTTACGCTCGGACTTGGAGAAATTTGGCCGAGCGTATGCAACGCAGCTCATACGCTCAGACTTAGAGAAATCAGGCCGAGCGTATGCAAAGCAGCTCATACGCTCGAACTTGGAGAATTTAGGCAGAGGGAATGTGAAACAGCTCATATGCTCGGACTTAGAGAATTTAGACCGAGCGTATGCAAAGCAGTTCATACGTTTGGACTTGGAGAAATTTGGCCGAGCATATGCGAAGCAGCTCATATGCTCAGACTTGGAAAAATTTGGCCGAGCGTATACGAAGCAGCTCATACGCTCGGACTTGGAGAAATCAAGCCGAGCATATGCAAAGCTATTCATACACTCGGACTAGGAGAAATCAGGCCGAGTGTATGCAAAGCAGCTCTTATGCTCGGACTTGGAGAAATTTGGCTGAGTGTATGCAAAACAGCTCATATACTTGGACTTGGAGAAACTTAGTCGAGCGTATGATAAGCAGCTCATACGTTCGGACTTGGAGAAACTTAGCCGAGCGTATGAAAAGCAGCTCATATGCTCGAACTTGGAGAAATCAAGTCGAGCATATGCAAAGCAGTTCATACGCTCGGACTTGGAGAAATTAAGCTGAGCGTATAACAAGTAGCTCATACGCTCGAACTTGGAGAAACTTAGTCGAGCATATGACAAGCAGCTCATATGCTCGGACTTAGAGAAATCAAGTTGTGGGTCCTGCCGTGTGTTTCTTTGCTTTGGTTCCATGTATCTTTCTTTGTATTGGGCCCATGAGCTTCAGCTTCACTTTGGGCCCATGGGCTTCTTTGTTTTGGGCCCATGGGCCTTTTAGAGGTGTAATAAATGATGATAGCTATTTTTTAAATGGTGGCGCTTCGGGCATAGCGAAGGTCATGCCTTTATGACAACTGTCACCTTAGGAAATGGGAATGGTGCTTAGGTGACAGCAAACGTCGTATCTTTTCGTTTGAAGAACTGGGTTAATGCTCCTCGTTTCTATTACCCCAACCTCTATAAAAGAGGATCTATCCTCATTTTCTTCCTCACTTGCACTTAGAGGTCTTTGAGAGCACGCATCTAGAGAAATTTCTTGAGAGCGCTCGGTTTTCTTAAGAAGTCACTCAAAATAATTTCCTGGTGAGTACTATGCCTGATGATAGTGAAGTTAGCGGGGATCTGTCGAGGGAGTCGGAGAAAGCAATGGACGTTTCCTCCGGCGATGAAGTTTCTTCTCTGGAGGTTGCCCCTCGAGACGAGGCTCTAGCTCTTGTACCTTTCATCCCAGGGAGAGAAGATGGAGAGGAGGATGAGGATAGAGGGTCATCTGGAGAGGAGGATGTCCGAGCGTCACTGATCATTAGAGATGACGCCATAGATACTGAGAGAGAGGAATAGACGTTCGAAGCGAACTCGTGGGGATGAGGGTTAGGTATAGAATCCCTATGGAGTACCACCTGAGGGCACCAGAGGGAGGGGAGATGGCTTGCGATGCCCTTCCAAGCCAGGTGCTTTATGAGCTGTGTGTTTACGAACAGCAGATGAAGGCCAGACTTAGGTTCCCTCTCCACCTATTCTTCTGCTCGGTGCTTTGATACTTTGGTATCGCGCTGAATCAGCTGGTGCCCAACTCAATCCGGCTGATCTTAGCATTTATTGCCATTTCCCAGGAGTTAGGTGGGGTGATGAACATTAATGTGTTCAAAGCCCACTTCCAGATAATATCAAGGAGATGGAAGAGGGTATTGAAGAATAAACCTTCTTCCATAAAGAGGTGGAACGGGGCATTCTTCTTCATACGGAGTGCTGAGAGCTTTGATGTCCCTCTCATTTGGAGCTTGGAGCATGCTAGCAAGTGTAAGAGGCCGCACCTTCTCTACCAAGAGCAGAAGACGTTAAAGGCCATACTGGTCGCACCCTTGGATATTGAGGTGCTTGGAGATAACGAAGAGCTCCATAGGCGTTGCCTCTGCCCTCCTAGCTTTCCGAAAACCCCTGAGCATGGTAGCTCTTAATTCTTTAGCTTATAGCAATTTTGATTTTTATTCCAAGTCACTAATGCTTGTCTTTTGTGCAGAGATGGAGATGGCTGCATAAACGAGGGAGAGGGCCAAACACATGGCCCGAGAGAAAAAGAGGACCTCAGAGGTGAGTGGCTCTGGACAGGAGCAGAAGAAGAAGGCCCGAGCTCCAACCCCGATGCCCATTCTAGTGGAGAGCCCTCCTAGGCCTCCGATTCCTTAGGAGAGGTTGGATCCTGCTGCACCCACCCCTCCCCTAGGACAATCTTCATCTAGGGAAGAGTCTGGGATAGCTGTCACTTTCGTGCCACAGTGGGCACTGAGGGTGGATGATTCTGCGTTTGTGCATCCGAAGGTTGCTCACGAACACCTTATCATGGGGATTCCTCCCCGTGATATGTTGGAGATCTCGACGAAGCCCATCGAGGTGCTTTGGTCGGCCATGGAGACCATCGCCTCCCAGGTATGGTTTCTCCCCTTCGTCCTATTTCTTCAGTCTTCTATTCATATTTCAATTGTTTTTCACAATGCCTCTTTTTCAGGCTGGAGTCCTTACTAGGGTCCTCCCTCTGTGAAGTATTGACATGGCCGAACACTTGGCAAAAGCTGAGTACAAGCTGAAAGAGACCCAAGAACTTAGTTCGGGCCTTGTCCTCTTCTCTCGAGGCAACTGAAAGGGCCAAGGAGGATGATGTCTTTGGGAGGGATCACTGGCACCGAGCCGAGGATGCCCTTAGGAAAGAGAGGGACCTGATCCGGGCAGAGCTGGACGAGGTCCATCACCATGCTGTGAAGCGGGAGGGGGCTCTGATGGAGGAAGCCGACGCCCAATTCCTCGAGGGCTTCAATGAAGCCAGGAGAAAGGCTGTGTCCCTCTTCTCAGAGGTTGATTTTTTTGGCCTTGACCTGGGGGCCCTCTTAGGGGAGTTGGGCACTGCTGCTGCGGGTGAGGACGCAGAGGAGACTACCGTAGCTGGTGTCCAAGAGGTTGTAGAGGGCGAAGCCTAGGATGTTGCAGGTGGCGAGGCCCAGGAGGTTGAAGGGGGCGAGGCCCAGGAGGCCCCTGCTTCTTAGGATAAATTTTCCTTTTGTCTTTTAATCCGAGGCCGGTAGTGCCTAATTTTTGTACTTTGAATTTTAAGTTAATGAAATTTCGAACTTTTTCCTTCAAATTTGAGCTTTATTATTTCTTTACTTTCTGCTATTACATTTCACTGATATAACTTGCAGTGGTTCTCTGCGTTCCAAGTACGAGGAACTGGCTTGCCATCCAATTCCTCGAGCCCGAAAGTGCCCGTCTGGCAAACTCTTTGGATTTTGTATGGGCCTTCCCAATTTGGAACGAGCTTTCCCGTGTGCTGAGGACGAGACACTTCACTTTTCTAAAGAACGAGGTCATAGAGCTTGAAGTCCTTGTTTCGAACTCGAGAGTTGTAATATCTGGTTGTCCTTTGCTAGTATGCAGCTAAACGGATTTGTGATGTGTCTTGGGCTTCGTCAACCAAATCCGCATTCATCCGCAATCCTTCTTCATTGTTACTTGGTTCAAAGCATTGCACGTGCATTGATGGCATGTTGTGCGAAAATATACCTAAATAAACGGGTAAATAATCGCACTTGTTTTACTTGCAAGTGCACAAGGTTAACAGTGTAGCATGGTGTGCGAATGCAAGATCATCTCCACAGGGATTGGTAAAGTTCAATTTAGAATTATATTCGCAATATAAAAAGATAGAAATAATAAAAGCGTTGAGAAATAATAAAGATAAAATACTAAGGATAAAGGCGTAGGGACTTGATATCCACCACTAATTATGCTACCACAATATAACAGTATGCCAATGCTTTATTCATGCCATGTATACCTACTGGTTGCCAACCTAAGGGCATGGTATCTACTCCTTAAGCTATTGATTTCCCTAAGCAACGAGTTAGGCATGGTATCTACTCTAACTCTTTTCTTCCTTAAGGGATTCAGCATGGTATCTGCTTGAGTTGTTCCTTAAGAAAACATAGGTACTGTGGAAATCGACAACCACATGAGACCTAGGGAATGGTATCTACTCCTGGTTTCCCATGTTGATTAACCCGGGTATCCGGATAAGATGGTCCCTTGTTACTAATGTTAGACCCAGGACTCGGCCATCCAAATTGATCTAACTAACCCATCCATACCACATGCATACGTTGGCCTTACACATACATATGAGGAATTTAAATAAAAGCAGGTATTAATCAAGTTTAAGCAACACAACATAAATATCGCAAGGCGCCAATACTAAATTTATTGAGTAAACATAATTAGGGCTTCAACCAAGCCCTACTAAGAATTTAATTACACATAATAAAATAAAAAGGAAAGAAGAAACCCGAGAGAAGAGTCGTCAATTCCGCTCCACGGTCTCCTTCTCCAAGCTAAAGCAAAAGATAAAAGAAGGGATCTAAGAAGTGATCCCCCCAAGAGGTGATGCCTTTTGTGTGTGATTTACAAGTGTATTTATAGGTCTTTGAGAAGTCCTAATCGGCTCATGAGTTCCTAAACTTTCCTAAAACGCAAAACTCCTTTATTTCCAAAATAGGGTTATTTCCAAAACAGGGTTATTTCCAAAACAGGGTTCTGTAGTTTACTGTTCACGCCCATACATGTGCGCTCGATCGCATGTGTCCTTGCACTCGATCGCAGTGTGCGCTCGATCCTACAAGTGTGCGCACGATCGTATGTGCGCTCGATCGCACTTTGTCCAGAAAGTGCTCCAGGGCTTCTAGATTTCTTCCTTAAAGTGCCAAAAATGCATCTTTTTCTCAAAGACCCTATAAAAACGTGTAAAACACAAAAGTGAAGTAAAATAGACTAAAACATATAGATAAAGAACTTAACAAATGTAAATTAAGGGGCTTAAATATTTAAGCTCCTATCACACCCCCAAACTTACATATTGCTAGTCCCTTAGCAATACAAAACCAAAAACTAAATGAAAAACAAAGACGCAAAGATAAATCCAATGCTCATGGTGTCCAACAAAAGTTTAGGTTTCACACAAAACTATGATGTGCATTCACGAGCAAGCTTAACAAGTATAAACACATCTTTGCAATGAATACGAGTTTTGAATGCAAATCACTTTCATGAGGCAGGTTAAGACATCACAAGTTTAACTGAGTGTGTGGTGGACTAGCACATAAAAGATTGGGTTTCCAAATAATTCTAATGTGTAGTGTTTCGATGACTCAAGATTCACCAAATTTTCTATTATAATCAACAAAGATGGCATAGATTTTCTTCTTTTCTTTTATTTGTGAGATTTTTGCCAAGTTAGTTCCCTTAAGCTTTCTATTTGACTCGTGTAACGAGCATTTAGCCAATGACTCCCAAACCAGATGGTTTTAGGGCATTAGGTGTAGAAACACCCCTAAGGGCTTACTAACTCGAGTCAAAAAGGCTACGAAACTAACTGATCTTAATGCTATCGATCAAAATATTCCACCTTTTGACGTGACACTCACTGCTTACTGAGGCAAGAGGGCCAGTTACTCAATGGAAAGTTCTTTTTAATGATCTTTAGGAGCATTTTTTTTCTTTTCTTTTTTAGCAATAACGAACTTTTTTTTTATTTTCTTATGCCACCACATTAATCTAATAGGTCATCTAGTTCACAGTCAAGCAAAAGAAACATACAAATCAAAATTACATGTCATACCCCACACAACTATGTGCTAATGTGCTCATGTTTAGTTTAAGTCGAACTTGTGAATCTTTAAATGCCTAAAAGAAAGTGATTATGGTTCAAAACTTAATTATTGGCCCATATGTTCAAGGTGTTAAGCTCACTTATGAAGTCAAATCATATTGTTTGTTTAGAACACCCAAAAATTTTTGGAACGGAATGAACATGTATTTATCTATGAAAAACAACAAAACAAAAAAAACTGGGACAAAGTGTGTGTGAATGTGTCTCCCATATCCCCAAACTTAAATTATACATTGTCCCCAATGTGTGAATAACAAGGAAAGAGCTGACCTGGGAGATGGAGAACTAGCTGGGTCGGCATGGCTTATAGCGTACCCCCAAACTTGAACGGATGCACACATTGTCCCTAAAAAAGAAAAACTAACGTAATACGAGAAAACAAGAAGTAATAAAAATAAATAAATAAAAATAAATAAATACATAAATAATAAAAATAAAAGGATAAGCTGTGGGGTGCCTCCCATGAGCACTAAGTTTAACGTCTTCAGCTGGACCAAAGTTTATTTTTCTCCAAAACTAAGAGTGGCAGCAGCTAGCATAGGAAGTGCCTTATTCTCTCCCATATAAGCATAAGGTAAGTGTTCTGGCAACTGCTTGAATTCCAAGTTAAGTGCCTGTACAATAAAAGGGAAAATAATATTAGTAGGCACATGATGGTCAAATGGATCGGTGTACTTACTTGGATGCTTTGGAAAGGCCTCTAGGACGTGCACAGTTTCAATGAGGTCTTTAGTAACATCTTCTGATTTTGGCTCAATATCCGATCCTTTGAAATAATGGGTGAAGGTGGTCTCCAAGGGATCAATATGATGGTCATGAAAGACTTGTTTAACAACACCTTGCTTTTGTTCACTTAGCTCCTTAGCCAATTCCCCCATTTGTACTTCCAATATATGAATAGCTTGCTCATGCTTGGTATTGATTTGTCGTTGCTCAATCATGAACTGTTCTTGTGAAGTCATCAGTTGCCTCATAAGACTCTCTAGGTTACTATTTTCTGATTCCGGCACTGGTTGGGCTGCTGGTTGGAAGTGTCGTTGCTGTCCTTGAAGATTCAAAGCATTGTGATTGTTGCTCCATGAGAGGTTGGGGTGGTGCTTCCATCCAAGATTGTAGGTATTTGTATATGCATTGTGCGGTCCTTCATAATTTGCTTGCTCTTGATCTGCATATGAATACAAAGGGCAAGTGTTAGTAGTGTGATCAAAACGAGAACATATAGCACATAACTGGAGTGGTTTGCCTCGCAAACTAGGTGATATGTTTTGACTAGTCATGGCATATATGAGCATATCAAGCTTCCTCTCCATAGCATCTAGACAAGTATATTGAGCTTCTGTCATTGGTGCTTCTCCCTTTGAATGAATTAGTTGAAAAGCTTCAGTGCAGCAGTTTCAGTACTGCTGCTCGGGTACTCTCTGGACCTTTTGCGCTCGAGCGCACACTGAACTACGCTCGATCGCAGACTTGCGCTCGATCGCACAAGGCACTGCGCTCGATCGCAATGAGGACAGAAACTCCTCCTCTGCACACCTGAACAGAAAACGAAAAGGTGGAATAAATCTGATTTTTGAAAAAAATAAAACAGAACAGAATAAAATAGAATAAATTAAAATAATAATAAAAAAAAACTAACAAAAATAATTCCAAAAGGAAATTTAGCACAATCCCCGACAACGGCGCCAAAAACTTGTTGTGCGAAAATATACCTAAATAAATAGGTGAATAATCGCACTCGTTTTACTTGCAAGTGCACAAGGTCAACAGTGTAGTATAGTGTGCGAATGCAAGATCATCTCCACAGGGATTGGTAAAGTTCAATTTAGAATTATATTCGCAATGTAAAAAGATAGAAATAATAAAAGCGTTGAGAAATAATAAAGATAAAATACTAAGGATAAAGGCGTAGGGACTTGATATCCACCACTAATTATGCTACCACAATATAATAGTATGCCAATGCTTTATTCATGCCATGTATACCTACTGGTCGCCAACCTAAGGGCATGGTATCTACTCCTTAAGCTATTGATTTCCCTAAGCAACGAGTTAGGCATGGTATCTACTCTAACTCTTTTCTTCCTTAAGGGATTCAGCATGGTATCTGCTTGAGTTGTTCCTTAAGAAAACATAAGTACTATGGAAATCGACAACCACATGAGACCTAGGGCATGGTATCTACTCCCGGTTTCCCATGTTGATTAACCCGGGTATCCGGATAAGATATCCCTTGTTACTAATGTTAGACCCAGGACTCGGTCATCCAAATTGATCTAACTAACAAGTCCATACCACATGCACATATTGATCAGACATATACATATGAGGAATTTAAATAAAAGCAGGTATTAATCAAGTTTAAGCAACACAACATAAATATCGCAAAGGCGCCAATACTAAATTTATTGAGTAAACATAATTAGGGCTTCAACCAAGCCCTACTAAGAGAGTTAGTTACACATACTAACTGAAGTAAACATAATTAAACTAAACATAAGGGAGAAGAATAAACCCGAGAGAAGAGGCGTCAATTCTCTCCCAAGCTCCCCACTCCAAGTAAAAGAAAAGAGAAAAGTTTTTCTATCTAAGGTGTGTTTTTGTGTGTGAGTTTACAAGTGTATTTATAGGTCCTTGAGAAGTCCTAATAGACTCATGAGTTTCTAAACTTTCCTAAAACACAAAACTCCTTTATTTCCAAAATAGAGTTATTTCCAAAATAGGGCTATTTCCAAAATAGGGTTATGCAGTTTACTATTCACGCTTGTACATTTGCGCTCGATCGCATGTGTCCTTGCGCTCGATCGCAGTGTGCGCTCGATCCTATAAATGTGTGCACGATCGTATGTGCGCTCGATCGCATTGCATGTGCGCTCGATCGCACGTTGTCCAGAAAGTGCTTCAGGGCTTCTAGATTTCTTCCTTAAAGTGCCAAAACTGCTTCTTTTTTCTCCAAGACCCTATAAAAACATGTAAAACACACAAATGGAGTAAAAGATACCAAATTAATGTAATAAAGGATCTAACAAGTGTAAATAAGGATCTAACAAATGGAGTAAAACACACAAATGGAGTAAAAGATACCAAATTAATGTAATAAAGGATCTAACAAGTGTAAATAAGGGGGCTTAAATATGTATATTTAAGCATCTATTACACCCCCAAACTTACATATTGCTAGTCCCTTAGCAATACTAAATTAAAAACTAAAACAGAAATATAGATAAATCCAATGTTCATAGTGTCAATAAAAAAATCTAGATTTTACATAAAACAATGATGCGCATTCATGAGCAAGCTTAACAAGTGTAAACATATATCTGCAATGAATAAGAGTGTTGAACGTAAATCATATTCACTAGGTATTCTAAGATATCACAAGTTTGACTTCGGTGTGTGGTGATTAGCACATAAAAGATTGAGTTTCCAAGAAATTCAAATGGGTAGTGTTTCGATGACTCAAGATTCACCAAACTTTCTATTAGAGTCAACAAATATGGCATAGACTTTTATTTGCGAGATTTTTGCCAAGTTAGTTCCTTTAAGCTTTCTTGATGACTCGTGTAACGAGTGTTTGGCCAATGACTCCCAAACCAGATGGTTTTAGGGCATTAGGTGTAAAGACACCCCTAAGGACTTACTGGCTCGAGTCAACAAGGCTATGAAACTAACTGATTTTTATGCTACTATTTAGAATTTTCCACCTTTTGACGTGACACTCAATGCTTATTGAGGCAAGAGGGCCAGTTACTCAGCGAAAAATTCTTTTTTTAATGATCACTTAAGATTTTCCACCTTTTGACGTGACACTCAATGCTTACTGAGGCAAGAGGGTCAGTTACTCAGCGGAAGATTTGTTTTTATTGATCATTAGGAGCATTTTTTCTTTTTGAGCATGAACCAATCTTTTCTATTTTTATATGCCAAAATGTCGATCTAATAGGTCATCTAGTTCACAGTCAAGCAAAAGAAACATACCAATCCAAATATCATGTCATACCCCACACAGCTATGTGTTAATGTGCTCGTGATAGTTCAAGTTAAACTTGTGAATTCTTAAATGCCAAAAGGGCAGTGATCTAGGTTCAAAACTTTGTTTATTGGCCTATATGTTCAAAGTGTTAAGCTCACTGATGAAGTCGAATCATAACATTTTGTTTAGATCACAAAAAAAAGTTTATTGGACAGAATGAACATGCATTTATCTATGAAAATAACAACAGAACTAAAAATGTAGGACATAGTGTAGTGTGTAAATGTGTCTCCCATACCCCCAAACTTAAATTACACATTGTCCCCAATGTGTGAATAACAAGGAAAGAGCTGACCTGGGAGATGGAGAACTAGCTAGGTCGGCATGGCTCATAGCGTACCCCCAAACTTGAACGGATGCACACATTGTCTCTAAAAAAGAAAAACTAACGTAATACGGGAAAACAAGAAGTAATTAAAATAAATAAATAACAATAAATATGTAAAATAATAAAAATAAAAGGATAAGCTGTGGAGTGCCTCCCATGAGCGCTAAGTTTAACGTCTTCAGCCGGACCAAGCCTTATTTTTCCCCAAAACTACGAGTGGCAGCAGCTAGCATAGGAAATGTCTTATTCTCTCCTATATAAGCATATGGTAAGTGCTCTGACAACTGCTTGAATTCTAAGTTAAGTGCCTGTACAATAGAAGGGAAAATAATATTAGTAGGCACATGATGGTCAAATGGATCGGTGTACTTACTTGGATGCTTTGGAAAGGCCTCTAGAAGGTGCATAGTTTCAATGAGGTCTTTAGTAACATCTTCTGATTTTGGCTCAATATCTGATCCTTTGAAATAATGGGTGAAGGTGGTCTCCAAGGGATCAATATGATGGTCATGAAAGACTTGTTTAACAACACCTTGCTTTTGTTCACTTAGCTCCTTAGCCAATTCCCCCATTTGTACTTCCAATATATGAATAGCTTGCTCATGCTTGGTATTGATTTGTCGTTGCTCAATCATGAACTGTTCTTGTGAAGTCATCAGTTGCCTCATAAGTTGCCTCATAAGACTCTCTAGGTTACTATTTTCTGATTCCAGCACTGGTTGGGCTGCTGGTTGGAAGTGTCGTTGCTGTCCTTGAAGATTCAAAGCATTATGATTGTTGCTCCATGAGAGGTTGGGGTGGTGCTTCCATCCAGGATTGTAGGTATTTGTATATGCATTGTGCAGTCCCTCATAATTTGCTTGCTCTTGATCTGCATATGAATACAAAGGGCAAGTATTAGTAGTGTGATCAAAACGAGAACATATAGCACATACCTGGAGTGGTTTGCCTCGCGGACTAGGTGATATGTTTTGACTAGTCATGGCATATATGAGCATATCTAGCTTCCTCTCCATAGCATCTAGACAAGTATATTGAGCTTTTGTCATTAGTGCTTCTCCTTTTGAATGAATTAGTTGAAAAGCTTCAGTGCAGCAGTTTTAGTACTGCTGCTCGGGTACTCTCTGGACCTTTTGCGCTCGAGCACACCCTGAACTGCGCTCGATCGCACGGGGCTTACGATCGATCGCACCAAGTAGTGCGCTCGATCGCAATGAGGACAGAAACTCCTCCTCTGCACACCTAAACAAAAACATAAAAAAGAAGGAATAAATCTGATTTTTGATAAAAATAAAAAATAAAACATAACAGAATCAAATAGAATAAATTAAAATAATAATAATAAATAAATAAAAAACTAACAAAAATAATTCCAAAAAGAAATTTAGCACAATCCCCGGCAACGGCGCCAAAAACTTGTTGTGCGAAAATATACCTAAATAAATGGGTAAATAATCGCACTTGTTTTACTTGCAAGTGCACAAGGTCAACAGTGTAGCATAATGTGCGAATGCAAGATCATCTCCACAGGGATTGGTAAAGTTCAATTTAGAATTATATTCGCAATATAAAAGATAGAAATAATAAAAACGTTGAGAAATAATAAAGATAAAATACTAAGGATAAAGGCGTAGGGACTTGATATCCACCACTAATTATGCTACCACAATATAACAGTATGCCAATGCTTTATTCATGCCATGTATACCTACTGGTTGCCAACCTAAGGGCATGGTATCTACTCCTTAAGCTATTGATTTCCCTAAGCAATGAGTTAGGCATGGTATCTACTCTAACTCTTTTCTTCCTTAAGGGATTCAGCATGGTATCTGCTTGAGTTGTTCCTTAAGAAAACATAGGTACTGTGGAAATCGACAACCACATGAGACCTAGGGCATGGTATCTACTCCTGGTTTCCCATGTTGATTAACCCGGGTATCCGGATAAGATGGTCCCTTGTTACTAATGTTAGACCCAGGACTCGGTCATCCAAATTGATCTAACTAACCCATCCATACCACATGCATACGTTGGCCTTACACATACATATGAGGAATTTAAATAAAAGCAGGTATTAATCAAGTTTAAGCAACACAACATAAATATCGCAAGGCGCCAATACTAAATTTATTGAGTAAACATAATTAGGGCTTCAACCAAGCCCTACTAAGAATTTAATTACACATAATAAAATAAAAAGGAAAGAAGAAACCCGAGAGAAGAGTCGTCAATTCCGCTCCACAGTCTCCTTCTCCAAGCTAAAGCAAAAGATAAAAGAAGGGATCTAAGAAGTGATCCCCCCAAGAGGTGATGCCTTTTGTGTGTGATTTACAAGTGTATTTATAGGTCTTTGAGAAGTCCTAATCGGCTCATGAGTTCCTAAACTTTCCTAAAACGCAAAACTCCTTTATTTCCAAAATAGGGTTATTTCCAAAACAGGGTTATTTCCAAAACAGGGTTCTGTAGTTTACTGTTCACGCCCATACATGTGCGCTCGATCGCATGTGTCCTTGTGCTCGATCGCAGTGTGCGCTCGATCCTACAAGTGTGCGCACGGTCGTATGTGCGCTCGATCGCACTTTGTCCAGAAAGTGCTCCAGGGCTTCTAGATTTCTTCCTTAAAGTGCCAAAAATGCTTCTTTTTCTCAAAGACCCTATAAAAACGTGTAAAACACAAAAGTGAAGTAAAATAGACTAAAACATATAGATAAAGAACTTAACAAATGTAAATTAAGGGGCTTAAATATGAATATTTAAGCTCCTATCATGGCACTTTGATTTCGAGGGGAATGATGGCTTCCGAACCGTACGTCATGAAGAATGGGGTTTCTTCTGTTGGCCTACGTGAAATTGTCTGATAGACCCAGAGAACATTGGGGAGCTGGTAAGCCTATTGTTTATCCTCATCGTCGAGCCTTTTTTTGATCCCCTGGAGAAGGGTCCTGTTGGTTACTTTGGCCTGACCATTTGCCTGGGATATTCAACGGACGAGAACCGATGCTCGATATGGAGGTCTTCACAAAATGTTTTGAACCGGGAGCTATCAAATTGCTTTCCGTTATCTGTGACCAACACTCGAGGAATCCCGAACCGACTCATGATCGATTTTCAAACAAAGTTTCAGGTTTTGTGATCCGTGATGCTGGCCAGTGGCTCTGCTTCGACCGACTTGGTGAAGTAAGCGATGGCTACGATAAGGTGCTTTTTCTGTCCAGAGGTCGTGGTGAACGGGTCGAGGATGTCCATCCCCCACATGGCAAAGGGGAGTGGGCTGGTGATCAAGGCGAGGGGATTAGCGGGCTGGTGCGGCACTAACGAGTATTGTTGATAGTTCCTACATTTCTTGACTAAATTAGCTGCGTCTTCTTTCATCTTGGAACAGTAATATCCTTGGTGAAGAACCTTGAAGGCAAGGGCTCTAGCTCCTAGGTGATTTCCGCATATGCCTTCATGGACCTCTCGGAGAGCATAATTGGCCTCGACAGGGTTGAGACACCTCAAGTAGGGCATAGTCAGAGCTCTCTTATACAACTGCCCATTTATGACCGTGTACCGGGAGGCTCTGGAGATTAGCTTTTCGGCTTCGCTTTTCTGCTCGGGAACTTCTCCATCTCTGAGGTAGTGAAGGATTGGGTCCATCCATATTGTCCCTTCCCTTACTAGCAAGACCGGGGCTTCATCTATGCTAGGAGTGGAGAGTTTTTCCAAGTAGACAGTTCGAGTTGGTTCTAGGTGTCGGGATGAGGCCAGGCTGGCGAAAGCATCTGTCTTGGAGTTTTTGGCTCGCAGAATTTGGGTTATTCGAAACATCTTGAACTTTGCAACGAGCTCTTTTGCTTTTTGGAGGTACCGGGTAAGCTTTTCCCCCCAGGCCTCTAATTCCACTGTTACCTGACTTACTACCAGCTGTGAATTGCTGAACACATCTAAGACCTCAGCGACTAGTGCTTTGGCCAATCTTAGGCCAGCTAGTAGGGCTTCATACTCCGCTTCATTGTTGGAGGTTTTGAATTCAAACCTTAAGGCGTACTCGATTGTGAAGCCATCTGGGCTGCAGAGGATGAGTCCTTCTCCACTTCCTACCGTGTTTGAGGATCCATTCACATGGAGTGTCCACCTTAGAGGTGGTCCCTCTGTTTCAGTTGCTTTGCCTAGATCTGTGGGTAGGGTCGTCTCAACAATGAAGTCGGCCAAGGCTTGGCCTTTTACTGCCTTCTGTGGATGGTACCGGATATCGAATTCTCCTAGCTCCACTGCCCACTTTACCATTCTCCCATAAACATTTGGGTTATACAGGACCTACCTCAGGGGTTGATCGGTCATGAGAACGATGATGTGTGCCTAAAAATATGGCCGGAGCTTCCATGCAGCTATCACGAGGGCATAACCTATCTTCTCAATGGGAGGATACCTTACTTCTGCTTCATGGAGGATCCTACTGACATAGTAGATGGGTCTTTGAATGCCTTCTTCTTCTCGGATTAGGACAGAGGCCATAGTGCTTTGTCCAGCTGATAAGTATAGGAACAGTTCTTCAGCCGGGAGTGGCTTAGTTAAAAGTGGAGGCGAGCTTAGATACTTTTTTAACCCTTCAAATGCCTCTTGGCAGTCTTCTGTCCAAGAAAAGTCTTGCGCCTTCCTGATGGCCTTGAAGAAAGGTAGGCATCTCTCCACAGACTTAGACATGAAGCAACTTAGGGCGGCGATTCACCTGGTGAGCCGCTACACTTCTTTCATGGACTTAGGAGAGGTCATATCAAGAATGGCCTTTATCTTTTCTGTGTTGACTTCTATTCCTCTTTGAGTGACCATGAACCCTAGGAACTTTCCCCCTGTCACTCTGAATGTGCACTTTGCTGGATTCAATCTCATATTATGTTTGCGCAGTACCCCAAATGCTTCTTCTAAATGGGATGTGTGGTTCCGTGCTTCCATACTCTTGACTAGCATATCATCTACGTAGACCTCCATGTTTCACCCGATCTACCCTTTGAATATTTTATTCACCAGCCTTTAATAGGTCGCACCGACGTTCTTGAGTCCGAAAGTCATAACCTTATAGCAATACAGCCTTTAGTTAGTGATAAAGGTGGTCTTGTCTTGGTCTGGTCCATACATGAAGATTTGATTGTAGCCGGAGCACACGTCGATGAAGGAGAGGAGTTCATGCCCCGAAGTGGCATCCACCAGCTGATCGACTCGCAAGAAGGGAATGCTATCCTTTGGACAAGCTTTGTTTAGGTTGGTAAAGTTGATGTAGATCCACTATTTACCGCTGGCTTTTCGGACCATCACTACATTAGACACCCACTCGGGGTATTTTGCCTCCCGAACGAAGCCAGCCTCAAGAAGTTTGTCTATCTCGGCATTGATGGTAGCTTGGCATTCCGAGGTGAAAGTTCCTTTCTTCTGGATGACTGGCTTGTACTTTGGGTCCACATTCATGCGACTCTTAATAGTCCTGGGGTCGATCCCAGGCATATCTGACGCGGACATGGCGAACAAGTCTTGGTTCTTCTAGAGGAGGGAGAGGAGCTCCTCCCTGTGTTTTTCAGAGAGGTTTGGTCCTATTTGGATGGTTCGGTTGGGGTCTTCCCCAAGGGGTACTAGAGTCAGCTCTTCCACTGGTCGCTTTCTTGGGGTCTTCATCACATCCCTGAGGTCTTCTACCTCGAGGGGCGAGCTTCAGTCTTCTTCCCCTCCTTGATAGCATTAAGATAGCAGGACCGAGAAATTCTCTGATCACCTCTAACCAGCCCCACTCCCTAGGTAGTGGGAAATTTAATTGTTAGGTGGTAAGTGGAGACAATGGCCTTCAATTTGTTGAGGGTGGGTCGACCGAGGATCATGTTGTAGGAGGAGGGCTGCTTAACTACCAAGAAAATGGTTTGTACAGTGGATGTCCGCGGCACTGTTCCTGCAGTAACAGGGAGGACTATGCTTCCCTTAGCGAAGACTGGAAATCCGTCAAAACCATAGAGGGGGGTTGAGGCAGGCTCTAAACGCTCATCCTTCAGCTCCATACGCTGGAAGGCGTCATAGAAGAGAATATCCGCCGAGCTTTCGTTATCAATCAGGATGCATCACACATCATGGTTGGCTACTAAGAGAGAGACCACTACTGCATCGTCATGAGGAGTCTGCACATCCTCTTAGTCATCTTCTGTAAAGGAGATCACTAGACCTGACTTCCTTCGCTTGTGGGGGCCGTTGACAGAGGCTATGGCTCGGGTGTATATTTTCCTGCTCTTTCCTGAACCTCCTCTGGTGGCTGGACCTCTACAAATTGTCTTGATGATTTAGGTAGTAGTTGCAACCTCATATTTCTTCTGATTGGGCCCTTCCTGCCCAACCCTGGAGTCCCTCCGGAGATCCCTCCTCTCTTGCTATCTGGGGTGGAGTAGCTCAGAGTCTTTTCTTGGCCGAGCGGGCTCTTCCCATCTCTATGGCCTTGTAAATTCCTTCAAGTGCCCTCGGTTGTTGAGGGCCTCAATCTGTTCCTTCAGGGTATGGCATTCTTCAGTATCATGGCCGTAGTTTTTGTGGAAACGACACCATTGTCTCTGATCCCCACCAAGGTGTGGCATCTTAGGCGGTCATTGGAGGACTGACTTGTCTTGAAGCTGCATGAGGACATTGGTCCTGGATGCATTGAGGGGGGTGAAACCATCGAACCGGGGGTGGGGCTTGTACCTGTTATCTTAGTGAGGTCTCTTGGCCGCCCTTCTCTGTGGGTCAATGTCCTTTCGCTTCTTCTCTGTTTCTCCTTCTCTCTCTCTCTTCTGAATGCCTGGTCATCTTTTTCCAACATATACTTTTATGATTGGGCTAAAACCTTGTTCATGTTCTTAGGCGGTGATTACGCCCAAAGTATAAAGCGGTAGTTGTAGCACAGCTTTGGGGTGTCGATTCCACAGGGAAAAGTGATCTATAAAGGAAAAGTGCAAACCTTAACACGAACGATAACAATCAAGTGAGAAGATATCAATGATGAAGTAATTGTGTAAATAGATTGACAAATATGATAGAGAAACAACAAGGTTCCGAGAATCCTCCCGAGGTTCGTTGCCTTATTCCAATCTTTAATTTAGTTGTTTTTATCTCGATTGCAAGTTTCACATCCCAAACAAGCAATCGGCAAATATTCAATCAAGCACATATATATACCCTAATGTAATTAATATGAATTACTCTTTCAAGTTAAGCACACATAACCTATCCTATAGATTTATTAAGAAATGACAATATATCTTTAATGACAATATTACAGTAATAGACAAACCTAAAAGATAAATCTACTGGACTCAATCATACCCAATAATCATGACACAAGAAGAGCATGACTAGACTTATATCAAAGATAAAGATACAATCACCGAATTAAGAGAAAAATCTTTTAATTAGCTAAAAGAGTAACATATAACAATGTTTTGAGAATAAAGCCCAACTACAACTGAATCAAGAAAGAAAAATAAGAACAACTATACCTAGGGATTCATCCCTTCGCCTTGCTTGGAGATTAGTTCGCCATGAGGTTCATGGTTGAACTCTTTGATGGAGAAGAGTATGGTAGCCTTCTTGAGTTTTTCAGACTTCAAAAGATACCTTTCTCAAACCCTAAGTGATCTATTTATAATATAAGAGGTCCAAGGGTGTTCTAGGGTTTAAAAAATCATTAAAGTCCTAATTAGGTCATCACTCGGAAATAAAGTTTCGTGTGCGCGTAGCGGCTCTCACTTACTCGCACCGTGGCTCTGTCTATTTCTTGTTCTGGAGAGCTTCTGGGTGCAGCGGCCCTGCCTAGTCCAGGCCGCAGTTCTAGCTGGTGCTGAAGTCTTGTGAAGGTTCTGGGCGCAGCGGCCCTGCCTAGTCCAGGCCACGGCGCACATTGAAGGAGGATTAGCTCTTTTGGGCAAGCTTCTAGAGGCCGAGGCTTGGATATTTCCAGGCCGCAACACACGCACTTAAGGCTTGATTCTCTTCATTTTGTCCTTCCGTAATCATGCCTTCGCTTCAGTATTCATTGAGTCATTGTGCTTCAAGGAACAATAGCTTTTCCTTCTCTTTGGGCTCAAAGTACCTGAAAGTGCACCTGAAATAGATCAACAATTCAAGAATACCACTTTAGAGTTGTTAACGAATAAAAGTGCAATTAAAACCTAGATCAACCCTAAAATGCTAATAATTAAGTACTGTTGAGATGCATTTTATGGCTCTCATCACGACCCTCAACTAGCTTATTGCTAGTCCCTAGCAATTCAAGTGAAAACAAGAGATGAATTCTATGGTAGGAATTAAAACAAAGTAAAGCAATGCTAGTGTTAAACCAAGTACAATTCACTTTTTGTCTCAGAAATTGCACATAATATACAGCATATAGAATTATTAAATATCCCTTAAGTCCAAAAGTAATCCAAAGATCAATCTTAAAATCATTATTGACTCTTAACATCCATCTTACCACAATCCATTAGTCTGAACACCCAGATGATTTTATGCATAACGTTCATGAATACAAGTCTTTGCCTCTAAAAACATAATGAATTGTGTGACATCAATCATAAATCAAGCTCCATAGGCTTATTTTTCAAATCACTCTCCACTATTGTGGAAAAATCACACTACATTGGATCAATAGGTCTTTAATAAGCTTGTAACGTTAGGCTAAGGTAAAGGTTAAGAAAGAACGGGAAGGATTAAACAAGTAAAAGAACCCAGTCTCTTAAGTTAAACACAACCACTTTAAGCACTTAGATAACTTTACTTCACATCCAACTCTTACAACCATTTTTTATAAGAGCATATCTCTCGATAAGTCACCACTTTTCTTTTCTTTTCTTATTTCTTTGCCATACTTCACTTCTCTTTTTCTTCTCTTTTTTTTTTCCTTTTCTTTTCTATTTTGGCATAAGACCATTCACCTTCTTTTTCATTCTTTTCTTTTTCTTTTCTTTTCCACAGCCCTCAACTTATCTCCTTTAATGTACTTGGGTTATAGTAGCAATATTTTTTCATATTTCCATCCTTATTCCTCTTAAGTGCTTCTCAACAAATGTGTATAACTAAGTTCTTTTAAAAGAAGGGTAACGATAAAATATTTTTAGGCTCATAAAGGTAAGTAAATGGGCTATTAAAAGAAACAAGGCTCAAATTCTTTTTCAAGAAAAGGCTCAAATAGGTGACTAGCGATAAATATAGCAATGGTAAGTTTGAAAAGCTCAAATGGTCCAAAAATGCCTACATCATATTCTAAGTAATGTACATTCTAGGAATTCATCTCAAATGATTACCAAATAAGTTCTAGAGCTTGTCAAGACCGAAAAAGCATTCACAAAACAATCACACATAAAACTTCGCTAGGTGCTTTAGACTAATTATACAATCTTACAGCAAACTAGAGTCTCAAACCAAATGAAGATTAACACTTAAATTATTTTCAAACCGAAGCAAGATTTAACTTCTTCTAAACGTTATATGCTATCTCAATTAAGTTCATATCATTGATATGTGAATCAACTCTAAGGCTAACAAAAAGCATGTTAAAAACAAACAAAAAGGGAAAGTAGCACCAATCAGTTCAAAAAATAATACGTTTCCTCCACCCTCAATTTAAAAATTGCATTTTCCTCAATGTGAAAGAAAAGGTAAAGGAAACTCCCTTTGTAAGCAAAAGTGCACACACACTGAAAATTGTGCACCGTCATGTGAACTGCATGCCGTTCCTCTTACTGAAATTCCGATCTAGAATATAGAACAAAACAACAAAAGGAAAGCAACTGCAGTGTACCATTAAGATTCCCATAGTATGTTAGGTGAACATATGAAATGGAAAGAAATAACTAGAAATGAAAATAAAGTATGAAAAATAAAATAACAAAAAGGAAAAGAAAAAGAATGTTAGTACAGTCATCCGATAATAAGTAAAGTAAAATAAAAGGAAACAAACAAGATAGAACCCAAAACTAATCCTCTATGTCATCATCATCTTCTTCACCATCCTCCGGAGTTGGATCAAAAGATGAACCCGGATAGGGTGGCAAAGTGGGAAAGTGATCCATGTCACAACCAGTAGCGGAGGCAAGGTGTTGGTACATCTGACCAAAAGAAGAATACACCCCTGCTTGATAATCAGCTTCCCTAGCCAAGAAACGTTCCTAACGATCAAATCTATCATGCAAAATTTTTTGTTACTCGTCAAAACGAATCTCTAAACGCATAAAGTGCTCTGCAATAGTGAAATGCTAAGGGGAGGAGGGGCTGCAATTGCTGCTCTCTCTCCTAGAACTGGCGGCCTTGAGGCTTTAATTTGAGTGAGCATGCCATCATCGATGGGCTTCTTTGGTTGCTGGGCGTCCTCATCAGGACTATACTGAACTCCGGCTTGAATGCATAATTGGGAAAATTAAGGAATGGAAGTACAATCCAAGCTTTTATTGTACAGTGTGTATGATAGAATTGAATATGATCTGGCCCACATCAATAGTCATGCCCATCAAAATGGCATAAATCATCACAACTCTCTCAACAGTAAGGTCACTATAGTGTGTAGCAGGCATCAACCTCTGACATGCAAAATATTGCCAAGCTCTAGCATTGATAGTCAGAGAAGTACCAGGCAAGGTTACAGGGGTATCTATCGTCATTTTCCATGTAGCACCCAGAGTACAGAAAGTATTGCAAATCTCTTCATAATTAATATTAGATGCATGTGCACTATACTCATTGTTTACTATGTCAGGGAGCCCATAGAATCTATTGATAGATGTGCTTCTAAAAGAAACCATTTTTCCTCTCACTCTTACCTTACCATTCCTATGTTCTTCCGCATTAGCATAGAATTCTCTAACCATATTTGTGAGGGAATGAGATGGTTGGCTAGCAAATGTACCCCCATGCCTATCAATAATCATTCTAAATAAGGTGGGGTTTGCTCTCTCTGTTATATTGAATCCTCTTTCAGGAATGGGTTTTCTAGTGTGCATCATCCTAACATATCTCTCAGTAGCCTCAAAAGTAACAAATTTGCCCTCATTATACTCTTGTGCTTGTTTCCCCCTTGGTCTCTTAGTCTTAGGGGCCATTTGAACCAAATATGTAGAACAATAGTACTAATTTAAAATCAACCACCCAAATAGCACAAATGAACAACAAAGAGAAGAAATTTAACTTACTTGATGCCCAAAGTTGGAGAGAAGAAAGATTACCAACAACTTAAAGTTTTCTTGATGAACCCAAAATCTTCTTAGTACCAAGCTTTTTGGAGAAATGTCCAACAAAATCTGTAATATAAGTGCAAAATCCTCATTCAAGAATTTCCTCTTGTCTTGAGCGCTCCAATCCATTGGTATCTCACCGATAGCTAAATAATTCACAATATGAGCAAACCATGGTAGAGAGGTAACAGAGAGTAACTGCTCATCCAGAAAATCATCCTTGATTGGCAAATCGTCAAAGGTGTCCTTAAATGTAATCCTCGAGAGATGTTCCACCAGTACATTCTCCACTCCTTTCTTATCTTTGATGGTGATGTCAAATTCTTGTAGGAGTAGGATCCACCATTTTAGTCGTGCCTTAGCATCCTTCTTTGTAAGGAGGTACTTGAGGGCTGCATGATCTATGAAGATAAGAATAGGAGAACCAATTAAATAAGCATGAAATTTGTCCAAAGCAAATACTACAGTAAGTAATTTTTTTCAGTGGTGGAATAGTTCATTTGAGCACTATTTAAAGTTTTACTAGCATAATAAATGACAAAAGGTTTTCCTTCTCTTTGTTGTCCAAGAACAGCACCTATAGCATAGTCACTAGCATCACACATGATTTTAAAAGGTAAATTCCAATCAGGTGACTGCATTATAGGTGCTGAAGTAAGCTTGCCAATCACCATTTTAAAGGCCTCTTGACAAGCTTGAGTCCACTCAAATGGGACATCTTTAACTAAGAGGGCACATAGTGGTCTAGATATGTTGAAAAAGTTTTGTATGAACCTTCTATACAAACCAGCATGACCAAGGAAAGATCTTACATCCTTTATTGTCTTAGGTGTGGGCAATTTAGAGATTAATTCAATTTTAGATTGATCAACCTCTATCCCCTTAGAAGAAACAATATGCCCTAAGACAATACCGGATGGTACTATAAAATGGAATTTTTCCCAGTTTAAGACTAATTCCTTCTCCTTACAACGAATCAGTACTCTTTCTAAATTCATTAAGCATGCATCAAATGAAGATCCAAAAACAGTTAGGTCATCTATAAAAACTTCCATGCAATTTTCAACCATATCACTAAAGATGCTCATCATGCAGCGTTGAAAAGTGGCAGGGGCATTACACAATCCAAATGGCATTCTAAAAAAAACATAGGTGCCAAAAGGATAAGTGAAGGTGGTTTTATCCTGGTCTTCTAATGCAATTTCAATTTGATAATAACCAGAATAACCATCTAAGAAACAGTAAAAATGATGACCAGCTACACGCTCAAGAATTTGATCGATAAAAGGGAGCGGGAAGTGGTCTTTCCGGGTGGCAGCATTTAATTTTCTATAATCAATGTACATGCGCCACCTGGTCACAAGTTTGGTAGGGACTAACTCTCCTAGGTCATTCTTTACCACAGTGACTCCAGACTTTTTAAGAATGACTTGCATAGGATTTACCCATTTACTATCAGCTATGGGATATATAATTCTCGCATCTAATAGTTTTAACACTTAATTCTTCACCACTTCTTTCATAGTGGGGTTAAGCCTACGTTAAGGGTCTCTACGAGGATTAGTCCCTTCATCCAAATTTATCTTATGGGAACAGATCAGGGGACTAATTCCTTTTAAATCAGCCATGCTCCAACTCAAGGCTGATTTATGTGCATTTAAGGTCCGAATTAATTTCTCACCTTGAGATGTAGATAATTCAGAAGAGATAATAACAGGAAAGGTATCACCTGGACCGAGGAGGACATGCTTCAAACCCTTAGGTAGTAGCTTCAATTCAACTTTAGGTGGCTCCACACTTGAGGGGATTTGTTTCTTACTTCTTTCGAGTAACTCCTCAAACTTTGGTTGCCATGCTCGAGTGTCATAATCCTGATATTTATCAAAAACAGCACAAATATCAATTACATCAGTTTTATCATTAATAGAATCAATCTCAGAATTATCAAGAAAATATTCAAGAGGATCAAAATCATGAGCTATAAAAACTCCCTCATCGATGAGTGACTCGATCATGTATAAGTGGCGGTTCTCGTCCTCATCTTCGGGCTGTTTTGCAACATTGAAGATGTCCACCTCGAGGGTCATGTTTCTAAAGTACAGCTTCATGAGTCCATTCCTACAATTAATTAGAGCATTTTCAGTAGCAAGGAAAGGTCTACCCAAAATCAAAGGAATTTTAGAGTTAGTGTCAACAGCAGAAGTAGTATCAAGGATTAGGAAATCAACAGGATAGTAAAATTTATCAATTTGAATTAAAACATCCTCTACCACACCTCGAGGTACTTTGACTAAACGATCATCCAATTGCAATACCACAGCGGTTGGTTTGATTTCTCTTAAACCCAACTGTAAGTAAATAGAGAGCGGCATTAGGTTTACACTAGCTCCTAAATCTAGCAAGGCTTGTCCAACTTCATGATTTTCAATGCTGCATGCAATGGTTGGATAGCCAGGATCCTTGTATTTTAGGGGAATTCTTTGCTCAATTAAAGTACTAACTTGCTCAGTTAGGAATGTTGTTTTCTTTACATGGTGCTTCCTCTTAATTGTACATAAATCCTTGAGAACCTTTGCATAAGTAGGAACTTGTTTAATCATATGCAAAAGAGGAAGATTAAGTTTAACTTTCCTTAGGTTCTCTAGGATTTCATTGTTTAAATCCAGATTTTTCTTGTTAGATTTTAAAGCTTGAGGGAATGGTGCCTTAACAAGGCTCTTAGTAACTTCAGGGTCCTTGGGCAGTTCAGCATCACTACTACTTTGACCCTTTTCCACATCCTCAGATTTGTTCATTGTTGGGATGTGTAATGTCATACCACTTCTTGTCACAATGGCATTTACATTTTTCAGATTTGTTTGTGCTATGTGTTGACCATGGGGTATAGACTGAGTGTAGGAATGGAGCTTCCCTCGCTCATTCACACACAAAGAGCCCATTAGTTTGGTCACTTGGCTCCTTATCTCTTTGTTCTCTTCAACAACTTGTGTAATTAATGCCTCACACCTTTGGTTTGTCTTACCCTGTGCCTCTATAAAAGCATGTAAAGTGTCTTCTAAAGAACTCCTAGAGGATGAGGGTGCATGATATGGTGCAGGGTATGATCTAGGGGGTTGTTCAAGCTGCTGGTTTTCAGACTTCAAGCTGAAGTTGGGGTGATTTCGTCATCCCGGATTATAGGTGTTAGAGAAGGGTGCAAGAGGCTTCTTGTACATGCCTAAGGCACTACATTGTTCTTCATACATCCCTCTAATATCTATGAATGTGGGGCACTCTTGAGCAAGATGATCTACCCCGCCACACAGAAAACATGGTTCTGAAGATTCGGCATGATTAACCATGTGTGTTGGCTTTGAGCCTTTAGTTTGTAATGCATCTAAATCCCTAGTAGAATTTCGACCTTAGCTTTCAGGCTGTCTTCTTCCTTAAGATGGTATATTCCACCACTACTTAGGTTTCCTCAGGTCGTGACCTATTGGTGCTTTCAGTAGCAATAGGTCCAGTCCAAGTGTGAGTTTTTTCAGCAAGCTCATGGAGGTACTTAATGGCCTCATTAGAGTATTTTTGTAGAAATTCACCATTACATATCATCTCTATGAACTGGCGCTCTCTATAGGTAAGTCCCTCATAAAAGTAGCTCACTAAATGCCAACTCTCATACCCATGGTGTGGACACATACGTAATAGCACCTTAAATTTCTCCCAAAACTGATACAAAATCTCGTTCTTCTTTTGTGCAAAGGTGGAGATTTGTCTTTTTAAGGCATTGGTTTTATATTGAGGGAAGTATTTATTAAAGAAGACCTAGGTCATCTCATTCCATGACCCAATAGATTGTGGTCTCAGCGAGTATAACCAACTCTTAGCTTTATCCTTCAAGGAGAAAGGAAAAAACTTGAGTCTCACGATATCAACAGTTGCATCTTGACTATGAAAAGTCACAACTACTTCCTCAAACTCCCTAATGTGTACATATGGGTTTCCATTTTCCAAGCCATGAAATGTAGGGAGTAATTGAATCATCCCTGTTTTAAAATCTTGATGGCGAGTGTTGGCTGGAAACATAATGCATGATGGTGTGGCTGTCTAACTAGGATGTAAATAATCTTTAAGTGTCCTAGCAACATTCTCATTAGGGTTTTCAGCCATGTCAGCAAAATTTTCTAAATTTTCAGTTGGGTGTACACTAGGGTTTGATCTAGGCGAGGTTTCACTAACGGACGTGGAAGGAAAGGGTAGCTCAATTTCGGGTCCCTTAATGAATCTACCTCGTGAATATTTTGGCCTAAGCAGACACCAACTGAGTTAAAAGGTAATAAATAAAACAAAACAAATAAAAGAAAATCAGAAAATCAAAACTTAAAGAAAGGAACGATAGTACCGTCTTGTCTTAGAGTTAGACAGATTTCCTTGTATGTAAGCGTGTTTCACCGGCAACGGTGCCAAAATTTGATTACGCCCAAAGTATAACGCGGTAGTTGTAGCATAGCTTTGAGGTGTCGATTCCATAGGGAAAAGCAACCTATAAAGGAAAAGTGCAAACCTTAACACGAACGATAACAATCAAGTGAGAAGATATCAATGATGAAGTAATTGTGTAAATAGATTGACAAATATGATAAAGAAACAAAAAGGTTCTGGGAATCCTCCCTAGGTTCGTTGCCTTATTCCAATCTTTAATTTAGTTATTTTTATCTCGATTGCAAGTTTCACATCCCAAACAAGCAATCGACAAATATTCAATCAAGCACATATATATACCCTAATGTAATTGATATGAATTACTCTTTCGAGTTAAGGACACATAACCTATCCTATAGATTTATCAAGAAATGACAATATATCTTTAATGACAATATTGCAGTAATGGACAAACCTAAAAGATAAATCTACCGAACTTAATCATACCCAATAATCTTGATATAAGAAGAGAATGGCTAGACTTATATCAAAGATAAAGATACAATCACCGGATTAAGAGAAAAATCTTTTAATTAGATAAAAGAGTAACATATAACAATGTTTTGATAATAAAGCCCAACTACAACTGAATCAAGAAAGGAAAATAAGAACAACTACACCTAGGGATTCATCCCTTCGCCTTACTTGGAGATTAGTTCACCATAAGGTTCATGGTTGAACTCTTTGATGGAGGAGAGTGTGGTAGCCTTCTTGAGTTTTTCAGACTTTAAAAGATATCTTTCTCAAACCCTAAGTGATTTATTTATAATACAAGAGGTTCAAGGGTGTTATAGGGTTTAAACAATCATTAAAGTCCTAATTAGGTCATAACTCAGAAACAAAGTTTTGTGTGTGTGCCGTGGCTCTCCCTTACTCGTGTCGCGACTCTGTCTATTTCTTGTTCTGGAGAGCTTCTGGGCACCACGGCCCTGCCTAGTCCAGGCCATGGCTCTGGCTGGTGCTGAAGTCTTGTAAAGGTTCTGGGCGCCGCGGCCCTGCCTAGTCCAGGCCGCAGCGCACACTGAAGGAGGATTAGATCTTTTGGGCAAGCTTCTAGAGGCCGAGGCTTGGATATTTCCAGGCCGCAACACACGCACTTAAGGCTTGATTCTCTTCATTTTGTCCTTCTGTAATCATGCCTTCGCTTCAGTATTCATTGAGTCATTGTACTTCAAGTAACGATAGCTTTTCCTTCTCTTTTAGACTCAAAGTACCTAAAAGTGCACCTGAAATAGATCAACAACTCAAGAATACCACTTTAGAGTTGTTAACGAATAAAAGTGCAATTAAAACCTAGATCAACCCTAAAATGCTAATAATTAAGTACTGTTGAGATGCATTTTATGGCTCTCATCAGGCGGGTCCCAGGTGAGCTTGGAGCTGAAGATCCCGGACCTTAGCCCATTCTTAAACGCCATCATCTGGACATTTGGGTCGAGGTCTGGGATTTCCCATGCGGCTGTGTTGAACCTGGATATGTAGGCTCGAAGTCTTTCTCCACAATGCTGAATAATGTTGAACAAGCTCTCTGAGGTCTTCTTTGGTCCCTTGCTGCTGAGGAAGTGCGAAGAAAATGCGTAACTGAGTTCTCTAAAATTGCTAATTCTCCCCGGCCTTAGACTCGAATACCAAGTGCCCACGGCCTTCTCGAGAGTCAGGGGGAAGGCATGACACATGATAGGGTCGGAGTGTCGGTGCAGCACCATGGTCTTCTTATAATGCTGCAAATGGTCTAAGGGGTCCCCTGAACCGTCGTACATTCTGACTTGTGGCATTTTGAAGTTAAGAAGGAATAGGGTCTTGGATGCTAAGCTCATCCAAGATACTAAGACTACTCTTCGAACCGTCTATCTAGGTTGAAGTTACTCTTAAAGGATGAGCTTTCCTTGGACCGGCTGCAATGCAGCAAGGGCTCGGTTGGGGGTTGGTTGTAGGTAGGATCATCTCTGTCAGATGACTTTACTTTCTCGGGAGCTTGGTGGGGAGAAATGGAAGGCTGCTGGCCTCTGCCTCGAACTTGGGCTGCCAAATCGGCTTTCATCCAGGAGAGTTCTTGGAATTGTGCTTGAGTTACAAGGGCAGCATGAGGATGCGCGACCGCTTCCTCGTAATCAGGAGAGTTGGTCTAGGAGAGATGAGGGCGCTGCTCTCTGACGGGGGGTTGTCTGCTTGACCCAGGGGTTGCATGCTCAGATATTACGGGTAATCTGGGTCTAGATTGCTGGCTGCGGGTACTGCCCCGGATGGGAGCAAAGCACGCTATTAGGGCTTCCTTGTCGGTCCTTCTAGTATTGCTTCTTGGCGGTATTGCAACAGATGAGTTCTTTTATACTTCTTTGCTTTTGCTATAGCGAGAGATTGTGGTTTCCCACAGACGACGCCAATCTGTTGATGCCAAAAATCGTTGTTGTTGACTTGGCCTGGGTGCTGACGTGGTCCTGCACGAGAAATAGATGTGAACTAAAGACCCTCAGAAGGAGGGGAGGGGGAGACCTCCGAGGGTGATCCGATGCTCAAGTTAGCACGAGGGCTTAAGAGAGGCTGAGGCCGAGGGCTTACTTTAAATTAAATAAAGTGTAAATAGACAAGTGTGAATGAATTATGAATTCCATACCTCGGTTTATTTATAGTCCTCTGAGTAGGTATTGCCCACATGGGGGAGGTATGGTCTTGCCCATACCATCTCTGCTTTTAGAGGTTAAGCCTTAATTGCAGGATCAGTGGATGGTGTGTGTCAGGGGTCGCGTGTTGCAGAAGGGTTAGGTCTGCCAACCATGCTTTGACGTGGTGGTCATATGACCTGGCCGTTCCACATGTGCTTAGCCGTGTCGAGGAGGCTCGACACGTGTCGTTGCCCTATAGGTGACATCCGAGCCCATGTGTAGGTTTATTGGGCTGGAGTGTTATGGGCTACATCAAAGAGTATAGGACTAAAGACCTTGGAGGGCAGAGCACCACCCAGGAGGTTGTTGATGCAGGCATTGCTGCTTTAGACTGACTAAGAAGATAACTAAATCTCTGTTTTTCATATTAGAAAAGAATTTTGTCGTTCCCCTACAGCTATCCTCATTCTTCTTTTCATGTTTTCCCCTACTTTATTGCTCAATTTTTTTTTTGGTGCAATAGAAATTATGTTTGAATAATGCCAATCCAAGACAATACAAAGAAGCATTTTTTCAGGGAATTTTTTTTTCCATGTATCTTCACGTGGAAGATAAATACTCAATTGGACATGTCCCAGCATGTATTTTTGTTTCACAATACTGTATACCACAGAATGTTATACTAACAAGGTGCATGATTACGCCCAAAACATAACGCGGTAATTGTAGTACAGCTTTGAGGTGTCGATTCCACAGGAAAACAAGATAACTACAAGAGAAGGTGTGAACCTCAACACAAACGATAAAGATCAAATGCCAGAATCTGAATTGTGAGAAAATTGTGATTGTGTAAATAGATTTGATGGATATAATAAAGAAACAACAAGGCTCTGGAAATCCATCCTAGGTTCATTGCCCTAATCCTAACTTGATTCAGTTGTTTTTATCTCGATTGCAAGTTTCACATCCCAACAGACAATTGGAAAATATTCAATTAAAGTGCATATATAAACCTTAATGTAATTGATATGAATTATTCTTTACTTTCAAGCACACATGACCTAACTTATAAATTATCAAAAGACGATGATATATCTAAATGATAATACCGCAGCAATGGACAAATCTATAAAAGAGATCTACCAGAGTCAATCACACCCAAACAAATACACATAAGAAGAGCATGACTAGACTTATATGGAAAAGAAGCATGCAATCACCGGACTAATAAGAAATCTACTAATTAAATTAAAGAATAAAACATAACAATGTTTAATGAAAATAATACCAAACTACAACTGAATCAAATAAAGGAAAATAAGAACAACTACACCTAGGGATTCATCCCTTCGCCTTACTTGGAGACTAGCTGGCCATGGGGCACATGCATCCTCGAGTTGCCTCCGGCCTCTCAACGATCATCTCCTCCTTGGTAGCAAAAGCTTCGGTGATTCCTCAGCTTGCCCTCCAAAAGTACTTCGAATTCCTCCTAAGAGCCCTCTGGATTGCTCCTAAAGGCTCTCTAGATTCACTTTCTGATGATCTCAGATTCTCCGATTGTTCTCAAAGCTGAAGTTGAGTGGGTCTTATATAGGCAAATACCACTAGTGCAATGTGTTTCCAATCTAATGTGGAATGTAGGATATAGAACTGTGTTTCTAACTGATGTGGGATGTTGGATTTAAGCCTTCACATGCCCTTCACACTGAAATCCCGCATAGCCCGCACAGCCTGACCTTTGTCTACTTAAACTGCCATAACTTTCTCTAGAAAAATCATTTTTATTGTTGGAAATCACCTTGACAAGATGCCCAGGTGGCGATCTTTCAAACACCCAAGTCTTAAATGACTTATAGAAATAAAAATAGCAATCGAACACAAGAACAGAAAATCAAAGAAAGAAAAGAAGACAAGTAATTGTTATCGAGGTTCGGCAATGTGCCTACGTCCCCGTGAGTTCCTCCGAACTCTCTGCACTATCTCAATGGTTCTTACAAAGTTACAGCAGTCCTCTTCAAGAATCCAAGTTCTTGAAGAAACAAGAAGAGAACTACAAAATGATAGTCCTATTACAAAGTTTTCTATCAATTCTATACTATCCTCTCTTCTTTACAACCAGCCTAACAAAGAGTCCCTCTTGTGTTTGTCACTCTACATAATTCTCTCTAAGTGTTTACAATGATCTCACAATGTCACAAATCTTTCTTGTATGTGTGTTGAATATCTTATATTATGTGAAATGAGGTCTTGAGAACCCCTTTTATAGCCTCTCAATTCTTGGACATTCTTGAGATTCATTCTCCTCCCTTTGATCTTGATCATTGCTCAATCTTGGCCCTTCATTACTTTTCTAAGTGGTATTGTGCGTTTTGGACTTGCGCACACACTTTTGGAGATCCTTGAAGCTTGCTGCCTTTGTGTGCAGCAGTGTGCCTGGGCGATGCGGTGCTGGGGCTATCCCTGATGGTGTGCATGCTGTGAGGCGCGGTGCGCCCAGATCTGATGCTGCAGCCTTCTGCTGCAGCCTTCTGCTGCAGTGCGCACACTTCCTACTTGTGTGCAGAAGTTTGCACAGCGGTGTGTATGACCTTCCTATGCTCAAAACTTGAGCACACACATGTGTGCAGCCATTAGACTTGCTGAACTTTGATACTCCACATTTAGTTTGGAGTTTAACTAACCTTAGACCATGTTTGGACATGTTTGAAACTTAGATAAATAACAACAATCTCTACCTTTGTCTAAGTGTTTAAAAACCTGAACCATTGTGCAGAAAGCTTCAGGATCCAAACTCATATTGAGTTACCAATTAACCAACTCTAATCCTAAGTAATTCAAGGCAATGATTAAACTTACTTAGAGGTAAAACCTTGGTGCCTAAATCTGCAAGACTTTTCTCCATGGTCTTCTTGTCAATATGAATGCATCCTTTCGTACCATTTTCCAGAATGTAATGATAATGAACATCCATATGCTTCGTCCCCTCATGGAACACCAGATTCCTCCATAAGTGCCCCACACTTTGGTTATCCGAAGATACCACCACCTGCTCTTTTAGGACCTCCCACTCGTTTAACAACCCTTTGCACCCCATAGCCTCCTTTATGACTTCCGTAGCCGCAATGCATTCTGCCCCGGTTGTTATGAGTACTACCACTGGCTGCCACTGAGCCTTCACACACCTTAGCAACCTCTTCATCCCAAGCCAACGCTCTTTTTTGGGGTTACTCACACATTTGCTGAAAACACCAATTGCCCGAGAAACACTAAACTTGTTTCTTTCCTTTTCCCGGATGATTCTCATCCCAAGGATCTTTTGTGTAAGACTGAGATCCTTCCTCTCGAACTCCTCACTGAGTTGAGATGTAAACCTTTCCATCTTCTTCCTGCTGTTCCAACCCAACAGCCCATCAATGACATAGGTGAGGATACTCACCATCTTCTCCACCTTGTGTCCAGGTGAGAAAGTTTCTGTGAAACCTATTTCTTCTCTTATTGTGAACCCATTCGCCACCAGCCTAGCCTTGTTTCGGACTTCATCTCTTGGAGAGTACCCTTCTTTGATCTTGTAAGTGCACTTACATTCCATAACTTTCTACTTTCCTAGAATTTTCACCAATTCCCAGAAGTTGTTCTTCCTCAAAGAATCCATTTCTTCCTCCATAGCTAGCTTCGTTCTTAGCAAATCCTTACATCCCATGTAAGTCCCTTATTTACTCATCACTCCTTTTGTCCAAGGAGTTGCTTCATCCGTAGCATCCACAAACCCATATCTTGAAGGTGGTCCGACCAACCTTCTTTCCCGGTCTCTTGTGAGCTGATAGTCCTTCCGACTTGCTGCATCAACCTCTTCTAGTTCAGCCTCCTCTTGAGTGCCCTGAGCATGGCCTTCGTCCAAGGGCTCTACCTGGTCTAAACCCTCTTGCCTCCTCTGCTCTACCTGAACTGAGTTCTCTTTGATGCGATGCTCCACAAGAACCAAACTGGTTTGCTCACTAGCCCCTGCAGGGTTAGTTTTCTCCAAGTTGGGAAATAACAATTCATTAAAATTAACATCTCTACTTATAATGAGTCTTAATCCTTCTTTCTCTAAGGACCACAACCTATACCCCTTAGCCCCTTCCCGATATCCTAGAAACACACACTTTTTAGATCCTGGGCTAAGTCTATCTTCCTTTTGTTATGCATACGCAGCACACCCAAAAGTCCTAAGGTTGTTCAACTCAGGTGGTTTTCCACTCCACATCTCTTCGGGAGTCTTTTGATACACAATCCTAGAGGGTGATCTATTTACCAAGTATGCAGCTGTAGCCACAGCTTCCCCCCAAAAACATTCGGGTAATCCGAATCCATTTAACATGCACCTAACCTTTTCTATCAGGGTCTTATTCATCCACTCAGCAACTCCACTTTGCTGAGGGGTTTCCATAACCGTCCTATGTCTTAGAATCCCATTTAACCTACAGAATTGATCAAGTTCTTGGTTAAAAATTTCTAAGCCATTATCAGTTCTTATCCCCTTAATTACTCTACCCATTTGAGTCTCAACCAGCCCTTTCCACACCACTAATTTATTCAAGGCATCCGATTTATTTCTAACCAAATAAACCCACACTCTTCTTGAATAATCATAAATTAATGACAGAAAGTAAAAGTTACCTCCCTGTGTTGGTGTCCTTGCTAGTCCCCAAAGGTTCGCATGAATGTAGTTAAGAATGACCTTAGACTTGTGCACTCCAGTGTTGAAGCTGACCCGGTGTTGATTCTCAAGAACACAACACTCGCAGAAATCAAGTACCTCTACTTTGTCTCCACCAAGTAGACCTTCCTTGCTAAGCATTTGCAGACCCTTTTTGCTCATGTGTCCCAAGCGAGTGTGCCAAAGGGCTACCTTATCCAGCTCAGCCATCAAGCTTGCTGCTTGATCATTGGTTTCTGTTTCTCTGATCATCTCATAGAGTCCATCGTTTCTTGCTGCCTTGATCACTGCCAAAGATCCCTTGGCTACCTTGATCTTTCCTCCCTCTATCTTGCATGTGTATCCCATGGAATCTAGCTGCCCCAATGAGATCAAATTCCTCCTCAAATTCAGGAAATACCTCACATTTTCCAGCAGCCTTGTCATTCCATCAAACATCCTCACCTAGATGTCTCCCATGCCTCTTACTTGGTAAGAAATTCCATTCCCTAAGAAAACCCTTTCATCATTGGTTTCCTTGAAATTCTTGAACCAACTCCGGTAAGGGCATATGTGATGAGTGCACCCGGTATCCAAGATCCATTTCCCGCTGCCTTCTTGCCCCTTGCTCACACCTGAGCACACAACAAGAACATCATCATATTGCTGTTATGTTTTGGCAACCGAAGCCTCTCCATTCTTGGTATGGCTTCCTCCTCTATCCCTTATCATTTTCTTGCAATCTTTCTTGACATGACCCTTCTTATGGCAGTAGTAGTAGCTCTTCCTTCCAAATCTCAGTTTGGAATGCATTCTCCCATGGCTTTCTCCTCTACCTCTGTCATGGTAGTAGCCATGCATACTGCTGTGCACTCTTCCATGGCTCTCTCCTCTACCTCTGTCCTGGTAGTAGCCATGCATGCTGTTGTGCACTCTCCCATGGCTCTCTCCTCTACCTCTGTCTCGGTAGTAGCCATGCATGCTGCCATACCAAGTTGCTGGCCTTCTTTTAAAGAACAACCCTTTACCACTTGATGCACTCCTTATCTTGGCATCAAGATCATTTTGCAACTCTTTCGTAGGATCAAATTTAAAAGCAAAGATTTATTTACGAAGATACCTCTTATTAGGGAGAGTCTTGGCAAGAAACAACTCATCTAGTTTTTTCCATATTGCAGCTGGATCTTCTGAGTCTCCGCACTCCCTTGTGACATTATCCGACATGTGCAAGAAAATGGTGTTGTAAGCCATCTTCTTCATCTCATTTCACTGGTCCTTTGTGGTACTTGCTGAAAAAGCATCATCTTCTCTAAGAGCCAAGTCCACTTTCTGTTGCATAAGAACCGCCTTGATCTTCCGCTTCCATAGGGCAAAGTCCCCCTTTCCATCAAACTTCTCCACACACAAATTTGAAGCCATCTTTTGCGGACAAGATCCCAGATTTGTACACTAACCACAACTGTTTTCTTCAACTTCAAGAACACAGATCGAAGATGGATCTTTAACACCTTTCTTGAATCAACCTTCAAGAACATGACTGGATCTTGATCTTTACACCGTCCTTGAATCACCAAAGAAGTTTGATCTTTGATTCTTGGAGTCTTGGCTCCATACCTTCTACTTCTTGCTCCGATAACCAGTTGCTTAGCTCTGATACCACTATCCAAAGCTCTGATACCACTGTTGGAAATCACCTTGACAAGATGCCCAGGTGGTGATCTTCCAAACACCCAAGTCTTGAATGATCTGTAGAGAGAAAAACAGCAATCGAACATAAGAACAGAAAATCAAAGAAAGAAAAGAAGACAAGCAATTTTTATCGAGGTTCGGCAATGTGCCTACGTCCCTGTGAGTTCCTCCGAACTCTCTGCACTATCTCAATGGTTCTTACAAAGTTACAGCAATCCTCTTCAAGAATCCAAGTTCTTGAAGAAACAAGAAAAGATCTAGAAAGTGATAGTCCTATTACAAAGTTTTCTATCAATTCTATACTATCTCTCTTCTTTACAACCAGCTTAACAAAGAGTCCCTCTTGTGTTTGTCACTCTACATAATTCTCTCTAAGTGTTTACAATGATCTCACAATGTCACAAATCTCTCTTGTATGTGTGTTGAGTATCTTATATTATGTGAAATGAGGTATTGAGAACCCCTTTTATAGCCTCTCAATTCTTGGACATTCTTGAGATTCATTCTCCTCCCTTTGATCTTGATCATTGCTGAATCTTGGCCCTTCATTACTTTCCTAAGTGGTGCTGTACGTTTTGGACTTGTGCACACACTTTTGGAGAGCCTTGAAGCTTGCTGCCTATGTGTGCAGCAGTGTGCTTGGGTGGTGCGGCGCTGGGCAGGGGCGGTGCAGCGCTGGGGCTGTCCCTAATGGCGTGCATGCTGTGAGGCGCGGCGTGCCTAGACCTGATGCTGCAGCCTTCTGCTGCAGTGCACACACTTCCTGCCTATGTGCAGAAGTTTGCACAACAGTGTGTGATGAGAGTCATAAAATGCATCTAAACAATACTTAATTGTTAACATTTTAGGGTTGATCTCGGTCGTAATCGCACTTTTACATGTTGATAACTCTAAAGTGATATTCATAAATCATTGACTTAATTCGATGCATTTTCAGGTGCTTTGAGTACAAAAGAGATAATAAAGCGATCCATGTTTAAAGCACCAAAAGATCTTGGGTGTCGGTGCTCGTTTTTGTCCAAGGTTTAGACGTGTCCAAACATGATTCAAAGATGGTTAAACTCTAAACTAAGGCTGGAGTAATAAAGTACAGTAAGTTAAAAGACTGCACACAAGTGTGTGCATCACTTTGGAGCAAGTTAAGGGTAGGCACACTAGTGTGTGCACTTCTGCATACAAGCTGAAGAAGTTTCACTGAATTGCCAGAATTTCCCGTACAGATCAATCATCTTTGCAGATTAAACTGTATTGATGTAGGAAGAACCAGATGATGAGCCATATATGCTTAGAAAGATCCGGAAGTCTATTTTCTGGGGAATTTTACGGTTCGTAAAAAGGATTTTTCTAGAGAAAGTTATGGCAGTTTTAGTGGAAACAGTTCAGGCCAGCACAGCAGGCCCAGATGCACAACAGGCCCAGGCGCACAGCACGGCCCACTCGCTTCTTGACCGGATTAGGGCAAGCAAATGACATTCTCCAAGACCAAAACACCCTCCTCATGCTCTATAAATATATCTTTATGGAGTGTGCAGCTGGGCATTGAAGAGAGAAAGCAAGGAAGAGAGAAAAAAGAGAGGATTCAAGGGATTCAAATCCAGCATTCTTCCATTTTATTTCTAAGTTTTCTTTGGTTGCAAATCAAGGGGAGAACATCCATATTGTTCATCCACCTTGAACTCCATGGCCAAATCAAGGGGAGAGCATCCTTATTGTTCTTCCACCTTGATTTCCATGGCCAACTAATCATTTTACAAGGGAAAGGGGTGAATCTTTAGGGATTTCTTGTTCTTTATTTCTTGTTCTTGATTCAGTTGTATGGATTTATTGTTAAATATTGTTTATGAATTATTCATTGATTAAGTAAGAAGATTTGAGTTCATGTGATAGATGTACTTCTTATTCTTCTTCTTTTAGACTCTCTTAATCCGGTGATTGCATCCTTCTCCTCCATTGAGGTTGCTTGGATGTGATTGATTCCGGTAGATTTATCTTATTGATTGTCCATTATTGCGATATTGTCTTTTAAGATATATTGTCGTTTCTTGATAATCTTTAAGATCGGTCATGTGTGCATGAACCAAAATCAATGATTAATTCGTAGCAATTATATAAGAGTTGTAAATGTGCTTGATTGAATATATTCCGATTGCTTGTTTGGGAGTTGAAACTTGCAATCGAGATAAAATCAATTGAATCAAGAGTGGAAATAGGGAACAAACCTAAGGAGGATTCCCGGAACCTTGTTATTTCTCATTTATATTTCATTTACATTTACGCAATTTTCCTTTACATTATTTCACCATCAAAGCTTAAAAATCTTGAGTTTAACTTTTATCGTTCGTTTTAAGGTTCACACATTTTCCTTTGTACTTAACTTGTTTCCCTGTGGAATCGACACCCCAAAGCCGTACTACAATAACCGTGTTATACTTTGGGCGTAATCAAATTTTGGCGCCGTTGCCGGGGAAACGCTCTTAAGTATAAGGAAACTTGTCAACTTTGAGTGTGACGGTAAAAAAAAAAAAAAAAAAAAAAAAACCAAAAAAAAAAATCGTAAATATTTTTCTTTTCAGCAGTTTGTAAATACGGTAATATTATTCCTTTATTTTTGTTTTGATTTTCTAATTTTCTTTTATTATTCTGTTTTTATTTATCTGTTTATTATTTTATTCTATTTTTATTTACCTGTTTATTATTCTGTTTTATTATTCTGTCTATTATTCTGTTTTTATTTATTTGTTTATTATTCTGTTTTATTTATCTATTTATTATTCTGTTTTTATTTATTTGTTTATTATTCTGTTTTATTTATCTGTTTGTTATTTTTGTTTTTATTTATTTGTTTATTTATTTATTCCCCCTCTAAATTAATTGGTGCATGCTTAGACCGAGAGATTCGCGAGGTAGATTCATTAGAGAACCCGAATTAGAGTTACCCTCTCCTTCCACCTCCATTGGTGAAACCTCGCCTAGATCAAACCATAGTGCACCCCCATCAGAGAATTTAGAGGATTTTGTTAACATGGCTGAAAATCCTAATGAGAATGGTGCTAGGACACTTAAAGATTACCTACATCCTAGCCGGACAGCCACACCATCGTGCATTATGTTTCCAGCCAATACCCGTCATCAAGATTTTAAAACAGGGATGATACAACTTCTCCCTACTTTTCATGGCATGGAAAACGAGAACCCCTATGTGCACATTAGAGAATTTGAGGAAGTAGTTGTGACTTTCCATAGTCACGATGCAACTGATGATATCGTGAGACTCAAGTTTTTTCCTTTCTCATTAAAGGATAAAGCTAAGAGTTGGTTATACTCGCTGAGACCACGATCAATTGGGTCATGGAATGAGATGACCCAAGTCTTTTTTAACAAGTACTTCCCTCAACATAAGACTAACGCTTTGAAAAGACAAATCTCCACCTTTGCACAAAAGGAAAACGAGACTTTGTATCAGTCTTGGGAGAAATTTAAAGAGCTGTTAAGTATGTGTCCACATCATGGGTACGAAAATTGGCGTTTAGTGAGCTATTTCTATGAGGGTCTTACCTATAGAGAACGCCAATTTGTTGAGATGATGTGTAATGGAGAATTTCTGCAAAAAGACCCTGATGAGGCTATTGAGTACCTCAATGAGCTTGCTGAGAAAGCTCACACATGGACTGGACCTAGTGCTACTAAGAGCACAAATAGGTCACGACCTAGTGGTGGAGGAATCTACCATCTTAGGGAAGAGGATAACCTCAAGGCCAAGGTCGAAATGCTTACTAGAGAGTTGGAGGCATTAAAAACAAAAAAACCAACACACATGGTTAATCAGGCCGAACCTTTAGAATCATGTTTTGTGTGTGGCAGGGTTGATCATCCTGCCCAAGATTGTCCCACTTTTGTTGACATGAGAGGGCTGTACGAGGAACAATGCAATACCTTAGGCATGTACAAAAAGCCTTCAGCACCCTTCTCTAACACTTATAATCCGGGGTGGCGAAATCACCCCAACTTCAGTTGGAAACCTGAAAATCAGCAGCATGTGCAGCCCCCTAGATCGTACCCAGCACCTTATCATGCACCTTCATCTTCTAGGAACTCTTTAGAAGACTCCTTACATACTTTTATAGAAGCACAAGGCAAGACAAACCAAAAGTGTGAGGCATTAATTACACAGTTGGTTGAGGAAAACAAAGAAATAAGGAGCCAAGTGTCTAAATTGATGAGCTCCTTGAGTGTGACTGAGCGAGGTAAGTTCCCTGCTCAAGCTCAGTCCATACCTCAAGGTCAACATATAGCACAAGAAAATGTGAAAAATGTAAATGCCATTGTGACCCGAAGAGGTAAGTCACTACACATTCCACTAGAGAATAAACCCGAGAATGTGAAGGGTCAAACCAGTAGTGAGACCAAGTTGCCTAAAGACCCTGAAGTGACCCAAAGTCCTGTTAAGGCCCCATTCCCCCAAGCCTTAAAATCCAACAAGAAAAATCTGGAAATGAATGATGAAATCCTTGAGAACTTAAGGCAAGTGAAACTTAATCTTCCCCTTTTGCATGTGATTAAACAAGTCCCCACCTATGCAAAAGTTCTCAAAGATTTATGCACAATTAAGAGGAAACATCATGTCAAGAAAACAGCTTTCCTAACTGAGCAAGTTAGTGCACTAATTGAGCAAAGAATTCCCCCGAAATACAAAGATCCGGGCTGTCCTACCATTGCTTGCAGCATTGGAAATCATGAGGTTGGACAAGCCTTACTAGATCTGGAAGCTAGTGTAAACCTAATGCCATTTTCCATTTACTTACAGCTGGGGTTAGGAGAAATCAAACCAACCGGCGTGGTATTACAATTGGCTGATCGCTCAGTCAAGGTACCCCGAGGTGTGGTTGAGGATGTTTTGATTCAAATTGATAAATTTTATTATCCTGTTGATTTCTTAATTCTTAATACTACTTCTGCTGTAGACACTAACTCTAAAATCCCTTTGATTTTGGGTAGACCTTTTCTTGCTACTGCAAATGCTCTAATAAATTGTAGGAATGGTCTCATGAAACTGTCCTTTGGCAATATGACCCTTGAAGTAAATATTTTCAATGTTGCAAAACAGCCCGAAGATGAGGACGAAAACCACCAGCTTCACATGATCGAGTCACTCGTCAATGAGGGAGTTTTCTTAACTCATGATTATGACCCTCTTGAAAATTTTCTTGTTAATTCTGAGATAGATTTATTTGATGATAAAACTGATATAATTGATATATGTGTTATTTTTGACAAATCTCAGCATTATCGAAATCGGGCATGGCAACCAAGGTTTGAGGAGCTGCCCGAAAGAAGCAAGACTCAAGTCCCCTCAAGTGTGGAAGCACCTAAAGTCGAATTGAAGCCACTACCTAAGGGTCTAAAACATGTCTTTCTCGGTCCAGGTGATACCTTTCCTGTTATAATTTCTTCTGAATTAACTGAGACCCAAGGTAAGAGATTAATTCAAACTTTAAATGAACACAAATCAGCCTTGGGATGGAGCATGGCTGATTTAAAGGGAATTAGTCCCCTAATCTGCTCCCATAAAATAAATCTGGATGAAGGAACCAGTCCTCGTAGAGACCCTCAACGTAGGCTTAACCCGACTATGAAAGAAGTAGTGAAAAATGAAGTAATGAAACTATTAGATGCGGGTATTATATATCCCATAGCTGATAGTAAGTGGGTAAGCCCTACGCAAGTCGTCCCGAAAAAGTCCGGAGTCACTGTGATAAAAAATGACCTAGGAGAGTTAGTCCCTACCAAACTTGTGAATGGGTGGCGTGTGTGCATTGATTACAGAAAATTAAATGCTGCCACCAAGAAAGACCACTTCCCACTCCCTTTTATTGATCAAATTCTTGAGCGTGCAGCTGGTCATCCCTTCTACTGTTTTCTAGATGGTTATTCTGGTTACTATCAAATAGAAATTGCATTAGAAGACCAAGAAAAGACCACCTTTACTTGTCCCTTTGGCACCTATGCTTTTCGTAGAATGCCATTCGGATTATGTAACGCCCCTGCTACTTTTCAACGCTGCATGATGAGCATTTTTAGTGACATGGTTGAAAATTGCATGGAGGTTTTTATGGATGACCTAACTGTTTTTGGATCTTCATTTGAAACATGCTTAATGAATTTAGAAAGAGTATTAATTCGCTGTGAGGAAAAAGAATTGGTTTTAAATTGGGAAAAGTGCCATTTCATGGTACCATCCGGTATTGTCTTAGGGCATATTGTCTCTTCTAAAGGAATAGAGGTTGATCAATCTAAGATTGAGTTAATCTCTAAGTTGTCTACCCCTAAGACAATAAAGGATGTGAGATCTTTCCTTGGTCATGCTGGTTTTTATAGGAGGTTCATACAAAATTTTTCAAAAATATCTAGACCACTATGCGCCCTCCTAGTTAAAGATACCCCCTTTTAGTGGAGTCAAGCTTGTCAAGAGGCCTTTAAAATGTTGATTGGCAAGCTTACTTCCGCACCTATAATGCAGTCGCCAGATTGGACTTTACCTTTTGAAATCATGTGCGATGCTAGTAACTACGCTGTAGGTGCTGTTCTTGGACAGCGAAGGGAAGGTAATCCTTTTGTCATTTACTATGCTAGTAAGACTTTAAATAGTGCTCAAATGAATTACTCTACAACTGAAAAAGAGTTGCTAGCTGTAGTATTTGCTTTAGATAAATTTCGTGCTCATCTAATTGGTTCTCCTATCCTTATTTTTACAGATCATGCAGCCCTCAAGTATCTTCTTACGAAGAAGGATGCTAAGGCACGACTAATCCGATGGATCCTCCTCTTGCAAGAATTTGATATCACCATCAAGGATAAAAAAGGAGTGGAGAATGTAGTAGCTGACCATTTATCTAGACTCACTTTTGAGGACACTTGTGATGACATGCCAATCAAAGATGATTTTCCCGATGAGCAATTACTCTCTATTACTTCTCTACCATGGTTTGCTCACATCTTAAATTATTTGGCTACAGGTGAGATACCTATGGATTGGAGCGCTCAAGATAAGAGGAAATTCTTATATGAGGTACGTAATTTTTATTGGGATGACCCCTATCTTTTCAAGTACTGCCCTGACCAAATTCTAAGGCGTTGCATCCCTAATGAAGAGATTTCGAGTGTCTTAGAATTTTGTCACTCCCAAGCTTGTGGAGGCCACTTTTCGATGAAAAAAACTGCTGCAAAAATTTTGCAGTGTGGATTTTATTGGCCTACTTTGTTTAAAGATACAAACACCTATTGTCGCTCTTGTGAAAGATGTCAAAAGTTAGGAGCTGTGTCTCGCCGAAATATGATGCCCCTGAACCCTATTTTAGTGATTGAAATCTTTGATTGTTGGGGCATCGATTTCATGGGACCCTTCCCTCCTTCCTTCGGGTACCAGTATATCATTGTAGCAATAGATTATGTATCCAAGTGGGTAGAGGCAGCAGCTTGTCGAAACAATGATAATGGAACGGTGATTAAATTCCTTAAAGAAAAGGTGTTATCTCGATTTGGTACACCACGTGCTATAATTAGTGATCGAGGTACACATTTTTGCAACCGTTCCTTTGAAGCTTTAATGAAAAAATTTGGGGTATTACATAAAATCTCTACTGCCTATCATCCTCAGACTAGTGGACAAGTAGAGCTTGCTAATAGGGAGATTAAACAAATTTTAGAAAAAACGGTTAACCCCGATCGCAAAGATTGGTCTTTGAGACTAACTGATGCGCTTTGGGCTTACCGTACAGCCTTTAAAACTCCCTTAGGTATGTCACCCTATCGGCTTGTTTTTGGAAAGCCTTGCCACTTACCCGTGGAGCTCGAGCATCGAGCTTATTGGGCCATCAAGTCTTTCAATTTTGACATGGGCGAAGCAGGTAAACTTCGAAAATATCAGCTGACCGAGTTAGAAGAATTAAGAAGCGATGCTTATGAAAATTCTAGAATCTATAAGGCTAAGATGAAAGTATTCCATGACAAAAACATTTTGAGGAAAACATTTAAACCCAATGATCGGGTATTCTTATACGACTCTAGACTTCATAAGCATCCTGGAAAACTTCGGTCAAGATGGACCGGCCCTTTTATAGTAAAAAATGTTTTTGAAAATGGGGCGATAGAAATTGAGGATACTAGAGATGGTCGGGTCTTTAAAGTAAACGGTCAACGAATTAAGATCTTAATTGATAGACATGATCCGGAGATGGAAGACATTCCACTTATGGATCCGGTCTATTCACCTTGACCACACAACAAAGGTACGTTATTCCTTTTAATTTTTGTTATGTTTTTAGTTAGTTTTCATTCAATCTTAATTATTAGTTTTTAGTTTACTTCAAATTTCAAAAAAAAAAATATATATTAATATTTTGTTGTCAAGTCTTTATTAACTTTGAATTTTGGTTGTGTTAAGTCTATTTTAATTTTTAGTTTCTAGTTGATTTCAGCGAAAAGAACGGTATGCAGTTCCATTGATGGTGCGCAATTTTCAGCTTTTGAGCATTTTTGGCCACAGAGGGAGTTTCCTTTCCTTTTTCTTTTACATTGAGGTCAATGCAATGTTTAGGTTGGGAGTGGAGGAAACATATTTTTTTTTTCATTGAACTGCTTGGTGTCACTTTCTTTCTTTTCGTTGTTAGGATAAAAAAAAAAAATTTGTTTGTTTGTTTTTAGCATGTTTTGTGTTAGCCTTGGAGTTAATTCACATGTCAATGATATGAGCTTAATCGAGATAACATATAGCATTTAGAAGAAGTTAAATCTTGCTTCGCTTTGAGAATAAATTAAGTGTCAATTTTTCTTTGGTTTGAGACTCTGGTTTGTGGTAAGATTGCATGATTAGTCTAAAGCATTTGGAAAAGTTTTATGTGCGGTTGTTTTGTGAATACTTTTGCGGTCTCTACAAGCTCTAGAACTTATTTGATAATCACTTGAGGCGAAAATCATAGAATGCACACTACTTAGGATATGATATAGGCCATTTTTGGACCGTTTGAGCCTTTTTAAACTTACCCTTGTTATATTTATCGCTAGTCACCTATTTGAGTTTTTTTTCTTGAAAAGAAAAATTGAGCCTTGTTTCTTTCGATAAACCATTTACTTACCTTTATGAGCCTAAAAATATTTTATCCTTACCTCTCTTTTAAAAGAACTTAGTTATACACATGTTGTGAGAAGCACTTAAAAGGAGTAAGGGTGGAAATATGAGAAAATATTACTACCATAACCCAAGTACATTAAAAGAGATAAGTTGGGGGTTGTGGAAAAGAAAAGAAAAGAATGAAAGAGGAGGTGAATGGTCTTATGCCAAAACAAAAAAATAAAAAAAAAGATAAAAAAAAATGAATTATGGCAAAGAAAGAAGAAAAAAAAATGGTGATTTATTGCCAGAAATGCTCGAAAAATGGTTGAAAGAGTTAGGTGTTGAAGTAAGGTTATCTTGTGCTTAAATTGGTTGTGTTTAAATTAAGAGACTTAGTTCTTTTATTTGTTTAAACTTTCCATTCTTTCTTGACCTTTACCCTAGCCTAATGTTGCAAGCTTATTAAAGACCTATTGATCCCATGAAGTGTGATTTTTCTACATAGTGGAGAGTGATTTGAAAAGTGAGCATATGGAGTTTGATTTGTGATTGATGTCACGCAAATTAATATGTTTTTAGAGGCCAAGACTTGTATTCATGCTATGTTGTGCATAAAATCATCCGGGTGTTCGGACTAATGTATTGTGGTAAGATGGATGGTAAGAGTCGATAACGATTTTAAGGTTGACATTTGGATTATTCTTGGACCTGAGTGATATTTAATGATTCTATGTGCTGTATGTTATGCATGATTTTTGAGATAGATTTTTGAATCACTCTTGGTTAACGCCAGCATTGCTGTATTTTGTTTTGATTTCTAAATAAAGAATTCATTTCATGCCTTTCGCTTGAATTGCTAGGGACTAACAATAAGCTAGTTGGGGGTTGTGATGAGAGTCATAAAATGCATCTAAACAATACTTAATTGTTAACATTTTAGGGTTGATCTCAGTCGTAATCGCACTTTTACATGTTGATAACTCTAAAGTGATATTCATAAATCATTGACTTAATTCGATGCATTTTCAGGTGCTTTGAGTACAAAAGAGATAATAAAGCGATCCATGTTTAAAGCACCAAAAGATCTTGGGTGTCGGTGCTCGTTTTTGTCCAAGGTTTAGACGTGTCCAAACATGATTCAAAGATGGTTAAACTCTAAACTAAGCCTGGAGTAATAAAGTACAGTAAGTTAAAAGACTGCACACAAGTGTGTGCATCACTTTGGAGCAAGTTAAGGGTAGGCACACTAGTGTGTGCACTTCTGCATACAAGCTGAAGAAGTTTCACTGAATTGCCAGAATTTCCCATACAGATCAATCATCTTTGCAGATTAAACTGTATTGATGTAGGAAGAACCAGATGATGAGCCATATATGCTTAGAAAGATCCGGAAGTCTATTTTCTGGGGAATTTTACGGTTCGTAAAAAGGATTTTTCTAGAGAAAGTTATGGCAGTTTTAGTGGAAACAGTTCAGGCCAGCACAGCAGGCCCAGATGCACAACAGGCCCAGGCGCACAGCACGGCCCACTCGCCTCTTGACCGGATTAGGGCAAGCAAATGACATTCTCCAAGACCAAAACACCCTCCTCATGCTCTATAAATATATCTTTATGGAGTGTGCAGCTGGGCATTGAAGAGAGAAAGCAAGGAAGAGAGAAAAAAGAGAGGATTCAAGGGATTCAAATCCAGCATTCTTCCATTTTATTTCTAAGTTTTCTTTGGTTGCAAATCAAGGGGAGAACATCCATATTGTTCATCCACCTTGAACTCTATGGCCAAATCAAGGGGAGAGCATCCTTATTGTTCTTCCACCTTGATTTCCATGGCCAACTAATCATTTTACAAGGGAAAGGGATGAATCTTTAGGGATTTCTTGTTCTTTATTTCTTGTTCTTGATTCAGTTGTATGGATTTATTGTTAAATATTGTTTATGAATTATTCATTGATTAAGTAAGAAGATTTGAGTTCATGTGATAGATGTACTTCTTATTCTTCTTCTTTTAGACTCTCTTAATCCGGTGATTGCATCCTTCTCCTCCATTGAGGTTGCTTGGATGTGATTGATTCCGGTAGATTTATCTTATTGATTGTCCATTATTGCGATATTGTCTTTTAAGATATATTGTCGTTTCTTGATAATCTTTAAGATCGGTCATGTGTGCATGAACCGAAATCAATGATTAATTCGTAGCAATTATATAAGAGTTGTAAATGTGCTTGATTGAATATATTCCGATTGCTTGTTTGGGAGTTGAAACTTGCAATCGAGATAAAATCAATTGAATCAAGAGTGGAAATAGGGAACAAACCTAAGGAGGATTCCCGGAACCTTGTTATTTCTCATTTATATTTCATTTACATTTACGCAATTTTCCTTTACATTATTTCACCATCAAAGCTTAAAAATCTCGAGTTTAACTTTTATCGTTCGTTTTAAGGTTCACACATTTTCCTTTGTACTTAACTTGTTTCCCTGTGGAATCGACACCCCAAAGCCGTACTACAATAACCGTGTTATACTTTGGGCGTAATCAGTGTGCATGACCTTCCCATGCTCAAAACTTGAGCACACACATGTGTGCAGCCATTAGACTTGCTGAAATTTGATAGTCCACATTTAGTTTGGATTTTAACCCACTTTAGACCATGTTTGGACATGTTTGAAACTTAGACAAATAAAAACATCTATGAACCATAAAATTCTCCAGAAAATAGACTTCTGGATCTTTCTAAGCATATATGGCTCATCTCCTGGTTCTTCTTGTATCAGTACAGTTTAATTTGCAAAGATGGTTGATCTGTACTGGTAATTCTGGCAATTTAGTGAAACTCCTTTCTAGTGCAGGCAGTAGTTGCTCTTTTAAGCCCTTCATCTTGTCCTTCTGGAAGCCTTCCTTCACTCCAGTATGCCTCGAGTCTTTGTGCCTCAAGCAATGATAACTTTTCCTCCTCTTTTGAGCTTAAAGTACCTGAAAATGCACCGAAATAGATCAATGATCCAAGAATGATACTTTAGAGTTGTTAACGTATAAAAGTGCAATTAAAACCTAGATCAACCCTAAAATGATAACAATTAAGTACTGTTAAGATGCATTTTATGACTCTCATCACAACCCCCAACTAGCTTATTGCTAGACCCTAGAAATTCAAGCAAAAACAAGAGATGAATTCTACGGTGGGAATCAAAGTAAATGAAAAGCAATATTAGTGTTAACCAAGAGTAATTCACATTTTGTCTCAAAAATTGCACATAACACACGGCAAAAAGAATCATTAAATTTCACCCAAATCCAAAAGTAATCCAAACATCAATCTTAAAATCGTTATTGACTCTTAACATCCATCTTACCATAATCCATTAATCCAAACACCCGGATGATTTTATGCATAAGATTCGTGAATACAAGTCTTGGCCTCTAAAACATGATAAATTTTGTGACGTCAATCACAAAAAAAGCTCCATATGCTTACATTTCAAACCACTCTCCACTATTGTAGAAACAATCACACTACATTGGATCAATAGGTCTTTACTAAGCTTGTAACGTTAGGCTAAGGTAAAGGTTAAGAAAGAACGGGAAGGATTCAACAAGTAAAAGAACTTAATCTCTTAGTTTTGAACACAACTCTTTAAGCACTGGATAACCTTACTTCAACACCCAACTCTTTCAACCATTTTTTTATAAGAGCATATCTCTCAATAAATCACCACTTTTCTTTTCTTTTCTTCTTTCTTTTCCATAATTCACTTCTTTTTTTTTCTTTTCTTTTGTATTTTGGCATAAGACCATTCACCTCATTTTTCATTTTTTTTCTTTTCTTTTCCACAACCCCCAACTTATCTTCTTTAATGTATCTGGGTTATGGTAATAATATTTTTTTTTTCATATTTCCACCCTTACTCCTTTTAAGTGCTTCTCACAACATGTGTATAACTAAATTCTTTTAAAAGAAAGGTAAGGATAAAATATTTTTAGGCTCATAAAGGTGAGTAAATGGTTTATCGAAAGAAACAAGGCTCAATTTTTCTTTCCAAGAAAAATGCTCAAATAGGTGACTAGTGATAAATATAGCAATGGTAGGTTTAAAAGGCTCAAACGGTCAAAAAATGGCCTATATCATATCCTAAGTAATGTGCATTCTAGGAATTTGCCTCAAGTGGTTATCAAGTAAGCTCTAGAGCTTGTCGAGACCGCAAAAATATTCACAAAATAATCACACATAAAACTTCTCTAAATGTTTAAGATTAATCATACAATCTTACCACAAACTAGAGTCTCAACCAAATGAAGATTGATACTTAAATTAATTTCAAACTGAAGCAAGATTTAATTACTTCTAAATGCTATCTGCTATCTCAATTAAGTTCATATTATTGACATGTGAATTAACTTTAAGGCAAACACAAAGCATGCTATAAACAAAAACAAAAAGGAAAATGACACTAAGCAGTTCAATGGTATGCAATAAAAAATGTATATCTTCCACCCCCAACTTAAGATAAGCATTGTCCTCAATGTCAAAGAAAAAGTTAAGGAAACTCCATTTTTAACCAAGGGTGTGTGGAGTTGAAAGTTGTGCATGATCATTTGAACTGCTCCGTTTATTTGTCCCTGAAAAATAAAAACTAAGTAAAACTGGAAAACAACAAAATAATAATAATAAACAAGAAAAAGAAATCAAAAAAATTAAAAGTATATGTTGTGGGTTGCCTCCCATGAGCGCTAAGTTTTATGTCTTCAGTCATACGGTTTTATTCCCTCTTTGAAAAATATGAGTTGGATGCACCAGCCACTGCTTTACTACAAAATTTTGTGCTTGTATACTTTGGCGATGGCAAAGAATACTTAAAGTCCACCACATGTGGCTCAAATGTTTTTAGTGATGCCCATTTACTATCAGCAGTAGGGTATTTGATTCCCGCATCCATGTGACTTCTCTCAAGCAACTTCTCAAAGCATGGTTGGCAAGATGTCTTAATAAATTCCTGTAGCTTATCAAAAACATCAACAACATTAACGTTATGGGGATAATTTGAATCTTTGAACTCAAGATTATTAGGAATAAATTCCGAAAAGTTAGAATTATCTGTAATGTACTCATCCTCTTCATGTGGCTGCCATGGGACTCGAAAAAAATTTACCTCTAGAGTCCTATTTCCAAATGATAATGTCATTAGGCCATTCCTACAATTAATGAGGGAATTGGCAGTGGAAAGGAATGGTCTTCCAAGTAACAAAGGAATTTTGGACTCCGTGTTTATAGTAGAAACAGTATCTAAAACCAAAAAGTCAACAGGATAGTAGAAATTATCAATTTGCAACAAAAAATCTTCTACAATACCTCCTGGTTTTCTTACCGATCTATCCGCTAATTGAAGTACCACAGAGGTTGGTTTGATCTCACCTAGACCGAAATGCAAGTACATGGAGTATGGCATGAGGTTTACACTAGCACCAAAATCTAGCAATGCTTGGCCACAAGGTTTATTTCCAAGTTGCAAGCCACCATTGGAAAACTCGGATCTTTATATTTGGGCGGTGTCTTCCTGTTAATTACAGCACTTGCTTGCTCCATTAAGAATGTCATCTTCTTCAAATTGTGGTTCCTCTTGAGTGTGCATAGATCCTTGATGACTTTAGCATAGTTAGGAATCTGTTTTATGACATGAAGAAGAGGAAGATTAATTTTAACATGCTGAAGTTGTTCAAGAATCTCACCTTTTAATGTTGTATTTATCTCCTTAGGTTTAAGGAGCGCTTGAGGAAAAGGCACCAGTGGGCGATAAACATCATGAGCCTCTTGTTCCTTGGGAGCTTTATCCTTGTTGCTTACGGTATTAGGAATCAAGTGTGATGGTAGAGTGGGACCATTAATTGTCTTACCGCTGCGAGTAATTATGGCATTAGCCTCTCTAATGTTTTGATTTTCAGGATTGGAGGTTTATGCCATATGTTGTCCCCTTGGATTAGGTTGTGGCTGTTAAGGAAACCGACATTGTTCTTGAATCGTCAAGAAACTAGTCAACTTGATGAGTTGACTCTTTATTACCTTTTGTTCCTCTTTGATCGCTTGTTGTTCCTCTTTGATAACAACCATTGGTTTATTTTTCCTTGATCTTCCACACTCTTGGCATATACCTGTATAAATGCCTTAAACGTATCTTCCAAATGTAAAGATTGTTGAGGTGCATTAAATGAGGTTGTTTCCGGTTGCCATTGGGTACTAGAGTGGGCAGGGGGTTGTATATCGGATTTCCAACTGAAATTATGGTGATTCTTCCAACCGGGATTGTAGGTGTTAGAGTAGGGTGAGTGTGGTTTCCCAAAAGGTATACCTATAGCATTACACTCATCCTTCAACTCAAAATAAACTGGACAATCCTTAGGTAAATGATCTACCCCATTACACATGAAACAAGGCTCATAGGACTCTACCGTAGCAACCGATTTAGGGGTTCTAGTATCCTTGGTTTTTAAGGCTTCAATTTCCTTAGTTAGGACCTCTAAACGGGCTTTAAGGCTGTCCACTTCCTTAAGTTGGTAAATCCTATCGGGTTGATTTCTCCTAGTGCCTTCCATGGCATTTGGTTCAGTCCAAGTGTGGGCTTTTTCTGATAGGTCATCTAGGAAATCTATGGCTTGGTCGGGATCTTTTTGAAGAAAATTCCCATTGCACATCATTTCTATGAACTGCCTTTCCCTACTTAGGAGTCCATCATAGAAATAGCTAACTACCCACTAACTATCATACCCATGGTGTGGACAAGAATTCAAAAGGTCCTTGAAACGTTCCCAAACTTGATATAAGGTTTCACTCTCCTTTTGTGCAAAGTTTGAGATTTGTCTCTTCAGGTTGTTGGTCTTATGGGTTGGGAAGTGTTTTTGGAAGAAAACTCGGGTCATCTCATCCCAACTACCTAAGGACCTAGGACTTAATGAGTACAGCCAAGCCTTGGCTTTTTCCTTAAGTGAAAAAGGGAAAAACCGAAGTTTGACGGTGTCTATCATATAAGCCCTACTGTGAAAAGCAGCTACTACTTCCTCAAATTCCCTCATATGGATATAGGGGTTTTCATTCTCAAACCCATAGAAAGTTGATAGCAATTGGATCATGCCCAGCTTAAAATCAGGTTGTTGAACATTAGGGGGAACATGATACACGATGGTGTGGTCGTACGGTTAGGGTGCAAGTAATCCTTAAGTGTCTTAGGGGGTTGATCTTCATGTTCACTCATTTCTTCGGGACTAGATGGATTGTCAAATAAAGGATTTGAAAAAGAATTAAATTATGACTCTAACACAGGCCTACAACCAAATCTACTCACAACGTCTCTATGTCTGTGCATGTGAGGTAACAAAATAATAAAAATACTATATTAAAAAAAGAAAGAGTCAAATAAAATATAAAATAAAAAAATTAATGCAGCAAGCTAAAAGAAGGAACGAAGTTACCGCCTTTACAGCTGCTGAAAAAAAAAACTATTTACAACTCTTCTACCGTCATGTCAAAAGTTGACAATCTTCTTTGTGCTTAAATACGTTTCCCCGACAACGGCGCCAAAATTTGATTACGCCCAAAACATAATGCAGTAATTGTAGTACAGCTTTGGAGTGTCGATTCCACAGGGAAACAAGATAACTACAAGAGAATGTGTGAACCTCAACACAAATGATAAAGATCAAATGCCAGAATCTGAATTGTGAGAAAATTGTAATTGTGTAAATAGATTTGATGGATATAATAAAGAAAAAACAAGGCTCTGGAAATCCTCCCTAGGTTCATTGCCCTAATCCTAACTTGATTCAGTTGTTTTTATCTCGATTGCAAGTTTCACATTCCAACAGACAATCGGAAAATATTCAATTAAAGTGCATATATAAACCCTAATGTAATTGATATGAATTATTCTTTACTTTTAAGCACACAAAACCTAACTTATAAATTATCAAGAGACGATGATATATCTAAATGACAATACCACAGCAAAGGACAAATCTATAAAAAAGATCTACCGGAGTCAATCACACCCAAACAAATACAATAAGAAGAGCATGACTAGACTTATATGGAAAAGAAGCATGCAATCACCGGACTAATAAGAAATCTACTAATTAAATTAAAGAATAAAACATAACAATGTTTAATGAAAATAATACCAAACTACAACTGAATCAAATAAAGGAAAATAAGAACAACTACACCTAGGGATTCATCCCTTCGCCTTGCTTGGAGACTAGCCGGCCATGGGGCTCATGCGTCCTCGAGTTGCCTCTGGCCTCTCAACGATCATCTCCTCCTTGGTAGCAAAAGCTTCGGTGATTCCTCAGCTTGCCCTCCAAAAGTACTTCGGATTCCTCCTAAGGGCCCTCTGGATTGCTCCTAAAGGCCCTCTGGATTCACTTTCTGATGATCTCAGATTCTCCGATTGTTCTCAAAGCTGAAGTGGAGCGGGTCTTATATAGGCAAATACCACAAGTGCAATGTGTTTCCAATCCGATGTGGGATGTGGGATGTGGGATGTGGGATTTAAGCCTTCACATGCCCTTCACGCTGAAATCCCGCACAGCCCGCACAGTCTGACCTTTGTCTACTTAAACCGCCATAACTTTCTCTAGAAAAATCATTTTTACGAATATAAAATTCTTCAGAAAATAGACTGTTGGATCTTTCTAAGCATATATGGATCATCTCCTGGTTCTTCTTGTATCAATACAGTTTAATTTGCGAAGATGGTTGATCTGTACGGGCAATTCTGGCAATTTAGTGAAACTCCTTTCTAGTGCGGGCAGCAGCCGTTGCTCTTTTAAGCCCTCCATCTTGTCCTTCCGGAAGCATTCCTTCACTCCAGTATGCCTCGAGTCTTTGTACCTCAAGCAATGATAACTTTTCCTCCTCTTTTGAGCTTAAAGTACCTAAAAATGCACCAAAATAGATCAATGATCCAAGAATAATACTTTAGAGTTGTTAACGTATAAAAGTTCAATTAAAACCTAGATCAACCCTAAAATGATAACAATTAAGTACTGTTAAGATGCATTTTATAACTCTCATCAGTGCATGTGTTGAGTATTCTTTTGGAATTAAATTGCGTTCTCATTCTTATTCTAGATTGACTTTGGTTTTTTAGAATAATTTTTTAGGAAAAAAAAAAATATGATTGATGTGTTACAATAGAAATTTACATTGACTGTTCTCGAATTTCCATTAAGCCACCATTGCTAAGGATTATAGAGTGTGCCTTTTTTTTTTTTATATATTGGCAGGGATTGGAATCAAACCTGGGTTTCTTAAATTTAGGACTCAGAAATGATCACTGGACCAAGATGTTGCAATTAAAGTGTACCTCATTGGGATATACTGAACTTTCCTCGTAATAACGCTAATGTCTCACGGGGAATAAAGGAGTGAACTGCAAATGGTCTTTTAGAAAACAAGTAATATTTTATAGGCTCCATACAGTAGTGCTAGTCTTAGATCCAACAACCAAAACATAAGCAAATGAATTTACATAAAATCTAATGCACTACTCCCACCACCAAGAGACCAAATTATAGTCTGATTCTAAAGAGGAAAACAACATGGGCAGATGAATTTACAGATAAATTACTTCAATGCCTTCTAACCCTAAGGAGTGATTCAAGGCTCAAAATCCATGTTGGTAAAAGCTTCAAGGCCTAAGTTACCATGTAACCAATCAGATCAGTTATGATGGGACCCACCAAACCCTCGTCCATGTAAGACACCCACACGTGGATTTTAGCATTACCAATAGAACAACAACACGTGTCAAGCCTGCTCAGCATTGTAAGACACACGTGGAGCATGCAATGAGCAATCACCTCATCTAAGCGTGATTAGCGAGCCTAACCCCCACTGAACCACACGACCCCTGACACACGTGACTTACTAAACAATCAAGACCTCACCCTTCAGAGCAGAGATGGCATGGGTAAGGCCATACCTCCCCCACGTGGGCAATACCTACTCGAAGAACTATAAGTAAAATGAGGTATAGGAGTTTATCATTCATTCACTCTCGCACAATTTATACTAAAGTTGCTTTGGAATTAACCCTCGACCTCGGCCTCTCTCAAGCCCTCGTTCTAATTTGAACGTCGGAGTGCCCTCGGAGGTCTCCCCCTGCCCTCCTTCCGAGGGTTCTTTAGTTCACCCCTGTTCATTTGTGCAGTGCTCAAAAAGTCAACCCAAGTCCCTAGAAGTCAATACCACTTCAGCAACCATTTTTTGGCATCAACAGATTTGCGCCGTCCGTGGGAAACCACAATCTCTCACTATAGTAAAGGCGAAGAAGTATAAAAGAACTCATCTGTTGCGATGCCACCGAGAAGTAACACAAGAAGGACTGACAAGGAAGCCCCAACTGCATGCTCTACTCCCATCCGAGGCAGCGCCCACAGCCAGCAATCTAGGCCCAGATTCCCTACAATCCCTGAGCATGCGACCCCTGGATAGAGCAAACGGCCCCCCATCATAGACCAGCGCCCTCATCTCTTTGGGACCAACTCTCCTAATTACAAGGAAGCGGTCGTGCATCCTCATGCTGCCCTTGTGACCTAAGCCAAATTCCAAGAACTCTCCCAAATAATAGCTGACTTGGCGGCCCAAGTCCGAGGCAGAGGCCAGCAACCCTCTTTTTCTCCCCACCAAGCTCCTACGCAAGCGAAATCATCTGAGAGAGATGATCCGCAAACAGCCCATTACCGAACCCTTACTACTTTGCAGCCGGTCCAAGGAAAGCTCCTCCTCCAAGAGCAACTTCAACCTAGATAGTCGATTCGAGGAGATGGAAGAAAAAATAGACTTGGCCCTAAAACACAGAAGTCTCAGTATCCTGGATGAGCTTAGCATCCAAGACCCTCAATTCATAGAAGATGTCCTCGAGACCCCACTCCTCCCTAACTTCAGAATGCCATAAGTCAGGATGTACGACGTTTTAGGGGACCCTCTAGACCATTTACAGCATTACAAGACGACTATGATGCTACACCAACATTCTGACCTTATAATGTGTCGTGCCTTCCCCTTGACTCTTGAGAAGGCTGCAGGTACTTGGTACTCGCGTCTAAGGCCGGGAAGCATTAGCAATTTTAGAGAGCTCAATTATGCCTTTGTTTCACACTTCTTCAGCAGCAAATGACTGAAGAAGACCTCAGAGAGCCTGTTCAACATTATCCAACATGTGGAGTGAGACTCCGAGCCTACATATCCAGGTTCAATATAGCTGCATGGGAAATACCTAACCTCGACCCAAATGTCAAAATGATGGCGTTTAAGAATGGGCTGAGGTCCGGGATCTTTAGCTCAAGGCTCACCCGGCACCCACCCAAGAACACGAACGAGGTTTTGGCTCGAGCAGAGAAGTATATATTGGTAGAAGACGACTAGGCATTCAGGAGAGAAAGAGAAGGAGAAACAGAAAAGAAGAGAAAGGACATCGACCCACATAGAAGGGCGGTCAAAAGACCTCACTAAGAAAATAGGTACAAACCCTACCCCTAGCTCGATGGCTTCACCCCCTTTAATGCGTTTAGGACCAATGTCCTCATGCAACTTCAAGATAAGTCAGTCCTCCAGTGGCCACCCAAGACGCAGCACCTCGACAGGGATCAAAGACAATGCTGTCTGTTCCAAAAAAATTATGACCATGATACTGAAGAATGCCATGCCCTGAAGGAACAAATTGAGGCCCTCATCAGTCGGAGGCACTTGAAGAAGTTTACAAGGTCCCAAAGAAGAGAAGCGCCCACCCAGCCAAGGAGAGACCCCGGCCGTCTCCATCTCCAACAACAAGAGTGGCGAGACCCTCGGCAAGACTCCAGAACCGAGCGGGAAACACCCGATCAAAAGAACCAAGAGCTGGCAACTACCACCCGAATCATCAAGACGATATGTGGAGGTCCTGTCGCCGGAGGGAGCTCGAGGCAGAGCGGTAAGGCGTACGCCAGAATCGTGGCCTCTGTCAATGGACCTCATAAGCGAAGGAAGTCAGGGGTAGTGATCTCCTTTCCAAAAGACGACTTGGAAGGTGTGCAAACTCCTCATAATGACGCAGTAGTGGTCTCCCTCCTAGCGGGTAATCATGAAGTACGGCGTGTTTTGATTGACAATGGGAGCTCGATGGATATATTATTCTATAACACCTTCCAACGCATGGAGCTGAAGGATGAGCATTTAGGGCTGGCCCCAGCCCCCCTCTATGGTTTTGGTGGATCTCCAGTATTCTCCAAGGGAAGCATAGTCCTCTCTGTTGCTATAGGAACAGTGCCGCAAATGGCCACTGTGCAAACCACCTTCTTAGTAGTTAAACAACCCTCCTCTTACAGCATGATCCTCGGTCGACCTACCCTCAACAAGTTGAAGGCCGTTGTCTCCACTTATCATCTGAAAGTCAAAATTACTACCAGTGAAGGGGTGGGAATGGTCAGAGGAGATCATAGATTTTCTCAATCCTGCTATCTAAATGCTATTAAAGAAGAGAAGAAGACTGAAGCCCTGCCTCTTGAGGTGGAAGACCTCAGGGATGAGATGAAGACTTCAAGGGGATGATTAGTGGAGGAGTTGAATCTAGTGCTGCCCCTCGGGGAGGACCCCACCCGAACCATCCAGATCGGGTCAAAACTCTTCGAAAACCACAGGGAAGAGCTCCTATTCTGCCTCCAGAAGAACCAGGACTTGTTTTGTCTAGTCTGCACCAGACATGCTTGCGATCGACCCTGGGACCATTGAGCACCGCTTGCACATGGACCCGAAATACAAGCTAGTCATCCAGAAGAAAAGAACTTTCACCCCAGAATGTCAGGTCACCATCAATGCTGAGGTAGATAAATTGCTTCAGGCCGGCTTCATTCGGGAAGCAAAGTACCCCAAGTGGGTATCTAATGTAGTAATGGTTCGAAAAGCCAGCGACAAATGGTGGATCTGCATCGACTTCATCAATCTAAACAAAGCTTGTCTGAAGGATAGCTTTCCCCTCCCTCGGGTAGATCAATTGGTGGATGCCACTGCAGGGCATGAACTCCTCTCCTTCATGGACGCATACTCCGGCTACAACTAGATCTTCATGTATGGGCCAGACCAAGACAAGACTGCCTTTGTCATCGATCGAGGGCTATATTGCAATAAGGTTATACCTTTCGGGCTCAAGAATACCGGCGCGACCTATCAGAGGCTGGTGAATAAAATCTTGAAAGGGCAGATCGAGCGAAACATGGAGGTCTACGTAGATGATATGCTGGTCAAGAGTACTGATGAGAGTCATAAAATGCATCTTAAAAATACTTATTTGTTAGCATTTTTGGGTTGATCGAGGTTTGAATTGCACTTTTATACCTTAATAACTCTAAAGTGATATTCTTGGATCATTGACTTGTTTCAGTGCATTTTCAGGTACTTTTTGTTTGAAAGAGATAGAAAAGCTATCGTTTCTTAAAGCACTAAGATTCCATGCATATCAAGGTGAAAGAGTGGTTGCGAAAGGAAAAAATGAAGAAAAATCAAGTCTTAAGTATGTGCACTGCAGCCTAAAGAAGTCTAAGCCTTGGCCTCCAAAACTAATCCCAAAAAAGCATGGATGCCATTAGGAAGAGCTGCGGCCTGGACCAGACAGGGCCATGGCCTCTAGAGAGTGAAGAAACCAAGGAAAAGGCTGAGCCACTGCGCGAGTAAGTGTGAGCTGCGGTGCACACACGATCCACTGCTCCGTGTCATGACCTAATTAGGACTTTAATGATGGTTTAAACCCGAAAACACCCTTAGACCTTTTGTATTATAAATAGATCACTTAGGGTTTGAGAAGAGAGACATCATTAAAGTTAAAAAACACAAGAAGACTGCTATATTCTGCTCCATCAAAGTGTTCAAGAATGAGCCCCATGGCCAACTAACCTCCGAGCAAGGCGAACGAATGAATCCCTAGGTGTAGTTGTTCTTATTTTCCTTTATTGATTAAGTTATAGTTGGGATTCATTGTCAAAACATTGTTATGATTTACTCTTTAATTTAATTCAAAAATTTTCTCTTAATCCGGTGATTACATCTTTCTCCTCGATATAAGTCTAGTCATGCTCTTCTTATGTCAAGATTATTTGGATGTGATTAAGTCCGGTAGATTTATCTTTTAGGTTTGTCCACTACTGTAATATTGTCATTAATATATATTGTCGTTTCTTGATAAATCTATAGGATAAGTCATGTGTGCTTAAATCAAAAGAAAAGAGTAATTCATATCAATTGCATTAGGGTATACATATGCTTTGATTGAATATTTGTCGATTGCCTGTTTGGGATGTGAAACTTACAATCGAGATAAAAACAACTGAATCAATATTGGAATAAGGCAACGACCCTAGAGTGGATTCCCAGAACCTTGTTGTTACTTTATTATATTCTTCAATCTATTTACATAATTTTCTCACAATTACTTCATTGTCAAAATTCATATTTTCTCATTTGATTGTTATCGTTCGTGTTAAGGTTTGCACTTTTCCTTTGTAGATCGCTTTTCCTCGTGGGATCGATACCTCAACTATACACAATAACTGCATATTAGTTTGAGTGTAATCAAATTTTGGCGCCGTTGCCAGGGAAAACGCACTTACATACAAGGAAGATTGTCAACTCTAAGACAAGACGGTACTATTGTTCCTTTCTTTAAGTTTTTGATTTTCTGATTTCTTTTATTTGTTCTATTTTTTTTTATTTCCTTTTAACTCATTTGGTGTATGCTTAGACCAAGAGATTCGCGAGGTAGATTCATTAAAGGACCTGAAATTGAGTTACCCTTTCCTTCCACGTCCGTTAGTGAAACCTCGCCTAGATCAAACCCTAGTGTACACCTGAACAAGAATTTAGAAGACTTTGTTAACATGACTGAAAACCCTAATGAGAATGTTGCTAGGACACTTAAAGATTACTTGCATCCTAGCCAAACAGCCACACCATCATATATCATGTTTCCAGCCAATACTCGCCATCAAGATTTCAAAACAGGGATAATACAATTACTCCCTACATTTCATGGCTTGGAAAATGAAAACCTATATGTACACATTAGGGAGTTTGAGGAAGTAGTTGCGACTTTTCCTAGTCAAGGTGCAACAGATGATATCGTGAGACTCAAGTTTTTTCCTTTCTCTTTGAACGATAAAGCTAAGAGTTGGCTATACTCGCTGAGACCACGATCTATTGGGACATGGAATGAGATGACTCAGGTCTTCTTCAATAAATATTTCCCTCAACATAAGACCAATGTTTTAAAAAGGAAAATCTCCACCTTTGCACAAAGGATAATGAGATTTTGTGTCAGTCTTGAGAGAAATTTAAGGCGTTATTAAGTATGTGTCCTCACCATGGGTATGAGAGTTGGCGCTTAGTGAGCTACTTTTATAAGGGACTTACCTATAGAGAGCGCCAATTTGTAGAGATGATGTGTAATGGTGAATTTCTGCAAAAAGATCCTGGTGAGGCCATAGAATACCTCAATGAGCTTGCTGAAAAAGCTCATACTTGGATTGAACCTAGTACTACTAAAAGCACAAATAGGTCATGGCCTGTAGGAAACCCAAGTAGTGGTGGAATATACCATCTTAGGGAAGAAGACAACCTAAAAGCTAAGGCCAAAATGCTCACTAGGAAGTTAGATGCGTTAAAGACTAAAGGCTCAAAGCCAACACACGTAGTTAATTATGCCGAATCTTCAGAACATGTTTTGTGTGTGGCAGGGTGGATCACCCGCTCAAGAGTGCCCCACATTTGTAGATATGAGAGGGATATATGAGGAACAATGTAATGCCTTAGGCATGCACAAGAATCCTCTAGCACCTTTCTCTAACACCTATAATCCAGGATGGCGCAATCACCCCAACTTCAGCTGGAAGTCTAAAAGCCAGCAGCTTGCACAACCCCCTAGATCATACCCTGCACCATATAATGCACCCTCATCCTCTAGGAGTTCTTTAGAAGACACTTTGCATGCTTTCATTGAGGCACAAGGTAAGACAAACCAAAGGTGTGAAGCATTAATTACATAGGTTGTGGAAGAGAATAAGGAAATAAAGAGCCAAGTGTCCAAATTGATGGGCTCCTTGAGTGTGAATGAGCGAGGTAAGTTCCCTTCCCAAGCTTAGTCCACACCTCATGGTCAACACATAGCACAAGCAAATCTGAAAGATGTGAATGCCATTATGACAAGAAGTGGTAAGTCACTACACATCCCAACAATGAAAAAATTAGAGGATGTGGAAAAGGGTCAAGGTAGTAGTGATGCCGAGTTACCCAAGGACCCTGAAGTTACCAAGAGCCCTGTTAAGGCACCATTCCCTCAAGCCTTAAAATCAAACAAGAAAAATCTGACCTAAACAATGAAATCCTAGAGAACCTAAGGCAAGTAAAACTTAATCTACCTCTTTTGCATGTGATTAAGCAAGTTCCTACCTATGCAAAAGTTCTCAAGGATTTGTGTACCATTAAGAGGAAGCACCATGTAAAGAAAACAACATTCCTAACAGAGCAAGTTAGTGCTTTAATTGAGCAAAGGATTCCCCCCAAATACAAGGATCCTGGCTGTCCAACCATTGCATGTAGCATTGGAAATCATGAGGTTGGATAACCATTGCTAGATTTAGGAGCTAGTGTAAACCTGATGCCATTTTCTATTTATGTACAGCTGGGTTTGGGAGAAATCAAACCAACTACTGTGGTATTACAATTGGCTAACCGTTCAGTCAAAGTACCCCGGGGTGTGGTAGAGGATGTTCTCATTCAATATGATAAATTTTATTATCCTGTTGATTTTCTAATCCTTGATACTTCCTCTGTTGTTGACACTAACTCTAAAATTCCTTTGATTTTGGGTAGACCTTTCCTTACTACTCAAATTCTCTTATTAATTGTAGGAATGGACTCATAAAGCTGTCCTTTGGAAACATGACTCTCGAGGTGAACATTTTTAACATTGCAAAACAGCCCGAAGATGAGGACGAGAACCACCACTTATACATGATCTAGTCACTCATCGATAAGGATGTTTCCATAGCTCATGACTTTGATCCTCTTAAATATTTTCTTGTTAATTCTAAGATTGATTCTATTAATGATAAAACTGATATAATTGATATTTGTGTTGTTTTTGATAAATCTCAGGATTATGGCACTCGAGCATGGCAACCAAAGTTTGAGAAGCTGCCCGAAAAAACGAGAAACAAATTCCCTCAAGTGTGGAAGTACCTAAAGTTGAATTGAATCCATTACCTAAGGGTTTGAAGCATGTTTTCCTTGGTCCAGGTGATACTTTTCCTATTATTATCTCATCTGAATTGTCTGACTCTCAAGGTGAGAAATTAATTCGGACCTTAAATGCACATAAATCAGGCTTAGGTTGGAGCATGGATGAAGGAACTAGTCCTCGTAGAGACCCTCAACGTAGGTTTAACCCCACTATGAAAGAAGTAGTGAAAAATGAAGTACTGAAACTATTAGATGCAGGAATTATCTATCCCATAGTTGATTGCAAATGGGTAAGTCCTACACAAGTCATTCCTAAAAGGTCCGGTGTCACGGTGGTAAAGAATGAGCTAGGGGAGTTAGTCCCTACAAAACTTGTGACTAGGTGGCGTATGTGTATTGATTACAGAAAATTAAATGCTGCCACCCGAAAAGACCATTTCCCACTCCCTTTTATCGATCAAATTCTTGAGTGTGTAGCTAGTTACCCTTTTTATTATTTCTTAGATGGTTATTTTGATTATTATCAAATTAAAATTGCATTAGAAGACCAAGATAAAACCACTTTCACTTATCCTTTTGGTACTTATGCTTTTCGTAGAATGCTATTTGGATTGTGTAATGCACCTGCTACTTTTTAACGTTGCATGATGAGCATCTTTACTGACATGGTTGAAAATTTCATGGAGGTTTTTATGGATGACTTAACTATTTTTGGATCTTCATTTGATGCATGCTTATTGAATTTAGAAAGAGTATTGATTCGTTGTGAGGAAAAGGAATTAGTCTTAAATTGGGAAAATTTCCATTTCATGGTACCATTCGGTATTTTATTAGGGCATGTTGTTTCTTCTAAGGGGATAGAGGTTGATCAATCTAAGATTGAATTAATTTCTAAATTGCCCACACCTCAGACAGTAAAGGATGTAAGATCTTTCCTTGGTCATGCTGGTTTTTATAGGAGGTTCATACAAAACTTTACCAACATATCTAGACCACTATGTGCCCTCCTGGTTAAAGATGTCCCATTTGAGTGGACTCCAGCTTGTCAAGAGGCCTTTAAAATGCTAATTGGCAAGCTTACTTCAGCACCTATAATGCAGTCACCTGATTGGACTTTACCCTTTGAAATCATGTGTGATACTAATGACTATGTTGTAGGTGCTGTTCTTGGACAGTGAAGGGAGGGAAAACCTTTTGTCATTAGTAAAACCCTGAATAGTGCTCAAATGAATTACTCCACCACTGAAAAAGAATTGCTTGCGGTAGTATTTTCTTTGGACAAGTTTTGTGCCTATTTAATTGGTTCTCCTATTCATATTTTCACAGATCATGCAGCCCTCAAGTACCTTCTTACAAAGAAGGATGCTAAGGCACGACTAATACGGTGGATCCTACTCTTGCAAGAATTTGACATCACCATCAAAGACAAGAAAGGAGTAGAGAACATAATGGCTGCCATCTATCAAGGCTCACATTTGAAGACCCCTCTGACGACATGCCAATCAAGGATGATTTTCTCGATGAGCATTTACTCTCTGTTACTACTCTACCATGGTTTGCTTATATCGTGAATTATTTGGCTACCGGTGAGATACTGATCGATTGGAGTGCTCAAGATAAGAGGAAGTTCTTGAATGAGGTATGTAACTTTTATTGGGATGACCCTTGTCTTTTCAAGTACTGCCCTAACCAAATTTTAAGGCGTTGCATCCCTAATGAAGAGCCAGCGTCTTGGAATTTTGTCACTCCCAAGCTTGTGGGGGCCATATTTCAATGAAAAAACCGCTATAAAAATTTTGCAGTGTGGATTTTATTGGCTCACCTTGTTTAAAGATGCAAATGTCTATTGTCGCTCATGTAAAAAGTGTCAGAAGTTAGGAGCTGTGTCTCGTCGTAATATGATGCCCTTAAACCCAATTTTAGTGATTGAAATCTTTGATTGTTGGGACATTGATTTTATGGGACCATTTCCTCCTTCCTTCGGATATCAATATATCATTGTGGCAATAGATGTGATAAAATGGGTAGAAGCAGCAGCTTGCTGAAGCAATGATAATAGAATGATAATTAAATTTCTCAAAGAAAATGTGTTATCTCGATTTGGTACACCACGTGCTATAATTAGTGATCGAGGTACACATTTTTGTGACCGTTCTTTTGAAGCTCTGATGAGAAAATATGGGGTGTTACATAAGATCTCTACAGCTTACAACCCTCTGACTAGTGGACAAGTATAACTTGCAAATAGGGAAATCAAGCAAATTTTAGAAAAAATGTTCAACCCAGATCGCAAGGATTGGTCTTTGAGACTAGTTGATGTGCTTTGGGCTTACCAAATAGCTTTCAAAACTCCCTTAGGTATGTCACCTTATAGGCTTGTTTTTGGAAAGCCTTAGCACTTACCTGTAGAGCTCGAGCATCGAGCTTATTGGCCCATCAAGTCCTTCAATTTTGACATAGGAGAAGCGGGTAAGCTTAGGAAATATCAGTTGACCGAGTTAAAGGAATTAAGAAATGATGCTTATGAGAACTCTAGAATCTATAAGGCTAAAATGAAAGTGTTTCATGATAAAAATATTTTGAGGAAAACATTTAAACCTAATGATCGGGTGTTCTTATATGATTCTAGACTCCATAAACATCCAGGAAAACTTCGGTCGAGGTGGACCGGTCCTTTTGTAGTGAAAAATGTTTTTGCAAATGGAGCGGTAGAAATTGAGGATACTAGAGATGGTTGAATCTTCAACACCTTAAAATCTTAATTGATAGGAAAGATCTGGAAGTGGAAGACATTCCACTTATAGATCCGATCTATTCACCTTGACCACACCACACAGGTATGTTTTTATTTTTCTTTTATTTTGTTTGTTTATTTTGTTTTTAATTAAGTTCATTTCAATTTTAATTTTTAGTTCTTTTTCTAGTTTGATTTAATCTAATTTTTAGTTTAATGTTTATTTTTATTAATTTTATTTTGCTAATTTTATTATTTTATTTGGCACACAAACAAGTTTTTTACCAAAAAAAGGCCCAAGTCACGCCCAGGCCCAGCCTAGCGCGCCTCGCCCACTAGGAAGCTCACCAGCCCAGCAGCTCGTGCTCCTAGGCCCGGCCCACAGTACGCCTTGCTCAGCAGGCCCGTCCAGCTCGCACATCAGAACGTCGCGCCCCAGCACCTTGCGCGCTACAGCGCACAGTGTGCACACAAACACGCCCCTCAGCCCAAGCCGTGGCGCCCCTCAGCCCACGCCGCAGCGCCAGCTCGTGTCCAGCAATTTAAAACCCCAAATTAGCCCCTTTCCTCTTCATTTCTCTTTTACAAAAATACAGCACACTCATTTCTCTCTCATCCTCTCTCCAAACCCTCACTTACCCACTCACTTTTGCTCAAAATTGCTTGATTCTAACATCATTTCTTGAAGGATTGAGCACCAATATTGCAGATTTTGTTGAAAATTTCTCCAAAAAGCGTGGTACTAAGAGGATTTTGGGTTCATTAAGAAAACTTCAAATTGGTGGGTACTCCTTCTTCTCTCCAACTTTGAGCATCAAGTAAGACCAATTTCTTCTCTTTGTTGTTCATTTGTGCTATTTGGGTGGTTAATTTTGAATTAGTTCTATTATTCTATAAATTTGATTCAAATGGCCCCTAAAACCAAGAGACTAAGGGGGAAACAACCTCAAGAGTATGATGAGAGCAAATTTGTTAGTTTTGAGGCTAGTGAGAGATATGTTAGGATGATGCACACTAGAAAACCCATTCCTGAAAGAGGATTCAATATCACAGAGAGGGGGAACCCAACCCTGTTTAGAATGATTATTGATAGGCATTGGGGTACATTTTCTAGACAACTATTTCATTCTCTCACAGAGAGAGTAGCGATTGCAGCCCCTCCTCCCCCTAGGCATTTCACTATTGTAGAGTGCCTTAAGCGTTTGGAGATTCGTTTTGATGAACATCAGAAACTCATGCATGATAGGTTTGATCGTCAAAAACGATTCTTGGCTAGGCAAGCTGATTATCAGGCGGGGGTATACTCTTTTTTTGGTCAGATGTACCAACACCTTGCCTCCGCTATTGGTTGTGACATGGATCACGTTCCCACTTTGCCACCCTATCCGGATTCATCTTTTGATCCAACTCCAGAGGACGGTAAAGAGAATGAAGAAGAGGATGAAGACTTAAAGGATTAGTTTTGGGTTCTATCTTGTTTGTATCATTTTATTTTATTTATTATCAGATGACTGTACTAACATTTATTTTGTCTTCCTTTTCATTATTTTATTTTTCAAACTTTCTTTTCGTTTTTAATTATTTCTTTCCATTTCATGTGTTAACCTAACATACGGTGGGAATCTTACTATTACACCACAGATGCTTTCTTTTTGTTTGTTTTGTTCTATATTATAGATCGAAATTTCAACAAGAAGCACGACATGCAGTTCAAATGGAGGTGCACAATTTTTAGCTTCTGTGCACTTTTGCTTACAAAGGGAGTTTCCTTTACTTTATCTTTCACATTGAGGATAATGCAATTTTTAAGTTGGGGGTGGAGGAAACATATTTCTTTTTTAAACTGCTGGGTGTCATTTTCCCTTTTTGTTTGTTTTTAGCATGCTTTGTGTTAGCCTTGGAGTTAATTCACATGTCAATGATACGAACTTAATTGAGATAGCATATAGAGTTTAGAAGAAGTTAAATCTTGCTTCAGTTTGAGAATAATTTAAGTGTCAATCTTCATTTGGTTTGAGACTCTAGTTTGCGGTAAGATTGCATGATTAGTCAAAAACATTTAAAGAAGTTTTATGTGTGATTGTTTGTGAATACTTTTGCGGTCTTGACAAGCTCTACAACTTATTTGATAATCACTTGAGGTGAATTCCTAGAATGCACATTACTTAGGATATGATATAGGCCATTTTTGGACCATTTGAGCCTTTCAAACTTACCCTTGCTATATTTATCGCTAGTCACCTGTTTGAGCCTTTTCTCGAAAAAGAATTTGAGCCTTGTTTCTTTCGATAACCCATTTACTTACCTTCATGAGCCTAAAAATATTTTATCCTTACCCTTCTTTTGAAAGAACTTAGTCATACACATTTGTTGAAAAGAACTTGAGAGGAGTAAGGATGGAAATATGAAAAAATATTACTACCATAACCCAAGTACATTAAAGGAGATAAGTTAGGAGTTGTGGAAAAGAAAAGAAAAGAAAATAATGGAAAAGAAGGTGAATAGTCTTATACCAAAATAAAAAATAAAAAAATAAATTATGGCAAAGAAAGAAGAAAAGAAAAAAAAGTGGTGATTTATTGAGAAAAATACTCAAAAAAATTGTTGAAAGAGTTGTGTGTTGAAGTAAGGTTATCCAGTGCTTAAAGTAGGTCGCGTTTAAAACTAAGAGATTAAGTTTTTTTATTTGTTGAAACATTACTGTTCTTTCTTAACCTTTACCTTAGCCTAACGTTACAAGCTTATTAAAGACTTATTGATCCAAGGTGGTGTCATTTTTTCTACAATAGTGGAGAGTGATTTGAAAAGTGAGCCTATGGAGCTTGTTCTTGTGATTGATGTCACGCAAATTAAATATTTTAGAGACCAAGACTTGTATTCATGAATGTTGTGCATAAAATCATCCGGGTGTTCGGATTAATAGATTGTGGTAAGATGGATGTTAAGAGTCGATAACAATTTTAAGATTGATGTTTGGATTACTTTTGGACTTGAATGATATTTAATGATTCTATGTGTTGTGTATTATGTGCAATTTTTAAGACAAAAAAAGTGAATTACTCTTGGTTTAACGCTAGCATTACTTTACTTTGTTTTGATTCCTACCATAGAATTCATCTCTTGTTTTTGCTTGAATTGCTAGGGACTAGCAATAAGCTAGTTAGGGGTTATGATGAGAATCATAAAATGCATCTTAACAATACTTATATGTTAGCATTTTTGGGTTGATCGAGGTTTGAATTGCACTTTTATACCTTAATAACTCTAAAGTGATATTATTGGATCATTGACTTGTTTCGGTGCATTTTCAGGTACTTTGTGTTTAAAAGAGATGGAAAAGCTATCGTTGCTTGAAGCACTAAGATTCCATGCATATCAAGGTGAAAGAGTGGTTGCGGAAGGAAAAAATGAAGAAAAATCAAGTCTTAAGTATGTGCGCTGCCGCCTAAAGAAGTCTAAGCCTCGGCCTCCAGAACTAAGCCCAAAAGAGCAAGGATGCCATCAAGCAGAGCCGCGGTCAGGATCGGGCAGAGTCGCTGCTTGGACCGGGCAGGACCGCGGCCTCCAGAAAATGAAGAAAACAAGGAAAAGGCTGAGCTGCGGTGCAAGTAAGTGTGAGCCGCGGCGCGCACACGATCCACTACTCCGTGTCATGACCAAATTAGGACTTTAATGATGGTTTAAACCCGAAAACACCCTTGGACCTTTTGTATTATAAATAGATCACTTAGGATTTGAGAAAAGAGACATCATTAAGGCTGGAAAACACAAGAAGACTGCTGTATTCTCCTCCATCAAAGTGTTGAAGAATGAGCCCCATGGCCAACTAATCTCCAATTAAGGCGAAGGGATGAATCCCTAGGTGTAGTTGTTCTTATTTCCTTTATTGATTTAGTTGTAGTTGGGATTTATTGTCAAAACGTTGTTATGATTTACTCTTTAATTTAATTAGAAGATTTTCTCTTAATCCGGTGATTATATCTTTCTCCTCGATATAAGTCTAGTCATGCTCTTCTTATGTCAAGATTATTGGGATGTGATTGAGTCCAGTAGATTTATCTTTTAGGTTTGTCCACTACTACAATATTATCATTAAGATATATTGTCGTTTCTTGATAAATCTATTGGATAGGTCATGTGTGCTTAAATCAAAAGAAAAGAGTAATTCATATCAATTACATTAGGGTTTACATACGCTTTGATTGAATATTTGCCAATTACCTGTTTCGGATGTGAAACTTGTAATCGAGATGAAAATAATTGAATCAAGATTGGAATAAGGCAACGAACCTAGGGTGGATTCCCGGAACCTTGTTGTTACTTTATTATATTCTTCAATCTATTTACACAGTTTTTTCACAATTACTTCATTATCAACATTCATATTTTCTCACTTGATTGTTATCGTTCGTGTTAAGGTTTGCACTTTTCCTTTGTAGATCACTTTTCCTCGTGGGATCAACACCTCAACTATACACAATAACTGCGTATTAGTTTGAGTGTAATCAAATACAGAGGCACGAAACCATGGCTCTAACTTAGGAGAAGCGTTTGGGGTACAACGCAAGCATAATATGAGAATGAATCCGGCGAAGTGTGCATTCGGAGTAACAGGGGGAAGTTCCTAGGGTTCATGGTCACCCAAAAGGAAATAGAAGTCAACACAGAAAAGATAAAGGCCATCCTTAATATGGCCCCCCATAAGATCGTAAAAGAAGTACAATGGCTCACTAGGAGAATCGCCGCCCTGAATCGCTTCATATCCAAGTCCGCGGAAAGATGCCTACCTTTCTTCAAGGCCATTAGGAAGGCGAAAGATTTTTCTTGGACAGAAAATTGCCAGGAAGCGTTTGAAGGGTTAAAGAAGTATCTAAGCTCGCCCTCGCTCTTAACCAAACCACTTGTTGGTATTTGTCTAAGGATTAAACAGGTTGAAGAATGAAGTTTCATCAAGCCTTAGAGCCTCACCCCAGGAGGTGTGCGCCTCACCCCCCAGCAAGGAGAAGTGTTCACCCCCAGGTGTGCGCCGTACCCCAGGAAGTGTGTGCCTCACCTCCAAGCAAGGAGGAGTCTTCTGCCTAGGTGTGCGCTACACCTCAGGAAGGGTGCGCCACGATGCCCAGAAGGTGGAAGTAGTGTGCCCTTACTTGAGCCACGGCCTACCCTATTCTGAGGCCCAGCGCCAGGCACACCTGATGCTTCCTGATCAGCACTTTAAATTGATGCTGAGGCTTGATCAAAATGCACAGGATCACTTAGACTTGTTGAAGGGCTATGATTGATTGGTCCTCAAGATCTAAGGGTTGGGATTGACTTCAAGATAGGTTCAAGAAGTGGTGCACTATATAAAGGGTCACCAAGCTTCAATCTCAACAAGACAAGACAGATCAGCTTAACACAAGAGAGAGATCAAGTGCAGAGTGTGTGTAAATAGAACACATGGTGTGTGAGAGTGCAAAAACATAAAACAAACAGGAGAGAGCCATTGTAGAGAGGCTGGTTGTTTAGAGAAAGAGTAGTATAGATTGGGGATTCAAGGGCTTTGTAAGTGGAATTTTCTTGGGGAAAATTCCAAGGAAACTCAAGTCCCTATCACTTTCTTTTGCTCCTTTTTTGTTCTTCAAGAACTTGAGGTTTCTTGAAGAGGTGTTGCTGTAACTTGTAAGAACTCATTGATTTAGTGCAGAGGGCTTGGAGGAGCTCACGGGGATATAGGCACATTGCCGAACCTCGATAACAATTGTTGTGTTCTTTCTTTGAGTGGTTTGTTTCTGTTCTTTACAAGTCATTCTAGACTTGGGTGTTTGGAATATCACCACCTGGGCATATTGTGGTTGATTTGCAACAATGGTATCAGAGCTAGAAGAAATACTACCAACAGTGGTACAGAGCTTTGGTGAGCAGGTATCAGAGCTGGAACAGAAGGTATCGGAGCAAAACTCCAAGAATCAAAGATAAACTTCTTGAAATGATTCAAGAACGGAGTAGAGATCTATATCTGATTGTGTTCTTGAGGTAATTTAATAACAGAGTAGAGATCAATATCTGATCGTGTTCTTGAGGTGATTCAAGAACGGAGTAGAGATCAAGATCTGATTGTGTTCTTGAGGGTGATTCAAGAATGGTATTGAGATCAATCTTTGATTGTGTTCTTGAGATTTAGAAGAATTTGAAAAGCAATTGTGTGTGCTGCATAAATCTAGGATTTTCTCTGCAAGATGGGTTCGAACTTCATTGTTGAGAAGTTTGATGGAAAAGGGATATTTAGCCCTTTGGAAGTGGAAGATCAAGGCAGTTCTTATGCAACAAAGGTGGACTTGGTGATTGGAGAAGATGACACTTTTCCAGTAAGTATCACGGAGGTCCAGCGGAATGAGATGAAGAAGATGGCATACAGCACCATCTTTCTGCACATGTTGGATAGTGTGACCAGGGAGTGTGGAGACATGGAAGATCTAGCTGCAATTTAGAAGAAACTAGATGAGTTATTTCTTACCAAAACTCTCCCTAATAAGATATATCTTTTGAAACGAATCTTTGCTCTTAAAATGGATCCTGATAAAGAGTTGCATGATGAATCTTGATGTGTTTAACAAACTAGTTCAAGATTTGGCTAGTTATAGTATAACATTCCCGGATGAACAATTGGCTATTATGTTGTTGAATTCTCTTCCTGATTATTTTGAAAGTTTGATTAATGCTATTGAATATGGAAGAGATACACTAACCAAGGAAATTGTGATCAATGCTATAACGGCTCGTGATTTCAAGGCCAAGATGAAGGAAGCATCAAGTGGAGAAGGGTTGTTCATTAGAGGAAGGCCAGCAACTCGGTATGGCAGCAATATACATGGCTACTACCAGGATAAAGGTAGAGGACAAAGCCATGGGAGAGCGCACTCTAAACCGTGATTTGGAGGAAAGAGATGCTTCTACTGCCATAAGGAGAGTCATTTCAAGAAAGATTGCAAGAAGATGATAAGGAATGAGGGAAGAAGCATACCAAGAATGGAGAGGCTTCAGTTGCCAAGGGAGAAAAACAAGATGATGATGTTCTTGTTGTGTGCTCAAATGTGAGCAAGGGGCAAGAAGGCAGCGAGAAATGGATCTTGGATACCGAGTGCACTCATCATATGTGTCCTCACAGGGATTAGTTCAAGAATTTCAAGGAAACCAATGATGGAAAGGTTTTCCAGAGGAATGATACTTCTTACCAAGTGAGGGGCACGTGAGATATCCATTTAAGGATGTTTTATGGAATGACAAGGCTGCTACGGAATCTGAGGTATCTTCTGGAGTTGAGAAGAAAGATCAAGGTAACTAAGGGATCTTTAATAGTGATCAAAGTAGCAATGAAGGATGGTCTCTATGAGATGATCAGAGACACGGAGATCAAGGGTCAAGCAGTAAGCTTGATGGCTGAGATGGATAAGGTAGCCCTTTGGCACAATCGCTCGAGACACATGAGCAAAAAGGGCCTGCAAGTTCTCAGCAAGAACGGTCTGCTTAATGGTGACAAAGTAAATGAACTTGATTTCTACGAATGTTGTGTTCTGGGGAAGCAACATCGGGTCAACTTCAACACCGGAGTGCACCAGTTTAAGGGCATTCTTGACTACATTCATACGGATCTTTGGGGACCAGCAAGAATACCAACACGGGGAGGTAATCTTTACTTTTTGTCTTTAATTGATGATTATTCGAGAAAAGTTTGGGTTTATTTGCTTAAAAATAAATCAGATGCTTTGAATAAGTTAGTGGTATGGAAAAAGCTGGAGGAAACTCAAATGGACAAGGTAGTTCAGGGGGTAAGAACCGATAATGGCTTAGAAGTTTTTAACAAGGAACTTGATCAATTCTATAGGTTAAATGGGATTCTAAGACATAGAACAGTTATGAAAACCTCTCAGTAAAATGGAGTTGCTGAGAGGATGAATAAGACCTTTATGGAAAAGGTTAGTTACCCAAATATTTTTGGGGGGAAACGGTGTCTACTGCTGCGTATTTGGTTAATAGATCACCCTCTAAGACTGTGAACCTTAAGACTCCCGAGGAGATGCAGAGTGGAAGACCCCCTGAGTTGAACAACCTTAGGACTTTTGGATGTGCTACGTTTGCACATCAAAATGATGATAAGCTTAGCCCAAAGTCTAGAAAATGTGTGTTTCTAGGATATGGGGAAGGGGCTAAGGGGTATAGGTTGTGATCCTTAGAGATAAAATGATTTAAACTCATAATAAGTAGGGACGTCATTTTTAATGAGCATTTATTTTCCTATTTGGAGAAAACTAACCCTGCAGGGGATAGTGTGCAAACCAATTCGGTATTTGTGGAGCATAGCATCAAGGAAAATTCAGTTCAGGTAGAACAACGAAGGCAAGAGGGTTTGGACCAGGTAGAGCCCATTGATGAATGCTAAGCTCAAGACACTCAAGAAGAGGCTGAACTAGAAGGGGATGATGCAATAAGTCAGAATGACTATTAGCTCACAAGGGATCGGGAAAGAAGGCTGGTCATACCACTTTTGAGATATGGTTTTATGGCTGCGAATGCAACAACTCCTTGGATAGAGGGAGGGATAAGTGAACCAAAAACTTACATAGATGCCATGGAATGTAAGGATTTGTCAAAGTGGCAGCTAGCTATGGAGGAAAAAATGGATTCTTTGAGGAAGAACAACTCTTAGGAATTGGTGCACATTCCAGAAAAATAGAGAGTTGTGGATTGTAAGTGGACTTACAAGATCAAAGAAAGGAACCCTCTAGGAGATGAAGTCTGAAGCAAGGCTAGGCTGGTGGCGAAGACGTTCACGCAAAGAGATGACATAGATTTCACAGAAACTTTATCACCTAGACACAAGGTGGAGGAAAGGGTGAGTATCCTCATCTATGCTGATGACATGTTGTTGGTTGGGAACAACAGGGAGAGGATAGAAAGATTGACATCTTAACTCAATGAGGAGTTCAAGTGGAAGGATCTTGGCCTTGCACAAAAGATCCTTGGGATGAGAAGAATTCAAGAAAGGGAGAGAAATGAGATAAAGGTTTCTCAGTCTTCCGACATAGAAAAGGTGATGTACAAGTTTTCTATGGAAGATGGTAAACCAGTGAAGATTCCCCTTGCTGTCATTTCAAGTTCTCCAGCGAACAATGTCCTGGAATGGATGAGGAGATGAAGGAAATTGAAAAGGTCCCTTACTCTAGTGCGGTTAGATCAGTCATGTTCATGATGGTAAGCACTAGACCCGACATTTCTCAGGCAATTAAAGTTCTCAGCAGATTTGTGAGTAATCTCGAAAATGTGCTTTGGCTTGGGATGAAGTGGTTGTTGAGGTATTTGAAGGCTCAGTGGCAACCAGTGGTAGCACTTTCAATAATCGGGGCAGAGTACATAGCCACAACGGAAGCCATAGAGGAGGCTATATGGTGCAAAGGGTTGTTGGATGAGTGGAAGGTCCTAAAATAGCAGGTAGTGGTGTCTTCGGATAGCCAAAGTACGTGGCACTTGTGTAGGAACCCAGTGTTCCATGAGAGGACTAAGCATATGGATGTGTGGTATCATTTCGTTCGGGAAAATGTTATGGAATGATGCATTCATGTGGACAAAGTCGCAATGGAAGAAAATCTTGTAGATTTTGGTACTAAAGTTCTACCTCTAAGTAAGCTCGATCATTGCCTTGGACTTCTTAGGATTGGAGTCGGTTGATATGGTGACTCAAGTTGAGTTTGGATCCTGAGTTCTTTGTACAATGGGTTCAGGTTTAATCACTTAGACAAAGGTAAATATTGTTGGTATTTGTCTAAGGATTAAACGGTTTGAAGAATGAAGTTTTATCAAGCCTTGGCGCCTCACCCCCCAGCAAGGAGAAGTGTTCAGCCGCAAGTGTCCCTAGGAAGTGCGCGCCTCACCTCCTAGTAAGGAGGAGTTTTCTACCCAGATATGTGCCACATCTCAGGAAGGGTGCACCGTGGTGCCCAGAAGATGGAAGTAGTGTGCCCTGGCTTGAGCAGCGACCTGCCCTGTTCTGAGTTGCAACGCCAAGCACACCTGATGCTTCCTGATCAGCACATGGATTGATGCGTGAGGCTTGATCAAAATGCACAGGATCACTTAGACTTGTTAAAGGGCTATGATTGATTAGTCCTCAAGATCTAAGTGTTGAGATTGACTTCAAGATAGGTTCAAAAAGTGGTGCACTAGATAAAGGGTCACCAAGCTTCAATCTCAACAAGACAAGACAGATCATCTCAACATAAGAGAGAGATCAAGTGCAGAGTGTGTGTGAAATAGAACACATGGTGTGTGAGAGTGCAAAGACACAAAACACATATGAGAGACTCATTGTAGAGAGGCTGGTTGTTTAAAGAGAGTATTATAGATTAGGGAATCAAGGGCATTGTAAGTGAAATTTTCTTAGGGAAAATTCCAGGGAAACTCAAGTCCTTACCACTTTTTTTTGCTCTTGTTTCGTTCTTCAAGAGCTTGAGGTTTCTTGAAGAAGTATTATTGTAACTTGTACGAACTCATTGATTTAGTGCACAGAGCTCGGAGGAGCTCACGGGGACGTAAGCACATTGCCGAACCTCGATAACAATTATTGTGTTCTTTCTTTGATTGGTTTATTTATGTTCATTACAAGTCATTCTAGACTTAGGTGTTTGGAAGATCACCATCTGGGCATATTATGGGTGATTTCCAACACCACTCCCGGGTGAAGAACTGTTTTTGTACCTATCAGTTGGGCAAAGCACCGCGGCCTCTGTCCTGATCTGAGAAGAAGGCATTCAAAGACCCATCTACTATGTCAGTAGAATCCTCCATGAAGCAGAAGTGAGGTATCCTCCTATTGAAAAGGTAGCTTACACCCTCGTGATGGCTGTGCGAAAGCTCCGACCATATTTCCAAGTGCACACAATCATCCTCCTAACCGATCAGCCCCTAAGGCAGGTCCTGCATAACCCGAATGTTTTCGGGAGAATGGTGAAGTGGGCAGTAAAGCTAGGGGAGTCTGATATTCGGTACCATCCATGGAAGGAAGTAAAGGGCCAAGCCTTGGCTGACTTCATTGTCGAAACAACCCTATCCACAGATCCAAGAGAAGCAACAAAAACAGAGTTTGATGGGCCATCTCCAAGGTGGACCCTTCATGTGGATGGATCTTCAAACACCGTGGGAAGTGAAGCAGGACTCATCATCTGCAGCCCCGACGGCTTCACGGTCGAGTACACTTTAAGGTTTGAATTCAAGACCTTCAACAACGAGGCGGGGTACGAAGCCCTACTGGCTAGCCTAAGATTGGCCAAAGCGTAAGCTGCCGAGGTTATAGACGTGTTCAGTGACTTATAGCTAGTAATAAGTCAGGTAACAAAGGAATTCGAGGCTCGGGGAGAGAAGCTTGCTCGGTACCTCCAAAAGGCAAAAGTGCTCACCGCAAAGTTCAAGACGTTCCAAATAACTCAAGTTTCGCGAGCTGAAAACTCCAAGGCAGATGCTCTAGCCAGCTTTGCCTCATCCCGGCACCTAGAACCAACCCAAGCTGTCTACTTGGAAACCCTCTTCGCTTCTAGCATAGACGAAGCCTCGGTTTTACCAGTAGAAGAGGGGGCAACATGGACGGACCCAATCCTCCGCTACCGGAGAGATGGAGAAGTCCTCAAACAGAAAAGCGAGGTTAAGAAGCTAATCTCTTGAGCCTTCCGATACAAGGTCATAGATGGACAGTTATACAAGAGGGCTATGACTATAACTTACTTGAGATGCCTCAACTCTGTCGATGCCAATTACGCTCTCCGGGAGGTCTATGAAGGAATATGCGAAAATCCCTTGTGGCTCGAGCCTTAGCCTTCAAGGTCCTTCGCCAGGGGTATTACTGGCTCAAAATGAAAGAAGACACCGCTGATTTGGTCAAGGAATACAAAAACTATCAACAGCATTCTCCAGTGTCGCATTAGCCTGCTATTCACCTGACCTCGATCACCAACCCTCTCCCCTTTGTCATGTGGGGGATGGATATTCTTGGCCTGTTCACCACGATCTCTGGGCAGAAGAAGTATCTCATTGTAGCCATTGATTACTTCACCAAGTGGGTCGAAACCTGAAGTATCTCATTGCAGAACCAATGGCCAGCATCACGGACCATCAAACCTGAAGTTTCATTTGGAAGTCGATTGTGTGTCGATTTGGAATACCTCGGGTGCTGGTCACCGACAACAGAAAGCAGTTTGATAGCTCCCGATTTAAAACATTTTGTGAAGACCTCCACATTGAGCATCGATTCTCGTCCATCAAGTATCTGCAGGCCAATGGTCAGGCCAAAGTCACCAACAAAATGCTTCTCCAAGGAATTAAGAAGAGACTCGATGAGGCGGATAAGCAATGAGCTGACCAACTCTCCAATGTTCTTTGGGCCTATCGAACAACTGTACGTACGCCAACAGGAGAAACCCCATTCTTCATGACGTACGGTTCAGAAGCCGTCATTCCCCTTGAGATCGGAATACCATCGATACGCATGCAATACTTTGAACCGAGTAACAACGAAGAAGGTTTACGAATGAATGCGGATCTAGTTTACGAAGCCCAAGACAAAGCCCAAATCTGTTTAGCTACGTATCAACAAATGACCGCTCGATACTACAACTCCTGAGTTCAAAAAAAGAACTTCAAGCTGCACGACCTTGTCCTTCGAAAAAGTGAAGTGTTTCGTCCTCGACACACGGGAAAGCTCGTCCCAAATTGGGAAGACCTGTACATAATCCGAAGAGTTTGCTGGGTTGGCACCTTCGAACTTGAGGAATTAGATGGAAAACCTCCGTAAATTCTATTAGTAATGCCTAATGTAAAAGTCCTGAATAATAAAAGTGGACAAAGTTTAGAAAAAATTCAAAATTTTATTAACTTAAGTACCAAGTTAGAAAAGATGGGCACTATCGACCTTATATACAAAAAACAAAAACAAAAACTATCCTAAGAAACCCTGCCCTCTGGGGCCTCCTGATGACCAGCTCAGGCCGTATCCTCTACATCCTCTCCAGCAGCAACAACGCCAGCTTCCCCTGAAGATGACCCTAGTTTCAAGCCAGAAAAGTCAACCTCCGGAAAGAGGGACTCGGCCTTCCTCTTGGCTTCATTGAAGCTCGCTAGGAAATGAGCGCCACCCTCCTCCAGCAAGGCCTCCTCCATCTCCGCTGCCTTGCGAGCCACCTCCTCCATCTCAGCCCTAATCAAATCCCTCTCCTTTCTCAGGGCTTCCTTTGCCTAGTGACAGTGGTCCCTCTCCATGACTGCAGTGTCCTTGGCCCTCTCGACCACCTCAAGGGAAGTGGACAGAGCCCGAACAAGCTCTCTGGTCTCGTCTAGCCTTTGCTCGGCCTTTGCCAAGCGTTTGGCCATGTCCGCGCTACACCGAGCAAGGACTCCAGAGATGACACCAATCTGAGACAAGCATAGGAAACACCATAAGTAATAGTCGGGATATGTTAAAAAATAAGAAACTGAAGAAAGGAATAAGTCATACCTGGGAGGCCATGACCTCCATGGCCGAGTAGAGCCCCTCAAAGGGCCTCTTTGTGAGCTCCACCATATCACAGGGAGGAATCCCTATGATAAGATGCTCATGAGCGACTCTTAGGTGCACGAACACTAAGTCATCCACCTTCAATGCCCACTTGGGCACGAAGGGAGCTGGAACCTCAGACCCCTTCCTAGACAAGGAAGGGCCTTGAGAAGGAGCAGGCACTGTTGAAGTGGCCTGCGTGTCTTGAGTTGTAGGCCTCAAAAGGCTCTCCACCAGAATGGGCACTAGGGTTGACGCCCACGCCTACTTCCTCCTCGGCTCTGAAGCTGAGCCACTCGCTCCACGGCTTGCCTCTTCTCCTTGGCCATGCGCTTGGCCCTCTCCTTTACTTGGGCAGCCATCTCCATCTCTACACAAAAGAAGGGTGTTAGTAACTTGGAAACAAAAATCAAATTGTAAAAAGCTAAAGAACTAAGGGCTACCATGCTCGAGGTTTGCTGGAAGGCTGGGAAGGCAGAGACCGCACCTGTGGAGCTCTTCATTATCTCCAAGCACCACGATATCCAAAGGCGCAGCCAGTATAGCCTTCAACGTCTCATGACGTCTCATGCTCTTAGTGAAGGAGGTGTGGCTTCTTTCATTTGCCAACACGATCCAAGCTCCAACCGAAGGGGACGTTGAAGCTCTCAACACTCCTTATGAAGAAGAATGACCTCTTCAACTTCTTTATGGAAAAGGGCTTCTTCTTTAATACGCTCTTTTGAGCCCTCGCGCTTACTACAACCCACCCAGATTGCCTAAGCCTAGCTATCTAAAAGTGGGCTTTGAACACATTAATATTCATCACCCCGCCCACTTCCTGGCATATGGCTATGAATGCTAGGATCAGTTAGATTGAGTTAGGCACTAGCTGACTCAGCGCGATACCGAAGTATCTGAGCATCGAGCAGAAGAACGGGTGGAGAGGGAACCTAAGCCCAGCCTTCATGTGTTGTTCATAAATGCACAGCTCACAAGGCACGTGGCTTGGAAGGGCATCGCAAGCCCTCTCCCCACCCTCTGGTTCCTTAAGATGGTACTACATGAGGATTATATACTTCATCCTTATCCCCACGAGTTCAGCCTTCTCCACCACAATTGAGATGGAGTTCGCTTCGAACATCCACTCCTCCCTCTCAGCCTCCGTGGCATCCTCCCTAATGCTCACAAATACTCGAAAATCCTCCTCCCCCGAAGACTGTCCTTCATCGTCTCCCGCTCAATCACCTCACTTGAGGACATAGGGCACAAGTGCTAGAATGCCCTCCCGAGGGATAACCTCCAGGGAGGAGACCTTGTCACTGGAGAAAATACCCATTACTTCCTCCAACTCCCTTGACAAGTCTCTGCTAACCTCATGATTACGCCCAAAACATAATGCGGTAGTTGTAGTATAGTTTTGGGGTGTCGATTCCACAGGGAAACAAGTTAATTACAAAAGAAGGTGTGAACCTTAACACGAACGATAAAAGATCAAATGAATCTGAGTTTGTTTGAGAAAATGGGTAATTGTGTAAATAGGTTTGAAATATAATTAAGAATGACAAGGTTCTGGGAATCCTCCCTAGGCTCGTTGCTCTAATCCTAACTTGATTCAGTTGTTTTTATCTCGATTGCTAGTTTCACATCCCAAATAGGCATATATTCAATTAAAGCGCAATTATAAATCCTAATGTAATTATTATAAATTATTCTCTACTTTTAAGCACACATAACCCAACTTATAAATTATCAAAAGACCACGATATATCTAACGACAATACCGCAGCAATGGACAAATCTATAAAAGAGGCCTACCGGACTCAATCACATCCAAATAGATACACATAAGAAAAGCATGACTAAACTTATATGGAAATGAAGCATGCAATCACCGGACTAATAAAATAATCTACTAAATTAAATTAAAGAATAAAACATAACAATGTTTGATAAAAATAATACCAACTACAACTGAACCAAATAAAGGAAAATAAGAACAACTACACCTAGGGATTCATCCCTTCGCCTTGCTTGGAGATTAGCTGGCCATAGAGCTCATACCTCCTTGAGTTGCCTCCAGCCTCTCAACGGTCATCCTCAGCTTGCCCTCCAAATTTTATACTTTGGATTCCTCTTAAAGTCCCTTTGGATTTACTCCTAAAGGCCCTCTAGAGTCACTCTCTAATGATCTCAGAAGATTATCTTAGAAGAGCTCCGATTGGTTTATCTCAGCTGAGTGGAGTGGGTCTTTATATAGGCAAACTCCCGGAATTCTATTTGTTATCTAATCGATGTGGGAAACTGTCCAAGTGCGCTCGATCGTAGCCTGAGTGTGATCGATCGCACATGCGCTCGATCGCAGCTTGTGCACTCGATCGCACTGCATGTGCTGCAGAGTACCTTGGTCGATGTGGGATGTGCGCTCGATCGCACTGCTTGTGCGCTCGATCGCAATACAAGCAGCAATCCCTCTTGTCCTTCCAGAAGCATGGGATTTTTGCGTTTTAAGCAACGTTCGCTTATTTTCCTCTTTTAAACTCAAAGTGCCTGAAAATGCAATGAAATAAGTCAGTTGTTCAATAATATCACTTTAGAGTTATAAACACATAAAAGCATAATAAAGACCGAGATCAGTCCTAAAATTCCAATAATTAATCACTGTTGAGATGCATTTTATGACTCTCATCACAACCCCCAACTAGCTTATTGCTAGTCCCTAGCAATTCAAGGGAAACTAAGAGATGAATTCTATGGTGGGAATCAAATTAAATGAAAAGCTATATTAGTTTTAACCAAGAGTAATTCACATTTTTTTCTCAAAAATTGCACATAACACACGGCACAAAGAATCATTAAATTTCGCCCAAATCCAAAAGTAATCCAAACATCAATCTTAAAATTGTTATTGACTCTTAACATCCATCTTACCACAAACCATTAATCAAAACATCCGGATGAATTTATGCATAACATTCATGAATACAAATCTTGGTCTCTAAAAACATAATAAATAGCGTGACATCAATCACAAAAACAAGCTCCATATGCTTACATTTCAAACCACTCTCCACTATTGTAGAAAAATCATACTACATTGGATCAAAAGGTCTTTAATAAGCTTGTAACGTTAGGCTAAGGTAAAGGCTAAAGAAGAATGGGAAAGATTCACAAGTAAAAGAACTCAATCTCTTAGCTTTAAACACAATCACTTTAAGCACTTGATAACCTTTACTTCGACACCCAACTCTTTCAACCATTTTCCGAGCATTTCTTTTAACAAATCACCATTTTTTCTTTTCTTTTTCTTTCTTTCTTCTTTCTTTGCCATAATTCATTTTTTTTTGGCACATAACCATTCACCTTCTTTTTCATCATTTTTTTTTCTTATCTTTTCCACAACCCCCAACTTATCTCCTTTAATGTACTTGGGTTGTGGTAGTGATATTTTTTCATATTTCCACCCTTACTCCTTTTAAGTGCTTCTCACAACATATGTATAACTAAGTTCTTTTAAAAGAAAGGTAAGGATAAAATATTTTTTGGCTCATAAAAGTTAAGTAAATGGTTTATCCAAAGGAACAAGGCTCAATTTTTCTTTTCAAGAAAAAGACTCAAATAGGTGGCTAGTGATAAATATAGCAATGGTAGGTTTGAAAGGCTCAAACGGTTCAAAAATGGCCTATATCATATCCTAAGTAGTGTGCATGATAGGAATTCACCTCAAGTGGTTATCAGGTAAGTTCTAGAGCTTGTCGAGACCGCAAAAATATTCATAAAATAATCACACATAAAACTTTTCTAGATGTTATAGTCTAATCATACAATCTTACCACAAACTATAGTCTCTAACCAAATGAAGATGGATGCTTAAATTAATTTCAAACTGAAGCAAGATTTAACTTCTTCTACATGCTATCTGCTACCTCAATTATGCTCATATCATTGACATGTAAATTGACTCTAAGACTAACACAAAGCATGCTAAAAAAAACAAAGATGGCACCAAGCAGTTCAATGATATGCAATAAGAAATGTATATCTTCCACCCCCAACTTAAGATAAGCATTGTCCTCAATGAAAAAGAAAAAGTTAAGGAAACTCTCTTTTTAACCAACGGTGCGTGGAGTTGAGAGTTGTGCACGATCATTTGAACTTCTTCGTTTATTTATCCCTGAAAAATAAATACTAAAGTAAAACTGGAAAACAACAAAATAATAATAATAAACAAGAAAAAGAAATATGAAAAACAATAAAAATAAAATGATATGTTGTGGGTTGCCTCCCATGAGCGCTAAGTTTTACATCTTCAGCCAGATGCTCTTATTTCTTCCTAGAAAGACATAGGTTGAATGCACCCGACACTGCTTCATTGCCAAATTCGATGCTTCTATGCTTGGGAGGGGCCTCAAGGATGTCATCAGTAACATCCGCAAATTTTGGCTCGATATGTGCTCTGGTGAAGCCATGAGTGAGGGTGGACTCCAATGGATTGAGGTGCTGGACCTTTTCCATGAATGAATCCATCATGTATGCTTGGTGGCTTTCGTCCACATCCTCTGATTTCTTCGTTGTTGGGATGTGTAAGGACTTACCACTTACTGTCTTAATGGCATTCACCTCCTTCAAATTCTGTTGTGCCAGGTGCTAACCATGAGATGTGGACTGAGCTTGAGCAGGGAACTTACCTTGCTCAGTCACACTCAAGTAGCTCATTAATTTGGACACTTGGCTCTTAATTTCTTTATGCTCTTCCATCACCTGCGTAAATAATGCCTCAAACCTTTGGTTTGTCTTACCTTGTGCCTCTATAAAGGCCTGTAAGGTGTCTTCTAGCGAGTTCCTAGAGGATGAGGGTGCATGATAAGGTGTAGGGGATGATCTAGGGGGTTGTGCATGCTGGTTTTCAGATTTCCAGCTGAAGTTGGGGTGATTTCGCCACCCCGGGTTATAAGTGTTAGAGAAAAGTGCAAGAGGCTTCTTGTGCATGCCTAAGGCATTACATTGTTCCTGATACAACCCTCTCATATCAGCAAATGTGGAGCATTCTTGGAGGAGATGATCTACCCCGCCACACATAAAACACGACTCTAAAGACTTGGCATGATTAGCCGAATGTGTTGGCTTTGAGCCCTTAGTTTTCAATGCTTCTAACTCCCTAGTGAACATCTCGACCTTGGCCTTAAGGTTATCCTCTTCCCTAAGATAGTAAATTCCACCACCATTTGGGTTCCCTATAGGTCGTGACCTATTTGCGCTTTCAGTAGCACTAGGTCTAGTCTAAGTGTGAGCTTTTTCAGCAAGCTCATTGAGGTACTCTATGGCCTCATCAGGATCTTTCTCCAAAAACCCATCATTACACATCATCTCTACGAATTGGCGCTCTCTATATGTAAGTCCCTCGTAAAAATAGCTCACCAAGCGCCAACTCTCATACCCATGGTGAGGGCATATACTCAATAACTCCTTAAATCTCTCCCAAGACTGATATAAGGTCTCACTATCCTTTTGTGCAAAGGTGGAGATCTGCCTTTTTAAAGCGTTGGTCTTATGTTGGCGAAAGTATTTACTAAAGAAAGCCCGAGTCATCTCAGTCCAAGACCCAATAGATCGTGGTTTTAGTGAGTATAGCCAACTCTTAGCTTTATCCTTCAAAGCGAAAGGAAAGAACTTAAGCCTCACAATATCATCGGTTTCATCTTGACTATGAAAAGTCGCGACTACTTCCTTAAACTCTCTAATGTGCACATATGGGTTTTCATTGTCCAAGCCATGAAATGTAGGGAGTAATTGAATCATCCCTGGTTTAAGATCTAATTGGCGAGTGTTGGCTGGAAACATGATGCATGATGGGGTGGCTGTGCGTGTAGGGTGGAGGTAATCCTGAAGTGTCCTAGCAACATTCTCATTATGGTTATCAGCCATGTTAACATAATCCTCTAAATTCTCACTTGGGTTTCCACTATTGGTTTATCTAAGTGATGTTTCACTATCAGACTCAAAAGGAGAAGATAATTCTAGTTCGGGTCCTCTAATAAATCAACGTCGCAAATCTCTCAGTCTAAGCATACACCAAATGAATTAGAGGGGAAATAAATAAAATAAAATAAATCAGAAAATCAAAGCTAAGGTAAAGGAACAATATTACCGTATTTACAAACTATTGAAAAGAAAAATATTTACAAAACTTCTATTATCACAAAATATCAAATAAAATGCTGAAAGAAATTATTTACAATTCTTCTATTGTTATGTCAAAAGTTGACAAATTTCCTTGTACTTAAGCGCGTTTCCCCGGCAATGGCGCCAAAATTTGATTATGCCCAAAACATAACACGGTAGTTGTAGTATAGTTTTGGGGTGTCGATTCCACAGAGAAACAAAGTTAATTACAAAAGAAGGTGTGAACCTTAACACGAACGATAAAAGATCAAATAAATCTGAGTTTGTTTTAGAAAAAGGGTAATTGTGTAAATAGGTTTGAAATATAATTAAGAATGACAAGGTTCCAGGAATCCTCCCTAGGCTCGTTGCTCTAATCCTAACTTGATTCAGTTGTTTTTATCTCGATTGCTAGTTTCACATCCCAAACAGGCATTCGGCATATATTCAATTAAAGCGCAATTATAAATCCTAATGTAATTATTATGAATTATTCTCTACTTTTAAGCACACATAACCCAACTTATAAATTATCAAAAGACCACGATATATCTAACGACAATACCGCAGCAATGGACAAATCTATAAAAGAGGCCTACCGAACTCAATCACACCCAAATAGATTCACATAAGAAAAGCATGACTGAACTTATATGGAAAGGAAGCATGCAATCACCAGACTAATAAAATAATCTACTAAATTAAATTAAAGAATAAAACATAACAATGTTTGATAAAAATAATACCAACTACAACTGAACCAAATAAAGAAAAATAAGAACAACTACACCTAGGGATTCATCCCTTCGCCTTGCTTGGAGATTAGCTGGCCAAAGAGCTCATGCCTCATTGAGTTGCCTCCAGCCTCTCAACGATCATCCTCAGCTTGCTCTCCAAATTTTATAATTCGGATTCCTCTTAAAGGCCCTCTAGATTTACTCCTAAAGGCCCTCTAGAGTCACTCTCTAATGATCTCAGAAGATGATCTTAGAAGAGCTCCGATTGGTTTATCTCAGCTGAGCGGAGTGGGTCTTTATATAAGCAAACTCCCGGAATGCTATGTGTTATCTAACCGATGTGGGAAACTGTCCGGGTGAGCTCGATCGTAGCCCGAGTACGATCGATCGCACATGCGCTCGATCGCAGCTTGTGCGCTCGATCACACTGCGTGTGCTGCAGAGTACCTTGGTCGATGTGGGATGTGCGCTCGATCGCACTGCTTGTGCACTCGATCGCAATACAGGCAACAATCCCTCTTGTCCTTCCAGAAGCATGGGATTTTGGTGTTTTAAGCAACGATCGCTTCTTTTCCTCTTTTAAACTCAAAGTGCCTGAAAATGCACTGAAATAAGTCAGTGGTTCAATAATATCACTTTAGAGTTATAAACACATAAAAGCACAATAAAGACCGAGATCAGTCCTAAAATGCCAATAATTAATCACTGTTGAGATGCATTTTATGACTCTCATCACCTCACTCTCGTCCGACATTATACTCACCAAGAAAATGTAAGTTTTGATATAACTTCTAAACTTTCGCTACTCTGAGCGCTCTCAAACTGTTTTTATTAAGCAGTGTACTCTCAAGATCTCTCAAAAAATGCATGTGAGGAGAAATGAGGAAGATCCCCTTATATAGAGGTTGCGGCAACAGGGAATAAGGAGCATTAACTCAACCCTCCAACTGAAAGGACGTGACCTTTGCTGTCACCCAGGCACCGTTCCCTCTCCCCGAGGTACCAACTGTCATAAAAGCGCGACCCTTACTATGCCCAATGCGCTCTCATTTAAAAAGTAGTCACCATCACAATTTATTGCACCTGTAAAAAAAGTTCATGGGCCCAAGATAAAGAAGAGCCCATTGGCTTAAGATAAAGAAGAGTCCATAGCTCCAAGATAAAGAAGAACTCACGGGCTCAAAGTAAAGAAGAACCTATAGGCCAAAAGTCAAGAAGCACATGGAAGGGCCCATCACTAAAAATCTCCAAGTCCGAACGTATGAGCTGCTTGTCATACACTCGACCAAATTTCTCCAAATCTGAGCATATGAGCTGCTTGTCATACGCTCGGCCTAAATTCTCCAAGTCCGAGTGTATGAGCTGCTTTGCATATACTTGGCCAAATTTCTCCAAGTCCGAGCATATGAGCTGCTTGTCATACACTCGGCCAAATTTCTCCAAGTCCGAGCATATGAGCTGCTTGTCATACGCTCGGCCTAGATTCTCTGAGTCCGAGCGTATGAGTTGTTTTGCATACGCTAGGTCAAATTTCTTTAAATCCGAGCGTATGAGCTGTTTGTCATACGCTCGACCTAAATTCTCCGAGTCCAAGCGTATGAGCTGCTTTGCATACGCTCGGCCAAATTTCTCCAAGTTCAAGCATATGAGCTGCTTGTCATATGCTCGGCCAAATTTCTCCAAGTCCGAGCGTATGAATTGTTTTGCATATGCTCGGCCAAATTTCTCCAAGTCCGAGCGAATGAGCTGCTTTGCATACGCTCGGCCAAATTCTTTAAGTCCAAGTGTATGAGCTGTTTGTCATACACTCGGCCTAAATTCTCCAAGTCTGAGCGTATGAGCTTGTCATACGCTCGAAAAAATTTCTCTAAGTCCGAGCATATGAGCTGCTTTGCATAAACTCGGCCAAATTTTTTCAAGTTCGAGCGTATGAGCTGCTTGTCATACGCTCGACCTAAATCCTCCAAGTCCGAGCATATGAGCTTCTTGTCATATGTCCGGCCTAAATTTCCCAAGTCTGAGCGTATGAGCTACTTGTCATACGCTCGGTCGAAATTCTCCATGTCCGAGCATATGAGCTGCTTGCCATACGTTCGGCCTAGATTCTCCAAGTTTGAGCATATGAGTTGCTTTGCATACGCTCGACCAAAATTCTTCAAGTCTCAGTGTATGAGCTGCTTTGCATATGCTCGGCAAAAAATTTCCCTGTCCGAAGCCCCATCTCGTTCCCCAAAAAATCACAAGTATAAATACTCGGCCACGACACATCACATTTTACTTCCTCAAGGCAGAAGTATCTGAGAAAGTGAGGGGCCTGTGATGGGACCCACCAAACCCTCATCCAAGTAAAACACCCACACATGGATTTTAGCATCACCAATAGGACAACGACATGTGTCAAGCCTGCTCAGCATTATAAGACACACGTGGAGCAAGCAATGAGCAGTCACCTCATCTAAGCGTGATTAGCGGGCCTAACCCCCGCTGAACCACGCGACTCCTGACACACGCGACTTACTAAACATGCAATCATGACCTAACCCTTCAGAGCAGAGACGACATGGGCAAGGCCATACCACCCCCACGTGGGCAATACCTACTAGGAGGACTATAAGTAAACTGAGGTATGGGAGTTCATCATTCATTCACTCTCGCACAATCTGTACTAAAGTTGTTTTAGAATTAACCCTCGGCCTCGGCCTCTCTCAAGCCCTCATTGTAATTTGAACGTCGAAGTGCCCTTGGAGGTCTCCCCTCCCCTCCTTCCTAGGGTTCTTTAGTTCACCCCTGTTCATTTGTGAAGTGCTCAAAAAGTCAACCCAGGTCCTTGGAAGTAAATACCACACCAGCAACCAATATTTGGCATCAACAAGTTACATTAGGTGATTAACATGTCGACCAAAATAAGTAAAGAGGACTCCAATTTGTAGTCATTTAATTCGCAAAATCTATGTTGGTGTTCTTTTTAAGACACATTTCACCATAATGTGGATGCCCTATAGCTTTCCAGGTTTTGCTGTTTTTTTCGGGATTTAGCATCTTGCTCTGGCAGGTCTGCCTGGATCTTTCTCTGAGGCTCATTATAACCAACCAAACAGCTTCGACAACTTCTTTTAATATTGTCAAACTGTGAAATTTCAAGAAACCTGCATCACATATTCAAACCTTATAATGCCATTGTGTTTCAATTAAGACACAAAACCGCAACATACGCTTTTTTCTATTTTTGAAAAATAACGAAAACATTATATGAATCTCATTAAAATTACCATCAGAATACACTAATTCACAATCTTCTTATGATCGTTGGGCAGAGCCAAACTCTATAACAATCAACCCTTCAATAAAGAGGATAATAACAAATGACATTTCGAAGAGAGACAAAAATAGTGGAATTAGGGATGCAATTCAGTTGGTTAAGCAAACCAACTTGGCTAGCCAATTACAAACTGAAAAATTTCGGTTAAGTCAATATTTGGTTTGGCTTAAAAATTAAGAATTGAAATTTTTTGGTTAAGTCAATATTAGGTACAAATACTAATATGAGGTCATTATGGTTATATATTTCTATTTATATAAAGAAAATGGTACGAGTTTATGTGTTTAGGTAAAAATTCTTACATGTTTTGCGCATAGGATCAAGAATATAAACGATTTGAGATCTATCAATCATATGAATAATAAAAATAAACACAGAAAATAATAAGACACAATATATCCAGATATACCCAGATTCACCCCATAATAGAGCTACGTCGCGCAAAAAATTTCACTATAATCAATCTCCCAAATCTCTCATATGTTTTTGCGATTAGTACATGCAAAGTATTTATATGTAACTTAAGAAACCCTAACTAGAGTTCTCGTCTTATTGTTAACCGCGACTATTCATGGGCCCAAACTCAAACCGTTAGGCAAAAAACCCAGGCCTAAAATGTATGTTGGTCGTCAAGAGGTCTACAGTTCTGGAACCATGAAACATACAACAACTCTAATGGAGCATGTAAACTGTTGATGGGGAGAGAGAAATCAATAAATTCTATGTCTCTTGTTTTGGGGCTTGAAGGTAAACTTTTTAGTCTGCATATGAGGAAAATTTATGTAAATTCAGGTCATTCTGCATCTGTTGAGCTTAGTTTAAAGCTCTTAAGATTTGGTTGCAGACTTGCAGCAAACTTTCTTTGTATTGCTTGTTCTTTTCTTGGATAAAATAAAAATGTCTAATTTACCCCCCACCAAAAAAAGGGTTAAAAGTGTGTTACGAAGTAAAATCAAAATCAGTTGCAATTGTTTTCTCATCATTAAAAAAAATATATATTAGCATCAACATCTACTTCATAGTTCATATTCAACAAAAAGACAACATAAACAGAGTATATTTTAGTCACAAAATTAGTTTAAGTTGCAGGGATTTTATACTATCAGCTAAGCTAAATCACTAGGACTAATGCATCGTTATCAATGATTACTATACTATGCAAAACCCACAAAATCCAAACCTTTTTGAGTTATAATAATCACAAAAATAGAGATCAAGAAAATTTCATTTCTCTTTTGCTTCTCCTCACAAACTCCATACCATCAAATAAAAAAAAGGAGATAGAAGTAAGCAATGAAATACATAGCCTACAAGCCCAGTTTACCACCACAAATTGACATTAAACTATGCAAAAGACCTAAATGGTAAATTTTTATTTCTCTTCAATTTAAGCATATAAAAAAGGGAAAAAAAGAAAAAAGAATTACCGACTACACTACTGGCAAAATCTCTGGTCGTTCTCAGACCTTGTAGTGCCTATGGTAAACCTTGGCATCTCTCAAATCACTACCACATTCATCTACTTGGCAACCCAAATAGTTACGTCCACTCCCGTTGTTACTACCACCACTATTAGAATACTACCATTCACAAACTGTGACTATAACTGAAAACCCCATTCTCTCTTCTGACAACAATCATATTATTATCCTCTTCCCTCTCTTCTGCTCCTCCTCCTTCTCCTCATCCACACTCTATATCTCTTCTTCTTCTTCTGGGTTTTCTTTTATTTCTGTTTTTGGGCCGTCGTCTTTAGTCATGAATGATCTTTTAGCCATTGAAGAGTTAGCAAAGAGAGAAAAAATGGGTTTTTGGGTGTCACAGGAAAATGGGATTTTTGGGGTTCTAGGGAATTTTAAAGGGGCTATCAATGTGAAAACAAATTAACTAGGGGAAAACGAGGACAATGACAATGGTCTCAAAGTTTGTTTGCTTTCAATATCTCAGAGCAGGGTGTAGACAGAGAGAGAGAAGGAGATTTCAGAGAGAAATTAGGTCGTGTTTTCTTTGGGAGCGAGAAAGGAAAATGAAGAGAGTGAATGGCTCAACAGAAAAGTCGAGAAAGTCAGAGAAAGAGAAATATTTTATTTGATATCAGTGTTTTTATAGTTTAATGCCAATTTGTGGTCTTTTGCATAGTTCCTCACAATTCTCCAAATGCAATGAAATCATGACTCATGAGTGGGATGACAAAATTTTGAATTTAAAAAATTTAAGTAGCTTTTCTTTTTATTTGGTATCAGTGTTTTTATATATGGCGCGTTGGACAAGGTATTTTGGTTTAATGAGGCGAGGTGTAAGTCACGAGATTTTAGAGTGTTTTGAATAAAATAATATTAATTAAATTATAAAATATTAAAAAAATTACAATAATATAAATAAATTAATTATCAATAAATTTTACTAAATTAAAACCTATGAATGAATATTTATCAAAATATTTTACATATTTTCTTCAAATGAAAAATAATAAAAGTAGCTGAACCTATACTCTTTATAAAGGCAATGGATACCATTTGTCTTTTTAATTTATCTCTATTCCACTAATAATAAAATGAAATTTACTTTGAAAATTGAAAAGTTGTCACTAAATTTTCTTAGGTTTAAAAAAATAAATAAATTATGATGAAAGCATAAAGTAAAGATAAAAAAAATAATAATATATTTGGTGGACAAGGATAATGGCGGACAAGTAAAAAAATAAAATTGATTGCAATATATTTGGTGGACAACTGAACAAGTATATTTTTCAAATAAAAATATATTTGGTGGATGTCCATTCCTAATCACATGCTAAATTATTTGGTGGACAACCGGACAATCGCTTGCAGTCAATTTTAATGATTTTTCTCAAGGGTCTTTCTTGTCCTTTTTTTTGTCGACACACCCAATGAAACAAAAGCAAAATGAAATCTGATTTCAAGTCCATCTGAGTATTTCGAAGACACAAGAGAGAAGTAGAAAACAGAGTCTCCGTTTAGATTTATATAGCTGTTTTAAAGCTCAACTACGGTGGTGCACCGAATACGGAACCTGTGGTCGCACATCTCAGCCGTCCGTTTCTATTGGTCTTCGTGGATAGGCCAGTTAGCTTCTACGGCCGCAATCCCGAGCTACCATGAGACCAACCACAGCTATCGATCAAAGCCCAAATCAACGCCTCTGATCTCCCCGATGAGTGCTTGGCTTGCATTTTCCAGTCACTCAGTTCTGGTGACCAGAAGCAATGCTCTCTGGTGTGCCTGCGGTGGCTCAGGATCGAGGAACAGAGCCGTCACCGTCTCTCTCTCAACAGCCAATCAAATCTGCTCCCTATGGTACCTTCTCTCTTCTCTCGATCAGATCGGTTACAGAATTAAAAAAAAAAAAATGCATTGAGCGTACGTCCAGACGCCTTTGGCATCAAAGGCGTACGCCTCAAGTTTGGGTGAACCCCCAAACCCAAAAAACGCATGCCTAGCGACAAATAGGCCCAAGGTTTCGCGCCTTAGGATGTTTTAGTCCCGTTTCGCCTCTGGGCGCGCCTTTTAAAACACTGTTTGGTATTTATAAATTTGTCTTTCTGTACAAAGTTTCTTGTAATGGGTTGTGCAATTATTTGAAGGAGGCAACTCCTCCAACAAAAAAGATTTATAGTAATCTTTAGAGTCCAGGCCAATGAATTCAGCTGATTGAATCATTGATGAATATTTTAATTTGGCCAACGACATTATTGTTACATACACCATTGCTAAATTATATAGCAACACCATCTTCCAAAAAAAATTACCAAGCAACACCAAACACAATGACTTAAAAGAATCTTGGCCAAAATTTTGTAGACTTCAGTTCATTTGTTATTTTGAAAATGAAATTTTAGGTTGTAGGCTTCTCATCAAGGACTTAAAGAATCTTGGCCAAAATTTTGTTCCAGCCTTGCGAATGCATTAGCAATTTTATTGCTATATCGTACATGCTTTGTTTTGTGCTCATCTTGTTATGCACAAGTTAATTGCAGCTGCCACACATGGGTAAGATAATTTCATAAATTTTCGTGAAAAAATGAGCCTTCTCTTCTCTCCAAATTTGGCGGCTAATGCTTATGGGTTGCTCATCATCCAAGAAGCAGACTTGAACGTTTAAACCTCAACTGCTGAGCTTATAAGGCATGATTTATAGTGCAACTTGCAAGACTTCAAGAACAATGAGCAACAGACTGAACACCATAAATATTACTTCACTAATTCCTGCTTGTCAAGACAGTAGCACGATGATATATTTATGCTAAAAGCTCTTTATTTTAATTGGAATAAGGCCTATTCCTTAACTGACAATCTTGATGTATGAACTGCAATAATCATATCCTACGAAACTAATCCATTTGATCCCAACAATTGAAAAGTAGCACATAAAACATTCAGATATTCCATAAACTACAAGAGCAATATGATGGGTCTGATCATATTTCCATAGAATTTTATAACAAATCTAATAACAGCAAAATAAAAACTATATTAATACCAAATACAATGATAGTGCTAGAAAAATACAATTTCTATTCAACAAATGGGAAAAAATTATTATACGAAAATGGGGAAAAAATTAAAAATTCTAAGATAAAAAAACGACCTAGAAATTTTCACAAACATGTGGTAGATGACTACCAAGAACCAATAAATCAACCCCCACAAAACTGAGTGATATGGCCCAAAATATTCCGGCCTAAACAAGCTCTAGGCCCAGCAGAATGCTCCGACCCAATGGACTTTCCGGCCCAAGTATATTCCTGGACCAGTAAACTCTCCGGCCTAATGATCGGCCCAGTAGGCGCTCCAGTCCAACGTACTCCGGCCTAGCAACTTTCGGGCCCAATGGAGGACGACCCAGCAAGCCTACACTTAGGCCCTCTCTGCACTCACTGCCCTACCGTTGTTTTACGCCACCCTATGACTGGCTACGCTCGAGCCGTTCTGCGCCGCCTACGGCTGCCTACGACCGCAATCCTACAGCCACCCTACGACCTGCAGCAGCCCTACAACGCCCCCTACCTGGGCTTGCAATCATACTGTCTCCGCCGGCGGACGACTATAAGTGGGCCAAGGTATGAAATTCACCAAGCCATTCACATTCAATCTTTTTCACTTGCACTTGATTTATTTAAGCCCTCGGTTTCTATTTCAAACCCTCGGCTCCTCCTTCGAATCTTTGCTAACTTAAGCTTCGGAGCGCCCTCGGAGGTCTCCCCCTCCCCTCCTTCCGAGGGTCTTCAGTTCACCTCTGTCACTTGTGCAGGGCCAGGCCACGTCCTCACTAAAGCCACGCCAACATCCAGGCCACGTCAGCACCAACAGTTAGCGACATCAACACTGAGACATGCCAATATGAAAACCACAGAATCACCCATTGTCTGGATGATGACTGATGAGTGTACCACCCTTTTTTTCATTCTTATTTTTGTAGTTTCTGTTTCCATAGCCTCTGCATCTCTTCGCAGATCACAATTTCACATATTTTAGTTGGTCCGAAGTGGATGCAAAATGGTATTCTTTGAAAAGAGCGAAAGTGTATAGAAAGAACAAAGAACATAGTATAACATAGGAGAGAAAGCCGAAGAGAGAACTGAGAGAAAGAGAGGTGCGGAGAGAACAACAAAGAGGAGAGAAGAGAGCAATAGAGAGAAATAAGGGCTGCTAATTAATGGCGTTGGAAAATGATATATTTTGAATTTCAAAATTGAATAAACTCGCCTAAAAATTTCGTTTGGACTGAATTGGCGAGCCAAATTAATTTGTCATGTGTCTAACTATTATTGACTTTACCTTTAAACAATTTAAACTCTCATCTTTTAGTTATCGTCAATCCCACAATAATGATATCACAGATGATTATTGATGCGGGAAATTGAGGTGTCACACCGGAATCATCTAAGAATTTCTCTCGATTAACAGAATAAACCATAGAGCATTGGAAAATGATATATTTTGAATTTCAAAATTGAAAAAGACAGTTTGAAAATTTTGCTTAGATTGAATTGGGAAGTCAAATTAAATTTCCATGCGTCTCACTATTATTAACTTTACCTTAACTCTGGTTAAACAATTTAAACTTTCATATTTTAGTTTTTGTAAGTCCTACAATAATGATATGCCATTACTGTTGGCGTGATGCGAAATTGAAGTGTAGCACCAATCACTTAAGAATTTCTCTCGAACAAACATCATAAAACACAGATTAAACTGCAACGAAAAAAAATCCTAAAAAGGTAAAATGAAATTCGAATACATCTTGATGTGGGGGAAAATTACTCGTCTAATGACATAACGACATGGGACAATCATTCCAGTTAAATTGGTTCTTTCACTGAAAACAAGACACTTGAAAAAAAGGGTAAAGTGGTAATATCTCATACTCTAGCCTATGGATAAGCTCAGTCTTATCCCCAAACAAGTTCTAATTCTATCAGGATACTCAAAATTCAATAAAGTTCAATCTTACCAATAGTCACGTTCTTATCGACATTCCACCTCCCACACTATATAAGGGGGCTCTCACCATCAAAATGTACACACAACAAAACACTCTCTTTACTCTCAGTAGCTTTTATATTTTTAATCCCTATATACTAACTTAGGCATCAAAGAGTCCCATCGGAGGCACAACTTCTCTGGTGACTCCTTAGAGTTTTTTTGGTATTTGTATTTGTAGGTTTTGCTCCCTGATGGTCCTCAAAGCTGAAGTGGAGTAGGACTTTTATAGGGAAATACCATGAGTGTAATGTGTTTCCAATCCGATGTGGGATGTGGGATATAGAAATGTGTTTCCAACCGATGTGGGATGTGGGATTTAAGCCTTCACATGCCCTTCACGCTGAAATCCCGCATAGCCTAACCTTTGTCTAGTTAAACTGCCATAACTTTCTCTAGAAAAATCAATTTTATGAGCCATAAAATTCTCCAAAAAATAGACTTCTGGATCTTTCTAAGTATATATGGCTCATCTCCTGGTTCTTCCTGCATCAATACAGTTTAATTTGCAAAGGTGATTGATCTGTACGGGCAATTATGGAAATTTAGTGAAACTTCTTTCTTGGTTTCTCTTCATCTTGGCTCTTCCGCGACCATTATCTCACTCAAGTATTCATTGAAGCTTCATGTTTAAAATGATGATAGATTTTCTATCTCTTTTCTAAGCTCAAAATACCTAAAAATGCATTGAAATAAGTCAACGATTCAAGAATAACACTTTAGAGTTATTAAGGTATAAAAGTGTAATTCCAACCTCGATCAACCCTAAAATGCTAACAATTAAGTATTGTTTAGATGCATTTTATGACTCTCATCACAACCGCCAACTAGATTATTGCTAGTCCCTAGCAATTCAAGCAAAAACAAGAGATGAATTCTATGGTAGGAGTTAAAAACAAAGTAAAGCAATGCTTGTGTTGAACCAAGAGTAATTCACTTTTTGTCTCAAAAATTGCACAAAATATATGGCACATAGAATCATTATATTTCACCTAAGTCCAAAAGTAATCCAAACATCAATCTTAAAATCGTTATTGACTCTTAACACCCATCTTACCACAAACCATTGATCCGAACACCTGGATGATTTTATGTATAACATTCAATGATACAAGTCTTGGCCTCTAAAACATGATAAATTTTGTGACGTCAATCACAAAAACAAGCTCCATATGCTTACATTTCAAACCACTCTCCACTATTGTAGAAAAATCACATTACATTGGATCAATAGGTCTTTAATAAATTTGTAACGTTAGGCTAAGGTAAAGGTTAAGAAAAAATGGGAAGGATTCACGAGAAAAAGAACTCAATCTCTTAGCTTTTAAACACAATCACTTTTAAGCACTATATAACTTTACTTCAACACCCAACTTTTTCAACCATTTTTCGAGCATTTTTCATTTTTTTTTTTCAAAATCACCACTTTTCTTTTCTTTTCTTCTTTCTTTGTCATAATTCACTTTCCTTTTGTATTTTGGCATAAGACCATTCACCTCCTTTTTCATTTTTATTTTCTTTTACATAACCCCCAACTAATCTCCTTTAATGTACTTGGGTTATGATAGTGATATTTTCTCATATTTCTATCCTTACTCCTTTTAAGTGCTTCTCAACAAATATGTATAGCTAAGTTCTTTTAAGAGAAAGGTAAGGATAAATATATTCTCTTTAGGCTCATAAAGTTGAGTAAATGGGCTATTAAAAGAAACAAGGCTCACTTCTTTTTCAAGAAAATGCTCAAATAGGTGACTAGTGGTAAATATAGCAATGGTAGGTTTAACAGGTTCAAACAGTCAAAAAATGGCCTATATCATATCCTAAGTAATGCGCATTCTAGGAATTCGCCTCAAGTGGTTATCAAGTATGTTCTAGAGCTTGTCAAGACCGCAAAAATATTCACAAAATAATCACACATAAAACTTTTCTAAATGTTTAAGACTAATCATATTATCTTACCACAAACTAGAGTCTCTAACCAAATGAAGATTGATGCTTAAATTAATTTCAAACCTAAGCAAGATTTAACTTCTTCTAAATGCTATATGCTATCTCAATTAAGTTTATATCATTGACATATGAATTAACTCTAAGGCTAACATAAAGCATGCTAAAAACAAACAAAAAGGGAAAGTGACACCCAACAATTCTATGGTATGCAATAAGAAATGTGTATCCTCCACCCCTAAGTTAAGATAAGTATTGTCCTCAATGTAAAAGCAAAAGTTAAGGAAAATCCTGATGAGAGAAAAATATTACATATTTTGGCCACTTAATTTACATTTGTTAGCTTAGGATTTTGTTACTTAGAGTTGTTTTCGTTGTTTTTCAGGTTTACAAGCACTGGGAAAGGAGTTTCACTAAAATTGCTAGAATTGCCCATACAGATCAATCATCTTTGAAAATTAAACTGTATTGATTCAAGAAGAAACAGGATATGAGCCATATATGCTTAGAAAGATCCAGAAGTCTATTTTTAGGAGAATTTTACGGTTCCTAAAAATTATTTTTCTACAGAAAGTTATGGCCATTTTAGTAGACAAAGGTCAGGCTGTGCGGGCTATGCGGGATTTCAGCGTGAACAGAAGTTTTGAAGGGCATGTGAAGACTTAAATCCCACATCCCACATCGGTTGGAAACACATTGCACTCGTGGTATTTGCCTATATAAGGCTTTGTCAATCCCACATCCCATTCGTGAAACCACATTCAGTGTACAATTCCTGAGCCACTTTGGTGTTTACTGGTGGACGTCCGCTAGCATTCTGGTGGATCTCGAAGGCTTTGTCACCACGAGGGGAAGCGCCGCCCGTCAGCGAGTGGAATTTCTCCCATGTAAAGTTATTTATTTATTTCTTTACATTTAGTTGTTTTAGTTTAAATGTTTAGCACTTTTATTATGAATTGTAGTTTCATAGTTATGAGTGGCTAGACTCTTCAGCTAAGGTTGAAGATGAAGCCCCACCGTTGTTTGGCGTAGTAATTTAGATTTGCTTGTACAAATATGACAATTTTTAGTATAAATGTTCTGTCAATTATTTGAGTTAATCTTATAATTGATTGAGTTTAAATTGTCTGTTGGATATTCCTTGTGTTTCATCTGATGGATACATTGAATGCTTTTCTATTAAATTGGATTTCCTTTGTGATTTGTTGAGAGCGGATACATTGGATGCTTTTGGTTTAGTTGGGATATTCTTTGTTTTTTGTCTTATAGTTGGATTCATGGAATGTTTTGATAGGCTATATTTTTAGAACATATATGTTTAACTTCGGTGCGGTGGATTTGGAAACCTTAGTGTTTTAATTATTAGTTTTTAAAAATCAGTTTAGTTTAATTTTAATTTCTTTTGTAAATTATCATCTGAAATTCGGAACTAGGTTAAGATAGAGTTAGTTTAGATTAAAAATATATTTTCACAACACAATTCCCTGTGGATTTGACCTCGCACTTGCACAACACTATACTGCAAACAACTCGTGCGCTTGCGAGTAAACTAAAACTCACAACAAGTTTTTGGCGCCGTTGCCGGGGAATTGTTTGGTTTGTGAAAATTTTTGGTCTGAATTGATTTTATTTTTCTACTAGTTAGTTATCCAAAATAATAATAATAATAATAATAATAATAATAATAAATAATAAAAATAAAAATATGTGGATGAATCCAGCGCCGGTTTCACAGTCTTTAGAGGACACCATTAAGGAGTACATGAAAATGACCGGTCCGTCCATCAATGCTGCCAACACAGTCAATGTTGATAGCTATTCTATTTGTGCTAGTCCTATGCATTTAGCACAGAATTATCCCTCAATGCCGGCTTTTGCCGAGTATCCTATGGAACAAATGAATGCTTTCAATGACTGTTGTTGGCAATCAAATGGATCTTACTCCAAAATGTACAATCTAGGGTGGTGGGACCACTCTAATTTTTCATAGACGCAGAACCAACTGAGGAATCAGGGAGGAGCCCCTTATCAAGCTCACAATCAATACCCTCCCGAATTTCCTCCGCCAGTTCCAAGTTATAGTCACTCAGCCTATCCAGCACCATTACCTGCTTACCAAGCTCCCATTCAAACACCAGTGCCAGTTTCACTGTCACTTGAGGACACCCTTAAGGAGTACATAAAAATGATTAGCCAATCTATGAGCGAAGTGATGAGTGCAACAATAGAAAACACCCAAGCGATTGCCAAGCTAGAGAGTCAAATTGATCAAATCGCAAGTTACGTGGGTGAAGGAGAGGAAGGAGAGTTCCCCAGTCAACCTGAGCCTAACCCAAAGGAACAGTTTGCGGTGGGAAATTCATCAACTCTTATGCATTGGCAGGAACAAGTGCAATCAATTGCCCCATACTTGTCTGGGAGACAAGTGGACAATCAAGTGGAGGAGAACCCTGCTATGCAACAAGGGCAAGAAAGTGGCAACAAGGAAAAGAGAGATGCTGAGCCATCTACAGCCACACCTATTATTAAGGATCTCTCTAGGTCATTTTTACCTAAGCTGCCTTACCCTGAGAGACTACAAACGCCCAAGAAAGAAAGGAAGTATGAGGACATTATGGAGGCAGGCTTTGCTCAGTTTGGAGAGGATTTAGACTTAGATAAGTTACTTGAGCAAGCAAATACTATCTTGGAGTCTGCTCATCGGGAGAGTAGTAATCCTCCCTAGGTTCGTTGCCCTAATCCTAACTTGATTCAGTTGTTTTTATCTCGATTTCAAGTTTCACATCCCAAACAGACAATCGGAAAATATTCAATTAAAGTGCATGTATAAACCCTAATGTAATTGATATGAATTAATCTTTACTTTGAAGCACACATGACCTAAATTATAAATTATCAAGAGACGACGATATATCTAAATGACAATACCACAGCAATGGACAAATCTATAAAAGAGATCTACCGGACTCAATCACACCCAAACAAATACACATAAGAAGAGCATGACTAGACTTATATGGAAAAGAAGCATGCAATTACTGGACTAATAAGAAATCTACTAATTAAATTAAAGAGTAAAACATAACAATGTTTAATGAAAATAATACCAAACTACAACTGAATCAAATAAAGGAAAATAAGAACAACTACACCTAGGGATTCATCCCTTCGCCTTGCTTGGAGACTAGCCGACCATGGGGCTCATGCGTCCTCGAGTTGCCTCCGGCCTCTCAACGATCATCTCCCTCTTGGTAGTGAAAGCTTCGGTGATTCCTCAGTTTTCCCTCCAAAAGTACTTCGGATTGCTCCTAAGGGCCCTCTGGATTGCTCCTAAAGGCCCTCTGGATTCACTTTCTGATGACCTCAGATTCTCTGATGGTCCTCAAAGCTGAAGTGGAGTAGGCCTTTTATAGATAAATATCACGAGTGCAATGTGTTTCCAATCCGATGTGGGATGTGGGATATAGAAATGTGCTTCCAACCGATGTGGGATGTGGGATTTAAGTCTTCACATGCCCTTCACGCTAAAATCCCGCACAGCCCGCATAGCCTGACCTTTGTCTACTTAAACTGCCATAACTTTCTGTAGAAAAATCATTTTTACAAGCTGTAAAATTATCCAAAAAATAGACTTCTGGATCTTTCTAAGCATATATAGCTCATCTCTTGGTTCTTCCTGCATCAATACAGTTTAATTTGCAAAGATGATTGATCTGTATGGGCAGTTATGGCAATTTAGTGAAACTCCTTTCTTGGTTTCTCTTCATCTTGGCTCTTCCGCGACCATTATCTCACTCGAGTATTCATTGAAGCTTCATGTTTAAAATGATGATAGCTTTTCTATCTATTTTTTAAGCTCAAAGTACCTGAAAATGCACTGAAATAAGTCAACGATTCAAGAATAACACTTTAGAGTTATTAAGATATAAAAGTGTAATTCCAACCTTGATCAACCCTAAAATGCTAACAATTAAGTATTGTTTAGATGCATTTTATGACTCTCATCACTCCCTGACTGTTCGAATTCCAAGAATATTTTCGGCATCAATAGATTGGCACCATTTGTGGGAAATTTCTTAATTTCTCGAAGAAAAAGAACTCATCTTCCCATCCAAGAACATGCTGCATCTGACCAGAACCCCAATGAACAGTCTGATGGGTGAACCAGGCATGAACAACCCTCTTAGTCTAACTCGGTGAATCTCGATATCCTAGAGAGTCCAAAAGTACCAATAGCGCTAAACTTAGCCACACCAGTTACACAAGAGTAGTTTATGGAACTCACTCGGTTAGTTGCTAGCTTAGCTACCACACTGAAAGGGCAGGCTCACCCCCCTTCGCCTCCACAAAGCCCTCAGCTAACGAAGCACCTAGATCTTAACCAATTGGCTTACAACCACTGCACCACTGGGTCTTCTCTCAATCTTGTGTCAAAGTCCCAAGATTTCCCTACTGCTAAAAACTATACTGGCCTGGATCGTAAGCTCGAAAAAATCGACAAAAAAAAAATACCAATGTTCTGGACGAGCTCAACTGTCAAGATCCCCTGTTCACTCAAGACATCCTTGATGGTCCTTTCCTATGACACTTCAGAATACCTATCATCAAGGCCTCTGATGGCACAATTGATCCCATAAATCATCTTTAGCTTTATAAGACCATTATGATGCTACATCGTCACCCAGATGCAGTACTATGTCGGGCCTTTCCTTTGACGCTCAAGAAAGTCACCAGCACATAATACTCTCATCTCAAACTAGGAAGCATAAGTTCTTTTAAGGACCTTAGCCGTGTCTTCATAGCACACTTTCTTAGCAGCAAAGGACCTCGAAAGACTTTAGAAGGTCTTTTCAACATCATCCAGCACAAGGGAGAGAAACTCCAAGAGTATATCTCAAGGTTCAATGCCATAACATGGGAGATTCCAGAGCTGGATCCAACGATCCAAACTTTTGCTTTCAAAAATAGGCTTAGGTCAAGGATCTTTAGCTCCAAGTTTACCAGACGAACAACCAAAGATATGAATGAGATCCTTGCTAGGGCCAGAGAGTTCATATTGGCTGAGGAAGATCATGCATTTTGAAGAGAAAGAGAAGAGGGGAGAGAAAAAATGAAGAAAGAAATCTCTAACGTAAAGAACCATCAATCTAAGAAACCTTGGCAAGAAAGCAATGCTAAAGGGCCTCCGCAATACGACAACTACACCCCATTGAATATGCCAAGGTCCAATGTATTGATGAACATCTAAAACTGTAATATTCTCTATTAGCCCCCAAGATCTTCATACCCTAGTGATGACAAATATCAGTCCAAATAGTGTAGGTTTCATAGAGATCATGGGCACGATACTAAGGAATGTCGGGCATTGAAAAACCAGATTGAGTCCCTCATCCATAGGGTTTAAAAGAATTCATCGGCCCTCGTAGCAGGGACACTCTGAAGCGAGTCCTAAATGACCTTTTAGATGGATTTTTGAGCAGCAAAACCCTAAACAAGACTCTCGTCAGATTCCGAGACAGAACCCTCAAAGAAATCCAAGTCCTCAGAGGGACAAAAGTCCAAGAAGGAGCTCGAAAGAAGACTAACGGGGTGATAGGTGACGCCATGACAAAAGCCACACAATCGCAATGAAAAGCACTATCAAAAAAATTTATGGAGGATCAATGGTAGGAGGATATTCTTCTCAGGCCAGGAAAGCCTACGCTTGGTCGATAGCCTTTGTAAGTGGACCATATAAAAGGGTCAAGACTAGACAAAAGATCTTTTTTACAAACGAGGACCTAGAAGGAGTGTAGACACCCCATGATGATGTAGTGGTTATCACCCTTATCCTTTCAAATTACAACGTGGAGTGAATTTTGATTGATAACGAGAGTTCAGTAGACATCTTATATTATGACACCTTCAAAAAGATGAAACTGAGAAATGAGCAGCTCAAGCCCATGGCCTCCCCACTTTATGTCTTTTTAGGGAAGCCCATGTTCATTGAAGGTAGTAAAGTCCTACTTGTGACAGTAGGGTCAACACCCCGGCAAATCAATGTGATGATGACATTCTTGGTCGTCAAGCATTCGTCTTTTTACAACACTTTGCTGGGAAAGCCGACATTGAATGAGATGAGGGTTGTAGTGTCAACCTATCATCTAAAGATGAAGTTCCCTATGAAGATTGGGATTGGAAAAGTCTGAGGAAATCAACAGGCATCTCATTCACTTTACTTTAACTCAATCAAAGGCCACCAAAAAACTAAGTCCTTACCCATAGAAGTCGAGAAGTGAGACAAACTTGAAATATACATAAATCTTGAAATTAATGAAAGTATGAATAGTTATTAATTATATATTATAAAAATGTTGATTTGATGAAATATATGTAATATGCATAAATTTGATGAATTAATAGAAGCATGATTTATAATATGATTGAAATGAATATATGTATAGATATATACATACATATATATGTAAACATATACATACATACACATATATATATATATACATATACATACATACACATATATACATATATATATATATATATACATATATACATATATATATATACATATATATGAGAAGAGAAATGAATAAGTTGGTATTATATGAAAAGATGACTTGATATATATTTGAGAAAAAGAAAGTTTTCATGAAAGAAAATGACTTATGAATTGTATTTTGATGTGATATGATTGCTTGTATGTAATTGATCATGTTCATAGAATAAACCAGAACCATGGTTGGTCTGGATGAAACATTTCTACATGTAGGGAGACATCCCCATAAGCTGTACCAGAGAATGGTATGAATGAAATGTGGAAATGATGAGATGTGAAAGAAAGAAATGTAATGATGAGAAATGAGGCTTTGAATGCATTCACATTTATTTATTGTTATATTTATTGAGATTCCAATGCATGAAGTTTATTATTAAATGATGATAGAAATATGAGTCTCATAATGAGACAGTTGAGTTGATAGATGATGATTATAAATTGGCTAAAACATGCGATATAAAATAGAAATGATTGTAATATAATGATAGAAATTGATTGATAAAGTAAATGATGTGAAACATGAGTATAAAATGTAATATAAAATATGACTAGAAGTATAAAAATTGAATACTTCTAGTAAATTGTATTTCATTGAGCTTGTGAAGCTCATTCTTCAAATTAAATGATTTCAGGCTGTAGGTAGGACCAGTAGATCCATACCTTGAGACCTAGTGTAAGTTAATAGGTAAGTCCTTGTGGGTGACATTCTCAAAGCAAAGAAAGAAACAAAAAGAAAAATGAGATAGACTTTGTATAGTTGCACAAAGTAGTGTATATATTTTAGTATAGAGTTATACATGTTCATGCATCTTTTGTAATTATTAGAGTACTTTGTGAAAGTTAAATTTTGAATGGTTGTGAATATTGGAAGTTTTTGTAAGAAAGTTGTAATCTCCTATGTAAAAGAGTTGAGGAACATATTGTAATTATTTTTTAGTATTTAATACAATAGTTTCTGCATATATGTGTCGTCCTTCGATTTCAAACAATGATGACGCTGTAGTGGGTTCCTCCGCCCGGGATGAGTTGTAATAATTTTAGTATCAGAGCCATAGGTTTAAGATTCTGTAGACTGCATAAAATTGGACTTGTGGTTTCTAAAATAAATTATTTTGTTGTAAGTATGAAGATGTCGTGTGGACAAGGTAGAATTAGAATCAGGGTAGTAAGACGAAGAGGGTGTGGGAGGTCCTATTTGTTTAGAAGAGAAGAAATTGAAGTTGAGTTTGATTCTATGATTCCTGATAGGAAACATATCGTTTGTGAACCTAGTGCTACTAGTAGTGTAGTGAGAAATACTAAGGTTAAAAGAGACAATGTTGGTATTTTGTCCAAGGATTAAACAAAAGGAGTTTAGCATCAGGTCAGCTGTGTGCGCCGCACCTCAGTAGACCCGCGCCTCAGTGATAAGAGTCATAAAATGCATCTAAACAATACTTAATTGTTAACACTTTAGGGTTAATCTCGGTCGTAATCACACTTTTAAATGTTGAAAACTCTAAAGTGTTATTCATAAATTATTGACTTAATTCGATGCATTTTCAGGTGCGTTGAGTACAAAAGAGATGATAAAGCGATCCATGTTTAAAGCACCAAAAGATCTTGGGTGTCGGTGCTCGTTTTTGTCCAAGGTTTAGACATTTCCAAAAATGATTTAAAGATAATTAAAAGTCTAAACCAAGGTTGGAGAAATAAAGTACATTGAGTTGAAAGACTGCACACAAGTGTGTGCATCACTTTGGAACAAGTTAAGGGTAGGCACACTAGTGTGTGCACTTCTGCATACAAGCTGAAGGAGTTTCACTAAATTGCCAGAATTTCCCGTACAGATCAATCAACTTTGCAGATTAAACTGTATTGATGTAGGAAGAACCAGGAGGTGAGCTATATATTCTTAGAAAGATCCGGAAGTCTATTTTCTGGAGAATTTTACGGTTCGGAAAAAGGATTTTTCTAGTGAAAGTTATGGCAGTTTTAGCGGAAACAGTTCAGGGCCTCCAGAACAATGCCCAGCGCCTCACCTCTCACTGTCCAGCGCCCCAGCGCCCAGGAAAACAAGAACCAGCGCCTAGGTGCCCATGAACCAGTGCCTAGGCGCCCATGAACCAGCGCCCCAGCACCCAGGCAAACAAGAGTGAGCGCCTAGGCGCCCATGAACTAGCGCCACGCCCCTCAGCCATCAGCGCCGCGCCCCTCAGCCATCAGCGCCGCGCCCCTCGCCAACTGCACCTTTACTTTCCAGCGCCCAGGCACACACTTGGACACACGGACATGCTGCTGGACCCACCTTCACGTTCCAGCCTTCACTTTCCAGCGCCCAGGCGCACGCTCAGACAAAGCCAGCAGCGCGCATATGCTGCTGGACCACCTTCACGTTCCAGCTTTCACTTTCCAGCAGTGCGCACATGGACTCCAATTCAGACTCAAATTAAGGCTGTGCAAAGACAGCTCTCCCTCATGGGCTATAAATATATGCTTAAGGTTTGCAGCCGGGAGAGAGCTCGAGGAGAAAAACAAAGACAGTTTTTGATAGATAAAAATTAGAGAAGTTTTTAGCATTCTGTTTAAGTTTTCGTGAGTTGGAAATCAAGGAGAGAACATCCACATTGTTCTTCCACCTTGAGATCCATGGCCAAGAAATCAAGGGGAGAACATCTATATTGTTTTTTCACCTTGAGTTTCATGGCTAACTAATCATCAAACAAGGGAAAGGGATGAATCCTTAGGGTTTTATTGTTCCTTATTTCCTGTTCTTGATTCATTTGTATGGACTTTTTGTTAAAACATTGTCTATGATTTACTCTTTGATTAATTAAGAAGGATTTGAGTTCACGTGATAGCTGTATTCTATATTCTTCTTCTTTTAGTTTCTTTCAATCCGGTGATTGCATCCTTCTACTCCACATAAGTCTAGTCAAGCTTTTCTTATATCAAGTTGTTTGGATGTAATTGATTTCGGTATATTTATCTTATAGATCGGCCATTACTGTGATATCATTATTGCAATATATTGTGGTTTCTTGCTAATCTATAAGATAAATCATGTGTGCTTGAATTGAAATCAAAGAGTAATTTGTAGCAATTATATTAGAGATATAAATGTGCTTGATTGAATAATTTCCGATTGCCTGTTTAGGATGTGAAACTTGCAATCGAGATAAAAATTTGAATCAAGAGTGGAAATAGGGAACGAACCTAAGGAGGATTCCTAGAACCTTGTTATTTCTTATTTATATTCTTCGTTATATTCGCACAACTCTTTTACACAATATTGCATTATCAAAACTCATATTCTCTCACCTAATCATTGTCGTTAGTGTTAAAGTTTATAACTTCTTTTGTAATTAACTTGTTTCCCTGTGGAATCGACACCCCAAAACTATACTACAATAACCGCTTTATGTTTTGGGCGTAATCAAATTTTGGCGCCGTTGCCGGGGAAACAAGCTTAAGTACAAGGAAGCTTGTCAACTTTAAGTAAAAAAAATATATATATATTAAAAAAAAAATCGCAAATATTTTTCTTTTCAGCACTTTGTAAATACTGTAATATTGTTCCTTTACTTTTATTTATTTATTTATTTATTTATTTTTTAAATTTTCTTTTATTATTCTGTTTTATTTATCTGTTTATTATTCTGTTTTATTTATTTATTTATTATTTATTATTCTATTTTACATATTTTATTTCCCCTCTAAATTAATTGGTGCATGCTTAAACCAAGAGATTCGCGAGGCAGATTCATTAGAGGACCCGAATTAGAGTCACCCTTTCCTTCCACGTCCGTTAGTGAAACCTCGCCTAGATCATACCATAGTGCACCCCCATCCGAGAATTTAGAAGATTTTGATAACATGGCCGACAATCACAATGAAAATATTGCTAGGACACTTAAAGACTATTTGCACCCTAGCCGAACGGCCACACCCTCTTGTATCATGTTCCCCCCTAATGCCCCACAATCTGAGTTTAAGCCGGGCATGATACAATTGCTACCAACTTTCCATGGGTTTGAGAATGAAAGCCCCTACATCCACATTAGGGAATTCGAGGAAGTAGTAGCAACCTTCCAAAATAGGGCTGATATGGTGGACACTGTCAGACTCCGGTTTTTCCCTTTTTTACTTAAGGAAAAAGCCAAGACTTGGTTGTACTCGTTAAGGCCTAGGTCTATTGGTAGTTGGGATGAGATGACCCGAGTTTTCTTCCAAAAACACTTCCCAACCCATAAGACCAACAACCTTAAGAGACAAATCTCAAACTTTGCACAAAAGGAGAGTGAAACCTTATATCAAGTTTGGGAACGTTTCAAGGACCTTAAATTCTTGTCCACACCATGGGTATGAAAGTTGGCGGGTAGTCAGCTATTTCTATGATGGACTCCTAAGCAGGGAGAGGCAATTCATAGAAATGATGTGTAATGGAGATTTTCTTCAAAAAGATCCCGATCAAGCCATAGATTTCCTAGATGACCTATTAGAAAAAGCTCACACTTGGACAGGACCGAGTGCCATGGAAAGTACTAGGAGAAATCAACCCGCTGGAATCTACCAACTTAAGGAAGAGGATAGTGTTAAAGCCCGTTTAGAGGCTCTAACTAAGGAAATTGAAGCCTTAAAAACCAAGGATGTTAGAGCCCCCGAACCGGTTGCTAGGGTAGAGTCCCATGAACCCTGTTTTATGTGTAATGGGGTAGATCATGTACCAAAGGATTGTCCATCTTATTTGGAGATAAAGGGAGAGTGTAACTCCTTGGGTATCCCCTTTAGGAAACCTTACTCACCCTACTCTAACACTTACAATCCTGGTTAGAAGAATCACCCTAATTTCAGTTGGAAATCTGATGTGCAACCTCCTACCCAATCTAGCCCCCATTGGAGATCTGATATACAACCTCATCCCCACTCTAGTACCCATTGGAGACCGGAAGCGACTTCATCTAGTGCACCACAACAATCTTTACCTTTGGAAGATGCTTTTAAGTCATTTTTGCAGGTACATGCCAAGAGTGCAGAAGAACAAGTCAAGATAAATCAACAGTTGCTAGAGGAGCAAAAGGGGATCAAAGAGGAGCAAAAGGAGATAAAAAGTCAACTCACCAAGTTGACTAGTTTCTTGACAATTCAAGAGCAAGGTCGGTTCCCTTCGCAACCACAACAAAATCCACGGGGACAACATATGGCACAAACCTCCGATCCTGAAAATCATAATGTTAAAGAAGTTAATGCCATGATCACCCGCAGTGGTAAGAAACTAGATGGACCCACTCTATCACCAAATCTGAGTCCCAACACCGTGAGCAACAAGGATGAAGCTCCCAAGGAACAAGATGCTCATATCGACCCTTCACCAGTGCCTTTCCCTCAGGCACTCCTTAAGCCTAAGGAGAGGAATTCAGCATTAAAAGGTGAGATCCTTGAACAACTTCAGCATGTTAAAATTAACCTCCCTCTTCTTCATATCATAAAACAGGTTCCCAACTATGCTAAAGTCATCAAAGATCTGTGCACACTGAAAAGGAGGCACCATGTGAAAAAGACCGCATTCTTAACGGAGCAAGCAAGTGCGGTAATTGATAGCATGACACCACCCAAATATAAAGATCCGGGCTGTCCAACGGTGGCTTGCCAAATTGGAAACAAATCTTGTGGGAAAGCATTGTTAGATTTAGGGGCTAGTGTGAACCTCATGCCATACTCCATCTACTTACAGCTCGGTCTAGGTGAGATCAAACCAACCTCTGTGGTACTCCAATTAGCGGATTGATCGGTAAGAAAACCAAGAGGTATAGTAGAAGATGTTTTATTGCAAATTGACAAATTCTATTATCCTGTTGACTTCTTGGTTTTAGATACCATCTCTATTGTGAATACGGAGTCAAAAATTCCTTTGATACTTGGAAAACCATTCCTTGCCACCGCCAATGCCCTCATTAATTGTAGGAATGGCCTAATGACATTATCATTTGGAAATATGACTCTGGAGGTAAATGTTTTTCGAATGTCAAGGCAACCACATGAGGAGGATGAGTGTTTTGACACTTACATGATTGACGAGCTTATTTTGGAGGATGAATACATTAAGGACAATTCTAACTCTTTGGAATTCCTTCTTAATAATTTTGATTTTAATGATTCTTCTATATATCCCCATGCCGTTAATGTTGTTGATATTTCTGATAAGCCGCAGGGATTTATGAAGAAATCATGGCAGCCATGCTTTGAGGAGTTGCCTAGAGAAAGAGAGGCACCCAAACCCTCTTCCGAGGAGACACCAACGCCCAATTTAGCCCCACTTCCCAAAGGACTCAAGCATGTTTTCTTATTCCCAGGTAATACCTTTCCGGTCATTATTTCCTCTGAACTTGGTGATATACAATGTGATCAACTGCTGAAGTTGTTGAGAGAACATAAATCTGTTGTTGGACCATGGCTGACATTAAGGGTGTAAGCCCCTTAATTTGTTCCCATAGGATTTACTTAGAAGAAGGATCTAACCCCCGTAGAGATCCACAGAGAAGATTAAACCCAACTATGAAAGAGGTAGTTAAGAAAGAAGTCTTAAAGCTGTTGGATGCAGGAATTATATATCCGATATCGGATAGTAAGTGGGTTAGTCCAACCCAAGTAGTTCCTAAGAAAGCTGGGGTTACTGTGGTAGAAAATGAGAAGGGAGTACTAGTACCAACTAAGGTAGTGACCGGGTGGCAAATGTGCATAGACTATAGGAAACTTAATTCAGCCACTCGGAAAGATCATTTTCCTGTTCCATTCATAGATCAAATTTTGGAACGGGTGGCTGGCCATCCTTTCTACTGTTTTTTGGATGGGTATTCAGGATACTGCCAAATAGGGATTGCCCTAGAGGATCAAGAGAAGACCACTTTTACTTGTCCTTTTGGTACTTTTGGTTTTCGAAGGATGCCCTTTGGGTTATGTAATGCACCAGCTACTTTTCAAAGATGCATGATGAGTATTTTCAGTGACATGGTTGAAAAATGTGTGGAAGTGTATATGGATGATTTAACTGTGTTTGGAACTTCTTTTGATTCATGTTTATCTAATTTGAAAAATGTTTTGTGCAGGTGTGAAGAAAAAGGACTCGTGCTTAATTGGGAGAAGTGCCATTTTATGGTATCTTCTGGAATAGTCTTGGGCCATATAGTTTCTGAAAAGGGGATAGAAGTAGATAAAGCAAAAATTGAATTGATCTCTAAACTCCCCACTCCTAAGAATATTAAAGATGTGAGGTCTCTCTTAGGTCATGCTGGGTTCTATAGAAGGTTTATTCAAAATTTTAGTGCCATCTCTAGACCTCTATGTAGCCTTTTGACGAAGGATACCGAGTTTAAATGGAGCCTTGAATGTGAACAAGCCTTTAGGACATTGATTTCTAAGCTTACAACCGCCCCTATTAGGCAATCACCAGATTTTACTTTGCCTTTTGAAATTATGTGTGATGCTAGTGACTATGCTGTAGGGGCTGTTTTAGGACAACGAAATGAGGGAAAACCATTTGCTGTCTATTATGCTAGTAGAACATTGAATCATTCTCAAATGATGTATACCACAACCGAGAAAGAATTACTAGCTGTAGTATTCGCATTGGATAAATTTCGATCTTATTTGATTGGTTCACATATCACGATATTCACAGATCACTCTGCCCTTAAATTTCTTTTTTCAAAAACGGATGCTAAGGCTCGTTTGATACGTTGGATTCTGCTTTTGCAGGAATTTGACTTAACCATCAAAGACAAGAAGGGGGTGGAGAATGTTGTGGCGGACCATTTATCTCGCTTGGAATTCAAAAGTGAAACTGACCTCGTGCCCATTGGGGAGGCCTTTCCGGATGAAAACCTATTTGCTGTTCTTGGTCACACACCATGGTATGCCGACATTGCCAACTACTTAGTTTCCCGCCAAGTTCCATCTACATGGAGTGCACAAGACAAGCGTAAGTTTTTGGCTGAGGTGAAAAACTTCTACTGGAATGATCCTTATTTGTTTAAATATTGCCCTGATCAAATAATAAGGAGATGTATTCCAGATATGGAAGTTAACAGTGTGTTAACCTTTTGTCATACATATGCTTGTGGTGGCCATTTTTCTATCAAAAAGACAGCCGCAAAAATTTTGCAATGTGGTTTTTATTGGCCCACTTTATTCAAAGATGCTAATGAGTTTTGTAGATCATGTGACAGATGCCAAAGGTTAGGTTCGTTGTCCCGCCGTCATATGATGCCTCTCAACCCAATCCTAGTGATAGAAATCTTTGATTGTTGGGGGATCGATTTTATGGGACCATTCCCACCTTCCTTTGGGTATCTTTATATTTTGCTTGCTGTTGATTATGTTTCTAAATGGGTTGAAGCAATACCTAGCCGCACTAATGATAATACAGTTGTTGTTAAATTTCTAAAAGACCATATCTTATCTAGGTACGGTACTCCACGTGTTATCATTAGTGATCAAGGGTCACATTTTTGTAACCGTTCTTTTGAGGCTTTAATGCGCAGGTATGGAGTCACCCATAAGGTTTCTACAGCATATCATCCACAAACTAATGGTCAAGCTAAATTAGCAAATAGGGAGATCAAGCGGATACTTGAGAAAACGGTGAATCCGAACCGAAAAGATTGGTCCTTGCGCCTGTCGGATGCACTTTAGGCGTATCGGACAGCATACAAGACGGTTCTTGAAGCATCTCCCTATCGTTTAGTATTTGGCAAAGCATGTCATTTGCCAGTAGAACTTGAGCACAGAGCATACTGGGCTATCCGAAATTTTAACTATGACCTTAAGTTGTCCGGTGAAGAAAGGAAATTGCAACTTTGCGAACTTGCGGAGTTGAGGGATGATGCATATGACAATGCTAAGGATTTGAAATCAAGGATGAAGACGGTACATGATCAGAAAATACTCCGAAAACATTTTGAACAAGGTAATAAAGTCTTTCTGTATGACTCGCGATTACATCTCCATCCGGGAAAATTGAGATCGCGATGGAAGGGACCTTATGTGGTAAAAAGTGTTTTTCCCAATGGAGCGGTTGAGGTTGAAGATCCTTCTAATGGTCGAGCATTTCGAGTCAATGGCCAAAGGTTGAAGCTGTACTTGGAACACGAACATGCTAAAGACAGCACCGAAGAAATTTCTTTGGTGGCCCCGATTTATGTTTGGTAATCGGGTACTTTCGTTCCACTGTATACTAGTTTTTATTTTGTTTTATTAAATTTTTGATTAATTTAGAATTTTTGTTTTATTGAATTTTTGACTAATTTAGAATTTTTGTTTTATTAATTTTTTTTAGTTAATTTAAGTCTTTGTTAATTTAGATTTTTTTTGTGTTGTTAAGCCTATTTTATTATTATTATTATTATTATTATTTATTTATTTATTTTCTTTGTGTGTTGTTTTGGTACAAGTAAGGAATTTTCTGTTTTAGGACACTGGATCAGGCCCAGGCGCACAGGCCCAGGCACACCAGGCCCAGGCGCACAGTAGGCCCAGGCGCACAGGCCCAGGCACACCAGGCTCAGGCGCATAGCACGCCCAGGCGCACACCAGGCCCGCACTTCGCCTCTCTCAAGCCCAGCGCCCAGGCGCAAAGCACGCCCAGCACACCAGGCCCGCGCCTCACCTCTCTCCAGCCAGCGCCTAGGCGCCAATGAACTAGCGCCCCAGCACACCAGGCCCGCGCCTCGCCTCTCTCAAGCCCAGCGCCTCACCGCTTGGCCGAGCCCATCAGCACCAAAACCCTTAAATCTGCCCTATTTAAACACTTTTTCCAGCCTCTTCTTCATTTCTCCTCTCACACCAACGGCTGCACACTCCTCTCTCTCTCTTATTGTCCCTCCATATCAACCCATACCAACTATTTCCCTCTTCCTTTCTTGATCTAAACTTAAATTCTTGAAGAATTGCACACTAATGTCTCCCATTTTTTGGAGAAAATTTCTCCAAGAGATTTGATTCTAAGAGGAACTTGTGTTTTTTTTTTTTTTTCACAAAGATATCAAATTGGTGGGTAGCTTTCCCTCTCTCCAATTGTGGGCAAGTAAGACCAATTTCTCTTCTTCATTGTTCAATTGTGCTTTTTGGTGGTTAAATTTTGCTTTTAAGTTCATTGTTTCATTTATTTAATTTCCATGGCACCAAGGATGAAGAGAGCTAAGGGAAAAGAACCACAAGAGTTTGATGAGACTAAGTTTGTTAGTTTTGAAGCGAGTGAGAGCTATGTTAAAATAATGCAAAATAGAAAACTCATTCCTGAGAGAGGATTTAACATTACCGAGAGTGCGAACCCGACTCTTTTTAGAATGATTCTCTATAGGAATTGGAGTGCATTTACAAAATCACCCTTTCATTCCCTACCAAATTTGGTCCGAGAATTTTACGCTAATGCCGACGAACATAGCAATGGTAAAGTGTGGGTGAGAGGAAAAATAGTCTCTTTTAGCAGCTCATCAATAAATACCTTCTATGGGTTACCTGACATCCCACACAGTGAGTATAGAGCATATGTGTCTACATTTAATTATGAAGAGATTCGCCATACTCTCTGTATTCCGGGCACTACATGGAAAATGTCGGGTGATTCCCCGATCACCTTGCCCGCTGCTTCTCTAAATGTCAATGCTCGGGCTTGGCAATATTTTGTGTATCACAGGTTGATGCCTGCCTTGCACTATAGTGATCTCACTGTTGAGCAAGCTATTCTGATTTATGCAATTTTGATAGGAATGACTGTCGATGTGGGCCAAGTCATCTGTAAATCCATCTTACACACTGTTTGACTAAAGCTCGGATTATACTTTCCTTCTTTAATTACCCAATTGTGTATCTGAGCTGGAGTCCCACACAGTACTGATGAGGAAACCCAACCACCAAAGAAACCCATTGATGATGGCATGCTCGCTCAGATTAAAGCCTCCAGGCCGCCAACTTCGAGCGAGGGAGCCATAGCTGCTAGCACCCTTCCCCCCTCTAGGAATATCACAGTTGCTGAGCGCCTTGAGTGCTTAGAGAGTCGTTTTGACGAGCATCATAAATTTTTGTTTGATAGGCTAGATCGTCAAGACCAAATGTTAGCTAGGCAAAACCGGTTCCTGGCTTGGCAAGCCGATTACCAAGCAGAGGTCAACTCTGCTTTTGGTCAGATGTACCAACACCTTGCCTCCGCTACTGGTTGTAATATGGGTCTTTTTCCTACTATGCCACCTTATCCGGGTTCATTTTTTGACCCACCTCCCGAGGAAGGTGAAGGGACTGAAGAGATTGAAGTAGAGGATGATAATTTCGAGGATTAGTAGGGATATCTCTTGTTTGTCCACTTTTATTTTATTTATTGTACTAACATTTTTTGTGTTTTTATTTTATTTATTTTTCATCTTTTATCTTAGTTGTTAGTTATTTCCATTTCGTGTGCTAACCTAACATACGGTGGGAATCTTGATGTTACACCGCAGTTGCTTCCTTTTTGCTTGTTCTGTTCTATATTGTAGATCAAAAATTTCAACGAGAAGAATGGTATGCAGTTCAAATGGTGGTGTGCAATTTTCAGCTTCTGTGCACTTTTGGCTAACAAAGGGAGTTTCTTTTCCTTTTTCTTTCACATTGTAGTCAATGCAATGTTTAGGTTGGGGGTGGAGGAAACACATTTCTTTCCTTTTTCCATTGAACTGCTTGGTGTCACTTTCCTACGTTTTGTTTGTTAGGATAAAAAAAAATAAAAAAAAAATAAAAAAGGTTTGTTTTTAGCATGCTTTGTGTTAGCCTTGGAGTTATTCACATGTCAATGATATGACCTTAATTGAGATAGTATATAGCACTTAGAAGAAATTAAATCTTGCTTCAGTTTGAAATTAATTTAAGTATCAATCTTGATTTGGTTAGAGACTCTAGCCTGTGGTAAGATTGTATGATTAATCATAAGCATTTAGAAAAGTTTTATGTGTGATTATTTTGTGAATATTTTTGCGGTCTCGGCAAGCTCTAGAACTTACTTGATAAACACTTGAGGCGAATTCCTAGAATGCACATTACTTAGGATATGATATAGGCCATTTTTGAACCGTTTGAGCCTTTCAAACCTATCCTTGCGATATATATCACTAGTCACCTATTTGAGCCTTTTTCTTGAAAACGAAGTTGAGCCTGGTTTCTTTCAAAAACCCATTCACTTACCCTTATAAGCCTAAAGAGAATATTTTATCCTTACCTCTCTCTTAAAAAGAATTTAACTATACACATGTTGTGAGAAGCACTTAAAATGAGTAAGGGTGGAAATATGAAAAAAAATATCACTACCACAACCCAAGTACATTAAAGGAGATAAGTTGGGGGTTGTGGAAAAGAAAGAAATGAAAAAGGAGGTGAATGGTCTTTTATGCCAAAATACAAAAGAAAAAAAAATGGTGATTTGTTGAGAAAACAATCCTCGAAAAGAAAAAAAAATAAATAAAAATGGTTGGAAGAGTTGAGTATTGAAGTAAGGTTATCCAGTGCTTAAAGAGCTATGTTCAAAACTAAGAGATTAAGTTCTTTTACTTGTGAATTCTTCCCATTCTTTCTTAGCCTTTACCTTAACCGAACGTTACAAGCTTATTAAAGACCTATTGATCCAATGTAATGTGATTTTTCTACAATAGTGGAGAGTGGTTTGAAATGTAAGCTTATGGAGCTTGTTTTTGTGATTGATGTCACGCGATTTATTTATTTATTTATTTTTTAGAGGCCAAGACTTGTATTCATGAATATTGTGCATAAAATCATCCGGATGTTCAGATTATTGGATTGTGGTAAGACAGATGTTAAGAGTCAATAACGATTTTAAGATTGATGTTTGAATTATTTTTGGATTTGAGTGAAATTTAATGATTCTATATGCTATATGTTACGCATGATTTTTGAGACAAAGATTTTTGAATCACTCTTGGTTAACACTAGCATTGTTGTATTGTGCATTAATTTCTAAATAAAGAACTCATTTCATGTCTTTCGCTTGAATTGCTAGGGACTAGCAATAAGCTAGTTGGGGGTTGTGATAAGAGTCATAAAATGCATCTAAACAATACTTAATTGGTAACACTTTAGGGTTAATCTCGGTCGTAATCGCACTTTTAAATGTTGATAACTCTAAAGTGTTATTCATAAATCATTGACTTAATTCGATGCATTTTCAGGTGCGTTGAGTACAAAAGAGATGATAAAGCGATCCATGTTTAAAGCACCAAAAGATCTTGGGTGTCGGTGCTCGTTTTTGTCCAAGGTTTAGACATTTCCAAAAATGATTTAAAGATAATTAAAAGTCTAAACCAAGGTTAGAGCAATAAAGTACATTGAGTTGAAAGACTGCACACAAGTGTGTGCATCACTTTGGAACAAGTTAAGGGTAGGCACACTAGTGTGTGCACTTCTGCATACAAGCTGAAGGAGTTTCACTAAATTGCCAGAATTTCCCGTACAGATCAATCAACTTTGCAGATTAAACTGTATTGATGTAGGAAGAACCAGGAGATGAACTATATATGCTTAGAAAGATACGGAAGTCTATTTTCTGGAGAATTTAACGGTTCGGAAAAAGGATTTTTCTAGTGAAAGTTATGGCAGTTTTAGCGGAAACAGTTCAGGGCCTCCAGAACAATGCCCAGCGCCTCACCTCTCACTGTCCAGCGCCCCAGCGCCCAGGAAAACAAGAACCAGCGCCTAGGCGCCCATGAACCAGCGCCCCAGCGCCCAGGCAAGCAAGAGTGAGCGCCTAGGCGCCCATGAACCAGCGCTGCACCCCTCAGCCATCAGCGCCGCGCCCCTCAGCCATCAGCGCCGCGCCCCTCGCCAACTGCACCTTTACTTTCCAGCGCCCGTGCGCACACTTGGACACGCGCACATGCTGCTGGACCCACCTTCACGTTCCAGCCTTCACTTTCCAGCGCCCAGGCACACGCTCAGACAAAGTCAGCAGCGCGCACATGCTGCTGGACCACCTTCACGTTCCAGCTTTCACTTTCCAGTAGTGCGCACATGGACTCCAATTCAGACTCAAATTAAGGCTGTGCAAAGACAGCTCTCCCTCATGGGCTATAAATATATGCTTAAGGTTTGCAGCCGGGAGAGAGCTCGAGGAGAAAAACAAAGACAGTTTTTGATAGATAAAAATTAGAGAAGTTTTTAGCATTCTGTTTAAGTTTTCGTGAGTTGGAAATCAAGGAGAGAACATCCACATTGTTCTTCCACCTTGAGATCCATGGCCAAGAAATCAAGGGGAGAACATCTATATTGTTTTTCCACCTTGAGTTTCATGGCTAACTAATCATCAAACAAGGGAAAGGGATGAATCCTTAGGGTTTTATTGTTCCTTATTTCCTGTTCTTGATTCATTTGTATGGACTTTTTGTTAAAACATTGTCTATGATTTACTCTTTGATTAATTAAGAAGGATTTGAGTTCATGTGATAGCTGTATTCTATATTCTTCTTCTTTTAGTTTCTTTCAATCCGGTGATTGCATCCTTCTACCCCACATAAGTCTAGTCAAGCTTTTCTTACGTCAAGTTGTTTGGATGTAATTGATTTCGGTATATTTATCTTATAGATCGGCCATTACTGTGATATTATTATTGTAATATATTGTCGTTTCTTGCTAATCTATAAGATAAATCATGTGTGCTTGAATTGAAATCAAAGAGTAATTTGTAGCAATTATATTAGAGATATAAATGTGCTTGATTGAATAATTTCCGATTGCCTGTTTAGGATGTGAAACTTGCAATCGAGATAAAAATTTGAATCAAGAGTGGAAATAGGGAACGAACCTAAGGAGGATTCCCGGAACCTTGTTATTTCTTATTTATATTCTTCGTTATATTCACACAACTCTTTTACACAATATTGCATTATCAAAACTCATATTCTCTCACCTAATCATTGTCGTTAGTTTTAAAGTTTATAACTTCTTTCGTAATTAACTTGTTTCCCTGTGGAATCGACACCCCAAAACTATACTACAATAACCGCTTTATTTTTTGGGCGTAATCACTCAGTGCCCAACAAGTGGAGCTTTTCAGACTCAGGTGTGCGCTGCGGTGCCCAGAAGGTGGAGAAGTGTAGCCCTGGCTTGAGCCGCAGCCTGCCCTGTTTTGGGCCGCTACACCAAGCACACTGAGACAAGTTTTTCCATCTCTTTGAAAGGTGCGTGGTGCATGATCAAAATGCACAGGATCACTTAGACTTGATCAAGGGCTATGATTGATTGGTCCTCAAGATCTAAGGGTGGAGATTGACTTCAAGATAGGTTCAAAAAGTGGTGCACTATATAAAAGGTCACCTAGCTTCAATCTCAACAAGAATCATTGTGACAATTATCTCAAGAAGAGTGAGGTAATGGGATGACATGTGGGAATGTGTGTGAAATAGAACACATGGTGTGTGAGAGTGCAAAGACAATAAACACAAGAGTGACTCATTCAAGATAGGCTGGTTGTTTACAGAGAGAGAGTAGTATAGATTGGGGATTCAAGGGACTTGTAAGTGGAATTTTCTTGGGGAAAATTCTAGGGTAACTCAAGACCTTATCACTTTCTTTTCTCTCTTCTTTTGTTCTTCAAGAAAAGAGGATTCTTGAGGAGGTGTTGCTGTAATTGTAAGAACTTCATTGATTTAGTGCAGAGGGCTCGGAGGAGCTCACGGGGACGTAGACACATTGTTGAACCTCAATAACAATTGCTTGTGTTCTTTCTTTGATTGGTTTGATTCTTGTTTTGTTTCGGTTTCATTACAAGCCATTATAGACTTAGGTGTTTGGAAGATCACCATCTGGGCATCTTGAGGGTGGTTTCCCAATAGTGGTATCAGAGCTGGAGGAGATACCACAACAGTGGTATCAGAGCTAAGAGAGCCAAGATTATCGAGTATTGGAGCAAGAACAGGGGGTTATCGGAGCAAGACTCCAAGAATTAAAGGTCAACTTCTTAGATGACTCAAGAATGGAGTAGAGATCTATATCTGATCATGTTCATGAGGTGATTCCAGAACGGAGTAAAGATCAATATCTGATCGTGTTCTTGAGGTGATTCAAGAACCGAGTAGAGATCAAGATCTGATCATGTTCTTGAGGGTTATCAAGATCTGATCATGTTCTTGAGGGTGATTCAAGAACGGTATTGAGATCAATCTTCGATCGTGTTCTTGAGATTTAGAAGAAGTTGAAAAGTAATTGTGGGTTCTGCATAAATCTGGGATTTTCTCTGCAAGATGGGTTTGAACTTCACTGTTGAGAAGTTTGATGGAAAGGGAGACTTTGCCATTTGGAAGCGGAAAATCAAGGCGGTTCTTATGCAACAAAAGGTGGACTTGGCGATTGGAGAAGATTACGCTTTTCTAGCAAGTATCCCGGAGGTCCAGTGGAATGAGATGAAGAAGATGGCGTACAAAACCATTTTTTTGCACATATCGGATAATTTCACAAGGGAGTGCGGAGACTCGAAAGATCCAGCTGTCATTTGGAAGAAACTAGATGAGTTGTTTCTTACCAAGACTCTCCCTAATAAGAGGTATCTTTGTAAACGAATCTTTGCTTTTAAAATGGATCCTAATAAAGAGTTGCAAGATAATCTTGATGCCAAGATGAGGGAAGCATCAAGTGGAGAAGGGCTGTTTGTTAGAGGAAGGCTAGCAACTCGATATGATAGTAACATATATGGCTACTACCGGGACAGAGGTAGAGGAGAAAGCCATGGGAGAGCACACAGTAACATACATGGCTACTACCAGGATAGAGGTAGAGGAGAAAACCATGGGAGAGTGTACAGTAATATACATGGCTACTACCGGAACAGAGGTAGAGGAGAAATCCATGGGAGAGTGCACTCCAAACCGAGATTTGGAGGAAAATGATGCTTCTACTGCCATAAGGAGGGTCATTTCAAGAAAGATTGCAAGAAGATAATGAGGGACGAGGGAGGAAGCAATACCAAGAATAGAGAGGCTTCGGTTGCTAAGGGTGAACAACAAGATGATGATGTTCTTGTTGTGTGCTCAAATATGAGCAAGGGGTAAGAAGGCAGCGAGAAATGGATCTTGGATACCGAGTGCACTCATTATATGTGTCCTCATAGGGATTGGTTCAAGAATTTCAAGGAAACCGATGATGGAAAGGTTTTTTGGGGAAATGATACTTCTTACCAAGTAAGGGGCACGGGAGACATCCAGTTGAGGATGTTCGATGGAATGACTAGGCTGCTGAGGAATGTGAGATATCTTTCGGAGTTGAGAAGGAATTTGATCTCATTGGGGCAGTTAGATTCCATGGGTTACACATACAAGGCAGCGAGAGGAAAGATCAAGGTAACCAAAAGATCTTTGATAGTGATCAAAGCAGCAATGAAGGATGGTCTCTATGAGATAATCGAAGACACGGAGATCAAGGATAAAGCAGTAAGCTTGATGGCTGAGATGGATAAGGCAGCCCTTTGGCACAATCGCTTGGGACACATAAGCGAAAAGGGCCTACAAGTTCTCAGCAAGAACGATCTACTTAATGGTGACAAAGTAGAGGAACTTGATTTCTGTGAATGTTGTGTTCTTGGGAAACAACATCGGGTCAGCTTCAACACCGGAGTGCACAAGTCTAAGGGCATTCTTGACTACATTCATGCAGATCTTTAGGGACCAGCAATAACACCAAAATAGGGAGGTAATCTTTATTTTATGTCTTTAATTGATGATTATTCAAGAAAGATTTAGGTTTATTTGCTTAAGAATAAATAAGATGCTTTGAATAAATTAGTGGTGTGGAAAAGGCTAGAGGAAACTCAAACGGGCAGGGTAGTTAAGGTGTTAAGAACTGATAATGGCTTAGAAGTTTTTCACAAGGAACTTGATCAATTCTGTAAGTTAAATGGGATTCTAAGACATAGAACGATAGTGAAAACACCTCAACAAAATGGAGTCGCTGAGAGGATGAATAAGACCCTTAGGGAAAAGGTTAAGTGCATGTTAAATGGATCCGGATTACCCAAATGTTTTTGGGGGGAAGCGATGTCTACTGCTGTGTATTTGGTTAATAGATCACCCTTTAGAGATTTAGAGCTTAAGACTCCTATGGAGATGTGGAGTGGAAAGCCCCCTGAGTTAGACAACCTTAGAATTTGGGAAAGGGAGTGAAACGAGTTGAAGGTTTCTCAGTCTTCCAACATAGAAAAGGTGTTGTATAAGTTTTCTATGGAAGATGGTAAACCAGTGAAGGTTCCCTTTGCTAGTCATTTCAAGTTCTCTAATGAACAATGTCCTGGAACGGATAAAGAAAAGAAGGAAATGGAAAAGGTCCCTTACTTTAGTGCGGTTGGATCAGTCATGTCCATGATGATAAGCACTAGACCCGACATTTCTCAGGCAATTAAAGTTCTCAACAGATTTATGAGTAATCCCAGAGGAGCTTTGGCATGGGATGAAGTGGTTGCTAAGGTACTTGAAGGCTCAATGGCAGCTGGTGGTAGCACTCTTAACAACCGGGGCAGAGCACATAGCGGCTACTGAAGCCATAAAGGAGGCTATGTGGAGCAAAGGGTCGTTGGACGAGTGAAAGGTCCTAAAAGAGCAGGTGGTGGTGTCTTCGGATAGCTGAAGTGCGTAGCATTTGTGTAGGAACCCGATGTTCCATGAGAGGACTAAGCATATAGATGTTCGATATCATTTCATTCAGAAAAATGTTACGAAAGGATGCATTCATGTGGAGAAAGTCGCAACGGAAGGAAATGCTGCAGATTTAGGCACCAAAGTTCTACCTCTAAGAATGTTCAATCATTGCCTTGGACTTCTTAGGATTGGAGTCGGTTAATATGGTGACTTAAGTTGAGTTTGGATCTGGAGTTCTCCGTATAAAGGTTCGGGTTTAATCGCTTAGACAAAGGTAGAGATTTTTGGTATTTTGTCCAAGGATTAAACAAAAGGAGTTTAGCATCAAGTCAGCTTTGTGTGCCGCACCTCAGCAGACCCGCGCCTCAGCGCCGTGCAAGTGGAGCTCTTTAGACCTAGATGTGCGCCGTGGCACCCAGAAGGTGGACAAGTGCAGCCTTGGCTTGAGCCGTGGCCTGCCTTGTTCTAGGCCGCGGCGCTAAGCACACTGAGACAAGTTTTTTCAGCTCTTTGAAAGGTGCGTGGGGCATGATCAAAATGCATAGGATCACTTAGACTTGATCAAGGGCTATGATTGATTGGTCTTCAAGATCTAAGGGTGGAGATTGACTTTAAGATAGGTTCAAGAAGTGGTACATGGTGTGTGAGAGTGCAAAGACACTAAACACAAGATAGACTCATTCAAGAGAGGCTGGTTGTTTAGAGAGAGAGAGAGTAATATAGATTGGGGATTCAAGGGACTTGTAAGTGGAATTATCTTGGGGAAAATTTCAGGGTAACTCAAGACCTTATCACTTTCTTTTCTCTCTTCTTTCATTCTTCAAGAACAAGAGGATTCTTGAAGAGGTGTTGCTGTAATTGTAAGAACTCCATTGATTTAGTGCAGAGGGCTCGGAGGAGCTCACGAGGACGTAGGAACATTGCCGAACCTCGATAACAATTGCTTATGTTCTTTCTTTGATTAGTTTGATTCCTGTTTTGTTTTGGTTTCATTACAAATCATTCTAGACTTGGGTGTTTGGAAGATCACCACCTGGGCATCTTAAAGGTGGTTTCCCAATAGACAAGCTAAGTGGAGTTCTTACTAAGGCTCTTAATAGATTGAATTAAGTTGAAGGACTACTCAGGATGCTAGTTAGAGTTGTGGTCTTAATAATAATAGTCATTGTTGTAGAGCTGTTGGATTTTAATTTTGTCTAAACACTATGTCTAGATGTTGATTTTGGTATAAGTAGGATGTTTTAAAGTCTTTTTCCTTGTAATACTTTTGGCAAGATTCTCTAGACTGTATGATTTGGGTTAGTCTAGTCCTTGTGATATTCTTTAGAACAAATGAGATTCTTATATATGTTTTACTATGCAAGGTATTGACATTTGAAAGGAATAAAGTTCATTAGTTTAAAAAAATGGTAATTGAGTTTAAGGAGTAATTTATAGTTTTATTTTATTCCATCTTTAAATTCATTGTGTTCGTATTTGTCTAAGGATTAAACAGGTTGAAGAATGAAGTTTCATCAGGCCTTGGCGCCTCACCCCCGGCAAAGAGAAGTGTTCAGCCTCAGGTGTGCGCCGCACCCTAGGAAGTGTGTGACTCACCTCCCAGCAAGGAGGAGTCTTCTGCCCAGGTGTGCGCCGCACCTTAGGAAGGGTGCGCTGTGACTCCCAGAAGGTGAAAGTAGTGTGCCCTGGCTTGAGCCGTGGCCTGCCTTGTTCTAAGGTGCGGCACCAGGCACACCTGATGCTTCCTGATCAGCACTTTGGATTGATGCATGGGGCTTGATCAAAACGCACAGGATTACTTAAACTCTTAGAGAGCCATGGGTCTTTGTTTCTTGAGATCTAAAGGTGGAGATTGATCTCCAAGATTGGATGAAGAAGTCATTGCCCTATATAAAGGGTCATCTAGGAGCCATTCAAGGATGATGTGAGGTGAGCATCTAGGTGATGTGAATGTACAGAACATGTGTGAAACAGAACATGTGAATATGTGTGAAATAGAAAAAATGGTGTGTGAGAGTAAAAAGACACTAAACACAAAAGAGACTCATTCAAGAGAGGCTGGTTGTTTAGAGAGAGAGTAGTATATATTGGGGATTCAAGGACTTTGTAAGTGGAATTTTCTTGGGGAAAATTAGGAAATTCTAGGGAAACACTTAGTCTTTATCACTTTCTTTTTCTCTTCTTTTGTTCTTCAAGAACGGTGTTAAGATCAAGATTAGATTGTGTTCTTGAAGAGGTGTTGCTGTAATTATAAGAACTCATTGATTTAGTGCAGAGAGCTCGGAGGAGCTGATGAGAGTCATAAAATGCATCTTAATAGTACTTATTTATTAGATTTTAAAGTTGATATAGGGTTGAATTACACATTTATACCTTAACAATTCTAAAGTTTCATTCTTGGATCATTGATTTATTTTGACGCATTTTCAGGTATGTTGAGTTTAAAAGAGATGGAAAAGCTATCATTGCTTAAAGCACGAAGATTCCATGCATATCAGAGTGAAGGAGTGCTTTCGGAAGGACAAAATGAAGAGTTTCTGAGTAAGAAGCTGGAGACAGTGTGCGCTGTGGCTTGGACCAGGCTGAGTCGTGGCTTCCAGAACCTCGACTAACTAGTGTGCACCGCGGCCTGGACTAGGGGGGCCACGGTCTCCACAAACTTGAAGAAAGCTAGTCAAAAGGTGGCGCCGCGGCTTGGACTAGTATGCGCCGCGGTGTAAGCGCGATGCCCTATTTCCTAATTAGGGTTTTAATGATAGTTTAGACCCGAAAATACCCTTGAACCTTTTGTATTATAAGTAGATCACTTAGGGTTTGATAATGGGAGGCTAGAAAACTTAAGAAAGCAACGACATTCTTTTCCATTACGGTGTTCAAGCATGAGCTCCAAGGCCAACTAATCTCCAAGCAAGGCAAAGGGATGAATCCCTAGGTATAGTTGTTCTTATTTCAATTCTTGATTCAGTTGTAAGGATTTATTTTTAAACATTGTTATGATTTACTCTTTGATTAAGTAAAGGATTAGAAGATTTTCTCTTAATCCAGTGATTGCATCCTTCTCCTCCATATAAGTCTAGTCAAGCTCTTCTTATGTCAAGTTGATTGGATGTGATTGATTCCGGTAGATTTATCTTTTAGGTTTGTCCATTACTGCGATATTGTTATTAAAATATATTTTCGTTTCTTGATAAATCTATAAGATAGGTCATGTGTGCTTGAATTGAAATCAATGAGTGATTTGTAGCAATTACATTAGAGTGTTAATGTGCTGTGATTGATTATTTACCGATTGCTTGTTTGGGATGTGAAACTAGCAATCGAGATTGGAATAAGGCAACGAACTTAGGAAGGATTCCCAGAACCTTGTTATTTCCTTATTATATTCTTCATTATATTTACACAACTCTTTCACATTATTTCATTATCAAAACTCAGATTCTCTCATTCAAATTTTATTGTTCGTGTTAAGGTTTACACTTTCCCTTGTAGATCGCTTTTCCTCATAGGATCGACACCTTAGCTATACACAAAAACTGTGTATTAGTTTGAGCATAATAAAATTTTGGTGCTGTTGCCGGGGAAACGCGATTAAGTACAAGGAAGATTGTCAACTTTGAGACAAGACAGTAATATTGTTCTTTGCTCTCTGTTTTGATTTTCTAATTTTTGATTTTTTGTTTTTTTTGTTTCCCTCTAATTCCTTTGATGTATGCTTAGACTGAGAGATTCGCGAGGTAGATTCATTAAAAGACCCAAAATAGAGTAACTCTCTCCTTCTGCGTCCGTTAGTGAAACCTCACCTAGATCATACCATAGTGAAAACCCAAACGAGAATTTAGAGAATTTTGTTAACATGGCCGACGATCACAATGAGAATGTTGCTAGGACACTTAAGGATTACTTGTACCCTAGCCGAATGACCACACCATCTTGTATCATGTTCCCCCTTAATGTTCAACAACCTAAGTTTAAGTCGGGCATGATCCAATTGCTACCAACCTTTCATGTGTTTGAGAATGGAAACCCCTATATCCATATTAGGGAATTTGAGGAAGTAGTAGCTACCTTTCAAAGTAGGGCTGATATGGTAGACACCGTCAAACTTTGGGTTTTCCCCTTTTCACTTAAAGAAAAGGCCAAGGTTTGGCTGTACTCATTAAAGCCTAGGTCTATAAGTAGTTGGGATGAGATGACCCTAGTTTTGTTTCGAAAGCATTTCCCAACCCATTAGACCAATAACCTCAAGAGACAAATCTCAAACTTTGCACAAATGGAGAGTGAAACCTTATATCAAGTTTGGGAACGTTTCAAAGACCTTTTAAATTCTTGTCCACACCATGGGTATGATAGTTGGCGGGTAGTTAGCTATTTCTATGATGGACTCCTAAGTAGGGAAAGACAATTCATAGAAATGATGTGTAATGGGGATTTTCTTCAAAAAGATCCCGACCAAGCCATAGATTTTCTAGATGACTTATCAGAAAAAGCCCACACTTGGACAGGACCGAATGCCATGGAAAGCACTAGGAGAAATCAACCTGCTGGAATTTATCAACTTAAGGAAGAGGATAGCCTTAAAGCCCATTTAGAGGCCCTAACTAAGGAAATTGAAGTATTAAAAACTAAGGATGCTAGAGCCCCCGAACCGATTACTAGGGTAAAGTCCCATGAACCTTGTTTTATGTGTAATGGGGTAGATCATGTACCTAAGGATTGTCCAGCTTATTTTGAGATGAAAGGAGAGTGTAATACCTTGGGTATACCCTTTAGGAAACCATACTCACCCTACTCTTACACCTACAATCCCGGTTGGAAGAATCACCCTAATTTCAGTTGGAAATCTGATTATGCCTAAAACATACGCGGTTGTTGTAGCACAACTTTGGGGTGTCGATTCCACAGGGAAACAAGTTTAACTATAAAGAGAGATGTAAACTTTAATATGAGACGATATAATATGTAAAGAATCTGAAATTGATGATGAAGTAATTGTGTAGGTTAGTGAAATGTAATAGAGAGGCAACAAGGATCCGGGAATCCTCCCTGGGTTCGTTGTCCTAATCCTAACTTGATTCAGTTGCTTTTATCTCGATTGCACGTTTCACATCCCAAACATGTAATCGGCAAATATTCAATGAGAACATGTGTAAACCCTAATATGATTGTAATGAAATACTTCTTATTTCTAATTCATGCATGTATGATCTATCCTATAAGTTTATCAAGAAACGACAATATATCTTTATTGGCAATATTGCAGTAATGGACAAACCTAAAGACTAGACTTACCGAACTCAATTATACTCAATAATCTTAACATAAGAGAAGCATGACTAAAGTTATATCAAGGAAAAGATACAATCACCGGAATAGATAAAATCTTATAATTAGATAAAGAAGTAAATCATGACAATGTTTGACAATAAATTCTTATTACAACTGAACCAAATAAGGATAGATAGGAACAACTACACCTAGGGATTCATCCCTTCACCTTGCTTGGAAGTTAGTTAGCCATGGTGTTAATGGCTAAACTCTTTTGTGAATGAGAGTTGCTGTCTTCAACTTCTAGGTCTTTGCTCACAGCCAAGATGCCCTTCCCTTAAACCCTAAGTATCTTATTTATAGTAAAAAAGACCAAGGGTATTCTTGGTTTTAATCTAGTGTTTAAAAACCCTAATTAAAGTCTAACTCGGAGATGTAAATACGTGTGCACGTTGCGGTGCTGCTGGGGAGCACCTCGGCGCTAGGCATAAGCTGGAATGGGCGTCCTTCTAGGCGCCATGATGCTATTGAGGAGCACCGTGGAGCTGACTAGTGGGTCATCATATGTATGTTTCTGGGCACCGCAGTGCTGCTGAGGAGGACCATGGTGCTGCCCTTTTTGCTGCTAATCTTCATGTTTTGCCTCTCCATAGCCATTCTTCTGCTTCGTCGTGCATGGACCCTTGGTGCTTTTAAACAACGATTGTTTCTTCTCTTCTTTGGACTCAAAACACCTAAAAATGTACTTGAATACGTTAGTAGTCCAATTATATTACTTAAGAGTTATCAACACACAAGAGTGCAATAAAGACAGAGAAGAAGAATAAAATGCTAACAATTAAACATCTTTGAGGTGCATTTTATGGCTCTTATCACAACCCCTAACTAGCTTATTGCTAGTCTCTAACAATTCAAGCAGAAATAAGAAATGAGTTCCATGGTGGGAATCATAAACAAAGTAAAGCACTACTAGTGTTAACCAAGAGTAATTCACTTTTATCTCAAACATTGCACACAACATACAGCACAAAGAATCATTAAATTTCACCCAAATCCAAAAGTAATCCAAACATCAATCTTAAAATCGTTATTGACTCTTCACATCCATCTTACCACAATCCATTAATCCGAACACCCGGATGATTTTATGCATAACAATCATGAATACAAGTCTTGGCCTCTAAAAACATAAATTGTGTGACATCAATCACAAAAACAACTTCCATAGGCTCACTTTTCGAATCACTCTTCACTATTGTAGAAAAATCACACTACATTGGATCAATAGGTCTTTAATAAGCTTGTAACGTTAGGCTAAGGTAAAGGTTAAGAAAGAACAGGAAGGATTCAACAAGTAAAAGAACTTAATCTCTTAGTTTTGAACACAACACTTTAAGCACTGGATAACCTTACTTCAATACCCAACTCTTCCAACCATTTTTCGAGTATTTCTTTCAACAAATCACCATTTTTGTTTTCTTTCTTTTTTCTTTCTTTGCCATAATTCACTTCTTTTTTTATTTTGGCACATAAGACCATTCACCTCATTTTTCATCAATTTGCTTTTCTTTTCCACAACCCCCAACTTATCTCTTTTCATGTATTTGGGCTATGGTAGTAATATTTTTTTTTCTCATACTTTCAACCTTACTCCTCTTGAGTGCTTTTCAAGAAATGTGTATAACTAAGTTCTTTTAAAAGGAAGGTAACAATAAAATATTTTAGGCTCATAAAGGTGAGTAAATGGCTATTGAAAGAAATAAGGCTCAAATTCTTTTTCAAGAAAAAGGCTCAAATGGGTGACTACTGATAAATATAGAAATGGTAAGTTTGGAAGGCTCAAACGGTTCAAAAATGGCCTATATCATATCCTAAGTAGTGTGCATCCTAGGAATTCTCCTCAAGTGATTGTCAAATAAGTTCTAGAGCTTGTCGAGACCGTAAAAGTATTCACAAAGCAATCACACATAAAACTTCTCTAAATGTTTTAGATTTATCATACATTCTCACCACAAACTAGAGTCTCAAACCAAGTGAAGATTGATACTTAAATTAATTTCAAACCGAAGCAAGATTTAACTTCTTCTAGATGCTATATGTTATCTCAATTAAGTTTATATCATTAACATGTGAATTACATCCAAGGCAAACACAAATCATGCTTAAAACAAATGGTAAGGGAAGGTAACACCGAACAATTTAAAAAAATACGTTTTCTCCACCCCCAACTGAAAACTAGCATTGTCCTCAATGTTTAAAGAGAACGTAAAGAAAACTCCCTTTTTACAAACACGAGTGCACAGGTGCTGGAAAATGTGTACTACTGGGTGAAGTGCTTGCCATCCCTCTTGTTGAAATTCCAATCTACAACATAGAACAAGACAACAAAGAGAAAACAACTTTGGTGTGCTCGTGGGATTCCCACCATATGTTAGGTTAGCATAGAAAATAAAATAAAAAGAAATAAAGGAAAAAAAAGAAAGATAACAGAAATAAAAACACACTAAACAAGCAAAATAAACAAACAAAATAAATAAACAAAACAAACAATCAAAAAAAAAACAAACAAAGAGAAACAAACAACAAAAACAAAGGACCGAAAACTAATCCTCTAAATTCTCATCATCCTCTTCATCCTCATTATTTTCTTCACTCTTCTCGTTTTCTTCATTCTCCTCACCTTCCTCAGGAGTAGGATCAAAAAATGAACCTGGATAGGGTGGCATAGTAGGGAAGTGATCCATATTACAACCAGAAGCAGAGGCAAGGTGGTGGCACATTTGACCAAAAGAAGAATAGACCCCGGCTTGATAATCGGCCTGCTGAGCCAAGAATCTGTCTTGTCGAGCCAACATTTTATCTTGACAATCTAACCTATCAAGCAAGAATTTTTGGTGCTCGTCAAAACGACTCTCTAGACGCTCAAAGCGCTCGACAATAGTGAAAGGCCTAGAGGAAGAAGGACGGTCAGCAGAGGCTGCTCTCTCTCCCAGAATGGGCGGCCTTGAAGCTTGAATCTGTGCTAGCAAGCTATCATCAATGGGTCTTTTGGGTTCCTGGGCCTCTTCATCAGGGCTGTATTGGACTCTGGCTCGGATGCACAATTGGGTTATCAAAGAAGGAAAATATAATCTGAGCTTTTGTCTAATAGTGTGGTTGATTGAATCATGTATGACTTGGCCAACATCAATAGGCATTCCCATTAAAATTGCATAGACTAACATAGTTCGCTCAATAGTTAAGGCACTATAATGTAAAACAAGCATTATCTGCTGACATACAAAATATTGCCAAGCCCTAGTAGTGACATTGAGAGAAGTACCGGGCAAAGTGATAGGGAGATCACCTGTCATTTTCCATGTAGTGCCCGGAATACAAAGGGTATGGTAAATCTCGTCATAATTGATGGTAGACACATATAAGCTATACTAATTATGCTTAATGTCAGTTAATCCATAGAAGTTATTAATGGATGTGCTGCTAAAAGAGACTAGTCGACCTCTCACTCTTACATCACCAATCCTATGCTCGGGTGCTTTGGCATAAAATTCTCTAACCAAATTTTGGAGGGAGTGAGGGGGTTGTTTTTTAAATGTGCCCTAATTCCTATCTAGAATAATTCTAAATAAGGTCGGATTTCCCCTCTCGGTGATGTTGAATCCTCTTTCGGGAATGGGTTTTCGACTGTGGAACATACTAATATATCTCTGACTCGCTGCAAAACTCACAAATTTGGTCTCATCATATTTTTACTGTGGTCTCCCCCTAAGTCTCTTGGTCTTAGGTGCCATGGAAACAAATATTTTAAAATAATAGATTTAAGGCAAAGTATAATCACTAATTAGCACAAGTACAACAATAAAATGGAATAAAATGGTCTTACTTGATATCCATGGTGGAGAGAAGAAAGACTATCTACCTCTTGGAGTGTTCTTGATGATCCCAATGGTCTTCTTATAACCAAGCTTTTGGAGGAGAATGCTAGCAAAATCAGCAACAAAAGTGAGCAATTGAGTAAGAAATGATGGTGCAATAAGAAATTTTGAGTTCAAGTGAGTATGGAAGTGGAGAGATGAGGGATTATGCTGCTGGTTTTGTGAAAGAAGAAATGAGGAAGGAGGAAAAATGGCTTTTATAGTGCAGAATTTAGGGTTAGGTTGTGCTGGGCTCGGGCTAGCGCCGTGCAGTGTGCTGCGGCGCTGGGCCTGGCACTTGTTGGGCTCGGTACTGGGCACCGTAGTGTTGGGTCTAGTGCTGCAGTGCTGGGCCTGGCGCCTACTGGGCTCGGTACTAGGCACTGTGATGCTGGGTCTAGCGTTGCGGTGCTGGGCCTGGAGCTTGGTGGGCTCGGTACTGGGCACCGCGGTGCTAGGTATGGCGCTGCGGTGCTCGCTGGTGCCCAAAACAAAATTTCGTCCTTGGTTGCCAAGCGAAAAATAAAATAAAATTAAAAAGTGAATCTAAAAATTTAAATTGAAAAAAAAACTAACAATTTGAGAATGAATAAAATGTAATTTAAAAACAAAATAAACAAATCAAAATAAAAATAAATGAAAACGTACCTGTGTGGAAAGTTAAGGGAAATAGACCGGATCTATAAGCGGAATGTCTTCCACCTCTGGATTTGGCCTATTGATTAAGATCTTAAGGCACTGACCATTCACTTTAAAAATTCAACTGTCCTTAGTGTCCTCAATTTCCACCGCTCCATTCCCAAAAACACGTTTTACTATGAAGGGACCGGTCCATCTTGACCGAAGTTTTCCTGGATGCTTATGGAGTCTAGAATCGTACAAGAACACCCGATCATTAGGTCTAAATGTTTTCCTCAAAATGTTTTTATCATGGAATGCTTTCATCCTAGTCTTATAGATCCTAGAGTTCTCATAAGCATCGTTTCTTAATTCCTTTAACTCGATCAGTTAATACTTCCTAATCTTACCTGCCTCTCCTATGTTAAAATTAAAAGACTTGATGGCCCAATAAGCTCTATGATTGAGCTCTACGGGTAAGTGGTAAGGCTTTCCAAAAACAAGCCTATAAGGTGACATGCCTAAGGTTGTTTTAAAAGCAGTACGGTATGCCCAAAGTGCATCAACAAGTCTCAAAGACCAATCCTTGCAATCCGGGTTAACTGTTTTTTCTAAAATTTGTTTGATTTCCCTATTAGCGAGCTCTACTTATCCACTAGTCTGAGGATGATAGGCAATTGAAATTTTATGTAACACCCCATATTTTTCACATTAAAGCTTCAAAAGAACGGTTGCAAAATGTGTACTTTGATCACTAATTATAGCACGTGGTGTACCAAATCGAGATAACACATTTTCTTTGAGAAATTTGATTACTATTCTATTATCATTGCTTCGGTAAGTTGCGGCCTCTACCCACTTAGATACATAATCTATTGCCACAATGATGTATTGGTATCCAAAGGAAGGAGGAAAGGGTCCCATAAAATCAATGCCCCAACAATCAAAAATTTCAATTACTAAAATAAGGTTTAAGGGCATCATATTTCGATGGGACACAACTCCTAACTTTTGACACCTTTCACATGAGTGACAGTAGGTGTTTGCATCTTTAAATAAGAAAGGCCAGTAAAATCCACATAGCGAAATTTTTACAGTGGTTTTTTTCATTGAAAAGTGGCCTCCACAAGCTTGTGAGTGACAAAAGTCTAAGACACTTACAATCTCTTCATTAGGGATGCAACGCCTTAGAATTTGGTCAAGACAATACTTGAAAAGATAGGGGTCATCTCAATAGAAATTACATACCTCGTATAAGAATTTCCTCTTGTCTTGAGCACTCCAATCCATTGGTATCTCACCTGTAGCCAAATAATTTACGATGTGAGCAAACCAAGGTAGAAAAGTAATGGATAATAATTGCTCATCTGGAAAATCATCCTTGATTGGCATGTCATCACAAGTGTCCTCGAAAGTAAGTCTCGAAAGATGATCAACCACTACATTTTCCACTCCTTTTTTGTCTTTGATGGTGATGTCGAATTCTTGTAGGAGGAGGATCCATCGGAGCAGTCGTGCTTTAGCATCCTTCTTTGTAAGAAGGTACTTGAGTGCTGTATGATTTTGGGTCTCAGATAATTCAGAAGAAATAATAACAGGAAAGGTATCACCTGGATCAAGAAAAGCATGCTTTAAGCCCTTAGGTAGTGGCTTTAGTTCAACCTTAGGTGCTTCCACACTTGAGGGGACTTGTGTCTTGCTTCTTTCGGGCAGCTCCTCAAACCTTGGTTACCATGCCCGATTGCTATAATCCTGAGATTTGTCAAAAACAACACAAATATTAATCATATCAGTTTTATCATCAAATAAATCTATCTCAGAATTAATAAGAAAACTCTTAAGAGGGTCATAATTATGAGTTAAAGAGACTCCCTCATTGATGAGTGACTCAATCATGTAAAGCTGGTGGTTTTCGTCCTCTTCTTCGAGCTGCTTTGCAACATTGAAAATATTCACTTCAAGTGTCATGTTGCCAAAAGATAGTTTCATGAGTCCATTCCTACAATTTATTAGAGCATTTGCAGTAGCCAGGAAAGGTCTACCCAAAATCAAAGGGATTTTAGAGTTAATATCAATAGTAGAAGTAGTATCAAGAATTAAGAAATCAATAGGATAGTAGAATTTATCAATTTGAATCAAGACATCCTCTACCACACCCCGGGGTACTTTGACTGAACGGTCAGCCAATTGCAATACCACGCTGGTTGGTTTGATTTCTCCTAACCCTAGCTGTAAGTAAACGGAGAATGGCATCAGATTTACACTAGCTCCTAATTCTAGCAAAGCTTGTCCTACCTCATGATTTCCAATGCTGCAAGTAATGGTAGGACAACCTGGATCTTTGTATTTTGGGGGAATTCTTTGCTCAATTAGTGCACTAACTTGCTTAGTTAGGAATGTCGTTTTCTTGATATGGTGTTTCCTCTTAATGGTGCATAAATCCTTAAGAACTTTTGCATAGGTAGGGACTTGTTTAATCACATGCAAAAGAGGAAGATTAAGTTTCACTTGCCTTAAGTTCTCAAGGATTTCATTATTTATTTCCAGATTTTTTTTGGATTTTAAGGCTTGGGGGAATGGTGCCTTAACAGGATTTTTGGTCACTTAAGGTCTTTAAGCAACTCGGCTTCACTATTAGTTTGACCCTTTTCCACATCCTCAGATTTATTCATTGGTGGGATGTGTAGTGACTTGCCACTTCGGGTCACAACGGAATTTACATCTTTCAAATTTTCTTGTGCCATATGTTGACCGTGAGGTATAGACTGAGCTTAGGAAGGAAACTTACCTCGCTCAGTCACACTTAAGGAGCCCATCAATTTAGACACTTAGCTCCTTATTTCTTTGTTTTCCTCAACTACTTGTGTAATTAATGCCTCACACCTCTGGTTTGTTTTACCTTGTGCTTCTATGAAAGCATGTAAGGTGTCTTTTATAGAGTTTCTAGAGGATGAGGGTGCATGAAAAGGTGCTGGGTATGATCTAGGAGGCTGTGCATGCTGCTGGTTTTCAGATTTTCAGCTGAAGTTGGGATAATTTCTCCACCCTGGATTGTAAGTGTTAGAGAAGGTGCTTGAGACTTCTTGTACATGCCTAAGGCATTACATTGTTCCTTATACAGCCCTCTCATGTCAATAAATGTGGGGCAATCTTGAGCAGGATGATCATTCCCACCACACACAAAACATGTTTCTAAAGGTTCGGCTTGATTAACTATGTGTGTTGGTTTTTTAGTTTTCAGTGCCTCTAACTCCCTAGTAAGCATCTCGACCTTGGCCTTAAGATTATCCTCTTCCCTAATATGGTAGATTCCTCCACCACTAGGGTTTCCTATAGGTCGTGACCTATTTGTGCTTTCAGTTGCACTAGGTCCAGTCCATGTGTGAGCTTTTTCAGCAAGCTCATTGAGGTACTCAAAAGCCTTATCAGGGTCTTTTTGTAGAAATTCACCATTGCACATCATCTCGATAAATTGACGCTCTCTATTGGTAAGACCCTCATAGAAATAGCTCACTAAGCGCTAATTTTCATACCGATAATGTGGACATATACTTAACAGCTCTTTAAATTTCTCCCAAGACTGATACAAAGTCTTGTTTTTCTTTTGTGCAAAGGTGGAGATTTTTCTTTTCAATGCATTAGTTTTATGTTGAGAGAAGTATTTGTTGAAAAAGACTTGGGTCATCTCATTCCATGACCCAATAGATTGTGGTCTCAATGAGTATAACCAACTCTTAGCTTTATACTTCAAGGAGAAAGGAAAAAACTTGAGTCTCACGATATCATTGGTTACATCTTGACTCTGCAAAGTCGCAACTACTTCCTCAAATTCTCTAATGTGCACATATGGGTTTTCATTTTCCAAGCCATGAAAAGTGGGGAGTAATTATATCATCCCTGGTTTAAAGTCTTGATGGTTGATGAGAGTCATAAAATGCATCTAAACAATACTTAATTGTTAACACTTTAGGGTTAATCTCGATCGTAATCGCACTTTTACATGTTGATAACTCTAAAGTGTTATTTATAAATCATTGACTTAATTCGATGTATTTTCAAGTGCATTGAGTACAAAAGAGATGATAAAGCGATCCATGTTTAAAGCGCCAAAAGATCTTGGGTGTCGGTGCTCGTTTTTGTCCAAGGTTTAGACATTTTCAAAAATGATTTAAAGATGATTAAAAGTCTAAACCAAGGTTGGAGCAATAAAGTACATTGAGTTAAAAGACTGCACACAAGTGTGTGCATCACTTTGGAACAAGTTAAGGATAGGCACACTAGTGTGTGCACTTCTGTATACAAGCTGAAGGAGTTTCACTAAATTGCCAGAATTTCCCGTACAGATCAATCATCTTTGCAGATTAAACTGTATTGATGTAGGAATAACCAGGAGATGAGCCATATATGCTTAGAAAGATCTGGAAATCTATTTTCTGGAGAATTTTACAGTTTGGAAAAAAGATTTTTCTAGTGAAAGTTATGGCAGTTTTAATGGAAATAGTTCAGGCCTCCAGAACAAAGCCCAGCGCCTCGCCCCTGGAAGCCCAGTGCCTCACCTCTGGAAGCCCAGCGCCTCACCCCTCAAAGCCCAGCGCCTCACCTCTGGAAGCCCAGGGCCTCACCCCTCAAAGCCCAGCTCCTCACCCTTGGAAGCCCAGCGCCTCACCTCTGGAAACCCAGCGCCTCACCTCTTACTGTCCAGTGCCCCAGCGCCCAGGAAAACAAGAGTGAGCGCCTAGGCGCCCATGAACCAGCGCCCCAATGCCCAGGCAAACAAGAGTGAGTGCCTAGGCCATCAGCACCACACCCCTAGCCAACTAACGCTGCACCTTTACTTTCCAGCGCCCAAGCGCACACTTGGACACGCGCACACGCTGCTGGACCCACCTTCACGTTCCAGCCTTCACTTTCCAGTGCTTAGGCACACGCTCAGACAAAGCCAGCAGTGCGCACATGCTTCAGGACTCCAATTCAGACTCAAATTAAGGCTGTGCAAAGACAGCTCTCCCTCGTGGGCTATAAATATATGCTTAAGGTTTGCAGCCGGGGAGCGAGCTCGAAGAGAAAAAAAGATAGTTTTTTAGTAGATACAAATTAGAGAAGCTTTTAGCATTCTGTTTAAGTTTTCGTTAGTTGAAAATCAAGGAGAGAACATCCACATTGTTCTTCTATCTTGAGCTCCATGGCCAAGAAATCAAGGGGAGAACATCTATATTGTTTTTCCACCTTGAGTTTCATGGCTAACTAATCATCAAACAAGGGAAAGGGATGAATCATTAGGGTTTTACTGTTCCTTATTTCCTGTTTTTGATTCATTTGTATGGACTTATTGTTAAAACTTTGTCTATGATTTACTCTTTGATTAATTAAGAAGGATTTGAGTTCATGTGATAGCTGTATTCTATATTCTTCTTCTTTTAGTTTCTCTCAATCCGATGATTGCATCCTTCTACTCCACATAAGTCTAGTCAAGCTCTTCTTATGTCAAGTTGTTTGGATGTAATTGATTTCGGTATATTTATCTTATAGATCGGCCATTACTGTGATATCATTATTGCAATATATTGTCGTTTCTTGCTAATCTATAAGATAAATCATGTGTGCTTGAATTGAAATCAAAGAGTAATTTGTAGCAATTATATTAGAGATATAAATGTGCTTGATTGAATACTTTCCAATTGCCTGTTTAGGATGTGAAACTTGCAATCGAGATAAAAATTTGAATCAAGAGTGGAAATAGGGAACGAATCTAAGGAGGATTCCCGGAACCTTGTTATTTCTTATTTATATTCTTCGTTATATTCGCACAATTCTTTTACACAATATTGCATTATCAAAACTCATATTCTCTCATCTAATCATTATCGTTAGTGTTAAAGTTTACACCTTCTTTCGTAATTAACTTGTTTCCCTGTGGAATCGACACCCCAAAACTATACTACAATAACCGCGTTGTGTTTTGGGCATAATCAAATTTTGGCGCCGTTGCCGGGGAAACGCGCTTAAGTACAAGGAAGCTTGTCAACTTTAAGTAAAAAAAAATATTAAGAAAAAAAATCGTAAGTATTTTTCTTTTCAACACTTTGTAAATACCGTAATATTGTTCCTTTACTTTTATTTTTTTTAATTTTCTTTTATTATTCTGTTTTATTTATTTGTTTATTATTTTGTTTTATTTATTTGTTTATTATTCTGTTTTATTTATTTATTTATTTTTTAATTATTTATTATTCTGTTTTACATATTTTATTTCCTCTCTAAGTTAATTGGTGCATGCTTAAACCGAGAGATTCGCGAGGCAGATTCATTAGAGGACCCGAATTAGAGTCATTCTCTCCTTCCACGTCCGTTAGTGAAACCTCGCCTAGATCATACCATAGTGCACCCCCATCCGAGAATTTAGAGGATTTTGATAACATGGCCGACAATCACAATGAAAATGTTGCTAGGAGACTTAAAGACTATTTGCACCCTAGCCGAACGGCCACACCCTCTTGTATCATGTTCGCCCCTAATGCCCCACAAGCTGAGTTTAAGCCGGGCATGATACAATTGCTACCAACTTTCCATGGGTTTGAGAATGAAAGCCCCTACATCTATATTAGGGAATTCGAGGAAGTAGTAGCAACCTTCCAAAATAGGGCTGATATGGTGGACACTGTCAGACTCCGGTTTTTCCCTTTTTCACTTAAGGAAAAAGCCAAGACTTGGTTGTACTCATTAAGGCCTAGGTCTATTGGTAGTTGAGATAAGATGACCCGAGTTTTCTTCCAAAAACACTTCCCAACCCATAAGACCAACAACCTTAAGAGACAAATCTCAAACTTTGCACAAAAGGAGAGTCAAACCGTATATCAAGTTTGGGAACGTTTCAAAGACCTTTTAAATTCTTGTCCACACCATGGGTATGAAAGTTGACGGATAGTCATCTATTTCTATGATGGACTCCTAAGTAGGGGGAGGCAATTCATAGAAATGATGTGTAATGGGGATTTTCTTCAAAAAGATCCCGATCAAGCCATAGATTTCCTAGATGACCTATCAGAAAAAGCCCACACTTGGACAGGACCGAGTGCCATGGAAAGTACTAGGAGAAATCAACTCGCTAGAATCTACCAACTTAAGGAAGAGGACAGCCTTAAAGCCCGTTTAAAGGCCCTAACTAAGGAAATTGAAGTCTTAAGAGCCAAGGATGCTAGAGCCCCCGAACCAGTTGCTAGGGTAGAGTCCCATGAGCCTTGTTTCATGTGTAATGGGGTAGATAATGTGCCTAGGGATTGTCCAACCTATTTTGAGATGAAAGGAGAGTGTAATGCTTTAGGCATATCCTCTAGCAAACTATACTCACCCTATTCTAACACCTATAATCCCGGTTGGAAGAATCACCCAAATTTTAATTGGAGACCCGATACACAACTCCCAGCCCAAACTAGCACCCATTGGAGATCCGATATACAACCTCATCCCCACTTTAGTACCCAATGGCAACCGGAAGCAACCTCATCTAATGCACCACAACAATCTTTACCTTTGGAAGATATGTTTAAGTCATTTCTACAAGTACATGCCAAGAGTGTGGAAGAATAAGGCAAGATAAATCAACGGGTGCTAGAAGAGAAAAAAGGGATCAAAGATGAGCAAAATGAGATAAAAAGTCAACTCACCAAGTTGACTAGTTTCTTGACAATTCAAGTGCAAGGTCGGTTCCCTTCGCAGCCGCAACAAAATCCAAGGGGACAACATATGGCACAAACCTCTGATCCGAAAAATCAAAATATTAAAGAGGTTAACGCCATAATCACCCGCAGCGGTAAGAAAATTGATGGACCCACACTACCACCACACTTGATTCCTAATACTATGAACAACAAGGATAAAGCGCCCAAGGAATAAGAGGCCCATGATGATTATTCTCCACCGGTGCCTTTCCCTCAAGCTCTCCTTAAACCTAAGGAGAGAAATTCAGCACTAAAAGGCGAGATTCTTGAACAACTTCAGCATGTTAAGATTAACCTCCCTCTTCTTCATGTTATAAAACAGATTCCCAATTATGCTAAAGTCATCAAGGATCTATGCACACTCAAGAGGAGGCACAATGTTAAGAAGACTGCATTCTTAACGGAGCAAGCAAGTGCGGTAATTGATAGCATGACACCGCCCAAATATAAAGATCCGGGCTGTCCAACAGTGGCTTGCCAAATTAGAAACAAATCTTGTGGCCAAGCATTGCTAGATTTGGGAGCTAGTGTGAACCTCATGCCATACTCCATGTACTTGCAACTCGGTTTAGGTGAGATTAAACCAACCTCCGTGGTACTTCAACTAATGGATAGATCGGTAAGAAAACCAAGAGGTATTGTAGAAGATATTTTGTTACAAATTGATAATTTCTATTATCCTGTTGACTTCTTAGTTTTAAATACTGTTTCTATGGTAAATACAGAGTCCAAAATTCCTTTGATACTTGGAAAACCATTCCTTGCCACTGCTAATGCCCTCATTAATTGTAGGAATGGCCTAATGACATTATCATTTGGAAATAGGACTTTAGAGGTAAATGTTTTCCGAATCTCAAGGCAGCCTGATAGGAGCTTAAATATTCATATTTAAGCCCCTTAATTTACATTTGTTAAGTTCTTTATCTATATGTTTTAGTCTATTTTACTTCACTTTTGTGTTTTACACGTTTTTATAGGGTCTTGGAGAAAAAGAAGCATTTTTGGCACTTAAAGGAAGAAATCTAGAAATCCTGAAGCAGCTGCTGGCTAAATTACAATCGAGCGCACTCCTCTGTGCGATCGAGCGCACATGTATGGGCTTGAATAGTAAACTGCAGAACCCTGTTTTGGAAATAACTCTATTTTGGAAATAAAGGAGTTTTGCGTTTTAGGAAAGTTTAGGAACTCATGAGCCGATTAGGACTTCTCGAAGACCTATAAATACACTTGTAAATCACACACAAAAGGCATCACCTCTTGGGGGGATCACTTCTTAGATCCATTCTTTTATCTTTTGTTTTAGCTTGGAGAAGAAGACCGTAGAGCGGAATTGACGACTCTTCTCTCGAGTTTCTTCTTTCCTTTTTATTTTATTATGTGTAATTAAATTCTTAGTAGGGCTTGGTTGAAGCCCTAATTATGTTTACTCAATAAATTTAGTATTGGTGCCTTGCGATATTTATGTTGTGTTGCTTAAACTTGATTAATACCTGCTTTTATTTAAATTCCTCATATGTATATGTCTGATCAATATGTGCATGTGGTATGGACTTGTTAGTTAGATCAATTTGGATGACTGAGTCCTGGGTCTAACATTAGTAACAAGGGATATCTTATCTGGATACCCGGGTTAATCAACATGGGAAACCAGGAGTAGATACCATGCCCTAGGTCTCATGTGGTTGTCGATTTCCATAGTACTTATGTTTTCTTAAGGAACAACTCAAGCAGATACCATGCTGAATCCCTTAAAGGAAGAAAAGAGTTAGAGTAGATACCATGCCTAACTCGTTGCTTAGGGAAATCAATAGCTTAAGGAGTAGATACCATGCCCTTAGGTTGGCAACCAGTAGGTATACATGGCATGAATAAAGCATTGGCATACTGTTATATTGTGGTAGCATAATTAGTGGTGGATATCAAGTCCCTACGCCTTTATCTTTAGTATTTTATCTTTATCAAAATCAACTCTTTTATTTTTTTTATTTTTTTATTACTGCGAAACTAATTCTAAAGTTAAATTTACCAATCCCTGTGGAGATGATATTGCATTCGCACACTATACTACATTTTTGACCTTGTGCACTTGCAAGTAAAACAAGTACGATTATTTACTTATTTATTTAAGTGGATAAACGCACAACAAGTTTTTGGCGCCGTTGCCGGGGATTGTGCTAAATTTCTGTTTAGAATTATTTCCCGTTTATTTTTCTTATTTTGTTCAATTTTTTTTTTCTCTTTCTTATTTTTCATTAAATATTTTTCTTATTCTGTTTTGTTTTATTTTATTTTCATCAATTATCTAACTTAATTCTTCGTTTTTGTTATTTTCTTTCTTTCTGTTTTAGGTGTGCATCAGTGCTAATTCTGGCACTACGATCGAGTGCAAACCTAAGTGCGATCGAGCTCACTGGTGCGATCGAGTGCAGTGCTTAGAGTGCTCGAGCGCAAATAGTCCAGAGACTACCCGAGCAGCAGTACTGAAGCTGCTGCACTAAGGTATTCCTGTTGATTCATGCAAGGGCTTCGAGTGAGGAACCCAACCATCCTTTCACTTGATATAGAAAGTGAGCAGATCATGCGAAAGAGGCCTAGAAACAACTTCGAAGAGAGAGAAGAAGAATTTGAGGGTGAAGCACCAATGGAACAGCTTTACAACCAACTGCCACTAAAACGGAGACCTATGAAGCAATCCTTCATTCCACAGAACTTCATTCATCCTTCATGCATTGCATATCAACCTAAGGCAGAAGAAAATTATTACATATCTCCGCAGATACTCAGTGCCTTGACTCATTTTAGGGGTACACCTGCTGAGGATCCACACTTGCACCTTCGAGAATTCTGTGATCGCTGCAAGTTCCAGCATATTCAGGGCCTAGATCAAGAGGGAATCAGGTTAATTCTTTTCCCTTTTTCATTAAAAGATAATGCTAAAATGTGGTATCATTCATTGCCTGCAGATTCCATCCATACTTGGGAAAGCTATCCAATAGATTTCTAAGGAAATTTTTTCCAGCCCAAAAGACAAGGCAGATGAGGAAGGAGATTCAATCCTTCCAACAGAGGGATGGAGACCTTTTCTTCGAGGCATGGGGATACTTTAATGAGCTGCTACTCAAATGTCCATATCAAAACTTACCTCAAGATGAGCTACTCCTAGCTTTTTATGAAGGTTTGAGTGGCATCAATCAAGGTATAGTGGATTCCGGTTGTAGAGGTGTGCTGATGGAGAAGACTAGTGAAGAAGCCATGGAGCTGTTTGAGACATTAAGTGAGCACACCCAACAATTCTCCTCGAAAGGTAGACAAAGAATTAAAAGCAAGGGTATGTATGAGGTGAGCTTCAATGATGGATCTTCGAATCAGATGGTTGCTATGGAAAGAAAGCTAGACATGCTCATAAAAGCCATGGCTGATCAGAACAACTTATGTAGTCCACAGGCTACACAACTCCAGGTATGTGCTATATGCTCTCATTTTGATCATAATACTTATACTTGTCCTCTGTATTCAACTACAGATCAAGAACAAGCAAATTATGAGGGACTGAACAGTGCATATGCAAATACCTACAATCCTGGATGGCAGAACCACCCCAACCTCTCATGGAGCAACACTCAAAATGCTTTGAATCTTCAAGGACAGCAACGACACTTCCAACCAGTAGCCCAACCAGTGCCGGAATCAGAAAATAGTGACCTAGAGAATCTTATGAGGCAACTGATGACTTCACAAGAACAGTTCATGATTGAGCAACGACAAACCACTACAAAACATGAGCAAGCCATTCAAAGACTCGAGGAACAAATGGGGGAATTGGCTAAGGAGCTAAGTGAAAGAAAGTTGGGTGAACTTCCAGTCCAACCACTACCTACTCCAAAAGGACATCAGCAACTACATGCCGTGACAACTCTAACAAATGGTAAGATCATTGAAACTGATGAGCCTACACAAGCATCCATATCCAAGGTAAGTGAGATGGAGAAGGTAAATAGTGAGAAGGTTAAAATCAAAATATATAATGCATTAAAATTACCCCCAGATAATACAAAATATTTTAATGTATGCATGACGCAAAGTGTTGTTGAGGAAACTTTTCAGGTCCATCACGTTGATCCAATAGAAACTGCTATTATCTATAGTGTCCCAAGATCGGATATTGAGCCCAAATGCAAGGATGTTACTGATGACATCATTGACACTATGCACCTCCTTGAGGCCTTTCCAAAGCATCTAAGTAAGTACACCGATCCATTTGACCATCATGTGCCTACTAATATTATTTTCCCTTCTATTGTACAGGCACCTAACTTGGAATTCAAGTAGTTGTTAGAGCACTTACCGTATGCTTATATGGGAGAGAATAAGACATTTCCTATGCTAGCTGCTGCCACTCGTAGTTTTGGGGAAAAATAAGGCTTGGTCCGGCTGAAGACGTTAAACTTAGCACTCATGGGAGGCACCCCACAGCTTATCCTTTTATTTTTATTATTTCTTGTATTTATTGTTATTTATTTATTTTTATTACTTTTTGTTTTCCCGTATTACGTCAGTTTTTATTTTTTAAGGACAATGTGTGCATCCGTTCAAGTTTGGGGGTACGCTATGAGCCATGCCAACCTAGCTAGTTCTCCATCTCCTAGGTCAGCTCTTTCCTTGTTATTCACACATTGGGGACAATGTATAATTTAAGTTTGGGGGTATGGAAGACACATTCACACACACCTTGTCCCAGTTTTTTTTGTTTTGTTGTTTTTCATAGATAAATACATGTTCATTCCGTTCCAAAATTTTTGGGTGTTCTAAACAAACAATATGATTTGACTTCATAAGTGAGCTTAACACCTTGAACATATGGGCCAATAATTAAGTTTTGAACCATAATCACTTTCTTTTAGGCATTTAAGGATTCACAAGTTCGACTTAAACTAAACATGAGCACATTAGCACATAGTTGTGTGGGGTATGACATGTAATTTTTATTTGTATGTTTCTTTTGCTTGATTGTGAGCCAGATGACCTATTAGATTAACGCGGTGGCATAAGAAAATAAAAAAAGTTCGTTATTGCTCAAAAAGAAAAGAAAAAAAAATGCTCCTAAAGATCATTAAAAAGAACTTTCCATTGAGTAACTGGCCCTCTTGCCTCAGTAAGCAGTGAGTGTCAAGTCAAAAGGTGGAATATTCTGATCGGTAGCATTAAGATCAGTTAGTTTCGTAGCCTTTTTGACTCGAGTTAGTAAGCCCTTAGAGGTGTTTCTACACCTAATGCCCTAAAACCATCTGGTTTTGGAGTCATTGTCTAAACACTCGTTACACGAGTCAAATAGAAAGCTTAAGGGAACTAACTTGGCAAAAATCTCACAAATAAAAGAAAAGAAGAAAATCTATGCCATCTTTGTTGATTCTAATAGAAAATTTGGTGAATCTTGAGTCATCGAAACACTACACATTAGAATTATTTGGAAACCCAATCTTTTATGTGCTAGTCCACCACACACTCAGTTAAACTTGTGATGTCTTAACCTGCCTCATGAAAGTGATTTGCATTCAAAACTCGTATTCATTGCAAAGATGTGTTTATACTTGTTAAGCTTGCTCATGAATGCGCATCATAGTTTTGTGTGAAACCTAAACTTTTGTTGGACACCATGAGCATTGGATTTATCTTTGCGTCTTTGTTTTTCATTTAGTTTTTGGTTTTGTATTGCTAAGGGACTAACAATATGTAAGTTTGGGGGTGTGATAGGAGCTTAAATATTCATATTTAAGCCCCTTAATTTACATTTGTTAAGCTCTTTATCTATATGTTTTAGTCTATTTTACTTCACTTTTGTGTTTTACACGTTTTTATAGGGTCTTGGAGAAAAAGAAGCATTTTTGGCACTTAAAGGAAGAAATCTGGAAATCCTGAAGTAGCTGCTGGCTAAATTGCGATCGAGCACACTCCTCTATGCGATCGAGCGCAGCATTGCGATCGAGCGCACCACATATGCGATCGAGCGCACATGTACGGGCGTGAACAGTAAACTGCAGAACTCTGTTTTGGAAATAACCCTATTTTGGAAATAAAGGAGTTTTGCGTTTTAGGAAAGTTTAGGAACTCATGAGCCGATTAGGACTTCTCAAAGACCTATAAATACACTTGTAAATCACACACAAAAGGCATCACCTCTTGGGGGGATCACTTCTTAGATCCATTCTTTTATCTTTTGTTTTAGCTTGGAGAAGGAGACCGTGGAGCGGAATTGACGACTCTTCTCTCGGGTTTCTTCTTTCTTTTTTATTTTATTATGTGTAATTAAATTCTTAGTAGGGCTTGGTTGAAGCCCTAATTATGTTTACTCAATAAATTTAGTATTGGCGCCTTGCGATATTTATGTTGTGTTGCTTAAACTTGATTAATACCTGCTTTTATTTAAATTCCTCATATGTATATGTCTAATCAATATGTGCATGTGGTATGGACTTGTTAGTTAGATCAATTTGGATGACCGAGTCCTGGGTGTAACATTAGTAACAAAGGATATCTTATCCGGATGCCCGGGTTAATCAACATGGGAAACCAGGAGTAGATACCATGCCCTAGGTCTCATGTGGTTGTCGATTTCCATAGTACTTATGTTTTCTTAAGGAACAACTCAAGCAGATACCATGCTGAATCCCTTACAGGAAGAAAAGAGTTAGAGTAGATACCATGCCTAACTCGTTGCTTAGGGAAATCAATAGCTTAAGGAGTAGATACCATGCCCTTAGGTTGGCAACTAGTAGGTATACATGGCATGAATAAAGCATTGGCATACTGTTATATTGTGGTAGCATAATTAGTGGTGGATATCAAGTCCCTACGCCTTTATCTTTAGTATTTTATCTTTATCAAAATCAACTCTTTTATTATTTTTATCTTTTTATTACTGCGAAACTAATTCTAAAGTTAAATTTACCATTCCCTGTGGAGATGATCTTGCATTCGCACACTATACTACATTTTTGACCTTGTGCACTTGCAAGTAAAACAAGTGCGATTATTTACTTATTTATTTAAGTGGATAAATGCACAACACAGCCAATTGAAGAGGATGAGTGTTTCAACACTTATATGATTGATAAGCTTAATTTAGAGGATGAGAACATTGAAGATAATTCTAACTCTTTGGAATTCCCTCCTAATAATTTAGAGTTCAATTATTCTTTAATTTATCCCCATGCCGTTAACATTATTGATATATGTGATAAGTCACAGGGATTTATTAAGAAATCTGGGAAGCCATGCTTTGAGGAGTTGCTTGAGAGAAGTCACATGGATGCGGGAATCAAATACCCTACTACTGATTGTAAATGGGCAACACCAAGAACACTTGAGCCATATGTGGTGGACTTTATGTATTCCTTGCCAAAAGATTAACACTGAGGCTATTGAGCTTGGAGCCTCATTTTCAGCACCACAATGAGGCCATCAGTGAGAGTGGTGCATCGTCTGGCTGAAGACGTAAAACTTAGCGCTCATGGGAGGCACCCTAAAGCATATCCTTTTTATTTATTTATTTATTTTTTCTTTTCTTTTAATAATTCTTTTTTGTGTTTATTATTAGTATTTTGCTGTTTTCCAGTTTTACTTTCGTGTTTCTTTTTCAGGGACAAATATGCGAAGCAATTCAAATGGTGGTGCACAATTTTTAGCTTCTGTGCACTTTTGGCTAACAAAGGGAGTTTCTTTTCCTTTTTCTTTTACATTGAGAGGTTAATGCAATGTTTAGGTTGGGGGTGGAGGAAACACATTTCTTTCCTTTTTCCATTGAACTGCTTGGTGTCACTTTCCTACTTTTTGTTTGTTAGGATAATTTAAAAAAAAGTTTGTTTTTAGCATGCTTTGTGTTAGCCTTGGAGTTATTCACATGTCAATGATATGACCTTAATTGAGATAGCATATAGCACTTAGAAGAAATTAAATCTTGCTTCGGTTTGAAATTAATTTAAGTATCAATCTTGATTTGGTTAGAGACTCTAGCTTGTGGTAAGATTGTATGATTAATCGTAAGCATTTAGAAAAGTTTTATGTGTGATTATTTTGTGAATATTTTTGCTGTCTCGGCAAGCTCTAGAACTTACTTGATAACCACTTGAGGCGAATTCCTAGAATGCACATTACTTAGGATATGATATAGGCCATTTTTGAACCGTTTGAGCCTTTCAAACCTACCCTTGCGATATATATCACTAGTCACCTATTTGAGCCTTTTTCTTGAAAACGAAGTTGAGCCTGGTTTCTTTCAAAAACCCATTCACTTACCCTTATAAGCCTAAAGAGAATATTTTATCCTTACCTCTCTCTTAAAAAGAATTTAACTATACACTTGTTGTGAGAAGCACTTAAAATGAGTAAGGGTGGAAATATGAAAAAATATCACTACCACAACCCAAGTACATTAAAGGAGATAAGTTGGGGGTTGTGGAAAAGAAATAAATTAAAAAGGAGGTGAATGGTCTTTTATGCCAAAATACAAAAGAAAAGAAAAACAAATGGTGATTTGTTGAGAAAACAATCCTCGAAAAGAAAAAAAAAATAAAAAAAAATAAAAAATAAAAATGGTTGGAAGAGTTGGGTATTGAAGTAAGGTTATCCAGTGCTTAAAGAGTTGTGTTCAAAACTAAGAGATTAAGTTCTTTTACTTGTGAATTCTTCCCATTCTTTCTTAGCCTTTACCTTAACCGAACGTTACAAGCTTATTAATGACCTATTGATCCAATGTAATGTGATTTTTCTACAATAGTGGAGAGTGGTTTGAAATGTAAGCTTATGGAGCTTGTTTTTGTGATTGATGTCACGCGATTTATTTTTTTTAGAGGCCAAGACTTGTATTCATGAATATTGTGCATAAAATCATCCGGATGTTCAGATTAATGGATTGTGGTAAGACGAATGTTAAGAGCCAATAACGATTTTAAGATTGATGTTTGAATTATTTTTGGATTTGAGTGAAATTTAATGATTCTATATGCTATATGTTACGCATGATTTTTGAGACAAAGATTTTTGAATCACTCTTGGTTAACACTAGCATTGTTGTATTTTGCATTAATTTCTAAATAAAGAACTCATTTCATGTCTTTCACTTGAATTGCTAGGGACTAGCAATAAGCTAGTTGGGGGTTGTGATGAGAGTCATAAAATGCATCTAAACAATACTTAATTGTTAACACTTTAGGGTTAATCTCGATCGTAATCGCACTTTTACATGTTGATAACTCTAAAGTGTTATTCATAAATCATTGACTTAATTCGATGCATTTTCAGGTGCGTTGAGTACAAAAGAGATGATAAAGCGATCCATGTTTAAAGCGCCAAAAGATCTTGGGTGTCGGTGCTCGTTTTTGTCCAAGGTTTAGACATTTCTAAAAATGATTTAAAGATGATTAAAAGTCTAAACCAAGGTTGGAGCAATAAAGTACATTAAGTTAAAAGACTGCACAGAAGTGTGTGCATCACTTTGGAACAAGTTAAGGGTAGGCACACTAGTGTGTGCACTTCTACATACAAGCTGAAGGAGTTTCACTAAATTGCCAGAATTTCCCATACAGATCAATCATCTTTGCAGATTAAACTGTATTGATGTAGGAATAACTAGGAAATGAGCCATATATTCTTAAAAAGATCCGGAAGTCTATTTTCTGGAAAATTTTACGGTTCGAAAAAAGGATTTTTCTAGTGAAAGTTATGGCAGTTTTAGAGGAAATAGTTCAGGCCTCCAGAACAAAGCCCAGCGCCTTGCCCCTGGAAGCCCAGCGCCTCACCCCTCAAAGCCCAGTGCCTCACCTCTGGAAGCCCAGCGCCTCACCACTCAAAGTCTAGCGCCTCACCTCTCATTGTCTAGCGCCCCAGCGCCCAGGAAAACAAGAGTGAGCGCCTAGGTGCCCATGAACCAGGGCCCCAGCGCCCAGGCAAACAAGAGTGAGCACCTAGGCGCCCATGAACCAGTGCTGCACCCCTCGGCCATCAGCGTCGCGCCCCTAGCCAATGAACACTGCACCTTTACTTTCCAGCGCCCAGGCGCACACTTGGACACGCGCACATGCTGCTGGACTCACCTTCACGTTCCAGCCTTCACTTTCCAGCGCCCAGGCGCACGCTCATACAAAGCCAGCAGCGCGCACATGCTGTTGGACCCACCTTCACATTCCAGCCTTCACTTTCCAGCGCTCAGGCGCACGCTCAGACAAAGCCAGCAATGCGCACATGCTTCTGGACTCCAATTCAGACTCAAATTAAGGCTGTGCAAAGACAGCTCTCCCTCGTGGGTTATAAATATATGCTTAAGGTTTGCAGCCGGGGAGCGAGCTCGAAGAGAAAAAAAGATAGTTTTTTAGTAGATACAAATTAGAGAAGTTTTTAGCATTCTATTTAAGTTTTCGATAGTTGGAAATCAAGGAGAGAACATCCACATTGTTCTTCTACCTTGAGCTCCATGGCCAAGAAATCAAGGGGAGAACATCTATATTTTTTTTCCACCTTGAGTTTCATGGCTAACTAATCATCAAACAAGGGAAAGGGATGAATCGTTAGGGTTTTATTATTCCTTATTTCCTGTTTTTGATTCATTTGTATGGACTTATTGTTAAAACTTTTTCTATGATTTACTCTTTGATTAATTAAGAAGGATTTGAGTTCATGTGATAGCTGTATTCTATATTCTTCTTCTTTTAGTTTCTCTCAATCCGGTGATTGCATCCTTCTACTCCACATAAGTCTAGTCAAGCTCTTCTTATGTCAAGTTGTTTGGATGTAATTGATTTTGGTATATTTATCTTATAGATCGGCCATTACTGTGATATCATTATTGCAATATATTGTCTTTCTTGCTAATCTATAAGATAAATCATGTGTGCTTGAATTGAAATCAAAGAGTAATTTGTAGCAATTATATTAGAGATATAAATGTGCTTGATTGAATACTTTCAAATTGCCTGTTTAGGATGTGAAACTTGCAATCGAGATAAAAATTTGAATCAAGAGTGGAAATAGGGAACGAACCTAAGGAGGATTCCCGGAACCTTGTTATTTCTTATTTATATTCTTCGTTATATTCGCACAATTCTTTTACACAATATTGCATTATCAAAACTCATATTCTCTCATCTAATCATTATCGTTAGTGTTAAAGTTTACACCTTCTTTCGTAATTAACTTGTTTCCCTGTGGAATCGACACCCCAAAACTATACTACAAGAACCGCATTGTGTTTTGGGCGTAATCAATTGTGGGTGTTGGCTGGAAACATAATACACGATGGTGTGGCTGTCCGGCTAGGATGTAGGTAGTCTTTAAGTGTCTTAGCAACATTTTCATTAGGGTTTTCAGCCATGTTAACGAAGATTTCTAAATTTTCTATGGGGTGAACACTAGAGTTCGATCTAGGCGAGGTTTCACTAATGGACATGGAAAGGAAAGGTATCACTATTTCGGGTCCCTTAATGAATCTCCCTCGCGAATCTCTCTGTCTAAGCATGCACCAACTGAGTTTAAAAGAAATAAATAGAACATAACAAAATAAAGAAAAAAATCAGAACATAAAAGAAAGATAGTACCATCTTGTCTTAGAGTTGAAAAACTTCCTTATGAGTAAGTGCGTTTCCCCGGCAACGGCTCCAAAATTCGATTACACCCAAAACATACGTGGTTGTTGTACCACAGCTTTGGGATGTCGATTCCATAGGGAAACAAGCTTAACTATAAAGAGAGATGTAAACTTTAATATGAGACGATATAATAAGTAAAGAATATGAAATTGATGATGAAGTAATTGTGTAGGTTTGTGAAATATAATAGAGAGGCAACAAGGACCCAGGAATAGTTAAAATTGATCCCTAGGTTCGTTGTCCTAATCCTAACTTGATTCAGTTGCTTTTATCTCGATTGCACGTTTCACATCCCAAACATGCAATCGGTAAATATTCAATGAGAACATGTGTAAACTCTAATATGATTGTAATGAAATACTTCTTATTTCTGATTCATGCATGTATGATCTATCCTATAGGTTTATCAAGAAACGACAATATATCTTTATTGAAAATATTGCAGTAATGGACAAACCTAAAGGCTAGACTTACCGGACTCAATTATACCCAATAATCTTGACATAAGAGAAGCATGACTAAAGTTATATCAAGGAAAAGATACAATCACCAGAATAGTTAAAATCTTATAATTAGATAAAGAAGTAAATCATGACAATGTTTGACAATAAATTCTTATTACAACTGAACCAAATAAGGCTAGATAGGAACAACTACACCTAGGGATTCATTCCTTCGCCTTGCTTGGAAGTTAGTTAGCCATGGTGTTCATGGCTAAACTCTTTTGTGGATGAGAGTTGCTGTCGTCAACTTCTGGGTCTTTGCTCACAGCCAAGATGCCCTTCCCTTAAACCCTAAGTGTCTTATTTATAGTACAAAAGACCAAGGGTATTCTTGGGTTTAATCTAGTGTTTAAAAACCCTAATTAAAGTCTAACTCAGAGATGTAAATACGTGTGCGCGCTGCGGTGCTGCTGGGGAGCACCTCGGCGCTAGGCATAAGCTGGAATGGGTGTCATTTGGGGCACCGCACTGTTGAGAAGCACCACGGTGCTGGCTGGTGGGTCATCATATGTATGTTTCTAGGCACCACAGTGCTCCTCCTCACCGCGATGCTGGCCTTTTTGCTGCTAATCTTCATGCTTTGCCTTTCCGTAGCCATTCTTCTGCTTCGTCGTGCATAGAGCCTTGGTGCTTTTAAAAAACGATCGCTTCTTCTCTTCTTTGGACTCAAAACACCTGAAAATGTACTTGAATATGTTAGTAGTCCAATGATATTACTTAAGAGTTATCAACACACAAGAGTGCAATGAAAACCGAGAAGAATCGTAAAATGCTAACAATTAAACATCTTTGAGGTTCATTTTATGGCTCTTATCAAAATCCAATATGCAACCTCCTGCCCAATCTAGCACCCATTGGAGATCCGATATACAACCTCATCCCGACTCTAGTACCCAATAGAAACTGGAAGCAACCTCATCTAATGCACCACAACAATCTTTACCATTGGAAGATATGTTTAAGTTATTTTTGTAGGTACATGCTAAGAGTGTGGAAGAGTAGGGCAAAATAAATCAAAGGTTACTTGAGGATCAACAAGGGATCAAAGAGGAACAAAAGGTGATAAAGATTCAACTCACTAAGTTGATTAGTTTCTTCACAATTCAAGAGCAAGGTCATTTTCCTTCGCAGCCACAACCTAATCTAAGGGGACAACATATGGCACAAACCTCTGATCCCAACAATTAAAATATTAAAGAGGTTAATGTCATGATTGCTCGCAGCGGTAAAAAAATTTTTGGGCCCACTCTACCATCAAACTTGATTCCTTACACTGTGAGCAACAAAGATGAAGCCCCCAAGGAACAAGATGCCCATAATAATTCTTTACCGGTGCCTTTCCCTCAAGCACTCCTTAAACCTAAGGAGAGAAATTCAGCATTGAAAGGTGAGATTCTTGAACAACTTCAGCATGTTAGAATTAACCTCCCTCTTCTTCATGTCATAAAACTGGTTCCCACCTATGCTAAAGTCATCAAGGATCTATACACACTCAAAAGGAGGCATAATGTGAAGAAGACTGCATTCTTAATGGAGCAAGAAAGTGCGGTAATTGATAGCAAGACACCGCCCAAATATAAAGATCAGGGCTGTCCAATAGTGGCTTACCAAATTGTAAACAAATCTTGTGGCCAAGCATTGCTAGATTTGGGGGTTAGTGTGAACCTCATGCCATACTCCATCTACTTGCAACTCGGTCTAGGTGAGATCAAACCGACCTCTGTGGTACTTCAACTAGTGGATCGATCGGTAAGAAAACCAAGAGGTATTGTGGAAGATGTTTTATTGCAAATTGACAAATTCTATTATCCCGTTGACTTTTTGGTTCTAGATACCATGTCTATTGTGAATATGGAGTCAAAAACTCCTTTGATGCTTGGAAGACCATTCCTTGCCACCACCAATGCCCTCATTAATTGTAGGAATGGCCTAATGGCATTATCATTTGGAAATATGACTCTAGAGGTAAATGTTTTTCGCATCTCAAGGCAGCCACATGAAGAGGATGAGTGTTTCGACACTTAAATGATTGATGAGCTTATTTTGGAGGATTAGTACATTAAAGATAATTCTAACTCTTTGAAATTCCTTTTGATTATGCCCAAAACATAACGTGGTAATTATAGTATAGCTTTGGGTGCCGATTCCACAGGGAAACAAACTAATTACACGAGAAGGTGTAAACCTGAACACAAACGATAAAAGTTAAAATTGTTGATTGTGTAAATAATTGATGGATAATAAATAAACAACAAGGCTCCAGAAATCCTCCCTAAGTTAGTTGCCCTAATCCTAACTTGATTAAGTTGTTTTTATCTCGATTGCAAGTTTCACATCCCAAACAGACAATCGAAAAATATTCAAATAAAGCGCATGTATAAACCCTAATGTAATTGATATGAATTATTCTTTACTTTCAAGCACACATGACCTAACTTATAAATTATCAAGAGATGACGATATATCTAAATGACAATACTGCAGCAATGGACAAATCTATAAAAGAGATCTATCGGACTCAATCACACCCAAACAAATACACATAAGAAGAGCATGACTAGACTTATATGGAAAAGAAGCATGCAATCACCGGACTAATAAGAAATCTACTAATTAAATTAAAAAATAAAACATAATAATGTTTAATGAAAATAATACCAAACTACAACTAAATCAAATAAAGGAAAATAAGAACAACTACACCTAGGGATTCATCCCTTCGCCTTGCTTGGAGACTAGCCGGCCATAGAGCTTATGCTTCCTTGAGTTGCCTCTGGCCTCTCAACGATCATCTCCTCCTTGGTAGTGAAAGCTTTGGCGATTATTCAGCTTTCCCTCCAAAAGTATACTTCGGATTCCTCCTAAAGGCCCTCTGGATTGCTCCTAAAGGCCCTCTAGATTCACTCTCTGATGCTTTCAAATGATCTTCGATTGATCAAAACTGAAGTGGAGTAGGCCTTTTATAGGGAAATACCACGAGTCCAATGTGTTTCCAATCTGATGTGGGATGTGGGATATAGAAATGTGTTTCCAACCGATGTGGGATGTGGGATTTACGCCTTCACATGCCCTTCATGCTGAAATCTCGCACAGCCCGCACAGCCTGACCTTTGTCTACTTAAACTGTCATAACTTTTTCTAGAAAATTTATTTTTATAAACTGTAAAATTCTCCAGAAAATAGACTTCTGGATCTTTCTAAGCATATATGGCTCATCTCCTGATTCTTCTTGTATTAATACAGTTTAATTTGCAAAGATGATTGATCTGTACGGGCAATTCTGGAAATTTAGTGAAACTCCTTTCTAGTGCGGGCAGCAGCTGTTGCTCTTTTAAGCCCTCTATCTTGTCCTTCCAAAAGCATTCCTTCACTCCAGTATGCCTCAAGTCTTTGTACCTCAAGAAATGATAACTTTTCCTCCTTTTTTGAGCTTAAAGTACCTGAAAATGCACCGAAATAGAACAATGATCAAAGAATGATACTTTAGAGTTGTTAACGTATAAAAGTGCAATTAAAACCTAGATCAACCCTAAAAATGGTAACAATTAAGTACTGTTAAGATGCATTTTATGACTCATCACAACCCCCAACTAGCTTATTGCTAGTCCCTAACAATTCAAGCGAAAACTAGAGATGAATTCTATGGTGGGAATCAAAGTAAATGAAAAGCAATATTAGTGTTAACCAAGAGTAATTCACATTTTGTCTCAAAAATTGCACATAACACATGGCACAAAGAATCATTAAATTTCACCCAAATCCAAAAGTAATCCAAGCATCAATCTTAAAATCGTTATTGACTCTTAACATCCATCTTACCACAAACCATTAATCCGAACACCCGGATGATTTTATGCATAACATTCATGAATACAAGTCTTGGCCTCTAAAACATAATAAATTGCATGACATTAATCACAAAAACAAACTCCATAGGCTCACTTTTCAAATCACTCTCCACTATTGTAGAAAAATCACACTACATTGGATCAATAGGTCTTTAATAAGCTTGGAATGTTAGGCTAAGGTAAAGGTTAAGAAAGAACGAGAAGGATTCACAAGTAAAAGAACTCAATCTATTAGTTTTAAACACAACCACATTAAGCACTTGATAACCTTACTTCAACACCCAAATTTTTCAACAATTTTTTTGTAAGAGCATATCTCTCAATAAGTCACCACTTTTCTTTTCTTTTCTTCTTTCTTTACCATAATTCACTTCTTTTTTTCTTTTCTTTTGTATTTTAGCATAAGACCATTCACCTTTTTTTCATATTTTTTTTCTTTTCTTTTCTTTTCTACAACCCCCAACTTATCTCCTTTAATGTACTTGGGTTGTCGTGGTGATATATACATATATATATATATATATTCATATTTCCATCCTTACTTCTTTTAAGTGCTTCTCAACAAATGTGTATAACTAAGTTCTTTTAAAAGAAAGGTAAGGATAAAATATTTTTAGGCTCATGAAGGTGAGTGAATGGGCTATTGAAAGAAACAAGGCTCAATTTCTTTTTCAAGAAAAAGCTCAAATAGGTGACTAGCGATAAATATCGCAATGGTAGGTTTGAAAGGCTTAAACGATTCAAAAATAGCCTATATCATGTCCTAAGTAATGTGCATTCTAGGAATTCACCTCAAGTGATTATCAAATAAGTTCTAGAGCTTGTCGAGACCGCAAAAGTATTCACAAAGTAATCACACATAAAACTTCTCTAAATGTTTTAGACTAATCATATAATCTTACCGCAAACTAGAGTCTCAAACCAAATAAAGATTGATACTTAAATTATTTTCAAACTGAAGCAAGATTTAATTTCTTCTAAATGCTATATGCTATCTCAATTAAGATCATATCATTGACATATGAATAAACTCTAAGGCTAACACCAAGCATGCTAAAAGCAAACAAAAAGAGGAAAATGACACCAAGCAGTTCAATGGAAAAAGAAAAAAAATGTATGGAAATAAAGAATATGGAAACAAAGAGATGCGTTTCCTCCACCTCCGACTTAAAAATTGAATTAACCTCAATGTAAGAGAAAGAGTAAAAGAGACTCCCCTTGTAACCAAAGGTGTACAGAAGCTGAAAATTCTGCTCCACCATTTGGACTGCTTCATATATTTTTCCTTGAAAAGGAAATACTAAGTTAATACTGGAAAACAGAAGAAAAAAAATGCGAATAATAAACAAGAAAGAAAAACAATAATAGTAAAAGGATATGCTGTGGGGAGCCACCCATGAGAGCTAAGTTTTACATCTTCAGCCAGACGCTCTTATTCCATCCTAGAAAAACATAGGTTGAATGCACTCGCATCTGATTCATTGCTAAATTTGGTGCTTGTATGTTTTTGAGAGGCCTTAAGGATGTCATCAGTAACATCCGTAAATTCTAGCTCGATAATTGCTCTTGTGAAACCATGGGTGTGGATGGACTCCAATGGATTAAGGTGATGGACCTTTTTCCATGTGTGAGTCAATCATGCACACTTGGTGGCTCTCATCCACATCCTCTGATTTGTTTGTTGTTGGGATGTGTACTGACTTAGCACTTAGTGTCTCAATGGCATTCACCTCCTTCAAATTTTGTTGTGTCAGGTGCTGACCATGGGATGTGAACTGAGCTTGAGAAGGAACTTACCTCGCTCAGTCACACTCAAGTAGCTCATTAACTTGGACACTTGGCTCTTTATCTCTTTATTTTCTTCAACAGCCTGCATAATTAAAGATTCAAGTCTTTGATTAGTCTTACCCTGTGCCTCAATAAAAGCATGTAAAGTGTCTTCTAAAGAATTCCTAAAAGATACAGGTGCATGATATGGTTCAAGATATGGTGCAGGGGTTTGTGCAAGCTGCTGGTTTTCAGACTTCCAGCTGAAATTGGGGTGATTTCGCTATCCCGGATTATAAGTATCAGAGAAGGGTGCCAAAGGCTTCTTGTACATGCCTAAGGCATTACATTGTTTCTCATACATCCCTCTCATCTCAGAAAATGCGGGACACTCTTGGGCGAGATGATCTACCTTGCCATACACAAAACATTGTTCAAAAGATTTTGCATGATTAACCACGTGTGTTGGCTTTAAGCTCTTAGTCTTTAATACCTCTAGTTCCCTAGTGAGCATCTCAACCTTGGCCTTAAGGTTATCCTCTTACCTAAGATGGTAAATTCCTCCACTATTTGGGTTCCCTATAGGTCGTGACCTATCTGTGCTTTCAGTAGCACTAGGTCCAGTCCAAGTGTGAGCTTTTTCAACAAGCGCATTGAGGTACTCTATGGCCTCATCAGGATCTTTCTCCAAAAATTAACCATTGCACATCATCTCTACAAATTGGCGCTCTCTATATGTAAGTCCCTCATAAAAATAGCTCACCAAGCACCAGTTTTCATACCCATGGTGAGGGCACATACTCAATAACTCCTTAAATCTCTCCCAAGACTGATATAAGGTCTCACTATCCTTTTGTGCAAAGGTGGAGATTTACCTTTTCAAAGTGTTGGTCTTAAGTTGGGGAAAATATTTGTTAAAGAAAGCCCGAGTCATCTCAGTCCATGACCCAATAGATCGTGGTCTTAGTGAGTATAGCCAACTCTTAGCTCTATCCTTCAAAGCGAAAGGAAAGAACTTAAGCCTCACAATGTCATCGATTTCATCTTGACTATGAAAATTCGTAACTACTTCCTCAAACTCCTTATTGTGCACATATAAGTTTTCATTTTCCATGCCATAAAATGTAGGGAGTAACTGTATCATCCCTGTTTTAAGATCTAATTGGGGAATGTTAGCTGGAAACATGATGCAAGATGGTGTGGTTGTGCGTGTAGGGTGGAGGTAATTCTGAAGGGTCCTAGTAGGTTGATCTTCTTATTCACTCATTTCCTTAGGACTAGATGGATTATCAAATAAAAGGTTTAAAAAGTTTAATCCTGACTCTAGCACATGCCTACAAGCAAATCTACCCAAAGTGTCTCTATATCTGGGCATGGAAGATCACAAAATAATGAAAATACTTTAAAAAAGAAAGAATCAAATAAAATAAAAAAAAATAAGAAATTAATGCAGCAAGCTAAAAGAAGGAACAAAGTTACCGCCTTTACAGCTGCTTAAAAGAAAGACTATTTACAACTCTTCTACCATCATATCAAAAGTTGACAATCTTCTTTGTATTTAAGCGCGTTTCCCTAGAAATGGCACCAAAATTTGATTACGCCCAAAACATAACGCGGTAATTGTAGTACAGCTTTGGGGTGTCGATTCCATATGGAAACAAACTAAATTACACAAGAAGTTGTAAACCTCAACACAAACGATAAAAGTTAAAGTGATAAAATCTGAATTGTTGATTGTGTAAATAATTGATGGATAATAAATAAACAACAAGGCTCCAGAAATCCTCCCTAAGTTCGTTGCTCTAATCCTAACTTAATTCAGTTGTTTTTATCTCGATTGCAAGTTTCACATCCCAAACAGACAATCGGAAAATATTCAATTAAAGCGAATGTATAAACCCTAATGTAATTGATATGAATTATTCTTGACTTTCAAGCACACATTACCTAACTTATAAATTATCAAGAGATGATGATATATCTAAATGACAATATCACAGCAATGGATAAATCTATAAAAGAGATCTACCGGACTCAATCACACCCAAACAAATACACATAAGAAAAGCATGACTAGACTTATATGAAAAAGAAGCATGCAATCATCGGACTAATAAGAAATCTACTAATTAAATTAAAGAATAAAACATAAAAATGTTTAATGAAAATAATACCAAACTACAACTGAATCAAATAAAGGAAAATAAGAACAACTACACCTAGGGATTCATCCGTTCGCCTTGCTTGGAGACTAACCGGCCATGGAGCTCATGCTTCTTTGAGTTGCCTCCGGCCTCTCAATGATCATCTCCTCCTTGGTAGCGAAAGCTTCGGTGATTCCTCAGCTTGCCCTCCAAAAGTATACTTCGGATTGCTCCTAAAGGCCCTCTGGATTCACTCTCTGATGATTTCAGATGAGCTCCGATTGATCAAAGCTGAAGTGGAGTAGGCCTTTTATAGGGAAAAACCATGAGTGCAATGTGTTTCCAATCCAATGTGGGATGTGGGATATATGAATGTGTTTCCAACCGATGTGGGATGTGGGATTTAAGCCTTCACATGCCCTTTACGCTGAAATCCTGCACAGCCCGCATAGCCTGACCTTTGTCTACTTAAACTACCATAACTTTCTCTAGAAAAATAATTTTTATGAACCGTAAAATTCTCCATAAAATAGACTTCTGGATCTTTCTAAGCATATATGGAACATCTCCTGATTCTTCTTGTATTAATACAGTTTAATTTGCAAAGATGATTGATCTGTATGGGTAATTCTGGCAATTTAATTAAACTCCTTTCCAGTGCGGGCAGTAGCTGATTCTCTTTTAAACCCTCTATCTTGTCCTTCCAGAAGCATTCCTTCACTCCAGTATGCCTCGAGTCTTTGTGCCTCAAGCAATGATAACTTTTCCTCCTCTTTTGAGCTTAAAGTACCTGAAAATGCACCGAAATAGATCATTGATCCAAAAATGATACTTTAGAGTTGTTAACGTATAAAAGTGCAATTACTAGATCAACCCTAAAAATGATAACAATTAAGTACTATTAAGATACATTTTATGACTCTCATCACCTTCTTAATAATTTTTATTTTGATGATTCTTCTATTTATCCCCATGCCATTAACGTTGTTGATGTTTTTGATAAGTCACAGGGATTTATGAAGAAATTGTGGCAACCATGTTTTGAGGAGTTGCATAAAGAAAGGGAGGCACCCAAGCCCTCTTCCGAGGAGGCACCAATGCTTAATTTAGCTCTGCTGCCCCAAGGACTCAAACATGTGGTTTTAGGTCCAGGTGTTACCTTTCCTGTTATTATTTCCTCCGAACTTAGTGATTTGCAATGTGATCAATTGTTAAATTTGTTAAGAGAACATAAATATGCACTAGGTTGGACCATGGCCGCCATAAAAGGTGTTAACCCTTTAATTTGTTCCTATAGAATTAATTTGGAGGAAGGAACTGGCCCTAGTAGAGACCTCCAATGTAGGCTTAATCTCACTATGAAAGAAGTGGTGAAGAATGAAGTGTTGAAACTATTAGATGCGGGAATCATATATCCTATTGCTGATAGTAAATGGGTAAGTCCTACACAGGTTGTTCCTAAAAAATCAGCTGTTACCGTGGTGAAGAATGACTTAGGAGAGTTAGTCCCTTCAAAACTTGTGACTGGATGGCAGATGTGCATTGATTACAGAAAATTGAATGTTATCACCTGGAAAGACCATTTTCCCCTCCCTTTTATTGATCAAATTCTTGAGTGTGTTGCTGATCATCCTTTCTATTGTTTCTTGGATGGTTATTCTGGTTATTATCAAATTGAAATTGCATTAGAAGACCAAGATAAAACAACCTTCACTTGACCTTTTGGTACTTATGCTTTTCGTAGAATGCCATTTGGATTGTGTAATGCACCTGCTACTTTTCAACGTTCCATGATGAGCATTTTTAGTGACATGGTTGAAAATTGCATGGAAGTTTTTATGGATGACTTGACTATTTTTGGATCTTCTTTTGATGCATACTTATTGAATTTAGAGAGAGTATTGACTCGTTATGAGGAGAAGGAATTAGTTTTGAATTGGGAAAAATTCCACTTTATGGTACCCTCCGGTATTGTCTGAGGGCATATTATTTCTTCTAGGGGGATAGAGCTTGATCAATTTAAGATTGAATTAATCTCTAAGTTGCCTACACCTAAGACAGTAAAGGATGTGAGATCCATTCTTGGTTATGCGGGCTTTTATAGGAGGTTCATACATAATTTTTCCACCATATCTAGACCATTATGTGACCTCTTAGCTAAAGATGCCCCATTTGAGTGGACACCAACTTGTCAAGAGGCCTTTAAAATGCTAATCGGTAAGCTTACCTCAGCACCGATAATGCAATCACCCGATTAGACTTTACCTTTTGAGATCATGTGTGATGCTAGTGACTTTGCTATAGGTGTTGTTCTTAGACAGCGAAGGGAGGGGAAGCCTTTTGTCATTTACTATGCTAGTAGAACTCTAAATAGTGCTCAGATGAATTACTCCACCACTGAAAAAGAGTTGCTAGCTGTAGTGTTTGCTTTGGATAAGTTTCGTGCTTACTTAATTGATTTTCCTATTATTATTTTCACAGATCATTCAATCCTTAAGTACCTTCTTACAAAGAAGGATGCTAAGGCGCGACTAATACAGTGGATTTTACTTTTGCAAGAATTTGACATCACCATCAAAGACAAGAAAGGAGTAGAGAATGTAGTGGTTGACCATCTCTCGAGGCTCAAATTTGAGGACATCTCTGATGACCTGCCAATCAGGGATGATTTTCCCGATGAGCATTTACTCTCTATTACTTCCCTACCAAGGTTTGCTCATATCGTGAATTATTTGGCTGCCAGTGAGATACCGGCAGATTGGAGCGCTCAGGACAAGAGGAAGTTCATGACTGAGGTACATAATTTTTATTGGGATGACCCTTGTCTTTTCAAATACTACCCTGACCAAATTTTAAGACGTTGCATCCCTAATGAAGAGATTGCCAGCGTCTTGGAATTTTGTCACTCCCAAGCTTGTGGGGGCCACTTTTCAATGAAGAAAACCACTGCAAAAATTCTATAGTGTGGATTTTATTGGCCCACTTTGTTTAAAGATGCAAACATCTATTGTCGCACATGTGAAAAGTGTCAGAAGTTAGGAGTTGTGTCCCGTTGTAATATGATGCCCTTAAACCCAATTTTAGTGATCAAAATCTTTGATTGTTGGGGCATTGATTTTATGGGACCATTTCCTCCTTCTTTTGGATATCATTATATCATTGTGGCAATAGATTATGTGTCAAAATGGATAGAGGCAGCAACTTGTAGGAGTAATGATAATAGGACGGTAATTAAATTTCTCAAGGAAAATGTGTTATCTCGATTAGGTATACCACATGCTATAATTAGTGACGGGGTACGCATTATTGCAACCGTTCTTTTGAAGCTTTGATGAAAAAATATGGGGTGGTGCATAAGATCTCTACTGCCTACCACCCTTAGACAAGTGGACAAGTAGAACTTGCAAACAGAGAAATTAAGCAAATTTAGAAAAAATAGTCAACCCGGATGCAAAGATTGGTCTTTGAGACTAGTTGATGCGCTTTGGACCTACCGTACAGCTTTCAAAACTCCCTTGGGTATGTCACCTTATAGGGTTGTTTTTGGAAAGCTTTTCCACTTACTTGTTGAGCTCGAACATCGAGCTTATTAGGCCATCCAGCATTTCAATTTTGACATAGGAGAAGCAGGTAAGCTTAGGAAATTTCAGTTGACCGAGTTAGAGGAGTTGAGAAATGATGCTTATGAGAACTCTAGAATCTATAAGGCTAAAATGAAAGTGCTTCATGATAAAAAAATGTTGAGAAAAACATTTAAGTCTAATGATCGGGTGTTCTTATATGATTCTAGACTCCATAAGCACCCAGGAAAACTTCGGTCGAGGTGGACCGGCTCTTTTATAGTGAAGAATGTTTTTGCAAATGGGGTGGTAGAAATAGAGGATATTAAAGATGGTCAGATCTTTAAAGTAAATGGTCAAAGTCTTAAAATCTTAATTGATAGGCAAGGTCCAGAAATGGAAGACATTCTACTTATGGATCCAGTTTATTCACCTTGACCACACCACACAAGTATGTTTTTATTTATTTGTTTGTTTGTTTGTTTTGTTTTTAGTTAAGTCTATTTTAAGTTTAATTTTCAATTTTATTTAATTTAATTTTTAGTCATAGGTTTATTTTTAGTCATTTTGGTTTGCACTTTTATACCCATGTTATTGTTTATTCCTTCCTAGCAAAAATCAAATTTTCAGCCCAGGTCACGCCTAGGCCCAGCCCAGCACGCCTCGCCTCACAACAAGTCAAATTTGAAGTACCCCAGTTCGCGCCACGCCTCATAGCAAGTCAGATTTGAACCAGCCTGTGTGCTGCGGCCTAGTCCGTGCGCCACAGCCCACAATGCCCAGCAGATTTCAGCACGAGCTAGTGATAAGTGCTTAAATAGTCATATTTAAGCCCCTTAATTTACGCTTGTTAGGCTCTTTGTTTATCTATTTTTGTAGATTCTATTTCATTTTCATGTTTTATGTGTTTTTCACAGGGCTTTGACAAAAAAGGTGACATTTTGGAGCTCTAAGAAATAAAAAGTAAAATTCTGCAATCCAGCAATGTGCGCTCGAACGCACCTCCCTTGTGATCAAGTGCAAACTTAGAAGGCTCGAGATCACACATGCGCTCGAGCGCAGCCCGCATAAGCTCGAGCACACACACACCAGAGGCGGCAGAGCCAGATATGAAAAGAAGTCTCCGGACCTTAAATAGGAAATTAGGGTTTTGGGGCACCCTTAGAGCCCTATATATAGCCTTGTAAAACACAAAAACTAGACCTTTTGTTTTAGACTCGAAGTTGCAAGCTTGGAGAGGAATTGACGACTCGTCTCCCTAGTCTTCTTCGGGTTTTATTTTTCTATTTTTGTTTTATTATGGTTATAATGTTTAGTTCAGCTAGCATGTGTAACTAAACTCTTATAGGGCTCGATTGAAGCCCTAATTATGCCTATCCACATATATATTCATTGATTGCCTTTGTCTATAGCCATGTTAGAATGCTTAACTTGACTAATACTTGTTTGTATTTAAATTCCTCATATGTGTGTGTCTGATCAACGCATGCATGTGGTATGGATTAGTTAGTTGAATCAATTTGGATGACCGAGTCCTGGGTTCAATAATAGTAACAAAATATATCCACACCCAATTCTTGGGTTAATCAACACGGGAAACCGGGAGTGGACCAAGCCCCAGGTCCCGTGTGGTTGCCGATCTCCATAGCCCTTATGCTCTCTTAAGGAACAACTCATTATACACCCATGCGGAATCCTTTAAGAGAGAAAGGAGTTAGAGTATACACCATACCTAACTCGTTGCGTAGGGAGATCAATAGCCTAAGGTGTGGACCAAGCCCTTAGGTTGGCAACCATTAAATATTCATAATAGGGCTAGAGCATTGGCACCTTACTTAGTGGGAAAGTGTAATTAGTGGTGGATATCGCCGCTCTATGTTCTTATTATTATTAACTCACACTCAACATTTATTTCTCTTTTTACTTTGAGAAAATAATTATAAATCAAAGTTTACCAATCTCTATGGAAATGATCTCGCACTTGCACACTTTGCTACCATTGACCTTATGCACTTGTATGTAAAACAAGTACGATTATTCACGTATTTATTTAGGTAGATAATCTCACAACAAGTTTTTGGCGCTGTTTTCGGGGATTGCGCTTAAATTTCTTTTTAGAACTATTTTTTTCGTTTAGTTTAATCATTGTTATTTCTTTTTCATTCTATGCTATTTTTATCTCAAAGTGTCTGTTGTTATCTTATTTTTGTTTCATTAAAAACCTAATCTAATTCCTCTTTGTTTTCTATTTCAGGCACACTAGGAGAACTTTCTGTGCCACTTGTGATCGAGTGCACCCTCCTGTATGATCGAGCACCATTGACGCAGAGAGTTACCCGAGCAGTAGTGTTTGACTACTGCACTTAAGCGATTGTCACCAATTCATGCACGGGCTTCGATCCAAGCATGAGGATCCACACTTGCACCTTCGAGAGTTCTTCTATCTCTACAAATTCTAGCATATCCGAGGCTTAGACCAAGAAGGAATAAGGTTAATTCTTTTCTCTTTTTCCCTAAAAGATAATGCTAAACTGTGGTACAATTCTTTGCCTGCAGTTTCTATCCACACTTGGGAGGGGTTGGCTAGCAAATTCCTAAAAAAAATTTTCCCAGCCCAAAAGACGAGGCAAATGAGGAAGGAAATTCAGTCCTTCCAACAAAAAGGATGGAGATCTATTCTTCGAGGCCTGGGCACACTTCAACGAGCTACTACTCAAATGCTCACATCACAACCTACCTCAAGATGAACTGGTACAAGCTTTCTATGAAGGTTTAAGTGATATTAACAAAAGTATTATGGATTCAGGTTGTGGAGGAGTGCTGATAGAGAAAAGCAGCGAAGAATCTATGGAGCTCTTCGAAACCCAAGTGAACACACTCAGCAGTTCTCCTCTCAAGGCAGACATGTAACCAAGAGTAAGGGTATGTATGAGCTAAGCTTAAATGGAGGATCATCCACTCAGATAGCTGCTGTGGAAAGGAAACTAGACCTGTTAGTTAAAGCTATGGCTGCTCAGAATGCCTCACCTAACCCACCAGCTACACCACTCTAGGTATGTGCTATTTGTTCCCAATTTGATCATAATACTGATACATATCCCTTGTATTCATCTGCAGATCATGAGCAAACAAACTTTGTAGGACCAAACAACTATCCACCGAAGAACAATCCTTATGCAAATACCTACAACCCTGGATGGCGGAAGCACCCGAATTTTTCTTGGAGCAACAATCAGAACAGTCAAAAGCAACAAAAAAACTTCCAACCAGCAGCCCATTCAGCTCCCGAAACAAAAAAGAGTGACCTCGAAAGTCTTGTGAGGCAATTGGCATCTCAGCAGCAACAACTAATGACTTCACACGAACAGTTCATGGAAGAAACTAGGCAATTTTGGATTGAGATGAGACAAACCACTGCAAAACATGATCAAGCCATTCAAGGATTAGAGGTACAAATGGGGCAATTGGCCAAGGAACTGAGTAGTAGAAAGCAAGGTGAGCTTCCCGCCCAACCAATACCTAATCCAAGAGGATATCAGCAACTGAATGCTGTGACAACCCTAAAAAGTGGAAAGATCATAGACATCGATAAGACTACACAAGAATCTCCAGACAAAGCATCCACATCTAAGGTAAGTGAGACGGAAAAGGTAAATGCACCTCTACCCTTCCCTCAAAGGTTAGTAACAGCTAAGAAAGAGACTAAACTGATTGGCATTTTCAAAACTTTGAAAAAAGTGGAAATAAACATTCCTCTATTAGACGTAACTAAACAGATTCCTGCTTATGCTAAATTTTTAAAAGACTATTGCACTAATAAAAGGAAGTTTCAGGAACATGAGACAGTAGCCTTAACTGAAGAGGTAAGTGTTGTGCTATTTAGAAAACTACCACCAAAACTAAAAGATCCGGGTAGTTTTCCCATTCCTTGTAGGCTAGGTGACTAGTTGTTCGAGCATGCACTATTGGATCTAGGAGTGAGTGTCAATCTGCTGCCATACAGTGTATTTGAGACACTAGGTTTGGGGGAGCTTCAACCAACCTCCATCACTTTGCAATTGGCTGACAGAAGCATCAAAAAACCAAGAGGTATTCTCGAGGATGTTTTGGTAAGAGTAGGTAAATTTATTTTACCTGCTGATTTTTTTGTCTTAGATATGGAAGAATGTCATATGCCATTGCCACTCCCCATCATCTTAGGAAGACCATTTATGATCACTACTGACACAAATATTAGTGTAAAAAGAGGCATTGTCACTATGAAAGTAAATGATGAGGAGATGGAATTCAAAATATTTAATACATTAAAATCAACCAAAAATGATAATGAATATTCTAATGTAAGCTTAATGCAAGATGTTGTTGAGAAAGTTTCTTAGGTCCATCACACTGCTCCATTGGAGATCATACCCAACCATGATGACACAAGATTGGACATTAGGCCAGAGGATGACGTTGTGATTAAAGACATCAATAGAGCTATGGACCCCATCAAGAACACACCAAAGCCTTCAAGTAAATATAATCCTTGAGTTGAAAATCCTGAACTTATTAATACTATTTTTTCCTATTTTATTGACCAGGCACCAAAATTGGAGATGCAGCAGCTATCAAGGCACTTGAACCACCTAATGTGGGCTCTAAGTGCCCTCTTCAAAGAGAGTAGCACTGTATCAAGAGAGTTCTTGAGACGTTCCACCTTTGAAAATCATGTAGCTCAAGCACCTCTACAAAGGTTAGTGGTACTGAGGCCACTAAAGTATGGTATTGTTGTATCGCTACCAGTTCTGCTCCTTGTTCATTTCATTATTTTTATTCTTTTATGTTTCATCACTACTAGCATTTTCTACCTTGCGCTCGAGTGTACTATATAGGGTGATCGAGCGCATTACCCTACGCACTTGCGCACAAGTGCAATCGAGCGCACTTCACAATGCGCTCAAGCGCACTCGGGGCAGAGAGGTCATGTGCGAGTTATAAACAGTTTCCCTTTTATTACCTCACTTATGTTCAATTGCACTTCCACTGTTTTTCTCTCGCAATCACCATCTCACACAGTAACCCTAACTCTCAATCCAGCTCCTGGCACATCACCAACCCTACCCCACCCCAATTTCATCAGCGCATCATACATCTCATCGCCCTTTACCTAACTAATCCTGTTAACATACTCCAGGTAGGCCATACCCATATTTCTTTCAAACTCTACATTGATTGTTATTACACACTCATGCATTTTTGAATTACATTTCATTAGTTAATTGCATCTTCATTTACTTAGTGGTTATATTTGCAATTTGCAAGAGGTTGGGCTACAATTGGTATAATTTCTACAGTTTCAAGTTCTCGTTGCACATAAGCTGTTTGATATATTTTCTGAGCAAGTGCGATCGCACGCTAGGTATTCGCGATCGAGCGCCTATCACTTTGTGCGATCGAGTGCACCATTAGCTGCGCATGAGCGCAAACACGACAGAAGTTGCATTATATTTCTCAGCACATGGCCTCCACCTCCCGAGCCTCCAGCAGCCGCCACTAGGCCACCAGGCCAAGTTTTGAGCAGCGTGAAATACTGTTCGAGACTACATTTAACATAGATGAGGACTTCAAGAGTTTGGATGCCACAAGATGGGCGGTCCAAGAGTTCAAGGCCTGAGGTTTCAAGCGACTGTTCAAGCCGATCTGTTCGATAGCTTACACCAGATTTGTGGTCAGCTTCTACAAGAACCTAACCTATGACTGCACTAGGCCAGAGATCTTATCCTCTTCAGTCCAAGGCAGATTAAATTTGATGTCAGAGGAATTGATTTCATGGGTCCTTTTTCACCTTCACTTAGATATGAATATATATTAATTACGGTTGATTATGTGTCCAAATGGGTTGAGGCTATACCAACTCGAACCAATGATGCTAACTATGTTGTGAAATTTTTAAAGGATGTGATATTTAGCAGGTTTGGAACACCGAGGGCCATAATCAGTGATGGAGGAACCCATTTTTGCAATAAACTCTGTGACGGGTTCTTGAAGAAGTATAGCATCATACACAAGGTGGGGACTTCATATCACCCACAAACTTAGGTCAAGTTGAGGTAAGCAATAGACAAATCAAGGACATTCTGGAAAAGATGTGCGACCATCATGGAAGGACTGGGCAACCAAGCTTAATGACACATTGTGAGCATACTGTTGTGATTTTTAACTTACTCGCAAGCGCACGAGTCGTTTGCAATATAGTGTTGTGCAAGTGCGAGGTCGAATCCACAAGGAATTGCGTTGTGAAAATATAACTTTATCTAAACTAACCCTATTTTAACTTAGTTCCGAATTTTAAATTGTATGTTGCAAAATAAATAAAAACTAAACTAAATTGATTTTAAAAACTAATAAAAACACTCTAAGGTTTCTGAATCCACCCCGCCAAAGTTAAGCATATATCTCAATGTTCTAAAGATAGCCTATCAAAACATTCCATGAATCCAACATAAAACAAAAAACAACAAATATCCCAATTAAACCAAAAGCATCCGATGTATCCGGTCTTAACAAATCATAAAGGAAATCCAATTTAATCGAAAACAATTCGATATATCCATCAAATGAAATACAAGGAATATCCAACAGAACAATTTAAACACAATCAATCATAAGATTCTACTCAAATAATTGACAGAACATTTATACTAAAAAAAATATCAGAATTGTATAAACAAAACTGAAACTAATATGCCAAACAATGGAGAGGCTTCATCTTCAACCTTTGTTGAAGATTCTAGCCACTCATAGTTATGAAACTACAGTTCATAGAAAAAGTGCTAAACATTTAAACTAAACAAAACTAAATGAAAAGAAATAATTACTATACAAGGAAGAAGTTCCACACGCTGTTGGGCGGCGCTTCCCCTCGTGGTAGCAAAGCCTTCAGGAACCACCAGAATGCTAGCAGACGTCCACCGGATTACACCAAGTGGCTCAGGAATTGCACACCGAATGATGGAGTCAGATGGTGTTTATATAGGCAAATACCACGAGTGCAATGTGTTTCCAATCTGATGTGGGATGTGGGATATAGAAATATGTTTCCAACCGATGTGGGATGTGGGATTTAAGCCTTCACTTGTCCTTCAAAACTTCTGCTCACGCTGAAATCCCGCACAACCCGCACAGCCTGACCTTTGTCTACTAAAACTGCCATAACTTTCTCTAGAAAAATCATTTTTATGAGCCGTAAAATTTTCCAGAAAATAGACTTCCGGATCTTTCTAAGCATATATGGTTCATCTTCTGGTTCTTCTTGCATCAATACAGTTTAATTTAAAAGATGATTGATCTGTACGGGTAATTCTAGCAATTTAGTGAAACTTCTTTCTTGGTGCTTGTAAACCTGAAAAACAACGAAAACAACTCAAAGTAACAAATTCCTAAGCTAACAAATGTAAATTAAGTAGCCAAAATATGCAATATTTTTCACTCATCAAATACCCCCAAACTTACATTTTGGTAGTCCTTTAGCAAAACAAAATAAAAAAACTAAATGAAAAACAAAGAACATAAAGATAAGTTCATCACTCATGTTATCCAAGAAATTTAAGGAGCACACACCACCATGATATTCATTCATAAGCAAGCTTACAAAGATAAACCCATCTTTGCAATGAATAGAAATGTTAAAATCTAATTACTTACAAAAGGCAGGTTAAGGCATCACAAGTCTGACACTGTGTAAAGTGAATTAGCATATAAAAATGAAGCTTCCAAATAACTCCAATGTGTAAGGTCTCCATGTCTCAAGATTCACCAAATTTCCCATCAGAATGAACAAAAATGGCATAGTTTTTATTTTCTTCTTATATATATATATATAAGGCTCTGCTATGTTTAATTCCCTTAAGCTTTCTAATTGACCCATGTAGCGAGTGTTGAGTCAATGACTCCCAAACCAGATGGTTTTAGGGCATTAGGTGTAAAGACACCCCTAAGGACTTACTAACTCGAGTCAAAAAGGCTACGAAACTAAACTGACCTTAATGCTACCAAACAAAATTTTCACATTTTGACGTGAACACTCACTGCTTACTGAGGCAAGAGGTCCAGTTACTCAGCAAAAAATTTCGCAATGATCATTATGAATAAAATTCCCACCTTTTGATGTGAACACTCACTGCTTATTGAGGCAAGAGGTCCAGTTACTCAGTGGAAAGTTTATTGATGATGATCATTAGTAGTATTATTATTATTATATATATATTTTTTCTTTTTTTTATGCTTTTCTGTGCCCAAGTGTTTATCCAATAAGTCATCCAGTTTCAGTTAAGACAAGGAAACGTACACATTAAAATCACATATCATACCTCACAGAATTTGTGCTAATGTGCTCGTGTTAGATTAGATCAAACATGTGAATTCTCAAATGCCTAAAGTAAGTAACTAAATTTTAAAATTTTATCACCAGATCATGTGTTCAAAATTTTAAGCTCACGTATGACATCACATCACAGAAAATGTTTAGATTAACCAAAATTTCAAAATTACATGAGCATGCATTTACTTTTTTTTGTTTTTTTTTTTAAATTGAAGAAAAACAACAACAAATTAGGACAAAGTGTGTGGAATGTGTCTCCCATACCCCCAAACTTAAATTACACATTGACTCCAATGTGTGAATAATATGGAAAGAGCTGACTTGGGATATGGAGATCTATCTGGACCGGTATGGCTCATAGCATACCCCCAAACTTGATCTGAAGTACGCTTTGTCCCTGAAAAATAAAGACTGGAAAACAAAAAATACTGAAAACAAACAGTAATCATAAATATGTAAAATAATAAATAAATAGAAATGATAAGCTGTGGGGTGCCTCCCATGAGCGCTAAGTTTAACGTCTTCAGCCATACCCAACATTAGTAATCATGCCCAACTAAGCGCTCCACCATCTGATCAATAAATGGGAGTGGAAAATGATCAGTCCTTGTGGCAGCATTTAGCTTATGGTAGTCTATACACACTCTCCACCCTGACTGAACACGAGTTAGCACCAACTCGTCGTCCTTATGCTTCACTACCGTAAATTCAGCACGTTTGGGCACGACATGAATCTGGCTCACCCACTTGCTATCAAAGATGGGATAAATGATCCCCGCATCTAACAGCTTAATTACTTCTATGCTCACAACCTCTTGCATAGCTGGGTTGAGCCTTCTTTGTGGCTCCCTCGATGGCCTGGCATTCTCCTCCAAATGTATCTTGTGCATAACCAACGAGGGGTTGATCCCCCTGATATCCTCAATCGTCCAGCCTATAGCTTCCTTATGCTCTCTTAAAACGTCCAATAATTTCTTCTCTGGAGCATCAACGAAATCTGAAGCTATAATTATAGGCAAAGAATCTGCTGGACCTAGGAACTTATACTTAAGATTGTCCAATAAAGGCTGAAGTTCCTTCTTGGGGGGTTCAGGTGTTGTGGTCTCCTCCGTTTCACTGCTCTTCTGAGGAGCAGATTCCAAAATGGCATTTGCTTGCTCAAACAACTTATTTAAATCCAAATCCTCTCCAAACTGAGCAAAGCATGCCTCCAGGGGGTCCTCATTGCGGGATTCATCCATAGTCTCCTCCGTCTCACTGCTCTTCTGAGTAACAGACTCCAAAATGGCATTCGCTTGCTCAAATAACTTATCTAAATCCAAATCCTCTCCAAACTGAGCAAAGCATGCCTCCAAAATGTCCTCAGACTCCCCTCCTTTCTTGGGCGCTTGTAATCTCTCAGGATAAGGTGCTTGTAATCTCTCAGGGTAAGGTGCTTTAGGTAAAAACAACCTAGGGAGATCCTTAATAATAGGTGTGGCGGTAGATGGCTCAGCATCTCTCTTTTCCTTATTGCCACTTTCTTGCCCTTGTTGCATAGCAGGGTTCTCTTCCACTTGATATCCATTTATCTACCATACCTCAATGGGACAATCGATTGCACTTGTTCCTGCCCGTGCATAGGAGTTGATGAATTTCCCACCGCAAACTGTTTCTTTGGGTTAGGCTCAGGTTGACTAGGGAACTTTCCATTTTCTCCTTCACCCATGTAACTTGGGATTTGATCCATTTGATTCTCCAGCTTGGCAATTGCTTGGGTGTGTTCTATTGTTGCACTCATCACTTCGCTCATAGATTGGCTAGTTATTTTCATGTACTCCTTAAGGGTGTCCTCAAGTGACTGTGAAACTGGCGCTGGTGTTTGAATGGGAGCTTGGTAAGCAGGTAATGGTGCTGGATAGGCTGAGTGACTATAATTTGGAACAGGTGGAGGAAATTCGGGAGGCTATTGATTATGAGCTTGATAAGGGGCTCCTTCCTGATTCCTCAGTTGGTTATGCGTCCATGAAAAATTAGAGTGGTTCCACCACCCTGGATTATACGTTTCGGAGTAAGATCCATTGGATTGCCAACAACAGTCATTGAAAGCATTCATTTGTTCCATGGGATACTCGGCAAAAGCCGACATTGAGGGACAATTATGTGCTAGATGCATAGGACTAGTACAGATAGAACAACTATCAACATTGACTGTGTCGGCAGCATTGATGGACTGGCCGGTCATTTTCATATACTCCTTAATGGTGTCCTCTAAAGACTGTGAAACCGGCGCTGGATTCATCCACATTTTTTATTTTTATTTTTTTGTTTTAAAAAAATTGCTAACTAGCTAGTAGAAAAATAAAATTAATTCAGACAAAAAAAATTTCACAAACCAAACAAATCCCCGGCAACAGCGCCAAAAACTTATCGTGAGTTTTAAATTACTCGTAAGCACATGAGTCATTTGCAATATAGTGTTGTGCAAGTGCGAGGTCGAATCCACAAGGAATTGCGTTGTGAAAATATAATTTTATCTAAATTAACCCTATTTTAACCTAATTCCGAATTTTAAATTGTATGTTGCAAAATAAATAAAAACTAAACTAAATTGATTTTAAAAACTAATAAAAACACTCTAAGGTTTCTGAATCCACCCCGCCAAAGTTAAGCATATATCTCAATGTTCTAAAGATAGCCTATCAAAACATTCCATGAATCCAACTTAAAAAAAAAAAATCTCAATTAAACCAAAAGCATGGCGTACAAGACACCCATTGGGATGAGCCCCTATCGGTTGGTTTTTGGAAAAGCATGCCATTTACCGATTAAGCTTGAGCATCGAGTGTATTGGGCAATCAAGGAGTCAGACATGGACACTGCAATGGTAGGAGAGAAGCGGTTACTACAACTCAATGAGTTAGAAGAGATTCGTGATGAAGCCTATGAGAATGCAAAGATCTACAAAGAATGCACTAAGTGTTACCATGACCAAGGCCTTATCCGTAAGTCTCTTTATCCTGGAATGAATGTGCTTTTGTTTAACACTCATTTCAAATTATTTCCTGGAAAATTGAAGTCAATATGGTGTGGACCATTTTCGGTAGTCAACGTTTTTTCTCATGGAGCGGTAGAGTTGTTGAACCCGAAGACTCAATTGACATTTAAGGTCAATGGGCATTGTGTGAAGCCTTACTTAGAAGGAGTCCATGAGAAGGGGGTTGTTGAGTACATTGAGGTGCACGATCCTAAATAAGTTCAACCAACGTCTTGCTAAGACGTTAAAGAAAGGGCTTGGTGGGAGGCAACCCACCCATTTGATAGAGTATGTTTTCTGTTATTTCATTTTCACTGTTCCCTTCTAAATATTTTTCTAAATGTGTGTTTGATTTCATACATTGAGGAAAATGTTGAGTTTAGTTTTGGGGGTATAATTAGAACTTGTTGAGACAAAATTTTCATGCTACAATTTGTTATATGGTTTGTATTCAAGTCTTTTATGCACGTTGAGTTTAGTTTCTTTAACATTAACAAGTTGTTGTGAAGATTGATGCATATTCATATTCCATAGACCGTGATCTTGATGTTGAAACTAAGATGAACCTAGATCTAATGATTGAGAATCAAATAGTGGAGACGACCTAGCGAGTTATTTGAGCTATAAGCGTTTTATTTTGAGAGTTAGTTTCTTGGTACTCTTAAACACTCTTCATTATGACTTTAATTGTTAGATGATCTCTATAGGTTTTGCATTGAATGCTAGGATTATATAACTCATTTGAAGTATCATGTTGTTTATTCTCATTATTTTAGTTGAATGACTTGAGTAAGAAGTTTGAGTATGTGCCTATCGTTATACGCCCTAGTTACCACTATCTCTGGAGAAAGATCCAAATTCTTATTCAAATATATATATATATATATGAGAAACATGCCAAAAAGGGATTTGGTTAGACAAGAAAGAGGACTTGAGATACTTCAAGGGTATTGAAGTCACTCTCATAAAGAGTTGAAAAGAAAGAGCTTTGGTATAAATCAGGTTCGGCCAACCACATCCATCTATGCATAGGTTTATACTCAATATGTTTTGCTTGAGGTGTTTGATTAGGATATGATATAGGTGATGTGATAGCTTTGCAATCCTAACATTTGATTCCTTTCATGAGATCTATTTTGCAAACATATGAACATTCTTTGATGATATCCATATTCATATGCAGATTTATATTTGAAATTTCTTGTTTACATAACTTCTATTCGCATATGCTTGATGAGTGTTTGAAACCTAGGTTCGATGTGCTTAATGAGTGAATCTTGTAAGGCTTAGAGTCGAAGCGAATTTGGATTCTTGATGTTAGGTTCGGGGGTAATTGACGTGAGGTTTTTAGCATTGGAATATGGATGTGCGATGTGTACTTGATTTGAGTAATGAATTTTGAAGTGTTAAGACTATGAACATAATTGTGCATAAGATATCTAGATATGAGTCATAATAAGAATTAAAGCATGAGGGTTTTGTTGATTTAAGTTTTTAGGTTTGTTTTGTTTATGTTTTCTTTTAGTTTTGCTTGAGGACTAGCAAAATTTAGGTTTGGGAGTATTTGATGAACGAATATTTGTCCCAGTATTTTGTATGTTTTTCAAGTATTTACTTATATGTTTAGCTTAGGAATTTGTTACTTTGAGTTTTTTTCATTCTTTTAAAGGTTCACAAGCATTTGGAGTTCATTTGAAGTAAAGCTGGTGGGATTTGGAGTGCAACAAAACCCATCATTTCTAGTCTGTTAAAGAGAAATTGAGCATTTTGCCAAGTCATATTGTCACTAGTAAATGGTGAAAAGGAGTTTCATTAAATTGCCATAATTGCCCGTACAAATCAATCATTTTTATGGATTAAACTATAATGATTCAGGAAGAACCAGGAGATGAGCCATATATGCTTGGAAAGATCCGGATGTCCATTTTTTGGAGAATTTTACGGGTCATAAATATGATTTTTCTAGAGAAAGTTATGGCAGTTTTAGTAAACAAAGGTCAGGCTGTGCATGATTTCATCATGGTAGAAGTGAAATAGTAAACACATGGCTTGGACAGCAGTAGAACTGGGTCTGGGCAGCTGTAGAAGCTGGCCTGGACAGCAGCAGAAGCACACGGCCTGAACAAAAACCCTAGGGCGACTTTTTCGTCTACAAAGCCATCTCCATAGAGCAATATATAGGATTTTTTGGAGAGATTTTACCAAGAAGAGTTTTGGGAGATTGAAGGAGGGGACGGTTTCTTTCATCAAGACTGCTTATTAAGAGATTGAAGATGACGATCAATCGCTTCAAGACCTTGAGGATTCATCTTGTAGTTCGGGAAGAAATTCTGTCTTTGCTCATTTTATCCTTCAATATGCTTGTAACCCTAGTATTTGAATTCAGTGATTAGGATTTTAACATGAGCAGTTGAATGAATTGTTGGGCATTTAGCTTAGCTGCCTTGATTGTTTTGGATATTTTGGTGGATTTAGTTTTATGTAATTTTCCAGATTATCTCTTATTCAATATTCTTCATACCTTTGATTATTGCTTGTGGATTGGCCATCTATTATTGATAGTCAAGGTTAATATTTGAGATTAGGTTGAGGACAAATCATCTAGACCTAATTAAGCTTTCTTGAATAAGAATTTAAATCAGGATTCAAATCAAATTGTGATTTAGGTGGTTGTGTTTTCTTTATACTTAATTTAACTAATTAATTGATGAAAACGATCCATGAGATTTAATTAATTAGTTATAAATTGAGAATAAACATGATTAATGGCATTCTCTAATCTTAGCGGAAATACCAATAATCTTGGATGTTGATTAATTCTTTATATTCACCAAATGTTCCAATTCATGATTGGATAGCAAGCTAAACTCAAAATTGTTCTCATTGATTATACTTATCTCTTCATAATTCGTTTTGTTTAATTTACTTAATTGTTTTTATTTCAATTTTCTCTTCACCAATTTTTTAATTAGAGTGTTTAGGATTTAATTTTAGAGTTTGTTTTAGTAATTTTAAGAAAGTAATACAGGATTTAAACCACTACAATTCCTTGAGAGATCGACCTCGAGAGTAAACTCATCGCAATACTATTTGTGATTCATGCACTTGCGAGCATTTAAAATTTGCGCATCAACTGCACTGCAAAGGTCAATCCTTTAGTGTTGCTCAACACCATCTCTATGGAGAAGAAAGGGCAATGTAAAGGTTTCATGTATGTGGTTGTGAGAATCAATGGGGGTGAGATCATGGCCATGTTAGACACCGGTGCAATGAATAATTTTGTTGCTGAGCGGGTGGCAACCACGCTAGGCCTCGAATTGGTTATGAGTTCTAGCAAATTGAAGTCAGTAAACTCGGCTTTACCGATCAAAGTGTTGCGACTACTACACTCCAAATGGGTACCTGGAAAGGGGAGTGTAATTTGACGGTAGTCCCTCTTAAAGATTTCGATCTTATACTAGGGATGGAGCTCTTTATGGCGTCTAAAGCAATAGTGATGCCCCATCATCAAGGAGTGTTAGTGGGTGACGCTGGCTCAACTTGCTTTGTGCAAACAGTCTATGATAGACTAAACAAAGGGAGACTGTGTGAGTTGTCGGTGAAACAACTCAAGATGGGTGTGAAATGGAGGGAGACAACAGGTGTTGCTGCCTTGGTGGAACTTTAGTCAGGGAAAAAAGCTCCAATTAAGGCCACTACCGTGATAAAGAAGCAGTTTGAAAAGGACATGGTGAAGATCCTTGATCAAAGGACAATGGGTGCTAGCAAGTAAGAGGACCAGGAGAAGGCTAATCTTGATTCCCTTCCGATGAGGACATCGGTCTCTTCTAGTAGGGGAGGTATGTTAGACCTGTGATGTTCGGTTGTTGTTGTGGCATGGGTGCGCCTTGTGGCATGCCAAGCAAAAGGCAGGGGTGCGGCGCACATCCCCTTAGCAAGGAAATGGTCCGAGGTAATATCAGTCCCTTATAAGTGGTGCATGACTTATGTGGGGTCTTGACTAGGATGGTTGGAACAAAGGTTGGCTGGCTTAGAACATGGCATTGAGTGGAGGCCAATGACCAAGGCTCGGTATGGCTCGGGGAAGAAGGCCCAGCATGCGTGAGGAGCATGGCTTGGCACGAGGGAAGTGTGCGCAAGACTTGGGTACCATCAAGTAGGAAGGCTTGACAAGTGCGGACGCGGGAAGATACATAGGAGTGGCATGTGTGTGTGCGCGAGAAGGAAAATATGTGTGTGTGTGTGCTCACGGGAAGGCACATGAGCGTGGCATGTGTACGTGTTCGAGAAGGCACATACATGTATGTGTGCGCGCGGGAAGGCACATGGGTGTGTGCACGCGGGAAGGCACATAGTTGTGGCATGTGCGCGTGTGAGAAGGCACATAGGTGTGTGCGCATGACAAGGAACATAGGTGTGTGCGTGCGCACGAGAAGGCACATGGTTGTGGCATGTGCGCATGCAGGAAGGAACATAGGTGTGGAAAGTGTGCGTGCGTGGGAAGGCACATAGGTGTGTGCGCGTGCGCGGGAAGACATATGGGCATGGCATGTGTGCGCACGCAAGAAGGCACATGAGCGAGACATGTGCGTGTGCACAGGGCAGGTGGTAGGTGTGGACGGTTGGTCAGGTGCTCGGATGCTGTGTGCAAGTTTGGGCACATTGAAAGCACGTGAAGGAGCTGAATTGCCACAACCGCTCGGAAATTGTGAGCAACTGTGTGCAACTGTACTCAACTGTGCGCACAACTGCTCGGACAGCCTGGATGGCTTACGTCTGTGCGCATATAGTGCTGTTAGAAAGCCTGCACGAAACACATGGGATAATGCTGGCACTTGCTGAGTGTGCCAGCGTGGCTAACTGTTGCGCTTGTTAGCAAAATTATACTGGTCCATGTGGCACTTGTTGTAACTGTCTATGTTGCCTATAAATATAAGGCTTGGCTAAAGCACAAAGGCACATGGGGGAGTGAGTGCTTGTTGTTGTGATCCAACCTAGAGAGTCTTTTACTTGTGTTGTATTGTCCCTAAATTGAATAAAGGGTTGGGTGGGATTTCCCGTAAAGCTTGTGTGTACTAAGTGCTATGTGTGTGGCCTTGTGAGTGAAACACTTGGCTTGGACAAACCTCAAGAGTGGTTGGCTAAGTGCAAGACTTAGCGCCATCACATGGCAAAAAGTTAGGGCAAAAGTTTAATCCCGTAACATATACCTTGAACAAAATGAATTGAGATTCTCTCTATTTAAGAATTAAAATAGAGTAAAGTTCATGTTGGGATTGAATGTCACATCATCAAATTGAAAAAATTCAAATTCATGTATATCATGGTAGCGTTCAATTTTATTATAAACTTTACATCAATTTCAATTCTCACATGGAAAGAATCTTAATCTGAACCAAACGAGCCTTTATGGCTCATCTCTCCATTCACTAATGTTTGGAAAGTTATTTGTTTATGATTTATTACGATTTAAAAAACTGAAAGGAAAAGGACGCGTTTATGCATTACACACAACCAATCGTCTCTTTTAATCTTTTTCTATAAATATGTATTTATGCATTAATGATATTGTGCTAATCAACATTGATATGTAAAGATCTCTATTTTACACACGTTTATTATATTTTACAACATTATATAATGTATTCTTTTGTTTTTTTTAAAAAGCTCAAAGATTTAGAAGTGTTTTAATTACATTCAAACTCTTTAAGATTAGTATTAAAATATCAATATTACATTTGGCTTCAAGTTTTTTATTTTCTTTACCTGAGTAGTTGGAGTAATAATAAAATATATTATTAAAATGTTGATGATATATATATTTAATTTTTGAAAAATTATATTTACCAATTCATAATATGACTTAACCTATAGATAAAGATTCATAATTTTAAAACTCTTTTAAAATATTTATATTTTGATTTAAGATGGCATACACAACAACTCCATTAAATCCTAATTAATCAAATCTATTAACTTTGGTCAACATTCACTCCATTTCACCTTTTTTTTTTCAATAATCCCCCCGTAATACCCTTGGTTTCGACTCGACTGTCTCTCGTCAACCTCGGTTTCTCCGCGTTTCTTTCTTTCTTCATCTTTGCGAAACCTTCCTTCCTGAACTCACCATCGTTAATCCGGTTCTTCACCGATTTTGCTCCCCCAATTTTCGAGAAGTCACTAACATCAGGTTTGTGTATTTTTTTTTTCATTTTATGATTTTCTTTTGGGTAATTTTTCAAGATCTTTGTTTGTCACTCTCTTTCTTTAAGCTCAAATCCGATCCTCTTCACTTTTTTTTTGGAAATCAGATGATCGAGGGAGGAGCTCACTCGAAGTATGTGAATTTGACCAAAGACTAAGCGTTTTCCGAGGATATTAGGCTAGCGAGCTCAATCATCCTATTGAGGTCCCTCGTGTGTCGGTCTCTCTCCCTCATGTTCGTTTACTTTTATATTCATTTAATCTTTTAATTTTGGTGGAACATTTTAGTTTTTTTTAAAGATGGAAATTGAACATTTTTAGTTACAAATGGATCTCCATGATATTTCTTTATGATTTGTTGTTGTGGTTGCAGATCACACTATCAATCTACTCACCCAACCACGATCTAGCGGCTTTGCCTCTGCTCAATGCGACGCAGTGCCATATCTACTGTTGTGCCTCTCCATCTCCACTGCATCGCTAGTTCCTGCAGCCATTGTTGAATGTGTTCCTTATTAATTTCAATTTATGTTTGCATTTGCTATTTAGTTTTGGTGTAAGCATGAATCATGTAGTACAGGGAAATTGTTGTGTTCACCATTCTTCATTTTTTTATTCTAATTTCATGTTCAATATTTTGCTTGGATAAGTTTCTTATTGTGGTGAATTTTATTCTTGATTTCTAATTGTTGATTGGGATTTTGATTGTGGACATGAAATCTGTTAAAGTTTAATCTATTTAGTTGCATGATTGAGGTTGCATTAGATATCATTTGTTGCTAGGTTATATGATGATATATATGGGGCAATTATGTCTTTTGCTTTTTTTCGTTAAAATTTAACGGAAATTTAACAGTCAAACTTAAATTAAGGGGTATCTATAGGTTTTAAACAATAAGTTCTTATTTGTAGGTTAGACCATACTAAAAATAGAAAAATATAAGATTCCGTTTAGTTTTTGAGTTTTGATTCTTGATAATTATTTTGAGATATCGTAAAATGAAAATGAAGGTTATTTATTATGGGACATAAGGAGTATATGAATTTTTATATTTGTATTATAAGTTATTTTCATAATCGAATTGCAGCTAGGGGACAATAGGTCAGATTTGGAACAATGAGTGTCATCTTCAATTCGGTCTCGTTGACATAAACCAATCCCATCCATGTCTTCGTTTTTGTTTCTGTTGGGGCTTTTGGTTTTTCTTTTATCTCTTCTCCTGATGAGGATTTTCGATCCTTGTTCTCGTCTCCATATAAACAATGATGATATTTCTCCATTAACAAATACTAGAGGTGACAAACAGGTCAGGTTGGGTTAATCGAGTTCGGGTCATGTTGAGTCTCGGGTCGTTCAGCTTGTGGGTTATTTCGGGTCGGGTTTGAGTCATTTCAATCTCGAGTCGTATCGGTTTCGGGTCATTTCGAGCTAAGGTCGTATTGGGTCTCGGTTCGTGTCGGATTAGGTCAGGTCTGGTCAGGTCAACAAAATAGATATTTATGCTTAATTAAAAAATATTTTATTTGCATATAATAGAACTAAACGAGTTACATTATCAAATACATAAAAATTAATTAATAACAAATCAATAATATATTTTTTAAATAATATACTTAATTTTTTAATGCAATATGCAATATTATGATTTTTAATCCCAAAATTCAATCTTAAATGATCTCAGACAACTAGTCAACAAAGTTATTCTCACTAGTAACGTCTTATGCTAAATTTTGGAGATTAAATTTCATATAATTACTTCATTCTATTATATTTATCCAGAACAATTAAAAATAAATTTTTATTGAGACTTGAAGAACAATGTAAAATTTACTATTTTTTTAGTTTTTATTTAAAATTAATGAGATTAATTATATTAATATAATGTTGAACCTTTGATATCAACACATATAAATCAATAATTAATTAGTTATATAAATTATTTTACTTGACAACTAGTAAATTAACTATTATCCCAATTTTAAAAAGCAAATTGTTTTTCATAAAAAAAATATATTTTCAAGTCATTTTAAGTCAAATTGTTTCAGGTTTCGGGTTGAGTCGGATTCAGGTTGGATCTAGACCGGGTCAGATTTTACCACCTCTAATAAATACAAATATTTCCAATTAATTATATTTGTTTTATTAAAATACTTAATTACATTAGATTAAATAAAAACTCTTACTTCATAATATTCTTAAATAATTCACAATATTATAATACAAAATAAATATTCATTCTTAATTTTCTAAATGACAATTTTATAATTATCAATCCAATATTAATATATAGCCAAAGACAAGTTACGTTTTTTTTATTTCCTTGGATAGAAGCAGTAAGCCACCACCAGTACCACGTTCCCTATACGTTCAGAGTTCAAACTAACCGAGCGTCTTTTACGCATTGTTATTGCGAAGTCCACCACACAAATCCCATAAACAATTCCCCTCCAATTATTTCACCTACCGGAAACCGGATTTCCCGGTTACATTCACCCACAAAAATTGTTCATTTCCCTAACGCAAAGCTCATCTCCCTTATTCTCAACCGTGCTCACCCTGTCAATACTTCTTATAAAATTCTTAAAAGACGGAATTACCATCTTCGTTAGAAAGACAAGAAACTGAAAGGAACACTTTTGAGGAGACAACATTCTAGAGAAAAAAAGAGTTCTGGTGATTTTTCATTACCTGCTACCGATCTTTATCTGTTACATATAATCAGCATAATGTAATATTATTGATATTGAAATTGAAATTGATGTTTTGGCATTATTTATTGTAGGGAAGAAGAGGGCCTGGCGTTGTCTGGGTGCATAAAAGGGAAGGAGGAGGATCAAGGGAGATAAAAAATGACGGATTCGCCAGGAACACCAAACACTGCTCGCAGTAAATCACTGATGGATAACCTCTTGGGACTTCTCAGGATCCGCGTCAAACGCGGCGTTAATCTTGCTGTTCGCGACGTTCGCAGTAGCGATCCTTACGTTATCGTCAGGATGGGCAAGCAGGTCCTCTATTCTAATTCCATCTGTAATTTCTTTAATCTTTCTCTTAATTCTTCTCATGAAAATTTTTAGCATGTAATATATGTTTTTGTTCTAATTTTTTTTTGAATTTTTCATGTGCTTTTCCAACATTATATATTTCTTTTGATCGATGGGTTTGGTGATCTTGACTGGTTGTTTCATGACTGATTGTCACGTTTAGTATCAATTTTTCTCCACAGGAAAGTGATCCATTGAATAGAACTCACTTAAGCTTTTGGTTTTGTTGGTAGTCCTATGTATGAGCACATTTGTATGGATGATGTTAAGTAAGTTCTTAATGGTTGTTTTCCTTCTTGATGGAATTCAAATCACTTTTTTCCCCCCTGGCGTTTAATTCTTCTATGAATCAAATTAAATTTTATATGCTTCCTTTCCATTAAAATTTAGAAGGACAATATTAATATTCTCTGGCAACAATTTTAATGTTAACTTAACTCAATAAAGCATTATATTTTAACCATTTTTTTATTGTCTACTTAACATCCTTTCTTTGGCGGTTAAGTCTATTGAATCTTGAAAACGATACAGTCAAAATTAGGTATCTTCCTAAATATCATTGAGAGCATGTATGATTTTCGAAATTTAGTAGGCCATCATGATTGTTCAAGCAAGAGTAACTTACAAATTTTTCTGTTGGGTGGGGCTATTTCCGTGGATTAATGGCTGCATCCCGCCACTAACCTGTGAAAACTTGAAATACAGTCCAGGCACATGCAGAATTGGGTAGAGCCAACCATTATTTCGGTGGAAATAGGACTACCTTTTTGGTTTAATCTGAAAGTATTTGTCTCTAACTAAGACCATGATCGGTAAGAGAAAATTGTGAGACAAAAGAGAGAGAGGATAGAAAAATGAGAATAAAGAAGCTATTGATCTTTTCATCGTGTGTTTGGTAAAAATGATGAACAGTTGAAGAAAAGAAGAAAAAAGACAATTATTTTTATAAAAAAATATATTTTACTTTCCACTCTCCAATCCTCATAATATGGGAGGGTTGTGATTTATATATGCAGAAAAAATTCTCAATCTTCTCAATTTTTTTTTGTCCTATCAAACATTAGAAAAATATTTTCCATTATATTATCTGAAAATTACTTATAATTACATATTAATAATTACTTCTCAAGAATGTGAAAGCCTCAGCTCAGTTAGCTATCTTGATTGCTTTTGGGAAATAATAAAGGTGCAATCTCTCAATGTGTAGGCTATTGACTGATATTATACTGCTTTTTTTACAAGTAAAATTTTTATTAAAAGCACCAAAAGGGTGCGCCAAAAGCCAAAGGCTAATTATAATGTAAGAAATCTACAAAATCTAAGAGATTTTCATTATTTACATAGAAGTTTCCTCTAATCCAAAAATTAAAAGTATTGAATCAATTATTTCTAATAGAAGCAATCAGTCTTTCTATACTATCAAAAGCTTTTCGGTTCCTTTCTCTCCACAATATCCACCAAACAGAGTGTGAAATTAAATCTAAAGCCTTTTTGACTTCCTTGGAAGCCCTCAAATCACTCAAAGCTCCAATCTCATCTCTCACGGACCCCACAACCACCCAATAAACCCGCACATCTCTATAAACCATTTCCCACAAGCTTCTAGCTAAAGAGCAATTCACCAATAAATGATAGACGGACTCAGCTTTCATTTTACAAATGTAGCACGTATTGACCAAAATCTTTCCCCTCCTTTGTAAGTTGTTAATAGTAAGAATTTTACCTCACGAGACCTCCCATACAAAAAAACTAATTTTCTTGGGAGCCTAGACGCACCAAATTGCCTTACAAGGGAAATTGGGATGTGCATTTGTAAGCCCTTTATCAACAAGAATGTTATAAAAATCTTTTACCAAAATGATTTTATCCGGTCTAGGACTCCATCTCATCTCATCCTCCCTCCCCTCCTCAATCTTAGAAGAATATAAAGAATCCAAAAACATGACAAACTCATCAACTTCCCAAAACTGATATTATACAGCTTGATGAATGCTTTCTTGCAATCTTTTTAACTTTTAATTTCCATACACCTTTTGTTTTCTAATATTTGATGATTATGTGATAGGCTGACAGTATAATTCATCCTATTTCTTCGATTTTGTTATTTAAATCTTTCACTCATGTCCACTTCGTCTGTTCCTTTATATGTAAAAATTTCTTGCAGAAACTGAAGACTCGTGTGATAAAAAGGGATATCAATCCTGAGTGGAATGAAGATTTAACTCTTTCTGTTACAGATCCTAATCTTCCAATCATGCTGGTAAGTACTTTGGTGGTATAATATCGAAAACTATTATATAAAAAAGGAAAAAAAAGAAGAAAAACATTAACATTATCTTATAATAATGTGAGAAGATGACTGCTTCTATGTTTGTCTAGTCTTTCACCTGGTTATATTGGATTCTTATCTGTTTGGACAAAAGGATATAAGAAATTTTCGGTTATATTGCTGTTTGTTTATAAGATAATTTGCATGCTAAATTATTGACTTTCAAGCTTAAGATAACTCATATACATAGGCTTGTGATACTAAGCCATGATGAAAGGCTAAATGTTTGGACTGCTTACTTTTCATTTTGATGCTATTTGCATGATGCTCCCAGATTTTTTTGGCTAGCTGAGGAACAAATAATTGGTGAATATCCATCTTCATGTCAGTGAAACAAGTCATTTATTAACTTAAATGTTCTCATTTGGTTGACAATGGTTTGGGATTTTGCCTGCTGATTTTAAATCATGGATCAAATGTGTAGTGTGTAGCATTAGTTGTGGGAGCAGTATCAGGTATGTGGGAGTAGTATCTGGTTTATGTTCCTTGTTTATCAAGTCTGCTATCTTTTTCGCCTGTATTGCAGCAGCCAATGAGACTCAATGCCTCTTAGACAGTACTGTTTCTGGTTGAATAGCATATTTCCTAATATGTATTATTAATAACTTTTCCAGTAAGAAGCTATAAATGCCTGAGCATTCCTTATTAATAATCAATTATAGAGTACTACATGAAATATACCAATAAAAAAATAAAGTACTATATGAAATATAGAAGGCAGTCAAAGAACAAATAGTTTCCATAGCCCACAATCTGCAAGTAGAAAATTTCCCCTTTTGAGTTGGACTTCTCTGTTTCGATGAACTAGTTATATGGAAAGCATTTAAAATGGATACAGGCTGTACTGGCAAAGTAACATGCTAATGATTCTTTTGTTGACATTGAATTACATGTCCTGATTTCCTGGTACTAGAATGTTTATGCTGATTTGTGTTATTTCAGACTGTGTATGACCATGACACATTTAGCAAAGATGACAAAATGGGTGATGCAGAGTTTGACATTAAAGCATATATAGAAGCCTTAAAGATGAATTTGGGAGGTATCCCAAATGGCACTATAATAACAAAGATTCGACCAAGCAGGAGCAACTATCTGTCTGAGGAGAGCTCTATTTCGTGGAGTGAAGGGAAGATTGTTCAAGATCTTTGCCTCAGATTGAGGAATGTGGAATGTGGTGAAGTTGAAATTCAACTGCAGTGGATTGACCTTCCTGGTTCAAAGGGTTTATAAAGTTTGTTTGTCTGCTGTGTCTTGTAGTGAATCAGCTGGTTAAGAGGCCATCCCACCACACAGCATCCTTTGATTTTTATGATGTGGTTGGTTGATCTTTCAGTTGGAATTGTATTACAAACTGTCCTTGTTTGTAATCATATTTGACTACTGCTGTCAGGTTTGTACTTTTATCACTTAGGATTGAACAATTTTTGGCGAATACGAAGTGAAATGTGCTTTTTTATAAATTTTCTTGTGAATTTCTAGACAAACTGTTTCCCAGAATGATGTGGTGATGGGAGGAGGAAGCGAGAGATTAGAGTGAGTGCCCCTTCATGGGTCACATATGGATGAGTGTAAAGTATTGTTTTATGATTTTTAATTTGGAAAAATTACACTGCACTACTTTTAAATTTGCTGAAGTGACTCTAACATGTCAAATTTTTTTAAAACCCACTATTTACCCTAAAACATCAATTTCAACCATCAACCAGCTTCAAAATGAATTTTCTTAAATAATCAAAATTTTAACTGGATATTACTTTTAATGATGATCGAAGTACCTTAAGTATCATAAATGTTTTTTTAAAAAAAATAGAAATATTAGGGATGAAACTTATTTAATAAGGAATATTTTAGGGTCTTTTTTAAAAAGAAAATTATCATCGTTTTTCTTCAGAAAGTGTTGAAAGTATATTTTAAATGGACTTATATTCTATTATATAGTATAAAACAAATTTTACTTTATATATTTTATATTCTAAAATATATTGTGATATCATTGTCTATCGTGCCCTTAAATAAATAAAAATTAAATATCGTTATAAAATAAAATTAATTATTTTAAATAGAAATTTTGTTAATATGTTTTTTTATAAAATTAAATAGGCATCTAAAAAAATGAATATTAAAGTCCATCATAAAAGAAAAATCAAAGAAAATTTTCTATTTTAAAAATTAAAATGATTTATGAAATTAAAATTTTCTATTTTCTATCAAACTGTATGTTTTTATTTTTAAAAAAATATAAATTCAAATAACCTAAAAGTTTGTGTTATAAACAATTTTGAGATAAATGATTTATAAATAAAATTATTAATATTATCATAATTACTTAGAGATATTTTAACACTAAAGATAGTTTGGTCAACATGAAAAGTAATATATAGTTAAAATTCAAAATTTATTTTGAGGTAGTTTGATGATGAAAATTGATGTTTTTGAATGAATCATAATTTTTTAAAATTATTAATATATTAATATCATTTTAACAAATTTGAAAATAGTATAATTAGCCCTTAGCAAGATGAGCCTTGAAGCGGAAAGTTATGCTTTTTGGGCCTTTCATAAGTTTTACTACTACAGCTGCCTTGTTTGGCTCACCAAGTCACAGTCTTCTTCAGAATATCAGGCAAGATATGTTGAACGTTAGCATAAGTGGACCGCCATGATATGGCCATAAAAGTTTACTAAAATTGTCATTTACCCTTTTCTAAAGCTAGTGAAATCAAACAAAACTCTATTTCTTAAGATCTATACGAGAGTCTTGCCATGGTATAATATTTCATTCCATCATTTAATGAATGGAATAAGAAAATAGAGAAAAAATAAATATTTTCATCTTATTAAAAAAAATGTTTTGTGTCATGTATCTTTTACGGATCAGGGTTATATAAATTTTTTTTTTCTATTTATACATGGTCAATGTGAACTTTGGAAATTTAAGTGGGAAATTTCTTCTACTCACCTCAACATGGATCTGCCAGTGGTTGTGGACTGGTGATTTTCGGCTAGGTTCATTCTTAAACAAAAACTAGCGCCTTAAACTTTAAACATTTGTATCTCATTGGTACACTCAACCAAAATCAATGAAACTTGAGCCATTGGTTTTCTAATGAGATGAGGATTCGAACCATGTTGTAAAAAACTCGTTAAAGTGTCGACTATGAAAAACTCATGAAGAGAGAGAATTGACCATTCCACATCGCGTGAAGGGAACTTTTCTCTTCCTACATGCGTCTTAGATAATGGGAAATAAGCATATATATGAATCTAAAATCAATGAAGAAAAATCTTTGAATCTAAACTACATTTATAACTTTAACATTGATTACATGCGATGATTACACTTATGGAAGACGATGAATCTCGTTTGCTCCACACACTCTTAACAAAAATGTTTTAGAGAACACATACGATAAAGAAATAGTCCTTATACATAAAAGGTTTTATATTACCATAAAAGTATATATATATATATATATATAAAAAAGCACTTCTAATTAGGTTTTCAAACCATAATGAGCTAGTCTTGTACATATTGGATCGAGTATGTGTGTCCAATACACATGTCTCGAGCTCAATATCTAACACTTGGTTAATTAGTTTTGAACCTTAAAAAGTGTAGAAACTTGCATAAGTTGAAGCACATTTCTAATATATTTTTAATGTATACGGTGGATGAATAAACACAACACTCCAAACCTTGAACTTGTGGCATCCATGATGTTACAGATTTAAGGATAACATTTTCATTAATCAAGAGTCTTTGATTTATTGTTTATTATCTTAAGTCAAATGAATTTGAATACTTTGGGAGTTTGAAGTCAATTCGTTAGACCAACAACTCTCTTATGAATAAAGAGAATTGTTGTGCGAAAGAATAGAGTATGAGAAATATTTTCATTACTGTAAATATTACTGTAAACTAATGAATAGGTTAAATCATTATTGTAAATGAATTACTGTAAATATAATTCCCATTAGTATGAGAAATATTTTCATAGACTTGGCCTACCATATTAGCTCTTGTTTCGCTGGACTCATCAAACCTACTTTTGGGGAATAAAATGTAAAATAAGACTGCTTATTCGACTACAAGAAAATTGGGTATTTGTGACGGATTTTTCCAACAGAAAATTATGTCGCAAATAAGTCTCATTTTAAAAAAATATATATTTTATTGATTTTTTCGCCACAAGTAAAAAAATTTGTTTGTGACAGATTCAAATCCGTCGCAAATACTAATTTATAGTATTTGTGAAATCCATCGCAAATACTCATTTATAATATTTGTGATGGATTCCAATCAGTTGCAAATACCCAAAACCAGTAGCAAATAATTTTTTTGTTTTTATTTTTTTATTTTTAAAAAAACCTATTCAAACTATTCAACTAAAACAAAATTTTACAATCAATAAAATCAATAATAAAATCTACTAAAATATATAAACTTAATAACAATACATCATATCGTTTAATCGACTAATTTATACAAATTCGTTAAACAATAATAAAAATGCAACACGTCATCGAAATATCATAAATAATACAAATAAAATCACAAATGTAACAAGTCTGAGTAGTAATCATCAGCCTCGTCTTAATTATGTGCTTCCTCAATAGGGTCATGTGAAAGAAGTTAAAAGAGAAATCATAAGACATTTCACAATCAAAGGAGAAAGTATTAATTAATTATAGAAAAGAACGAATAATCAATTTTAATATTTACGTCGAAAACTTGACAGAACCCGAACCGGTGGTCCGAACTCGACTAGACTTGTTCTTATAACTCACATTCTATGATATAGACATGCTAGTACTCTCAGCTCATCCACGGGACAAGTATTTTAAGTTTTTGACTTTAAAACCACTAAGTGTTAACGGTTTGAACCTAAAACTCTTACTTTTTCTCACGGAACCCGAACCGGTGGTCTGAACTCGACTAGACTTGTTTCCACAACTCACATTCTATGGTACGTACGTGTCGGTACTCTTAGTTATTTCCAAAGAAAATTAAAACTAGCATATATTTTTAAAAAAGGAAAAAAAATCACTTACAAGACAAAATTCAAAACAATCAAGTCAACCTCATTTACATCAGAATTTCCTTTAAACCAAAAAGTCAAAATGTAATTTTTTTCTTTCTAAATGAGGCAGGAGAAACCAGAATATTTCATTGCCAAACTTTCCATCAAACCAGCTCATATGCTTTAGCTTTTCTACTTTTATTTAGCAAATATTCATCAAAATGTGCAATCCTTACTTGAACTACTAATTAACGAAATACAAGTCAATATTTGTGGAGGAGTAAGAATGACAAAGAGGAAGGAGGGCTTACCTACAATGGTGGAGGTGCGGTGGCGGCCGAGGAGGTGCGACGACGATCGAGGAGGTGCGACTGTGAAGAAAACTCCTTTCGAGCTGGAAATAAAATGAAATTTGTAGAATAGGATGAAAAATCAAGTGAGACTTCACGGAAGATGAAGAAAAATCAAGGATGGCAGAGAGAGAGAGGAAGCTGAAGGAGAAGAAAATTACGCACTAGAGAGAGTGAGGAAGAAGGAGGGAAGAGATAGTGAATACACAGACCTAGGGAAAAAGCCATCTGCGATGGATAGAATTTGTCGCATATTAGCCCACTTTCCATCGCATTTGACATTTCAATATATTTAATTGAGTAAACAAATTGAAATTTAATATTATAATGTTTTATTATGTGTGAGGGAATAAAATCTGTTGTATAAAACTCCGGCTATACCAATTGAGATGGAATCAATGATTAAATGCGACTGAATTTTGGTCGTGAATGACAATTGCGACTGATTAATGTGCTTGTCCCAGATAACACCAAACTGCGACCAAAATTTGGCTGTCGCTCCTATTCTGTCACAAATTCTTCATATTCTTGTAGTGTTCCGAAAGTGGTGCTTGGAAAAAATGGTCTGGTCAACCAGATTTGTGTCTTACATAAGTCAACCTTGTGACTTATTTTGGCAATAATCCAAAATCTCCATTTCTTTACTTATCACTCTTCCATAAGTCACCCAATATTGGGTCTTAAGACCAAAACCTCAACAACTCGGCACGTACTTTCTGTCGTTTTTCTCTCTACGATTTCGTACCGAAATCTCATTTGAGCTTACTTGAAAGGTGTTCCTGAAACCTATGATTCATCATCTCCATCATCTTCAGGTTTTCTTCGCGATCATAACAAGCTCAGGTTTAGATATTTTTTTGGTATTCTCAATATCTTCACATCTATGATTTCTTCATCATGAATGTTCTACAAAAATCTCTTGTATGTTTGCATAATTTTCTTCTTCGCGTGGAATTATTCATTATGTTGATTTGTCTTCTTCTTCTGCTCGAATTGATATGCTATAAGTGTTGATTTTTTTTGGCGTCATTTATTAGGATTTCTATTGGGAATTTATTCTTTTTCTCTTGGATTTGTTCATGCATGTTCTAAAAATCAGTTGTATTGGGGTTTGTAATGGGTATTTCTTCTTGTTTTGGAGTTGATTTATTAGGATTATAATCTATTATTTTTTCAGAAATTCTTCTTTTTTTTTCTCTGATCTGGCTATTGTAGGTTTACATTGGCTAATTGTCTTCTATTTCGGTAGGATTTCTTCATGGTGTTGATTGCTCTTCTTCTATTCGAATTGATGTTGTATGGATTGATTTATCGGGCTTGATTTATTAGGGTTTTGATTAGGAATTTCTTTTTCTTTACTTGGATTTGTTCATGGATGTTCTGTAAAAATCATTTGTATTAGGATTTAGCTTCAAAAGTAACATAAATGTTGCTGAACATTTTAGGATAACTGAACATATGCTTTCTGTAAATTTAAGATAACATGAATCCTATGTTATCTGTAAACCATTTGAAAAGTGTGCTAGCTTTCAGGAATGAAATTGAAGTGATCTAATACTTGATATGTAGCAGAGAAATTTGTTTTTTGTCTATGTTCATTTGGGTAAATATATAATTTTCTATGAGAAAGTGAAAGAGAAAAACAAAGAGGGACCTAGCTAGCTAGTTATGTTTTGTATTGGTATTCTTTGGGATTCTTTTTCTTGGTACTCTTTGCATTACTTGGTTAAATTTTACCGAAGGATCAGTGGGTTTCAAAAATTTTGTATCGTTTAAGTTTTGAAAACAGTTATTGATCCCAAAGTGTACAAAACCTAATCCAAGAAAAGAAAACGATTAAATTTTGCATTTTTAAGTTTTCAATTTTTTCTCTTTTCACTATTGAAACCTATTGATCCTTTAATATAACACTATTGTTCACCCCTAACTTGATTTTAATGATGACAAAAATGATTTGAGATAATCTAACGAGTTTATCTAAGTGTTTATGTGCTAAAAATTCTCAATGTAATGATGCACGCACTTCAAGAGAAGATACTGAGGGATAAGAAGAAGCTAGGTAGTTTTAATTCAATGTAAATCTCATCTTTAAAGTTCTTAGTTCTACATATGGCTCAAACACTTTTTTCAAAATGATTTGAACAAAAACTTTTGAACTTAATATAAAATTTGTAAGGTTTTTGTTAAAGTAAAAGACTGTTTCAAAGGGATTTAGTCGACTAAAAAAATGATAGAATATCCTGCATTTATGATTTAGTCGACTGAATGTCTCAGTCAACTGAATGAAAGACTTAGTCGACTGAATGTTTCTTTCAGTCGATTGAATTAAGGCCAAATATTCTAACTTTTATCCTTGATGACCCAGTCGACTGAAGAGATCTTTTAGTCAACTGAATGAGGGACAAGGAGTTTAAGCTCTCTGACCCAGTCGACTAGATCAACTACCAGTTGACTAAATGGATTTTACCTGAAACATAGCAAATACATCCATTCGACTGAACAAGCATCTAGTCGACTGGATGTTCGAAAAATATGGGCTATTTTTCAAATGGGATTCTAGTGTAAGTAAATCTCTTGAGGAATTAATCTTCATCTTCTCATTTGTGTCATTCAAAACTTTCAAAAAATCTTTATGAGCCATTCTTAAAAGCTTTGTACTTCTAAGAGAGATATTTCCTTCTTTGTAAGAGCATTAAACATACTCCCTTTTTTTTTTTGTTCATTAAATTTCCAATCATTATAAAGAGAAAACGTTGGCGTAACTCTTAAAATGTTTAGATGTTAAACACTTTCTTGTATACTTCCTTTGGAAGAGACCTTTGTAACGATTTGAGCAACACTCATGAAGTTTTTGCTTAGTGGAATACTCCAAGGAGTCTCCTTGGAAAGAGTGGATGTAGGGTTGTAGAAATCCGAAATTGCCGAACCACTATAAATAATGTTTGCATATTCTATTCCTTATCTATTTACTTTCAGCTCTATTGTACTTGCTACTCTTGTTTATGCTTGAAAAGTATTTAAAAATTTGCTTATTGTGCAAAAAATTTTAAAATTCCAATTCACTCCTTCTTGGTTTTGGACCTTAGTCTACATCTATTTTTGTTTTGGGATTCAAAACTTGTTGTGCTTATGGTTTCAAATCTACTCACTCTTTGCTCTTTTCTAGGTTCATTTGTTTTAATTTCTTTTTTTTTCACCGTTGAAACCTACCGATCCTTTGGTATAATGTTGCTTGTGATTTGTGAAAAGCATTTGCATGTGTACCCTTTGATAAGAACAACATTTAACACAACTGTGAGAAAGTGAAAAAGAAAAACAAAGAGGGACTTGGCTGGACAAAGACATATCTAGAATTGAAAAAAAGATCAAAGCATTGTTTAACTTTTCAATTTTTTCCTTTTCACTGTTGAAACCTAGTGATCCTTTGGTATAAGCTACTGATTTACTTTGGGATTCAAAACTTGTAATGCTTATGGTTTCGAAGCTATTGATCTATTTTGGGATTCAAAACTTATTGTGCTTACGGTTTCAAAGCTACTTAGCATGCCAAAAAACAGATGTGTAAATTAATTTTTTGCTCTAAAAATTATCATATGAAATATAGTGAAAAGCAAATGTCATTTCCTACAGAGGATTGTAAATTAATTCAATTAAACACTTAATTGTTAAAAGAAAATTATAAATAATTAAACAAAATAATTTCTAAACTAAATTAAATTCAAAACAACCTAATAAACTAATTGGGGGGTTTTTTTTTAAATGATTAACTAAAACTTACGAATAATGAAAGACAACTAAAATATGATTCAAAACTGAATAAACTTTGTAACAATAATGAGAAAACTGGTCAAAAGATCATTCTCCACAACTAGACATGAAATGATTAATCAATATCAGAGTTATCCCCAAATTCCTAATAAAATTACCAACCGTAGATAATAATAAGCTCTATTACCCCAATCTTTCCTTAGTTTGTCGTTAAATAAAACAAGCTCTTTACTTAATCTCTATCTGTTAAATAACATAGAATAACCTCTCTAAATTTAATTTAATAGAAGCATTAGGTTAAGAAAGATAGGTTGGTCCAAGAAACAAACGCATAAGCTCGGTTCATTTATCTTGAGTTATGTTCTATATAATAATCGCAAAAAAATATCCCATCATTAGTGCTTACTAATTGCTACCATTGATTAGAAATTCAAGACAATTACAGATCAAGATTCCTAACCTAGCAATAGATAATTATCCTATTTCATTTGGTTAGCCATCCCGAATAAAATAAAATAGTAATCATAAACAATTCTTATGGAAGAACATAAACAATTTTATTAGAAATATGGATAATAATTTCTGAATATTCAATCACAAAATCATGTCTAGGGCTTCGAAATCACCCTTAACCAAAAATTAAATTAGCTAGACATAATCCTAAAATTAAAAACAAAATAAATATTCAAAGACATGAAAGATGGGAATAACAAAGAATGAAAGCGAGCAACAGTAATCTTGAAGAGCCTTCTATGCAGATGAATCTCCTTGATCACCAATAGCAGATATGTTTTTCCCAATTTTTTTTTTTTTTTTTTTTTTTTTTGTCTAGGAAAAATCTGTTTTTTTTACAAGGTAAGGGCAACCGCCCTTATATAGGCAAACTCATAAAAAAGAAAAGGAAAGTACAATAATACTACTCCTTCTAGGAAAAGGAAAGATACTGAAATGGGAAATATTCTACTACTAGGAAAACATGAAATAGGAAAGTAACTAAAAGGAAATATAACACAAAATAGGAAAAACTGCAGCCTAGGAAAATGAAAGACATTGAAATGGGAAATATTTCTACTACTAGGAAAACATGAAATAGGAAAGTAACTAAAAGGAAATATAACATAAAATAAGAAAAAATGTTGCCTAGGTAAAGGAAAGACATTCCCAGCCAAACTCCAAGGAACAGATAGCCACAACATGCAGAATCCATGCTGCGGCACGCGTCCTTATTTGAATTTAGCTATTTTCCTTTGATAAAAGGATGTCATCTCTCTCATTATGACTTCAATTTTCGAACCATTTGATCCCAGACATTCCAGATCTTCTTGCCAATATTATTTCTTTCATCCAAATATTATTTTTAAGCACCTATGACCTGAAAATACACCAAAAATACCCTTGATTCCAAAAAACACATTTTTAAGACAATTAAGTAAAAATGCAAGATTTAAACCTAATTTCCCATAAATAATACCGATAAATCACTAAGTATTAGTCTATTTTCAAGTACTCATCTTAACCCCCAACCAGCTCCTTGCTAGCCCCTAGCAAGTCAAGTGTATAAAAATTACCTCCAACCAAAACCAAAAATCAAAACTAATCCTAAATTAAGATAAATCACTTTCATTGTTTGCACAGTTGCATGTAGCGAATGCAACAAGCCATTAAACTTATCGGTGGCCCAAATAGGATGAGCATAGTCTCGTGAGGGCTTCCACTGGTGATGCCCACAAACACCTGAAAGAATTAAGCTTAATCTTGGGTCGATTCATAATCCTGTCTCATAAGATTGCAAAAAGTATGTAATTAATAGTATCGTCAAATATCACACAAATTCAAGAGTTAGATTCACAAATCCACTCATACTCTTGCCATCAATCTCTACCACTTCCCTTGCATGATTATTTAAAAAGATTAGTTTTACTGCTCGAATTGTGTTATGCGGACAAGTATTAATCATGATCTCGAAGTATTTGTATCAAACTACATAGGCCTATTTTTCATAAATACTCTCCACTAATGTAGGATTATCACACCCCTTGGGATCAAAAGGACTTTATCAAGCTTGTAATGTTAGGCTAGGGTAATGGCTAAAAACGAAGGATAGGATTCAAACAAAGTAAAAGGACCTTATTTGAAACACAACCTTAAAGCACTAGTAGCCTCTATTCCTAAACATTAATTTTCCTTGATCATTGAACTCATCTTTTCAACCAAACCCTTTTTTTCTCTTTTCAACCATCCCCAATTTCTTGCAAACCATGTATTTTCGTTCATGCATTTTCTTTTCTTTTTTGTTGCCATCTACTCCTTGACAACTTGCCACAACCCCTAACCTATCATCTTTCATAACTTAGGTTGTGGTAGTATTCAAAATCAACTCATTTCCTAACTCTCTTTATGCTTTATTTTAATCAGTGTTTTCAGAGGCGAGGGCGTTGGGTGAGGCGTTTTGCCTCAATGAGGCGAGGCGTAAGCCTCGAGGCTTTGGGGCGTAAGCCTTTTGAAACGTTGGGGCGTTTTGAATAAAATGATATTAATTAAATTATAAAAAAACTACAAAATTGAAATAGTAAAAATTAATTAATTATAAATAAACTTTACTAACTTTAGACTTATGAATGAATATTTATCAAAATATTTCAGAAACACAATGTTAGGTGGTTGTTATTTACACACTTACAATAATATAACAAATTCACATACATCTCATCTTTCATCAATAAATCATAAATCACACTCCAAAAACTAAATTCTAATTTTCAAATTGACCAATCTTTTCATCACAAGACACAAACACGTTTCAAATTCCAACAAATATAAAAATAACACAATGTTAAGTGTCAAATGTTTACTGATTAGTGTTTACACACTTACATTGATATAATAAATTCACATATATAAATCTATTAAAAACAACAAATTAGATACCATATATAATGCAATCCTAATAATGTTATAAAATGATATTAATAAAATACAGAGCATATTTAATGAATTTGCTCGGTGAAAACAAAATAGGGAAAAAAAACAGTGGAAACAAGGAAGGTAAAAAAAAAAAAAGGCAACAGAGGCAAAAAAAAAAAAAAAAAGCAGGGGAAATGAGGGAAAAAAAAGGCAAAAAAAAAAAAAGAAGACTTCACGCAAAGGCAACAGTGGAAAAGGAGGGAAAAAAAAGGCAAAACTTGACTTCACGCATGCAGCAACAGGGACTCGAACCCAGGTCTGGTACATAGCAGCATACGATTCTACCATTTGACCACTGGTGCTTGTTTGTTGATATGTTACTAACAAACATATATATATAGAAGGTCTCATTTTTTGTTCCATTGGGCGTTCGCCCAGACGCCCGGGGCGTAAAAGGCGTACGCCCCGGGTCTGGGCGAACGCCCCGACCGAAAAAAACGCACGCCCAGCGACATTTCGCCCCAACTTTTACGTCTCGGGACTTTTTAGCCCCGTTTCGCCCCTGGGCGCGCCCAGACTTCGTTTTTAAAAACAATGATTTTAATGTATGCATTTAGATCCTCTTAAAGGGTAAGGATATAAGGTTTAAGCTAAAAAAGAGGTAGATTATAATGTGCTAAAAACAAGAAAAGCATGGTCTCTTATTACGGCTCAAAGAGGTGACTAGCTGTCAAAATGAAAAAGGGTAGGCTAGAAAGGCTGAAATGATCCAACAATGGCCTAAATCATCTCCCTAATGGTGTGAATCCTAGGATTTCGCCTCTACCAATCATCAAATAGGTTCTAGAGTCTGTTGAGATCAATCATAAAACCAAAATCCACATAAAGCTATTCTAAGTATGCAAAGACTGTCAATCCTCACAATCATATTTGGGAATAGCGTAAATCTCAAACAATTGCAGACTAGACAGGCAACCCACTCTTAAACTCATGCAAAATCCAACTCAATTGAAAACTACATACAAATGCCACTTGATATACCATCATTGACCATATGATATCAAACTTAATCATTCTTTTGATTTAATTTTAATTTTAAATTTATTTCTAGAATTAAGAGAAGAATCTTGCTTACCCCCAACCTAATCTCTACATTGTCCCCAATGTACAAATGTAAACAAAAGGAAAGAAGAGAAAAATTACCTCTTTTTTAACCGCGACGTGCAACTAGACGTGAAGGTTTGATCACCGTTCCTGTTTCATCTCACCATTTGTGCATGCTTGAGCCAAAACCCCTAACCCTAAATAAGACATCTCCACTGCCCTAGCTTCAATAGGTTGAAAAAAAATCTAAATTTGTGAGTGTTTCTTCTTATCAATTGATCGGAGCAATGCTTCCATAGATATGGATCATCCCACACATAATACTTTGCATCCGCTTTAATCTTGTCCTTCATAGCACGACTCAAATCTACTGGTAGCTTCTTGGTAACAAAGTAATTGACAATATCTGTGTACGAAGGGGCTACCAATCCAATTAAAAATAAATACTCATTTGAAAAATTCTCATGCAATGGTAGGGCATCTTCATCATGAATCAAGCGGCTTATATGATCCACAACCAGATTTTCACTACCTCTCTTGTCTTTAATCTCTAAATCAAATTCTTGCAAGAGAAGTATCCATTTGATGAGGTGTGGCTTAGCATCATTCTTAGTCAGCAAGTACCTAAGAGCTGTATGATCAGAATAAATGATTACCTTTGTACCAATCAAGTAAGAACAAAATTTTTCTAAAGCAAAGATAACCGCTAAAGGCTCATTTTCAGTCATGGAATAGTTAAGTTGGGCATCATTAATGTCTGGGATGCATAATAGATGGTGTAAGGAAGCTTTCCCACTCATTGTTGTAAAACAACACCCACAGCATAGTCACTAGCGTCGCACATGATCTCAAATGGGAGGTTCTAGTCAGGTGGTTTGATGACAGGAGCCAAAGTCAAGAGCTCCTTTAGTTTTTCAAATGGTTCTTTACACTTCTCATCAAACTCAAAAGCCACATCCTTTTGAATAAACATACATAAGGGCAATGCTATCTTTGAAAAATCCTTGATAAACCTGCGATAAAATTCTGCATGACCAAGAAAATAGCGAATCTCCCTCACACTAGTGGAAGGTGATAAGGAACGAGCAAGATTAATCTTAGATTTACCAACCTCAATACCTCTAGAAGATATAACATGTCCCAATACTATACCTTGATCTACCATAAAATGGAATTTTTTCCAGATACAAGGTTAGTTTCCATGCAATGTTTAGGAATGAGTGTAAGATTATCAAGACATTTATAAAAAAAATCACCATAGACACAAAAATCATCCATAAATACCTCTATCATGTTCTCAACATATTTTGAAAACAATACTAACCATATGATAGGTGCTTAAATATTCATATTTAAGCCCCCTTATTTACATTTGTTAGGTCCTTAATTATGTTAATTTTATCTCTTTTACTCCATTTGTGTGTTTCACATGTGTTTTATAGGTTTTGGAAGAAAAGAAGCAGTTTTGGCACTTAAAGGAAGAAGCCTGGAAATCCTGGAGCAGTCTCTGGTCAATCTGCGATCGATCGCACCACACAATGCGATCGAGCGCACATTGTGATCATGCGCACAGAAGAGGGATTGAGTGCAGCACTGCAATCGAGCGCAAGACGTGTGCGATCGAGTACAGATATACGGGCGTGAACAGTAAACTGCAGAACCTTGTTTTGGAAATAAAGAGTTTTTGTCGGTTTAGGAAATTTAGGGTTTCCTGCACCTACTAGGACTTTTTAAAGACCTATAAATACACCTGTAAAGCACACACAACAGACACCACAATTTAGAGAACACTTCTCTTAGCTTTTACTTGGAGTTGTAAGCTTTGGGAGAGAATTGACGCCTCTTCTCTCGGGTTTATTCTTCCCTTATGTTTAGTTTATATATGATGTTTACTTTAGACAGCATGTGTAACTAACTTTCTTATAGGGCTCGATTGAAGCCCTAGTTATGCTTTCTCATATATTTATGCATTTATAAATCTTTGCCAATAGCCTTTATTATGTTGCTTAACTTGATTAATGCCTGCGCTTATTTAAGTTCTTTATATGTATATGTATGGCCAGCGTATGCATGTGGTATGGACCTGTTAGTTAGATCAATTTGGATGATCGAGTCCTGGGTCTGACATTAGTAACAAGGGATATCTTATCCGGATACCCAGGTTAATCAACATGGGAAACCGGGAGTAGATACCATGCCCTAGGTCTCATGTGGTTGTCGATTTCCATAGTGCTTATGCTTTCTTAAGGAACAACTTAAGCAGATACCACGCTGAATCCCCTAAGGAAGAAAAAAGTTAGAGTAGATACCATGCCTGACTCGTTGCTTAGGGAAATCAATAGCTTAAGGAGTAGATACCATGCCCTTAGGTTGGCAACCAGTAGGTATACATGATAAGGCTAGTGTACAACCTTATACAATTGGGAAAGTATGACTAGTGGTGGATATCAAAACCCTATGTCTTTATTATTATCAAATCACAAAAAACAGTTATTTTATTTCTTTTTACTTAAAGAAACTAATTCTAAAAACCGAACTTTACCAATCCCTGTGGAGATGACCTTGCTTTCGCACACTATACTATACTGTTGACCTTGTGCACTTGCAAGTAAAACTAGTACGATTATCTACTCATTAATTTAAGTATATTTTCACACAATAAGTTTTTGGCACCGTTGCCGAGGACTGCGCTAAAGTTCTTTTTAGAATTACTTTCATTATTATTACGCTATTTTTGTTTACTATCTTTATTTTTCATCAAACCTAATTAAATTGTTTTCTGTTTCAGGCACATCAAACCCTAACTCACACTTTCTGTGGTACTTGCGATCGATCGCAACCTCCTGTGTGATCGAGCGCGTTTAGGGCAGAAAGTATCCGAGCAGCAGAGTTGAACTGCTGCACTGAAGCTGTTTCTTCTGATTTATGCACGGACTGCGATCCCGACATCCATCAGTCTTTCCCCTTGATCCTGAGCTTGTGCGGACTATCCGATAAAAGCTAAGGAACAACTTCGAGGAGAACGAAGATGAAGTCGAGAACGAAACACAAATGGCGGAACAGCTCGAGAACCAGCAACCACCTGCACGAGTACCGATGAAGCACTCCTTCATCCCTCGGAACATTGATCAACCATAATGCATTGCATATCAACTTGAGGCGGCGGGAAATTATTACATATCTCCCCAAATCTTGAATGCTTTGACTCATTTTAGAGGCACTCCTAACAATGATCCACACTTGCACCTCCGAGAATTTTTCGATCTTTGCAAGTTCCAGCACATACAAGGACTAGACCAAGAAGGAATAAGGTTAATTCTGTTCCCTTTTTCCTTGAAAGATAATGCTAAACTTTGGTATAATTCTTTACCTGCAGTTTCCATCCACACTTGGGAGGAGTTGGCAAGCAAATTCCTGAAGAAGTTCTTCCCAGCCCAAAAGACGAGACAAATGAGCAAGGAGATCCAGTCCTTCCAACAAAAGGATGGGTACCTCTTCTTCAAAGCATGGGGACACTTCAACGAGCTGCTACTAAAATGCCCACACCACAACCTGCCTCAAGATGAACTGGTACAAACATTTTATAAAGGTTTAAATGATACTAACAAATGTATTGTTGATTCAGGTTGTGGAGGAGTCCTGATGGAGAAAAGCAGTGAAGAAGCAATGAAGCTCTTCGAAACCCTCAGCGAGCACACCCAACAATTCTCCTATCGAGGTAGCCATATGACCAAGGGTAAGGGTATGTATGAGGTAAATTTAAATGGAGGATCTTCCCCTCAAATGGCAGCAATGGAGAGAAAACTGATACGTGTGCAATTTGTAAAAGCCATGACTACTCAAAATGCCTCATCCAGCCTACCATCCACCCCATTCCAGGTATGTGCAATTTGTTCTCAATACGACCATAATATTGATACGTGTCCTTTGTACTCATCTGTAGATCCGGAACAAGCCAACTACGTAGGGCCTAACAACTATCCACCGAAGAACAACCTATATGCCAACACGTACAACCCTGGATGGGGAAACCACCCAAATTTCTCATGGAGCAACAATCAGAACAATCAAGGACAGCAACGAAACCCCCATCCCACTACTCATGCTACTCCCGAACCAAAGAAGAACGACCTCGAAAGTCTAGTAAGACAACTGGTGATGTCACAAGAACAGTTCGTGACTTAGCAAAAACAGACCACTGCAGCACATACGCAAGCAATTCAAAGACTAGAGGTACAAATGGGATAACTAGCTAAATAGCTCAGTGACAGAAAGCAAGGGGAGCTCCTAGCTCAAACATTACCCAACCCTGGGAGGCATCAACAACTAAATGCTGTGACAACCTTGAGAAATGGCAAGGTAATAGGGTCCAATGAATCTGCAACAGCATCCAAAGAGACACCATCGGCAACAAGGGTAAGTGAAGTAGAGAAGTGGAATGCACCACCCTTCCCGCAAAGGTTAGTAAAACAAAAGAAAGACAATAAACTAATTGATATTTTTGAAACCTCGCGAAAAGTTGAAATTAACATTCCTCTGTTAGATGCAATCAAACAAATACCTGCATATGCTAAGTTTTTAAAAGTTTATTGCACTAACAAAAGGAAGTTCTAGGAGTATGAGACGGTAGCCTTAACTGAAGAGGTAAGTGCTATACTTTTAAGAAAATTACCACCTAAGCTACAAGATCCGGGTAGTTTTACTATTCCTTGCAGGTTAGGTGACCAACTGTTCGAGCATGCACTATTGGACTAGGAGCAAGTGTCAACCTGCTGCCATACAGTGTATACGAGACACTAGGTTTGGGGGAGCTTCAATCGACCTCCGTCACTTTACAATTAGCTGACCGAAGCATCAAACGATAGAGAGGTATCCTTGAGGACGTGTTGGTAAGAGTAGGTAAATTCATTATACCTGCTGATTTTGTAGTATTAGATATGGAAGAATGTACTTTACCATCACCTCTCCCCATTATCCTAGGACGCCCCTTTATGATAACTGCTGATACTAACATTAGTGTAAAAAAGGGAGTAGTCACTATGAAAGTAAATAATGAGGAGACAGAATTTAAAGTATTTAATACATCAAAATCAGTTAATGAAGATAATGAATATTCTAATGTGAGTTGCATTCAAGATATTGTTGAGGAAGTTTCCCAGATCCATCACACTGTTCAATCAGAGACCATCCCCAACCATAAGGACACAAGAATGGACATTAGGCCGGAGGAGGACAATGTGATTAAAGACGTCAATAAAGTTGTGCACCTTTTCAAAAACACACCAAAGCTTTCAAGTAAGTAAGTTACTCAAATTGAACCTCATGCACTTACTGATACTATATTTCCTTATCTTATTGACCAGGCATCAAAATGGGAGATAAAGCAACTATCAAAAGCACTTGAACCACCTGATGTGGGTTCTAAGTGCTTCCATCCAACTAACTAGCATGGTGACACGAGGGTGCTTGAGCAAGTTTAAATTTAATTACTCATACAGCTCAAGCAACTCTACGAAGGTTAGTGATACTGAGGCCACTGACACATGGTAAGGATGTATCGTTCCAAATTTATCATTTTTTCAGCTATAGGTAAGTTTTTCTTTTGTCCCATGCACACTACTTGTGATCGATCGCATCATCTAATGCGATCGAGCGCATGTGTGCGATTGAGCGTGTCTTTCCATATGCTCGAGCGCATGAATGCGATCAAGCGCACCTCGCGATAAAAGGTTAGATATAAAATCTATAAATTTTCGTTCACACTCACTCACTATCTCACTGTTCACTCACTCCCTCTCGCACAAGACTCACACAATAAGTTGTTCTCACTCACACTCTCCACTTCACAATCACCTCCATCCTCACTCCCCATCACCACTAACATCCACTATCATCACCGTCATCAGCCATTTTCGCCACATACACCCTCTCCATTACCCATTACATCCATACACAAGGTACCCATTTCGATACATACACACGAATTTGTAATATGTTTTAATTACTTTTCAAGTATAAATAGATGTATCTTGTGAATAATTGGGTGCTTGTGTGTTTGCAGGAGGTTGGGATCACATTCAAATCCTCAAGACCATAGCTTGGTCTTTTGGTGCACACAACCTGTTCGCGAAAAAGTCTGATCGGGTGCGATCGAGCGCACGACATTTGCGATCAAGTGCATAGCCAGTGTGCGATCGAGAGCACCTCCTTAAGATCGATCAGAAATCAGGCAGAAATTACAGAAAGCATGTCTAGACCGTCTGTTTCCACTTCGGGTGCATCCAACAGCCGTGCCTCGTCATCCCGGCCTAGCATAGAACAGCGAGAGCTTTTATTCGAGACCACATTCGTGATAGATGACATATTTCAACACATGGATGCCACTCAATGGGCCGTCCAGGCTTTCTGACACCAAGGGTTAAAGAGGCTATTTAAGCCGGTTTGTTCCACTACTTACTCCCAGCTCGTAGTCTAGTTCTACGGGAGCCTATCATTTGACTGCAGCAGACTGGGAGTTTTCACTTCTTCAGTCCGGGGCACATCTATCGAGGTGACTAGTGCCAATATAGCCGCTGCTCTTCATTGCACCGACGAGTCCCCTTCTGAGGACATAGATATCGAGGAGCAATTAGAGTCTTTTGCCTTGGTTGAGATCATCACAAACATGTGCGCTGGCCAGTATGCCGACAGGCATAACAATGCGGCCAGCCGGTCCAAGCTGCCTCCACGACTATGGCTTGTCGACACGATCCTGCAGCGTAATGTGTGTCCATTAGGGCACAAGACACAGCGGCGAGACCAGTTTCTCCAGTCCTTATATGCCTTCCAGAAAGGCCACTGGTACTCCATCTCGGCTGTTATTTGGAACCAGCTGCACATGTTTTGGGATCACGTACATGGCCGTCAGACCACCACGGCCAATGCTTGGGGCCTCCCTTTCCCATTCCTACTCTCTTTCATCCTCAAGAAGAAGGGGATTAAGAAGACCCACAGTGACAGGCCAGTGCGAGAGCATCCCTTCTTTGGGAAGGCTCAGTGGACACACAACATCTCGCATATGCCACGAGGACCCCCAGTACATGCTCCAACAGCTGAGTGAGTTGAAGAGGATCGCATGGAGACTGAGACCCCGGTCATTAGCCCAGTACGTGAGGAGGCCCATTCGGAGATGGGACCCATTGAGTCCCAGCACTTTCTAGCTGAGCTGTCCTCCTTCCGAGGTGAGGTCTCTGCTGCTACCACACTCGTGCATCAGCGCGTGGATAGTTTGGAGGCACGGTTAGCACGACAGGAGGCTATATTGCTGGCCATTCTTGATCGCCTACCTCCGACACCCGGTACCTCTTCGACTGCACCACCTGATGATCAGTAGTGAGAGGATACCACGTCTGGCTGAAGACATTAAACTTAGCGCTCATAGAAGGCACCCCAAAGCATATCCTTTTTCTTAGTTTATTTCATTGTATTATTCGTATTTCCTAGTTTATTTTTCTATTTGCTTATTATTACTTGTTTTCCATGTTATGTTTGTTTTTCTTTCTCTTTTCAAGGGCAGCGTGAGTGCATCTAGTTGAAGTTTGGGGGCGTGCTACGAGCCATGCCATCCATCAGTTCTCCATCTCCCAGGTCAGCTCTTTCCATGCTATTCACACATTGGGGACAATGTGCAAATTAAGTTTGGGGGTATGGGGACACATTCACATACTCACAATGTCCCACATTTTTCTTTTTTGTTGTTATTTTCATAGATAAATACATGTTCATTCTGTCTAATAAATTTTTTGTGATCTAAACAGAACTTTATGATTCGACTTTATCAGCTAGCTTAACACTTTGAACATATAGGTCAAAAATCAAGTTTTGAACCTAGATCACTGCCTTTTAGACATTTATGGATTCACAAGTTTAACTTAAACTATCACGAGCACATTAGCATATAATTGTGTGGGGTATGACATGTTATTTAGATTAGTATGTTTCTTTTGCTCAACTGTGAACTAGATGACCTATTAGATTGACATTTTTGCATATGAAAATAGAAAATATTGATTAGTGCTAAAAAAAAAAGAAAAAAAAAATGCTCATAATGATCAATAAAAATAAATCTTCCGCTGAGTAACTGGCCCTCTTGCCTCAGTAAGCATTGAGTGTCACATCAAAAGGTGGAAAATTCTAAGTGATCATTAAAAAGAACTTTTTGCTGAGTAACTGGCCTTCTTGCCTCAGTAAGCATTGAGTGTCACATCAAAAGGTGAAAAATTCTAAGTGGTAGCATTAAAACCAGTTAGTTTTGTAGCCTTATTGACTCGAGCTAGTAAGTCCTTAGGGGTGTCTTTACACCTAATGCCCTAAAACCATCTGGTTTGGGAGTCATTGGCTAAACACTCGTTACACGAGTCAACAAGAAAGCTTAAGGGAACTAACTTGGCAAAAATCTCATAAATAAAAATCTATGCCATATTTGTTGACTCTAATAGGAAGTTTGATGAATCTTGAGTCATCGAAACACTACACATTTGAATTTCTTGGAAACCCAATCTTTTGTGTGCTAGTTCACCACACAGCAAAGTCGAGCTTGTGATGTCTTAAATTGCCTTATGAAAGTGATTTGCGTTCAAAACTCTTATTCATTGCAAAAATATGTTTATATCTGTTAAGCATGCTCATGAATGCGCATAATAGTTTTGAAAGATCTAAACTTTTGTTGGACACTATGAACATTTGATTTATCTATTTTTTTTGTTTTAGTTTTTAATTTAATATTGCTAAGGGACTAGCAATATGTAAGTTTGGGGGTGTGATAGGTGCTTAAATATTCGTATTTAAGCCCCCTTATTTACATTTGTTAGGTCCTTAATTACGTTAATTTTATCTCTTTTACTCCATTTGTGTGTTTCACATGTGTTTTTTAGGTTTTGGAAGAAAAGAAGCAGTTTTGGCACTTAAAGGAAGAAGCCTGAAAATCCTGGAGCAGTCTCTGGTCAATCTGCGATCGATAGCACCACGCAATGCGATCGAGCGCACATTGTGATCGTGCGCACAGAAGAGGGATCGAGTGCAGCACTGCGATCGAGTGCAAGACGTGTGCGATCGAGTGCAGATATACGGGCGTGAACAGTATACTGCAGAACCCTGTTTTGGGAATAAAGAGTTTTTGTCGGTTTAGGAAATTTAGGGTTTCCTGCACCCATTAGGACTTCCCAAAGACCTATAAATACATCTGTAAAGCACACACAACAGACACCACAATTTAGAGAACACTTCTCTTAGCTTTTACTTGGAGTTGTAAGCTTTGGGAGAGAATTGATGCCTCTTCTCTCAGGTTTATTCTTCCCTTATATTTAGTTTGTATATGATGTTTACTTTAGACAGCATGTGTAACTAACTTTCTTATAGGGCTCGAATGAAGCCCTAGTTATGCTTTCTCATATATTTATGCATTTATAAATCTTTGCCAATAGCCTTTATTATGTTGCTTAACTTGATTAATGCCTACGCTTATTTAAGTTCCTCATATGTATGTGTATGGCCAGCGTATGCATGTGGTATGGACCTGTTAGTTAGATCAATTTGGATGACCAAGTCCTGGGTCTAACATTAGTAACAAGGGATTTCTTATCCGGATACCCGGGTTAATCAACATGGGAAACCTTATAAGGTTTACTGATGCTCGTGTGTGCTCGATCACAGACTGGTGTGCTCGAGCTCAAGTGCGCTCGATCCTTGGCTTGGGCACTTGAGTTCTGTTGCGTTTGATGGCGAGTCTCTGTGCTCGATCGCACTAGGCAGCTTCCAGCTCTTCCAAATTTTTCTCTCTAAGCCAGATAATTCCATAATGCTCTCTTTTCTTCAAAAACCTAAAGAACACAGAAAACACTGAAATGAAATAAAATAGCATGAATTAATACAAACTAAGAACTTAACAAATGTAAATTAAGGGGCTTAACTATGAATATTTAAGCACTTATCACACCCCCAAACTTACATATTACTAGTTCCTTAGCAATACGAAACTAAATGAAAAACAAAGAACACTAAGATAAATCCATCATTCATAGTATCCATAATTTAAGTATCACACAAAATTATGATGTTCATTCATGAGCGAGCTTAAAATATAAACCCATCTTCGCAATGAATAGGAATTTAAAAATCTAATTACTTACAAGAGGCTGGCTAAGGCATCACAAGTTTGAATCAGTGTAAAGTGAACTAGCACATAAAAATGAAGCTTCCAAATAACTCTAATGTGTAATGTCTCCATGTCTCAATATTCATCGAATGTCCCATCATAATGAACAATAATGGCATAGTTTTATTTCCTTCTTTCTTTTATTATGAGACTTTGCCATTTTTAGTTACCTTAAGCTTTCCAATTGACCTATGTAATGAGTGTTGAGTCAATGACTCCCAAACCAGATGGTTTTAGGGCATTAGGTGTAAAGACACCCCTAAGGACTTACTAACTCGAGTAAAAAAGGCTACGAAACTAAACTGACCTTAATACTATCAAGCAAAATTCCCACCTTTTGACGTGAACACTCACCGCTTATTGAGGCAGGAGGTCCAGTTACTCAGTGGAAAGTTTATCAATGATCATTATGAGCAAAATTGGCTAAACACTCACTACAAGTGTCAATTAGAAAGCTTAAATGGAACTCAACATGGCAAAGATCTCATGATGAAAGAAAAAGAAAAGAAGTAAAAACTATGCCATTTTTGTTTCGTCTAACAAGGAATTCGATGAAGGTTTGGACACCGAAACACTATACATTAGAAATATTTGGAAGTTCCATCTTTTATGTGCTAATCCACCACATACACTAAGTCAACTCGTGATGCCTTAAACTAGCGTTGTGTAAGTAATATGAACTTTTAAAATCCTTATTCATTGCAAAAATGTGTTTTTATTATAAGCTTACTCTTGAACTATCATCATGGTTTTCTGTGCAACCCAAGTTTTTAAATAAAACATGAATACTGAATTTATCTTTGTTGTTTTTCATTTAGTTTTAAGTTTTGTATTGCTAAGGGACTGTTGAGGAGAATTGACGACTCTTCTCTCGGGTTTTTTCTTTCCTTTATTTTTATTATGTGTACTTAAACTTTTAGTAAGGGCTTGGTTAAAGCCCTAATTATATTTACTAAATAAATTCGGTATTAGCGCCTTTGCGATATTTACATTATGTTGCTTAACTTGATTAATGCCTATGTTTATTTAAATTCCTCATATGTGTGTGTCTGATCAAAGTATGCATGTGGTATGGATTAGTTAGTTGAATCAATTTAGATGACTGAGTCCTGGGTTCAACAATAGTAACAAAAGAAATCCACACCAGATTCTTGGGTTAATCAACATAAGAAACCGGGAGTAGATACCATGCCCTAGGTCCCGTGTGGTTGTCGATTTCCATAGATCTTATGCTCTCTTAAGGAACAACTCAGTATACACCATGCTGAATCCCTTGAGAGAGAAAAGAGTTAGAGTAGATACCATGCCGACCTCATTGCTTAGGGAGATCAATAGCTTAAGGAGTAGATACCATGCCCTTAGGTTGACAAACATTAGGTATTCATGACATGAGTAAAGCATTGGCATACTGTTTTGTTGTGGTAGCATGATTAGTGGTGGATATGAAGTCCCTACGCCTTTATCTTTATTATTTTAAACTCAATATTTATTTCTCTTGTTTTTATTTCATTATTTTGAAACTAATTCTAAATCAAACTTTACCAATCCCTGTGGAGATGATCTTGCATTCGCACACTATACTACTAAGTTGACATTGTGCACTTGCAAGTAAAACTGTACGGTTATTAGCTCATTAATTTAGGTGGATAAATGCACAACAAGTATTTTTTTACTGTTCATAAGTAACTAAAGTTTAAAACTCTATCATTGGATCATGTGTTCAAGATTTTAAGCTCACCAATGAAATCACATCACAATATTTGTTTAAGTCAACCAAAATTTTTAAAACAACATAAGCATGCATTTATCTTCTCTTTTTAAACAATAAAAATGGGAACAAAATGTGTGTAAATGTGTCTCCCATACCCCCAAACTTAAATTACACATTGTCGCCAATGTGTGAATAACATGGAGAGAGCTATCCTGGGAGATGGAGAACTAGCTAGACTGGCATGACTCATAGCATAACCTCAAACTTGAACTAATGTACACGTTGTCCCTGAAAAATAAATACTAAAGTAATACCGAACAACAAAAAGAACTAAAAATAAACAGCAATAAGAAACTAGAAAACAATAAAAACATGAAGGATATGTTGTGGGGTGCCTCCCATGAGCGCTAAGTTTTACGTCTTCAGCCAAACGGTGCAACTGCTCACTGTTGTCCCTCATGTGATACCAACCTCCTTCATGTGTGGGTTGAGTCTTCTTTGTGCATCCCCGAGAGGAGTAGCATTAGTAGGCACAAGAGTTTTAAATGGAGGGGTGTACTTACTTGGATGCTTTGGAGAGGCCTCAAAGAGGTGCACAGCTTCAATGATGTCATCAGTAACATCTTCCGCTTCAGGCTCAATATCCGATCTTATGAAACTATGGGTAAGAGTAGTCACCAATGGATCAATGTGATGGACCTAAAAAGCTTGCTCAACAACACCTTGCATCATACAGACGTTAAAACATTTCATATCATCTTGGGGTAATTTTAATGCATCAAATATTTTGAATTCTATCTTCTCACCATTTACCTTCATACTTACAATCCCCTTTTTCACACAAATTTTTGTATCAGTAGTTCTCATAAAGGGTCTTCCTAAGATGATGGGCAAAGGCAATGGCATAGGAGATTCTTCCATATCTACTACAATAAAATCAGCACGTAAAATAAATTCACTTACCTTTACCAAGACATCCTCAAGAATACCTCATGGTCTTTTGATGCTTCTGTTTGCCAATTACAGGGTGATGGAAGTTGACTAAACCTCCCCCAAACCTAGAGTCTCGAATACAGTGTATGGTAGCAAATTGACATCCGCCCTAGATCCAGTAATGCCTGCTCAAAAAGCTGGTCACCTATCCTGCAAAGAATGGTAAAACTACCTTGATCTTTTAGCTTGGGTGGTAGTTTCCTTAACAATACTGCACTTACCTCTTCAGTTAAAGCCACTGTTTTATGCTCCTGAAACTTCATTTTATTAGTGTAACAATCTTTCAAAAATTTAGAATATGTAGGAATTTGTTGAATTGCATCTAATAAAGAAATATTAATCTCAACTTTTCTCAAGGTTGCAAAAATATCAAGCAATATATTTTCTTTCTTTGGCTTTACTATCCTTTGAGGGAAGGGTGGTGCATTCACCTTCTCTATTTCATTTATCTTTAATGTAGATGTTTTAATTGGAGATGCTTGTGCAGGCTCATCGGTTCCTATGATCTTACCATTTCTGAGAGTTGTCACGGTCTTTAGTTGCTGGTGTACTCCTAGATTAGGTAGTGTTTGGGCTGGAAATTCACCCTGCTTTCTTTCACTCAGCTCCTTAGTTAATTGCCCCACTTGTACTTCCAGTCTTTGAATAACTTGCTCATGCTTTGCATTGATTTATCTTTGCTCAGTCCAAAATTATCTTTCTTTTGCCATAAACTAATCTTGTGAAGTCATCAGCTGTTGTTGTTGAGTTGCCAATTGCCTTATAATACTTTATAGGTCACTCTTCTTTGATTCCGGAACTGATTGGGTTGCTTGTTGGGAGTTTCTTTGCTACCCTTGAAAGTTTATGGCATTCTGATTATTGTTCCATGAGAAGTTGGGGTGGTTTCACCATCATGGATTGTAGGTATTGGCATATGGATTGTTCTTGGGAGGATAGTTGTTCGGTCCTACATGGTTTGCTTGCTCTTGATCTGCAGATGAATACAAAGGGTAAGTTTTAGTAGTGTGATCAAAATGAGAACATATAGCACATACCTGGAGTTGTGTGGCTTGTGGACTAGGTGGGATATTTTGAGCAGTCATGGCTTTTATGATAATATCTAGCTTTCTTTCCATAGCAGCCATCTGATTTGGAGATCCACCATTTAAGTTCACTTCATACATGCCTTTTCTTTTTTACTCCTAATCTCCCTCTAGATGAGAATTGATGGGTGTGGTCACTTAATGTCTCAAAAAGCTCCATGGCTTATTCATTGCTCTTTTCCATCAGCACACCTCCACAACTTGAATCGACAATACCTTTATTTATGACACTCAGATCTTCATAGAAAACTTGTACCAGCTCATCTTGAGGTAGATTGTGATGTGGACACTTGAGAAGCAGCTCATTGAAGTGTCCCCATGCTTCAAAGAAAAGGTCTCCATCTCTTTGTTGGAAAGATCGAATCTCCTTCCTCATTTGTCTTGTTTTTTGTGCTAGGAAAAACTTCCATAAGAACCTACTGGATAGCTCTTCCCAGGTATGGATAGAAACTGTAGGCAATGAATTGTACCACAACAAAGCATTATTTTTCAATGAAAAAGGGAAAAAAATAAACCTGATTCCCTTTTGATCTAAGCCTTAGATGTGCTAGAACTTGCAGAGACCAAAGAATTCTCGAAGATGCAAGTGTGGATCCTCAGAAGGTGTACCCCTGAAGTGAGTCAAAACACTGAGTATCTGCGAGGATATGCAATAATTGCCTTTTGCCTTCGATTGATAAGCAATGCATGAGGGCTGGTTGAGGTTCTGTGGGATGAAGGATTGTTTCATGGGTCTTTGCTCTGGTGGTGGTTGGTTGTCAAGCTGTTCCGCAATCGGTGCTTATCCCTCGAATTCTTCTTCTTCCTCCTCAACATTGTCTCTAAGCCTTTGTCAAATGGTCCACTCAATCTCTGTATCGAGTGGGAAGATGGTTATATTCCTGGATCGAAGCCTTTGCATGAATAAGCTAGAACTCTTCAGTGCAGCAGCTTCAGTACTGCTATTCAGGTAGTTTCTGGACTTTTTACGCTCGATCGCTACGGACTTGCACTCGATCGCAATGCCAGGAATTACTCTACTGAAAACTGAAACAGAAAAATAGAAAACAAAAAGAAGAAATAAATTAGATTTTTTTTTATAAAAATAAAATAGAACAGAATAATAAAACTAACAAAAATAATTCTAAGTAGAATTTAACGCAATCCCCGGCAACGTCACCAAAAACTTGTTGTGCAAAAATCTACCTAAATTAATATGCAAATAATTGAACAGTTTTACATGTAAGTGCACAAGGTCAACGTAGTAGTATAGTGTGCAAATGTGAGATTATCTCCATAGTGATTGGCAAATTTTGCTTTAGAATTAATTTCGTAATATAAAACGATAGAAATAAATATTGAGTTTGAATCGATAATAATAAAAGCGTAGGGATTTGATATCCACCACTAATCATGCTATCATAATAAAACAATATGCCAATGCTTTAATCACATTCTGAATACCTAATGTTTGTCAACTTAAGGGCATGGTGTATACCCCTTAAGCTATTGATTTCCTTAAGTAACAAGTTAGGCATGGTGTATACTCAAACTCTTTTCTTTCTTATAGGATTTAGCATGATGTAAACTAAGTTGTTCCTTAAGAAAGCATAATATCTATGGAAATCGACAAACACACGAGACCTAGGGCATGGTATATGCTCCCAGTTTCCCATGTTGATTAACCAAAGAACCCTGCGTGGATTTCTTTTGTTACTATTGTTAAACCCAGGACTCGGTCATCCAAATTGATTTAACTAACTAGTCCATACCACATGTATATGTTGATTAGGCAAACACATATGAGGAATTCAAGAAAACAAGCATTAATTAAGTTAAGCATCATAATATAAATATCGCGAAGGCGCCAACACTGAATTATTGAGTAAACATAATTAGGGCATCAATCAAGCCCTAATAAGAGTTTAGTTACACATGAGTTTGATGCTGAACATCTTCATAAAATAAAATTAAGAGAGAAGAATAAACTAGAAAACACTATGGTGAAAAGTCGTCAATTCGTCTCCAAAAATCTCTCTTCGAATCCCCCCTATTTCTGTGTTTACAAACCTATTTATAAGGTTTAGGGAAATCTGGAAACCTTAAACTCATAAAACAAAACCCTACCCTTACTTTTCAAAATAGGTTTTACCGTTTTGCTATTTACCGATGCTCATGTGCGCTCGATCACAGACTGGTGTGCTCGAGCGCTGGTGCGCTCAACCTTTCTTCTTATGCACGTGAGCACAGGTGCGCTCGATCCTTGGCTTGGGCACTTAGTGCTGTTGCGCTCGATCGCGAGTCTCTTTGTCGATCGAACTAGGCAGCTTCCAGCTCTTCAAGATTTTGCTCTGTAAGCCAGATAATTCCATAATGCTCCATTTTCTTCAAAAAGCTAAAAGAACACAGAAATGAAATAAAATAGCATGAATTAACACAAATTAAGAAATTAATAAATGCAAATTAAGGGGCTTAAATATGAATATTTAAGCACTTATCAAATAGCAAGAAACCATACACAAAGGATCCCACTTTAAAAAGGGAACCACTGGTGTGTTATGGTTGCAAGAAGCCCGATCACATCAAGGCTGATTGTACAGCGACAAGCAAACCATAGAGCTTCAAAAAGAAAGCTATGATTGCAACAACTTGGAGTGATGACGAAGAAGAAGAATCCTCGGACAATGAGGTCAGATACAAGGAGATTCCAACCTATGTCTAATGGCAATCGACGACGAAAATGATGTATCAAATTCTTCCCCTTCTAATAATAACATTGTTAGTAATAGTGAAGAATTAATAGAGGTCATAAATGAAATGTATGAAGAATTGAAGAAATTCTATTCAAAGAACACCATTCTAAAAACAGAGGTGTCATCTCTTTCTAAAGAGATGGAAGGCTTAAAGGAAGAAAAAGAAAAACTATCGTCCTTGCTTTATAATTCTTCTTAAGATTTTCTTAAAGATGAAAATGAAAAGTTAAAGAAGAAAATAATGGAATTGAATGGCACTATATCAAGACTTATGCTTGGAAAAGAAAAGCTAGATGAAGTGCTATCTTGCCAAAGATTAAGTGGAGGAAAATTTGGCTTGAGTTATTCTCCATTAGGCAAGAAAAAATAAAAAAATGCCTTATTCATGAAAGCATCATGTGTGAATGAAGTCTCTACTTCAAAGACCATTAGCAAGGTTAAAAGCACTCCTTCAATGAATGCTAGTACGTCTAAAAATACTAATTCTAATGCATATACAAGAATTAAGCATCCTAGAAATACTCATTCATATATGTATGCTCACTTAAGAAATGCAAATGCTAGGAACAATCATTCAAGAAATGCATATACACATCCTAGGAGTAACCACTATATGAATCTTAGAGATAATATGTATACTCAAAACTTGCACACTACACATGCATATCCTAGGAATTACCATCATGTGTATCCTAGAAATAACATGCATGTTCACAACAATACAAGCATATATCCTAAAAATCACCATCATACATTTCTTAGAAATGACATGCATGTTTATAATCTTCACAATAGAAACATGCATCCTAGGAATACTCATCCAATGAGCTATAGACATGCACAACTAAGACATCCTAGAAATTTCAATAACTATTATCCTAGGATCATGCATCATTAACATGTCTAAAAATATATAACACCTTACATTGTTAAGAAAGTATGGGTCCAAAAAAGAACTGTATTTTCCAGGACTAACCCCAAAGGACCCAAGAAATTTTGGGTACCTAAGAGTGCAATTGTGTATCCTTTTGTGATGTAGATATGTCTCCACACCAAAGAAAAAGTTAACTGTTGGTACCTTGATAGTGAATTCTCAAAGCACATGACCGGTGATCAAAGTGTTTTCAAATAGCTAACTCTAAGATATGGGGAACATGCCACCATTGGAGACAACACAAAGATAAAGATCATTGGGAATGGAAAAGTTTGTAACAATTTCTCAACCATTGACCAAGTATTATATGTGCAAGGCCTTAAACCAAACTTACTAAGTATTAGTCAACTATGTGACAAAGGTAATAAAGTCATATTTGAAACCTCTCATTGTCTAATTGTAGACATCAAGAGTAACAAGCTCAAGTTTGTTGGCCATAGACACGAAAATGTCTACATAGTGGATTTAAGATCCTTGCATTCGGAAAATTAAAAAGGTTTTCCCGCTTTTAGTGAAAACCCATGGCTATGGCATAGAAGGCTTGGTCATATGAATATCGATTTGCTGAAAATCATTTCAAGAAAAGATTTAGTCATTGGACTTTTAAAAATCAAATTTGAAAAAGACAAGGTGTGTGACATGTTGGTATTTTTCTAAGGTTTAAACATGGTTGGAAGAGGTCAAGCATAAAGTCATTGAAGCCTCAGCACACTTGGAGTATGCCTCAGCATAAAGCTAGAAAAAGGTGTGTGCATCAGGTCAGGCCATGACCCTGCTCTTCCCGGGCTGCGGTGCCCAGAAGGTGGAGTGCTAGAGGAGGAGGCCAGGACACGGCACCCCCTACCCAAGGCCGCGGTGCCCAGAACCTTGAGGAAGTGTGATCTGCCTTAGGTTGCAGCGCCCCCTGTTCTAGGCCGCGGAGCTAGGCACAATGATGCACACATGTGTAAATCTCTTCCATAGTTCGTGAGACATGTCTAAAATGAACAACTTAACTAAGGAATGATCAAAGGCTATGGTTGATAGGTCATCAAGATCTAAGGGTGGAGAATGACACTCAAGATTGGACAAGAAGTTGGTGAACTATATAAAGGGTCACCTAGTTTCATTCTCAATAACAATATGACATAACTTGTGATCAAAAGTGAGAGAATTTTAAAGAGTGCAAAGAAACAAAATAATAGAGACTTATTTGTAAGGCTGGTTGTTTAGAAGAGTAAGTAGAATAGAAAGAAGATTGAAGGGCTTGTCAAGGGAATTTTCTTGGGAAAATTCCAAGGTTAGTTCTTATCACTTTTTGTTTCTTCTTCTTCTTTGTTTTTTCAAGAACTTAGGCTTCTTGAGAGGGGTTGCTGTGATTGTAAAAGAACCATTGATTAGTGGAGAGAGTTCAGGTGAACTCACAGGGATGTAGGCTATTTTCGAACCTCGATAACAAATCGCTTGTCTTCTTTCTTTCTTTCTTTCATTTCTGTTTCTGATTCCTAATCTTTACAAGTCATTCTAGACTTGGGTGTTTGGAAAATCACCACCTGGGCATCTTGTCAAGGTGATTTCCAATAGTGGTATTAAAGCCAGAAGAGCTAGTACAGCCGGGCGTCGGAGCAAGAACAAAAGGTATCGGAGCAAGACTCCAAGAATTAAAGAACAAACTTCTTGGGTGATTCAAGAATGGAGTAAAGATCAAAATCAGATCGTGTTCTTGAGGTTGATTCAAGAACAGTTTTGAGATCAATCTTTGATCGTGTTCTTAAGGTTTAGAAGAAGTTGGAAAGCATTAGTGGGTGCTGCATAAATCTAGGATCATCAACGCAAGATGGGTTCAAATTTCATTGTTGAGAAGTTTGATGGAAAATGAGATTTTTCCCTGTGGAAGCGGAAGATCAAGGCTGTTCTTATGCAACAAAAGGTGGACTTGGCTATTGGAGAAGATGATACTTTTCCTGTAAGTATCACAGAGGACCAGCGGATTGAGATGAAGAAGATGGCTTATAGCACCATTTTCTTGCACATGTCGGATAGTGTCACAAGGGAGTGCGGAGACTCGGAAGATCCTGCTGTCGTATGGAAGAAACTAGATGAGTTATTTCTTACCAAAACTCTCCCTAACAAGATTTATCTTCTTAAAAGAATCTTTGCTTTTAAAATGGATCCTAATAAAGAGTTACAAGATAATCTTGATGTCTTTAATAAACTAGTTCAAGATTTGGCTAGTTGTAGTATTAAATTCCCAGATGAACAATTGGCTGTTATGTTATTAAATTCTCTTCCTGATTGTTTTGATAGTTTAATTAATGCAATTGAATATGGAAGAGATACAATAACTAAAGAAATTGTGGTCAATGCTATAAAGGCTCATGATTTCAAAGCCAAGAGTAGGGAGGCATCAAGTGGGGAAGGGTTGTTTGTAAGAGGAAGGCCAGCAACTCGGAATGGCAGTAGCAACCATGGCAACTACCGGGAGATATCAAAGGATAGAGGGCAGAGCCATGGGAGATCTTATTCCAAATCAAGATTTGGAGGAAAGAAGTGCTTCTACTACAACAAGGAGGGTCACTTCAAGAAAGATTGCAAGAAGAGGTTATAGGATGAGAGAGGGAGAAGCCATACCAATAATGGAGAGGCTTCGATTGCCAAAGGAGAACAGCAAGATGATGTTCTTGTTGTTTGCTCAAATGTAAGCAGGAGGCAAGGCAGCGAGAAATGGATTCTGGATTTCGGGTGCACTTATCACATATGCCCTCATAAGGAATGGTTCAAGAATTTCAAGGAAATCAATGATGGAAGGGTTTTCTTGGGGAATGAAAATTCTTTCCAAGTGAGGGGGATTGGAGACATCCAGTTGAGGATGTTTGATGGAGTCACAAGGCTGCTGCGGAATGTGAGGTATCTTCTAGATTTAAAGAGGAATTTGATCTCATTGGGGCAGCTAGATTCCATGGGGTATACATACAAAGCAGAGGGGGGAAAGATCAAGGTGACCAAGGGATCTTTGGTAGTGATCAAAACAGCAATAAAAGATTGACTCTATGAGATGATCGGAGAGACGAAAATCAAGGATCAAGTAGCAAGCTTGATGGCTGAGATGGAGAGGGCAGTCCTTTGGCACACTAGCTTGGGACATATGAGCGAAAGGGGCCTGCAAGTTCTTATCAAGGATGGTCTACTTGGAGGAGACAAAGTAGAGAAATTGGATTTTTGCGAGTGTTGCATTCTTGGGAAGCAACACCGGTCAGCTTCAACACCGGAGTCCACAAGTCTAAGGGCATTCTTGACTTCATTCATTCGGACCTTTGGGGACCAGCAAGAACACCAACACAGGGAGGTAACTTTTACTTTCTATTTTTAATTGATTATTATTCAAGAAAGGTTTGGGTTTATTTGCTTAAAAATAAATCAGATGCTTTGAATAAATTTGTTGTGTGGAAAAAGTTGCTGGAGACTCAAACGAGTAGGGCAATTAAGGATTTACAAACCGATAATGGCTTAGAATTTTGTAATAAGGATTTTGATAAATTATATGAATTTAATGGCATTCTAAGGCATAGAACGGTTGTAAAAACACCTCAGCAAAATGGAGTTGCTGAGAGGATGAATAGGACCCTTATGGAAAAAGTTAGGTGCATGTTAATAGGATCCGGTTTACCAAAATATTTTTGGGGGGAAGCTGTGTCTACTGCTGCATACTTGGTAAATAGATCAACCTCTAGAGCTTTAGAGCTCAAGAATCCCATAGGGATGTGGAGTGAAAAACTCCCTGAGTTGAGCAACCTTAGGACTTTTGGGTGTGCTGCATTTGCACATCAAAAGGATGATAAACTTAACTCAAGGTCTAGAAAATGTGTATTTCTAGGGTATGGTGATGGGGTTAAGGGGTATAGGTTGTTGTCCTTAGAACCAAAAGGAATGAAACTCATAATAAGTAGGAATGTTATTTTTAATGAATTATTATTCCATACTTGGAGAAAACTAACCCTGCCGGGGCTAGTGAGCAAACCAATCCGAAATTTCTGGAGCATCACATCAAGGAGAATTCGGTTCAGGTAGAGCAAGGAAGGCAAGAGGGTTCGGACCAGGTAAAGCACATTGATGAAGGCCAAGCTCAGGACACTCAAGAGGAGGCTGAACTGGAAGGGGTTGATGCAGCAAGTCAGAATGACTACCAGCTCACAAGGGACTGGGAAAGGAGGGTGGTTAGACCACCTTTGAGATATGGGTTTGCGGATGCTAATGTAGCAGCTCCTTGGACAGAAAGAGGAAGGTTGAACCAAAAACTTACATGGATACCATGGATTGTAAGGATTCGTCAAAGTGGCAGCTAGCTATGGAGGAAGAAATGGATTCTTTGACGAAGAACAACTCTTGGGTATTGGTGCCCACACCAGAAAAACAGAGAGTTGTGGATTGTAGATGGATCTACAAGATCAAAGAAGGGAATACTCCAGGAGGTGAAGTCCGGTATAAAGCTAGGCTGGTGGTGAAGGGGTTCACAAACAAAGAAGGCATAGATTTCAGTGAAATCTTCTCACCGGTTGTGAAGTATAAGACAATACGAATAGTATTGGCAATGGTGGTCTAATTTGATTGGGAAATTGAGAAAATGGATGTGAAGACAACATTCTTACATGGAGGGCTTGATGAGACCATCTATATGAGGCAACCCGAAGGCTATGAGGAAGAAAGGCGGGGAGAGTTGGTGTGCAAATTGAAGAAATCTCCATATGGCCTGAAGCAATCACCTCGACAATGGAATAAGAGGTTTGATTCCTTTGTAATCAGCTTGGGTTTCATGAGGAGCTACTATGATTCGTGCTTGTACTACAAGGGGCAGAAGGTTGAGGAAGTGGTGATCATCCTCATCTATGTTGATGATATATTGCTGGTTGGGAGCAGCATGGAGAGGATAAAAGAATTAAAGTCTCAACTCAATGAGGAGCTTGAGATGAAGGATCTTAGCCATGCACAGAAGATCCTTGGGATGAATATCATTTGAGAAAGAGAGAAAAACAGATTGAAGATTTCCCAGACTTCCTACATAGAGAAAATGATATCTAAGTTCTCTATGGAAGATAGCAAACCAGTGAAGGTTCCTCTTGCTAGTCATTTCAAGTTCTCCAGCAATCAATGTCTGAGATCGGAGGTGGAGAAGAAGGAAATGGAAAAAGTCCCTTACTTTAGTGCTGTTGGTTCTGTTATGTTCACCATGGTAAGCATGATTACACCTAAAGTATAACGCGGTAGTTGCAGCATAGCTTTGGGGTTTCGATTCCACAAGGAGACAAACGATCTACAAGAGAAAGTGCAAACCTTAAAACGAACGATAAAAGTTAAACGAGAGAATTTGAGTTTTGATAGTGAAGTAATTGAGAGCAAATTATGTAATAAATTGAGAATAATAATAGATAATCAACAAGGTTCCGGGAATCCTCCTTAGGTTCGTTGCCTTATTCCAATCTTGTTTAAGTTGTTTTTATCTCAATTGCGTGTTTCACATCCCAAACAAGCAATTGGTGAATATTCAATTAAAGCACATATATAAACCCTAATGCAATTGATATGAAATACTCGTTACTTTCGAGTTAAACATTCATGACCTATCCTATAGATTTATCAAGAAACGACAATATATCTTTAACAATGATATTGCAGTAATGGACAAACCTAAAAGATAAGTCTACCGGACTCAATCATACCCTAACAACATGACATAAGAGGAACATGACATAAGTCTACCGGACTCAATCATACTGGACTCAATTCACTTCTTTTTTCTTTTTTTTTTGGTATAAGAACATTCACCTCATTTTTCATTCTTTTCTTTTCCACAACGCCTAACTTATCTCCTTTAATATTCTTGGGTTATGGTAGTAATATTTTTTCATATTTCCATCATTACTCCTCTTAAGTGCTTCTCAACAAATGTGTACAACTAAGTTCTTTTAAAAGAAGGATAAAAATAAAATATTTTTAGGCTCATAAGGGTAAGTAAATGGGTTTTTGAAAGAAACAAGGCACAAATTCTTTTTCAAGAAAAAGGCTCAAACAGGTGACTAGTGATAGATATAGCATGGATAAGTTTGAAAGGCTCAAATGGTTCAAAAATGGCCTGTATCATATCCTAAGCAATGTGCATTCTAGGAATTCGCCTCAAGTGATTATTAAATAAGTTCTAGAGCTTGTCGAGACCGCAAAAGTATTCACAAAACAATCACACATAAAACTTCTCTAAATGCTTTAGACTAATCATACAATCTTACCGCAAACTATAGTCTCAAACCAAATAAAGATTGACACTTAAATTATTCTCAAACCAAAGCAAGATATAACTTCTTCTAAATGCTATATGCTATCTCAATTAAGCTCATATCATTGAAATGTGAATTATATCCAAGGCTAACACAAAGCATGCAAAAAACAAACAAAAATGGAAAATGACACCAAGCAGTTCAATGAAAAAAAATGTATGGAAACAAAGAGATGTGTTTCCTCCACCCCCAACTTAAAAATTTCATTGACCTCAATGTAAAAGAAAGTGTAAAGGAAACTCCATTTGTAGCCAAAAGTGCACAGAAGCTGAAAATTGTGCTCCACCATTTGAACTGCTTCGTGTATTTGTCCTTGAAAAAAAAATACTAAGTTAATACTGGAAAACAGAAGAAAAAAAATACGAATAATAAACAAGAAAAAGAAATATGAAAACAATAAAAATAAAAGGATATGCTGTGGGGTGCCTCCCATTAGCGCTAAGTTTTACGTCTTTAACCAGACGCTCTTATTCCTTCCTAGACAAACATGAGCTGAATGCACCAGCAACTGCTTCACTGTCAAATTGGGTGCTTGTATGCTTTGAAGAGGCCTCAAGGATGTCATCAGTAACATCTGCAGATTCAGGCTCAATATATGCTCTTGTAAAACCATGGATGTGGATTGACTCCAATGGATTAAGGTGATGGACCTTTTCCATGGGTGTAGTCAATCATATATACTTGGTGGTTCTCGTCCACATCCTCTGATTTGTTCGGTGTTGGGATGTGTAATGACTTACCACTTAGTGTCACCATGGCATTCACCTCCTTCAAATTCTTTTATGCCATGTGTTGTCCATGGTGTGTGGACTGAGCTTGGGAAGGGAACTTACCTCGCTCATTCACACTCAAAATGCTCATCAATTTGGACACTTAGCTCTTTAGATCCTTATGTTCTTCAACAACCTGGGTAATTAAAGATTCAAGCCTTTGATTAGTTTTACCCTGTGCCTCAATAAAAGCATGCAAAGTGTCTTCTAAGGGTCTCCTAGTAGGTGCAGGTGCATGATATGGTGCAGGATATGATCTAGGGGGTTGTGTAGGCAGCTGGTTTTCAGATTTCCAGCTAAGATTGGGGTGATTCCGCCACTCCGGATTATAGGTATCAGAGAAAGGTGAAAAAGGCTTCTTATACATACCGAAGGCATTACATTGCTCCTCATACACCCCTCTCATCTCTACAAATATGGGACATTCTTGGGCGAGATGATCTACCCTGCCACACACAAAACATGGTTCAAAGGACCTTGCATGATTAGCTACGTGTGTTAGCTGTAAGCTCTTAGTCTTTAACACATCTAATTCCCTAGTGAGCATCTCGACTTTAGCTTTTAGGTTGTCCTCTTCCCTAAGATGGTAAATTTCACCACCACTTTGGTTTCCTATAGGTCGTGACCTGTTTGTGCTTTCAGTAGCACTAGGTCCAGTCCAAGTGTGAGCTTTTTCAGCAAGCTCATTGAGGTATTCTATGGCCTCATCAGGATCTTTTTTTAAAAAACTCACCATTACACATCATCTCTACAAATTGGCACTCCCAATATATAAGTCCCTCATAAAAATAGCTCACTAAGCGCCAAGTCTCATACCCATGGTGAGGGCACATACTCAACAACTCCTTAAATCTCTCCCAAGACTGATACAAAGTCTCACTATCCTTTTGTGCAAAGGTGGAGATTTGCCTTTTTAAAGCATTGGTCTTATGTTGGGGGAAATATTTATTAAAGAAAATCCGAGTCATCTCAGTCCACGACCCAATAGATCGTGGTCTCAGTGAGTATAGCCAACTCTTAGCTCTATCCTTCAAAGTGAAAGGAAAGAACTTAAGTCTCACAATGTCAACAATTGGATCTTGACTATGAAAAGTCGTAACTACTTCCTCAAATTCCCTAATGTGCACATATAGGTTTTCACTTTCCAAGCCATGAAACGTAGGGAGTAATTGTATCATCCCTATTTTAAAATCTAAATGGCGAGTATTGGCTGGAAACATGATGCATGTGGTGTGGCTATGCGTGTAGGGTGGAGGTAATCCTAAAGGGTCCTAGGGCACTGGTATTCACGTTCATTCATTTCTTCGGGACTAGATGGATTGTCAAATAAAGGATTTAGAAAAGAATTTAATTCTGACTCTAACACAGGCCTACAAGCAAATCTACCTAGAGTGTCTCTATATCTGGCCATGCAAGATCACAAAATAATAACAATACTATAAAACGAAAGAATAAAAAAAATAAAAAAAATAATGCAGCAAGCTAAAAGAAGGAACAAAGTTACCTTCTTTACAAACTACTGAAAGGAAAAAAACTATCTACAATTTTTCTACCGTTTTGTCTCAAAGTTGACAAACTTCCTTGTACTTAAGAGCGTCTCCCCGGCAATGGCGCCAAAATTTGATTACACCCAAAGTATAATGCGATAGTTGCAGCACAGCTTTGGGGTGTCGATTCCACAGGGAGACAAGTGATCTACAAGAGAAAGTGCAAACCTTAAAACGAACAATAAAAGTTAAACGAGAGAATTTGAGTTTTGATAATGAAGTAATTGAGAGCAAATTATGTAATAAATTGAGAATAATAATAGAGAATCAACAAGGTTCCGGGAATCCTCCCTAGGTTCGTTGCTTTATTTCAATCTTGATTAAGTTGTTTTTATCTCGATTGCACGTTTCATATCCCAAACAAGTAATTGGTGAATATTCAATTAAAATACATATATAAACCCTAATGCAATTGATATGAAATACTCTTTACTTTCGAGTTAAACATTCATGACCTATCCTATAGATTTATCAAGAAACGACAATATATCTTTAACAACAATATTGCAGTAATGGACAAACCTAGAAGATAAGTCTACTGGACTCAATCATACCCGAACAACATGACATAAGAGGAGCATGACTAAACTTATATCAAAAGGAAAGATACAATCACCAGATTAAGAGAAAATCTTCTAATTAGATTAGAGAGTAAATCATAAAAATGTTTGACAATAAATCCCAATTAAAACTGAACCAATAAAGGAAAATAAAGAACAACTACACCTAAGGATTCATCCTATCGCCTTGCTTGGAGATTAGTTGGCCATGGGGGAGAATGCGGCAGCTCTCCCTTGAGTTTTTTGGCCTTCGATCCTCTTCCTCGATCCCTTCTTCTCAAACCCTAAGTGATCTATTTACATTTAAAAAGTTCCAAGGGTGTTCTAGGGTTTAAACAAGCATTAAAGTCCTATTTAGGTCAAAACTCGGAGACAAAATCTCATGTGCGCGCCTAGGCTCAGCCTTGTGGGTGCCTAGGCTTTGCCTTAGATCAGGGTTTGTGAGGGTGCTGGGCACCGCGACCCTCTCTTTTGGGCACCTAGGCACTGACTCTTGTTTCTTCTGGGCACCTAGGCTTGCCCTGATGCTAATTTGTGGAGGTTCTGGGCGCCTAGGCTTGCTTTCTAGGTGCCTAGGCTTGGCCTGGTGCTAAAAACTCTTCATCTTATCCTTTCCAGAAGCACTCCTTCACTCTGATATGCATGGAATCTTCGAGCTTTAAGCAATGATAGCTTTTCCATCTCTTTTAAACATAAAATATCTGAAAATGCACCGAAATAGATCAATGATCCAATAATGACACTTTAGAGTTGTTAACGTATAAAAGTGCAATTAAAACTAGATCAACTCTAAAATACTAACAATTAAGTACCGTTAAGATGCATTTTATGGCTCTCATCAAAGCACTAGACCTGATATTTCTCATACAATAAGTGTTCTCAGCAAGTTTATTAGTAATCCCGTAAGGAGCATTGGCTTGGGGTGAAGTGGCTGCTGAGGTACTTGAAGGGAAGCCCAGAAGTGGGGCTGATTTATGAGAAGAGGGGTAAGTCCATCTGTCTTGAGGGTTATGCAGATTTGGACTATGGAGCAGACCGGGATAAAAGAAGATCGATTACCTTTTACTTCTTCAACTTAAACGGATGTTGTGTAAGTTGGAAGGCTCAGTTGCAGCCCGTGGTAGCACTCTCAACAACTGAGGCTAAGTACTTAGCAGCAACAGAAGCCATAAAAGAGGCTATGTGGTGCAAAGGGTTATTGGAAGAGTTGAAGGTCCTAGAAGATCAGGTTATGGTGTTTTCGGATAGTCAAAGTGCATTGCATTTGTGTAAAAATCCGATGTTCCATGAGATGACAAAGCACATGGATGTTCGGTATAATTTCATTCGAGAAAATGTTATGGAATAATGCATTCATATGGACAAGGTATATACGGAGGCAAATCCTGCAGATTTAGGCACCAAGGTTCTACCCCTAAGTAAGTTCAATCGTTGCCTTGGACTACTTAGGATTGGAGTCAGTTGATTGCTGAATCAAGATGAGTTTGGATCCTGACGTTCTCTACACAATGGTTTGGGTTTAAACACTTAGATAAAGGTAGAGATTGTTGGTATTTGTCTAAGGTTTAAACATGGTCAAGGTTTAAACAAGGTTGGAAGAGGTCAAGCATCAAGTCATTGAAGCCTCAGCACACTTGGAGTGTGCCTCAGCACAAAGCTGGAAAAAGGTGTGTGCATCAGGTTAGGCCATGGCTCTACTCTTCCCAAGCCACAATGCCCAGAAGGTGGAGTGCTGGAGGAGGAGGCCAGGCCACGGTGGCCCCTACCCAAGGCCGCGGCGCCAGAACCTTGAGGAAGTGTGATCTGCCATGGGCTGCGATGCCTCCTGTTCTAGGCCGCGACGCCAGGCACACTGATGCACACATGTGTAAACCTCTTCCATGGTTCATGAGACATGTCTAAAATGCATAACTTGACTAAGAAATGATCAAAGGCTATGGTTGATTGGTCATCAAGATCTAAGGGTGGAGAATGACACTCAAGATTGGACAAGAAGTTGGTGCACTATATAAAGGGTCACCTAGCTTCATTCTCAATAACAATGTGACATAACTTGTGATCAAAAGTGAGAGAATTGTAAAGAGTGCAAAGACACAATACAAGAGAGTCTCATTTGTAAGGCTGGTTGTTTAGAAGAGTGAGTAGAATCGAAAGGGGATTGAAGGGCTTGTAAAGGGAATTTTCTTGGGAAAATTCCAGGGTTAGTTCTTATCACTTTCTGTTTCTTCTTCTTCTTTGTTTCTTTAAGAACTTAAGCTTCTTAGAGAGAAGTTGTTGTGATTGTAAAAGAACCATTGATTAGCACAGAGAGTTCAGGTGAACTCACGGGGACGTAGGCTATTGCCGAACCTCGATAACAAATCGCTTGTCTTCTTTCTTTCTTTCTTTCATTTCTGTTTATGTTTTTGATTCCTAATCTTTACAAGTCATTCCAGACTTGGGTGTTTGGAAGATCACCACCTGGGAATCTTGTCAAGGTGATTTCTAACATGATGCTTATCAAATGGGAAAACAAACTAGAATTTATTTTAAATAAAAAAATGTAGTCTGAACTACTAGACCATTGGAACTTTTGCATATGGACTTATTTAGTCCAATAAGTACCATTAGTCTAGGTGGCCATCAATATGCTCTTGTTATTGTTGATGACTATTCAAGATATACCTTTGTTATCTTTATTGCTTACAAGGATGAAGCTTATAAAGGTTTTGAAAACTTTTGTAAAAAGGTTCAAAATGAAAAAAGAATTTGAATTTCAAGAATTAGAAGTGATCATAGAAAAGAATTTGAAAACCAAAGCTTTTCAAAAATTTGTGATGAAAATGGAATTGATCACAACTTTTCAGCTCCTAGAACTCCTCAACAAAATGGATTTGTTGAGAGGAAAAATAGAGTTCTAGAAGAATTTACAAGAACAATGCTTTATGAAAATAACTTGCCAAAATACTTTTAGGCAGAAGCTGTAAACACCTCTTGCTATATCTTAAACATAATATTAATTAGGCCTATACTTAACAAAACTCCATATGAATTATGGAAAGGTAGAAAACCTAATATCTCTGTTGGAAATCACCTTGATAAGATGCCCAGAGGTGATCTTCCAAACACCCAAGTCTAGAATGACTTGTAAAGAAAAGATACACCAAACGAAGCAAAGAAAGAAGACAAGCAATTGTTATCGAGGTTCGGTAATAGCCTACGTCCCTGTGAGTTCCTCTGAACTCTCTGCACTAAATCAATGGTTCTTTAAAATCCAGCAACCCTCTTCAAGAAACCTCAAGTTCTTGAAGAAACCAAGAAGAGAACAAAGAAGATGATAAGAACTATTACAATGCTCTCTATCTATACTACTCTTTCTTCTTTAAAACTAGCCTCTCTACAATGAGTCCCTCTTGTATGTCTGTGTCTTTGCACTCTCACACAATTTTCTAATTCATACATATGTCTCACAAGTTACATTACATCTTACTTGTGTTATCACACTCTTGAGATTGAACCTAGGTGACCCTTTATATAGTGCACCACTTCTTGAACCTATCTTGAAGTTAATCTCCACCCTTCGATCTTGATGGGCAATCAACCTTAGCAATCCATCAATTCTAAGTGATCCTATATGTTTTAACCTTGCATCCATGCACTTAACAGAGGGCTAAAACAAGCTGTCAGTGTGTGCATCAGTGTGCCTAGTGCCTAGGCGCTGAAAAAGGGGCGGTGCGACGCTAGGCAAACACCCTTTTCATCGCTTGCTGGGTGATGCGACGCTGGTGAAGGAGAGGTGTGGTGCACACTGATGCTGACCCTCTTTCCGCTATGCGCACACTGGTGCGTACACATTTTCCATTTTGTGTGCTGAAGCACACACACTAGTGTGTGTTCCTTTTCCTTGCTCCAAAGTGCCGCGCACACTTGTGTGCACTCATTTACCATGCTGAAATTTACTCTCCCACCTTTTTTTTAAACCTTAACCATGTTTAAACCATGTTTAAACCTTAGAAAAATACCAACAATATCTACCTTTGTCTAAGCGTTTAAACCCGAACCATTGTGCAGAGAAATTCAGGATCCAAACTCATCTTGAGTTATCAATCAACCGACTCCATTCCTAAGAAGTCCAAGGCAATGATTGGACCTTCTTAGAGGTAGAACCTTGGTGCAGGACTTTCCTCCATGGTCTTCATGTCAACATGAATGCATCCTTTTGTACCGTTTTTCAGAATGCAATGATACCAAACATCCATATGCTTCGTCCCGTCATAGAACACCGGATTCCTCCACAAGTGCCACGCAATTTGGCTATCCAAAGACACCACCACCTGCTCTTTTAGGACCTCCCACTCGTCCAACAACCCTTTGCACCCTATAGCCTCCTTTATGGCTTCCGTAGCTGTTATGCATTCTACCCCAGTTGTTATGAGTGCTACCACTGGCTGCCACTAAGCCTTCAAGTACCTCAGTATCCACTTCATCCCAAGCCAACACTCTTTTTCGGGATTACTCACAAATTTGCTGAGAACACCAATTGCCCGAGAAATCCTTATCCTGTTTCTCTTTCTTTCCCAGATTATTCTCATCCCAAGAATCTTTTGTGCAAGGCTGAGATCCTTCCTTTCAAACTCCTTAAAGAGTTGAGATGTAAACCTTTCCATCCTCTTCTTGCTGTTTCGAACCAACAGCACATCAATGACATAGATGAGGATACTCACCATCTTCTCCACCTTGTGTCCAAGTGAGAAAGTTTCTATGAAATCTATGTCTCTTCTTCATGTGAACCCTTTCGCCACTAGCCTAGCCTTGTTCTAGACTTCATCTCCTGGAGGGTACCCTTCTTTGATCTTGTAAGTCCACTTACAATCCACAACTCTCTGATTTCCCGGAATGTGCACCAATTCCTAGAAGTTGTTCTTCCTCAAAGAATCTATTTCTTCCTCCATAGCTAGCTTCCATCTTGGCGAATCCTTACATCCCATGGCATCAATGTAAGTCTCTTGTTCACTCATCTCTCATTCTGTCCAAGGAGCTACTGCATTCGTAGCATCTGCAAAACCATATCTTGAAGGTGGTCCGACCAGCCTTCTTTCCTGGTCTCTTGTAAGCTGATAGTCATTCCGACTCCTGTCATTATCAACTTCCAGTTCAACCTCCTCACGAGTATCCTGAGCTTGGCATTCATCAATGGGCTCTACCTAGTCCAAACCCTCTTGTCTTCCTTTCTCTACCTGAACTGAATCTTCCTTGATGCTATACTCCACCAATACCGAACTGGTTTGCTCACTAGCCCCTACAAGGTTAGTTTTCTCCAAATAGGGAAATAAAAATTCATTAAAATTAACATCCCTACTTATAATGAGTTTCAATCATTCTTTCTCTAAGGACCACAACCTATATCCCTTAGCCCCTTCCCCATATCCTAGAAACACACATTTTCTAGATCCTGGGCTAATTCTATCATCCTTTTGTTGTACATACGCAGCACACCTAAAAGTTCTAAGGTTGTCCAACTCAAGGGGTTTTCCACTCCACATCTCTTCGGGAGTCTTATGGTACACAACCCTAGAGGGTGATCTATGAACTAAATACGCAGCAGTAGACACAGCTTCCCCCTAAAAACAATTGAGTAATCTGGATCCACTTAACATGCACCTAACCTTTTCCATAAGGATCTTATTCATCCTCTCAGCAACTCCAATTTGCTGAGGGGTTTCCACAACTGTCTTATGTCTTAGAATCCCATTTAACCTAAAAAATTGATCAAGTTCTTGGTTAAAAATTTCTAAGCCATTATCGGTTCTTACCCTTAACTATCCTGCTTATTTGAGTCTCTACCAGCCCTTTCCACACCACTAATTTATTCAAGGCATCTGATTTATTTTTAACCAAATAAACCCAAACCTTTCTTGAATAATCATCAATTAAAGATAGAAAGTAAATGTTACCTCCCTGTGTTGGTTTCCTTGCTAGTCCCCAAAGGTCTACATGAATGTAGTCAAGAATGCCTTTAGATTTGTGCACCCGGTGTTGAAGCTGACCCGGTGTTGCTTCTCAAGAACACAACACTCGCAGAAATCAAGTTCCTCTACTTTGTTTCCACCAAGTAGGCCATCCTTGCTGAGAAATTACAGGCCCTCTTCACTCATATGTCCCAAGCAAGTGTGCCAAAGGGCTGCCTCATCCATCTCAGCCATCAAGCTTGCTACTTGATCCTTGTTTTCCATGTCTCCGATCATCTCATAGAGTCCATCCTTCATTGCTGCTTTGATCACTACCAAAGATCCCTTGGCTACCTTGATCTTTCCTCCCTCTATCTTGCATGTGTATCCCATGGAATCCAGCTGCCCCACTGAGATTAAATTTCTCCTCAAATCTAGGAGATACCTCACATTCTCGAGCAGCCTTGCCATTCCATCAAACATCCTTACCTGGATGTCTCCCGTGTCCCTCACTTTGTAAGAAATATCATTCCCCAAGAAAACCCTTTCATCATTAGTTTCCTTGAAATTCTTGAACTAACTCTGGTGAGGGCACATGTGATGAGTGCACCCGGAATCCAAGATCTATTTCTCGCTGCCTTCTTACCCCTTGCTCACACTTGAGCACACAACAAGAACATCATCATTTTGTTGTTCTGTCTTGGCAACCGAAGCCTCTCTATTCTTGGTATGGCTTCCTCCTCTATCCCTCATCTTCTTGCAATCTTTCTTGACATGATCCTTCTTATGGCAGTAGTAGCAACTCTTTCCTCCAAATCTCAGTTTGGAATGCATTCTCCTATGGCTCTCTCCTCTACCTTTGTCCCAGTAGTAGCCATGCATGTTGCTGTGCACTCTCCTATGGCTCTCTCCTCTACCTCTGTCCTGGTAGTAGCCATGGTTACTGCCATACCAAGTTGCTAGCCTTCTTTTAAAGAACAGACCTTTACCGCTTGATGCATTCCTTATCTTGGCATTAAGATTATCTTACAACTCTTTATTAGGATCAAATTTAAAAGTAAAGATTCATTTACGAAGATACCTTTTATTAGGGAGAGTCTTTGCAAGAAACAACTCATCTAGTTTCTTCAATATTGCAGCTGGATCTTCTGAGTCTCCGCACTCTCTTGTGACATTATCCGACATGTGCAAGAAAATGGTGTTGTAAGCCATCTTCTTCATCTCTTTCCGCTGGTCCTCCGTGACACTTGCTGGAAAAGCATCATCTTCTCCAATAGCCAAGTCCACTTTCTGTTGCACTAGAACTGCCTTGATATTCCACTTCAATAGGGAAAAATCTCCCTTTCCATCGAAATTCTCAATATCGAAATTTGAACCCATCTTGCGAAGAAGATCCCTTGATTTATGCAGCACCCACAAATGCTTTCCAACTTCTTCTAAACCTCAAGAACACAGATCGAAGATGGATCTTAATACCATTCTTGAATCACCCTCAAGAACACGATCTGATCTGATCTGATCTTGATCTTTATTCATTCTTGAATCAGCCTCAAGAACAGGATTAGATATTGATCTTAACTCTGTTCTTGATTTACCTCAAGAACACGATCAGATATAGATCTTAACTCCGTTCTTGAATCACCCAAGAAGTTGACCTATGATTCTTGGAGTCTTATTCTAACACCTTCTCTTCTTGCTCCCAGCTGTACTAGCTCCTCCTGCTCTGATACCACTCTTGGAAATTACCTTGACAAGATACCCAGGGGTGATCTTCCAAACACCCAAGTCTAGAATGACTTGTAAAGAAAAGATACAACAAACGAAGCAAAGAAAGAAGACAAACAATTGTTATCGAGGTTCTGCAATAGCCTACGTCCCCATGAGTTTCTCTGAACTCTCTGCACTAAATCAATGGCTCTTTACAATCCAGTAACCCTCTTCAAGAAACCTCAAGTTCTTAAAGAAACCAAGAAGAGAACAAAGAAGATGATAAGAACTATTACAATGCTCTCTATCTATACTACTCTCTCTTCTTTATAACCAGTCTCTCTATAATGAGTCCCTCTTGTATGTCGGTGTCTTTGGACTCTCACAAAATTCTCTCATTCACACACATGTCTCACAAGTTACATTACATCTTACTTGTGTTATCACACTCTTGAGATTGAACCTAGGTGACCCTTTATATAGTGCACCACTTCTTGAACCTATCTTGAAGTCAATCTCCACCCTTAGATCTTGATGGGCAATCAACCTTAGTCATCCATCAATTCTAAGTGATCCTATATGTTTTAACCTTGCATCCACGCACTTAACAAGAGGCTGAGACAAGCTGTCCATGTGTGCACCAGTGTGCCTAGCGCCTAGGCACTGAAAAGGGGTGGTGTGGTGCTAGGAAAACACCCTTTTCATCACTTGCTGGGCGGTGCTGCGCTGGTGAGGGAGAGGTGCGGTGCACACTAATGCTGGCCCTCTCTCAGCTGTGCGCACACTGGTGCGCCCACATTTTCCAGCTTGTGTGCTGAAGTGCACACACTAGTTTGTGTTCCTTTGCCTTGCTCCAGCCGCGCACACTTGTGTGCACTCCTTTAAAATGCTGAACTTCACTCTTCCACCTTTTTTTTAAACCTTAACCATGTTTAAACCATGTTTAAACCTTAGACAAATACCAACAATCTCCTATTTTTGTGCTTTTGGTTGTAAATTCTTTTTCCTAAATAACAATAAAACTAACTTGGGTAAATTTGACTCAAAGATCGATGAGGGGATATTCTTAGGATATTCAACCTCAAGTAGAGCTTATAGAGTCTTCAACAAGAGAACACTAGTGGTAGAAGAATCCGTACATATAGTGTTTGATGAGTCTAACCCAATTAGTAGTAGAGTAGTTTCTTTCAATGATGATGCATATTTCATTCCAAGAACAGAAACACCTACTCCCATTGTTAACCCAAAGGAGAGCCCACCTCAAACAAATCAAGAGATAGAAGCTCTCAAACTTAACCAACCATCTATAAGTCATCAAGAGGATAGTCTTCCCAAAGATTGGAGGTATGTAATTTATCACCCAATCAATCAAGTGATTGGTGATCCTTCACAAGGGGTAAGAACTCGTCCTCTATTAAAAATATTTGCAATTGTGTAGCCTATCTATCTCAAATAGAACCTAAAAATTTGTAGAAGTCGAGAAGGATGTTGAATAGATAAATGCCATACAAGAAGAAATAAATCAATTTGAAAGAAACCATATATGGAATCTAGTTCCTAGACCAAAGAATCATCCTATAATAGGAACTAAATGGGTATTTAGAAATAAGATGGATGAAAATGGAATAGTAACTAAGAACAAGGCTAGACTAGTTGCTAAGGGATATAACTGATGAACAAATATTTGTCCTAGTATTTTGTATGTTTTTCAAGTATTTATTTATATGTTTAGCATAGGAATTTGTTACTTTGAGTTGTTTTTCGTTGTTTTACAGGTTCATAAACATTTGGAGTTCATTTGAAGTAAAGCTGGCAAGATTCGGAGTGCAACAAAACCCATCATTTCTAGACTGTTAAAGATAAAATGAGCATTTTACTAAGTCATGTTGTCACTAGAAAAGGGTGAAAATGAGTTTCACTAAATTGCCAGAATTACCCGTTCAAATCAGTCATTTTTGTGGATTAAACTGTATTGATTCAAGAAGAACTAAGAGATGAGCCATATATTTTTGGAAAGATCAGGATGTCTATTTTCTTGAGAATTTTATGGCTCATAAATATGATTTTCTAGAGAAAGTTATGGCTGTTTTAGTAGACAAAAGTCAGGCTATGCGTGATTTCAGCGTGGTAGAAGTGAATGAGCTATTAAATTCTGATTTTTTTGAGATTTGCATGGCCTGGACAGCAGTAGAAGCACACGGCCTAAACAAAAACCCCAGGGCAACTTTTCTATCTAAAAAGCCATCTCCATATAGCTATTTATAGGAATTTAGACTCAAAGAACCTGGGGGGAGACTGCCCTTTTTTTTGGAGAGATATTATCAAGAGGAGTTTTGGGAGATTGTTCTTTCATCAAGACGGCTTATCAAGAGATTGAAGATGACAATCAATCGTTTCAAGACTTTGAGGATTCATCTTGTAATTCTGGAAGAAATTTTGTCTTTGATCCTTTTGTCCTTCAATATGCTTGTAACCCTAGTATTTGAATTATGTGATTGGGATTTAAACATGAGCGGTTGAACGCATTGTTGGGCATTTGACTTAGCTGCCTGGATTGTTTTGGATATTTTTGTGGATTTTATTTTATGAAATTTTCCAGATTATTTCTTATTCAATATTCTTCACACATTTGATTATTGCTTGTGGATTGGCCATCTATTATTGATAGTCAAGGTTAATATTTGAGATTAGGTTGAGGAAAAATCATCTAGACCTAATTAAGCTTTCTTGAATAGGAATTTAAATCAGGATTCAAATCAAATTGTGATTTAGGTGGTTGCGTTTTCCTTATACTTAATTTAACTAAATAATTGATGAACACGATCTATGGGATTTAATTAATTAGTTATAAATTGAGAATAAACACGATCAATGACATTCTCTAGTCTTAGCGGAAATACCAATAGTCTTGGATGTTGATTAAGTCTTTATATTCACCAAATGTTTCAATTCGTGATTGGGTAACAAGCTAAACTCCCAATTTTTCTCATTGATTATACTTATCTCTTCATAATTCGTTTTGTTTAATTGTTTTTATTTCAATTTTCTCTTCACTAATCTTTTACTTAGAGTGTTTAGGATTTAATTTCAGAGTTTGTTTTAGTAATTTTAAGAAACTAATTTAGGATCTAATCCACTGCAATTCCTTTAGAAATTGATCTCGAGAGTAAACTCATCGTAATACTATTTGTGATTCGTGCACTTGCGAGCATTTAAAGTTTTTGGTGCCATTGCCGGGGAATTGGCGTTTAATTCTTTAGTTATTTTCTTTGTTTTTATTTTTATTTTTATTTTATTTCTTTTCTTTCTTTTAGGCATAATTTTATTCCTTATATTTTGTCAATTTTTTTTATTTGCTTCTTAATTTTCTTGATTTAAATTGGTATTAATTATGTTCTTGATTTTCGCTCTCTTGATTCTTGGTAGCTTAATTTTTCTTTTGTTTTCTTCAGGTACATGCATGGTAGAAGATCCCAAGGGAGAAATCTAGTGCCAGCAATAGATAACATCCATAGGCTAAGGGAGATGTTACAGCCTACGGAAGAAGAAGGAAAGGTTGAGGGAATAGAAAAAGATGAGCTTAAAAGAATGGAAGGAGTTGAAAGACAAATTACGATGAAGGAGTATGCAAGGTTGATCATCTACACTTCCACATCTTGCATTCAATTGGGGGAAGCTGCAGGGAATTATGAGTTAAAAAATATCCACTTTAGCATGCTCCCTTCATTCTATGGAATTCCAAATGAAGACCCATTAACCTTCGTAAGGGATTTCTATGCAATAGTGCAGACTTTTCCTCTATAGTGGCTGAACGAGGATCAACTCAGGATGAGATGCTTCCCCAACACATTAAAAGATAGAGCAAAAGCATGGTTGATGACTCCTTCATCCGGTTCTTTGACTACATGGGAAGCGGTCTACAATCAGTTCATGAACAAATTGTACTCCCATCAGAAGACCTCTGAGTTGAGAACTAAGATTGCCACGCTCTCACAAATGGAGGGAGAACCCTTCCATGAAGCATGGGACAGGTTCAAGATTCTTCTAATCCAGAGTCCCCACCATCATTACCCATTGCAGCTGCAAAATCAATTCTTCTATGATGGATTGACACAACATTGTCAATATATGGTTGATAACATTTCCGGTGGAGCCATGGGAGAAAAGACTGCAGATGAGACATGCGAGCTATATGAAATGTTGGGTGCTAATTCCCAATAAAAGAGTGTAAGAGGAAGGAGAGTTAGGGTTAATGAATTGAGCTCCAGCAATGATATGGCAATACAATTTGCAGAGTTGACCAAACAAGTCAAACTTCTCACTACCACAAACATGCCTAACAATGAGGTATGTGGAGTTTGTGGGGTTTTTGGTCATGGTACTAGCACTTGTTCTTTGTTTTATGAATCTTATGCAGGAAATGAACAAGAACAAGTTAATGTAATAGAGTCTTACCAACCTAGGCCGAAGAATGATCCATATTCTAACACCTACAACCATAGGTGGAGAAATCATCCTAATTTCTCCTGGAAGACTAACAATGCTCCGGCATATGCTCAAAGTTCAAGACCAATTCAATATCAAAACCAAGTTATACTACCCAATCAGCTTAGAAATCCAACTTTGGAGGAGAACTTGAGTGCTTTTATTCAAGTTAGCAAAGAGAACCATGAGAGACATAGCCAAAGGTTGGATTCCTTAGAGGCATCAATGAAGAGGGTGGAAGTACAAGTTGGTCAACTTGTGGAACAATTGCAAGTACATCAAAAAAGGAAGTTTCCTAGCCAACTTGAGCAAGCAAAGGCTATCACAGTGATGCGAAGTGGTAAAATTCTTAACAACAATTCCAATGATAAAATTTCTTATAACTTGCTACGTGATGTAGGAAAATCAAAATAAGAAGCAAAAGTAGCATGACGCTCCTAAAGGAAGTCCAGCTGAAGATCCACAATCTTCTCAAACATATGAGGAGAGCAAAGAGAATGAGTCATCTTCCTTCACGATACTGCACAAGGCGACCGAGCCTTACAGGCCTCCTATTCCTTATCCAAGCCGTCTGAAGGATGTTAAATAGGATAAGCAATTTTCTAATATTTTTTAAATGCTTTCTAAAGTGAATATTAATTTGCCTCTTTTGGATGTTATCAGGAATGTGCCATCATATGCGAAATTATTTAAGGAACTTAACACCAAAAAGAGGAAATATGAGAAGAACGAGAAAGTGATGGTGTCAAAAGTTGCTAGTGCAGTGCTCCAACAAAGCTTGCCACCTAAGCTGAAAGATCCCAGAAGTTTCATCATCAACATCACCATGGGAAACAAGAAGGTCGCCAAAGCAATGTTAGACTTAGGAGCAAGTATAAATCTCATGCCATATTTGATATACTTGCAACTAGGTTTGGGGGAGCTTAAGTCAACAACTCTGTCCCTTCAACTCGCTGACAGGTGATAGGTGCTTAAATAGTCATATTTAAGCCCCCTAATTTATGCTTATTAGACTCTTTACCTAGCTAATTATATGGATTCTACTTCATTTTCGTCTTTTATGTGTTTTTCTCAGGACTTGGACAAAAAGATAATAAATTGGAGCTTTTAGAAGCAAAAATGAAGTTCTGCCATCCAGCAAGGTGCGCTCGAGCGCACCTCATTGAGATCAAGTGCACAAGGACAAGAGCGCACTTGAAGAAGGCTCGAGTGCACACCTACGCTCGAGCGCAACCCGCATATGCTCGAGCGTAATTACTCCATAGGCGGCAGAAGCCAGAATTGGAAAGAAGTCCTCCGACTCCAGATAGAAATTAGGGTTTCGGGACCCTATAAATAGCCTTGTAAAAACACATAATAGATCATATTTTGTTCTAGACTCGAAGTAGAGAGCTTAGGAGAAGAATTGACGACTCGTCTCCCGAATTTCTTCAGTTTTAGTTTTTAGTTTTTATTTTCATAATGTTTAGCATGTTTATTCTACTTAGCATGTGTAACTAAACACCTATAGGGCTCGATTGAAGCCCTAGTTATGCTTTTCCACATATCTATTAATTGACTATCTTTGCTATAGCCCTATCTGAATGTTTAACTTGATTAATATCTGTTTGTATTTAAATTCCTCATATGTGTGTGCCTGATCAACATATGCATGTGGTATAGATAGGTTAGTCGGATCAATTTGGATGACCAAGTCCTGGGTTCGACATTAGTAACAAGAGATATCCACACCGGATTCCCAGGTTAATCAACATGGGAAACTGGGAGCAGAACAAGCCCTAGGTCCTGTGTGGTTGCCGATCTCCACAGCCCTTATGCTCTCTTAAGGAACAACTCAGTATACACCTATGCTAAATCCCTTAAGAGAGAAAAGAGTTAGAGTATACACCATGCCTAACTCGTTGCATAGGGAGATCAATAGCCTAAGGTGTGGACTAAGCCCTTAGGTTGGCAACCATTAGATATTCATGATAAGGCTAGAGCATTGAAACTTTACTTAGTGGGAAAGTATAATTAGGGTGGATATCGTAGTCCTATATTCTCATTATTGTTATTCACTCATAATCAACTATTGTTTCTTTTTTCAAACTTGAAGAAATTAGTCCTAGAAAGAAATTCACCAATCCCTGTGGAAATTATCTCGCACTTGCACACTATGCTACCATAGACCTTGTGCACTTGCAAATAAAACGAGTGTGATTATTTGCATATTAATTTAGGTAGATAATCGGCATAACAAGTTTTTGGCGCCGTTGCCGGAGATTGCACTAAATTTCCTTTTAGTATTAATTTTTCATTTAAATATTACTGTTTTTAAAATTATTATCTCATAACCCTAATTTTCTTTTTCTCTGTTTTAGGTACCCCTCTGTACCACTTGGGATCGAACACACCCTCTTGTGCGATCGAGCACAATTGAGGCAGAGAATGCTCAGAGAAGTAGTGTTTGATTGCTGCACTCACATATCAGCAACAAATTCATGCACGGACGTCGGTCCAAGAATCCAGCAATCCTTCCCTTTGATTTCGAGCTTGAGAGATACATCTGACAGAGGTTTAGGGATAACTCGGAAGAAGTGGGAGAAGGGAGCGAGGAAGAGATAGCGATGGCAGAACAAATAGCTGAACAGCAACCATCCGAACGGAGGCCGATGAAGCAATCCTTCATCCTGCAGAACCTCGAACAACCGTCATGCATTGCGTATCAACCTAAAGCGGAAGGAAACTATTACATATCATCGTAGATACTCAGTGCACTAACTCATTTTAGGGGTACACCTAGTGAGGATCCTCATCTACACCTTCGAGAGTTCTTCGACCTCTACAAATTCCAGCACATCCGAGGATTAGACCAAGAAGGAATAAGGTTAATTCTTTTCCCTTTTTCCTTGAAAGATAATGCTAAATGATGGTATAATTCTTTGCCTACAGTTTCCATCCACACTTGGGAGGAGTTAGCAAGCAAATTTCTAAAGAAGTTCTTCCCAGCCCAGAAGACACGGCAAATGAGGAAAGAAATACAATCCTTCCAACAAAAGGATGGGGATCTATTCTTTGAGGCATAGGGACACTTCAACGAGCTACTACTCAAGTGCCCACACCACAATCTACCCAAGGACGAACTGGTACAAGCCTTTTATGAAGGTTTAAGTGATTCTAACAAAAATATTGTTGATTCAGGTCGTGGAGGAGTGCTGATGGAAAAGAGCAGCGAAGAGGCGATGAAGCTATTCGAAACCCTAAGGGAACACACACAGCAGTTCTCCTCACGAGGTAGATACATAACCAAAAGTAAGGGTGTGTATGAGGTAAGCATGAACGGAGGATCATCTCCTCAAATGGCCGCCATGGAAAGAAAAATTAACCTATTAGTGAAAGCCATAGCCGCTCAGAGCACCTCGACTAATCCATCAGCTTCACCACTATAGGTATGTGCCATTTGCTCACAGTTTGATCATGATACTAATACTTGTCCTCTATATTCATCTGCAGATCATGAGCAAGCTAATTTTGTGGGTCCGAACAATTATCCGCCAAAGAACAACCCCTATGCCAACACATACAACCCTGGATGGCGGAATCACTCGAACTTTTCATGGAGCAACAACCAAAACAATCAAGGGCAGCAAAGAACTTTCCAAACAGCAGCCCAACCTGCTCCTGAACCAAAGAAGAATGACCTTGAAAGCCTGGTGAGACAATTAGCGACTCAGCAACAACAGATCCTAAATAAACATGAACAATTCATGGAAGAGTCAAAGCAGTTTCAGACTAAAATGAGGCAGATCACTGCCAAGCACGAGCAAGCCATTCAAGGATTAGAGGTGCAAATGGGGCAATTGGCCAAGGAATTGAGTACCAGAAAGCAAGGAGAACTTCTGACCTAGCCACTACCTAATCCAAGAGGACACCAGCAGCTGACTGCCATAACAACCTTAAGAAGTGGAAAGGTTATCGGCACCAACGAGCCTACACAAACATCTCTAGACCAACCATCTGCATCTAAGGTAAAGGAGATAGAAAAGGTAAATACACCTCCACCTTTCCCTCAAAGGTTAGTAAAGCCTAAAAAGGAAACTAAAATGATTGACATATTTGAAACCTTGAAAAAGGTAGAAATAAATATTCCTTTATTAGAGGCAATAAAACAACTACCTGCTTATGCCAAGTTTTTAAAAGATTATTGCACTAACAAATGGAAGTTTCAGGAACATGAGATGGTAGCTTTGGCTGAGGAGGTAAGTGTTGTATTATCGAGAAAATTGCCACCTAAACTTAAAGATCCTGGTAGCTTCACTATTCCTTGCAGGCTAGGTGACCAGCTATTCGAACGTGCATTATTGGATCTAGGAGCAAGTGTTAATTTGCTACCTTACAGTGTATTTGAGACACTAGAGTTGGGAGAACTCCAACCAACCTCTATTACATTACAATTAGCTGATAGAAGTATCAAACGGCCTAGAGGTATCCTCGAGGATGTTTTGGTAAGAGTAGGTAAATTTATTTTACCTGCTTATTTTATTGTATTAGATATGGAGGAGTGTCAGATGCCTGTACCACTCCCTATCATTCTAGGGAGACCATTTATGATCACTACTGACACAAACATTAATGTAAAAAGAGTTATTGTCACAATGAGAGTAAATGATGAGGAGATGGAGTTTAAAATCTTTAATACCATAGACTCCCCTGAGACTAGTGATAAGTGTCATAATGTAAACTTCATACATGGTATTCATGAGAAAGTGTCTAAAGCCCAATTCACTGATCCATTAAGGACCATACCCAGCCATGCCGCTACTAGATTAGACAGTAGGCCAGAAAAAGATAAGGTAAACTCAAATACTCATGGAGCTATGCATACCCTCAAGATCATACCCAAACTCTCAAGTAAGTATAATGTTAAAAATCTAGCACTTACTAACATTGTATCTCCTTGTTTTAAAGACCAGGCACCACGATTGGAAACAAAGCAGCTGTCCAAGGCACTAGACTCACCTGATGAGTGCCCTAAGTGCCCTCTTCACAAAAATAGCCTTAATAGCAACCATAGAGATCACTTGAGCAAATCCAATTGCTCAGTTTATAGTTCAAGTGCCTCTATCACGATAAGTGGTACTGAGGCCACTACAAATTGGTAAGACTGTATCAGTTCAATATTTTTTTTGTTTTTCCTTATTTCTTTATGCTTTTACAATATATCAAATTTCTGGCATGCGATCGAGCGCATACCTCATGCGCTCAAGCGCCACCTCGTCCTGCATTGCGAATGAGCGCAATACTTTACACACTTATGCATCATATGATCGAGCGCACGCAGCAAATGCGCTCGAGCGTAATCGGGGCAGGGAGTCCACGTACATATTATGCACAGCTTCCTTTCTTTCTCTCATTTACGCTCTAGCGCACCATACACCCTAAAAATCGCACTTGCTTCCTCTCACCCTAAGACGTGCACGATCACTGCACTCAAGCCTCATCCCCCACACCACCACCTCACCACCTAAAACCACCACCAATCCACCACATTTCCTTGCATATACGTTACCCTCCTCCATACACAAGGTATACACACATCCCTTTTGGTTTGATTTTTTCTTAAATACCTACACACATGAATTTTGAACTTCAATATGCATATACATTATCTAGATATATGTTATTCTTGTGTATTGATCGAGTATCCTTCCATTTGCAGGAGGTTTGAATCAAGGGTGTGAAACGTTATACAGTTTCTGGTTTTGGTGCACATCAAGTGTTCGACAAAGTGCCTAACCGAGTGCGATCGAGCGCTAGGCACTAAAGATCGAGTGCATTACTCCTTGTGCGATCGAGCGCATAATACCAAGTGATCGAGTGCAATTTTGACAGTAACACTTACCTAGATTCTGAAAACATGGCTTCCACCTCCTAAGGTTCAAGCCGTCATCCTCCGACATCCTGGCCTAGCTTCGAACAGCGTGAGGTACTACTTGAGACTACATTTAATATTAAAGAGGACTTTAAGACTTTAGACGCCACGAGGTGGGCGGTCCAAGAATTCAAGCGCCGAGGACTTAAGCGGCTATTTAAGCTGGCCTGCTCAACAGCATATATTTGATTTGTGGTCAGTTTCTACGATAACCTGACCTATGACTGCACCAGGCCAGAGATCCTATCTTCTTCAGTCCATGGTCGATTCCTTGAGCTGACCACCACTGACATAGCCAGCTCTCTACACTGCTACGATGAGTCCCCACCTGAGGACAGCCACATAGAGGAGCAGCCTGACTCATTTCCTCTCCTACACATCATTGAGGATATGTGTGCAGGGCAGTATGCTAACCGTCACAACAATGTGGGGAGCAGGTCGAGGTTGGCACCCCGTCTATGGTTCATCGACTCAGTCCTACAGCGAAATGTGTGTCCCCTTGGGCACAAGACACAGAGGTGAGATCAGTTCTTACAAGCCCTCTACGCTTTTCATCGGGGTCATTGGTACTCTATCCCAGCGGTCGTATAGAGTCAGATTCACAAGTTTTGGGATGGGGTACATAACCATCAGACGACCATAGCTAATGCTTGGGGTCTTCCTTTCCCCTTCTTGCTCAGTCATATCTTCAAGAAGAAGGAGATTCGAGGATCCTCTGTAAATGGCGCGGTTAGTGACCATCCTTTCTTTGGGAGAATACAATGGAGCCTCAGCCAGTCACATATGCCTCGAGGACCCTGGGCATAGATTCCTCCCGCCGAGCCTGTTGCCGATGATCCGATGAAGGCCGAGCATCCATTGGTGAGCCCTTCATGAGAGGGGGATCATACAGACATGGGCTCCATGAAGTATCAGCATCTCCTAGACGAGCTATCTTCTTTCCGCTGTGAAGTATCCGACATTCGTCGAGAGGATCGTGAGGCAGCTCATTTGATCCATTAGCAGACTGATAGGTTAGAGGCACAGTTCACACAACAGGTGGCGATGCTGTAGGCCATCCTTGACTGTTTACCTCCTGCACCCGATACCTTCTCGACTACACCCACTGATGATCAGCAGTGAGGAGATACCCAGTCTGGCTGAAGATGTTAAACTTAGCGCTCATAGGAGGCACCCTAGACATATCTTTTTCATTTTAGTACTTTTCGATTATTTATAATCATATTTACATGTCTACTATTTCTATTTTGTTTTCCGGAACAACATTTGTTTTCCTTTATCAGGTACTTAGTGTGTGCATCCAGTTCAAGTTTAGGGGCGTATACAAGCAAGCAAACAACCTAGTTCTCCATCTCCCAGGTCAGATCTTTCCATGCCACACACATTGGGGACAATGTATATTTTAAGTTTGGGGGTAGTGGGAGACACTAGATACTATCACACACGCACTTAAAACACATGCGCACACACTAAGTCCTAGTTTTTTAGGAAGAAAAATGCATGTTCTTTTGATAAACAAAAATTTTGGTTGATTTAAAATTTGGATAACACTTCATTAGTAAGCTTAAAAGCTAGAACACATAGTCTTGCAATAGGAGTTTTACAAAGTTTAGTTACCTACCTCAAGGCACCTAATAACTCACGAGTTTGATCCAAATTTGCACAAGCACATTTAGCACGTATTCATGTGGGGTATGACATGTAATTCTTTAGTATTACTTCCATTACCTAAACTGTAATCAGATAACTTGTTGAAAGGAACCCTTTGGCATAATAAAAATAAAGAAAAATAATCATCATGCAAAAAGAAATTCAAAAGGATTTTAAAAATCATTAAAGAACTTTCCACTGAGTAACTGGGCCTCTTGCCTCAGTAAGCATTGAGTGTTCACGTCAAAAAGTGGGAAGTAAGCCCTTAATGATCATAATGGAAATTTCCACTGAGTAACTGGGTCTCTTGCCTCAGTAAGCATTGAGCGTTCACATCAAAAGGTGGGAATTTCATTAAAAAAAAAGTATAAAAACTTGTTAGTTCTGTAGCCTTTTTGACTCGAGTTAGTAAGTCCTTAGGGGTGTTTTTACACCTAATGCCCTAAAACCATCTGGTTTGGGAGTCATTGGCCAAACACTCGTTACAAGGGTTAAATAGAAAGCTTGATGGAACTCAACATGGCAAAGATCGCATGATAAAAGAAAAAGAAAAGTAAGTACTATGCCATTTTATTCTCTTTAACAAGAAATTCGATAAAGATTTTGGGCACCGAAGCACTATACACTAAAATTATATGGAAGTCCCATCTTATATGTGCTAACTCATCACACACAAATCAAACTTGTGATGCCTTAAGCCAACCTTAGGTAAGTAACATAAAACTTTTGAAAGTCCTCTTGTAATCCAAAATGTGTTTTTATTTTAAGCTTACTCATGAACGGTTATCATAGTTTTTATGCACAACCCAAATTTTTATGTATCATGAGAATGAATTTATCTTTCAAAGTTTTGTTTTCACATAGTCTTTAGTTTTGTATTGCTAAGGGACTAGCAATATGTAAGTTTAGGGGTATGATAGGTGCTTAAATAGTCATATTTAAGCTCTCTAATTTACACTTGTTAGACTCTTTACCTAGCTAATTATATGGATTCTACTTTATTTTCGTCTTTTATGTGTTTTTCTTAGGACTTGGACAAAAAGATAATAAATTGGAGCTTTTAGAAGCAAAAATGAAGTTCTGCCATCCAGCAAGGTGCGCTCGAGTGCACCTCATTGAGATAGAGCGCACAAGGACAAGAGCTCACTTGAAGAAGGCTCGAGCGCACACCTGCACTCGAGCGCAACCCGCATACACTCGAGCGCAACCCGCATACACTCGAGTGCAATTACTCCAGAGGCGGCAGAAGCTAGAATTGGAAAGAAGTCCTCCGACTCCAGATAGGAATTAGGGTTTCGGGACCCTATAAATAGCCTTGTAAAAACACATAATAGATCATCTTTTGTTCTAGACTCAAAGTAGAGAGCTTAGGAGAAGAATTGACGACTCGTCTCCCGAGTTTCTTCGACTTTAGTGTTCAGTTTTTATTTTCATAATGTTTAGCATGTTTATTCTACTTAGCATGTGTAACTAAACACCTATAGGGCTCGATTGAAGCCCTAGTTATGCTTTTCCATATATCTATTCATTGACTATCTTTGCTATAGCCCTGTCTGAATGTTTAACTTGATTAATACCTGTTTGTATTTAAATTCCTCGTATGTGTGTGCCTGATCAACATATGCATGTGGTATAGATAGGTTAGTCAGATCAATTTGGATGACCGAGTCCTGGGTTCGACATTAGTAACAAGGGATATCCACATCGGATTCTCGGGTTAATCAACATGGGAAACCGGGAGCAGACCAAGCCCTAGGTCTTGTGTGGTTACCGATCTCCACAGCCCTCATGCTCTCTTAAGGAACAACTCAGTATTCACCCATGCTGAATCCTTTAAGAGAGAAAAGAGTTAGAGTATACATCATGCCTAACTCGTTGCATAGGGAGATGAATAGCCTAAGGTGTGGACCAAGCCCTTAGGTTGGCAACCATTAGATATTCATGATAAGGCTAGAGCATTGAAACTTTACTTAGTGGGAAAGTATAATTAGGGTGGATATCGTAGTCCTATATTCTCATTATTGTTATTCACTCATAATTAACTATTATTTCTCTTTTCAAACTTGAAGAAATTAGTCCTAGAAAGAAATTCACCAATCCCTGTGGAAATGATCTCGCACATGCACACTATGCTGCCACAGACCTTGTGCACTTGCGAGTAAAACGAGTGTGATTATTTGCATATTAATTTAGGTAGATAATCGGCACAACAACAGGTCAATTAAATATCCTAAGGGAATAGTTGAAGATATATTGGTGCAGGTAGACAAAATGATTATACCTATGGATTTCGTGGTATTGGAGATGGAAGGAACCCCATCTAAGGACAAGGAGCAAACAATTCTTCTTGGTAGACCATTTATGGCCACAACCAAGACTATTATTGATGTCCATAATAGGAGTTTAACGATGACAGTCTTAGGAGAGACTGTACAATTTAAAGTGTTTGATTCTTTAACCACTCCTTGTTATATTTCTACTAATGATGAGTGTTCTTTTATTGATGGTGTGGACTCACTTGTTTATGACACTTATTTGCAGACAAAAATAGAGAACAAGCTTGAAGTTGCTCTTACAACTGAGAGAGTAGAGAAAACACTAGAAGAGGAGACTAAAGGGTATCATGAGATGTTAGATAGTGCAATACCAGTGTCACCCCAAGAAGAGTCTAGCAAACCTTTAGAATTTCCAAGTTCCCTACCTAAGGAAGATACTACTCCACCTAAGCTTGAACTTAAAGAGTTGCCTAAGAACCTTAAGTACATATTTCTGGGAGAGGGAGACACATATCCTATGATTATTTCGTCTACTTTGACCCAAACCCAAGAGGAGAGAGTTGTGAAGGAGCTTAGTAGACTTAAAAAAGCCATAGGATAGAGTATAAGTGACATCAGGGGTATTAGTCCTGCTACATGTATGCATAAGATCATTTTAGAGGACGATGCCAAACCTGTGAGAGAAACTCAAAGGAGACTAAACCCTAACCTACAAGAGGTAGTGAAGAAATAAATTTTAAAACTCCTAGATACAAGAGTTATCTACCCTATTTCAGATTGTAGATGGGTTAGTCTAGTTCATGTTATGCCTAAGAAGTCTAGGATTACAGTGGTGCGAAACGAGAAGAATGAGCTAGTGCCCACTAGGATGACTACAGGATGGAGAATGTGCATTGATTATAGGAAACTAAACTCAGCTACTAGAAAGGATCATTTTCCACTTCCTTTTATTAATCAAATGTTGGGAAAACTAGCAGGGCATGATTTTTATTGTTTTCTTGATGGTTTTTTCAGGTTATTATCAAGTGTAGATTGCACCGGAGGATCAAGAGAAAACAATATTCACTTGCCCATTTGGGACATTTGCTTTTAGGAGGATTCCGTTTAGCCTATACAATGCTTCAGCCATATTCCAAAGATGCATGACGTCAATCTTCTTGGATATGGTGCTTGAAAGATATATTGAGTGTAATTTAACACTCAGTTGGGATAAGAGTCATTTTATGGTACAAAAGGGCATTGTATTAGGGCATGTGATTTCTAGTAAAGGTATTGAAGTAGATAAGGCTAAAATTGACTTGATTGCTAAATTTCCACCCTTGACTTTGGTTAAGGGGATTACAAGTTTCTTAGGACACGCAGGTTTCTATAGGAGATTTATCAAAGATTTCTCTAAGATAAGTCGCCCATTATGTAATTTGTTGTCTAAAGATGTTCCTTTTACTTTTGATGAGGATTGCCTTATCGCTTTTAATGCTTTGAAAGAAAAGTTGACATCGGCACCTATTATCATGGTACCTAACTGGTCAGTTCCTTTTGAGATTATTTGTGATGCATTTGATTATGCTATAGGGGCTGTTTTGGGGCAACGAGTGGATTTACTATGCTAGTAGAACACTTAATGTTGCCCAACTCAACTATTCCACCATGAAAAAAGAATTTTTGGCTGTCGTGTTTGCATTAGACAAGTTCAGGCCTTACTTGGTGGGGTCTAAGGTATTATGCATTCGGATCATGCGACATTGAGACACTAATTAACTAAGCCGAATGCTAAGCCAAGATTAATTTGGTGGGTCTTGCTTTTACAAGAATTTAACCTAGAAATAAGGGATAAGAAGGGTAGTGTGAGAACGTTGTTGTTGATCACCTTTCTAGGTTAATTTCAGACTTTGATTCACATAAGCAAGAAGAAGATAAGAAAATTGTTGACACTTTTCCCGATGAACAATTATTTGCTATAATTCAAGAGTCATGGTATGCTGATATTGTAAATTATCTTGTGGTGTCTTGCGACCTAACCTCTCTGTTTAAGAAAAGAAGAGATTCTTGTCTTCTTGTAGGAGTTACTTTTGGGATGAGCCTTATTTGTTCAAATTTGGTTAAGATCAAATCATTCATAGATGTGTACTTGAGCTCTAAAGCTCTAGAGGGTGATATATTTACCAAGTATGCAGTTATAGCCACAGCTTCTTCCCAAAAATATTTTGGTAAACTGGATCCTATTAACATGCACATAACCTTTTCCATAAGGGTTCTATTCATCCTCTCAGCAACTCCATTTTACTGAGGTGTTTTTACAACCGTTCTATGTCTTAGAATGCCATTTAATTCATATAATTTATCAAAATCCTTATTACAAAATTCTAAGCCATTATCGGTTCATAAAGCCTTAACTACCCTACCCGTTTGAGTTTCCAGCAACTTCTTCCACACAACAAATTTATCCAAGGCATCTGATTTATTTCTAAGTAAATAAATCCACACTCTTCTTGAGTAATCATCAATTAAGGACAGAAAGAAAAAATTACCTCCCAGTGTTGGTGTTCTTGCTGGTCCCCAAAGGTCCGAATTAATATAGTTAAGAATCCCCTTAGACTTGTGCACTCCGGTGTTAAAGCTGACCTAATGTTGCTTCCCAAGAATGCAACTCTCATAGAAATCCAGTTTCTCTACTTTGTCTCCTCTAAGTAGATCATCCTTGCTAAGAACTTGCAGGACCTTTTTGCTAATATGTCCTAAGTGAGTGTGCCAAAGGGTTGCCTTATCCATCTCAGCCATCAAGCTTACTGCTTGATCATTGATTTTTGTCTCTCCGATCATCTCATAGAGTCCATCATATCTTGCTGCCTTGATCACTACCAAAGATCCCTTGGCCACCTTGATCTTTCTTCCCTCTACTTTGCATGTATACCCCATGGAATCCAGCTGCCTCAATGAGATCAAATTTTTCTTCAAATCTAGAAGATACCGCACATTTTGCAGCAGCCTTGTGACTCCATTAAACATCCTCAATTGGATGTCTCCAATCCCCCTCACTTGGCAAGAATTATCATTCCCCAAGAAGACCCTTCCATCATTGATCTCCTTGAAATTCTTGAACCATTCCTTGTGAGGGCACATGTGATAAGTGCACCCGGAATCCAGAATCCACTTTTTATTGCCTTGCCTTCTGCTCACATTTGAGCACACAGCAAGAACATCATCTTGTTGTTCTCCCTTGGCAACTGAAGCCTCTCCATTGTTGGTATGGCTTCTCCTTTCATCCCACATCTTCTTCTTGCAATCTTTTTTGAAATAGCCCTCTTTGTTGCAGTAGAAGCACCACTTTCTAAATTTTGATTTGGAATGTGCTCTCCTATGACTTTTCCCTCTACCTTTTGATTTCTCCCAGTAGTTTCCATGGTTGCTACTGCCATTTCGAGTTGCTGGCCTTCATCTTACGAATAGCCCATCTCCACTTGATGTCTCCTTCATCTTGGCTTTAAAGTCATGTGCCCTTATGGAATTGATCACAATCTTCTTGGTTAAAGTATCCCTTCCATACTCAATAACATTAATCAAATTATCAAAGGAATCAGGAAGAGAGTTTAACAAAATGACAGCCAATTGTTCATCTGGGAATTTAATACTACAACTAGCTAAATCTTGAACTAGTTTATTAAAGACATTAAGATTATCTTACAACTCTTTACTAAGATCCATTTGAAAAGCAAAGATTCTTTTAAGAAGATAAATTTTGTTAGGGAGAGTTTTGGTAAGAAACAAATCATCTAGTTTCTTCCATATGACAGCCGGATCTTCCGAGTCTCTGCACTCCCTTGTGACACTATCCGACATGTGCAAGAAAATGGTGCTGTAAGCCATCTTCTTCATCTCAACCCGCTGGTCCTCCGTGACACTCGCTAGAAAAGCATCATCTTCTCTAATAGCTAAGTCCACTTTCTGTTGCATTAGAACCGCCTTGATCTTCCGCTTCCATAAGGAAAAATCTTCCTTTCCATCAAACTTCTCAACCATGAAATTTGAAGCCATCTTTGCGGACAAGATCCCAGATTTATGCAATACCCACAAATTCTTTCTTCAACCTCAAGAACACGATTGAAGACAGATCTTAACACCATTCTTAAATCACCCTCAAGAACACGATCTGATCTTGATCTTTACTCCGTTCTTGAATCACCCAAGAAGTTGATCATTGATTCTTGAAGTCTTGGCTCCGTCACCTTCTTGTTCTTGCTCCGATACCCAGCTGTGCAAGCTCTGATACCACTATTGGAAATCACCTTGACAAGATGCCCAGGTTATGATCTTCCAAACACCCAAGTCTAGAATGACTTGTAGAAAGAAATACACTAATCGAAAGCAAGAAAGAAAAGAAGACAAGCAATTTGTTATCGAGGTTCTACAATAGCCTATGTCCCCATGAGTTCCTCTGAACTCTCTGCACTAAATCAATGGTTCTTTACAATTATAGCAACCCTCTTCAAGAAACCTCAAGTTCTTAAAGAAACCAAGAAGAGAAGAAAGAAGATGATAAGAACTATTACAATGCTCTCTATCTATACTACTCTCTTTTCTTTACAACCAGCCTCTCTACAATGAGTCCCTCTTATATTTTGTGTCTTTGCACTCTCACACAATTCTCTCTTGTATTGTGTTTTGTCACTCTTTACAATTGATCTCAAAGTATGTCACAACAATATGTCTAGAATGAAGCTAGGGGACCCTTTATATAGTGTACCAACTTCTTGTCCAATTTTGAGAGTCAATCTCTACCCTTAGATCTTGATGACTACTTAACCATGGCCCTCCATCAATCCTAAGTGGTGTTGTTCATTTTAAACTTGCATTCACACACCTAAGAGGAGGTTGAAACAAGCTGTCCATGTGTGCATCAATGTGCCTAGTGCCTAGGCGCTGAACAGGGGGCGGTGAGGTGCTAGGCAAAGCCCCTTTGCACCACGTTCTGGACAGTGCGGCGCTGGTGGAGTGGTGGTGCAGCATTTCCCTTCTTCAAACTGGCTCTTTGCTAGATGGTACGACACTGGTGAAGTGGCGGTGCAGCACACACTGATGCTGCCCTTCACACAGCAGTGCACACTCTTTTGCCTTGTTGATTAGAGGTGTGCACACACACCCAAAGTGATGCATACACATGTGTGCACTCTTTTTACATGCTGTATTTTAATCTTCCAATCTTGGTTTAGACTTTAACCATCTTTGAACCATGTTTAGACCTTGTTTAAACCTTAGACAAATACCAACAGGATTTGTACGGCCTGGACAGCAGTTGAAGCACACGGCTTGAACAGAAACCCTAGGGAAACTTTTCTGTCTACAAAGCCGTCTCCATACAGCTATATATAGGAATTTATAATCAGAGAACCAGGGGGGAGACTACAATTTTTTTTTTCTGGAGAGGTATTGTCAAGAGGAGTTTTGGGAGATTGAAGGAGGAGATGGTTTCTTTCATCAAGACGACTTATCAAGAGATTGAAGAAGACGATCAATCGCTTCAAGACTTTGTGGATTCATCTTGTAATTTAGGAAAAATTTTGTCTTTGCTCCTTTTGTCCTTCAATATGCTTATAACCCTAGTATTTGAATTATGTGATTGAGATTAAAACATGAGCGACTGAACATATTGTTGGGCATTTGGCTTAGCTGCCTTGATTGTTTTGGATATTTCGGTAGATTTAGTTTTATGAAATTTTCCATATTATTTCTTATTCAATATTCTTCATACCTTTGATTATTGCTTGTGGATTGGCCATTTATTATTGATAGTCAAGGTTAATATTTGAGATTAGGTTGAAGACAAATCATCTAGACCTAATTAAGCTTTCTTGAATAGGAATTTAAATCAGGATTAAAATCAAATTGTGATTTAGATGGTTGCATTTTCCTTATTCTTAATGTAACTAATTAATTGATGAACACGATCCATGGGATTTATAATTAGTTATAAATTGATAATAAACACGATCAATGGCATTCTCTAGTCTTAGTGAAAATATCAATAGTCTTGGATGTTGATTAAGTCTTTATATTCACCAAATGTTCCAATTCATGATTTGATAGAAAGCTAAACTCCCAATTGTTCTCATTGATTATACTTATCTCATCATAATTCATTTTGTTTAATTGTTTTTATTTCAATTTTCTCTTCACCAGTCTTTTAATTAGAGTGTTTAGGATTTAATTTAAGAGTTTGTTTTAGTAATTTTAAAAAAGTAATTTAGGATCTAAACCACTACAATTCCTTGAGAGATCTATTTGTGATTTGTGCACTTGCGAGCATTTAAAATTTTCACATCAATAATCAAGAAGAAAGAATAGACTTTGATGAGACCTATGCTCCCGTAGCAAGATTAGAAGCTATTTGAATGTTATTAGCCTTTGCATGGTTTAACATGTTTAAATTATTTCAAATGGATGTAAAAAGTGCCCTTTTAAATGGCTTTATAGAAGAAGAGGTACATGTTGAGCAACTTCTTGGTTTTGAAAATCCTAGTCTTCTAAATCATTTCTACAAGCTTTCTAAAGACCTATATGGGTTGAAACAATATCCGAGAGCATGGTATGAAAGACTAAGTAAGTTTTTGATTGAAAATATTTTTACAAGAGGAAAAATAGATACAACTCTCTTCACAAAGACTCACAAAAATGACACATTACTAGTCCAAATATATGTTGATGATATCATATTTGGTGCTACTAATGAATCTATGTGTCAAGAGTTTGCTAAGTGCATGCAAGGTGAATTTGAAATGAGCATGATGGGAGAGCTTACCTACTTCCATGGACTTCAAATCAAACAATTGAAAGGAGGCATCTTCATCAATCAATCAAAATACACCAAGGACCTACTAAAAAGGTTCGGGATGGAAAGCTCAAAGTCACTTGGCACTCCTATGAGCACTTTTACAAAGCTTGGCCTTGATGAAAGAGGTAAGTGTGTAGACACTAAAACTTATAGAAGCATGATAGGAGCTTTACTTTCTTTAACTGCAAGTAGACTTGATATAATGTTCAGTGTATGCATGTGTGCTAGATTTCAAGCTAATCCTAAGGAATCACATGTGATTGCAGGAAAAAAAATACTTAGATATGATAACTCTGAATAAATCATATTATTATACTTCTTTTAGGCATGTTTTTGGTGTTGATCTTAAGCACTAGAATTGTGTTTCATATGTTTTTAGCAATTTTTAGTTTAGTTTATTTCATTATACTAATAGTTGTTTTAGTTAAATGTTCAATGCTAAGTCTTGGAAATCTACTGTGCAGACACTTGTTGGAGCGCTGGAAGGGCAAAAATGTGTGAAGGGGATAGAAACTCAAAGCTGTAGCACTAGAAAGTTGGCGCTGCAGCGCTAGAATCTGGCATTAATAGAAGAATGTGGATAGAAACTCAAAGTTGCAGCGCTGGGAAGTTGGCGCTGCAGCTCTGGCTAGGGTTCGATTTATGTCTCAGCGCTGCAGTGCTGGGAAGTTGGCGCTGCAGCACTGGCTAGTGGATTTAGAATATTATAAATAGAAACCCTAGCTGAACAAGAAAGGGGCGTGGCTATCGAACAGAAAAACAGAGTTGGAGGAGACGAGACGCAAAAGAGGAGTTGGAGACACTCCTGAAGGCCACACTGAAGCTTTGAATCATTCTTCTCTGGTTTTGCTTTATTCTTATTTAGTTATGTTGAAGTTTTATGATATGAACTTGGTTTGTTTGAATATTATTATGGAGTAGATATTTTTTTGTTAAGGATAGATGAATCCTAAACCTATGTCTTGAGTTGCTATTTGGATAAGTTGGAATTTACTTTGTTTTTTAAAGAGTGTGTTTTATTGTTCTTAATGTTGTTTATTATTTTGATTCTTTCTTTAGGAATGATGATGCATCGAATAGAGAAGCTATGTTTTTATGAATGGATGAATTAATAAATATGATGTTGGATTGTTGTCTATGCAAAGACCAGGGTAAAACATGCCATGAATGGAATAGGAGTAACCGAATAGGGATTCTAGGAAGTTCATATGGTTCGTTTAAATCGTAACCGAATGAGGAGATTTAACTGAAAGGAATTCCATTAAACTTAATGCTTCTTAATCCGAATTAATCTAGAATAGACCTGGAATATGGATATTTGAAGTTAATGATTCTTGAGATTGTGGTTAGACCTGGAATATGGATAATCAATTTATTGGGAATTCTACCATCTTGAAATATGTATTAAACGAAACTTGTCCATTTGAAACTCTTGGCAATAACGGTTTAGGTAAAGTCGAGTCCTTAGCATGTTAGTTCATAAGAATCTTCATTCCAAAGTCTGCAAGTCTCCCTTTATTTACTATTGTCTTATGTTTTTCCCTTAGTTAATTGTTAGTAAATTTTTCTCCTACAATTATTCGTTTGCTTAAATAACGGTAAGAGTTGAGTCATAATTTCTGTAGTATTTGTTCAGTCCTCGTTGGGAATGATATTTACTCATCATTTTATTACTTGAACGATTAGTGCACTTGCTAGTGTCAATTTCATCGCATCAGGTTTTTGGTGCCGTTGCCGGGGACTGAAATAAAATATTACATTTATTGTGATTCTACTAGTTTATTTGAGAGTTTGTTAATTTGGTTTTTAAGTCTATTTTGCAGGTTTTCGTTTCTAGTGCATGACATGTACTAGTGGGAGAATACTTGCAGAACTTAATCCAGAAATTGAGCGCACTTTTCACGCTTTGAGAAGAGCAGCACCAGTAACAGTTAATACAATGGTAGAAGGGAACAATGCAGAGGTGCAACGTGCACTATGGGATTATACTATGCCAAAGATGGATGGTGTTGAATCTAGCATCCGACGACCACCTATACAAGCGAAAATTTTTGAAATTAAGCCCGCCATCATTCAGATGATTCAACATTCAGTACAATTTGGGGGCCTATCGCAAGAAGATCCAAATGTTCACTTGACGAATTTCCTTGAAATTTGTGACACATTCAAGCATAACGGAGTATCGGAGGATGTAATTCGTTTAAGGCTTTTTCCATTTTGATTGAGGGATACAGCAAAAAGCTGGTTAACTTCTTTGCCAGCAGGATCTATAACGACATAGGCAGAATTGGCACAAATTTTTTTAGGGAAATACTTCCCTCCTGCAAAAACTGCAAAGTTACATAATGAAATTACTATGTTCTTACAGGTCGATCGGGAATCACTCTATGAGGCATGGGAATGTTTTAAAGACCTTTTGAGAATATATCCTCATCACGAGTTGCCCACTTGGATGCAGGTACAAGCATTTTATAACGGTTTAACCAGTACAACCCGAAACATGATTGATGCAGCTGTAGGTGGCACTATCATGAGAAAAACTCCAGAAGAAGCCATTGAATTGCTAGAAGAAATGGCCACAAATTCTTATCAATGGCCAATTGAAAGGTTACCTGTTAACAGAGCCTCAAGATTACATAATGTAGATGCTGTTACAGCTCTAGCAGCACAATTGGAGACTCTCGCCAAGAAGATTGATAGACTTAATCCCAATTCACATACAATATATGAATTGTGTGGTGGTAGTGGCCACCACACCAATAACTGTCAAGCAGGTAATCAGTTTGCATATAATTCATCTGCTAAACAAGCTAACTTTGTTTCAAATTTTCACTAGCAAAACAATCCATACAGCAATACATATAATCCAGGATGGAGGAATCACCCAAACTTCTCGTGGAATCAAATTAATGCGAAACAACCTCATTCTGAATACCCTCATCAAGAAAAAAAGTCCAACTTGGAGGATATGATGGCCAAATTCTTAAGTACAGCAGAAACTAGATTCCAAAATCAAGAAGCATCCATCAAAAATCTGGAAGTTCAGGTCGGTCAACTAGCAACCATAATTTTTGGACGTGCACAAGGTTCTCTTCCGAGCAACACAGAAAAAAATCCTAAAGAGGATGTCAAGGCCATAACATTAAGGAGTGGCACACAATTAGAAGAGCCAAAACCTAAAGAAATCACTAATCAAGAAGGCGAGAAAGAAGAGACCATGCAAGAGGAGAAACGTGTTTCAGCAAAGAAGTCTGCTGATAAAGGTTTGATTGATTCTAACCCTGAACTAAATATATGCCACCTCTTCCCTATCCTTAGAAATTTATGAAAGAAAAACTAAATAAGCAATTTTCATAATTTTTAGAGATTTTCAAGAAATTGCATATTAACATTCCGTTTGCAGAGGATTTATCACAGATGCCTAGTTACACTAAATTTTTGAAAGAAATTTTGTCTAATAAATGGAAGCTTGAGGAACATGGAACGGTGATGTTAACTAAAGAGTGCAGTGCCATACTACAAAACAAGCTACCTCCAAAATTGAAAGATCCAAGGAGTTTTACTATACCCTGCACTTTGGGAAGTTCATTATTTGATAAAGCTTTATGTGACCTTGGTGCAAGTACCAATCTTATGCCTCTTTCAATTTTCAGGAAACTTGGATTAGAAGAAGTTAAAACAACGGCAGTGTCATTGCAATTAGCTGATCGATCTATTAAGAGATCACGGGGAATTATAGAAGATGTACTGGTAAAGGTTGATAAATTTATATTCCCTGTAAACTTCATTATTCTCGACATGGAAGAGGATTGTGAGGTACCTCTTATACTTGGACGTCCATTTCTTGCTACAGGGAGAGCCTTAATTGATGTACAACAAGGGAAATTGACTTTAAGAGTCAATGATGAGCAAGCAGTTTTTGATATATATAAAAGTATGAAATACCCTTCTGGCTTATCTACTTCTTCTTGTTTTCAAGTGGATATTGTTGATAACCTCATTGAGGAGTTTCAGGAGAAAACATTAAATAAAGATACTTTAAAGAGATGCATCATGGATTCAGGAACTACTACCATTGAAGAACTCGTCATCCAAGAAGAAGCAAGGAACTTTGAGTCTGAAATGGGAAAATAAGTGCCAGAAGAACAAATAATAATAACTGAATTGAAAACTTTACTTGCTCATTTGAAATATGCTTATTTAGAGAAAAATGTTTTCCCTATTATAATATCTTCTTCATTGACAGGTAAAATGGAAGAACGGTTGCTGGAAGTCCTAAGAAGGCATGTATTTTCGGGAAAGCTAAAATCTCGGTGGACTGGACCATACACCGTGATAAGTGTATCACCTTTTGGTGCCGTTGAAATACGACACGAGAAAAACAAGGAGACATTCAAGGTCAATGGGCATAGATTTAAGCACTACATCATGGGGATGTTTGACTCTCAATCGTCCACAACCATTCTCCAAGAGCCATAAATCGAAAAGTCAAGCTAAAGATTATAAATTAGAACTAACATTTTGTTTTAATTTTTCTTGTATTTGAATTTGTTTTGTGTGTTTATTTTGTTTTTGTTTGGTTTGTCTTTTAGTTAAGTTTTTATTGTTTTAAATTAGTTCTTTTTTTTTTCAGGATTGATTTGAGTCAGGCTTGAGAACCAACGCTGCAGCCATAAGCTTTGGGCACTGCAGCGCTAAAATGACCATTATGAAGAGGCTGGACCAGAGACTCAGCGCTGCACCCCCAGGAAGTCAGCGCTGCAGCGTCGAGTCGTGCACTGGGTTTTAAAAACACTCTCCTTGCACTTTCAACAATGATCAGGAGGATGAGGACATCGACAAGGACGATTGATTCGACCTCCGACTAATCAGAGGAGTTCCTTTCTCTTACTTTATGTTCAAATTTTATACATTGTGGACAATGTGTCATTTAAGTTTGGGGGTGGGAAAGTTATCTGAGTGTTGTGTACTGCTCATGTTTCTAGTTATTTTTTTGGTTGTTTTATCTGAATGCTTTCTATGTTTGATTTTCATTTTGCCGATGATGAGAAATAGATTGACTTGATTATAGCCATTTAAAATTTGAAAAATGTTGTGTTTGTCTGTGTGCTTGAGTTTGTAGTTGGATTTATTTTACATCGAACTCTTTAAACACAGTGAGCACTTACACCTAAGCACTTTATTGTCTTGCTGTTTCGGAGAATGTTTATGTGTGCAATGTAGTTTCTTGAGATCTCATGGACTCTAGAACTTGTTTGAAGACCACTCGAGGTGAAATCCTAGGTAGTACAGTACCAAAGAAATGATACAGGCCATGTTTGGAACCTTTGAGATTTTCTAGCCAACCTTTAATATATGATTATCCTTAGTTTTCCCCTTTTGAGCTTGAATATCTGTTGTTTTGTCACCCGATCATCTAACCTATGTTCAAAAAAAAAAAAAATGCTGCTACTCTACCTTTCACCTGTAAGCACATCAATTAATGAATGGACTATTCTCTTAAGTGGTAGCAGAGGATTGAGTAAGAGAAAGCGGTCTTCGACTTGGCTGTGTTAAGTATCAAATATTTCCCATCGAGAGTGAGCAAGGGACCCTAGTCATAAAAGGGCAAGGGAAAGATCGAAGTTGAAAAGGTTTACCACACGAACTATTTGATCAAGTTGTATTCTGCCTATCACAAGTAGCTGGCAAAGCCATGTTTGATTATCGTGTACATGTTATGTTATAGTTTCATTCATGCCCACGAAATAAAGACAGGTGCTACTATAGTACAAGCATATGAGGAAAAAAAAAAAGAGAGAGAAAGAAAAGAAGAAGAAGAAGATGTGACAACAGCAAAAGTATTGGAGTATTACATAATAACTGAGGGAAAGTTTGAAATAAAATTTGTATTGGTTTATGTGCTTAAGGTGATGTGAGCCTCAAATAAATCTTTTACCATACCTTAGCCTTAGCCAAAGTTATAAGTTGAATAAAGTCCTGGTGATCTCGGGTATTGTCATGGCCTACATTAGTGGATAGTGGTGTGAAAAGCATGCTTATGGACTTTGAAAGATTGGAATTATCCTACTTGCTTGCATAAATCGATCAGAGTGGCGAGATGATTAAGTTTATAAAGGTGTTACACACACACACATGTTTGAAGAATTTGATGTAAGATAAGGCTGGCAATAAATTTGAAATTCTAGACATTAGCAGTATTTGGAAAATTTTCTTGTGTTATAATTTATATCCAATCTTTGATGCAAGTTATATCAAATCTAATCAAACCATCTCTCACTCTTAGGATGTATGTGTTAGGATTTTGATTCTAGTTTGCTCGAGGACTAGCAAAAACGTAAGTTTGGGGGTGTGATAACTCTGAATAAATCATGTTATTATACTTCTTTTAGGCACGTTTTTGGTGTTGATCTTAAGCATTAGAATTGTGTTTCATGTGTTTTTAGCAATTTTTAGTTTAGTTTATTTCATTATACTAATAGTTGTTTTAGTTAAATGTTCAATGCTAAGTCTTGGAAATCTACTGTGCAGACACTTGCTGGAGCGCTGGAAGGGCAAAAATGTGTGAAGGGGACAGAAACTCAAAGCTGCAGCGCTGGAAAGTTGGCGCTGCAGCGCTGGAATCTGGCATGAATAGAAGAATATGGACAGAAACTCAAAACTGCAGCGCTGGGAAGTTGGTACTATAGCTCTGGCTAGGGTTCGATTTATGTCTCAGCGCTGCAGCGCTGGGAAGTTGGCGCTGCAGTGCTGGCCGGCGGATTTAGAATATTATAAATAGAAACCCTAGCTGAACAAGAAGGGGGCGCGGTTATAGAATAGAAAAACAGAGTTGGAGGAGACGAGACACAAAAGGGGAGTTGGAGACACTCCTGAAGGTCACTCTGAAGCTTTGAATCATTCTTCTCTGGTTTTGCTTTATTCTTATTTAGTTATGTTGATGTTTTATGATATGAACTTGGTTTGTTTGAATATTATTATGGAGTAGATATTTTTGTGGTAAGGATAGATGAATCCTAAACCTATGTCTTGAGTTGCTATTTGGACAAGTTGGAATTTACTTTGCTTTTCAAAGAGTGTGTTTTATTTTTTTAATGTTGTTTATTATTTTGATTCCTTCTTTAGGCATGGTGATGCGTCAAATAGAGAAGCTATGCTTTTATGAATGGTTTAATTAATAAATATGATGTTGGATTGTTATCTATTGTGAGTTTTAAATTACTCGCAAGCGCACGAGTCGTTTGCAGTATAGCATTGTGCAAGTGCGAGGTCGAATCCACAGGGAATTGCATTGTGAAAGTATATTCTCAATCTAAACTAACTCTATCTTAACCTAGTTCCGAATTTCAGATGATAATTTGCAAAAGAAATTAAAATTAAACTAAATTGATTTTTAAAAACTAATAATTAAAACACTAAGGTTTCCAAATCCACCCCACCGAAGTTAAGCATATATGTTATAAAAATATAGCCTATCAAAACATTCCATGAATCCAACTATAAGACAAAAAACAAAGAATATCTTAACTAAACCAAAAGCATCCAATGTATCCGCTCTCAACAAATCACAAAGGAAATCCAATTTAATCAAAAAGCATTCAATGTATCCATCAGATGAAACACAAGGAATATCCAACAGACAATTTAAACTCAATCAATTATAAGATTAACTCAAATAATTGACAGAACATTTATACTAAAAATTGTCAGATTTGTACAAGCAAATCTGAACTACTACGCCAAACAACGGTGGGGGTTCATCTTCAACCTTAGCTGAAGAGTCTAGCCACTCATAACTATGAAACTACAATTCATAATAAAAGTGCTAAACATTTAAACTAAAACAACTAAATGTAAAGAAATAAATAAATAACTTTACAAGGGAGAAATTCCACTCGCTGACGGGCGGCGCTTCCCCTCGTGGTGACAAAGCCTTCGAGATCCACCAGAATGCTAGTGGACGTCCACCGGTAAACACTAAAGTGGCTCAGGAATTGTACATTAAAGATGAAGTGAAGAAGGGCTTATATAGGGAAATATCACAAGTGCAATATGCTTCCAATCCGATGTGGGATACTGCAGATTTCAGTTTTTGCTCTTTGACCTTTGTCTACTAAAACTGCCATAACTTTCTCTAGAAAAATCATTTTATTGATCTAGAAAATTCTCCAAAAAATAGACATCCGGATCTTTCCAAGAATATATGGCTCATCTTCTGGTTCTTCTTAAATCAATACAGTTTAATCCTAAAAAATGGCTGATCTGCACGAGCAATTCTGGCAATTTAGTGAAACTTCTTTCCAAGCTTGTAAACCTGTAAAACAACGAAAACAACTCAAAGTAACAAATTCCTAAGCTAACAAGTGTAAATTAAAGGGCCAAAATATGCAATATTTGGCACTCATCAAATACCCCCAAACTTACAATTTGCTAGTCCCTTAGCAAAACAAAATAATAAAAAAAAAAACCTAAATGAAAAACAAAGAACATAAAGATAAGTTCATCACTTATGGTATCCAAAAATTTAAGGAGCACACATCACCATGATATTCATTCATGAGCAAGCTTAAAAAGATAAACCCATCTTCGCAATGAATAGAAAAGTTAAAATCTAATTACTTACAAAAGGCAGGTTAAGGCATCATAAGTCTGACATTGTGTAAAGTGAATTAGCATATAGAAATGAAGCTTCCAAGTGACTCCAATGTGTAAGGTCTCCATGTCTCAAGATTCACCGAATTTCCCATCAAAATGAACGAAAAAGGCATAGTTTTTTTTTTTTTATAAGGCACGGCTATGTCTAGTTCCCTTAAGCTTTCTAATTGACCCATGTAGCGAGTGTTGAGTCAATGACTCCCAAACCAGTTGGTTTTAGGGCATTAGGTGTAAAGACACCCCTAAGGACTTACTAACTCGAGTCAAAAAGGCTACGAAATTAAACCAGCCTTAATACTACCAAGCAAAATTCCACCTTTTGACGTGAACACTCACTGTTTACTGAAGCAAGAGGTCCAGTTACTCAGCGGAAAGTTTATTTATGATAATAATTTTTTTTTATGCTTTTCTATGCCCAAGAGTTCATCCAACAAGTCATCCAGTTTTAGTTAAGATAAGGAAAATACACATTAAAATCATATGTCATACCTCACATAATTTGTACTAATGTGCTCATGTTAGATTATGTCAAACATGTGAATTATCAAATGCCTAAGGTAAGTAACTAAATTTTAAAATTTATCACCAGATCATGTGTTCAAAATGTTAAGCTCACCAATGACATCACATCACAAAAAATGTTTAGATCAACCAAAAATTCACGATAACATGAGCATGCATTTATCTCTACGATGAAAAGATAACAAATTAGGACAAAGTGTGTGATGTGTCTCCCATACCCCCAAACTTAAATTACACATTGACCCCAATGTGTGACTAATATGGAAATAGCTGACCTGAGATATGGAGAACTATCTGGACTGGTATGGCTCATAGCATACCCCCAAACTTGAACTGAAGTATGCATTGTCCCTGAAAAATAAAAAAAAACTGGAAAACAAAAAATACTGGAAACAAACATTAATCATAAAATGTGAAATAATAAATAAATAGAAAAGATAAGCTGTGGGGTGCCTCCCATGAGCGCTAAGTTTAACTTCTTCAGCCAGACCTAACATTAGTAAACAGGCCCAACTAAGTGCTTCACCATCTGATCAATAAATGGAAATGGAAAATGATCAGGCCTAGTGGCAACATTCAATTTACGGTAGTCTAGACACTTTCTCCATCTTGACTGCACTCAAGTTGGGACCAACTCGTCGTCTTTATTTACTACCGTCAATTTAGCACGTTTGGGCACGACTGGAATCAGGGTCACCCCTTTGCGATCAAAGATGGGATAAATGATCCTTGGCTCTAACAGCTTAATATCTTATGCCCTCACAACCTCTTGCATAGCAGGGTTGAGCCTTCTTTGTGGCTCCCTCGATGGCTTGGCATTCTCCTCCAACTGTATCGTGTGTATTACCAACGAGGGGTTGATTCCCTTGACATCCTCAATAGTCCAGCCTATAGCTTCCTTATGCTCTCTTAAGATGTCCAATAATTTATCCTCTGGAGCATCACCCAAATCTAAAGCTATCATTATAGGCAAAGAATCTGCTGGACCTAGGAACTTATACTTAAGATTGTCCGATAAAGGCTTAAGTTCCTTCTTGGGGGGTTCAGGTGTTGTGGTTTCCTTTATCTCACTGATCTTTTGAGGAGCAGACTCCAAAGTAGCATTTGCTTGCTCAAACAACTTATCCAAATCCAAATCGTCTTCAAATTGAGCAAAGCATGCCTCCAAAATGTCCTCAGACTTCCCTTCTTTCTTGGGCGCTTGTAGTCTCTCAGGGTAAGGTGCTTTAGGTAAAAACGACCTAGAGAGATCCTTAATAATAGGTGTGGTGGTAGATGGCTTAGCATCTCTCTTTTCCTTGTTGCCACTTTCTTACCCTTGTTGCATAGCAGGATTCTCTTCCACTTGATTATGCACTTGTCTCCCAGACCTCAATGGGACAATTGATTGCACTTGTTTCTGCCAATGCATAGGAGTTAATAAATTTCTCATCGCAAACTGTTCCTTTGGGTTAGGATCAGTTTGACTGGGGAGCGTTCCTTCCTCTCCTTCGCCCACGTAACTTGCGATTTGATCAATTTGACTCTCTAATGTGGTAATCGCTTGGGTGTTTTCTATTGTTGCACTCATCACTTCACTCATAGATCGGCTAGTCGTTTTCATGAAATCATTGAGAGCGTCCTCCAATGACTGTGAAACCTACACTGGCACTTGAATGGGAGCTTGGTAAGCGGGTGATGGTGCTGGATAAGCTGAGTGACCATAACTTGGAATTGGTTGAGGAAATTCAGGAGGGTATTGATTGTGAGTATGATGATTCCTCAGTTGGTTCTGCGTCTATGAAACATTAGAGCGGTCCCACCACCCTGGATTGTATGTTTTAGAGTAAGATCCATTTGATTGCCAACAACACTCATTGAAAGCATTCATTTGTTCCATGGGATACTCGGCAAAAGCCGACATTGATGGACAATTTTGTGCTAAATGCAGAGGACTAGCACAAACAGAACAGCTATCAACATTGAATGTGTTGGCAGCATTGAGGGACAGGCCGGTCATTTTCATATACTCCTTAATGGTGTCCTTTAAAGAATGTGAAACTGGCGCTGGATTTATCCACATTTTTTTATAACTAACTAGTAGAAAAATAAAATCAATTCAGATAAAAATTTCACAAACAAAACAATTCCCCGGCAACGGCGCCAAAAACTTGTTCTGAGTTTTAAATTACTCGCAAGCGCACGAGTCGTTTGCAGTATAGCGTTGTGTAAGTGCGAGGTCGAATCCACAGGGAATTGTGTTGTGAAAGTATATTTTCAATCTAAACTAACTCTATCTTAACCTAGTTCCGAATTTCAGATGATAATATGCAAAAGAAATTAAAATTAAACTAAATTGATTTTTAAAAACTAATAATTAAAACACTAAGGTTTCCAAATCCACCCCACCGAAGTTAAGCATATATGTTCTAAAAATATAGCCTATCAAAACATTCCATGAATCCAACTATAAGACAAAAAACAAAGAATATCCCAGCTAAACCAAAAGCATCTAATGTATCCGCTCTCAACAAATCACAAAGGAAATCCAATTTAATCGAAAAGCATTTAATGTATCCATCAGATGAAACACACGGAATATCCAACAGACAATTTAAACTCAATCAATTATAAGATTAACTCAAATAATTGACAGAACATTTATACTAAAAATTGTCAGATTTGTACAAGCAAATCTGAACTACTACGCCAAACAACAGCGGGGCTTCATCTTCAACCTTAGCTGAAAAGTCTAGCCACTCATAACTACGAAACTATAATTCATAATAAAAGTGTTAAACATTTAAACTAAAACAACTAAATGTAAAGAAATAAATAAATAACTTTACATGGGAGAAATTCCACTTGCTGATGGGCGGCGCTTCCCCTCATGGTGACAAAGTCTTCGAGATCCACCAAAATGCTAGCGGACGTCCACCGGTACACACCAAAGTGGCTTAGGAATTGTACATTAAAGATGAAGTGAAGAAGGGCTTATATAGGGAAATATCACAAGTGCAATATGCTTCCAATCCGATGTGGGATACTGCAGATTCCAATTTTTGCTCTTTGACCTTTTTCTACTAAAACTGCCATAACTTTCTCTAGAAAAATCATTTTATTGATCCGTAAAATTCTCCAGAAAATAGACATCCGGATCTTTCAAAGTATATATGGATCATCTTCTGGTTCTTCCTAAATCAATACAGTTTAATCCTAAAAAATGGCTGATATGCACGAGCAATTCTGGCAATTTAGTGAAACTTCTTTCCAATCTTGTAAACCTGTAAAACAACGAAAACAACTCAAAGTAACAAATTCCTAAGCTAACAAGTGTAAATTAAAGGGCCAAAATATGCAATATTTGGCACTCATCAAATCTATGCAAAGGCCAGGGTAAAACATGCCATGAATGGAATAGAAGTAACCAAATAGGGATTCTAAGAAGTTCATGTGGTCCGTTTAAATCGTAACCGAATAGGGAGATTTAACTGAAAGGAATTTCATTGAACTTAATGCTTCTTAATTTGAATTAATCTAGAATAGACCTAGAATATGGATATTTGAAGTTAATGATTCTTGAGATTGTGGTTAGACCTGGAATATGGATAACCAAGTAATTGGGAATTCTACAATCTTGAAAAATGTATTAAACGAAACTTGTCCATTCGAAACTCTTGGCAATAACGGTTTAGGTAAAGTCGAGTCCTTAGCACGTTAGTTCATAAGAATCTTTATTCCAAAGTCTGCAAGTCTCCCTTTATTTACTATTGTCTTATGTTTTTCCCTTAGTTAATTGTTAGTAAATTTTTCTCCTACAATTATTCGTTTGCTCAAATAACGGTAAAAGTTGAGTCATAATTTCTGTAGTATTTGTTCAGTCCTCATTGAGAACGATATTCACTCATCATTTTATTACTTGAACGATTAGTGCACTTGCTAGTGTCAATTTCATCGCATCAAGATATGTACAAGGGACTCAAAACCTAAGATTAGGGTACTTTAGAGATTCATCCTTTGAGCTTGTAGGATATTCAGATGCTGATTTTGCGTGGTGTAGGCTACATAGAAAAGGCACTAGTTGAACATGCCAATTCTTAGGTGCAATGCTAACCTCTTAGTTTTCCAAGAAACAAAACTCGGTTGCACTATCAACCGCCGAGGCAGAATACATAGTAGCCGGAAGTTGTTGTGTGCAAGTGTTGTGGATGAAACAATAACTAGAAGACTATGGCATGAACTTTAAAGATATTCCAATTCATTGTGATAACACTAGTGCTATCAACTGAACCAAAAACCCTATTCAACATTCTAGAACCAAACACATAGTAATTAAACATCATTTCATAAGAGATCATGCTAACAAAGGTGATATAAGACTAGAATTCATTCCTTCAGAAGATCAAATAGCTGATATTCTTACAAAACCTTTAAGTGAAGCTAGTTTTTGTAAAATTAGACTATCAATGAGCTTAATAGACTATGATAAACTGTATGTTTGATTGCATAATCATTCATCATATGCATATTTGACATCTAGTAAATGAGTATTAAACCTTATTTAATATTTCTCTCACTCAAGATGGCATAGATAAACAAATTCCATGCTAAAACTCTAAGCTGGAGGTTTTTTTTAAGGGTTCAGTCAACTGGTAATGCACTGCCTTGTCACCCAGTCGACTGGTAGCACAAGACCTTGTTTGGAGCCAAAATTTGAATTTTTGGTAACTACCCAGTCGATTGGTATGAATAACCCAATCGACTGGTATATCTCTCCCTGTTTACCCAATCGACTGGTGTCTCGACCCAGTCGACTAGTATGACAAAAATCCCAAATTAGTGAAGGACCCAGTCGCCTGGTGACCTAACCTATTTGATTGGTATTGCGATTCTATAAATAGTCACTTCAGTTTTTCAAGGTTTTCATGCTATTTTCAAAACATTGAAGCTTTGTCTATAGAAAATCTCCATTTTTTGTCCAAAATCTCACAGAAACACTCTATAAAATCCTTAATCTCATCCCTCATCACCTTCATTTCAACTTTACATGGGTGAAAATTTTGTTTTCCTAAAAAAATCTCTCAAATCTCCCTAAAAACATCTTTTTCTAAATGTTTGAGAGAATCCGAATCAAAACCACCGTTGGAGGACCTCACGTGCCTATAAGGCCATGGTCCAAGAAATCCACGACACTGGATGCCAAAGAAAAAGGCTTGGCAGGATCCTCAAGCAAAAAGGCAAGGACAGAGCTCGAGGACTCACTCTTCCGGAGTCCAATTGTGAAAGAGAGGTATAATTCTGTCATCTGACACAAAACGATCATGATGGGTAGATTCGTTGACTTCGATTCTATTCGTCATGCAAACTTTGACATATTACCTCCCTTTGAGGCAATGCACTTGACACCACTTATCAAGATTCACCAAAAGTACTACCCACACCTAATTCACCAGTTCTACATGAACTTGGTGAAATCTAGTCCACTGGCTCTTCGTTTCAGAACCGGTGTGATGGGCGTGGAGTTTGAGGTGAACACTGACCTTCTGGTGAGCATCTTGGGGATCCAAGTGAGAGAGATCCAATGGAGTCTGGATTGATGGCCAGACAGCTTCGACTATGAGGAGGCATGTCAGATCGTTAGGAGAGACCCTAACTACATCTTTCGGCCCACTGCAGTTTACACATGTAGTGGCATGCCCCTCGATTCGAAGTTGTTTAATCTTATCGTGAGTTGGACCATCAATCCATGACTTGGGAGTCAGGGCTATCTCTCAAAGATAGATGTCGTATTGATTTGGTGTCTCAAAACTGGACACCACTTCAATATCTACCCCAACATGATCAACGGAAAAGCTAGTGACTCTGGTGCCTTCTCAATAGGATGCTCATCACCCTCATCCTCCAGCACTTTCGGGTTCTCCTTTCCACCTCTAAGGCTAAAGACATCAGCCCCAAAGACATCATCAATGTCTCTTCTTTGAAGAAGATAGGGTGCACGATTTGAGATAGGAAGATCTACTCCAAGGCTGGGAAGAACATTAGGATTGGAGAGGGTGACAGCAGCGAGGAGGATGACGAGGGTCCTGGTGATGTAGCCCCTCCCACTGCTATGGATACTGATGACCGAGCACCAAAGCATGGTGGTTCTACTACTAGTCAGGCTAGGTACAATGATTTACTCCAGGCTATTTCAAGCCTCCAGCTATCCATTCAGTCCGGGTTCCAAAGTTTGGGCTCTTCTGTTGATTCCATGCATCATAACCTCCGCTCACTTCAAAACAACTTCGAGCTGCATTGAGATCACATAGAGGGCTACTTGGCTGAGCTTCAGGATCATATTCGAAATGGCTCTGATTCTCCCGCTCGATGAGTTTCCTATGTTATCCCTTTTTCTTGAATATATAGCTTTTAGATGATCTTCGCATGAACATTTACTACTTTATCATACATTTTTGTTATTGTATTCGATATTTGGCTTCAAGAAGCCTGTGATGTATGGATGCTTGTATATATTTTCCTTTATTTTAGTTATCTAGCTTATGGTTCATATACTTGCTTTAATTTTAAGCTATATGATTACTTGGTTTAAGTCATTTGTACTCCGCAATATGCTATAACTACTTATGCTTGTGTGGAAACTTTCGGTTCATCCCGGGAAGTCTTCCTAGCTCCAAATAATGCCTACTTTTCACATACAAGTTTGTTTATGCATTGTCTTCCTATCTATATTATCATGTTGCTTATTTTTTGAGTTTGCACCCCCTTTCTACTATTTTCAAAATGGGGGAGAAAAATGAGAAAAAGAGAAATTTCAATGTAAACATAAAATAGAGCATAGATTTAGGGGGAGCATTTCTCCGACGATCTTGATAAATATAAGTTTGTTTTACTTTGCTTGGTTAGGTTTTTATAAACTGTGTTTGAATGGCTTTACAGGTTGGTTTTATCCTAAAAACAGAGGAAACTCTGCCTATATTTTTCTAAAAACCCAACACTTAGTTTTTAAAACTGTTTTCTCTCATTAGTTTTGTCATCTCAAAAAGGGGGAGATTGTTGACCCTTATCTAATTTTAATAATGACAAAACACTACTCTAATTGTACTAACAGTTTTATCTAAGTATTTAAACAATAAAAGCTTTCAGAAAAAATCAAGATGCAAGAACTCAATCAGTATCAGAGCCAAGACAAGACAGAAGATATAAAATAGGCATTAAGGTATTGAAACCAACAGTAAATCTCTTATGTTCAAGTAAGTAGCTTATCTAATGGCTCTTTTTACAAAAGAATTTTGACAAAACTATTAATTCAAATACTTCCAAGTCAAAAATAGCTTTATTACATGAAAAACTGGGTTGAAGGGCAACCCAGTCGACTGGCTCAAATGTACCAATCGACTGGGGTATGAGACAGAATGTCCCCAGTCGACTGGTATTGAGCACTTAGTCGATTGGCATATAGGACAGTGAGTTCCTAGTCAACTGGTGCTTAGGACCCAGTCGACTGGTACTCTCTCATAGCCTAAAAGTGAGATTTCTCACTTGACCTAGTCGACTGGTATAAAGAACCAGTCAACTAGTAATTCGAAAATATGACCGTTTGAGATGTAAGACTTGAGCATTTAATGCACAAAACCTACCAAGTCAGTGTCTGATGACCATATTGATTCAAGGCTATATAAACCCACTTCAATGAGCATTACACATTCAATTCATAAGTTTGCTCATTAATTCTCAAAAGCTTTGAAAAATTTATTATTGAGCCATTCTTCAAGCTTATTCTTGAAAGAGAGATATTGTTCATTTATAAAAGCATTCATTACTATCTCTCAATCGTTTACTTTATAGTAAATCTCATTTATTGTAAAGGGGAAAGAGTTGTAATAACTCTTAGTGTTTAGAATTAAACACTTCTTTGTAAGCTTCTATGAGGAAGGGAGTAGCTTCCATGAGGAAGGGATTAGCTTCCGCAAGGAAGGGAATAGCTTCCGAGAGAAAGGGATTGGTTGTAAGGTTTGTACAACACCGGTGAAGTTGTACGACTAAAAGTTTTAGTGGATTACTTCAAGGAGGTTCCTTGAAGAGAGTGGACATAGGGTCGGAAGGAATCCAATATTGTCGAACCACTATAAACTGAGTTTGCACTTTCTCTTCCTTAAACTCTTTTACTTAAAGAATATTACTTGTTTGTATGCTTGTGCATTTAACTATTTTTATAAACTTGCAAATAATTAGAAAAAGTTTTTAAACACCCAATTCACCTCCTTCTTGGGTTAGAACCCTAGTCTACAAAAGTGAACAACAATAATATTGAAGAGTCTTCTATGTAGATGAATCTCCTTGATCACCAATAGTAGCTACGTTCTTCCCAATTTTCTCTTCTCTCTTTTTTTGTCTGAGAAAAATTTGTTTTTTTAACAAGGCAAGGGTAGCTAGCCTTATATAGGCAAACTCCTAGAAAAGAAAAGGAAAGTACAATAATACTACTCTTTCTAGGAAAAGGAAAGATATTGAAATGGGAAATACTTCTACTAATAGGAAAACATGAAATAGGAAAGTAACTAAAAGGAAATATAACACAAAATAGGAAAAAATGTAGCCTAGAAAAAGGGAAGACATTCCCAGCCAAACTCCAGGGAACAGACGGCTGCAGCATGCAAAACCCATGCAGTGGCATGCGTCCTTCTTCAAATTCAGCTATTTTCCTTTCATAAAACGACGTCATCTCTCTTATTCTGACTCTGATTTTTGAACCGTTTGATCCCAGATGTTCCGGATCTTCTTGCTAATATTATTTCTTTCATTCAAATATTATTTTTAAGCATCTGTCACCCGAAAATATACTAAAAGTACCCGTGATTCTGAAAAACACATTTTAAAGACAATTAAGTAAAAATGCAGGATTTAAACCTAATTTCCCATAAATAATACCGATAAATCATTAAGTATTAGTGTATTTTCTAGTACTCATCACTACTGACCCTTTTCTCTTTTCTGGTTTCATTTGTTTTCTCTTATATTCTGGCTTTATTTGTTGTGCTTATGGTTTCAATTGATGCTCCCTGCTTGTGATTTGTTGAAATCATTTTGTCTCTAGCTTCCTTTGGTATAATTCTATTTCTTACTTTTTTTTTCTGGGTTTATTCTCTTTGCTTTTGGTTTCTTTACTTACTAGTAACACTTTTTAGCAGTGGTATAAGGTATGATCAGTTTAAAGTTTATTGTTTCAATTGATGCTTGCTGCTTCTGATTTGTGAAAAATATTATGTCTCTGCCTTCATTTGGTATAATTATATGTTTCTTGCTTCCTTTTTTTGGGTTTCTTTTCTTAATGTGGTTTTGCTTTAGGACTTTTAGCTTATAGTTTATTGTTATTGTGATGGAAATTATTTTGTTGGTGTGGCTATGTTTTTTCATCCTTTCTTGTTATGTTTATGGTTTCATTTGTATATGATACCATGGTGGCCATTTTTTCTTGCATTGTATTAGAAGCATTTATATTAGGTTTGCAATTAGTTGTCTCATTCATTGCATTGTACTCACTATATGAGACTGATTAGGTTTAATTTGTTTTATCTCATGCATTGTATGTAGTTCAATTAGTTGTATTTCATTCATTATATTACATTGAATTTTAGGTGTCTATCGTACATAACATTAGTTTCAATTAGGTGTCTCTCATGCATTGAATTTTAGGTGTGTCACATGTATTGCATTAGGTTATGGCCAATGATGAACCCATTAGGTTTTCCTCTTTTTCATGCCATGCATCCATTTGTTTTTTCATACGTTAGTGATTGTTTATTTGGGGATCTGACGCCAGGAATTTGCCTATGAGGATGAGCACTAGGGATTTTTTTTTTTTTTGTATATATATGTAGAAAATAAGTGAAACTTAACGTACGTGCGTTTGAGACATATACATGTTCGTTCACATATATTTGTTAGACCTTTGATGAAAGAGGTTTATTAGAGCTTTCATTATATAATTTTAACAAGTACATATTTTGATAGACATACTTAGGATAGAATAGACATATGAGAAGCACACATTTTTCCTTATAGAAATGACGAAACAAAAATATTTTCGGGGGCTATATAATGACTCCCCAACTAGGAACATGATTGAAATAATTCAACAATGAATGAGGGCCAGGTTAAATGAGGAAATAGAAAGGAATAAGTTGAAATATCATTGGGGTCATTGCAAAAATAATTTAGACATTGAAAAAAGTTTTTTTCTTTTGGGGTTGTTGGCAAGGAATATAACATTATTTTAGATGACCATCATTAGCCACACTTATTACAGATTAGGATTTCACTAGTGTCTACTATTTTTATGTCAATAGAGTATCTTATTAGATGCCTTTTAGTTTACTAAACTTTTATTATTATTTTTCTTTTGTCATGGTTACATCCAAGAAGTGCAAGATATTGGGACAGTGGCATTAAAGAAGTGTACCTCCTTTATACCATATTTTAGGGGATGCTCGGGTTGGATGTAGGCATTGTATCTGATAGATACTTATTTGGCGGTCCCGTTATGGTTGCCAATCAGGCTCAGGGTGTCCTTGCTGTAGATGTCATAGAAGTCTAGCCGCATGATGCCCTTGAGTTAGATGAGTGGGATAATGATGTTTTTATGGGTGATTTTAGTTATGGATGTTTAGATCGTATTTTGATATTTGATTTCTATATATGTATGTTATATATGATGGATGTAATGTATGGATATTAGATTAAAATATTTTCTAGAGGCAGAACAAGTAGAGTTGTTTCACCCTAGTGATGCATAAAATTTCAACTTTAATGGTACTAGTTTATTTTATTCATGATTTTTTCTAAAGTACTGCAGAATGTCATTATCCAATGCCTAAATTCAAGAGGTGTGTTTGTTAGTCATTGGAATACTCCATATAAAAAGCAAAGAAATACCCCAAGGATGACTTGGATGGATTTTGCATTTTTAGATAACCAATTTATGATGGAACTGTTGGATGGATATCTAGCTGCATACCACAACTTATTTCGAATGTCGAAGGCTGCGTTAATAAGCATTTCTTATATATTGGTAGAGAAGGGTTTCTGTCACATTCAAGGTTTATCATGGTGGAAGAGTAAGTCATGATATTTTTTATGTGTGTGGGACATAATGAATGAAATTGAGTTTTAGCTCATCAATTCCAACACTCAGGGGAGACAATTTCTATGCACTTTAACAAAGTAATGGTTGTTTTTACTCAATTGACAATCAAGGTAGTTAAGCCTCAAGTGCCTCTCACAGAAACTCTTGATCATATTAGATCATCCCCAAGGTTTTGACCATTCTTTAAAGTGAGTGACCATTCAAATTTTAATCTAAATTGTATATCAATTTTCGTTCCAATTTTTTTTATTAATTCTTACAAATATATGATTTCATATATTTGAACTAGGATTGCATTGGGGAATCGATGGTACCCATATATCTTCACAGGTTCCTAGTGACGAGCAAATCCTGTATCGAGGACGAAAAAATGGTTGTACACTAAACATTCTCGTGACATGCAACTTTGATATCCAAAGCTGGTTGGGAGGGGACTACGCATGACTCTAGAGTTTTCATTAACACTGTACGTAATGAAAAATTAGACTTCGCCATGCCTCCTACAGGTATCACTCGCCGCATTATACATTTGATAATAGTTACTAAAGGTTATGTGCCACTAAAATGGTAATTTTAATGTAGAAAAATATTATATGGTGGATGCATGATTTTCTTATATGAACGGCTTTCACATACCTTTCAAAGAGAAAAGATACAATTTTCCCAAATTAAGGATGAATGGCCAACCCCGTGTCGAGTTGAATTCTTCATTTATGCTCATTTATCTTTTAGGAATGTGATTGAAAGGGTGTTTGGGGGTCCTAAAGGCTAGGTTCCCCATCTTGAAGCAATTATTTTGCTTTCATTTGCAAACTTAGACATTCATTGTCTGTGCATGTGTGACTATTCATAATCTTATCTAGTTGTATAGTGGCATAGAGGATGATACTTTTCTAGTTGTATGGTCGAACCTTAACATAACACTAGCGGGGTATCCTGACCATGGATGTGAACTACATGGTGAGGGGACAAGATAGAATTACCACTGGCATGTGGGCTGCAACTAAGGTTTACTAACTCGGCCATAATGATGCATGTTACTGAGATATTTATTTATTTTGGTTGAATTTTCCAACTATGTACATATGGAATTTATAAACTACTATGTTTGTATGAATTTTATAATTTATATTTGTATGGATTTTATAATCTATGAAATATGTAAAATATTTTACCTATCACTTTTTAATTATTTTTGGATAATAATTTTTGTTTTGTTTTTTCATATTTATGGGATATAAGTTGTAAATTTACTCATTTTAATTATATTTAAAATTAAAATATAACTATGAAAAAAAAATTCTTTCAGTCACCAGTAAGTTAGTGTTACCAAACGTGGATAATGGTACCAGACAATTTTAAATTCAAACAAGACAATTTACAACCAAATAGTCAGAAATCAACCAGCTTTGTTATAATGAAAATTGAAACTAATCAGACACCAAGCACCAAACAGTTTTACTAGTTCAACCAAACAAGGTCGTAGTTGTAAGTAAAAGGCGAGATCTCAAAGCTTTTAATGTCGACTAATGTGGAATATCAAGCCTTATGTAGTCACAATTAACTTGCATCAGATTAAGCAAGAACTGATACCCCACATTAAGTGAAGAGGCGACCTCTCATGAGTAGATATTATTATATAGAAAATGTTAACCTTAGGTGTTTTGAATAAGTATCAATTACCTTCATTAGCCACTTTTCAAGAAGAATAATGATTTAATATAACATTTAATTAATGTCATTAATGTAGAATAGTAAATGATCTTTGATTTGAAAATATTCGTTTTCCATTGTATTTATATATAGTTGAGTATTTATGTGTCATATATATATATATATATATATATATATATATATATATATATAATGACTTATTTGGTATAATAAAATTGTAAACAATACTACATTAAATGCTAATTTAAAACCCTTCTTAATTATACTACAATCCATTTCATTTATTATATACTGAGTATTTTCTTTCGTTAACAAACATGAAGATAATTTAAATTATCTTTAAAAAAGTGCTGCTTCTTTTTTCTTCAAATTCCTAAGAAAAAGCCAATTTTGGAGGTTTCGAAATTATGAGAATCCACATAAAATAAGTTCCGTTCTCCGAAAAAAACGAGCAACTAGTTTTACATGATATATTAATTCCAATGCAAAATTGCAAATGACACCATTCGGTTATATATCGAAAAGTTGTAAGTGCATTTGATTTGAGGGGGAATGAGGAAAAAAAAAAGAAAAAGATGTACATACCTCTTCATAAAATTTAAAATTTAATGAACATGTACATGTGCATGTACTATTATTTTCTTTATTCTCCTCAATCTAAATGCACTATGACCATGTTTGGTCACTTATTTAAAGGGACCAAACATGGGTTGTATATCTTAATTACTATATCTTTTATTCCAACAACATAGTTTCCTTATCCATAAGAGGTACCTATAATGTATCTAAAGCTTCAACTTATGCCTCTATCTCTGTCTAGTTAGCTGCTAAAGAATTTAGCCCCTACTTGGTAGGATTTCTATAATCAACTTTCAACACATCTCTTGAGTATGCCTGAAACAATGGCAGTACGTACATTGACGAACAAAATTACCACCAGAACTAAATGAAGTTCTAATATGAGAACTAGAATAGGGAGACACACCAGAGACAATCTTGGTCTCCATAGTGATTTCCTTAAAAAAAGGGATAGCACAAAACAAAATTCCTCCACAAGGAACATAAAGTTAAGAAGAAAGATAGATTGACATTTTATTTTTATTTTTTTTAAACTGAGGTATTTTTACTGCCCCTTTTTCTTTCTTTTTTTTCTTCATATGAATCTGTTTATCAAACTTTCTTTGCTATCTGTGAATAGTATCCAAAAATAGTGCCAATAAACAATACCGATGAACATTGCTGGATGAACAATACCAATAATTTTTTTTCTGGAAGATATAAAAAAATTATTCAAGATCTCAATAGAGATCTTGCTCTGATACCATGTTGAAAAACAATAACTGAAAAGAATTCTTTGTCTTATTCATTGAATGAAAGGAATACAATTGACCTTATATATAGACTTATAAATACTAAGTCTAATAGGAATATGACACAACGATTAAAAAAGATAAATATGATCTAAGCCTACTAGGACACTCATTAAGAATCCTATTAGGACTCTCAACAGATCTCATCATTTAACATGCATCAAATACATATAACAACATATAATCAAATTATATATAAAATATACATACATCACATGCATATACCTTTCCATCCACTCAAATATTTCTTTTAAAGTCAACCTATAGGTACTATACCTTCGGGTGCATCGACCGAAGTCCATACTTTGTTGGAGTACATGGAATCAATTTCGAAATTCATGGCTTCCAACCACTTCTTTTAATCGATGTCTAATATTGCCTCTTCATAGTTAAAAGGTTCCTTACCATCTATAAGGTTTACCTCTTGGTCACCATCTATGAGAATCTATATCTCTCTAGAGCCTTTGGTATTTTGCTAGATCTATGAACTAGTTGTGTATTAGGAAGATCTATTGGTTTAGGTTCCTTAATTTGAACAGTACTACCTTATGGTTCTTATGACACTTCATTAAGATATATCTTCCTCTTCATGCTCCTTTATAGCATAAACTATTTTTCTAGAAAAGGTTTCATAATTAGAAACAAACACTTTTTGTTCCTGATGATGATAGAAATAATATCCTAAACTTTCTTTAGGATATCTTACAAACCAACATTTGTTAGATCTAGCTCCTAACTTGTTTGTATGTAACTTCTTTACATAAGTAGGACAAACCCAAATCTTAACCTGCTTAAGAATAGGTTTCCTACCTTTCCATATTTCATATTGTGTTTTAGGTACTGCCTTTAAAGGAACCTTGTTCAATAAATAAGCGGCGATTAGGAGGGCATATCCCCAAAAAGATATAGGAAGATCAATGTAACTCATCATGGATTGTACATATCTAATAGAGTACAATTCTAAGAGGAAATATTAAGAGAGAATCTTATTCTCTTTGAGATAATCGAGAAAATCAATAAACAAGTTTCTACCTCCTCGATTAGATTTAATACCATTCTCAATTTTCTTTTCAACTTCTCTTTTGAATTATTTGAACTTTTCAAATAATTCAGATTTGTAATTCTCTAAGTACATATACCCATACCTAGAATCATCATCGGTAAAGGTAATGAAAATGGATTAGCCTCTTATAGTATTAATTATTAGGATTCCACACACGTTAATATGCTTTACCCCCAATACATTCATCTCTTTCTCCATGTCCACTAAATAGAGACCTGATCATTTTTCCATGAGACAGGTTTCACTGGTTGGATAGGATTCTAAATTCGATAAATCCAAGAATCCTATTGTTGTGAGTTTTAAATTACTCGCAAGCGCACGAGTCGTTTGCAATATAGCGTTGTGCAAGTGCGAGGTCGAATCCACAGGGAATTGTGTTGTGAAAATATATTTTTTATCTAAACTAACTTTATCTTAACCTAGTTCCAAATTGTGAATGATATTGCAAAAGAAATATAAACTAAGCTAAGTTGATTTAAAAACTAATAATTAAAACACTAAGGTTTCCAAATCCACCCCACCAAAGTTAAGCATATATGTTCTAAAAATATAGCCTATCAAAACATTCCATGAATCCAAATATAAGACAAAAAACAAAGAATATCCCAACTAAACCAAAAGCATCCAATGTATCCGCTCTCAACAAATCACAAAGGAAATCCAATTTAATCGAAAAGCATTCAATGTATCCATCAGATGAAACACAAAGAATATCCAACAGACAATTTAAACTCAATCAATTATAAGATTAACTCAAATAATTGATAGAACATTTTATACTAAAAATTGTCAGATTTGTACAAGCAAATCTGAACTACTACGCCAAACAACGGCGAGGCTTCATCTTCAACCTTAGCTAAAGAGTCTAGCCACTCATAACTATAAAACTATAATAAAAAGTGCTAAACATTTAAACTAAAACAACTGAATATAAAGAAATAAAGAAACAACTTTACATGGGAGAAATTCCACTCGCTGAAGGGCGGCGCTTCCCCTCGTGGTAGCAATGCCTTCGGGATCCACCAGAATGCTGGCGGACGTCCACCGGTGAACACCAAAGTGGCTTAGGAATTGTACACTGAATGATGAAGCTAGATGGTGTTTATATAGGGGAAGACCCGGAGCAATATGGGTTGCAGATTCGATGTGGGATACTGCCCGTGTGCGCTCGATCGCAGTGTGGTGCGATCGATCGCAGGTACGATCGATCGCATGTTTTGTGCGCATGATCTCATTTGCGCTCGATCGCATGTCTACTACGATCGATCGCAGATGCACTGAACTTAAAATATTTCAATGTGGGGTGTTGACCATGCACTCGTTCGTAGGCAGGTGTGCTCGAGCGCAGGTGCGCTCGATCGCATATCTCGTGCGATCGATCATAATGTCTCCAGAAGCTTCACATCTCTTGAAATGCTTTATTTTCTCCACAAACCTGTAAAAATACACAAAACACAAGAAAGATGTAAAATAAAGTGAAATACTACTAACCAAGAGCATAACAAATATAAGTTAAGGGTCTAAAATATGCAATATTTAAGACTCATCAAATACCCCCAAACTTATATTTTGCTAGTCCCTTAACAAAACAAAATAAAAGACTCAATGAAAAACAAAGAACATAAAGATAAAGTCATCACTCATGGTATCCAAAAATTTAAGGAGCACACATCACCATGATATTCATTCATAAGCAAGCTTAAAAAGGTAAACCCATCTTCGCAATGAATAGAAATGTTAAAATCTAATTACTTACAAAAGGCAGGATAAGGCATCACAAGCTTGAATCAGTGTAAGGTGAATTAGCATATAAAAATGAAGCTTCCAAGTAACTCTAATGTGTAAGGTCTCCATGTCTCAAGATTCACCGAATTTCCCATAAAAAATGAACGAAAAGGCATAGTTTTTATTTTATTCTTTTATTCTTTTTATTTTTTTAACAATAATAAGGCACAACTATGTTTAGTTCCCTTAAGCTTTCTATTTGACCCATGTAGCGAGTGTTGAGTCAATGACTCCCAAACCAGATGGTTTTAGGGCATTAGGTGTACAGACACCCCTAAGGACTTACTAACTCGAGTCAAAAAGGCTACGAAAATAAACCGGCCTTAATACTACCAAGCAAAATTCCACCTTTTGACGTGAACACTCACTACTTACTGAGACAAGAGGTCCAGTTACTCAGCGGAAAGTTGTAGTAATTAATTTTTTTTTCTTTCTTTATGCCCAAGTGTTCATCCAACAAGTCATCCAGTTTCAGTTAAGATAAGGAAAAATACACATTAAACTCACGTGTCATACCTCACATAATTTGTGCTAATGTGCTCGTGTTAGATTAGATCAAACATGTGAATTCTCAAAATGCCTAAAGTAAGTAACTAAATTTTAAAAATTTATCACCAGATCATGTGTTCAAAATGTTAAGCTCACCAACGACATCACATCACAGAAAATGTTTAGATCAACTAAAATTTCACGATAACATGAGCATGCATTTATCTCTATGACGAAAAGACAACAAATTAGGACAAAGTGTGTGATGTGTCTCCCATACCCCCAAACTTAAATTACACATTGACCCCAATGTGTGACTAATATGGAAAGAGCTGACCTGAGATATGGAGAACTATCTGGACTGGTATGGCTCATAGCATACCCCCAAACTTGAACTGAAGTACGCTTTGTCCCTGAAAAATAAAAACTGGAAAACAAAAAATACTGGAAACAAACATTAATCATAAAAATGCGAAATAATAAATAAACAAAAGAAAAGATAAGCTGTGGGGTGCCTTCCATGAGCGTTAAGTTTAACGTCTTCAGCCAGACCCAACATTAGTAAACAGGCCCAACTAAACGCTTCACCATCTGATCAATAAATGGGAATGAAAAATGATCAGGCCTAATGGCAGTATTCAATTTACGGTAGTCTAGACATTTTCTCCATCTTGACTGCACTCGAGTTGGAACTAACTCGTCGTCTTTATTTACTACCGTCAATTTAGCATGTTTGGGCATGACTGGAATCAGGCTCACCCACTTGCGATCAGAGATGGGATAAATGATCCCTGGCTCTAACAGCTTAATATCTTCTGCCCTCACAACCTCTTGCATAGCAGGGTTGAGCTTTCTTTGTGGCTCCCTCGATGGCTTGGCATTCTCCTCCAACTATATCGTGTGTATTACTAACGAGGGGTTGATTCCCTTGACATCCTCAATAGTCCAGCCTATAGCTTCCTTATGCTCTCTTAAGACATCCAATAATTTCTCCTCTGGAGCATCACTCAAATCTAAAGCTATAATTATAAGCAAAGAATCTGCTGGACCTAGGAACTTATACTTAAGATTGTTCGATAAAGGCTTAAGTTCCTTCTTGGGGGGTTCAGGTGTTGTGCTTTCCTCCGTTTCACTGATCGTTAGAGGAGCAGACTCCAAAGTAGCATTTGCTTGCTCAAACAACTTATCTAAGCCCAAATCCTCTTCAAATTGAGCAAAGCATGCCTTCAGGGGGTCCTCAATACGTGATTCATCCATAGTCTCCTCCGTCTCACTGTTCTTCTGAGGATCAAACTCCAAAATGGCATTCACTTCCTCTAGTAACTTATCTAAGCCCAAGTCCTCTCCAAAGTGAGCAAAGCATGCCTCTAGGGGATCCTCAAACTCCTCTCCTTTCTTGGGCGCTTGTAATCTCTCAGGGTAAGGCACTTTAGGTAAAAACGACCTAGGGAGATCCTTAATGATAGGTGTGGCTGTAGATGGCTCAGCATCTCTCTTTTCTTTGTTGCCACTTTCTTGCCCTTGTATAGGAGTTGATAAATTGTCCACTGCAAACTGTTCCTTTGGGTTAGGATCAGGTTGACTGGGGAACTTTCTTTCCTCTCCTTCACCCACGTAACTTGCGATTTGATCAATTTGACTCTCTAGCTCGGCAATCGCTTGGGTGTTTTCTATGGTTGCACTCATCACTTCACTCATAGATTGGCTAGTCGTTTTCATGAAATCATTGAGAGCGTCCTCCAATGACTGTGAAACCGACACTGGCGCTTGAATGGGAGCTTGGTAAGCGGGTGATGGTGCTGGATAAGCTGAGTGACAATAATTTGGAATTGGTGGAGGAAATTCGGGAGTGTATTGATTGTGAGCATGGTAAGGGGCTCCTCCCTGATTCATTGGTTGGTTCTGCTCCCATGAAAAATTAGAGTGGTCCCACCACCCTAGATTGTATGTTTCGGAGCAAGATCCATTTGATTGCCAACAACAGTCATTGAAAGCATTCATTTGTTCCATAGGATACTCGGCACAAGCCGGCATTGATGGGAAATTCTGTGCTAGATGCATGGGACTAGCACAGATGGAACAGCTTTCAACATTGAAAGTGTTGGCAGCATTGAGGGACAGGCCGGTCATTTTAATGAAATCCTTGAGGGCGTCTTCTAAAGACTGTGAAACTGGCGCTGGATTCATCCACATGATTTTTTTTTTGTTTTTTTTTTAACAAAAAAGATAACTAACTAGTAGAAAAATAAAATCATTTTAGACCAAAAATTTTCACAAACCAAACAATTCCCCGGCAACGGCGCCAAAAACTTGTTGTGAGTTTTAAATTACTCGCAAGCGCACGAGTCGTTTGCAATATAGCGTTGTGCAAGTGCGAGGTCCAATCCACTGGGAATTGTGTTGTGAAAATATATTTTTTATCTAAACTAACTTTATCTTAACCTAGTTCCGAATTGTGATTGATATTGCAAAAGAAATATAAACTAAGCTAAGTTGATTTAAAAACTAATAATTAAAACACTAAGGTTTCCAAATCCACCCCACCAAAGTTAAGCATATATGTTCTAAAAATATAGCTTATCAAAACATTCCATGAATCCAAATATAAGACAAAAAACAAAGAGTATCCCAACTAAACCAAAAGCATCCAATGTATCCGCTCTCAACAAATCACAAAGGAAATCCAATTTAATCGAAAAGCATTCAATGTATCCATCAGATGAAACACAAAGAATATCCAACAGACAATTTAAACTCAATCAATTATAAAATTAACTCAAATAATTGATAGAACATTTTATACTAAAAATTGTCAGATTTGTACAAGCAAATCTGAACTACTACGCCAAACAACGGCGGGGCTTCATCTTCAACCTTAGCTGAAGAGTCTAGCCACTCATAACTATAAAACTATAATAAAAAGTGCTAAACATTTAAACTAAAACAACTGAATATAAAGAAATAAATAAACAACTTTACATGGGAGAAATTCCACTCGCTGAAGGGCGGCGCTTCCCCTCGTGGTAGCAATGCCTTCGGGATCCACCAGAATGCTGGCGGACGTCCACCGGTAAACACCAAAGTGGCTTAGGAATTGTACACTGAATGATGAAGCCAGATGGTGTTTATATAGGGGAAGACCCGGAGCAATATGGGTTGCAGATTCGATGTGGGATACTGCCCGTGTGCGCTCGATCGCAGTGTGGTGCGATCGATCGCAGGTACGATCGATCGCATGTTTTGTGCGCATTATCTCATGTGCGCTCGATCGCATGTCTTCTACGATCGATCGCAGATGCACTGAACTTAAAATATTTCGATGTGGGATGTTGACCATGCGCTCGTTCGTAGGCAGGTGCGCTCGATCGCATATCTCGTGCGATCGATCGTAATGTCTCCAGAAGCTTCACATCTCCTGAAATGCTTTATTTTCTCCACAAACCTGTAAAAATACACAAAACACAAGAAAGACGTAAAATAAAGTGAAATACTACTAACTAAGAGCATAACAAATATAAGTTAAGGGTCTAAAATATGCAATATTTAAGACTCATCACCTATTGCAAATACGATAACTATACTTGATATCTAATACCTAAGTCAAAGCATTATTAACTAATAAGCTAATTTCATCAAAGAACAAATGAGATTTTCCTTCCTAAGTCTTATCTTGCAAGGTGATCCTTGCAATTTTTCTTATAGTTGCCATCCTTGCCACAACAAGAGCACAGTCCCTTATTCTTCTTAGATTTTGACGAAATAGCCTTGTTTTCACCTCTTTTTGCTTTCAATGGTTTCTTCTTCTTCTTCAAGGCTTTCTTTTTAGAGGTAGAAGCTCCATCGACAAGCATAATGGGTGTCTTAACCTTTCTTGATCGTAACTTCTATAGTTTTCAACAAATAACAAGTTCCAGAAGTACAACTTTAATTTCGTTCATGTTGTAGTTCATAACATATTGCAAGAACGAGTCTAGAAGGGAATGAAGAATGAAGTCATTACTTAACTTCACATCCATACTAAAACGAGCCAGTCTAATTGCTTGATATAGTTGATCACTTTTAATCCATGCACATGGACTAATGATCCTTTGGACATACTAGCCTTAAAGAGGTCTTTAGAGGTTTGGAACCTTGCATTGCAATTATACTCACCATACAACTCTTGTAGATGAAGCAATATCATATAAGAAATTTCCATCTTGTCATGTTGCTTCTAAATCTCATTAGACATAGATGTTAGCATGTGGCACCTAACCCATATGTCACTCTCTTGCTATTTCTTTAAAGTAACCACCTTTTTTTCCAGTAACAACAGTTGCTGAAAGCGACTTATCCAAAAAATAGACTATTTTCTCAAAATTGAGAACGATTCTCAAATTCCTTATCTAATCTAGGAGATTAGACCAGTCAGCTTGTTTGCATCAAGTATGCATGATAGTGGGTTTAATCATTGCAATCTATGATGTAACAACAAATAAATTGGTGTCTATTCATATTATTAGCTACCATAAAGGTTTGGTCTTTAATCTAAATAGTATCTTCCATTATTCTTTTCAATTCCCACAACCCTCAATGTGGAAAGCGGAAAACTCCTTTGGATTGTTACCTAGTGGGGATTGGAATCTATCACTTGTCCATTATAACTTTGCGTGTAGTCAACTATGAATATATCCCATACATTCATGGGTTTTGAATCTTCAAACGATCGACCATGCTTCCTTTTACACTCCTTGATTCGCTTCAACAAAACACTATCTAACTCTACGTAACTTTACGTACATCAAATATATATAAGAAACATTGATCAGAAGTCATGGTGTATTACATTAGAGGTAGATATAAATTTACATTAAGAGAAATAATAGAAGGTGGGGTATGCAATCCCCATTTAAATTGAATAACCAAAAATAACACCAACAAATTTAACCAATTGCTAAGGTCTAGGGTCAATAGTCAACCACTCATACAATCAAATTGCATAAATAAATAATAACAATTTTATTCTCGTTATGACTATTTCTTCTTAGATTACAATCCTAATCGCATTCGGTTTCTAGAAACTTTTCTTAATCCTATTCCAATTAAGATTAAGATTCCTTATCCATTAGAATTCACAATTCTAATGTGGTATGAATTTTGGAATTTCAATTCCTAATCAAACACCAATTTCATAAAACTTTGGATTTTTGAAATTAAGAACAATTCTTAATTAAACAAATCAATTTAATTTAAATCTTTTTGAAGATAAAAATTAAACTTTTAATCTCAATTAAAAAGATGTTTTAATTTTAAAGAAATTTGAAACAATTTAAAAACCCGAAAAACCTATTTTTATGTCACATAGTTGACTATCATTTATGGAAATTGACTATGCAAAGTTTCTCTCAAAAAATTGAATCGGGGTAGGAGTGCACCAGGGACAGTTGAGTGTCTTATCGAAAATTGCAGATTTTCCCTACTTTTCTTGCAAATTTTCTTCCCTAAACAATTTCTCTTTGATCAAAAATCATATTTTGATCAACCCAACTGCTTAGAATCAATCTTTATTGATTTAATATACTTGAAAAAAAATATACAAATTCTTTATTATCATCTCATGACAATAAATAATCCAAGAACTCTTTCTTGAATTCTCTTAACCTAGAGTTTCATAAACTCTAATCTAACTCTTTAGATTTTGAATTTGCAATCACTAGAATTTACAAGATCAAATCTTTTAAGGCCACAACAATAGAATAAAAATCATTATGATAATTCATAAAGTTGGCTTTGATATCACTATAAGTCTCCAATATAGATATGCAACGAAAATTTAAATTTTTCTATACCAATAAACTTAATCCAATGAATTTCTTTACTAATATATTAGAATGATAATCCATCTCCATACAAGGTTAAAGATTTATACATTTATGAAGATTCAAATTGCAAATTTGATGGAGAGCTCACAAGCCGTTCAAGCATCTGACCTCTAAGTGTATCCCATGAGAAACAAAGGACTAGGATCTCCTTCTCTGGGATGTCGAACACCTTGCGACGAAGAGGACAAGGGCTGGCCTAATTCCATGAGTGCTACCGATAGGTATTTTCTAGCTTTTTTAAAGAGAAAGTCTACAATTTGATTTTTGTCTCACAATACTTGTGTTAGGGTTTCTATCAAATAGAAGCTTTATGTAGAGCCTTTACTCCTAAAAGCTCTAGGATTTCTAGAATCGTAATTAAACTCCTAGTTTATTTAATTCTTAGAGTTCTCTCTATTAACCCATTAGTTTTTCTTATTCTTACAATTGCCTAATTGTGTGTGACCCCTAAGATTCAATATTGTCCTGGTAGTAGATCGTAAGTTTTACATAACAATTTAATCATATCCAATTAATTAAAAATTCTTTTAGTTTTAATTTGAGTTAAAAATTCTTTTAATTAAGAATTATTTACAATAAATTTTTAAGGGCTTCCATTAGTCAGGATATATATTTAGTAATATATCATGACTATCTAGGCAATACAAATTAATGTTAACCTTCCCATTGACAGTTACCATACAATTTTATCCTTCCACCATGCAGTGTCCCTGATTAAATCTAAGTCATGGAATTATTGTCAAGCCTTAATTTTTTAATCACATGTATCTTGATCTTAAGTCTATAACTTAAATTTTAAAATTAGAAACTCCTTTTTAATTCCACCCCACTTTGAACAAGGAATTTCCAAGTTATGACTTAATCAGATCACATAAGAATTCTTTCTCTTTTACTGAGAGTCATGGATCCTTATTGTACACCCACATACCTTTATGCATAAGGGATTATACCCAATTACTACTCTCTTGTGACACATGTTTAGTATCACTTTTAAGTAGCATCAAAGTATGATGACCTATACAAAAGGTATCCATGGTGCCTTAAGTCCAAGGATCACTTGTACAACAATCATGTAAGAACTTCTACTAAAAACCAGTAAAATGTCCATTAGGAATTTCTTAATCGAGTCAGTTCAGTGTACCTATTCTCTAACAAGAACCTACTTAACTTGTTTTAGTGTCTTACACAATAGTGATCGTGAGATCAATCACCTCCAACTCCTTGAAAAAACATAGTATGTACTAATCTATCCGGATTCGTTAATGCCTTTCTTAGTGATCCTATCATTAGGAACAGTTAAGAATAAAGCTTGAGGAAATACATCTCACTTGCATGATCTCATCATTATGATTATTTTCGTTGATCTTATTCTATGTAATGCACATGCAGTGATTTGTTATAAACATGATAAATAAAATAAATACTATTAATAATTGTTTATTATCAATAAATGAATAAGATTATTACACATAATATGTCCATAACATCAAATGCTATTGGCTTGCAGGATATACTACTATCATAGTCAACCAAACAACAAAGGCTCAGTAAGGATCTATATGGATATGTGCAATTTTACAGTTATATATGCATGTATGAATGAGATATGAATATAGTGATGTTCATGTATGCATCGTATCAAGAACACATAGCACACTAACAGGTCGAGTAGATGTAAGTAATCCACCGTCTCATACCAGTGGTTACAACCAACTATTATAAGCAATTATATGTAATGTATTACTAACTTAACTTGAAGGGATACTCCCTTTACCAATCAATTCCATCTTACCTTAATATGGTCCAAACCGATCCTCGAAGGCCTAGGTTGATCAACAAATATCTCAATTGATCTAGTAGGACTTCATGAGCACGTCAATATCATTTAGTCAATCACTATAAAAACGGAATCAAGTATCACATCAAATCAATGCTTAATCATTTACTAACAATCAATCCATCCATCCAAACCTCCGACCTCACTTTGTGTTAAATTGATCTAGTAGGGCCTATGTCGATCAAACAAAGATCTTAATCGATATAATCGAAACCTTATAAGCACATTAATAGCATTCAATTAATCAATGGAAGGACTAATTCAAGATCTCATCTAAGCAATGTCCAATCATTCACTAACAATTAACAGTGTAACACCATGCAAGATGCACACCCAATAGGGAGGTTAACTTGTTAGGACGTGTCCTAACATGTATCCCTTAAAAAATACTTCTTCATTTAGTTATGGTAACTACCCTTTATTCCATATGCATACACAAGGACATACACATGCTCAATCATCGGTAAAAAAGATAACTAAATAAATCTGCCATGCTTGAACATAGACCACTGAAATTCCATTATCTCACTCATTACGTAAAATTTGTTAGCGATTCAAAATAATTTTTAAAAAAAAATAGACTTCTAGGTCTTCAACATGGACTCAAGAAATCAATTTGATCTTAAAATGACTAAGATACATTAGCTTAAAATCAAGCTACGAATTTTCCCAGATTACGATTTCCATAACGTTTCTGTGATAAGTCTAGTGATACACTAACCTCTCTAATTGAGCTGAATTATGGTATGCAATCTCTTTACATGTAAAATATAACATCTAAAATATCAAGTTCATTTCATAACAAAATCACAATATATATATATATATAACATAATATATCTCTACTTAATTCAGTTTTAACTATATAATTTCAAACTATAAAAGGCATGATTGCAAGTATTCTTTGCATGCATTAAGCATATAATTCATTCATTAAAGCATAAAGATTATAAAGAAACATGATGCGTGGTAAAAATCCTACCTTAACACAAAATTTCTTAATTTCTGAAATTTCTTAATTATGGTATGCAATCTCTTTACATGTAAAAATCCTACCCAAAATCCATTCAGCTATTAAAGGTTGGTCCTTTTACCCAATAATGATCATTAATCTGAAATGGATTTTAGCTCTTGTCTAGATAGAGACACAAATGTCAAAGGTTGGTTCTTTTCCCAATAGAAAATTACTTAACTGTCAAAGGTTTTTCATTTTCCCATTTCGATTCAGCTCGACTATTAAAGGTTGACTCTTTACCTAGTCGGTAACCATTAATCTATTAAAGGTTGATCCTTTACCTAAATAATGACTGCTCATCTTAAATGATATAAATCTCTTAAAACTCAATCTCCACAACTTTCTTAAGATCAAATCCTGATAAATCAAAAGAACTAGGTTAACTCAATCTAATAACTCAACCATTGATGCCACAAACGTTCAATTTTTTCAATAATTAATCATCCTTCTCCTCTATTATTTGGGTTCACCATACCAATCTATAGAGAAAAAAGTAGTACATTAACTCAATCTCACATATTCTATAAGATCAACTATAACTTTAACACAATAGCTAAAGACCTTATCCTGGCTAATGAATTTAAGCCTATTAAAACTTAAGCTATGACACCATCTGCGAGGACTCGAAACATCTCAAAGTGGGAAATTTCGTCTTTTGATAGATCAATCAGTGCAAGTACCTAAAAGGAAAATCAGAGTAAACCAAAAATCATCAATATACAGAAGCATTACATCAAGAATTTTCATATTGATACACAAATTTTTAGCTAAACAGATGTTCAAGTCTTATTACATAACCCTTGCACACATACTAGTATATACCACTTCCATACGCTATTTACAAATATACATGGTATCCAAATCTCTTACAAACTGAATTTTAGGTTCGCTAAACTTACTCTACTATGAAAAGTTCTTTAGGTACATTCTCTTCGTAATCTAAAAAGAATGCCATTCAAAGAATGGATCAGCTTATATATGTTGTATGAATGAGATATGAATGTAGTGATGTTCATGAATGAACCATGTCAAGAACATATAGCATACTAACAAGTTGAGTAGATGTGAGTAATCCACCATCCTATACCATTAGTTACAACAACTACTCTAAGTAATCATATCCAATGCATTACTAACTAAACTTGAAAGGATACTCTCTATACCAATCAATTTCACTCCACCTCACTTTTGTCCAAATCGATCCTTCAAGGTTTAAGCCGATCAAACAAAGATCTCAGTTGATTTAGTAAGGACCTTATGATCACATCAATAGTGTTTAACCAATCACTATAAGGATGCTATCAAGTATCACGTCTAAGCAATGCTTAATAGTTCCCTAACAATCAATCAATCCATCTAAGCCTTCTACCTTACTTTGGTTCAAACAAATCTATTAAGTCTTATGTCGATTAAATAAAGATCTTAATCGATCTAGTCGAAACCTTGTGATCATATAAATAATGTTTAATCAATCACTTTAAGTAACGATTCAAGTATCTCATCTAAGCAATGCTCAATTGTTCACTAATAGTCAATAGTGTAACATCATGCACGATGCACACCGAATAGGGAGGTTAATCTGTTAGGATGTATCCTAATATACTTCCCTTAAACAATACTTCCTCATTTAGTGCCATTAACTACCCTTCATTCACATGCATCCACAACGACATACACATGCACACTCATCGATAAAAACAATAACTAAATAAATCTGCTATGCTTGAACGTAGTTCACTAAAATGCCATTATCGCACTCATTACATAACATTTCTGGGTGATTCAACATATTTTAAAAACTAAACTTCTAGATCTTAAACATGGACTAAAAAATTATCTAATTTGGTATTAAAATGACTAAGATACATTAGCTTAATGTTGAATTATGTAATCTTCCCAGATTAAGATTTTCATAGCACTATTGTAATAAGTCTAGTGATAGACTAACCTCTAAACGTCTATTTGAGCTGAATTTTGGTATTCAATATCTATACATGTAAAAATATAACATAGTAAAATATGAAGTACATTTCATAACAAAATTATAATATACAGACATATAACAAAACATATCTCTATTGAATCTAATTTTAACTTATGTGATTTCAAACTATAAAAGACATGATTACTAGTATTCCTTGCATGAATTAAGGATTTATATTAACACAAAATTTCAGAATTTCTTGAATTTGAACCAGTAAAAGTGTTGAACACCAAAAGGCTTGCAATAATCATAAAAGAAACTTTTCAAACTGATTTTTCTTCAATTTTTCTAGAATTTCCAACCATTTTCTTCAAGATTCATTCTACCTATGTTTTTTCCTCTCTCTCATTTGTTTTCTTTATTATTATCCTTTATTTTTGATGAATTTGAAGATACACAACAATTTGAATGTGGGCCCCACTTAAACAACTGCCAAAGGATTGTAAATCCTTATCATTCTTGACACTTGTCAAACAATTCATAAACTAGCCCCTAATGGGCTAAGCCCATTGGGCCTAAAGTCACTCAAGCCTAACCCAAAGAAAAAGCCCAATCTTCCCGATTTCAAACCATAATTCTAATTAGAAATTCATAATCTACACAAAATTCTAGGCATATGGGTCAATTTTCTCATTAAACAATGGTCATTTGCCTATTCAAATTCATCGCCAAGTCTAGCCACTTCTCTGAATCGATATGTGGCATCTCTTATTCATAGTTAGTAGGTTCTTCATTATCTATAAGGTATACCTCTTAGACACCATTTATCAGAAATTCATATCTCTCTAGAGCTTTTGGTATTCTATTAGATCTACTAACTGGTTATGTAATGAGAAGATCTATTGATTATGGTTTTTCAATTTGAACAATAATAGGTTGTGGTTCTTGTGACATATTATCAAGATCCATCTTTCTCCCGCTGCTCCCTTATAGTATAAACTATTTTTAGGAAGTTAGCATATTTAGAAACAAACACCTTTTGTTTCTATAGGTGATAAATTTAATATCGTAAACTTTCTTCAGGATATCTCACAAACCTACATTTGTCAGATATCGATCCTAACTTGTCAGACATAGTTCTTAACTTCTTTACATAAGAAAGACAATCCCAAATCTTAACGTGTTTAAGATTAGGTTTTATCCCTTTTCATATCTTATATAGTGTCTTAGGTATTGCCTTTGGGGGAACTTATTCAATAAATATGCAGCGGTTAGGATAGCATATCCTCAAAAGGATATAAGAATATCAATATAACTCATCATGGATCATACCATATCCAATAGGGTATGGTTCCAAAAGGATTCCATTGAGATAGAATCTCATTCTTTATTAGATAATAAAAAAATCACTAAACAAGTATTTGCCTCCTTGGTTAGATCAAAGAGCTTTAATTCCCTTCCTAGTTTGCTTTTCAACTTCTCTTTTAAATTCTTTGAACTTTTCAATTGATTGAGATTTTTACTTCACTAAGTACACATACCCATAACTTAAGTGATCATCAATAAAGGTAATGAAGTAGGAGTAATCTCCTTTAGCATTAAGTTTTAGGCGCCCACACACAAGAGTGTGTATTAACATTAATACATCCATGACTCTTTCTTAATGTCCACTAAATGGAGATCTAGTCATCTTCCCTTAGGATAGGTTTCACAGGTTGGATAGGATTCAAAATCCAATAGATCTAAGAATCAATATTTTACTAACTTGTTTGCACTATCCTCGTTGATATGACCTAGTCTTAGGTTCCATATGTAGGAATAATTAAATCATTTCCCCCTTCTTTCTTTTTTGTTGTTCAATATAAAATATTTTACCATCTACTAAATGATAAGTACCTACGGCTAATGTAGCAACACTTGCTCCATTTCCAAAGGTTAACTTCTCCCAACTTAGTTTTTTTTTTTTTTCGTAGCGCCTGCAAACTATTGCATATGCTAGAACCCTACTCGGTATCTAATACCCATGAAGAAGTATTGTTAACATTTAAGTTATTATCAATAACAAACGATTAAGATATACCTTCCAAAGGCTTGTCCTTCAAGGTTGTAATATACTCATTGAAATTCCTCTTCAAATGCCTATCCTTACCACAATGGAAGCATTGTCCCTTATCTTACATGCTTTTCAAAGAACTAGGCTTGTTAGCACCATCCTTTGCTTTCAATGGTTTCTTCTTTGTCTTTAAGACTTTATTTTTAGAGGAATAAGCTCCATCAACAAGCATAATGGGTGTTTTTCCTTTCTTAATCATGCTTACAATAGTCTTCAACATGTTTACAAGCTCTGGAAGCATAAGTTCTATCTTGTTCATGTTGTAGTTCATAATGAATTGAGAATATGAGTATGGAAGTTATTGCAAAATTAAGTCATTACTTAACTTCACATCTATATGAAAACCGAGTTTGTCCAATTGCTCGATATAATTGATCACTTTCAATCTATGCACTGATGATCTTTATGGCATTATATCTCTAAAGAGGTCCTTAGATATTTGGAACCTTGCATTATAATTATGTTCACCATACAATTCTTGTTGATGAAGTAAAATTGAAAATGCACTTTCCATTTTATCATGTTGCTTCTGAATCTCATTAGACGTTGATGCTAGAGTGTATCATCTCACCTTCACGTAATCATCATACCACTTCTCATAAGTAGCGACCTCTTTTTCTAGAGCATTCTCAGTTAAAAATGCACTTTTCATTATATCATATTGCTTCTAAGAATCACTTCTACAACTGTAACGTAAGAACTCCTATTGACAACAAGTAAAATGTCCATTAGGAATTTCTTAGTCGATTTAGTTCGGTGTACTTGTTCTCTAATAAACACCTAAATAACTTGTTTTAGTGTCACTAGTGACCGTGAGATCAATCACCCTTAATTCCTTAAAGAAACATAGTATGTAATAATCTATCCGGATTCACTAATGCTTTTTTTAATGATCCTATGATTAAGAACATTTAAGAATAAAGCTTAAGGAAATGCATCTCACAAGCATGATCTCATCATGCTACTTATTTGTATTACTCTTATTCTATGGGCTTTATCATGTAATACACATGCAATGATTTTTAATAAACACGATAATTAAAATAAATACCATTAATTATTATTTATTTTCAATAAATGAATAATAATATTACACATAATATGTCCATAACATCAAATCCTATTGGCTTGTAGGGCATACTACTATCAGTAGGATATGGTAGTTTACTGTTATGGTTATAAAATATTTGATCTTCAAATTCTATAGATTGCATATTCGTAATATAAAAGTTAGATTAAGGTTTATGAAACCCTAGGTAAAGAGATTCAAGAAGAGTTATTGACTTGTTTATTGTCATATGATGATAATGAAATTATTATAGATTATTTTTCAAGCGTGTTAAAACAATAGAGATTTATTATAAATAATTTAGTTGAGCAAAAAAATGATTTTTAATCAAAAAAATTTTTAGGGAAGAAAATTCACGTGAAAAACTGTGAAAAATCTATAGAAATTAAAGGGATAGTCGACTGCCACGGGTTAATAGACGACTATGCCCTCGATGACCTGCTAAAAAAATTGGACAGTGAGCTGCCCCTTAGGATAGTCAACTGTCCCATCAAGACCTGATATGAAGTATTAAACAAAAACTTTCGAAGTGAAAACCATATTTTTTGGTTTTTGGTAAAGTTTTTTGAAATTGTTCCAAATTTCTTCAAAATTGAAATTCATTTTGATCCAAATTATTATTTTTTTGATTAATTAAGAATTTTTTTTTATTAAATTTCATAATCAAAATGGGATTTAAGAAATCAAAGTTTGATTAGGAATTGAAACTAAAAAAAATCCTTATTACATTTGAATTATGAATTCTAGTGAATACGAACTTTAAGTCCTATTTGGAATAGAATTAAGAAAAGTTTTTGTAGATCTAATTTGATTAGGATAAACAATATTAGAACAAATATTTAACTAAAATAAATTATATTTAAATTTATATATTCAATTTGATTGTATGCATGTTCAAGGATGGTTGATTATGAGTGTAATAACAAATAATTAAGCTATGTGATTGAATGCATGGTTTTATTTCAATGGGTTTTAATATTTATTTCTATATTTTGGGATATGGAATTTTAAATTGGGTTTGTATACCTTGCTTCTCTTTTATTTTTTGTTGTAAAATTCTTTCTCCCACTTATTATAACTCCCATTGATTTTGAGTAAAGGTTTCTTATTGATTATTTTAATGTAATTAGTTAGAAAAGTTTGATACAAGTAGATAGGAATTTTTATGGAAGCTTGAGGATGATCAAGTGCGTAAGGAAGTAATGGAGGCCTATTTGAAGATTGCAAAACCCATTATGTTGGAATCAATGGATATATTATGGTACCCTAAATTAAATCCAATGATTCACTTAATGGCTTAAGTGACTCATGCATAAAAAGACCATAATTACCTAGAGTCATATTTCGTTTGATATTATATGATGTATGATATGTATGTGATGCATGTTTAATTAAAAGTGTGAGATTAAAGACCAATCAGACTCCATCATGAAAGTAACGTCTATTAAATTGTAATGAATAGATATTATGAATTTTTTATCATGGCCTTCCACCATTGTAGTGAAATACGAGATCCACTGTTCTAAGTAAGTTTTGCCATAAACATGTGGGTCTTACGTTATGGGAGATTCATGATGCACTATTAGATATATGATAAAAGATGTAGAAAACTAAACTATTATATGAGGGCTTATTTGTTCGATAACCTATACTTATGAAAATGATGGGTTTAACTTAACTAGAATAATTGTCAAAGAAATTATTATGTGAGGATAATATATTTTAGAGGCTGAAGGAATGATTGGGAATTACATGAGATGTAATTGATAAATGCTATCTACCTGTTAAAGGTTTATTAAAGCCAAGAAACTATTATGTGAGACTATCTTAAACGAGTAATAGGATTCTAATCCTCACTAGAATACCTTACAACGGGGTCACTCAAATTTCACACCAAGAGCTTACAGAATTTGAAAAGTATAGTGGGAGGAACCAATATGATTGAAGACCAAATATATTGGTAAATAATAAAATAAATAGATGTTAATTTTTTTGCTTTTGTTGATATTAGATCACAATGACCAACCTTAAATCCTTATCCATAATTCTTGATACCAACAAACTGATTGGGCCTAATTTCCTAGATTGGATAAGGATTTTGAGATTTTTTCTCAATTCCGAGAAAATTGACTATATTCTTGATCAATCACTTCCAACAACTATTGTTGAGAATGCTCTGGAAGAAGAGGTTGCTACTATTGAGAAGTGGCAAAAGGATGAAATTAAGGCTAGTCATTACATACTAACATCGATGTCTAATGTGCTTCATAAGCAATATGAGAAAATGGAAAGTTCCTATAGTGAGCATAGTCACAATGCAAGGTTCCAAATCTTAGAGAACCTCTTTAAGGCTAAGATTCTCAAAGGATCATCAGTTCATGAGCATGGATTGAAAATGATCAACTATGTCAATCAGTTGGATGGACTTGATTTTTGTATAGATGCAGAATTATGTAATGACTTGATCCAGTAGTCCCTTTTAGATTCATTATCGCAGTTTGTTATAAACTATAACATGAACAAGATAGAAGCTATGCTTCTAGAGCTTGTTAACATGTTAAAGACTGCATAGACAACGACCTAGAAAGGTAAGGCACCCATTATGCTTGTTGATGGAGTTTCTTTTTCTATGTCTAATGGCAAGAATCTCTCAAAGAATAAGAATAAGAAGAAACCATCGAAAGCAAAGGAATGTGTCAATAATGACAGTTCTTCGAAAGTTAAGAAGAAAAAGTACAAACGCTTCCATTATAGCAAAGATGGACACTGAAAGAAAAACTACAAAGAGTATCTTGCAAATTTAAAAGGTAGTCATTCAGAAAGTATGTCCAATTTCTTTATTGTTAATATCAATTTGTCATTTAAAGATGATTCTACTTGGGTATTAGATACCGAATATGGTTCACACATTTGCAATAATTTGCAAGAGACTAAAAAGAAGCAAGAAATTGAGTAAATTAGAAGTCACCCTTAACCTAGCAAATTGAGTAAGTGTTGCTAAATCACATTTAGGCGAGAACCAAAATAATTCCAAACATCAACTACCATGGAGCCATTTATGAGAAGGTGTTCTAAAGTTTCATTGGAATGGGTGACACAACAACACACATTTTGATGCCAAAGGAATTCTCCATCTCTGTATCTCGCCATCAACTGGCAAGCCATCATGAAACAATTTCCATATGAAGCATGAAGTTTTAGTAGGAAGCCATTTGTTCCAATTTTTCTTGTACCATATGAAATCTAGCGCACTACCTCTTAATAATTCCCTGTTAGCTTTGCTTGAAAGTAGATCAGAAACCGACCTCTCTTAAACCAAATTAACCTCCGAGAAGTCCAAATGAATAGCTTGAATTGCTTTCTGTAACTTCGGATATTGTACCAGAATGCACTGCACTAGCTGTGGTTGATTCAATACTTCTAAAATTGAAAGATTAGCAAAAATGAGGATTTGTAACATTTAATTGCAAGCTATGCTACCGTGAATACCAAAATGGAATTTCACCTTTATCAACAACCCAAGTGGAATACATCTTGATAACCTGGATATAAGGAAAAAACATGTTGTTGGGAAACCGCCTCAAGATGCCCAGGTGGTGATCTTCCAAACACCCAAGTCTAGAACGACTTGTAATACAACCGAAACAAAACCGAAATCAAAACCAATCAAAGAAAGAACACCATCAATTGTTATTGAGGTTCGGCAATAGCCTACGTCCCCGTGAGTTCCTTCGAACTCTCTGCACTAAATCAATAGTTCTTTACAGATACAACAACACCTTTTTAAGAATCTCAAGTTCTTGAAGAATGAAAGAAGAGAAAACAAAAAGTGATAAGGAACTATTACAAATCCCTTCTCCCCAATCTATACTACTCTCTCTCTAAACAACCAGCCTCTGTTTGAGATCTATTCTAGTGCCTCTCATGTGTTTTTGTATCTTTGAACTCTCACACTTGCACTTGAATTCACTTGTATGATGATCTTGTGTTTTCCACTTGTTTGATTGAAGCTAGGTGACCTTTTATATAGTGCACCACTTCTTGAGCCAATCTTTGAAGTCAATCTCCACCATTAGATCTTGAGAACCAATCAATCATAGCCCTTCATCAATTCTAAGTGATCCTGTGCATTTTGTTCATGCCCCACGCATCATTCGAGAGTGCTTGAAAACCAAGCATCAGTGTGCCTAGCACCACGGCCCATAACAGGGCTGGCCGCGGCTTTAAACAGGACACCACTCCTCTAGGTGCTGGGCGCCGAGGTGCACACCACCCTGTGCCGTGGCGCACACTGCCCAGAAGTGACCCACCTGCTGGAGGCCACGACTCACCAAGGCTGGGCCGCAGTGCACACTAGTGGAGAACCTTTTCTCCCTTGCTGTAGGCCTCGGCGCACACTCTTTGTGCCGCAAAGCCAAAAGCTCTAGAAGCCTCATTCTTCAACCCGTTTAATCCTTAGAAAAATACCAAAAATCTTTACCTTTGTCTAAGCGATTAAACCTAAGCCCATTGTGCAGAGAACTCAAGATAAAAACTCAACTTGAGTCACCATATCAACTGACTCCAATTCTAAGAAGTCCAAGGCAATTATTGAACTTGCTTAGAGGTAGAACCTTGGTGCCTAAATCTGTAGGATTTTCCTTTGTGGCCACCTTGTCCACATGAATGCATCCTTCCATAACATTTTCCCGAATGAAATGATACCGAACATCCATGTGATTTGTCCTCTCATGGAACACCGGATTTTTGCACAAATGCAATGCACTTTGGCTATCTGAATACACCACCACCTACTCTTTCAGGACCTTCAACTCTTCCAACAACCCTTTGCACCACATAGCCTCCTTTATGGCTTCCGTAACCGCTATGTACTCAGCCTCGGTTGTTGAGAGTGCTACCACCAGCTGCAAAGGAGCCTTCCAACTTATACAACATCCATTTAAGTTGAAGAAGTAGGAGGTAATCGATCTTCTTTTATCTCGGTCTGCTCCATCGTCCGAATCCGCATAACCCTCAAGACAAATGGACTTACCCCTCTTCTCATAGACCAGCCCCACATCTGGGCTTCCCTTCAAGTACCTCAGCAACCACTTCATCCCAAGCCAATGCCCCTTTCTGGGATTGCTCATAAATCTGCTAAGAATACTAATTGTATGAGCAATGTCGGGTCTAGTGCTTACTATGGTGAACATAACTTATCTAACCGCACTAGAGTAAGGGACCTTCTCCATTTCCTTCTTCTCTGCCTCTGATCTTGGACATTGATCGCTGGAGAACTTGAAATGACCAACAAGAAGAACCTTCACTGGTTTGCTATCTTCCATAAAGAACTTATATATCATCTTCTCTATATAGGAAGTTTGAGATATCTTTAATCTGTTTCTCTCCCTTTCCTAGATTATGCTCATCCCAAGGATCTTCTGTACATGGCCAAGATCCTTCATCTCAAACTTTGAACTGAGTTGAGACTTTAATTCTTCTATCCTCTACCTGTTATTCCCAACCAACAGCATATCATCGACATAGATGAGGACGATCAGCACTTCCTCCACCTTGTGCCCCTTCTAGCATAAGCACGAATCATAGTAGCTCCTCATGAAACCCAAGCTAGTTATAAAGGAATCGAACCTCTTATTTCATTGCCGAGGTGATTGCTTCAGGCCATAGAGATATTTCTTCAATTGGCACACCAACTCTCCTTACCTTCCTTCCTCATAGCCTTCGGGTTGCCTCATGTAGATGGTCTCATCAAGCTCTCCATGTAAGAACGTTGTTTTCACATCCATTTGCTCGATCTCCCAATCAAATTGGACCACCATAGCCAATACTATCCGTATCGTCTTGTATTTCACAACCAGTGAGAATATTTCGATGAAATCTATGCCTTCTCTTTGTGTGAACCCCTTCACCACCAACCTAGCTTTATACCGAACTTCATTGTAGATCTAACTACAATCCATAACTCTCTGTTTTTCTAGTTTGGGCACCAATTCCCAAGAGTTATTCTTCCTCAAAGAAGCTTTTTCTTCCTTCATAGCTAGCTGCCACTTTGACGAATCCTTACATTCCATGGCATCCATATAAGTTTTTGGTTCAACCATCCCTCCTTCTAAACAAGGAGCTGCTACATTAGCATCCGCAAAACCATATCTCAAAGGTGGTCTAACCACCCTCCTTCCCCGGTCCCTTGTGAGCTGATAGTCATTCTGACTTGCTGCATTAACCCGTTCTAGTTCAGCCTCCTCTTGAGTGTCTTAAGCTTGGCCTTCATCAATGGGCTCTACCTGGTCCAAACCCTCTTGCCTTCCTTGCTCTACCTGAACTAAATTTTCCTTGATACTATGCTCCACAAATACCGGACTGGTTTGCTCACTAGCCCTTGCAGGGTTAGTTTTCTCCAATTAGGGAAATAAAAATTCATTAAAAATAACATCCCTACTTATTATGAGTTTCAATCTTTTTTGCTCTAAGGACCACAACCTATGCCCCTTAACCCCATCAGCATACCCTAGAAATACACATTTTCTAGACCTTCAGTTAAGTTTATCATCCTTTTAATGTGCAAATGCAGCATATCCAAAAGTCATAAGGTTGTTCAACTCAGGGGGTTTCCCATTCCACATCTCTTCGGGAGTCTTGAACTCTAAAGCTCTAAAGGGTGATCTATTAACCAAATATGCAACAGTAGACACAGCTTCCCCCCCAAAAATATTTTGGTAAACCGGACTCAATTAACATGCACCTAACCTTTTCCATAAGGGTCCAATTCATCCTCTCAGTAACTCCATTTTGCTGAGGTGTTTTTACAACCATTCTATGTCTTAGAATGCCATTTAACTCATAGAATTTATCAAAATCTTATTTCAAAATTATAAGCCATTATTGGTTCGTAAAGCCTTAACTACCCTACCCGTTTGAGTCTCCACCAACTTTTTCCACACTATAAATTTATTCAAAGCATCTGATTTATTTTTAAGCAAATAAACCCAAACCTTTCTTGAATAATCATCAATTAAAGATAGAAAGTAAAGATTACCTCCTTGTGTTGGTGTTCTTGCTAGTCCCCAAAGGTCCGAATGAATGTAGTCAAGAATGCCCTTAGACTTGTGCACTCTGGTGTTGAAGCTGACACGGTGTTGCTTCCTAAGAACGCAACACTCGCAGAAATCAAGTTTATCTACTTTGTCACCACTAAGTAGACCATCCTTGCTGAGAACTTGCAGGCCCATTTTGTTCATATGTCCCAAGAGAGTGTGCCAAAGGGCTGCCCTATCCATCTTAGCCATCAAGCTTATTGCTTGATCCTTGATTTTTGTCTCTCTGATCATATCATAGAGACCATCTTTTATTGCTGCTTTGATCACTACCAAAGATCCCTTGGTTACCTTGATCTTTCCTCCCTCTGCTTTGTATGTGTACCCTATGGAATCTAGACGCCCCAATGAAATCAAATTTCTTCTCAAATCTGAAAGATACCTTACATTCCGCAGCAGTCTTGTGACTCCATCAAACATCTTCAATTGGATGTCTCCTATCCCCCTCACTTGGCAAGAAGTATCATTCCCCAAGAAAACCTTTCCATCATTGGTTTATTGTAAATTCTTGAACCAATTTCGATGAGGGCACATGTGATAAGTGCACCCGAAATCCAAGATCTATTTCTCGCTGCCTTGCTTCCTGCTCACATTTGAGCACACAACAAGAACATCATCTTGTCGTTCTCCCTTGGCAACTGAAGCCTCTCCATTGTTGGTATGACTTCATCCTCTCTCATCCCACAACCTCTTCTTGCAATCTTTCTTGAAATAACCCTCATTGTTGCAGTAGTAGCATTGCTTCCCTCCAAACTTCTGTTTGGAATGCAATCTCCCATGGCTCTGCCCTCTATCCTTTGATTTCTCCCGGTAGTTGCCATGAACAGCCTTTCTCCACTTGATGCTTCCCTCATCTTGGCTTTGAAATCGTGAGCCCTTATAGCATTGATCACAATTTCCTTGGTTAGTGTATCTCTTCCATATTCAATTGCATTAATCAAATTATCAAAACAATCAGGAAGAGAATTCGACAAAATAACAGCCAATTCAACAAAATAACAGCCACTTGTTCATCCAGGAATGTTATGCTACAGCTATTCAAATCTTGAACTAGCTTATTAAACACATCAAGATTATCTTGTAACTCTTTATTAGGATCCATTTTAAAAGCAAAGATACTTTTAAGAAGATAACTCTTTATTAGGGAGAGTCTTGGTAAGAAACAACTCATCTAGTTTCTTCCATATGACAGTTGGATATTTCGAGTCTCCACACACCCTTGTCACACTATCCGACATGTGCAGGAAGATGGTGCTATATGCCATCTTCCTCATCTCAATCCGCTGGACCTCAATGATACTTGCTGGAAAAATGTCATCTTTTCCAATCGCTAAGTCCACTTTTTGTTGCATAAGAACCGATCTTCCGCTTCCAAAGGGAAAAGTCTCCCTTTCCATCAAACTTCTCAACAATGAAATTTGAAGCCATCTTGTGGAGAAAATCCCAGATTTATGCAGCACTCACAATTGTTATCCAACTTCTTCTAAACCTCAAGAACACGATCAGAGATTGATCTCAATACTATTCTTGAATCACCCTAAGAACACGATCAGATCTTGATCTTTACTCCGTTCTTGAATCACCCTCAAGAACAGGACCAGATCTTGATCTTTACTCCATTCTTGAATCACCCAAGAAGTTAATCTTTGATTCTTAGAGTCTTGCTCCGATACCTCCCGTTCTTGCTTTGGTACCAGCTGTTCTTGAACCATAGCTCTGATACCACTGTTGGGAAACCATCTCAAGATGCCCAGGTGGTGATCTTCCAAACACCCAAGTCTAGAACGACTTATAATACAACTGAAACAAAACAGGAATCAAAACCAATCAAAGAAAGAACACCAGTAATTGTTATCGAGGTTCGATAATAGCCTATACCCCTAATTACACCCAAAGTATAACGCGGTAGTTATAGCACGGCTTTGGGGTGTCGATTCCACAGGAAAACAAGTTAATTACAAAAGAAGGTGTAAACTTTAACGCTAACGATAATGATCAGATGAAAGAATATAAGATTTGGTAATGAAATATTGTGTGAAAGAGTTGTGTAAATATAACAAAATATAAATAAGAAATAACAAGGTTCCGGGAATCCTCCTTAGGTTCGTCGCCTTGTTCCACTCTCAATTCAATTATTTTTATCTCGATTGCAAGTTTAACGTCCCAAACAAGCAATCAAAAAATATTCAATCAAGCACATTTATAAACTAACATAATTGCTACAAATCACTCATTGATTTCGATTTAAGCACATATGACTAATCTTAAAGATTATCAAGAAACGACAACATATCGCAATGACAATATCGCAGTAATGGACAATTAGTAAGATAAATCTGCTGGAATCAATCACATCCAAAAAACATCAATGGACGAGAAGGATGCAATCACTGGATTAAGAGAATCTAAAAGAAGAAGAATATAAAGTGCAACTATCACATGAACTCAAATCCTTCTTACTTAATCAAAGGGTAAATCATAGACAATGTTTTAACAATAAGTCCATACAAATGAATCAAGAACAAAAAATAAGGAACAACAAAACCCTAGGGATTCATCCCTTTCCCTTCTTTGATGATTAGTGGCCATAGAGCTCAAGGTGGATGAACAATATGGATGCCCTCCCCTTGATTTGTGCCAAAGAATACTTGGAAGAATGCTAAAATTGGATCTCTCCTTCCTTCCTTAATGATGGCTGCACACTCCTTAAGCATGTATTTATAGATCACAAGTAGTTAGGGACATTTTGGTCTGAAAAATGTCATTGTGCAGCCCTAATTTGGTCTTGGAGCGAGTGGGCACTAGAAAGTGAGGGGTGCAGCGCTGGAAAGTGAGGGTCCAGCGCTAAAAAGTGAGGGGCACGGCACTAGGTGGATGCTGTTCTGGAGGCCTGACCTGTGTCTACTAAAACTGCCATAACTTTCTCTAGAAAAATCCTTTTTATAAACCGTAAAATTCTTCAGAAAATAGACTTCCGGATCTTTCTAAACATATATGGCTCATCTCCTGGTTCTTCCTGTATCAATACAGTTTAATCTGCAAATATGATTGATTTGCATGGGCAATTCTAGCAATTTAGTGAAACTCCTTTCTTGGTTTCTCTTCATTTTGGCTCTTCCGCGACCATTATCTCACTCGAGTATTCATTGAAGCTTCGTGTTTAAAATGATGATAGCTTTTCTATCTCTTTTTTAAGCTCAAAATACCTGAAAATGCACTAAAATAAGTCAACGATTCAAGAATAACACTTTAGAGTTATTAAGGTATAAAAGTGTAATTCCAACCTCGATCAACCCTAAAATGCTAACAATTAAGTATTGTTTAGATGCATTTTATGACTCTCATCACAACCCCCAACTAGCTTATTGCTAGTCCCTAGCAATTCAAGCGAAAGACATGAAATGAATTCTTTATTTAGAAATCAAAGCAAAATATAGCAATGCTGGCGTTAACCAAGAGTGATTCAAAAATCTTTGTCTCAAGAATCATGCATAACATACAACACATAGAATCATTAAATATCACTTAAGTCCAAGAATAATCCAAATGTCAACCTTAAAATCGTTATCGACTCTTAACATCCATCTTACTAGAATACATTATGCATGATTTTAAGGTTGTGTGACATCAATCACAAATCAAGCTCCATAAGCTCACTTTTCAAATCACTCTCCACTATGTAGAAAAACCACACTACATCGGATCAATAGGTCTTTAATAAGCTTATAACGTAGGCTAGGGTAAAGGTCAAGAAAGAACGGGAAAGTTTAAACAAATAAAAGAACTAAGTCTCTTAATTTAAACACAACCACTTTAAGCACAAGATAACCTTACTTCAACACCCAACTCTTTCAACCATTTTTCGAGCATTTATAGCAATAAATCACCATTTTTTTTCTTATTTCTTTGCTATAATTCATCTTTTTCTTTTATTTTGGCAGAAGATCATTCACCTCCTCTTTCATTCTTTTCTTTTCTTTTCCACAACCCCCAACTTATCTCTTTTAATGTACTTGGGTTATGGTAGTAATATTTTCTCATATTTCTACCCTTGCTCCTTTTAAGTGCTTCTCATAGCATGTGTATAACTAAGTTCTTTTAAAAGAAAGGTAAGGACAAAATATTTTTTTGTTCATAAAGGTAAGTAAATGGTTTATCGAAAGAGACAAGGCTCAATTTTTTTTTTTTCAAGAAAAAGTCTCAAATAGGTGACTAGTGATAAATATAGCAATGGTAGGTTTGAAAGGCTCTAACGGTCCAAAAATGGCCTACATCATATCCTAAGTAATGTGCATTCTATAATTTTCACCTCAAGTGATTATCAAATAAGTTCTAGAGCTTGTATAGACCGCAAAAGTATTCACAAAACAATCGCACATAAAACTTCTCCAAATGCTTTAGACTAATCATGCAATCTTACCACAAACCAGAGTCTCAAACCAAAGAAAGACTGACACTTAATTTATTCTCAAAGCGAAGCAAGATTTAACTTCTTCTAAATGCTATATGCTATCTCAATTTGGCTCATATCATCAACATATGAATTAACTCCAAGGCTAACACAAAGCATGCTAAAAACAAACAAAAAGGTGAAATGACACCAAGCAATTCAAGTAATATAAGAGAGAATTGTGTGGGAGTGAAAAAGATCAAGCATAAGAGGGACTCATTGTAGTGAGGCTAGTTGTCAAGAGAAAGAAGTCTAGATTAGATAGAGGGCATTGTTAGTTCTTATCATCTTCTTTCTTCTCTTCTTGGTTTCTTCAAGAACTTGAGCTTCTTGAAGAGGGTTGCTGTATTTGTAAAGAACCATTGATTTGGTGCAGAGAGTTCGAAGAAACTCACGGAGACGTAGGCACATTGCCGAACCTCGATAACAAATTACCTGTCTTCTTTCTTTCTTTGATTTTCTATTCTTGTCTTTGATTGCTGTATTTCTTTCTACAAGTCATTCTAGACTTGGGTGTTTGGAAGATCACCACCAGGGCATCTTGTCAAGGTGATTTCCAACAATTTAGACCTGCTTGAACACCTCCAGAATGTCCTCAAACTTCCCTCCTTTCTTGGGCGGTTGTAATCTCTCAAGGTAAGGCGCTTTAGGTACAAATAACCTAGGAAAATCCTTAATAGTAGGTGTGGTTGTAGATGGCTCAACATCTCCCTTCTCCTTGTTGCCACTTTCTTACCCTTGCTGCATAGCAGGGTTATCTTCCACTTGATTGTCCACTTGTCTCCCATACCTTAATGTGACAATCGATTGCACTTGTTCTTGCCCGTACATAGGGGTTGATGAATTTCCAACCGCAAACTGTCCCTTCAGGTTAGGCACAGGTTGACTGGGGAACTTTCCCTTCTCTCTTTCACCCAAGTGACTTGTGATTTGACCCATTTGACTCTCTAGCTCTGCAATCGCTTGGGTGTTTACTATTGTCGCACTCCTCACTTCGCTGATGGATTGGCTGGTCATCTTCATGAAATCTTTGAGGCTGTTCTCTAATGACTATGAAATCGACGCTGGTGCTTGAGTGAGAGCTTGGTAAGTGGGTGATGGTGCTGGATGGGTTGAGCGACCATGACTTGGAACTGGTAGAGGAAATCCGGTAGGGTATTGATTGTGAGCATGATGAGGGGCTCCTAACCTGATTCATCGGCTCCTAACCTGATTCATCGGTTGGTTCTGCTTTCATGAAAAATTAAGGTGGTTCTGTCACCCTGGATTGTAAGTCTCGAAGTAAGATCCACTTGATTGCTTTTGATAGTCATTGAAAGTGTTCACTTGTTCCATGGGATACTCAACAAAAGCCGACATAGATGGATAATTTTGTGCTAAATGTATAGGACTAGCACAGATGGAACAGCTATCAACATTGAATGTATTGGCCGTATTGATGGACTGGCCCACAGCGAGAGCGTTAACCTTCTTGGTGAGAGCATATATCTTTATCCTCAAGTCAGTGTCCTCCTTAATCTCATAAATGCCTCATTTCTTAGGGCCATGAATGGACTTGTCCCGACAGCTTGAAAAATCCCACTGCTGCGAGTTGTCGGATAACTTGTCCAATGCCTTGTATGCTTTATCCCCCGTCAGACTTAAGAATAGCCCCCATTCATAGACTTGATCATGCTACGGTTGGGTTGAGTCAACCCTTGATAGAAGAACTGAACGAGTCTCCACTTCTCATATCCATGTGGAGGGTATCTGATCAGTAACTCTTTGAAATGCTCCCAACTCTCAGAAAACTTCTTATCCTCCTCCTGAATGAAAGAACTAATCTCTTTTCAGGACTTATTCACTTTAGACATTGGGAAAAACTTATTATATAATTTACTCAACAAGCTTTCCCAAGATGTAATAGACCCGGGCGTGTTGGAATCCAACCATGCCCTAGCTCTATCGTGAAGAGAAAAAGGGAAAAGTCAAAGATGGACCGACTCATCAGAAAAGTTTTGGAACTTGAATGTGGCACAATTATCTTTGAACTTCTTCACATGGTTGTAAGAACTTTCAAGATCCAAGCCACGAAATGAGGGTAGGAGTTGGATGACATGTGGCTTTAGATCAAAATGGGTAGCATTGGTTGGTGGCAACACTATACAAGAAGGGGAGTTAGTCACAACGGGTGCGAACAAATTCCTAAGGGATGTAGTGAAGTCCACGCTCCAAGCTCTAGGTTGCTCTACATTCTCTGATTGATTTGCATTCCTTAAATTGTCCCTTATCTCAATCGTCTCTCTCTCAACAAGTGCTCTCTTATTTCTCCTGAGAGTTCTTTCTATTTCGGGATCTAAAGGTATCAACCCTAAGTTCAGGGATCTCCAACCAAGCATACACCACACAAAAAGCAATAAAACAAACTAACTAACAGAAACAAAAGAATAAAATAAAATACAAATAACAAATAACAATAAAATAAAATAAAATAAATACAAAAATAGAAAACACAATACTGACAAAAATGAGCAATTGCAACTAGAAACAAATAAACTAGAATGAAATTGCAAAAAGAAAAATAAAACAAAAATGCTAACTAAACTAGTAGAAAAATAAAATCAATTCAAACAAAAATTTATTTTTTACAAACAAAACAAATCCCTGACAACGGTGCCAAAAACTTGTTGGTAGTTTTTAAATTACTCGCAAGCGCACGAGTCGTTTACAATATAGTGTATGCAAGTACGAGGTCGAATCCACAGGGAATTGCATCGTGAAAATAGATTTTTATCTAAACTAAACCTATTTTATCCTTGTTCCGAATTTCGAACTGTGTTGTGCAAAGAATATAAACTAAACTAAATTGATTGAAAATAAATGATAAAAGCACTAAGGTTTCTGAATCCACCCCACCAAATTAAAGCATATATTTTCATGATTTTTGTTCCTATAACCGACAAACAAATACATCCTAAGTATGTTCTATATAAAAGTAATTTATCAAATAATTCCAAGAATCCATCGATATACAAATCACAATGAATACCCTAATTAAATCAAATCATCCAATGTATCCGTTTAATTTACAAATCATTGTAGATATCCGATTTAATTTGAATGATTTGATGTATCCGTCGGATGAAACACATCGAATATCCAATTTGAACAGTTTATAAACAAAACAATCAATCATATACTCAAACAATTTAACTGAAATAGAACATCAATACAAAAATGTCGGAATCGTACAAACATATATGAAAATATAATGCTAATCAATGGCGAGGCTTCATCTTCAACCTTAGATGAAGGTTTAGCCTCTCATGATTATGAAAATAAATTTCATAATTAAAGTGCTCAACATTAAACTTTAAAACACAAAAGAAATAAATTAAAGTTGAAAATACATTGAGAGAGAAATTACACTTGCAGCTCATCTCTTGATAGCAAAGCCTTCGAGATCCACCCTGAAGATGAAATGAAATGGAGCTTTTATAGGGAAACTCCATGAGTGCAATGTGTTTCCAATCAATGTGGGATGTGGGATGTAGAATATGTTTCCAACCGATGTGGGATGTGGGATTTAAGCCTTCGCTTGCCGCTCAAAACTTCTGCCCACGTCTCTTTTATTTTAGCAGCTTATATACTCAAATAAAATCTTTATTTAAATGAGAAAAAAAATTCCCTAGACAATAGGCTACTAAAATATGGATCTTCCTTTTCTTCAAATCTGAAATAAAAGAGACGTGCTCGATTAGCATGGTGCGTTGATAATCGTCTCTCTCCTTTCCAAAATAGGACTAGCCGCCAGACTGCGTGAATGTGCTCGATCGCAGCATGGTGCGCTCGATCGTCTTGAGCTCAACCCTACTTCTTGTGCACGTGAGCGCAGGTGCGCTTTATCTTGGACTTGGGCACTTGAGTGCTGTTGCGCTCGATCACAGGTCTCCTGTGCTCGATCGCAACAGCAGATTCCAGCTTTTCCCTATTTTGCTCTTTAAGCCAAATAATTCCATAATGCTCCAAAATCCTAGAAAAAACATAGTAAACACATAAAGGAGATAAAATAGGATGAAATAACACAAACTAAGAGCTTAACAAATATAAATTAAGGGGCTTAAATATGAATATTTAAGCACTAATCAACTACTATATGTGGTAGTTGACTAACTAACTCTTCTGCAAGTTTAATTTTACATAAATTGGTGTAGGTAGTCAACTAACATATGGGGTAGTTGATAAGTGCTTAAATAGTCATATTTAAGCCCCTTAATTTACACTTGTTAGGCTCTTTATTTATCTATTTCTATGGATTCTACTTCATTTTTCGTGTTTTATGTGTTTTTTCACAGGACTTGGACAAAAAGATGATAATTTGGAACTTTTAGAAGCAAAAGTCAAGATCTGCCATCCAGCAAGGTGCACTCGAGCACACCCCATTGAGATCGAGCACACACTTGCGCTCGAGTGCATCCCGCATATGCTCAAGCGCAATCACTCTAGAGGCAGCAGAGCCAGATATGGAAAGAAGTCTTCTGACTCCAAAAAGGAATTAGGGTTTCGGGACACCAAGAGGACCCTATAAATTGCCCTGTAAAACACATAAACCATACCTTTTGTTCTAGATTCGAAGTAGAGAGCTTAGGAGAGGAATTGACGACTCGTCTCCTGAGTGTTCTTCGGTTTTAGTTTTCTGTTTTTATTTCATTATGTTTAGAATGTTTAGTTTACTTAGCATGTGTAACTAAACTCCTATAGGACTCGATTAAAGCCCTAGTTATGCTTTTCCACATGTTCATTCATTGATATCTTTGCTATAGCCTTATTAGAATATTTAACTAGATTAATACCTATTTGTATTTACATTCCTCGTATATATGTGTCTGATCAATGTATGCATGTGGTATGGATAAGTTAGTCGAATCAATTTGGATGACCGAGTCCTGGGTTCGACATTAGTGACAAGGGATATCCACACCAGATTCCCGAGTTAATCAACATGGGAAACCGGGAGCGGACCAAGCCCTAGGTCCCGTGTGGTTGTCGATCTCCACAGCCCTCATGCTTTCTTAAGGAACAACTCAGTATACACCTATGCTAAATCCCTTAAGAGAGAAAAGAGTTAGAGTATACACCATGCCTAACTCATTGCATAGGGAGATTAATAGCCTAAGGTATGGACCAAGCCCTTAGGTTAGCAACCATTAGATATTCATGATAAGGCTAGAGCATTGAAGCTTTACTTAGTGGGAAAGTATAATTACGATGGATATCGTAGTCCTATGTTCTCATTATTGTTATTTACTCACAATCAAATTTTCTATTTCTCTTTTTAAACTTGAAGAAACTAATTCTAAAACGAAATTCACCAATCCCTGTGGAAATGATCTCGCACTTGCACACTATGCTACCACAGACCTTGTGCACTTACAAGTAAAACTAGGACGATTATTTGCATATTTATTTAGGTAGATAATCGCTCCAAAAGTTTTTAGCACCGTTTCCGGAGATTGCACCAAAATTTCTTTTTAGAATTAATTTCTCATTTAATTTAATTATTGTTATTTCCTTTTTATTCAATTCTTAACTATTGTGTTTATCTTATGTTTCACTTCATTAAAAACCCTAATCAATTTCCTTTTTTTCTGTTTCAGGTACTCCAGGAGAGCTTTCTGTGCCACTTGAGATGAAACGCACCCTCTGTGCGATCGAGCGCAATTGAGGCAAAGAGTAATCCGAGCAGCAGTGTTTGACTGCTACACTCAAGTAACTGCCACCGATTCATACACGGACGATGATCCAAGCATCCGACATTCCTTCCCCTTGATCCCGAGCTAGAGATAACTATCCAACAAAGACTTAGAGATAACTCGGAAGAGGACAAAGGAGGAATTGAGGAAGACACACCAATGGCAGAACAGATAGCCGAACAGCAACCACCTGAGCGGAGGCCGATGAAGCAATCCTTCATCCCGCAGAACCTCGATCAACCATCATGCATCTCGTATCAACCTGAGGCGGAAGGAAACTACTACATATCTCTGCAGATACTCAGTGCACTGACTCACTTTAGGGGTACACCTAGTGAGGATCCACATTTGCACCTTCGAGAGTTCTTCGACCTTTGCAAATTCCAACACATCCGAGGCTTAGACCAAGAAGGAATAAGGTTAATTCTTTTCCGTTTTTCCTTGAAAGATAATGCTGAATTATGGTATAATTCTTTCATTGCAGTTTCCATCTACACTTGGGAGGCATTGGCTAGCAAATTCCTAAGGAAGTTCTTCCCAGCCCAAAAGACGAGGCAAATGAGAAAAGAAATTCAATCCTTCCAACAAAAGGATGGTGATCTATTCTTTGAAGCCTAGGGACACTTCAATGAGCTACTACTCAAGTGCCCACACCACAACCTACCCCAAGATGAACCGGTACAAGCTTTCTATGAAGGTTTGAGTGATTCTAACAAAAATATTGTTGATTCAGATTGTGGAGGAGTGCTGATGGAAAAGAGCAGTGAAGAGGCTATGGAACTCTTCGAAACCTAAGTGAGCACACGCAGCAGTTCTCCTCTCGAGGTAGACATATAACCAAAAGTAAGGGTATGTATGAGGTAAGATTAAACGGAGGATCATCTCCTCAAATAACTACTATGGAAAGGAAACTTGACCTATTAGTGAAAGCCATGGCTGCTCAGAACACCTCAACGAACCCACCAGTGACACCACTCCATGTATGTGATATTTGCTCACAATTTGATCATAATACTGTTACATATCCCTTGTATTCATCTGCAGATCATGAGCAAGCCAACTTTGTGGGACCAAATAATTATCCGTCGAAGAACAACTGTCCCATTTGTACTTCTAGTCCTTGAATGGCTTGATCATGTTTTGCAGTGATTTGCCTCATTTCAGTCCGAAATTGCCTTAACTCTTCCATGAATTGTTCATGTTGATTCAGGATTTATTGTTGCTGAGTCGCTAGTTGCCTCACAAGACTTTCGAGGTCATTCTTCTTTGCTAACACATACAACCCTGGATAGCGGAATTAGCCGAATTTCTCATGGAGCAACAACCAAAACAGTCAAGGGCAGCAAAGAAACTTCCAACCAACAGCTCGATCAGCTCCTTAACCAAAGAAGAATGACCTCGAAAGTCTTGTGAGGCAACTAGCATCTCAGCAGCGACAAATCATGACTTCACAAGATTAGTTCATGGCAGAAGAAAGGCAATTCCAAACTGAACTAAGGCAAACCATAGTGAAACATGAATAAGCCATCCAAAGGTTATAAGTACAAATGGGATAATTAGCTGAGGAGATGAGTGGCCGAAAGCTAAGGGAGATTCCAGCTCAACACCCTGGGGGACATCAATAACTCAAAGCTATCACGACCCTAAAAAATGGTAAAGTGATAGGGTTCAATGAATCTGCAACAGCATCAAAGGTGAGTGAGACGGAGAAGGTGAATGCCCCACCCTTCCCGTAAAGGTTAGTAAAACAAAAGAAAGAGAATAAATTACTTGACGTTTTTTAAACCTTGCAAAAATTTGAAATAAACATTCCTTTGTTAGATGCAATTCAATAGATACCAGCTTATGCTAAATTTCTAAAGGATTGTTGCACTCATAAAAGAAAGTTTCAAGAACATGAGACTGTAGCCCTAACTGAAGAGGTAAGTGCTGTACTGTTAAGAAAACTCCCACCAAAACTAAAGGATCCGTGTAGTTTTACCATTCCTTGTAGGATAGGTGATCAGTTATTTGAGCGAGCATTACTAGATTCGGGAGCGGGGGTAAATTTGCTACCATACACCATATTTGAAACCCTAGGATTAGAGGAGCTACAACCAACTTCCATTACCTTGCAGTTAGTAGATAGAAGTATAAAAAGACCTAAGGGAATTCTTGAGGATGTCCTAGTGAAGGTAGGTGAGTTCATTTTGCCTATGGATTTAATTGTATTAGATATGGAGGAATGTCCTATGCCGTTAACCTTTCCCATCATTTTAGGAAGACCCTTCATGAGAACCGCCGATACAAAGATTTGTGTGAAAAAGGGTACAGTAAGTATGAAGGTGAATGGAGAGAAAATAGAATTCAAAATATTTGATGCACTAAGATTACCTTAAGATGATATGGAATGCTTTAATGTATCTATGATACACAATTTTGTTAAGCAAGTTTTTCAGGTCCAGCACATCGATCCCTTGGAGACTAATCTCACCCATAGCCTTATAACTGTGTATATTGAGCAAGAACCGAAAAATATCACTAAGGGCATCATGAAAACTGTGCATCTCCTTGAAGCTTCTCCAAAACATTCAAGTAAGTATGCTCCTCCATTTGAAACTCTCATGCCTATTAATACTGCTCTTCTTCCTTCTATTGTCCAGGCGCCCACTTTGGAATTAAAGCAGCTGCCAGAACATTTAACTTATCCTTACTTAGGAGAGAAGAAAACATTACCGGTGATTGTGGCTGCTAATTTGAGTATGGGAGAAAGAGACAAATTATTAAGAATCCTAAGGGAGCATAGATCCGCCATTGGTTGGACCATTGCTGACATTAAAGGAATAAGTCCGTCCAAGTGCATGCATAACATATACCTTGAGGATGAAGCAAGGCCCACTCGAAGCGCTCAAAGAAGACTTAACCCACACATGAAAGAGGTAGTAAAGGCCGAGATATTAAAACTCTTAGATGTTGGCATTATCTACCCTATCTCTAACAGTAAATAGGTAAGCCTGGTTTAAGTTGTTCCAAAGAATAGTGGAATCACAGTAGTGAAGAATGAAAATCAAGAACTCATACCCACAAGAAAAACAACTGGTTGGAGAGAATGTTGATGAGAGAAAAATATTGCATATTTTGGCCACTTAATTTACATTTGTTAGCTTAGGATTTTGTTACTTTGAGTTGTTTTCGTTGTTTTTCAGGTTTACAAGCACTTGGAAAGAAGTTTCACTAAAATTGCCAGAATTGCCCATACAAATTAATCATCTTTGAAAATTAAACTGTATTGATTCAAGAAGAACCAGGATATGAGCCATATATTCTTAGAAAGATCCAGAAGTCTATTTTCTGGAGAATTTTACGTTTTGTAAAAATGATTTTTCTACAGAAAGTTATGGCCGTTTTAGTAGACAAAGGTCAGGCTGTGCGGGCTGTGCGGGATTTCAGCGTGAATAAAAGTTTTGAAGGGCATGTGAAGACTTAAATCACACATCCCACATCGGTTGGAAACACATTTCTATATCCCACATCCCACATCAGATTGGAAACATATTGCACTCGTGGTATTTGCCTATATAAGACCCACTCCACTTCATCATTCAGTGTACAATTCCTTAGCCACTTTGGTGTTTACCGGTGGACGTCCGCTAGCATTCTGGTGGATCTCGAAGGCTTTGTCACCACGAGGGGAAGCGCCGCCCGTCAGCGAGTGGAATTTCTCCCATATAAAGTTATTTATTTATTTCTTTACATTTAGTTGTTTTAGTTTAAATGTTTAGCACTTTTATTATGAATTGTAGTTTCATTGTTATGAGTGGCTAGACTCTTCAACTAAGGTTGAAGATGAAGCCCCGCCGTTGTTTGGCGTAGTAGTTCAGATTTGCTTGTACAAATATGATAATTTTTATTATAAATGTTCTGTCAATTATTTGAGTTAATCTTATAATTGATTGAGTTTAAATTGTCTGTTGGATATTCCTTGTGTTTCATCTGATGGATACATTGAATGCTTTTCGATTAAATTGGATTTCCTTTGTGATTTGTTGAGAGTGGATACACAGGATGCTTTTGGTTTAGTTGGGATATTCTTTGTTTTTTGTCTTATAGATGGATTAATGGAATGTTTTGATAGGCTATATTTTTAGAACATATATGCTTAACTTCGATGGGGTGGATTTGGAAACCTTAGTGTTTTAATTATTAGTTTTTTAAAAATCAATTTAGTTTAATTTTAATTTCTTTTGCAAATTATCATCTGAAATTCGGAACTAGGTTAAGATAGAGTTAGTTTAGATTGAAAATATACTTTCACAACGCTATACTACAAACGACTCGTGCGCTTGTGAGTAATTTAAAACTCACAACAAGTTTTTGGCGCCGTTGCCGGGGAATTGTTTTGTTTGTGAAATTTTTTTGTCTGAATTGATTTTATTTTTCCAATTTTAAAAAAAAAAATTATGTGGATGAATCCAGCGCCGGTTTCACAGTCTTTAGAGGACACCATTAAGGAGTACATTAAAATGATCGGCCCGTCCCTCAATGCTGCCAACACATTCAATGTTGATAGTTGTTCCATCTGTGCTAGTCCTCTACATTTAGCACAGAATTGTCCATCAATGCCGGCTTTTGCCGAGTATCCCATTAAACAAATGAATGCTTTCAATGAGTGTTGTTGGCAATCAAATGGATCTTACTCTGAAACATACAATCCAGGGTGGTGGGACCACTCTAATGTTTTATGGACGCAGAACCAACTGAGGAATCAGGGAGGAGACCCTTATCATACTCACAATCAATACCCTCCCGAATTTCCTCCACCAATTCCAAGTTATGGTCACTCAGCTTATCCAGCACCATCACCCGCTTACCAAGCTCCCATTCAAGCGCCAGCGTCGGTTTCACAGCCATTGGAGGACGCTCTCAATGATTTCATGAAAACGACTAGCCAATCTATGAGTAAAGTGATGAGTGCAATAATAGAAAACACCCAAGCGATTGCCACACTAGAGAGTCAAATTGATCAAATCGCAAGTTACGTGGGTGAAGGAGAGGAAGGAACATTCCCCAGTCAAACTGATCCTAACCCAAAGGAACAGTTTGCGGTGGGAAATTATTAACTCCTATGCATTGGCGGAACAAGTGCAATCAATTGTCCCATTGAGGTCTGGGAGACAAGTGCACAATCAAGTGGAAGAGAACCCTGCTATGCACTAAGGGCAAGAAAGTGGCAACAATGAGAAGAGAGATGCTGAGCCATCTATAGCCACACCTATTATTAAGGATCTCTCTAGGTTGTTTTTACCTAAAGCGCCTTACCCTGAGAGACTACAAGCGCCCAAGAAAGAAGGGAAGTCTGAGGACATTTTAGAGGCATGTTTTTCTCAGTTTGGAGAGGATTTAGACTTAGATAAGTTACTTGAGCAAGCAAATACTATCTTGGAGTCTGCTCCTCGGGAGAGTAGTAAGACATAGGAGACTATGGATGAATCACATATTGAGGACCCCCTGGAGGCATGCTTTGCTCAATTTTAAGAGGATTTGGGCTTAGATAAGTTGTTTGAGCAAGCAAATGCCATTTTGGAGTCTGATCCTCGAGAAAGCAATGAGACAGAGAAAACCACAACACTTGAACCCCCCAAGAAGGAACTTAAGCCTTTACCGGACAATCTTATGTATAAGTTCCTAGGTCCAGCAGAGTCTTTGCCTATAATTATAGCTTTAGATTTGGGTGATGCTCCAGAGGAGAAATTATTGGACATCTTAAGAGAGCATAAGGAAGCTATAGGTTGGACTATTGAGGATGTCAAGGGAATCAACCCCTCGTTGGTAATACACACGATACAGTTGGAGGAGAATGCCAAGCCATCGAGAGAGCCACAAAGAAGGCTCAACCCTGCTATGTAAGAGGTTATGAGGGCAGAAGATATTAAGCTGTTAGAGGCAGGGATCATTTATCCCATCTCTGATAGCAAGTGGGTGAGCCTGATTCAAGTCGTGCCCAAACATATTGAATTAATGGTAGTGAAGAATGAGGACGACGAGTTGGTGCCAACTCGTGTTCAATCAGGAGGGAGAGTGAGTATAGACTACCGTAAGTTGAATGCTGCCACTAGGCCTGATCATTTTCTATTCCTATTTATTGATCAGATGGTGGAGCGCTTAGTTGGGCATGTTTACTAATGTTGGGTCTGGCTGAAGACGTTAAACTTAGCGTTCATGGGAGGCACCCCACAGCTTATCTTTTCTGTTTATTTATTATTTCGCATTTTTATGATTAATGTTTGTTTCCAGTATTTTTTGTTTTCCAGTTTTTTTATTTTTCAAGGACAATGCGTACTTCAGTTCAAGTTTGGGGGTATGCTATAAGCCATACCAGTCCAGATAGTTCTCCATATCTCAGGTCAGCTCTTTCCATATTAGCCACACATTAAGGTCAATGTGTAATTTAAGCTTGGGGGTATGGGAGACACATCACACACTTTTTCCTAATTTGTTATCTTTTTGTCGTAAAGATAAATGCATGTTCATGTTTGTCTAAAAATTTTGGTTGTTCTGAAAAATTGTGATGTGATTTCATTGGTGAGTTTAAAACTTCAAACACATAATCTGATGATAGAGTTTAAACTTTAGTTACTTTAGGCATTTTCGAGAATTCACATGTTTGATCTAATCTAACACGAGCACATCAGCACATATTTGTGTGAGGTATGACAAGTGAGTTAAATGTATACGTTTCCTTATCTTAACTGAAACCGGATGACTTGTTGGATAAACACTTGGGCATATATATATATAAATAAATAAAAACAACTAATACTACTAATATTTATAATGATCATCATCAATAAACTTTCCATTGAGTAACTGGACCTCTTGCCTCAGTAAGCAGTGAGTGTTCACGTCAAAAGGTGGGAATTTTATTCATAATGATCATTGCGAAACTTTCCGCTGAATAACTGGACCTCTTGCCTCAGTAAGCAGTGAGTGTTCACGTCAAAAGGTGGAATTTTGCTTGGTAGTATTAAGGCTGGTTTAATTTCGTAGCCTTTTTTACTCGAGTTAGTTAGTCCTTAGGGGTGTCTTTACACCTAATGCCCTAAAACCATCTGGTTTAGGAGTCATTGACTCAACACTAGCTACATGGGTCGATTAGAAAGCTTAAGGGAACTAAACATAGCAGAGCTTTATATATATATAAAAAAAATAATAAAAAAAACTATGCCATCGCTGTTCTTTCCGATGAGAAATTCTGTAGATCTTGAGACTTGATTACCTTGTACATTGAAGTTATTTGGAAACCTCATCTGTATATGCTAAATCACTTTACACTGATTCAAGCTTGTGATGTCTTACCATGCCTCTTGTAAGTAATTAGGTTTTAAATTCTTATTCATTGTGAAGATGGGTTGGACTTATTTAAGCTTGCTCATGAACGAATCTCATGATTTTGAATGCTCCTTAAATTTTTAGGTACCATGAATACTGAACTTATCTTTATGTTCTTTGTTTTTCATTTAGTTTTATTTATTTATTTTGTTTTGCTAAGGGACTAGAAAAATGTAAGTTTGGGGGTATTTGATGAGAGAAAAATATTGCATATTTTGGCCACTTAATTTACATTTGTTATCTTCGGATTTTGTTACTTTGAGTTGCTTTCGTTGTTTTTCAGGTTTACAAGCACTGGGAAAGGAGTTTCACTAAAATTTCCAGAATTGCCCGTACAGATCAATCATCTTTGAAAATTAAACTATATTGATTCAAGAATAACCAGGATATGAGCCATATATGCTTAGAAAGATCCAGAAGTCTATTTTTTGGAGAAGTTTACGGTTCGTAAAAATGATTTTTCTACAGAAAGTTATGGCCATTTTAGTAGACAAAGGTCAGGCTGTGCGGGCTGTGCGGGATTTCAGCGTGAATAAAAGTTTTGAAGGGCATGTGAAGACTTAAATCCCACATCCCACATCGGTTGGAAACACATTTCTATATCCCACATCCCACATCGGATTGGAAACACATTGCACTCGTGGTATTTGCCTATATAAGACCCACTCCACTTCATCATTCAGTGTACAATTCCTGAGCCATTTTGTTATTTACCGGTGGACGTCTGCTAGCATTCTGCTGGATCTCGAAGGCTTTGTCACCACGAGGGGAAGCGCCGCCCATCAGCGAGTGGAATTTCTCCCATGTAAAGTTATTTATTTATTTCTTTACATTTAGTTGTTTTAGTTTAAATGTTTAGCACTTTTATTATGAATTGTAGTTTCATAGTTATGAGTGACTAGACTCTTCAGCTAAGGTTGAAGATGAAGCCCTGCCGTTGTTTGACGTAGTAGTTCAGATTTGCTTGTACAAATCTAACAATTTTTAGTATAAATGTTCTGTCAATTATTTGAGTTAATCTTATAATTGATTGAGTTTAAATTGTCTGTTGGATATTCCTTGTGTTTCATCTGATAGATACATTGAATGCTTTTCGATTAAATTGGATTTCCTTTGTGATTTGTTGAGAGCGGATACTGATGAGTCTTAAATATTGCATATTTTAGACCCTTAACTTATATTTGTTATGCTCTTAGTTAGTAGTATTTTACTTTATTTTACGTTTTTCTTGTGTTTTGTGTATTTTTACAGGTTTGTGGAGAAAATGAAGCTTTTCAAGAGATTTGAAGCTTCTGGAGACATTGCGATTGATCGCACCAGATACGCGATCGAGCGCACCTGCCTACGAACGAGCGCAAGGTTATCAATCCCACATCGAAATGTTTGCAGTGCATCGCACCTGCGCTCGAGCGCACAGACCTGCGATCGATCGCAAGTGATCATCCCACATAGGTCAGAAATCTTTACAGCGCGATCGAGCGCACCAGACACGCGATCGATCGCACCATTCTGCGATCGAGCGCACTCGGGCAGTATCCCACATCGTTTCTGCAAGCCACATTGCTCCGCGTCTCCCCCTATATAAACACCACCTGACTTCATAATTCAGTGTACAATTCCTGAGCCACTTTGGTGTTTACCGATGGACGTCCGCCAACATTCTGGTGGATCCCGAAGGCATTGCTACCACGAGGGGAAGCGCCGCCCGTCAGCGAGTGGAATTTCTCCCATGTAAAGTTGTTTATTTATTTCTTTATATTCAGTTGTTTTAGTTTAAATGTTTAGCATTTTTTATTATAGTTTTATAGTTATGAGTGGCTAGACTCTTCAGCTAAGGTTGAAGATGAAGCCCCGCCGTTGTTTGGCGTAGTAGTTCAGATTTGCTTGTACAAATCTGACAATTTTTAGTATAAATGTTCTGTCAATTATTTGAGTTAATCTTATAATTGATTGAGTTTAAATTGTCTGTTGGATTTTCTTTGTGTTTCATCTGATGGATACATTGAATGCTTTTCGATTAAATTGGATTCCCTTTGTGATTTGTTAAGAGCGGATACATTGGGTGCTTTTGGTTTAGTTGGGATATTCTTTGTTTTTTGTCTTATAGTTGGATTCATGGAATGTTTTGATAGGCTATATTTTTAGAACATGTATGCTTAACTTCGGTGGGGTGGATTCGGAAACCTTAGTGCTTTTTTATTATTAGTTTTAAAATCAATTTAATTTAGTTTTAATTTGTTTTGCAAATTATCATTCAAAATTCGGAACTAGGTTAAGATAGAGTTAATTTAGATTAAAAATTATATTTTCACAACGCAATTCCTTGTGGATTCGACCTCGCACTTGCACACACTATATTGCAAACGACTCGTGCGCTTGCGAGTAATTTAAAACTCACAACAGATACATTGGATGCTTTTGGTTTAGTTGGGATATTCTTTGTTTTTTGTCTTATAGTTGAATTCATGGAATATTTTGATAGGCTATATTTTTAGAACATATATGCTTAACTTCGGTGGGGTGGATTTGGAAACCTTAATGTTTTAATTATTAGTTTTTTAAAAATCAATTTAGTTTAATTTTAATTTCTTTTGCAAATTATCATCTGAAATTAGGAACTAGGTTAAGATATAGTTAGTTTAGATTGAAAATATACTTTCACAACGCAATTCCTTGTGGATTTGACCTCGCACTTGCACAACGCTATACTGCAAACGACTCGTGCTCTTGCGAGTAATTTAAAACTCACAACATATGTATTGACTATCGAAAATTAAACAAGGTTACTCGAAAAGATCATTTCCCCTTGCCATTCATTGATCAAATGTTAGAAAGATTAGCTGGTCACAGCTACTACTGCTTTTTGGATGGGTACAGTGGATACAACTAGATTGCTATAGCACCTGAAGATCAAGAAAAGACCACCTTCACATGCCCTTTCGGTACATTTGCTTATCGTAGGATGCCATTCGGATTATGTAACGCACCAGCCACTTTTCAAAGATGTATGATATTTTCCAATATGGTGGAAAAATACATTGAGGTATTCATAGACAATTTCAGTGTCTTTGGTTCCAATTTTAATGAATGCTTAAGTCATTTGGAAAGTGTCCTAAAGAGATGTGAAGAAAGTAATTTTGTGCTGAATTGAGAGAAATTTCACTTCATGGTTCAACAGGGCATTGTGTTGGGATACTCCATCTCCAACAAAGGTATTGAGGTAGACAAGGCTAAAATAGACATTATTTCAAAGCTACCTCCCCCTCTCACAGTCAAGGGTGTTAGAAGCTTTCTCGGGCATGCTGATTTTTATAAAAGATTCATCAAGGACTTCTCCAAGATTTCAAGACCTCTGTGTGCATTGTTAGCTAAAGATACCAAATTCGAGTGGACTGATAACTGTATGACAGCCTTCAACACACTGAAGGATGTTCTAACCGTCGCCCCAATAATGATGACACCAGATTGTAGCCTTCCATTCGAGTTAATGTGTGATGCTGGTGATTTTGCCTTGGGAGCTGTCCTAGGTCAAAGAGTCAATAAGGTACCTCATGCTATTTACTATGCTTCTAGAACTTTAAATGATGCTCAACTTAATTAGTCTACCACTGAAGAAGAATTATTAGCTGTTATTTTTGCTTTAGAGAAGTTTAGCTCATATCTTATTGGCTCTAAAGTTATTGTTTACACTGACCATGTTGCTTTGAGATATCTGTTTTCTAAGAAAGACGCAAAGCCTAGGTTAATCAGATGGGTGCTCATATTGCAAGAATTTGATTTGGAAATCAAAGACAAGAAGGGCAGTGAGAATGTGGTTGCAGATCACTTATCAAGACTACCCTATGAAAATGATAAAAATGAGTTACCGTTAAATGAGAACTTCCCTGATGAGCAATTGTTCGTACTAGAGGTAAAACTCCCATGGTATGCTGATATTGTCAATTATCTAACTGCTAAAGTTTTTCCCCCATGTATGACAACACAAGGTAAGAAACGGTTAATATCCGTGTCTCGACACTACCATTGGGACGATCCCTACCTTTTCAAATTCTGTCCCGATCAGATCATTCGACGGTGTGTCTCGGAAGAGGAGCATTTGAGTTTATTACAACATTGCCACTAGTTTGCTTGTGGAGGACACTTTGGGGCCAAGAAAACAGCACTTAAGGTACTACAATCCAGTTTTTATTGGCCTAATCTATTTAAAGACGCCTTCACATATTGCAGCTCATGTGATAGATGACAACGGACAGGTAATATTTCATCCCGAAATCAAATGCCCCTATAAAATATCCACATAGTAATTTATATATTCTTGTGGGTGTGGATTATGTGTCTAAATGGGTCGAGGCAGTCCCCTCAAAGACTAATGATCACAAAGTGGTGTTAAAGTTGCTACAGGATAACATTTTTACCCGGTTCGGAACACTAAGAGCGATCATCAACGATGGAGGCAGTCACTTCCATCATCATTCTTTTGCTGCACTCATCAGAAAATATGGAATCACCCATAAGGTTGGCACCCCATATCACCCTCAGACTAGTTGCCAAGTGGAGATAAGTAACCGAGAAATCAAAAGCATTTTGGAGAGAACCGTGAATCCTAGTCAAAAGAACTGGTCCTTACGACTCAACGATGCTCTGTGGGCATACCGGACAGCTTATAAGGCACCAATTGGGATGTCCCCATACCACTTAGTCTTTGGCCAAGCTTGCCACTTACCCATCGAGCTAGAACATAGAGCCTATTGGGCCATTAAACAATTCAACTTCGATATGAAACAAGCGGGTGAGAAAATGAGGCTGCACTTAAATGAGTTAGAAGAATTATGGTATGACGCATATGAGAATTCCAAGCTTTACAAGGAAAAGGCAAAGGCCTATCATGACGAACAACTAGTACGAAAAGAGTTTCACATAGAACAAAGGGTGCTACTCTATAATTCAAGTTTAAGGTTGTTCCCTTGCAAACTAAAGTCCCGTTGGGCTGGACCATATGTGGTCACCAAGGACTTTCCTCATGGGGCTTTGGAAATTCATAGTTCAAACAGCAATCAGACTTTTACAGTCAATGGACATTGCGTTAAACCACACCTCGATCGTACCATGCCTCCTCGGGATGAGAACTTAACACTTGAAGCTGTACAATATATAGCTGATCCTCGGATGCCTAAAATCCCAGTTTCTATAGCTCATAACGTCCCTGTTTGATGCATTGCAATCGAGCGCATATACCCCTTGCGATCGAGCGCAATTACACCAGAAACTACCTCCTGCACCCGATAACTCCTTGACTGCACCCACAGATGATCAGCAGTAAGAGGATACCCCGTCTGGCTAAAGACATAAAACTTAGCGCTTATAGGAGGCACCCCAGACTTATCCTCTTTTTTTTCATTCTAAGTACTTTTCATTTGTTTATAGTTATATTTACATGTCTATTATTTATATTTTATTTTTTGGAACAACGTTTATTTTTCTTTGTCAGGTACTTAGTGCGTGCATCCAGTTCAAGTTTGGGGGCGTGTACAAGCAAATAAGCAAGCAACCTAGTTCTCCATCTCCCAGGTCAGATCTTTCCATGCCACACACACATTGGGGACAATGTGTATTTTAAGTTTGGGGGTAGTGGGAGATACTAGATACTGTTACACACACATTTGAAACACATGCACACACTAAGTCCCTAGTTTTTTTTAGAAAAGATAAATGCATAGTCTTGTATTAGGAATTTTACAAAGTTAGTTACCTATCTCAAGGCACCAAAGAATTCACAAGTTTGATCCAAATTTGCACAAGCACATTTAGCACGCATTTATGTGGGGTATGACACATAATTCTTTTATATATGTTTCCATAACCTAACTGTAATTGGAGGACTTGTTGAAAAAAACACTTTGGCATAGGAAAAATAAAGAAAAATGTTCATCATGCAAAAAGTGATTAAAAAGCTTCTAATGATCATTAAAAACTTTTCATTGAGTAACTGGGTCTCTTGCCTCAATAAACATTGAGTGTTCACGTCAAAAGGTGGGAAGTAAGCCTTTAATGATCATAATAACAAATTTCCACTGAGTAACTGGGCCTCTTGCCTCAGAAAGCATTGACTGTTCATGTCAAAAGGTGGGAATTTCATTTAGAAGCATTAAAACCTGTTAGTTCCGTAGCCTTTTTTACTCGAGTTAGTAAGCCCTTAGGGGTGTTTTTACACCTAATGCCTTAAAACCATCTGGTTTGGGAGTCATTGGCCAAACACTCGTTACAAGGGTCAAATAGAAAGCTCGATGGAACTCAATATGGCAAAGATCGCATGATAAAAAGAAAAAGAAAAAAGTATTATGCCATTTTTGTTCTCGTTGATAAGGAATTCGATAAAGGTTTGGGCATCGAAATACTATACACTAAAATTATGTGGAAGCCCCATCTTATATGTGCTAATTCATCACACACGAATCAAACTTGCGATGCCTTAAGCCCACCATAGGTAAGTAACACGAGCTTTTGAAAATCCTTTTTCAATACAAAAATGTGTTTTTATTTTAAGCTTATTCATGAACGGTTATCATAGTTTTATGCACAACCCAAATTTTTGAATATCATGGAAATGAGTTTATCTTTAAATTTTGTTCTAACATAGTCTTTAGTTTTGTATTGCTAAGGGGCTAGCAATATATAAGTTTGGGGGTGTGATAAGTGCTTAAATAGTCATATTTAAGCCCCTTAATTTTGCACTTGTTAGGCTCTTTATATATCTATTTCTATGGATTCTATTTCATTTTCTTGTTTTATGTGTTTTTCATAGGACTTGGACAAAAAGATGATAATTTGGAGCTTTTAGAAGTAAAAGTCAAGATCTGCCATCCAGCAAGGTGCGCTCAAGCTCACCCCATTGAGATCGAGCGCACAAGAGCACGAGTGCACTTGAAGAAGGCTCGAGCGCACAATTGCACTCGAGTGCATCCCGCATACGCTCGAGCGCAATCACTCCAGAGGCGGCAGAGCCAGATATGGAAAGAAGTATTCCGACTCCAAAAATGAATTAAGGTTTCGAGACACCAAGATGACCCTATAAATAGCCCTGTAAAACACATAAACTATACCTTTCATTCTAGATTCGAAGTAGAGAGCTTATGAAAGGAATTGACGACTCGTCTCCTGAGTCTTCTTCGGTTTTAGTTTTCTGTTTTTATTTCATTATGTTTAGAATGTTCACTTTACTTAGCATGTGTAACTAAACTCCTATAGGGCTCGATTGAAGCCCTAGTTATGCTTTTCCCCATGTTCATTCATTGATTATCTTTGCAATAGCCTTGTTAGAATATTTAACTTGATTAATACCTGTTTGTATTTACATTTCTCATACGCATGTGCCTGATCAACGTATGCATGTGGTATGGATAAGTTAGTCAAATCAATTTGGATGACCGAGTCCTAGGTTCGACATTAATAACAAGGGATATCCACACCGGATTCACGGGTTAATCAATATGGGAAACCGGGAGCGGACCAAGCCATAGGTCCCGTGTGGTTGCCGATCTCCACAACCCTCATGCTCTCTTAAGGAACAACTGAGTATACACCCATGCTAAATCCCTTAAGAGACAAAAGAGTTAGAGTATACACCATGCCTAACTCATTGCATTGGGAGATCAATAGCCTAAGATGTAGACCAAGCCCTTAGGTTGGCAACCATTAGATATTCATGATAAGGCTAGAGCATTGAAGCTTTACTTAGTGGGAAAGTATAATTAGGGTGGATATCGTAGTCCTATGTTCTCATTATTGTTATTTACTCACAATCAAATTTGTTATTTCTCTTTTTAAACTTGAAGAAACTGATTCTAAAACGAAATTCACTAATCCCTGTGGAAATGATCTCGCACTTGCACACTATGCTACCACAGACCTTCTGCACTTGCAAATAAAACTAGGACGATTATTTGCGTATTTATTTATGTAGATAATCGCTCCAACAGTAGTTGACTACCAAAGCTTTTGCAGCTAGTGTAGTCAACTAGACGTGCTGAAAATTATATAGTTTCCTTCCTTTGGTCCTTCAATTTACATGTGTTAAGCTTTTTGTCTATACATTTTAGTCTGTTTTACTTCATTTTGTGTGTTTCACATGTTTTTATAGGTCTTGGAGAGAAAGGAAGCAGTTTCGGCAGTTAAGGGAAGAAGCCTAGAAATCCTGGAGCAGCTTCTGGTCAAAGTGCGATCGATCGCACTACTGCATGCGATCGAGTGCAAGACACATGTGATCGAGCGCACATATACGGGCGTGAACAGTAAACTGCAGAACCCTATTTTGGAAATAAAGGATCTTGTGTTTTAGGAAAGTTTAGGAAATCATGAGTCTTCTAGGACTACTCAAGCCCTATAAATACACCTATAAAGTACACACAAATAATCACTTCTTAGACATCAATTAATCTCTTCTTTTATCTTTCGCTTTTAGCTTGGAGAAGAAAACTGTGGAGGAGAATTGACAACTCTTCTCTCGGGTTTCTTCTTTTTTTTATTTTATTATGTGTAATTAAATTCTTAGTAAGGGCTTGGTTGAAGACCTAATTATGTTTACTCAATAAATTTAGTATTGGTGCCTTTGCGATATTTATGTTGTGTTGCTTAACTTGATTAATACCTGCTTTTATTTAAATTCCTCATATGTATATGTCTGATCAATATGTGCATGTGGTATGGACTTGTTAGTTAGATCAATTTGGATGACCGAGTCCTGGGTTTGACATTAGTAACAAAAGATATCCACACCGGATTCTTGGGTTAATCAACATAGGAAACCGGGAGTAGATACCATGCCCTAGGTCTCATGTGGTTGTCGATTTCCACAGATCCTATGCTCTCTTAAGGAACAACTCAGTATACACCATACTGAATCCCTTAAGACAGAAAAGAGTTAGAGTAGATACCATGCCTAACTCATTGCTTAGGGAGATCAATAACTTAAGGAGTAGATACCATGCCCTTAGGTTGACAAACATTAGGTATTCATGACATGAGTAAAGCATTGGCATACTGTTTTGTTTTATCATAATTAGTGGTGGATATCAAGTCCCTACACCTTTATCTTTATTATTTATCTTTATCGAAATCAACTCTTTTATTATTTCTATCTTTTTACATTGCGAATATAATTCTTAAACGAAATTCACCAATCCTTGTGGAGATGATCTTGCTTTCACATACTACACTACTAAGTTGACCTTGTGCACTTGCAAGTAAAACGGGTGTGATTATTTACCTATTTATTTAGGTATATAAATGCTCAACAAGTTTTTGATGTCGTTACCGGGGATTGTGCTAAATTTCTTTTTAGAATTATTTTCATTATTTTTTTTTTATTTTTTTATTCTATTTTATTCTGTTCCGTTTTATTTTTATTTTTATTTTTATCAAAAATCATATTTATTCCTTCTTTTCGTTTTTTGTTTTTGTTCAGGTGTGCAGGGGAGGAGTTTCTATCCTCATTACGATCGAGCGCACTCCTTTGTGTGATTGAGTGCAAGCCCAGTGCAATCGATCGCTGTTCTTGGTGCGATCGAGCGCAAAAGCTCTAGAAAGTACCCGAGAAGCAGTACTGAAACTGCTACACTTAAGTTTTTCAACTAATTCATCCGAGGGAGAAGCACCAATGATGGAAGCTAGTTATGCTTATCTAGCTGCTATGGAGAGGAAGCTAGATATGCTTATAGAAGCCATGATTGCGCAGAGCATCCCACCTCGACCACGAGCTACACAACTCCAGGTATGTGCTATATGTTCTTATTTTGATCACACTACTGAAACTTGCCCTTTATATTTATATGCAGATCAAGAGCAAGAAAATTATGAGGGACCGAACAATGCATATGCATATACCTACAATCCTGGATGGCAGAACCACCCCAACTTCGCATGGAACAATCAAAATGCCTTGAACCTTCAAGGGCAGCAAAGGGACTTCCAACAAGCAGCTCAATTAGTCCCAGAATCAAGAGAGAGTGACCTAGAGAGCATTGTGAGGGAATTAGTCATTCAACAACAACAGCTGCTTACCTTACAAGAGCAGTTTATGACTGAGTAAAGACAAATAAATGCAAGGCATGAGCAAGCTATTCAAAGATTAGATGGACAAGTGGGGCATATAGCTAAGGAGCTAAGTAAACAAAAGCAAAGTGTTGTTGAACAAGTTTTTCATGACCATCACTTTGATCCATTAGAAACTGCTCTTACATATAGTCTCACAAGATCGAGTACAGTGCCAGAATATGAGGATGTTACTAATGACGTCATCAAAACTATGCACCTCATTGAAGCCTCTCTAAAGCATCAAAGTAAGTACACTGATCCATTTGATATTCATGTGCCTACTAATACTATTTTCCATTTTTTTGTACTGGCACCTAACTTGGAATTCAAGCAGTTGCCAGAGCACTTACCTTATGCTTATATGGGAGAGAATAAGACATTTCCTATGCTAGCTGCTGCCACTCTTACTTTTGGGAAAAAATAAGGCTTGGTCCAGCTGAAAACGTTAAACTTAGCGCTCATGGGAGGCACCCCCGACTTATCCTTTTCATTTTAGTATTTTTCTTTTATTTATATTTATATTTACATATCTAGTATTTATATTTCTTGTTTTTCGGAATAATGTTTATTTTTCTTTGTCTGGTACTTAGTGCGTGCATCCAGTTCAAGTTTGGGGGCATGTTACAAGCAAAGCAAGCAATCTAGTTCTCCATCTCCCATGTCAGATCTTTCCATGCCACACACATTGGGGACAATGTGTATTTTAAGTTTGGGGGTAGTGGGAGATACTAGATACTATCACAAACGCACTTCAAACACATGCACACACTAAGTCCCAGTTTTTTTAGGAAGATAAATGCATGTTCTTTTGGTAAACAAAAATTTTGATTGATTTAAAAATTTGATAACACTTCATTAGTAAGCTTAAAAGGTAGAACACATACTATTGCAATGGAAATTTTACAAAGTTTAGTTACCTACCTCAAGGCACCTAAGAATTCACGAGTTTGATCCAAATTTGCACGAGCACATTTAAACACGTATTTGTGTGGGGTATGACATATAATTCTCTTGTATATGTTTCCATAATCTAACTGTAATCGGATAACTTGTTGAAAAGAACGCTTTGGCATAAGAAAAATAAAGAAGAAAAAAAATATATATAAGAAAAATCTTCATCATGCAAAAACTTATCAAAAAGCTTTTCACTGAGTTACTGGGCCTCTTGCCTCAGTAAGCATTGAGTGTTCATGTTAAAAGGCGGGAATTTCATTTAGAAGCATTAAAACCTGTTAGTTCCGTAGCCTTTTTTATTCGAGTTAATAAGTCCGTAAGGGTGTCTTTATACCTAATGCCCTAAAACCATCTGGTTAGGGAGTCATTGGCTAAACACTCGTTACAAGGGTCAAATAGAAAGCTCGATGGAACTCAACATGGCAAAGATCTCATGATGAAAGAAAAAGAAAGAAGAAGAAAGTATTATGCCATTTTTGTTCTCTTTGATAAGGAATTCGATAAAGGTTTGGGCATCGAAACCATATACACTAAAATTATATGGAAACCCATCTTATATGTGCTAATTCATCACACACAAATCAAACTTACGATGCCTTAAGCCAACCTTAGGTAAGTAACATGAACTTTTGAAAATCCTTTTTCAATACAAAAAGTTGTTTTTATTTTAAGCTTACTCATGAACTGTTATCATAGTTTTCTGTGCAACCCAAATCTTTGAGTATCATGGAAGTGAATTTATCTTCAATTTTGTTCTTCATTTAGTTTTTAGTTTTGTATTGCTAAGGGACTAGCAATATGTAAGTTTGGGGGTGTGATAGGTGCTTAAATATTCATATTTAAGCCCCTTAATTTACATGTGTTAAGCTCTTTGTCTATACGTTTTAGTCTGTTTTACTTCATTTTATGTGTTTCACATGTTTTTATAGGTCTTTGAGAAAAAGAAAGCAGTTTTAACACTTAAGGGAAGAAGCCTAGAAATCCTGGAGCAGCTTCTGGTCAAAGTACGATCGATCGTACCGCATGCGATCGAGCACACATTCGATCGCTCGCACACATGAAGGATCGAGCGCAGCAATGCGATCGAGCGCAAGACGCATGCGATCAAGCGCACATGTATGGGTGTGAACAGTAAACTGCAGAACCCTATTTTGAAAATAAAGGAGTTTTGTGTTTTAGGAAAGTTTAGGAACTCATGAGACTTCTAGGACTACTCAAGCCCTATAAATACACCTATAAAGCACACACAAATAATCACTTCTTAGACATCAATTAATCTATTCTTTTATCTTTCGCTTTTAGCTTGGAGAAGAAAACTGTGGAGGAGAATTGACGACTCTTCTCTCGAGATTCTTCTTTCTTTTATTTTATTATGTGTAATTAAATTCTTAGTAAGGGCTTGGTTGAAGCCCTAATTATGTTTACTCAATAAATTTAGTATTGGCGCCTTTGCAATATTTATGTTGTGTTGCTTAACTTGATTAATACCTACTTTTATTTAAATTCCTCATATGTATATGTCTGATCAATATGTGCATGTGGTATGGACTTGTTAGTTAGATCAATTTGGATGACCGAGTCCTGGGTCTGACATTAGTAACAAAAGATATCCACACCGGATTCTTGGGTTAATCAACATGGAAAATCGGGAGTAGATACCATGCCCTAGGTCTCATGTGGCTGTCGATTTCCACAGATCCTATGCTCTTTTAAGGAACAACTCAGTATATACCATATTGAATCCCTTAAAACAGAAAAGAGTTAGAGTAGATACCATGCCTAACTAGTTGCTTAGGGAGATCAATAGCTTAAGGAGTAGATACCATGCCATTAGGTTGACAAACATTAGGTATTCATGATATGAGTAAAGCATTGGCATACTGTTTTGTTGTATCATAATTAGTGGTGGATATCAAGTCCCTACACCTTTATCTTTATTATTTATCTTTATCAAAATCAACTCTTTTATTATTTCTATCTTTTTACATTGCGAATATAATTCTTAAACGAAATTCACCAATCCCCGTGGAGATGATCTTGCTTTCGCACACTATAAACTAAGTTGACCTTGTGCACTTGCAAGTAAAACAAGTGTGATTATTTACCTATTTATTTAGGTATATAAATGCTCAACAATAATGAAATGATGTGAGCGAGTTGTGCAAATATAATGTAATTGCTACAAATCACTTATTGATTTCGATTCAAGCACACATGGCCTATCTTATAGATTATCAAGAAACGACAATATATCTCAATGACAATACCGCAGTTATGGACAAATCTATAAGATAAATCTACTGAAATCAATCACATCCAACAACTTGACATAAGAAGAGCTTGACTAGACTTATATGGAGGAGAAAGATGCAATCACCGGATTAAGAGAAAATCTTTTAATTCTTTACTTAATCAAGAGTAAATCATAAATAATGTTTAACAATAAATCCTTACAACTGAATCAAGATGGAAAATAAGAAAAACTACACTTAGGAATTCATCCTTTTGCCTTGCTTGATGATTAGTTGGACATTTGGCTCATGTTTGATGAAGAAGAATAATGGAAGCTCCTCTTATTCCAGCCTCCTTTTTTAGTCTCCATAATATTCAATATATAGCTCATAAGGTTTAGGAGTATTTTGGGCTAAAAAATGTCATTAAAACGCCCTAATTAGCTCTGAAGCGGAGACAGTGGACCGCGTGGGTGCCGCACCTCAGCCTTTCCAGGCTGCGGCGTAGTGCTGCACCTCAGCCTTTCCAGGCCGCGGCACACAACCTTGGGTCAGAATTAGAGTGGTGCTGGAGGGCAGGCGCCCCTGGTCCAGGCCACGATGCACACTGAACTTCTGAAGTTTTTGGAGGTCGCGGCGCACACCTTCTGTGCTACGGTGTGGAACCCTGAAGACTTGGTTTCTCATCATTTTGTCTTTCTGCAACCACTCTTTCACTCTGATATGTATCGAAGCTTCGTGCTTTAAGCGACGATAGCTTTTCCATCTCTTTTAAACCTAACATAGCTGAAAATGCATCAAAATAAATCAATGATCCAAGAATAACACTTTAGAATTGTTAAGGAACAAATGTGTAATTCAACCCTATAACAACCCTAAAATGCCACCAAATAAGTACTATTACGATGCATTTTATGGCTCTCATCATAACCCTTAACTAGCTTATTGCTAGTCCCTAGCAATTCAAGTGAAAAACAAGACAATATGAAATGAATTCTATAGTAGAAATCAAAACAAAATAAAGCAATGTAAGCATTCATCCAAGAGTAATTCAACTTTTTGTCTCAAAAATCGCATATAACACACAACACATAAAATCATTAAATATCACTCAAGTTAAAAAATAATCCAAACATCAATCTTAAAATTGTTATCGACTCTTAACATCCATCTTACCAAAAACCATTAATCCAAACACCCGGATGATTTTATGCACGACATTCATGAATACAAGTCTTGGCCTCTAAAAACATATTAAATTGCGTGACATCAATCACAAATCAAACTCCATAGGCTCACTTTTCAAATCACTCTCCACTATTGTAGAAAATCACACTATATTGGATCAATAGGTCTTTAATAAGCTTGTAACATCGGGCTAAGGTAAAGGTCAAGAAGGAATGAAAAGGATTAAACAAGTAAAAGAACTCAGTCTCTTAATTTTAAGCACAACTCTTTAAGCACTAGATGACCTTACTTCAACACCCAACTCTCTCAACCATTTTTCGAGCATTTGCCTCAATAAATCACCATTTTTTTTTCTTCTTTCTTTGCCATAATTCGTTTTTTTTTTTTGGTACATAATCATTCACCTCTTTTTTCATTTTTTTTTACTGTTTTCCACAACCCCCAACTTATCTCCTTTAATGTACTTGGGTTATGGTAGTAATATTTTTTTTTTCATATTTCCATCCTTACTCCTCTTAAGTGCTTCTCAACAAATGTATATAACTAAGTTCTCTTAAAAGAAAGGTAATGATAAAATATTTTTAGGCTCATAAAAGTAAGTAAATGGGTTATCAAAAGAAACAACGCTCAAATTCTTTTGTAAAAAAAAGGCTCAAACAGGTGACTAGTGATAAATATGGCAATGGTAAGTTTGAAAAGCTCAAACGGTCCAAAAATGGCCTACATCATATCGTAAGTAGTGTGCATTCTAGGATTTCGCCTCAAGTGATTATCAAATAAGTTCTAGAGCTTGTCTAGACAGCAAAAGTATTCACAAAACATTCACACATAAAACTTCTCTAAATATTTTAGACTAATCATGGAATCTTACCGCAAACCAAAGTCTCAAACCAAATGAAGGTTGATATTTAAATTATTCTCAAACCGAAGCAAGATTTAACTTCTTCTAAACACTATATGCTATCTCAATTGGGCTCATATCATTGATATGTGAATTAACTCCAAGGATAACACAAAGCATGCTAAGAACAAACAATATATATATATATATATATATATATATATATATATATATATATTAACAGGTTATCTTAACAAACAAATGTATTAAAACAAAACAAATGAATTAAAACGAAAAAGGGAAGGTGACACCCAACAATTCAATGGTATGCAATAAGAAATGTGTTTCCTCTGCCCCCAACTTAAGATAAGCATTGTCCTCAATGTGAAAGCAAAAGTTATGGAAACTTCCTTTTTAACCAAAGGTGCGAGGAGCCGAAAATTGTGCACGACCATTTGAACTGATGCGTATATTTGTCCCTGAAAAAAGAAATACAAAGGTAATACTGGAAAACAACAAAATACTAATAATAAAGTAGAAAAAGAAATATGAAAAACAATAAAAAAAAAAAAAGATATGCTGTGGGGTGCCTCCCACGAACGCTAAGTTTTACGTCTTCAGCCAGACTCGACACTTCTTCACAAATGGTTACCATGATTTCTTAATAAATCCCTGCCACTTATCAACAACATCAACAACATTAACGACATGGGGATAAATAGAAGAATCATCAAAATCAAAATTGTTAAGAGGGAATTCCAAAGAGTTAGAATTATCTTTGATGTACTCATCCTCCAGAATAAGCTCATCGATCATGTAAGTGGCGAAACATTCATCCTCTTCATGTGGCTGCCTTAACACTCGAAAAGCATTCACCTCTAGAGTCATAGTTCCAAATGATAATGTCATTAGGCCATTCCTATAATTATTGAGGGCATTGGCGATGGTAAGGACTGGTCTTCCAAGTATCAAATGAATTTTTGACTCCGTGTTCACAGTAGAGATGGTATCTAAAACTATTGGGAAACCACCCTCAATGATCCCAGGAGGTGATCTTCCAAACACCCAAGTCTAGAATGACTTGTAAAGAAAAGAAACAACAAACGAAAGCAAGAAAGAACACAAGCAATTTGTTCTCGAGGTTCGGCAATGTGCCTACGTCCCCGTGAGCTCCTCCGAGCTCTCTGCACTATCTTATCAATGGAGTTCTTTACAATTAGCAACATCTCTTCAAGAACTCATTGGTTCTTGAAGAACAAAAGAAGAAGAAGTAAAAGAAAGTGATAAGAACTAACCCTGGAATTTTCCCAAGAAAATTCCCCTTACAAGCCCTTGAATCCCCTTTCTATTCTACTCTCTCTTTCTAAACAACCAGTCTTTATAATGAGTCTCTCTTGTTTTGTGTCTTTGCACTCTTAAAATTGATCTCACTTTCAATCACAAGTTATGTCTCTTTGAAGCTAGGTGACCCTTTATATAGTGCATCAAATTCTTGACCAATCTTTGAGGGTCAATCACCACCCTTAGATCTTGAGGTACAATCAACCTTAGCCCCTTATCAAATCTAAATAAAGCTGTGCATTTTAATCTTGCTCCACGCACCATCTCAAAGGTTGAAAAAACCTAGTCTCAGTGTGCCTAGCATCGCGGCCCAGAACAGGGCAGGCTGCGGCGCAAGACAGGGCTGAAACATCCTCCACTCTGGGCACTTCGGTGCCCCCTCCATGTGCCTCAGTGCACACCTGGGCTAAGCTTCCTTCACTTGCTGTGCGCTGAGTTTCACACTTCCTGGGCTGTGGTGCATAGCTGCTAACCTGATGCTGATGAACCTCCTTCCTTGCAACCTTTTAATGCTTAGAAAAATACCAACAATCTCTACCTTTGTCTAAGTGATTAAACCCGAACCCATTGTACTGAGTTCAGAGAACTCAGTATCCAACCTCAACTTGAGTCACCATATCAACCGACTTCAATCCTAAGAAGTCCAAGGTAATGATTGAACTTCTTTAGAGGTAGAACTTTAGTACCTAAATCTGCAGGGTTTTCTTCTGTGGCCACCTTGTCCACATGAATGCATCCTTCCGTAACATTTTCCTAAATGAAATGGTACCTAACATCCATATGCTTTGTCCTATCATGGAACACTGGATTCTTGTATAAATAAAATGCACTTCGGCTATCCGAATACACCACAACCTACTCCTTTAGTACCTTCAACTTTTTCAGCAACCCTTTACACCACATAGCCTCCTTGATGGCTTCCAGAGCCATTATGTACTCAGCTTTGGTTGTTGAGAGTGCTACCACCGGCTGCAACTGAGCCTTCTAACTTACACAACATCCGTTTAAGTTGAAGAAGTAGGAGGTAATCGATCTTCTTTTATCTCGGTCTGCTCCATAGTCTGAATCAGCATAACCCTCAAGATAGATGGACTTACCCCTCTTCTCATAAACTAGCCCTACTTTTGGGCTTCCCTTTAAGTACCTCAGCAACCACTTCATACCAAGCCGATGTTCCTTTCCGGGATTACTTATAAACCTGCTAAGAACACTCATTTTATGAGCAATGTCAGGTCTAGTTCTTACCATCATGAACATGACTGATCCAACCGCACTAAAGTAGGGGACCTTTTCCATTTCCTTCTTCTCCTCATCCGATCTTGGACATTGATCGCTGGAGAACTTGAAATGACCAGCAAGGGGAACCTTTACTGGTTTGCTATCTTCCATAGAGAACTTAGATATCGTCTTCTCTATGTAGGAAGTTTGAGAGATCTTCAATCTGTTTCTCTCCCTTTCCAAGATTATACACATCCCAAGGATCTTTTGTACATGGCTAAGATCCTTCATCTCAAACTCCTCATTGAGTTGAGACTCCAATTTTCTTATCCTCTCCATGCTGCTCCTAACCAGCAACATATCATTAACATAGATGAGGATGATCACCACTTTCTCCACCTTGTGCCCCTTATAATACAAGCACGAATCATAGTAGCTCCTCATGAAACCTAAGATAGTTACAAAGGAATCAAACCTCTTATTCCATTGCCGAGGTGATTGCCTTAGGCCATAGAGAGATTTCTTCAGTTGGCACACCAAATCTCCCTACCTTCCTTCCTCATAGCCTTCGGGTTGCCTCATGTAAATGGTCTCATCAAGCTCTCTATGTAATAATGTTGTCTTCAGATCCATTTGCTCGATTTCCCATTTGAATTGGACCACCATTGCTAGCACTATCCTTATCGTCTTGTATTTCCAAACTGGTGAGAATACTTCGGTGAAATCTATGCCTTCTCTTTGAGTGAACCCCTTCGCCACCAACCTAGCTTTAAACTGGACTTCATCCCTTGGAGTGTTCCCTTCTTTGATCTTATAGATCCATCTACAATCCATAACTCTCTATTTTTCTGGTTTGGTCACTAATTCCCAAGAGTTATTCTTCCTCAAAGAATCCATTTCTTCTTCCATAGCTAGCTGCCACTTTGAAGACTCCTTCCATAGCTAGCATCCACGTAAGTTTCTGGTTCAACCCCTCATTCTCTCCAAGGAGCTGCTACGCTAGCACCAGCAAAACCATATCTCAAAGGTGGTCTAACCACCCTCCTTTCCCGGTCCCTTGTGAGTTGGTAGTCATCTTGACTTGCTGCATCATCCCCTTCCAATTCAGCCTCCTCTTGAGTGTCCCGAGCTTGGCCTTCATCAATGGGCTATATCTGGTCCGAACCCTCTTGCCATCCTTGCTCTACCTGAACTAAATTATCCTTGATGCTATGCTTCACAAATTATGGACTGGTTTGCTCACTATCCCCTGCAAGGTTAGTTTTCTCCAAGTAGGGAAATAACAATTCATTAAAAATAACATCCCTACTTATTATGAGTTTCATTCCCTTTTGTTCTAAGGACCACAACCTATATCCCTTAACCCCATCACCATACCCTAGAAACACATATTTTCTAGACCTTGGGTTAAGTTTATCATCCTTTTTATGTGCATATGCAACACATCCAAAAGTCTTAAGGTTGTTCAACTCAGGGGGTTTTCCACTCCACATCTCCATGGGAGTCTTAAGGTCTAAAGCCCTAGAGGGTGATCTACTAACCAAATATGCAGCTGTAGACACAACTTCCCCCAAAAAATATTTTGGTAAACCGGACCCAATTAACATGGACCTAACCTTTTCCATAAGGGTTCTATTCATCCTCTCAGCAACTCCATTTTGCTGAAGGGTTTTCATAACCATTCTATGTCAATGCCATTTAATTCAAAGAATTTATCAAAATCCTTATTAAAAAATTCTAAGCCATTATTGGTTCTTAACACCTTAACTACCCTGCCCATTTGAGTCTCCAACAACTTTTTCCACACCACAAATTTATTCAAAGCATCCGATTTATTTTTAAGCAAATAAACCCAAACCTTTCTTAAATAATCATCAATTAAAGGCAGAAAGTAACGATTACCTCCCTGTGTTGGTGTTCTTGCTGGTCCCCAAAGATCCGCATGAATATAGTCAAGAATCTCCTTAGACTTGTGCACTTCGGTGTTGAAGCTGACCCGATGTTGCTTCCCAAGAATGAAACTCTCACAGAAATCAAGTTTCTCTACTTTGTCATCACCAAGTAGACCATCCTTACTGAGAACTTGCAGCCCCTTTTCACTCATAAGTCCCAAGTGATTATGCCAAAGTGTTGCCTTATCCATCTCAGCCATCAAGCTTGCTGCTTGATCCTTGATTTCTATCTCACCGATCATCTCATAAAGTCCGTCTTTGATTACTGCTTTGATCACGATCAAAGATCCCTTGGTTACCTTGATCTTTCCTCCCTTTGCTTTGTATGTATACCCTATAGAATCCAGCTGCCCCAATGAGATCAAATTCCTCCTCAAATCTGAGAGATACCTTACATTTCGCAGCAATATTGTGACTAATCAAATATCCTCAATCGGATGTCTCTTATCCCCCTCACTTCGCAAAAAGTGTCATTCCCCAAGAAAACTCTTCCACCATTAATTTCCTTAAAATTCTTGAACCATTCCTTGTGAGGGCACATGTGATAAGTGCACTCGAAATCTAGGATCCATTTCTCGCTACCTTGCCTCCTGCTCACATTTGAGCAACAACAAGAACATCATCTTGCTGTTCTCCTTTAGCAACCGAAGCCTCTCCATTGTTGGTATGGCTTCTCCCTCTCTCATCCCACATCTTCTTCTTGCAATCTTTCTTGAAGTGACCCTCCTTGTTACAGTAGAAGCATTGCTTTCCTTCAAACTTCGGTTTGGAATGCGATCTCCCATGGCTCTGCCCTCAATCCTTTGATTTCTCCTGGTAGTTGCCATGGTTGCTACTTCCATTCCGAGTTGCTAGCCTTCCTCTAACGAACAACCCTTCTCCACTTAATGCTTCCCTCATCTTGGCTTTGAAATCATGAGCCCTTATAGCATTGATCACAATTTCCTTGGTTAGTGTATCTCTTCCATATTCAATAACATTAATCAAACTCTCAAAATAATCATGAAGAGAATTTAATAACATAACAACCAATTGTTCATCTGGGAAAGTTATACTATAACTAGCCAAATCTTGAACTAGTTTATTAAACACATCAAGATTATCTTACAACTCTTTATTAGGATCCATTTTAAAAGCAAAGATTATTTTAAGAAGATAAATCTTGTTAGGGAGAGTTTTGGTAAGAAACAACTCATTTAGTTTCTTCCATATGACAGCAGGATCTTCCGAGTCTTCGCACTCCCTTATGACACTATCTGACATGTGTAGGAAGATGGTGCTATATGCCATCTTCTTCATCTCAATCCATTAGACCTCCGTGATACTTAATGGAAAAGCGTCATCTTCTCCAAGAGCCAAGTACACCTTTTGTTGCATAAGAACAGCTTTGATCTTCCGCTTCCACAGGGAAAAATCTCTCTTTCCATTAAACTTCTTAATAATTAAATTTGAACCTATTCTTGCGGAGAAAATCCCAGATTTGTGCAGCACCCACAAATGCTTTCCAACTTTTTCTAAACCTTAAGAACACGATCGAAGATTGATCTCAATACCGTTCTTGAATCACCCTCAATGATCTTTGATTCTTGGAGTCTTTCTCTGATACCTTCTGTTCTTGCTCTGATACCCAGCTGTGCAAGCTCTGATACCACTATTGGTGGTATCTCTTCCAGCTTTGACACCACTCTTGGGAAACCACCCTTAATGATCCCAGGAGGTGATCTTCCAAACACCCAAGTCTAGAATGACTTATAAAGAAAAGAAACAGAAAATGAAAGCAAGAAAGAACACAAGCAATTTGTTATCGAGGTTCGACAATGTGCCTACGTCCTCATGAGCTCCTCCGAGCTCTCTACACTATCTTATCAATGGAGTTCTTTAAAATCAGCAACACCTCTTCAAGAACTCACCGGTTCTTGAAGAACAAAGGAAGAAGAAGTAAAATAAAGTGATAAGAACTAACCTTGGAATTTTCCCAAGAAAATTCCCCTTACAAGCCCTTGAATCCCCTTTCTATTATACTCTCTCTTTCTAAACAACCAGCCTTTACAATGAGTCTCTCTTGTTTTATGTCTTTGCACTCTTACAATTGATCTCACTTTCAATCACAAGTTATGTCTCTTTGAAGCTAGGTGACCCTTTATATAGTGCACCAACTTCTTGACCAATCTTTGAGGGTCAATCACCACCCTTAGATCTTGAGGCACAATCAACCTTAGCCCCTTATAAAATCTAAGTAAAGCTATGCGTTTTAATCTTGCTCCACGCACCATCTCAAAGGCTGAAAAAACCTACTCTCAGTATGCCTTGCGTCGCGGCCTAGAACAGGACAGGCCGTGGTGCAAGACAGGGCTGAAACATCCTCCTCTCTGGGCACCACGACCCGCCCTCCTTGTGTCGCGGCCCACACCTAGACTGAGCTTCTTTTACTTGCTATGTACTTATGCGCATACTTCCTCGGCTGCGGCGCACACTAGTGACCTGATGCTGATGAACCTCCTTCCTTGCAACTGTTTAATGCTTAAACAAATACCAACTAAAACTAAAAAGTTAACGGAATAATAAAATTTGTCAATTTGCAATAAAACATCTTCCACTATACCCCTTGGTTTTCTTACCGATCGATCCGCTAGTTAAAGTGCCACGGAGGTCGGTTTGATCTCACCTAGACCGAGTTGTAAGTAAATTGAGTATGGCATGAAGTTCACACTAGCTCCCAAATCTAGTAATGCTTGGCCACAAGATTTATTTTCAATTGCAAGCCACCGTTGGACAGCCCGGATCATTATACTTAGGTGGTGTCTTGCTATCAATTATTACACTTGCTTACTCCATTAAGAATGCAGTCTTATTAACATTGTGCCTCCTCTTGAGGGTGCATAGATCCTTAATGACTTTAGCATAGTTGAGAAACTGTTTTATGACATGAAGAAGAGGGAGGTTAATTTTAACATGCTAAAGCTGTTTAAGGATCTCACCTTTTAATTCCGAATTTCTCTCCTTAGGCTTAAGAAGTACTTGAGGGAAAGGCACCGGTAAAGAATCACTATGGCCATCTTATTCCTTGGGGGCTTCATCCTTGTTACTCATGGTGTTAGGAATCAAGTTTGATGGTAGAATGGGTCCCTCAATTTTCTTACCTATGCGAGTAATTATGGTATTAACCTCTTTAACATTTTGATTGTCAGGATTGGAGGTTTGTGCCATATGTTGTCCCCTTGGATTTTGTTGTGGCTGCGAAGGAAAATGACCTTGCTCCCGAATCGTCAAGAAACTAGTCAACTTGGTGAGTTAGCTCTTTATCTCATTTTGTTCCTCTTTGATCGCATGTTGCTCCTCTAGCAACCGTTGATTTATTTTGCCTTGCTCTTCCACACTCTTGGCATGTACCTGCATAAATGACTTAAAAGCATCTTCCAAATGTAAAGATTATTGTGGTGCATTAGATGAAGTTGCTTCTAGTCTCCATTGGGTATTATGGTGGGGATGAGGCTGTATATCGGATCTCCAATGGGTACTAGAGTGGGTAGAAGGTTGTGTATCGGATTCCAAACTAAAATTTGGGTGATTCTTCCAACCAGGATTATAGGTGTTAGAATAGGGTGAGTATGGTTTCCCAATGGGTTTACCTAAAGCGTTACACTCTCCCTTCATCTCAAAATAGGCTGGACAATCCTTAGGTACATGATCTACCCCGTTACACATAAAACAAGGTTCATGGGACTCTACCTTAGCAACCGGTTCGGGGGTTCTAGCATCCTTTGTTTTTAAGGCTTCAATTTCCTTAGTTAGGACCTCTAACCGAGCTTTAAGGCTATCCTCTTCCTTAAGTGGATAAATTCCAGCAGGTTGATTTCTCCTAGTTCTTTCCATGGCATTAGGTCATCTCCAAGTGTGGGCTTTTTTCGATAAGTCATCTAAGAAATCTATGGCTTGGTCGAGATCTTTTTTAAGAAAATCCCCATTACACATCATTTCTATGAATTAACTTTCCCTACTTAGGAGTCCATCATAGAAATAGCTAACTAACCGCCAACTCTCATACCCATGTTGTGGACAAGAATTCAAAAGGTCTTTGAAATATTCCCAAACTTGATATAAGGTTTCACTCTCATTTTGTGCAAATTTTGAGATTTGTCTTTTGAGGTTATTGGTCTTATGGGTTGGGAAATGCTTTTGGAAGAAGGCTTAGGTCATCTCATCCCAACTACCTATAGACCTAGGCCTTAGTGAGTAAAGCCAAACCTTGGCCTTTTCCTTAAGTGAAAAGGGGAAAAACCGAAGTTTGACAGTGTCTACCATTTCAGCCTTATTTTGAAAAGTTGCTACTACTTCCTCGAATTCCCTAATATGGACATAGGGGTTTTCATTCTCAAACCCATGGAAGGTTGGTAGCAATTGGATCATGCGTGGCTTAAACTCAAGTTATTGAACATTAGGGGGGAACATGATACAAGATGGTGTGGCCATTCGGCTAGGGTGCAAGTAGTCCTTAAGTGTTCTAGCAACATTCTCATTGTGATTGTCGGCCATGTTATCAAAATCTTCTAAATTCTCGTTTGGGTTTGCACTATGGATTGATCTAGGCGAAGTTTCACTAACGGACGTGGAAGGAGAGGGTAACTCTAATTTGAGTCCTTTAATGAATCTACCTCGCGAATCTCTCGGTCTAAGGATACACCAAAGGAGTTAGAGGGTAAATGAATAAAACAGAAAAAAAAATTAGAAAATCAAAACAGAAAGCAAATAACAATATTACCGTCTTATCTCAAAGTTGACAATCTTCCTTGTACTTAAGCGTGTCTCCCCGGCAATGGCACCAAAATTTGATTACGCTCAAACTAACACGTGGTTATTGTGTATAGATGAGGTGTCGATCCCACGAGGAAAAGCGAACTATAAGGGAAAGTGTAAACCTTAACATGAACGATAAAAGTCAAATGAAAGAATCTGAGTTTTGATAATAAAATGATGTGAGAGAGTTGTGTAAATATAATGAAGAATTCAATAGAGAAATAACAAGGTTCCGGGAATCCTTCCTAAGTTCGTTGTCCTATTCCAATCTCGATTCAAATTATTTTATCTCGATTGCTAGTTTCACATCCCAAACAAGCAATCGAAAAATATTCATTCACGGCACATTAACACTCTAATGTAATTGCTACAAATCACTCATTGATTTCAATTCAAGCACACATGACCTATCTTATAGATTATCAAGAAACGACAATATATCTCAATGACAATACCGCAGTAATGGACAAATCTATAAGATAAATCTACCGAAATCAATCACATCCAACAACTTGACATAAGAAGAGCTTGACTAGACTTATATGGAGGAGAAAGATGCAATCACCAGATTAAGAGAAAATCTTCTAATTCTTTACTTAATCAAGAGTAAATCATAAACAATGTTTAACAATAAATCCTTACAACTGAATCAAGAATGGAAAATAAGAACAACTGCACCTAGAAATTCATCCCTTTGCCTTGCTTGATGATTAGCTGGACATTTGGCTCATGTTTGATGAAGAAGAATAATGGTAGGTCCTCTGATTCCAGCCTCATTTTTTAGTCTCCACAATGTTCTATTTATAGCTCATAAGGTTTAGGGGTATTTTCGGCTCAAAAATGTCATTAAAACGCCCTAATTTGGTCTGAAGTGGAGACAGGGGACCGCGTGCACGCCGCACCTCAGCCTTTCCAGGCCGCAGCGCACAGCCTTGGGTCAGAATTGGAGTGGTGCTGGAGGGCACGATGCCCCTAGTCCAGGCCGAGGTGCACACTGGTTGGCTCAAACTTCTGAAGTTTCTGGAGGCCGCGGCGCCCACCTTCTGTACTGCGGCATAGAACCCTGAAGACTTGGTTTCTCATCATTTTTTCCTTTCGCAACCACTCCTTCACTTCGATATGGATCGAAGCTTCATGCTTTAAGCGATGATAGCTTTTCCATCTCTTTTAAACCCAACATACCTGAAAATGCATCAAAATAAATCAATGATCCAAGAATGGCACTTTAGAATTGTCATGGCACAAATGTGTAATTCAACCCTAGAACAACCTTAAAATGCTATCAAATAAGTTCTATTACGAAGCATTTTATGGCTCTCATCAACAAGTATAGTACTCTAGATAATTTCACATAATGGTTGCATGTGAAGTACGCGCAAATCATTTAAAGTATATAGATACCATTAGAGTTGCATAACCATGATTGAGGATGGTGGAACTAAGTATTACTTTCATTAAGTGCTAGTGAGTACTATGTGAAGGATAAAAGAGTAGTTCGAAGTAAGTTTGTTGATATGTGGTAAAGTGAGTTCACCTTACTCCTAGTAGTAAGAATGATCTAGAAAATTCTAAGGTTTAATTAAACTATAAGTGTAAAAAAAAAAGTGAAGGGTATAAATATGGATATATGAACTGTATGGGATGATTGTGAGAATGTATGTGTGATAAACATATATATACATATACATGTATATACATACATGTACATCTATACATACATATATACATACATATGTATGTATATACATATATATTATGCTTTTTATGTGTTGAAGATGTATATGTTTGAGCCGTGAAATGTGACGTTTAAATGAACTGTGATTGAAAGATGTTGAATTTTGTAATAGTGATATATGTGTTGTGGATTGATATGTGAGAATTGTGTTTTGTTGTTGTGTTTATGATGAATGCTTTTTGGTGTGATGAGAAAGGATGTTTTGAGATTGTTGTGGTGTGAATGTGTGGAAATTATGTTTTTAGTTTTGTTATGTTGTGATGATTGTTCACACATGATGATTATGAGACTCATTTAGAGAGGGGTGAAAAGATCAAGGAGTTATAATTAAGGGTAGGATTTGTCCTAGAGAAGAAAGGGATTCGAGTTTGGCATTTGACGGTAGGATCTGCCCCGAAAGGGTAAAAGATCTCAGAGTGGTAATTGAGGGTAGGACTTTTGAGTCTGAGAGATGAATTGAGATTAGATGCGTAACATACTGGTATATGGAGAGACATCCCCGTTGTGATTAATGAGATTATTACAATGAATTGTATTGAGATGAGATAAGTTGTATTAGGATGAAATGAGCCTTATTGAGGTGAGATAAATTGTATTGAGATGAGATGAGCTGTATTGAGATGAGATTAACCATATTGAGCTGAGATGAGCTGTGTCAAGCTAAAATGAGTTGTTTTGAGTTATATCAAAACATTGCATATGAAAAATTATTTACATGATGCGTATGTCAATGTACTTGTGAATGTTTTGAGATGTTTTTGCTAATGTGCTTATGAATGAGGCTTATGTGAAAATTTTAAGGTGTCTAGTAATGTGAGATTCAATTTTAAAACAAGGGTACCACCTAAAGACACAAATTAAATAAATGAATTTATATTAAGGTTGGTAAATGAAATTAAAAATCGATTACTCTTAGTAATGTGAACCTCATTGAGCTTTTTAAAGCTCACCCCCCCTATTTTATTTTTTTTCCCATGTGGTTTACAGGTCTGAAAATGAGTTGTAGTTCAAAGTTGGTGGTTGGCATTATCTTAGATGGTTCAGGAATGACATCCTCAACATGTGTCTTGAGTTTGTATTTTTGTAAATTGTTCTTCTAGAAATATGTAATTGGAATATTTTTGTAAACTTCATAGATTTAAAAAGTAGATGTATTAGTTGTATTTGTATGAATTTTATTGTACATTGAAATAAATAGTTTTGTTTTGATGTATTCTGAGGAGTGTATTCTAGTGAAATGTGAGTGTGGAATTTAGGCTAGGGCTCGATACTCAAAGGTGATGATTCTGTCTCAAGCAGGGCCCGTTTGGGATGGGTCATTACACAACTAATTTTTTTTGTATTTTATTAAGTAAAATGAATAACCTAAATACATAATGTATCATTTTTATCAATCAAAATTAAAAATTAACATAAAATTGCTTTCTCAATTTATTTAATCCTATTGCAATTAAATAACTTTTTTTTCAAAACTTAAATAGAATTTTCAGTTAATTATTATAAAAAATTAATTTTTTCTTAAGAAAAAATCTATTATTTAAGTCATCAAATTCGTAACTATTTATTGTGTATGTAAAGTAGTTTAGACAACTAATTGTTCACAACAAAAACAATAATTTAGCACTAAATTGAATATTCAATTATTTTCGCTTAAATTTATATTTCAGTAAGAATTTTTTATAATTTTTGACATCAAATTCTTTATTATATCATTAATCTATCTCAAATAAAAAAAAATACTTTGTATAGTATAAATTTTATAGTACAAACAATTAACTAAAATCTTAATATTTTACTAAATAAATAATTTTCTATTTCATAAATTAAAAATAGAATTTAGTACGAAATTGCTTTCCTATAATGTTTGATTTCATAGAAACTAATTATTTATTTTCCTTCTCAATTTAATTAACATTAGAAATTAGTAAGAAACTACTTTTTCATTATATTTTATTTCATAGAAACTATGTATTTATGTCCCCTCTCAATTTACAATTTTTCTTTCCTATCCCATTTATGCAATATATTTTTTTTCTTAAAAGTTTTGATTTTTCTTAATCATCTATTATCTAAAATAGGTCAAACAGATAATTAAATTATTTTAAAAAATGTATCATCATTCGAACAAAATTTTAAATATTCTATTATAAATTCCATTTAGAATATTTATTATGAAAATCACATGTATCAAAAAATTTTAAAATATAATAGTTTCACACACTTCCACTATTTATTTAGGCTCTGTTTGTTTCAATGTAAATGTATTACAAGATAAAACCAATTTCATGTAAATTAACTTTCATGTAAATGATAGTAGTATTCCTACAAGCCAATAACATTTGATGTTATGGTCAGTTTATGTGTAAATTGATCTTATTAATTTATTGATAATAAATAATAATAGAAATTATCTTATTTATCATGTTCATTATAAATCAATGACATGTATTACATGATAAAGCTCATAGAATAAGAGTAATAAAAATAAGATCATGCTAGTGAAATGTATTTCCTTAAGCTTTATTCTTAAATGGTCTTAGTGAATCTAGATAGATTAGTACATACTATGTTTTCTCAAGGAGTTGAAAGTGATTAATCTTACGGTCACTAGTGTATGAGACACTAAAACAAGTTATGTAGGTGCTTGTTAGAGAATAGGTGCACCGAACTAACTCAAATAAGTAATTCCTGATGGGCATTTTTTTGGCTGTCAATGGGAGTTCATATATTGCAATTGTACAAGTGATCCTTAGACTTGAGGCACCATAGATATCTTGTGTATAGGTCATCATACTTTGATTCTATTTAAATATGGTTCTAATCATGGGCAACATAAAGGTAATAATTGAGTATAGACACTTATGCATGGAGGTATGTGAGTATACAATAGAGGATTCATCACTCTCTGTAAAAGGGGGGGAAATGTCCTATGTGATCTGATTAAATCATAACTTGGAAATTCCTTGGCCAAGGTGGGGTGGAAATTAGAAAGGAGTTTCTAATATCACCATTTAAGTTATGGACTTGAGATCGAGATACATATGATTAAATATTTGAGGCTTGACAATAAATCCATGTCAGGTTTAATCAGAGACATTGAATGATGGAATGATTGAATTATGTGATAACTAACAACAGAAAGATTCATAATAATTCGTATTGCCTGTGTAGTTATGACATACTGCTAGATGACAATAATGACATATAGAAGCCCATAAGAATTAATTTTTTTGTAATTATTAATTAATAGGAGAATTAAAAGGAGTTTTAATTTGAATTCGAATTAAAATTAAAATGAGTTTTAATTAATTGGATGGAATCCAAATTGTTACATAAAAGTTATGACCTATTGCCAACACAATATTGAACCTAAGGGGTCACACACAAAAGGGAAATTGTAAGAATAGAGAAATTAAGGGGTTAATGGAGAAATATTAGGAATTAAATAAAACCAGGGGTTTAATTGTAATTCTAAAATCCTAAAACCTTTAGGAGTAAAGGTTCTATTAAAAATAGGGCTTCTATTTGATAGAAACCCTAATGATCATAATTTGAGTTTTGAGATCAAATCTTACGCTCTCTCTACAAAAAAATAGCCAAAAATCCCAACGAGCTAGCATTCCATAATTTTTGGTCACCTTAATTGGAGTTTTATAGTTCGCATTGCTCATATGGATACATTTAGAGGTTGGGTACTTAAACAGATTGTGGACTCTTCTCTAAAGGATCAACCTGAATCTTCATTGAAGTATAAACACTAACCTTGTATGGAGAATTAATTTATCATTCTAATATATACATAAAGAATTTCTTGGTGAAAGTTTATCGGCATAGTTGAAAATAAATTTAATTTTGCTGCGTTATCTATACTGGTAGAGTTACAGTTGTATCAAAGCCAACTATATGGATTATTAGAATGAGTTTAATTCTATTTTTATGGCTTTAAAGATCTGATCTTAAAATTCTAGAGATTGTAAATTTCAAAATCTAAAAGTTAGATTAGGGTTTATGAAACTCTAGGTCAAGAAAATTCAAAAAAAAGTTCTTGAGTTGTTTATTGTCTTATTATGATAATAAATTTGTTTTGGTTTGTTTTTCCAAATATATTAAATCAATAAGATTTGATTAGATTCAATTTAGTTGGTTAAAATTTGATTTTAGATCTAATTGAATCAAGTTCGAGGTAGAAAAAACGTAAGGAAAGGCGTGAAAAATAAGCCAAAAAAAAAGGTGTAGTCAACTACCATAGGGCTATAGTCGACTACAACGTTCAGACTTGATGAAATTTTCAAGCAAAGGCTACATGTAGTCGACTACAGATAGGGTGTAGTCGACTATACCGTGTAATTTTTAGATTGATTTTCTATTCCAACATCAAACGGGCATAATCTATTCATTTTAAATCGTATTGTGGCATTTTCATAACCGTTGGTAATATAGGGAACTCTAGTATCATATTCCACTAACCATGCTTCAAAATTCAAAGTATTTTCAGCTATGATTAAAAAAACCAGACAATCTAATTTTGAAATTGCAATTTTGCTCGTTCTTAATATTCTGATATTGTTTTGAATTGAAATTCGAAATATAAATTTTATTCAAACAAATAAATGATTTTTTTATATGTATGATTACTTGGGGTTTAACCAAGTTTTTTCTCGTTATATATGTATTAGTGGTGTGAATTATGGAGTGCACAAGGATGCATGGTGGACCATTTTATGATTGAAGACCCATGAACGTATGAGATATATTCATGTAATAATTACCTAGGGTTTGACAAAGTGATTTACTTTATTGGCTCAAGTGAATCATGCTTAGAATTTTATAGTCATCCACTTAGGTATCTATATGCATGTGATGTATATATGTTATGCATGTAATTAGATTATATGTTTGTTATATGTATTTGATGCATGTTAAATAATGAGATCTAAACATAAAGACCTAAATCCCTCACGTGCAAAATTTAATATTAAGTTCTAAACGGAAATCATTTGGAATGATTGTTCATATCCTTCCACCAATATATGAAGTTTCTTATTCGTACAAATTTGTTGTGCTACACGTAAAGTTTACACCTATAGGGAAATTATATTAACTATTAAATATATGATATATACAAGGTAAACAAATGACATAGCTTTGTTGCACTATATGTAAGGGTTATATCACTAATTTACACTTTTAATGATGGGTTGAACTCAACTACAATGGATATGATTTGTTGCGCTACATGTAAGTCATATACATCTAAGATGCTAAATTATGATTGGGAATCGCATGAGATGCAAATGATAAAAGTTATATGCCTATCAAGCACATTGAAGTTTATTGCGCTACACGTAAAGCTATAATGGACAAGAGATAGGATTCTAATCCCAACTAGGTTCCACACTGAGGGTTATGGGAATCGAAAAGAATAGTGGGAGGCACCATTTAGATTAAAAACCAAATCTTTATGGTGATTAACAAATGAATAGACACATATTTTATTTGTTGTTATATCGTAGATCACAATGACTAAACTCGCTATCATGCATACTTGAAACAAATAGACTAGCTGCTCTAATATTTTAACTTGGCTAAAGAATTAGAGAATCGTTCTCAATTTTGAGAAAATGGTTTTTGTTCTTGATAAGTCGCTTCCAGCAATTGTTGCTAAGAATATTTTGGAAGAAGAGGTAGTTGCTTTAAGAAGTGGCAAAAGAATGACATGTGGGCTAGGCATTTCATGCTAACATCTATGTCTAAAGAGGTTTAGAAGTAACATAACAAGATGAAAATTACTTATATGATATTGCATCATCTACAAAAGTTGTATGGTGAGCATAGTTATAATGCAAGGTTTTAAATCTCTAAAAACCTCTTTAGGGCTAGGATACCGAAAGGATCATTAGTCCATAAGCATGGATTGGATTAAAGATAATCAACTATATCGAGTAGTTAGACTAGCTCACTTTAGTATGGATACGGAATTAAGTAGTCACTTAATTCTTTAGTCCCTTCCAGACTCATTATCGTAGTATGTTATGAACTAAAACAAAAATGAGTTTGCATCTACCCTTCTAGAACTTGTTTTATGTTGAAGACTGTAGAAGCTATGATTAAGAAAGGTTAAGACCCTCATCATTCTTGTTCACAAAGATTCTTCTTCTAAGACTAAGGGCAAGAATGTCTAAAAGAAGAATAAGAAGAAACCATTGAAAGCAAAGAGTGATGTTAACAAGCCTATTTCGTCAAAAGTCAAAAAGGATAAGGAATAGTGCTTCCATTATGGAAAAGATTGACACTGGAAGAGAAACTACAAGGATCACCTTGTAAGATAAGCCTTTAGAAGGCATGTCTCAATTGTTCTTTAATGAAATTAACTTATTAGTTAATAATGCTACTACTAAGGTATTAGATACCGAGTATGATTCTTGCATTTGCAATACTTTGCAAGCACTGAGAAAAAGTAAGTTAACCCTTGATAGGTGCTTAAATATTCATATTTAAGCCCCATTATTTACATTTGTTAGGTCATTAATTACGTTAATTTGGTCTCTTTTACTCCATTTGTGTGTTTTACATGTTTTTATAGGGTTTTGGAGGAAAAGAAGCAGTTTTGGCACTTAAAGGAAGAAATCTGGAATCCCTTGAGCATTCTCTGGACAAATTGCGATCGATCATGCCATATATTGCGATCGATCGCGCCATACATTATGATCGAGCGCACATTGCGATCATGTGCACACATGAAGGATCGAGCGCACACTGCGATCGAGCACAAGACAACTGCGATCGAGCGCACATGTACGGGTGTGAACAGTAAACTGCATAACCTTATTTTGGAAATAAGAGAATTTTCGTTTTAGAAAGGTTTAGGAACTCATGGGTCTCTTAGGACTTCGCAAAGACCTATAAATACACCTGTAAAGCACACACAACATACCACAACTTAGAGAACACTTCTCTTAGCTTTTACTTGGAGTTGTAAGCTTTGGGAGAGAATTGACGCCTCTTCTCTCGGGTTTATTCTTCCCTTTATGTTTAGTTTATATATGATGTTTTTAGACAGCATGTGTAACTAACTTTCTTATAGGGCTCGATTGAAGCCCTAGTTGTGCTTTCTCATATATTTATGCATTTATAAATCTTTGCCAATAGCCTTTATTATGTTGCTTAACTTGATTAATGTCTGTGCTTATTTAAGTTCCTCATATGTATGTGTATAGCCAATGTATGCATGTGGTATGAATCTGTTAGTTAGATCAATTTGGATGACCGAGTCCTGGGTCTAACATTAGTAACAAGGGATATCTTATCCGGATACCCGGGTTAATCAACATGGGAAACCTGGAGTAGATACCATGCCCTAGGTCTCATGTGGTTGTCGATTTCCATAAGACTTATGCTTTCTTAAGGAACAACTCAAGCAGATACCATGCTGAATCCCTTAAGGAAGAAAAGAGTTAGAGTAGATATCATGCCTAACTTGTTGCTTAGGGAAATCAATAGCTTAAGGAGTAGATACCATGCCCTTAGGTTGGCAATCAGTAGGTATACATGATAAGGCTAATGCACTGATACCTTATACAATTGGGAAACTATGACTAGTGGTGGTTATCAAAGCCCTATGTCTTTATTATATCAAATCACACACAACAGTTATTTTATTTCTTTTTATTTAAAGAAACTAATTCTAAAAACCGAACTTTACCAATCCCTATGGAGATGACCTTGCTTTCGCACACTATACTACACTGTTGATCTTATGCACTTGCAAGTAAAACCGAGTGCGATTATCTGCTTACTTATTTAGGTATATAATCGCCCAACAAGTTTTTGGTGCCGTTGCCGGGGATTGCGCTAAAGTTTCTTTTAGAATTACTTTCATTATTATTATTATTTTATTTTCTATTTACCATCTTTATTTTTATTTTTCATCAAACCCTAATCAATTTCTTTTTCAGTTTTAGGTACATAAAACCCTAGATCACACCTTCTGTGATACTTGCGATCGACTGCAGCCTTCTGTGCGATCGAGCGCAAATAGGACAGAGAGTTACCCGAGCAGCATAGTGAACTGCTGTACTGAAGCTGGTTTGACCTGATTTATGCACGGACTCCGATCCTGACATCCAACAATCTTTTCCCTTGATCCCGAGCTTGAGTGGACCACCCGACAAAATCTTAAAGATAACTTTGAGGAGAAAGAAGAGGAATTCACGGAAGAAGCACCAATGGCAGAATAGCTAGAAATCCAGCAACCACCTGCACGAAGACCGATGAAGCAATCCTTCATCCCACAGAACCTCAACCATCCTTCATGCATTGCATATCAACCGGAAGCAGAGGGAAACTATTACGTATCCCCGCAGATACTCAATGCTTTGACTCACTTTAGGGGTACACCGGCAGAGGATCCACACTTGCACCTTCGGGAATTCTTTGATCTCTGCAAATTCCAGCACATCCAGGGCCTAGAACAAGAAGGAATAAGGTTAATTCTATTTCCTTTTTCCTTAAAAGATAATGCTAAGCTATGGTACAATTCTTTGCCTACAGTTTCAATCCACACTTGGGAGGAGTTGGCTGGCAAATTCCTAAGGAAGTTCTTCCCAGCCCAAAAGACGAGGCAAATGAGGAAGGAGATCCAATCCTTCCAACAAAGGGATGGAGATCTGTTCTTTGAGGCATGAGGACACTTCACTGAGCTACTACTCAAATGCCCACACCACAACCTACCTCAAGATGAGCTGGTACTATCCTTTTATGAAGGTCTAAATGACATGAATAAAGGTGTTGCTGATTCTGGTTGTGGAGGTGTGCTGATGGAAAAGAGCAGTGAAGAAGCCATGGAGATGTTTGAGGCATTGAGTGAGCACACCCAACAATTCTCCTCTAGAGGTAGACAAGGAGTCAAGAGCAAAGGTATACATGAGGTTACTCTGAATGGTGGACCCTCTGCCCAAATAGCTGCTTTGGAGAGGAAGCTAGATTTGAGGCTAGATATGATTGTAAAAGTCATGTCTACTCAAAACATCTCTCCTCGACCACAAGCTACACAAAGCCAGGTATGTGCTTTATGTTCTCAATTTGATCACACTACTGAGACATGCCATTTGTATTCATCTACAGATCCCGAGCAAGCAAACTATGTGGGACCGAACAGTGCATATGCAAATACATACAACCCTGGATGGTGAGACCACCCCAACCTCTCATGGAGCAACAATCAAAACACCTTGAACCTTCAAAGGCAACAAAGGAACTTCCATAAAGTAGTCCAACCAGTTCCAAAACCCAAGAAGGATGATCTAGAAAGTCTTGTAAAACAATTAGCCACTCAACAACAGCAACTAATGACAACATTGATGACTTCATTAGATCAGAAAAAACAAACACACGAGCAAGTAATTCAAAGGTTAGAGGTACAAATGGGGCAATTTGCTAAGGAGCTAAGCGAAAGAAAGCAAGGTGAACTCCCAGCACAAACACTACCGAATCCAAAGGACATCAGCAGCTAAAAGCCGTTACAACTCTCCGAAATGGTAAAATCATAGGAGTTAATGAGCCAGCTCAAGCATCGCAAGCTAAGCCATCCGCATCCAAGGTAATGAAGTAGAGAAGTGGAATGTACCACCCTTCCCTCAAAGGTTAGTAACACCAAAGAAAGATAAATTGCTTGATATTTTTGAAACTTTGAGAAAAGTAGAAATTAACATTCCCTTATTAGATGCAATTAAACAAATTCTTGCTTATGCTAAATTTTTAAAAGATTGTTGCACTAATAAAATAAAGTTTCAAGAACATGAAACAGTGGCTCTAACTGAAGAGGTAAGTGCGGTATTGTTAAGAAAACTACCACCAAAACTAAAATATCCTAGTTTTACTATTCCATGTAGGATAGGTGATCAGTTGTTTGAGCGAGCATTACTAGATTTAGGAGCAAGTGTCAATTTGCTACCATACATAGTAGTTGAAAAGCTAGGTTTTGGGGAGCTTCAACCAACCTCCATCACTTTGCAATTGGCAGATAGAAGCATCAAAAGACCTAGAGGTATACTTGAAAATGTCTTGGTCAAGGTAGGTGAGTTTATTTTGCCTGCTGACTTCATTGTATTAGATATGGAAGAATGCCCTATGCCATTACCTCTACCCATCATCTTAAGAAGACTCTTTATGAGAACTACTGATACAATAATTAATGTGAAAAAGGGTATTGTAAGTATGACGGTAAATGGAGAGACAATAGAATTTAAGATATTTGATGCAATGAAATTACCACAAGATGATAATGATGATGAATGTTTTAATGGATGTATGATGCAAAGTTTTGTCAAGCAAGTTTTTCAGGTCCATCACACTGATCCATTGGAGGCCGCCCTCACCCATAGCTTCAAAAGATCGGATATTGAGCCTGCATCAGAAACTGTCCCTGAAAACATCTTGGAAGCTATGCACCTCCCTAAAGCCTATCCTATGCATCCAAGACCGGGTCATAAGAAGAAATCACATTTGAAAACACTGAAAGGATTGAGTCATGATGAATGTGCAACACCACCAAGAGCACTTGAGCCACATGAAGTGAACTTTAAGTACTCCCTGCCAAAAGACTAAAGTTGAGAGAATACCCCATCTGGCTGAAGACGTTAAACTTAGCGCTCATGGGAGGCACCCCAAAGCATATCCTTTTCATAGTTTATTATTAGTATTTCATAGTTTACTTTTCTATTGTTGTTTATTTCTTGTTTTCCATTTTATGTCTGTTTTTCTTTCTTTTTCGAGGACAACGTGAGTGCATCTAGTTGAAGTTTGGGGGCGTACTATGAGCCATGCCATCCATCAGTTCTCCATCTCCCAGGTCAACTCCTTCCATTCTATTCACACATTGGGGACAATGTGTAATTTAAGTTTTGGGGTATAGGGACACATTCACACACTCACTATGTCCCACATTTTTCTGTTTTGTTGCTATTTTCATAGATAAATGCATGTTCATTATGTCCAATAAATTTTTTGTGATCTAAACAGAACTTTATGATTCGACTTCATTAGCTAGCTTAACACTTTGAACATATAGGCCAATAATCAAGTTTTGAACCTAGGTCACTACCTTTTAGACATTTATGGATTCACAAGTTTAACTTAAACTATCACGAGCACATTAGCACATAATTGTGTGGGGTATGACATGTTATTTGGATTGGTATGTTTCTTTTGCTCAACTGTGAACTAGATGACCTATTAGATTGACATTTTGGCATATAAAAATAGAAAAGATTGATTAATGCTCAAAAAGAAAAGAAAAAAATGCTCCTAATGATCAATAAAAACAAATCTTCCGCTGAGTAACTAGCCCTCTTGCCTCAATAAGCATTGAGTGTCACGTCAAAAGGTGGAAAATTTTAAATGATCATTAAAAGGAACTTTTCGCTGAGTAACTGGCCCTCTTACCTCAGTAAGCATTGAGTGTTACATCAAAAGGTGGAAAATTTTAAGTGGTAGCATTAAAACCAGTTAAGTTTTGTAGCCTTGTTGACTCGAGCTAGTAAGTCCTTAGGGGTGTCTTTACACCTAATGCCCTAAAACCATCTGGTTTGGGAGTCATTGGTTAAACGCTCGTTACACAAGTCAACAAGAAAGCTTAAGGGAACTAACTTGGAAAAAATCTCACAAATAAAAGTCTATGCCATATTTGTTGACTCTAATAGGAAGTTTAGTGAATCTTGAGTCATCGAAACAATACACGTTTGAATTTCTTGGAAACCCAATCTTTTGTGTGCTAGTCACCACGCACTAAAGACAAACTTTTGATGTCTTAAACTACCTCATGAAAATGATTTAGGTTCAAAACTCTTATTCATTGAAAAAAATATGTTTACACTTGTTAAGCTTGCTCATGAATGCGCATCATAGTTTTGTGAAAAATCTAAACTTTTGATTGACACCATGAACATTGGATCTATCTATGTTTTTCGTTTCAGTTTTTAATTTAGTATTGCTAAGGGACTAGCAATATGTAAGTTTGGGGGTGTGATAGGTGCTTAAATATTCATATTTAAGCCCCCTTATTTACATTTGTTAGGTCTTTAATTACGTTAATTTGGTCTTTTTTACTCCATTTGTGTGTTTTACATGTTTTTATAGGGTTTTGGAGAAAAAGAAGCAGTTTTGGCACTTAAAGGAAGAAATCTGGAATCCCTGGAGCATTCTCTGGACAAATTACGATCGATCGCGCCATATATTGCGATCATGTGCACACATGAAGGATCGAGCGTACACTGCGATCGAGCGCCAGACAATTGCAATCGAGCGCACATATACGGGCGTGAACAGTAAACTGCAGAACCCTATTTTGGAAATAAGAGAATTTTCGTTTTAGGAAGGTTTAGGAACTCATGGGTCTCTTAGGACTTCTCAAAGACCTATAAATACACCTGTAAAGCACACACAACATACCATAACTTAGAGAACACTTCTCTTAGCCCTATGTCTTTATTATTATCAAATCACACACAACAGTTATTTTATTTCTTTTTACTTAAAGAAACTAATTCTAAAAACCGAACTTTACCAATCCCTGTGGAGATGACCTTGCTTTCGCACACTATACTACACTGTTGACCTTGTGCACTTGCAAGTAAAATCGAGTGCGATTATCTGCTTACTTATTTAGGTATATAATCACCCAACAACCCTCACCTTGGAAATGGAGCAAGCATTGCTACATTAACCGGAGGGACTTATTACTTAGTTTTGCCATCTAGAAGTAGACTGGAATAGCCGTGTTCTTAAAGTAATGATAAAGAACTAATTTGATAGATATTATATAGAATTAAAATAATGTATACATAAAAGATTTATTATTGAATGAAATAATTCTTTTGAAAAAAATATAAAAAAGGTCCAAGTGTTGTCATTAAAAGATGCAAGTAATGTATGTTAGCCAACAAATTGTACCAAAACGGTGGCAAAGCGATTTTTCAGTAATAAAAACGATTTTTATTGTTTTGTTTTATTATTTTCTACCAAATCCGGTTTGGTTTCCTTATTTCTTCAATTCAAATTACTCTCTTTCTTTAAACCCTGGGGACTCAAAGAAAGGTTGAAAAATTGAAGAAGTTTATGGGAGAATTTTTAAGAGATTCGAGGGAAGCTTTAAGAAAAACAAAAGGTGTTGATAATCAGCAAGTTGACAATCAGTAATCGAGTAAAATTGCTGAAAGGAGCAAGAAAGGCAAGAAGGTGATCCACGGGTAGCTTTAAGTGCTACGTGGTGAGTTAGATTTACTGTTAGTAATCAAAACCAATAAAAATATGAATTTACGATATTTGAATAAATGATTATATTATAATGATTTAACGATGTATTTTTCAATAAGTATGGTGATTGATTTGCTTTATTAATTATGGATTTAATAATATGTTAATTACTAATTATATGAATAAATGAAAAATGAGTTGAAAAGTTATATTCTGAAAAATATGGTTGAAAATTTGATATGATATATAAGGAGAAAATTTAATAAATGTGATAAAAATAATAATTTTGAGAAAGAGCTAGATGATTGAATTGAATGTTTTGATGTCTGCTTGTTTTCATATTATTGTTTATATGCATGAAATAAAAGACTGGGAAGGCATCTAGTCTGCTTGTTTTCATATTATTGCTCATTGATGAGAGTCATAAAATACATCTTAATAGTATTTATTTGTTAGCATTTTAGGGTTGATTTAGGGCTGAATTACACATTTATGCCTTAATAATTCTAAAGTGTCATTTTTGGTTCATTGATTTATTTTGATTCATTTTCAGGTATTTTGGGTTTAAAAGAGATGGAAAAGCTAACGTTGCTTAAAGCACAAAGATTCTGTGCATATCGTAGTGAAGGAATGGTTTCGAAAGGAAAAAATGAAGAGAAACCCATTTCTAGGGTTCCATGCTGTGGCGAGCCAAGGTTCGAGCCACGGCCACCAGAACCATCAGCTTCTGAGCTAGAGGCTGGACTCAAGGTTGTGTGTTGTGAGTTTTAATTTACTCGCAAGCGCACGAGTCGTTTGCAGTATAGCGTTGTGCAAGTGCGAGGTCGAATCCACAGGGAATTGCGTTGTGAAATTATATTTTCAATCTAAACTAACTCTATTTAAACCTAGTTCCGAATTTTAAATGATATTTGCAAAATAAATTAAAACTAAATTAAATTGATTTAAAAACTAATAATTAAAAGGCACTAAGGTTTCCGAATCCACCCCACCGAAGTTAAGCATATATGTTCTAAAAATATAGCCTATCAAAACATTCAATGAATCCAACTATAAGACAAAAAACAAAGAATGTCCCAACTAAACCAAAAGCACCCGATGTATCCGCTCCTAACAAATCACAAAGGGAATCCAATTTAATCGAAAAGCATTCAATGTATCCATCAGATGAAACACAAAGAAAATCCAACGGACAATTTAAACTCAATCAATTATAAGATTAACTCAAATAATTGACAGAACATTTATACTAAAAATTGTCAGATTTGTACAAGCAAATCTGAACTACTACGCCAAACAACGGCGGGGCTTCATCTTCAACCTTAGCTAAAGAGTCTAGCCACTTATAACTATAAAACTATAATAATAAGTGCTAAACATTTAAACTAAAACAACTGAATATAAAGAAATAAATAAACAACTTTACATGGGAGAAATTCCACTCGCTGACGGGCGACGCTTCCCCTCGTGGTAGCAATGCCTTCGGGATCCACCAGAATGCTAGCGGACGTCCACCGGTAAACACCAAAGTGGCTTAGGAATTGTACACTGAATTATGAAGCCAAATGGTGCTTATATAGGGGAAGACCCGGAGTAATGTGGCTTGCAGAAACGATGTAGGATACAGGCCCGTGTGCGCTCGATCGCAGTGTGGTGCGATCGATCGCAGATACGATCGATCGCATGTCTTGTGCGCACGATCTCATGTGCGCTCGATCGTATGTCTGCTGCGATCGATCGCAGATGCACTGAACTTCAAATATTCCGATGTGGGATGTTGACCTTGCGCTCGTTCATAGGCAGGTGCGCTCGAGCGCTGGTGCACTCGATCGCATATCTGTTGCGATCGAGTGCAATGTCTCCAGAAGCTTCAAATCTCCTGAAATGCTTCATTTTCTCCACAAACCTGTAAAAATACACAAAACACAAGAAAAACGTAAAATAAAGTAAAATACTACTAACTAAGAGCATAACAAATATAAGTTAAGGGTCTAAAATATGCAATATTTAAGACTCATCAAATACCCCTAAACTTATATTTTGCTAGTCCCTTAGCAAAACAAAATAAAAGACTCAATGAAAAACAAAGAACATAAAGATAAAGTCATCACTCATGGTATCCAAAAATTTAAGGAGCACACATCACCATGATATTCATTCATAAGCAAGCTTAAAAAGGTAAACCCATCTTCGCAATGAATAGAAATGTTAAAATCTAATTACTTACAAAAGACAGGATAAGGCATCATAAGCTTGAATCAGTGTAAGGTGAATTAGCATATAAAAATGAAGCTTCCAAGTAACTCTAATGTGTAAGGTCTCCATGTCTCAAGATTCACCGATTTCCCCATCAAAAATGAACGAAAAGGCATAGTTTTTATTTTATTCTTTTTTTTTTAATAAGGCACGGCTATGTTTAGTTCCCTTAAGCTTTCTAATTGACCCATGTAGCGAGTGTTAAGTCAATGACTCCCAAACCAGATGGTTTTAGGGCATTAGGTGTACAGACACCCCTAAGGACTTACTAACTCGAGTAAAAAAGGCTACGAAAATAAACCGGCCTTAATACTACCAAGCAAAATTCCACCTTTTGACGTGAACACTCACTGCTTACTGAGGCAAGAGGTCCAGTTACTCAGCGAAAAGTTTATTGATAATAAATTTTTTTTTTATATTTTCCTATGCCCAAGAGTTCATCCAACAAGTTATCCAGTTTCAGTTAAGATAAGGAAAAATACACATTAAAATCACGTGTCATACCTCACATAATTTGTGCTAATGTGCTCGTGTTAGATTATGTCAAACATGTGAATTCTCAACTGCCTAAGGTAAGTAACTAAATTTTAAAAATTTATCACCAGATCATGTGTTCAAAATGTTAAGCTCACCAATGACATCACATCACAGAAAATGTTTAGATCAACTAAAATTTCACGATAACATGAGCATGCATTTATCTCTATGACGAAAAGACAACAAATTAGGACAAAGTGTGTGATATGTCTCCCATACCCCCAAACTTAAATTACACATTGACCCCAATGTGTGACTAATATGGAATGAGCTGACCTGAGATATGGAGAACTATCTAGACTGGTATGGCTCATAGCATACCCCCAAACTTGAATTGAAGTACGCTTTGTCCCTGAAAAATAAAAACTGGAAAACAAAAAATACTGGAAACAAACATTAATCATAAAAATGCGAAATAATAAATAAACAAAAGAAAAGATAAGCTGTGGGGTGCCTCCCATGAGCGCTAAGTTTTACGTCTTCAGCCAGACTCTCCCTATAATACTACACTCAATCTGAGTAACTAGGATCCTCCAACAGTATCGTCTCAATGTCCGGACTCCTCAACTCTAAGAATGGTTTTAGCCTCTGTCCATTTACCTTGAATGTATTACCATTCTTAGGATCCTCAATCTCGATGGCCCCATGAGGAAAAACCGATCGAATAATGAATGGGCCTGACCATCGGGATTTGAGCTTGCCTGGAAAAAGATGCAGGCGCGAATTATAAAGAAGAACTCTCTGACCCGGCTCAAAAGCTAGTCTCAAAATATTTTGGTCATGAGTCTTCTTCATTTGTGCTTTGTATGATCGGGCACACTCATATGCATCATTCCACAGCTCCACTAATTCATTGAGTTGGAGCTTTCGTTGTGAGCCAGCCTTGGAAAGATTAAAATTTAGTTGCTTGGCAGCCCAATACGCACGATGCTCTAATTCAACCGGAAGGTGACATGCCTTTCCATATACAATGCGATAGGGAGACATGCCAATTGGCGTCTCGAAGGCTGTCCGATATGCCCACAGTGCATTCGTCAATCGCAGAGACCAATCCTTTCTAGTAGGGTTCACAGTCTTTTCCAAAGTATGTTTGATCTCGCGATTTGAAATTTCCACTTGACCACTCGTCTGTGGGTGATATGGGGTGGCAACTTTGTGTGTGATACAATACTTCTTCATCAACTGCTCAAAGATCTTGTTGCAAAAGTGCTTACCTCCATCACTTATGATTGCTCGAGGCGTACCAAAACGAGCAAAAATAGTGTCTTTCAAGAACTGGACCACAACTCTGTGGTCATTGGTCTTGCACGCAACGGCCTCCACCCACTTGGACAGATAGTCCACAGCAACTAGAATGTATAAGTAGCCAAAGGAGTTTGGGAATGGTCCCATGAAATCAATGCCCCACACATCAAAAATCTCAACAATCAGAATAGGGTTGAGGGGTATCATATTTCTCCTAGAAAGACTCCCTAGCTTTTGGCAACGCTCACAAGATATACAGTAGGTGTGAGAGTCCCAGAACAGGGTAGGCCAATAAAATCCACACTGCAAAATCTTTGCAGCGGTCTTTTTAGCACTAAAATGGCCTCCACATGCATGATCATGACAAAAGGCGATGACATTAGATTGGTCATGCTCAGGAATACATCGTCTAATGATCTGACCAGGACAATACTTGAACAGGTAAGGATCGTCTCAGAAAAAGTGTTTTACCATGGCCAAAAATTTTGATTTATCTTGCCTCCCCCAATGCAAGGACATGTGTCCGGTGACAAGATAGTTCACTATGTCAGCAAACCATGGTGCGGGACTGTGAGTAATGTGCATCAATTGCTCATCAGGAAAGGTCTCAGAAATGGGAGTGGCAGCCTCACTGAATTCCACAATCAATCTAGACAAATGGTCCGCCACCACATTTTTCGAACCTTTCTTATCCCGAATCTCAATGTCGAACTCTTGAAGTAGCAAGATCCATCGGATAAGACGAGATTTAGCATCTTTTTTAGAGAAAAGATACTTCAATGCAGCATGGTCCGAGTAGATAATGACTTTAGATCCTAACAAGTAGGATCTGAACTTGTCTAATGCAAAAACGACTGCAAGCAACTCCTTCTCAGTGGTAGAATAATTGAGTTGTGCGTCGTTTAGAGTTTGACTTGCATAATAGATAGCATGGGGAAGTTTATCAACACGTTGCCCCAAAAAAACTTCAACAGCATAGTCTGATGCGTCACACATGATCTTAAAAGGCACATCCCAGTTAGGTGGCTGAATAATGGGTGTAGACGTCAGAATTTTCTTCAGATCCCCAAATGCTTTCTTACAATCCTCATCAAATAGAAATGGGGCATCTTTTTGCAACAACTTGCACAAGGGCCTGGCGATCTTGCTAAAATTCAGGATAAATCGCCTATAGAAACCTGCATGGCCCAGAAAAGATCGAACCTCTTTCACCGTACGTGGGGGTGGAAGGCTGGAAATCAAATCCACCTTCGCTTTTTCGACCTCAATCCCTCGATGAGATACGATATGCCCCAGTACAATTCCTTGCTTAACCATAAAATGGCACTTCTCCCAATTAAGCACCAGGTTCTTCTCCTTGCACCGTACCAAAACCAAAGAGAGACGGTGCAGGCACTCCTCAAATGTTGAACCAAAGATGGAGAAGTCGTCCATGAAAATCTCCAAGAACCGCTCTACCATGTCAGAGAATATACTGACCATGCACCGCTGAAAAGTGGCAGGTGCATTGCATAACCCAAAGGGCATGCGACGGTAGGCGAAGGTCCCAAAAGGACAGGTAAATGTCGTCTTCTCCTGATCTTCGGGGTCCATGGGGATCTGGTTATATCCAGAATAACCATCCAAAAAGCAATAATACTCGTGCCCAGCCAAACGCTCCACAATCTGATCAATAAATGGAAGTGGAAAGTGATCATTCCTTGTGGCAATGTTCAGCTTACGGTAGTCTATACACACTCTCCACCTAGACTACACACGAGTTGGCACCAACTCGTCGTCCTTATTCTTTACTACCGTTAACCCAGCTCGCTTGGGCACGACATGAATGGGGCTCACCCACTTGCTATCAGAGATGGGATAAATGATTCCTGCATCTAACAGCTTAATAGCCTCTGCCCTCACAACCTCTTGCATAGCAGGGTTGAGCCTTCTTTGCGGCTCCCTCGATGGCTTAGCATCTTCATCCAAGTGTATCCTGTGCATCACCACCGAGGGGCTGATTCCCTTAATATCCTCAATGGTCCAGCCGATAGCTTCCTTGTGCTCTCTTAAAACATCTAATAATTTCTCCTCTTGAGCCTCTCCCAAATCTGAAGCTATTATCACAAGCAAACAGTATGCTGGACCCAGGAACTTATACTTAAGATTATCCGGTAAAGGCTTAAGTTCCTTCTTTTGAGGTTCTGGTGACACCTTCTCCTCCTCCTCCTTGTTTTCTTGAGGATCATACTCCAAAATGGCATTTACTTCCTCGAGTAACTTATCTAAACCCAAGTCCTCTCCAAAGTGAGCAAAGCATGCCTCCATGGGATCCTCCATGCTTGATTCATCCACAGTATCCTCAAGAATCTCCTCTATCAAGCATACATCTCTCATTTCATCATATTCCAGTGGTTGCCTAGTGATATAAAAAATGTTCAACTCCACTGTCATATTTCCGAAGGAGATCTTCATCACCCATGTCCTACAATTGATTAGGGCGTTAGCCATGGCTAAGAATGGTCGCCCTAGAATCACCGGTATTTGAATCCCTACATTCTGAACCGGCTCTGTGTCAAGCACAATAAAATCCACTGGGAAATAGAACTTATCCACTTTTATCAAAACGTCCTCAACTATCCCCCGTGGTCTTTTCACTGACCTGTCAGCCAATTGAAGTGTCGTGGATGTGGGCTTCAATTCTCCTAACCCCAACTGCACATAGACTGAGTAGGGTAAAAGATTCACACTCGCCCCTAGATCCAAAAGGGCCCTCTCAATGTGGCTGACTCCTATCGTGCAATAGATGGTAGGACACCCTGGATCCTTATACTTGATGGGTAGCTTGCACTGAAGGATTGAACTGACCTGCTCGGTCAAAAATGCCTTCTTTGGGACATTCGTCCTCCTCTTGATAGTGACCAAGTCCTTTAAAAACTTGGCATATGATGGCACTTGATGGATGGCATCCAAAAATGGGATATTGATTTGGACTTGCTTGAATACCTCCAGAATTTCCTCATACTTCCCTCCTTTCTTGGGCGCCTGTAATCTCTCGGGGTAGGGCACTCTAGGTACAAACGACCTAGGAGGGTCTTTCTCAGTAGGTGTGGCTGTAGATGGCTCAGCATATCTCTTCTCTGTGTTGCCACTCCCTTGCCCTTGCTACATAGTAGGGCTCTCTTCCACTTGATTGTCCACTTGTCTCCCAGACCTTAGTGTGACAATCGACTGTACTTGTTCCTCCCTGTGCGTAGGAGTTGATGAACTCTCAACCATAAATTATCCTTTTGGGTTTTGCACGGGCTGACTGGGGAACTTTCCTTTCTCTCTCTCACCCAAGTGACTTGCAATTTGCCCTATTTGACTCTCCAGCTTGGCAATTGCTTAGGTGTTTACCATTGTTGCACTCCTCACATCGCTCATATTTTGGCTAGTCGCTTTCATGAATTCCTTAAGGGTGTCCTCTAGCGACTGTGAAACTGGCGCTAGTGTTTGAGCGGGTGCATGGTAAGCAGGTGAAGGTGCTGGATGGGCAGAACGACCATGATTAGGAATTTGTGGGGCAAATCCGAGAGGATATTGATTTTGAGCATGATGAGAGGCTCTTCCCTGATTCATTGGTTGGTTCTGCCTCCATGAAAAATTTAGGTGGTTCCATCACCCTGGATTGTACGTCTCGGAGTACGATCCATTTGACTACCTTCGAAAATCATTGAAAGCATTTACTTGTTCCATAGGATACTCGACACAAGCCGGCATTGATGGGAAATTCTGTGCTAGATGCATGGGACTAGCACAGATGGAACAGCTTTCAACATTGAATGTGTTGGCAGCATTGATGGATTGGCTCACAGTGAGAGCGTCAATCTTCTTGGTGAGGGCATCTAATTTTATCCTTAAATCAGCGTCCTCCCTGACCTCATAGATGCCTCCCCTCTTAGGAGCACGAATGGACTTATCTCGACAGCTTGAAAAATCCCACTGCTGTGAGTTGTCGGACAACTTGTCCAACGCCATATATGCTTCGTCTCCTGTCAGACTCAAGAATGCCCCCCATTCATAGACTCGATCATACTACGGTTGGGTTGGGTCAACCCTTGGTAGAAGAATTGAACGAGTCTCCACTTCTCATATCCATGTGGAGGGCATCTGATCAGTAACTCTTTAAAGCACTCCCAGCATTCAGAGAACTTCTCATCCTCGTTCTGAGTGAAAGAGCTAATCTTCTTACGGCACTCATTCACTCTAGACATTGGGAAAAACTTATGGTAAAATTTGCTAAGCAGGTTTTCCCAAGATGTAATAGACCCGGACGTGTTGGAGTCCAACCACGCCCTAGCTCTATCGTGAAGGGAGAAAGGGAAGAGTCGAAGATGGACTGACTCCTCAGAGAAGTTCTGGAATTTGAATGTAGCACAAATGTCTTTGAACTTCTTCACATGACTATAGGGATTTTCAAGATCTAAGCCATGGAATGAGGGTAGGAGTTGGATAATATGTGGCTTCAAATCAAAGTGTGTGGCATTGGTTGGTGGCAACACTATGCAGGAAGATGAGTTAGTCACAACGGGTGCGAACAAATCCCTAAGGGATGTAGTAGAGTCCACATTCCAAGCTCTAGGTTGCTCTACATGTTCAGGATGATTAAAATTTTCTCCCATCTCAGCAGTCTCTCTCTCAACTAGTGCTCTTTTCTGCCTCCTAAGAGTTCTTTCTAAGTCGAGATCTAAATGTGTCAAATCTAAGTTCAAGGATCTCCGACCAAGCATACACTAACAAAAAAATAATGAGATACTAACCAGCAGAAGCAACAGAATAAAGCAAACACAAAACTCAAGAAATTTTTTTTTTTTTTAAATTAAATTAACTAGTAGAAAAATAAAATCAATTCAGACAAAAAATTTTCACAAACCAAACAATTCCCCGGCAACGGCGCCAAAAACTTGTTGTGAGTTTTAATTTACTCGCAAGCGCACGAGTCGTTTGCAGTATAGCGTTGTGCAAGTGCGAGGTCGAATCCACAGGGAATTGCGTTGTGAAATTATATTTTCAATCTAAACTAACTCTATTTTAACCTAGTTCCGAATTTTAAATGATATTTACAAAATAAATTAAAACTAAATTAAATTGATTTAAAAACTAATAATTAAAAGGCACTAAGGTTTCCGAATCCACCCCACCGAAGTTAAGCATACATGTTCTAAAAATATAGCCTATCAAAACATTCAATGAATCCAACTATAAGACAAAAAACAAAGAATGTCCCAACTAAACCAAAAGCACCCGATGTATCCGCTCTTAACAAATCACAAAGGGAATCCAATTTAATCGAAAAGCATTCAATGTATCCATCAGATGAAACACAAAGAAAATCCAACAGACAATTTAAACTCAATCAATTATAAGATTAACTCAAATAATTGACAGAACATTTATACTAAAAATTGTCAGATTTGTACAAGCAAATCTGAACTACTACGCCAAACAACGGCGGGGCTTTATCTTCAACCTTAGCTGAAGAGTCTAGCCACTCATAACTATAAAACTATAATAACAAGTGCTAAAAATTTAAACTAAAACAACTGAATATAAAGAAATAAATAAACAACTTTACATGGGAGCAATTCCACTCGCTGACGGGCGGCGCTTCCCTTCATGGTAGTAATGCCTTCGGGATCCACCAGAATGCTAGCGGATGTCCACCGGTAAACACCAAAGTGGCTTAGGAATTGTACACTGAATTATGAAGCCAGATGGTGCTTATATAGGGGAAGACCCAGAGTAATGTGGCTTGCAGAAACGATGTGGGATACAGGCCTGTGTGCGCTCGATCGCAGTGTGGTGCGATCGATCGCAGATACGATCGATCGCATGTCTTGTGCGCTCGATCGCATGTCTTGTGCACACGATCTCATGTGCGCTCGATCGCATGTCTGCTGCGATCGATCGCAGATGCACTGAACTTCAAATATTCCGATGTGGGATGTTGACCTTGCGCTCGTTCATAGGCAGGTGCGCTCGAGCACTGGTGCGCTCGATCGCATATCTGTTGCGATCGAGCGCAATGTCTCCAGAAGCTTCAAATCTCCTGAAATGCTTCATTTTCTCCACAAACCTGTAAAAATACACAAAACACAAGAAAAACGTAAAATAAAGTAAAATACTACTAACTAAGAGCATAACAAATATAAGTTAAGGGTCTAAAATATGCAATATTTAAGACTCATCATTGTGCGTCGTGGCCTGGACCAATGTGCATCGTGGCCTCCAGAGCTTTTAAAAATCCAGGATCTAGACTGGCGCCACGACGAGGAAAGACTGAGCCACGGTGCGAGCGTGATCCCCTATTTCTGTTTCACGACTTTATTAAGGCTTTAATGACATTTTTTGACCTGAAAATACCTTTGAACCTTTTGGGGTATTAATAAAACACTTAGGTTTGGTTGAAAAGGAGGTTAGAATTAGGAGAGCTACCACATTCTTCTCCATTTTAGGTGATCAAGCATGAGCCTAATGTCCAACTAATCTCCAAGCAAGGCAAAAGAATGAATTCCTAGGTGTAGTTGTTCTTATTTCTGTTCTTGATTTAGTTGTATGGATTCATTCTTAAACATTTTTTTATGATTTACTCATTGATTAAGTAAGAATGAGATGATTTACTCTTAATCCGGTGATTGCATCTTTCTCCTCCATATAAGTCTAGTCAAGCTCTTCTTATGTCAAGTTGTTAGATGTGATTGATTTCGGTAGATTCATCTTATAGGTTTATCCATTACTGCGGTATTGTTATTGAAATATATTGTCGTTTCTTGATAATCCATAAGATAAGTCATGTGTGCTTGAATCAGAATTAAAGAGTAATTTGTAGCAATTACATTAGGATGTTTATGTGCTTTGATTGAATATTTGCCAATTGCTTGTTTGGGATGTGAAACCAGCAATTGAGATAAAACTATTGAGTCAAGATAGGGATAAGGCAACAAACTTAGGAAGGATTCCTGGAACCTTGTTATCTCTTTATTGAATCCTTCGTCATATTTTCACAACTCTCTCATACAATTTCATTTGTAAAATAAAGATTCATTTATTTGAATTTCATCGTTTCGTGTTAAGGTTTATACTTTCTCTTGTAGTTCGCTTTTTCTCGTGGGATCGACACCTCAGCTATACACAATAATCACGGGTTAGTTTGAGCGTAATCAAATTTTGGTGCCGTTGCCGGGGAAACACGCTTAAGTACAAGAAAGATTGTCAACTTTGAGACAAGATGGTAATATTGTTCTTTGCTCTCTGTTTTGATTTTCTATTTTTTTTTTGTTTTATTCATTACCCCTCTAATTCCTTTGGTGTATGCTTAGATTGAGAGATTCACGAGGTAGATTCATTAAAAGACCCGAAATAGAGTTACCTTCTCCTTCCATGTCCGTCAGTGAAATGTTGTGAGTTTTAAATTACTCGCAGGCGCACGAGTCATTTGCAGTATAGCATTGTGCAAGTGCGAGGTCGAATCCACAGGGAATTGCGTTGTGAAAGTATATTTTCAATCTAAACTAACTCTATCTTAACCTAGTTCCGAAGTTAAGCATATAAGTTCTAAAAATATAGCCTATCAAAACATTCCATGAATCCAACTATAAGACAAAAAACAAAGAATATCCCAACTAAACGAAAAGCATCCAATGTATCCGCTCTCAACAAATCACAAAGGAAATCCAATTTAAAGAAAAGCATTCAATGTATCCATCAGATGAAACACAAGGAATATCCAATAGACAATTTAAACTCAATAAATTATAAGATTAACTCAAATAATTGACAGAACATTTATACTAAAAATTGTCAGATTTGTACAAGCAAATCTGAACTACTACGCCAAATAACGGCGGGGCTTCATCTTCAACCTTAGCTGAAGAGTCTAGCCACTCATAACTATGAAACTACAATTCATAATAAAAGTGCTAAACATTTAAACTAAAACAACTAAATGTAAAGAAATAAATAAATAACTTTACATGGGAGAAATTTCACTCGCTGACGGGCGGCGCTTCCCCTCGTGGTGACAAAGCCTTCGAGATCCACCAGAATGCTAGCGGACGTCCACCGGTAAACACCAAAGTGGCTCAGGAATTGTACACTGAATGATGAAGTGGAGTGGGTCTTATATAGGCAAATACCACGAGTGCAATGTGTTTCCAATCCGATGTGGGATGTGGGATATAGAAATGTGTTTCCAACCGATGTGGGATGTGGGATTTAAGTCTTCACATGCCCTTCAAAACTTCTGTTCACGCTGAAATCCCGCACAGCCCGCACAGCCTGACCTTTGTCTACTAAAACGGCCATAACTTTCTGTAGAAAAATCATTTTTGCGAGCCGTAAAATTCTCTAGAAAATATAATTTTGGATCTTTCGAAGCATATATGGCTCATATCCTGGTTCTTCTTGAATAAATACAGTTTAATTTTCAAAGATGATTGATCTATACGGGCAATTCTGGCAATTTTAGTGAAACTCCTTTCCTAGTGCTTGTAAACCTGAAAAACAACGAAAACAACTCAAAGTAACAAAATCCTAAGCTAACAAATGTAAATTAAGTGGCCAAAATATGCAATATTTTTCTCTCATCAAATACTCCCAAACTTACATTTTGCTAGTCCCTTAGCAAAACAAAATAAATAAATAAAAAAAACTAAATGAAAAAAACAAAGAACATAAAGATAAGTTCAGTATTCATGGTATCCAAAAATTTAAGGAGCATTCAAAATCATGAGATTCATTCATGTGCAAGCTTAAATAAGTCCAACCCATCTTCACAATGAATAAGAATTTAAAACCTAATTACTTACAAGAGGCATGGAAAGACATCACAAGCTTGAATCAGTGTAAAGTGATTTAGCATATACAGATGAGGTTTCCAAATAACTTCAATGTTCAAGGTAATCAAGTCTCAAGATCTACAGAATTTCTCATCGGAAAGAACAACGATGGCATAGTTTTTTATTTTTATTTTTTATATATATATAAGGCTCTGCTATGTTTAGTTCCCTTAAGCTTTCTAATCGACCCATGTAGCGAGTGTTGAGTTAATGACTCCCAAACCAGATGGTTTTAGGGAATTAGGTGTAAAGACACCCCTAAGGACTTACTAACTCGAGTCAAAAAGGCTACGAAATTAAACCGGCCTTAATACTGCCAAGCAAAATTCCACCTTTTGACGTGAACTCTCACTGCTTACTGAGGCAAGAGGTCTAGTTACTCAGCGAAAAGTTTCACAATGATCATTATGAATAAAATTCCCACCTTTTGACGTGAACACTCACTGCTTACTGAGGCAAGAGGTCCAGTTACTCAATGGAAAGTTTATTGATGATGATCATTTTAAATATTAGTAGTATTAGTTGTTTATATATATATATATATATATATATATATATGCCCACATGTTTATCCAACAAGTCATCCGGTTCCAGTTAAGACAAGGAAACGTATACATTCAACTCACTTGTCATACCTCACACAAATATGTGCTGATGTGCTCGTGTTAGATTAGATCAAACATGTGAATTCTCGAAAATGCCTAAAGTAAGTAACTAAAGTTTAAACTCTATCATTAGATCATGTGTTCAAAGTTTTAAACTTACCAATGAAATCACATCACAATTTTTCAAAACAACCAAAATTTTTAGATGAACATGAACATGCATTTATCTTTACGACAAAAAGATAACAAATTAGAACAAAGTGTGTGATGTGTCTCCCATACCCCCAAACTTAAATTACACATTGACCCCAATGTGTGACTAATATGGAAAGAGCTAACCTGAGATATAGAGAACTATCTGGACTGGTATGGCTCATAGCATACCCCCAAACTTGAACTGAAGTACGCATTGTCCCTGAAAAATAAAAATACTGGAAAACAAAAAATACTGGAAACAAACATTAATCATAAAAATGCGAAATAATAAATAAACAGAGAAGATAAGCTATGGGGTGCCTCCCATGAGCGCTAAGTTTAACGTCTTCAGCCAGACCCAACATTAGTAAACATGCCCAACTAAGTGCTCCACCATCTGATCAATAAATAGGAATGGAAAATGATCAGGCCTAGTGGCAGCATTCAATTTACGGTAGTCTAGACACTTTCTCCATCTTGACTGCACTCGAGTTGGAACCAACTCGTCGTCTTTATTTACTACCGTTAATTCAGCAAGTTTGAGCACGACTGGAATCAGGCTCACCTACTTGCTATCAGAGATGGGATAAATGATCCCTGCCTCTAACCGCTTAATATCTTCTGCCCTCACAACCTCTTGCATAGCAGGGTTGAGACTTCTTTGTGGCTCCTTCGATGGCTTGGCATTCTTCTCCAACTGTATCGTGTGTATTACCAACGAGGGGTTGATTCCTTTGACATCCTCAATGGTCCAGCCTATAGCTTCCTTATGCTCTCTTAAGACGTCCAATAATTTCTCCTCTGGAGCATCACCCAAATCTAAAGCTATAATTATAGGCAAAAAATCTACTAGACCTAGGAACTTATACTTAAGATTGTCCGGTAAAGGCTTAAGTTCCTTCTTAGGGGGTTCAGGTGTTGTGGTTTCCTCCGTCTCATTGCTTTCTCGAGGATCAGACTCCAAAATGGCATTCACCTCCTCGAGTAACTTATCTAAGCCCAAGTCCTCTCCAAAGTGAGCAAAGCATGCCTCCAGGGGGTCCTCAATGCGGGATTATCCATAGTCTCCTCTGTCTTACTACTCTCCCAAGGAGCAGACTCCAAGATAGTATTTGTGTTGTGAGTTTTAAATTACTCGCAAGCGCACGAGTCGTTTGCAGTATAGCGTTATGCAAGTGCGAGGTCGAATCCACAGGGAATTCCATTGTGAAAATGTAATTTTAATCTAAACTAACTCTATCTTAACCTAGTTCCAAATTTCATAATGATATTGCAAAATAAATTAAAACTAAACTAAGCTGATTTTAAAACTAATAATAAAAAGCACTAAGGTTTCCGAATCAGCCCCACCGAAGTTAAGCATATATGTTACAAAAATATAGCCTATCAAAACATTCCATGAATCCAACTATAAGGCAAAAAACAAAGAATATCCCAACTAAACCAAAAGCATCCAATGTATTCGCTCTTAACAAATCACAAAGGAAATCCAATTTAATCGAAAAGCATTCAATGTATCCATCAGATGAAACACAAGGAATATCCAACAGACAATTTAAACTCAATCAATTATAAGATTAACTCAAATAATTGATAGAACATTTATACTAAAAATTGTCAGATTTGTACAAGCAAATCTGAACTACTACGCCAAACAACGGCGGGGCTTCATCTTCAACTTTAGTTGAAGAGTCTAGCCACTCATAACTATAAAAATATAATAAAAAGTGCTAAACATTTAAACTAAAATAATTGAATATAAAGAAATAAATAAACAATTTTACATAGGAGAAATTTCACTCGCTGACGGGCGGCGCTTCCCCTCGTGGTAGCAAAGCCTTCGGGATCCACCAGAATGCTAGCAGACGTCCACTAGTTAACACCAAAGTGGCCCAGGAATTGCACACTGAATGATGAAGCCAGGTGGTGTTTATATAGGGGATGACCCGGAGCAATATATGTTAAGGGTCTAAAATATGCAATATTTAAGACTCATCAAATACCCCCAAACTTATATTTTGCTAGTCCCTTAGCAAAACAAAATAAAAGACTCAATGAAAAACAAAGAACATAAAGATAAGTTCATCACTCAGGGTATCCAAAATTTAAGGAGCACACATCACCATGATATTCATTCATGAGCAAGCTTAAAAAGATAACCCATCTTCGCAATGAATAGAAATGTTAAAATCTAATTACTTACAAAAAGCAGGTCAAGGCATCACAAGTCTGACACTGTGTAAAGTGAATTAGCATATAAAAGTGAAGCTTCCAAGTAACTCCAATGTGTAAGGTCTCCATGTCTCAAGATTCACCGAATTTCCCATCAAAATGAACGAAAAAGGCATAGTTTTTTTTTTTTATATAATAAGGCACGGTTATGTTTAGTTCCCTTAAGCTTTCTAATTGACCCATGTAGTGAGTGTTGAGTCAATGACTCCCAAACCAGATGGTTTTAGGGCATTAGGTGTACAGACACCCCTAAGGACTTACTAACTCGAGTCAAAAAGGCTACGAAAATAAACCGGCCTTAATACTACCAAGCAAAATTCCACCTTTTAACTGGAACACTCACTGCTTACTGAGGCAAGAGGTCCAGTTACTCAGCGAAAAGTTGTAGTAATTTTTTTTTTCTTTATGCCCAAATGTTCATCCAACAAGTCATCTAGTTTTAGTTAAGATAAGGAAAGATACACATTAAAATCACATGTCATACCTCACATAATTTGTGCTAATGTGCTCGTGTTAGATTATGTCAAACATGTGAATTCTCAAATGCCTAAGGTAAGTAACTAAATTTTAAAAATTTATCACCAGATCATGTGTTCAAAATGTTAGGCTCACCAATGACATCACATCACAGAAAATGTTAAGATCAACCAAAATTTCACGATAACATGAGCATGCATTTATCTCTATGACGAAAAGACAACAAATTAGGACAAAGAGTGTGATGTGTCTTCCATACCCCCAAACTTAAATTACATATTGACCCCAATATGTGACTAATATGGAAAGAGCTGACCTGAGATATGGAGAACTGGCGGGACAGGTATGGCTCATAGCATACCCCCAAACTTGGACTGAAGTACGCTTTGTCCCTTAAAAATAAAAACTTGAAAACAAAAAATACTGGAAACAAACATTAATCATAAGAATGCGAAATAATAAATAAACAGAAAAGATACGTTGTGGGGTGCCTCCCATGAGCGCTAAGTTTAACGTCTTCAGCCAAGCCCAACATTCGTAAACAGGCCCAACTAAGCGCTCCACCATCTGATCAATAAATGGGAATGAAAAATGATCAGGCCTAGTGGCAGCATTATATTTACGGTAGTGTAGACACTTTCTCCATGTTGACTGCACTCGAGTTGGAACCAACTCGTCATCTTTATTTACTACCGTTAATACAGCAAGTTTGAGCACGACTAGAATCAGGCTCACCTACTTGCTATCAGAGATGGGATAAATGATCCCTGCCTCTAACTGCTTAATATCTTCTGCCCTCACAACCTCTTGCATAGCAGGGTTGAGCCTTCTTTGTGGCTCCCTCGATGGCTTGGCATTCTTCTCCAATTGTATTGTGTGTATTACCAACGAGGGGTTGATTCCTTTGACATCCTCAATGGTCCAGCCTATAGCTTCCTTATGCTCTCTTAAGACGTCCAATAATTTCTCCTCTGGAGCATCACCCAAATCTAAAGCTATAATTATAGGCAAAAAATCTACTAGACCTAGGAACTTATACTTAAGATTGTCCGGTAAAGGCTTAAGTTCCTTCTTAGGGGGTTCAGGTGTTGTGGTTTCCTCCGTCTCATTGCTTTCTCGAGGATCAGACTCCAAAATGGCATTCACCTCCTCGAGTAACTTATCTAAGCCCAAGTCCTCTCCAAAGTGAGCAAAGCATGCCTCCAGGGGGTCCTCAATGCGGGATTATCCATAGTCTCCTCTGTCTTACTACTCTCCCAAGGAGCAGACTCCAAGATAGTATTTGTGTTGTGAGTTTTAAATTACTCGCAAGCGCACGAGTCGTTTGCAGTATAGCGTTATGCAAGTGCGAGGTCGAATCCACAGGGAATTCCATTGTGAAAATGTAATTTTAATCTAAACTAACTCTATCTTAACCTAGTTCCAAATTTCATAATCATATTGCAAAATAAATTAAAACTAAACTAAGCTGATTTTAAAACTAATAATAAAAAGCACTAAGGTTTCCGAATCAGCCCCACCGAAGTTAAGCATATATGTTACAAAAATATAGCCTATCAAAACATTACATGAATCCAACTATAAGGCAAAAAACAAAGAATATCCCAACTAAACCAAAAGCATCCAATGTATTCGCTCTTAACAAATCACAAAGGAAATCCAATTTAATCGAAAAGCATTCAATGTATCCATCAGATGAAACACAAGGAATATCCAACAGACAATTTAAACTCAATCAATTATAAGATTAACTCAAATAATTGATAGAACATTTATACTAAAAATTGTCAGATTTGTACAAGCAAATCTGAACTACTACGCCAAACAACGGCGGGGCTTCATCTTCAACTTTAGTTGAAGAGTCTAGCCACCCATAACTATAAAACTATAATAAAAAGTGCTAAACATTTAAACTAAAATAATTGAATATAAAGAAATAAATAAACAATTTTACATAGGAGAAATTTCACTCGCTGACGGGCGGCGCTTCCCCTCGTGGTAGCAAAGCCTTCGGGATCCACCAGAATGCTAGCAGACGTCCACTAGTTAACACCAAAGTGGCCCAGGAATTGCACACTGAATGATGAAGCCAGGTGGTGTTTATATAGGGATGACCCGGAGCAATATATGTTAAGGGTCTAAAATATGCAATATTTAAGACTCATCAAATACCCCCAAACTTATATTTTGCTAGTCCCTTAGCAAAACAAAATAAAAGACTCAATGAAAAACAAAGAACATAAAGATAAGTTCATCACTCAGGGTATCCAAAAATTTAAGGAGCACACATCACCATGATATTCATTCATGAGCAAGCTTAAAAAGATAACCCATCTTCGCAATGAATAGAAATGTTAAAATCTAATTACTTATAAAAGGCAGGTCAAGGCATCACAAGTCTGACACTGTGTAAAGTGAATTAGCATATAAAAGTGAAGCTTCCAAGTAACTCCAATGTGTAAGGTCTCCATGTCTCAAGATTCACCGAATTTCCCATCAAAATGAACGAAAAAGGCATAGTTTTTTTTTTATATAATAAGGCACGGCTATGTTTAGTTCCCTTAAGCTTTCTAATTGACCCATGTAGTGAGTGTTGAGTCAATGACTCCCAAACCAGATGGTTTTAGGGCATTAGGTGTACAGACACCCCTAAGGACTTACTAACTCGAGTCAAAAAGGCTACGAAAATAAACCGGCCTTAATACTACCAAGAAAAATTCCACCTTTTGACGTGAACACTCACTGCTTACTGAGGCAAGAGGTCCAGTTACTCAGCAGAAAGTTGTAGTAATTTTTTTTTCTCTTTATGCCCAAATGTTCATCCAACAAGTCATCTAGTTTTAGTTAAGATAAGGAAAGATACACATTAAAATCACATGTCATACCTCACATAATTTGTGCTAATGTGCTCGTGTTAGATTATGTCAAACATGTGAATTCTCAAATGCCTAAGGTAAGTAACTAAATTTTAAAAATTTATCACCAGATCATGTGTTCAAAATGTTAGGCTCACCAATGACATCACATCACAGAAAATGTTAAGATCAACCAAAATTTCACGATAACATGAGCATGCATTTATCTCTATGACGAAAAGACAACAAATTAGGACAAAGAGTGTGATGTGTCTCCCATACCCCCAAACTTAAATTACACATTGACCCCAATATGTGACTAATATGGAAAGAGCTGACCTGAGATATGGAGAACTGGCTGGACAGGTATGGCTCATAGCATACCCCCAAACTTGGACTGAAGTACGCTTTGTCCCTGAAAAATAAAAACTGGAAAACAAAAAATACTGGAAACAAACATTAATCATAAGAATGCGAAATAATAAATAAACAGAAAAGATACGCTGCGGGGTGCCTCCCATGAGCGCTAAGTTTAACGTCTTCAGCCAGACCCAACATTCGTAAACAGGCCCAACTAAGCGCTCCACCATCTGATCAATAAATGGGAATGAAAAATGATCAGGCCTAGTGGCAACATTCAATTTACTGTACTGTAGACACTTTCTCCATGTTGACTGCACTCGAGTTGGAACCAACTCGTTGTCTTTATTTACTACCGTTAATTCAGCACGTTTGGGCACGACTGGAATCAGGCTCACCTACTTGCTATTAGAGATGGGATAAATGATCCCTGCCTCTAACAGCTTAATATCTTCTGCCATCACAACCTCTTGCATAGCAGGGTTGAGCCTTCTTTGTGGCTCCCTCGATGGCTTGGCATTTTCCTCCAACTGTATCGTGTGTATTACCAACGAGGGGTTGATTCCTTTAACATCCTCAATGGTCCAGCCTATAGCTTCCTTATGCTCTTTTAGGACGTCCAACAATTTCTCCTCTGGAGCATCACCCAAATCTAAAACTATAATTATAGGAAAAGAATTTGCTGGACCTAGGAACTTATACTTAAGATTGTCCGGTAAAGGCTTAAGTTCCTTCTTAGGGGGTTCAAGTGTTGTGGTTTCCTCCGTCTCATTGCTTTCTCGAGGATAAGACTCCAAAATGGCATTCACTTCCTCAAGTAATTTATCTAAGCCCAAGTCCTCTCCAAAGTGAGCAAAGCATGCCTCCAGGGGGTCCTCATTGCGGCAATCATCCATAGTCTCCTCTGTCTTACTACTCTCCCAAGGAGCAGACTCCAAGATAGTATTTGTGTTGTGAGTTTTAAATTACTTGCAAGCGCACGAGTTGTTTGCAGTATAGCGTTATGCAAGTGCGAGGTCGAATCCACAGGGAACTGCGTTGTGAAAATGTAATTTTAATCTAAACTAACTCTATCTTAACCTAGTTCCAAATTTCAGAATGATATTGAAAAATAAATTAAAACTAAACTAAGTTGATTTTAAAACTAATAATAAAAAGCACTAAGGTTTCCGAATCAGCCCCACCGAAGTTACGCATATTTGTTCTAAAAATATAGCCTATCAAAACATTCCATGAATCCAACTATAAGACAAAAAACAAAGAATATCCCAACTAAACCAAAAGCATCCAATGTATCTGCTCTTAACAAATCACAAAGGAAATCCAATTTAATCGAAAAGCATTCAATGTATCCATCAGATGAAACACAAGGAATATCCAACAGACAATTTAAACTCAATCAATTATAAGATTAACTCAAATAATTGACAGAACATTTATACTAAAAAATGTCAGATTTGTACAAGCAAATCTGAACTACTACACCAAACAACGGCGGGGCTTCATCTTCAACCTTAGCTAAAGAGTCTAGCCACTCATAACTATAAAACTATAATAAAAAGTGCTAAACATTTAAACTAAAATAAATGAATATAAAGATATAAATAAACAACTTTACATAGGAGAAATTTCACTCGCTGACGCGCGACGCTTCCTCTCGTGGTAGCAAAGCCTTCGGGATCCGCCAGAATACTAGCAAACGTCCACTAGTTAACACCAAAGTGGCCCAGGAATTGCACACTGAATGATGAAGCCAGGTGGTGTTTATATAGGGGAAGACCCGGAGCAATATAAGTTAAGGGTCTAAAATATGCAATATTTAAGACTCATCAAATACCCCCAAACTTATATTTTGCTAGTCCCTTAGCAAAACAAAATAAAAGACTCAATGAAAAACAAAGAACATAAAGATAAGTTCATCACTCATGGTATCCAAAAATTTAAGGAGCACACATCACCATGATATTCATTCATGAGCAAGCTTAAAAAGATAACCCATCTTCGCAATGAATAAAAATGTTAAAATCTAATTACTTACAAACGGCAGGTCAAGGCATCACAAGTCTGACACTGTGTAAAGTGAATTAGCATATAAAAGTGAAGCTTCCAAGTAACTCCAATGTGTAAGGTCTCCATGTCTCAAGATTCACCGAATTTCCCATCAAAATGAACGAAAAAGGCATAGTTTTTTTTTTTTATATATAATAAGGCACGGCTATGTTTAGTTCCCTTAAGCTTTCTAATTGACCAATGAAGTGAGTGTTCAGTCAATGACTCCCAAACCAGATGGTTTTAGGGCATTAGGTGTACAGACACCCCTAAGGACTTACTAACTCGAGTCAAAAAGGCTACGAAAATAAACCGGCCTTAATACTACCAAGCAAAATTCCACCTTTTGACGTGAACACTCAATGCTTACTGAGGCAAGAGGTCCAGTTACTCAGTGGAAAGTTGTAGTAATTTTTTCTTTTTCTTTATGCCCAAATGTTCATCCAACAAGTCATCTAGTTTCAGTTAAGATAAGGAAAAATACACATTAAAATCACATGTCATACCTCACATAATTTATGCTAATGTGCTCGTGTTAGATTATATCAAACATTTGAATTCTCAACTGCCTAAGGTAAGTAACTAAATTTTAAAAATTTATCACCAGATCATGTGTTCAAAATGTTAAGCTCACCAATGACATCACATCACAGAAAATGTTAAGATCAACCAAAATTTCACGATAACATGAGCATGCATTTATCTCTATGACGAAAAGACAACAAATTAAGACAAAGTGTGTGATGTGTCTCTCATACCCCCAAACTTAAATTACACATTGACCCCAATGTGTGACTAATATGGAAAGAGCTGCCTTAGATATGGAGAACTAGCTGGACAGGTATGGCTCATAGCATACCCCCAAACTTGGACTGAAGTACGCTTTGTCCCTGAAAAATAAAAACTGGAAAACAAAAAATAATGGAAACAAACATTAATCATAAAAATGCGAAATAATAAAAAAAACAAAAAGATAAGCTGTGGGGTGCCTCCCATGAGCGCTAAGTTTAACGTCTTCAGCCAGACCCAACATTAGTAAACAGGCCCAACTAAGCACTCCACCATCTGATCAATAAATGCGAATGAAAAATGATCAGGCCTAGTGGCATCATTCAATTTACGGTAGTCTAGACACTTTCTCCATCTTGACTGCACTCGAGTTGGAACCAACTCGTTGTCTTTATTTACTACCGTTAATTCAGCACGTTTGGGCACGACTGGAATCAGGCTCACCTACTTGCTATCAGAGATGGGATGAATGATCCCTGTCTCTAACAGCTTAATATCTTCTGCCCTCACAACCTCTTGCATAGTAGGGTTGAGCCTTCTTTGTGGCTCCCTCGATGGCTTGGCATTCTCCTCCAACTGTATCGTGTGTATTACCAACGAGGGGTTGATTCCTTTGACATCCTCAATGGTCCAGCCTATAGCTTCCTTATGCTCTCTTAAGACGTCCAATAATTTCTCCTCTGGAGCATCACCCAAATCTAAAGCTATAATTATAGGCAAAGAATCTACTGGACCTAGGAACTTATACTTAAGATTGTCCGGTAAAGGCTTAAGTTCCTTCTTAGGGGGTTCAGGTGTTGTGGTTTCCTCCGTCTCATTGCTTTCTCAAGGATCAGACTCCAAAATGGCATTCACTTCCTCGAGTAACTTATCTAAGCCCAAGTCCTCTCCAAAGTGAGCAAAGCATGCCTCCAGGGGGTCCTCAATGCGGGATTCATCCATAGTCTCCTCTGTCTTACTACTCTCCCAAGGAGCAGACTCTAAGATAGTATTTGTGTTGTGAGTTTTAAATTACTCGCAAGCGCACGAGTCGTTTGCAGTATAGCGTTATGCAAGTGCGAGGTCGAATCCACAGGGAATTGTGTTGTGAAAATGTAATTTTAATCTAAACTAACTCTATCTTAACCTAGTTCCAAATTTCAGAATGATATTGAAAAATAAATTAAAACTAAACTAAGTTGATTTTAAAACTAATAATAAAAAGCACTAAGGTTTCCGAATCAGCCCCACCGAAGTTACGCATATTTGTTCTAAAAATATAGCCTATCAAAACATTCCATGAATCTAACTATAAGACAAAAAACAAAGAATATCCCAACTAAACCAAAAGCATCCAATGTATCTGCTCTTAACAAATCACAAAGGAAATCCAATTTAATCGAAAAGCATTCAATGTATCCATCAGATGAAACACAAGGAATATCCAACAGACAATTTAAACTCAATCAATTATAAGATTAACTCAAATAATTGACAGAACATTTATACTAAAAAATGTCAGATTTGTACAAGCAAATCTGAACTACTACACCAAACAACGGCGGGGCTTCATCTTCAACCTTAGCTAAAGAGTCTAGCCACTCATAACTATAAAACTATAATAAAAAGTGCTAAACATTTAAACTAAAATAAATGAATATAAAGATATAAATAAACAACTTTACATAGGAGAAATTTCACTCGCTGACGCGCGACGCTTCCTCTCGTGGTAGCAAAGCCTTCGGGATCCGCCAGAATACTAGCAAACGTCCACTAGTTAACACCAAAGTGGCCCAGGAATTGCACACTGAATGATGAAGCCAGGTGGTGTTTATATAGGGGAAGACCCGGAGCAATATAAGTTAAGGGTCTAAAATATGCAATATTTAAGACTCATCAAATACCCCCAAACTTATATTTTGCTAGTCCCTTAGCAAAACAAAATAAAAGACTCAATGAAAAACAAAGAACATAAAGATAAGTTCATCACTCATGGTATCCAAAAATTTAAGGAGCACACATCACCATGATATTCATTCATGAGCAAGCTTAAAAAGATAACCCATCTTCGCAATGAATAAAAATGTTAAAATCTAATTACTTACAAACGGCAGGTCAAGGCATCACAAGTCTGACACTGTGTAAAGTGAATTAGCATATAAAAGTGAAGCTTCCAAGTAACTCCAATGTGTAAGGTCTCCATGTCTCAAGATTCGATTCACCGAATTTCCCATCAAAATGAACGAAAAAGGCATAGTTTTTTTTTTTATATATAATAAGGCACGGCTATGTTTAGTTCCCTTAAGCTTTCTAATTGACCAATGAAGTGAGTGTTCAGTCAATGACTCCCAAACCAGATGGTTTTAGGGCATTAGGTGTACAGACACCCCTAAGGACTTACTAACTCGAGTCAAAAAGGCTACGAAAATAAACCGGCCTTAATACTACCAAGCAAAATTCCACCTTTTGACGTGAACACTCACTGCTTACTGAGGCAAGAGGTCCAGTTACTCAGCGGAAAGTTGTAGTAATTTTTTTTTTCTTTATGCCCAAATGTTCATCCAACAAGTCATCCAGTTTCAGTTAAGATAAGGAAAGATACACATTAAAATCACATGTCATACCTCACATAATTTGTGCTAATGTGCTCGTGTTAGATTATGTCAAACATGTGAATTCTCAAATGCCTAAGGTAAGTAACTAAATTTTAAAAATTTCTCACCAGATCATGTGTTCAAAATGTTAAGCTCACCAATGACATCACATCACAGAAAATGTTAAGATCAACCAAAATTTCACGATAACATGAGCATGCATTTATCTCTATGACGAAAAGACAACAAATTAGGACAAAGTGTGTGATGTGTCTCTCATACCCCCAAACTTAAATTACACATTGACCCCAATGTGTGACTAATATGGAAAGAGCTGCCTTAGATATGGAGAACTAGCTGGACAGGTATGGCTCATAGCATACCCCCAAACTTGGACTGAAGTACGCTTTGTCCCTGAAAAATAAAAACTGGAAAACAAAAAATAATTGAAACAAACATTAATCATAAAAATGCGAAATAATAAAAAAAACAAAAAGATAAGCTGTGGGGTGCCTCCCATGAGCGCTAAGTTTAACGTCTTCAGCCAGACCCAACATTAGTAAACAGGCCCAACTAAGCACTCCACCATCTGATCAATAAATGCGAATGAAAAATGATCAGGCCTAGTGGCATCATTCAATTTACGGTAGTCTAGACACTTTCTCCATCTTGACTGCACTCGAGTTGGAACCAACTCGTTGTCTTTATTTACTACCGTTAATTCAGCACGTTTGGGCACGACTGGAATCAGGCTCACCTACTTGCTATCAGAGATGGGATGAATGATCCCTGTCTCTAACAGCTTAATATCTTCTGCCCTCACAACCTCTTGCATAGTAGGGTTGAGCCTTCTTTGTGGCTCCCTCGATGGCTTGGCATTCTCCTCCAACTGTATCGTGTGTATTACCAACGAGGGGTTGATTCCTTTGACATCCTCAATGGTCCAGCCTATAGCTTCCTTATGCTCTCTTAAGACGTCCAATAATTTCTCCTCTGGAGCATCACCCAAATCTAAAGCTATAATTATAGGCAAAGAATCTACTGGACCTAGGAACTTATACTTAAGATTGTCCGGTAAAGGCTTAAGTTCCTTCTTAGGGGGTTCAGGTGTTGTGGTTTCCTCCGTCTCATTGCTTTCTCAAGGATCAGACTCCAAAATGGCATTCACTTCCTCGAGTAACTTATCTAAGCCCAAGTCCTCTCCAAAGTGAGCAAAGCATGCCTCCAGGGGGTCCTCAATGCGGGATTCATCCATAGTCTCCTCTGTCTTACTACTCTCCCAAGGAGCAGACTCTAAGATAGTATTTGTGTTGTGAGTTTTAAATTACTCGCAAGCGCACGAGTCGTTTGCAGTATAGCGTTATGCAAGTGCGAGGTCGAATCCACAGGGAATTGTGTTGTGAAAATGTAATTTTAATCTAAACTAACTCTATCTTAACCTAGTTCCAAATTTCAGAATGATATTGAAAAATAAATTAAAACTAAACTAAGTTGATTTTAAAACTAATAATAAAAAGCACTAAGGTTTCCGAATCAGCCCCACCGAAGTTACGCATATTTGTTCTAAAAATATAGCCTATCAAAACATTCCATGAATCTAACTATAAGACAAAAAACAAAGAATATCCCAACTAAACCAAAAGCATCCAATGTATCTGCTCTTAACAAATCACAAAGGAAATCCAATTTAATCGAAAAGCATTCAATGTATCCATCAGATGAAACACAAGGAATATCCAACAGACAATTTAAACTCAATCAATTATAAGATTAACTCAAATAATTGACAGAACATTTATACTAAAAAATGTCAGATTTGTACAAGCAAATCTGAACTACTACACCAAACAACGGCGGGGCTTCATCTTCAACCTTAGCTAAAGAGTCTAGCCACTCATAACTATAAAACTATAATAAAAAGTGCTAAACATTTAAACTAAAATAAATGAATATAAAGATATAAATAAACAACTTTACATAGGAGAAATTTCACTCGCTGACGCGCGACGCTTCCTCTCGTGGTAGCAAAGCCTTCGGGATCCGCCAGAATACTAGCAAACGTCCACTAGTTAACACCAAAGTGGCCCAGGAATTGCACACTGAATGATGAAGCCAGGTGGTGTTTATATAGGGGAAGACCCGGAGCAATATAAGTTAAGGGTCTAAAATATGCAATATTTAAGACTCATCAAATACCCCCAAACTTATATTTTGCTAGTCCCTTAGCAAAACAAAATAAAAGACTCAATGAAAAACAAAGAACATAAAGATAAGTTCATCACTCATGGTATCCAAAAATTTAAGGAGCACACATCACCATGATATTCATTCATGAGCAAGCTTAAAAAGATAACCCATCTTCGCAATGAATAAAAATGTTAAAATCTAATTACTTACAAACGGCAGGTCAAGGCATCACAAGTCTGACACTGTGTAAAGTGAATTAGCATATAAAAGTGAAGCTTCCAAGTAACTCCAATGTGTAAGGTCTCCATGTCTCAAGATTCACCGAATTTCCCATCAAAATGAACGAAAAATGCATAATTTTTTTTTTTATATAATAAGGCACGGCTATGTTTAGTTCCCTTAAGCTTTCTAATTGACACATGTAGTGAGTGTTGAGTCAATGACTCCCAAACCAGATGGTTTTAGGGCATTAGGTGTATAGACACCCCTAAGGACTTACTAACTCGAGTCAAAAAGGCTACGAAAATAAACCGGCCTTAATACTACCAAGCAAAATTCCACCTTTTGACGTGAACACTCACTGCTTACTGAGGCAAGAGGTCCAGTTACTCAGCGGAAAGTTGTAGTAATTTTTTTTTTCTTTATGCCCAAATGTTCATCCAACAAGTCATCCAGTTTCAGTTAAGATAAGGAAAGATACACATTAAAATCACATGTCATACCTCACATAATTTGTGCTAATGTACTCGTGTTAGATTATGTCAAACATGTGAATTCTCAAATGCCTAAGGTAAGTAACTAAATTTTAAAAATTTCTCACCAGATCATGTGTTCAAAATGTTAAGCTCACCAATGACATCACATCACAGAAAATGTTAAGATCAACCAAAATTTCACGATAACATGAGCATGCATTTATCTCTATGACGAAAAGACAACAAATTAGGACAAAGTGTGTGATGTGTCTCTCATACCCCCAAACTTAAATTACACATTGACCCCTGATTACGCCCAAAGTATAACACGGTTATTGTAGTATAGTTTTGGGGTGTCGATTCCACAGGGGAACAAGTTAATTACGAAAGAAGGTGTAAACTTTAACACTAACGATAATGATTAGATGAGAGAATATGAGTTTTGATAATGCAATATTGTGTAAAAGAATTGTGCGAATATAACGAAGAATATAAATAAGAAATAACAAGGTTCCGGGAATCCTCCTTAGGTTCGTTCCCTATTTCCACTCTTGATTCAAATTTTTATCTCGATTGCAAGTTTCACATCCTAAACAGGCAATCGAAAATTATTCAATCAAGCACATTTATATCTCTAATATAATTGCTACAAATTACTCTTTGATTTCAATTCAATCACACATGATTTATCTTATAGATTAGCAAGAAACGACAATATATTGCAATAATGATATCACAGTAATGGCCGATCTATAAGATAAATATACCGAAATCAATTACATCCAAACAACTTGACATAAGAAAAGCTTGACTAGACTTATGTGGAGTAGAAGGATGCAATCACCGGATTGAGAGAAACTAAAAGAAGAAGAATATAGAATACAGCTATCACATGAACTCAAATCCTTCTTAATTAATCAAAGAGTAAATCATAGACAATGTTTTAACAAAAAGTCCATACAAATGAATCAAGAACAGGAAATAAGGAACAATAAAACCCTAAGGATTCATCCTTTTCCCTTGTTTGATGATTAGTTAGCCATGAAACTCAAGGTGGAAAAACAATATAGATGTTCTCCCCTTGATTTCTTGGCCATGGAGCTCAAGGTGGAAGAACAATGTGGATGTTCTCTCCTTGATTTCCAACTTACGAAAACTTAAACAGAATGCTAAAAACTTCTCTAATTTTTATCTATCAAAAACTGTCTTTGTTTTTCTCCCCGAGCTCTCTCCCCGGCTGCAAACCTTAAGCATATATTTATAGCCCACGAGGGAGAGCTGTCTTTGCAAAGCCTTAATTTGAGTCTGAATTGGAGTCCAGAAGCATGTGCGCACTACTGGCTTTGTCTGAGCGTGCGCCTGAGCGCTGGAAAGTGAAGGTGGGTCCAGCAGCATGTGCGCGCTGCTGGCTTTGTCTGAGCGTGCGTCTGGGCGCTGGAAAGTGAAGGCTGGAACGTGAAGGTGGGTCCAGCAGCATGTGCATGTGTCCAAGTGTGCGCCTGGGCGCTGGAAAGTAAAGGTGCAGAGTTAGTTGGCGAGGGGCACGGTGCTAATGGCCGAGGGGCGCAGCGCTGGTTCATGGGCGCCTAGGCGCTCACTCTTGTTTGCCTGGGTGCTAGGGCGCTGGTTCATGGGCGCTTAGGCGCTCTCTTGTTTGCCTAGGCGCTGGGGCGCTGGTTCATGGGCGCCTAGGCACTCACTCTTGTTTTCCTGGGCGCTGGGGCGCTGGACAGTGAGAGGTGAGAGGTGAGGCGCTGGGCTTTATTCTGGAGGCCTGAACTGTTTCCGCTAAAACTGCCATAACTTTCACTAGAAAAATCCTTTTTTCGAACCGTAAAATTCTCCAGAAAATAGACTTCCGGATCTTTCTAAGCATATATGGCTCATCTCATGGTTCTTCCTACATCAATACAGTTTAATCAGCAAAGATGATTGATCTGTACGAGAAATTCTGGCAATTTAGTGAAACTCCTTCAGCTTGTATGCAGAAGTGCACACACTAGTGTGCCTACCCTTAACTTGTTCCAAAGTGATGCACACACTTGTGTGCAGTCTTTTAACTCAATATAGTTTATTGCTCCAACCTTGGTTTATACTTTTAATCATCTTTAAATCATTTTTGGAAATGTCTAAACCTTGGACAAAAACGAGCACCAACACCCAAGATCTTTTGGCGCTTTAAACATGTATCGCTTTATCATCTCTTTTGTACTCAACGCACCTGAAAATGCATCGAATTAAGTCAATGATTTATGAATAACACTTTAGAGTTATCAACATGTAAAAGTGCGATTACGACCGAGATTAACCCTAAAGTGTTAACAATTAAGTATTGTTTAGATGCATTTTATGACTCTCATCACAACCCCCAACTAGCTTATTGCTAGTCCCTAGCAATTCAAGCGAAAGACATGAAATGAGTTCTTTATTTAGAAATTAATGCAAAATACAACAATTCTAGTGTTAACCAAGAGTGATTCAAAAATCTTTGTCTCAAAAATCATGCATAACATATAGCATATAGAATCATTAAATTTCACTCAAATCCAAAAATAATTCAAACATCAATCTTAAAATCGTTATTGACTCTTAACATCCATCTTACCACAATCCATTAATCTGAACATCCAGATGATTTTATGCACAATATTCATGAATACAAGTCTTGGCCTCTAAAAAAAAATAAATCGCGTGACATCAATCACAAAAACAAGCTCCATAAGCTTACATTTCAAACCACTCTCCACTATTGTAGAAAAATCACATTACATTGGATCAATAGGTCTTTAATAAGCTTGTAACGTTCGGTTAAGGTAAAGGCTAAGAAAGAATGGGAAGAATTCACAAGTAAAAGAACTTAATCTCTTAGTTTTGAACATAGCTCTTTAAGCACTGGATAACCTTACTTCAGTACCCAACTCTTCCAACCAATTTTATTTATTTTTTATTTTTATTTTCTTTTCGAGGACTGTTTTCTCAACAAATCACCATTTGTTTTTCTTTTCTTTTGTATTTTGGTATAAAAGACCATTCACCTCCTTTTTCATTTCTTTCTTTTCCACAACCCCCAACTTATCTCCTTTAATGTACTTGGGTTGTGGTAGTGATATTTTTTCATATTTCCACCCTTACTCATTTTAAGTGCTTCTCACAACATGTGTATAGTTAAATTCTTTTTAAGAGAGATGTAAGGATAAAATATTCTCTTTAGGCTTATAAGGGTAAGTGAATGGGTTTTTAAAAGAAACCAGGCTCAACTTCATTTTCAAGAAAAAGGCTCAAATAGGTGACTAGTGATATATATCGCAAGGGTAGGTTTGAAAGGCTCAAACGGTTCAAAAATGGCCTATATCATATCCTAAGTAATGTGCATTCTAGGAATTCGCCTCAAGTGGTTATCAAGTAAGTTCTAGAGCTTGCCGAGACCGCAAAAATATTCACAAAATAATCACACATAAAACTTTTCTAAATGCTTACGATTAGTCATACAATCTTACCACAAGCTAGAGTCTCTAACCAAATCAAGATTGATACTTAAATTAATTTCAAACCGAAGCAAGATTTAATTTCTTCTAAGTGCTATATGCTATCTCAATTAAGGTCATATCATTGACATGTGAATAACTCCAAGGCTAACACAAAGCATGCTAAAAACAAAGTTTTTTTTAAAAAAAAAAATTATCCTAACAAACAAAACGTAGGAAAGTGACACCAAGCAGTTCAAAAGAAAAAGGAAATAAATGTGTTTCCTCCACCCCCAACCTAAACATTGCATTGACCTCAATGTGAAAGAAAAAGGAAAAGAAACACTCTTTGTTAGCCAAAAGTGCACAGAAGCTAAAAATTGTGCACTACCATTTGAATTGCTTCGCATATTTGTCCCTGAAAAAGAAACACGAAAGTAAAACTGTAAAACAACAAAATACTAATAATAAACACGAAAAATAATTATGAAAAGAAAAGAAGAAAAAAAAATAAACAAATAAAAAGGATATGCTTTGGGGTGCCTCCCATGAGCGCTAAGTTTTACGTCTTCAGCCAGACGATGCACCACTCTCACTAATGGCCTCATTGTGGTGCTGAAAATGAGGCTCCAAACTCAATGGCCTCAGTGTTAATCTTTTGGCAAGGAATACTTAAAGTCCACCACATATGGCTCAAGTGTTCTTGGTGTTGCCCATTTACAATCAGCAGTAGGGTATTTGATTCCCGCATCCATGTGACTTCTCTCAAGCAACTCCTCAAAGCATGGTTGCCCAGATTTCTTAATAAATCCCTGTAACTTATCACAAATATCAATAATGTTAATGGCATGGGGATAAATTGAAGAATCATTGAACTCGAAATTATTTGGAGGGAATTCCAAAGAGTTAGAATTATCTTCAATGTTCTCATCCTCTAAATTAAGCTTATCAATCATATAAGTGTTGAAACACTCATCCTCTTCAATTGACTGCCTTGAGATTCGGAAAACATTTACCTCTAAAGTCCTATTTCCAAATGATAATGTCATTAGACCATTCCTACAATTAATGAGGGCATTAGTAGTGGCAAGGAATGGTCTTCCAAGTATCAAAGGAATTTTGGACTCTGTATTTACCATAGAAACAGTATCTAAAACCAAGAAGTCAACAGGATAATAGAAATTATCAATTTGTAACAAAATATCTTCTACAATACCTCTTGGTTTTCTTACCGATCTATCCGCTAGTTGAAGTACCACGGAGGTTGGTTTAATCTCACCTAAACCGAGTTGCAAGTACATGGAGTATGGCATGAGGTTCACGCTAGCTCCCAAATCTAGCAATGCTTGGCCACAAGATTTGTTTCCAATTTGGCAAGCCATTGTTGGACAGCCCGGATCTTTATATTTGGGAGGTGTCGTGCTATCAATTACCACACTTGCTTGCTCCGTTAAGAATGCAGTCTTCTTAACATTGTGCCTCCTCTTGAGTGTGCATAGATCCTTGATGACTTTAGCATAATTGGGAATCTGTTTTATAACATGAAGAAGAGGGAGGTTAATCTTAACATGCTGAAGTTGTTCAAGAATCTCGCCTTTTAGTGCTGAATTTCTCTCCTTAGGTTTAAGGAGAGCTTGAGGGAAAGGCACCGGTGGAGAATAATCATCATGGGCCTCTTGTTCCTTGGGCGCTTTATCCTTGTTGTTCACAGTATTAGGAATCAAGTGTGGTGGTAGTGTGGGTCCACCAATTTTCTTACCACTGCGGGTGATTATGGCGTTAACCTCTTTAATATTTTGATTTTTCGGATCAGAGGTTTGTGCCATATGTTGTCCCCTTGGATTTTGTTGCGGCTGCGAAGGGAACCGACCTTTCTCTTGAATTGTCAGGAAACTAGTCAACTTGGTGAGTTGACTTTTTATCTCCTTTTGCTCATCTTTGATCCCTTTTTGCTCTTCTAGCACCCGTTGATTTATCTTGCCTTGTTCTTCCACACTCTTGGCATGTACTTGCAGAAATGACTTAAACATATCTTCCAAAGGTAAAGATTGTTGTGGTGCATTAGATGAGGTTGCTTCCGGTTGCCATTGGGTACTAGAGTGGGGATGAGGTTGTATATCGGATCTCCAACGGGTGCTAGTTTGGGCTGGAGGTTGTGTATCGGGTCTCCAATTAAAATTTGGGTGATTCTTCCTACCGGGATTATAGGTGTTAGAATAGGGTGAGTATGGTTTGCTAGAGGATATACCTAAAGTATTACACTCTCCTTTCATCTCAAAATAGGTTGGACAATCCCTAGGCACATGATCTACCCCATTACACATGAAACAAGGCTCACGGGACTTTACCCTAGCAATTGGTTCGGGGGCTCTAGCATCTTTGGCTCTTAAGACTTCAATTTCCTTAGTTAGGGCCTCTAAACGGGCTTTAAGGCTGTCATCTTCCTTAAGTTGGTAGATTCCAGCGGGTTGATTTCTCCTAGCACTTTCCATGGCACTCGGTCCTGTCCAAGTGTGGGCTTTTTTTGATAGGTCATCTAGGAAATTTATGGCTTGATCGGGATCTTTTTGAAGAAAATCCCCATTACACATCATTTCTATGAATTGCCTCTCCCTACTTAGGAGTCCATCATAGAAATAACTGACTACCCGCCAACTTTCATACCCATGGTGTGGACAAGAATTTAAAAGGTCCTTGAAACGTTCCCAAACTTGATATAAGGTTTCACTCTCCTTTTGTGCAAAGTTTGAGATTTGTCTCTTAAGGTTGTTGGTCTTATGGGTTGGGATGTGTTTTTGGAAGAAAACTCGGGTCATCTCATCCCAACTACCAATAGACCTAGGCCTTAATGAGTACAACCAAGTCTTGGCTTTTTCCTTAAGTGAAAAAGGGAAAAACCGGAGTCTGACAGTGTCCACCATATCAGCCCTATTTTGGAAGGTTGCTACTACTTCTTCGAATTCCCTAATGTGGATGTAGGGGCTTTCATTCTCAAACCCATGGAAAGTTGGTAGCAATTGTATCATGCCCGGCTTAAACTCAGCTTGTGGGGCATTAGGGGGGAACATGATACAAGAGGGTGTGGCCGTTCGGCTAGGGTGCAAATAGTCTTTAAGTGTCCTAGCAACATTTTCATTGTGATTGTCGGCCATGTTATCAAAATCCTGTAAATTCTCGGATGGGGGTGCACTATGGTATGATCTAGGCGAGGTTTCACTAACGGACGTGGAAGGAGAGGGTGACTCTAATTCGGGTCCTCTAATGAATCTGCCTCGCGAATCTCTCGGTTTAAGCATGCACCAATTAATTTAGAGGGGAAATAAAATATGTAAAACAGAATAATAAATAATTAAAATAAATAAATAAAATAGAATAATAAACAGATAAATAAAACAGAATAATAAAAAAATAAATAAAACAGAATAAAAAACAGATAAATAAAACAGAATAATAAAACAGAATAATAAAAGAAAATTTAAAATTTTAAAAATTAAAAGTAAATGAACAATATTACGGTATTTACAAAGTGCTGAAAAGAAAAATATTTATGATTTTTTTTAACATTTTTTTTTTTTACTTAAAGTTGACAAGCTTCCTTGTACTTAAGCGCGTTTCCCCGGCAACGGCACCAAAATTTGATTACGCCCAAAGTATAACACGGTTATTGTAGTATAGTTTTGGGGTGTCGATTCCACAGGGAAACAAGTTAATTACGAAAGAAGGTGTAAACTTTAACACTAACGATAATGATTAGATGAGAAAATATGAGTTTTGATAACGCAATATTGTGTAAAAGAATTGTGCGAATATAACGAAGAATATAAATAAGAAATGACAAGGTTCCGGGAATCCTCCTTAGGTTCGTTCCCTATTTCCACTCTTGATTCAAATTTTTATCTCGATTGCAAGTTTCACATCCTAAACAGGCAATCGGAAATTATTCAATCAAGCACATTTATATCTCTAATATAATTGCTACAAATTACTCTTTGATTTTAATTCAAGCACACATGATTTATCTTATAGATTAGCAAGAAACGACAATATATTGCAATAATGATATCACAGTAATGGCCGATCTATAAGATAAATATACCGAAATCAATTACATCCAAACAACTTGACATAAGAAAAGCTTGACTAGACTTATGTGGAGTAGAAGGATGCAATCACCGGATTGAGAGAAACTAAAAGAAGAAGAATATAGAATACAGCTATCACATGAACTCAAATCCTTCTTAATTAATCAAAGAGTAAATCATAGACAACGTTTTAACAAAAAGTCCATACAAATGAATCAAGAACAGGAAATAAGGAACAATAAAACCCTAAGGATTCATCCTTTTCCCTTGTTTGATGATTAGTTAGCCATGAAACTCAAGGTGGAAAAACAATATAGATGTTCTCCCCTTGATTTCTTGGCCATGGAGCTCAAGGTGGAAGAACAATGTGGATGTTCTCTCCTTGATTTCCAACTTACAAAAACTTAAACAGAATGCTAAAAACTTATCTAATTTTTATCTATCAAAAACTGTCTTTGTTTTTCTCCCCGAGCTCTCTCCCCGGCTGCAAACCTTAAGCATATATTTATAGCCCACGAGGGAGAGCTGTCTTTGCAAAGCCTTAATTTGAGTCTGAATTGGAGTCCAGAAGCATGTGCGCACTGCTGGCTTTGTCTGAGCGTGCGCCTGAGCGCTGGAAAGTGAAGGTGGGTCCAGCAGCATTTGTGCGCTGCTGGCTTTGTCTAAGCGTGCGCCTGGGTGCTGGAAAGTGAAGGCTGGAACGTGAAGGTGGGTCCAGCAGCATGTGCATGTGTCCAAGTGTGCGCCTGGGCACTGGAAAGTAAAGGTGCAGCGTTAGTTGGCGAGGGGCGCGGCGCTGATGGCCGAGGGGCGCAGCACTGGTTCATGGGCACCTAGGCGCTCACTCTTGTTTTCCTGGGCGCTGGGGCGCTGGACAGTGAGAGGTGAGAGGTGAGGCGCTGGGCTTTGTTCTGGAGGCCTGAACTATTTCCGCTAAAACTGCCATAACTTTCACTAGAAAAATCCTTTTTTCGAACCGTAAAATTCTCCAAAAAATAGACTTCTGGATCTTTCTAAGAATATATGGCTCATCTCCTGGTTCTTCCTACATCAATACAGTTTAATCTGCAAAGATGATTGATCTGTACGGGAAATTCTGGCAATTTAGTGAAACTCCTTCAGCTTGTATGCAGAAGTGCACACACTAGTGTGCCTACCCTTAACTTGTTCCAAAGTGATGCACACACTTGTGTGCAGTCTTTTAACTCAATTTAATTCATTTCTCCAACCTTGGTTTAGACTTTTAATCATCTTTAAATCATTTTTGGAAATGTCTAAACCTTGGACAAAAACGAGCACCAACACCCAAGATCTTTTGGCGCTTTAAACATGGATCGCTTTATCATCTCTTTTGTACTCAACGCACCTGAAAATGCATCTAATTAAGTCAATGATTTATGAATAACACTTTAGAGTTATCAACATGTAAAAGGGCGATTACGACCGAGATTAACCCTAAAGTGTTAACAATTAAGTATCGTTTAGATGCATTTTATGACTCTCATCAACCCCAATGTGTGACTAATATGGAAAGAGCTGACCTGAGATATGGAGAACTAGCTGGACAGGTATGGCTCATAGCATACCCCCAAACTTGGACTGAAGTACACTTTGTCCCTAAAAAATAAAAACTGGAAAACAAAAAATACTGGAAACAAACATTAATCATAAAAATGCGAAATAATAAATAAACAGAAAAGATAAGCTGTGGGGTGCCTCCCATGAGCGCAAAGTTTAACGTCTTCAGCCAGACCCAACATTAGTAAACAGGCCCAACTAAGCGCTCCACCATCTGATCAATAAATGGGAATGAAAAATGATCAGGCCTAGTGGCAGCATTCAATTTACGGTAGTCTAGACACTTTCTCCATCTTGACTGCACTCGAGTTGGAACCAACTCGTCGTCTTTATTTACTACCGTTAATTCAGTACGTTTGGGCACGACTGGAATCAGGCTCACCTACTTGCTATCAGAGATGGGATAAATGATTCTTGCCTCTAACAGCTTAATATCTTCTGCCCTCACAACCTCTTGCATAGCAGGGCTAAGCCTTCTTTGTGGCTCCCTCGATGGCTTGGTATTCTCCTCCAACTGTATCGTGTGTATTACCAATGAGGGGTTGATTCCTTTGACATCCTCAATGGTCCAGCCTATAGCTTCCTTATGCTCTCTTAAGACGTCCAATAATTTCTCCTCTGGAGCATCACCCAAATCTAAAGCTATAATTATAGGCAAAGAATCTGCTGGACCTAGGAACTTATACTTAAGATTGTCCAGTAAAGGCTTAAGTTCCTTCTTAGGGGGTTCAGGTGTTGTGGTTTCCTCCGTCTCATTGCTTTCTCGAGGATCAGACTCCAAAATGGCATTCACTTCCTCGAGTAACTTATCTAAGCCCAAGTCCTCTCCAAAGTGAGCAAAGCATGCCTCCAGGGGGTCCTCAATGCGGGATTCATCCATAGTCTCTTCTGTCTTACTACTCTCCCAAGGAGCAGACTCTAAGATAGTATTTGTGTTGTGAGTTTTAAATTACTCGCAAGCGCACGAGTCGTTTGCAGTATAGCGTTATGCAAGTGCGAGGTCGAATCCACAGAGAATTACGTTGTGAAAATGTAATTTTAATCTAAACTAACTCTATCTTAACCTAGTTCCAAATTTCAGAATGATATTGCAAAATAAATTAAAACTAAACTAAGTTGATTTTAAAACTAATAATAAAAAGCACTAAGGTTTCCGAATCAGCCCCACCGAAGTTAAGCATATATGTTCTAAAAATATAACCTATCAAAATATTTCATGAATCCAACTATAAGAAAAAAAAACAAAGAATATCCCAACTAAACCAAAAGCATCCAATGTATCCGCTCTTAACAAATCACAAAGGAAATCCAATTTAATCGAAAAGCATTCAATGTATCCATCAGATGAAACACAAGGAATATCCAACAGACAATTTAAACTCAATCAATTATAAGATTAACTCAAATAATTGACAGAACATTTATACTAAAAATTGTCAGATGTGTACAAGCAAATCTGAACTACTACGCCAAACAACGGCGGGGCTTCATCTTCAACCTTAGCTGAAAAGTCTACCCACTCATAACTATAAAACTATAATAAAAAGTGCTAAACATTTAAACTAAAATAACTGAATATAAAGAAATAAATAAACAACTTTACATAGGAGAAATTTCACTCGCTGAAGGGCGGCGCTTCCCCTCGTGGTGGCAAAGCCTTCGGGATCCACCAGAATGCTACCAGACGTCCACTAGTTAACACCAAAATGGCCCAGGAATTGCACACTGAATGATGAAGCCAGGTGGCATTTATATAGGGGAAGACCGGAGCAATATAAGTTAAGGGTCTAAAATATGCAATATTTAAGACTCATCAAATACCCCCAAACTTATATTTTGCTAGTCCCTTAGCAAAACAAAATAAAAGACTCAATGAAAAATAAAGAACATAAAGATAAGTTCATCACTCATGGTATCCAAAAATTTAAGGAGCACACATCACCATGATATTCATTCATGAGCAAGCTTAAAAAGATAACCCATCTTCGCAATGAATAGAAATGTTAAAATCTAATTACTTACAAAAGGCAGGTCAAGGCATCACAAGTCTGACACTGTGTAAAGTGAATTAGCATATAAAAGTGAAGCTTCCAAGTAACTCCAATGTGTAAGGTCTCCATATCTCAAGATTCACCGAATTTCCCATCAAAATGAACGAAAAAGGTATAGTTTTTTTTTTATATATATATAATAAGGCACGGCTATGTTTAGTTCCCTTAAGCTTTCTAATTGACCAATGAAGTGAGTGTTGAGTCAATGACTCCCAAACCAGATAGTTTTAGGGCATTAGGTGTATAGACACCCCTAAGGACATACTAACTCGAGTCAAAAAGGCTACGAAAATAAACCGGCCTTAATACTACCAAGCAAAATTCTACCTTTTGACGTGAACACTCACTGCTTACTGAGGCAAGAGGTCCAGTTACTCAGTGGAAAGTTGTAGTAATTTTTTTTTTCTTTATGCCCAAATGTTCTTCCAACAAGTCATCTAGTTTCAGTTAAGATCAGGAAAAATACACATTAAAATCCCATGTCATACCTCACATAGTTTGTGCTAATGTGCTCGTGTTAGATTATGTCAAACATGTGAATTCTCAAATGCCTAAGGTAAGTAACTAAATTTTAAAAATTTCTCATCAGATCATGTGTTCAAAATGTTAAGCTCACCAATGACATCACATCACAGAAAATATTAAGATCAACCAAAATTTCACGATAACATGAGCATGCATTTATCTCTATGACGAAAAGACAACAAATTAGGACAAAGTGTGTGATGTGTCTCTCATACCCCCAAACTTAAATTACACATTGACCCCAATGTGTGACTAATATGGAAAGAGCTGACCTGAGATATGGAGAACTAGCTGGACAGGTATGGCTCATAGCATACCCCTAAACTTGGACTGAAGTACGCTTTGTCCCTAAAAAATAAAAACTGGAAAACAAAAAATACTGGAAACAAACATTAATCATAAAAATGCGAAATAATAAATAAACAGAAAAGATAAGCTGTGGGGTGCCTCCCATGAGCGCAAAGTTTAACGTCTTCAGCCAGACCCAACATTAGTAAACAGGCCCAACTAAGCGCTCCACCATCTGATCAATAAATGGGAATGAAAAATGATCAGGCCTAGTGGCAGCATTCAATTTACGGTAGTCTAGACACTTTCTCCATCTTGACTGCACTCGAGTTGGAACCAACTCGTCGTCTTTATTTACTACCGTTAATTCAGCACGTTTGGGCACGACTGGAATCAGGCTCACCTACTTGCTATCAGAGATGGGATAAATGATCCCTGCCTCTAACAGCTTAATATCTTCTGCCCTCACAACCTCTTGCAAAGCAGGGTTGAGCCTTCTTTGTGGCTTCCTCGATGGCTTGGCATTCTCCTCCAACTGTATCGTGTGTATTACCAACGAGGGGTTGATTCCTTTGACATCCTCAATGGTCCAGCCTATAGCTTCCTTATGCTCTCTTAAGACGTCCAATAATTTCTCCTCTGGAGCATCACACAATTCTAAAGCTATAATTATAGGCAAAGAATCTGCTGGACCTAGGAACTTATACTTAAGATTGTCCGGTAAAGGCTTAAGTTCCTTCTTAGGGGGTTCAGGTGTTGTGGTTTCCTCCGTCTCATTGCTATCTCGAGGATCAGACTCCAAAATGGCATTCACTTCCTCGAGTAACTTATCTAAGCCCAAGTCCTCTCCAAAGTGAGTAAAGCATGCCTCCAGGGGGTCCTCAATGCGGGATTCATCCATAGTCTCCTCTGTCTTACTACTCTCCCAAGGAGCAGACTCCAAGATAGTATTTGTGTTGTGAGTTTTAAATTACTCGCAAGCGCACAAGTCATTTGCAGTATAGCGTTATGCAAGTGCGAGGTCGAATCCACAGGGAATTGTGTTGTGAAAATGTAATTTTAATCTAAACTAACTCTATCTTAACCTAGTTCCAAATTTCAGAATGATATTGCAAAATAAATTAAAACTAAACTAAGTTGATTTTAAAACTAATAATAAAAAGCACTAAGGTTTCCGAATCAGCCCCACCGAAGTTAAGCATATTTGTTCTAAAAATATAGCCTATCAAAACATTCCATGAATCCAATTATAAGACAAAAAACAAAGAATATCCCAACTAATCCAAAAGCATCCAATGTATCCGCTCTTAACAAATCACAAAGGAAATCCAATTTAATCGAAAAGCATTCAATGTATCCATCAGATAAAACACAAGGAATATCCAACAGACAATTTAAACTCAATCAATTATAAGATTAACTCAAATAATTGACAGAACATTTATACTAAAAATTGTCAGATTTGTACAAGCAAATCTGAACTACTACGCCAAACAACGGCGGGGCTTCATCTTCAACCTTAGCTGAAGAGTCTAGCCACTCATAACTATAAAACTATAATAAAAAGTGCTAAACATTTAAACTAAAATAACTGAATATTAAGAAATAAATAAACAACTTTATATGGGAGAAATTCCACTCGCTGACGGGCGGCGCTTCCTCTCGTGGTAGCAAAGCTTTCGGGATCCACCAAAATGCTAGCAGACGTCCATTGGTTAACACCAAAGTGGCCCAGGAATTGCACACTGAATGATGAAGCCAGGTGGTGTTTATATAGGGGAAGACCCAGAGCAATATGAGTTGCAGATTCGATGTGGGATACTGCCCGTGTGTGCTCGATCGCAGTGTGGTGCAATCGATCGTAGGTACGATCGATCGCATGTCTTGTGCGCACGATCTCATGTGAACTCGATCGCATATCTGCTATGATCGATCGCAGATGCACTGAACTTCAAATATTTCGATGTGGGATGTTGACCATGCGCTCGTTCGTAGGCAGGTGCGCTCGATCGCATATCTCGTGCGATCGATCTCAATGTCTCCTGAAGCTTCACATCTCCTGAAATGCTCCAATTTCTCCACAAACCTGTAAAAATACACAAAACACAAGAAAGACGTAAAATAAAGTGAAATACTACTAACTAAGAGCATAAAAAATATAAGTTAAGGGTCTAAAATATGCAATATTTAAGACTCATCAATTTGCTTGCTCAAGTAACTTATCTAAGTCTAAATCCTCTCCAAACTGAGCAAAGCCTGCCTCCATAATGTCCTCAGACTTCCCTTCTTTCTTGGGCGCTTGTAGTCTCTCAAGGTAAGGCACTTTAGGTAAAAACGACCTAGAGAGATCCTTAATAATAGGTGTGGCTGTAGATGGCTTAGCATCTCTCTTTTCCTTGTTGCCACTTTCTTGCCCTTGTTGTATAGTAGGGTTCTCTTCCACTTGATTGTCCACTTGTCTCCCAGACAAGTATGGGACAATTGATTGCACTTGTTCCTGCCAATGCATAGGAGTTGATAAATTTCCCACCGCAAACTGTTCCTTTGGGTTAGGATCAAGTTGACTGGGGAACTTTCTTTCCTCTCCTTCACCCACGTAACTTGCGATTTGATCAATTTGACTCTCTAGCTTGGCAATCGCTTGGGTGTTTTCTATGGTTGCACTCATCACTTCACTCATAGATTGGCTAGTCGTTTTCATGAAATCATTGAGAGCGTCCTCTAATGACTGTGAAATCGACACTGGCGTTTGAATGGGAGCTTGGAAAGCGGGTGATGGTGCTGGATAGGCATAACTTGGGATTGGTGGAGAAAATTCGGGAGGGTATTGATTGTGAGCATGATAAGGGGCTCCTCCCTGATTCATCAGTTGGTTCTCCTCCCATGAAAAATTAGAGTGGTTCCACCACCCTGGATTGTATGTTTCGGAGTAAGATCCATTTGATTCCCAACAACAGTCATTGAAAGCATTCATTTGTTCCATGGAGTACTCGGCACAAGCCGACATTGATGGACAATTCTGTGCTAGATGCATGGGACTAGCACAGATAGAACAGCTATCAACATTGAATGTGTTGGCAGCATTGAGGGACGGGCCGGTCGTTTTCATGTACCCCTTAATGGTGTCCTCTAAAGACTGTGAAACCGGCATTGGATTCATCCACATAATTTTTTTTTTTTTTACTAACTAGTAGAAAAATAAAATTAATTCAGACCAAAAATTCTCACAAACCAAACAGTTCCCCGGCAACGGCCGCAAAAACTTGTTGTGAGTTTTAAATTACTCGCAAGCGCACGAGTCGTTTGCAGTATAGTGTTGTGCAAGTGCGAAGTCGAATCCACAAGGAATTGCATTGTGAAAGTATATTTTCAATCTAAACTAACTCTATCTTAACCTAGTTCCGAATTTCAGATGATAATTTGCAAAAGAAATTAAAATTAAACTAAATTGATTTTTAAAAACTAATAATTAAAACACTAAGGTTTCCGAATCAACCCCACCGAAGTTAAGTATATATGTTATAAAAATATAGCCTATCAAAACATTCCATGAATCCAACTATAAGACAAAAAAACAAAGAATATCCCAACTAAACCAAAAGCATCCAATGTATCCGTCCTCAACAAATCACAAAGGAAATCCAATTTAATCGAAAAGCATTCAATGTATCCATCAGATGAAACACAAGGAATATCCAACAGACAATTTAAACTCAATCAATTATAATATTAACTCAAATAATTGACAAAACATTTATACTAAAAATTTTCAGATTTGTACAAGCAAATCTGAACTACTACGCCAAACAACGGCGGGGTTTCATCTTCAACCTTAACTGAAGAGTCTAGCCACTCATAACTATGAAACTACAATTCATAATAAAAGTGCTAAACATTTAAACTAAAACAACTAAATGTAAAGAAATAAATAAATAACTTTACATGGGAGAAATTCCACTCGCTGATGGGCGGCGCTTCCCCTCGTGGTGACAAAGCCTTCGAGATCCACCAGAATGCTAGCGGACGTCCACCGGTAAACACCAAAGTGGCTCAGAAATTGTACACTGAATGATGAAGTGGAGTGGGTCTTATATAGGCAAATACCACGAGTGCAATGTGTTTCCAATCTGATGTGGGATGTGGGATATAGAAATGTGTTTCCAACCGATGTGGGATGTGGGATTTAAGTCTTCACATGCCCTTCAAAACTTCTGTTCACGCTGAAATCCCGCACAGCCCGTACAGCCTGACCTTTGTCTATTAAAACGGCCATAACTTTCTGTAGAAAAATCATTTTTATGAGCCGTAAAATTATCCAGAAAATAGACTTTTGGATCTTTCTAAACATATATAGCTCATATCCTGGTTCTTCTTGAATCAATACAGTTTAATTTTCAAAGATGATTGATCTATACTGGCAATTCTGGTAATTTTAGTGAAACTCCTTTCCCAGTGCTTGTAAACCTGAAAAACAACGAAAACAACTCAAAGTAACAAAATCCTAAGCTAACAAATGTAAATTAAGTGGCCAAAATATGCAATATTTTGCTCTCATCACCAAACCTTGCCTAGATCAAACCATAGTGCACACCCAAACGAGAATTTAGAGGATTTTGTTAACATGGCCAACAATCACAATGAGAATGTTGCTAGGACACTTAAGGACTACTTGCATCCTAGCCGAACTGCCACACCATCTTGGAACATGTTCTGCCCTAATGACCAACAACCTGAGTTTAAGCCGGGCATGATTCAATTTCTACCAACCTTCCATAGGTTTGAGAATGAGAGCCCCTATGTCCATATTAGGGAATTTGAGGAAGTAGAAACAACCTTTCAAAGTAGGGCTGATATGGTAGACACCTTCAAACTTAGGTTTTTCCCCTTTTCACTTAAAGAAAAGGCCAAGGTTTGGCTATAGTCGTTAAGGCCTAGGTCTATAGGTAGCTGGGATGAGATGACTCAAGCCTTCTTCCAAAAGCATTTCCCAACCCATAAGACCAATAACCTCAAGAGACAAATCTCAAACTTTGCACAAAAGGAGAGTGAAACCTTATATCAAGTTTGGGAACGTTTCAAAGACCTTTTGAATTCTTGTCCACACCATGGGTATGAGAGTTGGCGGGTAGTTAGCTATTTCTATGATGGACTTCAAAGTAGGGAAAGACAATTCATAGAAATGATGTGTGATAGAGATTTTCTTCAGAAAGATCCCGACCAAGCCATAGATTTTTTAGATGACCTATCGGAAAAAACCCACACTTGGACAGGACCGAATGCCATGGAAAGTACTAGGAGAAATCAAACTGCTGGAATTTATCAACTTAAGGAAGAGGATAGCCTTAAAGCCCGTTTAGAGGTCCTAACTAAGGAAATTGAAGTTTTAAAAACCAAGGATTCTAAAGCCCCCGAACCGATTGTTAAGGTAGAGTCCCATGTGTAATGGGGTAGATCATGTAGCTAAGGATTGTCTAGCCTATTTTGAGATAAAGGGAGAGTGTAATACTTTGGGTATACCTTTAGAAAACCATACTCACCCTACTCTAACACCTACAATCTCGGTTGGAAGAATCACCCTAATTTTAGTTGGAGATCCAATCTACAACCTCCTGCCCACTCTAGTACCCAATGGAAACTGAAAGTAACTTCATCTAATGCACCACAACAAACCTTACCTTTGGAAGATGTTTTTAATTCATTTTTGCAGGTACATGCCAAGAGTGTGGAAGAGCAAGGCAAGATAAATCAACAGTTGCTAGAGGACCAACAAGGGATCAAAAAGGAACAAAAGGTGATAAAGAGCAAACTCACCAAGTTGACTAGTTTCTTGACGATTCAAGAGTAAGGTCATTTTCCTTCGTAGCTAAAACACAATCCAAGGGGCCAATATATGGTGCAAACCTCCAATCCCGACAATCAAAATGGTAAAGAGGTTAATGTCATAATTACTCACATAGGTAAGAAAATTGAGGGACCCACTTTATCATCAAACTTGATTCCTAACACCATGAGCAACAAGGATGAAGCCCCCAAGGAATAAGATGCCCATAGTGATTCTTTACCAGTGCCTTTCCCTCAAGCACTTCTTAAGCCTAAGGAGAGAAATTCGACATTAAAAGGTGAGATCCTTGAACAACTTCAGCATGTTAAAATTAACCTCCCTCTTCTTCATGTCATAAAACAGGTTCCCAACTACACTAAAGTCATTAAGGATCTATTCACACTCAAGAAGAGGCACAATGTGAAGAAGACAACATTCTTAATACAGCAAGCAAGTGTGGTAATTGATAGTGAGACACCACCCAAGCATAAAGATCTGGGCTATCCAACGGTGGCTTGCCAAATTGGAAACAAATCTTGTGTCCAAGCATTGCTAGATTTGGGGGCTAGTGTGAACCTCATGCTTCATTTACTTGCAACTCGGTCTAGGTGAGATCAAATCGACCTTCGTGGTACTTCAACTAGCGGATCGATCGGTAAGAAAACCAAGAGGTATTTGTGGAAGATGTTTTATTCCAAATTGACAAATTCTATTATCACGTTGACTTTTTGGTTTTAGATACCATTTCTATTGTGAATACCGAGTCAAAAATTTCTTTAATACTTGGAAGACCATTCTTTGCACCATCAATGCCCTCATTAATTGTAAGAATGGCCTAATGACATTATCATTTGGAAATATGACTGTAGAGGTGAATGTTTTTTGAGTCTCAAGGTAGCCACATGAAGAGGATGAGTGTTTCGACACTTACATGATTGATGAGCTTATTTTAGAGGATGAATACATTAAAGATAATTCTAACTCTTTGGAATTCCTTCTTAATAATTTTGATTTTGATGATTCTTCCATTTATCCCCATGTCATTAATGTTATTGATGTTTTTGATAAGTCATAGGGATTTATGAAGAAATCATGGCAACCATGCTTTGAGGAGTTACCTAAAGAAAGGGAGGCACCCAAACCCTCTTCTGAGGATACACCAATGCTTAATTTAGCTCCGCTGCCCAAAGGACTCAAACATGTTTTTTGAGGCCCAGGTGATACCTTTCCAGTTGTTATTTCCTCTGAACCTAGTGATGTGCAATTGATCAATTGTTGAATTTTTTAAGAGAACATAAATCTGCACTAGGTTGGACCATAGCCGATATAAAAGGTGTTAGCCTCTTAATTTGTTCCCATAGGATTTATCTAGAAGAAGAAGCTAACCCTCGTAGAGACCCACAAAGAATGTTAAATCAAACTATGAAAAAGGTAGTTAAGAAAGAAGTCTTAAAACTGTTGGATGCAGGAATTATATATCCAATATTGGATAGTAAGTGGGTTAGTCCAACCCAAGTATTTCCTAAGAAAGCCGGGGTGACCGTGGTAGAAAATGAAAATGGAGTGTCAGTATCAACTAAAGTAGTGACCGGGTGGCGTATGTGCATAGATTATAGGAAACTTAATTCGACTACTTGGAAAGACCATTTTCCTTTTCCATTCATAGATCAAATTTTAGAACGAGTGGTTGGTCATCCTTTCTATTATTTTTTAGATGGGTATTCGGGATACTACCAAATAGGAATTGCCTTAGAGGATTAAGAGAAGACCACTTTTACTTGTCCTTTTGGTACTTTTGCTTTTCGAAGAATTCCCTTTGGTTTGTGTAATGCACCGGCTACTTTTCAAAGATGCATGATGAGTATTTTCAGTGACATGGTTGAAAAATGTGTGGAAGTGTATATAGATGATTTAACCGTGTTTGAAACTTCTTTTGATTCATTTTTATCTAATTTGAAAAAAAAAATTGTGTAGGTATGAAGAGAAGGGGCTTGTGCTTAATTGAGAGAAGTGCCATTTTATGGTGTCCTCCGGAATAGTCTCTGGCCATATAGTGTCCGAAAAGGGGATAGAAGTGGATAAATCGAAAATTAAATTGATCTCTAAACTACCCATTCCTAAGAATATTAAAGATGTTAGGTCTCTCTTAGGGTATGTTAGGTTTTATAGAAGGTTTATTCAAAATTTTAGTGCTACCTCTAGACCCTTATGTAACCTTTTGATGAAGGATACTGAGTTTAAGTGGAGCCCCGAATGTGAGCAAGCCTTTAGGAAACTTATCTCTAAGCTTACAACCGCCCCTATTATGCAATCACCAGATTTTGTCTTGCCTTTTGAGATTATGTGTGATACCAGTGACTATGCTGTAGGGGCTGTTCTAGGACAAAGAAGGGAGGGAAAACCATTTATCGTTTATTATGCTAGTAGAACCTTAAATCATTCTCAAATGATGTATACCACAACCAAGAAAGAATTACTAGCAGTAGTATTCGCATTGGATAAATTTGGCTCTTACTTAATCGGTTCACCTATCACTATATTCACATATCACTCTGCCCTTAAATTTCTTTTCTCAAAAACGGATGCTAAGGCCCATTTGATACGTCGGATTTTGCTTTTTTAGGAATTTGACTTAACCATCAAAGACAAAAAGGGGGTGAAAAATGTTGTAGTGGATCATCTATCTCGCTTAGACTTTAAGAATGATGCTAACATTTTGCCCATTCGGGAAGCCTTTCCAGATGAAAACTTATTTTTATCCTTGGTCACACACCATGGTATGCCGACATTGCAAACTACATGGTTTCCCGTTAAGTCCCATCTACATGGAGTGCACAAGATAAGCGTAAGTTTTTGGCTGAGGTAAAGAATTTTTATTAGAATGACCCTTATCTTTTTAAATATTGCCCTTGAAGGTTTAGGGCATTTTTATTGTTGCTCAATGAGAGGTTGGGTTGGTTTCGCCATCCAGGATTGTAGGTATTTGCATATGCACTGTTTGGTCCCACTTTGCTCGGGATCTGTAGATTAATATAAATGGCAAGTCTCAGTAGTGTGATCAAATTGAGAACATAAAGCACATACCTGGTGTTTTGTGGCTTGGGGACTCGGTGAGGTGTTTTGAGCAGTCACGGCTTTTACAAGCATATCTAGCTTCCTCTCCATAGCAGCTATCTGAGTTGGAATTCCACCAATTAAGTTAATTTCATACATGCCCTTTCTCTTTACTCCTTGTCTCCCTCTAGATAAGAATTGTTCAGTGTGCTCACTCAATGCCTCAAACAGCTCCATGGCTTCTTCACTACTTTTCTCCATCAGCACACCTCCACAACCTGAATCAGCAATACCTTTATTCATGTCATTTAGACCTTCGTAAAAGGCTAGTGCTAGCTCATCTTGAGGTAGGTTGTGATGTGGACATTTGTGAAGCAGCTCATTAAAGTGTCCCCATGCCTCAAAGAGAAGGTCTTCATCCCTCTGTTGGAAAGATTGAATCTCCTTCCTCAATTGTCTCGTCTTTTGAGCTGGGAAGAGCTTTCTTTGGAACTTGTTGGCCAACTCTTCCCAAGTGTGGATAGAAACTGTAGGCAATGAATTGTACCACAGTTTAGCATTATCTTTTATGGAAAAAGGGAAAAGAATTAACCTGATTCCTTCTTGGTCTAGGCCCTGGATATGTTGGAATTTGCAAAGATCAAAGAACTCTCGAAGGTGCAAATGTGGATCCTCATTAGGTGTACCCCTAAAGTGAGTCAATGCACTCAATATTTGCAGAGATATGTGGTAGTTGCCTTCCGCCTCAGGTTGATATGCAATACATGATGGCTGATCAAGGTTCCGTGGAATGAAAGATTGCTTCATCAGTACTCGTGCAGGTGGTTGCTGGTTTTCGAGCTGTTCCGCCATTGGTGCTTCATTCTCGGATTCTTCTTTGTTCTCCTAAAAGTTGTTCCTAAGCCTTTGTCGGATGGTTCGCTCAATCTCAGGATCGAGGGGAAAGAATGTTGGATGTCGGGATCGAAGTCCGTGCATAAATCAGAAAAACTAGCTTCAGTGCAGTAGTTTAACTCTGCTGCTCGGGTAACTCTCTGCCCTAATTGCACTCAATCGCACAGAAGGGTGCAATCGATCGCAAGTATCTAATAAAGTGCGATTAGGGTTTGATGTGCCTGAAACAGAAAGGAATTTGATTAGGGTTTGATGAAAATAAAAATAAAGGTGAAAAACATAAACTAAATATTTTTTAGAAAAATTAAAGTAAAATAGAATAATGATGATTAAACTAAACGAAAGTAATTCTAAAAGGAAATTTAGCGCAATCCCTGGCAACGACGCCAAAAACTTGTTGCGCGATTATCTACCAAAATAAATAAGTAAATAACCACACAGTTTTACTTGCAAGTGCACAAGGTCAATAGTAGTATAGTGTGCAAGTGCGAGATCATTTCCACAGGGATTGGTGAATTTCATTTTAGAATTAGTTTCTTAATAAAAGAAGATCAAAATAACTGTTAAATATGAATTTATAATAATGAGACATAGGGCTTTGATATCCACCACTAGTCATACTTTCCCAATGAGTAATAGGTCAATGCACTAGCCTTCCTATGAATACCTAATGGTTGTCAACCTAAGGGCATGGTATCTACTCCTTAAGCTATTGATCTCCCTAAGCACCGAGTTAGGCATGGTATCTACTCTAACTTTTTTCTTTCTTAAGGGATTCAGCATGGTATCTACTGAGTTATTCCTTAAGAAAGCATAAGATTTATGGAAATCGACAACCACATGAGACCTAGGGTATGGTATCTACTCCTGGTTTCCCATGTTGATTAATCCAAGAATCCGATGTGGATATCTTTTGTTACTATTGTTAGGCCTAGGACTCGATCATCCAAATTGGTCTAACTAACTAATTCATACCACATGCACATATTGATCAAACATACACATATGAGGAATGTAAATAAGCACAGGCATTAATCAAGTTTAAGCATCGTAATCAAGGCTATTGCAAAGATAATCAATGAATGTATATATGGGAAAGCATAACTAGGGCTTTAATAGCCCTATAAAGAATTAGTTACACATGCTGTCTAAGATAAACATCATAGCATAAACTAAACATAAACTATAAAACCCGAAGAATACTGTGGAGACAGGTTGCCAATCCTCTCCAAAGCTTACAACTCCGAGCTAAGCAAAAGATAAAAGAAGTCCTCCCTTTGTGTGTGTTTACAGGTGTATTTATAGGGGTTGAATAACCCTAGAAGACTTAGGAAACCCAAAACTTCCTAAAATGTAAAACCTCCCTTTTTTCTAAAACTAGTTCTGTCATTTTACTGTTCACGCTCGTACATGTGCGCTCGATCGCATGCGTTGTGCGCTCGATCGCAAGGCTGCGCTCAATCCTTCTTGTGTGTGCACTTTTGCCAGTAGTTGCTCCAGGATTTCTAGGTTTCTTCATTTAGGTGCCAAAAATGCTTCGTTTTTATCTAAGACCCTATAAAAACATGTGACACACAGAAATGAAGTAAAATGGACCAAATTATCATAACTAAGGACTTAACAAATGTAAATAAAAGGGTTTAAATATGAATATTTAAGCACCTATCAATCCTCCCTAGGTTCATTGCCCTACACCTAACTTGATTCAGTTATTTTTATCTCGGTTGCAAGTTTCGCATCCCAAATAAGCAACCGGAAAGTATTCAATGAGCACATATATAAACCCTAATATGATTGTAATGAAATACTTCTTATTTTCGGTTCATGCACATGTGATCTATCCTATGGGTTTATCAAGAAACGACAATATATCTTTGTCGAAAATATTGCAGTAATGGACAAACCTAAAAGCTAGATTTACCAGACTCAATTATACCCAAACAATCTTGACATAAGAGAAGCATGACTAAATTTATATCAAGGAAAAAGATACAATCACTGGAATAGATAATATCTTATAATTAGATAGAAAAGTAAATCATGACAATGTTTGACAATAAATTTTTATTACAACTGAATCAAATAAGGGAAGGGAGGAACAACTACACCTAGGGATTCATCCTTTCACCTTGCTTGGAAGTTAGTTAGCCATGGTGTCCATGGCTAAACACTTTTGTGGATGAGAGCTACTGCCTTCAGCTTTTTGGGTTTTTTCTTCACAACCGAGATCCCCTCTCTTAAGCCTAAGTGTCCTATTTATAGTACAAGGGTCCAAGGGGTGTTCTTGGGTTTTAATCTAATGTTTAAAACCCTAATTAAAGTCTAACTCGGAGATACAATCCCGTGTGCGCGCTACGGTGCTGCTTGAGGAGCACCGCGATGCTAGGCATAATCTGGCTGGGCGAGCTTCTGGGCACCGCAGTGCTGGCTGTTTGTTCACAATGAGGGAGTTTCTGGGCACTACGGTGCTGACTGAGGAGCACCGCGGTGCTGGCTATTTGCTGATTTTCTTCATGCTTTGCCTCTCCGCAGCCACTCTTATGCTTCGTCATGTATGGAACCTTAGTGCTTTTAAACAACGATCGCTTCTTCTTCTCTTTGGACTCAAAAAACCTGAAAATGCACTGGAATAAGTTAGTGGTCCCATAATATTATTTAAGAGTTATCAACACATAAAAGTTCAATAAAGACCGAGAAGAGTCATAAAATGCTAACAATTAAACATCGTTGAGATGTATTTTATGGCCTTTATCACAACCCCCAACTAGCTTATTGCTAGTCCCTAGCAATTCAAGTGAAAATAAGAGATAAAATCCATGGTGAGAATCGAAATAAAGTAAAGCAATATCAGTGTTAACCAGGAGTAATCCACATTTTTTCTCAAAAATTTCGCATAGCACACAGCACATAAAATCGTTTAAATTCACCCAAGTTCGAAAATAATCCAAACATCAATCTTGAAATTGTTATCTACTCTTAACATCCATCTTACAACAATCCATTAATCCATACACTCGGATGATTTTATGCATATCATCTGTGAATACAAGTCTTGGCCTCTAAAAATATAATAAATTGTGTGACCTCAATCACATAAACAAGCTCCATAGGCTTATTTTTCAAATCACTCTCCACTATTGTAGAAAAATCACACTACATTGGATCAATAGGTCTTTACTAAGCTTGTAATGTTAGGCTAAGGTAAAGGTTAAGAAAGAATAGGAATGATTCAACAAGTAAAAGAACTTAATCTCTTAGTTTTGAACACAACTCTTTAAGCACTAGATAACCTTTCTTCGACTCCCAACTTTTTCAACCATTTTTCCGAGCATTTCTTTCAACAAATCACCATTTTTTTTTTCTTTCTTTCTTCTTTCTTTGCCATAATTCACTTCTTCTTCTTTTTTTGGCACATACGATCGTTCACTTCCTTTTTCATCATTTTTTTTTGTTTTCTTTTCCACAACCTCCAACTTATCTCTTTTCATGTATTTGGGCTATGGTAGTAATTTTTTTTTTCTCATACTTTCATCCTTACTCCTCTTGAGTGCTTCTCAACAAATGTATATAACTAAGTTCTTTTAAAAGGAAGGTAAGGATAAAATATTTTAGGCTCATAAAGGTGAGTAAATGGGCTACTGAAAAAAACAAGGCTCAAATTCTTTTTCAAGAAAAAGGCTCAAACAGGTGACTAGCGATAAATATAACAATGGTAAGTTTGAAAGGCTCAAACGGTTCAAAAACGGCCTATATCATATCCTAAGTAATGTGCATTCTAGGAATTCGCCTCAAGTGATTATCAAATAAGTTCTAGAGCTTGTTGAGACCGTAAAAATATTCACAAAATAATCAAACATAAAACTTCTCCAAGTGCGTAAGACTAATCATACATTCTACCACAAACTAGAGTCTCTAACCAAATCAAGAGTGGCACTTAAAGTATTTTCAAACCGAAGCAAAATTTAACTTTTTCTAAATGCTGCATGTTATCTCAATTAAGCTTATATCATTGACATGTGAATTACATCCAAGGCAAACACAAATCATGCTTAAAGCAAAAGGTAAGGAAAGGTAACACCAATCAATGTTAAAGAAATATGTATCTACCCCCAACTTAAAATGTGCATTGTCCTTAATGTTTAAAAGAAAGTGAAGCAAAACTCCCTTTGTAAGCACGAGTGTACATGTGCTGAAAAATGTGTACCACCAAGTGAATTGCAAGTCATTCTTCTTGCAGAAATTCCAATCTACAATCATAGAACAAGACAACAAAAAGAAAACAACTATGGTGTACCCTAAAGATTTCCACCATATGTTAGGTTAGCACATAAAATGTAGAAAAAAAATCACTAAAATGAGAAAAAGAAAATAACGAAATATAAACTAAAGAAAAGGGAAAATAAGGGACAAATCCCAAAATTTTTCCTCTAAATTCTCATCATCATCTGCATTCCCTTCACTCTCTTCACCTGCCTCGAGAAGTGGATCAAAAGATGAACCCGGATAAGGTGGTATAGTAAGAAAATGAACCATATTACAACCAGTAGCGGAGGCAAGGTGTTGGTACATCTGACCAAAGGAGGAGTTGACCTTCTCTTGATAATCGGCTTGCCGAGCCAAAAATTGGTCTTGACGATCTAACCTAGCAATCAATACTTTCTGCTGACTCTCTATCCGCTCAAGTCACTCGGCAACAGTGAAATGCCTCCTCTCCCGGAATAAGTGGCCTGGAGATTTTAATCTGAGCTAGCTGGATATCATCAATGGGTCTTTTAGGTGGCTGAGTCTCCTCATCAGGGCTGTATTGGACTCCAGCTCAGATGCACAATTGGGTTATTAAAGAAGGAAAATATAATCCGAGCTTTTGTCTAATAGTGTGTTTAATCAAATTATATATGACTTGGCCTACATCGATAGTCATTCCCATCAAAATTGCATAGATTAACATAGCTCACTCAACAGTTAAGGCACTATAGTGTAAAGCAGGCATCATCCGTTGACATATAAAATATTACCAAGCCCTAGCAGTGGCATTGAGAGAAGTGCCGGGCAAAGTGACAGGGATATCAGCCGTCATTTTTCATGTAGTGCCCGGAATACAAAGGGTAGTGCAAATCTCTTCATAATTAATGGTGGACACATATGCATTGTATTCACTATGTTCAATGTCAGGTAAGCCATAGAAGCTATTAATGGTTGAGTTGCTAAAAGAAACTGTTCGCCCTCGTACTCTTACTTTACCATTCCTATGCTCAGGTGCATTTGCGTAAAATTCTCTAACCAAATTTGGGAGGGAGGGAGAGGGTGGTCTTGTAAATGTACCCCAATTCCTATCTAGAATCATTCTAAATAAGGTCGGATTTCCCCTCTCGATGATGTTGAATCCTCTTTTGGGAAAGGGTTTTCGACTACGCAACATACTAATATATCTCTCACTTGCCTCAAAACTCACAAATTTAGTGTCATCATACTCTTGTTGTGCTTTCCCCCTAGGTCTCTTGGTCTTAGGTTCCATTGAAATCAAATATATGTATAATATAGTAGACTTAAGGCAAAATGTAACCACTAAATGGCACAAATAAGCAATAAAATGGAAGGAAGTGGGCTTACTTGATGTACATGTTGGAGAGAAGAAAGACTACCTTCCTTTTGAAGTGTGCTTTGAGAAACCCCAAGTCTTCTTGTAACCAAACTTTAGAGAGAGAATGTAGCAAAAATAGCAAAATTAGTGAGCAATGATGGTAGAAATAAGAAAGTTTTGAGGCCAAGTGAGTGGGTAAGTAAAGATTTGTTGCAAAGTGGAGAGAGGAGGTAGTGTGCTGCTGGTTTTGTGAAAGAAGAAATGAAGAATGAGGCTGTAAAATGGCTTTTATAGCACAGAATTTAGGGTTAGCTATGTGCTGGGCTCGAGCTAGCGCTGTGCAATGCGCTGCGGTGCTGGGCCTGGCGTGCTGGGCCCGGTCCTGTGTGTTGCATTGTGCACTGTGGTGCTGGGCCTGGTTTTGTGTGCTGCGCTGTGCGCTACGATGCTGGGCCTAGCGCTGCTGAGCTCGGTTCTAGGCACCGCAGTGCACACTGGTGTCCAAAAAACTGTGTTGGTTGCCAAAAGAAAAATAAATTAAAGTTAAAAAGTAATCCTTAAAAATTTAAATTACACTAAAATAAAAACTAACAATTGAGATTGAATAAAACGTAATTAAAAATAAAACAAATAAATCGAAAGAAAAATAAATGAAAACGTACTTGTGTGGTGAAGTTAAGGGAAATAGACCGGATCCATAAGTGGAATTTCTTCTACTTTCGGGTCTTGCCTACGATTAAGATCTTGAGGCACTGTCCATTTACTTTAAAAACCCGACCATCTCTGGTATCTTCAATTTCTACCGCCCCATTTTCAAAAACATTTTTCACTATAAAAGGGTTGGTCCATCTTGACCGAAGTTTTCCAGGATGCTTATGAAGTCTAGAGTCGTATAAGAACACTCGATCATTGGGTTTAAATGTTTTCCTCAAAATGTTTTTATCATGGAATACTTTCATCTTAGCCTTATAGATTCTAGAATTTTCATAAGCATCGTTTCTTAACTCTTCTAACTCGGTCAACTGATATTTTCTAAGCTTACTCGCTTCACCCATATTAAAGTTAAAAGATTTGATGGCCCAATAAGCTCGATGCTCGAGCTCCACGGGTAAATGGTAAGGCTTTCCAAAAACAAGCCGATAATATGACATACCTAAGGGAGTTTTAAAGGCTATACGATAAGCCTAAAGCGCATTAGTTAGTCTCAACGACCAATCCTTGCGATCGGGGTTACCTGTTTTTTCTAAAATTTGTTTAATCTCCCTATTAGCAAGCTCTACTTGTCCACTAGTCTGAGGATGGTAAGCAGTAGAGATTTTATGCAATACCCCATATTTTTTTATCAAAGCTTCAAAAGAACGGTTGCAAAAATGTGTATCTCGATCACTAATTATAGCATGTGGTGTACCAAATCGAGATAACACATTTTATTTAAGGAATTTAATCACCATTCTATTATCATTGCTTCAACAAGCTGCTGCCTCTACCCACTTAGATACATAATCTATTACCACGATGATATATTGGTATCCGAAGGAAGGAGGAAAGGGTCCCATGAAATCGATGCCCCAACAATGAAAGATTTCAGTTACTAAAATAGGGTTTAAGGGCATCATTTTTCGGCGAGATACAGCTCCTAACTTTTGACACCTTTCACATGAGTGACAATAGGTGTTTGCATCTCTAAACAAGGTAGGCCAATAAAATCCACACTTTTTTTCATTGAAAAGTGGCCTCCACAAGCTTGGGAGTGACAAAATTCTAAGACACTCTCAATCTCTTCATTAGGGATGCAACGCCTTAGAATTTGGTCAGGGTAGTACTTGAAAAGATAGGGGTCATCCTAATAGATATTACATACCTCATATAAGAACTTTCCCTTATCTTGAGCACTCCAATCCATAGGTATCTCACCTGTAGCCAAAAAGTTTATGATGTGAGCAAACCATGGTAGAGAAGTAATGGATAGTAATTGCTCATCGGGAAAATTGTCCTTGATTGGCATGTCATCACAAGTGTCCCCGAATGTAAGTCTCGAGAGGTGGTCAGCTACTACATTCTCCACTCCTTTCTTATCCTTGATGGTGATATCAAATTCTTGCAAGAGGAGGATCCATCGGATTAGTCGTGCCTTAGCATCCTTCTTTGTGAGAAGATACTTGAAGGCATCATGATCTGTAAAAATAAGGATAGGCGACCCAATTAAATAAGCATGAAATTTATCTAAAGCAAATACTACAGCTAGCAATTCTTTTTCAGTTGTAGAGTAATTCATTTGAGCACTATTTAAAGTCTTACTAGCATAGTAAATGACAAAAGGTTTTCTCTCTCTTCGCTGTCCAAGAACAGCACCTACAGCGTAGTCACTAGCATCACATATGATTTCAAAAGGCAAAGTCTAATCTGGTGACTGCATTAGAGGTGCGGAAGTAAGCTTGCCGATCAGCATTTGGAATGCTTCTTGACAAGCTTCTGTCCATTCAAAAGGAGTGTCTTTAACTAGGAGGGCACTTAGAGGTCTCGAGATGTTTGAAAAATTCTGTATGAACCTCCTATAAAAACCAGTATAACCAAGGAAGGATCTCACATCCTTTATTGTCTTAGGGATAGGTAATTTAGAAATTAATTCAATCTTAGATTGATCAACCTCTATTCCTTTAGAAGAGACGATATGCCCTAAGACAATACCGGATGATACCATGAAATGGCATTTTTCCCAATTTAAAACCAATTCTTTTTCTTCACAGCGAATTAATACTCTTTCCAAATTCATTAAGCATGCTTCAAATGAAGATCCAAAAATAGTTAGGTCATCCATAAAAACCTACATGCAACTTTCAACCATGTCACTAAAAATACTCATCATGCAGCGTTGAAAAGTAGCAGGGACGTTATATAATCCAAATGGCATTCTACGAAAAGCATAGGTGCCAAAAGGACAAGTAAAAGTGGTTTTTCTTGGTCTTCTAATGCAATTTCTATTTGATAATAACTAGAATAACCATCTAGAAAACAATAAAAGGGATGACCAGCTACACGCTTAAGAATTTGATCAATAAAAGGGAGTGGGAAATGGCCTTTCCTGGTGGCAGCATTTAATTTTCTATAATCAATGCACATACGCCACCCAGTCACAAGTTTGGTAGGGACTAGCTCTCCTAGGTCATGCTTCACCATAGTGACTCTGGACTTTTTAAGGATGACTTGTGTAAGGCTTACCCACTTACTATCAGCTGTGGGATATATAATACCCGCATCTAACAGTTTCAGCACTTCATTTTTCACTACTTCTTTCATAGTGGGGTTAAGCCTACGTTGAGGGTCTCTACTAGGACTAATTCTTTCATCCAAATTTATTTTATGGGAGCAGATTAGGAGACTAATTCCCTTTAAATCAGCCATGCTCCATCCTAGGGCTGATTTGTGTGCATTTAAAGTTTGAATTAATTTCTTACCTTGGATCTCAGATAATTCAGAAGAAATAATAACAGGAAAGGTATCACCTGGACCGAGAAAGGCATGTTTTAAACCCTCAGGTAGCGGCTTCAATTCGACTTTAGGTGCTTCCATACTTGAGGGGACTTGTGTCTTGCTTCTTTCGGGCAACTCCTCAAATCTCGGTTGCCATGCCCGATTGCTATAATCCTGAGATTTGTCAAAAACAGCACAAATATTAATTATATCAGTTTTATCATCAAATAAATCAATCTTAGAATTAACAAGAAAATTCTTAAGAGGATCGTAATCATGGGCTAAGGAAAGTCCCTCATTGATGAGTGACTTAATCATGTAAAGCTGGTGGTTTTCGTCCTCATCTTCGGGCTGTTTTGCAACATTGAAAATATTCACTTCAAGGGTCATGTTGCCAAAGGACAGCTTCATAAGTCCATTCTTACAATTTATTAGAGCATTCGCAGTAGCAAGAAAAGGTCTACCCAAAATCAAAGGGATTTTAAAGTTAGCGTCAATAGCAAAAGTGGTATCAAGAATTAAGAAATCAACAAGATAGTAAAATTTATCAATTTGAATCAAAACATCCTCTACCACACCCCAAGGTACTTTGACTGAACGATCAGCTAATTTCAATACCACGCCGGTTGGTTTGATTTCTCCTAACCCCAGTTGTACGTAAATGGAGAACGGCAACAGGTTTACACTAGCTCCTAAATCTAGCAAAGCTTGCCTAACCTCATGATTTCCAATGCTGCAAGCAATGGTAGGATAGCCCGGATCTTTGTATTTTGGGGGAATTCTTTGCTCAATTAATGCACTAACTTGCTTAGTTAGGAATGTTGTTTTCTTGACATGGTGTTTCCTCTTAATTGTGCATAAATCATTGAGAACTTTTGCATAGGTAGGGACTTGTTTAATCACATGCAAAAGAGCAAAATTAAGTTTCACTTGCCTTAAGTTCTCAAGGATTTCATTATTTATTTCCAAAATTTTCTTGTTAGATTTTAAGGCTTGAGAGAATGGTGCCTTAACAGAATTTTTGGTCACTTCAGGCTCTATAGGCAGTTCGGCTTCACTACTAGTTTAACCTTTTCTCACATCCTCGGGTTTATTCATTGGTGGGATGTGTAGTGACCTACCACTTCGGGTCACAATGGCATTTACATCTTTCAAATTTTCTTGTGCCATATGTTGACCGTGAGGTATGGACTAAGCTTGGAAAGGGAACTTACCTCGCTCAGTCACACTCAAGGAGTCCATTAATTTAGATACTTGGCTCCTTATTTCTTTGTTTTCCTCAACCACTTGTGTAATTAGAGCCTCACACCTTTGGCCCCTTAATTTACATTTGTTAGCTTAAGAATTCGTTACTTTGAGTTGTTTTTCGTTGTTTTACAGGTTTATTAGCTTGGAAATGAGATTCATTAAATTGCCAGAATTGCTCGTACAGATCAGCCATTTTCGAGGATTTAACTATATTGATTCAGGAAGAACCAGGAGATGAGCCATATATGCTTGGAAAGATCCGTATGTCTATTTTCTCGGATCAATAAAATGATTTTTCTAGAGAAAGTTATGGCATTTTTAGTAGACAATGGTCAAAGAGCAAAAGCTGAAAACTGTAGTATCCCACATCGGATTGGAAACACATTGCATTTGTGATGTTTCCCTATATAAGCCCCTTTTCACTTCATCTTTAGTGTACAATTCCTGAGCCACTTTGGTGTTTACCGGTGGACGTCCGCTAGCATTCTGGTGGATCTAGAAGGCTTTGTCACCACGAGGGGAAGCGCCGCCCGTCAGCGAGTGGAATTTCTCCCATGTAAAGTTATTTATTTATTTCTTTACATTTAGTTGTTTTAGTTTAAATGTTTAGCACTTTTATTATGAATTGTAGTTTCATAGTTACGAGTGGCTAGACTCTTCAGCTAAGGTTGAAGATGAAGCCCCGCCGTTGTTTGGCGTAGTAGTTCAGATTTGCTTGTACAAATCTGACAATTTTTAGTATAAATGTTCTGTCAATTATATGAGTTAATCTTATAATTGATTGAGTTTAAATTGTCTGTTGGATATTCCTTGTGTTTCATCTGATGGATACATTGAATGCTTTTCGATTAAATTGGATTTCCTTTGTGATTTGTTGAGAGCGGATACATTGGATGCTTTTGGTTTAGTTGGGATATTCTTTGTTTTTTGTCTTATAGTTGGATTCATTGAATGTTTTGATAGGCTATATTTTTAGAACATATATGCTTAACTTCGATAGGGTGGATTTGGAAACCTTAGTGTTTTAATTATTAGTTTTTAAAAATCAATTTAGTTTAATTTTAGTTTCGTTTGCAAATTATCATTTGAAATTCGGAACTAGGTTAAAATAGAGTTAGTTTAGATTAAATTATATTTTCACAACGCAATTCCCTGTGGATTCGACCTCGCACTTGCACAACGCTATATTGTAAACGACTCGTGCACTTGCGAGTAAATTAAAACTCACAAGTTTTTGGCGCCGTTGCCGGGGAATTGTTTGGTTTGTGAAAATTTTTTGTTTGAATTGATTTTATTTTTCTACTAGTTAGTTATCAATTTAAAAAAATTTAATTTAATTTAAAAAAAATGTGGATGAATCCAGCGCCGGTTTCACAGTCTTTAAAGGACACCCTCAAGGATTTCATTAAAATGATCGGCCCGTCCCTCAATGCTGCCAACACATTCAATGCTGATAGTTGTTCCATTTGTGGTAGTCCTCTGCATTTAGCACAAAATTGTCCATCAATGTCGGCTTTTGCCGAGTATCCCATGGAAGAAATGAATGCTTTCAATGAGTGTTGTTGGCAATCAAATGGATCTTACTCTAAAACATACAATCCAGGGTGGTGAGACCACTCTAATGTTTCATGGACGCAGAACCAACTGAGGAATCAGGGAGGAGACCCTTATCATGATCACAATCAATACCCTCCCGAATTTCCTCCACCAATTCCAAGTTATAGTCACTCAGCTTATCCAGCACCATCACCCGCTTACCAAGCTGTCATTCAAGTGCCAGCATCGGTTTCACAGTCATTGGAGGACGCTTTCAATGATTTCATGAAAACGACTAGCCAATCTATGAGTGAAGCGATGAGTGCAACAATAGAAAACACCCAAGCGATTGCCACACTAGAGAGTCAAATTGATCAAATCGCAAGTTACGTGGGTGAAGGAGAGGAAGGAACGTTCCCCAGTCAAACTGATCCTAACCCAAAGGAACAGTTTGCGGTGGGAAATTTATTAACTCCTATGCACTGGTAGGAACAAGTGCAATCAATTGTCCCATTGAGGTCTAGGAGACAAGCGCACAATCAAGTGGAAGAGAACCCTGCTATACACCAAGGGCAAGAAAGTGGCAACAATGAGAAGAGAGATGCTGAGCCATCTACAGCCACACCTATTATTAATGATCTCTCTAGGTAGACTACAAGCGCCCAATAAAGAAGGGAAGTCTGAGGACATTTTGGAGGCATGCTTTGCTCAATTTGAAGACGATTTGGATTTAGATAAGTTGTTTGAGCAAGCAAATACTACTTTGGAGTCTGCTCCTCAAAAGATCAGTGAGATGGAGGAAACCACAACACCTGAACCCCCCAAGAAGGAACTTAAGCCTTTACCGAACAATCTTAAGTATAAGTTCCTAGGTCCAGCAGATTCTTTGCCTATAATTATAGCTTTAGATTTGGGTGATGCTCCAGAGGAGAAATTATTGGACGTCTTAAGAGAGCATAAGGAAGCTATAGGCTGGACTATTGAGGATGTCAAGGGAATCAACCCCTCGTTGGTAATACACACGATATAGTTGGAGGAGAATGCCAAGCCATCGAGGGAGCCACAAAGAAGGCTCAATCCTGCTATGCAAGAGGTTGTGAGGGCAAAAGATATTAAGCTGTTAGAGGCAGGGATCATTTATCCCATCTCTGATAGCAAGGGGGTGAGCCTGATTAAAGTCGTGCCCAAACGTGCTGAATTGACGGTAGTAAATAAAGACGACGAGTTGGTTCCAACTCGAGTGCAGTTAAGATGGAGAAAGTGTCTAGACTACCGTAAATTGAATGTTGCCACTAGGCTTGATCATTTTCCATTCCCATTTATTGATCAGATGGTGGAGCGCTTAGTTGGGCATGTTTACTAATATTGGGTCTGACTGAAGACGTTAAACTTAGCGCTCATGGGAGGCACCCCACAGCTTATCTTTTCTGTTTATTTATTATTTCGCATTTTTATGATTAATGTTTGTTTCCAGTATTTTTTGTTTTCCAATTTTTTTTATTTTTCAGGGACAATAGGTACTTCAGTTCAAGTTTGGGGGTATGCTATGAGCCATACCAGTCCAGATAGTTCTCCATATCTCAGGTCAACTCTTTTCATATTAGTCACACATTGGGGTCAATGTGTAATTTAAGTTTGGGGGTATAGGAGACACATCACACACTTTGTCCTAATTTGTTGTCTTTTCATCGTAAAGGTAAATGCATGCTCATGTTATTTTGAAATTTTGGTTGATCTAAAACATTTTCTGCAATGTGATGTCATTGGTGAGCTTAAAATTTTGAACACATGATCTGGTGATAAAGTTTTAAAATTTAGTTACTTACTTTAGGCATTTGAGAATTCACATGTTTGATCTTATCTAACACGAGCACATTAGCACAAATTATGTGAGGTATGACATGTGATTTTAATGTGAACGTTTCCTTGTCTTAACTGAAACTGGATGACTTGTTGGATAAACACTTTGGCATAGAAAAGCATAAAAAAAGAGAAAAATATATATAATAATAATACTACTAATGATCATCATCAATAAACTTTCCACTGAGTAACTGGACCTCTTGCCTCAGTAAGCAGTGAGTGTTCACGTCAAAATGTGGGAATTTTATTCATAATGATCATTGCAAAAATTTTCCCTGAGTAACTGGACCTCTTGCCTCAGTAAGTAGTGAGTGTTCACGTCAAAAGGTGAAAATTTTGTTTGGTAGCATTAAGGTCAGTTTAGTTTCGTAGCCTTTTTTACTCGAGTTAGTAAGTCCTTAGGGGTGTCTTTACACCTAATGCCCTAAAACCATCTGGTTTGGGAGTCATTGACTCAACACTCGCTACATGGGTCAATTAGAAAGCTTAAGGGAATTAAACATAGCAGAGTTTTTTATATAAAATTAAAAAAAAAGATAAAAACTATGCCATTTTTGTTCATTCTGATGGGAAATTTGGTGAATCTTGAGACATGGAGACCTTACACATTGGAGTTATTTGGAAGCTTCATTTTTATATGCTAATTCACTTTACACAGTGTCAGACTTGTGATGCCTTAACCTGCCTTTTGTAAGTAATTAGATTTTAACATTTCTATTCATTATGAAGATGGGTTTATCTTTTTAAGCTTGCTCATGTATGAATATCATGGTGGTGTGTGCTCCTTAAATTTTTGGATAACATGAGTGATGAACTTATCTTTATATTCTTTGTTTTTTTATTTATTATTTTATTTTGTTTTACTAAGGGACTAGCAAAATGTAAGTTTGGGGGTATTTGATGAGTGAAAAATATTGCATATTTTGGCCCCTTAATTTACATTTGTTAGCTTCAGAATTCGTTACTTTGAGTTGTTTTTCGTTGTTTTACAGGTTTATTAGCTTGGAAATGAGTTTCACTAAATTGCCAGAATTGCTCGTACAGATCAGTCATTTTCGAGGATTTAACTGTATTGATTCAGGAAGAACCAGGAGATGAGCCATATATGCTTGGAAAGATCCGGATGTATATTTTCTGAGGAATTTTACGGATCAATAAAATGATTTTTATAGAGAAAGTTATGGCATTTTTAGTAGACAAAGGTCAAAGAGCAAAAGCTGGAATCTGTAGTATCCCACATCGGATTGGAAACACATTGCACTTGTGATGTTTCCCTATATAAGCCCCTTTTCACTTCATCTTTAGTGTACAATTCCTGAGCCACTTTGGTGTTTACCGGTGGACATTCGCTAGCATTCTGGTGGATCTAGAAGGCTTTGTCATCACGAGGGGAAGCGCGGCCCGTCAGCGAGTGAAATTTCTCCCATGTAAAGTTATTTATTTATTTCTTTAAATTTAGTTGTTTTAGTTTAAATGTTTAGTACTTTTATTATGAATTGTAGTTTCATAGTTATGAGTGGCTAGACTCTTCAGCTAAGGTTGAAGATGAAGCCCCGTCGTTGTTTGGCGTAGTAGTTCAGATTTGCTTGTACAAATCTGACAATTTTTAGTATAAATTTTCTGTCAATTATTTGAGTTAATATTATAATTGATTGACTTTAAATTGTCTGTTGGATATTCCTTGTGTTTCATCTGATGGATACATTGAATGCTTTTCGATTAAATTGGATTTCCTTTGTGATTTGTTGAGAGCGGATACATTGGATGCTTTTGGTTTAGTTGGGATATTCTGTTTTTGGTCTTATAGTTGGATTCATGGAATGTTTTGATAGGCTATATTTTTAGAACATATATGTTTAACTTCGGTGGGGTGGATTTGGAAACCTTAGTGTTTTAATTATTAGTTTTTAAAAATCAATTTAGTTTAATTTTAATTTCTTTTGCAAATTATCATTTGAAATTCGGAACTAGGTTAAAATAGAGTTAGTTTAGATTAAATTATATTTTCACAACGTAATTCCCTGTGGATTCGACCTCGCACTTGCACAACGCTATATTGCAAACGACTCATGCGCTTGCGAGTAAATTAAAACTCACAACACTCGGGTTTATTCATTGGTGGGATGTGTAGTGACCTACCACTTCGGGTCACAATGGCATTTACGTCTTTCAAATTTTCTTGTGCCATATGTTGACCGTGAGGTATGGACTAAGCTTGGAAAGGGAACTTACCTCGCTCAGTCACACTCAAGGAGTCCATTAATTTAGATACTTGGCTCCTTATTTCTTTGTTTTCCTCAACCACTTGTGTAATTAGAGCCTCACACCTTTGGTTTGTCTTACCTTGTGCTTCTATAAAAGTATGTAAGGTGTCTTCTAAAGAGGTCTTAGAGGATGAGGGTGCATGATAAGGTGTTGGGTATGATCTAGGGGGTTGTGCATGCTGCTGATTTTCAGATTTCTAGCTGAAATTGAGGTGATTTCGCCACCCCAAATTATAAGTGTTAGAGAAGGGTGCTGGAGGTTTCTTGTACATGCCGAAGGCATTGCATTGTTCCTCGTACAACCCTCTCATGTCAATAAATATGGGGCAATCTTGAGCAGGATGATCAACCCCACCACACACAAAACATGATTCTAAAGGTTCGGCTTGATTAACCATATGTGTTGGTTTTTTAGTTTTTAATGCCTCTAACTCCCTAGTAAGCATCTCGACCTTGGCCATAAGATTATCCTCTTCCCTAAGATGGTAGATTCCTCCACCACTAGGGTTTCCTATAGGTCGTGACCTATTTGTGCTTTCAGTAGCACTAGGTCTAGTCCATGTGTGAGCTTTTTCAGCAAGCTCATTGAGGTACTCAATAGCCTCATCAGGGTATTTTTGCAGAAATTCACCATTACACATCATCTCTACAAATTGACGTTCTCTATAGGTAAGACCCTCATAGAAATAGCTCACTAAACGCCAATTTTCATACCCATGATGTGGAAACATACTTAACAGCTCTTTAAAATTCTCCCAAGACTGATATAAAGTCTCATTTTCCTTTTGCGCAAAGGTGGAGATTTGTCTTTTCAATGCATTAGTCTTATGTTGAGGGAAGTACTTGTTAAAAAAGACTTCGGTCATCTCATTCCATGACCTAATTAATCATGGTCTTAGCGAGTATAACCAACTCTTAGCTTTATCCTTCAAGGAGAAAGGAAAAAACTTGAGTCTCATGATATCATCAGTTGCATCTTGACTATGAAAAGTCGCAACTACTTCCTCAAATTCTCTAATGTGCACATAGGGGTTTTCGTTTTCCAAGCCATGAAAAGTAGGGGGTAATTGTATTATCCCTGTTTTAAAATCTTGATGGCGAGTGTTGGCTGGAAACATAATGCATGATGGTGTGGCTGTCCGGCTAGGGTGTAGGTAATCTCTAAGTGTCTTAGCAACATTTTCGTTAGGGTTTTCAGCCATGTTAACAAAATTTTCTATATTTTCTGTTGGGTGTACACTAGGGTGTGATCTAGGTGAGGTCTCACTAATGGACGTGAAAGGGAAAGGTATTTATAATTCGGGTCCCTTAATGAATCTCCCTCGTGAATCTCTCGGTCTAAGCATACACCAACTGAGTTTTTAAAAGTGATAAATAAAACAGAACACAACAAAATCAAAAAATCAAAACTAATAGAAAGGAACAATAGTACCGTCTTGTCTTAGAGTTGACAAAATTCCTTGTAAGTAAGCGCATTTCCCCGGCAACGGCGCCAAAATTTGATTACGCCCAAAACATACGCGGTTGTTGTAGCACGGCTTTGGGGTTTCGATTCCACAGGGAAACAAGTTAACTACAAAAGAAGGTGTGAACCATAACACAAACGATAAAGATTTAAGTGAGTAGATATGAATTTCTGGTAATGAAGTAATTGTGTAAAACAGATTGTAAAATATAATAGGAGGATAACAAGGATCCGAGAATCCTCCCTAGGTTCGTTGCCCTACACCTAACTTGATTCAGTTATTTTTATCTCGGTTGCAAGTTTCACATCCCAAACAGGCAACCGGCAATTATTCAATGAGCGCATATATAAACCCTAATATGATTGTAATGAAATATTTCTTATTTTTGATTCATGCACATGTGATCTATCCTATAGGTTTATCAAGAAACAACAATATATCTTTGTCGACAATATTGCAGTAATGGACAAACCTAAAAGCTAGATTTACCGGACTCAATTATACCCAAACAATCTTGACATAAGAGAAGCATGACTAAATTTATATCAAGGAAAAAGATACAATCCCAGAATAGATAAGATCTTATAATTAGATAAAGAAGTAAATCATGATAATGTTTGACAATAAATTCTTATTATAACTGAATCAAATAAGGGAAGGTAGGAACAACTATACCTAGGGATTCATCCCTTCGCCTTGCTTGGAAGTTAGTTAGCCATGGTGTCCATGGCTAAACACTTTTGTGGATGAGAGCTGTTGCCTTCAGTTTTATGGGTTTTCTCTTCACAACCAAGATCCCCTCTCTTAAGCCCTAAGTGTCCTATTTATAGTACAAGGGTCCAAGGGGTGTTCTTGGGTTTTAATCTAATGTTTAAAACCCTAATTAAAGTCTAACTCGAAGATACAATCCCGTGTGCGCGCTGCAGTGCTGCTTGAGGAGCACCGCGGTACTTGGCATAATCTGGCTATGCGAGCTTCTGGGCACCGATGTGCTGGCTAAGGAGCACCGTGGTGCTGGCTGTTTGTTCATAATGAGGGAGTTTCTGGGCACTGCGGTGCTGACTGAGCAGCACCGCGGTGCTGGCTGTTTACTGATTTTCTTCATGCTTTGCCTCTCCTCAGCCACTCCTATGCTTCGTCGTGCATGGAACCTTGGTGCTTTTAAACAACGATCGCTTCTTCTTCTCTTTGGACTCAAAATACCTAAAAATGTACTGGAATAAGTTAATGGCCCAATAATATTACTTAAGAGTTATCAACACATAAAAGTGCAATAAAGACCGAGAAAAGTCATAAAATGCTAACAATTAAACATCGTTGAGATGCATTTTATGGCCCTTAGCACTCTCTCAACAGTAAGGTCACTATAGTACGTAGCAGGCATCAACCTCTGACACACAAAATATTGCCAAGCCCTAGCATTGACAGTCAGAGAAGTACCGGGCAAGGTTTTAGGGATATCACCCGTCATTTTCCATGTTGTGCCCGAAATACAGAGAGTATTACAAATCTCTTCATAATCAATATTAGACACATATGCAATATACTCACTGTTTTCTATGTCAGGTAGCCCATAGAATCTATTGATAGATGTGCTGCTAAAAGAAACTATTTTTCCTCTCACCATCACCTTACCATTCCTATGCTCTTTTGCATTAGCATAGAATTCTCTAACCACATTTGTAAAGGAATGAGATGGTTGTCTTGCAAATGTACCCCAATTCCTATCAATAATCATTCTAAACAGGGTTGGGTTTCCCCTCTATGTTATAGTGAATCCTCTCTCAGGAATGGGTTTCCTAGCATTTATCAAGCTAACATATCTCTCACTAGCCTTAAAACTGACAAATTTGCTCTCATCATACTCTTGAGGTTGTTTCTCCCTTGGTCTCTTAGTTTTAGGGGAGATAGGAGCTTAAATATTCATATTTAAGCCCCTTAATTTACATTTGTTAAGCTCCTAGTTTGAGTATTTTATTCCATTTTACTTCTTTTTTATGTTTTCTATGTTTTTATAGGTTTTTGGAAGAAATGAAGCATTTTGGAACTCAAAGAGCAAAAATTGGAACTGGGAGCTGTAGAAGAGTGTGATTGAGCACAGTGCTTGGTGCGATTGAGCGCACAAGCACTCGTGCGCACAAGGAGAAAGCTCAAGTGCAACCTTGCGCTCGAGCGCAAACTCATGCGATCAAGCGCACACGCATCAGTAAAACATCAAAACAACAGTTCCTATTTTGGAAATTAGGGTTTCCAAGTGTCCTTAGAACCCTATAAATAGACTTGTAAAACACAAAAACAGTATCTCCCTTTTTAGTTTTAGTTTTAGGTCGGGAGGCCAGAGGCTAGAGGGGATTCTACGAAGAATTGACGACTCTTCAATAGAGCTCTCTCGGGTTTCTTCTTTCCTTTATTTTATCATGTGTAACTAAACCTTAGTAAGGGCTTGGTTGAAGCCCTAATTATGTTTATCCAATAATTCAGTATTGGTGCCTTTGCAATATTTATGTTGTGATTCTTAATTTGATTAATGCTTGTGTTTATTTAAATTCCTTATATGTGTGTGTCTGATCAACGTATGCATGTGGTATGGATTAGTTAGTTGAATCAATTTGGATGACCGAGTCCTGGGTTCAACAATGGTAACAAAAGATATCCACACTGGATTCTTGGTTTAATCAACATGGGAAACCAGGAGTGGCCCTAGGTCCCGTGTGGTTGTCGATTTCCACAGATCCTATGCTCTCTTAAGGAACAACTTAGTATACACCATGCTGAATCCCTTAAGAGAGAGAAGAGTTAGAGTATACACCATGCCTAACCTTTGCTTAGGGAAATCAATAGCTTAAGTAGTGGACCAAGCCCTTAGGTTGACAACCAGTAGGTATTCATAGCATGAGTAGAGCATTGGCATATTGTCTTGTTGGGGTAGCATGATTAGTGGTGGATACCAAGTCCCTACACCTTTATCATTATTATCTAAACCCAATATTTATTTCTATCTATTTTTACTTTGTGAAATTAATTCTAAATTGAAATTTACCAATCCCTGTGGAAATGATCTTGCACTTGCACACTATGCTACTATTGACCTTGTGCACTTGCAAGTAAAACAAGTACGATTATTTGCATATTTATTTAGGTAGATAATTGTCCAAAAAATTTTTGGCGCCGTTGCCAGGGATTGCACTTAAATTTCTTTTTAGAATTACTTTTCATTTAGTTTAATAATTATTTCCTTTTCATTCTATTTTTATTTTTGTCAAAAATCTCAAAAATTTTAAGTTTCTGTTTTCATCTTATTTTTATTTTACAACCCTAATCGAATTCTTTTTGTTTTCTGTTTCAGGCACTCAAGAAGAGCTTTCTATGCCACTTGCGATCAAGTGCACCCTCCTGTGTGATCGAGCGTAATTGAGGCAGAAAGTTACTCGAGCAGCAGTGTTTGACTGTTGCACTTAAATGACTACCATCGATTCATACACGGGCTTCGATCCAAGCATCCAACGTTCTTCCCCCTCGATACCGAGCTTGAGCGAATGATCCGAAAAAGGCTTAGAGACAACTTGGAAGAGGTAGAAGAAGGAATTGAGGAAGAAGTACCAATGACAGAACAAATCGACAATCAGCAACCACCTGAGCGGAGGCCGATGAAGCAATCCTTCATCCCACAGAACCTCGATCAACCATCATGCATTACGTATCAACCTGAAGCGGAAAGAAACTACTACATATCTCCGCAGATACTTAGTGCACTGACTCACTTTAGGGGTACACCTAATGAGGACCCACACTTGCACCTTCGAGAGTTCTTCGATCTTTGCAAGTTCCAGGACATCCAAGGCTTAGACTCAGAAGGAATAAGGTTAATTCTTTTCCCTTTCTCCTTAAAAGATAATGCTAAACTATGGTAAAATTCTTTGCCTGCAGTTTCTGTCCACACATGGGAGGAGTTAGCTAGCAAATTCTTAAGGAAGTTTTTCCCAGCCCAAAATATGAGGCAAATAAGAATGGAAATTCAGTCCTTCCAACAAAAGGATGGAGATATATTTTTCGAGGCCTGGGGACACTTCAATGAGCTGCTACTCAAATGCCCACACCACAACCTACCTCAAGACATATTGGTACAAGCTTTCTAAGAAGGTTTGAGTGATACTAACAAAAATATTACGGATTCAGGTTATGGAGGAGTACTGATGGAGAAAAGTAGCGAAGAAGCGATGGAACTCTTCGAAACCCTAAGTGAACACACTCAACAGTTCTCCTCTCGAGGAAGACATGTAACCAAAAGTAAGGGTATATATGAGGTAAATTTAAATGGAGGATCGTCTACTCAGATAGCTACTATAGAGAGGAAACTAGACCTGTTGGTTAAAGCCATGGCTGCTCAGAATGCCTCACATAACCCACCAGCTACACCACTCCAGGTATGTGCTATTTGTTCCCAATTTGATCATAATACTGATGCGTGTCCCTTGTATTCATCTGCAGATCATGAGCAAGCAAACTTTGTGGGATCAAACAACTATCCGCCAAAGAACAATCCTTATGCAAACACCTATAACCCTGGATGGCGGAATCACCCAAATTTCTCTTGGAGCAACAATCAGCTCCTGAGACAAAGAAGAGTGACCTCAAAAGTCTTGTGAGGCAATTGACAACTCAGCAACAACAACTAATGACTTCACATGAACAATTCATGGAAGAAACAAGGCAATTTCGGACTAAGATGAGATAAATCACTGCAAAACATGATCAAGCCATTCAAGGATTAGAGGTACAAATGGGGTAATTGGCCAAGGAACTAAGTAGTAGAAAACAAGGTGAGCTTCCCGCCCAACCAATACCTAATCCAAGAGGACATCAACAATTGAATGCTGTGACAACCCTTAGAAGTGGAAAGATCATAGGCATCGATGAGCCTGCACGAGCATCTCCTGACAAAGCATCCACCTCTAAGGTAAGTGAGATAGAAAAGGTAAATACACCTCCACTCTTCCCTCAAAGGTTAGTAACGTCTAAGAAAGAGACTAAACTGAGTGATATTTTCAAAACTTTGAAAAAGGTGGAAATAAACATTCCTTTATTGGATGCAATTAAACAAATTTCTGTGTATGCTAAGTTTTTAAAAGATTGTTGCACTAACAAAAGGAAGTTTCAGGAACATGAGACAGTAGCCCTGACTGAAGAGGTAAGTGTTGTGCTATTAAGAAAATTACCACCAAAACTAAAAGATCCAGGTAGTTTTACCATTCCTTGTAGGCTAGGTGACCAGCTATTCGAGCATGCACTATTGGATCTAGGAGCGAGTGTCAATCTGCTGCCATACAGTGTATTCGAGACACTAGGTTTGAGGGAGCTTCAACCAACCTCCATCACTTTGCAATTAGTGGACAGAAGCATCAAACAACCGAGAGGTATTCTTAAGGATGTTTTGGTAAGAGTAGGTAAATTTATTTTACCTGCTGATTTTATTGTCTCTGATATTGAAGAATGTTATATGCCATTACCACTCCCCATCATCTTAAGAAGACCATTTATGATCACTGCTGACACAAATATTAGTGTAAAAAGGGGCATTGTCACTATGAAAGTAAATGATGAGATGGAATTCACAATATTTAATACCTTAGAATCAACCAAAAATGATAATGAAAATTCTAATGTGAGCTTATTGCAAGGTATTGTTGAGAAAAGTTCTCGGGTCCATCACACTACTCTATTTGAGACCATCCCCACCCATGGTGACACAAGATTGGACATTACACCAGCGTATGATGACGTGATTAAAGACGTCAATAGAGTTATGCACCCCCTCAAAAACATACCAAAGCCTCCAAGTATATTCTCCCAATTGAACCTCCTGAACTTACTAATACTACTTTCCCCTCTTCTGTTGTCTAGGTACCAAGATTAAAGATGAAACAGCTGTCAAGGGCACTGGAACCACCTGATGTGGGCTCTAAGTGCCTCATTCAAAGAAAGTAGCACTGAAGCTACTCTAGAGAGTGCTTGAGCAATTCCCACTTGCAAAACATATAGCTCAAGCATCTCTATCGAGGTTAGTGGTACTGAGGCCACTACAAGATGGTATGGTTGTATTGTTACTAATTTTCTCCTTGTTCATTTCTTTATTTTAACCCTTTTACTATTAGCAATTTTTTATCTTGCGATCGAGCACACACCACATGCGCTCGAGCGCCCTCTTGCCCTGCACTCCATTGTGTGCGATCGCATTACACAAAGCAGTTGCGCACAAGTGCGATCGAGTGCACTTCACAAATGCGCTCGAGCGCACTCGGGGTAGAGAGGTCACGTGCATATTATAAACAGTTTCCCTTTTCTTCCCTCACTTATGCTCAATCGCACCTTTCATATTTTTCTCTTGCACTCGCCATCTCACACAGAAAAACCTAAACCTTTAATCCAGATCTTGGCACATCACCAACCCAACTCCATCCCAATTTCATCAACCACACACTACATCTCATCATCCTCTACCCAACCATACCCATTCACGAACCCAGGTAAGCTATACCCATATTTCTTGCAAACTCTACATCAATTGTTATATTATACGCACACACACATTTTTGAATTACATTTCATTCACTGAATTGCATCTTCATTCACTGAGTAATCATATTTAAAAATTTCCAGGAGGTTGGGCTATCATCGGTATAAATTCTATAGCTTCAAAGTTCTCGTTGCACATAAGCTGTTCGATATATTGTCTGAGACAGTGCGATCGAGCACTAAGTTTTCGCAATCGAGCACCTATCACTTGATGCATTGCGATTGAGCGCATATGCCCCTTGCGATTGAGTGCATGTACACCAGAAGCTACACTCCAACGCCTAACCAAGTAGTCTGCACCACCTGATGACCAGCAATGAGAGAATACTCTGTCTGGCTGAAGACGTAAAACTTAGCGCTCATGGGAGGCACCCCAAAGCATTTCCTTTTCATTATAGTATTTTTGTTTTATTTATGTTTATATTTACATGTTTATTATCCATATTTCTTGTTTTCCAGCACAATGTTTATTTTTCTTTGTCAAGAACTTAGTGCGTGCATCCAGTTCAAGTTTGGGAGCGTGTACAAGCAATACAAGCAATCTATTTCTCCATCTCCCATGTCAGATCTTTTCATGCCACACACACATTGGGGACAATGTGTATATTAAGTTTGGGGGTAGTGGGAGACACATGCACACACTTGAAAAGCATGCACACACTAGGTCCTAGCTTTGTTTTTTTTTTAGAAAAGATAAATGCAGGATCATTTTGTGATAAAAATTTTGGTTGATTTAAAAATATGATAAAATTTCATTAGTAAGCTTAAAATCTAGAACATATAGTCTTTTAAATAGGAAATTCAAAAGTTTAGTTACCTACCTCAAGGCACTTAAGAATTCATGAGTTTGACCCTGATCTAACACGAGCATATTAGCACGCATTTGTGTGGGGTATGACATATAATTCTTATGGATATGTTTCCATGACCTAACTGTAATCGAAGAGCTTGTTAAAAGAACACTTTGGCATAAGAAAAATAAAAAAAAAATGTCCATCATGCAAAAAGAGAATAAAAAGCTTCTATTGATTATTAAAAACTTTCCACTGAGTCACTGGACCTCTTGCCTCAGTAAGCAGTGAGTGTTCACGTCAAAAGGTGGGAATTAAGCATTTAGTGATGATAATAAAAATTTTCACTGAGTAACTGGGCCTCTTGCCTCAGCAAGCAGTGAGTGTTCACGTCAAAAGGTGGAAATTTCACTTAGAAACATTAAGACCTCTTAGTTCCGTAGCCTTTTTTACTCGAGTTAGTAAGTCCTTAGGGGTGTCTTTACATCTAATTCCCTAAAACCATATGGTTTGGGAGTCATTGGCTAAACGCTTGTTACAAGGGTCAATTAGAAAGCTTAATGGAACTCAACATGGCAAAAATCTCATGATAAAAGAAAAAGAAAAGAAGCAAGCGTTATACCATTTTAGTTCTTTTTGATAAGGAATTCGATGAAGGTTTGGGCACCGAAACACTATACATCAAAATTATTTGGAAGCCCCATCTTATATGTACTAATTCATCACATATAAATCAAACTGGCGATGCCTTAAGCCAGCCTTAGGTAAGTAACACGAGCTTTTAAAGACCCTTATTCAATACAAAAATGTGTTTTTATTATAAGCTTACTCGTGAACGGTCATCATGGTTTTATGTGCAACCCAAATTTTTGGATATCATGAAGAATGAATTTATCATAAATTTTGTTTTGACATAGTCTTTTAGTTTTGTATTTCTAAGGGACTAGCAATATGTAAGTTTGGGGGTGTGATAGGGGCTTAAATACATATTTAAGCCCCTTAATTTACATTTGTTAAGCTCTTAGTTTGCGTATTTTATTCCATTTTACTTCCTTTTTGTGTTTTCTGTGTTTTTATAGGTTTTTGGAAGAAATGAAGCATTTTGGAACTCAAAGAGCAAAAATTGGAACTGGGAGCTGCAGAAGAGTGCGATCGAGCACAGTGCTTGGTGCAATCGAGTGCACAAGCACTCGTGCGCACAAGGAGAAGGCTCGAGTTGCGCTCGAGCGCAAACTCAAGCAATCGAGCGCACACACATCAGTAAAACATCAAAACGACAGTTCCTATTTTGGAAAGTAGGGTCAGAGACCTGTTTTGGAAATTAGGGTTTTCAAGTGTCCTTATAACCCTATAAATAGACTTGTAAAATACAGAAACAGTATCTCCCTTTTTAGTTTTAGTTTTAGGTCGGGAGGCCGGAGGCCAGAGGGGATTCTACGAAGAATTGAAGACTCTTCAATGGAGCTCTCTCGGGTTTCTTCTTTCCTTTATTTTATTATGTGTAACTAAACCTTAGTAAGGGCTTGGTTGAAGCCCCAATTATGTTTAACCAATAATTCAGTATTGGCACCTTTGCAATATTTATGTTGTGATTCTTAATTTGATTAATGCCTATGTTTATTTAAATTCCTCATATATGTGTGTCTGATCAACGTATGCATGTGGTATGGATTAGTTAGTTGAATCAATTTGGATGACCGAATCCTGGGTTCAATAATAGTAACAAAAGATATCCACACCGGATTCTTGGGTTAATCAACATGGGAAACCAAGAGTGAACCAAGCCCTAGGTCCAGTGTGGTTGTCGATTTCCACAGATCCTATGCTCTCTTAAGGAACAACTTAGTATACACCATGCTGAATCCGTTAAGAGAGAAGAATTAGAGTATACACCATGCCTAACTCGATGCTTAGGGAAATCAATAGCTTAAGGAGTGGACCAAGCCCTTAGGTTGACAACCAGTAGGTATTCATAGCATGAGTAGAGCATTGGCATATTGTCTTGTTGGGGTAGCATGATTAGTGGTGGATACCAAGTCCCTACACCTTTATCATTATTATCTAAACCCAATATTTATTTCTATCTATTTTTACTTCGTGAAATTATTTTTAAATCGAAATTCACTAATCCCTGTGGAAATGATCTCGCACTTGCACACTATACTACTATTGACCTTGTGCACTTGCAAGTAAAATAAGTACGATTATTTGCATATTTATTTAGGTAGATAATCGTCCAACAAGGGGCCATTTCAATCAAATGTATAGAACAACATAACTAATTCAAAAACAACCACCCAAATAGCACAAATGCACAACAAAAAGAAGAAATTGATCTTTCTTGATGCCCAAAGTTGGAGAGAAGAAAGAATACCCACCAACTTGAAATCTTCTTTAAAAAAATCCCAAAATCTTCTTAGAGCCAAACTTTTTGGAGAAATTTTCAACAAAATCTGCAATATGAGTGCGAAGTCCTTCAAGAAATGATGTTAGAATCAAGAAATAGTGAGAAAAAGATGAATGGGTAAGTGAGGGTTTGGAGAGAGGATGAGAGAGAAATGAGTGTGTTGCATTTTCTCAAAGTGGAAATGAAGAACAAAACTGCAAAAAGGGTTTTTAAAGTGTGCAGAAACAGGTGGCAGCTGGCACCGTGGCTTAGCTGAGGGGGCGCCGCGGCTTAAAGGTGTAAGCGCAAATTTTACGTTGTTGTGCGCTGCGGCATGAGGGAGTCTGGGCGTGGCACGCTCTCATGCTGGACACTGTGGACTGAGGTGCTGTGGGCCTAGGTGCGGCCTGGGCGATCTGGGCCTGCTGGGCGAGGCGCTGTGGGCCGAGGCGCAAATGGGCTTGTTTCTGGTTCTAAAAAGAAAAACTTGTTTGTGCAAAATAAAATTAATAAAAATTACTCTTAAAATAAAAATTAGATTAAATTAAACTAAAATTTAAAATTGAAATAAACTTAATTAAAAACAAAACAAATCAAAAAAATCAAAACAAAAATAAATAAAAACATACCTGTGTGGTGCGGTTAAGGTGAATAGACCGGATCCATAAGTGGAATGTCTTCCACTTTCGGATCTTGCCTATCGATTAAGATTTTAAGGTGTTGACCATTTACTTTAAAGATCCAGCCATCTTTAGTATCCTCCATTTCTATCACTCCATTTGCAAAAACATTTTTTACTACAAAAGGGTCAGTCCACCTCAACTAAAGTTTTCCCGGGTGCTTATGGAGTCTAGAATCATATAAGAACACCCGATCATTAGGCTTAAATGTTTTTCTCAAAATTTTGTTATCATGAAACACTTTCATTTTAGCCTTATATATTCTAGAGTTCTCATAAGCATCATTTCTCAACTCCTTTAGCTCGGTCAACTGAAATTTTCTAAGCTTACCTATTTCTCCCATGTCAAAGTTGAAATGCTTGATGGCCCAATAAGCTCGATGCTCGAGCTCTACAGATAAGTAGCAAAGCTTTCCAAAAACAAGCCTATAAGGTGACATACCTAAGGGAGTTTTGAAAGCTGTACGGTAAGCCCGAAGCGCATCAACTAGTCTCAAAGACCAATCTTTGCGATCCGGGTTGATCATTTTTTCTAAAATTTGCTTAATTTTTGTGTTTGCAAGTTCTACCTATCTACTTGTCTGAGGGTGGTAGGTAGTAAAGATCTTATGTAACACCCCATATTTTCTCATCAAAGCTTCAAAAGAACGGTTGCAAAAATGCGTACCTCGATCACTAATTATAGCACGTGGTGTACCAAATCGAGATAACACATTTTTTTTGAGAAATATAATTACCTTCCTATTATCATTGCTTCTGCAAGCTGCTGCCTCTAACCATTTTGACACATAATCTATTGCCACAATGATATAATGATATCCGAAAGAAGGAGAAAATGGTCCCATAAAATCAATGCCCCAATAATCAAAGATTTCAATCACTAAAATTGGGTTTAAGGGCATCATATTACGACGAGACACGGCTCCTAACTTCTAACACTTTTCACATGAGTGACAATAGATATTTGTATCTTTAAATAAGGTGGGCCAATAAAATCCACACTGTAGAATTTTTGCAGCGGTTTTTTTTCATTGAAAAGTGGCCCCCACAAGCTTGGGAGTGACAAAATTCCAAGACACTGGCAATCTCTTCATTAGGGATGCAATGCCTTAAAATTTGGTCAGGGCAGTATTTGAAAAGACAAGGGTCATCCAAAAAAAATTATGTACCTCATTCATGAACTTCTTTTTGTCCTAAGCGTCCCAATCCATTAGTCTCTCACCAGCAGCCAAATAATTCACGATATGAGCAAACCATGGTAGAGAAGTAATAGAGAGTAAATGCTTATCGAGAAAATCATTGCTGATTTGCTTTTCATTAGAGGTGTCCTCAAATGTGAGGCTCAAGAGATGGTCAGCCACTACGTTCTCTACTCCTTTCTTATCTTTGATGATGATGTCAAATTCTTGCAAAAGTAAGATCCACCATATTAGTCGTGTCTTAGCATCCTTCTTTGTAAGAAGGTACTTAAGTGCTACATGATCTATGAAAATAAGAATAGGAGACTAATCAAATAAGCACAAAACTTGTCCAAAGCAAACACTACAGCTAGCAATTCTTTTTCAGTGGTGGAGTAATCCATCTGAGCACTATTTAGAGTTTTACTAGCATAGTAAATGACAAAAAGCTTCCCCTCCCTTTGCTGTCCAAGAACAGCACCTACAGCAAAGTTACTAGCATCACACATGATCTCAGAAGGTAAAGTCCAATCAGGTGACTACATTATGGGTGCTGAAGTAAGCTTGCCAATCAGTATTTTAAATGCCTCTTAACAAGCTTGTGTCCACTCAAATGGGGCATCTTTAACTAGGAGGGCATATAGTGGTCTGGATATGGTGGAAAAATTTTGTATGAACCTCCTATAAAAACCCGCATAACCAAGAAACGATCTCACATCCTTTACTATCTTAGGTGTAGGCAACTTAGAGATTAATTCAATCTTAGATTGGTCAGCCTCTATCCCCATAGAAGAAACAATATGCCTTAAGACAATACCTGAAGGTACCATGAAGTGGCATTTTTTCCAATTTAAAACTAATTCCTTCTCCTCACAACGAATCAATACTCTCTCTAAATTCAATAAGCATGCATCAAATGAAGATCCAAAAATAGTCAAGTCATCCATTAAAATTTCCATGTAATTTTCAACCATGTCACTAAAAATGCTCATCATGCAACGCTAAAAAGTAGCAGGTGCAATACACAATCCAAATGGCATTCTACGAAAAGCATAAGTACCAAAAGGATAAGTGAAAGTGGTTTTATCGTGGTCTTCTAATGTAATTTCAATTTGATAATAACTAGAATAACCATCCAAGAAACAATAAAAAGGATGACCAGCTACACGCTCAAGATTTTGATCAATAAAAGGGAGTGGGAAATGGTCTTTCCGGGTGGCAGCATTTAATTTTCTGTAATCAATGCACATTCACCACCCAGTCACAAGTTTTGTAGGGACTAACTCTCCTAGGTCATTCTTCACCACAATGACACCTGACTTTTTAGGAACGACCTGTGTAGGACTTACCCATTTACTATCAGCTATGGGATATATAATTTCCGCATCTAATAGTTTCAACACTTCATTTTTCACCACTTTTTTCATAGTGGGATTAAGCCTACGTTGTGGGTCTCAATGAGGGATAGTTCTTTCATCCAAATTAATTTTATGAGAACAGACCAGGGGATTAACACCTTTTAAATCAGCCATGCTCCAACCTAAGGCTGATTTATGTTCATTTAGGGTCCGAATTAATTTCTTACCTTGAGACTTAGATAATTCATATGAGATAATAACAGAAAAAGTATCACCTGAACTGAGGAAAACATGCTTTAAACCCTTAGGCAGAGCTTCAATTCAACTTTGGGCACTTTCACACTTCAGGGAATTTGTTTCTTGCTCCTCTCAGGCAACTCCTCAAACTTTGGCTGCCATACCTGAGTGCCATAATCCTAAGATTAATCAAAAATAGCACAAATATCAATTTCATCAGATTTATCATTGATAGAATCAAACTCAGAATCAACAAGAAAATACTCAAGATGATCAAAATCATGAGCTATAGAAACTCCCCTATCGATGAGTGACTCGATCATGTATAACTGGTGGCTCTCGTCATCATCTTCTGGCTGTTTTGCAACATTAAAGATGTTCACCTCGAGGGTTTTATTTCCAAATGACAGCTTTATGAGCCCATTCCTGCAATTAATAAGAGCATTTGCAGTGGCAAGGAAAGACCTACCCAAAATCAAAGGAATTTTAGAGATTGTTTCAACAGCAGAGGTAGTGTCAAGGATTAGGAAATCAACAGGATAATAAAATTTATCAATTTGAATTGGAACATCCTCTACCACCACCCGGGGTACTTTGACTGAACGGTCAGCTAATTGCAATACCACAGCGGTTAGTTTGATTTCTCCCAACCCCAACTGCAAATAAATATAAAATAGCATCATATTTACACTAGCTCCTAAATCTAGCAATGTTTGTCCAACCTCATGATTTCCAATACTACATGCAATGGTTGGAAAACCAAGATCCTTGTATTTGGGAGGAATCCTCTGCTCAATTAGAGCACTAACTTACTCTGTCACGAACGTTGTTTTCTTCACATGGTGCTTCCTCTTAACTGTACACAAATCCTTGAGAACTTTTGCATAAATAGGAACTTGTTTAATCACATGCAAAAGGGAAAGATTAATTTTTACTTGCCTCAGATTCTCTAGGATTTCATTGTTTAGGTCCAGAGTTTTCTTGTTTGATTTTAAAGCTTGAGGGAATGGTGCCCTAACAGGACTTTTGGTAACCTCAAGGTCCTTGGGCAGCTCAGTATCACTACTACCTTGACCCTTTTCCATATCCTCTTATTTGTTCATTGTTGGGATGTGTAATGTCTTACCACTTCGTGTCATAATGGCATTCACATCTTTTAGATTTGCTTGTGCCATGTATTGACCATAGGGTGTGGACTGAGCTTGAGAAGGGAACTTCCCTCGCTCATAGATTATGTGTCAAAATGGGTAGAGGCAGTAGCTTGTAGGAGCAATGTTAATTGGACAGTAATTAAATTTCTCAAAGAAAAGGTGTTATCTCGATTTGGTACACCACGTGCTATCATTAGTGACCGGGGTACGCATTTTTGCAATCGTTCTTTTGAAGCTTTGATGAAAAAATATGGGGTGGTGCATAAAATATCTACTGCCTACCACCCCCAGACAAGTGGACAGGTAGAACTTGCAAATAGGGAAATTAAGCAAATTTTTTAAAAAAAATGGTCAACTCGGATCCCAAAGATTGGTCTTTGAGACTAGTTGATGCGCTTTGGGCCTACCGTACAGCTTTCAAAACTCCCTTAGGTATGTCACCTTATAGGCTTGTTTTTGGAATGCCTTGCCACTTACCTGTGGAGCTCAAGCATCGAGCTTATTGGGCCATCAAGATTTGATATGAGAAAAGCAGGTAAGCTTAGAAAATTTCAGTTGACCGAGTTAGAGGAGTTGAGAAATGATGCTTATGAGAACTCTAGAATCTATAAAGCTAAAATGAAGGTGTTTCATGATAAAAATATTTTAATAAAAACATTTAAGCCTAATGATCGAGTATTTTTCTATGATTCTAGACTCCATAAGCACCCAGGAAACTTCGGTCTAGGTGGACCAGCCCTTTTGTAGTGAAGAATGTTTTTACAAATGGGGTGGTAGAAATAGAGGACCCTAGGGATGGTTAGATCTTCAAAGTAAATGGTCAACGCTTTAAAGTATTAATTGATAGGCAAGGTCCGGAAGTAGAAGACATTCCACTTATGGATCCAGTCTATCAACCTTGACCACACAATGTAGGGACAATGTGTGCATCATTCCAAGTTTGGGGGTATGCTATGAGCTATGTCAGTCCAGCTAGTTCTCCATCTCCCATGTCAGCTCTTTACATGTTATTCACACATTGGGGACACTGTATACTTTAAGTTTGGGGATATGGGAGACTGATTATACCTAAAGTATAACGCGGTAATTGTAGCACAACTTTGGGGTGTCGATTCCACAGGGAAAAGCGATCTACAAAGGAGAAGTGCAAACCTTAACACGAACGGTAATAATCAAGTAAGAAGATATGAATGATGAAGTAATTGTGTAAATAGATTGAAATATATGATAAAGGAACAACAAGGTTCCGGGAATCCTCCCTAGGTTCGTTGCCTTATTCTAATCTTGATTCAGTTGTTTTATCTCGATTGCAAGTTTCACGTCCCAAACAAGCAATCGGCAAATATTCAACTAAAGCACATATAAATCCGAATGTAATTGATATGAATTATTCTTACTTTCGATTTAAGCACACATGATCTATCCTATAGGTTTATCAAGAAATGACAATATATCTTAACGACAATATCACAATAATGGACAAACCTAAAAGATAAGTCTACCGGACTCAATCACGTCCAATAATCTTGATATAAGAAGAGCATGACTAGACTTATATCAAAGATAAAGATACAATCACTGGATTAAGAGAAAATCCTTTAATTAGATAAAAGAGTAACACATAACAATATTTTGACAATAAATCTCAACTACAACTGAATCAATAAAGGAAAATAAGAACTACACCTAGGGATTCATCCCTTCGCCTTACTTGGAGATTAGTTCACCATGAAGTTCATGGTTGAACACTTTGATGGAGGAGAATGTGGTAGCCTTCTTAAGTTTTTCAGACTTCAAAAGATGTTTTATCTCAAACCCTAAGTGATCTATATATAATACAATGGGTACAAGGGTGTTTTAAGGTTTAAATACTCATTAAAGTCCTAATTAGGTCATAACTCAGAGAAGGGGGACCGTGTGTGCGTTGTGGCTCTCTTTTCCTTGCGCCGCGGCCCTCCCTGATCTTTAGCTGGAGGACCTTCTGGGCATTACAGCCCTACCTAGTCCAGGCCGCGGCTCTGGTTGATGGTCTTCTTGGGTCTTTTAGATTAGCTTCTGGAGGCCGCGGCCCTCACTAGTCCAAGCCGCGGCTCTCATTGGTTGGTGGACGTTCTCTTTATTTTATCCTTCCACAACCACTCTTTCACCTTGATATGCATGGAATCTTAGTGCTTCAAGCAGTGATAGTTTTTTCATCTCTTTTAAACTTAAAGTACCTGAAAATGCACCGAAATAGATCAATGATCCAAGAATGACACTTTAGAGTTGTTAACATATAAAAGTGCAATTAAAACCTAGATCAACCCTAAAATGCTAACAATTAAGTATAGTTAAGATACATTTTATACTCTCATCACAACCCCCAACTAGCTTATTGCTAGTCCCTAGTAATTCGAGCAAAAACAAGAGATGAATTCTACGGTAGGAATCAAAACAAGGTAAAGCAATGTTAGTGTTAAACTATGAGCAATTCACTTTTTTGTCTCAGAAATCGCATATAACACACAGCACATAGAATCATTAAATATCACCTAAGTCCCAAAGTAATCCAAACATCAATCTTAAAATTGTCATCGACTCTTAACATCCATCTTACCACAATCCATTAATCCGAACACCCGGATGATTTTATGCATAACATTCATGAATACAAGTCTTGGCATCTAAAAACATAATAAATTGCGTGACATCAATCACAAATCAAGCTCCATGGGCTTATTTTTCAAATCACTCTCCACTATTGTAGAAAAGTCACACTACATTGGATCAATAGGTCTTTAATAAGCTTGTAACGTTAGGCTAAGGTAAAGGTTAAGAAAGAACGAAAAGGATTCAACCAATGAAAGAACTTAATCTCTTAGTTTTAAACACAACCTTATTTTAAGCATTGGATAACCTTACTTTAACACCCAACTCTTTCAACTAATTTTTTATAAGAGCATATCTCTCGACAAGTCACCACTTTTCTTTTCTTTTCTTTTCTTCTTTGCCATATTTCACTTCACTTTTTCTTCTCTCCTTTTTTTTCTTTTATTTTCTTTTCTTTTCTTTTCTTTTCTATTTTGGCATAAGACCATTCACTTTATTTTTTCATTTTTTTTTACTTTTTACACAACCCCTAACTTATCTCCTTTAATGTACTTGGGTTATGGTAGTAATATATATTTTTTTTTCATACTTCTATCCTTACTCCTTTTAAGTGCTTCTCAACAAATGTGTATAACTAAGTTCTTTCAAAAGAAAGGTAAGGATAAAATATTTTTAGGCTTATAAAGGTGAGTAAATGGGCTATTGAAAGAACCAAGGCTCAAATTCTTTTTCAAGAAAAAGGCTCAAACAGGTGACTAGCGATAAATATAGCAATGGTAAGTTTGAAAGGCTCAAACGGTTCAAAAATGGCCTATATCATATCCTAAGTAATGTACATTCTAGGAATTTGCCTCAAGTGATTATCAAATAAGTTCTAGAGCTTGTCGAGACTACAAAAGTATTCACAAACAATCACACATAAAACTTCTCTAAATGTTTTAGACTAATCATACAATTTTACCGTAAACTAGAGTCTCAAACCAAATGAAGATTGATACTTAAATTATTCTCAAACCGAAGCAAGATTTAACTTTTTCTACACGCTATATGCTATCTTAATTAAGTTCATATCATTGACATGTGAATTAACTCTAAGGCTAACACAAAGCATGCTAAAAACAAATAAGAAGGGAAAGTAACACCAAGCAGTTCAATGAAAAAAAATATGTTTCCTCCACCCCCAACTTAAGAATTGCATTGTCCTCAATGTTAAAGATAAAGTAAAGGAAACTCTCTTTGTAAGCAAAAGTGCACACAAGCTGAAAATTGTGCACCATCATATGAACTGCAAGCCATTCTTCTTGCTGAAATTTTGATCTACAACATAGAACAACACAACAAAAAGAAAGCAACTGCGGTGTACTATTAAGATTCCCACCGTATGTTAGGTTAGCACATGAAATGGAAAGAAATAAATAAAAATGAAAAGAAAGTATGAAAAAGAAAATAACGAAAAGGAAAAGAAAAAAAATGTTAGTACAATCATCTGATAATAAATAAAATAAAATAAAAGGAAACAAACAAGATAAAACCCAAAACTAATCCTCTAAGTCTTCATCCTCTTCTTCATTCTCTTCATCTTCCTCTGGAGGTGGATCAAAAGATGAACCCAGATAGGGTGGCAAAATGGGAAAGTGATCCATGTCACAACCAGTGGCGGAGGTAAGGTGTTGGTACATCTGACCAAAAGAAGAGTACACCCCTGCTTGATAATTAGCTTACCTAGCCAAGAAACATTCCTGACAATCAAATCTATCATGCAAAAGTTTTTTATGCTTGTCAAAACGAATCTCTAAAAGCTCAAGGCGCTCTGCAACAGTGAAATGCCTAAGGGGAGGAGGGGCTACAATCACTGCTCTCTCTCCCGGAACTGGTGGCCTTGAGGCTTTAATTTGATTGAGCATGCCATCATCTATGGGCTTCTTTGGTTGCTGGGCATCCTCATCAGGACTATACTGAACTCTGACTTGGATGCATAATTGGGTAATTAAGGAAGGGAAGTACAATCCAAGCTTTTGTTGTATCGTGTGTATGATAGAATTAAATATGATCTGGCCCACATCAATAGTCATGCCCATCAAAATAGAATAAATAAGCATAACTCTCTCAACAGTAAGGTCACTATAATGCATGGCAGGCATCAATCTCTAACATACAAAATATTGCCAAGCTCGAGCATTGACAGTCAGAGAAGTACTGGGCAAGGTAATAGGGGTATCACCCATCATTTTCCATGTAGTGCCTAAAAAACAAAGAGTATTGCAAATCTTGTCATAATTAATATTAGATGCATATGCAATATACTCGCTATTTTCTATGTCAGGTAGCCCATAGAATCTATTTATAGATGTGTTGCTAAAAGAAACTATTTTGCCTCTCACCCTCACCTTACCATTCTTATGTTCGTCTACATTAGCGTAGAATTCTCTAACCACATTTGTGAGGTAATGAGATGGTTATCTAGCAAATGTACCCCAATGCCTATTAATGATCATTCTAAACAGGGTGGGGTTTGCTCTCTCTATTATATTGAATCCTCTATCAGGAATGGGTTTTCTAGTGTGCATCATCCTAACATATCTCTCACTAGCCTCAAAACTAACAAATTTGCTCTCATCATACTCTTGAGCTTGTTTCTTCTTTGGCCTCTTAGTCTTAGGGGCCATTTGAATCAAATATATAGAACAATAGTACTAATTCAAAATTAACCACCCAAAAAGCACAAATGAACAACAAAGAGGAGAAATTGGTCTTACTTTATGCCCAAAAGTTGAGAGAAGAAAGACTACCCACCAATTTAAAATCTTTTTGAAGAACCCAAAGTCTTCTTAGAACCAAGATTTGTGGAGAAATTCCTAGCAAAATCTGCAATATTAGTGCTAAATCCTTCAAGAGATGATGTTAGAATCAAGAAATTTTGAGTAAAAGTGAACGGGTAAGTGAGGGTTTGGTGCAAGGATGAGAGAGAAATGAGTGTGCTGGGTTTTTTTTGGTAAGAGAGAAATGAAGAGGAAAGGCATAATTTAGGGATTTAAAAGGGCCAGGCTCGGGTGGGCGCCACGACTTGCTCTTGGGGGCGCCACGACTTTGGCTGAGGTGTGTGTGTGCGTTCATTCTGTGCGCTGCAGCGCGCACAGTGCTAGGCCTAGGCGCGAGGCATGGGGCGAGAAGGTAAGGCGCTGGGCATTGGGGCGTGCAAGGGACTAGGCCTAGGCGCGCACTGCTGTTGGGCTGGTGTGCGTGCTGGGCGCGGAGGCGTTGTGGGCCGGGCTTAGGCGCGTCCTGAGCCTGTTTTGGGTAAAAGCTTGTTTGTGGGCCAAATAAAACTATAAAATTAGTAAAATAAAAATAAAAATAAATGTTAAACTAAAAAAAAAATTAGATCAAGTCAAACTAGAAAAAGAACTAAAAATTAAAATTTAATTAAGAACAAAATAAACAAAACAAAAACAAAAACATACTCCGTGGTTAAGTCAAGGTGAATAAACCGGATCCATAAGTGGAATGTCTTCCACTTTCAGATCTTGCCTATCAATGAAGATTTTAAGGCGTTGACCATTTACTTTAAAGATCTGACCATCTCTAGTATCCTCAATTTCTACAACCCCATTTTCAAAAGCATTTTTCACTATGAAAGGACTGGTCCACTTCGACCGAAGTTTTCCCGGATGCTTATGGAGTCTAGAATCGTATAAGAACACTCGATCATCAAGCTTAAATGTTTTCCTCAAAATATTTATCATGAAACACTTTCATCTTTGCCTTATAGATTCTAGAGTTCTCATAAGCATCATTTTTTAACTCCTCTAACTCGGTCAACTAAAATTTTCTAAGCTTACCCGTTTCTCCTATGTCAAAATTGAAAGATTTGATGGCCCAAAAGCTCGATGCTCGAGCTCCATAGGTAAGTGGCAAGGTTTTTCAAAAACAAGCCTATAAGGTGACATACCTAAGGGAGTTTTAAAAGCTGTTCGGTAAGCCCAAAACGCATCAACTAGTCTCAAAGACCAATCCTTGTGATCCGGGTTAACCTTTTTTTTCTAAAATTTGTTTAATTTCCTTATTAGCAAGTTCTACTTGTCCACTTGTCTGAGGGTGGTAAGCAGTGAAAATCTTATGTAACACCCCATATTTTCACATTAAAGCTTCAAATGAACGGTTGCAAAAATGTGTACCTCGATCACTAATTATAGCATGTGGTGTACCAAATCGAGATAACACATTTTCTCTGAGAAATTTAATTATTGTTCTATTATCATTGCTTCGGTAAGCTGCTGCCTCTACCCATTTTGACACATAACCTATTGCCACAATGATGTATTGATATCTGAAGGAATGAGGAAATGGTCCCATAAAATCAATGCCCCAACAATCAAAGATTTCAATCACTAAAATTGGGTTTAAGGGCATCATATTACGATAAGATATGGCTCCTAACTTTTGACACTTTTCACATGAGTGACAATAGATATTTGCATCTTTAAACAAGGTGACCAATAAAATCCACACTACAAAATTTTTCCAGCGGTTTTTTTCATTGAAAAGTGGCCCCCACAAGCTTAGGAGTGACAAAATTCTAAGATGCTGGCAATCTCTTCATTAGGGATGCAATGCCTTCAAATTTGGTCAGGGCAGTACTTGAAAAGATAGGGATCATCCCAATAGAAATTACCTCATTCAAGAATTTCGTCTTGTCTTGAGCGCTCTAATCCATCGGTATCTCACCGGTAGCCAAATAATTCACAATATGAGCAAACCATGGTAGAGAAGTAACAGAGAGTAATTGCTCATCAAGAAAATCATCCTGGATTGGCATGTCGTCAGAGGTGTCTTCAAATGTGAGCCTGGATAGATGGTCAGCCACTACATTCTCTACTCCTTTCTTGTCTTTGATGGTGATGTCAAATTCTTGTAGGAGTAGGATCCACCGTATTAGTCGTGCCTTGGCATCCTTCTTTGTAAGAAGATACTTAAGGGCTGCATGATCTGTGAAGATAAGAATAGGAGAACCAATTAAATAAGCACGAAATTTGTCCAAAGTAAATACTACAGCTAGCAATTCTTTTTCAGTGGTGGAGTATTTCATTTGAGCACTATTTAGGGTTTTACTAGCATAATAAATGACAAAAGATTTTCCCTCTCTTCGCTATCCAAGAATAGCACCTACATTATAGTCACTAGCATCACACATGATTTCAAAAGGTAAATTCTAATCAGATGACTACATTATAGGTGCTGAAGTAAGCTTGCCAATTAGCATTTTAAAGGCCTCTTGACAAGCTTGAGTCCACTCAAATGGGACATCTTTAACTAGGAGGGCATATAGTGGTCTAGATATGTTGGAAAAGTTTTGTATGAACCTCTATAAAAACCAGCATGACCAGGGAAAGATCTTACATCCTTTACTGTCTTAGGTGTTGGTAGTTTAAAAATTAATTCAATCTTAGATTAATCAACCTCTATCCCCTTAGAAGAAACAATATGCCCTACATGAAATGGCATTTTTTTCCAATTTAAGACTAATTCCTTTTCCTCACAATGAATCAACACTCTTTCTAAATTCATTAAGCATGCCTCAAATGAAGATCCAAAAACAGTTAGATCATCCATAAAAACCTCCATGCAATTTTCAACCATGTCACTAAAAATGCTCATCATGGAACATTGAAAAGTGGCAGGGGCATTACATAATCTAAATGGTATTCTACGAAAAGCATAGGTGCCAAAAGGACAAGTGAAGATGGTTTTATCTTTGTCTTCTAATGCAATTTAAATTTGATAATAACCAGAATAACCATCTAAGAAACAGTAAAAAATGTGACTAGTTACACGCTCAAGAATTTGATCGATAAAGGGGAATGGGAAATGGTCTTTTCGGGTGGCAGCATTTAATTTTCTATAATCAGTGCACATGTACCACCCAGTCACAAGTTTTGTAGGGACCAACTTTCCTAGGTCATTCTTTATCACAGTGGCTCCAGACTTTTTAGGAACGACTTGTGTAGGACTTACCCATTTACTATCAGCTATAGGATATATAATTCTCGCGTCTAATAGTTTTAATACTTCATTCTTCACTATTTCTTTCATTGTGGGGTTAAGCCTATGTTGAGGGTCTCTACGAGGACTAGTCCCTTCATCCAAATTTATCTTATGAGAACAGATCATAGGACTAATACCTTTTAAATCAGCCATGCTCCAACCTAAGGTTGATTTATGTGCATTTAAGGTCCGAATTAATTTCTCACCTTAAGACTCAGATAATTCAGATGAGATAATAACTAGAAAAATATCACCTGGACCGAGGAAAGCATGCTTCAAACCCTTAGGTAGTGGCTTCAATTCAACTTTAGGTACTTCCACACATGAGGGGATTTGTTTCTCGCTTCTTTCGGGAAACTTCTTAAACTTTGGTTGCCATACTCGAGTGTCATAATCCTAAGATTTATCAAAAATAGCACAAATATTAATTATATCAGTTTTATCATTAATAGAATCGATCTCAGAATTAACAAAAAAATATTCAAGAGGATCAAAGTCATGAGCTATGGAAACTCCCTTATCGATGAGTGACTTGATCATGTATAAGTGGTGGTTCTCGTCCTCATCTTCGGGCTGTTTTGCAACATTAAAGATGTTCACTTTGAGGGTCATGTTTCCAAAGGATAGCTTCATGAGTTCATTCCTGCAATTAATTAGAGTATTTGCAGTAGTAAGGAAAGGTCTACCCAAAATCAAAGGAATTTTAGAGTTAGTGTCAACAGCAGAAGTAGTATCAAGGATTAGGAAATCAACAGGATAGTAAAATTTATCAATTTGAATTAAAACATCCTTTACCACACCCTGAGGTACTTTGACTGAACGATCAGCCAATTGCAATACCACAGTGATTGGTTTGATTTCTCCTAAACCCAGCTGCAAATAAATAGAAAATGGCATCAGGTTTACACTAGCTCCTAAATCTAGCAATGCTTGTCCAACCTCTTGATTTCCAATGCTACATGCAATGGTTGAACAGCCAGGATCCTTGTATTTTGGAGGAATTCTTTGCTCAATTAAAGCACTAACTTGTTCCGTTAGGAATGTTGTTTTCTTCACATGGTGCTTCCTCTTAATTGTACACAAATCCTTGAGAACCTTTGCATAAGTAGGAACTTGTTTAATCACATGCAAAAGTGAAAGATTCAGTTTTACTTGCCTTAGGTTCTCTAGGATTTCATTATTAAGCTCCAGATTTTTCTTGTTTGATTTTTAGGCTTGAGGAAATGGTGCCTTAACAGGGCTCTTGGTAACCTCAGGGTCCTTGGGCAGTTCTGTATCACTACTACCTTGACCCTTTTCCACATCCTCGGGTTTGTTCGTTGTTGGGATGTGTAATGACTTACCACTTCTTGTCACAATGGCATTCACATCTTTCAAATTTGCTTGTGCCATGTGTTCACCATGTGGTGTGGACTGAGCTTAGGAAGGGAACTTCCCTTGCTCATTCACACTCAAGGAGCCCATCAGTTTGGTCACTTAGCTCCTTATCTCTTTGTTCTCTTCAACAACCTATGTAATTAATGCCTCACACCTTTGGTTTGTTTTACCTTGTGCCTCAATAAAAGCATGTAAAATGTCTTCTAAAGAACTCTTAGAGGATGAGGGTGTATGATATGGTGCAGGGTATGATCTAGGGGGTTGTGCCAGTTGCTAGTTTTCAGACTTCCAGCTGAAGTTGGGGTGATTTCGCCATCCCGGATTATAGGTGTTAGAGAAGGGTGCTAGAGGTTTCTTGTACATGCTTAAGGCATTACATTGTTCCTCATACATCCCTCTCATATCTATGAATGTAGGGCACTCTTGAGCGGGATGGTCTACCCCGCCGCACACAAAACATGGTTCTGAAGATTCGGTATGATTAACCACGTGTGTTGGCTTTGAGCCTTTAGTTTTTAACGCATCTAACTCCCTAGTAAGCATTTCGGCCTTAGCTTTCAGGTTGCCTTCTTCCCTAAGATGGTATATTCTACCACCACTAGGGTTTCCTACAGGTCGTGACCTATTTGTGCTTTCAGTAGCACTAGGTCCAGTCCAAGTGTGAGCTTTTTCAACAAGCTTATTGAGGTACTCTATGGCCTCATCAGGATATTTTTGCAGAAATTCACCATTACACATCATCTCTACAAATTGACGCTCTCTATAGGTAAGTCCTTCATAAAAGTAGCTCACTAAGCGCCAACTCTCATACCCATGGTGAGGACACATACTTAATAGCTCTTTAAATTTCTCCTAAGACTGATACAAAGTCTTGTTCTCCTTTTCTACAAAGGTGGAGATTTGTCTTTTTAAAGCATTGGTCTTATGTTGAGGGAAGTATTTATTGAAGAAGACCTGAGTCATCTCATTCTATGTCCTAATAGATCGTGGTCTCAGTGAGTATAGCCAACTCTTAGCTTTATCCTTCAAAGTAAAAGAAAAAAACTTGAGTCTCACGATATCATCAGTTGCATCTTAACTATGAAAAGTCGCAACTACTTCCTCAAACTCCCTAATGTGTACATATGGGTTTTTGTTTTCCAAGCCATGAAATGTAGGGAGTAATTGAATCATCCCTGTTTTAAAGTCTTGAAGGCGAATGTTGGCTGGAAACATGATGCATGATGGTGTGGCTGTTTGGCTAGGATGTAAATAATCTTTAAGTGTCCTAGCAACATTTTTATTGGGGTTTTCAGCCATGTTAACAAAATTTTCCAAATTCTCGTTTAGGTGTATGCTAGGGTTTGATCTAGGCGAGGTTTCACTAACGGACATAGAAGGAAAGGGTAGCTCTATTTCGGGTCCTTTAGTGAATCTACCTCGTGAATCTCTCGGTCTAAGCATACACCAAATTAGTTAAAGAGAAATAGATAAAACAGAACAAATAAAAGAAATCAGAAAATCAAAAACTTAAAGAAAGGAACAATAGTACCGTCTTGTCTTAGAGTTGGCAATCTTCTTTGTATGTAAGCGTGTTTTCCCCGGCAACAGCGCCAAAATTTGATTACACCCAAAGTATAACACGGTAGTTGTAGCACAGCTTTGGGGTGTCGATTCCACAAGGAAAAGCGATCTACAAAGGAGAAGTGCAAACCTTAACACGAACGATAATAATCAAGTGAGAAGATATGAATGATGAAGTAATTGTGTAAATAGATTGAAATATATAATAAAGGAACAACAAGGTTCCGGGAATCTTCCCTAGGTTTGTTACTTTATTCCAATCTTGATTCAATTGTTTTATCTCGATTGCAAGTTTCACATCCCAGATAAGCAATCGGCAAATATTTAACTAAAGCACATATAAATCCTAATGTAATTGATATGAATTACTCTTACTTTTGATTTAAGCACACATAACCTATCCTATAGGTTTATCAAGAAACGACAATATATCTTAACGACAATATCGCAGTAATGGACAAACCTAAAAGATAAATCTACCGGACTCAATCACATCCAATAATCTTGACATAAGAAGAGCATGACTAGACTTATATCAAAGATAAAGATACAATCACCGGATTAAGAGAAAATCCTTTAATTAGAAAAAAGAGTAACACATAACAATGTTTTGACAATAAATCCCAACTACAACTGAATCAATAAAGGAAAATAAGAACAACTACACCTAAGGATTCATCCTTTCACCTTGCTTGGAGATTAGTTCGCCATGAAGTTCATGGTTGAACACTTTGATGGAGGAGAGTGTGGTAGCCTTCTTGAGTTTTTCAGACTCCAAAAGATGTTTTATCTCAAACCTTAAGTGATATATATATATAATACAATGGGTACAAGGGTGTTTTAGGGTTTAAATACTCATTAAAGTCCTAATTAGGTCATAACTTAGAGAAAAGGGACCGTGTGCACGCCTCGGCTCTCTCTTCCTTGCGCCACGGCCCTGCTTGATCTTTAGCTGGACGACCTTCTGGGTGCCGCGGCCCTGCCTAGTCCAGGCCACGGCTCTGGCTGATGGTCTTCTTAGCTCTTTTAGATTGGCTTTTGGAGGCCGCGACCCTCACTAGTCCAGGCTGCGGCTCTTATTGGTTGGTGGAGGTTCTCTTCATTTTATCCTTCCGCAACCACTCCTTCACCTTGATATGCATGGAATCTTAGTGCTTCAAGCAGTGATAGTTTTCTAGCTCTTTTAAACTTAAAGTACCTGAAAATGTACCGAAATAGATCAATGATCCAAGAATGACACTTTAAAGTTGTTAACGTATAAAAGTGCAATTAAAACCTAAATCAACCCTAAAATGCTAACAATTAAGTATTGTTAAGATGCATTTTATGACTCTCATCAGAGACACATTCACACACACTTTGTCCCAGTTTTTTTTATATATATATTATTGAAAAGATAAATGCATGTTCATGATTGTTTTGAAATTTTGGTTGATCTAAACAATATTGTGATGTGATTTCATTGGAAAGCTTAAAATCATGAACACATGATCTGATAATAGAAGTTTTAAGGTTTAGTTACTTACTTTAGGCATTTAAGAATTCACATGTTTAATCTAATTTGACATGAGCACATTAGCACATAATTGTGTGAGGTATGACATGTGATTTTCATGTGTATGTTTTCATGGCTTAACTGAAACTAGATGATTTGTTGGATGAATACTTTAGCATAGAAAAATTAAAAAAAAAAAAACTTGTTAAAAAAATGCTCATAATAATCATTGACAAACTTTCCACTGAGTAACTGAACCTCTTGCCTCAGTAAGCAGTGAGTGTTCACATCAAAATGTGGGAATTTTGCTCATGATGATCATTGACAAACTTTCCACTTAGTACCAGGACCTCTTGCCTCAGTAAGTAGTGAGTGTTCACGTCAAAAGGTGGGAATTTTGCTTAGTTTTGTAGCCTTTTTTACTCGAGTTAGTAAGTCCTTAGGGGTGTCTTTACACCTATTACCTTAAAACCATCTGGTTTGGGAGTCATTGACTCAACACTTGCTATATGGGTCAATTAGAAAGCTTAAAGGAACTAAACATGGCGAGCCTCATAATAAAAGAAATAAGGAAATAAAACTATGTCATTGTTGTTCATTCTGATGGGAAATTCGGTGAATCTTGAGACATGAAGACATTACACATTGGAGTTATTTGGAAGCTTCATTTTTATGTGCTAGTTCACTTTATACGGATTCAAGCTTGTGATGCCTTAGCCGGCCTCTTGTAAGTAATTAGATTTTAAAATTCTTATTCATTGCGAAGATGGGTTTACATTTTAAGCTTGCTTATGAATGAATATCATGGTTTTGTGTGATACTTAAATTTTTGGGATACCATGAATGATGGATTTATCTTCGTGTTCTTTGATTTTCATTTAGTTTTTTTTATTTATTTTATTTAGCTAAGGGACTAGCAAAATATAAGTTTGGGCGTATTTGATGAGTGCCAATATTGCATATTTTGGCCCATTAATTTACATTTGTTAATTCTTTACTTGTGTCCTAATATGATATTTTGTGTTAGTTCTATGATTTTTAATGTTTTATAGGATTGCAAAGGAAATTGAGGATTTAATGTGAAAAAAATGCAAAAGCTGGAATCTGCTGTTGCAATCGAGCACAGGAGGCCTGCGATCGAGTGCAACAACGCTCAAGTATTTATTTATATGTTTAGTTTAGGAATTTGTTGCTTTGAGTTGTTTTTTCGTGGTTTTACAGGTTTACAAGCACTTGTTTCACTAAATTGCCAGAATTGCCCGTACAAATCAATCATTTTTGTAGATTAAACTGTATTGATTCAGGAAGAACCAGGAGATGAACCATATATGCTTGGAAAAATCCAAATGTCTATTTTCTGGAGAATTTTACGGCTCGTAAATATGATTTTTCTAGAGAAAGTTATAGCAGTTTTAGTAGACAAAGGTCAAGTTGTGCATGATTTTAGCGTGGCAGATGTGATTTTTGCGGATTAAACTGTAATGATTCAGGAAGAAACAGGAGATGAGCTATATATGCTTGGAAAGATCCAAAATTTCTGGAGAATTTTACGGCTCGTAAATATGATTTTTCTAGAGAAAGTTATGGCAGTTTTAGTAGACAAAGGTCAGGCTGTGCATGATTTCAGTGTGGGTAGAAGTTTTGAAGGGCATGTGAAGGCTTAAACCCCACATCCCACATCGGTTGGAAACACATTCTACATCTCACATCCTTCATCGGATTAGAAACACATTGCACTCATGGAGTTCCCCTATAAAAGCCTCATTTCACTTCATCAAAGTGGTGTGCAATCTCGAAGGCTTTGCTACCAAGGGGTGCAATCTAGAGAATTTTGCTACCAATCAGGGGGAGTGCCGTACAGCAGCTGTTAGTGGAATTTCTCTCTCCATGTATTGTTAGTTTTAATTTATTTCTTTTAAGTTTTAAAGTTTAATGTTTGCTATAATTTTTCCCTTGAGATTTTTGTTGTCCATTATATTTATGGGTAACTAAATTCTAAAGTGGGGCTAGGGATGAACTTGCACAGTAGATGGCATTTTTGTTTATTTTTTAATTTATGTATTTGATTTTCAATTACTAAAACTCTTTGTTTCATCATTCTCAATTGATGTTTTCTTCTCCGAATAATCGTAGAATTTATTCTGTTTATGGATTCAGTCATGCTTTCTCTATTGAATGGATTAGCTCTTTGATTATGTTTGGATCAATTATTTATCTATACCGATTTAATTCTTTGCTGCAATATTGCTTCCTGAGTATATTGTCGTCGTTGGATTTTCTCAATAATAATAATAATTTACGTATTTTAAAAGTGGTGAATGATTTTTCAAAGGGTTACATTTGGTTTAATCTTGGTTTATAAATCTACACCTTCCGATTGAGAATTTTGGGAATAGAGTTCTCAATTGAGTTATTCAATTAATTAAGAATGATTAAAATACCAGATTTGTGCAAGGGATTCCCGACGCTTTACTGTTTGTCAAATTTGAGTATTTTCTCCGTTAGTCACTTTGCTTCACTTTAATTTGCATTTAAAATTAATCTTTGTTCTCCATTAATCATTTAATATTTTTCTTTAGTTTCTTTGTTCCTTCTACTATTCTTTAAATTTGTCTCTCTGTGGAATCGACACCTCAAAGTTGTGCTACAACTATCGCGTTATTCTTCGGACCTCCGAAGATGGTTTTAATGGTGCCGACTATGGTGGTCTGATCTTCCCTATTGCTTTATGAACCCCTGTTATCTTGTGTATTTATTCTCAGACTTTCTTTGGAGCTTCATCTAGGACCTCGTTAGGGGCTGTGCCTATGTAACGACCCATCCCGGGTTGGGCACCTGAGATGGTATCATCACATTTTGATAATCCCAGCACGACACATATATGCAACAATAAAAATTTATCAACTGCAATTATTTACTTCAATCCTTAACCCTTAACAGAGGAGATACATCATTTCGATCTCAACTTAAACATTATATACAACATAATATGCATGAATATTTACAAATATTTTTTTTCTCATTAGTCTAAGGATGTGGACCACGTGGCTTACAGATAATAAATCCTTCTGAATCTCAGCTCACCAACTATTTGCCCTGCCTGTTGCCTGAAATCATTTAACATTGAGGGATAAGCTTCACAAGCTCAATGAATTAAATTTACAAGAAGTATTCAATTTGTATCAATAGTCTTTTAATATTTAATCATTTATATTTCATATAAATTGATAATAGCATTCTACTATCACTACACATATCATAATTACCCCGTTATGAGATTCACAGCATATAGTCTACTATTTAGATAGTTCTTATCATATCATACTTTCATGTTTCTTTCTCACCATAATTGTCTCTCTGTGAGACTCATTCATCTATAAATAAATTTACAATAACAAAACAACACCTCAGCATTTCAGCAATAAAATCAATATTTAAAACATATGCAATGTACGAATTATTATTAGGAGACGTCTTTCCACATGTTGACATATTTTTATCTTAGACCGACTACCTTTCCAGTTTTTTTATTTAATTTAGACCGGCCCTCTTCAGATTCTTTTATTTCCGGCATATACCGGTTGTCACAGTTTTTATTTAGATTAATCTTCTCTTAATTTTTTTATTTCATGCATATACATATGAACAATAATATAAAAACAAACATGCATTCAAACATTTAATTTAGTTATCTATATTGAATTTATTTTCAAAAACTAAAACTATATCCAACATGCTGTAACTTCGGAATAAACCCGCAAGAGTTCAAAACGGACCACTAATTACGCCGGACTTAAAGAGACATTACCAAGTTTACCCCTCTTGTGAGGGTCGAACTTACTATTACACCCTAATCAAGCGTCACTACCACAAAACTAGCCAGAATATGGTTCTCTCTTTCTACCTCTAGCTCTGCACTTGCAACAACAATGGCGATGAGCAACGGGGACATCCTGATGCTGGAAGATGCACCAGAGGTGTCGCGGCCATGGGCGAACACATCGAACGCGGAGATGATGGACGCGTTGCCATACATAGACGAGGACTACGGGGACCCACAGGTCAAAGCAGAGGTCGATCGCATGGTTGAGGACGAGATGCGCAGGAGCTCCAAGAAACCTGCTGATTTTCTCAAGGATTTGCCTCCACTCCCCAAGTTCAATTTCGAGGCAAGTCTTTTGTTTTTGTACGTTCGTGGGTTTATGTTCGTATGTTTTCTCTTTTGTTTGGTTGCTGAGAAAAATGACGGAAAGTGAGAGAAAACTTAATGGATTTTTTCGTTTTTGTTTTATTATGGCCTTTGTTAAGTATAATTTTAAGGTGCACTTTTGGGTGGTGAGTTATTGGTTGTGTTCTGTTTGGTTGCTCAGAAAAGAGAGGGGAAAAGGAGAGAAAATTTCGAGTCTTTATGTCCCACAGAATTTTCCTTTTAAAATTTAGTAAGTATGTTGCATAAGTTCATTTCAGGCAAATGTTGGGTTTCTAGGGTTTTGAGGAATTTTGGATGTGGGTCGTTTGCTCTGGTTGGTCATGACTCATGAGAAAAAGGATCTTCTTGGAGTTTTGGGTCTGTGTATTTGGTTCTTGAAAAAAAAATTGGCAAAAAGCATTGGAAGGGAAGATAAACTTTTGGGCATTAAAAAAGAATTGACATATTTTTTTGCTATCCATAAAGGAAGAACTCCTTTTTTCTCAGCTGTAGTCCCATTTCACGATTAGCATTCAGTATCAAGGAAATCATGTATTATTTGTTGTTTTTAAGGAAAGCAACAAAACCTAATGGGAAGTCTTGTGTTTGTTGGAAATATTTGACCAAAACAGTTGCTTCTTTTCTGCCACAAAGTTCTGGTTGCGATGAGAAATGGAAGGGGTGGGTTTTTGAGAATTGATGTGCAGTAGATGATGAAGAAAAGAAGTAAAAATCTTAATCTGGTCCATTGATCAAAAGTCTGGGATGTTGTTATTAGAAACTTTGTGGTACCCTTTGGTTCGCGGTATGGGAACATGTATAAGATTAAGACATTAGATTTATTTATGAGTACAATTTAAATAGAGTTGTGTGCATAATAATAATTAAGAAGATGACATGAATTTTCTCAAAATAGGAATTAAATTTAATAAAGGACGAGCACTCTCCCTTGTTCCTTTCTCGTGTCTTGAAATATATATAATATTTTATTAGCTAAAAGTCTTAAGAAAAATTTTGATCATAAATTTTGGGGATCTGGTGCTTGAATGTACCACGAATAACATAGGATCTGGGTTGCGGTTCCAAGGGAGTATAAGGATCCTGGTAAGTATGGTGCTCTGGGAACCAGATGAGGTTCTTCTTTTTGTGTCTTGAAACTCAAAAAGGGACAGCCAAACAATCAAACAAACCAAGAGCATCATAAGAAGTTAGAAACAAAAGAAACGAAGTCCAAGGAGAAGTTAGATCTTTACTATTTTTTGAACCCAAGATCGCCGTTCCATATATGTCTCTGTTGATTCTCGAATTTTGGTGCATTTCTTCTTGTTTTAACCTCAGGCATGAAGATTAACTGATTGCTTCTTGATCCCTTTTTGAATTCCGCTTTTGTGTTCTTTTTTCCTTTACTTGAGAGCAGAGAAAAGGATTAAAGATCTAATATTGTGGGTGGCCAAATTCAATATTGTTAATTGGAAAAAAGTGAGAATTTTTGTGCTAATTTGGGATTTGGTTGTTGCAAAGACCATGAGAAGCAATAAACCACACCACCATCTCTCTTCATGTCTCTCCTTGACCATAATACTGAAGTTTGAAGATACTTATAAAAATAAAAGGTACTGAAGTTTGAAGATGGAATTACTAGAGAGATGAAGTGGTGAGTTTTAGAGAAAGAGAAATCGTCGTTGAACCATGGTGCGACTGTGGGAAGCAATCTGCCACACCTTTAAAAAAGGAAATTAAGGCTGAGATCTCTAGTTCCATGGGTCTTTAGAACTTTTTGATCTTTTTTATTACCGGTCTTTAGAGCTTTTCCTGAAGGTGAGATTTGAGAGAGAGAGAGAGAGAAGGGATGTCTCTCTTTTTTCTCGTGACAATAAAAAAATAATATTTTTCTTAGAAAAGAAATAAACAGGTAATAACCACTTCCAGTTCCTTCTTAACTCAGTTAAAGACCATGATGGACAATGCGACTGTCTGTCTGTAGCGACCCTCATGAGAAAGTTGGGAAAACAGAAGAACAGAAAGTTTCAATTATTTTGCCGCCTTCTGGTTTTTTTGTTTTCAAATTTTATTTTATGGCATGTCTGATTGTGAAATTTGAATCTCAGAATTGCCCAATGCTTGCCAGAGAGTACGAGCGTGTCAGAGCTGGGAAGCCTCCAGTGATTATTGACTTTAAAGGGCGATATGATTTTGAATTTCCACCTGCAAATAAAAGAAACGATAATACTGCTTGGAAGCAGTCACTTCAGAGAAATCAGCGTTCAATACAGCAAAGAATGATTGAGTAAGATGTGATCTATTATCAGGTTTTTGATAGATTTGATGATACTTGGAAGGTTTGAGATTCTTATCCGATGGATGTTTTTGCTGTTAAGAGCAGAAATTGTCATTTATTTTGACTTGTACAAGTCTGTCAACAGAATAGTAATCACTGGTGGGTTGGGATGATAAAGAATTTGCTAAAATAAGCTTACCATATAACTCCATTTGACTCTCCCACCCCCACCAAAAAGAGATAGTGAATAAACATGTATGCTGAATTGTTTTCACAACACGGTCATGATCACTGTTAGTTGTTTTTTGTCCAGCCATTAATAGTTAAAATAAGGGGGTTTGTTGGCCGTTGCTGTGGTTATTCTAGCTTTCTGTAAATTTGAGGAACTAATTATTGAAGGTTCAAAAGTTCTCTTAGCGTGTGTTCATTCTTTTCTTCCTTAATCTTTACATTAATAGTTTCTCACAATTCAACAATGCCAGACTAATTTATCTGATCATCAAACAATTGCTTGAGATATACTGCTTATAGTATGGACACATGAAGAATTAATATAACTAGAGCTGGGCCCACAAGTTGTGTGGGGGTTATGGCTCATCTTTCCTTGTTTTCTCAAAGTGTTTTTACAAAGAGAAATGGAGTGCCCTGTGGCAATCTTATGGGTTCCTACACCGTACACCGTCTCACTTAATATTAAGAGAGATTTCTACTTATGAATTGAGTGATTGAACTGCAGGCTGGAAAATTTGGACTTGATGACAAAATATTGCCCTGAACTCTGGAGACAGAACAACCAACTATTGGAAGCATTCTTATCCAGGTTTGTTTGCAAAATTTCATGTGAAATGCAACTTTCATTTTAATCTCATACTGGTACCTAATTCTTTTGCTTAAGTCACTCGTCGTATTGGTTGTTGTTAGACCCATTCACTCTTACTATAAAAAATAATGTAATGTATTAAGCCGTTGGTGTTTTCACTTTGGCACATTGAACACTTTATAATGCTTCACTGTTACTTCTAGATGTTCTAAGATACTGGCTTTTGCCTTCTTGCAGTGCCTCACTCCATCTAATGTAATGCATCTGTAGTTGCACACCAAATTTCTCCCCCTCATGGTGGAAATTTAGGTATCATATATGCCCCTAAAAGAAAGAGTCTTGATAGTAGAAGAGAAGCACCTGGTCCTAAAACATTTCATTGAATACTGAATACCCAATATTGTGTTCATTTCATTTCTATTTTCCACACCTTAGAAGAAGCCCGATTTTTACCTTTGGAAATAAGCAAGTATCTTGGTGCAATTTATCAGATAATCTCAAATGTGCTTTGATTGTTATTATGGCATTATAATAAGGGCTTATTATAGTGTCCCCCCTTTATACATGGTGGTGCACCTTTAGTTAGTTGGATGCCTTTGCCAAAGTGAGACTACTTAGCCAGGCATTCTCTTTTGGAACTATTATGAGCACCTTGGTTCTCTTCATTGCCTTCTTTTGGGGAGCCTTTTGGCATTTTTTCTCATTTGTACTGGATGTTATACAGCATGGGAGATTCTATGATTTCAAAACAAGGCATCCTGTCCTAATACATTTCTTGGTAAAACTCATAGATTTTATGGCAAAGCCAATGCATTTGGTGGTGAAACTACTACATTTTTTACCACCGAATGTATTGGGTTTAACCATAAAATCTGTGTTTTACTATGAAATGTATTAGAAAAGGCATGATGCCTTGTTTTGCAGCAAGGCACCCTACACACCTTTAAATACACATATAAGAACAAGTGTTTATGCATGTGCATTTATGGAGAGAGTTGAGAGATATATTGATCAACTTCTAGCATGCCTTTCTGTGTATGCACTAATGTTATTGTTTTTTTCCTGTTAATGGCCAAAGATATATGCAGGAGACATAGGCGCAGGTGTTATAAGCATAAAAGATTTGTTTATTTAGAAGCCAAACTAATCTAAAATAATAATTAGAGAAGAAATATAACTTTTTGATGATTTAATAAAATCCAGACCAAACTGAATAATAATTGACAAAAAAGCATAACTAAACACCTCATAATTCTGAGAACCATCCAAAGATGGAATTTTCAGATTTTTATTAATTCAAGTATGTTGAAACTGCATTGCTCTGCTAGAGAGGCCTGCTTGACTCACAAGACCTCAGAAAGACTATTTTCAATGCCTTACCTTGCCAAATGAAACATTGATCTGGATCCGGCTATTTTCCAGATCTGGATCTGACTATTTTCCATGGCAGCAAGGATATTTTTCATTACAGATGACATGCTAGATACAGAATCAATATGTCTTGAGCAAGATAACACCCTAAAGAAGAAATCATCTAAAACAATGGGTTGAATAGAATGTTATTCGGATTTTTTCCTGAACCTTTTAAATATACTTATTGCTATCTAGCCCTACTTCCACCAAACAACCTAATTATGAGATTCCCTGGAAGAGGCTGTTAGCTTCTTGTGAAGTGATATACCTGTTGCTTTGCAAATTTGCAATACATGTTTTGCCTTTCTCTCTTAACTGTTGAATAATATTTATTTATTTTCAGAATGCAAAATTTAGCTAAAGAGCAAAATGAAAAGATTGAAACTGTAAACCGTGAAAGAAAATACCATCAGGTGATTTTTGAATTTTCAAATTTACCGTTCTGTGTTATGTTTCAATTCTTTGCTGCATCTGATCTGATAAATATGTATTTTTATTCTTTGAATGATTAGCAAAATACTGCATATGAGCTCAATGCTTTGTCTGCACAGTGGAAGGAACTGTGTCAGAAAAATATTGACATCCAAGCAGCTTGTGCTAAACTTGAAAGCCATATAGAGGAGTTGGGGAGAGAAGCTGTGGAGAGGTAATCTACCTCTACATTTTTATGCATGATTCTCTTAACAGCCTTTTTACTACTGTGGACCTAATTAATCTTACCGATTCAGAGGCTGGAACTTGGAAGCTAATTCAGGGAATGGCTCTTTGTTGCACTCGGGACAGTAAGGTATGCTTCCTTTGCTGATATGGTGGTTGAATGAGATCTTGTTCTGTGACTCCATACTGGTGCTAAGATTAGGAGAATGTGCTATGTTCATGTGTTGCTCCATAATGGCATGGTCTGAAAAAATTGGTGGGGGCTTCACTGGGATCTGTATATTTGATGGTTCTTGTATGGAAACATTATAAAAGATAGAACCAAATGACTATGAACAAAATGGACTGATTTAAATATTATGCACAGCTTGATTGGGTAGTCACCTGGATGTTAATATTGGTTGAGAAAAACTAATCAGTTTAATATTGGTTGAAAGAGCATTGTGGTTGGACGTCTTGGTCCCCTATTTATATACATCTTTTACATATTAAAAAGCCTTTATGCCCTGCTACTTTCTGTTGTGATAGGTTCCGTTCCCTTTTGGTGGGTTTTAGCTCATTTATTACTTATCACTTTTTTTGTTATTCTTAGAAGTGATCGGAGTCCTAGGAACTAGGAAGAATCTTCCACAAATCAGAGAACTGTGATTATTGAACTGATTTCAAAAATCATCTTTTCCACCTTGTGCCATGTTTTCTGCAAAAGAAACAAAGGCATAATTTCTGTGTGGAATTAGCAGCTCCCAGCTTCTGCAGTTTAGAACTGAATTTGCCCTCTTTGTAATGGAAGTACAATGCCAACGAACCGTGGAATCCTTAGAAGGGACTACCGAGATCATAGTAGAATTAATTACCTCAGAATAACTTGAGGAAAATTTCTGAAATATTTATGTGCTGACTAACAATTGATTTTTGGTTGTGTTATAGGCTCCTCTGGATGGCTTGAGATAGTTGAACTATGGTGCTGTATGCCAAGGAATGATCTCTATGTTGTCTTGTGCTTTGTTGTTTTTAGTATACTGCTGGATTTCGCTGTCCTTATGATGGAAGATAAATTCATATCCAGCTCTGTCCCATTTGCATGGATGAGATCTATTCCTAATTGAGGGTTGCGAATTTCCCATGTACTAGGTGTTTATTGTCAAGTGATAGGCAATGTGCTGGTAATTATTGTCCAAGAGTTAAAAACAAAATTACTAAAAGAGAATTTTGGATTTAGATCAAAATATTGAGTGTAATTTTTATTCTCGATGAGGTAGAAGAAACAAAAAACTATTTTCTTCCTTAGGTTAATTCTGCTCCTGTATTTCATTTTTTTAGTGTGTAGCAATTTTGTAACGCTGCCATTATCTGGTCAAGTAGTTGGGTTGGTTTCCTTTTATGCATAGACAGTCCTTGATACAGTAAGTGCTATTCAACCTATAGATGCTCTCGTGTCAGGCAAAATTACCCCTTAAAATTTTTCATAAGACATGAAAACCTATTTCCAAAAATCAAATGAACCAAATGAAAATTTACCCTTGAACTCTTACAGGAGAAATGATCAGAGTTGAAAACTCCTATTGTTTTTCCAACACCAAATGAGCCAATTTAAAATCTTATCTATATATATGTTGCTTTGACTTCTTTTCGGCATGATAGTTTTAAGGTGTCCATGAGGATACACTGTCCATAATAATTCAATGATTAATACTTGAAGAATTTTTATTTAATGGTAATTACAATCATGAGTATTGATGCTAACACTTGTAATAATAGGACGTCGACAAAAACCACACCTATTGTTTTGTTGTACACTTGCTTCTACAACAGCCAAGTGAGAATGCGCCAACCATTTTTTTTTAATATTCGTTACCATTATGATAAATGGTATATTTAGAACTCTTGAGAGTTGCTCGGTAAATATACTATTTGAATGATATTGAAGATTAGCTAGTGGGCATCTGCAATGAAATGCCATCAATTCTAAAAAGCCATATGGAGTGTTCATGGGAAACTTTTGGAAAATTGAAATATGTTTGGTTACTCGTTGAGGAGGTTGTATGGCAGGTTGGGTAGGTACGTTCCCAGGGAGGTTCGGTGCAGTCTAGAAGTGAGGTGGGAGAGAGCTTGAGAAAGAGTAGGCTATGTGGCAGCCAGAGATTTACTAAAATAGAATGGATAGTTTGGTAAATGAACAAAATCATTGAATTAATTTTTTCATTCGTAAAATATTTTGATAATATCAGTACAATCGTGAGTCGAAAAAATATACCACAAATATTATTAGAAAGCTCTCATCAAGAGCTATCAAATGAGACACATAAATGTAACATTCCGTCGAAAAAATATTATTTTTCAAAAATATTTTTACTTTGTTAACGTGATAAAATGATATTTTCGTAAGATTTTTTTTATGAATTTTATTTTTAATTTTTTAATATTGAATTAATATTTGAAAAATCAATAACTAAGATTTAGTCAAATACATTAAACTATTAAAAATCACAATGAATTAAAATCTCTATATTATTTTTTTATTTTTAATATTTTAACATTATGTTTAATTTCACACTCTTAAAATTAATTTATTTTTAAAAAAATAAGAAATTTGTAAAATTCATTAAATTATTGTGATAATAATTATAAGAGTTTTATATGCCACTACATTTCTTTTATCTAAATTAACATTTTTTTTAATAGTTGGATCATGATGATATATGAGGTGATTGTGTGAATTTATTATCTTCTAAATGCTGTAACTATTTATTGCACTTTTTAATATATAAAAAATTAAGAAAATGTTCACATTTCTTTGTGCAATAGATGTTTCACTGTTTTTTTTTTTTTTTCAAATAATGAATGTTAATTCAACATTCAAAAATTAAAATTAAATTTCATGTTGGGTAAATAATGAAAAAAATCTTGTGAGAATATTTTTTATTAGGTCAACAAAATTAGGGTATTTTTGAAAAATAATATTTTTTGACAGAAGGTAATACTTATGGGTCTCATTTGATAGCTTTTGGCGAGAGCTTTTCACTGATACCTATGATTCGTTTTTTCAATTCACAGTTATCCTGATATCGCTAAAAAACTTTGTGAGTAAAAAATTTAATTCAATGACTTTGTTTGTTTACCAAATTATCATCCTATTTATATAAATCTCAGTTTTGATTTTTCAAATAGTAATGTGTCAATTTTTTCATTAAAAACGATACGAGATATTAATAATTATCTTATTAAATTTAAATGAATGAACTAAAAGAAGGCTAATTATAATTTTGGTTCCTATATTTAGGTAGGAGCAGATAACAGTTTAGTCATATGCTTCAATATAATTCTTTTTGCTAATTTCTTTTCATTTTCTTCTCTCTTCCTCCATCTCCTTTTTCGTCTTAGAATATACGCAAATAAAGATAATGTTAGAAAGGTTGCAGTCAAATTTTTGCTAAGCAACAGATGCTAATATAATAAAACTAAGCTCACACTAGCTAATAATGGCAAAGAGATTGAATTTCTGAACCTCAAAAGGTTAATTGAGCAGAATAAAAATATATATAATGCAACCAGCAGTTGTCATAATGACTAAAAAAAATCCTCTGATCTCAACAGAGAGCACTACAATTAGTTAAACCTAGTTATAAATTTATCAAACCCGGCTAAAGTTTCAAAATCAAGCAGTGTATAAAAGATCACACTTAATTGTAATTAGCTAGAAACCAAAAACTACTTTTGGACACCACTAAATGTTCTTGGTTAGCCACCGAATTTCCTTGAAAGCTTGAAGCTTTAAATCTGAGTCGTCAGATCGGATGAAGTGAAGAGCGGGACAGACAACAGATAATGATGTTACCACCCTCCTCCTCCCCCTCATGGCACATGCCCAAAATCTTCGGATTGAGATATGTGTCAAGCAATGAGAAGGAGTTGTGGTTGCCTCGGGTGCAGTCCATTGAAAAGAAGAGAATTACCTGCGTGGTTGAGAGAGAGTACAGAGAAAAATCTATGCGATAACTAAAGAGAATGAAAAGGAAGAGGGGAGAAAGAGAGTGCATTTATATGTCTAGTGATAGAATGAGTATCTGAATATTAATTGAGATAAAGGTTTGGACACATCATTAAAGAAAAAAGGAAAAAGAGAATGGACATAACGAAAAGAAAAGAGAAATGCCCACGTTGAAGGGGTTTGTGAGATAAATTTTTACATGATTATTTAGATAAGTTTGGTTTAGAATTTCTTTTGTAAAATAATATTGTTTATCTATTATATTTGAAAACAAAATTATTTATAAGTTTATTTTTATTTTTGTTAATAAATGTTTCAATGAATGTGTATTATATAAGTTTTTATTTTGATTTTTTATTTTAACTGACCCATTTTAAAAGTGGAATGTGTGATTTTTTTTTTTTTGCATTTAATGTTTGATTAAGTTATTGTAAAAGTATGATTTTGTTAGAAAAATCTAATTTGAATGTAATTTTTTCATTGAAAGTTAGTTTATTTAGTGCTGATTTAGCTATAGAAAATATATATTAATAATTTCCTTTTCTATCAATAAAACATAATATTAATAGTGTTGGTGGGTAGTTTGAATTAGTGAGGTTGATTAAAATTTAAATTGAGAAAAAATATGATAGTTATAATTGATAGTCACATTGTGATAATATTATTGATTTGTTTTTAATATTTCATTGTCCAAAATATATTATTAAAAATTGATGCAAATTGTTGGTTCAATCGAATTTGAAACTGGAATTATAATGAATCTATTTAATCGAATTTTCAAAATTCAAAATAATCAATAATTTTATTATAATTTATGAGATGCTAAAAGATTATATCCATTGTTATTAACACGGTTTCATTTCTAAAATCCGTGATTAAAGATAATTAATATGTAATTAAACTTTTTATTTAAATTAAGTCCTCAAATAATTTATTAAGGATGTGAAAATTTAAAATTAAAACTTATATAGTTCTTTTATAAAAAAAAATAATTGATTTTAAGTCATTTTTCGTAATTTTTATAAAGTATAGATCAATCTAAAATGTCAAAACATGCTATTAGGATATTTATACAAAAAAAAAACATGTAATTAAAAACATTTTAAAAATCGAGATCATAAGGCAATAAACAACAAAATCACTTTATGGATCAATGTGTCGTATCCACGAGTAAAAATATTTAAGAGGATTCAAAATTATATAAAGTATAGATTATTGATTGAATTACATAAACAATTAAATAAATTATTTTTCAAATATAATATAACTAAAAAAAATAACCCAATGTTTACAGATTTACTTGAAAATTAACATTAGAGATTAAATTGTTATCTAAATTTAACCCAACGTAATTTTTCTTTTTGGCAGAACCCAATGTAATTCGCAGAACCAGTAATAGATATGCTCACATGGCGAGTAATCATTGGGCTGATGACAGCAATTGACGTGGCAACCGGTATATATACATTTTATATATAAAATAACAACATCCCAAAATTACCCTTCCTTCTCCTAAACTATATTAACATCTAATCCCCCAATCCTGTCAAAGGTTCTTCTTCAACAACACATACAATCAAATTACAACAATTCACAACACCACAAAAGGAGAATGCCTCCGTTAACCCACAAAGCCTTGGCACTCTATTTCCTCATTTTCTCTCTCTACCCTCTCTCTCTATATGCCCGGCCCTTCGTGCTCGTCCTCTCACAGGACGACCTCAAGGATGCCCCGACACCTCCCGATGACGACGCCACCAACTCCGACCCCCCCGACTGGGACGAATTCGGCGATTCCGACTCGAAGACAGAGGAGGAGCTCGACCCGGGCTCCTGGCGCCCCATCTTCGAGCCCGAATCCTCCTCCAGTTATTTTAACTTGGAACACGAGGCCTCGTCGTACTACTCCGCCGTTTCCAAGATCCTGACAGCGGTGAGCGACGGAGAAGTGAGGCTGATGGAAGAGGCAGTCGCGGAGATCGATGCAGCGGCGGCGTCGGGAAGTTACCCCCACGTGCAGTCGGTGATGGGGTTCGCCTATGGGATAGGGCTGATGCGGGAGAGGGACAAAGCGAAGGCGTTTTTGTACCATCATTTTGCTTCCGAGGGAGAGAATGTACAGTCCAAGATGGCTATTGCGTATATCTATTCGCGGCAAGATGTAAGGGCATTTATTGAATTTTGTTACTATAATTGTTTGTTGTTTTGGTTTTATGAATTCTGCTGCTGCTTATAAACCCTAGATTCGATGTGGAAATTGTGCTTGCTGAAGGAAATTGCTCTAAGTTGACTTCATTTTTTAGTTTTTCTGTCTGCAATGAGCTGAAACTCTGTGACAAGTATCAACTATCGGTTTTACTCTTGCCTTTTCTCTAGTTCTCAGATACCAAATTGGTGACTTTCTGATAGTTGTGCTCAGTTAACTATACCTGATGCTACTAATCTTGGTTTAGGTGAGTTTAGTTTATCAAATTAAGGTCCAAAGGGGTTTCAAATATTAAAGTTTCCGTTTTCTTTATCCTCCCTTATACACAATTTTCAGTGAACATATATAGCAAGTCTTACATATTGAATTTTGGACTTTGATTAAGAAAATAGAGAGCTTTTATTGAGATCTTTCAAGTTCTATATATGTAAATAATACATATGTTTAGGTAGATTTTATAACCCTAGTTCTTGACAGTGTTTTTTGGTGGGTATCTGAACTAATGGCCCTACTAATCTCCGGGTACATGCAAACCACCCAAGTAAAACTAGGAATAAATTTCACGGGCCCTTAGTGAGTTATTTGCACTCGCTAGGGAATTGAACACAATAGGGAGAACTGCCCCATGGATATCTTTGCTTGGGAGTGCTTTGGTGTGTATGTTAAGAGCTTATTTTGGCTACTCTCACTACTTGAGCTAACCCCTCTGGGTTTAGTTCTTGAAAGCACGAAAGTTCAATGTTTGATGTTTGGAAATACAATCTTTAGAAACAGTTGTTAGAATTTTTTTGGCTTAATATCATAGAATACCTCGTGGTTTAGCTGCTTAAAATAGACCCTGTGGTTTGGTCTGTTAGTCCAAGGGGTAACTTCCATTAACTTCTTATGAAAATTACCAATTTACCCTTAACTTCTTCAGAAATAGCTTCTACTCCTTCTACAGTGTGTTCTATATCTCTCCAGGGAAATTACACAGATAAATTCCCTTGCACATTTTCAGTTCATTTGATCCAAAATACTCCGTATAACATCCAGACTGCTATCATTCATCTAAACAAATATTTATTTAAAGAATACCCGTTCATCTCTCCCAAAAAGGAAAAAATAAAAACATAATAGCAAATATCTCACTTTCCTTAATACCCATTCAGATCCAAAGCTTGGAGTAAAGTTATAATGGTTTCTGCATAGGGTATTTTCGGGTTTGACTTTCTTCTCTCCTTCGTTTTAGTTGCCATTTGTTCATCGTCGGAAGCCACCATGGTGTCTCCATCCTCACCGTGAATCCAGATGTGCGCCACCGTCCTCATCAAGCCACCACATCGCTGTTACCCACAACTTTAACAAAGACACCCTATTTAGCTCTCACGACTTCTTCTCTTTACTTCTTTGATTTGTTAAATTGATGGAAGGAATAAATGGGTGGAGATTTATTGAGTAATTTGGGTGCAAAGATCGAAATTTATTTTTCAGGTATTGGATCAAAATGGGCAACTGTAGGATGATTATAGCTTTTTTAGACATTATAGTGAGATTGCTTTTGTTTTGGGAGAAGAAGTAGTAACTACCTTTTCAGTGGTGAATTTGAGGGAAGAAGTGAACGATAATGGTTGTGGCTGATTGGGATCAAGTAACCCAGCTTCTTCCGAGTCTTATCGATGATGTTGCCTTGAATTGTCTTGCTTGGGTACCTTCTATTTCAGATTATGCTTCATTATCATGTATAAAGAAGAGGTTAATTAAAAGTAGACAATATGGGTTGACTGGTTTAGGAAGCAGCTAGTAATTGTAAATTATTGGGTGTATTTATTTTATGATCTAGGAAGTCCAGAAGAAAAGAAGGAGAGAGAGAGAGAGAGAGAGAGAGAGAGAGAGAGAAGCTTTGGGAGGAAGAGGGACGGGGGAAGAAGATGGTCTACATGTGTACTTCGCACGTGTAGACTTTTAACGGAAGTTATTCTCTGGACTAATGGCCGCATGTCTGTTTTAAGAGGAAATTAACTCTCAGGGGTAAAACGAAAAGCGCCTAAACCTCAAGCTATTCTACGATATTAAGCCAAAAATCTTATTCATGGTAAGCACAACCTCAGTGTCTCTATATTTCTATACATGAAAGATGATAATAATAGTCTGCTATGATATTAAGCCAAAAATCTTATTCATGGTAAGTGCAACCTCAGTGTCTCTATATTTCTATACACGAAAGATGATAATAATAGTCTGCTATGTATAGAAACCCTAGCTTTTAGATAGAGTATTAAGGCCTTTGTTTTACTGAATATCACGTAATTCTTTTAGTTTGACGAATGTCTTCAATTTTTTGGTTGCAGATGTACGATAAAGCAGTTAAGTTATATGCTGAATTAGCAGAAATAGCTGTGAATAGTTTTCTGATTTCAAAGGATTCACCGGTTATTGAACCAGTTAGGATCCATAACGGAGCTGAAGAGAATAAAGAGGCCTTAAGGAAATCCCGTGGGGAGGAGGATGAGGACTTTCAAATATTGGAATATCAGGCACAGAAAGGAAATGCTGGAGCAATGTACAAAATTGGGCTATTTTACTACTTTGGATTGAGAGGATTGAGGCGTGATCATTCCAAGGCATTGTCCTGGTTCTTGAAGGCAGTGGAAAAAGGAGAGCCTAGGTCAATGGAACTTCTTGGTGAGATATATGCAAGAGGATCTGGTGTTGAGAGGAATTACACTAAAGCGCTTGAATGGCTTACACGTGCTTCCAAACAACAGCTCTATTCGGCTTATAATGGGATGGGGTACTTGTATGTCAAAGGCTACGGAGTGGAAAAGAAGAATTACACTAAAGTAAGTTTGTTTCGTTTTCCAAAGTGATTTACTGAACATAACACTTTGTTTATCTTATAAATTATGGCATCATTTGCATCACCTGCCTAGTCTAATTTGTGATGCTTTCTCTATGATCTTGACTAATTTTTTTTATTTGGTTAGTATTATTCACTAAATTTTGTTGATCATGTCTTATATCTTATGTAATGAGTTCATCTAGTAAGGATCAAAAGTGAGGAGCAAGTCTATTTGTCATTCTTCTTTGTGGATGTGTTATGTGGTTACGTTTCTATCCATATAATAAGTCTTTGTTCTCTATTGTTTCCATCAACAATAATTTTTGCAGTGATTGAGACTTCTCAGCCGTACTCTTTATGTTGGTTCAAAGGTTGAAATTCTTGCTCAGGGAAGTGATCTTCCTCCTTGAGTCTGTTTAACCATCTGACAGGATTAGGAGAGAGAAGAAACATCTGACAGTATTGTTTCAAATATTTCCTTCTACATGTATAGGCTGTCTCATTGGGAATTCCCCCCCCCCCCCTAAATTCTTTTGCTTCTTTATAATTGGCTTTATTTTTCATTACGAGAGATAAAGAAAATGATGATGGATCCCCTTGGACTTATTCATTTCAAGAAAAGGTAAAATGAATTGCTTGTAAAGATCATATAACTTTGTGGACTCTCCTAATTGACTGACAATGATTTCCCACTATTCTCCAGAATTTCCTACCATCCAAATTTTTAGTTACCATATGCAGGCAATTGCTATTTGAATTACAATATTTAAGTGTACTGGTACTCAAGGCAAGGGATTCTGCATTAATCTGGTGATTAAGGGTCTAATATAGTGATCACACAAGAACATTGGAAAGGTTGAGTTTATCTTTAGGCATGGTGAAATAGATAGAAGGCCATCCCTTATAATCTTTTATCTAGTTCACTATGAGCCAGTTTTATTATTCGGCAGCAATACTCTAGTTGTTACAAATTGTCCCCTTGTGGTTATGTACGCTATCATCAAGCCACTGTGGTTTAAATTGACTACCTTGTGGTTTGTCCATTGTACGGTATCAGTCAATGTTAAGTTTCGTGCTTGTTGAAAAGACAAAAATGCTCATGGAATTTCTTTTTCCCTTAAAAACTGAACTTGGGAACAGCAAAAGTATAACTTTAGTATTTACATGGAGAAGATATATGGTATTCCTTACTTTAATCTGGTTTTTTCTTCTTATTTTTTCCTATATGTGATTATGTTATTTTTTAAATCTATCAATAGGTTGATTAATTACCAAGTAGATGTCACAAACTGATTCTTTTATATACAGGCAAAAGAGTACTTTGAGAAGGCTGCAAATAATGAAGAGGCTGGTGGGCACTATAACCTAGGAGTAATGTATCTTAAAGGGATTGGAGTAAAAAGGGATGTAAAGCTTGCCTACAAATTTTTTATTGTGGCTGCTAACGCGGGTCAACCAAAAGCATTTTATCAGTTGGCAAAAATGTTCCATATTGGAGTTGGGCTTAAGAAGAATCTTCCTATGGTAAATCAGTTGGATTACATTTTCTCTTTTTTTTTTTGTTGCCATGCTAAGACATTTCACTCATTCTTCTTGGCTTTTACTTTCTACTCGACTTGGATTCTTACAGTTTGTGTATTTCCATGCTCAGTGCTATAAGAATACCTGGGTGATATGTAGGACATCTGACTACTAAATCACTGGTACAAAATGGGCTGTCAAAAGAGTATATTATAAGTTGAAGCATTGGGCTAACAATCATGAGTTAGCCCTTGAACTAGCAGGAGGCTTGGTTTGTAAGATCGAGGCAGCTGGATTGGCTCACGACCATCAGTTGCATTCTGGTTTTATGTTTAAGTGCGTGATTTGAATGTAACTCTTTCTCAGGAGTTATTAATCCAAGCTACTAATTTAGTTATATTAGGAAAATTAATACTAGAATGCACAGATCCTGAAATTTAATTAAAATATTAATGTTGTTGGTCATTCTCTGATCCTGTTTCTGATACAATTTTTGAGTTAGATTTCATTTTCCAGGCACAAAATGGTCTAGAAGGGTTGGATTTGATCTGTCAGCTGCATCTTCTAAGTCTAGTTAGATGGTTACCTAGGTCCTATGGGGCACATGCTACCACCACTTATCCTCAACATAGGACAGGATCTTCAAATATGATAATACATATATTCACTTTGAGAGTTCATAGTTTGGAGTAACTGACCTGTGCTTACATTGCATGTGGCCATTGTGGACCTGTGCTATGAATTGTCTTAAGGTGGTAAACATCTACTGTGTCAGTTCACATTTGAGCATTTCTTGCTTGCAGGCTACTGCATTATACAAGTTAGTTGCAGAACGGGGACCATGGAGTTCATTGTCTAGGTGGGCACTGGAATCATACTTAAAAGGTGATGTCGGTAAGGCATTCCTCTTGTATTCAAGGATGGCAGAGCTGGGCTATGAGGTAGCCCAAAGTAATGCTGCATGGATCCTTGATAAATATGGGGAACATAGCATGTGCATGGGAGAATTTGGGTTTTGCACAGATGCAGAGAGGCATCAGCGTGCACATTCTTTGTGGTGGCAAGCTTCTGAGCAGGGTAATGAACATGCCGCTTTGCTTATAGGGGATGCATATTACTATGGTCGGGTACGTCTCCCTAGATTCGAGATCAACAACGTGCTCTAGTTCATGATATTGTCATTGACTAGTCAATAGTCTTGAGTTGTGCTCTCTGATCTTTATGGTTTCCCTAACTCTTTCAAATTTTCTTTCCTTTCTCAGGGTACTGAGAAGGATTATGAACGTGCTGCAGAGGCTTACATGCATGCCAAATCACAATCCAATGCACAAGCCATGTTTAACCTTGGATACATGCATGAGCATGGCCAAGGACTTCCATATGATCTTCACCTTGCCAAGCGTTACTATGATCAAGCTCAAGAGATTGATCCTGCAGCAAAGTTGCCTGTCACACTAGGCCTTACAAGCTTGTGGATACGAAAAAACTATGCTGATGGTTTCCTGGTAAGTCCACCCAATTGTGTATATTTATCCCTCCTTATGAGAATGGTTGAATATTTGACTATTATATTACAGTTATTAAAATATAATGTTATGTTCACTGTTCTGAATGGCCTGCCCCTGCACAAGGGTTAGCTTTTACTGGTTATCTGTTTTCCCATTAGTTGCATTACCTACCCGGTGGATGTTCCACTCTTTAAAGTGTGAGAAATTGTTCTGATTGCTCAAGCTTCATATAATTTGGTTATTTAGTGGTGTAATCTTTTTTTCCGGTGGTATGAAAATTTTGTGGAGGGAAATGGAATTGTCATTGTGGAAGTAAAGGTTACCCTTAGACTTGTTGCTTGTCCACCTTTTAGGAATATTCTCCATTACGTGTAAAAACTGAAGGGAGTAATAGCCATTTACTTTGATATATCCTCAGGATTGTTACTGATACGGGACCTCTCTGTGTATTTATTAGGTGCATGTGATTGATTCCTTGCCTGAAGTCTATCCAAAAGTGGAAACATGGGTGGAGAATGTGCTCATGGAGGAAGGAAATGCTACAATATTGACTCTCTTTGTCTGTCTCCTTACTGTTTTGTATCTTCGAGAGCGGCAACGAAGACATGCTGTTGCTCCTGCTGGTGACATGGCCCAGCATCCCCAACCTAACGAGCATGGTGGACCCCTACCCAATTAAGTGGTGGCACTGGTGGTTTTCAGAAGCTGAATTTTGCTCTCACTCTCTATGAAAAATTTGGCCTCACCTTCTGTTAAAGGTAAAGTTTGTATCGTACTATGATGTACAGGCGTTTGGTTCTCCATTAGTTTTGACAGAAAGAAATTCCTAAATTGTACCATAAAACTGAAAGTGATGAAATAAGGAACATGCATATTGAAGCATTTATTTAACATAGATTTATCACATGCCAATTTTAGTTGTGGAAGATAGGAATATCTGAGATTAGTTCATTTTATTTTTCATTTACATAGAGGATGTTTCATTTGATGTAAATCTCATTGCCTGCCCTTGTGATTACAATTAGTCATTCTATTGGAGCTTTGCATCTTAACATATTTGCTTTTAATCCAACTATGATGGTGTTATGGTTATTTATCATTTTGACAGTTTACATTATTTTGGTTACCAGTTAATCATTTCTATTTTATCCCGTTTTGCATTCCTTGCTAGGTTGGTGTATTTTATGTATTAGAATTAGAGATCTCTGGAACTCTTTATTCTTTAAAAGGAGATAGAATTTTGTTGTATATATAACTTTTTTGAGAGGATCGATTGAGAACTGTGAAAAGAAAAAGAACAAAAATTCCTTGTCAGCTTGCTCATAATACTTTGGTTATTGGGTGTCCTTTGGTATTTTTATTCTAACGGATTTTTGGAGATTGAGGATTTTGGCAAGCAATGACCCATAGCTTATAATTGAAAATGACTTCGTTCTTCGAATTTTATCTTTTGATATTATTTTGTATATATATTCACCTTGGGAAGTAAGTTTTTGCATAGATTCTGCTTTTTAGAATAGATCTATTAGGCCTTATCATGTTAGATAATTTGAGAATCTGTAATGTAGTTAAGGTTTTGAAGTTGGCAGATTTTTTGACATGGCAATATATGATTTTTCTAGTTTGATAATTAAAGTTTATACAAGATTTTCTTCAACATCAGAGGTAATATTTGAGTGTAGAGTTTGGTTTTCATCTTATCTTGAGATCTCTTTTTCTCATTCGTCCCTTTTTTGATAAAAAAATGATACATCATCAATTAGAAGATGAAGGGGTGAGATTTAGTCGTTTCATCTCAACCACTTATCGAAAGTTTTGAACTTCACCATGGGTGGTACTTTTTGCATGTCATTGGTCTTATTTGTTTTGGCACCGAAAATTCAGACTACTACCTCACTCTTCGAGCGAGCAAAGGCTTGAAGGGGTAAACTAAATTATTTGGTAGAAAGCAGAAACCATTGTTTAAAGAAATGTTCGTGAATGTGAAATGTATATTGATGTTTAATGCTCAGTGATGTGCTTGTGAATCTCATGCTTTTTGTATATGTGATTTGACAATAATGCACCCAATTTCCATGAAGATGCGTGCATAAAAATGTTCTTACCACTTTGCGTATGTTATGGTTTGGTGTGGAGTGTTAGTGTGTTACCCATTGTTGGTCCTATCTTTTCCTCGAAGCCTCTGAAACTATCAATATTTTTTCTTCTCATTGATCCTGCAGCCCATACGAAATTTCAGATCATTTAATATTTCGGATTGATATTTTGGATTAAGAAGTTTTTCTCAGGTGAATTTTATTTTTCCAATAGCTTGCATTGTTAGTTGAAGTTATAGAGAGAAAGTATAACTCTATTTCATTTTTTTGCTTATAATTTTTCTAAGACGGTACAGTAAAAAAAAAGTGAGAGAGGATGATAGTGTGGAAGAAGAGCTCATAATCCTCTCAATCTAAATTGCAATCATTGTCTGAATTCTTGATTGGCTCTAATCCTGTGATGTTTTCTCCATCCGCATCTCCAAATTACTTAGGACAATTTATTGAAATTAAATGGAAACCAACTGATACATTTGTTAATTTAACAGGAAGAGAGGAGTGTTGAGAAATTCTGATGACTGCCTTCTATCTTACGAGGCCAACCTCAACTTCTTCGGGAGGATTGCCTCACCGTTTATTGGGAAGTCTATTAGTAACTGCGTGGAGATAAAATGATAATTTTAATATTAATTTTTTTTTTATTTATAATTTTTCATATAACTATTACTTTACTTTTAAGCAACCATTAATAGATCTCTCCGGTTTGTGGGATCATAGTAAAACCAACACTAGGGATGGAAACATGCCGTGCTATGCCTTCCTCTCTTTCGTGTCGTGTTGTATTGTGTCAATTTTTTAAAAATATAGGCCCATGGGCCACCCCTAACCAACATTATAGCTTTATTAGGATAACTTACGGGTGACAATGGGTCGTGTCGGTCCGAAACAAATTTGGCAGGACCCACACTTCCACATGCTGTGTTGTGCTTGGCTCGATACTATTCCTCATGTCGTATTGGGCCTAGCTTTTGTTGTCCACGACATGGTCCGGCATGAGGTCTAGCACAGTTCGGCCTGGTATGAGACACGACCATAACATTTAATAAATTCAAAATTACATGCAATTTTATACCACTAGATAATGAGTCAAGAATAATTAGACGATAAATTTGATATTTTAAGATTGTGGAAAAAAAATGAAAATTATTATCCCAGTCTTAACATAATGACACGTGATCTGCTAATTCATAAATGAAGCAAAATCACCTAAAATCACACATTAATATGAAATTAAATTAAACTTAAACAAATATTTAAACACAAAAAGTGTCATTTGTGATTTTTTAATTTAAAATTTTGAAATTATAATTGATTGATTTTAACATGATAGCATTTGATACAATGAACTAAAACAGTAAGAGTAAATCATATAATATTCTTCTTTTTAATCCATTGAATGAAACTTAGCTGCATAGCTTAGTTATGCAGCTCATAATTTAATTTCTAAAGTCATTTGTCTCCACCGAATCATGGTGAATTTGTAGAGTCAAAATTCTGACATGAACCCCGTTAAAGATAAAAACTCAATCCTAACTCAACCTAAATCGAATCTAATAGTAAGTCACATGGATCTAGGAAGGCCTTACTGTATTTGTTGACACGTTAGAGTTTGAAAAATGAAGATATTTTCATAAACTAAATCGAATTCTCATCGTATTTTTTATTTAGAAAAATATGAAGCAAGGTGAAAGGGAGAAGTTTGATTTGTTTTGTATAAGAGAAATCTATATTTATTTATACTATATCGAAATATCGAACTATATCCAAAAATAAGTGTAATGGAAATAGGATTACAATCCATAAATCTTAATCTTAAAAACGAGAGACATGTACCACAACAAAGAAACGAAACTAAATGATTCGATCAAACTCAATTTTTGTTTTGACTAAACGGTTATGTATGACTAAGCTGGTAAGGATTAAAATATCTCTTCATTTTTCTATTTTTTCTATGATCATCGATCATAGAGGGACCCCTTAATCATTCTGTATTATGTTATAAAAATCATTTTTTTATTATTAATAATATTTTATGTCTTTCTAATTTCTAAAATTTTAAAGTTGTTTTTTATATTTTACCCATTTGTAAGTCATTTCATTTTCTTTATTTATTTTATATGTTGTTTTTGTAAGTTATTTATTTGAAAGATTTTTAGAAGTTGTAATTTTTAAGTTATTTGTTTATGTTGTTATTTTTGTTCAATTTCTAAGTTGTTTGTAATATTTAACTAAATCAATAAAATGATTGTTTTTCTATATAATTATAAGCATTCAATTCAATATTTATATATTTTTTTTACTATTTTCAACAAAAAAGAAAAAAAAATCAATATATACCTATAAGGCTCAGAGACCGACACGACACGACCCAATAGCCATGTGAGCCTTAGGCTATACTAGACCGAAGTTTTTAAAAGCACAGCACGACACGAAAAAGATGAAAGCACGACATAACATGAAGGTACGATGAGCTGCCTTATGTGAGCCGTGAGCCGGTACGGCACGATCCACTTCCAACCCTAAGATAGCTGAATAAATAATACTTGTTTTTTTTTTTTTTTTTTTTTTTTTTTTAAAGTTGGTTTTGCTTAGCATTACTGTACCTCATCCACTCCTATTGGCTATCAGTTCAAGATTGGTAGAATATTTGCTTTAACTATGGGTTACCAAAAGGCTTATCCTTCAACTTTTTTTTTAATCAGTCCTCCACGTGGATTATTGGGCAAATCACAATAACACCCTGACATATCTCGCTCTCATCTCTAATTACAGGTCGGTCTTTAACGAAGGAGGGTTACAAAATCATCACCTCTCGTACGTGAAAAAGTGCAATGAAAATAATGTGATTGATTGAGGCACAGTTACAAATTAAGAAATAAAACACATGAATTTAAATCTAATTTGTAAATGATCAAATTACCCTTCCATAATGATCAGATACTCAAGTATACCATTTACTCAACAAAATCAACAAGATTTATCTTTCTGATTGTTTTTTAATAATTGATTTGTATTATAATTTTTTAAAAGTAAAATAAAAAATATAAAGAAATATAGATTTCATTAAGAAGGTTAAAGTACAAAGAATTAATTAAACACTTTCCCATCATTTTAAGCTTTTTGGATTACTGGTTACTCAATTATTTTTTTTAATATGATATCAAAGCTTTATCTCTTGGTTTGGAGTTTTGAAAATACTCATTTTTTATTTAATATTTGATTTAGTTATTTGTCCTTTCGAATATTTGAGTTTTCATGTGCGAAACCTTTATTTCTTCACTTGACTTGCACGTGAAAGGACGTGTGCCATCTGTTGATGTCAAAAAATTGTTATTGCTGACGTGGAGTTAACACTTACGTGGCATCAGGTTGACTTCTTGAGGTCTGCACAAGTGACAGAGGTGAACTAGGAGACCCTCGGAAGGAGGGGAAGGGGAGACCTCTGAGGGCGTTCCGATGCTCGAATCAGGCCGAGGTCGAGGATTAATTTTAAAATAGAGTAGTGCAGATTGTGCGGAATATCAAAAAGTGTTCTCTCTTTTTGGACTTGCTTACTTCAAGATATTCGTTAGGATATTTATAGTTCCTAGGCGGAGATCGCCCACGTGGGAGGAGGTATGGCTTGTTCTTGTGATCCTGGGCATCATAGGCAAATCTTAATCAGTGTTCAGAGTGTTGAGTGTGTCAGGGGTTGCGTGCTCCTATCGGTGTTAGGCCCGCTGATCCCATTTTGACATGGCGGTCGCGTGACCTGGTCGTTCCACGGGTGTTTTGCCGTGCTGAGGAGGCTTAACACATGTTATCCCCCCATTGGGGGCGCCAGGATCCACGTGTCGGTTTTTAATTGGGCCATTTTTTGGTGGGCCCATCACAGGCCCCCTACTTCCTCAGGTTTTTGTTCTTTGATGAAGTAAAATGTGATGTGTCGTGGCCGAGCGTTTGTACTTAAGAGATTTGGATGATTGGTAGTTAGTGCTCTTGAGTCGTGAATTCCTAGCCGAGTGTGGTTGCTCACGCACTGGGTCTTTAAGGTTCATGGCCGAGCGCATGCGAAGCTGCTCACGCGCTTTGACTTGGAGTTTTTAGGCCGAGCGTACGACAAACAGCTCATACACTCGAACTTGGAGACTTTAGGCCGAGCATACGACAAGCAGCTCATACGCTCGGACTTGAAAATTTTAGGCCGAACGTATGCAAAGTAGCTCATACACTTGGACTTAGAGATTTTAGGCCGAGTGTATGACAAGTAGCTCATACGCTCGGACTTCGAGATTTTAGGACGAGCGTAAAACAAGCAGCTCATACGCTCGGACTTGGAGATTTTAGGCCGAGCGTACGCAAAGCAGCTCATATGCTCGGACTTGGAGATTTTAAGCTGAGTGTACGCAAAACATCTCATACGCTCGGACTTGAAGATTTTAGGCTGACCGTACGCAAAGTAGCTCATACGCTCGGTCTTGGAGATTTTAGGCCGAGCGTATGACAAGCAGTTCATACGCTCGGACTTGGAGATTTTAGGCCGAGCGTATGCAAAGCAGCTCATACACTTGGACTTGGAGATTTTAGGCAGAGTGTATGACAAGCAACTCATACGCTCGGACTTGGAGACTTTAGGCCAAGCGTATGACAAGCAGTTCATACGCTCGAACTTGGAGATTTTAGGCCGAGCGTATGCAAAGCAGCTCATATGCTCGGACTTGGAGTTTTTAGGTCGAGCGTATGACAAGCAGCTCATACGCTCGGACTTGGAGATTTTAGCTCGAGCTTATGACAAGTAACTCATACGCTTGGACTTAGAAACTTTAGGCCGAGCGTATGCAAAGCAGCTCATACGCTCGGACTTGGAGATTTTAAGCCGAGCGTATGAGAAGCAGCTCATACACTCGGACTTGGAGATTTTAAGCCGAGTGTATAATAAGAAGCTCATAAGCTTGGACTTGGAGATTTTAAGCCGAGTGTATGACAAGCAGCTCATACACTCGGACTTGGAGACTTTAGGCTGAGCGTATGACAAGAAGCTCATACGCTCGAATTTGGAGATTTTAGGCCGAGCGTATGCAAAGTAGCTCATACGCTCGGACTTAGAGATTTTAGGCTGAGCGTATGACAAGCAGCTCATACGCTCGGACTTGGAGATTTTAGGCCGAGCGTATGACAAGTAGTTCATACGTTCGGACTTGGAGATTTTAGGCCGAGTGTATGTAAAGCAGCTCATACGCTCGGACTTGGAGTTTTTAGGTCGAGTGTATGACAAGCAGCTCATACGCTCGGACTTGGAGATTTTAGGCCGAGCGTATGACAAGAAGCTCATAAGCTCGGACTTGGAGATTTTAGGCTGAGCGTATGACAAGCAGCTCATACACTTGGACTTGGAGACTTTAAGCTAGCGTATGACAAGCAGCTCATACGCTCGGACTTGGAGACTTTAGGCCGAGTGTATGACAAGCAGCTCATATGCTCGGACTTGGAGTTTTTAGGCCGAGCTTGGTCTTTTTTCATAGGCTTCCTGGTTTTGGGCTCATGTGTTTTCTTCTTCCTTGGGCCTATGAGCTTTTTCTTTATTTTGGGCCCATAGGCCTTTTAAAGGCGCAATAAATTGTGATGGCGGTTGCTTTTAAATGATAGTGCTTTGGGCACAGTAAGGGTCACCGCTTTATGATAGCTGGCACCTTTAGGGAGTATGAACGGTGCCTGGGTGATAGCAAATGTCACGTTCTTTCAGTTGGAGGGTTGAGTTAATGTTCCTCGTTTCTATTGCCGCAACCTCTATATAAGAGGATCCATCCTCCTTTTCTCCTTACTTACATTTTTGAGAGATCTTGTGAGTACACATAGCTTGGGAGAAACAATTGAGAGCGCTCGTATTAGTGAAAGTTATAAGTCACACCCAAACATTTTCTTGGTGAGTACAATGTCTAATGAGAGTGAGGTTAGCAGGGATCTGTCAAGAGAATTGGAGGAAGCAATGGGCGTTTCCTCTAGCGATGAAGTCTTCTCCCTGGAGACTGTCCCTCGGGAAGGTGCTCTAGCTCTTATGCCCTACGTCCCTGAGGGAGGTGATGGAAAAGAGGGTGAGAAATGAGGGTCTTTTGGGGAAGAGAATGTCCGGGCATTGGTGAGTATTAAGGAGAATTCCACGGAGGCTGAAAAGGAGGAGTGGATGATCGAGGCGAACTCCATCTCGAGTGTGGTGGAGGAGTCAGAACTTCCAGGGATGAGGATGATGTGCAGTGTCCCCATGGAGTACCACCTGAGGGCACCAGAGGGTGGGGAGAGGGCTTGCAATTCCCTTCCGAGCCGCGCGCCCTATGAGCTGTGCGTTTACGAACAACACATGAGGGCCGGGCTTAGGTTCCTTCTCCACCTGTTCTTCTTCTCGGTGCTTAGATACTTCAGTATCCCGCTGAGTCAGTTGGTGCCTAATTCTGTCCTGGTGATTATAGCCTTCATAGCCGTGTGCCAAGAAGTGGGCGGGGTTATGAACCTTAACGTGTTCAAAGCCCACTTCCAGCTAGCCAGGCTTGGGCAAACCGGACGGGTGATAGTGAGCTCAAGGGTTTGGAAGAGCGTACAGAAGAAGAAACTGTCTTCTATAAAGAAGTGGAAGAGGTCATTCTTCTTCCTAAGAAGCGCTGAGAGCTTCAACGTCCCCCTCGGTTGGAGCTTGAATCATGTTGGCAAGTGCAAGAATTTGCACCTCCTGCATCGAGAGCAAGAGATATTGAAGGATACACTGGCTGCGCTTTTGGATATCAAGGTTCTTGGAGATAACGAAGAGCTCCACAGGCGCAACCTCTGCCCTCCCAGCAGTCCAACAAACCTCGAGCACGGTAGTCTTTAGCACTTTAGTTATCTGTAATTTGTTTTTCGTTTTCAAGTTACTAATGTTCGTCTTTTGTGCAGAGATGAAGATGGCTGCCTAAGCGACGGAGAGGGCCAAACGTATGGCCAGAGAGAAAAAGCGAGCCTCGGAAGCTAGTGGCTCTGCCCAGGAGCAGCAGAGGAAGAAGGCCCAAGCTCTAACCCCGGTGCCCATAGTCTTGAAGAGCCCTTCGAGGCATCTAGTTCCAGAGGCGCGGGTGGATCTTGCCGTGCCCACTCCTCCCTCGGGGCCATCCTTATCCAGGGAAGGGTCCGAGGCTCCAACTACCTTCGTGCCATGATGGGCACTGAAGGTAGATGACTCGGTGTTCGCGCACCTGAGGGTGGCTCGTGAGCACCTTATCATGGGGATCCCTCCTTGTGATATGATAGAGCTCACGAGGAAGCCCTTCGAGGGGCTTTGCTAGGCCATGGAGGCCATGGTCTCCCAGGTATAATTTTTTTCTCATGTCATGACTCTTAATTAGTTTTTTATTTTTATTTTTTATATTGCAACTATCAATGCTTCTTTATCTGTTTCAGACTAGAGTCCTCGTCGGAGTTCTTGCTCAGCGCAGTGCTGATATGGCTGAGTGTTTGATGAAGGCTGAGCAGGCCCTCAAGGAGTCTTGGAGCATCGCTTGCTCCTTGTCCTCCTCCTTTGAGGCTGCTGAGAAGGCCAAGGAGGACGCCATCAAGGAAAGGGATTAGCAGTGCCAGGTCAAGGGCGTTCTAAGGGCAGAAAGGGACCTGGCCCGAGACGTGGTGGGGGAGCTCCAACGCAGGCATGCAGAGGAGAATGAGGCATTGCTGGAGGAGGCCAGAGGCCAATTCCTCGAAGTCTTCAACGAAGCCAAGAGAAAAGCCGAGACCCTCTTCCCGGAGGTCGACTTCTCCAGTTTGGAGTTGGAGTCGTCCGCAGAGGAGATCGACGCCGTTGCTGCTGGAGAGGATGTGGGGGACACGGTTGGGGACGATCCTTAGAAGGCCCCAGAGGGCGAGGCTCAGGAGGCCCCAGCGCTTTAGGATAGTGATGAGAGTCATAAAATGCATATCAACAGTGATTAATTATTGGCATTTTGATGAGTGCTAAATATTACATGTTTTAGCCCCTTAGTTTACATTTGTTGAGTTCTTAATTATGTTATTTCGTGCTATTTTATCTATTTTCTGTGTTTTTATAGGTTTTGGAATAAAATGAAGTAATGTGGAAACTTTAGGGCTTCAAGAGCAAAAGTTGAGGATGCCTAGTACGATTGAGCGCACCAGACGTGCGATCGATCGCACCTGCGATCGTGTGCACACAGCATGAGATCAGTCGCACCTGCGCTCGAGCGCACCAGACTTGCGATCGATCGCAAGTGACTCGCACATCCCACATTGGAAAGGAAACATTTGATACTGCATATATATTACAGCGCACTATGATGCACTTGAGCACAACAAGGATGCGATCGATCGCAGTTGACTCGCACATCCCACATCGGATAGGAAACACTTACAGCGCGCTTGATGCATTGCATCGTACCATGCTACGATCGATCGCACCAGACTTGCGATCGATCGCAAAGAGGCAGTATCCCACATCGAATTTACAGCTCATTGTACTCCGAGAATTCCCTTATATAAACACTATCCCACCTCATTATTCAGTGTGCAGTCTGGTGTATTTCTACTAGCAATCTAGTAGATCTCCTAAGGGCTTTTGCCACCACCGGGGGAAGTACTGCCCAACAGCGTGTGGAATTTCTCCTAATGTACTATCAGTTTTAATTCTTTTCAAGTTTTTAATGCTTAACACTTTTTATTGTGAAATTTAGTTTCATGATAATGGGTGGCTAAAATCTTCAGCTAAGGTTGAAGATGAAGCCTCGCCATTGTTTAACATTATATTTTCAGATATGTTTATACAATTCTGATATGTTTAGTTTAAATGTTCTATTTAAATTGTTTGAGTAAATTCTTACGATTGATAGTTTTTAATTGTTCTGTTGGATATTCTGCATGTTTCATCTGATGGATACATCGAATTCTTTTCGATTAAATTGGTTTTCCTTTGTGATTTGTTAAAAGCGGATACATTGGATGCTTTTGGTTTAATTGGGATATTCGTTGTTTTTTGTTGGATTCATGGAATGTTTGATAGATTATTTTTTATATAGAACATGAAGATATATGATTTACTTTGGTTGGGTGGATTCTGAAACCTTAGTGTTTTCATCATTAGTTATTAAATCAATTTAGTTAGTTTAGTTTATATTTGTTTTGCAAAAATATAATTCACAATTCGGAACTAGGTTAAAATAAGGTTAGTTTAGATAAAAAGCTATTTTCACAACGCATTCCCTGTGGATTCGACCTCGTACTTGCACAACACTATATTGCAAATGATTCGTGCGCTTGTGAGTAATCTAAAACTCACAACAAGTTTTTGGCACCGTTGTCGGGGATTGTTTTTGTTTGTGAAATTTTTGTCTAAATTGATTTTATTTTTCTACTAGTTTAGTTAGCATTTTTGTTTTATTTTATTTTGCTGCTTCTGCTAGTTAGTGTGTTTTACTGTTTTCTGTTTGGTGTATGCTTGGTCGGAGATCCCTGAATTTAGAATTGATACCTTTAGATCCCGATTTAGAAAGAACTCTTAGGAGACAGAAAAAGTCACTTGCTGAACAAGAGACAATTGAGATGGGAGAAAACTTGAGGAACCAAGAGCAACCTGGAGCGTGGAACGTGGACTCCACCACGTGCCTGAGAGATTTGTTCGCACCAGTTGCGACTAACTCATCTTCCTGCATCGTGTTGCCACCCACCAATGCTACCCATTTTGATTTTAAGCCACATGTCATCCAACTCCTACCCTCATTTTATGGCTTAGATCTTGAAAATCCTTACAGCCATGTAAAAAAGTTCAAAGATATTTGTGCCACATTCAAGTTCCAAAACTTCTCTGAGGAGTCGGTCCATCTTAGACTTTTTCCTTTTTCTCTTCATGATAGAGCTAGGGCATGGTTGGATTCCAAAACGTTCGGGTCTATTACATCTTGGGAAAATCTGCCGAGTGTTCCACGGAACATGTAAACGCTTTCAATGACTATAGGAGGCAATCAGGTGGATTATACTCTGAGACTTACAATCCGAGGTGGCGGAACCACCCTAATTTTTCATGGAAGCAGAAAAGAGCCCCTCATCATGCTCATAATCAATACCCTCCTGGATCGCCTCTACTAATTCAAAGTCATGGTCACTCAGTCCATCCAGCACCAGCATCTGCTTACCATACTCCCACTCAAGTGCCAACGCCGGTTTCACAGACATTTGAGGACACCTTCAAGGAGTTCATGAAGATGACCGGCCAATCCATCAGCGAAGTGAGGAGTGCGACAATAGTAAACACCCAAGCAATTGCCAATCTAGAGAGTCAAATGGGGCAAATCGCAAGTCACTTGGGTGAGAGAGAAAATGGAAAGTTCCCCAGTCAGCCCGTGACCAACCCGAAGAGACAATTGTGATTGAAAATTCATCAACTTCTATGCACGGGGAGGAACAAGTGCAATCGATTGTCACACTAAGGTATGGGAGACAAGTGGACAATCAAGTGAAAGAGAGCCCTGCTATGCAGCAAGGACAAGAAAGTGGTAACAAGGAGAAGAGAGATGCTGAGCCATCTACAGCCACTCCTACTGTGAATGACCCTCCTAGGTCGTTTGTACCTAAAGCACCTTACCCTGAGAGATTACAAGCACCTAAGAAAGGAGGGAAGTTTGAAGAAATTCTTGAGGTATTCAAGCGAGTCCAAATCAATATTCCATTTTTGGACGCCATCGAGAAAGTGCCATCATATACCAAGTTCTTAAAGGACTTGATCATTATCAAGAGGAGGACGAATGTCCCGAAGAAGGCATTTTTGACCGAGCAAGTTAGCTCAATCCTTCAGTGCAAACTGCCGATCAAGTATAAGGACCTAGAGTGTCCTACCATCTCTTGTATGATAGGAGCCAGCCAGATTGAGAGGGCTCTATTGGATTTAGTAGCCAGTGTGAATCTTCTACCCTATTCAGTCTATTTGCAGTTGGGGTTAGGAGAATTGAAGCCCACATCGACAACACTTCAATTGGCTGACAGGTCAGTGAAAATACCATGGGGAGTAGTTGAGGACGTTTTGATAAAGGTAGATCAGTTTTATTTCCCCGTGGATTTTATTGTGCTAGATATAGAACCGGTCTAGAATATAGGGATTCAGATACCGGTGATTCTAGGACGACCATTCTTAGCCATGGCTAACGCCCTAATCAATTGTAGGACAGGGGTGATGAAGATTTCCTTCGGAAATATGACAGTGGAGTTGAATATTTTTGATATCACGAAGCAACCACTGGAATTTACTGAAGTGAGAAATATATGCTTAATAGAGGAGATTATTGAAGATACAGTGGATGAATCAAGTATGGAGGACCCCCTGGAGGCATGCTTTGCTCAGTTTGGAGAGGATCTGGATTTGGATAAGTTACTTGAGCAAGCAAATGCCATTTTAAAGTCTGCTCCTACGGAGAGTAGTGAAAAGGAAGAGACTGAAGAACTTGAGCATCCTAAGAAAGAACTTAAACCCTTACCGGACAATCTTCAGTATAAATTCCTAGGTCCAGCAGAGTCTTTGCCTGTGATTATAGCTTCAGATTTGGTTGAGGCTCAAGAGGAGAAATTATTAGATGTGTTGAGAGAACACAAGGAAGCTATAGGCTGGACTATTGAGGATATTAAGGGAATCAGCCCCTCGTTGATAATGCACAAGATACATTTGGAGGAGAATGCCAAGGCATCGAGGGAGCCACAAAGAAGGCTCAACCCAGCTATGCAAGAGGTTGTGAGGACAGAAGTTATTAAGCTGTTAGATGCAGGGATCATTTATCTCATCTCTGATAGCAAGTGGGTGAGCCCGATTCATGTCGTGCCCAAGCGAGCTGGATTAACGGTAGTAAAAAATAAGGACGACGAGTTGGTGCCAACTCATGTTCAGTCAGGGTGGAGAGTGTGTATAGACTACCGTAAACTGAACGCTGCCACAAGGAAGGATCATTTTCCACTCCCATTTATTGATCAGATGGTAGAGTGTTTGGCTGGGCACGAGTATTATTGTTTTTTGGATGGTTATTCTGGATATAACCAGGTCCCCGTGGACCTCGAAGATCAGGAGAAGACAACATTTACCTATCCTTTTGGGACATTCGCCTACCGTCATATGCCCTTTGGGTTATGCAATACACCTACTATTTTTCAGCGGTGCATGGTCAGCATATTCTCTGACATGGTGGAGCGTTCTTTAGAGATTTTCATGGATGACTTCTCCGTCTTCGGTTTAACATTTGAGGAGTGTCTGCACCATATCACTTTGGTTTTAGTGCGGTGCAAGGAGAAGAACCTGGTGCTTAATAGGGAGAAGTGCCATTTTATGGTCAAGCAAGGTATTGTACTGGGGCACTTCATATTCCATCGGGGGATTGAGGTGGACAAAGCGAAGGTGGACCTGATTTCCAACCTTCCACCCCCATGTACAGTGAAAGAGGTTCGATCTTTTCTGGGCCATGCGGGATTCTACAGGTGATTTATCCATAATTTCAGCAAGATCGCCCGGCCCTTGTGCAAGTTATTAATGAAGGATGCCCCATTTTTATTTGATGAAGATTATAAGAAAGCATTTGGGGATCTGAAGAAGATTCTGACGTCCACACCCATTATTCAGCCACCCAACTAGGGTGTGCCTTTTGAAATTATGTGTGACGCATCAGACTATGCTGTTGGAGCTGTTTTGGGGCAGTGTGTTGACAAAATTCTCCATGTTATCTATTATGCAAGTCGAATTCTAAATGACACACAACTCAATTACTCTACCACTGAAAAGGAGTTGCTAGCAATCGTTTTTGCATTAGACAAGTTCAGATCCTACTTGTTAGGATCTAAAGTCATTATCTACCCGAATCATGCAACATTGAAGTATTTTTTCTCTAAAAAAGATGCTAAATCTCGTCTTATCCGATGGATCTTGCTACTTCAAGAGTTCGACATAAAGATTCGGGATAAGAAAGGTTCCAAAAATGTGGTGGCAGACCATTTGTCTAGATTGATTGTGGATTTCACTGAGGCCACCACTCCCATTTCTGAGACTTTTCCTGATGAGCAATTGATGCACATTGCTCACAATCCCACGCCATGGTTTGCCAATATAGTGAACTATCTTGTCACCAGTCAAATGCCGTTACATTGGGGGTGACAAGATATATCAAAGTTTTTGGCCATGGTAAAACATTTTTTCTGGGATGATCCTTACTTGTTCAAGTATTGTCCCGATCAGATCATCAGAAGGTGTATTCCTGAGCATGACCAATCTAATGTCATCGCCTTCTGTTATGATCATGCTTGTGGAGGCCATTTCAGTGCTAAAAAGACTGCTGCAAAGATTTTGCAGTGTGGATTCTATTAGCCTACCTTGTTCTGAGACTCTCACACTTACTGTGTATCTTGTGAGCATTTCCAAAAGCTAGGGAGTATTTCTAGGAGGAATATGATGCCCCTCAACCCCATTCTGATTGTTGAGATTTTTGATGTGTGGGGCATTGATTTTATGGGACCTTTCCCAAACTCCTTTGGCTATCTGTTACATTCTAGCTACTGTGGACTATCTGTCCAAATGGGTGGAAGCAGTTGCATGCAAGATCAATGACCATAGAGTTGTGGTCCAATTTTTGAAGAACAATATCTTTGCTCGTTTTGGTATGCCTCGAGCAATTATAAGTGATGGAGGTAAGCACTTTTGCAACAGGATTTTTGAGCAGTTGATGAAAAAATATTTCATCACACACAAAGTTGCCACCCCGTATCACCCACAGACGAGTGGACAAGTGAAAATTTCCAATCGTGAGATTAAGTACATTTTGGAGAAAACTGTGAACCCTAACAGAAAGGACTGGTCTCTGCGATTGATTGATGCACTGTGGGCATATCGAACAGCATTCAAGACACCAATTGGCATGTCTCCATACCGTATTATATACGGAAAAGCCTGTCACTTTCCAGTCGAATTAGAGCATAGAGCCTATTGGGCTATCAAATAGCTGAACTTTAATCTTTTGAAGGCTGGATCCCAAAGGAAGCTCTAACTCAATGAATTAGAGGAGCTGCGAAATGATGCGTATGAGTGTGCACGGTCATACAAAGCAAAAATGAAGAAGACTCATGACCAAAGCATTTTGAGACGAGCTTTCGATCCGGGTTAAAAAGTTCTTCTTTACAACTCATGCTTGCATCTTTTCCCAGGCAAGCTCAAGTCTCGATGGACTGGCCCCTTTATTATTCGGTCAGTTTTTCCTCATGGGGCTATCGAGATTGATGATCCAAATAATGATAACACTTTCAAGGTAAATGGGCAGAGGCTAAAACCATTCTTGAAGTTGAGGAGTCCGGACATTTAGACAATATTGTTGACGGATCCTATTTACTCTGATTGAGGGTCATCTACTAAGGAGAGTCTGGCTGAAGACTTTAAACTTAGTGCTCATGGGAGGCACCCCACAGCTTATCTTTTATTTGTTTATTATTTTACATATTTATGCGTAATGTTTATTTCCAGTATTTTTTGTTTTTTAGTCTTTATTTTTCAGGGACAACGTGTACTGCAGATCAAGTTTGGGGGTATGCTATGAGCCATACCAGTCCAGATAGTTCTCCATATCCCAGGTCAACTCTTTCCATATTATTCACACATTGGGGTTAATGTGTAATTTAAATTTGGGGGTATGGGAGACACTTTGTTGTTGTTGTTTTTTAATGCATGCTCATGTTATTTTGAAATTTTGGTTGATCTAAACAATTTCTGTGATGTGATTCATTGGTGAGCTTAAATTTTGGAACATATGATATGTTGATAAAGTTTTAAAATTTAGTTATTTACTTGAGGCATTTGAGAATTCACATGTTTGATCTCGAATCTAACATGAGCACATTAGTACGCATTATGTGAGGTATGACATGTGATTTTAATGTGTATGTTTCTGTCTTAACTGAAACTGGATGACTTGTTGGATTAACACTTTGGCATATATGAAAAAAAAAATGATGATGAATGAAAATGGTGATCATAAATAAACTTTCCACTGAATAACTGGACTTCTTGCCTCAGTAAGCAGTTAGTGTTCACGTTAAAAGGTTGGAATTTTGTTTAAAAGTATTAAGGCCAGTTTAATTTCGTAGCCTTTTTTACTCGAATTAGTAAGTCCTAAGGGGTGTCTGTACACCTAATGCCCTAAAACCATCTGGTTTGGGAGTCGTTGACTCAACACTCGCTACATGGGTCAATTAGAAAGCTTAATGAAACTAAACATAACAGAGCCTTACAAAAAGAGAAGAAAATAAAAACTATGCCATTTTCGTTCATTCTGATGGGAAATGCGGTGAATCTTGAGACTTAGAGACCTTACACATTGGACTCATTCGGAAGCTTCATTTTTATTTGCTAATTCACTTCACACTGAGTCAGACTTATAATGCATTAGCCTGCCTTTTGTAAGTAATTAGATTTTAACATTTCTATTCATTGCGAAGATGGGTTTATCTTTTTAAGCTTGCTCACGAATCATTATCATGATGGCGTGTGCTCCTAAAATCTTTGTATACCATGAGTTATGAATTTATCTTTATATTCTTTGTTTTTCATTTAGTTTTTAGTTTCGTATTGCTATGGGACTAGCAATATGTAAGTTTGGGGGTATTGGATGAGTGCTAAATATTACATGTTGAGTTCTTAATTATGTTATTTCGTGCTATTTTATCTATTTTCTGTGTTTTCTGTGTTTTTATAGGTTTTGGAATAAAATGAAGTAATGTGGAAACTTCAGGGCTTAAAGAGCAAAAGTTGAGGATGCGTAGTGCGATCGAGCGCACCAGACGTGCGATCGATCGCACCTGCGATCGTGCGCACACGACATGAGATCAGTCGTACCTGCGCTCGAGCGAACCAGACTTGCGATCGATCGCAAGTGACTTGCACTTCCCACATTGGAAAGGAAACATTTGATACTGCATATATATTACAGCGCACTGTGATGCGCTCGAGCGCAACAGGGCTGCGATCGATCACAGTTGACTCGCACATCCCACATCGGATAGGAAACACTTACAGCGCGCCTGACGCATTGCATCGCACCATGTTGCGATCGATCGCACCAGACTTGCGATCGATCTCAAAGAGGCAGTATCCCACATCGAATTTACAGCTCATTATACTCTGAGAATTCCCTTATATAAACACTATCCCACCTCATTATTCAGTGTGCAGTCTGGTGGATTTCTACTAGCATTCTAGTAGATCTCCTAAGGGCTTTTGCCACCACTGAGGGAAGTACTGCCCAACAGCGTGTGGAATTTCTCCCAATGTACAATCAGTTTTAATTCTTTTCAAGTTTTTAATGCTTAGCACTTTTTATTGTGAAATTTAGTTTCATGATAATGGGTGGCTAAAATCTTCAGCTAAGGTTGAAGATGAAGCCTCACCATTGTTTAGCATTATATTTTCAGATATGTTTATACAATTCTGATATGTTTAGTTTAAATGTTCTATTTCAATTGTTTGAGTAAATTCTTACGATTGATAGTTTTTAATTGTTCTGTTGGATATTCTGCGTGTTTCATCCGATGGATACATCGAATCCTTTTTGATTAAATTGGATTTCCTTTGTGATTTGTTAAAAGCAGATACATTGGATACATTGGATACTTTTGGTTTAATTGGGATATTCATTTTTTTTGTTGGATTCATGGAATGTTTAATAGATTATTTTTTATATAGAACATGAAGATATATGCTTCACTTTGGTTGGGTGGATTCTGAAACCTTAGTGTTTTCATCACTAGTTATTAAATCAATTTAGTTAGTTTAGTTTATATTTGTTTTGCAAAAATATAATTCACAATTTGGAACTAGGTTAAAATAAGGTTAGTTTAGATAAAAAGCTATTTTCACAACGCATTCCCTGTGGATTCGACCTCGCACTTACACAACACTATATTGCAAACGATTCGTGCGCTTGCGAGTAATTTAAAACTCACAACACATTTTAGGACTGATCTCGGTCTTTATTGTGCTTTTATGTGTTTATAACTCTAAAGTGATATTATTGGACCACTGACTTATTTCAGTGCATTTTCAGGCACTTTGAGTTTAAAAGAGGAAAAGAAGCAATCGTTGCTTAAAATGCCAAAATCCCATGCTTCTAGAAGGACAAGAGGGACTGCTGCCTGAATTACGATCGAGCGCACATCCCACATCGAGCAAGGTACTCTGCAGCGCATATGCGATCGAGCGCAAAAGCCGTGATCGAGTGCGTATGCGATCGAGCCCAAAAGCCGTGATCGAGCGCACCCGAACAGTATCCCACCTCGGCTAGATAACACATAGCATTCCGGGAGTTTGCCTATGTAAAGACCCATTCTGCTCAGCTGAAATCATCAACCAATCGGAGCTCTTCTAAGATCATCTTCTGAGATCATTAGAGAGTGACTCTAGAGGGCCTTTAGGAGTAAATCCAGAGGGCCTTTAAGAGGAATCCGAAGTATAAAATTTGGAGGACGAGCTGAGGATGATCGTTGAGAGGCCAGAGGCAACTCAAGGAGGCATGAGCTCTATGGCCAGCTAATCTCCAAGCAAGGCGAAGGGATGAATCCCTAGGTGTAGTTGTTCTTATTTTCCTTTATTTGATTCAGTTGTAGTTGGTATTATTTTTATCAAACATTGTTATGTTTTATTCTTTAATTTAATTTAGTAGATTATTTTATTAGTCCGGTGATTGCATGCTTCCTTTCCATATAAGTTCAGTCATGCTTTTTTTTATGTGTATCTGTTTGGATGTGATTGAGTCCGGTAGACCTCTTTTATAGATTTGTCCATTGTTGCGGTATTGTCGTTAGATATATCGTCGTCTTTTGATAATTTATAAGTTGGGTCATGTGTACTTAAAAGTAGAAAATAATTCATAACAATTAAGTTAAGATTTATAATTGCACTTTAATTGAATATATGCCGATTGCCTGTTTGGGATGTGAAACTAGCAATCGAGATAAAAACAACTGAATCAAGTTAGGATTAGAGCAACGAGCCTAGGGAGGATTTCCGGAACTTTGTCATTCTTAATTATATTTCCAACCCTATTTACACAATTACCTTTTTTCTCAAACAAACTCAGATTCATTTGATCTTTTATCGTTTGTGTTAAGGTTCACACCTCCCTTTGTAATTAACTTGTTTTCCTGTGGAATCGACACCCCAAAGTTGTACTACAATAACCGTGTTATACTTTGGGCGTAATCAGATAGTTTTGTTTTTGCTTTTTGTACTCGAGGCCGATAGTGCCTATCTTTTGTACTTCGACTTTTAAGTTAATAAAATTTAGAAATTTTTCGAAACTCCACTTTTATTATTCCACGCTTTTACATTATACATTACTGATAGAATTTACGGAGGTTCTCTGCGTTCCAATTGCGTGGAATAGACTTGCCATCCAATTCCTCAAGTTCGAATGTACTAACCCAGCAAACTCTTCGGATTCGGTATGGGCCTTCCCAATTTGGAACGAGCTTTTCTGTGTGGCGAGGACAGGGCACTTCACTTTTCCGAAGGATGAGGTCGTGCAGTCGGGAATTATAATATCGGGCGATCCTTTCTTGATACGCAGCTAAACAGATTTGGGCTTTGTTTCGGGCTTCGTCAACCAAATCTGCGTTCATCCACAAACCTTCCTTGTTGTTACTTGGTTCAAAATACTGCATGCGTATCGATGGTACTCCGATCCCGAGGGGGATGACGGCTTCTGAACCATGTCATGAAGAATGGGGTTTCTCCTGTTGGCGTACGTACAGTTGTTTGATAGGCCTAGAGAACATTGGAGAGTTGGTCAGCCCATTGCTTATCTGCCTCGTCAAGTTTCTTCTTGATTCCTTGGAGAAGCATTCTATTGGATACTTCGGCCTGACCATTGGCTTGCGGATATCCGACGAACGAGAATCGATGTTCGATGTGGAGGTCGTCATAGAACGTCTTGAACTAAAAGCTGTCAAACTACTTTCGTTGTCGGTGACCAGCACTCGAGGTATTTCGAACCTACACATGATAGATTACCAGACGAAATTTTGGGTTTGATGATCCGTGATGCTGGCCAGTGGCTCTACTTCGACCCACTTGGTGAAGTAATCGATGGCCACGATGAGATGCTTCTTCTACCCAGTGGTCGTGGTGAACGGGCCAAGAATGTCTATCCCCCACATAATAAAAGGGAGAGGGCTAGTGTTCGAGGTAAGGGGATTAGCAGGCTGGTGCGGCACTGGAGAGTACTATTGACAGTTTTTGCATTTCTTGACTAAATCGACTGCATCTTCTTTCATTTTGGGCCAACAATACCCTTGTCGAAGGACTTTGAAGGCCAAGGCTCGGGCCCCAGGTGATTTCCACATATTTTTTCGTGGATCTCTCGGAAAGCGTAGTCAGCTTCGATTGGGTTGAGGCACCTCAAGTAGGGCATAGTCAGAGCTCTTTTATATAGTTGTTCGTCTATGATCATGTATCGGGAAGCACGAGAGATTAGCTTCTCGCTTCGTCCCTCTATTGGGGTACTTTACCATTTCTCAGATACTGGAGGATCGGGTCCATCCATGTTTTTTCCTCTGCCATTAACAAGGAAAGGGCTTCGTCTATGCTTGGGGCTGAGAGAGTCTAGAGGTAGACAGCCTAAGTTGGCTCGAGGTGTCGAAACGAGGCTAGGCGAGCCAAGGCGTTGTCCTTGGAGTTTTCTTCTTGTGGGACCTGAGTTATTCGAAATGTCTTGAATTTTACGGCGAGCTCTTTTGCCTTTTCGAGGTACTGAGTGAGCTTTTCTCCTCGGGCCTCGAACCCCTCTGTCATCTGGCTTACCACTAGCTGTGAGTCGCTGTACACGTCTAGAACTTCGGGGGTCAATGCTTTTGCTAACCTCAGGCCGGCTAGTAAGGCTTCGTATTCTGCCTCGTTGTTGGAGGTTTTGAATTCAAATCTCAGGGCATATTCAACCATGATGTCGTCAGGGCTGCAGAGGATGAGCCCTGCTCCTCTACCTGTGGTATTCAAGGACTCGTCTACCTGGAGAGTCCACCCCGGAGGTGATTCGTCAAATTCTGACTCTGCTCCCTCACTTGGATCCACCGAGAAGGTTGTTTCGATGATGAAGTCGGACAAGGCCTGATCTTTGATTGCCTGTTGAGGGCAATAGTGGATATCGAACTCCCCTAGTTCTACTGACCATTTTACCATTCTCTTGGAAACACTCGGGTTATGTAGGACTTGTCTTAAGGGCTGGTCAGTCAGAAGGATGATTGTGTGCACCTGAAAATATGGTCGGAGCTTTCATGCGGCTACTACAAGGGCGTAAGCTACCTTTTCTATAGGAGGATACCTCTCCTTCGCTTCATGGAGGATTTTGCTAACATAATAGATGGGCTTTTGAATGCCTCCCTCTTCTCGGATCAAGACGGAAGCCACGGTGCTTTGTCCGGTCGACAAGTACAGAAACAACTCTTCATTCGGGAGCGGCTTGGTTAAGAGTGGGGGTGAACTTAGATATTTCTTCAATTCTTCAAATGATTCCTAGCAATTATCGTACCAGAAAAAATCTTTCGCTTTCTTGATGGCCTTAAAGAAAGATATGCATTTTTCCGCGAACTTGGACATGAAGCGATTCAGGGCTGCTATTCGCCCAGTGAGCCGCTGCACCTCTTTTATGGACTTAGGAAGGGCCATATCAAGGATGGCTTTTATCTTTTTTGTATTGGCTTCTATTCCTCTTTGGGTAACCATGAAGCCCAAGAATTTCCCTTCTGTTACTCCGAATGCACATTTTGCTGGGTTCAACCTCATCTCATGCTTGCGCAGTACCCTAAACGCCTCTTCCAAGTCGAAGCTATGGTTCCATGCCTCCGTGCTTTTGACCAACATATCGTCCACATAGACTTCCATGTTTCGCCTAACCTACTCCTTGAAGATTTTGTTCACTAATCTTTGATAGGTTGTGCCGGCGTTCTTGAGTCCAAAGGGCATAACCTTATAATAGTACAACCCCCGATCAGTGACGAAGGCGGTCTTATCTTGGTCAGGCCTGTACATAAAGATCTGGTTGTAGTCGAAGTACGCGTCCATGAAGAAGAGGAGTTTGTGCCCAGAGGTGGCATCACCAGCTGATCGACCCAAGGGAGGGGAAAATTGTCCTTAGGACAGGCTTTGTTTAGGTTGGTGAAGTCGATACAGATCCACCATTTGCCACTGGCCGTTCGGACCATCACTACGTTGGACACCCACTCTGGGTACTTTACTTCTCGGACAAAGCTAGTTTTGAGCAATTTATCTACCTCGGCATTGATGGCGACTTGGCACTTCAGCGTGAAAGTTCTTTTTTTTTTTGGATTACTGGCCTGTGTTTTGGATCTACATTCAAGCGGTGCTCAATAGTTTTGGGGTCGATCCCAGACATGTCTGATACTGACTAGGCAAACAGGTCTTGGTTTTTCTTAAGGAGGGAGAGGAGTTCTTCTCTGTGACTTTTTGGGAGATTTGACCCGATTTCGATGGTTCGAGAGTGGTCTTCTCCGAGGGGCACCGAAGTTCTTCTACGGGCCACCCCCTTGGAGTCTTCATTTCATCTCTGAAATCTTCAACTTCGAGGGGCAGGGCTTCGGTCTTTTTCCCTTCCTTAATAGCGTTGAGATAGGAGGACCGAGAAACTCTCTGATCTCCTCTAACCGTTCCCACCCCCTCATTGGTGGGGAATTTAACTTTCAGATAATAAGTGGAGACAATGGCCTTCAACTTGTTGAGGGTAAGTCATCCGAGGATCATGTTGTAAGAGGAGGGTTGCTTGACTACCAAGAAAGTGGTTTGCACAATGGTTGTCTGCGGCACTGTTCTTGTAGTAACAGGGAGGACTATGCTTCCCTCAGCGAATACCGGAGATCCACCTAAACCATAGAGGGGGGCCGAGGTCGGCTCTAAACACTCATTCTTCAACTCCATGTGTTGGAAGGCGTCATAGAATAGTATGTCCATCGAGTTCCCGTTGTCAATCAGAACACACCGTACTTCATGATTGTCCACCAAGAGAGAGACCACTAATGTGTCATCATGAGGAGTCTGCACACCTTCTGAGTCATCTTCCGTAAAGGAGATCACTAGCCCTGACTTCTTTCACTTATGAAGTCCATTGACAGAGGCCACGGCTTTGGCATACGCCTTACTGCTCTGCTTCGAGCTCCCTCCAGCGGCAGAGCCTCCACATATCGTCTTGATGATTCGGGTGGTAGTCGCCACCTCTTGGTTCTTTTAATCAAACGTTTCCCGCTCAGTTCTAGAGTCTCGCCGAGGGTTTCGCCGCTCTTGCTGTTGGGGATGGAGACGCCCGGGGTCTCTCCTTGGCTGGATGGGTGCTTCCCTTCTTGGGGATCTTGTAAACTCCTTCAAGTGCCCCTAGCTGATGAGGGCCTCAATCTATTCCTTCAAGGCATGGCATTCTTCAGTATCATGGTTGTAATTTTTGGGGAACCGGCACCATTGTCTTTGGTCTCCACCGAGGTGCGACGTCTTGGGTGGCCATTGGAGGATTGATCTATCTTGAAGCTGCATGAGGACATTGGTCCTAGACACATTAAGTGGGGGTGAAGCCATCGAGTCGAGGGTGGGGTTTGTATCTGTTTTCTTGGTGAGGTCTTTTGATCGCCCCTCTGTGTGGGTCGATGTCTTTTCTTTTCTTCTCTGTTTCTCCTTATCTTTCTCTTCTGAATGCCTGGTTGTCTTCTGCCAACATATATTTCTCCGCTCAGGCCAAAACCTCATTCATGTTCTTGGGTGGGCGCCGGATGAGCTTGGAGCTAAAGATCCCAAACCTCAGCCCGTTCTTAAACGCCAGCATTTAGACGTTTGGGTCGAGGTCAGGGATTTCCCATGCAGCTGTATTGAACCTGGATATGTAGGCTCGGAGTGCCTCTCCACAATGTTGGATAATATTGAACAGGCTCTCTAAGGTCCTCTTCAGTCCTTTGCTGCTGAGGAAGTGCGAAGCAAAGGCATAACTGAGCTCTTTGAAATTGCTAATGCTTCCCGGTCTTAGACGCGAATACCACGTACCTGCGGTGATTACGCTCAAACTAATACGCAGTTATTGTGCATAGTTAAGGTGTCGATCCCACGAGAAAAAGCAAACTACAAAAGAAAAGTGTAAACCTTAACACGAACGATAAAGATCAAGTGAGAGAATATTAGTTTTGATAATGAAGTAATGTGAGAAAATTGTGTAAATAGATTGAAGAATATAATAAAGAAACAACAAGGGTCCGGGAATCATCCCTAGGTTCGTTGCCTCAATCCAATCTCGATTCAATTGTTTTTATCTCGATTACTAGTTTAACATCCCAAACAAGCAATCGGTAAATATTTAATCAAAGTACATGTAAACCATAATGTAATTGATATGAATTACTATTCACTTTCGATTTAAGCACACATGACCTATCCTATAGATTTATCAAGAAACGACAATATATCTTAATGACAATATCGCAGTAATGAACAAACCTAAAAGATAAATCTACTGGACTCAATCACATCCAACAATCTTGACATAAGAAGAGCATGACTAGACTTATATCGAGGAGAAAGATATAATCACTAGATTAAGAGAAAATCTTCTAATTAAATCAAAGAGTAAATCATAGCAATGTTTTGACAATAAATCCAAACTATAACTGAATCAATAATGGAAAATAAGAACAACTACACCAAATGATTCATCCCTTTGCCTTCCTTGGAGATTAGTTGGTCATAGAGTTCATGCTTGAACACTTTGATAAGGGAGAATGTGGCAGCCTTCTTGATTTTTCCAGCCTTAATGATCTCTTTATCAAACCCTAAGTGATCTATTCATAATACAAAAGGTCCGAGGGTGTTTTCGGGTTTAAACTATCATTAAAACCCTAATTAGGTCGTGACTCGGAAACAAAACATCGCGCTGGCGCCGCAGCTCACACTAATCCAGGCCGCGGCTCAGCCTTTTGGGGTTTTCTTCACGTTTCTGTAGGCTGCGGCTCAGACTCTCTAGCCCGAGGCTCAGACTGCCAGGCCGCGGCTCATATTGGTCCAGGCCACGGCGCATACTGATGATCTTTGAGGCTCTTTTTGGGCATGGTTCTGGAGGCCGCGGCGTACAACCTTGGTTCTCTTCGATTTGTCCTTCCGTAATCTTACCTTCACTCCGGTATGCATCGAGTCATTATGCTTCAAGTAACGATAGATTTTTCTTCTTTTTTGAACCCAAAACACCTGAAAATGCACCGAAATAGATCAATGATCCAAGAATATCACTTTGGAGTTGTTAAGGTATAAAAAGTGTAGTTCAAACCTAGATCAACCCTAAAATGCTAACAAATAAGTATTGTTAAGATGCATTTTATGACTCTCATCATAAGGCCTACTCAAGAGTCAAGGGGAAGGCACGACATATGATAGGGTCAGAATGTCGATGCAGCATCATAGTCATCTTGTAATACTATAAATGGTCTAGAAGGTCCCCTAAACCGCCGTACATCCTGACTTGTGTCATTCTGAAGTTAATGGGGAGTGGGGTCTCGAGGACGTCTTCTGTGAACGGAGGGGTCTTGGATGCTAAGCTCATCCAGGATACTGAGACTTCTATGCTTTAGAGCCAAGTCTATTTTTTCTTCCATTTCCTCAAATCGTTTGTCTAGGTTGAAGTTGCTCTTAGATGAGGAGCTTTCCTTGGACCAGCTGCAATGTTGCGAAGGCTTGGTAATGGGCTGGTTGTAGGTCGGATCATCTCTATCAGATGATTTTGCTTGCTCATGAGCTTGGTGGGGAGAAAAAGAGGGTTGCTGGACTCCGCCTCGGACTTGGGCCTCCAAGTTAGCTATCATTCGGGAGAGTTCTTGGAATTGGGATTGAGTCACAAGGGCAGCCTGAGGATGCGCAGTCGCTTCCTCATAATTAGAAGAGTTGGTCCCAAAGAGATAAGGGCGCTGGTCTCTGACGAGGGGTCGTCTGCTCAATCCGGGAGTTGCATGCTCAGGGATTGCAGGGAATCTGGGCCTAGATTGCTGGCTGTGGGCGCTGCCCCGGATGGGAGCAGAGCACGCCATTGGGGCTCCCTTGTCGGTCATTCTTGTATTGCTTCTAGGCGGCACCGCAACAGATGAGTTCTTTTATACTTCTTCGCCTTTACTATAGCGAGAGATTGCGGTTTCTCACGGACGGCACCAATCTGTTGATGCCAAAAAATCGTTATTGCTAACGTGGCGTTGACGCTGATGTGGCACCAGGTTGACTTCTCGAGGTCTGCACAAGTGATAGAGGTGAACTAGGAGACCCTCGGAAAGAGGGGAGAGGGAGACCTCCGAAGGCGCTCAGACGCTCGAGTCAGGCCAAGACTGAGGATTAATTTTAAAATAGAGTAGTGCAGATTGTGCGTAATATCAAAAAGTGTTCTCTCTTTTTGGACTTGCTTACCTCAGGATATTCGTCAAGATATTTATAGTTCCTGGGCGGAGGTCGCCCACATGGGAGGAGGTATGGGCTTGTTCCTCTGATCCCGGGCATCAGAGGCAAATCTTGATCACGTGCTCAGAGTGTTGAGTGTGTCAGGGGTTACGTGCTCCTATGGGGGTTAGGCATGCTAATCCCGCTTTAACGTGACGGTCGCGTGACCTGGTCACTCCACGAGTGTTTTACCGTGCTGACGAGGCTTGACACATGTTATCCCCTTATTGGTAGCGCTAGGATCCACGTGTCGGTTTCTAATTGGGCCATGTTTTTGGTAGGCCCATCACCATCCACGATGATCACCAGAGATCATGGCTAAACCAAACGACTAGAGGCCAAGATACTAGAAGTGAACCCTTCACTAGAGATTGCACGTGGTTAAGTATCAAGGAGAAAAATAAAGAATAAAGACACAAGAAAAAGAGAACATAAGCAGTTAAGAGTGACGTTTGAAGAAATTCATTTCTATAACTTTCAAAATGTTTGGGTTTGAGAAAACAACCTTGAACTCAATTTTATTCTATTCATCTTTTGACAGTGAATTAACCGCATAAATTTTATATATTTTTTGTGTAACTGTTTTGATTTCTATCTACTTTAATTTGTTATCTTTATCAATCATATTACAATAAAAACATACTTATAAACCCTTTCATATCTTTATTTCTTTTTTATGGGATGTGTTTCAATTTACTCCCACAGATTACTGTACAGACAATTAAACACGATAATCTCAAATTTCCTATAGCGAAATTCCATGAACCAAACGCCCATACAGTTAAAGAAACAAATGTGATGATTGGGTTTCAAAATAAAGGTGCAAGGGAGAGATTTTGACGCAGCGTAAAATAAACCAATGGCCTACGGTATTGCTTTTCATTATTACTAATTCTGCAATTTCAGATCTCTCACCTTAGGAGTGGTTATTTGCAGACAACTACAAAACCCACACCATATATTTCAATCCAATTGATTGAACACCTCCACTTCCAACCAATAAAAAATGGAAAATAAACGAATAATGGAAGATGCACCAATATATTTGCATTTTCATCTAGAATATAATAAAAACAGTTTTAGATAAGTTCTCAAAGCATAACTTAATCGGTAAACACGCATTTCCTCCAAATTAAAATAAAAAGTTCCTGATAAAATTATGTACATAGGGTCGATGAGGTCCTCAGTTTACGAGCCTGGTGCCAAAGATTCTATAGTACCTGCTTCCCCAAATGTTGCTTTTATCAAGGTAATAAGATTTCAGACAACAATGCACCCACGGTGGATTTCTAGGAGCACCCTTAGCTTCTTTGCCATTATCATTTGCAGCAAATCCAAGCAATTTGTTTCGCTTCTTTGTCAATACATCGATCGACGGAAAACCACAAAACAATTTCTCCTATAAAAAATGAAGATTGGTTTTGGTTAACCAATCCTTATGTGATATTGATTTTTACATCTTTTTAGTTTTTCTTTTGTTTCTTTGTAACATAGAGATTCTAAAATGATATTAACTGTAGTGCATATATTTCCCTTATTACTTGCCTCATTTGATTTCTTATAACTCTTCTCATCAAAGAAACATGTTTCCAGTTTTTGAAAAACAACAAAACAAAAGCATGTCGCATGTTTTCTATTTAAAAACAAAAAACTGGCAACGATCCTAAAGCAAGCAGATATTCAACCAAAGAATAAAACTGAACAAGCAGATGTTAGGGATTTGCAAAAGATGTTTCTAGGAACTATAATCCTGCTAAGAGATCTATACTTATATTCTATATTTTATCCTTTAAATGTTGTGGTTGCTGAAAATAACTTATCAGTATCATAATCTGTTAAAGTGAATGCATTTACAAAGGGAAGGAAAACAATTCTGGTGGAAAGTGTGTAACCAACTCTATCAGCATCACAGAATATTTAACATTGCCTGAAAAGCATCTTAAAGAATAGTGTGAAACTCAATTCTGCCACTCATGTCAGAGAACAAAACTGTTCATTTGTTATTTTGGAGAGAGTGAGAGAAGGGGGGAAATTATTGGACTTAAATCGAGACGAAAATATCATATTCAAATGAATGAATAGAGGAAGAGGTTGAATTTGTGGAGAAAGATGAACAGAAAACAGTTAATAATTTTTTTTTCTTCTAAAACTGGAAAACAAAAGGATACCTCACCAGAAAGCTGGAAAATATGAAGTTAACTGATAGAAGCTCTTACCCCATCTTCAGCATACACAAAAGCATGGATTCTGGCAGTTGGATCCTCTAGAGTCAACCTAATCCTGTAAGTCCCAATAGGAGAACAGAGGTCCTCAGCCCGCCACGGAAATGCTGCTAGAACCCGAACTACACACTTAAATTTAGCTGTCACCTGCAAGGAGGTCATCAAGCAAGAAATTAAGCAGTATAAATGCATATATTTCCTTTTTACTGCCAGTTATAATCTGTTTGAATAGCACCTAAATGATCATAAATTTTATTTGGTGCCCTAGTGCAAGGGCCCAAAAACACTTCCTCATAGGCCACGTGCTTTTCCATGTACTTGTGATAGTCAATGCCACTTTGCATGGATGACATGCATGTAAGTAATTGAAAACAGCTGGATATCCTGGGCATGCAAAACATGTTTCAAATTCATAGAAAAGCATGCAGGATGGCATACCAGTAATTAGCTCTAAAAGAAACAGACATCTTCTGTAAGCAAAAGGTGTAAGACACACTTAGCTAATTTAATAAGATCTTTTTTTCTTCTCTTTTTTTTTTTTTCAATAAAAGTACAACTACAAGGCGCCAAGGGGGTCACAACACCAATACAAAATCATCTCGAGGACAAGTCCATAAACTCAAGCAGCCTATTTTTTTTTACAAAAAAGTGCTCGCTAGGCCAACAATCCAATGTGTTGATCCATCTACATTTGATCTCTTCAATTGATCACTCTTCATCTTAAAACGCTCTTCGATTCTTTTCTTGCTAAACTAACCAAAAGATGGCTAAAGGAATCAAAAACATCAACTTCTTTCTTTTGCAAGTTCGTTTACCTGACCCAGCCCACAATTATCCCTAACCGTCCCGGCACAAGCCATCTATTCACAATTATTTTCCCACTTACAGAGATTATCCAACGTCAACTTTCTATCCAAAGTCGCCTCCCAAGCAAAAGGAGTGACCTTAGTGGGGGCACAAATCTTCCAAATTAACTTTGAAGGAAAATTTTCCCTACCCTATAACAAAAAGATTAGCTTCAAGTGCCTTGTAGTACGTTTAACATCAAACAACTCATTAGATTTTAGAGACCACTTAAGACTTATCCTCCCTAGTTAAATAAGCCTTCATTCCATAAACCATATAAAAGAAAACAGCAAGAAAGTTGTATTTTTGCCAAAAATCATCCATATAATAATATACATAGATCATCCTTCTTTATTTCTAAAGTTGACAACTGTAGCCAGTTGTATTTTTGTCACCCAAATCATGACAAAATACTAAGACTATACCTTGCAAGGTCAACCACCCAAAATTCCATGAAAGCAAGGAAGCTATTGCATGAGCACATAAAAAGCCAACAATTCAATCAGGAGAACCTCCAACTAGTTCCTATCTCTTTTGACAAAATTTTGTATGCGATTTTACTCCAATCTGACAGTTTTCAAGAGATTTGAATTTCTTAGTGGTTAAACAGTTGGAAGGCATCTAAAGAAGGTTCCTTTGGAGTAATTCTGGGGAGGAGTGTCAGTATCACTTGGTTAAATCGGGTCTTGTTAAACAACCTTTGAAAAGAGAGGGGGATTGGGTCTCAAAACACTTTCTTTGTTCGACAAATCTCTCCTAAGTAAATGGTTATGGAGATTCATGGTTGAGAGGTATCATTTGTGGAGGAGTGTGATTGTGGCCAAGTTTGGTGTGGAGGCTAATGGGTGGATTCTAAGGAGGGGAAGAGGGCTTTTGGTGTTTGAGGGGGGTGGGGTGGGGGGGGGGGGGGGGGGGTGGTGTGTTTGGAAGTGGATCCGGAAGGGCTAGGTTAGCTTTCTTCCCTGGGTCTCTTTCTTGGTGGGCAATGGAGGAAAGGTTCGGCTTTGGCATGATACTTGGTGTGGGGATTGCCCCTTTAAAGTCGAATTCCAGAATACTTTTGCTCTTGTACGGGATAAGGATGCCCTAATTGACTCTTGTTTCTCCTCTTCCAATGAGATGGCTTCTTGGGATGTTTCTTTCCAACGAAATGTTCATGATTGGGAGCTTGAGAGCGTTGGAAAATTCTTTGAGACTTTAAATAGCAATAAATTTGATTTGTCTAGAGAACATATGGTATTTAGAAGTAAAATCTGGAAAAACTCTTTGTGATGTATTCTGACTATCTTCTTAAGGATTTTCCTTTGGATGGTACCCCCACCTTTCCATGGAAAGCCATTTGGGTTGCTAACGCCCCTAAAAAATTGTTTCTTTGCGTGGGAGGCTTCTTGGGAAAAGATTTAAACTACTGAAAATTTGCAAAGAGGAATATTACTTGCTAATAGATGCTTCATTTGTAAGAAAAAGGGTCGAGTCCACTTCTCATCTTTTGTTAGAGTGCTCATTAGTTAGAAGACTTTAGGAGATGGCTTATTGTGTTGTGGGTATCTCTTATGTGATTGCCGGCATGAACTTTGGGCTTGGAATGGTTTATGAGCCCCTATAGAGTTGAGAAAAGCTCTCTTTAATCTCTTTTTCTATTTTTTGGCTTATGTCAAATGAGAGAAATAGGAGGGCCTTTAACAATAAAGAAAGGTTCTAAAAAGCAATTCAAGACAATTGGTTCAAACTATCGAAAATTTGCAAAGAAGAGGAAGATTACTTGCTAATAGACGCTCCATTTGTACGGAAAGGGTCAAGTCCACTACTCATCATTTGTTGGGGTGCTCATTGGCTAAAAGACTTTAGGAGATGGCTTATAGTGCAGTAGGTATCTCTTAGGTGATTGCCGCAACAGTAAAAGATGAACTTTGGGCTTGAAATGGTTTACAAGCCCCTAAAGAGTTGAAAAAAGCTCTCTTTGATCTCCCTTTCTGTCGTGTGTCAAATGAGAGAAATAGGAGGGCCTTTAACAACGAAGAAAGGTCCTTAAAGGCAATTTGGGATAATTGGTTCAATACTCTAATATTTTGGTTTAGGGATAAACATTTTGTAAATGAAGAACTAGTAGAGTTTCTTGTAGATAACTTTGTAAATGGGTTGCAACCCCTTGGTGCTTTTCTATTATATACTTATCCATATCAAAGAAAAAAATCCCATATATTTAGATTTGAGGTACAAATATGGTAAAATAATATATCAAGCCCATTATAAAAATATAAAACTATTCATGAAATAATAACAAAAAGGTATCCTTAAACCTTAACTAAGAGCAAAACAATTAGGATTTGCATCTTGAAGCCTATGCACTTTTTAAAAATGTTCTTCCTCACGATTAAAAGAAGCTCAAGGATATTATACCTCTGAATGGGTGAGGACATCCAATAGTGAAACGAATGGCACATTATCATAATCAACCTCTGACAGGCATAAAGACATGTAAGCCAATCAATACCATCACATAGGTTCCAAAACATAGAGATAATGGTTTCCATAGAATTGAATAAAAAAAGTATCAAACGAGAAGTTTAAACAGAGAATACAGTCCCAATTACAAACCCAAATATTGAAACCTGTAATTTGTGAAAAAGGAAAGCTCCAGTATGGCAGCCGCCCCCAATTTGATGACAATCGCGTATCATACATCCTGATTTGCAAAGATATAAAAATGGATAAGATATCAAACTTCACTTAAGAGCATGAATACATGGATATAATGAGAATTTGTCTATGATGTGTTAACCTAAAGTAACAACCTCTGGCGCTCTAATAATAAACAGTCTTCTTTCGGCATATACCGGAGCTTCGTAAAGGATGTCACAACACCACGCCATAATCCTGCACCGACTTCACAAGATACATTCAAAAGTTTCACCCATTCACCATTATTTAGTAAGTGGAGGATACGCTTTGCATTGCCTTTGTCTATAATCACCCTTAAGATAGTTCCAACAGCAGGAAATGTACATAATAAATCTCTTGAGAGACGAAAGGGTTCCAAATCTAAAGGAAGCTGGCTATCTATTTCATCTTCTAGCCTGTTGTTCAGATTAACAATGTTAATACTTGTTCCAGAGTACATTAGAAATCTAAAACCAAACGGGCAAACTGTTTATAGAACAAATATCACGTCTAACAAAAAGTAAAGAATAAAGCCTGTGAAATTAGGCAAAGTTCGTCGAGGAACACAGCTTACAGTAACCTGGATAGCTGGAAAAATCTACGAAAAACATTGATTAGTAAAAACTTTTTCCTTCAAACTTTTAATCACAGCAATATTCCCTCTGCACTTTAACTTTCAAATTGCTCCCTCATTTTTCCGTGCCATTTCAGATATGGAAGCCAACGAAAATATCTTGTCTCCCTCATTTTATGATCAAATTTTCACAACTAACTAAAGAGAAAAGATCATTTTGCAAATATTAGTTACACATGATTTTGATCACCACGCCAAGAATTCGTTCCCGTTAACATAATAACATGAAGAAAAAAGGTAGAGAGATTAGGGAGAGGGAGGGGGGAGGGGGGGGAGGAATAACCCAAGAGACTATGAACCTTCTATATAAGTTATTAAAACAATTATATTAAATGGCAGTAGAGGATTAACTGCCATGTTTGCAACTTCACAGCAACCATCAAAGTTTTGGGAAGTTATCTACAGAAAATCAAAGAGCAATCAGCTACCCAAAGAGAAAAGATTGTTTTGCAAATCTTAGTTACACATGATTTTATCACCACAGCAACAATTCCTGCCCAAGCTACCACCCAGGTTCTAGTAAATATAACATTATAATATGAAAAAAAGAAGGCAGAGAGAGTTGGTAAGTGGGGAGAAGAGGAAGAGGAATAACCCTAGAGATGATGAACCTTCTATATAAGTTATTGAGGAAAAAAAATCATATTTAATGGGAGTAGAGGAGCCATCTAACTTCCGTATTTGCAACTTCACAGCAACCATTAAAGTTATGGGAAGTTATGTACAGAAATCAAAGAGCAATCTAAGACCATGAATACATTATCAAAAGAGAGAGAGAGAAAGAAAGAAACTGGATGAAGACCACCAAATCCAAAACACACCGAGTGGCTAAAAATCTCACCTGCAAAATTCCATGAGGCTAATTTTTTTCTTGTGGTAATTAAAGATTGTATAAAGGCACCAAGGGCAGTCAACCATGTAATAAAGAAACTATCTACAAGATAGTAAATCTATACAGTCCATAAAGTCTTCCTTCATTTACAAAAGAATTACCTTTGAACCAAAAACTAAGAGTATAGAGGCAATTGTTATTTTCTCTCCATCGAATGATCTCCTACTCCTTTCACTCCAAACCAACCAAAAAATATAGAGTGAAACCAAAGAATAGGCCTTTCTCGTTTCTTTAGAAGCTCAAAAATCACTCCACACCCATACCTCTTCTTGAATGGAACCGGCAAACACCCAAAAAGTGTCCGTCCTTGATGCTAATATTTTCTTTTATGAGTGGTCCTTGATACTAATATTTAGGGGGTCAAATGGTGAGCATGTGAAGGGTTTTTCATGCATGGATTCATTTAATGGGTCTGGTAGTAAGGTGATTTGTTTAGATTGTCCTTTTGTTTAGTAATATTTATGATCTAATTTGACAATTAATATTTATTTGTTTGAGTGAGGAATGTAACCCTAGGTCGAGTAACTGTTGTCACTATATCCTTTTAATTTAATGGTATATAATAGAAGGGTGATTTGACATATTGTCAAAGTATAGAGAGAATATTACAACTAGAAGTCCAACACGCTCAACGATGGATCAAAATACAAGTAAAGTGAAGCGGAAAAAAAGAGGGAATTAGCAATCCAGCTTTTGTCACGTAGACCAGTGCTGCATGCACATCCTAATTACAATTGAACCCCAAGTAAAAAAAATGTTCCAGAAATTTCAGGAAAAAAAGATTATGTTCACAAAAGCAACTCTCAAGGAATTTCACTATGAATGTTAAGTATTTTCACAATTCACCAGGGTGAAGTAGCAGATAATATTGAATGTTTTTCATTAGTGTCAGCAAGAACATGTATAGTCAAGCGCAACAACGAGAGGACAAAACTGCACCATAATCAATTGTGGCACACAGAACTATGGAAGGTAAAATTCATCCATATACATGGCTGAAACATCATCAAGCCATTCATTGCCGAAAGATCTTCGGCCAATGTGTAAAACAGCAGTCATAAAAAACTTCTAAAAGACAAGGTATCTTTTAAATAACTGATATAAACTCACTTCGTATAAATACTGGTTGGTGGAGCATCAGTTCCATCCCAAACAAAGGCAATCCACTCATTTGCGACCTCAGAGGTATGAAGAATCTTCACGGGACAAAACAATGAAAAATAAGGATGGATCAGTGCTTTGTATAAAAGTATTTTCATATAATAATATCACCTTATATCTTCAATAAGACTATTACAACCCATTTGGCTCATGTACAAAATAATATTGGCATTAAAGTAGGATTGTAATGCGATGGGACTAAAGGTGGACTAATGTTGTAATCCTTGTATCCTTGAAGGGCAAAAAGAAACCTACTTCTAACTTTGAATTATAAATTTCAATTCTGAAAAAAATGTTTTTTTAAAATATTTTAGAAAATAAAAATAGGTTGGTTAAAAAACCTATTTTCATAATTTAATAGAAAATTAATTTTAATTATTTTTTTAATTTCTCTTTTCTCTCTCCCTTCTCTATCTCCTTTCTCTGAGAGGGGAGAAAGAGGAGATAGAAATTAAAATAAAAAATTTAAGAATCACATTAAAATATAATTTGAATAATTTAGGAATTACATTGAAATATGAATAGTAATATTGTCCACAAAAAATATAGCAGTGGTCCTATCAATTGGGATTAAATGTGTCCCACATACCATGGTGGGACAAAAAATGTGAGATTAGTGAACTGGTGATGGGATTAATTTTGTCCCGGTATTAACACGAACCAAACAATAGAACATAGACATGGATGAGATTAAATTAGTCAAATCCCACCTAATCCTACTTGTGTCCGCGAACCAAACGGGATGTATGTCTTTAGGGGAGAGATTTGGTTTAATCAGAAAGGAACATTGAACATAATAATATCTAGTTCATTTGGAGATCTTCAATACGATAAAGTATTTTAGGGAAATGGAAAAAACCCAAACATATTAAGTTCCAAAGCAGAAACTAAAATTGGTTAAATTACCTTGCAAGCTAAATTTACGCGTTTTCCTTCCTTAATCTCTCTCAGCAATGAGAAATTATTTGACCCTAACATCGATAGAAATAGTTAAAAAACTTTAGTTGTAAGAGGCATGGTCTAAAAAATAGCACCATGATACAAGAAAGGGTTATAAAAGAAACTAGTCTAATGCCAATGCACCACAAGATTTGTGTAATATACTTTTACATGATTACTTTTTTATTAATTATTTAGACAAATTTGGTTTAGAAATATTTTTGTAAAGTAATATTGTTTATCTACTATATTTGGGATAAGTAAAATTATTTATTTTTTATAAATTTAATTTTGTTATTAATGAATGACAGTGTAATGTTTCAGGAAATATGTATTATATGAGTTTTTGTTCCTGTTTTGTTTTCATTCACTCATTTGAAAAAAAAAAATAGGTTGTGTTTGATAATTTTTTTGCGTTTAACGTTTGATTAAGTTGTCCCTTTTATACTTGTAAAAATATAATTCTTTTAAAAAAATCTAATTTGAATACAACCTTTTAATTAATAAATTAGTTTTCATAAATACTTTGTAAAGTAATATTTTTTATATACTATATTAGAGAGAAGTAAAGTTATTTATTTTCTGTAAGTTTAATTTTTTTGTTAATGAATGGACATGTAGTGTTTCAATGAATGTGTATTATACGAGTTTTTTTTTTTCTTGTTTTGGCTCCATTCACCAATTTGATTTTTTTAATATATTTTTGATAATTATATGTTTAATGTTTGATTAAGTTGTTCCTTTTATAGTTGTAAAAAAATATAATTCTGTTAGAAAAATATAATTTGAATGTAACATTTTACTTAATAAATTAGCTTGTTTAGTGTTGATTTAAATATAAATAATATATTAGCAATGCCAGTAAGTGGTTAAATTAAATTAGCAATATCAATGTAATAAAAGTTAAAGTAGGGGACGATATCATAGTTATAATTGATAGCCACGTGGTGATAATTAATTTTTTTCTAATCTGTCATTGTCCAAAATATATTACTGAAAATTGATGCAAATTTTGGGAATTAAAGTTGGGAGTTTTAATGAACTTATTATGATTTTTTTTAAAAGTAAATAATTACAATAATCGATCAAATTTTCAAAATTCAAAATAATAAATAAATTTTTATTACTCCATAACTTATGAGATACAAGAAAATTATATCCATGTCATAAACACATTCATGATTACAAATAATTAATAGGCAATAAGAAACTTTATTCAAATTGGGACCCCAATGATTTTTTAAGGACCCTTTCAAGTCTTCCATCTACTTTATGTCTCTTTTCACTATTTCTTGTGAGATTGCTAAGAGATTGAAGGGTATCCAACGGAGATTTCTTTAGGCTAATTTGGGGGAAGATTATAAATATCACTTGGTGAGATGGGGAGTTGTCAAGCAACCCATTGATCGAGGGAGTCTTGGCCTCAAGTCTTTGGTTCCCTTCAACAAAGCTCTTCTTGGAAAGTGGCTTTAGAGATTCTTGGTGGAGAAGGACAAGTTGTGGCATAAGGTTATTGTGGCTAAGTTTGGGGTAGATCATAATGGTTGGATTTCTAGGGAAAGACGTGGCTTGCATGGTGTGGGGGTTTGGAAGTTGATTAGAAAAGGTTGGGATGATTTTCTTCCTCATGTACTTTTTGTGTGTGGCAATGGGAATGGTATTCAGTTTTGGCATGATAATTGGTTCGACAATGTTTCTTTGAAAGAGGATTTTGCTCTTGCTAGAGATAAAGAGGCTTTGGTGAGCTTTTGTGTGAGCTCTCATAATGGGAAGCTTGTTTGGGACATTTTCTTTACCCGAGATGCGAATGATTGGAAATTAGGGGATGTGTTTAGCTTTCTTGAAAGCATTCAAAAGACGAAAGTAAATTTGCTCAAGGAAGATAAGGTTACATGGAGGTTGAACTCGAGTGGTAATTTTGAGGTTAAGTCTTATTACAAGAACTTTTTAGGGGAAGATCTTCCCTTGGAAAACTATTTGGAGGAACTTAACTCCCACGAAGGTTGCTTTCTTTATATGGGAAGCTAGTGGGGGGAGGGGAGACATCCTTACTATTGATAATCTTCAAAAAAGAGTTAAGGTGTTGGTGAATAGGTGTTAACTTCGCAAAGAGGGGGCTGAGTCCATTTATCATCTTCTATTGGGATGTTCCTTCACTATACACCTTTGGGAGTTGGCTTTTAGTTTGGTGGGAATCCATTGGGTAACTGCCAGTTCAATCCTAGGTGAGATGTGGGCTTGGTCCGGGGTGAGAGGCTTGAAGCATAAGAGGAAAGCATATTGCTTAATTCCACTTTCTATTTTTTTGGGTGATTTGGTTAGAACGGAATAGGAGAGCTTTTGATGGAAAAGAAAACCCATTAGCCATCATCAAGGATGGGTGGCTTCATACTTTTGGGTTTTGGGTTAATGAGAATTTTTTTGTAAATGATGAAGATATCGTAGATCTCTTCGAGATTCTAGCTTGTAAATAACTTCTTGTATACGGGTGGTACCCCTTGTTACCTTTTTTATATAATATTATTTTTACTTATAAAAAAGTTATTAAGGACTTGAATATATAAGAAATAAAGACTGTTAGGTTATTTAAAAATAAAATAACTGATTCTTATAAAAAAGTAAAATAACTGCTTCGAATTATTTCCGGAATTTTTACAAACCAATGATTTATATGAAATGTCAAAACATATAATCAGGAATATTTTCGTAAAAACAGGAGGTGTGATTGAAAAACTTTTCAAATCTGGGGCTAAAATGCAAAACAACACTAAAATTCCTAGCTTGCCATGTGGCGCAAGGTTATTTCAAGCTAGTGTGTAGGAGGCAATTATACTTTTATTATAGTATAGATATATTCGTAAGCAAGCATAATTTTTTAAGTTCCCAGTATCTGAATCAAGGTATATTTATAGCATCCAAAATCTTCTAAATATGCACAAAATACATAGCAGAAGTTTTAATTCACAGAAACAATGTAGCAAGTAGCAACTCTCCTTTCAAAAGTAACCTCCAAGATGAAAAGCAGACTTTCCTTGCATTATCGATGATCCCTTTTCTAAATATATCTGAAATTTAATCAATATCTAAGGAACCAACTAAATATATTATTCCAGAAATTGCAATCTCTACGCCATTTGATATTTAATCATCTATTCCCCTCTTCAGCTGTCAATTTCATTGCAGCACATGATGCAATTCAAGGATGAAAAGAAAAATGATGGAACTTGTGCTGATGCCAGCCCATTCATCCAATAGAACCAAAGCCAAGTCCTGTGGACATTTCCCTGCCCAGTAAGTGGACAGGAGTTTTAACTATAAAAAAAGAACCAAAGCCAAATTCAGCCCATCTTAAAAAAAAAAAAAGAAAAGAGAAAACCACTCTTCTTGTTTGATAAGTAAAAATTCTGTATAAAAGCACCAAGATGCCACCCCATGTACAAATTACAAAAGAACCACTCATTTTTGTACATAGACATGTTTCTAGCCAATTGCATACAGTTGCATCTTCAACCATATGCGAAAACTGCAAACTTCATTCAAGGAAAAGTGAACTAGTACAAAGCCACAAGAAAGAGAGCATACAGCCGCACAGAATTTCAGAAAGCAACAATATCATTGAAGACAACTAAACCTCACCATTTAGGAAACCAACCTAGAAATCTATAAGGGTCCATTTGGTTGGGAGGACTAAAGTGATGTAGGATTGTTTTAATCCCACATGAACAGCTAATCCCATGCTTGGTTGGGAGGATTTACTATTCATGTGGGATTAGGGTGGGATAAAATCAATCTTAATCCCACCCTCCCCATGGGACTAAATTTTTTTGTCCTCCTACTTTTGCCCTTCAGTAATAATAATATTGTTATTATTTTAATAATTATTTTTATTTTTATTATTATTATAATAATAAAATTAATATTTATTATAATTATTTTGATAATAATAATAATTATTATTATAGTAATCATTATTATTATATAATTATAATAATAATAATTATTATTTATTATTATAACAATTATAACTATTATAACGATAATTATAATAATAATTAAATTTATTATTACTATTGGATTTAATCTTGTTTCACATCGATAAGATATTTCTAAGTATTTCATCTATGTTGTTATAATTGAACGGAGTTAAAAGGTTCGATTTAACGAGCTATATAAATAAAATACTTGTACATATTTGACTGATGTGAAATTTTGCATGCATGATCTACGTGAGTAAGTGATTAAATCAAATGGTCAGTTTTGAAAATAAACAAATTATTCCAAAAAATTATGAAGTGGTGTAAGATGTTATTCCTACACTTGGTGTCAATGGATCCTTATATATATATATTAATATTATAAGTACCAAGGAGAAAATATATTATCAGCAGAAATCAACTTAAATAAACTGGCCAACAGCTTGGAACGTTTAATAAAGGTTAGCCTAGCATCATGTCCAAAATCCAAAATTTTGTTGCAAATGCTTGATAAATATATAATCACCGTAGTTGTAACACCAGGACCAAATACTATGACTATTGACCTCTTTTCTGTTATGACACATGGTATTATATGGGTAATAAGCATGTCTTACTTGTATGGATTTCTTTGAGGAGGCAAGACTGCATTACTGAAGTCTTATTCCTCAGGGCATATATATCCAGGAAATCTGTCCATTTGTACTCGAGATGGAAATAGGTATATATACACTACATTTTTCAACAATCAATGATTTTGAACATCATCTTAATACCATTTAATCCACCATTTATAGGAGTAAATATGGACATGATTAAGAAATGAACTTATGGCTTATTAATTTAATACCTTCATCAAGCTTAAAATCAAGCAACCATTTTCTCAGGCCTGCTATAAACTTCTTGTCTTGTTCTCTCTGGTGAAATCTTGAAGAACATTGATAAGGAAGGAAATCTTCACCATCTTTCCCCTCGTATAGAGCAAACGAAGAATTTTTTTTATAGAAAACAGCATATACTTCCCAGTTGAAAGTTGTCATCTGCAGAAAGATAAATTCCCAGGTTAGCATACTTGGTAAAGGCTATTTTCATGAAAAAATCACGAAAAATGTTATGGACATGGACAATGCTACCAGTAACCTATGGAACACAAATATATCATATCAAGCTGACTTCCACAAAACATATTTCTGAAAAAGACATCTGTTTGTCATCATTTTTTTATAAGTAAAACTGTCTGTCATCATTGCTTGTTGAAATAAAGAAAAACTTAAATATCACTGTTCTTTCTCAAGGATAGGCTTTAATCTCTTATCACTTAATTATGATCTGGAACTCAATCGCTCAGCTCCTATATATTTCTAGAGTACAACGGTAATAGAAGCAGCCTGAAACGATTCAATGGGCATCAGAATAAGTCGATAAGACAGTAATCTAGATATATGCAACCTTATGTCCTGTGAAACATTTCCAGGAAAGGAAATTTTTCATCGAACTGAAAGTATAATGAATCACAACTGCGTTCTTAGATAATAAAAAGTCGAGCCAACTTACTGCAGAAAAACAGTGGTGCATGGGGAGCAAGGGCAACTTTTTGAGGTTAGTGTTATACATCAATTGGCAAGTTCAGCTTAATAAGATGATGGTTCATTTGTTCTGTGAATTTCAGTCGTATAGCACAAAAAATTATATGCTAAGACACTAATCCCACCTAGGATTTGTTTGTATATTCAATTGCTTTGGTCAAAAGTATCACATAAAAATATCCAGATGATGGGATTACTCAACCAATCAATCAAAAGATTTAAGGTTTAAATATAATTACACACCTTGTGTTTTAGCACTTTTAAAAGACACCTTGTAAAATTCTTTGTATCAAACCCATAACCCCCTATGTTAACATTTTTACAAGAAAAGACTAACATGAACTTTTTTTTTTCTTTTTGGGGAAACACCACCTGTTGTGGTGGAGGTTTGGCTGACCCCTAACAGTTTATTTGAAGGAAAAAGCAATTACAAGCAAACAGTAGGGGAGGGGGCTGAAACCTTACCCTTCAAAGGAAATAGAAATCCAAAACAAATGGAGAATACAATCAGAGAGCAAGGAGTCCTTACAAAAACCTCAAGAACTAATTAAGAGGGCCTATAAGACTAACATCCTCTTATATATAAATAAAATTTTATTATATTTAGTTAAAATAGACCAAAATATTTAAAAATTAATAAAAAATGAATTTATATTTTTAAAATTAGGAGTTTTAACTATACTTGATACTTTAATTTAAAAATATAAAATCAAATATTATTTTGATTTTTGTTAATTTTTAAATATTTTGATTTTTATTAAATTAAATTTTAAGAATTTTTTACTTTACCATAATACCCCTTATTTATGTGGTGGAAAATAAAAGAGATGGAGCCCACCAACCAACCATTTAAGATGTTAAGGGAATTATTATAAAGTGCATAATATTTGTATCAAACTTTTGGAAAGTGACAAACAATTTGAAACATCCATTTTAGGAAAGAATGACATATAAAATGGGACAGAAAGTAAAATAAAAGTTTATCTATATAAGAGGACATGCTAGTGACTTCTTGCAAAAAAGTTAACGACAAGGTTAAAAGTGGAAACCACATGGAGTTGTTTGATACAAAAAAAATTTACGTATCTTTTAGAAAAGTGCTAAACAACAAAGGGGTGTGCTTATAATTAAGCCAATATTTTTAATTAGAAAACTAATAAATTAGTCAGCCATCCAATCCCGTAGTCTGATTACTAGAGGAAAAGAAACCCTAATTTGATTAAGTTATGGCGTTCCATCGGAAGGACTTAATTTTTGCTTAGATAGTAAGATTTGAACCTCCTGGTATCTCTATCAGCTAACATGGCATTTTATATCAAAGAAACACAAGGACTGAAACAATATGTCAAGCCCAGCTTCTAGTAGTTAGTGTCCATTATTCAGTGAAAACCGATTGACCGAACTGTTTCGAACTGTTTTGGCAGTTACTTGGTTAATCAGTACCATATGTGTATATCGATCGGTTAAGTAGTGTATGTTGGTATATCTATCAATTGGCGGTGAAAAAAATCTTTAACCATTCTCACCGTTTGACTAATTAAGAAATTAATTAATTAGTTAAATTAATATTAATATATTAAATATAATAATTAAGAAATAATTAAGTAAAATCTTTAAAAAAAAACTGTAACTTTGGAAAGCTAGAAAATTGAGCGATTAACAAATTAACCGATTGTAATCGACTAAAATTAATTCGGTTGTTGAAAGATCTAGTGTAAGTAGATTAAAACGGTTTAGAAAAATTTGTACCGAAAAAAGTCTCTTTAAATTTTTAAACACCCCTACTAGTAGTACCGACCCCAATTTGGCTTCAATCCTTTACCTCTTTTTCCCTTTGAGAAAAAATTGTGATGTGTTACAAACAGGACAAGCTCCCATGAATATGTTAGGGCGAAGCGCTAATAAGTGGATTCCACATAAATGAGGCACTCTCCTTTTGCGTCCTTTTCTCAAAGAGACTGAAGCCACACCTGAACTGACCCATACTACTCTAGCATTTAGACCATACCATGCATGTTAAATACATAGCTTTCCCTAGCTACTGAGTAGCAAGAATCTTCTACTTGTAAACATCTCCTTCACGAGGCAAGGGACAAATGAAATGAGTGAACCTATTAAACTAGTTGTTGAAATTTAGGTTAGAGAGAGATGAAAGATTTAGAAGAAATATTGTAGAAGAATTCTTATTATTTTTTTTTGATCTGTAAATAAACTTGTATTGAATGATCAAAAATGTACAAAAGGATCACTGGGCATACCCAGGAGATTTACAAATAATGCATATACAAAATAGACAAGAGGCTTAAGCCCAGCCAAAGAGCTATACAAGCCAACAAGCCTTGGCAACTAACATAGAGTCAGCAGGCCTAAACATGCAGCCAACCAAAAACCAACTAACCAAGGAGCTTACAAGGGATCTGGGCATACCCAGGAGATACAGAAAAACCAGACATACAGCACAACAGGGCATACCCTGGACAAAATAACAAGCAAGATGGAAGCAGCCTATACTCAGGGCAGGTAGCATAGACACTTCTATAGATACCAATCTGGATCTTCTTCACTAAGCTAGCAGGTAAGGCAGGAGCTTTGTCAAATATCTTGGCATTTCTTGCCAGCCATATGTGGTAGACTGAGCTTGCAAGGGCTATCTTTCTAGCAACAGCTGGAAGGCCAGTGCCTTTGACTTTCAATGTCCATCTGATGGCACTCTCAATGGTTCTCATTTGCCTACTAGTACCCAGCCACATATTTATGGAGTTCCAGACAGCCTTGCTAATCCTACAAGAGAAGAAAAGGTGGTCTTTGGTCTCTTCCTGGTCAGGATATAGGGGGCAAAGCTTGTCATTCCCTTCAAGGTGGAGCTTGTCTTTGGTGAGAAGTATATCCCTAACAGCCAGCCAAAGAATGAAAGATTGTTTAGGGGGGCAGTGACCATTCCAGACCAGGGAAGCCCATCTGACCTTACTGACTTTCTGTCTCATATCATTGTACACTTTCTTGATGCTTAGCTCATCATTCAGCCTCCATTCCATTAGCTTGTTAGTAGCTTGCTGGAAACAAGGTGGCTGGCCAACCATATCATCTCTAATTTCCAGGATCCTCTTCCAGAGGGGGGAGTCATCTTTGTTTGCCTTGATCTCCCATATGGATTTGTTAAACAGATAGTAGTGCTGGACCCATTGGATCCAAAGGGAGTCTTTTTTCATATGAATATTCCATAAGACCCTTGTTAGGAGAGCCTTGTTCCAAGTTTTGAGCTCTACCAGCCCAAGACCCCCTTCTGATTTTGGCTTACAAATGTCTGACCAAGCAACAAGAGCTTTTCTCATGCCCCCATTCTTGCCATTCCAGAGAAAGGTTCTACATAGTTTAATAATCTTATCAAGGATGATACCAGGGATAGGAAAGATGGCCAGCCAGAAGCACTCCACACCTTGAAGCACAGATTTGATAAGTTCAGACCTCCCAACATATGATAAAGAGGAGCCAGCCCATACATTGATGTAGCCAGAAATTTTCTCTCTAAGTGGGGCATAATGAGAGGCATTCAGCCTTGCAGATGCAAAAGGGACCCCTAGGTACTTGAATGGGAGGCTGCCCTCCTCCATTCCAGTGCATATGCTAATCTCCAAAACCTCCTCAGGCTTCACCCCAGCATGGTAAAAGTTAGATTTTTCCAGGCTAGTCTTCAGCCCTGAGCAATCACTGAAGGTGTTGACACATTTCATGAGCATTCCCACTGATTTGGCCTCCCCTCTAGCAAACAAAATCAGATCATCAGCAAAGGCCAGGTGAGTAGTCTTGAGCTTGTCACACTTGGGGTGGAATCTGAACCCCTCTTCCACATTCAATCTCCTAAGCAGCCTTGATAGGTATTCCATAATCAACACAAATAGATAGGGAGAAAGTGGATCACCTTGCCTCAAGCCCCTTTTACCTTTAAAAAAACCTTGAAGGCTGCCATTAATGGATAAAGAAAATGTAGTAGTGGTGACACATTCCATAATCCAGTCTTTAAACTTTCCAGGAAACTCCAGGCCCTCTAAAAGGCTACCTAGGAACTCCCACTCCACAGTATAATAGGCTTTCCTAAGGTCAATTTTGATCATGCATCTAGGAGGGACTCTCTTCCTACAATATCTCCTGAGCAATTCTTGGACTAGGTAGATGTTCTCAGCCATGCTCCTAGCCTTTATGAAAGCAGCCTGAGCAGGGTTGACCAAGTGGATCAAGCATGGAGCCAGCCTTGAAGCAAGGATCTTAGATATAACTTTGTACAAAACATTGCAGCAAGCTATAGGCCTTAATTCTTCAACTTTAGAGGCAGACTTCCCTTTGGGTATCAAAACAAGAGAGGAGTGGTTTAGTTGTTTCAGGATCTTCCCATTCAGAAAGAATTCTTGGACAGCTTCCATAATCTCTTTTTAGATCACCCCCCATGCTTTCTTAAAAAACTTTGAGAAACCATCTGGACCAGGGGACTTATCCTCCCCTATGCTCCACAGTGCAGCCTTGATCTCCTCATCTGTAACCTGCTTAACCAACGCAGCAGCCTGGCTTTCCTGAAGGACAGGTCCATCTCTAATGACTTCCATCTCAATAGGAGAGCATCTGCTAGAAGAGCCTAAAAGCTCCTTGTAGAATCTAGTAAACTCCTGGACCACTTCACCTTCAGAAGTTGTTTGATATCCATTGGCATCTTTAATAGAGGTAATGTGATTCTTGGAAGACCTTCTCTTGACCAAGGCATGGAAAAATTTGGTCCCTCTATCACTATTGAGAAGATACTTACATTTGGCCTGTTGTGATAGAAAGCTTCTCTCAATCTCAGCAAGCTGGAAAGCTTTTAACCTAGCATTTGCCACCCTTTCCTGAAGCTCAGCATCATAAGGGTTGTCATGAAGGTCTTGCTGCAGGCCATTTAGTATGATTGCAACCTCCAAGGCTCTCTCAGATATGTGGCTGAAGTGGTTCTTGTTGAGGTTATTGAAGTGGGGTTTAAGGCCTTTCAAAAGCTTACAAAGAATGAACTGTTTGGTGCCCCTTCCAGGGCAACCCCATTGAGCACTTACAATGTCTAAGAACATGTCATGATCAACCCACATATTAAAAAATTTGAAAGATCTCCTACCCCCACAAACCTCTTCCATCAGGCTAACAATACATGGAGAGTGGTCAGAGAAGCACCCAGCAGGGAGAAAGGAAGCTTGAGCTCTTATCCCCTTTTGCAACCACACATTGTTGACCATAGCTCTATCCAGCTTGCACCACACCTTATTATTGGTCCGTGTGAAGAAGCACCCTGCAGCATTTACATCACTTAATCCAGTCTCCCTACAACAAAAAGAGGGATCCCTAATCTCATAATCTGTTACAGGCAGCCTATTAGATTTTTCATCAATAGCAAAAACATTATTGAAATCACCCAAGACAAGCCAAGGGGAAGACAAATCATAACTGAAATTACAAAGGTTATCCCATAAGGGCCTCCTAGATACAATGGAATTCAAACCATATACAAAACTGATTACAAAGCTACAAGAAGAGACAGTACAAGTAACATTACAATGGATAACTTGGGGAGATATATCAATTGAGGTAAGGCTCACCTTTGAGGGATCCCAAAGTAACAAAATTCTGCCTGATGAGTGAGTGGAGAAGTTGTTCACCTGCCTCCACTGAAGGAATTTATTGCCCATAATCTTAAGCAGCTTTGCTTCATCAAGCTTGCATTCCAAAATTCCCATTATATCAACTTTGTTTTTCTTCATGAGGTGCAGTACCCCATTGTGTTTCAGGGGCTTGTTAAAGCCCCTGATGTTCCAACATGCCACAATCATTGATGAGGTTGGGAGGCAGCCCCTCCCTTCCTAGATGATTGAGTGCCTTTTTGTTCTGGTCTTCCTTTCTTCCTCTTGATTACTTGGAACTCATCACCCCCTGGACCTCGGGGCCCCTGTCTCTTTCACTGTTGCCTTGGGCAAGGCCTGGTTTTTTCCTTGGTACCATGCTGGGATGGTCAGTGTGCATGGGAGATTTTAGGCCAGCCACCACTTGAATTTGGGGATTAGTGGTCCCCTGGATTCCCTCCCCCCTTGGGGCATTGTGGCATTGTTCAGCCTCATTTTCACCATTCTCTGCTTGGACAGCTTCTCTAGGTTCATGGGTAGGACTATCCTTATCCAGCCCATCCAACCTATCCCTAGCTTCACTAGGCTCCACAGTCTGATTTGTCATCTCTTTGGCTATATCACCCATTGATTTGGGTGCTTCCTTTCTAGCAGGCTCTTTCCCTTTCTCATTGCTTTTCCTTCCCCTTTCTAGGTTGGCATTCTGGTTACAGGAGTGTAGGTCATGCCCTACAACCTTACACTTTGAGCAAAATCTAGGGAGGTTTTCATAGCAAATCTTTAGTTCATAAGTATCTCCATTTAGGAGGGACAATGGAACAGTGCATTGTATTTCCTTAGCTATATCCATTTCAACTAGAAGTCTAGGATAAGATATTCTCTCTTTGGTCCTAGTGAATTGGTCAGCATATAGTGGTCTCCCAATTAAGGTGCCAATCTTGCTAAGGCAGTTAGATGACCATAGCTCAAGGGGCAAGCCCTTTATCTGGATCCATACAAGAATTGTGGTGATTTCCTCATTGCCAAACTTGAAAAATTTAGGCAATGACTTCAAGAGCAAAGGCCTACCATATACTTGGTAAGGGCCTTTTTGCAACACATTCAAACTAGCAGCTTCATTGTCAAATCTAAATACTATCCATCCATTTTCATGAAACTGAGTGTGGACACTTACCGTCCAGGATTCAGTGAGCTTTTTGAGGGCTGCCCTTCCTGGAAATCTTCCAGCAAAATACCCCACCAAGCAAAAAGGCTGGCTCTCAAAAACTTCCAGCACATCTTCTTGAGAGACTCTAACAACTCCTCCCTCACTGGATATAGTAGACAAGGGGAGACCCTTGCTTTGTATTCTATTCTCTGCAAAGAGGCTAACCCAGGGGGCCTTCTTAATCTCTTCATTGTTAGCTGGCCTTTTGCCCACAGACTTGGAGGGATGCTGGGCTCCCACAGGACCTTGAGCAGGGGGGGCTGCATTGTCCTTTGAGTCAGCTTGGAGGCCCCCATTCTTCATTGGAGGATGAGACCTAGACTCACTGCTTTCCTCTTCTCTTCCTTGCCTTACCACAGGCTTCCTGCCATGAACAGTTCCATGAACAGTAGCTTCACAGCTTGAATCATCTTCCTCACTGGAAGAACTGGACTCCATTTGACCTGAGCTATCTATACTCTCCCCAGAGGAGCTTTGGTTCTCATCTTCAATGTCTAGGGGCTCTTCTTGCAATGTCTGGCAGGCAGCATTGCTTTGAAATTGATCCTTGGTACTGTTCACCTTCGAAACTCCAACAGAGCTTCTATTCCTCCCCAAGCTGGAAGCCTCCATTTGAGACCCTAAGGCTTGGGAATCTTCCTCTCCCAATGAGCAGGAAGAAGATGTTGATCCTTTGGATGGTCCCTTGGCTCCATCCTTGCTTGTATTACCTGAAACTTCTTCTCGCGACAAAGCTACTGTAGCAGCTTTGTTCTTGAAATGATTCTGGACATATTCCAGATCATTTTGATCCTGGATTATGAGAGGAGGTTTGGAGTTTTCTTCTTCCCCATGCTGAACTAGACTGAAGGAATGGCAAAGAAAGATCAGAAGAAGGAGGAGAGAAGTGCTGGTGACCATGGGCAACACTGTTCACAGTTGAGAGCTTCTCTCTCTAGCTGCCCGTGACTGACTCCTTTGTTAGAAGAATTCTTATTATTGTTGTTATGTTATGTGAACAAACCAAAAAACCTATATATAGACCTAAAACTATAAATCCTAACAAGAATAGGAAACATAAACTAAGAAAGATTAGGAAACCTAATACATAATTAAAAAACTTCTCCACATTCCCCCTCAAAATGAAGCATACACATGCACCAACTTATTACAAATAAACTCATACCAATAACAAACCTGATCCAAACTTAAACAAATAAACCAAACACATAAATTACAATAATCCGTGAGAACATATCGAGACTCCACACCCACGACAAACAATTAAGTCACCACGTCGGAACCACCTAACGAAACAAGACCCGAGAATACTGGATCAACAAGACTTTTGACTTTTTTCGTCTTTTTTTTACTAACTTTGACTGACTTGTATTGGCAAGATAACAATATCAACAACTGGTCAACAACATCAACACAGGAGTGTCTTCTTCAATAAGAATCAAGAACTCTTCTTTTCTCTTCTTCTTTTGTCTTCTTCTTCCTCTTTTTCTTCTTCAACAAGAAACAAAAGACCAGAAACACATAACATATATTTTTTTAAATAAACAAATATTTTTTAAATAAAGAGAAAACACTTGAAGAACGACCGAAAAACATAAGAAAAACTAAAAGTAGAATCTAAACCTAACTATATATATTTTTTCTTTTTTTTCTTTGATTTACCTAAGACTACCACCAGGGTCCCAAACCATGGACTCTGATACCACATTGAAATTTAGGTTAGAGAGATGAAAGATTTAGAAGAAATATTGTAGAAGAATTCTTATTATTGTTATAGTCTTATGTGAACAAACCAGCAAAACTATATATAGACCTAAAACTATAAATCCTATAAATCCTCATAGGAATAGGAAACATAAACTAAGAAAGATAAAGAAACTTAATACATAATTAGGAAACCTCTCAACACTAGTCACTGATTACCACTGTTCCAAGTAAAACAGTCCTAATACCTTTTACTATCAAAACAAGAGAATACGAGTTCGAGTGGGGAAGAGCGCAAAAGGTAGGCAAATAAATTTAAAAGAGAATAATATCTTAATATGATTTACCTCCCAATAAGTGGTTGTAAACAAAATTGTAAAGAAAAATTCTTAGAAGCTACGTTACATGGGCTCTTTACTTTACCATGCCATGCCATACGCTACGCGTGTCCACTCAGATAAGGGTATGACACTTGGACACTCCAAATTAAAGGAAAAAATATGAAAAATTACAACAACAAAAATAGACAAATCTGACACTCGGATACATACCCGAGTCCATGTAGCATAGCTTAGAAGTCATAATAGATGATGAAGCATGGGAAGGCAGTTATGAGTACCTCAATTCAGCTAGGAAAATGCTCAATAGAGGAGAATATCCTACACAAGACATGGCATATTTACCCTAAATCAACTATATGCAGATTACCACAGATAGTCATAAATAGTGAAGTTCATAATGATGATACAGTATAGAAAAACCACATGAAAGAAGTTATCTTCGTAAAGAACCAAGCTTGAGGGAAGTAATTGCTACATCTCACTTCACATACTGCACTACAACTTGTCTTTTAGATTAGTGCACTGCAACTTGGTTTATGAGAACAAGATGATGAAGGATTAAGTATACATGTGTCGGAGAGGTGGAGGAGAAGAAAGTCCCTAAACTAGGAGGAAATTGTTACCTTAACGCTGTCTCTTTATGTCCCACTATAAATGGTGATACATCTTAATGAGAGAAAACTGGCAATCCCCTTTTAATTGTGTTTTCTCATACTTTTTAGAGTTGTTCTAAAAACAGCTATACAAAACAACATATAACATTTAAAAAAACAAGCCAGGTTTTTGGAAACAACTCTGAAAATTTTGTTTTTGGAAACATAACCAAACTTTACCTTAAAGTTGTTTTCTTATGTCCCATTATAAATGGTGATACATCGTAGTAAGAGAAAACTTGTTATCCACTTTTAATTGTGTTTTCTCATTTTTTTTTTAGATTTTTTCTAAAAACAGCTATACAAAAAAAAAAAAAAAAAAAAAAAAAAAAAACGTGTAAAATTTTAAATGGTATTTAAAAAGAAAGCCATGTTTTCGAAAACAATTCTGAAAATTTTGTTACTGGAAACATAACCAAACTTATATTTGATGTTAGAAAACTGTTTTTTTGTTTTCAGATATAAAACTTCTTTCAAAAACACATACCAAACATGCCCTTAAGTTCTCTACTCTATTTGATTTCATTATTTCACTCCCTTTTCTTCATTTTTTTCTTCTTCTGTTAGGCATATTACTCATACAAACCGCATTAAATTAGAAACCTCACCCTCCATCTCATTGTTATGGGCTGAGGAGGTGCTAGTAGTCTTGAGGGTGTTGGCCTTTTTCTCCATTCATCTTCAAGAATAGAAAACCCCAGAAACTTCATCAAGTTAAAACTATTTTCATAATTATGATGATGAAACATGAACGTATGACATCTAGGCAAGATACAGTTAGTTACTTCAACTAGAGAACCTGACGAAAAAAGTTAATTGGCAAGAACTTCAATACCAAAATACAAAGAATACTCCGACAAAAAAGTGTTTGGTACATCATATTCTAAAGGAGTTTATTATCAGGTTATACCTTGACTTGTGAAAGCTGAATTATGTCCCCAGCTGATCCAATATGAGGGAGAGCTCCCACATTTTCAGCAAAAAGATTGACAGAAATCCCAACTTTTGGATGAGATTCATCAATTATTTTTAGCGTAGAAGAGTAATCTGCAAACAAATTATAAATACTTGCTAAGCAACAGTAAAGGGAAAAAATAATCATGCTCGTTACTTGGAAAGACAGGTGGCAGTCAAATTATACAAAGCAAAATACTCAATGTAGCTATTATGGAGTAAATAGAATCTAACATACATTAATTTTACTTATAAAAAAAAGAATCTAACATACGTTGGTCCACCATTTACGCATAGCAGGTACATATGATTCTTCACTGTGTCAAGCAAAAAAAAATTGTTGACAAGGTGATGCAGCAAAGTAAGTCAACGATTTGTTATTTTGGAATATTTGTAAGTTATTATGGAATATGCTGTAATTTATTATTCTTTGGAATCAAATAGAAGTATTTAGGAAATTCAGGTTTATCAAATTAAGATTTGGGATTATATTTTAGAATTTAATTTTTTTTCCCTAATTGAATTATGTTTTGTGCCTATATAAGATCACCTCCATTAAAATTTTAGGGAGACTTAACTTTGAGAATAAACTATAGAGTTTGGTATCTCCCTCTTTGTCTATCGTTGCTCTTGCTCTTCATTTCTCTTTCTCTAATTCTTCTATCTCTGGCTTGTATTTCCTCTATTCATCTTGATCTAATTTCCCTATCTTCACCTTATTTTGGTTATTTCTCCTTTTATCTTCCCTTTATTCTTCCCTTCCCTTCCCTTTATTTCTACTTATTAGGCTACTGTTCTACGTCACAATAACAGATTTAGAATTCCCGAGTGAATTTTGACGGTGCACAGCTTGAAACCAATCAGATTCTAATAACAAAGCAATGCCCCGTCAACATACATCCTAATGCAACAAAATCTAGAGATGATTGCTGTTTGTGCCAAGATCATTAAAAAGATCTGAGAATAATGGAGTTTGAGGGAGGAAACAATCAACGCACTATAGGTGCAGCTCTTACAGAAAATTACATTGCAGGTAATCAAAAACCAGGAATGTCCAATTATCTTAAATTCAAAGCCTTTTCTTAATAATACTTGGCCTTATCACGAGAAAAATCATCAAAAAAATAGATAAATTCAGATGAAGATAACATCAAGAGACAAAGTTCATGTTGCCCTTGAGCGTTAGCTCCTTAAGAAATGGGCTGGGGTGCGGTTGGGTACCTGTAGGTCTTACACTCAAATCTTACTTATCAAAAATAAAATAAACATAAATCAATGAAAGAAAGACTATGCTCCAATTACAATATAATTTGCTATGCTTGCATGATTTCTCAAAAAAAAAAAAAATCTTTACAAACCAAAGCTTTATTTGACAAAATTAGACAACAAGGAACACTTTGGTACAAGAGCAATACTTAGAAAGAAAAAGGGGGAAGAAAAGAGAGAAAAGGGGTGCGGCTGTGGGGAGAGGAAAGAACCAACTACAAACTGAACAGTGCATTGTATTCCCAACTCCCTGTTACTCCTTCGATATGTTTTCATCTCCTTTAGCTAAGGCATAAGTATCAAACTTACAAAATGATAAAACTGAACAGTATCCACAAGCCAAGGGGAAGGAAAGGTTGAAATCCTCATCCAAATTAACACTCTTCAGGCAAGCAAGAGATCCAAAACCAGCATTATTACTAGAATGTCCCCATCCAAAGGTTTCAAAAGATTGCGAACAATATTCTTAGTTTCTTATATCTAATTTGATAAAACACTCCACTACCCACCTTATCTTGATTCAAGGAGTGCCATCCAAATTAATTTGACTTTATCCATAAAAAATGTAAGTCTAAACACGTGCAGCAGAAATGCAAAGAGAAACAGAGCAGTTCAAGTGACTCAACATATTAAAGTTGGGTATTGTTTTGGAGCTGGCATGTGTGATCAATCTTATATGTAACTATCTCTTTTCCCAGTCCCATGTGTGTGTTTCTTGAACAACTTCTTTAAAAAATACATATTAAACTTTACAAGAATATATGATCACATGGCAGTAAAGCGTTTTTACAAGATAAACCATAAAAATAAGTTAACAATTTTCTTACAGGATTATATTTAGCATAGTTTCCTAGCCCACACTCGATTAAGTTCAGTATCTTACTCAATGCTTAATATTTAGCTAGTCAAAATAATTTAAAGCTCAAATTAAACCTCAGCTGGCTCAGCAAACCTTAGTTGCAACTTACATCATTCTACTACCAACCAGCTGGGAGCAGCCGTAAGCCCGGCCTTTTTGTCATCATCGCCAGTGTTAGATTTCACAATACCATCTTAGTGTACAAATAAATTAACAGAACCAAATATATAATTAAATTAAATATGACAGTTTTTAGTACCCATTTGGTCATTCCATGAAAATATAAATAGTCCGCCGAAGCTAGCGGTTATAGGAATTGTTAAGATTAAATAAAATGCCACCAGTAATATTTTAATCGATAAGCAAGATGAATCTTACACATGGAATCAGATAATAAAGCAGAAATAGGATATTCAACTTTCATAAAACAACCAAAAGCCTACTTAATGCTCTGTTCTTCTTTTTGTGAGCTTCCTCCCCCTATATGATATTAAGAGAAAAAAGAAAGTATCTGAAGGGGCTTTACCAGTGCCGTTGGTTTTCTTAGGGAAACCGAACTCCACAATAGCACCGATGAGGTTTACTTTCTGCTTGATCGCAGTAATGGCGTCTCTTATCTCCAAAATCTTGTAGTCATCTTTCTCCTTCATCTCTCACTCTCTCTCTCTGCGCCTCCCTCTGTGTTCTAAGCAACAACCATCTCATTAGGGTTTTACAGAAACAGAGCAACTAGCGAGAAGAGAAAACGGACTTTTATATATCCATTCAATAAATTTAAATAAAATATTGTCAAGAGTATACTACTACTTTATTGAGTTCCTAATTTTAATACGGTAACAAGGTTTTGCTTAAATACTTGATTAAATCAAACTTAATTATTAAAATTTTTGGAGTTAAAAGTTAATGTTTCAGTAGATTTAATAAAACTCAAACAAAACCTAAGTTAGGAATATATTCATCTTTCAGATTCAACATACTTTCAATAATTTAAATTTTTATAACATAAAAACAAATGTAGTAAAGTAATTCAATAAATAATTATTTAATTTTTTATACTTTGTTTTTATTACAATTTCGACCAATGAGTAATTGGAAAAACACTCTTGGTATCATTAGAAAGCTTTCGTTTCGATCTATCGAATGAGACTCAAAAGCCTCCGCCACTGCTCACCTTTTGCCTTCATACGTCGTCAACAACCTCGTCGTGAATTAGATGTATTTTTTAGATCTATACATTTTCGGGATAATCTGATAAAAAAAACTAATACCACACCATCGGACCAAAAATTGAATTTTAGATCTAATTATATGGTAAAATCTAGAGACAAAAAGCTGCTAGAATCTGACGGATGGCATTGTCCACCTGCCATAAGTAGGCCTCGCCCTAGCACCCACCAATTTTTATTTTTTTATTCTTTTTCAATTCTTTTTTAATTTTTAATTAAATTACTAAAATAACCCTACCTTTTCATATGTATTCAAGGGTATTATAGTTTACAAAAGTTGAGGTAAAATGCTAACTTACTCCTTAAGTGGGGTAAGTTAGCATTTCCATAATTTAAAACTATAAAATATCCATTGTGAAAACAACATTAATTAAGATTAATTTGTAATTCAAACTCAAGAAATATATCCCATAAACAAAAACTCCCTCCATCACATTTTGTTTGTCACTCTTTTCTAAAATGGATGTCCTAACTTGTTTGACCATTGTCTAAAAATTAGAATATACACAACAAGCATTTTTCAAGAATACCCTTAACGTTTTTAATGTTTAGTTGATGAGACTTACCACTTTTATTCTCCAACACATGAGTGAGGGGTATTATAGAAAACTTAAGCATTTTCTTAAAAATTTTGTTTTTCCAATGGTTACAATCAAAATGGGTGAGGGAGTATAAATGGTTGAAGTGCGAGAAGGTAATAAGGCTTTTTTTGTTTCAATAGAAAATGGTAATCTGAAAATCAAATACATGTAAAATAGTATTTTATTAGTGTTTGGATTATATGAAAATAAATTTCATGTAAAATAGGAGTTTACATTAGTGGGTGAAAAGGTTAACAAAATAATTTCTATCTTTTTTAGGCGCAAGTTGTTTTATAAGTGATTGAAAAATTGTTATTTCTTAGCAAAAGAAACCACTCTTCCACTTTCTTAAAATTTCTCTCTCACATATTATTCCATTGATTTTCTCTTTTTTTTTATTATTTACATTTTCCATCATTTATTTTCGGACTTCAACGAAACAAAGAAAATTTAATTGAAAATTTATAATTTTACTATAAATCTATCGGCATAGATAACGTAACAGAATTTAAATTTTTTTCAACTATGCCAATAAACTTTCACCAAGAAATTCTCTATGGACGTATTAGAACAATAAATCAATTATCCATACAAGGTTAGGGTTTATAGCTCAATGAACGATAAATTTACAATGTTAAAAACCATTCCGAGCTCAGTGATGAACTTCTTTATCCAAATAGTTTTCCCCACAACTTTAAATATAGCAATGCATTCCGCCTCGATGGTCATATCCGCACTGGTCACCTGCTTGGGGTGTTTCTAGCTCACTGCTCCACTATTTAAGGTGCACACTTATCTTTATACTGACTTACTGTCATATTTTTCATATTGAAGCTAGTCTGTGAAGGTTTTAAGTTTCAAATCATTTCTTCACTTACAAGGAATAAATCATTAGTTCTTCTTAAGACCTTAAAAATGTTCTTCGTTGCTATATAGTGATCCTCACTTGGATTGGACTGATATTTTCTTGTAACACTTAGAGCATATTCAACATCGGGCATTGTACATAACATGGAGTACATGATAGATCCAATTTGCTAATGTGTTCTCTCTCCTTAGGTGTTTTTGGGGACATATCTTTCAAGAGAGTAATTTGGGACATGTCTTTCAAGAGAGTAATTCCATAACTCATCTTGGAATTTTTCATGCTAAACAACTTTAGCATTTTGTTTATGTACGCGGATTTGGACAAGCCTAGCATCCTTCTAGATCTATATCCCCAAAATATAGAACATTTTACCCAAATCCTTCATGGAGAAATTATTTGATAGATAAACCTTGACTAACTGTAATATACCTACATCATTTCCAAATCCTCAAAATTAATGTTTGACATCGCTTCTTAATAGTTGCAGGTACCTTATCATCAATAAGATGTACCTCTAAGTCACCATTTATGAGAAGTCCATATCCCTTTAAAGCCTTAAATATTCTGCTAAATCTACGAATAGATTGTGTATTTGGAAGATCTATTTATTCTGGTTCTTCAATTTGAACAATACTAGGCTGTGGTTCTTATGACACTTCATCAATATCTATCTTGCTCCCACTATTCCCTTCTAGCATAAACTATTTTTCTAGAAAAGTTGCATATTTGGAAACAAACACATTTTACTCTTGAGGATGATAGAAAAAATATCCCAAACTTTCTTTAGGATATCCTACAAACCTACATTTGTCAGACCTAGTTCCCAACTTATCTATATGTAACTTCTTTACATGAGTAGGAAAACCCCAAATCTTAACATGCTTAAGAATAGGTTCTCTCCTTATTCACATAACATATGTAGTTTTAGGTATTGCTTTTGTGGAAACTTTATTCATTAAGTATATGAAAATTAGGATAGCATAGCCTCAAAAGGATATAGGAAGATCAGTGTAACTCATTATGGATTGTACCATATCCAATAGGGTATGGTACCAATAGGAGTCCATTAAGAGAGAATCTCATTCTCTTTGAGATAATCAAGAATATCATTAAATGAACATTTGCCTCCTCGATCGGATCGAAGAGCTTTAATACCCTTCCTAGTTTACTTTTCAACTTCTTTTATGAATTCATAACTTTTCAAATGATTCAGATTTGTACTTCACTAAGTACACATATCCATACCTAGAATTATCATAGATAAAAGTAATGAAGTTAGAGTAACCTCCTCTAGCATTGACTGTTAAAGGTCCACACATGTTAGTGTTCATAAACCCTAATACATCCTTGGTTTTTTCTCCATGTTCACTAAATGAAAATGTATTCATTTTCCCATGAGATAGTCTCCACAAGTTGGATAGGATTCAGAATTTGATAATGTAGACACTCATTTTCATTCCAAAATTTCTGAATGGAGCACACACGGGTTCCTATGACGAATCTTTGATCCTAGTGCGCTCAAATTTGGTAAATGAGAAGGTTTGAATTTAATTAAGGTGTGGTACTAATTGTAAGCCCTTTTTGTTCAAGAGTGGTGATACTATGGACCCCATTCTATGGGAGTTACCATTGAACCTAGAAAATCCATTAGTAATTGTGGGGAAATTCAATAATAATTTTAATATTTAATTTTTTTTTCTTTTTAAAATTTTGGAAATAATTACTATTCAAATTCCCCGTAATTACTAGTGAACTTTCCCGATTTCGTGGTAACTCCCACAAAATCGAGTGTATGGGATCACCACTCTTTGTTCAATCCATTAAATACACTTTGGGTTTAAATCAAATGAACCTTATTTGATTCAATCAAATTCAAGTCCAAAGTCTTCATTTAAATTTTGGTTCAATCCAAAACCCACTAAAGCTCATTGATTTTTGCTAAGCCCAAACACTTTTGACCCAAATTTCAAGCCCAAGAAGAGTTCTATTTTTAAGGGTGAACTTTCAATTTCACCCTCCACTTGGCACCATTTGATTGGTTTACTTTTCTAAAAAATAAACTCTCTTTTTACAAGCCAAAAAAGTTGCCTCTCTCCCCTACCTATGTGACTGGCCATGGAGAAGAGATTTTCCTCTACCTCTTTGCCTTTTTGAACTTACATTTCCCTCTTAAGTTCCCCCACTTTCCTATGTACCAAATGCCACCCTTTCTACACAAGAAACATACATTTTCACCTAAAAAACAACAACTATCCATTTAAAAAACAACATATTTTCTCCCTCTTTGGACAACCATGTGTACCAAAAAGATTGAGGTTCTCTTTTTTTGTCTTTTTGCTTGGTTAATTGGATATTATCTTCTTAAGCTTCCACCCTTTCCTACATGCCAAATACCACATTTTTTTACTTAAAAAATTACATTTTATACCCAAAAAATAGCACCTAAATTAACTAAAAAATAAAAAAAAAAATTTATATGAATATGCAAATCGGAAACCTTATTTTGCTTTGTTAATTGTACACTTTTTTCCTTAAGTTCTTCCACTTCCCTAAGTGTCAAAACCCTAGAAATATGAGTCATTTCCCTCCCCCATGGCCGGTCACACCAAGGAAGAATTTCTCCTCACTTTTTTTTTTTACTTTATTGAAAACTCCGCACTTGTACTTTCTTCCTCACTTTTTGCTTTATCAAAAACACATATCTTCTTCAGTTTTTCACCTTAAAACCCCCATTTCTCTTCCCCATGGCCAACCATCTAAAAAGTATCATTTATCTCACCTTTTTACTTGGTTTACCACACCCCACCCCTCCTAGCCCTATCATTTCACCTCAAAAGTCATCAACTTTCCCCGTCTCTTTCCTATGGCCAACTATGTCCTTCTTCCTTCCCCCCCTTCATTTTACTTTTTTAATCCCTTGGAAAGCACATCTCTTCTTATAAATATCACCCTTTGTTGAACACAAACACACCAAGAGAAGCTAAGGTAAAGTAATGCAAAAAAGAGAGAAAAAAAGAATTAAAAAAAGAGAAAAACAGAGAAAAGAATAGGAAGATTAAGGAGAGAAACACAACAAAAGAAGAGAGAAATATTCAAGAAAAGAGCAAAGAGTGACACCAAAAAAAGAAGAACCAGTGAGAGTTCTTTATCATTTTTGGTCACCCTTCTTGTTTTGATTTCCAAATCTTTAATCAAACAATTCTTCTAACTTCACTAAGTCCATAAGAGCACTTGGATCTCCAAGGATAATCCCTGCATGTGGGAATTTTCTTTAGCTAAAAAAGTTAGTAAAATCTATTTAATTTGTAAAATACATTGTTAGCATGATTTATATGCTTAAACCACCTTGAAAATGGACTAAATTAATTTAGCTCACTTAAAATATTTCATTTTAAGATACTTACTAGTTTTTGAGCATTTATTTTTTCACTAGTTATATGTCATTCTTTAGTTAGTTACTAGTCATAATGTAGCCTCTCTTTGATAAACGTAATTTTGAGTCAATGGTAGTTCTAAAGTTTTTTTCCTTTAGTTTAGTCCTTTAAGATTTATTTTTATTTTTATTTCATGCCTTCTAAATTAGATATGTTATTTTAAGTTATTATTAGCTACATGTAGTAGTTAAATCCACTTGGTTTAATCTCCTTTTCAATTTGCCTACTTTAAAGTAACTTAGTTTAACCTATCTAATTCAACTAATTTAGTTTCAATCCATTTAATTCAAACACACACACTTGTATACATATGCACGCTTTTGTGTGTGGCTTGCATGCCCTTGCACACATGGGCACACTTTTGCACGTACTTGCACACATGTGCACACCACTGCACACATTTGCACACATGTGCACACTTTTACACACACCTTGCACACACATGCACATTGTTGCACGCACTTAAACACAAGTGCAAACTTTTTTGCGCGCACTTGCACACATGTGCACACTTTTGCATGGACCTTTCACACACTCGCACACACATGCACGTACGTGTATGCACCCGCACACACTTAGAATTAATCCACATGTGTACCACACATATTTAATTTAATATTCAAGTTTAATTCATCTAGTTTAAAATACCTGAGTCCTAATCCATTTAGTTTTACTTACATAATTAATCCACTTAGTTTATATGCGTGCATTTTAATTGACTTCCCGTTTTTAATCTAACTTTGCAAGTAGTTTTAATATTTTTCTTTGCTTCATAGTTAAAGTAATTCCTTTCCTTTACATGCTTACTTTTACCGCATTACTTCTAAGTCGATATTCGGTGTCATTTTGTTTGAATATAAATTGTAAAATGTGTGCTTAGCTTTATTAGTAGCGTATGATAATAATACTGAATTAAAATTTCAATCTATTCCTTGAAACATAGAGAGCTAGACTTCGGTCTAGGTAAGAGAGGCAACTTTAAATCCTTATTATTTTACATCCAAATCTCCTTAGCCTTGGAAACGACCCCTTATCTAATATAATAAATGCACACCCATCATGGGAGCCTCTTTACTACTTATAAAGGGTTTGTATTAGAGTTGGTAGGTTTCACTTATTTTCATATACATACTCATTACAATCCTTACACTCATTATATCCACCTTCTTTAAGGGGAGTGACTTTGGGTAATGAGCTGGATGAATGAGTCTTAGGTGAAAAAAAGCAGTATCTACAGTTGATGACTTCGCTAGGGAGATTTAACCTTAAAGTTTTTCTTGGAATTTTTTTCAAAACTTTAATTCTAAGTTATTTCTTTGCACACTAGCACTTACCTTTTGCTTTAAATAGAGTAAATTAGGGGGGCCTGTTTCCTCTTAGTTTCTAGTGTGACCCCTATTTGCTTATCGTTAGCCCTTGGTGTGGGACAAGTTTATGTTGGTTCTTGTTTGTGTAACAAAGGTTTGCCAATGCGTTTAAAATCTTGTGGTCCACCTTTCAGGCCAGTAGAGGAGCATGATAGCATGCTTCTAGCCATAGGGTACTTGAGCCCATCAGAGTTATAAGGCGAGCTTACCCTCTTTAAGCAAACTCTAGAACCTTCTTATTTAAGATAAGGACCCTTTCTATCCCTTTTTCTTGCCTACATGTCTTTTCCCTCACCTCTCATGTTAAAGAAAGATAAAATCAATTTATTTGATAACATGTTTGGTAATTTAGTGTTTTCTTTGATTAAATTCCAATCAAATAAATTAAGCTCAATGTTGGGCCTAGGTTGGCCCAAAATAGTGGACTTTCTCTTAGTTAACTGTTGTTAGCTTAACCTCATTAAGGAGCCCCTGAAGAAAACTAATAGTGATTGGGCCTTAACCCAAGAAATCTAAAATGAATATAACTGAAGGCCCAAGGATCAGGTGTACTCTTTATCATTCATTTGGGATTCTTGGATTTAGCTCTAATCACCACTAAATTCCAAATCTCTTGGGAGACTTAGTGATGTCAAATGCACAATACTTAACTACAAGAAAGCCTATAAGAGATTAAAAGGGCCTAAACCAAGGAAGTTTGATTGTAATTTAACCGGAGGAAAAATCATTTGATTAAATTACAACCAAATGAAGTGAGCCCAATTTGTTTCAAATCCACTACATTTTATTATAATTTAATCAGAGGAAATTTTCTTTTATATTTCTGTCTCTATGATGAACGAATATTTGTCCTAGTATTTTGTATGTTTTTAAAGTATTTATTTACATATTTAGCTTAGGAATTTGTTACTTTGAGTTGTTTTCATTGTTTTACAGGTTCATAAGCACTTGGAAAGGAGTTTCACTAAATTTCCAGGATTGCCCGTACAGATCAGTCATTTTTGCGGATTAAACTATATTGATTCAGGAAGAACCAGGAGATGAGCCATATACGATTGGAAAGATCCAGAAATCTATTTTCTGGAGAATTTATGGCTCATAAATATGATTTTTCTAGAGAAAGTTATGGCAGTTTTAGTAGACAAAAGGTCAGGTTGTGCGTGATTTCAGCGTGGCAGAAGTGTTATTTTTTTGGATTAAGCTGTATTGATTCTGGAAGAACCAAGAGATGAGCTATATATGATTAGAAAGATCCAGATGTCTATTTTTTGGAGAATTTTATGGCTCGTAAATATTATTTTTCTATAAAAAGTTATGGGCAGCAGAACCGAGCCTGGACAGCAGCAGTTGCGGGCCTGGACAACAACAGAAGCACACGGCCTAAACAGAAACCCTAGGATGACTTTTTTGTCTACAAAGCCGTCTTCATACAGCTATATATAGGAATTTAGACTCAGAGAACGGGGGGGGGGGGGAGATGACTACCGTTTTTTTTTTGGAGAGATATTATCAAGAAGAGTTTTGGGAGATTAAAGGAATAGACAGCTTCTTTCATCAAGATGGCTTATCAAGAGATTGAAGATGACGATCAATCGCTTCAAGACTTTAAGGATTCATCTTGTAATTCAGGGAAGAAATTTTGTCTTTGCTCCTTTTGTCCTTCAATATGCTTGTAACCTTAGTATTTGAATTCTGTGATTGGGATTTAAACATGAGTGACTGAACGCATTGTTGGGCGTTTGGCTTATTTGCCTTGATTGTTTTGGATATTTTGGTGGATTTAGTTTTATGAAATTTTTCAGATTATTTCTTATTCAATATTCTTCATACCTTTGATTATTGCTTGTGGATTGACCATCTATTATTGATAGTTAAGGTTAATATTTGAGATTAGGTTGAGGACAAATCATCTAGACCTTATTAAGCCTTCTTGAATAGGAATTTAAATCAGAATTCAAATCAAATTGTGATTTAGGGGGTTGCATTTTCCTTATACTTAATTTAACTAATTAATTGATGAACACAATCCATGGGGTTTAATTAATTAGTTATAAATTGAGAATAAACACGATCAATGGCATTCTCTAGTCTTAGCGAAAATACCAATAGTCTTGGATGTTGATTAATTCTTTATATTCACCAAATGTTCCAATTCATGATTGGACAACAAGCTAAACTCCCAATTGTTCTCATTGATTATACTCATCTCTTCATAATTCATTTTGTTTAATTTACTTAATTGTTTTTATTTCAATTTTTTCTTCACCAATCTTTTAATTAGAGTGTTTGGGATTTAATTTTAGAGTTTGTTTTAGTAATTTTAAGTAAGTAATTTAGGGTTTAAACCACTGCAATTCCTTGAGAGATCAACCTTGAGAGTAAACTCATTGCAATACTATTTGTGATTCTTGCACTTGAGAGCATTTAAAATTTGCACATCAAGTTTTTGGCGCCGTTGCCGGGGAATTAGTGTTTAATTTTTTAGTTATTTTCTTTGTTTTTATTTTTGTTTATTTTAGGCGTAATTTTATTTCTTTTATTTTGTCAAATTTTCTTTATTTGCTTCTTGATTTTCTTGATTTAAATTGGCATTAATTCGTTTCTTGATGTTCGCTCTCTTGATTCCTAGTAGCTTAATTTTTCTTTTGTTTTCTTCAGGTACATGTACGGTAGAAGATCCCAAGGGAGAAATCTAGTGCTAGCAATAGACAACATCCATAGGCTAAGGGAGACGTTACAACCTACGAAAGAAGAAGAAAAGGTTGAGGGAATAGAAAAAGAGGAGGTTGAAAGAATGGAAGGAGCTGGAAGACAAATTATGATAAAGGAGTATGCAAGGCCGATCATCGGCACTTCCACATCTTGCATCCAATTGAGGGAAGCTACACGGAATTATGAGATAAAAAATATCCACTTTAGCATGCTCCCTTCGTTCTACGGAATTCCAAATGAAGACTCATTAACCTTCATAAGGGATTTATATGCAACAATGCAGACTTTTCCTCTACAGAGGCTGAATGAGGATCAACTCAGGATGAGATGCTTCCCCTACACATTAAAAGATAGAGCAAAAGCGTGGTTGATGACTCTTCCACCCGGTTCTTTGACTACATAGGAAGTGGTCTACAATTGGTTCATGAACAAATTCTACTCCCATCAGAAGACCACTGAGTTGAGAACTAAGATTGCCACGTTCTCACAAATGGAGGGAGAACCCTTCCATGAAGATGGGACAGGTTCAAAATGCTTCTAATCTAGTGTCCCCACCATCATTACCCATTGCAGCTACAAAATCAATTCTTCTATGATGGATTGACACAACAGTGTCAATATATGGTTGATAATGCTACCGGTGGAGCCATGGGAGAAATGACTGCTGAGGAGACATGCGAGCTATATGAGATGTTGGGTGCTAATTCCCAACAAAAGAGTGTAAGAGGAAGGAGAGTTGAGGTTAATGAATTGAGCTCCAACAACAATATGGCAATGCAACTTACGGAGTTGACCAAACAAGTCAAACTTTTCACTACCACAATGAGGTATGTGGAATTTGTGGGGTTTTTGGTCACGGTGCTAACACTTGTTCTTTATCTTATGAATCTTATGCAAGAAATGAACAAGAATAAGTTAATTCAATGGAGTCTTACCAACCTAGGTCGAGGAATGATCCATATTCTAACACCTACAACCCTGGGTGGAGAAATCATCCCAATTTCTCCTGGAAGACTATCAACACTCCGACATATGCTCAAAGTTCAAGACCGGTTCAATATCAAAACCAAGTTGCACCACCCATTTAGCCTAGAAATCCAACTTTGGAGGAGAACTTGAGTGCTTTTATTCAAGTTCACAAAGAGAACCTTGAGAGACATAGCCAAAGGTTGGATTTCTTAGAGGTATAAATGTAGAGGGTGGAAGTACAAGTTGGGCAACTTACGGAACAATTGCAAGTACATCAAAAAGGGAAGTTGCTAGCCAACCTGAGCAAGCAAAGGCTGATGAGTCTTAAATATTGCATATTTTATACCCTTAACTTATATTTGTTATGCTATTAGTTAGTAGCATTTCACTTTATTTTACGTCTTTCTTGTGTTTTGTGTATTTTTACAGGTTTGTGGAGAAAATAAAGCATTTCAGGAGATGTGAAGCTTCTGGAGACATTGCGATCGATCGCACGAGATATGCGATCGAGCGCACCTGCCTACGAACGAGCGCATGGTCAACATCCCACATCGAAATATTTGAAGTTCAGTGCATCTACGATTGATCGTAGCAGACATGCGATCGAGCGCACATGAGATCGTGCGCACAGACATGCGATCGATCGTACCTGCGATCGATCGCACCACACTGCGATCAAGCGCACACGGGCAGTATCCCACATCGAATCTGTAACCCATATTGCTCCGGGTCTTCCCCTATATAAGCACCATTTGGCTTTATAATTCAGTGTACAATTCCTGAGCCACTTTGGTGTTTACCAGTGGACGTCCGCCAGCATTCTGGTGGATCCCGAAGGCATTGCTACCACGAGGAGAAGCGCCGCCCGTCAGCGAGTGGAATTTCTCCCATGTAAAGTTTTTTATTTATTTCTTTATATTCAGTTGTTTTAGTTTAAATGTTTAGCATTTTTTATTATAGTTTTATAGTTATGAGTGGCTAGACTCTTCAGCTAAGGTTGAAGATGAAGCCCCGCCGTATTTGGCGTAGTAGTTCAGATTTGCTTGTACAAATCTGACAATTTTTAGTATAAATGTTCTGTCAATTATTTGAGTTAATCTTATAATTGATTGAGTTTAAATTGTCTGTTGGATTTTCTTTGTGTTTCATCTTATGGATACATTGAATGCTTTTCGATTAAATTGGATTCCCTTTGTGATTTTTTAAGAGCGGATACATTGGGTGCTTTTGGTTTAGTTGGGATATTCTTTGTTTTTTGTCTTATAGTTGGATTCATTGAATGTTTTGATAGGCTATATTTTTAGAACATGTATGCTTAACTTCGGTGGGGTGGATTCGAAAACCTTAGTGCTTTTTATTATTAGTTTTAAAATCAACTTAGTTTAGTTTTAAATTATTTTGCAATATCATTCTGAAATTTGGAACTAGGTTAAGATAGAGTTAGTTTAGATTGAAAATTATATTTTCACAACGCAATTCCCTGTGGATTCGACCTCGCACTTGCACAACGCTATATTGCAAACGACTCGTGCCCTTGCAAGTAATTTAAAACTCACAACAAGTTTTTGGCGCCGTTGTCGGGGAATTGTTTTGTTTGTGAAAATTTTTGGTCTAAAATGATTTTATTTTTCTACTAGTTAGTTATCTGTTTTGTTAAAAAAAAAATCATGTGGATGAATCCAGCGCCGGTTTCACAGTCTTTAGAGGACGCCCTCAAGGATTTCATTAAAATGATCGGCCCGTCCCTTAATGATGCCAACACTTTCAATGTTGAAAGCTGTTCCATCTGTGCTAGTCCCATGCATCTAGCACAGAATTGCCCATCAATGCCGGCTTGTGCCGAGTATCCTATGGAACAAATGAATGCTTTCAATGATTGTTGTTGGCAATCAAATGGATCTTGCTCCGAAACATACAATCCAGGGTGGTGGGACCACTCTAATTTTTCATGGGAGCAGAACCAACCAATGATTCAGGGAGGAGCCCCTTACCATGCTCACAATCAATATACTCCCGAATTTCCTCCACCAATTCCAAATTATGGTCACTCAGCTTATCCAGCACCATCACCCGCTTACCAAGCTCCCATTCAAGCGCTAGCGTCGGTTTCACAGTCATCGGAGGACGCTCTCAATGATTTCATGAAAACGACTAGCCAATCTATGAGTGAAGTGATGAGTGCAACAATAGAAAACACCCAAGCAATTGCCACACTAGAGAGTCAAATTAATCAAATCGCAGGTTACGTGGGTGAAGGAGAGAAAGGAACGTTCCCCAGTCAAACTGATCCTAACCCAAAGAAACAGTGTGCGGTGGAAAATTTATCAACTCCTATACAAGGGCAAGAAAGTGGCAACAAAGAAAAGAGAGATGCTGAGCCATCTACAGCCACACCTATCATTAAGGATCTCTCTGGGTCGTTTTTACCTAAAGCGCCTTACCCTGAGAGATTACAAGCGCCCAAGAAATGAGAGGAGTTTGAGGATCCCCTAGAGGCATGCTTTGCTCACTTTGGAGAGGACTTGGGCTTAGATAAGTTACTAGAGGAAGTGAATGCCATTTTGGAGTCTGATCCTCATAAGAGCAGTGAGACGGAGGAGACTATGGATGAATCACGTATTGAGGACCCCCTGGAGGCATACTTTGCTCAATTTGAAGAGGATTTGAGCTTAGATAAGTTGTTTGAGCAAGCAAATGCTACTTTAGAGTCTGCTCCTCAAAAGATCAGTGAGACGGAGGAAACCACAACACCTGAACCCCCCAAAAAGGAACTTAAGCCTTTACTGGATAATCTTGAGTATAAGTTCCCAGGTCCAGCAGATTCTTTGCCTATAATTATAGCTTTAGATTTGGGTTATGCTCCAGAGGAGAAATTATTGGACGTCATAAGAGAGCATCAGGAAGCTATAGGCTGGACTATTGAGGATGTCAAAGGAATCAACCCCTCGTTGGTGATACACACGATACATTTGGAGGAGGATGCTGAGCCATCGAGGGAGCCACAAAGAAGGCTCAACCCTGCTATGCACGGGGTTGTGAGGGCAGAAGATATTAAGCTGTTAGAGGCATGGATCATTTATCCCCTCTCTGATAGCAAGGGGGTGAGCCTGATTAAAGTCGTGCCCAAACGTACTGAATTTACGGTAGTAAATAAAGACAACGAGTTGGTTCCAACTCGAGTGCAGTCAAGATGGAGAAAGTGTCTAGACTACCGTAAATTGAATGCTGCCACTAGGCCTGATCATTTTTCATTTCCATTTATTGATAAGATGGTGGAGTGTTTCGTTGGGCACGATTACTAATGTTGGGTCTGGCTGAAGACGTTAAACTTAGCGCTCATGGGAGGTGCCCCACAGCTTATCTTTTCTTTTGTTTATTTATTATTTCGCATTTTTATGATTAATGTTTGTTTCCAGTATTTTTTTTGTTTTCCAGTTTTTATTTTTATTTTTCAGGGACAATGGTACTTCAGTTCAAGTTAGGGGGTATGCTATGAGCCATACCAGTCCAGATAGTTCTCCATATCTCAGGTCAGTTCTTTCCATATTAGTCACACATTGGGGTCAATGTGTAATTTAAGTTTGGGGGTATGGGAGACACATCACACACTTTGTCCTAATTTGTTGTTTTTTCGTCATTGAGATAAATGCATGCTCATGTTATCGTGAAATTTTAGTTGATCTAAACATTTTCTGTGATGTGATGTCATTGGTGAGCTTAACATTTTGAACACATGATCTGGTGATAAATTTTTTAAATTTAGTTACTTACTTTAGGCATTTTGAGAATTCACATGTTTGATCTAATCTAACACGAGCACATTAGCACAAATTATGTGAGGTATGACATGTGATTTTAATGTGTATTTTTCCTTATCTTAACTGAAACTGGATGACTTGTTGGATGAACTCTTGGGCATAGGAAAATATTATAAAAAAAAAATTATCAATAAACTTTTCGCTGAGTAACTGGACCTCTTGCCTCAGTAAGCAGTGAGTGTTCACGTCAAAAGGTGGAATTTTGCTTGGTAATATTAAGGTCGGTTTAATTTCGTAGCCTTTTTGACTCGAGTTAGTAAGTCCTTAGGGGTGTCTGTACACCTAATGCTCTAAAACCATCTGGTTTGGGAGTCATTGACTCAACACTCGCTACATGGGTCAATTAGAAAGCTTGAGGGAAGTAAACATAGTCGTGCCTTATTATTGTTAAAAAAAATAAAAAGAATAAAGAATAAAATAAAAACTATGCCTTTTCGTTCATTTTTGATGGGAAATTCGGCGAATCTTGAGACATGGAGACCTTACACATTAGAGTTACTTGGAAGCTTCATTTTTATGTGCTAATTCACCTTAAACTGATTCAAGCTTGTGATGCCTTATCCTGCCTTTTGTAAGAAATTAGATTTTAACATTTCTATTCATTGCGAAGATGGGTTTACCTTTTTAAGCTTGCTTATGAATGAATATCATGGTGATGTATGCTCATTAAATTTTTGGATACCATGAGTGATGACTTTATCTTTATGTTCTTTGTTTTTCATTGAGTCTTTTATTTTGTTTTGCTAAAGGACTAGCAAAATATAAGTTTGGGGGTATTTGATGAGTCTTAAATATTGCATATTTTAGACCCTTAACTTATATTTGTTATGCTATTAGTTAGTAGTATTTCACTTTATTTTACGTCTTTCTTGTGTTTTGTGTATTTTTACAGGTTTGTGGAGAAAATAAAGCATTTCAAGAGATGTGAAGCTTCTGGAGACATTGCGATCGATCGCACGAGATATGCGATCGAGCGCACATGCGCTCGAGCGCACCTGCCTACGAACGAGCGCATGGTCAACATCCAACATCGAAATATTTGAAGTTCAGTGCATCTGCGATCGATCATAGCAGACATGCGATTGAGCGCACATGAGATCGTGCGCACAGACATGCGATCGATCGTACCTGCGATCGATCGCACCACACTGCGATCGAGCGCACACGGGTAGTATCCCACATCGAATCTGTAATCCATATTGCTCCGGGTCTTCCCCTATATAAGCACCATTTGGCTTCATAATTCAGTGTACAATTCCTGAGCCACTTTGGTGTTTACCGGTGGACGTCCGCCAGCATTCTTGTGGATCCCGAAGGCATTGCTACCACGAGGGGAAGCGCCGCCCGTCAGCGAGTGGAATTTCTCCCATGTAAAGTTTTTTATTTATTTCTTTATATTCAGTTGTTTTAGTTTAAATGTTTAGCATTTTTTATTATAGTTTTATAGTTATGAGTGGCTAGACTCTTCAGCTAAGGTTGAAGATGAAGCCCCACCGTGTTTGGCGTAGTAGTTCAGATTTGCTTGTACAAATCTGACAATTTTTAGTATAAATGTTCTGTCAATTATTTGAGTTAATCTTATAATTGATTGAGTTTAAATTGTCTGTTGGATTTTCTTTGTGTTTCATCTGATGGATACATTGAATGCTTTTCGATTAAATTAGATTCCCTTTGTGATTTGTTAAGAGCGGATACATTGGGTGCTTTTGGTTTAGTTGGGATATTCTTTGTTTTTTGTCTTATAGTTGGATTCATTGAATGTTTTGATAGGCTATATTTTTAGAACATGTATGCTTAACTTCGGTGGGGTGGATTCGGAAACCTTAGTGCTTTTTATTATTAGTTTTAAAATCAACTTAGTTTAGTTTTAAATTATTTTGCAATATCATTCTGAAATTTGGAACTAGGTTAAGATAGAGTTAGTTTAGATTGAAAATATACTTTCACAACGCAATTCCCTGTGGATTCGACCTCGCACTTGCACAACGCTATATTGCAAACGACTCGTGCGCTTGCGAGTAATTTAAAACTCACAACAAAGGCTATCACAGTGCTGTGAAGTGGTAAAATTCTTAACAACAATTCCGATGATAAAATTTCTTATGACTTGCCATGTGATGTAGGAAAATCAATTAAGAAGCAAAATGAGCATGACACTCCTAAAGGAAATCCAGCTGAAGATCCACAATCTTCTCAAACATCTGAGGAGAGCAAAGAGAAAGAGTTATCTTCCTTCACGACACTGCACAAGGCGACCGAGCCTTACAGGCCTCCTATTCCTTATCCGAGTCGTCTGATGGATGTTAAACAGGATAAGCAATTTTATGATATTTTTGACATGCTTTCTGAAGTGAATATTAATTTGTCTCTTTTGGATGTTATCAAGAATGTGCCATCATATGCGAAAATTTTTAAGGAACTTAACACCAAAAAGAAGAAATATGAGAAGAACGAGAAAGTGATGGTGTTAGAAGTTGCTAGTGTGGTGCTCCAACAAAGCTTGCCACCTAAGCTGAAAGATCCTGGAAGTTTCATCATCAACATCACCATGGAAAACAAGAAGGTCGTTGATCACGCACAAAGAATAACACGGTAGTTGTAGCACATTTATGGAGTGTCGGTTTCACAGAGAGACAAATTTAAAGAATGGTAGAAGGAACAAAGAAACTATAGAAAAATATTAAATGATTAATAGAGAACAAAGATTAATTTTTAAATGCAAATTAAAGTGAAGCAAAGTGACTAACGGAGAATGTACTCAAATTTGACAAACAGTAAAGCGTCGAGAATCCCTTGCACAAATCTGGTATTTTAATTATTCTTAATTCATTGAATAACTCAATTGGGAACTCAATTCCCAAAATTCCCAGCCAGAAAGTGTAGATTTATAAACCAAGATTAAACCAAATGTAACCCTTTGAAAAATCATTTACCACTTTTAAAATACGTAAATTATTATCACTACTGAGAAAATCCAACGACGACACTATACTCAAGAAGCGATATTGCAGCAAAGAATTAAATCAATATAGATAAATAATTGATCCAAACATAATCAAAGAGCTAATCCATTCAATAGAGAAAGCATGACTGAATCCTAAAACAGAATAAATTCTACGATTATTCGGAGAAGAAAACATCACCAATGAATTGAGAATGATAAAATAAAAGAGTTTTAGTAATTGAAAATCAAATACATAAATTAAAAAATAAACAAAAATACCATCTACTGTGCAAGTTCATCCCTAGCCCTACTTGAGAATTTAGTTACCCATAAATATAATGGACAACAAAAATCTCAAGGGAAAAATTAGAGCAAACATTAAAGTGCTAAGCATTAAACTTTAAAACTTAAAAGAAATAAATTAAAACTAACAATATATGGAGAGAAAAATTTCACTTGTTGTTGCCATGTGGCGCTCCCCCCGATTGGTAGCAAAATCCTCTGTATTGCACACCTTTTGATGAAGTGAAATGGGGCTTTTATAGGGGAACTCCATGAGTACAATGTGTTTCCAATCCGATGTGGGATGTAGAATGTGTTTCCAACCAATGTGGGATGTGGGATTTAAGCCTTCACATGCCCTTCAAAACTTCTGCCCATGCTGAAATCATGCCCAGCCTGACCTTTGTCTACTAAAACTGCCTAACTTTCCCTAGAAAAATCATATTTATGAGCCGTAAAATTCTCCAGAAAATAAACATCTGGATCTTTCTAAGTATATATGGCTTATCTCCTGTTTCTTCCTAAATCATTACAGTTTAATCTGTAAAAATAACTTCTGCCACGCTGAAATCATGCACAGCCTGACCTTTGTCTACTAAAACTGCCATAACTTTCTCTAGAAAAATCATATTTACAAGCCGTAAGATTCTCCAGAAAATAGACATCTGGATCTTTCCAAGCATATATGGCTTATCTCCTGGTTATTCCTGAATCAATACAGTTTAATCCGTAAAAATGACTGATCTGTACGGGTAATTCTTACAATTTAGTGAAACATTAAAAATCATAGAACTAACACAAAATATCATATTAGGACACAACTAAAGAATTAACAAATGTAAATTAAAGGGCCAAAATATGCAATATTTGGCCCTCATCAGTCGCCAAAGTAATTCTAGACTTAGGAGCAAGTATAAATCTCATGCCATATTCGATATACTTACAACTAGGTTTGGAGGATCTTAAGTCAACAACTAGGTCCCTTCAACTCACTGATAGGTCAGTTAAATATCCTAAGGGAATAGTTGAGGATATATTGGTGCAGGTAGACAAAGTGATTGTGCTTGTGGATTTTGTGGTATTGGAGATGGAAGGAACCCTATCTAAGGACAATGAACACACATTTCTTCTTGGTAGACCATTTATGGCCACAACCAAGACTATTATTGATGTCCATAATGGGAGGTTAATGATGACAATCTTGGGAGAGAATATATAATTTAAAGTGTTTGATTCTCTAACCACTCATTCTTCTATTTCTACTAACGATGAGTGTTCTTTTATTGATTGTGTGGACTTACTTGTTTATGACACTTATTTGCAGACAGAAATAGAGGATAAACTTGAAGTTGCTCTTACAATTGAGAGAGTAGAGGAAACACTAGACAAAGAGACTAAAGGGTATCATGAGATGTTAGATAGTGCAATACCAGTGTCACCCCAAGAAGAGTCTAGCAAACCTTTAGAATTGCCAAGTCCCTTACCTAAGGAAGATACTACTCCACCTAAGTTTGAACGTAAAGAGTTACCTAAGCACCTTAAGTACATATTTCTGGGAGAGGGAGAGATATATCTTGTGATTATTTCATCTACTTTGACCCAAACCCAAGAGGAGAGAGTTGTGAAGGAGCTTAGCAGACTTAAGAGAGCCATATGATGGAGTATAAGTGACATCAGGGGTATTAGTCATGGTACTGTATGCATAAGATCATTTTAGAGGACGGTGCCAAGCCTGTGAGAGAAGCTCAAGTGAGACTAAACCCTAACCTACAAAAGGTAGTGAAGAAAGAAATTTTAAAACTCCTAGATATAGGAGTTATCTACCCTATTTCAGATAGTAGATGGGTTAGTCTAGTTTATGTTGTGCCTAAGAAGTCTAGGATTATAGTGGTGAGAAAAGAGAAAAATAGCTAGTGCCCACTAGGATGACTACAGGATGGAGAATGTGCATTGATTATAGGAAACTGAACTCAACTACTAGAAAAGATCATTTTCCACTTCCTTTTATTGATCAGATGTTAGAAATACTAGCAGGGCATGGTTTTTATTGTTTTCTTGATGGTATTTTAGGTTATTATCAAGTGCTGATTGCTCTGGAGGATCAAGAGAAGTGGTTACTATAACTTAATGAGTTAGAAGAGATTTGTGATGAAGCCTATGAGAATGCAAAGATCTACAAAGAACGCACTAAGTGTTACCATGACCAAGGCCTTATCTGTAAGCCTCTTTATCCTGGAATGAAAGTTCTTTTGTTTAACACTCATTTCAGATTATTTCCAGGAAAATTGAAGTCAAGATAGTGCGAACCATTTTCGGTAGTCAACATTTTTTCTCATGGAGCGGTAGAGTTGCTGAACCTGAAGACTCAAGTGACATTCAAAGTCAACGGGCATCGTGTGAAGCCTTACTTGGAAGAAGTCCATGAGAAGGTGGTTAATGAGTGCATTGAAGTACACGATCCTGAATAAGTTTAGCCAACAGCTTGCGAAGACGTTAAAGAAAGCTTGGTGGGAGGCAACCCACCCATTTGATAGAATATGTTTTATGTTCTTTCATTTTCATTGTGCCATTCTAAATGTTTTTCTAAACGCGTGTTTGATTTTATACATTGAGGACAATGTTTATTTTAGGTTTGGGAGTACAATTAGAACTTTTTGAGACAAGATTTTCATGCTACAATTTGTTTTATGGTTTGTAATCAAGTATTTTATGCATGTTGAGTTTAGTTTCTTTAACATTGACAAGTTGTTGTGAGGATTGATGCATATTCATATTCCATAGACCGTGCTCTTGATGTTGTAACTGAGATATATCTATATCTAATGATTGAGAATCAAATAGTGGAGACTACCTAGTGAATTATTTGAGCCATAAACGTTTTATTCTAAGAGTTAGTTTTTTGGAACTCTTAAAGCCTTTTCATTGTGACCTTAATTGTCAGATGATCTTTATAGGTCTTGCATTGAATGCTAGGATTATATAACTCACTTGAAGTATCATGTTGTGTATTCTCATTATTTTAGTTGAATGACTTGAGTAAGAAGTTTGAGTATGCGTCTATCGTTATACGCCCTAGTTGCCACTGTCTCTGAAGAAAAATCCAAATTCCTATTAAGAAAAGAGAAAAATATATATATGAGAAACATGTCAAAAAGAGATTTGGTTAGACAAGAAAGAAGACTTGAGATACTTCAAGGGTATTGAAGTCGCTCTTATAAAGAGTTGAAAGGAAAGTGCTTTAGTGTAAATCAGGTTCGGCCAACCACGTCCATCTATGCAGAGGTTCATACTCAATATGTTATTTGGTTGGACAAGAAAGAAGACTAGAGATATTTCAAGGGTATTGAAGTCACTCTTACAAAGAGTTGAAAAGAAAGAGTTTTGGTGTACATCAGGTTCGGCCAACCACGCCCATCTATGCAGAGGTTCATACTCAATTTGTTTTTCTTGAGGTGTTTGACTAGGATATGATATAGGTGATATGATAGCTTTCCAATCCTAACATTTGATTCCTTTCATGAGATCTATTTTGTGAACATATGAGCGTTCTTTGATGATATCCATATTCATATGCGAATTTATATTTGAAATTTCTTGTTTACATAACTTCTATTTGCATATGCTTGATGAGTGTTTGAAACCTAGGTTCACTGTGCTTAATGAGTGAATCCTGCGAGGCCTAGAGTAGAAGCGAATTCGGATTCTTGATGTTAGGTTTGGGGGCAATTGACGTGAGGTGTTTTGAGCATTGGAATATGAATATGCAATGTGTACTTGATTTGAGAAATGAATTGTGAAGTGTTGGGACTGTGAACATAATTGTGCATAAGATATCTAGATATGAGTCATAATAAGAATTAAGCCATGAGGGTTTTGTTGATTTAAGTTTTTAGGTTGTTTTGTTTATGTTTTTTTTAGTTTTGCTTGAGGACTAGCAAAATCTAGGTTTGGGGGTATTTGATGAATGAATATTTGTTCTAGTATTTTATATGTTTTTCAAGCATTTATTTATATGTTTAGCTTAGGAATTTGTTACTTTTAGTTGTTTTATAGGTTCACAAGCATTTGGAAAGGAGTTTCACTAAATTGCCAGAATTTCCCATATAGATCAGTCATTTTTGTGGATTAAATTGTATTGATTCAGGAAGAACCAGGAGATGAGCCATATATTCTTAGAAAAATCCAGATGTCTATTATTGGGAAACTACCTTGGATGATGCCCAAGAGGTGATCTTCCAAACACCCAAGTCTAGAATGACTTGTAAAAAAAATAGACAGCAACCAATCAAAGCAAGAAAGAAAAGAACACAAGAAATTTGTTATCGAGGTTCGACAATATGCCTACGTCCCCGTGAGCTCCTCCGAGCTCTCTGCACTATCTTATGAATGGATTTCTTTACAATTAGCAATACCTCTTCAAGAATCCACAAGTTCTTGAAGGAACAAAGAAGAAGAAGAAATAGAAAGTGATAAGAACTAACCCTGGAATTTTCCCAAGAAAATTCCCCTTACAAGCCCTTGAATCCCCTTTCTATTCTACTCTCTCTCTTCTAAACAACCAGCCTTACAAATGAGTCTCTCTTATTTTGTGTCTTTGCACTCTTACAATTGATCTCCCTTTCAATCACATGTTTTCAGAAGTTTTTTTTTTTTTTTAGATTGAAGTTAGGTGACTGATGAGTGAAAAATATTGCATATTTTGGCTACTTAATTTACATTTGTTAGCTTAGGAATTTGTTACTTTGAGTTGTTTTCGTTGTTTTTCAGGTTTACAAGCACCAAGAAAGGAGTTTCACTAAATTTCCAGAATTGCCCATACAGATTAATCATCTTTGAAAATTAAACTGTATTGATGCAAGAAAAACCAAGATATAAGCCATATATACTTAGAAAGATCCGGAAGTCTATTTTCTGGAGAATTTTACGGCTCGTAAAAAGGATTTTTCTAGAGAAAGTTATGGCAGTTTTAGTAGACAAAGGTCAGGCTGTGCCAGCTGTGCGGGATTTCAGCGTGAGTAGAAGTTTTGAAGGGCATGTGAAGGCTTAAATCCCACATCAGTTGGAAACATATTTCTATATCCCACATCCCACATCGGATTGGAAACACATTGCACTCGTGATATTTGCCTATATAAGACCCACTCCACTTCAGCTTTAGGCATCATCGAAAAATCTGAGATCATCAGAAAGTGAATCCATAGGGCCCTTAGGGCCCTTAGGAGGAATCCGAAGTACAATTCTTGGGCCACTTTGGTGTTAACCGGTGGACGTCTGCTAGCATTCTGGTGGATCCCGAAGGCTTTGCTACCACGAAGGGAAGCGCCGCCCATCAGCGAGTGGAATTTCTCCCATGTAAAGTTATTTATTTCTTTTTATTTAGTTTTATTTAGTTTAATATTTAGCACTTTTATTATGAACTGTAGTTTCATAGTTATGAGTGGCTAGAATCTTCAACTAAGGTTGAAGATGAAGCCTTGCCGTTGTTTGGCATAGTAGTTCAGATTTGTTTATATAATTCTGACATTTGTTAGTATAAATGTTCTATCAATTATTTGAGTAAATCTTGTGATTGATTGAGTTTAAATTGTTATGTTGGATATTCCTTGTGTTTCATTTGATGGATACATCGAATTGTTTTCGATTAAATTGGATTTCCTTTTTGATTTGTTAAAAGCGGATACATTGGATGTTTTTGGTTTAATTGGGATATTCTTTGTTTTTTGTCGTAAGTTGGATTCATGGAATATTTTGATAGGCTATATTTTTAGGATATATATGCTTAAACTTTGGTGGGGTGGATTCGGAAACCTTAGTGTTTTTATTATTAGTTTTTAAAATCAATTTAGTTTAGTTTTAATTTGTTTTCCAAAATATCATTCAAAATTCGGAACTAGGTTAAGATAAAGTTAGTTTAGATTAAATTATATTTTCACAACGCAATTCCCTGTGGATTCGACCATGCACTTGCACAACGCTATATTGCAAACGACTCGTGCGCTTGCGAGTAAATTAAAACTCATAACAAGTTTTTGGCACCGTTGCCGGGAAATTGTTTTGTTTGTGAAAGTTTTGTCTGAATTAATTTTATTTTTCTACTAGTTAGTTAGCATTATTTGTTTGATTTTTCTGTTTGGCAATTTTATTTTATTTTACTTGTTTATATTTGTTTATTAAAATAAAAGAAAAAAAAATCTATGCAAATTTCTGCTGGTAGGTTATTTTAGTGCTTTTTGTGCGGTTTATGCTTGGTCAGAGATCCTTGAATTTAGATTTGACACATTTAGATCCCGACTGAGAAAGAACTCTTAGGAGGCAGAAGAGAGCACCAGTTGAAATGGAAGAAAATTTTAGGAATGCAAATCATCTTGAACATGTTGAGCAGCCTAGAGCTTGGAACGTGGATTTCACTACATCCCTTAGGGATTTGTTCGCACCCGTTGCGACTAACTCATCCTCTTGCATAGTGTTGCCACCTACCAATGCCACCCACTTTGACTTAAAGCCACATGTTATCCAACTCTTACCTTCATTCCATGGATTAGAACTTGAAAATCCTTATAGTCATGTGAAGAAGTTCAAAGACATTTGTGCCACATTTAAATTCTAGAACTTCTCTGAGGAGTCAGTCCATCTTTGACTCTTCCCTTTTTCTCTTCACGATAGAGCTAGGGTGTGGTTAGATTCCAACACGCCCGGGTCTATTACATCTTGGGAAAACCTGCTTAGCAAAGTTTATCATAAGTTTTTCCCAATGTCTAGAGTGAATGAGTGTCGAAAGGAGATTAGCTCTTTCACTCAGGATGAGGATGAAAAATTTTCTGAGGGTTGAGAGCGCTTCAAAGAGCTACTGATCAGATGCCCTCCACATGGATATGAGAAGTGGAGACTCGTTCAGTTCTTCTACCAAGGGTTGACTCAACCCAACCGTAACATGATCGAGTCTATGAATGGGGGGGGGGGCATTCTTGAGTCTGACAGGAGATGAAGCATATATGGCGTTGGACAAGTTGTCCGAAGCAGTGGGATTTTTCAAGCTGTCGAGATAAGTCCATTCGCGCTCCTAAGAGAGGAGGCATCTATGAGGTCAGGGAGGACGTTGATTTGAGGATAAAGTTAGATGCCCTCACTAAGAAGATTGACGCTCTCATTGTGAGCCAATCCATCAATGCTGCCAACACATTCAATATTGAAAGTTGTTCCATCTGTGCTAGTCCCATGCATCTAGCACAGAATTGCCCATCAATGTCGGCTTGTGCCGAGTATCCTATAGAACAAGTAAATGCTTTTAATGACTATCGAAGGCAGTCAAATGGATCGTACTCCGAGATGTACAATCCAGGGTAGCGGAACTACTCAAATTTTTCATGGAGGCAGAACCAACCAATGAATCAGGGAGGAGCCCCTCATAATGCTCAAAATCAATATCCTCCCGGATTTGCCCAACAAATTCCTGGTCATGGTCGTTCTGCCCATCCAGCACCATTACCTACTTACCAAGCTCCCACTCAAACACCAGCTCTAGTTTCACAGTCACTAGAGGACACCATTAAGGAATACATGAAAATGAATAGCCAATCCATGAGTGACGTAAGGAGTCAAACAATGGTAAACACTCAAGCAATTGCCAAGCTAGAGAGTCAAATAGGGCAAATTACAAGTCACTTGGGTGAGAGAGAGAAGGGGAAGTTCCCCAGTCAGCCCGTGCCCAACCCGAATGGACAATTTATGGTTGGAAATTCTTCACATCTTACACATGGGGAGGAATAAGTGCAATCGATTGTTACACTGAGGTCTGGGAGACAAGTGGACAATCGAGTGGAAGAGAGCCGTACTATGCAGCAAGGGCAAGAGAGTGGCAACAAAGAGAAGAGAGATGTTGAGCCATCTACAGCCACACCTACTGAGAAAGACCCTCCTAGGTCATTTGTACCTAGAGTGCCTTACCCCGATAGACTACAGGCGCCCAAGAAATGAGGGAAGTATGAGGAAATTCTGGAGGTATTCAAACAGGTCCAAATCAATATCCCATTTTTGGATGCCATCCATCAAGTGCCATCATATGCCAAGTTTTTAAAGGACTTGGTCACTATCAAGAGGAGGACGAATGTCCCAAAGAAGGCATTTTTGACCGAGCAGGTCAGCTCAATCATTCAGTGCAAGCTACCCATTAAGTATAAGGACCTGGGGTGTCCTACCATCTCTTACACGATAGAGTCAGCCATATTGAGAGGGCTCTTTTGGATCTAGGGGTGAGTGTGAATCTTTTACCCTACTCAGTCTATTTGCAGTTAGGGTTAGGAGAATTGAAGCCCACATCCACGACGCTTCAATTGGCTGACAGGTCAGTGAAAAGGCCACGGGGAATAGTTGAGGAAGTCTTGATAAAAATGGATAAATTCTATTTCCCAGTGGATTTTATTATGCTTGACACAGCCGGTCCAAAATGTAGGGATTCAAATACTGGTTATTCTAGGGCGACCATTCTTAGCCACGGCTAACGCCCTGATCAATTGTAAGACATGGGTGATGAAGATTTCCTTCGGAAATATAACAGTGGAGTTAAACATCTTTGATATCACTAGGCAACCACTGGAGTATGATGAAGTGAGAAATGTATGCTTGATAGAGGAGATTCTTGAGGAGACTGTGGACAAATCAAGCATTGAGGATCCCCTAGAGGCGTGTTTTGCTCACTTTGGAGAGGACTTGGGCTTAGATAAGCTACTCGAGGAAGTGAATGCTATTTTGGAGTCTGATCCTCGAGAAAGCAATGAGATAGAGGAAACTGCAGCACTTGAACTCCCCAAGAAGGAACTTAAGCCTTTACCGGATAATCTTAAGTATAAGTTCCTAGGTCTAGCAGTTTGCCTGTGATTATAGCTTCTAATTTGGGTGAGGCTCAATATGAGAAATTATTAGATGTTCTAAGAAAGCACAAGGAAGCTATCGGTTGGACTATTGAGGATATCAGGGGAATCAACCCCTCGGTGATGATGCACAAGATACATTTGGAGGAGAATACCAAGCCATCGAGGGAGCCACAAAGAAGGCTCAACCCAGCTATGCAAAAGATTGTGAGGGCAGAAATAATTGAGCTGTTAGATGCAGAGATCATTTATCCCATCTCTGATAGCAAGTAGGTGAGCCTGATTCATGTTGTGCCCAAGCGAGCAGGATTGACGGTAGTAAAGAATAAGGACGACGAGTTGGTGCCAACTCGTGTTCAGTCAGGGTGGAGAGTGTGTATAGACTACCGTAAGCTGAACGTTGCCATAAGGAAGGATCACTTTCCACTGCCATTTATTGATCAGATGGTGGAGCGTTTGGCTGGGCACGAGTATTATTGTTTTTTGGATGGTTATTCTGGATATAATCAGGTCCCCGTGGACCTCGAAGATCAGGAGAAGATGACGTTTACTTGTCCTTTTGGGACATTCGCCTTCCGTCGCATGCCCTTTGGGTTATGCAATACACCCGCTACTTTTCAGCGATGCATGGTTAGTATATTCTTTGACATGGTAGAGCGGTTCTTAGAGATTTTCATGGACGACTTCTCCGTCTTCGGTTCAAACTTTGAAGAGTGCCTGCACCGTCTCGCTTTGGTTTTAATGCGGTGCAACGAGAAGAACCTAGTGCTTAATTGGGAGAAGTGCCATTTTATGGTTAAGCAAGGCATTGTACTGGGGCATGTCGTATCTCATCAGGGGATTAAGGTCGACAAAGCGAAGGTGGACCTGATTTCTAACCTTCTACCCCCACGTACAGTGAAGGAGGTTCAATCTTTTCTGGGCCATGCAGGTTTCTACAGGCGATTTATCCAGAATTTTAGCAAAATCGCCAAGCCCTTGTGCTAGTTATTACAAAAGGATGCCCCATTTATATTTGATGAGGACTCTAAGAAAGCATTTGGGGATCTGAAGAAGATTCTAACGCCCACACCCATTATTCAGCCGCCTAACTGGGGTGTACCTTCTGAGATTATGTGTGACGCATCAGATTATGCTGTTGGAGTTGTTTTGGGGCAGTGTGTTGATAAACTTCCCCATGTTATCTATTATGCAAGTCAAACTCTAAACGACGCACAACTTAATTACTCTACCACTGAGAAGGAGTTGTTAGTAGTCGTTTTTGCATTAGACAAGTTCAGATCCTACTTATTAGGATCTAAGGTCATTATCTACTTGGACCATGCAGCCTTGAAGTATCTTTTCTTTAAAAAAGATGCTAAATCTCTTCTTATCCGATGGATCTTGCTACTTCAAGAGTTCGACATCGAGATTCGGGATAAGAAAGGTTCTAAAAATGTGGTGGTGGACCATTTATCTAGATTGATTATGGATTTCACTGAGGCTGCCACTCCCATTTCTGAGACCTTTCCTGATGAGCAGTTAATGCTCATTGCTCAAAATCCCGCTCCATGGTTTGCTGATATAGTGAACTATCTTATCACCGGACACATGCCTTTGCATTGGGGGCGACAAGATAAATCAAAGTTTTTAGCCATGGTAAAACATTTTTTTTGGGATGATCCTTATCTGTTTAAGTATTGTCCCGATTAGATCATCAGAAGGTGTATTCCTCAGCATGACTAATCTAACATCATCGCCTTTTGTCATGATCATGCTTGTGGAGACCATTTCAGTGCTAAAAAGACCGCTGCAAAGATTTTGCAGTGTAGATTTTATTGGCCTACCATGTTCTGAGACTCTCACACTTACTATGTATCTTGTGAGTATTGCCAAATGCTAGGGAGTTTTTCTAAGAGGAATATGATGCCCCTCAACCCTATTCTAATTGTTGAGATTTTTGATGTGTGGGGCATTGATTTTATGGGATCGTTCTCAAACTCCTTTGACAACTTGTACATTCTAGTTGCTGTGGACTATCTGTCCAAGTGGGTGGAGGCCGTTGCGTTCAAGACCAATGACCACAGAGTTGTGGTCCAGTTTTTGAAGGACACTATTTTTGCTCGATTTGGTATGCCTCAAGCAATCATAAGTGATGGAGGTGGTCCAGTTTTTGAAGGACACTATTTTTGCTCGATTTGGTACGCCTCGAGCAATCATAAGTGATTGAAGTAAGCACTTTTGCAACCGGATTTTTGAGCAGTTGATGAAGAAGTATTTCATCACACACAAGGTTGCCACCCCATATCACCCGCAGACGAGTGGACAAGTGGAAATTTCTAATCGCGAGATCAAAAATATTTTAGAGAAAACTGTGAACCCTAGTAGAAATGATTGGTCTCTGCGATTGACTGATGCACTGTGGGCATATCGGACAGCCTTCAAGATGCCAATTGGCATGTCTCCCTATCGTATTGTGTACGGAAAGGCATGTCACCTTCTGGTTGGATTTGAGCATAGAGCCTATTGGGCTATCAAGCAGTTGAACTTCAATCTTTCGAAGGCTGGCACACAAAGGAAGCTCCAACTCAATGAATTTGAGGAGCTACGGAATGATGCATATGGCTGTGCACGGTCCTACAAGGCACAAATGAAGAAGACTCATGACCAATACATTTTGAGACGAGTTTTTGAGCCGGGTCAAAAAGTTCTTCTTTACAATTCACGCTTGCATCTTTTTCCAGGCAAGCTCATATCTCGTTGGATAGGCCCATTTATTATTCGGTCTGTTTTTCCTCATGGGGCCATCGAGATTGAGGATCCCAAGAATGGTAACACTTTTAAAGTAAATGGACAAAGGCTAAAACCATTCTTGGAGTTGAGGAGTCCGGACATTGAGACGATATTGTTGGAGGATCCCATTTACTCATATTGAATATCGTCCACTAGGGAGAGTCTGGCTGAAGACTTTAAACTTAGCGCTCATGGGAGGCACCCCACAGCTTATCTTTTTTGTATATTTCTTATTTTTTATGATTAATATTTGTTTCCAGTATTTTTTTTTGTTTTCCAGTTTTTATTTTTCAGGGACAATGTGTATTTCAGTTCAAGTTTGGGAGTATGCTATGAGCCATACCAGTCCAAATAGTTCTCCATATCTCAGGTCAGCTCTTTCCGTATTAGTCACACATTGGGGTCATTGTGTAATTTAAGTTTGGGGGTATGGGAGACACATTTCACACACTTTGTCCTAATTTGTTGTTGTTTTCTTCAATTAAAAAAAAAATAATAAGAAGGTAAATGCATGCTCATGTTATTTTGAATTTTTAGTTTATCTAAACAAATATTGTGATGTGATTTCGTTGGTGAGCTTAAAATTTTGAACACATGATTTGATGATAGAGTTTTAAAACTTTGTTACTTACTTTGGGCATTTAATTCACATGTTTGAGCCAATCTAACACGAGCACATTAGCACATATTTGTGTGAGGTACGACATGCGATTTAAATGTGTATGTTTCGTTGACTTAACTGAAATTGGATGACTTGTGGGATTAATACTGGGGCATAGAAAAGCATAAAAAAAGAAAAAATATATATAATAATAATACTACTAATAATCATCATCAATAAACTTTCCACTGAGTAATTGGACCTCTTGCCTCAGTAAGCAGTGAGTGTTCACGTTAAAAGGTGAAAATTTTGTTTGGTAGCATTAAGGTCAGTTTAGTTTCGTAGCCTTTTTGACTCGAGTTAGTAAGTCCTTAGGGGTGTCTTTACACCTAATACCCAAAAACCATCTAGTTTGGGAGTCATTGACTCAACACTCGCTACATGGGCCAATTAGAAAGCTTAAGGGAACTAAATATAGCAGAGCCTTATATATATAAAAATAAAAAATAAAAAGAAAGAAAAAATAAAAACTATGCCATTTTCGTTCATTCTGATGGGAAATTTGGTAAATCTTGAGACATGGAGACCTTACACATTGGAGTTATTTGGAAGCTTCATTTTTATATGCTAATTCACTTTACACAGTGTTAGACTTATGATGCCTTAACCTACCATTTGTAAATAATTAGATTTTAACATTTCTATTCATTGCGAAGATGGGTTTATTTTTTTAAGCTTGCTCATGAATGAATATCATGGTGGTGTGTGCTCCTTAAATTTCTTGGATAACATGAGTGATGAACTTATCTTTATGTTCTTTGTTTTTCATTTAGTTTTTTATTTTGTTTTGCTAAGGGACTAGCAAAATGTAAGTTTGGGGGTATTTGATGAGTGAAAAATATTGCATATTTTGGCTACTTAATTTACATTTGTTAGCTTAGGAATTTGTTACTTTGAGTTGTTTTCGTTGCTTTTCAGGTTTACAAGCACCAAGAAAGGAGTTTCACTAAATTGCCAGAATTGCCCGTACAGATCAATCATCTTTGAAAATTAAACTATATTGATGCAAGAAGAACCAGGAGATGAGCCATATATGCTTAGAAAGATCCGGAAGTCTATTTTCTGGAGAATTTCCGGCTCGTAAAAAGGATTTTTCTAGAGAAAGTTATGGTAGTTTTAGTAGACAAAGGTCAGGCTGTGCGGGCTGTGCGGGATTTCAGCGTGAGCAAAAGTTTTGAAGGGCATATGAAGGCTTAAATCCCACATCCCACATCGGATTGGAAACACATTGCACTCGTGATATTTGCCTATATAAGACCCACTCCACTTCAGCTTTAGGCATCATCGAAAAATCTGAGATCATCAGAAAGTGAATCTAGAGGGCCTTTAGGAGCAATCCATAGGGCCCTTAGGAGGAATCCGAAGTACAATTACTGGGCCACTTTGGTGTTAACCGGTGGACGTCTGCTAGCATTCTGGTGGATCCGAAGGCTTTGCTACCATGAGGGGAAACGCCGCCAATCAACGAGTGAAATTTCTCCCATGTAAAGTTATTTATTTCTTTTTATTTAGTTGTTTTAGTTTAATGTTTAGCACTTTTATTATGAATTGTAGTTTCATAGTTATGAGTGGCTAGAATCTTCAGCTAAGGTTGAAGATGAAGCCTCGTCGTTGTTTGGCATAGTAGTTCAGATTTGCTTGTATAAATCTGACATTTTTTAGTATAAATGTTCTGTCAATTATTTGAGTTAATCTTGTGATTGATTGAGTTTAAATTGTTCTATTGGATATTCCTTATGTTTCATCTGATGGATACATCGAATTATTTTCGATTAAATTGGATTTCCTTTGTGATTTGTTAAGAGCGGATACATTGGATGCTTTTGGTTTAATTGGGATATTCTTTGTTTTTTGTCTTATAGTTGGATTCATGGAATGTTTTGATAGGCTATTTTTTTAGAACATATATGCTTAACTTTGGTGGGGTGGATTTCGAAACTTAGTGTATTTATCATTAGTTTTTAAATCAATTTAATTTAAGTTTATATTTCTTTTGCAAAAATACAACTCAAAATTTGGAACTAGGTTAAGATAGGGTTAGTTTAGATAAAAATATTTTTTCACAACGCAATTCCCTATGGATTCGACCTCGCACTTGTACAACACTGTATTGCAAACGACTTGTGCACTTGCGAGTAATTTAAAACTCACAACAGTGACCCTTTATATAGTGCACCAACTTCTTGACCAATCTTGAGGGTCAATATCGACCCTTAGATCTTGAGGACTAATCATCCATAACCCTTCATCAATCCTTAGTAAAGCTGTGCATTTTAAACATGTCTGACGCACCTAACACAAGTTTGAACCAAAAAGACCATGTGTGCCTTGAAGGTGCGGCCTGGAACAAGATGTGATACGGCCTGGAGCAGGGCACACTTGCTGCCACTCTGGGCACCGCAGCCTGGAAGGAGTTGGGCAGCGGCTTGACCTGGTGCTGACTTGTTGAATTTATTCTTCCATCTTCTTGTTTAAACCTCGGACAAAATACCAATAATCTCTACTTTTTTCCAAGCATTTAATCCTGAACCCATTGTGCAGAGAACTCAGTATCCAAACTCATCTTGAGTCACCATATCAACCGACTCCAATCCTAAGAAGTCCAAGGCAATGATCAAACTTTCTTAGAGGTAGAACTTTAGTACCTAAATCTGCAGGGTTTTTTTCTGTGGCTACCTTGTCCACATGGATGCATCTTTTCGTAACATTTTCCCGAATGAAATGGTACCGAACATCCATGTGCTTTGTCATCTCATGGAACACCGGATTCTTGCACAAATGTATTACATTTTGGGTATCCGAATACACCACAACTTGCTCTTCTAGTACCTTCAACTCTTCTAGCAACCCTTTACACCACATAGCCTCCTTGATGGCTTCCATAGCCATTATATACTCAGCCTCGGTTGTTGAGAGTGCTACCACTGGCTGCAACTGAGCTTCCAACTTACACAACATCCGTTTAAGTTGAAGAAGTAGGAGGTAATCGATCTTCTATTATCCCGGTCAGCTCCATAGTCTGAATCCGCATAACCTTCAAGATAGATGGATTTACCTCTCTTCTCATAAATCAGCCCCATATCTAGGCTTCCTTTCAAGTACCTCAGCAGCTAGTTCATCCTAAGCCAATGCTTCTTTCCGGGATTACTCATAAACCTACTGAGGACACTTATTGCATGAGCAATATCAGGTCTAATACTTACCATGGTGAACATTACAGAACCAACCGCACTAGAGTAGGGGACCTTTTCCATTTTCTTCTTCTCCTCATTCGATTTTGGACATTGATCGCTGGAGAACTTGAAATGACCAGCAAGGGGAACCTTCACTAGTTTGCTATCTTCCATAGAGAACTTAGATATCATATTCTCTATGTAGGAAGTTTGAGAGATCTTCAATCTGTTTCTCTCCCTTTCCCAGATGATACACATCCCAAGGATCTTCTGTGCATGGCCAAGATCTTTCATCTCAAAGTCCTCACTGAGTTGAGCCTTCAATTTTCTTATCCTCTCCATGCTGCTCCTAACCAGTAATATATCATCAACATAGATCAGGATGATCACCACTTCCTCCATCTTATGCCCCTTATAATACAAGCACGAATCATAGTAGCTCCTCATGAAACCCAGGTTGGTTACAAAGGAATCGAACCTCTTATTCCATTGCCGAGGTGATTGCTTTAAGCCATATAGAGATTTCTTCAGTTGGCATACCAAATCTCCTTGCCTTCCTTCCTCATAGCCTTCGGGTTGCCTCATGTAAATGGTCTCATCAAGCTCTCCATGTAAGAATGTTGTCTTCACATCCATTTACTCGATTTCCCAATTGAATTGGACCACCAATGCTAACACTATCCTGATCGTCTTGTATTTCACAACCGGTGAGAAGATTTCGATGAAATCTATGCCTTCCTTTTGTGTGAACCCCTTCGCCACCTACCTAGCTTTATATCAGACTTCATCCCTTGGAGTGTTCCCTTCTTTGATCTTGTAGATCCATCTACACTCCATAAATCTCTGTTTTTCTGGTTTGGGCACCAATTCCCAAGAGTTGTTCTTCCTCAAAGAATTCATTTCTTCCTCCATAGCTAGCTGCCACTTTGACGAATCCTTACACTCCATGGCATCCATGTAAGTTTTTGGTTCAACCTCTCATTCTGTCGAAGGAGCTGCTATACTAGCACCAGTAAAACCATATCTCAAAGGTGGTCTAACCACCCTCCTTCCTCGGTCCCTTGTGAGCTGGTAGTCATTCTGACTTGCTGCATCAACCCCTTCCAGTTCAGCCTCCTTTTGAGTTTCTTGAGCTTAGCCTTCATCAATGGGATCTACTTGGTTTGAACCCTCTTGCCTTCTTTGCTCTACCTGAACCAAATTCTCCTTGATGCAATGCTCCACAAATTTCGGACTGGTTTGCTCACTAGCCCCTGCAGAGTTAGTTTTCTCCAAGCAGGGAAATAATAATTAATTAAAAATAACATCCTAATTATTATGAGTTTCATTCCTTTTGATTCTAAGGACCACAACCAATACCCTTTAACTCCATCACCATACCATAGAAACATACATTTTCTAAACCTTGGGTTAAGTTTATCATCATTTTGATGTGCATATGCAACACATCCAAAAGTCCTAAGGTTGTTCAACTCAGGGGGTTTTCCACTCCACATCTCCATGGGAGTCTTAAGGTCTAAAGCCCTAGAGGGCGATCTATTAACCAAGTATGTAGCTGTAGACACAGCTTCTTCCCAAAAATATTTTGGTAAACTGGACCCAATCAACATGCACCTAACCTTTTCCATAAGGGTTCTATTCATCCTCTCAGCAACTCCATTTTGCTGAGGGGTTTTCATAACCGTTATATGTCTTAGAATGCCATTTAATTCATAGAATTTATCAAAATCCTTATTAAAAAATTCTAAGCCATTATTGGTTCTTAACACCTTAACTACCCTGCTTGTTTGAGTCTCTAACAATTTTTTCCACACCACAAATTTATTCAAAGCATCTAATTTATATTTAAACAAATAAACCCAAACCATTCTTGAATAATCATCAATTAAAGACAGAAAGTAACAATTACCTCTTTGTGTAGGTGTCCTTGTTGGTCCCCAAAGATCTGCATGGATGTAGTCAAGAATCCCCTTAGACTTGTGCACTTCGGTGTTGAAGCTGACCCGATGTTGCTTCCCAAGAATGCAACTTTCGCAGAAATCAAGTTTCTCTACTTTGTCACCTCCAAGTAGACCATTCTTACTGAGGACTTGCAGCCCCTTTTCGCTCAAATATCTAAAGCGATTGTGCCAAAGTGTTGCCTTATCCATCTCAGCCATTAAGCTTGCTGCTTGATCCTTGATTTCTGTCTCACCGATCATTTAATAAAGTTCATCTTTGATTGCTGCTTTGACCACTATCAAAGAACCCTTGGTTACCTTGATATTTCCTCCCTCAGCTTTGTATGTATACCCCATGGAATCTAGCTGCCTTAATGAGATCAAATTACTCCTTAAATCCAGGAGATACCTTACATTTTGTAACAGCCTTGTGACTCCATCAAATATCCTCAACTGGATGTCTCCTATCCCCCTCACTTGGCAAGAATTGTCATTGCCCAAGAAAACCCTTCCATCATTGGTCTCCTTGAAATTCTTGAACCATTCCTTATGAGGGCACATGTGATAAGTGCACCTGGAATCCAGAATCCATTTCTCGCTGCCTTGCCTCCTGCTCACATTTGAGCACACAACAAGAACATCATCTTGTTGTTCTCCTTTGGCAACCGAAGCCTCTCTATTGTTCGTATGGCTTCTCCCTCTCTCATTCCATAACCTCTTCTTGCAATCTTTCTTGAAGTGACCCTCTTTGTTGCAGTAGAAGCATCGCCTTCCTCCAAACTTCGGTTTAGAATGCGATCTCCCATGGCTTTGCCCTCTACCTCTTGATTTTTCTCGGTAGTTGCCATGAATGCTACTGCCATTCCGAGTTGCTGGCCTTCCTCTTACGAATAACCCTTCCCCACTTGATGCCTCCCTACTCTTGGCTTTGAAATCATGAGCCCTTATAGCATTAACCACAATTTCTTTGGTTAGTGTATCTCTTCAATATTCAATTGCATTAATTAAACTATCAAAACAATCACGAAGAGAATTTAATAACATAACAGCCAATTGTTCATATGGGAATTTAATACTACAACTAGTCAAATCTTGAACTAGTTTATTAAAGACATCCAGATTATCTTGCAACTCTTTATGAGGATCCATTTTAAAAGCAAAGATTCTTTTAAGAAGATAAATATTGTTAGGGAGAGTTTTGGTAAGAAACAACTCATCTAGTTTCTTCCAAATGACAGCAGGATCTTCCGAGTCTCTGCACTCCCTTGTGACACTATCCGACATGTGCAAGAAAATGGTGCTGTATGTCATCTTCTTCATCTCAATCCGCTGGTCCTCCCTGATACTTGCTGGAAAAGCATCATCTTCTCCAATAGCCAAGTCAACCTTCTGTTGCATAAGAACAACCTTGATCTTCTGCTTCCACAGGGAAAAATCTCCCTTTCCATCAAACTTCTCAATAATGAAATTTGAACCCATCTTGCGGAGATGATCCTAGATTTGTGCAGCACCCATAAATGCTTTCCAACTTCTTCTAAACCTCAAGAACACGATCGAAGATTGATCTCAATACCGTTCTTGAATCAACCTCAAGAACACAATCTAATCTTGATCTTTACTCCGTTCTAGAATCACCCAAGAAGTTTATTCTTTGATTCTTGGAGTCTTGCTCCGATACCTAGCTGTGCAAGCTCTGATACCACTATTGGGAAACCACCTTGGATGATGCCCAGGACATGATCTTCCAAACACCCAAGTCTAGAATGACTTGTAAAGAAAATAGACAGTAACCAATCAAAGCAAGAAAGAAAAGAATTTTTCTCTTTTTGTCCTTCAATATGCTTGTAATCCTAATATTTGAATTATGTGATTGGGATTTAAACATGAGCGGTTGAACGCATTGTTGGGCGTTTGGCTTAGCTACCTTGATTGTTTTGGATGTTTTCGTGGATTTAGTTTTATGAAATTTTTTAGATTATTTCTTATTCAATATTCTTCATACCTTTGATTATTGCTTGTGGATTGGCCATCTATTATTGATAGTTAAGGTTAATATTTGAGATTAGGTTGAAGACTAATCATATATACCTAATTAAGCTTTCTAGAATTAGAATTTAAATCAGGATTCAAATCAAATTGTGATTTAGGGGGTTGCATTTTCCTTATACTTAATTTAACTAATTAATTGATGAACACGATCTAGGGAATTAATTAGTTATAAATTGAGAATAAACACGATAAATGGCATTCTCTAGTCTTAGGGGAAATACCAATAGTCTTGGATGTTGATTAATTCTTTATATTCACCAAATGCTCCAATTCATGATTGGACAGCAAGCTAAACTCCCAATTGTTCTCATTGATTATACTCATCTCTTCATAATTTGTTTTTTTTTTAATTTACTTAATTGTTTTTATTTCAATTTTCTATTCACCAATCTTTTAATTAGAGTGTTTGGGATTTAATTTCAGAGTTTGTTTTAGTAATTTTAAGAAAGTAATTAAGGATTTAAACCATCGTAATTCCTTGAGAGATCGACCTCGAGAGTAAACTCATTTCAATACTATTAGTGATTCATGCACTTACGAGCATTTAAAATTTGCACATCAGTACATAAATATCATACACGAGACTTCATATGGTCGAAGCATAGGGGATCCTCTTTAGGTGTCTTTGGGGACATTCGCTTAGAAAAATGTACTCCATACCGAAAAGGTAATAATCATTTCTTAGAGCTTTTCATGTTGAACCTCTTGATTGATTGTAACATACCTACATCATTCCCAATGAGTATTATGACATAAATGTATAATATCAAAAATATAATTATGCTCTCCTTAGTCTTCTTATACATATAAGGTTCATCCACATTTTTTAGAAAACCAAACGTTTTGATTGCCTTATCAAATCGAATGTTCTAGCTTCGAGAAGCTTACTTTAATCCATAATTTGATCTTTGTAGCTTAGACACTTTGTGGTCACTACCGCTGGATGAAAAATCCTCTGGTTTCTCCATGTATTTATCTTCCTTTATATTTCCATTGAGGAAGATGGTTTTAACTTCCATTTTCTATATCTCATAATTATATTATGCAACTATTGCGAGCAAGATAATAATGGACTTCCATATAGCTACAAGAGAAAAGGTTTCATCAAAGTTAACTCCTTATCTTTACTTGTAACCTTTTACTACTAGCCTTGCCCTCAAGGTCTCTACCTTTCCATTGGCACTCATCTTTCTTTTATAGACCCATTTGCATCCAATAGGTACAACACCTTTATAGGGGTCAACCAAAGTCCAAACTTGGTTAGAATACATGAATTCCATTTCAGCTTTCATGGATTCAAGCCATTTTCCCGAATCATTGTTTGGTATAGTTTCTTATAGTTCATATGATCCTTATTCCCAGTAAGGTTTACCTCCATGTCACCCTTGATGAGATACCTAGATATCTCTGGTACTCTAGGTATCTTATATGATCTATGAGGAGGTTTTATGATAGGAGACTCTGTTATAATAGAATTCTCAGGTTGATCATTGTTGATTTATAGCTTTTAAGACATCTCTTCAAGGTTTATTTTACTCCCACTATTCCTTTCTAGTACAAACTCTTTCTCTAGAATGCAAGCAAATTCAAAGACAAACACCTTTTGCTCATTAGGGAGATAAAAGTAATATCCCAAACTTTCTTGGGGATATCCGACAAATCTATATTTATCAAACCTTGCTTCTAACTTGTCTACAACTAATCTCTTGACATATGTATGACAACCCCAGATATTATCATGCTTAAGACTAGGTTTCCTACCATTCCACATCTTATATGGTATCTTAGGTACAGACTTAAAAGGAACTCTATTTAATAGATATGTGATAGTTTCTAAGGTTTAACCCCATAATGAAATTGGAAGATCAATGTAACTCATCATCGATCGCACCTTATCTAATAAAGTATGATTTTTTCTGTCAAACACACCATTCATCTGAGGTGTTATAGGAAGAGTCCACTATGGGAAAATCCTATTCTCTTTGAGATAATCCAAAAATTTATTCATCAAGTATTCACCTTCTTGATCAGATTGGAGAACTTTGACACTTTTGCCAGTATGTTTTTCTACTTCATATATGAATTCCTTGAACTTTTCGAACAATTCAGATTTGTACTTCATAAGATGCACATAACTTAACCTTGAAAGGGCATCGATGAAGTAAGAATAACTACCCCTAGAAATTGAACTTAATGGCCCATAAACATCTATATGGATCAGTCCTAATATATCAGTCTCCCTTTCTCTATGTCCACTAAATGGAGTTTTAGTCATTTTTCCTATGAGAAAAGATTTGCATGTTGGGTATGACTCGAACATTAGTGAATCAAATTATCCATTTTTAGCCAAATTGCTAATCCTACTATCATTGATATGATAAGTCTGAGATGCCATACATAAGAATGATTAATTTAATCTTTTTTCCTATTGTTACCTTGTTATTCAATATCAAATAGTTTACCATCCAATTCTAGATGGTAAAGCTAAGTAAAAAGTCTCTTTGGCTAACACAACAACACTTGCTACATTTCCAAGGTGAAGCTTGACTTCTCTTTCACTTTTTTATTTGCTTCTTCTCATCACTTGCAACCTTTTACAAATGTGAGAACCACACTTGGTATCTAATACCCTAACAGACGCTTCTTTAACGAATAAGTTAATTTCAACAAGTAATAATTCGGACATTCCTTCAAAAGGATTTTCCTTTTAATATTGTAAGGTGATCATTGTGATTCTCTCCCAATATCCATTTTTGCCACAATGAAAGCATTGTTCTTTTTCTTTTTGGCTTATAAATAATTTTCCATCTTAACACCTCCATTTGCTTTTAATGGTTTCTTCTTCTTCTTTGAGACATTCTTGCCCTTAGGCTTAGAAGAGGAAGCCACATCAACAACCATAATGGTTGCCTTTGCTTTCTAGATCATTGCCTCCGCAGTCTTTAACATGTTAACAAGATTTGGAAGCATAAGTTATATCTTGTTCATGTTATAGTTCATAACAAACCGCGAGAATGAATCTAGAAGGGACCACAAGATCAAGTCATTACATAATTATAATACCCGTTTTCTTAAAGTAAGGGTAAAGAAGTAATTCGATAGACATTACATGGAATTAAAATAATATATACATAAAAGATTTACTATTAATATAATAATTTAAAAAAAACCTGTAGCCTTTTGTGGTTACAAAGAAGAAGAAAGAGAGAGAGAGAGAGAGACACCTGGACATCCAGGTGTCTAGCTTTTGCAGTTAAAAAAGAGAGATGAGGTGATACACCTAGATGCTTAGTCTAGGTGTAAGCTATACAAATAGAAGTGTCTTACATGCAAGACACTTCAGAAACCAAAGAATGGCAATACGGTTTTGGATATAAAAACAAAAATATTAAGCTTTTGTTAATTTGTTAAAACTTAGTTTCTCTCTTTTAAATTGCACTCTTTATTTAAACACCTGGGGACTGAAAAAAAGGTTGAAAGATTGAAATTTTGAAGAAGTTTATGGGAGAATTTTAAAGAAATTCGAAGGAAACTTTAAGAAAAACAAAAGGTAATAACGTGAATTTTATTTTTTTTGAAATTATGCATATATGAAATTACTTGAAATTTGATGTGGAAATTTAAAGGTATGAATTACAAAAGAATTGAAGAATAAATTAGAAATTTTAATATAAATATTATGTCAAGTGTTGATGATCAGTAATCGGGTGAAATTGCTGAAATGAGCAGGAAAGGCAAGAAAGTGATTGATGGGTAGCTTTAACTACTACGTGGTGAGTTAGATTTACTTTTCGTAATCGAGACCAATAAAAATATGAATTTATGATATTTGAATAAATGGGTAAATTATAATAATTTAATGATGTATTTTCTGTTATATATGATAATTGATAGATTTATTGATTAGGGATTAAATAGTATGTTTAATATTAATTAGATAAGAATTTATATTTTAAAAAGGATGGATTAATATTTCAAATAGTATGTTGAAAATTCGACCTAGTATGTCATCTTGGGGAGCCCCCGTGTTGTTTGTGAAGAAGAAGGATGAAACGATAAGGTTGTGTATTGATTATAGACAGTTGAATAAGATCACCATTACAAATAAATATCCTTTGCCCAGGATAGATGATTTATTCGAGCAGTTACAAGGGGCTAGGGTGTTTTTTAAGATAGACCTGAGATTGGGTTATAATCAGTTGAGGATAAAGGAGGGGGACGTGCCTAAGATTGCTTTTAGGAAATGTTATAGCCATCATGAGTTCCTTGTGATGCCATTTAGGGTTAATACTCCTGCAGCATTTATAGATATGATGAATCGAGTGTTTAAGCCATTCTTGGATAGATCTGTGAATGTATTTATTGATGATATTCTACTATATTTCAAGAATAAAAAGGAGCATGAGCAACATTTAGAGATAGTGTTGGAAATTTTTAGGAAAGAGAAATTGTATGGAAAGTTCTCTAAGTGTGAGTTTTGGTTGAGTGAAATATCTTTCTTGGGGCATGTTGTGTCAGAAGATGCTATAGCAATTGACCCACATAAAGTAGAGGTAATGTTGAATTGGGAAAGACCCACTAGAGTGACTGAAATTAGAAGCTTTTTGGGGTTGGTTGGTTATTATAGGAGGTTTATCTAGGATTTTTCTATTATTGCTGAACCATTGACCAGATTGACTAGGAAGGAAGTGAAGTTTATGTGGTTAGAAGAATGTGAGAAGAGTTTCTAGCTGTTGAAAGATAAATTAACTACTGCTCCGGTATTGGTGCTTCCTTCTGGTGATGAAGGATTTGTGGTATATAGTGATGCATCACATCAGGGGTTGGGATATGTGTTGATGCAACATGGGAGAGTTATAGCTTATGCTTCTAGGCAATTGAAGAATCATGAGAGAAATTACTCGACCCATGATTTAGAATTGGCTACCATAGTTTTTGATTTGACGATTTGGAGACATCATCTGTATGGAACCACTTATGAAATTTTTACTGATCATAAAAGTTTGATGCATTTTCCTACCTAGAAAGAATTGAATTTGAGACAGAGTAAGTGGATGGAGTTATTAGTGACTATGACTGTACAATTCATTATCATCTAGGGAAGGCTAATGTAGTAGCGGATGCACTGAGTAGAAAGTCTGCAGGGAGATTTGTTGCTATTGGGAGTCATGATAGTAGCTTTATGATAGAACTGAGAGAAATAAGAATGCAGTTGAGTATCAGTGATAGAGGAGTATCGATGGCAAATATGGTGGTACAATATTCTATTATTGATAATTTGTTACAGATACAAAGCCGAGATAAAGGGATAGAGAAGAACAAACAAGAAATATAGAGTGGGAAGCTAACTGGGTTTAGAATTAGAAAAGATGGTAAGGTGGGATTGGGGAATAGAGTTTGTGTTCCCAATGATGTTGAGATAAGAAAGGAAATGCTAAGAGAGGCTCATGATTTTGTGTATTCTATGCACCCGGGTAATAATAAGATGTACAGGGGGTTGAGACAAAATTATTGGTGGTCAGGGATGAAGAAGGATATAGCTGAGTATATTTCTAGATGTTTGATTTCTCAACAGGTGAAGTTTGAGAATAGACATCTACTGGGTTTAATACAGCCTCTTCCAGTACCTGAATGGCCATGGGAGAATGTGAGCGTGGATTTTGTTTCTAGTTTTCCCCGTACCCAGAGAGGTCATGATGCTGTATGGCTTATAGTGGATAGACTTTCTAAGTCTTCTCATTTTCTTTCTATTAAAACTACCTAGAGTCCTGAAAAGTTGGCTGAATTGTATGTAGCGGAAATTGTGATATTACATGGAGTACCTTTAAGTATTGTATCAAATAGAGATTCTAGATTTACTTCTAGACTTTGGAGCCGTTTTCAGAAAGCTATGAGTACACAATTGCATTTTAGTACAACTTTTCATCCTTAAACTGATGAACGTACAGAGAGAATAATCAGAATACTAGAAAATATGTTGAGGGCAAGTGTAATAAGTTTTTTAGTGAGCTGGGATGCTTATTTACCTTTGATTGAGTATGCATACAATAATCAGTATTAAACTAGTATTGGGATGGCACCATTTGAGGCTTTATATGGTAGAAGGTGTAAAACTTCAGTATGCAGGAAAGAAGTTGGAGAAAGAAAGGATTTGGTCCAGAAATGATAGATTTGACTACTGAGAGGATCAAACTGGTTAGATAGAACCTTAGAGTAGCTCAGAACAGACAGAAGTGATGTGCTAATAATAGAAGACGACCTCTTGAGTTTCAGGTTGGTGACTGGGAGTTTTTGAAGATATCTCCGTGGAAGAGTGTATTGAGATTTAAAAAGAAAGAAAAGTTAAGTCCGAGATTTGTGGGGTCGTATGAGGTAATTGAAAGAGTTGGACTATTAGCATACATATTAGATTTGCCTCTAGAGTTAAAGCAATTAGACAATGTGTTTCATGTATCGCTTTTGAGAAAATGTTTACATGATGAATCCCATAGTATTCTGAATCAGGCTATAGAACTTCAGGAAGATTTGACATTTGTGCAAGTACCAGTTAGAATTCTAGATAGAAAGGAACAAGTCTTGCGTAATAAAGTTATTCCTTTGATTCAAGTATTATGGCAGAATAAAGATGTTGAAGAAATTACTTGGGAGAATGAGGCATGAATATGGAAAGAGTACCCCCAACTTTTTCATAAGCTAGATAAGGAAATTTCGGGGACAAAATTTTTTAAAGATGGATGGAATTGTAATACCCGTGTTCTTAAAGTAAGGGTATAGAAGTAATTCGATAAACATTACATGGAATTAAAATAATATATACATGAAAGATTTACTATTAATATAATAATTTTAAAAAAACATATAGCCTTTTGCGGTTATAAAGAAGAAGAGAGAGAGAGAGAGAGAGAGAGAGAGAGAGAGAGAGAGAGAGAGAGATACTTGGACATCTAGGTGTCTAGCATTTGCAGTTAAAAAAGAAGAAGAGAGAAGGTGATACACCTGGACACTTAGTCCAGGCATAAGCTATATAAATAGAAGTGTCTTGAATGTTAGACACTTTAAAAACCAAAGAATGGTAGTACAGTTCTGGATATAAAGACAAAAATATTGAGCTTTTGTTAATTTGTTAAAACTTAGTTTCTCTCTTTTAAATTGCTATCTTTCTTTATACACCTAGAGACTGAAAGAAATGTTGAAAGATTGAAATGTGAATTTTATTTTTTGAAATTATGCATACATGAAATTACATGAAATTTGATGTAGAAATTTAAAGGTATGAATTACGAAAGATTTGAAGAATAAATTATAAATTTTAATATAAATATTATGTCAGGTGTTGATGATCAACAATCGGGGTGAAATTGCTGAAAGGAGCAGGAAAGGCAAATGGGTGATCCATATGTAGCTTTAAGTGCCACATGGTGAGTTAGATTTACTTTTAGTAATCGAGACCAATAAAAATATAGATTTATGATATTTGAATAAATGGGTGAATTATAATGATTTAATGATGTATTTTCTGTTATATATGATAATTGATTGATTTATTGATTAGGGATTAAATAGTATGTTGAATATTAATTATATAAGAATTTATATTTTAAAATTGATGGATTAATGAAAAATATCCTGAGAAGTTAGATGAAATTTATGAAAATATGATTGAAAAATTTATAAGGTATATGAGGAGATAATTTAATAAATATGATAAAAATAATAATTATGAGAAAGAGCTAGATAGTTGAATTGAATGCTTGGATCCATGCTTGCTTGCATGTTATTGCTCATATGCATAAAAGAGAAGACTGAGAAAGTAGCTGGTCTAGCTGAGAAGACCAGGAAGGCAGCTTGTCTAGCTCAAAAGACTACGAAGGCAACTGGTCTAGCTAAGAAGACCAGGAAGGTAGCTGGTCTGGCTAAAACATGTCGACATGTGGGAAAACATTCTCAAATGATTATATGAAATAATGAGATGATGTGATGAAAAAGAAAGAAAGAAAGAAAGAAAGAAAGAAAGATGATGATTTAAACACATGTATTTATTTATTTGGTTATTTTATTATTTTTGATTGAGATGCTAAAGTATCAGACTTGATTGTGAAATTATTGATAGACAAACGAGTCTCACAAAGACACATATATGATGAGAAAGAAATATGAAAGTATGATATGATAAAAATTATTTGATTGATTGATTATATGCTGTGAACCTCATAACGAGGTAACTAGTGATGTTGAATTGGTAATCTCAAGATGATTAAATATATGAGAAGAAAAATTGATATGTTTGATGATTAATTTAAGAAGAGATTGATAAATGGTTGGAATTATGATATGAGTAATGATAATAGAATATTATTATTGAGTTATATGAGATAATAGATGAATGAATATTGGGATATTATTTGAAAGATTGAATTATTATATGCGAAGAAATAGATGATTAATATTGGTGAATTAGAAATGATTGAATTATAAGATGTGACTGGAAGTATATAATCGAGTACTTCTGGTAAATTTAATTCATTGAGCTTGTGAAGTTCACTCCTCATTGTTGATAATTTTCAGGCAGCGGGCAAGGCAGATAGAGTTTAGAGCTGATATCAGAGTAATTACCTTAAATAAGTCCTGTGGTCAAGTCTTTAGACATTATAAGAAAGAAGAAAGAAAATTTGTAATAAAATCTTTTCATGCATTTTGTTATATTTATATATTGTTTTTGATAAGATAATGTTGATGTATCTCCTCTGAAAAGAGTTGAGGATTGGATATAATTTTTAATTTTAGTTGATGTATTTTTATATTGTTGCATATATGTGTCGTGCTGGGATTTCAAAATGTGACGACACCATCTCAAGGATGGCCAACCTGAGATGGGTCGTTATGATAATTCTAAATCTATACTAATAATTAGTCAGTCTAACTTCTCGATATCATTGATCATTATCAATCCATGCTCATAGACTGATGACTTTTTAGGTATCCTAACCCTAAAGAGGTCCTTTGAGATTTGGAACCTCGTAGTATAACTATGCTCACTGTAGCTCTTGCAAGTGAAGAAAGATTATATAAGTGCTTTTCTTCTTCTTATGTTGCTTCTAACGCTCATTAGACATTGGAGCTAGCATTTAGTACCTATCCTTCATGTTGTCCTCATGCCACTTCTTAAAAGTAGCGACCTCTTCTTTCAGTTCATTCTCAGCAACATTTTCTGGAAATATTTGATCAAGAACCTAGTTGATTTTCTTGGAATTGAGAACAATTCTCAAGTTCTTTAGCTAGTCCAAAAAATTGGGTCTAGTCATTCTGTTGGTATTAAGAATTTTGTCTAGTGGGTTGAGGTTTGTCATTGTGATCAACAAGTCAACAACAACAAAAAATTAGCATCTATTCAATTTTATTATCCCCCAATAGATTTAGTCTTTAATCGTATTAGTAGATCACATATGACATTCTCCCATTTTATTTAGGAGTGATAGATCTTTTATTGTACACTCACATACTTCTATATGAAACCTGTTATACCAAATTACTACTAATTAATGATCCATGAATAGAACCATATTAAATAGCATCAAAGTATAACAAGTTGCATACAAGATAACCATGGTGCCTTAAGTCTAAGGATCATATGCAAAACTGTAACATAAGAACCACCTATTGAAAAGCAAGTAAAACCCCATTAGGTGTTCTTAAGTCGAGTCATGTTATGTGAACTCATTCTCCAATGAGCACCCATATACTTGTTTTAGTGTCCACCACACAAGTGACATTGAGATCAATTAACCTCCAAATTGAGTAAACATAGTATGTACCAGTCTAACTGGATTACTAACGTCCAATTAGAATTCTATGACCATAAACTTTTAAGAGAAAATATTTAGAGAAGATTAGGCCGCTAAATTATTATATCATCATAATCCTATCACCATTGTTATTACTCTATGGACTTAATCATGATAATGTAATTAAACGAATATTCATGATAAATAAAAATTTCCATTAATTATTACAATAGTTTGAATAAGATTGTATTAAAAATAATATGTAGAATAAGATTATCTTATAAATAATATGCTTATACATCAAATTTCATTGGCTTGTAGGATATTCTACTAACGGTTTCATCACTAGACCCCACATGTGGTTCATTTTAATATTTGAAACAAAATTAGGTGTCTATAGTTTGCCTCTTTTTTTACTAAGCTTCATCGTAAGCAAAAGTCAAAAGCTGTGAGGGACCACAATTTCATTTCAAATATTAAAACAATAAAGTGCAGCGTATGCAAATATGAAAAGAAATATGTCATGGGGCGAAAAGGTGTATCGTGGGATAACCCAGGATAGTAACGCGTGCATGATTGTAACATAGTGTGTTCCTATCACTTTGGTGTTGTGAAGCTCTGATGAGAGTCATAAAATGCATCTTAATAGTATTTATTTGTTAGCATTTTAGGGTTGATCTAGGGTCGAATTACACATTTACACCTTAACAATGCTAAAGTGTCATCCTTCGATCATTGATCTATTTCGGGGCATTTTCAGGTGTTTTAGGTTCAAAAGAGGTGGAAAAGCTATCATTGCTTAAAGCACGAAGATTCCATGTATATCGGAGTGAAAGAATGCTTCCAAAAAGGACAAAATGAAGAGTTTATGAGTAAGAAGCTGAAGGCAGTGTGCGCCGCGGCCTAGACCAGGCTGAGCCACGGTGCCCAGAAAATTGCAAGATCCGAACACCAGTGTGTGCCACGGCCTAGGAAGGTCTGGGCCGCAGCCTCCAAAAAGTGAAGAAAACAAGGAAAAGGTTGAGCCGCGACGCGAGTAAGTGAGAGCCGCGACGCGCACACGAACCCTTGTTTTCCTAATTAGGGTTTTAGCTGATTGTTTAGACCCGAAACACCCTCGGACCTTTGTATTATAAATAGATCACTTAGGGTTTGATAAAAAAAAAACATCATTAAGACTGGAAAACTCAAGAAGGCTGCCACAATCTCCCCCATCAAAGTGTTCAAGAATGAACCCCATGGCCAACTAATCTCCAAGCAAGGCGAAGGGTTGAATCCCTAGGTGTAATTGTTCTTATTTTCCATTACTGATTCAGTTGTAGTTTGGATTTATGGTCAAAACATTGTTATGATTTACTCTTTGATTTAATTAGAAGATTTTCTCTTAATCCGATGATTGTATCTTTCTCCTCGATATAAGTCTAGTCATGCTCTTCTTATGTCAAGATTGTTGGATATGATTGAGTCCGGTAGATTTATCTTTTAGGTTTGTCTATTACTGCGATATTTTCATTAAGATATATTATCGTTTCTTGATAAATCTATAGGATAGGTCATGTGTGCTTAAATCGAAAGTAAAGAGTAATTCATATCAATTACATTAGGGTTTATATGTGCTTAATTAAATATTTTCCGATTGCCTGTTTGAGATGTGAAACTTGCAATCGAGATAAAACAATTGAATCAAGATTGGAATAAGGCAACTAACTTAGGGAGGATTCCCGGAACCTTGTTGTTTCTCTATTATATTCTTCAATCTATTTACATAATTTTCTCATATTACTTCACTATCAAAACACAAATTTTCTCACTTAATCTTTATCGTTCGTGTGAAGGTTTACACTTTTCTTTGTAGTTCACTTTTCCTCTTGGGATCGACACCTCAAATATACACAATAACTGCGTATTAGTTTGAGCGTAATCAAATTTTGGCTCCGTTGCCGAGGAGACACGCTTACATACAAGGAAGATTGTCAACTTTGAGACAAGACAGTAGTATTGTTCCTTTCTCTAAGTTTTGATTTTCTTTTATTATTCTGTTTTATTTATTTCCCCTTTAACTCATTTGGTGTATGCTTAGACCGAGAGATTCGCGAGGTAGATTCATTAAAGGACTCGAAATAGAGTTACCCTCTCTTTTCACGTCCATTAGTGAAACCTTGCCTAGATCAAACCATAGTGTACACCCAAATGAGAACTTAGAGGATTTTGTTAACATGGCTGATAACCCTAATGGGAATGTTGCTAGGACACTTAGAGATTACTTGCATCCTAACCGAACAGCCACACCATCATGCATCATGTTTCCAGCCAATACTCACCATCAAGATTTTAAAACAGGGATGATACAATTACTCCCTACAGTCCATGGCTTGGAAAATGAAACCCATATGTGCACATTATGGAGTTTGAGGAAGTAGTTGCAACTTTTCATAGTCAAGATACAACTGATGACATCGTGAGACTCAAGTTTTTTCGTTTCACTTTGAAGGATAAAGCTAAGAGTTGGCTATACTCACTGAGACCACGATCTATTGGGTCATGGAATGAGATGACCCAGGTCTTCTTTAATAAATACTTCCCTCAACATAAGACCAATGCTTTAAAAATGAAAATCTCCACCTTTGCACAAAAGGACAGTGAGACTTTGTATCAGTCTTGGGAGAGATTTAAGGAGTTGTTAAGTATGTATCCTCACCATGGGTATGAGAATTGGTGTTTAGTGAGTTATTTTTATGAGGGACTTACCTATAGAGAGTGCTAATTTGTAGAGATGATGTGCAATGGTGAATTTTTATAAAATGATCCTGATGAGGCCATAGAGTACCTCAATGAGCTTACTGAAAAAGCTCACCTTGGACTGGACGTAGTGCTACTGAAAGCACAAATAGGCCACGACCTGTAGGAAACCCAAGTGGTGGTGGAATATACCATCTTAGGGAAGAAGACAACTTAAAAGCTAAGGTCGAGATGCTCACTAGGGAGTTAGATGCATTAAAAACTAAAGGCTCAAAGCCAACACACATAGCTAATCAAGCTGAATCTTTGAAACCATGTTTTGTGTGTGGTGGAGTAGGCTATCCCGCTCAAGAGTGCCCTACATTGATTGATATGAGAGGAATGTATGAGGAACAATGTAATGCCTTAGGCATGTACAAAAAGCCTTTTGCACCCTTCTCTAACACCTATAATTTGGGATGGTGCAATCACCCCAACTTCAGCTGGAAGTCTGAAAACCAGCAGCTTGCACAACCCCCTAGATCATACCCTGCACCATATCATGCACCCTCATCATCTAGGAGTTCTTTAGAAGACACCTTGCATGCTTTCATTGAGGCACAGGGTAAGACAAACCAAAGGTGTGAAGCATTAATTACACAGGTTGTTGAAGAGAATAAGGAAATAAGGAGCCAAGTGTTCAAATTGATGGGCTCCTTAAGTGTGAATGAGCGAGCTAAGTTCCCTTCCCAAGCTCAGTCCACGCCCCATGGTCAACACATGGCACAAACAAATCTGAAAGATGTGAATGCCATTGTGACAAGAAGTGGTAAGTCATTACACATCCAAACAACGAACAAACCCGAGGATGTGGAAAAAGGGTCAAGGTAGTAGTGATGCTGAGCTGCCCAAGGACCCTGAGGTTACCAAGAACCTTGTTAAGGCACCATTCCCTCAAGCCTTAAAATCAAACAAGAAAAATATGGACCTAAACAATGAAATCTTAGAGAACCTAAGGCAAGTAAAACTTAATCTTCCTCTTTTGCATGTGATTAAACAAGTTCCTACTTATGCAAAAGTTCTCAAGGATTTATGTACAATTAAGAGGAAGCACCATGTGAAGAAAATAGCGTTCCTAATAGAGCAAGTTAGTGCTTTAATTGAGCAAAGGATTCCCCCAAATACAAGGATCCTGGCTGTTGTTGTGCGTTTATCTACCTAAAGAAATAAGCAAATAAATGTATAGTTTTACTTGCAAGTGCACAAGGTCAATAGTAGCATAGTGTGCAAGTGTGAGATCATTTCCACAGGGATTGGTGAATTTCGATTTAGAATTAATTCACAAAGTAAAAATAGATAGAAATATTTATTGGATTTAGATTATAATGATAAAGACGTAGTGACTTGATATCCACCACTAATCATGCTACCCTAACAAAACAGTATGCCAATGCTCTACTCATGCTATGAATACCTAATGGTTGTCAACCTAAGGGCTTGGTCCACTCTTTAGGCTATTGATTTCCCTAAGAAATGAGTTAGGCATGGTGTATACTCTAACTCTTTTCTCTCTTAAGGGATTCAGCATGATGTATACTGAGTTGTTCCTTAAGAGAGCATAGGATCTGTGGAAATCGACAACCACACGGGACCTAGGGCTTGGTCCACACCCAGTTTCCTATATTGATTAACCCAAGAATCCAGTGTGGATATCTTTTGTTACTATTGTTGAACCCAGGACTCGGTCATCCAAATTGATTCAACTAACTAATCCATACCACATGCATACGTTGATCAGACACCCACATATGAGGAATTTAAATAAAAACATGCATTAATCAAATTAAGAATCACAACATGAATATTGCAAAGGCACCAATACTGAATTATTGAGCAAACATAATTAGGGCTTCAATCAAGCCCTTACTTAAAAGTTTAGTTACACATAATAAAATAAAGGAAAAAAGAAACCCGAGAGAGCTCCATTGAAGAGTCGTCAATTCTTCTCTAGAATCCCCTCTGGCCTCCGACCTCCCGACCTAAAACTTAAACTAAAAGGAAGATATGCTCTTTAAAAGGGAGATACTGTTTTTGTGTTTTACAAGTCTATTTATAGGGTTCTAAGGACACTTGGAAACCCTAATTTCCAAAACAGGTCTCTAACCCTACTTTCCAAAATAGGAACTGTCGTTTTGATGTGTTATTGATGCGTGTGCGCTCGATCGCATGAGTTTACACTCGAGCCTTCTCCTTGTGTGCACGAGTGCTTGTCCTTGTGTGCACGAGTGCTTGTGCACTCGATTGCACCAAGCACTACACTCGATCACACTCTTTTGCAGCTCCCCATTCTGGTTTGGCTCTTTGAGTTCCAAAATGCTTCTTTTCTTCCATAAACCTATAAAAACACAGAAAACACAAAAATGAAGTAAAATGGAATAAAACACGCAAACTAAGAGCTTAAAAAATGTAAATTAAAGGGCTTAAATATGAATATTTTAGTACTTATCAGCTGTCCAACCATTACATGTAGTATTGGAAATCATGAGGTTGGACAAGAATTACTAGATTTAGGAGCTAGAGTAAATCTGATGCCATTTTTTATTTATTTGCAGCTGGGTTTGGGAGAAATCAAACTAACCACCGTGGTATTGCAATTGGCTGACCGATCAGTCAAAGTACCCTGGGGTGTGGTAGAGGATGTCCTAATTCAAATTGATAAATTTTATTATCCTATTGATTTCCTAATCCTTGATACTACTTCTACTGTTGATACTAACTCTAAAATTCCTTTAATTTTGGGTAGACCTTTCCTTGCTACTGCAAATGCTCTTATTAATTGCAGGAATGGACTTATGAAGCTGTCCTTTAGAAACATAACCCTCGAGGTGAACATCTTCAATATTACAAAATAGCCCGAAGATGAGGACGAAAACCACCAGTTATACATGATCGAGTTACTCATCGATAAGGGAGTTTCCATAGCTCATGATTTTGATCATTTTGAATATTTTCTTGTTAATTCTAAGTTTGATTTAATTAATGATAAATCTAATATAATTGATATTTGTGCTGTTTTTGATAAGTTTCAGGATTATGGCACTCGTGCATGGCAACCAAAGTTTGAGGAGTTGCCCGAAAGAAGCGAGAAACAAATCCCCTCAAGTATGGAAGCACCCAAAGTTGAATTGAAATCACTACCTAAGGGTTTGAAGCATGTCTTCCTCGGTCCAGGTGATACTTTTCCTCTTATTATCTCATATGAATTGTTTGAGTCTCAAGGTGAGAAATTAATTCGGACCTTAAATAAACATAAATCAGCCTTAGGTTGGAGCATGGCAAGATATTAGTCCCCTGACTTGTTCTCATAAGATAAATTTGGATGAAGGAACTAGTCCTCATAGAGACCCTCAACGTAGGCTTAACCCCACTATGAAAGAAGTGGTGAAAAATGAAGTGTTGAAACTATTAGATGTGGGAATTATATACCCCATAGCTGATAGTAAATGAGTAAGTCCTACACAAGTCGTTCCTAAAAAGTCCGGTGTCACGGTGGTATATAATGACCTAGAAGAGTTAGTCCCTACAAAATTTGTGACTGGGTGGGGAATGTGCATTGATTACAGAAAATTAAATGCTGCCACCTGGAAAGACCATTTCCCACTCCCTTTTATCGATCAAATTCTTGAGCGTGTAGCTGGTCTTCCTTTTTATTGTTTCTTAGATGGTTAGTTTGGTTATTATCAAATTGAAATTGCATTAGAAGACCAGGATAAAACTGTTTTCACTTGTCTTTTTGGCACTTATGCTTTTCATAGAATGCCATTTGAATTGTGTAATGCACCTGCCACTTTTCAACGTTGCATGATGAGCATCTTTAGTGACATGGTTGAAAATTTCATGGATGACTTGACTATTTTTGGATCTTCATTTGATGCATGCTTTTGAATTTAGAAAGAGTATTGATTCGTTGTAAGGAAAAGGAATTAGTCTTAAATTGGGAAAAATGCCATTTCATGGTACCTTCCGGTATTATCTTAGGGCATATTATTTCTTCTAAGGGGATAGAGGTTGATCAATCTAAGATTGAATTAATCTCTAAGTTGCATACACCTAAGACAGTAAAGGATGTAAGATCTTTTCTTGGTCATGCTGGTTTCTATAGGAGGTTCATACAAAATTTTTCCAACATATCTAGACCACAATATGCCCTCCTAGTTAAAGATGCCCCATTTGAGTGGACACAATCTTGTCAAGAGGCCTTTAAAATACTGATTGTCAAGCTTACTTCAGCACCCATAATGCAGTCACCTGATTGGACTTTACCTTTTGAAATAATGTGTGATGCTAGTGACTTTGCTGTAGGTGCTGTTCTTGGACAGCGAAGGGAGGGGATACCTTTTGTTATTTACTATGCTAGTAAAACCCTAAATAGTGCTCAAATGAATTACTCCACCACTGAAAAAGAATTGCTAGCTGTAGTATTTGCTTTGGAAAAGTTTTGCCCTTATTTAATTAGTTCTCCTATTCTTATTTTCACAGATCATGCAGCCCTCAAGTACCTTCTTACAAAGAAGGATGCTAAGGCGCGACTAATACGGTGGATCCTACTCTTACAAGAATTTGACATCATCATCAAAGACAAGAAAGGAGTAGAGAACGTAGTGGCTGACCATCTATCAAGGCTCACATTTGAAGACACCTCTGACGACATGCCAATCAAGGATGATTTTCCCGATGAGCATTTACTCTCTGTTACTTCTCTACCATGGTTTGCTCATATCGTAAATTATTTGGCTACAGGTGGGATACCAATGGATTGGAGCGCTCAAGACAGGAGGAAGTTCTTGTATGAGGTATGTAATTTTTATTGGGATGACCTTTGTCTTTTCAAGTACTGCCCTGACCAAATTTTAAGGCGTTGCATCCCTAATGAAGAGATTGCCAACGTCTTGGAATTTTGTCACTCCCAAGCTTGTGGGGGCCACTTTTCAATAAAATTTTCTTATTGGCCCACATTGTTTAAAGATGCAAATATCCATTGTCACTCATGTGAAAAGTGTCAGAAGTTAGGAGCTATGTCTCGTCGTAATATAATGCCCTTAAACCCAATTTTAGTGATTGAAATCTTCGATTGTTGGGGTATTGATTTTATGAAACCATTTCACCCTTCCTTCGGATATCAATATATCATTGTTGCAAGAGATTATGTGTCAAAATGGGTAGAGGCAGCAGCTTGCCGAAGCAATGATAATAGGACGGTAATTAAATTTCTCAAAGAAAATGTGTTATCTTGATTTGGTATACTACATGCTATAATTAGTGATCGAGGTACACATTTTTGCAACCATTCCTTTGAAGCTTTGATGAGAAAATATGGGGTTTTACATAAGATTTTCACTACTTACCACCCTCAGACAAGTGGACAGGTAGAACTTGCAAATAGGGAAATTAAACAAATTTTAAAAAAAACGGTCAACCCGGATCGTAAGAATTGGTCTTTGAGACTAGTTGAAGCGCTTTGGGCTTACCGTACAGCTTTCAAAACTCCCTTAGGTATGTCACCTTATAGGCTTTTTTTTTGGAAAGCCTTACCACTTACTTGTGGAGCTCGAGCGATTATGCCCAAAGTATAACACGGTTATTGCAGTACGGCTTTGGGGTGTCGATTCCACATGGAAACAAGTTAAGTACAAAGGAAAATGTGTGAACCTTAAAACGAACGATAAAAGTTAAACTAAAGATTTTTGAGCTTTGATAGTGAAATAATGTAAAGGAAAATTGCATAAATGTAAATAAAATATAAATGAGAAATAACAAGGTTCCGAGAATCCTCCTTAGGTTTGCTCCTTATTTCCACTCTTGATTCAATCGATTTTATCTCGATTGCAAGTTTCAACTGCCAAACAAGCAATCAGAATATATTCAATCAAGCACATTTATAACTCTTATATAATTGCTACGAAGTAATCATTGATTTCAGTTCATGCACACATGACCGATCTTAAAGATTATCAAGAAACGACAATATATCTTAAAAGACAATATCGCAATAATGGACAATCAATAAGATAAATCTACCGGAATCAATCACATCCAAACAACCTCAATGGAGGAGAAGGATCCAATCACCGGATTAAGAGAGTCTAAAAGAAGAAGAATAAAAAGTACATCTATCACATGAACTCAAATCTTCTTACTTAATCAATGAATAATTCAAAAACAATATTTAACAATAAATCCGTACAACTGAATCAAGAACAGGAACTAAAGAACAAGAAATCCCTAAAGATTCATCTCTTTCCCTTGTAAAATGATTAGTTGGCCATGGAAATCAAGGTGGAAGAACAATAAGGATGCTCTCCCCTTGATTTGGCCATGGAGTTCAAGGTGGATGAACAATATGGATGTTCTCCCCTTGATTTGCAACCAAAGAAAACTTAGAAATAAAATGGAAGAATACTGGATTTGGATCCCTTGAATCCTCTCTTTTTTTCTCTCTACCTTGCTTTTTCTCTTCAATGCCCAGCTGCACACTCCATAAAGATATATTTATAGAGAATGAGGGGGTGTTTTGGTCTTGGAGAATGTCATTTGCTCGCCCTAACCCGGTCAAGAGGCGAGTGGGCCGTGCTGTGCGCCTGGGCCTGCTGTGCTGGCCAGAACTGTTTTCACTAAAACTGCCATAACTTTCTCTAGAAAAATCCTTTTTAGGAACCGTAAAATTCTCCAGAAAATAGACTTCCAGATCTTTCTAAGAATATATGGCTCATCTCCTGGTTCTTCCTACATCAATACAGTTTAATCTGCAAAGATGATTGATCTGTACGGGAAATTCTGGCAATTCAGTGAAACTTCTTCAGCTTGTATGCAGAAGTGCACACACTAGTGTGCCTACCCTTATCTTGCTCCAAAGTGATGCACACACTTGTGTGCAGTCTTTTAACTTACTGTAATTTATTACTCCAGCCTTGATTTAGAATTTAACCATCTTTGAATCATGTTTGGACACGTCTAAACCTTGGACAAAAACGAGCACCGACACCCAAGATCTTTTGGTGCTTTAAACATGGATCGCTTTATTATCTCTTTTATACTCAAAGAACCTAAAAATGCATCGAATTAAGTCAATGATTTATGAATATCACTTTAGAGTTATCAACATGTAAAAGTGCGATTACGACTGAGATCAACCCTAAAATGTTAACAATTAAGTATTGTTTAGATGCATTTTATGACTCTCATCACAACCCCCAACTAGCTTATTGCTAGTCCCTAGCAATTCAAGCGAAAGGCATGAAATGAATTCTTTATTTAGAAATCAAAACAAAATACAGCAATGCTGGCGTTAACCAAGGGTGATTAAAAAATCTGTCTCAAAAATCATGTATAACATATAGCACATAGAATCATTAAATATCACTCAGGTCTAAGAATAATCCAAATGTCAACCTTAAAATCGTTATCAACTCTTACCATCCATCTTACCACAATACATTAGTCCAAACACCCGGATGATTTTATGCACAACATAGCATGAATACAAGTCTTGGCCTCTAAAAACATATTAATTTGCGTGGCATCAACCACAAATCAAGCTCCATATGCTCACTTTTCAAATCACTCTCCACTATGTAGAAAAATCACACTTCATCGGATCAATAGGTCTTTAATAAGCTTGCAACGTTAGGCTAGGGTAAAGGTCAAGAGAGAACGGGAAAGTTTAAACAAATAAAAAAACTAAGTCTCTTAATTTAAACACAACCACTTTAAGCACAAAATAACCTTACTTCAACACCCAACTCTTTCAACCATTTTTCGAGCATTTTTCGCAATAAATCACCATTTTTTTTCTTCTTTCTTTGCCATAATTCATTTTTTCCCTTTTTTATTTTGGCATAAGACCATTCACCTCCTCTTTCATTCTTTTCTTTTCTTTTCCACAACCCCCAACTTATCTCTTTTAATGTACTTGGGTTATGGTAGTAATATTTTCTCATATTTCCACCCTTACTCCTTTTAAGTGCTTCTCACAACATGCGTATAACTAAGTTATTTTAAAAGAGAGGTAAGGATAAAATATTTTTAGGCTCATAAAGGTAAGTAAATGGTTTATCGTAAGAAACAAGGCTCAATTTTTCTTTTCAAGAAAAAAGATCAAATAGTTGACTAGCGATAAATATAACAAGGGTAAGTTTAAAAAGGCTCAAACGGTCCAAAAATGGCCTACATCATATCCTAAGTAGTGTGCATTCTATGATTTTCACCTCAAGTGATTATCAAATAAATTCTAGAGCTTGTAGAGACCGCAAAAGTATTCACAAAACAACCATGCATAAAACTTCTCCAAATGCTTTAGACTAATCATGTAATCTTACCACAAACCAGAGTCTCAAACCAAAGAAAAATTGACACTTAATTTATTCTCAAAGCGAAGCAAGATTTAACTTCTTCTAAATGCTATATGCTATCTCGATTAAGCTCATATCATTGACATGTGAATTAACTCCAAGGCTAACATAAAGCATGCTAAAAACAAACAAACATTTTTTTTATCCTAACAACGAAAAGAAAGAAAGTGACACCAAGCAGTTCAATGAAAAAAAAGAAAAGAAATGTGTTTCCTCCACCCCCAACCTAAACATTGCATTGACCTCAATGTAAAAGAAAAAGGAAAGGAAACTCCCTATGTGGCCAAAAATGCACAGAAGCTGAAAATTGCGCACCACCAATTGAACTGCATACCGTTCTTTTCACTGAGATCAACTAGAAACTAAAAATTAAAATAGACTTAACACAACCAAAATTCTAAGTTAATAAAGACTTAACAACAAAATATTAATATTTTTTTTTTAAATTTGAACTAAACTAAAAACTAACAATTAAGATTGAATGAAAACTAACTAAAAACAGAACAAAAATTAAAAAGAATAACGTACCTTTGTTGTGTGGTCAAGGTGAATAGACCGGATCCATAAGCGGAATGTCTTCCATCTCCGGATCATGTCTATCAATTAAGATCTTAAGTCATTGACCGTTTACTTTAAAGACTCGACCATCTCTAGTATCCTCAATTTCTACCGCCCCATTTTCAAACATTTTTTACTATAAAAGGGTTGGTCCATCTTGACCGAAGTTTTCCAGGATGCTTATGAAGTCTAGAGTCGTATAAGAATACCCGATTATTTGGTTTAAATTTTTTCCTCAAAATGTTTTTGTCATGGAATACTTTCATCTTAGCCTTATAGATTCTAGAATTTTCATAAGCATCGTTTCTTAATTCTTCTAACTCGGTCAGCTGATATTTTCGAAGTTTACCCGCTTCGCCCATGTCAAAATTAAAAGACTTGATGGCCCAATAAGCTCGATGCTCGAGCTCCATGGATAAGTGGTAAGGCTTTCCAAAAACAAGCCGATAGGGCGACATACCTAAGGGAGTTTTAAAGGCTGTACGGTAAGCCCAAAGCGCATCAGTTAGTCTCAAAGACCAATCTTTGCGATCGGGGTTAATCGTTTTTTCTAAAATTTGTTTAATCTCCCTATTAGCAAGCTCTTCTTGTCCACTAGTCTGAGGATGATAGGCAGTAGAGATTTTATGTAATACCCCAAATTTTTTCGTTAAAGCTTCAAAGGAACGGTTGCAAAAATGTGTACCTCGATTACTAATTATAGCACGTGGTGTACCAAATCGAGATAACACCTTTTCTTTAAGGAATTTAATCACCGTTCCATTATCATTGTTTCGACAAGCTGCTACCTCTACCCACTTGGATAGATAATCTATTGCTACAATGATATACTGGTACCCAAAGGAAGGAGGAAAGGGTCCCATGAAATCGATGCCCCAACAATCAAATATTTCAATCACTAAAATAGGGTTCAGGGGCATCATATTTCGGCGAGACACAGCTCCTAACTTTTGACATCTTTCACAAGAGCGACAATAGGTGTTTATATCTTTAAATAAAGTAGGCCAATAAAATCCACATTGCAAAATTTTTGCAGCGGTTTTTTTCATCGAAAAGTGGCCTCTACAAGCTTGGGAGTGACAAAATTCTAAGACACTCGAAATCTCTTCATTAGGGATGCAATGCCTTAGAATTTGGTCAGGGCAATACTTGAAAAGATAGGGGTCATCCCAATGAAAATTACATACCTCATATAAGAATTTCCTCTTATCTTGAGCACTCTAATCCATAAGTATCTCACCTGTAGCCAAATAATTTACGATGTGAGCAAACCATGGTAGAGAAGTAATGGAGAGTAATTGCTCATCGGGAAAATCATCTTTGATTGGTATGTCATCACAAGTGTCCTCAAAAGTGAGTTTGGATAAATGGTTAGCTACTACATTCTCCACTCCTTTTTTTTATCCTTGATGGTGATATCAAATTCTTGCAAGAGGAGGATCCATCAGATTAGTTGTGCCTTAGCATCCTTCTTCGTAAGAAGATACTTGAGGGCTGCATGATCTGTAAAAATAAGGACAATAGAACCAATTAGATGAGCACGAAATTTATCTAAAGCAAATACTACAGCTAGCAACTCTTTTTAAGTTGTAGAGTAATTCATTTGAGCACTATTTAAAGTCTTACTAGCATAGTAAATGACAAAAGGTTTACCTTCCCTTCGCTGTCCAAGAACAGCACCTACAACGTAGTCACTAGCATCGCACACGATTTCAAAAGGTAAAGTCCAATCTGGTGACTGCATTATAGGTGCAGAAGTAAGCTTGCCAATCAACGTTTTAAAGGCCTCTTGACAAGTTTGACTCCACTCAAAGGGGGTATCTTTAACTAGGAGGGCACATAGTGGTCTAGATATTTTTGAAAAATTTTGTATGAACCTCCTATAAAAACCTGCATGACCAAGGAAAGATCTTACATCCTTTATTGTCTTAGGGGTAAGCAATTTAGAGATTAACTCAACCTTAGATTGATCAACCTCTATTCATTTAGAAGAGACAATATGCCCTAAGACAATACCGGATGATACCATGAAATGGCATTTTCCCAATTTAAAACTAATTCTTTTTCCTCACAGCGAATTAATACTCTTTCTAAATTCATTAAGCATGTTTCAAATGAAGATCCAAAAACAGTTAGGTCATCCATAAAAACCTCCATGCAATTTTCAACCATGTCACTAAAAATGCTCATTATGCAGCGTTGAAAAGTAGCAGGGGCGTTACATAATCCGAATGGCATTCTACGAAAAGCATAGGTGCCAAAGGGACAAGTAAAGGTGGTCTTTTCTTAGACTTCTAATGCAATTTCTATTTGATAATAACCAGAATAACCATCTAGAAAACAGTAGAAGGGATGACCAGCTACACACTCAAGAATTTGATTAATAAAAGGGAGTGGGAAGTGGTCTTTCTTGATGGCAGCATTTAATTTTCTGTAATCAATGCACACACGCCACCCGTTCACAAGTTTGGTAGGAACTAATTCTCCTAGGTCATTTTTTTTATCACAGTGACTCCGGACTTTTTCGGGACGACTTGCGTAGGGCTTACCCACTTATTATCAGCTATGGGATATATAATACCCGCATCTAATAGTTTCAGTACTTCATTTTTCACTACTTCTTTCATAGTGGGGTTAAGCCTACGTTGAGGGTCTCTACGAGGACTGGTTCCTTCATCCAAATTTATTTTATGGGAGCATATCAGGGGACTAATTCCCTTTAAATTAGCCATGCTCCATCCCAGGGCTGATTTGTGTTCATTTAAAGTTTGAATTAATCTCTTACCTTGGGTCTCAGATAATTCAGAAGAAATAATAACAGGAAAGGTATCACCTGGACCAAGAAAGGCATGTTTTAGGCCCTTAGGTAGTGGCTTTAATTCGACTTTAGGTGCTTCCACACTTGAGGGGACTTGACTCTTGCTTCTTTCGGGCAGCTCCTCAAACCTTGGTTGCTATGCCCGATTTCCATAATCCTGAGATTTGTCAAAAACAACACATATATCAATTATATCAGTTTTATCATCAAATAAATCTATCTCAGAATTAACAAGAAAATTTTCAAGAAGGTCATAATCATGAGTTAAGAAAACTCCCTCATTGGCGAGTGACTCAATCATGTAAAGCTGGTGGTTTTCATCCTCATCTTCGGGCTGTTTTGCAACATTGAAAATATTTACTTCAAGGGTTATGTTGCCAAAGGACAGTTTCATGAGACCATTCCTACAATTTATTAGAGCATTCACAATAGCAAGAAAAGGTTTACCCAAAATCAAAGGGATTTTAGAGTTAGTGTCTACAGCAGAAGTAGTATCAAGAATTAAGAAATCAACAGGATAATAAAATTTATCAATTTGAATCAAAACATCCTCAACCACACCTCGGGGTACTTTGACTGAGCGATCAGCCAATTGTAATACCACGCCGGTTGGTTTGATTTCTCCTAACCCCAGCTGTAAGTAAATGGAAAATGGCATCAGGTTTACACTAGCTCCTAGATCTAGTAAGGCTTGTCCAACCTCATGATTTCTAATGCTGCAAGCAATGGTAGGACAACCCGGATCTTTGTATTTCGGGGGAATTCTTTGCTCAATTAGTGCACTAACTTGCTCAGTTAGGAAAGCTGTTTTCTTGACATGATGTTTCCTCTTAATTGTGTATAAATCTTTGAGAACTTTTGCATAGGTAGGGACTTGTTTAATCACATGCAAAAGGGGGAGATTAAGTTTCACTTGCCTTAAGTTCTCAAGGATTTCATCATTCATTTCTAAATTTTTCTTGTTGAATTTTAAGGCTTGGGGGAATGGGGCCTTAACATGACTTTTGGTCACTTCAGGGTCTGTAGGCAACTCGGTTTCACTATTGGTTTGACCTTTCACATTCTCGGGTTTATTCTCTGGTGGAATGTGTAGTGACTTACCACTTCAAGTCACAATGGCATTTACATCTTTCACATTTCCTTATGCCATATGTTGACCGTGAGGTATGGACTGAGCTTGGGCAGGGAACTTACCTCGCTCAGTGACACTCAAGGAGCTCATTAATTTAGACACTTGGCTCCTTATTTCTTTGTTTTCCTCAACCAACTGTGTAATTAATGCCTCACACTTTTGGTTTGTCTTGCCTTGTGCTTCTATAAAAGTATGTAAGGTGTCTTCTAAAGAGTTCCTAGAGGATGAGGGTGCATGATAAGGTGCTGGGTACGATCTAGGGGGCTGCACATGCTGCTGATTTTCAGATTTCTAACTGAAGTTGGGGTGATTTCGCCACCCTGGATTATAAGTGTTAGAGAAGGGTGTTGAGGGCTTCTTGTACATGCTTAAGGTATTGCATTGTTCCTCGTACAGCCCTCTCATGTCAACAAATGTGGGACAATCTTGCACGGGATGATCAACCCTGCCACACACAAAACATGATTCTAAAGGTTCGGCTCGATTAACCATGTGTGTTGGTTTTTTTGTTTTTAATGCCTCCAACTCCCTAGTAAGCATTTCGACCTTGGCCATGAGGTTATCCTCTTCCCTAAGATGGTAGATTCCTCCACCACTAGGTCGTGACCTATTTGTGCTCTCAGTAGCACTAGGTCTAGTCCATGTGTGAGCTTTCTCAGCAAGCTTATTGAGGTACTCAATAGCCTCATCAGGGTCTTTTTACAAAAACTCTCCATTACACATCATCTCGACAAATTGGCAGTCTCTATAGGTAAGACCCTCATAGAAATAGCTCACTAAATGCCAATTTTTGTACCCATGATGTGGCACATACTTAACAACTCTTTAAATTTCTCCCAAGACTGATACAAAGTCTCGTTTTCCTTTTGTGCAAAGGTGGAGATTTGTCTTTTCAAAGTGTTAGTCTTATGTTGAGGGAAGTACTTATTAAAAAAAACTTGGGTCATCTCATTCCATGACCCAAATGATCGTGGTCTCAGTGAGTATAACCAACTCTTAGCTTTATCCTTTAAGGAGAAAGGAAAAAACTTGAGTCTCACGATATCATCAGTTGCATCGTGACTATGAAAAGTCGCAACTACTTCCTCAAATTCTCTAATGTGCACATAGGGGTTCTCGTTTACCATGCCATGAAAAGTAGGGAGAAGTTGTATCATCCCTGTTTTAAAATCTTGATGACGGGTATTGGCTGGAAACATAATGCACGATGGTGTGGCTGTCCGACTAGGATGTAGGTAATCTTTAAGAGTCTTAGCACCATTCTCATTTGGATTTTCAGCCATGTTAACAAAATCCTCTAAATTTTCTGATGGGGGTGAAATATGGTTTGATCTAGGCGAGGTTTCACCAATGGAGGTGGAAAGAGAGGGTAACTCTAATTCGGGTCTTCTAATGAATCTACCTCGCGAATCACTCGGTCTAAGCATGCACCAATTAATTTAGAGGGGGAAACAAATAAATATATTTGAATAATGAACAAATAAATGAAACAGAATAATGAACAAATAAATAAAACAGAATAATAAACAAATAAATAAAACAGAATAATGAACAAATAAATAAAACAGAATAATGAACAAATAAATAAAACAGAAGTAAAAGAATGATATGACCGTATTTACAAACTGTTGAAAAGAAAGATATTTACGATTTTTTTTTTTACCGTCACACTCAAAGTTGACAAGTTTCCTTGTACTTAAAAGTGTTTCCCCAGCAACGGTGCCAAAATTTGATTATGCCCAAAGTATAACACGGTTATTGTAGTACGGCTTTCGGGTGTCGATTCCACAGGTGAACAAGTTAAGTACAAAGGAAAATGTGTGAACCTTAAAACGAAAGATTTTAAACTAAAGATTTTTGAGCTTTGATAGTGAAATAATGTAAAGGAAAATTGCGTAAATATAAATGAAATATAAATGAGAAATAACAAGGTTCCGAGAATCCTCCTTAGGTTTGTTCCCTATTTCCACTCTTGATTCAATCGATTTTATCTCGATTGCAAGTTTCAACTGCCAAACAAGCAATCGGAATATATTCAATCAAGCACATTTATAACTCTTATATAATTGCTACGAATTAATCATTGATTTCAGTTCATGCACACATGACTGATCTTAAAGATTATCAAGAAACGACAATATATCTTAAAAGACAATATCGCAGTAATGGACAATCAATAAGATAAATCTACCAGAATCAATCACATCCAAACAACCTCAATGGAGGAGAAGGATGCAATCACCGGATTAAGAGAGTCTAAAAGAAGAAGAATAAAAAGTACATCTATCACATGAACTCAAATCTTCTTACGTAATCAATGAATAATTCATAAACAATATTTAACAATAAATCCGTACAACTGAATCAATAACAGGAAATAAAGAACAAGAAATCCCTAAAGATTCATCCCTTTCCCTTGTAAAATGATTAGTTGGCCATGGAAATCAAGGTGGAAGAACAATAAGGATGCTCTCCCCTTGATTTGGCCATGGAGTTCAAGGTGGATGAACAATATGGATGTTCTCCCCTTGATTTGCAACCAAAGAAAACTTAGAAATAAAATGGAAGAATGCTGGATTTGGATCCCTTGAATCCTCTCTTTTTTTCTCTCTTTCTTGCTTTTTCTCTTCAATGCCCAGCTGCACACTCCATATAGATATACTTATAGTGCATGAGGGGGTCTTTTGGTCTTGGAGAATGTCATTTGCTCGCCCTAACCCGATCAAGAGTCGAGTGGGCCGTGCTGTGCGCCTGGGCCTGCTGTGCTGGTCTGAACTGTTTCCACTAAAACTGCCATAACTTTCTCTAGAAAAATCCTTTTTACGAACTGTAAAATTTTCCAGAAAATAGACTTCCGGATCTTTCTAAGAATATATGGCTCATCTCTTGGTTCTTCCTACATCAATACAGTTTAATCTGCAAAGATGATTGATCTGTACAGGAAATTCTGGCAATTCAGTGAAACTTCTTCAGCTTGTATGCAGAAGTGCACACACTAGTGTGCCTACCTTTATCTTGCTCCAAAGTGATGCACAAACTTGTGTGCAGTCTTTTAACTTACTGTAATTTATTAGTCCAGCCTTGGTTTAGACTTTAACCATCTTTGAATCATGTTTGGACACATCTAAACCTTGGACAAAAACGAGCACTGACACCCAAGATCTTTTGGTGCTTTAAACATGGATCGCTTTATTATCTTTTTTGTACTCAAAGCACCTGAAAATGCATCGAATTAAGTCAATGATTTATGAATATCACTTTAGAGTTATCAACATGTAAAAGTGCGATTACGACCGAGATCAACCCTAAGATGTTAACAATTAAGTATTGTTTAGATGTATTTTATGACTCTCATCATCGAGCATTGAGCTTATTGGGCCATCAAGTCTTTCAATTTTGACATAGGAGAAACGGGTAAGCTTAGGAAATTTCAGTTAACCGAGTTAGAGGAGTTAAGAAATGATGCTTATGAGAACTCTAGAATCTATAAGGCTAAAATGAAAGTGTTTCATGATAAAAATATTTTGAGGAAAACATTTAAACCTAATGATCGGGTGTTCCTATACGATTCTAGACTCCATAAGCATCCAGGAAAACTTCGGTCGAGGTGGACTGGCTCTTTTGTAGTGAAAAATATTTTTGCAAATGGGGCGGTAGAAATAGAGGATACTAGAGATGGTCGGATCTTTAAAGTAAATGGTCAACGCCTTAAAATCTTAATTGATAGGCAAGATTCGGAAATGGAAGACATTCCAATTATGGATTCGGTCTATTCACCTTGATCACACCACACAGTTATGTTTTTATTTTTCTTTTCTTTTGTTTTGTTTGTTTATTTTGTTTTTAATTAAGTTCATTTCAATTTTAATTTCTAGTTATTTTTCTAGTTTGGTTTAATCTAATTTTTAGTTTAATGTTTAATGTTTAATGTTTATTTTATTTTTTCTAATTTTCTAATTTTATTTGGCACACAAACAAGTTTTTTTTTACCAAAAACAGCAGCTCGTGCATCTAGGCCTGGCCCACAGCGCACCTCACCCACCAGGAAGCGCACCAGCCCGTGTGCCTAGGCCCAGCCCATAGCACGCCATAGCCCAGTGCCATAGCCCAGCCTGCCTCGCGCTGCAGCACACAGAAACACGCACAAGAGGGCTAAGTCTTCAAGCCGCGGCCCACATAAGTGCAAGCCGCAGTGCACACTCGTTCTGCACTTAATAAAACCCAAATTTGCAGCCTCCTTCTTTATTTCTACTTTGAAAACACACAGCACACTCCTCTCTCCAAACCCTCACTTACCCACTCACTTTTGCTCAAAATTTCTTGATTCTAACATCATTTCTTGAAGGATTTAGCACTAATATTGCAGATTTTGTTGGAAATTTCTCTAAAAATCTTGGTTCTAAGAGGATTTTGGGTTCATCAAGAAAATTTCAAGTTGGTGGGTACCCTTTCTTCTCTCCAACTTTGGGCATCAAGTAAGACCAATTTCTTCTCTTTGTTGTTCATTTGTACTATTTGGGTGGTTGATTTTGAATTAGTTCTATACATTTGATTCAAATGGCCCCTAAAACCAAGAGAACAAGGGGAAACAACCTCAAGAGTATGATGAGAGAAAATTTGTTAGTTTTGAGGCTAGTGAGAGATATGTTAGGATGATGCACACTAGAAAACCCATTCCCGAGAGAGGATTCAATATCACAAAGAGGGGGAACCTAACCTTGTTTAGAATGATTATTGATAGGCATTGGGGTACATTTGCTAGACAACCATCTCATTCCCTCACAATTGTGGTTAGAGAATTCTATGCTAATGCAGTAGAACATAGGAATGGTAAGGTGAGGGTGAGAGGAAAAACAGTTTCTTTTAGTAGCACATCTATAAATAGATTCTATGGGCTACCTGACATAGAAAACAGTGAGTATACTGCATATACATCTAATATTAATTATGAAGAGATTTGCAATATTCTTTGAATTCCGAGCACTACATGGAAAATGACGGGTGATACCCCTGTAACCTTGCCCAGTACTTCTCTGACTGTCAATGCTCGAGCTTGGCAATATTTTGTATGTCAGAGATTAATGCCTGCTACACACTATAGTGACCTTACTGTTGAGAGAGTTGTGCTGATTTATGCCATTTTGATGGGCATGACTATTAATGTGGGCTAGATCATATTTAATTCTATCATACACACTGTGTAACAAAAGCTTGGATTGTACTTCGCTTCCTTAATTACCTAATTATGCATCCGAGCCGGAGTCCAGTACAGTCCTGCTGAGGAAGCCTAGCAACCAAAAAAACCCATCGATGATGGCATGCTTAGTCTGATTAAAGCCTCAAGGCCGCCAGTTCCGGGAGAGAGAGCAGCGATTACATCCCCTCCTCCCCCTAGGCATTTCACTGTTGCAGAGCTCCATGAGTGTTTAGAGATTTGTTTTGACGAACATAAAAAACTCTTGCATGATAGATTTAATTGTCAAGAACGATTCTTGGCTAGGCAAGCCAATTATCAAGTGGGGGTATACTCTTCCTTTGGTTAGATATACCAATACCTTGCCTCTACCACTGGTTGTAACATGGATCACTTTCCCACTTTGCCACCCTATCCGGGTTCATCTTTTGATCTAGCTCCCGAGGAAGTTGAAGAGAATGAAGAGGAGGTTGAAGACACAGAGGATTAGTTTTGGGTTCTATCTTGTTTATCTCTTTTTAATTTTTTTTTTCGGATGACTATACTAACATTTATTATGTATTCCTTTTTATTATTTTATTTTTCATACTTTCTTTTCGTTTTTAGTTATTTCTTTCCATTTCATGTGTTAATCTAACATACGGTGGGAATCTTAATGTTACACCGTAGTTGCTTTCTCTTTGTTTGTTTTGTTCTATGTTATAGATCGAAATTTCAACAAGAAGCACGGCATGTAGTTCAAATGATGGTGCACAATTTTCAGCTTCTATGCACTTTTGCTTAAAAAGGGAGTTTCCCTTACCTTTTCTTTCACATTAAGGTCAATACTATTTTTAAGTTGGGGGTGGAGGAAACATATTTCTTTTTTTCATTGAACTGCTTGGTGTCATGATGAGAGTCATAAAATGCATCTAAACAATACTTAATTGTTAGCATTTTAGGGTTGATCTCGGTCGTAATCGCACTTTTACATGTTGATAACTCTAAAGTGATATTCATAAAGCATTGACTTAATTTGATGCATTTTCAGGTGCTTTGAGTACAAAAGAGATAATAAAGCGATCCATGTTTAAAGCACCAAAAGATTTTGGGTGTCGGTGCTCGTTTTTGTCCAAGGTTTAGACGTGTCCAAACATGATTCAAAGATGGTTAAAGTCTAAACCAAGGCTGGAGTAATAAATTAAAGTAAGTTAAAAGACTGCACACAAGTGTGTGCATCACTTTGGAGCAAGTTAAGGGTAAGCACACTAGTGTGTGCACTTCTGCATACAAGCTGAGGGAGTTTCACTGAATTGCCAGAATTTCCCGTACAGATCAATCATCTTTGCAGATTAAACTGTATTGATGTAGGAAGAACCAGGAGATGAGCCATATATTCTTAGAAAGATCCAGAAGTCTGTTTTCTGGATAATGTTACGGTTCGTAAAAAATTTTTTTCAAGAGAAAGTTATGGCAGTTTTAGTGGAAACAGTTCAGTCCAGCATAGCAGTAACGCACATCAGGCCCAGACGCACAGCACGACCCACTCGCCTCTTGACCTGATTAGGGGGAGCATGTGAAATTTTTCCAAGACCAAAATACCCCTAGCTACTACTTGTAATCTATAAATACCTCCTTAAGGAGTGTGCAGCCGGGCATTCAATTAATTGAAGAGAGAAAAAAAAGAGGATTCAAGGGATCCAAATCAAGCATTCTTCCATTTTATTTCTAAGTTTTCTTTGGTTGCAAATCAAGGGGAGAACATCAATATTGTTCATCCACCTTGAACTCCATGGCCAAATCAAGGGGAGAGCATCCTTATTGTTCTTCCACCTTGATTTCCATGGCCAACTAATCATTTTACAAGGGAAAGGGATGAATCTTTAGGGATTTCTTGTTCTTTATTTCCTGTTCTTGATTCAGTTGTACGGATTTATTGTTAAATATTGTTTATGAATTATTCATTGATTAAGTAAGAAGATTTGAGTTCATGTGATAGATGTACTTTTTATTCTTCTTCTTTTAGACTCTCTTAATCCGGTGATTGCATCCTTCTCCTCCATTGAGGTTGCTTGGATGTAATTGATTCCGGTAGATTTATCTTATTGATTATCCATTACTGCGATATTGTCTTTTAAGATATATTTTCATTTCTTGATAATCTTTAAGATCGGTCATGTGTGCATGAACCGAAATCAATGATTAATTTGTAGCAATTATATAAGAGTTGTAAATGTGCTTGATTGAATATATTCCGATTGCTTATTTGGGAGTTGAAACTTGCAATCGAGATAAAATCAATTGAATCAAGAGTGGAAATAGGGAACAAACCTAAGGAGGATTCCCGGAACCTTGTTATTTCTCATTTATATTTCATTTACATTTACGCGATTTTCCTTTACATTATTTCACCATCAAAGCTCAAAAATTTTGAGTTTAACTTTTATCGCTCGTTTTAAGGTTCACACATTTTCCTTTGTACTTAACTTGTTTCCTTGTGGAATCGACACCCCAAAGCCATAATATAATAATCGTGTTATACTTTGGGCGTAATCAAATTTTGGCGCCATTGCCAGGGAAACGCGCTTAAGTATAAGGAAACTTGTCAACTTTGAGTGTGACGGTAAAAAAAAAAAAAAAAAAATCGTAAATATTTTTCTTTTCAGCAGTTTGTAAATACAATAATATCGTTCCTTTACTTTTGTTTTGATTTTCTTTTATTATTCTGTTTTTATTTATCTGTTTACTATTTTATTCTGTTTTTATTTATCTGTTTATTATTCTGTTTTATTTATCTGTTTATTATTCTGTTTTATTTATTTGTTTATTATTCTGTTTTTATTTATCTGTTTATTATTTTGTTTTTATTTATCTGTTTATTACTCTATTTTATTTATTTGTTTATTATTCTGTTTTATTTATTTGTTTATTATTCTGTTTTATTTATTTGTTTATTATATTGTTTTATTTATTTATTCCCCCCTCTAAATTAATTGGTGCATGCTTAGACCGAGAGATTCGCGTGGTAGATTCATTAGAGGACCTGAATTAGAGTTACCCTCTCCTTCCACCTCCATTGGTGAAACCTTGCCCAGATCAAACCATAGTGCACCCCCATCAGAGAATTTAGAGGATTTTGTTAACATGGCTGAAAATCCTAATGAGAATGGTGCTAGGATACTTAAAGATTACCTACATCCTAGCCGGACAGCCACACCATCGTGCATTATGTTTCCAGCCAATACCCATCATCAAGATTTTAAAACAGGGATGATACAACTTCTCCCTACTTTTCATGGCATGGAAAACGAAAACCCCTATGTACACATTAGAGAATTTGAGGAAGTAGTTGCGACTTTCCATAGTCACGATGCAACTGATGATATTGTGAGACTCAAGTTTTTTCCTTTCTCCTTAAAGGATAAAGCTAAGAGTTGGTTATACTCGCTGAGACCACGATCAATTGGGTCATGGAATGAGATGACCCAAGTCTTTTTTAACAAGTACTTCCCTCAACATAAGACTAACACTTTGAAAAAACAAATCTCCACCTTTGCACAAAAGGAAAACGAGACTTTGCATCAGTCTTGGGAGAAATTTAAAGAGCTGTTAAGTATGTGCCCACATCATGGGTACGAAAATTAGCGTTTAGTGAGCTATTTCTATGAGGGTCTTACCTATAGAGAACGCTAATTTGTCGAGATGATGTGTAATGGAGAATTTATGCAAAAAGACCCTAATGAGGATATTGATTACCTCAATGAGCTTGTTGAGAAAGCTCACACATGGACTGGACCTAGTGCTACTGAGAGCACAAATAGGTCACGACCTAGTGGTGGAGGAATCTACCATCTTAGGGAAGAGGATAACCTTAAGGCCAAGGTCGAAATGCTTACTAGGGAGTTGGAGGCATTAAAAACGAAAAAACCAACACACATAGTTAATCAGGCCAAACCTTTAGAATCATGTTTTATGTGTGGCGGGGTTGATTATCCCGCCCAAGATTGTCCCACTTTTGTTGACATGAGAGGGCTGTACGAGGAACAATGCATTATCTTAGGCATGTACAAGAAGCCCTCAGCCCCTTCTCTAACACTTATAATCCGGGGTGGCAAAATCACCCCAACTTTAGTTGGAAATCTAAAAATCAGCAGCATGTGCAGCCCCCTAGATCGTACCCAGCACCTTATCATGCACCCTCATTTTCTAGGAACTCTTTAGAAGACTCCTTACATACTTTTATAGAAGCATAAGGCAAGACAAACCAAAAGTGTGAGGCATTAATTACACAGTTGGTTGAGGAAAACAAAGAAATAAGGAGCCAAGTGTCTAAATTGATGAGCTCTTTGAGTCTGACTGAGCGAGGTAAGTTCCCTGCCCAAGCTCAGTCCATACCTCATGATCAATATATGGCACAAGAAAATATGAAAAATATAAATGCCATTGTGACCCGAAGAGGTAAGTCACTACACATTCCACCAGAGAATAAAACCGAGAATGTGAAGGGTCAAACCAGTAGTGAGACCAAGTTGCCTAAAGACCCTGAAGTGACCCAAAGTCCTGTTAAGGCCCCATTCCCCCAAGCCTTAAAATCGAACAAGAAAAATCTGGAAATGAATGATGAAATCCTTAAGAACTTAAGGCAAGTGAAACTTAATCTTCCCCTTTTGAATGTGATTAAACAAGTCCCCACCTATGTAAAAGTTCTCAAAGATTTATGCACAATTAAGAGGAAACATCATGTCAAGAAAATAGCTTTCCTAACTGAGCAAGTTAGTGCACTAATTGAGCAAAGAGTTCCCTCGAAATACAAAGATCCGGGCTGTCTTACCATTGCTTGCAGCATTGGAAATCATGAGATTGGACAAGCCTTACTGGATCTGGGAGCTAGTGTAAACCTGATGCCATTTTCCATTTACTTACAGCTAGGGTTAGGAGAAATCAAACCAACCGGCGTGGTATTACAATTGGTTGATCGCTCAGTCAAGGTACCCCGAGGTGTGGTTGAGGATGTTTTGATTCAAATTGATAAATTTTATTATCCTGTTGATTTCTTAATTCTTGATACTACTTCTCCTGTAGACACTAACTCTAAAATCCCTTTGATTTTGGGTAGACCTTTTCTTGCTACTGCGAATGCTCTAATAAATTGTAGGAATGGTCTCATGAAGTTGTCATTTAGCAACATGACCCTTGAAGTAAATATTTTCAATGTTGTAAAACAGCCCGAAGATGAGGACGAAAACCACCAGCTTTACATGATCGAGTCACTCGTCAATGAGGGAGTTTTCTTAACTAATGATTATGACCCTCTTGAAAATTTTCTTGTTAATTCTGAGATAGATTTATTTGATGATAAAACTGATATAATTGATATATGTGCTATTTTTGAAAAATCTCAGGATTATGGAAATCGGGTGTGGCAACCAAGGTTTGAGGAGCTGCCCGAAAGAAGCAAGACTCAAGTCCCCTCAAGTGTGGAAGCACCTAAATTCGAATTGAAGCCACTACCTAAGGGTCTAAAACATGCCTTTCTCGGTCCAGGTGATACCTTTCCTGTTATAATTTATTCTAAATTAACTGAGACCCAAGGTAAGAGATTAATTCAAACTTTAAATGAACACAAATCAGCCCTGGGATGGAGCATGGCTGATTTAAAGGGAATTAGTCCCCTAATCTGCTCCCATAAAATAAATCTGGATGAAGGAACCAGTCCTTGTAGAGACCCTCAACGTAGGCTTAACCCTACTATGAAAGAAGTAGTGAAAAATGAAGTGCTGAAACTATTAGATACGGGTATTATATATCCCATAGCTGATAGTAAGTGGGTAAGCCCTACGCAAGTCGTCCCGAAAAAGTTCGGAGTCACTGTGATAAAGAATGACCTAGGAGAGTTAGTCCCTACCAAACTTGTGAACGGGTGGCGTGTGTGCATTGATTACAGAAAATTAAATGCTGCCACCAAGAAAGACCACTTCCCACTCCCTTTTATTGATCAAATTCTTGAGCGTCTAGCTGGTCATCCCTTCTACTATTTTCTAGATGGTTATTCTGGTTACTATCAAATAGAAATTGCATTAGAAGACCAAGAAAAGACCACCTTTACTTGTCCCTTTGGCACCTATGCTTTTCTTAGAATGCCATTCGGATTATGTAACGCCCCTGCTACTTTTCAACGTTGGATGATGAGCATTTTTAGTAACATGGTTGAAAATTGCATGGAAGTTTTTATGGATGACCTAACTATTTTTGGATCTTCATTTGAAACATGCCCTATGAATTTAGAAAGAGTATTAATTCGCTGTGAGTAAAAAGAATTGGTTTTAAATTGGGAAAAGTGCCATTTCATGGTACCATCCGGTATTGTCTTAGGGCATATTGTCTCTTCTAAAGGAATAGAGGTTGATCAATCTAAGATTGAGTTATTCTCTAAGTTGCCTACCCCTAAGACAATAAAGGATGTGAGATCTTTCCTTGGTCATGCTGGTTTTTATAAGAGGTTCATACAAAATTTTTCAAAAATATCTAGACCACTATGCGTCCTCCTAGTTAAAGATACCCCCTTTGAGTGGAGTCAAGCTTGTCAAGAGGCCTTTAAAACTTTGATTGGCAAGCTTACTTCCACACCTATAATGCAGTCGCCAGATTGGACTTTACCTTTTGAAATCATGTGCGATGCTAGTGACTATGCTGTAGGTGCTGTTCTTGGACAGCGAAGGGAAGGTAAACCTTTTGTCATTTACTATGCTAGTAAGACTTTAAATAGTGCTCAAATGAATTACTTTACAACTTAAAAAGAGTTGCTAGCTGTAGTATTTGCTTTAGATAAATTTCGTGCTCATCTAATTGGTTCTCTTATCCTTATTTTTACAGATCATGCAGCCCTCAGGTATCTTCTTACGAAGAAGGATGCTAAGGCACGACTAATCCGATGGATCCTCCTCTTGCAAGAATTTGATATCACCATCAAGGATAAAAAAGGGGTGGTGAACGTAGTAGCTGACCATTTATCTAGACTCACTTTTGAGGACACTTTTGATGACATGCCAATCAAAGATGATTTTCCCGATGAGCAATTACTCTCCATTACTTCTCTACCATGGTTTGCTCACATCGTAAATTATTTGGCTACAGGTGAGATACCTATGGATTGGAGTGCTCAAGACAAGAGGAAATTCTTATATGAGGTATGTAATTTTTATTGGGATGACCCCTATCTTTTCAAGTACTGCCCAGACCAAATTCTAAGGTGTTGCATCCCTAATGAAGAGATTTCAAGTGTCTTAGAATTTTGTCACTCCCAAGCTTGTGGAGGCCACTTTTCGATGAAAAAAACCGCTGCAAAAATTTTGCAGTGTGGATTTTATTGGCCTACTTTGTTTAAAGATACAAACACCTATTGTCGCTCTTGTGAAAGATGTCAAAAGTTAGGAGTTGTGTCTCGTCGAAATATGATGCCCCTGAACCCCATTTTAGTGATTGAAATCTTTGATTGTTGGGGCATCGATTTCATGGGACCCTTCCCTCCTTCCTTCGGGTACCAGTATATCATTGTAGCAATAGATTATGTATCTAAGTGGGTAGAGTCAGCAGCTTGTCGAAACAATGATAATGGAACGGTGATTAAATTCCTTAAAGAAAAGGTGTTATCTCGATTTGGTACACCACGTGCTATAATTAGTGATTGAGATACACATTTTTGTAACCGTTCCTTTGAAGCTTTAATGAAAAAATTTGGGATATTACACAAAATCTCTACTGCCTATCATCCTCAGACTAGTGGACAAGTAGAGCTTGCTAATAGGGAGATTAAACAAATTTTAGAAAAAACAGTTAACCCCGATCGCAAAGATTGGTCTTTGAGACTAACTGATGCGCATTGGGTTTACCGTACAGCCTTTAAAACTCCCTTAGGTATGTCGCCCTATCGGTTTGTTTTTGGAAAGCCTTGCCACTTACCCGTGGAGCTCGAGCATCGAGCTTATTGGGCCATCAAGTCTTTCAATTTTGACATGGGCGAAGCGGGTAAACTTCGAAAATATCAGTTGACCGAGTTAGAAGAATTAAGAAACAATGCTTATGAAAATTCTAGAATCTATAAGGCTAAGATGAAAGTATTCCATGACAAAAATATTTTGAGGAAAACATTTAAACCCAATGATCGGGTATTCTTATACGACTCTAGACTTCATAAGCATCCTGGAAAACTTCGGTCAAGATGGACCGGCCCTTTTATAGTAAAAAATGTTTTTGAAAATGGGGCGGTAGAAATTGAGGATACTAGAGATGGTCGGGTCTTTAAAGTAAACGGTCAACGACTTAAGATCTTAATTGATAAACATGATCCGGAGATGGAAGACATTCCGCTTATGGATCCGGTCTATTCACCTTGACCACACAACAAAAGTACGTTATTCCTTATAATTTTTGTTTTGTTTTTAGTTAGTTTTCATTCAATCTTAATTGTTAGTTTTTAGTTTAGTTCAAATTTCAAAAACAAATAAAAAAAATAAAAAAATATTAATATTTCGTTGTCAAGTCTTTATTAACTTAGAATTTTGGTTGTGTTAAGTCTATTTTAATTTTTAATTTCTAGTTGATTTCAACGAAACGAACGGTATGCAGTTCAATTTGTGGTGCGCAATTTTCAGCTTTTGTGCATTTTTGGCCACACAGGGAGTTTCCTTTCCTTTTTCTTTTACATTGAGGTCAATGCAATGTTTAGGTTGGGGGTGGAGGAAACATATTTCTTTTCTTTTTTTTTCATTGAACTGCTTGGTGTCACTTTCTTTCTTTTCGTTGTTAGGATAAAAAAAAATTTGTTTATTTGTTTTTAGCATGCTTTGTGTTAGCCTTGGAGTTAATTCACATGTCAATGATATGAGCTTAATCGAGATAGCATATAGCATTTAGAAGAAGTTAAATCTTGCTTTGCTTTGAGAATAAATTAAGTGTCAATTTTTCTTTGGTTTGAGACTTTGGTTTGTGGTAAGATTGCATGATTAGTCTAAAGCATTTGGAGAAGTTTTATGCGCGGTTGTTTTGTGAATACTTTTGCGGTCTCTACAAGCTCTAGAACTTATTTGATAATCACTTGAGGCAAAAATCATAGAATGCACACTACTTAGGATATGATGTAGGCCATTTTTGGACCGTTTGAGTCTTTTTAAACTTACCCTTGTTATATTTATCGCTAGTCACCTATTTGAGCCTTTTTCTTGAAAAGAAAAATTGAGCCTTGTTTCTTTCGATAAACCATTTACTTACCTTTATGAGCCTAAAAATATTTTATCCTTACCTCTCTTTTAAAAGAACTTAGTTATACACATGTTGTGAGAAGCACTTAAAAGGAGTAAGGGTGGAAATATGAGAAAATATTACTACCATAACCCAAGTACATTAAAAGAGATAAGTTGGGGGTTGTGGAAAAGAAAAGAAAAGAATGAAAGAGGAGGTGAATGGTCTTATGCCAAAATAAAAAATAAAAAAAAGAGAAAAAATGAATTATGGCAAAGAAAGAAGAAAAAAAAGTGGTGATTTATTGCGAGAAATGCTCGAAAAATGGTTGAAAGAGTTGGGTGTTGAAGTAAGGTTATCTTGTGCTTAAAGTGGTTATTTTTAAATTAAGAGACTTAGTTCTTTTATTTGTTTAAACTTTCCCATTCTTTCTTGACCTTTACCCTAGCCTAACGTTGCAAGCTTATTAAAGACCTATTGATCCGATAAAGTGTGATTTTTCTACATAGTGGAGAGTGATTTGAAAAGTGAGCATATGGAGCTTGATTTGTGATTGATGTCACGCAAATTAATATGTTTTTAGTGGCCAAGACTTGTATTCATGCTATGTTGTGCATAAAATTATCCGGGTGTTCGGACTAATGTATTGTGGTAAGATGGATGGTAAGATTCGATAACGATTTTAAGGTTGACATTTGGATTATTCTTGGACCTGAGTGATATTTAATGATTCTATGTGCTATATGTTATGCATGATTTTTGAGACAGACTTTTGAATCACTCTTGGTTAACGCCAGCATTGTTGTATTTTGTTTTGATTTCTAAATAAAGAATTCATTTCATGCCTTTCGCTTGTATTGCTAGGGACTAGCAATAAGCTAGTTGGGGGTTGTGATGAGAGTCATAAAATGCATCTAAACAATACTTAATTGTTAACATTTTAGGGTTGATCTCGGTTGTAATTGCACTTTTACATGTTGATAACTCTAAAGTGATATTCATAAGTCATTGACTTAATTCGATGCATTTTCAGGTGCTTTGAGTACAAAAGAGATAATAAAGCGATCCATGTTTAAAGCACCAAAAGATCTTGGGTGTCGGTGCTCATTTTTGTCCAAGGTTTAGACGTGTCCAAACATGATTCAAAGATGGTTAAATTCTAAACCAAGGTTGGAGTAATAAAGTACAGTAAGTTAAAAGACTGCACACAAGTGTGTGCATCACTTTGGAGCAAGTTAAGGGTAGGCACACTAGTGTGTGCACTTCTGTATACAAGCTGAAGGAGTTTCACTGAATTTCCAGAATTTCCCGTACATATCAATCATCTTTGCAGATTAAACTGTATTTATGTAGGAAGAACTGGAGATGAGACATATATGCTTAGAAAGATCCAGAAGTCTTATTTTTGGAGAATTTTACAATTCATAAAAAAGATTTTTCTAGAGAAAGTTATGACAGTTTTAGTGGAAACAGTTTAGGCCAGCACAGTAGGCCCAGACGCACAACACGGCCCACTCGCCTCTTGACCTGATTAGGGCGAGCAAGTGACATTTTTCCAAGACAAAAATACCCCTAGCTACTACTTGTAATCTATAAATACCTCTTTAAGGAGTGTGCAGCCGGGCATTCAAATAATTGAAGAGAGAAAGCAAGGAAGAGAGAAAAAAGAGAGGATTGAAGGGATCCAAATCCAACATTCTTCCATTTTATTTCTAAGTTTTCTTTGGTTGCAAATCAAGGGGAGAACATTCATATTGTTCATCCACCTTGAACTCCGTGGCCAAATCAAGGGGAGAGCATCCTTATTGTTCTTCCACATTGATTTCTATGGCCAACTAATCATTTTACAAGGGAAAGGGATGAATTTTAGGGATTTCTTGTTCTTTATTTCCTGTTCTTGATTCAGTTGTACGGATTTATTGTTAAATATTGTTTATGAATTATTCATTGATTAAGTAAGAAGATTTGAGTTCATGTGATAGATGTACTTTTTATTCTTCTTCTTTTAGACTCTCTTAATCCAGTGATTGCATCATTCTCCTCCATTGAGGTTGCTTGGATGTAATTGATTCCGGTAGATTTATCTTATTGATTGTCCATTACTGCGATATTGTCTTTTAAGATATATTGTCGTTTCTTGATAATCTTTAAGATCGGTCATGTGTGCATGAACCGAAATCAATGATTAATTCGTAGCAATTATATAAGAGTTGTAAATGTGCTTGATTGAATATATTCCGATTGCTTGTTTGGGAGTTGAAACTTGCAATCGAGATAAAATCAATTGAATCAAGAGTGGAAATAGGGAACAAACCTAAGAAGGATTCCCATAACCTTGTTATTTCTCATTTATATTTCATTTACATTTACACAATTTTCCTTGACATTATTTCACCATCAAAGCTCAAAAATCTTGAGTTTAAATTTTATCGTTCGTTTTAAGGTTCACACATTTTCTTTTGTACTTAACTTATTTCCCTGTGGAATCGACACCCCAGAGCTGTATTACAATAACCGTGTTATACTTTGGTCGTAATCATGTCACTTTCCCTTTTTGTTTGTTTTTAGCATGCTTTGTGTTAAGCCTTGTAGTTAATTCACATGTCAATGATATGAGCCTAATTGAGATAGCATACAACGTTTAGAAAAAGTTAAATCTTGCTTCGGTTTGAGAATAATTTAAGTGTCAATCTTCATTTGGTTTGAGACTCTAGTTTGCGGTAAGATTGCATGATTAGTCTAAAACATTTAGAGAAGTTTTATGTGTGATTGTTTTGTGAATATTTGTGCGGTCTCGACAAGCTCTAGAACTTATTGGATAATCACTTGAGGCGAATTCCTAGAATGCACATTACTTAGGATATGATATAGGCCATTTTTGGACCGTTTGAGCCTTTCAAACTTACCCTTGCTATATTTATCTCTAGTCACCTGTTTCAGCCTTGTTTCTTTCGATAACCCATTTACTTACCATTATGAGCCTAAAAATATTCTATCCTTACCTTTCTTTTAAGAGAACTTAGTTATACACATCTGTTGAGAAGCACTTGAGAGGAGTAAGGATGGAAATATGAAAAAATATTACTACCATAACCCAAGTACATTAAAAGAGATAAGTTGGGGGTTGTGGAAAAGAAAAAAAAAATGAAAAAGAAGGTGAATGGTTTTATGCCAAAATAAAGAAGAAGTGAATTATGGCAAAGAAAGAAGAAGAAAAAAAAAAGTGGTGATTTATTGAGAAAAAATGCTCGAAAAATGATTGAGAGAGTTGGGTGTTGAAGTAAGGTTATCCGGTGCTTAAAGTAAGTTGTGTTTAAAACTAAGAGATTAAGTTCTTTTATTTGTTGAATCCTTCTCGTTCTTTCTCAACCTTTACCTTAGCCTAACGCTACAAGCTTATCAAAGACCTATTGATCCAAGATGGTGTAATTTTTCTACAATAGTGGAGAGTGATTTGAAAAGTGAGCCTATGGAGCTTGTTTTTGTAATTGATGTCACGCAAAGTAATATATTTTTAGAGGCCAAGACTTGTATTCATGAATGTTGTGCATAAAATCATCCGAGTGTTCAGATTAATGGATTGTGGTAAGATGGATGTTAAGAGTCAATAACAATTTTAAGATTTATGTTTTGATTACTTTTGAACTTGGGTGATATTTAATGATTCTATGAGCTGTGTGTTATATGCAATTTTTGAGACAAAAAGTTGAATTACTCTTGGATTAAGGCTAGCATTGCTTTACTTTTTTTGGATTTCTACCATAGAATTCATTTCATATTGTCTTGTTTTCGCTTGAATTGCTAGGGACTAGCAATAAGCTAGTTGAGGGTTATGATGAGAGTCATAAAATGCATCTTTATAGTATTTATTTGTTAGCATTTTAGGGTTGATCTAGGGTTGAATTACACATTTACATCTTAACAATGCTAAAGTGTCATCCTTCGATCATTGATCTATTTCGGTGCATTTTCAGGTGTTTTGGGTTCGAAAGAGGTGGAAAAGCTATCATTGCTTAAAGCACGACGATTCCATGCATATAAGAGTGAAGGAATGCTACCAGAAAGGACAAGATGAAGAGTTTATGAGTACGAAGCTGAAGGCAGTGTGCGCTGCGGTGCCCAGAACATTGCAAGATCTGGACACCAGTGTGCGCAGCGGCCTGGGAGGGTCTGGGCCGCGACATCCAGAAAGTGAAGAAAACAAGGAAAAGACTGAGTCGCGGCGCTCACACGAACCTCTGTTTTCCTAATTAGGGTTTTTGTTGATTGTTTAGACCCAAAACACCCTTGGACCTTTGTATTATAAATAGATCACTTAGGGTTTGATAAAAAAAAAAAACATCATTAAGGCTGGAAAACTTAAGAAGGCTGCCACATTCTCCCCCATCAAAGTGTTCAAGAATGAACCCCATTGCCAACTAATCTCCAAGCAAGGCGAAGGGATGAATCCCTAGGTGTAGTTGTTCTTATTTTCCATTACTGATTCAGTTGTAGTTTAGATTTATTGTCAAAACATTGTTATGATTTACTCTTTGATTTTTCTCTTAATCCGGTGATTGTATCTTTCTCCTCGATATAAGTCTAGTCATGCTCTTCTTATGTCAAGATTGTTGCATATGATTGAGTCCGGTAGATTTATCTTTTAGGTTTGTCTATTATTGCGATATTGTCATTAAGATATATTGTCGTTTCTTGATAAATCTATAAGATAGGTCATGTGTGCTTAAATCAAAAGTAAAGAGTAATTCATATCAATTACATTAGGGTTTACATGTCCTTAATTGAATATTTGTCGATTGCCTGTTTGAGATGTGAAACTTGCAATCGAGATAAAACAATTGAATCAAGATTGAAATAAGGCAACGAAACTAGGGAGGATTCCCGGAACCTTGTTGTTTCTTTATTATATTCTTCAATCTATTTACACAATTTTCTCATATTACTTCACTATCAAAACACAAATTTTCTCACTTGATCTTTATCGTTCGTGTTAAGGTTTACACTTTTCTTTGTAGTTCGCTTTTCCTCTTGGGATCGACACCTCAACTATGCACAATAACCACGCATTAGTTTGAGCGTAATCAAGCTCTTTTGGGGATTTTATGAAGAACTCAGTTTGAGTTTTGCTTCTATTGGAGATTCTGAAAAGAATATCTCAACAAGATACATTTGTTTAAAGGACTATATGGTTGATGTCTATTTAAAGGAATTTTGTGGAAAACTCTTGTTTAAAAGACTTTCTAAATAAAATATCTTGGAAACAATGGCTTACAATGAAGCCTCAAGGAAAAAAGAGCTTATAATAATGCCTTACAGAACGAGGGCTTATAATAATTCTTCAAGAAAAAGAAGGGCTTACAATGATGCTTTGCGTCACAGGCTGAATTTTCCCTAGCCCTTTTTTTGAGGCACTAGCTAGGATCAACCTTGTTGGACACTAGCTACAAAGCCTTTGATGAGTGCCAAATATTACATATTTTGGCCACTTGATTTACATTTGTTAGCTTAGGAATTTGTTACTTTGAGTTGTTTTTCGTTGTTTTACAGGTTTACAAGCTTGGAAAGGAGTTTCACTAAATTGCCAGAATTGCTTGTACAGATCAGCCATTTTTTAGGATTAAACTGTATTGATTTAGGAAGAACCAGGAGATGAGCCATATATGCTTGGAAAGATCCGATGTCTATTTTCTGAGGAATTTTACGGATCAATAAAATGATTTTTCTAGAGAAAGTTATGGTAGTTTTAGTAGACAAAGGTCAGGCTATGCATGATTTCAGCGTGACAGATCAGCCATTTTTGAGGATTTAACTGTATTGATTCAGGAAGAACCAGGAGATGAGCCATAAATGCTTGGAAATATTCGGATGTCTATTTTCTGAGAAATTTTACGGATCAATAAAATGATTTTTCTAGAGAAAGTTATGGCAGTTTTAGTAGACAAAGGTCAAAGAGCAAAAGCTGGAATCTGCAGTATCCCACATCGGATTGGAAACACATTGCACTTGTGATGTTTCCCTATATAAGCCCCTCTTCACTTCATCTTTAGTGTGCAATTCCTGGTGCCATTTGGTGTAATCCGGTTGACATTTGCTAGCATTCTGGTGGATCCCGAAGGCTTTGCTACCATGAGGGGAAGTGCCGCGGCTAAAATCTTCAACTAAGGTTGAAGATGAAGCCTCGCCGTTGTTTGGCATAATAGTTTCAGATTTGTTTATACAATTCTGATGTTTTTTTTAGTATAAATGTTCTGTCAATTATTTGAGTAAAATCTTATGATTGATTGCGTTTAAATTGTTCTGTTGGATATTCTATGTGTTTCATCTGATGGATACATCAAATTGTTTTTGATTAAATTGGATTTCCTTTGTGATTTGTTAAAAACGGATACATTGGATGCTTTTGGTTTAATTGGGATATTTGTTGTTTTTTGTTTTAAGTTGGATTCATGGAATGTTTTGATAGGCTATTTTTAGAACATGAAGATATATGTTTAACTTTGGTGGGGTGGATTCAGAAACCTTAGTGTCATTATTATTAGTTTTAAATCAATTTAGTTTAGACTTTATTTGTTTTGCAACATATAATTCAAAACTCGGAACTAGGTTAAGATAAGTTTATGTTAGATAAAATTACATTTTCACAACGCAATTCTCTGTGGATTCGACCTCGCACTTGCACAACACTATATTGCAAACGACTCATGCGCTTGCGAGTAATTTAAAACTCACAACAAGTTTTTGGTGCCGTTGCTAGGGAGTTGTTTGGTTTGTGAAATTTTTGTTTGAATTAATTTTATTTTTCTACTAGTTAGTTAGCATTTTTTTTGTTTGATTTTTCTTATTGCAATTTTATTTCAGTTTATTTGTTTCTATTGGCAATTGCCCATAAAAAAATAAAATAAAAAATTAGAAAAATTAAAAAATATGTGGATAAATCTAGCGCCGGTTTCACAGTCTTTAGAGGACGCCCTCAAGGATTTCATGAAGATGACCGGCCAGTCCATCAATACAGCTAATACATTCAATGATGATAGCTGTTCCATTTGTGCTAGTCCTATGCATTTAGCACAGAATTGTCCATCTATGCCGGCTTTTGCCGAGTATCCCATGGAACAAATGAACGCTTTCAATGACTATTGGTGGCAATAAAATGGATCTTACTCCGAGATGTACAACCCATGGTGGCGGAACCACCCTGATTTTTCATGGATGCAGAACCAACTGATGAATTAGGGAAGAGCCCCTTATTATGCTCACAATCAATACCCTCCCGAATTTCCTCCACCAGTTCCAAGTTATGGTCACTTAGCCTATCCAGCACCATCACCCGCTTACCAAGCTCCCATTCAAGAGCCAGTGTCGGTTTCACAGTCATTAGAGGATGCCCTCAATGATTTCAGGAAGATGATCGGCCATTCCATAAGCGAAGTAAGGAGTGCAACAATAGTAAACACCCAAGCAATTACCAAGCTAGAGAGTCAAATGGGTCAAATCGCAAGTCACTTGGGTGAAGAAGAGAAGGGAAGGTTCCCCAGTCAACCTGAGCCTAACTCGAAGGAACAGTTTGCGGTGGGAAATTCACCAACTCCTATGCACGGGCAGGAACAAGTACAATTGATTGTCCCAATGAGGTCTGGGAGACAAGTGGACAATCAAGTGGAAGAGAACCCAGCTATGCAACAAAGGCAAGAAAGTGGCAACAAGGAAAAGAGAGATGCTGAGCCATCTACAGCCACACCTATTATTAAGGATCTCCTTAGATTGTTTATACCTAAAGCGCCTTACCCTGAGAGATTACAAGCTCCCAAGAAAAGAGGGGAGTCTGAGGACATTCAGGAGGCATGCTTTGCTCAGTTTGGAGAGGATTTGGATTTAGATAAGTTACTTGAGCAAGTGAATGCCATTTTGGAGTCTGCTCCTCAGAAGAGCAGTGAGACGAAGGAGATTGTGGATGAATCCCGCATTGGGGACCCCTTGGAGGCATGCTTTGTTCAGTTTGAAGAAGATTTGGATTTGGATAAGTTGTTTGAGCAAGCAAATGCTTCTTTGGAGTCTGCTCCTCAGAAGAGCAGTGAGATGGAGGAGACCACAACACCTAAACCCATTAAGAAGAAACTTAAGCCTTTACTGGACAATCTTAAGTATAAGTTCCTAGGTCCAACAGATTCTTTGCCTCTAATTATAGCTTCAGATTTGGTTGATTCTCAAGTGGATAAATTATTGGACTTTTAAAGAAAGCACAATGAAGCTATCAGCTGGACTATTGAGGATATCAAGGGGATCAACCCCTCGGTGGTGATGCACAAGTTACATTTGGAGGAGAATGCCAAGCCATTGAGGGAGCCATAAAGAAGGCTCAACCCAACTATACAAGAGGTTGTGAGGACTGAAGTGATAAAGCTGTTGGATATAGGGATCATTTATCCAATCTTTGATAGCAAGTGGGTGAGCCCGATTCATGTCGTGCCAAAGCAGACTAGATTGACGGTAGTGATAAATAAAGACGACGAGTTGGTTCCAACTCGTGTGCAATCAGGATGGAGAGTGTGTCTAGACTACAAAAAGAAATAAGTGGAATGCTACCACAAGGAAGGATCATTTTCCACTCCCATTTATTGATTAGATGGTGGAGCGTTTAGCTGGGCACGATTACTAATGTTGGATCTGGTTGAAGACGTTAAACTTAGCGCTCATGGGAGGCACCCCACAGCATATCCTTTCTGTTTGTTTATTATTTTACATATTTCTTGTTACTGTTTTTCTCAAGTGTTTTTTGTTTTTCATTTTTTATTTTTCAGGGACAACGCATACTTCAGTTCAAGTTTGGGGGTATGCTATGAGCCATACCAAGTCCAGATAGTTCTTCATATCTCAGGTCAGCTCTTTCCATATTATTCACACATTGGGGTCAATGTGTAATTTAAGTTTGGGGGTATGGGAGACACATTACACACGCCTTGTCCTAATTTGTTGTTGTTTTTCTTCATTTAAAAAAATAATAATAATAAGTAGGTAAATGCATGCTCATGTTATTTTGAAATTTTAGTTGATCTAAACAAATATTGTGATGTGATTTCATTAGTGAGCTTAAAATTTTGAACACATGATTTGATGATAGAGTTTTAAAACTTTGTTACTTACTTTGGGCATTTGAGAATTCACATGTTTGAGCCAATCTAACACGAGCACATTAGTACATATTTGTGTGAGGTATGACATGCGATTTCAATGTATGTGTTTCCTTGACTTAACTAAAACTGGATGACTTGTGGGATTAACACTTGGGCATAGAAAAACAAAAAAAAAAGGAAAAAAAAGAAAAGAAAAATAATAATCATCATCAATAAACTTTTCACTGAGTAACTGGACCTCTTGCATCAGTAAGCAGTGAGTGTTCACGTCAAAAGGTGGGAATTTTGCTTGGTAGCATTAAGGCCAGTTTAGTTTTGTAGCATTTTTTACTCGAGTTAGTAAGTCCTTAGGGGTATCTTTACACCTAATGCCCTAAAACCATCTGGTTTGGGAGTCATTGACTCAACATTCGCTACATGGGTCAATTAGAAAGCTTAAGGGAACTAATCATAGCAGAGCCTTATATAAAAAAAAGGGTAAAATAAAAATATGTCATCATTGTTCATTTTGATGAGAAATCCTGTGAATATTGAGACATTGAGACATTGTACATTGAAGTTATTTGGAAACCTCATCTGTTTATGCTAATTCACTTTACACTTATTCAAGCTTGTGATGTCTTAGTCTGCCTCTTGTAAGTAATTAAGTTTTAAAATTCTTATTCATTGCGAAGATGAGTTATATTTTTTTTAAGCTTGCTTATGAATGAATATCATGGTCTTGAGTGCTCCTTAAATTTTTGGATACCATGAGTGATGAACTTATCTTGATGTTCTTTGTTTTTCATTTTGTTTTGCTAAGGGACTAGCAAAATGTAAGTTTTGGGGTATTTGATGATTGAAAAATATTGCATATTTTGGCCACTTAATTTACATTTGTTAGCGTAGGAATTTGTTACTTTGAGTTGTTTTTCGTTGTTTTACAGGTTTACAAGCTTGGAAAGGAGTTTCATTAAATTGCCAGAATTGCTCATACAGATCAGCCATTTTTGAGGATTAAACTATATTGATTCAGGAAGAACTAGGAGATGAGCCATATCTACTTGGAAAGATCCAGATGTCTATTTTCTGAGGAATTTTACGGATCAATAAAATGATTTTTCTAGAGAAAGTTATGGCATTTTTAGTAGACAAAGGTCAGGCTGTGTATGATTTCAGCGTGACAAATCAGTCATTTTTTAGGATTTAACTGTATTGATTCAGAAAGAACTAGGAGATGAGCCATATATGTTTGGAAATATCCGGATGTCTATTTTCCGGGGAATTTTACGAATCAATAAAATGATTTTTCTAGAGAAAGTTATGGCAGTTTTAGTAGACAAAGGTCAAAGAGCAAAAGCTGGAATCTGCAGTATCTCACATCGGATTGGAAACACATTGCACTTGTAATGTTTCCCTATATAAGCCCCTCTTCACTTCATCTTTAGTTTGCAATTCCTGGTGCCATTTGGTGTAATCTGGTGGACGTTTGCTAGCATTCTGGTGGATCCCGAAGGCTTTGCTACCACGAGGGGAAGTGCCGCCCAAACAGCGAGTGGAATTTCTCCCATGTATTTAATTTACTGCTTTTTTCAGTTTAATGTTTAGTACTTTTATTATGAACTCTAGTTTCATGATTATAAGTGGCTAAAATCTTCAACTAAGGTTGAAGATGAAGCCTCACCGTTGTTTGGCATAATAGTTTCAAATTTGTTTATACAATTCTGATGTTTTTTTTTTTAGTATAAATGTTCTGTCAATTATTTGAGTAAAATCTTATGATTGATTGCGTTTAAATTGTTCTGTTGGATATTCCGTGTGTTTCATCTGATGGATACATCAAATCGTTTTTGATAAATTGGATTTCCTTTGTGATTTGTTAAAAGCGGATACATTGGATGCTTTTGGTTTAATTGAGATATTTGTTGTTTCTTGTTTTAAGTTGGATTCATGGAATGTTTTGATAGGCAATTTTTAGAACATGAAGATATATACTTAACTTTGGTGGGGTGGATTCAGAAACCTTAGTGTCTTTGTTATTAGTTTTAAATCAAGTTAGTTTAGTTTTTATTTGTTTTGCAACATATAATTCAAAACTCGGAACTAGGTTAAGATAAGTTTAGTTTAGATAAAATTACATTTTTACAACGCAATTCCTTGTGGATTCGACCTCGCACGTAAAGAACTAAATTGAAATGGAAATGGTAGGTAGTTTCGAGGTTAGCTAGGCCTCCAGAGATTAGTGCAGGAATAGAGAAGAATGGAAATACAGAAAGATTATACTGAATTCACTTTTTTCCTCCTTTAATTGTGTACATTGTGGTTATCTTATACCCCCAACTCTGCCCCTGTAACTAACTGCCCATAGCTGTCACTAGCTGTTACTAACCAACCTAACTAACTCCTACCACCTGGCAATGTAACCAACTCCAACGGAATCCTATTGTAACAACCATTACACTTTGGTCGTTGCTATTATAGCTATTTAAGCACCAAGTAGCTATTTTAAGTACACAAGTAATTATTAAAACTCTAACAATACTTCCCTCTTTAAAAGACCTTGCCCACAAGGTGAGGGAACCTCTGCTGTAGAACATACAAGCTCTCCCAAGTGGCATCATCAATACTTTCACCTTGCCATTGAACCAGAACTTGAGTAATGGTTCTATTTCGAAGCTGATGAGACCTTTCCTGGAGAACAGCTACTGGTTCTGTAATGGCAGCTCCTTCCACATCAGTAGGTGGTAAGGTGGGAATGGAAACCACATGCTACCCAAGCTTAGCTTTCAAACAGGATACATGAAAAGTGGGATGTATCTTAGAATTTGGAGGTAAATCCAACCTATAAGACACCTCACCAACCTTCTGCAAGACCTGAAATGGTCCATAGTACTTGGGAGATAATTTCTTCAATTGGTGGTGCTTAAGAGACTTCTGTTTGTAGGCTTGAAGTCGTAGGAATACCCAATCTCCCACAGAGAAACTCCTCTGAGTCCTATGCTTGTCAGAATACAGCTTCATCCTTTCTTATGCTGCTACCAGGTTCTGCCTTAACAAAGAAGTCAGCTGCTATCTAGACCTCAGATGAGCATCCACTCCTTCAACCCTTGTTGTACCAAGAATGTAGTCCATCAATCTAGGAGGGGGATATCCATACAGTGCTTCAAATGGGGTTAGCTTGAGTGAGGTGTGAAAATTAGTGTTAAACCAGAATTCAGCAAGTGGCAACCACTCCACCCAAGTAGCTGGTTTGTCAGCTGCAAAAGTTCTCAAATAGTGCTCAAGACTCTTGTTCACAACCTCTGTTTGGCCATCTGTTTGAGGGTGATAGGCTGAGGACATGGCCAATTGAATACTCTGAAGCTTCATTAGCTCTTACCAAAAACGAGAAGTAAAAATAGGGTCCCTGTCACTAACAATTGAAGTAGGCATTCCATGTAACTTGAACACATGTTGCATATACATATTTGCTACTTTAGAAGCAGTATATGGGTGAGACAAGGCTATGAAATGAACAAACTTTGTAAACCTGTCCACTACTACCATCACTACCTCATTCATCTGAGATTTTGGCAGACCCTCCACAAAATCCATGCTCACAGCCACCCACGGTTTCTCTGGTATAGGCAAGGGCTGTAACAGACCTGCTGGATTATAGGTTTCATACTTGAGCCTTTGGCACATATCACACTCCCTAACATACTTCCTAACATCTGCCCTTAGCCCAGGCCAGTAAAAATCCCTCTGAATCCTATGCAATGTTTTAAGAAACCCAGAATGACCCCCCCATGGCCCATCATGCACCTGTTGTAAATAGCTGTCTTTAATGAATCACACGTCCCCACATACATTCTACCTTTATATATCAGCAAACCATTATGCATAGTAAAGCGCTTAGGACTTTCCTTCCCTGCTTGAAAAGAATCTAAAATACTCACAATGTAGTGATCAGCAGCATAGCTATCCTTTAGTTGAGCCAACCAATCAGGAGTGGGAAAGGAAATCATGCACAAAACTCCTTCCTGAGATGAAACTTCATCACCAGAAACCTGTCTTGACAAAGCATCAGCCACCACATTCTCTTTAACCCTCTTATATTCTACAATAAAAGCATATCCTAATAACTTGGTAATCCACTTTTGTTGAGCTGGTGTACCAATTTTTTGCTCCAAGATGCACTTAAGGCTCTACTGATCTATCCTCACCAAGAAAGAGTTTCCAACCAAATATGGCCTCCATTTATGCACAGCAGTCACCAAGGCCAGTAGTTCTCTCTCATAAGTTGATAAGGCCAAACTCTTGCCCTTGAGAGCCTGGCTGTGGAAAGCTATAGCTCTCCCTTCTTGCATCAATACAGCACCCAACCCAACACCTGAAGCATCACACTCCACCACAAACATTTTATCAAAATCTGGAAGAGCTAAAACAGGTGGATTGGACATAGCAAATTTGAGATTTTGGAAAGCTAATTCAGCTTTCTCAGTCCAAGTAAAAGAATCATTCCTTAAAAGGGCAGTCAATGGGGCTGCAATCTGCCCATACCCTTTTACAAATTTCCTGTAATACCCTGTGAGACCTAAGAAACCCCTCAAAGCCTTAACATCCTTTGGAGTAGGCCACTGTTGCATTGCTATAGTTTTCTTAGGATCTGTCCTTACCCCTTCACCCGAAATCAAGTGCTCTGATACCAAAACCCTTGAGTCCTCACCACTGCACCATTAGCAACCTTAACTTCCAACGTTTGAGATTGGTCAACCAACAATTGCAAACTAGGGATTAATGCTGCATCAATAAAATTGTGGCTGCTACCTGTGTCCAACAAAACTACCAAACTAACTCCATTAATTTTGCCCCTAATCCTCATAGTACCAGGTGTGGGAGTACCAATTAGAGCATATAGAGTTATCTCAACCTTCTCAGAATTGGTATTAGTATTATGTCCTTCATTGATTGAACTTGCAACTTCTTCCTCCAACTCAGTGATCTTAATCCCAGACTGTGAATCAGTCACCAACTCAATACCCTCAAGAAGGAATATTTTGGCACTTTTGCATTTGTGACCAGGACTCCATTTGTCATCACAGTTATAGCATAACCTCTTTTTTTTCCTCTCTTCCATTTGGGCAGGAGAAATTCTTTTAATTGAAATTCTAGATTTAGCTTCTACAAACGTATTGACTCTAGGAAGACCTAAGATAGATGGCTTACCTGTTTCCTACTGAATTTTAGAACTCCTTCTGCAACTTGTCAAATATTCCTCTTGAATTTTAGCCAATCCAAAAGCTGCATTCAATGACTGTGGATTTAGCATCCTCATAGGCAAACGTATCTCATCTTTTAACCCACTTAAGAAACAGCTCATCTTATGCATTGCAGATAAGCCCTTGATTCTATTTGACAAAGCCTCAAAATCTGCCTTATAAACTACTACTGTTGATGTTTGCCTCAACTTAGTAAGTGCCTCCATAGGATCGTCATAGGGCGTTGAACCAAACCTAACATGTAAGGCCTGTACCATACCCTCCCAATTACAGAACACACCAGCCTCCTCTGCATCTTGAAACCAAACCAGAGCTTCTTGATCCATGTGAAATGAGGCCACCATAAGTCTCTCCGTAGCTAGGGTTTGATAATATCCAAAATATTGGTTAGCCTTGTACACCTAGCTACCAGGATCATCACCTGAAAAGCGTGGAAAATCAAGCCTATCAGGTTTAGCAAAGGACACTGTAGAAGAATTATGGATTGGATATGAAGGTTCACGTGATCTGTTTTCATCAGTACCCAACTTCTGAAGGATTGCCATAAGATGTTGATTCATCTCGTTCATCGTTCCGGTATGGATCTCTTGAATTTTTTGGATTTCTTGAATGTTTTTGCTGTGATGATCAGAGGTAGCTCGAAGGGAGGCAATGGCTTCATTAATGGCTGCCATGGCAGCATTAGATTGTGCCTCCTCCATCAAGTCACATAATCTCTGCTCTGATACCAATTTGTAAAGAACTAAATTGAAATGGAAATGGTAGCTAGTTTCGAGGTTAGCTAGGCCTCCAGAGATTAGTGCAAGAATAGAGAAGAATGGAAATATAGAAAGATTATACTGAATTCACTTTTTTCCTCCTTTAATTGTGTACATTGTGGTTATTCTTATACCCCCAACTCTGCCCACAGCTGTCACTAGCTGTTACTAACCAACCTAACTAACTCCTACCACCTGGCAATGTAACCAACTCCAACACAGAATCCTATTGTAACAACCATTACACTTTGGTTGTTGCTATTATAGCTATTTAAGCACCAAGTAGCTATTTTAAGTACACAAGTAATTATTAAAACTCTAACATTGCACAACACTATATTGCAAATGACTCATGCGCTTGCGAGTAATTTAAAAGCCTCCCTCACAAGACTCTCAATAAAATGATAAGAACAGAAAATAAAGAAAATAAGGTAAGACCAAAATATGTGAGAAATTATGCTATATTGCTTGAAAACTAACTATATCGCTGTGTGTGGTACAAAAGGGGAGCTTGGCTTTATTTATAGGCAAGCTTCTATGAAGTTAAAAAATTTGAAAAGGAAAAGATTACAATTCTAATTCTACAAGGACCTTAATTCTAATTCTACAAGGACATTCATTTCCAAAATTGATGTTGTAGTGTGCGTTGCGTTTGATTTCCAAATTCGCTTTGGTTCTACGCATAATGTTGGGCTTGTGTGCAGGGTTGCACACAGTGCTGGGCTTGCGTGTAGGGTTATGCGCAGTGTTGGGCTTGCATGCAAGGTTGTTCGCAGTGTTGGGCTAGCGTATAGGGTTACGCATAGTGTTGGGCTTGCGTGCATTGTGAGCACTGATGGTGTTGGACCTACGTCTCGAAAATGCAGTCTGTGGCTTTCTCTTCCACCCAATCAGGCGACATCCTAGTTTTCAACTCATTTTATTCGGTAACCTATTCCTTGAACTGCTATGATCCATCAAGGGATTCCCAATTCAATTAACTTAGGCTTGTGAACTTGACTTTCCTACTCAATACGTTTGCAACAAAGTTGTCCCTCTCTAGTTTGTACTCCATGACATAGTCGAACTCGGCAAGAAAGTCTTACCATCGTGCCTACTTTGGAGGGAGTTTCTTTTGAGTTTGGAAATAACTAGTAGCAATATTATCGGTTTTGATAACAAACATGCTGGCCAATAAATAGTGTTGTAGAGTCCAGTCCCTTCTCGTAAATGTTTTCATTTTTATTTATTTTATTTAACTAAGAAATATTTAAATATCTTGTATTGGTTTATGAGGACATATATTTTGGAGGATGTGATAATTTCATTAGGAAAATTTTAAAATAAATAGAGACCTTGGGGGTTATGGAGAAGTTAGTGTAATAATTTAAAGGGTTTGGTGTTAAAGCAATTAAAAACTTAAGGGAGGGTTAAAGGAGTCATTTCTATATCCTAAAAAGGTGTATAAATAGGTGAGGGATATATATTTTTCTTCATTTTCAGTCCTTCCTCCTTCTTTTCTAGAACTCTCTAGCATTTTCTCTTTTCTTCTCTTTTTCTTTGGCTTTTGGTGGATTCTAAGTGCAAAACCTCAAGTAAGTTGTCTTTCTTCTCATCTTTATAATCTATTACTCAAGATGCTTTAAGTTTTGTTTCAAGAATCATGAATTTTAAGTGTATTCAAGAAAGAATTTGAGAAAAAGTTAAGTTTTTGGTTGAAGAAAAATGTTTTGTGTTTAGTTGTGAGTTTGAAGCTTTTAACTTTAGATTTTGCTATGGGTAATGTAGAAATTTGATTAAAGTCTTGGGAAACTTGTGTTTTAAAAGGATTTGAGGTTTTGCAAATGATTAAATTGGTTTTGAGAAAGAAAAAAAATGTGGTTTTCGTGAGTTTTCTAGGTTCCGACCATTGGACAGTGAACTGTGCAAGAGGTAGAAAGTCTAAGACCCCAACACATTCGATTGTGCAATAAGACAGTCGACTGTGCAATCCTATTTTTAGAATTTTACACCTTAAATTTCATCTTTCCTTTCAATCGTAAGTCTTTGAAAGTAATTTAAATTGATTATGTGATAATTGTGACTCATTGATTTGAATTAGTTGAAGTCTAATTATTTATGTTTGGACCCTTGATGTTAAATGATGAATCTGTAGGTATAAGTGAAGAACGTTCGAAAGGAAAAGAAGTAATTCGGAATTAGAGCTTAGTTCTCAAGGTGAGTGCCATCTTACTTCTTGTAAACATAACAACTTAAGATGAAAATCAAAGTTAAGGACTTATAAAAAGATGATGAGACTAATAATTAAAGCTACTCTATAAATTAAATGAGAAATGAGAAATAAACATATACTTATATAAATGCGTATATATACATATGTTTACTCGTGTGAGTTGGAGGATATAATACTTGTGTCTCAATGTTGTGTTAGAGTTGGTTGTTGATCATAAAAGTTGGAAACTTATTGAGTCGTAATTGCATACTATATTGCATTAAGAATTTAATGATTTGTTCTAACGAAGGGGAGTGTTGGATTAGGTCAAAAATGAAATTGAAAGTTTTTTATATGATGAAGATGATGATGATGATGTGAGAACGTACTGGTACATGGGGAGATGTCCTCATTGTTTACGATTAGCCTAATGAGGGGTAAGAAACTTGAAATGAATAAAAAAATAACTTGCATAACATTGAATTGCATCATATTCCATATGTTGGGTGATATGATTGATTCATGATGAGAAAATGGTTTAGACTACTGAATAAGGGTATGTGATATAGATGGATTGAATTATAAATAAAGAAATGTCATATGAATGAAATAAAGGTGTTAAAATAATTGTGCTTGAAGTGAAATCATCTTGATACGCTTATATATATATGTATGTATGTATGTGTGTGTGTGTGTGTGTGTATTTGAGAATTTATTTAAGTTTACATTCTATTCAAACATTTTACAAAAAGAAGTAATTATGTTAAATCGTCTATGATTGAAACAAAACCCTTAAAGGGTAAACCATTTGTTTACAATTATACCGAGTAATGCGATTACTAGCTGAGCTTTTTAGCTCACTCCCTTCCCTTTTTATATGACAGGAAGCCATTTTGAAGATTTAATATATTAGGTGAGAATTATGTGAAGAAGAAGAAGTCTTTAGGTGGGTCCATATGTAAGGTATTCTCTCCCAAATTTTTGTAGTGATAGTTAGACTATTTTGTACTTGCTATATGTTGTAAACCATGAAGGTTGTATCTTATGAGAAACTTTTGTAAACTAAATTGTTGTACTTGTAATTGTATGTTTATGTTTATTTAACATGCATATGTTATATTATGATTGTTCTTGGCCTTGTTATTATTATCAAATTGTCAAGGTACTCAATTCTAAAAAGTAGTGATGCTGTGTCGAGTAGGGCCCGCTCGGGATAGGTCATTATAGTCACCATATGTGAAAACAATTCACCACTGTTGTCATCTCGTTTTCTTAGATGGTATACTGTCGCTAAGTATCATTGAGTTTCATACTCTCATACACAATAGGATGTTCTTCTTGTATTAGCATACCACCAATTGAAAAATTAGAAGCATCCGTGTGTACCTCAAAATGTTTGTTGTAGTCGGGAAGTGCTAAAACGAGTTCCCCCATAAGTGCTTGCTTCAACTCCTTGAATGCATGCACACTTTTCTAACCACTCCTAAGAGTGCCCTTTCTTCAAAAAATCTGTCAATGGGGCTGCGATGGAGGAGTATCCCTTGATAAACCTCTGATAGCAGTTCATTAACCCGAGAAAAGACTTTTCAAGGTATAACCAAACTAAAGTCTTTTCTCGGGTTAATGAACTGCTATCAGAGGTTTATCAAGGGATACTCCTCCATCGCAGCCCCATTGACAGATTTGTTGAAGAAAGGGCACTCTTAGGAGTGGTTAGAAAAGTGTGCATGCATTCAAGGAGTTGAAGCAAGCACTTATGGGGGAACTCGTTTTAGCTCCCACTCTTGTATTGCTTGAATTTTTACCTCATCCATACGGATCTTGCCCCATCCCATGATGTGGCCAAGGAAGTCCACTTCTTCTTAAGCAAACAAGCATTTTTCCTTCTTGATATATACCCAAGTTTTAAACATAAACCCATGTTGCTAAATCATTTTCATCCCCAAACAAGATGTCTTTCTCACTTAAAACAAATCCTTTGTTCATTTCTAATTTATTTTCAAAGCCAATATTAGTTAGTATAAATAATCAACTTCAATATACCCAATCAACCATAACGACAAGTACTCTCAATCCCACATCATAGACCACCCCATACTTGATGATTTCACTAACAAGATCTTCACTAAAACTATGAGAATAAATTCCAAGACAACCCAATGGTATATGCATATAAAGTCCATAGTTAAGAAATCTCGTCATCAACTATATCCTCTTCTTTTTTTTATATTTTATTTAAAGAAAGCCTCCTTGAGGTGGAGTGGGTTTGGCAAGACCCCTACTAGTTTATTAAATAAAGAAAAAAAATAGTACACATAGATAGAGGGACAAAATGGCCCACACCTGCGAAACAAACTAGAAGGGCCTTACCTTATAAAATGACAAGTATATTTTTCCTAAAAACTGGATAACCTGAATCATCATGATCCAAAGCCCTCTTACAAGAAGGTGGTAAATCTTTAGTAGAAAGAAAAACATAAGATCCATTAAGAACCGGACCCATTTTCACAAGACTATCTGCAAGCCTATTCACCTCTCGGTATATATGGTGCACACTAGCCATGTTAGGCAAGAGCCCAATAATAACACAAATCACATAAGTGAGCTCCCAAGGGCACTCACACTAGACCATTACAATAAGAACCAAAGAAAGAGAATCACATTCTACAACAGACATGGAAATACCATTATCCCGTGCAAGTTGAAGACGCACCAAAAAAACTTGGGCTTCAGCCCACATATTTGTGCAATCCTAAAATCTATAAGAATACGCCAATCTCATCATTGAGCCAGCTTGAATCACCCTACCACTAGTGCTTCCCAACTTTGAAACTGACCCATCTATATTCAGCTTACAAGACTCACCCAGGAATCAATCCATCGAATCCACTCTCCACGTTGAATTGGAGTTGACTTGATAATCAAGCCCAAAGAAGCCAAGCTACTTTGTTCCTAAGTCAAAGGCGCTACTTGTGGCTCAAAAATATTACCTAACTCGTGAAGCCCACTGACCACATGCTGAACAACATCCTTAAGCCAGACCTATTTGCCTTCAAAAACTGCTTCATTACGAGCCCACCATATAGCCAATAAATCTCTAATTAAAACACTGATTTTAGTAAAAACCCATTGAGATTTTAACCGAGACTTATGTAACCAATTCTTAGTTATACTCGTAATAGAGTATGCAAGATGCATATTCAAGCACGACCCAAAGAAATTCCAAACAACCATAGCAATATCCCCAGTAACAAACAAATATTCGAGGGATTCAATACTAAGATTCCTATAACAAACACAATTTTGAGCAAAAGCCATTCAAAAGAACGAATTAACTCTTTTCCCACACCACCCATTTTCTCTTGTAAAAGCTATCATCATTCCAAAATAAGGAAGCAAAAGCCATTCAAAAGAACGAATTAACTCTTTCGATAAATCTATAGCAGCAATCATATGAATAGGAATAAAACAAAGCACACTTTTAAGCAAAGTAATTTTCCCGCCCATTGATAAAAAATGACCTTTCCATAGACCTAACTTCTTCCATAATTTATCTTCTAAGTAAGTGAAATAAATTTGATAACATCGACAATGAAAAAGAAAGACACCCAAGTAAATAATGGGAAGAAAAGCCTTACTAAAGGAAGTCTACCGCTTTAACAAACAAACCCTGTTCCCAATCCAAAAAGAACTAACAATGAAGGAACTCTTGTACAAGTTAATGCTCTGCCCCGAAACCTCTTCATACTACTTTAACAACTTAATACAAATTGAGACCGAAGACTTCTTCCCATTTAAGAAGAGAAGCATATCATCTCCATAAAGAAGGCGAGTAATTCTAAGAGTAGGACCTAAAATAGCATAATGATTAATAAACCCTTTCTGAATCTAGTCATTGTAATTCCTCGAAAAAACATCTTCTGTAATGATGAACAATAAGGGGGAAAGAGGATCCCTTTGACGCAAACCCTTAGAAGATTGAAAGAAACCATGCTGACCTCCATTAAGGTTAACTATATACCACACATTAGCAATGCATCTTGTTGGTATTTGTCCAAGGATTAAACATGTTGAAGTTTAGCATCAAGTTTGGAGGTGTGCGTCGCACCTCAGGCAGTCCGCGCTTCACCCCATAGCAAGGAGAGTGGTTCAAGCGTAGATATGTGTGCACCTCAGAGAGACTGCACTGTGGTGCCCAAAACCTAGAAAAGTGTGGCCTTATTGTACGCTGCAGCCAGCCCTGTTCTAGTCCGCGGTGCTACGCACACTGAGATAAGTTTTTCCAGCAACTTCAGATGGTGCATGGAGCATGGTTAAAATGCACAGGATTACTTAGACTCTTAGAGAGCCATGGTTCTTTGGTTCTTGAGATCTAAGGGTGGAGATTGATCTCCAAGATTGGATGAGTAAGTCATAAAGGGTCATCTAGGAGCCATTCAAGAAAGGATGTGAGGTGAGCATCCAGGTAATGTGAATGTGCAGAACATGTGTGTGAAATAGAACATATAATGTGTGAGAGTGCAAAGACACTAAACACAGGAGAGACTCATTCAAGAGAGACTGGTTGTTTAGAAAGAGTAGTATAGAATGGGGATTCAAGGGCTTTGTAAGTGGAATTTTCTTAGGAGAAAATTCCAGGGAAACACTTAGTCCTTATCACTTTCTTTTTCTCTTCTTTTGTTCTTCAAGAACGGTGTTAAGATCAAGATTAGATCATGTTCTTAAAGAGGTGTTGCTGTAATTATAAGAACTCATTGATTTAGTGCAGAGAGCTCGGAGGAGCTCACAGGGACGTAGACACATTGCCGAACCTTGATAATAATTTTTGTGTCTTTCTTTGATTGGTTTGATTCCTGTTTTGTTTCGGTTTTATTACAAGTCATTCTAGACTTGGGTGTTTGGAAGATCACCACCTGGGCATCTTCAAGGTGATTTTCAATAGTGGTATTAGAGCCAAGATTGGTGGGTATCGGAGGAAGAACAGGAGGTTATCGAAGAAAGACTCCAAGAATCAAAGGTCAACTTCTTGGGTGATTTAAGAATAGAGTCGAGATCTATATCTGATTGTGTTGTTGAGGTGATTCATGAACAGAGTAGAGATCAATATCTGATCTTGTTCTTGAGGTGATTCAAGAACGGAGTAGAGATCAAGATCTGATCGTGTTCTTGAGGGTGATTCAAGAACAGTATTGAGATCCATCTTTGATCGTGTTCTTGAGATTTAGAAGAAGTTGTAAAGCAATTGTGGGTGCTACATTAATCTGAGATTTTCTCCGCAAAATGGGTTCAAACTTCATTATTGAGAAGTTTGATGGAAAGGGAGACTTTGCCCTTTGGACACTGAAGATCAAGGCTGTTCTTATGCAACAAAAGGTGGACTTCGTGATTGGAGAAGATGACACTTTTTCAGCAAGTATCACGGAGGTCCAGTAGAATGAGATGAAGAAGATGGTGTACAACACCATCTTTTTTCATATGTCGGATAATGTCATAAGGGAGTGCGGAGACTTGAAAGTTCCAGCTGTCATTTGGAAGAAACTAGATGAGTTGTTTCTTACCAAAACTCTCCCTAATAAGAGGTATCTTCGTAAACGAATCTTTGCTTTTAAAATGGATCCTAATAGAGAGTTGCAAGATAATCTTGATGCCAAGATGAGGAGTACATCAAGTGGAGAAGGGCTATTCATTAGAGGAAGGCCAACAACTCGGTATGGCAGCAACATACATGGCTACTACCAGGATAGAGGTAGAGGAGAAAGCCATGAGAGAGCGCACAATAACATACATGGCTACTACCGGGACAGAGGTAGAGGAGAAAGCAATGGGAAAGTGCACAATAATATATATGGCTACTATTAGGAAAGAGGTAGAGGAGAAAGCCATGGGAGAGCACACTCCAAATCGAGATTTGGAGGAAATAGATGCTTTTACTGCCATAAGGACAGTCATTTCAAGAAAGATTGCAAGAAGATGATAAGGGATGAGGAAGGAAGTCATACCAAGAATGGAGAGGCTTCGGTTGCCAAGGGAGAACAGCAAGATGATGATGTTCTTGTTGTGTGCTCAAGTGTGAGCAAAGGGCAAGAAGGCAATGAAAAATGGATCTTAGATACCGAGTGCACTTATCATATGTGTCCTCCTAGGGATTAGTTCAAGAATTTTAAGGAAATCGATGATGGAAAGGTTTTCCAAGGGAATGAGGGGCATGGGAGACATCCAGTTGAGGATGTTTGATGGAATGACAAGGCTGTTAAGGAATGTGAGATATCTTTTGGAGTTGAGAAGAAATTTGATCTCATTGAGGTAGCTAGATTCTATGGGGTACACATACAAAGCAGATGGAGGAAAGATCAAGGTAACCAAGGGATCTTTGATAGTGATCAAAGCAGCACTGAAGGATGGTCTCTATGAGATAATCAGAGACATGAAGATCAAGGGTCAAACAGCAAGCTTGATGGTTGAGATGGATAAGGCAGCCCTTTGGTATAATCGTTTGGGACACATGAGCGAAAAGGGCCTGCAAGTTCTCAGCAAGGATGGTCTACTTGGTGGTGACAAAGGAAAGGAACTTGATTTCTGCGAATGTTATGTTCTTAGGAAGCAACATCGGGTTGGCTTCAACACCGAAGTGCACAAGTCTAAGGGCATTCTTGACTATATTCATGCGGATCTTTGGGGACTAGCAAGAACACCAACACAGGGAGGTAATCTTTACTTTCTGTCTTTAATTAATGATTATTCAAGAAAGGTTTGGGTTTCTTTGCTTAAAAATAAATCAGATGTTTTGAATAAATTTATGGTGTGGAAAAAGCTGGAAGAAACTCAAACGGGCAGGGTTGTTAAGGGGATAAGAACCGAGAATGGCTTAGAATTTTTTAACAAGGAACTTGATCAATTCTGTAAGTTAAATGGCATTCTAAGACATAGAACGGTTGTGAAAATGCCTCAGTAAAATGGAGTTGCTGAGAGGATGAATAAGACCCTTACGGAAAAGGTTAGGTGCATGTTAAATGGATTCGGATTACCCAAATTTTTTTGGGGGGAAGTGGTGTCTACTGCTACGTATTTGGTTAATAGATCACCCTCTAGAGCTTTAGAGCTCAAGACTCCCGATGAGATATGGAGTGGTAAACCCCCTGAGTTGAACAACCTTAGGACTTTTGGATGTGCTGCGTTTGCACATCAAAAAGATGATAAGCTTTGCCCAAGATCTAGAAAGTGTGCGTTTCTAGGATATGGGGAAGGGACTAAGGGATATAGGTTGTTGTCCTTAGAGCAAAAAGGATTTAAACTCATAATAAGTAGGGATTTCATTTTTAATGAGCATTTATTTTCCTATTTGGAGAAAACTAACCCTATAAGGGATAGTGAACAAACCAGTTCGGTATTTATGGAGCATAGCATCAAGGAAAATTCAGTTCAGGTAGAACAAGGAAGGCAAGAGGGTTCAGACTAGCTAGAGCCCATTGATGAATGCCAAGCTCAGGATACTCGAGAAGAGGCTGAACTAGAAGAGGATGATGTAGCAAGTCAGAATGACTATCAGATCACAAGAAAACAGGAAAGAAGGCTGGTCAGACCGCCTTTGAGATATGGTTTTGCAGCTGCGAGTGTAGCAGGTCATTGGACAGAAGGAGGGATAAGTGAACCAGAGACTTACATGGATGCCATAGGATGTAATGATTCATTAAGATGGAAGCTAGCTATGGAGGAAGAAATGGATTCTTTGAGGAAGAACAACTCTTAGGAATTGGTGCATATTCTAGGAAAACAGAGAGTTGTGGATTATAAGTGCACTTACAAGATCAAAGAAGGGAACCCTCTAGGGGATGAAGTCCGAAACAAGGCTAGGCTAGTGGCGAAGGGGTTCACGCAAAGAGACAACATAGATTTCACAAAAACCTTCTCACTTGGACGCAAGGTGGAGGAAGTGGTGATTATTCTCATCTATGTCGATGATATCCTATTGGTTGGGAACAACAGGGAGAGGATAGAAAGGTTGACATCTTAACTTAGTGAGGAGTTCGAGAGGAAGGATCTTGGCCTTGCACAAAAGATCCTTGGGATGAGAAGAATTCAGGAAAGGAAGAGAAACGGGTTGAAGGTTTCTCGGTCTTCCTTCATAGAAAAGGTGATGTAGAAGTTTTCTATGGAAGATGGTAAACCAGTGAAGGTTCCCCTTGCTGGTCATTTCAAGTTCTCCAGCGAACAATGTCCTGGAATGGATGAGGAGAAGAAGGAAATGGACAATGTCCCTTTCTCTAGTGCGGTTGGATCAGTCATGTTCATGATGGTAAACACTAGACCTGATATTTCTTATGCAATGGGTGTTCTTAGTAGATTTGTGAGTAATCCCGGAAAAGAGATTTGGCTTGGGATGAAGTGGTTGCTAAGGTATTTGAAGGCTTAGTGGCAGTCGGTGGTAGCACTCTCAACAACCGGGGCAGAGTACATAGCGGCTACAGAAGCTATAAAAGAGACTATGTGGAGCAAAGGGTTATTGGACGAGTGGAAGGTCCTAAAAGAGCAGGTGGTGATGTCTTCGGATAGCTAAAGTGCATGGCACTTGTGTAGGAACCCGATGTTCCATGAGAAGACTAAGCATATGGATGTTCGGTATCATTTCATTCGGGAAAATGTTACGAAAGGATGCATTCATGTGGATAAAGCTGCAATGGAAGAAAATCCTATAGATTTAAGCACCAAGGTTCTACCTCTAAGTAAGTTCAATCATTGCCTTAGACTTCTTAGGATTGGAGTCGATTGATATGGTGACTCAAGTTGAGTTTCGATCCTTAGTTCTTTGTACAATAGGTTCAGGTTTAATCGCTTAGACAAGGTAGAGATTGTTGGTATTTGTCCAAGGATTATCATCCTACTTCAACTTGAACTTATGATGCATAACCTTCTCTTTAATGGAAGCATGAAAATAACTAGTGTTTCTGTCTCCTTCTTATAACCATTTGATATAAGATTTATCTCTAGCATTTGATTTTTTCTTATATAGCCAAGATTCCAACTCAGATTTAGTTGTGTTCTTGGCATTTACATTCTCTATAAAATACAAATTCTACAAATCAAATTCTGCTCGAAGTAAAGCATCTTTACACCTGCTAATGTGGCGTTGAACATCACCAATCACAATCCATGTCCAAGATCGCAAATTAGTACACACATTTTTCAGCTCCTTATGAAAAACTATCAAAGGAAGACCTGTATAAGTAATATTCCACCATTTAGAGACGGCAGTGTGAAAACTCAGATAGGAGGTCCAAGTTTTGAAAAACCTAAACAGTTTTGATGAAGAACCTCTTGAAATAAACGAAAAGATCAAAGCAACATGGTCCGAAAAAATACGTTCTGCATGAGTAACCTTAGGCATTGGAAAAGTGAAAACAAACAGATCATTTACTAAAACCTTGTCCAATCTAGGCCTGTCGAGTCTTGATTACGCCCAAAACATAACGCGATAGTTGTAGTATAGTTTTTGGGTGTCGATTCCACAGGGAAACAAGTTAATTACAAAAGAAGGTGTAAACCTCAACACAAATGATAAAAGATTAAATGAATCTGAGTTTGTTTGAGAAAAAGAGTAATTGTGTGAATAGGTTTGAAAATATAATTAAGGATGACAAGGTTCCGGAAATCCTCCCTAGGCTCGTTGCTCTAATCCTAACTTGATTCAGTTGTTTTTATCTCGATTGCTAGTTTCACGTCCCAAACAGGCAATCAACATATATTCAATTAAAGCGTAATTATAAATCCTAATGTAATTGTTATTAATTATTCTCTACTTTTAAACACACATGACCCAACTTATAAATTATCAAAAGATGACGATACATCTAACGACAATACCGCAGCAATGGACAAATCTATAAAAGAGATCTACCGGACTCAATCACACCCAAACAGGTACACATAAGAAAAGCATGACTGAACTTATATAGAAAAGAAGCATGCAATCACCGGAGTTATAATAAATCTACTAATTAAATTAAAGAATAAAACATAAAAATGTTTAACGAAAATAATATCCAACTACAACTGAACCAAATAAAGGAAAATAAGAACAACTACACCTAGGGATTCATACCTTCGCCTTGCTTGGAGATTAGCTGGCCATAGAGCTCATGCCTCCTCGAGTTGCCTCTGGCCTCTCAATGATCATCCTCACCTTACCCTCCAAATTTTATACTTTGGATTCCTCTTAAAGGCCCTCTGGATTTACTCCTAAAGGCCCTGTAGAGTCACTCTCTAATGATCTCAGAAGATGATCTTAGAAGAGCTCCGATTGGTTGATGATTTCAGCTGAGCAGAGTGGGTCTTTATATAGGCAAACTCCCAGAATGCTATGTGTTATCTAGTCGATGTGGGATATGTCCTGGGGCGCTCGATCGCACATGCGCTCGATCGTCGCTTGTGTGCTCGATCGCATATACGCTGCAGAGTACCTTGCTCGATGTGGGATGTGCGCTCGATCACAATTCAGGCAGCAGCCCATCTTGTCCTTCCAGAAGCATGGGATCTTGGTCTTTTAAGCAACGATCGCTTCTCTTTCTATTTTAAACTTAAAGTACCTGAAAATTACACTAAAATAAGTCAATGGTCCAATAATATTACTTTAGAGTTATTAACATATAAAAGCACAATAAAGACCGAGATCAATCCTAAAATGCTAACAATTAACCATAGTTGAGAGGCATTTTATGACTCTCATCACAACCCCCAACTAGCTTATTGCTCGTCTCTAGCAATTCAAGCGAAATTAAGAGATGAATTCTATGGTGGGAGTCAAAGTAAATGAAAAGCAATATTAGTGTTAACCAAGAGTAATTCACATTTTGTCTCAAAATTTGCACATAACACACGGCACAAAGAATCATTAAATTTCACTCAAATCCAAAAGTAATTCAAACATCAATCTTAAAATCGTTATTGACTCTTAACATCCATTTTACCACAATCCATTAATCCAAACATCCGGATGATTTTATGCATAACATTCATGAATACAAATCTTGGTCTCTAAAAACATAATAAATAGTGTGACGTCAATCACAAAAACAAGCTCTATATACTTACATTTCAAACCACTCTCCACTATTGTAGAAAAGTCACACGACATTGGATCAATAGGTCTTTAATAAGTTTGTAACGTTAGGCTAAGGTAAAGGTTAAGAAGGAATGGGAAGGATTCAACAAGTAAAAGAACTTAATCTCTTAGTTTTTAACACAACTCTTTAAGCACTGGATAACTTTACTTCAACACCCAACTCTTTCAACATTTTTTTATAAGAGTATATCTCTCAATAAATTACCACTTTTCTTTTCTTTTCTTCTTTCTTTGCCATAATTCACTTCTCTTTTTTTTTCTTTTCTTTTCCACAACCCCCAACTTATCTCCTTTAATGTACTTGGGTTGCGGTAGTGATATTTTTTTTTTCATATTTCCACCCTTTACTCCTTTTAAGTGCTTCTCACAACATGTGTATAACTAAGTTCTTTTAAAAGAAAGGTAAGGATAAAATATTTTTAGGCTCATAAAGGTAAGTAAATTAGCTATTAAAAGAAACAAGGCTCAAATTCTTTTTCAAGAAAAAGGCTCAAATATGTGACTAGTGATAAATATAGCAATGGTAGGGTTGAAAGGCTCAAACGGTTCAAAAATGGCCTATATCATATCCTAAGTCATGTGCATTCTAGGTATTCGCCTCAAGTGGTTATCAAGTAAGTTCTAGAGCTTGTCGAGACCGCAAAAATATTCACAAAAATAATCACACATAAAACTTTTCTAAATGTCTAAGACTAATCATACAATCTTACCACAAATTAGAGTCTCAAACCAGATCAAGATTGATACTTAAATTAATTTCAAACCGAAGCAAGATTTAACTACTTCTGAATGCTATATGCTATCTCAATTAAGTTTATATCATTGACATGCAAATTGACTCTAAGGCTGATACCAAACATGCTAAAAACAAACAAAAATGACACCAAGCAGTTCAACAGTTCAATGGTATGGTATGCAATAAGAAATGTGTTTCCTCCACCCCCAACTGAAGATAAACATTGTCCTCCATGTAAAAGCAAAAATTAAGGAAACTCCCTTTTAACCAAAGGTGTGTGGAGCTGAAAATCATGCACAACCAATTGAACCTCATGCTCAACTTCTTGTTGAAAGTCCGATCTACAACATAGAACAAACAAAAAAGAAAGCAACTGCGGTGTACCACCGTGTGTTAGCACACAAAAAATTTAAAATAGACTCAATAATAAAATAAAATAAAAATGAAACAAACAAAACAAAATAAAAAAATAAAAGTAAATACGTACCGGTGTTGTGTAGTCAAGATGCGTAGACAGGATCCATAAGTGAAATGTCTTCCACTTCTGAATCTTGTCTATCGACTAAGATCTTAAGTCGTTGACCATTGACTTTGAAAATTCGACCATCCCTAGTATCTTCAATTTCTACCGCCCCATTTTCAAAAACAGTTTTCACTACAAAAGGGCCGGTCCACCTCGACCGAAGTTTTCCAAGATGCTTATGGAGTCTAGATTCGTATAAGAACACCCGATCATTAGGTTTAAACATTTTTCTCAAAAAAAATTTATCATGGAATATTTTCATTTTAGACTTATAGATTCTAGAGCTCTTATAAGCATCGTTTCTTAATTCCTCCAACTCGGTTAATTGATATTTTCAAAGCTTACCTGCTTCTCCTATGTCAAAATTAAAAGATTTGATTGCCCAATATGCTCGATGCTCGAGCTCTACAGGTAAGTGGCAAGGCTTTCCATAAACAAGCCGATAAGGTGACATACCTAAGGGAGTTTTAAAAGCTGTACGGTAGGCCCAAAGCGCATCAATTAGTCTCAACGACCAATCCTTGCGATCCGGGTTAACCATTTTTTTTTAGAATTTGTTTGATCTCCCTATTAGCAAGCTCTACTTGCCCACTAGTCTGAGGATGATAAGCAGTAGAAATTTTATGTAACACCCCGTATTTTCACATCAAAGCTTCAAAAGAACAGTTGCAAAAATGTGTACCTTGATCACTAATTATAGCACGTGGTGTACCAAATCGAGATAACACATTTTCTTTAAGAAATTTAAGTACCATTCTATTATCATTGATTCAGCAAGCGGCTGCCTCTACCCACTTAGATACATAGTCTATTGCCACAATGATATATAGGTATCCAAAAGAAGGAGGAAAGGGTCCCATAATATCGATGCCCCAACAATCAAAGATTTCAATTATTAAAATGGGGTTTAAGAGCATCATATTTCGCCGAGACACAGCTCCTAACTTTTGACACCTTTCACATGAGCGACAATAGGTGTTTGTATCCTTAAACAAGGTAGGCCAATAAAATCCACACTGCAAAATTTTTGCAGCGGTTTTTTTCATTGAAAAGTGGCCTCCACAAGCTAGGGAATGACAAAATTCTAAGACACGTGCAATCTCTTCATTAGGGATGCAACGCCTTAGAATTTGGTCCGGACAGTACTTGAAAAGATAGGGGTTATCCCAATAAAAATTACGTACCTCATATAAAAATTTCCTTTTGTCTTGAGCGCTCCAATCCACAGGTATCTCACCTGTAACCAAGTAATTCACAATGTGAGCAAACCATGGTAAGGCAGTAACAGCAAGTAAATGCTCATCGGGAAAGTCATCTTTGATCGGCATGTTATCAGACGTGTCCTTAAATGTGAGCCTTGAAAGATGGTCAACTACTACATTCTCTACTCCTTTCTTGACTTTGATGGTGATGTCGAATTCTTGTAGGAGTAGGATCCATCGGATTAGGCGTGCCTTAGCATCCTTCTTTGTAAGAAGGTACTTAAGGGCTGCATGATCTGTAAAAATAAGGATAGGAGAGCCAATTAAATATGCACGAAATTTATTCAAAGCAAATACTACAGCTAGTAATTATTTTTCAGTTGTGGAGTAATTCATTTGAGCACTATTTAAAGTCTTACTAGCATAGTAAATTACAAATGGTTTTCCCTCTCTTCGCTGTCCAAGAACAGCACCTACAACGTAGTCACTAGCATCACAAACGATTTCAAAGGGTAAATTCCAATCAGGTAACTGCATTATAGGTGCTGAAGTAAGCTTGCCAATCAGCGTTTTAAAGGCCTCTTGACAAGCTGGAGTCCACTCAAATGGGGCATCTTTAACTAGGAGGGCACATAATGGTCTAGATATGTTGGAAAAATTTTGTATAAACCTCCTATAAAAGCCAGCATGACCAAGGAAAGATCTCACATCCTTTATTGTCTTAGGTGTAGGCAATTTAGAGATTAATTCAATCTTAGATTAATCAACCTCTATTCCTTTAGAAGAGATAATATGCCCTAAGACAATACCGGATGGGACCATGAAATGACATTTTTCCCAGTTTAAAACCAATTCTTTTTCCTCACATCGAATTAATACTCTTTCCAAATTCATTAAGCATGTATCAAATGAAGATCCAAAAACAGTCAGGTCATCCATAAAAACCTCCATGCAATTTTCAACCATGTCACTAAAAATACTCATCATGCAACGTTGAAAAGTGGCAGGGGCATTACATAATCCAAATGGCATTCTACGAAAAGCATAAGTGCCAAAGGGACAAGTAAAAGTGGTTTTATCTTGGTCTTCTAATGCAATTTCTATCTGATAATAGCCAGAATAACCATCTAAGAAACAGTAAAAAGGGTGACCAGCTATATGCTCAAGAATTTGATCAATAAAAGGGAGTGGGAAATGGTCTTTCCGGGTGGCAGCATTTAATTTTCTGTAATCAATGCACATACGCCACCCGGTCACAAGTTTGGTAGGGACTAACTCTCCTAGGTCATTCATTACCATAGTGACTCCGGACTTTTTTGGAACGACTTGTGTAGGACTTACCCATTTACTATCAACTATAGGATATATAATACCCGCATCTAATAGTTTCAGCACTCCATTTTTCACTACTTCTTTCATAGTGGGGTTAAGTCTGCGTTGAGGGTCTCTACGAGGACTGGTTCCTTCATCCAAATTTATTTTATGGGAGCAGATCAGGGGACTAATTCCCTTTAAATCAGCCATGCTCCATCCTAAGGCTGATTTATGTGCAATTAAGGTCTGAATCAGTTTCTCATGTTGGGTCTCAGATAATTCAAATGAAATAATAACAGGAAAGGTATCACATGGACCGAGAAATGCATGCTTTAAACCCTTAGGTAGTGGCTTCAAGTCGACTTTAGGTGCTGCCACACTTGAGGGGGTTTGTTTTTCACTTCTTTCAGGCAACTCTTCGAACCTTGGTTGCCATGGGCGGGTGTCATAATCCTGAGATTTGTCAAAAACAGCACAAATATCGATTACATCAGTTTTCTAATCAAATAAATCAATCTCAGAATTAATAAAAAAATTCTTAAAAGGATCAAAATCATGAGCCATGGAAACTCCCTCATTGATGAGTGACTCGAGCATATATAACTGGTGATTTTCATCCTCATCTTCGGGCTGTTTTGCAACATTGAAAATGTTCACTTCTAAGGTCATGTTTCCAAAAGACAGCTTCATGAGTCCATTCCTTCAATTAATCAGAGCATTTGCAATAGCAAGGAAATGTCTACCCAAAATCAAAGGAATTTTCAAGTTAGTGTCAACAGCAGAAGTTGCGTCAAGGATTAGGAAATCAACAGGATAATAAAATTTGTCAATCTGAATCAACACATCCTCTACCACACCTTGGGGTACTTTGACTGAACGGTCAGCCAACTGTAACACCACACTGGTTGGTTTGATTTCCCCTAAACCTAGCTGTACATAAATGGAAAATGGCATCAGGTTCACACTAGCTCCTAGATCTAGTAAGGCTTGTCCAACCTCATGATTTCCAATACTGCAAGCAATGGTAGGATAGCCTGGATCCTTGTATTTTGGGGGAATTATTTCCTCAATTAAAGCACTAACTTGCTCAGTTAGGAATGCAGTTTTCTTGACATGGTGTCTCCTCTTAATTGTGCATAAATTCTTGAGAACTTTTGCATAGGTAGGCACTTGTTTAATCACATAAAAAAGAGGAAGATTGAGTTTCACTTGCCTTAAGTTCTCAAGGATTTCATTGTTTAAGTCCAGATTTTTCTTGTTTGACTTTAAGGCTTGAGGGTATGGTGCCTTAACAGGACTTTTGGTCACTTCAGGGTCTTTGGTCAGTTCAGCATTACTACTAGTTTGACCCTTTTCCACATCCTCGAATACATTCATTGGTGGGATGTGTAGTAACTTACCACTTCGGGTCACAATGGCATTTACATCTTTCAGGTTTTCTTGTGCCATATGTTGACCGTGAGGTATGGACTGAGTTTGGGAAGGGAACTTGCCTCGCTCAGTCATACTTGAGGAGCTAATTAACTTAGACACTTGGTTCCTAGTTTCTCTATTCTCTTCCATCACTTGTGTAAATAATGCCTCAAACCTTTGGTTTGTCTTACCTTGTGCCTCTATAAAGGCCTGTAAGGTGTCTTCTAGCGAGTTCCTAGAGGATGAGGGTGCATGATAAGGTGCAGGGGATAATCTAGGGGGCTGCACATGTTGGTTTTCAGATTTCCAGCTGAAGTTGGGGTGATTCCGCCACCCCGGGTTATAAGTGTTAGAGAAAGGTGCAAGAGGCTTCTTGTACATGCCTAAGGCATTACATTGTTCCTCATACAGCCCTCTTATATCAGCAAATGTGGGGCATTCTTGGAGGAGGTGATCTACCCCGCCACACACAAAACACGGCTCTAAAGACTCGGCATGATTAGCCACATGTGTTTGCTTTGAGCCCTTCGTTTTCAATGCCTCTAACTCCCTAGTGAGCATTTCAACCTTAGCTTTCAGGTTGTCTTCTTCCCTAAGATGGTATATCCCTCCACCACTGGGATTTCCTATATGTCGTGACCTATTCGTGCTTTCAGTAGCACTAGGTCCAATCCATGTATGAGCTTTCTCAGCAAGCTCATTGAGGTATTCAATAGCCTCATCGGGGTCTTTTTTCAGAAATTCTCCATTGCACATCATCTCTACAAATTGGTGTTCTCTATAAGTAAGACCCTCATAGAAATAGCTCGCTAAACGCCAATTTTCATACCCATGGTGTGGGCACATGCTCAACAGCTCTTTAAATTTCTCCCAAGACTGATATAAAGTCTCGTTTTCCTTTTGTGCAAAGGTGGAGATTTGTCTTTTCAACGCATTAGTCTTATGTTGGGGGAAGTACTTGTTAAAGAAGGCCCGAGTTATCTCAGTCCATGACCCAATAGATCATGGTCTAAGTGAGTATAGCCAACTCTTAGCTCTATCCTTCAAAGAAAAAGGAAAGAACTTAAGTCGCACAATGTCAACAGTTGCACCTTGATCCTGGAAAGTTGCGACTATTTCCTCAAACTCCCTAATGTGCACATATGGGTTCTCATTTTCCATGCCATAAAATGTAGGGAGTAACTGTATCATCCCTGTCCTAAGATCTAATTAGGGAATGTTGGTTGGAAACATGATGCAAGATGGTGTGATTATGCGTGTAGGGTGGAGGTAATCCTCAAGGGTCCTAGTAGGTTGATCATCATGTTCACTCATTTCCTCAGGACTAGATGGATTATCAAACAAAGGGTTTAAAAAGGTTCCTTCTGTCTTTAACACAGGCCTACAGGCAAATCTACCCAAAATGTCCCTATATCTGGGCATGCAAGATCACAAAATATCAAATAAAATGTTGAAAGAAATTATTTACAATTCTTCTATTGTTATGTCAAAAGTTGACAAACTTCCTTGTACTTAAGCGTGTTTCCCCGGCAACGGCGCCAAAATTTGATTATGCCCAAAACATAATGCGGTAGTTGTAGTATAGTTTTGGGGTGTCGATTCCACAGGGAAACAAGTTAATTACAAAAGAAGGTGTAAACCTCAACACAAATGATAAAAGATTAAATAAATCTGAGTTTGCTTGAGAAAAAGGGTAATTGTGTGAATAGGTTTGAAAATATAATTAAGGATGACAAGGTTCTGGAAATCCTCCCTAGGCTCGTTGCTCTAATGCTAACTTAATTCAGTTGTTTTTATCTCGATTGCTAGTTTCACGTCCCAAACAGGCAATCGGCATATATTCAATTAAAGCATAATTATAAATCCTAATGTAATTGTTATGAATTATTCTCTACTTTTAAACACACATGACCCAACTTATAAATTATCAAAAGACGACGATATATCTAACGACAATACCGCAGCAATGGATAAATCTATAAAAGAGATCTACCGGACTCAATCACACCCAAACAGGTACACATAAGAAAAGCATGACTGAACTTATATGGAAAAGAAGCATGCAATCATCGAAGTTATAATAAATCTACTAATTAAATTAAATAATAAAACATAAAAATGTTTAACAAAAATAATATAAAACTACAACTGAACCGAATAAAGGAAAATAAGAACAACTACACCTAGGGATTCATCCTTTCGCCTTGCTTGGAGATTAGCTAGATATAGAGCTCATGCCTCATTGAGTTGCCTTCGGCCTCTCAACTATCATCCTCAGCTTGCCCTCCAAATTTTATACTTCGGATTCCTCTTAAAGGCCATCTAGATTTACTCCTAAAGGCCTTCTAGAGTCACTCTCTAATGATCTCAGAAGATGATCTTAGAAGAGCTCCGATTGGTTGATGATTTTAGCTGAGCAGAGTGGGTCTTTATATAGGCAAACTCCCGAAATGCTATGTGTTATCTAGCCGATGTGGGATATGTCCTAGTGCGCTCAATCGCAGCCAGAGTGTGATCGATTGTACATATGCTCGATCGCGGCTTGTGCACTCAATCGCATATACGCTACAGAGTGCCTTGCTCGATGTGGGATGTGCGCTCGATCGCACTGCTTGTGCGCTCGATCGCAATTCAGGCAGCAGCCCATCTTGTCCTTCCTGAAGCATGAGATCTTGGTCTTTTAAGCAACGATCGCTTCTCTTTCTAGCAACGATCGCTTCTCTTTCTCTTTTAAACTTAAAGTACCTGAAAATTACACTGAAATAAGTCAGTGGTCCAATAATATTACTTTAGAGTTATTAACATATAAAAGCACAATAAAGACCGAGATCAATCCTAAAATGCTAACAATTAACCACAGTTGAGAGGCATTTTATGACTCTCATCAAGTCTAGCCCAGCATAAAGCCTCTGATTGATAGTCATTGCACCAAGTGAAATGGATACCTTCAAACCCAAGATCCAACAGTGTATTATCATTAATAAACTCCTTAAAATCTTAAGCACCATGTAAGTCAATAGGAGCCCTGCTACACTTTTTATCCGAGCTTAATACCATGTTAAAGTCTCCACCTACGAACTACAAACTGTTTAAATAAGATCCAAAAGCTACTAATGAAGACCATAAGGAATGACAAGCTATGTAATGACTCTTAGCATAAACAAACGAGGCATTACAACTATCCGAGGAAGAAACCATGGAGATCTTCACAGAAATTGATTGATTGTTAATCTGAAGAGGCTCAACATGAATATTAGTATCCCACATAATCCAAATATGAGTATTACGAGGATTTCCATGAAAAAATTACGAAATTTAAATTTCTTAGCTAACTTAGGCAAATCAGCTCCCTCATGTTTAGGTTCAAGAACCATAACTAGAGAAGCATTATTTTCCTTTATCAACTTATGAAGTAAACCCAGTTTGTTTAGACTTCCCACACCTCTCAAATTCCATATGATTGTGCTTAACATTAATCAGAGGTGGAGGAGGGGATGAAAAGACTCTTGGATTTATGAGTCTTCTTTTTTTTATTGCCATGTTTCTTAATTTCAATTGATCCAGGGTTTATGGTAGATGATTCCGGAATACTTACAATGGATTAAATTTTTAGGACATGCTCACTAGGAGAAGTCTGACCCGAGTCAATGGATGCCTCTTCTGGAATTTCCATTAACACTGACCTATCATCATAAGGAACAAATTCAGCTTCGCTAGGCACATCTACAAAGCACTCTTTTAGAACTTCATCATTAGAGGTCTCAGCCTCGTGCACCATTTCCAAGACTAGCACATTACGCTGGGTGCGCTACGTCAGCATGGACTCTACAGGTTCTAACCCAATTCGTAAATGTAAACTTGATTAGCCCCAAATATCCACGGGAGCCCAAATACTCCCTAGAATTGCATCCAAGACTGGAATCGCACACTCAGATCCAAGCGCACAACTCTTAGAAGTGGCCTTAACACTATTAATTGGACCCAAATCCAACCCAATCATAGAAGTGCCCTAAGTATGAACATTAGATACAACCTTACTCTTAGAACCGAACTTCAAATAACGAGGCCCATCTTGCTCCCTAGTAGAGATAATTAAATTAGGCCCACATACCATAGTTTGTGAAACCATCTTAGATTGTTCCCATTCAACGTTAGAGGCTTGGGCTCCCAACTAAACTAAATTCCTAAACAGACTATCTCGAATACCAGGCTAAGAAAGATAAAGCCTAAGAGGTGACTCATGAAGGGTACTAGGCCCCAAGGACAAACCTGGACCTGAAATTTAGCTTGGGCCGCAAAAATATACCATGGTGGGGCAGAGTGATCTTGAGGAGCTACTGGACCACTTGAGCCATTAGAACCGTCAAAGGACATAACCTCTTTTGTCTTATTTTATTGAAGCTTAGAACCTTGGGACTAGGCTTTGAGACCCTATGTACCTGTGGTATGGGCTTATTTTTTAGACTCCGACCTCTTTACCGTTGGTGGCATAGCATCGAGAACCACTGCTCCTTCACTAATAGTCTTCCGACACTCCAAATCTATATGGCCCTGTAAACAATAATGGCTATAGAAAGCCAGATTTCCATAATAGATAATGTTCTGCCAATACTCATCATCACTACTAGAGCCTAACCAAATACGATTCGACCGAGACTAGGTAAGATCTAACTCAGTACAGATTCATGTATTACTAAGGCATTCCAGATTGAACGTACGATCGCCAATCTTAAGGAATTTGGAAAAATAAGAAGCAATACTGTTAAGTATCGACAGATAAAAATAAGATAAATGGAAACCTGGGAGATGAATCCATACGACAGCCATAGACGTCTCCTTCTTGGTCAAAAAAATCAGGCGTCCATTTAAATAGTCGATAAAAGGAATTCTCAACCTTTCGAGAATGGTACACCCAGGCAGCGATCACATCGTCATTGGACTCTAACTACACCAAGATATGGCGTTTGGCCAAAACTCTAACAACCAGATTCTTCTTTAAGTTTCGTCAAAAAACATGCTGAGAGAACATGTTAAAGGAAGTAAACCCGCATATAACTTCAAAACAATGGCATGATTGAAAGACGCAACAGCTTTGGAAAATTCTATAGGAGAAAGGGATAACGCCAACTCGCTATTCTTCTTATACATCTTCAAGGACAATGCTAGATCAGGTAATGGTTTCTTGAACGTGATCTAATGCTACACACCTGATCCAGTAGATCTAGGGGCAATAGAACCGAACATAGAGGTTGCAGGTAGAGCAGGTAGAGGTAAGGTGCCACTAGAAAGTGGAAACTGGCCACGCTGGCCGGCCATGATGGCCACCAGGTGATAGCTAGAGGAAGGAAAAGCTGAAAACAAAGTAGGATTTTTAAAGAGAAGAGAGAGCTTCTCTATGTAGAAACTTGATTAACTATATCCTTTTAATATTTATTTTCCAATGAGGTGATTAATCAACTATATCCTCTCAATCACTAATCACCTCATTGGAAAATAAATTCCACTTCTCAATTCAAGCATAAAACTGTATTTCCATTTTCTTTGCTTAGGTAAATATATAATAACAAAACAATAACATAAACCCTTTGGTTTATAGAGAAAAAATCATCTCAACTTGAAATCAAGAACACTAGTTCAAATTTAATACGAACAAAATTAAATTGAAAGCTCAAATTTCTCATTCACAAAATGATATCTTAAATAACTACTTAAAAATCCAAAAATTTATTATTAGTACTAATTAATGAAATTAATGAAAATTACCCTACCAACAATTTATAACATACTTAACCCAAAATTAATACCTAATAGCTTGTATCTATAATTACCTTATTTGGAATATAGATTTGTTTTTCTTTTTCAAATTCCTCTTGAAACATCAAACCCAAAGTGCGAAATATATATGCATATACATGGAGAAATTTTTTTGGTCAACATAGGGGAAGAAATTTACCTGGCTTTACTCTATGACTCGTGGGTGTGTTAATGGTAACTAATTGGTGGCCGAAAAGTGGCCAGAAACCCCTGAATTCATAGAGGACCCCAAATTCTAGAGAGAGAATTAAACATGAGAGAAAGCTAACAAATGGAGAGAAATAGGAAGAGAAAATGGAAGAGGAAGGAGATAGAGACTTACCCTTCCTAAATCGCTGTGTTGGCTACTAGAAAACGTCCAAAAAGTGACAAGATTTTAATGCTTTTGTAGAGAAAAAGTATATCGAAATATAACAAATCTCAATTTTAAGAGAGAGAGATACATGATTCTCAGACTAGGAAAGAAAATGAAGAAAGGGAATAACTTTTGGCTACGGCGAAGGAGTTGCTACTACTGGTGGTGACTGACACGACATGGCGAAATCTTGTAGAGGGACATAACACGGGGAAAGAGAAGAAAAGAGAAGTTTCAAGAGAAAAATGATGCACATGGTGTTTTCCTTCTTTCCTTTAAATCACTTTTTTAATAATGCTTTATGACTTAAATAAATATTCTTTAAGTCAAATTAAATGAAATACAAAGTGGCCTAGTGATTAAGCCTTGGTTTTCTCAATTAACTTTGCCCAAGTTTGAACCTTCATCATGAAATTTTTCTTTCTTCAATTATTATTATTTCTAGTTATATTTCTCTCCAAAGTTTGATGTGAGATATATGAAAAGACTAAAATTCCCCCAAAAAAATGTGGGTTTAATGTACTAGTAAGATAAACTAGGTGAATAACGGAGCAACTAATATATAATTTTGGTGATCTTCAGAATGAAAAATTAGAGTTAAGGAAATTTTTTTATATCTTTCTTATTTGATGAATAAATGGATAATCCGGTTTGATAAAGAGTATATATATTTATTTTAAATGAGTGATAAGTGGTAAATGAACAAGTTATTTGAGAAATGTGGGTTGATACTAAATTTATGATTTTATATACATATATTCCTTTTAAAATTCATTGTGAGTAAGTTTAGTTGTATAACATGGGAATTTTGTGAATGGGTAACTAGTTTTGAGGAGATGGAAAGAAATGGCAAAACTTGTTTTAAATTTGATATTTGATATTGAGAAATTCTTTTTCTAGGAAAATTATAAGGGTAATATGGAAATGAGTTATTTGATTCCTTTGGTAATTATGTTGTGGCCTAACAAGAGCTAATAGATTAAAGATAATAATGATGAATGTTAAAAGATTGAAAATAAATTGAAAATGGGAACAAAATAATTAGATTCCATCAAGAATTTATTTGACAAGAAGTTTAATATATTGTGGTATCAAGACCTTAATTGATTTAAACAATCAAGAATGAAGGATGATAAGTGATTTGAGAAATAAAGGTGTGATTATGACCAACCCATAGAAAATGGATGATGAATGAAAATACAGATTTAATTATAGTATTAATCTTGTGACAAATCATAGATTTCATGGTTCTTAGTAGGTTAAAAATTTGGAGTGAGCACTACTAATTGTATTTATTGGATTGTACTAAGAATTAAATAAGGTGATAAAAAAGAAAAAAATTTGGAAAGATGAATTAATCTATATTTGGAAACTTTTAAAAACGACTTGAGGCATTAAATATGGTTTTAAAGATTTGGAGTCAATGAAGTTATAACCCAACATATTATAGTTAGTGGATGAGGTAGGTCAATCTTAAGAACATAGAAAGTGAGATATGGTAACTTGATATTGTTTTAAATTGCAGACTTACTAGAGTTGTTTACTTGAGTTATTTAATGATTAATACGTGGTGACTAGATAGTAAGTAGGGTTTGTGAATTCTAAAAGTTGGTTTGGGTGACTTATATTAGACTGGCTTGGATAAAGGAGAAACCGAGAAGGTGAAGGCTACTTGAAATTGTGAGGCAAATATGAGGAATAATACCCTAAACTATTTATATATTCTAATTAGGAAAATTTCGAGGACAATATTATTAAGCGGGGAGAATTGTAGAACTCAATTTTATTAGAGCTTAATTAACTTGATTTTTTATGATAACAAAAGACTCTTGAAGTGTTTAACTTGTGTGTTCAATTTGCAAGAAAGTTTGATTCAACTGGGAGAATTTTCGGAAACCCAAATGACCAAAAAATGCAAGAATATGAAGAAAATTTGGGTACAGTTGACTGCCAAAGTTCTAGAAATTTCGAATAGTTAACTGCCTAATATGAAAGTCGACTATCAGCCCAAAAGTCTGAGTTTAATATAACAAATAGGTAAAAAGATGGGAAAATTGGTAAAACCTTCCGAGGGCTTATATATATGAGCGACCAACCTTAATATTTTATTTTCTACAGAGGGAGCTCTCCTTATCTCTATAGAATTTTAGAGAAAGAGAGAGATAGAAGTAGGTTTTTGAAAGAATAACTAATCAAGGTATTTCTCATCCAAAGTCTTGCAAATTTGATGCTTTTCATGATTCTTTCATTACATATAGTTAGATTTATGGGTTAAATTTGAACTTTGGAGCTTTGCTTGGTTTGATTTGGGTTGAAATTGAGTGAGTTTGAAGAAATTGAAGTTTATGTTGAATTTTGAATAAACCTTGATTAGATCTTAAGATTTAGATTATGGATAATGTACAAAAAAAAATAAAAATGAAGAAGTGTGGATCTAGTTAGGATTTTGTGTTAACTTCATGGATTTTGAAAATTCTAGCAATGAGTCACGATAGTATAGTCAACTGTCCCTTTAAAATTTGAATTAGTGAGGCTCTGAACCAGGGCACAGTCGACAGTGGTTTTCTTACAGTCGGTTGTGAAAAGTCTATAACTTCTTCATAGTCAACTATGGCTACTTAAATGATAAAATGTATTTAAATTTTGTAACACAATTAAAATAAAGAGATAGCATTTAAGTAAGTCATTTTGAATAATAAATTTTGATCCATTTAAAACTAAAAGTTAAGAGATAAAATATAAGAATACCTAACTAAGACATGAGCCTCAAAAGACTTTTAACATTTTTAACTTGTTTGAAAGATTTTTAACTCTTAAAGGGATTTTAAGTGCGTGTAGTGTGTGATAGTGTATTATGTATACGTGAATGTTCAAATATTGAAAAACTAAATGCTATGTGTATCTAGGTGTTAGTGGAGATAATACTAAAAGCAAGGAGGTAGCTTAAGCTAGCTTGTTGATCATGTGATAATGTGATTTCATATTACTCCTAGTACTCGAGAAGGAAATTAAAAATCTAAACTTGGATAATTGATGGACATAAAAATCGAAGTAGGTAAATATAATATAAAAGCTTCGATGGGATGAATGTTTAGCGTGTATATAAATATCATTATATATAAGATGAATCATATACATGTATCTAAAATGTTCAATGTATGTGTTAATTACGTTTTGATATGATGATAGTGGATGCATTAAGATTGGTATGATGTGGATGCATAGAAATTGTATTTTCCTTGTTGTGATGATTGTGTGTGCATTGAAGGAGCATAGAGTCTAAGAGCATGTAGGACCATGGGAGGGGAGTATAGTCCGAGAGTTGGTAGGACCTTCGGGTTCGAGATCTGTGATGAATTAACTGAATGTATTGTAGGGCCTTCTGGTCCGTGAGCTGAGTTGAGATGAACTGAATTTATTGTAAGATCTTCGGGTTTAAGAGCTAAGATGAGTTGAGTTAAGATAAGATACTTAATGAACTGGTGTGTGGGGAGACATCTCTGTTGTGATTATTGAGATGAGCTGGGATCAGCTGAGATGAGTTGAGATTGTTGAGATAAGTTGATATGAGAGTGGAACTTGTTTGCGTGCGTTAATATTTCGTAACTCTTGCCTTAATTTTTCACAGGCTCAATATTTTTTGTAACTTAAACTTCATATTTTATAACCTTGGTATCATTTTTGTAAACTAAAAAATACTATCAAATTTCATAACCAAGCCTTCACATTTCATTACTCGTGCTATATTTTTGTAACTTAAATATTTTTTGTATCTTAACCTTCATATTTCGTAACCTAAAAAATACTATCAAATTTTATAACTAGGCCTTCATATTTCAGAACCTAAATATTTTTCGTAACTTAACCTTCATATTGTGTAAATTAGGTTGCATTTTCGTAACCTAAAAATACTATATAAAATTTCATAACCAGTCCTTCATATTTTGTAACCCATGCCTTAATTTTCATAATCTAAATATTTTTTCGTAATTTAACCTTCATATTTAATTTATTATTTTTCGAAACCAAAAGAGATAAAACTTTCATAACCAAGCCTTCATATTTTGTAACTTGTGCCTTAATTTGCGTAACCCAAATATTTTTTGTAACTTAATATTTATATTTTCTAACTTATATATCATTTTTTTGTAACAAAAAAATTTTATAAAATTTTATAACCAGTCCATCATATTTTGTTACATGTTCCTCAGTTTTCGCAACTATAAAAATACTACCAATTTTCGTAATGTTGGTCTCATATTTTGTAACTTATACATTATTTTTTGTGACAAAAAATGATATTGAGTTTCATAAGTTATTAAAACAGGTTAATTTAAATTTAACTCTTTTTATTTAAGATAACTTGAGCGCCAATTGACAAATAGTGAATACTTTTCAATTCAAATTAAGTGCCTGATGTAGGGAATTTTCCCGGTCCAATGACATAGTGGTACCCTCCAAGAGCAAAAGGGTAATTTTGCAAGAAGGATAAGCGATAATCAGACAAGGACACATGGAAAAGGACATAATGATACTTTCACGCCAGAACCCTAATCCTACTACAGCACACCAGCCCATGGATAAGCTCAGCCTTATCTCCAAACAAGTCATAATCCTATGAGGATAACTCAAAATTTAAAGAAATTCTATCTCATCAGCAGATAAGATCTCATCAGGACTCTACCTCCCACACTATATAAGGGGGCTCTCACCACCATAAAGTACATACAACAAATACTCTCTAGTCACCAGCTTTCATATTTTTAAGCCCTATACTAACTTAGACATCAGAGAGTCTCCCCAAAGGCATAACCTCTTCGGTCCTCCGATGACACAACTCCTTCGGTCCTCCGAAAACTCCTTAAGGTTTCTAGTTTTTTGAGTGCGTAGGTTCTGCTTCTCGACCGTTCAATTTTTCGGTAGATTTTCAGCATCAATAGATTGACACCTACTGTGGGGCTTCTTCTAACAAGCCCAAAAGAATAAGAACCGATCTGTTACGATGCCGCCTAAGAACACTACCAAAAGCATCATTAGATCTGCCACTCGCAGCCAGTAAGTCGGCTCTAGTCTCCCTGTTATTCAAGAACATGCCAACGTTGACCAGAACCCCGATAATCTGTCTGATGGACAGACTCAAAAGGATCAACATTCCCAATCTAGCCAGCCTCTGGAAAACCCAGGTATTCAGGTCCCACCAGGGCAGGATGCCCAAACCACTCAAAATCGAAACGCTACGGTAACCTAGGAGTTCCTTGCAAAACTTACTCAGCTCGTAACCAATCTAGCTGAAAAACTTGGGGAACAAGCTTGTTCGCCACCCTAGCAAAGATCTCAACTAATAAGGCACAATGATCACCAAGCTCATAGTTAGTCCATAACTGGATCTACTCGAAATCCAAAAGCAAATTCCCAAGGCATCTCCACCGCTAAAAACCACACTAACCTAGATCGTAAACTTAAAGAGATGGATAGAAGAATAAGAGAAATATTCAAATAGCGAGGAAAAAATATCCTGGATGAACTTAGCTTCAAAGATCTTCCATTCACTCAAGACATTCTTAACATTCCTCTCCCCCAACATTTATGGATGCCTGTTGATGAGATCTATAAAATGCATCTCAACAATGCTTAATTGTTAGCATTTTAGGGTTGATCTCGGTGTTAATTGCACTTTTATACGTTAATAACTTAAAGTGATATTCTTGATCATTGACTTATTTCGGTGCATTTTCAAGTACTTTAAGTTCAAAAGAGATGGAAAAGCTATCATTTCTTAAAGCACAATGACTCGATGAACACCGGAGTGAAGGTTCACAAGCACTTGGAAAGGAGTTTCACTAAATTACCAAAATTGCCAAATTGAACTGTATTGATACAAGAAGAACCAGGAGATGAGCCATATATGCTTAGAAAGATCCAGAAGTCTATTTTCTGGAGAATTTTATGTCTCATAAAAATGATTCTTCTAGAGAAAGTTATGGCAGTTTTAGTAGACATAGGTCAGGCCTCCAGAACAGCACCAGCCTGTGCTGCGGCATCCCTCAGCCTGTATCGCAGCACCCAGGAGCCTCCACTCTTGCTGCACCAGCCTATGCTGCGGCATCCCTTAGCCCGTGCCGCAGCACCCAGGAGCCACCCAACTAAGCTAAAGGCAATGCCGCTGTACCCATAGAGGAGTGCCGCAGCGCGAACACGAAATTCCTTCTCCGAGTTTTAACCTAAGTAGGATTTTAATGATTTTTTTAAACCCTAAAACACCCTTGGACTTTGTGATTATAAATAGACCACTTAGGGTTTGAGAAGAGAGATTTTTTACACAATCTTGGATGGAATCAAAGGCTGGAAAACTCAAGGGAGGCTACCACACTCTCCCCCATGGCCAACTAATCTCTAAGCAAGGCGAAGGGATGAATCCCTAGGTGTAGTTGTTCTTATTGTCCTTTCTTAATTCAGTTGTAATTTGGATTTATTGCTAAACATTGTTTATGATTTATTCTTTGCTTAAACAAGAAGAATTAAGGTTCATGTGACAGCTGCACTGTATGCTCTTCTTATTTTAGATTTTCTTAACCCGGTGATTGCATGCTTCCTCTCCATATAAGTTTAGTCAAGCTCTTCTTATGTCAAGTTGTTTGGATGTGATTAAGTTTGATAGATTTATCTTTTAGATTTGTCCATTACTGCAATATTGTCATAGAGATATATTGTCGTTTCTTGATAAACCTATAGGATAGGTCGTGTGTGCTTGAATCGAAAGTAAAGAGTACTTCATAAGCAATTACATCAGGGTTTATATATGTGCTGTGATTGAATATTTGCCGATTGTTTGTTTGGAATGTGAAACTTACAATCGAGATAAAGACAACTGAATTGAGATTGGAATAAGGCAAAAAATCTAAGGAGGATTCCTGGAACCTTGTCTTCTCCATCATATTTTCAATCTATTTACACAATTTTCTTATATTACTTTACTATCAAAATTTAGATTCTCTCACTTGATCTTATCGTTCATGTTTAGGTTTACATCTTCTCTTGTAGTTAACTTGTTTCCTCGTGGAATCGACACTGCAAAGCTGTGCTACAACTACTGCATTACATTTTGGGCGTAATCACCTGTCATCAAGGTTTACAATGGCACGACTGATCCCATAGATCATCTTCAGCTTTATAAAACTACTATGATGCTGCATCGTCATCTAGATGCAGTATTATGTCAGGCCTTTCCTTTGACACTCGAGAAGGCCACCAGTACCTAGTATTCTCATCTCAAATCGGTGAGCATAGGATCCCTTAAGGATCTAAGTCGTGCATTCGCTGCACATTTCCTTAGCAGCAAAGGGCCTCAGAAGACGTTGGAGAGTTTTTTCAGTATTATACAACGAAGAGGAGAAAAGCTTCGAGAACACATCTCATGGTTTAAAACCACATCTTGGGAGATCCTAGATCTGAACCAATCAATCCAAACCCTCGCCTTAAAAAATGAGCTCAGGTCAAGCTCTTTCAGTTCTAAGCTCACTAGGTATCCCCCAGGAGATATGAATGAAATCCTCGCTCGGGCCAAAGAATATATGATTGCTAAAGATGATCAGGTGTTTTGAAAGGAAAGGGAGAAAGAAAGAGCCAAAGGGAAAAAGCAAACCACAGAACCAAGAAGAAATCTGCCAAATAAACCTTGACTAGAGAGTAACAATCGAATATGACCATCATACTCAACTGAACGCGCCTCGGTCTAGTATATTAATGAGCATCTAGAACTGTGATATTCTTCGTTGGCTTATGCTCGGTCTGTAGCATTTGTAAGCATATCACACAAAATAGTCAAAACTGAGCGAGTGATCTCTTTCACGGACGATGACTTAGAGGGGATACAGACACGTCATGAAGATGCAATGGTGATAACCCTTCTCATTGCAAATTATAACGTGGAGCGGATCCTGATCAAAAATAGCAGTTCGGCAGATATTATGTACTATGATGTTTCAAAAAGATGAAGCCAAGGGACAATCAGCTCAAGCTCGTGGCTTCCCTACTCTATAGCTTCTCAGAAAAACCCATATTCGCAAAAGGCAACATTGTTCTACATGTGAAAACGGGTTCGACACCTCGACAAACAATTGTGATGGAAACTTTTATCGTTATCAAACACTCATCTTACTATAACACAATGTTAGGAAGGCCAATATTAAACGAGACGAGAGTTGTGGTGTCGACCTATCATCTAAAGATGAAGTTCCCCATTGAGAATGGGATTGTAGATGTTCATGGAAATCAACAACTATCTCAGTCATGCTATCTTAACTCAATCAGGGGTCACCAAAAAGCTGAGGCCCTACCCGTAGAAGTCGAAGATGGCTCTACTGAGTGAGGGAGTGATGAGAAAACTATAGAAATAAGGCCAAACCTTCTCGCATAAGTGGAATAAAGCCAAGTTAGGAACCTTCAGAAAATTTTAGGTATTTGATTTTTCTTTCTTTACATAGAACATTGGCTAGTTATCAATAAAAATCATTATTTCGAGCTCATACTTTGCTAAGTTTCTTCCCCTCCACATAAGCCTTTTCAATCAATGCCGATGAGACAGTGTGAAGATCCTCTCTCTCCTCATAAGCCCTTTCAATTAAGGCAAATGAGAAAGTGTCGAAGTTCCTTATAAGCCCTTTTAATCAAAGCCAAGAAGAGAGTGTCGAAGTTCCTTATAAGCCATTTTAATCAAGGCCAATGAGAGAGTGTCGAAGTTCTTTATAAGCCCTTTAAATCAAGGCCAATGAGAAAGTGTTGAAGTTCCTTATAAGCCTTTTTAATTAAAGACCTCAGGCCTTTGACAAACAAATGTAAAAGATGATCTCCAAAACTTGCAAAATATCAGAAGAAGATAAGAAACAAGGGTCTACGCCTATACTAGTCATTAAAAGGCACTATCGGCCATCTCTTACACATAAACCTAAAAGCAAAACAACAAAAATGAAAAGGCAAGACACCTACTAGTCCTTTATCACACCCTCCTCATCATCCACAACATCCTGAGCACCGGCTCCCCCCTCACTCTCAGTCATCTAGGTACTAGCCTCCTTGTCATCCTCAATGTCTTCACTGGTATCAGTAACAGTAATGGCATCCTCTAACGGGATATAGATCATCGATAAGTCTAAGTCAGGATAATGCTTGGATGTTAAGGCCTTAGCATCCTTGAAGCTACGGAGGTAATAAACTCAACTCTTCTTGTAAGCAGTCTATCAAAAGTCTTGGAGCTCTTGAAAACCTTCATAGCTTCTTGTCTAGCAACCTTGAGCTCGATAGCCATACCTTTCGACTGTTGATACTCATTCACAGCTGTAATCTGAGCCTCAGCCATCTGTGTATTCAAGGATGCCATTTGAACCCTTAATAGTTCAACCTCTTCATCCGTTGTCTAGAGCGAAGACTATAGATCGACGGACGAAGCCTGATACTCTTCCATCCATCTATTAGTCTCAATCAAATATTGGGTCAACACTTATGAGACCACACTTGCTTGAAGTAGAATAATAGTCAAGTTAGAAAGCTGGAAAACATCACAGATAACCTAAAGAAAAATGTCAAACAACCAAGAACTTACCTTGGCTTGAAGCTCCTCCAATATGTGGGCTAGAACTTCAGGGGCCTCAGCACCTAAGTCGACTCGGTCTCGAGGTGGATATTGCTGAGCGACCTTAGGACTCCCCATCACCGAATCTTTTTTTTTATGAACCAATTCGAGAGATACGAATCATTGCCAAAAGGAGATCCGAGACCCAAAATCATACTACCCGGTGGAATAGAAGAAACATGAGGATCAGAAAAAGTCACTGAGGGAGGCTGAATCACTAACTTGACCCTTAGAATGAGCAGAACGACGCTTCCTCTTATCAAAATGACGACCGGTATTATTCTCATTAGTCTCTTTCTTCTTTGCCCATTTGGCTTCCCTCAAGATCTAAGAATGATTAGGGGCCATTTCTACAAAAAAAAAAAAAAAAACAAGCAAAGCATTAGAGTTCGAGCAAAAAGTACAAAACCAAATATGAAAAGCTAAAGAAGAACAACCTCATATAGACAAAGACTATGATTAGCCAAATTGTCATTGCTCTTAAGCTTAGAAGAATAGATAGCTTCTCCTATGATATTTCTAAGAGCCAACGCCTCTAACCAACAAAGATCCGAGTCGTGATTGTTTTTCAAAAGGGTCACATCCTAAGACCGAGGAATCCCTATCACTCTGAATAAAGAAGAAACTGTTCTTCCATTCTTTAACAGAGGTTAGAATTTTTCTTACTATCTTTTTCCCAGACCTTTTTTTGAAGTATACCTAACCATGCTCCAAATGGGCACTAAAGTTAAGCATATTCTTAAAACGATCAAGAGTGAGATAGACACCAACCCTATTATAAACATATACGAAACCTACCAACAGATGGAAAAATTTCGGCATCAATTGAGAAATGGCTATATTGTAATAATTAAGAACAAATTGAATGAAGAGGTGAAGAGGGAACCTAAGACTCGCCTTCAAAGTATCAACATACATGTAAACCTCATAAGGAGGGTACTCATGAAGGTCGTCGCACGCCCTCTCCCCTATACCAGTGTTTCTAAGATAATACTCACCTGAAATCCTATACAATTCTCGAAGGTTCTCTAATTCATCATCGTCTAACTCATTTGGTTCATCGTCAGCACAATACACAATATCCCTCGTTCCTTCAGCAATATCGTCCTAAACATCATTCAAGGCTTGCTTGACCATGGAGCTTTGAGGAGAGCTTTCCACCTCGTCCTCATCCTTGAGTTCTACCACTCTTCTCTCCACTTGAGAGAAAGCCGAGAAGCTACCCTTCCTAGACTCGGAAAAACTAGAATCTCTCCTAAGGAAGACATTGAAAGCAAAAGGAAGAAAAGACTCACCCAAGGAAGAAAAACCACAAAATACTGAGATAAAACTCCTTAGACAGAATCCTCCAAGAGGGGGGGTGAATTGGGTTTTTAAAAACTTTTTGCGGAATTAATAAAAGTTTATAAAAACTGATAAGCAACAAATAATAAATACAAGTAATGAGCTGTAAATAAAGAGTTTGAGGAAATAGGATGCAAACACAGTTATTGTGGTTCGGCAATATCGGATTCGTTCCGACCCTACGTCCACTCTCTTCAAGGAACTCCTTGAAGTAATCCACTAAGAAAACTGAGTCGCACAACTTAGCCGGGTGTTGCACAAACCGTACACAAGCAAATTACAGGAATTGCTTAAACCGAACAATCCCCTTCCTTTCGGAAGTTTCCCCTTCCTCTCGGAAGTAATCCCTTTACAAAGATGGTGTAAAGTAAAATGTAGAGAGACAGCAAATGAAGGCTTATTATAACAGAAATGTCTCTCTTTCAAAGTAAAGCTTGAAGAAATGGCTCAACAAGATTATTTCAAAGCTTTTTGTGTTTCAAGAGTATATAAACTTGATTATGTGAAATAAACTCTTTTTGAATATTTGCAGCTTCTTATTGAATGCTTAACTGAATAGGTTTATATAGTAATCAATTAATATGGCCGTTTAGGACTTTAATTTGAAAAAAAATTTACTTTAAAACGTTCAGATTTGGAGTCCAACGGTCATATTTTTGAACTACTAGTCGACTGGGTCGAGATACCAGTCGACTGGGTTCACTCGAAAAATACTTGTTTTCAGACCTTCTAGGTATCCAGTCGACTGGTATATATCATCCAGTCGACTGGGGACTTTCTGTCCATTTTACCAGTCGACTGGGTTAATTCATCCAGTCGACTAGAAACTTACTGGTCAAAGTACCAGTCGACTGGAAACTTACTGGTCAAAGTACCAGTCGACTGGGTTGTTTCATCCAGTCGACTGGGTACCTTCTGACCTATATACCAGTCGACTGGTATATATATCCAGTAGACTGGGTTGTCTTCCAACCTAGTTTTTCTTATGTTTTTCATTAAAAACATTTAAAAATAATTGTTTTAGAAAAACCTTTTGTGTTCGAGCCATTGAACAAGCTAATACAATGAATGAGTGAGACTTACATTGGTTCTAAACCTTAAGACCTATACTAGATCTTCAGTCTTCACTTGATACTTGATTTGGTTCGAGTTTTTGCACTTTGTTCCTTGGTTGAATGCGTTTGATCCTTAATACAACTTAGTTTAAACATGTTAGTTAAATAACAGTTGTGTTTTGCCATCATTAAAATACGGGCGAGGGTCAACAATCTCCCCCTTTTTGATGATGACAAAACTGATAATGTAAAAACAGTTTTAAAAGCTAAGTGATAGGATTTTTTAAAAAATTTGGACAGAGTCTCCTCTGTTTTTCGAGTAAAACCACCCTGTAAACAAGCAAACACAGTTTATATTTCTTTCAACCAATCCAGAATCAAACTCAACCAATCAATAAACATTTTTACAAAGTTATGGAGCAATGCTCCCCCTAAATCTATGCATTGGTTGTGTTTACTTAGATTTTCTCGTTTTTCTCATTTTTCTCCCCCGTTTTGACAGCAGCAACCAAATTGGGCATAATATAAAAAATAAGCTACTTAGTCAATACAATCAAATAGAGTATAAGAAAACAAAGTTGCACGCGAAGATTTGGCTTCATTCGAATTTCGGAAGCCTTCCCGGGAAGAACCGAAAGTTTTCAAGCGTATAAGCATTTTATAGCAGTTTTAGTGACCAAACAGAGTTTTAAAACAGTGCTAACATATCACAAATAGCATAAATGAATGCAAGAAATATGGCTAAAAGTAATATATCATCATAGAGAAAAAGTCAATACAATCAGGGCTTCACGGAGCCATAAGTAAGAAAAAAAATAGTACATGAGATGTCCGTGCTATGTGATAAGAATTGGAAAAACGCTAAGCACAAACAAAAGATAGAGACTCAAGGTGCGGGAGAGTCCGAGCTGTCACAAAGAAGTTCTCTAATCTCAGCTAGGGAACCCTCGGTGTGCTCTCGATTTAACTCGAAGTCGTCCCGTAGGTGGTCTATGGAGGAGCTCAGTCTCTGGTAATCAGACTGCATGGACTGAAAACCGGACTCCATCGTCATCTAAAGGCTCGTGATAGCTCGTAGGATGTCGTCGTAACCAGTCTGACCAGTACTCGAGTCACTAATGGGAGGTGCTCGGGTATCCGTCTCCATCTCAGCAGCTGTATCAGCATCCTCATCACTGTCGCTCGCATCCTCTCGTATCCTTAGGCGCTTTTCGACCTTCGAATAGAGGAACCCTTCACGAACAGTACATCCCATCTTCTTCAGAGATGAAATGTTGATGATGTCCATCAATCTGATATCCTGAGCCTCGGAGGCAGGCAAAGGTACCCGGAAGTGCTGGAGGATGAGCGTAATGAGCATCCCATAAGGAAGACACCTGGAGTCGTTTGCTTCGCTGTTTATCATGTTGGTGAGCAGCAGAGGATATATATTGAAGTGGTGCCCAGATTTTAGGCACCAAATCAATACCGTATCTATTTTAGATAGATACCCTCGACTCCCGAGTCTCGGGTGGATGGTTCAACTGACAATCAACTGAAACATCTTTGAGTCGAGGGGCAAGTCACTACATGTATGAAATGTAGTGGGTCTGTACACATAGTTAGGGTCGCCCCTGACTATCCGACAGGCCTCCTCAACTTCAAAGTTGTCTGGCCATCCATCCAGACTCCATTGAACCCCCCTTATAGGGATTCTCAGAATGCTCATCAAGAGGTCAGTGTTGACCTCAAACTCCACACCGCTAACTCTGGTTCTGAATCTCAGAGCCAGAGGACTGGGTTTCACCAAGTTCGCATAGAACTGGTGAATCCGTCACGGGTAATATTTTTCATGAATTCTGACCAGTGGGGTCAGATTTATTGCCTCAAAGGTTGGTAGAATATCGAAATTACCATGGCGAATAGAGTCGAAATCAACGACTCTACTCGTCATGATTTTCTTGTGACAGATTATAGAATTATACCTCGTATGAGCCACTGGGCTGTAAAACAGAGTCTGCTCCAACTCTGTTCTGGGCTCCTTGCTGGATGAGCCCGCTGCTCCCTTCCCTTTCGACTCCGAAGCTGAAGGTTTTGAAGACTTTGGCTTTTTAGGCGCATTAGGTCCACTTGTTGTGAGTTTTATACGGATTTTGTTACTCATTTTGGAGAAATCTGGAGTTTTTGGAAAAAGTGATTTTGGTAAAAATGAGAGATTTTAACCGTAGAAAGTTAAAAATCTCTTTAGGAATGAGTAGATCGGTGTGTTTAGAAGGGATTTGGATGGTTTTTGGATCAAAAGGATGAATTTTTCTAGAGAGAGAAAGCTTGGGCTCTTTGAAAATGGCGTAAAAATGGCGAAAATGAACAGTCCCTTTTATAGAATCGCGATACCAGTCGACTGGGGTCGATATACCAGTTGGCTGGGTCCCTTAGAAAAGATGAACAGTTTCTTTACCAGTTGACTGGGTAAACGTACCAGTCTACTGGATAAACTGGTAGTGAGTTACCAGTCGACTGGCCTATCTTTACCAATCGACTGAAGGACAAGATTTTTTCAAAAAATTGGCTCCAAACAGGATTTGATCTTATAGACGACTAGAGAAGACTTACCAGTCGTCTGGAATATTTGGCAGAGAATTACCAGTCGACTGGGTCAAAATTACTAGTCGACTGGAAGATCAGGCAGAGACTTACCAGTCGACTGGGTCACATGTACCAGTCGACTGGACCCTTAGTAAAATTTCCAGTCTTGAATTTTTTGCACGATTTTGTTTATCTATGACATTTTTGAGTGAGGAAAATAATTAAACAATGATTAATATTCTTTCACTCAATGTCAAACATGCAAATGATGAAATGAGATGCAATCAAACATTCAGTTTATCAGAATCAAGCAATCCCATCAACATTCTAATATTACAAAAACTAGTTTCACTTAAGAGTTTTGTAAGAATATCAGCTATTTGATCTTCTGAAGGAATGAATTCTAATCTTATATCACCTTTTTGAGCATGGTCTCTTAGGAAATGATGTCTAATCTCTATATGCTTGGTTCTAGAGTGCTGAATAGGATTTTTGGTTAGGTTGATGGCACTAGTGTTATCACAAAATATAGGAATATTTTTGAGACTCATGTCATAGTCTTCTAGTTGTTGTTTCATCCATAATACTTGGGCACAACAACTGCCAGCTGCTACATATTCCGCCTCAGCGGTTGATAGTGCAACGGAATTCTATTTCTTGGAGAACCAAGAAGTTAACATAGCACCTAAGAATTGGCATGTTCCACTTGTGCTTTTTCTATCTAACCTACATCCAGCAAAATCAGCATCCGAATATCCTACTAGCTCAAAAGATGATTCTCTAGAGTACTATAATCCTATGGTCTGGGTCCCTTGTAGATATCTAAGGATTCTTTTTACTGCAACTACATGTGATTCCTTAGGATTAGACTGAAATTTAGCACACATGCATACACTGAACATTATATCAGGTCTACTTGCAGTTAAATAAAGTAAAGCACCTATCATGCTTCTATAATATTTAGAATCTACAGTTTTACCTCCTTCATCAAGATCAAGTTTAGTAGTTGTGCTCATAGGTGTTCCAATTGGCTTTGAGTTTTCCATCCCGAACCTCTTTAGTAGATCTTTGATGTACTTTTGTTGATTGATGAAGATACCTCCTTTTAGTTGCTTGATTTGCAGTCCAAGGAAGTAGGTAAGTTCTCCCATCATGCTCATTTCAAATTCACCTTGCATGCACTTTGCAAACTCTTGACACATAGATTCATTAGTAGCACCAAATATAATATCATCAACATATATTTGAACTATCAAAGTTTCATTTTTATGAGTTTTTGTGAAGAGAGTTGTGTCTATTCTACCTCTTACAAAATCATTGTCAATCAAAAATTTACTTAATCTTTCATACCATGCTCTTGGAGCTTACTTCAACCCATATAGAGCTTTAGAAAGCTTATAGACATGATTTGGAAGACTAGGATTTTCAAATCAAAGAGGTTGTTCAACATAAACCTCTTCTTCTATAAAGCCATTTAAAAAGGCACTTTTCACATCCATTTGAAATAGCTTGAATTTATTAAAGCATGCAAAGGCTAATAACATTTGAATAGCTTTTAATCTAGCTACGGGAGCATAGGTTTCATCAAAATCTATTCCTTCCTCTTGGTTACAACCCTTAGCAACTAATCTAGCCTTATTTCTAGTTACTATACCATTTTTATCCATTTTATTTCTATATACCCATTTAGTTCCAATAATTGAATGATCTTTAGGTCTTCGAACTAGTTTCCAAACATTGATTCTCTCAAATTGATTTATCTCTTCCTACATTGCAATTATCCAATCATTATCTTTTTCAGCTTCTATAAATGTCTTAGGTTCTACTTGAGACAAATAAGCTACAAAATTGCAAAATTTTCTAATGGAAGAGCAAGTTCTTACCCCTTGTGAAGGATCACCAATTACTTGAGCAATTGGATGATGATTTACATACCTCCAATCTTTGGGTAGCTTTTCCTCTTGTTGACTTGAGGATGGTTGGTCCAAATTGGGAGTTGCCATCCCTTCATTTATTTGAGGAGAACTCACTTTTGGGTAAAAAATGGGAGAAGGAGTTTCCATTCTTGGAATAAAATCTCCATCATCTTTAAAGGAAACTTCTCCACTACTCATTGGGTTAGATTCATCGATAGTTACATGCACAGATTCTTCTACTACTAGAATTCTCTTATTGAAAACTCTATAAGCCTTACTAGTAGTTGAATATCCTAAAAATATCCCTTCATCAGTCTTGGAATCAAATTTACCCAAGTTATTTTTATTGTTATTTAAGATGAAGCACTTACTATCAAAAGCACGAAAATAGGAAATATTGGGCTTTCTCCCTTTCCATAGTTCATATGGAGTTTTATCAAACAAAGGCCTTATCAAAATTCTATTTAAAATATAGCAAGAAGTATTCACGGCTTCAGCCCAAAAATATTTTGGTAAATTATTTTCACAAAGCATTGTTCTTAAAAATTCTTCTAGAACTCTATTTTTCCTCTCAACAACTCCATTTTGTTGAGGAGTTCTAGGAGCTGAAAAGTTGTGATGAATTCCATTTTCATCACAAAATTTTGAAAAGCTTTGATTTTCAAATTCTTTGCCATGATCACTTCTTATGCTTGAAATACAAATTCTTTTTTCATTTTGTACCTTTTTGCAAAACTTTTCAAATCTTTTGAAAGTTTCATCCTTATAAGCAATAAAAATAACAAAGGTATATCTTGAATAGTCATCAACAATAACAAGATCATATTGATGGCCAGCTAGACTAATGGTACTAATTAGACCAAATAAGTCCATAGGCAAAAGTTCCAAAGGTCTAGTAATTGAGACTACATTTTTTGCTTTAAAAGAGATCCTAGTTTGTTTTCCCATTTGATAAGCATTGCAAATTTTGTCTTTTTCAAAATTGATTTTAGGAGACTAAATCTTTTCTTGAAACAATTTTTAGCAAATTCATGTTTACATGACCAAGTCTTCTATGCCATAGCCATGGATTTTCACTAAAAGTAGGAAAACATTTTTCATTATCAGAATGCAAGGATTTCAAATCAACTATATAGACATTTTCATGTCTATGGCCAATGAATTTGATCTTGTTGCTCTTGATGTCTACAACTAGACAATGAGAGGTCTCAAATGTGACTTTGTATCCTTTGTCACATAATTGACTAATGCTAAGTAAATTTGGCTTAAGGCCTTGTACTAGCAATACATTATCTAAGGTTGAGAAATCATTACCGACTTTTCCATGCCCGATGATCTTTATTTTAGTATTGTCTCCAATGGTCACAAGTCCACCATCTCTTAGAGTTAGCTCCTTGAATACGCTTTTATCACCGGTCATATGCTTCGAGCAACCGCTATCAAGGTACCAACAGTTACCTTTCTCCTTGGTGTGAAGGCAAATCTACATCACACAAGGATATACGATAGCACTTTTAAGTACCCAAAATTTCTTGGGTCCTTTGGGGTTAGTCCTTGAAAATACGGTTCCTTTTGGGACCCATACTTTCTTAACATGAGGTGCTCTATGAACAAGTTGATGATGCACAGTCCTAGCATTTATCGAGGGAGTGCTTTTAACAATGCTAGGAGCTTTTGAAATAGAAGCTCCATCTACACAAGAGGCTTTCATGAATAAGCTCTCTTTTGTTTTTTGTTTTCCCAATGGAGAATATCCTACACCAGATTTTCCTCCACTTAATCTTTGGGAAGAAAGCACTTCATCAAGTTTTTCTTTACCAAGCATAAGTCTAGATATAGTGCTGTTTAATTCAGAAATTTTATTTTTCAAATTCTCATTTTCATCTTTAAGAAAATCTTGAGACGAATCATACAGTAAGGATGATAATTTTTCTTTTTCTTCTCTAAGAATTATCATTTCTTTAGAAAGAGATGATACTTCTTTCTTAAGAACAGAATTTCTATAATCAAATTTCTTTAATTCTTCATGCATTTCATTTATGACTTCTAGCAATTCTTCACTACTAGTAACAATATTATTTTTTGAAGAGGGAGAAGATGTTACCTCACTTTAATCATCGATTGCCATCAAACAAAGATTGGCAATTTCCTCGTATCCAATTTCTTTGTCTGATGACTCATCTTCTTCGTCATCGCTCCAGGTAGTTGCTACCATAGCTTTCTTCTTGAAGCCCTTGTATAGTTTGTTTGAAACTGGACAGTCAGCTTTTATATGTCCTGGCTTCTTGCAGCCATAGCACATAAGTGGTTCTCTTTTTGAGGTGGGATCCTTTGAGTAAGGTTTCTTGCTTTTCTTCAAGAACCTATGGAATCGTCTGGTGATTAAAGCCATTTCACCATTCTCTTCACTGCTCTCTGCTTCTTGTTCTAATTCCTTTTCTTTGTTGCTCGTAAAAGCTTTGAGAGCAATTTGCTTTTTCTTCTTCTCATCATCATTGATGATGGGAGTCATTTCTTCCATCTCGTATGTCAATAATGACCCAAGCAGCGTCTCAACATCAAGCTTGTCAAGATTTTTGGCCTCCTGAATGGCTATCCTCTTTGGTTTCCATTCTGGTGGCAGAGATCTTAAGATTTTTCTGGTTAGTTCAACTTCCTCAATATTCTTGCTAAGCAATTTTAAACCATTTATAATAGTGGTGAATCGTGAGTGCATTTCAGAAATGGTTTCGTTAGGAGACATCTTAAAAGATTCATACTCAGAAATTAGCATGTAAATTTTGGACTTTTTTACTTCACTTGTTCCTTCATATGTGACTTGTAATTTGTCCCATATTTCTTTAGCAGAAACGCATGCAGATATTTTGTTATATTCAGAAATATCTAATGCACAATATAGCATGCTTGTTGCTCTGCTATTGAGAGACATCGTTCTACAATCCTCGTCAATAAACTCAGTTTTGAGTTTAGGCATTGTATGAAGAGTCTCTCCAATAACTATTTCTTTTGAAAGAATTTTAGGTCCTTCCTCTATAATTCTCCATAGATTGTAATCTTGTCATTCGACGAAGATTTTCATTCTATTTTTCCAATAGCTATAATTTGAGCCATTGAACAATGGTGGTCTAGTATAAGAGTGTCCCTCAAAGTAGCTATTTGCTGCCACTGGATCAACTCTAGGATTTTAAGCCTAATAAAGAGAACGAGACTCTGATTCCAATTGTAGCTCGAGGTTTCAACCCAAGAGGGGGGGTGAATTGGGTTTTTAAAAACTTTTTGTGGAATTAATACAAGTTTATAAAAACTGATAAGCAACAAATAATAAATACAAGTAATGAGCTGTAAATAAAGAGTTTAAGGAAAGAGGATGCAAACACAGTTATAGTGGTTCGGAAATATCAAATTCGTTCCGACCCTACATCCACTCTCTTCAAGGAACTCCTTGAAGTAATCCACTAAGAAAACTTAGTCGCATAACTTAGCCGGGTGTTGCACAAACCGTACACAAGCAAATTACAGGAATTGCTTAAACCGAACAATCCCCTTCCTTTCGGAAGTTTCCCCTTCCTTTCGGAAGTTTCCCCTTCCTCTCGGAAGTAATCCCTTTACAAAGATGGTGTAAAGTAAAATGTAGAGAGACAGCAAATGAAGGCTTATTACAACAGAAATGTCTCTCTTTCAAAGTAAAGCTTGAAGAAATGGCTCAACAAGATTATTTCAAAGCTTTTTGTGTTTCAAGAGTATATAAACTTGATTATGTGAAATCAACTCTTTTTGAATATTTGCAGCTTCTTATTGAATGCTTAACTGAATGGGTTTATATAGCAATCAATTAATATGGCCGTTTAGGACTTTAATTTGAAAAAAAATTTACTTTAAAACATTCAGATTTGGAGTCAAACGGTCATATTTTTGAACTACCAGTCGACTGGGTCGAGATACCAGTCGACTGGGTTCACTCGAAAAATACTCGTTTTCAGACCTTCTAGGTATCCAGTCGACTGGTATATATCATCCAGTCGACTGGGGACTTTCTATCCATTTTACCAGTCGACTGGGTTAATTCATCCAGTTGACTGGAAACTTACTGGTCAAAGTACCAGTCGACTGGAAACTTTCATCCAGTCGACTGGGTACCTTTTGACCTATATACCAGTCGACTGGTATATGTACCCAGTCGACTGGGTTGTCTTCCAACCCAGTTTTTCTTATGTTTTTCATTAAAAACATTTAAAAATAATGGGTTTAGAAAAACCTTTTGTATTTGAGCCATTGAACAAGCTAATACAATGTGTGAGTGAGACATACATTGGTTCTAAACCTTAAGACCTATACTAGATCTTCAGTCTTCACTTGATACTTGATTTGGTTCGAGTTTTTGCACTTTGTTCCTTGGTTGAATGTGTTTGATCCTTAATATAACTTAGTTTAAACATGTTAGTTAAATAACAGTTGTGTTTTGCCATCATTAAAATACGGGCGAGGGTCAACACAAACCATAGCCCAACTATGGCCAATGTGTGCATACCAAGGGTGGTGGAGAGCCCGACACCATATCCCTCCTAAAAAGTCTTAAGTCATTCTGAGCATTATCGATAGGAAACATACCTTATACTTGAGTAATTAAAATCCTTTAATAAATAGAATTTATGCAATCTGCCAAATCTAAACATACCATATCACTGCACACAACTTCAATATACTCCCAAAAATTCCCATTAATTTTCGGAGCATAAATGACACATTTATGAAAATGCTACTATGCCACTCTAGTACACTACATACACACATCTACTGCACAACTTCCCCACAACCAGGTCACACTTACTACACATAACTCATATAGATTACCACACAGCTCACTCAAAGGCTAATTCACGGGTAACAACCATGCCAATGGTGCGTACCACGACATTTTACCCCACTTCATTCTGTCATTGTCCTCATCGACGAGCAACATAAGAACTAGAGCTAAGCTTCTGCATAAAGCTTTGTGACATCTTCTTATTATACATTGGAGCCCAACATGTGCCAATCTATAGACTCAAGAGTCTGTTTCCCATCTCCATGAACTTGATCGAAGATGTACACTCGCACTTCAGCTTTTACTTCACTCAAGCTCGAATTTGCCCATTTTCCTCAAGAGCACACAAGCTCAATTCAAAGCTCCACACTATACTTTACAAAAGCCAATTGAAACACTGCACTGATGACCCAATGATGATGCTACATTATACCTCAAAACTGAAACTCAACTCTCAATGGGGTGTGTGGTTTTCTTCGCCACACCACAAGGTAACCTTTAAATTTCCTCAAGTGAAATGGCATGCCCCTCAACACTCTTATCCCTTTGATTAAATCCTATGAGCTAGGCATTTATACCAATCACACTCTTATGGAACCATTTCTCTTGAGTGTGCCCTTGTGAGCAAGGCCCTCAAGCCTACCAAACTCATAATCCCTCCCTCCGAAACTTGAGATGTTTTATGCGTGCACTCACTAAGATAAATTATCGGGCTCTAACCGTGGGGCTTACCCCAACTTGGGCTCCACTGAGCCATTACCAAAATCTAACTCTAGATGAACTTACTCAAGTTTCCAAATAAGGTAACTCCAGAACTCAAACTCCGCTACACGAATGCCTACTCTTAGGTAACACAAAGACGCGGGCAAGGATTCACCCCTCTAGTTGTGGCTCGCTAGCCAACCACCCACTAGTGGCACCCATACTCTTGCCTGAACAAACTCAAGATGCCTCAAAACTCGAGAACTCAAGATGACTCGACTCCTAAGATCACTCTCTCAAGACCCCTGTTCAGGTTTGAGGGGCACTCCCTCACTTAAACACTCAACACAAGGCCTATACCACTAGGTAAGAATGATTCTTTTCCTTCAAAGGACCCTCACACGAAACTCAAATCCAAAGGTTTCATTCCTTGACACTATAGGTTCCTCCTACTAGCTCACTTAACGATAACCCTTTGCTAAGAGAATTCATTTCCCCTCTCAAGATGGCAATTTTTCTCTTCAAAAGGAAGCCACCAAACTGCATACCTCAACACTTCGATCAATCCTAGGCCTTCGATGCCTTATAAAGCACTACTTTAACCCAAAATCAAAATAACCAAACGAACACCCTTAGCTAAAGTCTTCAAAACTTGACATTGAACTAGATTCAAACTCCAATCTCAACCGAATCAAGTATCACACCTCGTGATACCGCGCAAACACACAGCTGAATTGCTCACTATCCAATGCTCAGGTGCAAGTCTACCCTCTTGGATAAACACACCGACCCATGCTCAGAAGCTCACTCATGAAACACACCCACATATATTCCACAAGGTTATTCTATCCTAAGCTAGTGGCAACATGTATGCCTATGCCTACGTTGGTCCACTAGTCAAGATCAAAGCACTGACCTTCACGTACAAGTCCACCCTCTTGAAAAAACACAGAAGCCTATGCTCGAAAGCACCCACATCAAACACACCTATGTATATTCCACAATGTTGTACTCTCTTAGGCTAGTAACAAAATGCACGCCTTATGCATAAATTGGTCAACAAGTTGAGATCACAACACCAAGCCATAGTTCAAACTCGCGACAAGATCATAACTTACCACCTTTCAACTGTGATCTTGCAAACTCATGCACACCGTAAAGACAATAATTGATACTTCCATCTTGCTCAAAAAGATTGAGATGCTCCCAAAATCACAACCAACTAACTGATTGAAGTCTTTGCTTACAACCAAGCCATTCTAATGAAGAGTAATTTTGCTCTGATACCTACTGTCATGGTCTACTAGATTTTCCCTAAATACAAAGGATCGTGCAGCACTAAAACTCCTCCAAGTCCTAGCCAACCTTTCTTCACCTTTAGTTTTTCGCGTCAAGAACTCACAAAACATCCTTCTTAGAGCCCCAAAACTAATCACACTTTCTCTAAAACTCAAACCATGATACTAAAGAGGCACACAAGCATCGAAGTCTCCACTTAAAGCTTGGCCCTCTTCCAAGCAACCATCTTGTGATGCCTCCGATGCACCACTGATGCGAAAGTCTTGAAGACCCAACATGTCGAATGCCAAGACCCACAAGATGCTTGACCTTTCCCTAGTGGTTATCACACTAGTTTTGAACCAATTACAACATCCAACTAACCCGAATAGCCACAAACATGAGCTAATGGTCATCATTAGCCCTCGTGCCTTTAGACCCGAATAAGGAACACTTAACCGATTAGGAGTACACGATTAAAGTCCCATTGGAACCTTAAAAAAACCTAGAAATGCCAAAAAAATTCATCTATATCAATTCCTAGCTCACTCACTACAATCATTCTTACCTGTTTGCCAACTGAAGACACACAATGCCGCCCCTCATTATGCTGGCCACTGATCCACTGCTTACTCATTGAAGCACAATCCCTCTTTCTTTATGCTAGACACATAGATAGTATTTCATCATCCTAACTGAGACCCATTCACCCACAAATCCGGCTGCACGTAACCAACTCTCAAGCCTGACTGCACGCACACTGCTTGCAAGCCCAACCGAAGATAGCCAATGAGTAACTCACCCACCGTAGTACACTACCTCCCATCATTGTGCTGCATACACTAATGATATCCCATAAAATAGCTAGGAGTTTGCACACATGCAGATATGACTGAACGTGCTCAGCCCACAACATAACCGATGATGTCCCCACAAGTGCCTCATTGCCACACGAGAAATGCATAATACTTCCACACATAGTGCCAAGATGAAATCTGATAGGCCATACAATAGCGAACATAGGGTAAAGCCTCAAGCACGAGAGATGAGTTCAATATAGTGCATAAGAGCCACCTATACTGTCTATGAAGCTCCTAGCTTGATGAAGGCTTGAGTTACCTTCTGGTGGCTCCAAACCCACACCCCAAGTTACTTTGAGAGGTTCACTTAGTGCCCACACATGACTCAAGCCATTTCTCAACTATAGCCCATGTGCACACACCAGGGGTAGTGGAGTGCCAGACACCATGTCCCTCCCCTAAAGAGGCTTAAGTCATTTTGAGCATTACCGGTAGGAAACACACCTTATACTTGAGTCATCATAATCTTTTAATAAATAGAATTTATGCAGTCTGCCAAATCTAGACATACAAAATACTATGTGCATATTCAAGATACTCCCAAAAAATTCCCATTAATTTTCAGAGCATATAAGAAATATTTACAAAAATGCTATTGTGCCACTCTAGCACACCGTTAGCACACATCTACTGCACAACTGCCCCATAACCAGACCATACTTGCTACACAAATCTCACATAAATCACCACATAACCCACTTAAAGGCCAACATATGAGTAGTAACCATGTCCAATGGTGCGAACCATGACACTGCACACATTCATTGTGCACACAACTCGCTACGCACACTACTCACCATGGACACCGCTCGTTGCGCACACTACTCACTTAGAGTCACAACACGCACCATTAGGCATGGTTGCTACCCGTGAGTTGGCTTTTGAGTGAGTTATGTGGTGATCTATATGAGTTATGTACAACAAGTGTGACCTAATTGTGGGGTAATTGTGCAGCATATGTGTGTTAACGGTGTGCTAGAGTGTCACAGTGGCATTTTCATAAATACGAGATTTATGCTCCAAAAATTATTAGGAATTTTTGGGTACTATCTTGAAGTTATGTGCGGTGATATGGTATGTTTAGATTTGGAAAATTACGTAAATTCTCTTTATTAAAGGATTATGATGGCTCAAGCATGAGGTATATTTCCTAGTGATAATGCTCAAAATGACTTAAGACCTTTTTTTTTTGAGGGGGGGGATATGGTGTCACACTCCACCATCCCTAGTATGCGCACATGGGTCATAGTTGGGCTATGGTTTGAGACATGTGTGTGCACTAAGTAAGCCTTCCAATGTAACTTAGGGTGCGCATTTGGGGCCACCAAAGGGTGACTCGAGCTTCAATGAAGCTCCAAGCTTTATGGAGAGTATAGGTGGCTCATCTACACTATATTATGCTCTTCTCCCATGCTTGAGGCTTTAACCTACCTTCACTATCATGTGGACTATTGGATACCATTTTGGCACTATGCATGCAAGTAGTGTGCGGTCTTCGTGTGGAAATGAGGCATCTGTGGGGACATCATCGGTTAAGTTATGGACTGAGTGCGTGCAACCATATCTGCGTGCGTGTAGACTCTCGTTTATGTTGTGGGCTATCGTCAGGGTGTTCAACATGTTGATGGAAGACATTGTGCATCAGTGGGTAAGTTGTGCATCGGTTATATTTGGTAAAGCTTGTAAGGGGTGTGCATGTAGCTAGACTTGAGAGTTGGTTGCGTGTAGTCAGATTTGTGGGGCGGTATGCTCTCGGTTAGTGATACAGCCGAAACATACACCCAATAGTAAAATGACACTTGGACAACCCTAGACCAACAACAAGATGACATGTGGACAACCCCAGACTAACAGTAAGATGACACATGGAGATCTCTGGACCAATAACAAGATGACATGTGGACAGCCCTGGGTCTAACAGCAAGATGACACGTGGACATTCCTACTTTTAATAGGGAGATGACATACAGACAAGCTATTGACGAACCCACTGCCATTCCTGGACACACCTGCGCAGGCTTACAAGCACAATTCCAAGGAACCTAATTCTCAAACACCCGTGTCCAGACCTACGAGCGTGATTCCAAGGATCATGATCCTCCTTAGGTACTTGGCCATACCCACTTATAGAGGAATGAGATCTCCAGGATTGCCCCATCCTTGGAACATGGGCAATCTCACCTCTAAAACACCATAAAAGGCCTAAGGTATGCAAATCCAAACACACATAATCACAACTACATTACTAAAAGCGCCAACATCCCCATCCCTCTAAAAACTTATACTAATAAGAGCATCGGAGCGTCCTCGGTGGTATCACCCCCTTTCTCTTCCGATGACTCTCTAGCTCATCCCACTTCCCTTGTGCATGCTCCCACTTGAAGAACCGGCCTCCAGCTCAGCAATGCGTTTTTGGCATCAACAGATTGACGCCGTCCGTGGGAACTCCACCATCTCTCGGTAATAGTAAAAATAAAGAAGTCTAAAGAACTTATTTGTTGCCATGCCACCTAGAAAACCATAAAGAATACTAGTAAGGGAGTGGTTGGGGCCAGCACCATACATACACAAGACAATACCCAAAACCAATGGTCCGGGTCAAGACCCCCTACCGTGTCTAAACGAAGATCCTCTGAAAACAATCCACAGCCCATTCTAGGGACCTAACGCCCCCGCTACACAGAAATAAACCCCCAAAATCTCTAAGAGGCCCCCGCAGCACATCCCACCATGCCTATGCTCTAAGTATAATTCGTGAAACTCTCACCACTGGTGATCGAACTCGTAGTAGAGGTCCGTAGAGGGACTCGCCGGACCTTCCCTATACCCCCATGCCTTAATTCTTATTATGACTCATATCTAGATATCTTATGCACAATTATGTTCACAGTCTCAACATTTCACAATTCATTGCTCAAATCAAGTACACATCGCACATCCATATTCCAATGCTCAAAACACCTCACGTCAGTTACCCCCAAACCTAACGTCAAGAATTAGAATTCACTTAGACTCTAAACCTCACAAGATTCACTTATTAAGCACACCAAACCTAAATTTTAAACATGTATCAAGCATATGCGAATAGAAGTTATGTAAACAAGAAATTTCAAATATAAATTCGCATATAAATATGGATATCATTAAAGAATGCTCATATGTTCGCAAAATAGATCTCATGAAAAGAATCAAATGTTAGGATTGCAAGGCTATCACATCACTTATATCATATCCTAGTCAAACACCTCAAGAAAAACATATTGAGTATGAACCTCTGCATAGACGGGCTTAGTTGGTTGAACTTGATTTACACCAAAGCTCTTTCTTTTCAACTCTTCATAAGAGCGATTTCAATACCCTTGAAATATTTGAAGTCTTCTTTCTTGTCTAACCAAATCCCTTTTTGACATGTTCCTTATATATATATATTCTTTTATTTTGTTTTTTTAAGAAATAGGAATTTGGATTCTTCTCTAGAGACAGTGGCAACTAGGGCATGTAACGAGACACATACTCAAGCTTCTTACTCAAGTCATTCAACTAAAATAATGAGAATACACAACATGATACTTTAAGTGAGTTATATAATCCTAGCATTCAATGCAAAACCTATAGAGATCATCTGACAATTAAGGTCATAACGAAGAGTGTTTAAGAGTACCAAGAAACTAACTCTCAGAATAAAACACTTATGGCTCAAATAACTCACTAGGTAGTCTCTAGTATTTGATTCTCAATCATTAGATCTAGGTTCATCTCAGTATCAACATCAAGAGCGCGGTCTATGAAATATGAATATGCATCAATCCTCACAACAACTTGTCAATGTTAAAGAAACTAAACTCAACGTGCATAAAAGACTTGATTACAAACCATAAAACAAATTATAGCATGAAAATTTTGTCTCAACAAGTTCTAATTGCACCCCCAAACCTAAACTAAACATTGTCCTCAATGTATGAAATCAAACACGCATTTAGAAAAACATTTAGAAGGGAACAATGAAAATGAAAGAACAAAAAACATACTGTATTAAATGAGTGGGTTGCCTCCCACCAAGCGCTTTCTTTAACGTCTTAGCAAGACATTGGTTGAACTTATTCAGGATTGTGCACCTCAATGCACTCAACAACCCCCTTCTCATGGACTCTTTCCAAGTAAGGCTTCACACGATGCTCGTTGACCTTGAATGTCACTTGAGTCTTCGGGTTCAGCAACTATACCGCTCTATGAGAAAAAACATTGACTACTGAAAATGGTCCGCACCATCTTAACTTCAATTTTCCTGGAAATAATTTGAAACGAGTGTTAAACAAAAGAACTTTCATTCCAGGATAAAGAGACTTACGGATAATACGTTGGTCATGGTAGTGCTTAGTGCAGTTTTGATCCTCAGACATAATCAACACTTGATAATATCCTGAAAGACCATCAAGAAAATAATAAAAACCATGCCCTGCTAGTCTTTCGAGCATCTGATCAATAAAAGAAAGTGAAAAATGATCCTTTCTAGTAGCTGAGTTCAGTTTTCTATAATCAATGCACATTCTCCATCTTGTAGTCATCCTAGTGGGCACTAGCTCATTCTTCTCATTTCGCACCATTGTAATCTTAGACTTCTTAGGCACAACATGAACTGGACTAACCCATATACTATCTGAAATAGGGTAGATAGCTCCTGCATCTAGGAGTTTTAAAATATATTTCTTCACTACCTTTTGTAGGTTAGGGTTTAGTCTCCTTTAAGCTTCTCTCACAAGTTTGGCATCGTCCTTTAAAATGATCTTATGCATATATGTAGCAGGACTAATACCCCTGATGTCACTTATAGTCCATCCTATGGCTCTCCTAAGTCTGCTAAGCTCCTTCACAACTCTCTCCTCTTGGGTTTGGGTCAAAGTAGATGAAATAATCACGGGATATGTGTCTCCCTCTCCCAGAAATATGTACTTAAGGTGCTTAGGTAACTTTTTAAGTTCAAGCTTAGGTGGAGCAGTATCTTCCCTAGGTAAGGAACTTGGCAATTCTAAAAGTTTGCTAGACTCTTCTTGGGGTGACATTGGTATTGCACTGTCGAACATCTCATGATACCCTTTAGTCTCCTCTTCTAATGTTTCCTCTACTCTCTCAGTTATAAGAGCAACTTCATGCTTGTCTTCGATTTCTGTCGGCAAATAAGTGTCATAAATAAGTGAGTCCACACAATCAATAAAAGAACACTCATCGTTAGTGGAAATAGAAGAAATAATGGTTAGAGAATCAAACACTTTAAATTGTACAATCTCTCCCAAAATTGTCATCGTTAACCTCCCATTATGGACATCAATAATAGTCTTGGTTGTGGCCATAAATGGTCTATCAAGAAAAATTGTGTGCTCCTTGTCCTTAGATGGGGTTTCTTCCATCTCCAATACCACGAAATCCACAAGCACAATCACTTTGTCTACCTACACCAATATATCCTCAACTATTCCCTTAAGATATTTAACTGACCTGTCTGTGAGTTGAAGGGACATAGTTGCTGACTTAAGCTCCCCCAAACCTAGCTACAAGTATATCGAATATGATATAAGATTTATACTTGCTCCTAAGTCTAGCATTGTTTTGGCGACCTTCGTATTTCCCATTGTGATTTGATGATGAAACTTCTGGAATCTTTCATCTTAGGTGGCATGCTTTGTTAGAGCACCGCATTAGCAACTTCTGACACCATCATTTTCTCGTTCTTTTTGTATTTCTTTTTTTTGGTATTAAGTGCCTTAAAGAATTTCGTATATAATGGCACATTCTTGATAACATCAAAAAAGGCAAATTAATATTCACTTTAGAAAACATGTCAAAAATATCAAAAAATTGCTTATCCTATTTAACATCCTTCAGATGGCTTGGATAAGGAATAAGAGGCCTGTAAGGCTCGGTCGCCTTGTGCAGTGTCGTGAAGGAAGATGGTTCCTTCTCCTTGCTCTTCTCAGATGTTTGAAAAGATTGTGGATCTTCAGCTGGATTTCCTTTAGGAGTGTCATGCTTCTTTTGCTTCTCAACTAATTTTCCTACATCACGTGGCAAGTCATAAGAAATTTTATCATCAGAATTATTGTTAAGAATTTTACCACTTCGCAGCACTATGATACCTTTGCTTACTCAGGTTGGCTAGGCAACTTCCCTTTTTGATGTACTTGCTATTGTTCCACAAGTTGCCTAACTTGTACTTCCACCCTCTTCATTGATGCCTATACGTAATCCAACCTTTGGTTGTGTCTTTCATGGGTCACTTTGCTAACTTAAATAAAAGCACTCAAGTTCTCCTCCAAAGTTTGATTTCTAGTTTGATTGGGTGGTGCAACTTGGTTTTGATATTGAACCGGTCTTGAACTTTAAGCATATGCTAGAGCGTTGTTAGTCTTCCAGGAGAAATTGGGATGATTTCTCCACCAAGGGTTGTAGGTGTTAGAATATGGATCATTCCTTGACCTAGGTTAGTAAGACTCCATTGCATTAACTTGTTCTTATTCATTTTCTGCATAATATTCATAAGATAAAGAACAAGTGTTAGCACCGTGACCAAAACCCCACAAACTCCACATACCTCCTTGTTGGGTGTGTTTGTCGTAGTGAGAAGTTTGACTTGTTTGGTTAACTCTGCAAGTTGCATTACCATATCGTTGTTGGAGCTCAATTCATTAACCCCAACTCTCCTTCCTCTTACACTCTTTTGTTTGGAATAAGCACCCAACATCTCATATAGCTTACATGTCTCCTTAGCAGTCTTTTATCCCATGGCACCACCGGAAGCGTTATCAACCATATATTGACGCTATTGTGTCAATCCATCATAGAAGAATTGGCATTGTAGCTGTGATGAGTGCCAAATATTGCATATTTTGGCTCATTAATTTACATTTGTTAGCTTAAGAATTTGTTACTTTGAGTTATTTTTCGTTGTTTTACATGTTCAAAAGTACTTGAAAATGAGTTTCATTAAATTGCCAGAATTGCCCGTACAGATCAGTCATTTTACGGATTAAACTGTATTGATTCAGAAAGAACCAGGAGATAACCTATATATGCTTGGAAAGATCCAGATGTCTATATTCTGGGGAATTTTACGGCTTGTAAATATGATTTTTATAGAGAAAGTTATGGCAGTTTAAGTAGACAAAGGTCAGACTGTGCGTGATTTTAGCATGGAAAAAGTAATTTTTATGTATTTAAACTGTAATGATTCAGGAAGAACCAGAAGATGAACCATATATGCTTGGAAAGATCTGGATGTCTATTTTCTGGGGAATTTTATGGCTCATAAATATGATTTTTCTAGAGAAAGTTATGGTAGTTTTAGTAGACAAAGGTCAGGCTGTGCGGGATTTCAGCGTGGGCAGAAGTTTTAAAGAGAATGTGAAGGCTTAAATCCCACATCCCACATCGGATTGGAAACACATTGCACTCATGGAGTTTCCCTATAAAAGGCCCACTGCACTTTAACTTTGGGCGTGATCTGGGAGCAGATCTGGATGGCTTTTGGGAGCAATCTGGAGGACTTTTGGAGGGCAAGCTGGGGAATCTCCAAGGCTTTGCTACCAAGGGGGGATGCTCATGGCGAGATCAAATCTTTCCCTTGAGATTTTTGTTGTCCATTATATTTATGGGTAACTAAATTCTCAAGTGGGGCTAGGGATGAACTTGCATAGTTAATGGTATTTTTGTTTATTTTTAATTTATGTATTTGAGTTTCAATTACTGAAACTCTTTTGTTTTATCATTTGCAATTCATTGGTGATGTTTTCTTTTCCGAATAATCTTAGAATTTATTCTGTTTATGGATTCAGTTATGCTTTTTCTATTGAATGGTTTAGCTCTTCGATTATGTTGGGATTATATATTTATCTATATTGACTTAGTTCTTTGCTGTAATATCATTTCTTGAGTATATTGTTGTCGTTAGATTTTCTCAATAGTGATAATAATTGACGTATTTTAAAAGTGGTAAATGATTTTTCAAAGGGTTACAATTGGTTTAATCTTGGTTTATAAATCTATATATTCTGATTGGGAATTTTGGAAATTGAGTTCCCAATTGGGTTATTCAATGAATTAAGAGTAATTAAAATACCAGATTTGTGCAAGGGATTCCCGATGCTTTACTATTTATCAAATTTGCTTTACTTTAATTTGCATTTAAAATTAATCTTTATTCTCCATTAATAATTCGATATTTCTCTTTAGTTTCTTTGTTCCTTCTACTATTCTTTTAATTTGTCTCCTTGTGGAATCGACACCCCAAAATTGTGTTACAACTATCGCGTTATTCTTTGGGCATAATCAAATTTTGGCGCCATTGCCGGGGAGACAGTAGAAGAATTGCTAGATAGTTTTTCTTTTCAGCAGTTGTAAAGGCGGTAACTTCGTTCCTTCTTTTAGCTTGCTGAATTATTTTTTTTTCTCTTCTTTCTTTTTATAGTATGTTTATTTATTTATTATTATTATTTTGTGACCTTGCATGCCCAGATATAGAGATGCTTTAGGTAGATTTGCTTGTAAACCTATGCTAGACCCATAACCAAACTTTTTAGATCCTTTATTGAACAATCCATCTAGTCCTGAAGAATGAGTGAACACGAAGATCAACCCACTAGGACCTTTCAGGATTACCTCCACCCTACATGCATAGCCATACCATCATGCATCATGTTTCTAGCTAATACTTGCCAACTGGATTTTAAAACATGGATGATACAGTTACTCCTTACATTTCATGGCTTGGAAAATGAAAACTCATATGTGCACATTAGGGAGTTTGAGGAAGTAGTTGGGACTTTTCATAGTCAAAATTTAACAGATGACATCGTGAGACTTAAGTTCTTTCCTTTCTCTTTGAAGGATAGAGCTAAGAGTTGCCTATACTCATTGAGACCACGATCTATTGGATCATGGAATGAGATGACTCAGGTTTTCTTTAATAAATACTTTCCCTGACATAAGACCAACGCTTTAAAAAGGCAAATCTCCACCTTTGCACAAAAGGATAGTGAGACTTTGTATAAGTCTTGGGAGAGATTTAAGGAGTTGTTGAGTATGTGTCCTCACCATGGGTATGAGAATTGGTGCTTAGTGAGCTATTTTTATGAGGGACTTACATATAGAGAGCTCCAATTTGTGGAGATGATGTGTAATGGTGAGTTCCTATAGAAAGATCCTGATGAGGCCATAGAATACCTCAATAAGCTTGCTAAAAAAGCTCACACTTGGACTGAACCTAGTGCTACTGAGATGGAGGGATGTATAAGAAACAATGTAATGCCTTAGGTATGTACAAGAAACCTTTTTCACCTTTCTCTGATACCTATAATCCGGAGTGGCGCAATCACCCCAATTTTAGCTGGAAATCTGAAAACCAGCCGCCTGCACAACCCCCTAGATCATATCCTGCACCATATCATGCACCTGCATCTTCTAGGAGTCCTTTAGAAGAAACTTTGTATGCTTTTATTGAGGCACATGGTAAGACTAATCAAAGATTTGAATCTTTGATTACGCAGGTTGTTGAAGAAAATAAAGAGATAAAGAGCCAAGTGTCTAAATTGATGAACTCTTTGAGTGTGAATGAGCAAGGTAAGTTCCCTTCTAAAAATCAGTCCACACCCCATGGTCAACACCTGGCATAAAAGATTTTGAAGGATGTGAATGCCATTGTGGCACGAAGTGGTAAGTCATTACACATCCCAACAACGAACAAATCAGAAGATGATGATGAGAGCCACCAGGCATACATGATTGACTCATTCATGGAAAAGGTCCATCACCTTAATCCATTAGAGTCCAACCTCACCCATGGTTTCACAAGAGCAGATATCGAGCCAGAATCTACAGATATTACTGATAACATCTTTGAGGCCTATCCAAAGCATACAAGCACCAAATTTGGCAATAAAACAGTAGCTGGTGCATTCAACTTATGTTTTTCTAGCAGGGAATAAAAGTGTCTGGCTGAAGACATAAAACTTAGCGCTCATGGGAGGCACCCCGTAGCATATCCTTTTATTTTTATTGTTTATTATTAGTATTTTGTTGTTTTCCAGTATTACCTTCGTATTTCTTTTTCAGGGACAAATATGCGCATCAGTTCAAGTTTGGGGGTGTGCTAAGAGCCATGCCAGCCCAACTAGTTCTCTATCTCCCAGGTCAACTCTTTCCATGTTGTTCACACTTTAGGGAAAATGTGTAATTTAAGTTTAAGGGTATGGGAGACACATTCACACACACTTTGTCCTAGTTTTTTTTATTTATTTATTAAAGAGAAGATAAATACATGCTCATGTTATTTTGAAATTCTGGTTGATCTAAGCAAATACTATGATGTGATGTCATTGGTGAGCTTAAAATCTTGAACACATGATTTGATGATAGAATTTTAAAATTTTGTTACTTACTTAAGGCATTTGAGAATTCATATGTTTGATCTAATCTGACACAAGCACATTAGCACAAAATAGTGTGAGGTATGACATTTGAATTTAATATGTATGTTTCTATGACTCAACTGAAACTGGATGACTTGCTGGATAAACACTTTGAAAAAAAATTGCACAAAAAGAGAAAAATGCTCATGATGATCATTAATAAAATTTTCACTGAGTAACTAGACCTCTTGTCTCAGTAAGCAGTGAGTGCTCACGTCAAAAGGTGAGAATTTTATTCATAATGATTATTGAGAAAATTTTCGCTGAGTAACTGGACCTCTTGCCTCAGTAAGCAGTGAGTGTTCATGTCAAAATGTGAGAATTTTGCTTGGTAGCATTAAAGTCAGTTTAGTTTCGTAGCCTTTTTGACTCGAGTTAGTAAGTCCTTAGGGGTGTCTTTACACCTGATGCCCTAAAATCATTTAGTTTGGGAGTCATTGACTCAACACTCGCTACATGGGTCAATTAGAAAGCTTAAGGGAACGAAACATAGCAGAGCCTTATAATAAAAGAGGGAAGCAAATAAAACTACGTCATCGTTGTTCATTATGATGAGAAATTCTGTGAATATTGAGACATGGAAACAATGCACATTGAATTTATTTGAAAGTCTTATCTTTATATACTAATTCACTTTAAACTGAATCAGAGTTGTGATGCCTTAGCCTGCCTTTTGTAAGTAATTAAATTTTAGAATTCCTATTCATTGCGAAGATGGGTTTACATTTTAAGCTTGCTCATGAATGAATATCATGGTTTTGTGTGAAGCTTAAATTTTAGGATACCATGAATGATGAACTTATCTTTATATTCTTTGTTTTTCATTTAGTTTTATTTTATTTTGTTTTGCTAAGGGACTAGCAAAATATAAGTTTAGGGGTATTTGACGAGTGCCAAATATTGCATATTTTGGCTCCTTAATTTACATTTGTTAGCTTAGGAATTTGTTACTTTGAGTTGTTTTTCGTTGTTTTACAGGTTTATAAGCACTTGGAAAGGAGTTTCACTAAATTTTCAGAATTGCCCATACAGATCAGTCATTTTTACGAATTAAACTGTATTGATTCAGAAAGAACCAGGAGATGAGCCATATATGTTTCGAAATATCCATATGTCTATTTTCTAGGGAATTTTATGGCTCGTAAATATGATTTTTCTAGAGAAAGTTATGACAATTTAAGTAGATAAAGATCAGGCTGTGCGTGATTTCAGCGTGGCAGAAGTGATTTTTGCGGATTTAAACTGTAATGATTCAGGAAGAACCAAGAGATAAGCCATATATACTTGGAAAGAACCAGATGTCTATTTTCTATGGAATTTTACGGCTCTTAAATATGATTTTTCTAGAGAAAGTTATAGCAGTTTTAGTAGACAAAGGTCAGGCTGTGCAGGATTTCAGCGTGGGCAGAAATTTTGAAGGGCATATGAAGGCTTAAATCCCACATCCCACATCGGTTGGAAACACATTTCTATATTCCACATCCCACATCAAATTGGAAACACATTGCACTCATGGAGTTCCCCTATAAAAGGCCCACTCCACTTCAGCTTTGGGCATGATCTGGGAGTAGATCTGGAGGGCTTTTGGGACCAATCTAGAGGAATTTTGGAGGGCAAGCTGGGGAATTTCCAAGGCTTTTCTACCAAGGGGGGATGCTCATGGTGAGATCAAATCTTTCCCTTGAGATTTTTGTTGTCCATTATATTTATGGGTAACTAAATTCTCAAGTGAGGCTAGGGATGAACTTGCACAGTTAATGGTATTTTTTGTTTATTTTTAATTTATATATTTGAGTTTCAATTACTGAAACTCTTTTGTTTTATCATTTGCAATTCATTGGTGATGTTTTCTTTTCCGAATAATCTTAGAATTTATTATGTTTATGGATTCAGTCATGCTTTTCTATTGAATGGTTTAACTCTTTGATTATGTTGGGATTAAATATTTATCTACGTTGATTTAGTTCTTTGCTGCAATATCGCTTCCTGAGTATATTGTCGTCGTTGGATTTTCTCAATAGTGATAATAATTGACGTATTTTAAAAGTGGTAACTGGCTTTTCAAATGGTTACATTTGGTTTAATCTTGGTTTATAAATCTATATCTTCCGATTGAGAATTTTGGAATTTGAGTTCCCAATTGAGTTTTTCAATGAATTAAGAGTAATTAAAATACTAGATTTGTGAAAGGGATTCCCGATGCTTTACTGTTTATCAAATTTTCTTTACTTTAATTTTCATTTAAAATTAATCTTTACTCTCCATTAATCATTTGATATTTCTCTTTAGTTTCTTTGTTCCTTCTACTATTCTTTTAATTTGTCTCCGTGTGGAATCGACACCCCAAAGCTTTGCTACAACTACCGCGTTATTCTTTGGGCGTAATCAAGCTGCAATGGGTAATGATGGTGGGGACACTGGTTTAAAAGCATCTTGAACCTGTCCTATGCTTCATGGAAGATTTCTCCCTCCAATTGTGAAAACGTGGCAATCTTAGTTCTCAACTCAGTGGTATTCTAATGGGAGTAGAATTTGTTCATGAACCGATTGTAGACCACTTCCAATGCAGTCAAATAACCAGGTGGAAGAGTCATCAACCATGCTTTTGCTCTATCTTTTAATGTGTAGGGGAAGCATCTCATCTTGAGTTAATCCTCATTCAGCCCATGTAGAGGAAAAGTCTGCACTGTTGCATAGAAATCCCTTATGAAGGTTAATGGGTCTTCATTTGGAATTCCGTAGAATGAAGGGAGCATGCTAAAGTGGATATTTTTTATCTCATAATTTTGTATAGCTTCCCCCAATTGGATGCAAGATGTGGAAGTGCCGATGATCGGCCTTGCATACTCCTTCATCATAATTTGTCTTTCAACTCTTTCCATCCTTTCAGGCTCCTCTTTTTCTATTCCCTCAACCTTTTCTTCTTCTTCTTCCATAGGCTGTAACGTCTCCCTTAGCCTATGGATGTTGTCTATTTCTAGCACTAGATTTCTCCCTTAGGATATTCTACCGTGCATGTACCTGAAGACAACAAAAGAAAAATTAAGCTACCAGGAATCAAGAGAGCGAAAATCAAGAAACAAATTAATGCCAATTTAAATCAAGAAAATCAAGAAGCAAATAAAGAAAATTTGGCGAAATAAAAGAAATAAAAATTACGCCTAAAAGAAAGAAAATAAATAAAATAAAGATAAAAATAAAAACAAAGAAAATAACTAAAGAATTAAACGCCAATTCCCTAGCAACGGCACCAAAAACTTGATGTGCAAATTTTAAATGCTCGCAAGTGCACGAATCACAAATAGTATTGTAATGAGTTTACTCTCGAGGTTGATCTCTCAAGGAATTGCAGTGGTTTAAATCCTAAATTACTTTCTTAAAATTACTAAAACAAACTCTGAAATTAAATCCCAAACACTCTAATTAAAAGATTGGTGAATAGAAAATTGAAATAAAAACAATTGAGTAAATTAAACAAAACGAATTATGAAGAGATGAGTATAATCAATGAGAACAATTGGGAGTTTAGCTTGCTATCCAATCATGAATTGGAACATTTTGTGACTATAAAGAATTAATCAACATCCAAGACTATTGATATTTTCGCTGAGACTCGAGAATGCCATTGATCATGTTTATTCTCAATTTATAACTAATTAATTAAATCCCATGGATCATGTTCATCAATTAATTAGTTAAATTAAGTATAAGGAAAACACAACCCCATACATCACAATTTGATTTGAATCTTGATTTAAATTCCTATTCAAGAAAGCTTAATTAGGTCTAGATGATTTATCCTCAACCTAATCTCAAATATTAACCTTGACTATCAATAATAGATAGTCAATCCACAAGCAATAATCAGAGATATGAAGAATATTGAATAAGAAATAATCTGAAAAATTTCATAAAACTAAATCCACCAAAATATCCAAAACAATCAAGGCAGCTAAGCCAAACACCCAACAATGCGTTCAGCCGCTCATGTTTAAATTCCAATCACATAATTCAAATACTAGAGTTACAAGCATATTGAAGGACAAAAGGAGCAAAGACATAATTTCTTCCCTGGTTACAAGATGAATCCTCAAAGTCTTGAAGCGATTGATCGTCGTCTTCAATCTATTGATAAGCCGTCTTAATGAAAGAAACCATCTCCTCCTTCAATCTCCCAAAACTCCTCTTGATATGTTGGAAATCACCTTCACAAGATGCCCAGGTGGTGATCTTCCAAACACCCAAGTCTAGAATGACTTGTAGAAAGAAATACAGCAATCGAAAGAAAGAAAGAAAAGAAGACAAGAGATTTGTTATCGAGGTTCGACAATAGCATACGTTCCCGTGAGTTCCTCTGAACTCTCTCCACTAAATCAATGGTTCTTTACAATCCAACAACCCTCTTCAAGAAACCTCAAGTTCTTGAAGAAACCAAGAAGAGAACAAAGAAGATGATAAGAACTATTACAATGCTCTCTGTCTATACTACTCTCTCTTCTTTACAACCAGCCTCTCTACAATGAGTCCCTCTTGTATGTCTGTGTCTTTGCACTCTCACACAATTCTCTCATTCACACACTTCTCACAAGTTACATTACATCACATTCTTGTTGAGAATAAAGCTAGGTGACCCTTTATATAGTGCACCAACTTCTTGTCCAATCTTGTGTGTCATTCTCCACCCTTAGATCTTGATGACCAATCAACCATGGCCCTCCATCAATCCTAAGTGATGCTTTGCGTTTTAACCTTGCACCCATGCACTTAGTAAGAGGCTGAAACAAGCTATCCATGTGTGCATCAGTGTGCCTAGCACTGAAAAAGGGGTGGTGCAGTGCTAGGCAAACACCATTTTCATCACTTGCTGGGCGGTGCGGCGCTGGTGAGGGAGAGGTGTGGCGCACACTGATACTGGCCCTCTCTCAGATGTGCGCACACATTTTCCAGCTTGTGTGCTGAAGCGCACACACTAGTGTGCCTTCCTTTGCCTTGCTCCAAAGTGCCGCGCACACTTGTGTGCACTCCTTTAACATGCTGAACTTCACTCTTCCACCTTTTGTTTAAACCTTAACCATGTTTAAACCTTAGACAAATACAAACAATCTCTACCTTTGTCTAAGCGTTTAAACCCAAACCATTGTGTAGAGAACTTCAGGATCCAAACTCATCTTGAGTCATCATTCAACCGACTCCATTCCTAAGAAGTCCAAGGCAATAATTGGACCTTCTTAGAGGTAGAACCTTGGTGCCTAAATCTGCAGCACTTTTCTCCGTGTTCTTCTTGTCAACATGAATGCATCCTTTCGTACCATTTTTTAGAATGTAATGATACCGAACATCTATATGCTTCATCCCCTCATGGAACACCGGATTCATCCATAAGTGCCAAACACTTTGGCTATCCGAAGATACCACCACCTACTCTTTTAGGACCTCTCACTCGTCCAACAATCCTTTTCACCCCATAGCCTCCTTAATGGCCTCCGTAGCAGCTATGTATTCAGCCTCGATTGTTGGGAGTGCTACCGCTGGCTGCAACTAAGCCTTCCAACTTACACAACATCTGTTTAAGTTGAAGAAATAAGAGGTAATCGATCTCCTTTTATCCCAGTCTGCTCCATAGTTCGAATCCGCAAAACCCTCAAGGCAGATGGACTTACCCCTCTTCTCATAAATCAGCCCTACTTCTGGGCTTCCTTTCAAGTACTTCAGCAACCATTTCATCCCAAGCTAATGCTCCTTTCTGATATTACTCATAAACCTACTAAGGACACTCATTGCATGAGCAATGTCAGGTCTAGTGCTTACCATAGTGAACATAGCAGAACCAACCGCATTAGAGTAAGGGACTTTTTCCATTTTCTTCTTCTCCGCCTCCGATCTCAGACATTGATCACTGGAGAACTTGAAATGACCAGCAAGAGGAACCTTCACTGGTTTGTTATCTTTCATAGAGAATTTAGATATCATCTTCTCTATGTAGGAAGTTTAAGAGATCTTCAATCTGTTTCTCTCCCTTTCCCGAATGATACATATCCCAAGGATCTTCTGTGTATGGCCAAGATCCTTTATCTCAAACTCCTCATTGAGTTGAGCCTTCAATTTCCTTATCCTCTCCATGCTACTCCCAACTAGCAACATGTCATCAACATAGATGAGGATGATCACCACTTCCTCAACCTTCTGCCCCTTATAGTACAAGCACGAATCATAGTAGCTCCTCATGAAACCCAAGCTAATTACAAAGGAATCAAACCTCTTATTCCATTGTTGAGGTGATTGCTTCAGGCCATAAAGAGATTTCTTCAATTTGCACACCAACTCTCCCTGCCTTCCTTCCTCATAGCCTTCGGGTTGCCTCATGAAAATGGTCTCATCGAGCCCTCCATGTAAGAACACTGTCTTCACATCCATTTGCTCGATTTCCCAATCAAATTGGACCACCAATGCTAACACTATCCGTATCATCTTGTACTTCACAACCAGTGAGAAGATTTCGGTGAAATCTATACCTTTTTTTGTGTGAACCCCTTCGCCACCAGCCTAGCTTTATACCGGACTTCATCCCTTGGAGTATTCCCTTCTTTGATCTTGTAGATCCATCTACAATCCATAACTCTCTATTTTTCTGGTTTGGGCACCAACTCCCAAGAGTTGTTCTTCATCAAAGAATCCATTTCTTCCTCCATAGCCAGTTGCCACTTTGACGAATCCTTACACTCCATGGCATCCGTGTAAGTTTCTGGTTCAACCTCTCCTTCTATCCAAGGAGCTACTACATTAGCATCTGTAAGCCCATATCTCAAAGGTGGTCTAACCACCCTCCTTCCCCAGTCCCTTATGAGCTGGTAGTCATTATAACTTGTTGTATCAACTTCTTCTTGAGTTTCTTGAACTTGGCCTTCATCCAAGGGCTCTATCTGGTCTGAACCCTCTTGCCTCCTTTGCTATACCTGAACTGAATTCTCCTTGATGCAATGCTCCACAACTTCTGGACTGGTTTGCTCACTAGCCTCTATAAGGTTAGTTTTCTCCAAGTAGGGAAATAATAATTCATTAAAAATAACATCTCTACTTATAATGAGTTTCATGCCCTTCTTTTCTAAGGACCACAACCTATATCCCTTAACCCCATCATCATATCCTAGAAATACGCATTTTCTATACCTTGGGCTAAGTTTATCCTCCTTTTGATGTGCATATGCAGCACACCCAAAAGTCCTAAGGTTGCTTAATTCAGGGGGTTTCCCACTCTACATCTTCATGGGAGTCTTGAGCTCTAAAGCTCTAGAGGGTGATCTATTTACCAAGTATGCAGTAGTAGACACAGCTTCCCCCTAAAAACATTTGGATAATCCAGATCCATTTAACATGCACCTAACCTTTTCCATAAGGGTCTTATTCATCCACTCAGCAACTCCACTTTGCTGTGGGGTTTCCACAACCGTTCTATGTCTTAGAATGCCATTTAACCTACATAATTGATCAATTTCTTGGTTAAAAATTTCTAAGCCATTATCGGTTCTTATCCCCTTAACTACCCTGCCCATTTGAGTCTCCACCAGCTTTTTCCACACCACTAATTTATTCAAAGCATCTGATTTATTTATAACCAAATAAACCCAAATCTTTCTTGAATAATCATCAATTAAAGACAGAAAGTAAAAGTTACCTCCCTGTGTTGGTGTCCTTGTTGGTCCCCAAAGTTCCACATGAATGTAGTCAAGAATGCCCTTAGACTTGTTCACTCTGGTGTTGAAGCTGACCCGGTGTTGCTTCTCAAGAACACAACACTCGCAAAAATCAAGTTCCTCTACTTTGTTTCCACCAAGTAGGCTATCCTTGCTGAGAACTTGCAGCCCTCTTCGCTCATATGTCCCAAGCGAGTGTACTAAGGGGCTGGCTCATCCATCTCAGCCATCAAGCTTGCTGCTTGATCCTTGATCTCCATGTCTCCTATCATCTCATAGAGTCCATCCTTCATTGCTGCTTTGATCACTACCAAAGATCCATTGGCTACCTTGTTATTTCCTCCCTCTATCTTGCATGTGTATCCTATGGAATCCAGCTGCCCCAATGAGATCAAATTCCTCCTCAAATCTGAGAGATACCTCATATTCTCCAGCAGCCTTGTCATTCCATCAAACATCCTCATCTGGATGTCTCCCGTGCCCCTCACTTGGTAAGAAATATCATTCCCCAAGAAAACCCCTTAATCATTTGTTTCCTTGAAATTCTTGAACCAACTCCGGTAAGGGCACATGTGATGAATGCACCCAAAATCCAAGATCCATTTCCCGTTGCCTTCTTACCCCTTGCTCACACTTGAGCACACAACAAGAACATCATCATCTTGCTGTTCCGTCTTGGCAACCGAAGCCTCATCATCTTCTTGCAATCTTTCTCGACATGACCCTCCTTATGGCAGTAGTAGCAACTCTTCCCTCCAAATCTCGGTTTGGAGTGCTCTCTCCTATGGCTCTCTCATCTACCTCTATCCCGATAGTAGCCATGCATGTTACTATGCACTCTCCCATGGCTCTCTCCTCTAACTCTGTCCTGGTAGTAGCCATACATGTTGCTATGCACTCTCCTATGGCTCTCTCCTTTACCTCTGTCTCGGTAGTAGCCATGCATGTTTCTGTGCACTTTCCCATGGCTCTCTCCTCTACCTCTGTCCCGGTAGTAGCCATGCATGTTACTATGCACTCTCCTATGGCTCTCTCCTCTACCTCTGTCTCGGTAGTAGCTATGGTTGCTGCCATACCAAGTTGATGGCATTCTTTTAATGAACAGCCTTCTTCCACTTGATGCATTCCTCATCTTGGCATCAAGATATCTTGCAACTCTTTCTTAGGATCAAATTTAAAAGTAAAGATTCGCTTACGAAGATACCTCTTATTAGGGAGAGTCTTGGTAAGAAATAACTCATCTAGTTTCTTCTAAATTGCAGTTGGATCTTCCGAGTCTCCACACTCTCTTTTAACATTATCCGACATGTGCAAGAAAATGGTGCTGTAAGCCATCTTCTTCATCTTGGTCTGCTGGTCCTCCGTGACACTTGCTGGAAAAGTATCATCTTCTCGAATAGCCAAGTCCACTTTCTGTTGTACTAGAACCGCCTTGATCTTCCGTTTCCATAGGGAAAATTCTCCTTTTCCATCAAACTTCTCAATAGCAAAATTTGAACCCATCTTGCAGAGAAGATCCCTTAATTTATGTAGCACCCATAAATGCTTTCTAACTTCTTCTAAACCTCAAGAACACAGATCTAATATGGATCTTAATACCGTTCTTGAATCACCCTCAAGAACATGATCTGATCTTGATCTTTACACCGTTCTTGAATCACCCTCAAGAACACAATTAGATATTGATCTTAACTCCGTTCTTGAATCACCTAAGAAGTTGACCCTTGGAGTCTTGCTCCAATACATTTTGTTCTTGCTTTGATACCCAATTGTGCAAGCTATTCCGGCTCTAATACCACTGTTGTGGTATCTCCTCTGGCTCTGATACCACTGTTGGAAATAACTTTCACAAGATGCCCAGGTGGTGATCTTCCAAACACCCAAGTCTAGAATGACTTGTAGAAAGAAATACAGCAATCGAAAGCAAGAAAGAAAAGAAGACAAGCGATTTGTTATCGAGGTTCTGCAATAGTGTACATCCCCATGAGTTCCTCTGAACTCTCTGCACTAAATCAATGGTTCTTTACAATCCAGCAACCCTCTTCAAGAAACATCAAGTTCTTAAAGAAACCAAGAAGAGAACAAGGAAGATGATAAGAACTATTACAATGCTCTTTATCTATACTACTCTCTCTTCTTTACAACTAGCCTCTCTACAATGAGTCCCTCTTGTATGTCTGTGTCTTTGCACTCTCACAAAATTCTCTCATTCATACACATGTCTCATAAGTTACATTACATCACATTCTTGTTGAGAATGAAGCTAGGTGACCCTTTATATAGTGCACCAACTTCTTGTCCAATCTTGTGTGTCATTCTCCACCCTTAGATCTTGATGGACAATCAACCATGACCCTCCATCAATCCTAAGTGATGCTGTGCGTTTTAACCTTGCACCCACACATTTAATAAGAGGCTAAAATAAGTTGTCCATGTGTGCATCAGTGTGCCTAACACCTAGGCACTGAAAAAGGGGCGGTGCGGCGCTAGGCAAACACCCTTTTTCATCACTTGCTGGGCGGTGCGGTGCTGGTGAGGGAGAGGTGCGGCGCACACTGATGCTGGCCCTCTCTCAGTTGTGCGCACACTGGTGCGCACATATATTCCAGCTTGTGTGTTGAAGCTCACACACTAGTGTTCCTTCCTTTGCCTTGCTCTAAAGTGCCACGCACACTTGTGTGCACTCCTTTAACATGCTGAACTTCACTCTTCCACCTTTTGTTTAAACCTTAACCATGTTTAAACCTTAGACAAATACCAACATGATAATATCTCTCCAAAAACCCACCATCGTCTCTCCTCTTCTCTGAGTCTAAAATTCCTATATATGGTTGTATGGAGACGGCTTTGTAGACAGAAAAGTCGCCCTAGGGTTTCTGTTCAGGCCGTGTGCTTCTACTGCTGTCGAGGCCCGGTTCTACTGCTGTCGAGGCCTAGTTCTGCTAAAACTGCCATAACTTTCTCTAAAAGAATCATATTTACGAGCCATAAAATTCTCCAAAAAATAGACATCCGGATATTTCCAAGCATATATGGCTAATCTCCTGATTCTTCCTGAATCAATACAGTTTAATATGCAAAAATCACTTCTGCCACGCTGAAATCAAGCACAACATGACCTTTATCTACTAAAACTGCCATAACTTTCTCTAGAAAAATCATATTTACAAGTCGTAAAATTCTACAAAAAATAGACATCCGGATCTTCCCAAGAATATATGGCTCATCTCTTAGTTCTTCCTGAATCAATACAGTTTAATCTACAAAAATGACTTATCTATACGGGAAATTCTGACAATTTAGTGAAACTCCTTTCCAAGTGCTTGTGAACCTGTAAAATAACGAAAAAAAACTCACAGTAACAAATTCCTAAGCTAAACATATAAATAAATACTTGAAAAACTTAAAAAATACTAGGACAAATATTCATTCATCAGCCTTCTTGATCACCGCTCGAAAACTCCGACCATACTTTCAAGCGCACACCATCGTCATCCTAACGGACTAACCTCTAAGACAAGTGCTCTATAAACTGAAAGTCTCCGGAAGGATGGTCAAGTGGTCCATAGAGCTCGGAGAGTTCGACATCCAGTATCGACTCTGCAACACCATCAAGGCCCAAGCCCTCATAGATTTTATCGTGGAAACCACACTCCAAGACAGAATAGATCCTATCCCAAATCTCAGTGCGGTCCAACTAGTTCCGCAATGGACCCTCCATGTTGACTATTCCTTTAACAGCACTAGAAGCAGCGCTGGGCTCATCCTATACAGCCCAGATGGTTTCACCATTGAGTACGCTTTAAGGTTCAGGTTTAGTGTTCAAACAACGAAGCCGAGTATGAGGCATTGTTGGCCGGAATGAAGTTAGCCAAAGCAATGTCTGTCGAGGTCCTGGACACGTACAGTGACTCACAGCTAGTAGTAAACCAGATCAATGGGGAATTTGAAGCCCGAGAAAAAAAGATCGTCCGCTACCTGGAGAGAGCCAAAGAATTCGCCGCTAAGTTCAAAGTATTTTGGATAAATTATATCCAGCGAGCAGAAAATTCGAAGGCTGATTCCTTAGCTCGACTTTCCTCCTCCCGACAGCCAGAGCCCATGAAAGCAGTCTACCTCGAAACACTTGCTGTTCAAGCATCGAGGAGACCCTAGTGCTGCCTGTGACCGAAGTAAAAACTTGGGTTAATCCCATCCTCTGTTATTTACGAGATGGCTAGCTCCTCGAGCAAAGAAGTGAAACTAGAAAAGTCACCTCTCGGGCGTCGTGATATACGGTCATAGACGATCAATTATAAAAGAAGGGTCTCATGACGCCCTATTTAAAGTGCTTAGGGCCAACCAAGGCCAACTATGCCCTTCGGGAAATTCACGAAGGAATCTGTGGAAACCACCTGGGAGGCCGAGCACTGGCCTTCAAAATTGTCCGCCAAGGGTACTACTGGCCCAGTATGAGAAAAGAAGCCATGGAATTGGTCAAGAAGTGCAAGAGTTGTCAACAGTACTCTACGATTCCCCATTGACCAGTGAATCCTCTTACCACAATCATTAGCCCGTTCCTCTTTGCTATGTAGGGGATGGACCTCCTCGACCTTTCCACCGAAGCGCCCGTTCAACGGAAGTACCTTATCATTACGATAGACTACTTAACTAAGTGGGTAGAAGCTGAACCGTTATCCAACATAACCGACTACCAGGCTCGAAGCTTCGTCTGGAAATCCATAGTGAGCAGATTCGGTGTTCCTTGTATACTAGTGATGAACAACGGCAAACAATTCGATAGTGCTCAATTCAAACCATTCTGCTAAGAACTGCATATCGAACACCGCTTCTCCTGTGACAGGTATCCACAGGCTAACGGGTAGGCCGAAGTAACCAATAGAATGCTTCTGCAAGGCATCAAGAGAAGATTAGACAAAGCGGAAAGACAATGGACCAACCACTTACTGAACGTACTTTGGGCGTATCTGACCACCACTCGAACACCCACTGGGGAAACCCCCTTCTTTATGGCCTACGGTTCCAAAGCAGTCATCCCCTTAGAGATCGGGGTGCCCTCACTACAAGTACAGAATTTCAAAAGTAGTAGCAAAAAAGAAGCCCTACAGATGAGTGTTGATCTCATCGATGAAGCTCAGGATGAGGCCCATATTCGATTAGCAGCTTATCAGCAGAGGACCGCTAAGTATTACAACACTCAGGTCCGAAGCAAAAGCTTCAGGTTGCACGACCTCATCCTACTAAAGAACGAAGTGTCCCACCCATGAGAAACAAAAAAGTTGGTCCCAAACTAGGAATGCCCGTACTGCATTAAGGGGTTATGTCGATCTGGCACCTTTGAGCTCGAGGAACAAAGTGGAAAACCCGTTCCCTGCACTTAGAATGCCAAAAACCTCCGACGATTCTACCAATAGCTCACGTCTCAAGTATGGTTCATGAAAGCGGCTAGGTTGATTGAAGTTGTAATAACAAAAGCACAATTACAATAAAGGACAACAAGTTCAAAGGGTAAAACAAGAAATTTCATTAAGTTTCAAGGTTACAATGGCACTATCGGCCTTGAAGTACAAAAAGAAACAAAAAACACTAAGGCAAAACCCTCAGGGGGCAGCCTCTCCCTCGGCCTCAACCTCGACCTCTGGCTGAGTAGCTGGCTCCTCCTCTCTAACAGGAACTGCCACCTCCGTCTCGATCGCAGCCGCCTCCTCTTCCTCCAAGGGGCTCAGTAGGTTGAGAGCTAAAAAATCAGTCTCGGGGTAAAGAGCCTCAACTCTCCTCTTAGATTCCAAAAATCCTTCAAGGTATTGTATGCCTCCTTCCTCCTCGATCGCCGTCTGATATGAGGCCAAGTATCTGAAAGCCGCCAAGGCGTTCTCCAAGATCGCTTGGGTATGGGCCTCAGCCTCCTCTCTGAGCCACTGCCCTGCAGAGACTGCGATGTCCTTCTCTCGGACGGCTTTAACCCTGGCTTAGTTGATCATCTCCAATGACGTCTGCAGTTGAAGAATGAGCTCGACACTCTCATCCAGTTTATGCTGAGTCCGACCCAGCTTTTTGGCCGTATCTATGCACCAGCGAGACATCACCGCCAGCATAAAACCAGAGTGAAACAAAGCAAGAAACTGTTAGCTGCCACATCATGTAAAAAGTAAGTGAATGGAAGAGAAGACAAAGAGAGAATTTTATGCTTAAGGCCTCAGCCGCAGAGTAGAGAGCCTCGGTGGGCCTCCGCGATAACTTGAGCATGTCCCAGAGTGAAACCCCCAGGACTAGATGCTCCTGAGCCACCCAGGGGGTGCGCAAAAATAGAGTCATTGGTCTTCAAGCCCCTGTTGGACGTGAAGACCGTTGCCCCAGAAGCCGCACCTCGGGATGAGGTATTAGCAGTAGATAACACCGAAGCAGCCTTTGGCTCAAAGGAATGCCTGGGAGGGCTCTCCAAGTTAATGAGGTTTAGAGAAGGAGCCCAAGGCCTTTTTCTGGCACCATAGCCAGAAGTGGACTGCTTCTCCGCTTGGGCGGCTTTCCTTCGCTCCAAAGCGAGTCTCTTGGCCTGCTCCCTAGCTTTAGCCATCGCTTTCATCTCTGCCTAAGAAATCCAAAGGAAAACGTAAGTGTGAAGTAAAAAAAGGTGACATAAAGCAAAGTACAAAAGCAAAATAAAAGCAAAGTATAAAATAGCAGGCTCAAGGTTACCACTCTCTATAGAGGACTCGGGGAACAGAAGGCAGATACTGTGCCTCGTCAACTCCTCATTATAGTAGAGGATCTCCACATCCATAGGCGCGGCCACCATAGTGTTCATCGTCTCTTGCTCAGGTGAAGAAGGCTTGGCTTCTTACACTTTTCCTCCCGATCTAAACTCCATGAGAGCGGGACCCCGAAGTCACTTTCCCCCCTGACGAAGAAAAACGACTTATTTCACCTTTTGATTGAAGACAACATCTTCTTTAGTAGTCTTCTCTTCGCCTGTGAGCTGATCACGACCCATCTAGTCTAGCCGTGCTTGCTAGAAGTGGGCCTTGAAGGTTCATTAATTCCCCCACTTTCGAGTGAACGTAGATGAAGGCCATTATCAGCCGTATCGAATTCAGTACCAACTGACACAAAGCTACATCGAAGTACCGCAGCACCATGCAAAAGAAGGGATACAGGGGGAAGTGTAGCCCGACCCTCATGTGTTGTTCGTACACATATAGCTCGTAAGGTGCATGACTCAGAAGGGCATCATAAGGCCTCTCCCAGACCTTGGCAAACCTAAGGGCATATTCCCTTAGGACACGATATGCCCTTCGGATCACCTCAAGATCCTCCTCTCTGATTTGGCTGGGAACAGTGTTCGCTGCAGACTCCCACTATTCCCTCTCCTTAACAGCCATAACCCCTCTAATCTCGGGTAAGATCGCGTTCACATCGTCCTCAGAAGAGGAGTCCTCTTCATACTCCTCCACTATAGGTATATAGAGCACCATGGCTAATGGCCCCACTCTGACCTCGGCTCTTTTTGGGGTCTTACTCCTAGAAGAGGACGTGTCAGACCCTGTCTCCTCAAAAGTACTACTACAGCTGCCACTACCACTACTACTACTAGGCCTTTCTCGAAAACTATCTATTAAAGACATGATATATGGGAAGATGAGACTCACCTAGAGTACAAATAGCGCGAAAAACTTCCTCCTCAGCAAGAAACTTCGATACCTCACCCCAAGCACCCACAAAAAGAGACAATCACAAAAGCAGAGACATCCACAAAGCCTCCTTTCACCAGAGAATCAAGATATATAACACTCAAGCTTTAAAAATGAGGCCCAAGGATCTGAAACTTTCTCTCTGAAAAATTACTAGAATGGAAGTGAAAAAGAATGGGAGCAAAGCACCCTTATATAGGAGAAAGAACCGTAGCGAACGAGGTAATTTAAGCTGGACAAATGGAAAATATGACGTTTAGAGTGCTCGAGGCTAGTTCTGCACTCTCCAAATAATCTGCAGTCATAAACAAAGTGACATTTTGTCTTCTCGAGGCACTGTTTTGTTCCCCAAGAGAATGAAAAATTAATGAGCGCCGCCATTTTCACTCTAAAATGGCTGCACACATTAAATAATCTGACTAGGCCATGTGTAAACGAAAGTTCTAGAAACATGATTTAAAATAGTTTTTCCAAATTTGGGCCTAAAGAAAGACAGCCCAAAGCCTAAAAGCGCCAAGACATTCTTCATGGGCCTAAAATGCAAGAAGCCCAAGAGTACCTAAAACCCCACTAGAAGAAGTCTTGGCTTTAACAAAAGCTTCGAAGCTTGGACCAAACATCTACAAGGTCGAGCATATTGATTGCTCCTCACATGCTCTGACCAACATCTCCAAGCCCGAGCATATTGACTGCTCCTCACATGCTCGGGCCAACATCTCCAAGGCCGGGCATTTTGACTGCTGCACACATGCTCGGACAATTATCTCCAAGCCCGAGCATATTGACTACTCCTCACATGCTCGGACCAACGTCTCCAAGCCCGAGCATATTGATTGCTCTTCATATTCTTGTACCAATGTCTCCAAGGTCGAGCATATTGACTGCTGCTCACATGCTCGAACTAATGTCTCCATGGTCGAGCATATTGATTGTTCCTCACATACTCGGACCAACGTCTCCAAGGTCGAGCATATTGGCTGTTGCTCATATGCTCTAATAAACATCTCCAAGGCCAAGCATATTGATTGCTACTTATATGCTTGGACCAACTTCTCCAAGGCTGAGCATATTGATTGCTCCTAACATGCTTGGACCAACGTCTCTAAGGCTGAGCATATTGACTGTTGCTCATATGCTCGGACCAACGTCTCCAAGGCCGAGCATATTGACTGCTGCTCATATGGTCAAACCAACATCTCCAAGGCCGAGCATATTAACTGCTTCTCATATGCTTGGACCAACGTCTCTAAGACCGAGCGTATTGACTGCTCCTCATATGCTCAGATCAAATATCTCCAAGGCTGAGCATATTGACTGATGCTCATACGCTCGGACCAAAGTCTCCAAAGTCAAGCATATTGATTGTTCCTTATATGTTTGAACCAAATATCTTAAAGGCCGAGCATATTTACTACTCTTCATATGCTCGGACCAAATATCTTTAAGGCCAAGCATATTGACTGCTGCTCATATGCTCGGACCAACGTCTCTAAGACTGAGCATATTGACTGCTCCTCACATGCTCGGACCAATGTCTCCAAGGTCGAGCATATTAAGTGCTCCTCATATGCTCGGACCAAATATTTTCAAGGCTAAGCATATTGACTGATGCTCATATGCTCAGACCAAATATCTCCAAGGCTGAGCATATTTTCTGATGCTTATATGCTCGGACCAAAGTCTCAAAGGCTGAGCATATTGACTGCTCCTCACATTTTGGGACAACATCTGTAAGGCCGAGCATATTGATTGCTCCTCATATGCTCAGACCAAATATCTCAAACGCCGAGCATATTAACTGCTCCTCATATGCCGGGACCAAATATCTTTAAGGCCGAGCATATTGACTACTGCTCATATGCTCGGACCAAATATCTTCAAGGCCGAGCATATTGACTGTTGTTCATATGCTCAAACCAACGTCTCCAAGGCCGAGCATATTGACTGTTCCTCACATGCTCGGACCAACGTCTCCAAGGCCGAGCATATTGACTGCTCCTCATATGCTCGGACCAAATATCTCCAAGGCCGAGCATATTGACTACTTGTCATATGCTCGGACCAATGTCTCCAAGGCCGAGCATATTGCCTGCTGTTCATATGCTTGGACCCATGTCTCCAAGGCCGAGTGATGAGAGTCATAAAATGCATCTAAACAATACTTAATTGTTCGCATTTTAGGGTTGATCGAGGTTGGAATTACACTTTTATACCTTAATAACTCTAAAGTGTTATTCTTGAATCGTTGACTTATTTTAGTGCATTTTCAGGTACTTTGAGCTTAAAAAAGAGATAGAAAAGCTATCATCATTTTAAACATGAAGCTTCAATGAATACTCGAGTGAGATAATGGTCGCGGAAGAGCCAAGATGAAGAGAAACCAAGAAAGGAGTTTCACTAAATTGCCAGAATTGCCGTGAAGATCAATCATCTTTGCAGATTAAACTATATTGATACAAGAAGAATAGGAGATGAGCCATATATTCTTAAAAAGATCCGGAAGTCTATTTTCTGGAGAATTTCACAGTTTGTAAAAAGAATTTTTCTAGAGAAAGTTATGACAGTTTTAGTAGACACAGGTCAGGCCTCCAGAACAGCATCCACCTAGCACCGCGCCCCTCACTTTCCATCACTGCACCCTCATTTTCCAGTGCTGCACCCCTCACTTTCCAGCGCCCACTCGCTCCAAGACCAAATTAGGGTTGTACAATGACATTTTCCAGACCAAAATGCCCCTAACTACTTGTGATCTATAAACACATGCTTAAGGAGTGTGCAGCCATCTTTAAGGAAGGAATGAGAGATCCAATTTTAGCATTCTTCCAATTATTCTTTGGCTGGAAATCAAGGGGAGAGCATCCATATTGTTCATCCACCTTGAGCTCCATGGCCAACTAATCATCAAAGAAGGGAAAGGGATGAATCCCTAGGGTTTTGTTGTTCCTTATTTCTTGGTCTTGATTCATTTGTATGGACTTATTGTTAAAACATTGTCTATGATTTACCCTTTGATCAAGTAAGAAGGATTTGAGTTCATGTGATAGTTGCACTTTATATTCTTCTTCTTTTAGATTCTCTTAATCTGGTGATTGCATCATTCTCCTCCATTGATGTTGTTTGGATGTGATTGATTCCGGTAGATTTATTTTATTGATTGTCCATTACTGTGATATTATCATTGCGATATGTTGTCGTTTCTTGATAATCTTTAAGATCGGTCATATGTGCTTAAATCGAAATCAATGAGTGATTTGTAGCAATTACGTTAGTTTATAAATGTGCTTGATTGAATATTTTTTAATTGCTTGTTTGGGATGTGAAACTTGCAATCGAGATAAAAACAATTGAATCAAGAGTGGAACAAGACAACGAACCTAAGGAGGATTCCCGAAACCTTGTTATTTCTTATTTATATTTCGTTGTATTTACACAACTCTTTCACACAATATTTCATTATCAAAACTCGTATTCTTTCATCTGATCATTATCGTTAGTGTTAAAGTTTACACATTCTTTTGTAATTAACTTGTTTCCCTGTGGAATCGACACCCCAAAGTCGTGCTATAACTACCGTGTTATACTTTGGGCGTAATCAAATTTTGACGCTGTTGCCGGGGAAACGCGCGCTTAAGCACAAGGAAGCTTGTCAACTTTGAGTGTGACGGTAGAAGAATTGTAAATATTTTTCTTTTCAGCAGTTTATAAATACGGTAATATTGTTCCTTTATCTTTGTTTTGATTTTCAAATTTTCTTTTATTATTCTATTTTATTTATTTTATTTTCCTGTTTTATTTATTTTATTTCCCCTCTAAATTAATTGGTGCATGCTTAGACCGAGAGATTCGTGAGGTAGATTCATTAGAGGACCCGAATTAGTGTTACCCTCTCATTCCATGTCCGTTGGTGAAACCTCGCCTAGATCAAACCATAGTGCACCCCCACACGAGAATTTAGAGGATTTTGTTAACATGGTCGATAATCCTAATGAGAATGTTGCTAGGACACTTCAGGATTACCTCCACCCTACACGCACAGCCACACCATTATGCATCATGTTTCCAACCAATACTCGCCAACTAGATTTTAAAACAAGGATGATACAATTACTCCCTACTTTTCATAGCTTGGATAATGAAAACCCATATGTGCACATTAAATATTTTGAGGAAGTAGTCGCGACTTTTCATAGTCAAGATGAAACCGATGACATTGTGAGGCTTAAGTTCTTTCCTTTCGCTTTGAAGGATAGAGCTAAGAGTTGGCTATACTCACTAAGACCACGATCTATTGGGTCATGGACTGAGATGACTCAAATTTTCTTTAATAAATACTTTCCCCAGCACAAGATCAATACTTTAAAAAGACAAATCTCCACCTTTGCACAAAAGGACAGCGAGACTTTGTATCCGTCTTGGGAGAGATTTAAGGAGTTGTTGAGTATGTGTCCTCACCATGGGTATGAGAATTGGTGTTTAGTGAGCTATTTCTATGAGGGTCTTTCCTATAAAGAACACCAATTTGTAGAGATGATGTGTAATGGTGGGTTCTTGGAGAAAGATCCTGATGAGGCTATAGAGTACCTCAATGAGCTTGCTAAAAAAGCTCACACTTGGATTGGACCTAGTGCTACTGAGAGCACAAATAGGTCACGACCCGTAGAGAACCCAAATGGTGGTGGAATTTACCATCTTAGGGAAGAGGATAACCTTAAGGCCAAGGTCGAGATGCTCACTAGAGAACCAGAGGTATTAAAGACTAAGAGCTTAAAGCCAACACACGTGGTCAATCATGCAAAATCTTTTGAACCATGTTTTGTATGTGGCGGGTATACCATCTCGCCTAAGAGTGCCCCACATTTGTTGAGATGAGAGGGATGTATAAGGAACAATGTAATGTCTTAGGCACGTACACAAAGCCTTCTACACCCTTCTCTAATACCTATAATCCGGGATGGCGAAATCACCCCAATTTTAGCTGGAAGTCTGAAAACCAGCAGCTTGCACAACCCCCTGCACCATATCATGCACTTGTATCTTCTAGGAGTCCTTTAGAAGACAATTTGCATGCTTTTATTGAGGCACAGGGTAAGACTAATCAAAGACTTAAATATTTAATTATGCAGGTTGTTGAAGAATATAAAGAGATAAAGAGCCAAGTGTCTAAGTTGATGAGCTACTTGAGTGTGACTGAGCGAGGTAAGTTCCCTTCTCAAGCTCAGTCCATTTCCTATGGTCAGCACCAAGCGCAACAGAATAAAAAGAAAGTGAATGCCATTGAGACACTTAGTGGTAAGTCGTTACACTTCCCAACACTGAACAAATCAGAGGATTTGGATAAGAACCACCAAGTATATATGAATGACTCATTCATGAAAAAGGTCCAGCACCTTAATCCATTGGAGTCCACCCTCACCCATGGCTTCACAAGAGCATATATCGAGCCAGAATCTGCAAATGTTACTGATAACATCTTTAAGGTCTCTTCAAAGCACACAAGCACCAAATTTAACAGCAAAGCAGTTGCCGGTGCATCCAACTCATGTTTGTCTAGGAAGGAATAAGAGTGTCTAGCTGAAGACGTAAAACTTAGCGCTCATGGGAGGCACCCCATAGCATATCCTTTTATTTTTATTGTTATTGTTTTTCATAACTCTTTTTCTTGTTTATTATTAGTATTTTGCTGTTTTCCAGTTTTACTTTTGTATTTCTTTTTCAGGGACAAATATACGAAGCAATTCAAATGGTGGTACACAATTTTCAGCTTCTGTGCATTTTTGGCTAAAAGGGGAGTTTTCTTATCTTTTGCTTTCACATTGAGGACAATATCTACTTTAAGTTGGGGGTGGAGGAAACATATTCCTGTTTTTCATGTTTTTCATTGAACTGCTTGGTGTCATTTTACCTTTTTGTTTGTTTTTAGCATGCTTTGTGTTAGCCTTGGAGTTAATTCATATGTCGATGATATGAGCCTAATTGAGATAGCATATAGTGTTTAGAAGAAGTTAAATCTTGCTTCGCTTTGAGAATAAATTAAGTGTCAATCTTTCTTTGGTTTGAGACTCTGGTTTGTGGTAAGATTGCGTGATTAGTCTAAAGCATTTGGAGAAGTTTTATGTCTGTTGTGAGTTTTAAATTACTCGCAAGCGCACGAGTCGTTTGCAATATTGTGTTGTGCAAGTGCGAGGTCGAATCCACAGGGAATTGCGTTGTGAAAATATATTTTTAATCTAAACTAACTTTATCTTAACCTAGTTCCAAATTTTAGAATGATATTGCAAAATAAATTAAAACTAAACTAAATTGATTTTAAAACTAATAATAAAAACACTAAGGTTTCCAAATCCACCCCACCGAAGTTAAGCATATATGTTCTAAAAATATAGCCTATCAAAACATTCCATGAATCTAACTATAAGACAAAAAACAAAGAATATCCCAATTAAACCAAAAGCATCCAATGTATCCGCTCTCAACAAATCACAAAGGAAATCCAATTTAATCGAAAAGCATTCAATGTATCCATCAGATGAAACACAAGGAATATCCAACAGACAATTTAAACTCAATCAATTATAAGATTAACTCAAATAATTGACAGAACATTTATACTAAAAATTGTCAGATTTGTACAAGCAAATCTGAACTACTACGCCAAACAATGGCGGGGCTTCATCTTCAACCTTAGCTGAAGAGTCTAGCCACTCATAACTATGAAACTAAAATTCATAATAAAAGTGCTAAATATTTAAACTAAAACAACTAAATGTAAAGAAATAAATAAATAACTTTACATGGGAGAAATTCCACTCGCTGACGGGCAGCGCTTCCCTTCGTGGTGACAAAGCCTTCGAGATCCACCAGAATGCTAGCGGACATCCACCAATAAACACCAAAGTGGCTCAGGAATTGTACATTAAAGATGAAGTGAAGAAGGGCTTATATAGGGAAATATCACAAGTGCAATATGCTTCCAATCCGATGTGGGATACTGTAGATTCCAGTTGCAGCTCTTTGTTATTTGTCTACTAAAACTGCCATAACTTTCTCTAGAAAAATCATTTTATTGATCCGTAAAATTCTCCAGAAAATAAACATCGGGATCTTTCCAAGTATATATGGGTCATCTCATGGTTCTTCTTGAATCAATACAGTTAAATCCTCAAAAATGGCTGATCTGTCACGCTAAAATCATGCACAGCCTGACCTTTGTCTACTAAAACTGCCATAACTTTCTCTAGAAAAATCATTTTATTGATCCGTAAAATTCCCCAAAAAATAGACATCTGGATCTTTCCAAGTATATATGGCACATCTTCTGGTTCTTCCTAAATCAATATAGTTTAATCCTCAAAAATGGCTGATCTGCACGAGCAATTATGGCAATTTAGTGAAACTTCTTTCCATGCTTGTAAACCTGTAAAACAACGAAAACAACTCAAAGTAACAAATTCCTAAGCTAACAAGTGTAAATTAAAGGGCCAAAATATGCAATATTTGGCACTCATCAAATACCCCCAAACTTACAATTTGCTAGTTCCTTAGCAAAACAAAATAATAAAAAAAACCTAAATGAAAAACAAAGAACATAAAGATAAGTTCATCACTCATGGTATCCAAAAATTTAAGGAGCACACATCACCATGATATTCATTCATGAGCAAGCTTAAAAAGATAAACCCATCTTCACAATGAATAGAAAAGTTAAAATCTAATTACTTACAAAAGGCAGGTTAAGGCATCACAAGTCGGACACTGTGTAAAGTGAATTAGCATATAAAAATGAAGCTTCCAAGTGACTCCAATGTGTAAGGTCTCCATGTCTCAAGATTCACCGAATTTCCCATCAAAATGAACGAAAAAGGCATAGTTTTTTTTATATATATAAAAGGCTCTGCTATGTTTAATTCCCTTAAGCTTTCTAATTGACCCATGTAGCGAGTGTTGAGTCAATAACTCCCAAACCAGATGGTTTTAGGGCATTAGGTGTAAAGACACCCCTAAGGACTTACTAACTCGAGTAAAAAAGGCTACGAAATTAAACCGGCCTTAATACTACCAAACAAAATTCCACCTTTTGACGTGAACACTCATTGCTTACTGAGGCAAGAGGTCCAGTTACTCAGCAAAAAGTTTCGCAATGATCGTTATGAATAAAAGTCCCACCTTTTGACGTGAACACTCACTGCTTACTGAGGCAAGAGATCCAGTTACTCAGTGGAAAATTTTTTGATGATGATCATTATAACCATTAGTCGTAAATTTTATTTTATTTTATTTTTATGCTTTTCTATGCCCAAGTGTTCATCCAACAAGTCATCCAGTTTCAGTTAAGATAAGGAAAAATACACATTAAAATCACATGTCATACCTCACATAATGTGTGCTAATGTGCTCGTGTTAGATTAGGTCAAACATGTAAATTCTCAAATGCCTAAGGTAAGTAACTAAATTTTAAAATTTATCACCAGATCATGGGTTCAAAATGTTAAGCTCACCAATGACATCACATCACAGAAAATGTTTAGATCAACCAAAATTTCACGATAACATGAGCATGCATTTATCTCTACGACAAAAAGACAACAAATTAGGACAAAGTGTGTGATGTGTCTCCCATACCCCCAAACTTAAATTACACATTGACCCCAATGTGTGATTAATATGGAAAGAGCTGACCTGAGATATGGAGAACTATCTGGACTGGTATGGCTCATAGCATACCCCCAATCTTGAACTGAAGTACGCATTGTCCCTGAAAAATAAAAAAACTGGAAAACAAAAAATACTGGAAACAAACATTAATCATAAAAATGCGAAATAATAAATAAACAGAAAAGATAAGCTGTGGGGTGCCTCCCATGAGCGCTATGTTTAACGTCTTCAGCTAGACCCAACATTAGTAATCGTGCCCAATGAAATGCTCTGCCATCTGATCAATAAATGGGAATGAAAAATGATCAGGCCTAGTGGCAGCATTCAATTTATGGTAGCTGATACACACTATCCAAATTGACTGAACACGAGTTGGAACCAACTCGTCGTCCTTATGCTGCACTACCGTTAATTCAGCACGTTTGGGCACAACATGAATCTGGCTCACCCACTTGCTATCAAAGATGGGATAAATGATCACTGCCTCTAATAGCTTAATATCTTCTGCCATCACAACCTCTTGCATAGCAAGGTTGAGCTTTCTTTGTGGCTCCCTCGATGGCTCAGCATCCTCCTCCAAATGTATCTTGTACGTCACCACCGAGGGGCTGATCCCCTTGATGTCCTCAATGGTCCAGCCTATAGCTTCCTTATGCTCTCTTAAGACGTCCAATAATTTCTCCTCTAGAGCATCACCCAGATCTGAAGGTATAATCATAGGCAAACTATCGACTGAACCTAGGAACTTATACTTAAGATTATCTGGTAAAGGCTTAAGTTCCTTCTTGGGGGTTTCAGGTGCGGCGGTCTCCTCTGTCTTATTGCTCTTCCGAGGAGGAGACTCTAAAATGGCATTCGCTTGCTCAAGTAATTTATCTAAATCCATATCCTCTCTAAATTGAGCAAAACATGCCTCTAGTTGTCCTCAGTGCGGGAGTCATCCACAATCTCCTCCGTCTTATTTCTCTCCCGAGAAGGAGACTCCAAAATGGCATTCGCTTGTTCAAGTAATTTATATAAATCCATATCCTCTCCAAATTTAGCAAAACATGCCTCCAGGGGGTCCTCAGTGCGTGATTCATTCACAGTCTCCTCAAGAATCTCCTCTATCAAGCACACATTTCTCACTTCATCATATTCATGTGGTTGCCTAGTGATATCAAAAATATTCAACTCCACTGTCATATTTCCGAAGGAGATCTTCATCACCTCTGTCTTACAATTTATCAGGGCGTTAGCCGTGGCTAAGAATGGTCACCCTAGAATCGTCGGTATTTGAATCCCTACATTCTGAACCGGCTCTGTGTCAAGCATAATAAAATCCACGGGAAAATAGGACTTATCCACTTTTATCAAAACGTCCTCAACTATCCCCCGTGGTCTTTTCACTGACCTGTCAGCCAATTGAAGCGTCGTGGATGTGGGATTCAATTCTCCTAACCCCAACTGCACATAGACTGAGTAGGGTAGAAGATTCACACTCGCCCCTAGATCCAAAAGGGCCCTCTCAATATGGCTGACTCCTATCGTGCAAGAAATGGTAGGACACCCCGGGTCCTTATACTTGATGGGTAGCTTGCACTGAAGGATTGAGCTGACTTGCTCGGTCAAAAATGCATTTTTTGGGACATTTGTCCTCCTTTTGATAGTGACTAAGTCCTTTAGAAACTTGGCATATGATGGCATTTGATGGATGGCATCCAAAAATGGGATATTGATTTGGATTTGCTTGAATACCTCCAGAATTTCCTCATACTTCCCTCCTTTCTTCGGCTCCTGTAGTCTCTCGGGGTAAGGCACTCTAGGTACAAATGACATAGGATGGTCATTCTGAGTAGGTGTGGCTGTAGATGGCTCAGCGTCTCTCTTCTCCGTGTTGCCACTTCCTTGCCCTTGCTGCATAGCAGGGCTCTCTTCCACTCGATTATCCACCTGTCTCCCAGACCTCAGTGTGACAATTGACTGTACTTGTTCCGCCCCATGCGTAGGAGTTGATGAACTCTCAACCATATATTGTCCTTTCGGATTGGGCACGGGCTGACTGGGGAACTTCCCCTTCTCTCTCTCACCCAAGTGACTTGCAATTTGCCCTATTTGACTCTCCAGCTTGGCAATTGCTTGGGTGTTTACCACTGTTTCACTCCTCACATCACTTATATTTTGGCTAGTCGCCTTCATGAACTCCTTAAGGGTGTCCTCTAGCGACTGTGAAACTGGCACTGGTGTTTGAGTGGGTGCGTGGTAAGCAGGTGAAGGTGCTGGATGGGCAGAACGACCATGATTAGGAATTTGTGGGGCAAATCCGGGAGGATATTGATTTTGAGCATGATGAGGGGCTCCTCCTTGATTCATTGGTTGGTTCTGCCTCCATGAAAAATTTGGGTGGTTCTGCCACCCTAGATTGTATGTCTCGGAGTACAATCCATTTGACTGCCTTCGAAAGTCATTGAAAGCATTTACTTGTTCCATAGGATACTCGGCACAAGCAGGCATTGATGGGAAATTCTGTGCTAGATGCATGGGACTAGCACAGATGGAACAGCTTTCAACATTGAATGTGTTGGCAGCATTGATGGATTAGCTCACAGTGAGAGCATCAATCTTCTTAGTGAGGGCATCTAACTTTATCCTCAAATCAGCGTCCTCTCTGACCTCATAGATGCCTCCCCTCTTAGGAGCACGAATGGACTTATCTCGACAGCTTGAAAAATCCCACTGCAGTGAGTTGTCGGACAACTTGTCCAACGCCATATATGCTTCGTCTCCTGTCAGACTTAAGAATGCCCCCCCATTCATAGACTCGATCATGCTACGGTTGGGTTGAGTCAACCCTTGGTAGAAGAATTGAACGAGTCTCCACTTCTCATATCCATATGGAGGGCATCTGATCAGTAGCTCTTTGAAGCGCTCCCAACCCTCAGAAAATTTTTCATCCTCATCCTGAGTGAAAGAGTTGATCTCCTTTCGGCACTTATTCACTTTAGACATTGGGAAAAACTTATGATAAAATTTGCTAAGCAGGTTTTCTTAAGATGTAATAGACCCGGGCGTATTGGAATCCAATCACGCCCTAGCTCTATCGTGAAGAGAAAAAGGGAAGAGTCGAAGATGGATTGACTCTTCAGAGAAGTTTTGGAATTTGAATGTGGCACAAATGTCTTTGAACTTCTTCACATGGCTATAAGGATTTTCAATATCTAAGCCATAGAATGAGGGTAAGAGTTGGATGACATGTGGCTTCAAGTCAAAGTGGGTGGCATTGGTCGGTGGCAACACTATGCAAGAGGATGAGTTAGTCGCAACGGGTGCGAACAAGTCCCTAAAGGATGTAGTGGAGTCCATGTTCCAAGCTCTAGGTTGCTCTATATGTTCAAGATGATTTGCATTCCTATAATTCTCTGCCATCTCAACAGTCTCTCTCTCAACTAGCGCTCTTTTCTGTCTCCTAAGAGTTCTTTCTAAGTCGGGATCTAAATGTATCAGATCTAAGTCCAAGGATCTCCGACCAAGCATACACCAACAGAAAAAGCACTAAAGTAAACTAACCAGCAGAAACTTGCAGAATAAAATAAAATAACTGCACAAACAGCAAACACACTACTCACAAAATGAGCCAACAAAATATTTTAAAATAATATATATATATATATATATATATATTTTTTTTGGATAACTAACTAGTAGAAAAATAAAATCAATTCAGACCAAAAATTTTCACAAACCAAACAACTCCCCGGCAACGGCGCCAAAAACTTGTTGTGAGTTTTAAATTACCCGCAAGCGCACGAGTCGTTTGCAATATAGTGTTGTGCAAGTGCGAGGTCAAATCCACAGGGAATTGCGTTGTGAAAATATATTTTTAATCTAAACTAACTCTATCTTAACCTAGTTCCAAATTTCAGAATGATATTGCAAAATAAATTAAAACTAAACTAAATTGATTTTAAAACTAATAATAAAAACACTAAGGTTTCCAAATCCACCCCACCGAAGTTAAGCATATATGTTTTAAAAATATAGCCTATCAAAATATTCCATGAATCCAACTATAAGACAAAAAACAAAGAATATCCCAACTAAACCAAAAGCATCCAATGTATCCGCTCTCAACAAGTCACAAAGGAAATCTAATTTAATCGAAAAGCATTCAATGTATCCATCAAATGAAACACAAGGAATATCCAACAGACAATTTAAACTCAATCAATCATAAGATTAACTTAAATAATTGACAGAACATTTATACTAAAAATTGTCAGATTTGTACAAGCAAATTTGAACTACTACGCCAAACAACGGCAGGGCTTCATCTTCAACCTTAGCTGAAGAGTCTAGCCACTCATAACTATGAAACTACAATTCATAATAAAAGTGCTAAACATTCAAACTAAAACAACTAAATGTAAAGAAATAAATAAATAACTTTACATGGGAGAAATTCCACTCGCTGACGGGCAGCACTTCCCCTCGTGGTGACAAAGCCTTCGAGATCCACCAGAATGCTAGCGGACGTCCACTGGTAAACACCAAAGTGGCTCAGGAATTGTACATTAAAGATGAAGTGAAGAAGGGCTTATATAGGGAAATATCACAAGTGCAATATGCTTCCAATCCGATGTGGGATACTGCAGATTTCAGTTTTTGCTCTTTGACCTTTGTCTACTAAAACTGCCACAACTTTCTCTAGAAAAATCATTTTATTGATCCGTAAAATTCTCCAGAAAATAGACATCGGGATCTTTCCAAACATATATGGCTCATCTCGTGGTTCTTCCTGAATCAATACAGTTAAATCCTCAAAAATGGCTGATCTATCACGCTGAAATCATGCACAGCCTGACCTTTGTCTACTAAAACTACCATAACTTTCTCTAGAAAAATCATTTTATTGATCCATAAAATTCCTCAGAAAATAGACATCCGGATCTTTCCAAGCATATATGGCTCATTTTCTGGTTCTTCCTAAATCAATACAGTTTAATCCTCAAAAATGGCTGATCTGCACGAGCAATTCTGGCAATTTAGTGAAACTTCATTCCAAGCTTGTAAACCTGTAAAACAACGAAAACAACTCAAAATAACAAATTCCTAAGCTAACAATGTAAATTAAAGGGCCAAAATATGCAATATTTGGCACTCATCAATGTGCGATTGTTTTGTGAATACTTTTGCGGTCTCTACAAGCTCTAGAACTTATTTGATAATCACTTAAGGCGAAAATCATAGAATACACATTACTTAAGATATGATGTAGGCCATTTTTGGACCGTTTGAGCCTTTCAAACCTACCATTGCTATATTTATCACTAGTCACCTATTTGAGCATTTTTCTTGAAAAAAAAAAATTGAGCTTTGTCTCTTTCGATAAACCATTTACTTACTTTTATAAGCAAAAAAATATATTATCCTTACCTTTCTTTTAAAAGAACTTAGTTATACACATGTTGTGAGAAGCACTTAAAAGGAGTAAGGGTGGAAATATGAGAAAATATTACTACCATAACCTAAGTACATTAAAAGAGATAAGTTGGGGGTTGTGGAAAAGAAAAGAAAAGAATGAAAGAGGAGATGAATGGTCTTCTGCCAAAATAAAAGAAAAAGATGAATTATGGCAAAGGAAGAAAAAAAAATGGTGATTTATTGCTAGAAATGCTCGAAAAATGGTTGAAAGATTTGGGTGTTGAAGTAAGGTTATCTTGTGCTTAAAGTGGTTGTGTTTAAATTAAGAGACTTAGTTCTTTTATTTGTTTAAACTTTCCTGTTTCTTGACCTTTACTCTAGCCTAACGTTACAAGCTTATTAAAGACCTATTGATCCGATATAGTGTGGTTTTTCTACATAGTGGAGAGTGATTTGAAAAGTGAGCTTATGGAGCTTGATTTGTGATTGATGTCACGCAATTTATTATGTTTTTAGAGACCAAGACTTGTATTCATTAATGTTATGTATAAAATCATCCGGGTGTTCGGACTAATGTATTGTGGTAAGATGGATGTTAAGAGTCGATAACGATTTTAAGGTTGACATTTGGATTATTCTTGGACTTGAGTGATATTTAATGATTCTATGTGCTGTATGTCATGCATGATTCTTGAGACAAAGATTTTTGAATCACTCTTGGTTAACGCCAGCATTGCTGTATTTTGCTTTGATTTCTAAATAAAGAATTCATTTCATGTCTTTCACTTGAATTGCTAGGGACTAGCAATAAACTAGTTGGTGGTTGTTATGAGAGTCATAAAATGCATCTAAACAATACTTAATTGTTAGATGCATTTTAGGGTTGATCGAGGTTGGAATTACACTTTTATACCTTAATAACTCTAAAGTGTTATTCTTGAATTGTTGACTTATTTCAATTCATTTTCAGGTACTTTGAGCTTAAAAAAGAGATAGAAAAGCTATCACCATTTTAAACACGAAGCTTCAATGAATACTTGAGTTAGGTAATGGTCGCGGAAGAGCCAAGATGAAGAGAAACCAAGAAAGGAGTTTCACTAAATTGCCCGTGCAGATCAATCATCTTTGCAGATTAAACTGTATTGATACACGAAGAACCAGGAGATGAGTCATATACGCTTAGAAAGATCCAGAAGTCTATTTTCTGAAGAATTTTATGGTTCACAAAAAGGATTTTTCTAGAGAAAGTTATGGCAGTTTTAGTAGACACAGGCCAGGCCTCCAGAACAGCATCCACCTAGCGCCGCGCCCCTCACTTTCCTGCGCTGCACCCCTCACTTTCCAGTGCCCACTCGCTCCAAGACCAAATTAGGGCTGCACAATGACATTTTTCGGACTAAAATTCCCCTAACTACTTGTGATCTATAAATACATGCTTAAGGAGTGTGCAGCCATCACTAAGGAAGGTAGGAGAGATCCAATTTTAGCATTCTTCCAAGTATTCTTTGGCTGGAAATCAAGGGGAGAGCATCCATATTTTTCATCCACCTTGAGCTCCATGGCCAACTAATCATCAAAGAAGGGAAAGGGATGAATCCCTAGGGTTTTGTTGTTCCTTATTTCTTGTTCTTGATTCATTTGTATGGACTTATTGTTAAAATATTGTCTATGATTTACCCTTTGATTAAGTAAGAAGGATTTGAGTTCATATGATAGCTGCACTTTATATTCTTCTTCTTTTAGATTCTCTTAATCCGGTGATTGCATCCTTCTCCTCCATTGATGTTGTTTGGATGTGATTGATTCCGGTAGATTTATCTTATTGATTGTATATTACTGCGATATTGTCATTGCAATATGTTGTCGTTTCTTGATAATCTTTAAAATCGGTCATATGTGCTTAAATCGAAATCAATGAGTGATTTGTAGCAATTACGTTAGTTTATAAATGTGCTTGATTGAATATTTTTTGATTGCTTGTTTGGGATGTGAAACTTGCAATCGAGATAAAAACAATTGAATCGAGAGTGGAACAAGGAAACGAACCTAAGGAGGATTCCCGGAACCTTGTTATTTCTTATATATATTTCGTTATATTTACACAATTCTTTCACACAATATTTCATTATCAAAACTCATATTCTTTCATCTGATCATTATCGTTAGTGTTAAAGTTTACACCTTCTTTTGTAATTAATTTGTTTCCCTGTGGAATCGACACCCCAAAGCCGTGCTACAACTACCGCGTTATACTTTGGGCTTAATCACCGAGCATATTGATTGCTACTCATATGCTCGGCCTAATATCACCACAACCGAGCATGTTGACCGAGGCTCACATACTAGGACTATTGCATCCAAGGTCGAACCCTACCATACTTCCTTAGAGCACATAAATGTACTTAAGGAAGTGGGGGAGGGTGGGGCTTTGGTATAGCCAAAACATACACCCAATACTAAAATGACATGTGGAAAGCCCTAGACCAACACCAACAATAAGATGACACGTGGATAGCCCTAGACCAACAGCAAGATGACGCTTGGACAGCCCTGGGTCTAACTGTAAGACGACACATGGACATTATTATTTCCAATATGAAGATGACATAAGGACAAGCTATTGCTGAACCCACTGCCATTCCCAGACACCCTTGCGCAGGCCTACAAACACAATTCCAAGGAACTCCATTCTTGGACACCCCTGTCCAGACCTACGAGCATGATTCCAAGGATCACAATCCTCCTTGGGCACCTGACCATACCCACTTATAGAGGAACAGGATCTTCGGGATTGTCGCATTCTTGGAACGTGGGTAGTCTCACCTCTAAAACACTATAAAAGGCCCAAGGTGTGTAAATCCAAACACACACAATCACAACTACATTACTAAAAGCGCCAACATCCCTATCCCTCTAAAAACTTATACTAACAAGAGCATCGGAGCGTCCTCGGTGGCATCACCCCCCTCTCTTCTATGATGACACCCTAGCTCATCCCGCTTCCCTTGTGCAGGCTCCCCCTCGAAGAATCGGCCTCCAGCTCAGCAATACATTTTTGGCATCAATAGTTAGGGTGGTGGAATATTATCCATGTGTTTAGCATAAGAAAAGATGGATTTTGCTCCTATGTGCAAGCAGCAGATCAGTGACTAGCACAATGAGGGGCGACATTGTGCGTCTTTGGTGGGCACACAAGTGAGAGAGATTGTAGGTCTGTAAGCTATGAATTGACACAGATGACAACTCTATGGTATTTATGATCTCTTAGGGTTCCAATGGGACTTTACTCGTGTGTCCTTAATCAGGTAAGTGTTCCTCATTGAAGTCTAAAGGCATGAGGGCTGATGGGATCCAGTAGCACTCGTCAGTGGCTATTCGGATCAATGGGTTGTTGTAGATGTCTTGAGACTAGTGCACTAACCTCTGAGTCAAGGATAAGTATCTTGCAGGTTTTGGTAGCAGGTATGTTGGGTCTTGAAAACTTTTATATCAATTAAGAATCAGAGGCACAATAAATGGTTACTTGGTAGAGGGCCAAGCTTTGAGCAGATACCTTAGGTGCTTTTATGCGTGCTCGAGTGAGTTTCTTAGTATTATAGTTTGAGTTTCAGAGAAGTGTGACGAGTCGTGTGACTTCAAAAAGGTTGTCTCTTTAGTTCTTGAATTGAAAACTCGGGGTGAAGAAAGGCTGGCTGAGACTTGGAGAAGTTTTGGCGCCACAAGATCCTTTGGATTTAGGGAAATTCTAGCGGACCGTGATGCATAGTGAACAATATGCTCGCAGAGAAGTGTGCATAGCGGGTAGTATGCATAGCGAGTAACATGCACAACGAGTAGTGTATGCAATGAGTATGTGCAGCGAGTAGTGTGCGTGACGAGTAGTGTGTGCAGCGAGTAGTGTGTGTAGCGAGTGTGCGCAGTGAGTAGTGAGCGCAGTGTCATGGTTTGCAAGATTTGCTATAATTCTAAAGGATCTTGTGGTGCCAAAACTTCTCCAAGTCTCAACCAGCCTTTCTTTTCATCGAGTTTTTGCCTCAAGAACTCGTGAGATCACCTTTTTGAAGCCACATCACTCATTACTCATCTTTAAAACTCAAACTGAAATACTAAGAAACTCACTCGAGCGGGCACATAAGCACCTAAGGTCTCTGCTCAAAGATTGGCCCGCTACAAGCAACTATGCTATCATCTCTCCAATTCTCAACTAACATGAAAGTCTTCAAAACCCAATATACCTGATGCCAAGACCTTCAAGATATTTACCCTTGTCTCAGAGGTTAGCACACTAGTCTCAATCCAACTGCAACATACCACTAACTCGAATAGCCACTAACGAGTGCTACTAGCTTCCATCAGCCTTCATGCCTTTAAACCCCAATGAGGAACAATAACCTAATTAAGAGCACAAGAGTAAAGTCTCATTGAAACCCTAAGATATCCTAAAAATTGCATAAAGTTGTCATCTGTGTTAATTCCTAGCATAAAGACCTATAATCCCTCTTCCTTGTGTGCCCACCAAAGACACACAATATCGCCCCTCATTTGTGATGGTCACTGTTCTACTGCTTGAACACTAAAGCACAAGACCTCTTTTCTTGTGCTAGATAGATGAATAATATTCCACCATCCTAACTGAGAGCATACGACCCACAAATCTGACTGCACTCATCTCAAGTTTAGTTGTGCACACTACTTACAAGAACAACTGAAAATGGCCTATGCACAACCTGCTCACTGATGTACAATGCCTCCCATCACTATACTGAACACACCGACGATAGTCCACAACATAACCGAGAGTCTGCATGCATGGATATATGGCTGCACGCACTTAGCCCACAACTTAACCAATGATGTCCGAACGGATGCCTCATTTCTATACGAGAACCTCACACTACTTGTACACACAATGCCAAGATAATATTCAATAGCCCACATGATAGTGAACATAGGGTAAAGCCTCAAAAATGGGATAAGAGTGTAATATAATGCATATGAGCCACTTATACTGTACATAAAGCTGGGAGCTTCATGGAGGCTCGAGTCACCATTTAGTGGCCCTAAACCTGCACCCTAAGTTACATTGGAAGGTTTACTTAGTGTCCACCCATTTCTCAAACCATAGCCAAACTATGATCCATGTGCGCATATTAGGGATGGTGGAAAGCCCGACACCATGCCCCCCTTAAAGAGTAGTAGGAAACATACCTCATGATTGAGCTCTTATAATCCTTTAATAAATAGAATTTACACAATTTACCAAATCTAAACATACCATATCACTGCACACAACTTCAAGATACTCCCCAAAAATTCTTAATAATTTTCTGAGCATAAATCCAATATTTATGAAAATGCCATTGTGCCGTTCTATCACACCGCTGACACACATCTGTTGCACAACTGCCCCATAACCAGGGCATGCTTGTTGCATATAACTCACATAGATCACCACACAACTCACTCAAAGACCAACTCATGAGTAACAACCATGCTTAATAGTGCGTACCATGACATTCTCTCTTACTTCATTCTCATGATGTCCTCATCAACGCGCAATATAAGAACTAGAATTAAGCTTTCGCAGAAAGCTTAGTGACATCTTCCCATGATTCTTGGAGCACCACATGTATCGATCTAAGGACTCAAGAGTCTCTCGTCCATCTCGATGGAATTTATCGAAGATGCACACTCACTCTTTTGCTTCCTCTTCACGCAAGCTCGAATCCACTCCTTGTCCTTAAGATCACACAAGCTCAACTCACAACTCCAAAGCATACTAAACACAAGCCAACTAAAACACTACACTGATTACTCAATGTTGATGCTTCATTATGCCTCAAAACTGAAACTCAACTCTCAACGGAGTGTTCGGTTTTCTTCATCACACCACAAGGTAACCCTCTAAATTTCCTCAAGTGAAATGCCATGCCCCTCAACACCCTTTGTGCTTTGGTTAGATCCTCTGAGCTGGGCACTTGTACCAACCATACTCTTGTGGCACCACTTCTCTTGGGTGCGCCCCTCTGAGCGAGGCCCTCATGCCTATCAAACTCATGATCCCTTCCTTTGGAACTTGAGATGTTTTATGCGTGCACTCACTAGGATATGTTTTTTAGGCTCTAGCTATGGGACTTACCCCAACTCAGGCTCTATTATGCCGTTACCTAAATCCTAACTGCTCGACGTACTTACCACTCAAGGTTCAAAATGAGGAAACTCTAAAACTCAAACTCTACTGCATATGTACCTACTCTTAGGTAACACAAGGACGTAAGCAAAGATGAATCCTTCTAAGTGTAGCTTGTAAGCCAACCGCCCACTAGTGGTACCCCCATTCTTGTTTGAACACAGTCAATATGCCTCAAAAATCCATAACTCAAGATGCCTCGACTCCCAAGATCACTCTCCCATGAACCACTTTCGGGTATAAAAGGCACCCCCACCTCAAATACTCAATTTAAGGCCTATACCACTTGGCTAGAGGAATCCCTTCCTTCAAAGGGCCCTCACATGAAACTCGAATCCAAATGTGTCATTCCTTGACATTGTGGATTCCTTTCACTTGTTCACTTAAAGCCAAACCTTGACTAGGAAAATTTATCTTCCTTCTTAAAATGGCAACCTTTCTCTTCATAAGGAAGCCACCAATCTACATGCCTCAACATTGTGGTCGATCTTGGGCCTTTGATGCCTCACAAAGCAAACATTAACCCAAAACCAAAATAACCAAATCAACACTTTTGGACAAAGTCCTCAAAACTAACACAGAACCAGATGCCAACTCCAGTCCCAACTGAATCTAGTACTACACCACGTGATACCTCATGTAGACACACAATAGAAATGCTCACTAACTAGGTCTCAAGTGCAAGATCGCCCTCTTAGACAAGCACACTAACCTATGCCTATGTTGATCCACTAGTCGAGATCACAAAACCAAGCTTAATTTGTAAGTCCACCCTCTTAGACAAACATACAAGCCTATTCTCGAAAGTACCCACATGAAACACACCCACGTATATTCCATAGGTTTGTGCTCTCCCAAGCTAGTAACAAAACGCACACCTTATGGATACGTTGGTCAACTAGTAGAGATCACAGCACCAAGCCACAATTCAAACTCACAATAAGGCCACAACTTACTTCCTTTCAAGTGTGGACATGCCAAATCCTGCCAACTCATGCACATCGCAAAGCCGATAACCGATACCTCCATCTTGCTCAAGAAGATCGAGCTGCTTCCTACATCACAACAAACTCACTAATTGAAGTCTCTACTCACAACCAAGCCACTCCAATGGAGAGTAATTTTTCTCTAATACCAACTGTCACGGTCTGCCAAGTTTTCCCTAAATCTAGAGGATTGTGCGGTGCCAAAACATATCCAAGTCTTAACCAGCCTTTCTGCACCTTGAGTTTTCGCCTCAAGAACTCAGTTGAAAACCTTTTTGAAGCCACATGACTTATCACTCTTCCTTAAAACTCAAACTGTAATAATAAGAAACTCACTCAAGCGCGCACACAAGCACCCAAGGTCTTTGCTCAAATCTTGGACTGCAACCAAGCAACCATCCTACCGTGCCTCCAATTATCACCAGATACAGAAGTCTTCAAGACCCAACATACCTAATGCCAAGACCTGCAAGATACTTACCCTTGTATCAGAGTTTAGCGCACTAGTATCAAACCAACTGCAACATCCTATTGACCCAAATAAACATTGACGAGTGTTATTGGCTCCCATCAACCCTCATGCCTTTAGACCCCAATGAGGAACACTTACCTAATTAAGGGAAAATGAGTAAAGTCCTATTAGAACCCTAAGACATCTTAAAAATTCCATAGAGTTATCGTCTGTGTCAATTCATAGATCAAAAACCTACAATCCTTCTTACCTGTGTGCCTACCGAAGATGCGCAGTATCACCTCTTATTGTGCTGGTCATTGATCCACTGTTTGCACACTAAAGAACAATCCCTTTTTTCTTGTCCTAGATAGATGGATAGTATTCCACCATCCTAACTGAGAGTATATCCTAACTGAGAGTATACCACAAAAAAATCTAACTTTATGTAACTAACTCTCAAGTCTAGCTGCACGCACACCGTTTACAAGCCCAACCAAAGATGACTGATGCGCAACTTGGCCACTGAGGCATAATGGCTCCCATCACTATGCTGAACACATCAAAGATAGCCCACAATATAAACAAGAGTCTACATGCACGTAGATATGGTTGAACACACTCAGTCCACAACTTAACCAATAATGTCCCCACGGATGCCTTATTGCCACACAAGCACCACACACTACTTGCCCACACAGTGCCAAGATGAAATTTGATAGCCCCCATGATAGTGAAGGTAAGGTATAGCCTCAAGCATGGGATAAGAGTGCAATATAGTGTAGATGTGCCACCTATTCTGCCCATAAAGCTTGGAGCTTCATAGAGGCTCGAGTCACCCTCTAGTGGCCTCAAACCCGCACCCTAAGTTACCTTGGGAGGCTCACTTAGTGCCAACACATGTCTTAAAACATAGCTCGACTATAACCCATGTGCGCACACTAGGGGTGGTGGAGAGCCCGACACCATGTCCTCCCCTAAAAAGTCTTAAGTCATTCTGAGTATTACCACTAGGAAACATACCTCATGCTTGAGCCATCATAATCCTTTAATAAATAAAATTTATGCAGTATGCCAAATCTAAACATATCATATGACTACACACATCTTCAAGATACCCCCAAAAAATTTCCAAGAAGTTTTGGAGCATAAATCACATATTTACGAAAATACCACTATGCCACTCTAGCACACCACATACACATATCTGCTGCACAATTTCCCCACAACCAGGGCATACTTGCTGCATATAACTCACATAGATCACCACACAGCTCATTCAAAGGCCAACTCATGGGTAACAACCATGACTAATAGTGCGTACCATGGCATTCTCCCTTACTTCATCCTGTCGTTATCCTTATTTACGCGCAACATAAGAATTAGAACTAAACTTCCGTAGAAAGCTTAGTGACATCTTCCCATGATTCATGGAGCACCACATGTACCAATCTAAGGACTCAAGAGTCTTTCACCCATCTTCATGGACTTGATCAAAGATGCACACTCACACTTTTGCTTCCTCTTCACTCAGGCTCGAATCCACTCATAGTCCTCAAGATCACACAAGCTCAACTCACGGTTCCAGAGCATACTGAACGCAAGCCAACTAAAACACTACATCATACCTCAAAACTAAAACTCAAATCTTAATAGGGTGTGCAGTTTTCTTCCCCACACCACAAGGCAACCCTTTAAATTTCCCTAAGTGAAATGCCACGCCCCTCAACACTCTTTTCCCTTTGGTTAGATCTTATGAGCTGGGCACTTATGCCAACAACACTCTTGTTGCACCACTTCTCTTAGGTGCACCCTTATAAGTGAGGCCCTTATACCACAAAACTCATGATCCCTCATTCAAGAACTTGAGATTTCTTATGTGTGCTCTCACTAAGACAAGTTATTGGGCTCTAGCCATGAAGTTTTCCCCAACTTGGGCTCCATTGAGCCATTACCAAAATCTAAACTACTTGACAAACCTACCACTCAAGGTTTAAAATGAGGCAACTCTAGAACTCAGACTCTATTGCACGTGCACCTATTCTTAGGTAACTAAAAGATGTAAGCAAGGATGCACCCCTCTAGGCGTGGCTCACAATCCAACTTCCCACTAGTGACACCCCTACTCTGATATGAACAAAGTCAAGATGCCTCAAATCCCAAGATCACTCTCTCGATAACCACGCTTAGGTTTAAGAGGCACTCCCCCACTCAAACACTCAACTCAAGGCCTATACAACTAGACTACGGGATCCCTTCCCTTCAAAGGGCTCTCACATGAAACTCAAATCCAAAGGTATCATTCCTTGAAACTATGGATTCCTCCCACTTGCTCACTTAACGCAAACTCTTAGCTAGGAGAATCCATTTCCCCTCTCAAGATAGCAACCTTTCTCTTCATAAGTAAGCCACTAATCTACATGTCGCAGCACTACGATTGATGTTAGGCCTTCGATGCCTCATAGAGCACTACTTCAACCAAAAACCAAAATAATCAAACTAACACCCTTGGCCAAAGCCTTCAAAGCTTGACACTGAACTAGATGCCAACTCAAATCTCAACTGAATTAAGTACCACACCTCATGATACCCGAAATGCTCACTAACCAGGTCTCAAGGGAAAGTTCGCCCTCTTAGACAAACACACCATCCCATGCTCAGAAGCTCCCTCATGAAACACGCCCACACATGTTCCATAAGGTTGTGCTCTCCCAAGCTAGTAACCACATGCATGCCAATGCCTACATTAGTCCACTAGTCAAGATCACATCCACAAGCTTAATGTGCAAGTCCACCCTCTTGGGCAAACACACAAGCCTACACTCAAAAGCATCCATATAAAACACACCTATATATGTTCCAGAGGGTTGTGCTCTCACAAGCTAGTAACAAAACGCATGCCTTATGCATATGTTGGTCAACTAGTCGAGATCACAGCACCAAGCCATAATTCAAACTCACAACAAGGCCACAACTTACCTATTTTCAAGTGTGGGCATGCCAAATCCTGCTGACTCATGCACACCGTAAAGCCGATAACCAATATCTTCATCTTTCTCAAGAGAAGATCGAAATGCTCCCGAGATCATAACCAACTCACTGATTGAAGTCTCTTCTCATAACCAACTCACTGATTGAAGTCTTTTCTCACAACTATCTCATGTAGGGGAATTTTTCCCATCAAATGACATAGTGACACGTGGCACCCTCCAAGGAAAAAAAGGTAATTTCGTAATAAGTACAAGCGACCAATCAGACAAAGATACATGACAAATGGCATAATGGTACTTTCACACCAAAACCCTAATCCTATTGCAACACTCCAACCCAGGGATAAGCATAACTTATCTCCAAACAAGCCCTAATCCTATCAAGATATCTAGAAATTTAAAGAAATTCTATTTCATCGGCAGATAAGATCTCATCAGGACTTTACCTCCCACACTATATAAGAGGACTCTTACCATTATAAGATACACACAACAAATACTCTCTACTTTCTAGCTTTCATATTTTTTAAGCCCTATACTAACTTAGACATCGAAGAGTCCCCTCGGAGGAAAACCCCACCGGTCCTCCGATAACTCCCTAAGGTTTTTGGTTTTTGTGTGCGTAGGTTCCACTTCCCGACCGTTCGATTTTCCAATAGATTTTCGGCATCAATAGTGCTGATTGAAAATTGAATATATAATTGATTGCGAATTTCGTTGTAAAGATTTTGTTTTAGAGAGATACATACTGGTGAGTTTAGAGAGAGAAAGACATTCTTAAGTTTAGAGAGAGGAAATTTCTTGAAAATTATTGTTATTTTATGAACCCACGTAATTTATTCAATAATTATGTTATCGAAAATACAAAAAAAATATATATATATATATATATATTTACGAAATTTAATATATGAGTTACAAAATTTTATTATTTAATTATAAAATTTCATATCATGACTATATATCTTTTCAACATCATAGTGGTACTCTTCATAGTTCTCATCAACGTGAAGTATCTAACTAATCTAGAATATAAATTCTTTATTTTTGTTATCTAACAAATAAATTCAAGGGCTTATGTCAATTCCAAGATCAAGATAAGTACGTGTCAAATTCAGTAGATTACACCCGTTGCGATAAAAAGATTCTGTAACTGCTCAGGAAAACTGATATGAGAGATAGTAGGAAACAATTCAACTTACTATAAATAGAATATCCCTAACTATTATATATATATATATATCCTTAATTTGTTTAAAAATTAAACACCGGATCAGAGAAAAGGAAAAAGTAAACAAACTTAGTTTGTTTTTCTCTCTCCTGAAAAAACATTTGTTAAAGATCTTGAAACATGGATTGTAGGTTGATTTTGACATTGTTACTCTTATTGTCTTCGTGGTTGTTTGTGGGTACCTCTGAATCTCAAGAACCACAAGCGAATTTGAAAAGCCTAGGAGATAGTTTGGCTCAAAGCCTTCAAGGGGTTCTTAATCAGCAACAAGCTGAAGGAGCTGCACAAGCTGGTGGGGCTGCGAATTCAATGCCATGCATGCAGAAACTCCTTCCTTGCCAACCATTTTTGCATTCACCATCGCCACCTCCAACGTGTTGCACTCCATTGAAGGATATGGTCCTGAACGATTCCAAATGCCTTTGCACTATCTTCAACAATCCTGATTTCTTGAAATCCCTCAACCTCACCAAGGATGATGCCTTGAATCTTCCCAAGGCTTGTGGTGCAAAACCTGATGTATCAATTTGCAGTAATGGTAATTAATCATGTTTCCTTTTTAATCAATTAATTTGCATGTTTCCTATTACAGTAATATATATATTGATCGATCTCTTTCTTCTTAATAATTTATGGTAACCTTCTTAATGGATTGTCATGATTTAAACTTTTGTTCCAAGAGAATCTGAGAATAGATAAAATGTTCCATGATGTGCAGTTTCCTTTTAAAACTAAAATGTGATTATATAATTAAAGTTTGGGTGATAATTGTCAGAGCATGATTAATTAATAGTAGAGAAATGCTATACAAAATGGTTGAGAAATATTAGCTTAAATGTAAAAATTGTCTTTGAATTCCTTTTTTCTTTTCTTTTTTACTTTCATTTTGGATAATTTTCATGAAACAAACTAATAAATTATGTTTTAACAATATCATCATCTCCAAAGTTTTTGCTTAAAAAAATCAAGAAGTAGGAAACGGAAAGATCATCGCTACATTTTTATTTAAGGTTATTTTTCATTTTTTCTTTTGTTTTTTTTTTATTTTTTTATTTTCCTTATGAAGCATTTCTCATTTGTAATCTATTGCATAACTTTTCTCTAATGACATGTAAGATTTTTTTGGGATTTTATGTGTGAAAGCGGTGTTAAAATCTGTAGTGTACGCAGAAACATACACAGTAAGATTTTTTGAGATTTTATATCATTAGAATATGAAGATGTTTGTAATGAAATTGTTGTGTAATGTTATTAGTTATTATTTCTTGTTCGAATTCATATTAAATATTGCTATGTTTTTTTGTTAATTTGTTTTAATCAGTATGATATTTATTTATCTAACTGAATTGTTGTTTTTTGGATTATTGAAGCAACCTCGCCAACCAGTTCACCAGCAACAACGTCTACTCCATCATCTGACAAAGGTTAGTTCCTTAATTATTGAAACAATCAAATTCTAAATTAAATATTTTCTCAAATTTTAATTTATAATTTTGTTAGCAGAAGCAGAAGCTAATATATTATTTTTTTTATTTGTGATTACAGGTACCGACAGCTCAAGTCCATCCTCTTCCAATTCTTCCAACAATTCAACTACCAAAAGTGCAGCTCATGTTGGGGGATTGAGCTTGATTGCTTCTTCCGTGGGTTTAATTGTTTCAGTGTTCTAAGTTTTAGAACTTATCTATTTGAGACTGATTTGTATTTCATTGGATGATTAGAGTTTAATTGTTTTAATGTGTTAATTTGTCATATAATACTATCTGTTATATACATATATCGTTAATTTATGTTTCAATTGAATAAGTTAAAATTTGAATATATTGCATCCTTTGAATTGAAATTAAAAGCATCAGTTTTACTTGGTTTATCGTTGTCAAATTTATACGATCCACTCTTGCCCTATTTGCATCCTTTGAATTGAAATTAAAAGCATCAGTTTTACTTGGTTTATTGTTGGCAAATTTACACGATCCACTCTTGCCCTATTTGCAAGAAATGATCACCTTTGTACCGTTTGCAAAAGACATCCAAGTCAACCTTGTCATTTTCTAGTGTTGAAAGCGAAAGGAAAAGGAGAAACTGAGAACCGAGTTGGAGAAACCCGCAATCAATCCATTACTAGCAAACAATTTTAAAATTCACCCTTCTGACTTTCCAGCAAAACGCCAGTCACTCTTGCTTCACTTACAAAATAAATCATACTATTCCTTACACTACTTAAGTAAGTGTAAATGTATATACTCCTAATGTAAATAATAATAGCAATTTTTAGTCTATTGTAAATAGAAAATCTTAATCCTGTTAGAAACTCATATTTATAAAGTGTTTACAAAATAGTGTCATAATAGGGTTAGGGTATATCAGAGTAAGGTATACTTTTATGAAGTTAATCAACTTTCGTGCAATTTTCAAGATCAAAGTTCCAAATTCATGTACACCAATGGCAAATGATTGAATTAAGGAGAAGAAAAATAAAAATAAAGAAAAAGAGAAAAAGAGAGAAAAATAAAAAGAAATTGAGTTCAATTGAAGCACTTGTTCTTTCTCTTTCTAAAGCTTGGTTTTGAAACATTGGATGCTCAAGATAGACCTGCATGTATCATTCATTTTGCATAAAAATATGAGTCAAATGCCTCATTTTCATTTTCATTCATGCATAGGAAGCACAAAGCATGCATGTGCATTCTCATAACAAGTTTTTGAAAAATATATTAAAAAAAAATATTCATGCATCCATGTATAAACATAAAATTGTCATTACATCATAATAGAAATAAAATCATCAAGGACGACGGGCCTGTTTCTTAGATGATTGTCCTTTTCCTTTCTTCTCTTTTATTTTGTTTTTTGCATATGCAGGCTCATCGCTAGATGAGCTCTCACCATGCCTTAGTGCAAGTGCGAGAACAAGAAAGTGAATTAAAGGAAAAGATGAGTTAGAGAGCTCAGAATCTCCTTATCCCTGATACATGCCATAGCCCCATATCTTTTTCATAGGCTGCATGGGTTTTATAATGAATTAAGCATTGAGACCTAAAAATATGCTTGGAAAAGCTAAAACAAGCTAAATAATGTATAAAACTGGAACCTGAAAGCTAAACCCCAACCTGAGTGTCCAAAATCAATCAAACGAAGTCCTAAAAGCCCAAATGCCTAGAGTCAGTCCAAACCAAGTTCAACCCATAAATGAAAATGACTCAAAAATGCCACATAGAAAACAAAATGGTTGGCTTGAAAGAATTTGGGCCAGCCTAGAAAATCCATGTTGAAACTCCCATTGAAGAAAGTCCCATCATAGAAATTGCATCGTTGATATGATTTTTCAAAAAAAAACTCTGTTGCTAAAAACATTTTCAGCGATAGATTCAACAATGAACTATCTTTCGCATATAGGTTCTTTAGAAATTTAAATAATTGGTTGCGTGAGGAAAATATTATAAAATGTTGTTTATCTCCTATGGCTCATTGATGGTTTAGATTTAAAAATATTCTTATTAGAATTAAAAATGTTTTTTTTTCTTTGAGGGTATCAGCAACGGATATGAGTCTATCGTAAATATATGTATATATACTTCCAGACCTGTTCTAACCGATTTAAACTACATCCATTCTTTAGAATCAATAAATCAAATCGTTCAGCCTCTCTGCTGTGGCCTTCACTTAGCCTCCATCATGGCGGCTTCTCCACCGGAAAATCTCCATTGGGTCGTCAATAGCATCCCAACCTCTTTCGTTTACTCATCCTCCTTCAAAAGCTTACAGTGTTGCTTTGCTTTCATCATCAAAATTGTCACCATCAAACCCTAATTATCACCTTCTTCTTTCCATTCCCCTAGCTCCTAAACCTTAAGCTTATTTGATGGTTTTCATGCGATTGATTTTGCAGTTTCAAAAGTAAAACAAGCATAAAAGTTATTAGATCATGCACTTAAAGCAAAATTCTCCCAAGGGCGGCCACTCATTAACACATTTGACATCACATATTGGCCAGGAGGGGCTTAACTATTCCTCCTCTGATTGGATTGCTTAGTCCTCGTCATGTTCTTATTTGTATATATTCTCCCGAGAATTATGCAAAAATATGGTCCATGGATGTGATAATAGTATGCCCAACAAGCCAATAACATTGTATGTTATGGGCATGTTGCTTGTAAATTAATCATATTCATTTATTGACAATAAATAATAATTATGACATTTTATTATTTATCATGTTCATTACAAATTACTGTATTTGTATTACATGATAAAGCCAATAGAATATGATCAATAGAAATAAGCACCATGATGAAATCATACTAATGAGATGTATTTTCTTAAGATTTTTTCTTAAATGTTCCTAACCATAGGATCACTAAGAAGTACATTAGTGAATCCTGATAGATTAGTACTTACTATGTTTCCTCAAGGAGTTAAGGGTGATTAATCTCATTGTCACTAGTGTATGAGACACTAAAACAAGTTATATAGGTGCTTAAAGAACAAGTACACTGAATTGACTTGACTAAGTAAATCCTAATGGAAATTTTACTAGCTGTCAATAAGAGTTCTTACGTTGCAGTTGTACAAGTGATCCTTGGACTTGAGGCATCATGGATATCTTGTGTATAGGTCATCATGCTTTGATGCTATTTAAATGTGGTTCTAATCATGGGCCACATAAAAGGTAGTAATTGGGTATGACCACTTATGCATGGAGGTATGTGAGTGTACAATAGACGAACTATGACTCTCAGTAAAAGAAGGATAATGTCCTATGTGATCTAATTAAGTCATAGCTTGAAAATTCCTTAGCCAAAGTGGAGTGCAAATTAGATTTTTTTTCTAATTTCACTATTTATGTTATAGACTTGAGATGAAGATACATATGATTAAATAATTGAAACTTGATAGTAAATCCATGCCTTAGGTTTAATTGGTGATATTGTATGATGGAATGATTGAATTGCATGATAACTAACAAAGGAAAGGTTCACATTAATTTATATTGCCTAGGTAGTCATTGCAACTCTACCGGTATAGATAAGCAACAAAAATTTAAAATTTTTCGATACTAATAAACTTAATAGAATGATCTCTCTATGAATCTGTTAGAATTTTAATCCATCTCCATATAAGGTTAGAGATTTATACCTTTATGAAGATTGTGGTTGAGAATACAATGTAGAGTTAACAAGTCATTCAAGTGTTCAGCCTCTAAGCATATCCACACAAGCAACCAAGAATAAGGATCTCATTCTCCAATACATCGAACACCACATGAATAGGAGGAGTAAGGCTGGCCAAGAATTCCCTATCTCTGAAAAATTCGGCTTTTGAGTAAGAGGGAGAGATAGTCTAAAATTTGATTTTAGTCTCATAATAATTGTGTTTTTTATGGTTTCTATCAAATAGAACCTTTCTATAAATCCTGTATTTCTAAAAGCTCTAGGATTTCTAAAATTTAATTAAACCCTTGGTTTAATTAATTCTTAGAAATCTCTCCATTATCCCATTAGTTTTCTTTAATCTTGCAATTGCCCAATTATGTGACCCCTTAGGTTCAATATTGCACTGGAAATAGGTCGTAAGTTTTACGTAACATTTGAATTTCATATAATTATTTAAAAATCTTTTTAATATTAATTCGAATTAAAACTCTTTTTAATTCTCCCATTTATTCAGAATTAATTACAATTAATTCTTAAAGACTTCTACAAGGAAAGACTAACACCTATTAGTATGTCATGACTACCCAGATAATATGAATTAATGTGAACCTTTCCGTTTTCAGTTACTATACAATTCAATCCTTCCATCATGCAATGTCCCTAATTAAACCTAAGGCATGGATTTACTGTCAAACCTTACTTATTTAATCATATATATTTAGATCTTAAGTTTATAACTTAAATGGTGAAATTGGAAGCTCATTTCTAATTTCTACCCCTTATTCGTCAAGGAATTTCCAAACTATGACTTAATCAGATCACATAGGACATTCTCTCTCTCTCTCTCTTACTGAGGAGAGAGAGGTGAGAGACTAGCATTTTAGTGCTGGAACTCTCTAGAAACTTCAGAAAAAATATAAGAGAGAAGAGAAAAAGGGAGAAAAGAGAAAGAAGAGAAAGAAAAAGGAAAAAAAAAGGTGAAAGAATTTTTGCAAATTTGAGGTAAGAAGTTGTTTTCTTTTACTTTAATTGCTATGTATGTTCATCAATTAAAGATTTGAGTTCTTGAAAGTAAGATTTATGAAAAAAGTTTAAGAAAGTGTTTTGTTCTTGAAGAAAAATGGGTTTATGTACAAAGTGTCTTGATTTAATGATTTTGAGTTCAATTTCTCTGTTGGGTATTGTTAAATATTTTGTCTAAAACCCTTGAGAACTTTTATTTGATTTGATTTGAAAGTCCCATGAGAGATAAGGGTTTTTATTTGAAGAAAAATGTGCTTTTGCCCTAAAATTTTCAGATTTTGCGACCAGACAGTCGACTGTGAAACCCTCTGGATCTTGGATAGTTGACTATGAAATTTTTTGGACAGCCTACAATCGACTGCCCAAGAGGGAAAATCGACTATTCGAGCTGTTTTTTTTATTAAAAAATAAGTGACTTTTGTTAGAGTATTTCAATCCTAAACTTCTCTAAAGGTACTATAAGTTTGAATACATGATAAAATTTTAAATTTTACGATCTTGAAAGATTCCTTTGGTTTTAAAACATATTAGAACGATTTTTTTGAAAGTCTTAAATAGAATATGAAAAAGGGGTTTATGATTTAACCTACGTATTTTTACATGCCTGTATAAATTCCATGATAGGCTTTGGGTGTTAAATGCTTGTACGCTCTTAAGTGATTATACTAATTATATATGTATTTGTTTAGTGTGATTGGAAGGAAAACTCAAAGGCTAGAAAGTGAACTTAAGGTTGGATCTTGGCTCGACAAAGGTGAGTTCACCTTACTATTTGTAAGCGTAATGAAACGTACAAATGAAAAATGAAAAGTCATGAGTACTTACATAATGAATATATAAATATAATTAATTATGTTATGTAAAGTTATAACTATATGTATATGATGAGAAGTGTGGGTTTATAAGATTTATGTAAGGAAATAAAAAAGAGTAGTGTATTGAGAAATGTTTAGATATTTGTTGAGATATAAACGACTTGATGTGAATGATTGATTGATGCTTAACTTCAATTATGGAAGTACCTCGAAGTGTCCATTACTTGATAAATTTTGTGTTGTGAATACATTGTATAAAAATATAAATTCTTGTGATGGTGTGAAATGTGTAGAATGATCTTGTAATGTTAGTACTCCTCCTGGCAAAGGGTAAGGAGGGCATCCTATTAGCAAAATTGTAGGGACTCTACCCGGAAAGGGGTAGGGAGGATATCCTTGTTCTTGAAAAGTGAAGACCTCGCTCAGTAAGGGGTAGAGAGATTATCTAATTTTATTAAATGGGAGACATCCCGATTTTTGTAAATTTCCTGATTGAAATGGTAAGAAAGTGAAGTTGCATTGCATTACATCTGCATAATGGATGATTGGCATGTAATTGATGACTTGATTGGCCCATGAGAGGTACAAGTGATGTTTGGCTCATGAGAGGCATGTGTTGTGATTTAGCCCATTAAAAGATACTTGTTGATTGGCCCATGAGAGGCATAAGTGATGTTTGGCCCATGAGGTTTATGCATTATGATTTAGTCCATTAAAAGATACTTGTTGTTTGGCCCATGAAAGGCATGTGATGCGATTCTCCCAATGAAGAGTGTTGAGTGTATTTGGCATAACTGAGGGTGTGAAATTTATTATTATTATTATAATATGAAAATGTTCGAGATTTTCATTGTTCTCAAGATTGATATTATGATATATGTGAAGTAATAAGAATTATGTACTTTTTGATTATTAAAGAAATAAGGACTACTCCTGTAGTAACAGGAAATGAGTAAAGTAAGCTGAAAAGTTTATATTTATAAGTCATATTATTTTCCATACCTAGAAAAAATAAAGTTTAGGTTAAGTTTGAATAATGGAGAATAAAACTTTTTAAAGGATTACCTTTAGTAATGTGTTTCTCGTTGAGCTTTTTAGCTCACCCTTTAATTTTATAACATTTTAGGAAATACTGGGAGTTTGATAGTCAAAGTTGAAGGAAGTCCTAATTAAGGCTTTCGGTTACGACATCCTCGTCTTATGGATTTTTGTTAAGAGTCTAAGCTCTTGGTTTTTGTTTAATCGTTGTAAAATCTTTGACTCTCTCTTGTATTGTAAAATTGTTTGAGTATGTATATTTTTTTATATTAAAAAAATTGTGAATGTCTGAAAGAACGTTGTTGACCTATAAATTTTATTTGGTTGCATCATGAGTCAAGGCGCCCAATGTTGAAAGGTAATGTTTCATTACAATAAAAATCTGTTTTGTGGTTGTGTTGCGATGAGTGCTTTTTAGTGTGATGGGAATGGATTATTTGAGATTGTTGTGAGTTTATGTGTAAAATCATGTTCTCATTGATTTGCATGTGTGATGATTGAGTGTACATGAGAATTGTAGGAACCACCCATAAGAGGTTAAGGGATCCGAGGATAATGTTAGATTATAGGACCTGCCCAAAATGGTTGAGGGTACCGAGGTTTAATATAGGGTTCACCTAGAATGGGTGAGGGTATCGTGGTTTAATGTAGAGTCCACCTGAAATTGGTGAGGGTACCAAGGATTAATGATGGCATTAGATGTTTAACATATCGGTATGTGGGGAGATCTCCTTGTTATGGCTATTAAGATGATTTAAATGAGCAATGATGAGCCTAGACAAGCTGAGATAAGCTGAGACGAGTGGAGATGTGTTGAGATGAGAGTGACGTGAAACTTATTGTATACAAGTAACATTTATGACTATGTGAATTGGAAATTGTGTTGTGATACAAACATGTGTGTGATTTGAATTGGCATTAAGGGTGTGAAATGACTGGAATTGTGTGGGATAATTGCCTTTTTGATGGGTTGTGATGATTATCTTCATGATGTATGCAGAGCCCAATATTTTATTTGGAATATTTAAATTTTGGAGTTTTCGCTTGAACGCTTAAAAACGTGTATTTGTTCAATTTTTATTAATAATTAATTTGTACTTAGTTGTATAGAATTTTGGAACAAGTAAAATTTTGATAATAAAAACTTGTGTTTGGGGGAAACTTTTGTATTTTAAGAAGTTTGTGGGTAAATTGTGAAAAAATTGTAATGTGGAAGGTTAGTTTTATGATTTAGAAAGCTTTGAGGCAAAAATTAGGAAGGGTTGTAAATGGAAGGTTGATTTTGCAATTTCTAAAGAATTTATCTAAAAATATGAGAGAGGGGAGAGAAGAACCAACATTTTGTTGGATTCTTCTAGATAAAGAGATAATGTTCGAGTGAGAGGAGAGAAAGAGAGAATAAGAAGAGAGAAAGAGAGGAAAAATGAGAAGAGAAAGAGAATGGAGAATGGAAATTTTTGCAAAACTTAAGGTAAGAATTTTGTTTTTGCTTATTCTTGTTTGATCTTATATGTAAATTAGCTAAGATTTTTCAGCTAAGATTTTGAGAATCCAAGTGTTCTTGAGAAAAAATGGGTTTTTGATTTAAAATGTTGATTTAAGGATTCTAAGTTTGATTTCTTTGGTGGGTAATGTAAAGAACTTATGTTTAACTCTCAAAAGTTTATGTTTTAAAAGATTTAAGAGTTTTATGGAGAATCAAAGGAGTTTTGAAGAATAAAAAGAAGAAATTTCATGGGTTTTGGTGTTGAAACCCAGTATACAGTCGACTATCATTTGGGCAGAAAGTTCAGGTTGTGAGGACAGTCAACTGTCCATTTGCATAGTTGACTATCGAAGCTATCTGGAGCCCTCTGGACCTCGGATAGTCGACTATCCATTTAGATAATCAACTGTGGAACTCTATTTTTACAAAAAAAATAAAAAATAAAATAGCTTTTCATACCCTTTTGAACCCTAAACCTTTTAAGAACAACTTAATGAGAGTTTTGAGATGAAAACATGAACTTTATGATTTAAGAAAAACTATTTCTTTCATTTGAATATCTAAGAATAAATTTTACGAAAATATTTGGACAAAAAGAGAGTTTTGTTGTAATTTAAAAACCTAGCTTCTTTTCCCTTTAAATAATTATAGTTTGGTTGATTTTATTAATTGTTGCATCCGTTAGGTGTAGTGGAAAACCGTTTTAGAGACAATGAGGTTTCTTAGGTTTAGGAGTTGATTCGAGATGTATGTACACCTTAACTTTACTAAGCGTGTTTATTTGTATAATAGAAACAAAAGAGTAAAAACATGATCTACCTTGATAAGTATAAACATTAGAATTCCTTGAAGAGTAAGTATATAAACATGGTATGAAGATATTATGGATTAGTGTTATGGGAATCTTGTATACGTTGACGTATAAATGTATAAGAAATGAGTTTGGAAATGATTTGATATAGTTGTGTTTGGGAAATCAAGATATATATGAATGTAACAAATATGAATGATTGACGATTTGTTGTGATTTTGGTGATGTGAATGGTTGGTGATTGCTTGCTTATATATCATTTCATTATGAATGCATTCTGCATTATAATAATTGTTTGACGGTATGTTATAAAGGGCGAGCAATAGGTGAGGCTGGTAGGTCCCTTCCCACATGGGGTGTAAGGGTATCGAACGTATATGGATGAGTAGGGTCCCGTCTGGATCAAGGGGGTCCGAAGATTTGATAATATGATTATTTGATATGATGATTAGACGTACCGGTATGTGGGAAGACGTCCTCATGATGATGAGATTAGACTAGTGAGGGGCAGTAATTTGATTGTGCATTTATTGCGTTGCATCTCATGGATACATTGTGATGATTAGTCCATGAGGGGCATATGTAGTAATTGGCCCATGAGGGGTGTGTGTTATGATTGGCCCATGAGGGGCATGTGATGTGCTTGCCCTGGAAAAGGGTATGATCTTTGTTGTGGAAATAAAAAGTGTTGTCATAAAAATTCTCTCTTGTTCTATCGGTCTCATGTTGTTTGGATGTATGAAGAGTGGTATGTGGTATTCAATTAAGAAAATTAGTTAATCCTAATATTAAAGGTTTTAAAGAGAAATAGTTAGAGGAAACCCAAAAACCATATTTTAATGTACTTAGTAATTAAATAAATAGTAAGAAATAATGGTAATAAAAATAATAATTTCCTCCAATGCGATCACTTCTCGAATGGTGTGTGTCACTAAGCTTTTAGTTCACTATTTTATTTTTACTAATATTTAAGGTAATATTGGAGGTTGGATAGTCAATTTAAAGGAAGTCCTAATTAAGGCTTTTGGGTGCGGCATCCTCATCTTTCGAAGTCCTTGTTAGGGGTTTTAAAATTTTGGTTTTGGATTAGTTATTGTAAGAGAAAATACTCAAGACTTAATGTATTTGGGGGAGGGGGGGGGGGGGGGCTGTAATTTCCTTTATTTGTGTTTAGTTAAAATTTGATGTATTGTAAGGAGTGCTTAGCTATAAATCGTGATTATATAAACTTGTGATATTTTAAATGAATGTTTGTATTCTTGATGAGTTGTGTATGTTCGCATATAGGTCGCGGTGCTCGGAGCTAAGAAGCGATGATACTTCCTTGAGTAGGGCCCACCCGAGGATGGGTCGTTACAAAGTAAATGCTAATGTTCTTATGAATGTGGATTGTGTGACTATTGTGTGGTGTGTGGTATCTTTGTGTTATGATTGTTTCCTTGATTTGATGAGAATGAAGAATATGATATTGACCTTTTAAATAAAGATAATCACCTAGAGACATCACTTAATAAGTAGATAAGTAATAAGGCTTGGTAAACGAATTTAAAAATCAATTACTTTTAGTAATGTGAATATCACTGGGCTTTTTAAAGATCACCCCCTCTATTTTATTTTTTCCTGGCGGTTTGTAGGAGTTGGAATAAGTTCTAGTGGAGAACTATCAGATGACTATCGTTAGGTGGATCTATGAACGACATCCTCGGCTTTTGTCTAGAGTTTATACTTAGAAAATTGTCTTTTTAGAAAAGTGTATTGGGATACTCTTGTAAATTTCAGAAAATTTTAAAAATAAAATAATAGTTTGCATTTGTATATTTTGATTTTATATTGTGATTTATTGATTTGAAATTGTGAATGGTGATTTGTGAACTCAAATATATTATGATTAAGACATTTCAAGTTAATGCTTAAAAGTAATGATTCCATCCAAGGTACATTTTTTTTATTAGAGCTTGAGGTTTAAGTTTATGTAGAATTCATTTGCATGAGAATGCTATTTGGAAAAAGTTAGTTGTGTAGGGATAGAGGATGTCGTTTAGGAGTCGTGGCTAATATCAAAGTGAGTTAAGGTTGAGGTTGGGTTGGTTTTTATGTTTGAGGGTTGGATGAGTTTCTGTTTTTTGGAATGACCTTGTTATTTTTGTGAATTTTCATGGTGATGCCCTTGATAAGAATTATGGATATAAATACTTTAACATGATAGTAGATTTTGATTTTTATATACATATATGTGTGAGTTGTTATATTACGTGGACTAGTTGAGTAGGAAAGATGTGGAAATGTGATAAGAGAAGATTTTCCTCAGATGATTTTCTAACTTGAGGATCTTATATTAATTTTGAGGTTCATTAATAACTTATTGATTGAAATGCTAGTTAAATAACTTAGAGGTGATGTTATCGATGATTTTTTAAGAGATAAGAATAAATTTCTCAATGTTTGATCTTAAATAATAGTTGTTGAGGAGACTATAACTTTAAATTAGATCAAAACATGAATAAATGGGCAAGTATAAGTGTGTGTGTGTGTGTGTGTGTGTGTGTGCGCGCGCGTGTGTGTGTACGTGTGCGTGTGTGTGTGTGTGTGTTTAAATTGGTTATGGTATTTGAATTTGTGATGGATGAATATGATTGAATAATGTTAGAAATGACATTGGAATGAGGGTATTTTTGAGTTGCAGAAGGTGTTGACAATTAAGAAATTTGAGAGAGTCCAAAAAATAGGGGGACTATTGTTGAAATTTCTGTAGAATTCATAAGGCTCTTGAACTTTGAATATGAAACAAAGATTGGGGAAGAATTAACGATATGTTGGTAGAACTTTAATAAATTAACAAGTATGGAAAAGGATGGAAATAAATTTTGGGATAAAGTGTTATTGAAGTAAATAAGCCAATGTTAAGAGTGATTAACGTAAAATGGGAGAAACAAATTTAGTTAATGGGGTGATTATATTAGATAAATTACGATTTCTTTTTGTGATATATGGACTTTTTAGAAGGATAATAAAAGAAGTATGTACTCCTATCTTAAATTAAAATTTTATTGGCATAATGAGAGCAACATATGTAGTTGATTGGAGTGTGTAATCCTAATAAGGAATTGATTATAAAATTTCAATTGAAAATATTTTGAGGATTGAAATTTTTATGAGGAAATGGTAACAAAAATTGTGTATTTAACCTTAACTAAAAACTCGTGTGATGTGAAATCCGGTAAAGGAAGAGGGTGAATTTATTCTAAAACCTAGAAATATTATCTATGAATTTAAAAAAAAAAGATGATTAAATAAATGGTTGGTACTTGTTAAGTAAGCTTAAAATTTTACTTTACTTGGAGAGAAATTTAGGAAGTATTAATTTTGATTTAGTAAAAGATGAGTAATAATGAGTTGAAATAGTATTAAATGCTTACGAATCTAAAAGCTTGGTGGGTGACTCGATGTTGGTGTGGTTGGGACGAAGGGAAATAATGGTGGTTAGCAAAAATATGAGATGTGTGATTAGTAATAGAGACTACCAATTTAATAAAGATAGAAATGGGGTGTAGTATGGGAGATCAAGATTTTAGTGAGATATAAAAGTATTAGAACGGTTGTTGTGAAGATATGTATGCAGTGGATATGAGACTAAGAGGTTGTTGGGTGAAACTACATGGTATGAGCTGGTAGTGTAGAGTTTAGATTGAGATAACTAGATATGATTCTTACCATTACTAGGATAAAGATTTAGTAGTTAGGAGTAAGGGAATTAGCTTGAGACATTGATAGAAATTTTAGAGTCTTTTAGACAAAAATGGGAAGTGTAGAAAACAAAATTAGTAAAGAAGACAATTGATAACATTATGTTTAATAGGTAAGTTAATATGATTTTGAGACTTTAGGAAGTGATGATTTTGAAATTTGTTTATCAAGGGAATATTATGAGTTTACTGATCTATTAATTAATGATGAACGAAATATATTGTATGATGGACTTTATGTAGAAGATTTTGAAATATACATTAGAGTTAATTTTTTTTTCCAACAATAATTATGGGCTCATAATTTAAGTGTTGTGTGATATTAATGGATAATTGAATGAAAATTTTTGACATGAACGTTTACCCTAGAAATTAAAATTTTGGATGGCTAACGATATTACTTAAGAAAATAAGAATAAGTCAAGTCAAGTGTCTTAAAGAGTGATTAGGTAAATTTTTATTTTTCATGGGTATCTAATTAGAGGAAAGTGTTAAGATAGGATTTGGTAGAAGCTATAATTTCGAGCTAGCATAAGTAATATGCTTTTGTATACTAAATACTAGAATTTATACTATTAATTATGGTGAATCTAATAAGGATTATTGGATTTCGAGTAAAAACATTTGGGTAGAAGTAGTGTTGACAAAGGAAGATGAAGAAGTCAGATTTTGGTTAGTTTTCTATAAAATTTATTTCTTAAATGAACAATATTATGCAAGTTAAATTGTAAATGACATATTTAAATTCCTGGAAATGGCTTTATTATAATAAGTGAAAAAAGGATTGGAAAAATCAATAACTTGAAAGGGTAAATAAGAAATAAGAAAGTGTTGGAGTAAAGTTAAGGCTAAGAGGATAATTTAAGTGTTATGACGATTGTCAAGAAATAGAGGAGAATAAAGAAGTGACAATAATATATATTGTTGAAAATCACCTCAAGCACCCCAGGTGGTGACCTTCAAACACCCAAGTCCAGAATGACTTGTAATAAGCAAGAATCAAACCATCAAAGAAAGAACACAAGCAATTGTTATCGAGATTCGACAATTTGCCTACATCCCCGTGAGCTCCTCCGGCTCTCTGCACTAAATCAATGGAGTTTTTACAATTACAGCAACACCTCCTCAAGAACCCTATTGTTCTTGATACATGAAAGAAGAGAAAAGAAAGAGATAAGAACTAAGTGTTTCCTTGGAATTTTCCCCAAGAAAATTCCAATTACAAAGCCCTTGAACCTCACTTCTTGATTGTTCTCTCTCACTTAAGACATCTCTGAAGATTTGAGAGTCTATCACTCTTAACACCGGCCACTCTTGGAATGAGACCCCTTCTTGTGTCTCTCTTGTGTTTAATGTCTTTGCACTCTCACACATAATGCTTGATATTGCTCCTAGATGATCCTTTATATAGTGCAACCACTTCTTGAACCAATCTTGAAGTCAATCTCAACCCTTAGATCTTGAGGGCTAAACAATCATAGCCCTTCAACAAGTCTAAGTGATCCTATGCGTTTTAACCAAGTCCCACGCACCATTCCAAAATGCTGATCAGAGTGCATCAGGTGTGCCTGGCGCTGCGGCCCAGAACAAGGCAGGCCGTGGCTCACAATAGGATATAAGTCCCCCATCTGCTAGAGGCCGCGGCGCACACCACCTTGTGCCACGGTGCGCACCTCCTAGGACTTCCCCTCATGTTGGAGGCTGCGACGCACCAAGGCTGGGCCGCGGCGCACACCAGGCTGCTGAAGCTCCTCTTCAACCCGTGTTGTGAGTTTTAATTTACTCGCAAGCGCACGAGTCGTTTGCAGTATAGCGTTGTGCAAGTGCAAGGTCGAATCCACAGGGAATTGCGTTGTGAAAATATAATTTTTAATCTAAACTAACTCTATTTTAACCTAGTTCTGAATTTTGAATGATAATTTGCAAAATAAATTAAAACTAAATTTAATTGATTTAAAATCTAATAATAAAAAAACACTAAGGTTTCCGAATCCACCCCACCGAAGTTAAGCATACATGTTCTAAAAATATAGCCTATCAAAACATTCAATGAATCCAACTATAAGACAAAAAACAAAGATTATCCCAACTAAACCAAAAGCACCCGATGTATCCGCTCTTAACAAATCACAAAGGGAATCCAATTTAATCGAAAAGCATTCAATGTATCCATCAGATGAAACACAAAGAAAATCCAACAGACAATTTAAACTCAATCAATTATAAGATTAACTCAAATAATTGACAGAACATTTATACTAAAAATTGTCAGATTTGTACAAGCAAATCTGAACTACTACGCCAAACAACGGCGAGGCTTCATCTTCAACCTTAGCTGAAGAGTCTAGCCACTCATAACTATAAAACTATAATAACAAGTGCTAAACATTTAAACTAAAACAACTGAATATAAAAAAAATAAATAAACAACTTTACATGGGAGAAATTCCACTCGCTGACGGGCGGCGCTTCCCTTCGTGGTAGCAATGCCTTCGGGATCCACCAGAATACTGGCGGACGTCCACCGGTAAACACCAAAGTGGCTTAGGAATTGTACATTGGATTATGATGCCAAATGGTGTTTATATAGGGGGAGACCCGGAGTAAAACAGGTTGCAGAAACGATGTGGGATACAGGCCCGTGTGCGCTCGATCGCAGTGTGGTGCGATCGATCGCAGGTACGATCGATCGCATGTCTTGTGCGCACGATCTCATGTGCGCTCGATCGCATGTCTGCTGCGATCGATCGCAAATGCACTGAACTTCAATTATTTCGATGTGGGATGTTGACCTTGCGCTCGTTCAAAGGCAGGTGCGCTCGAGCGCTGGTGCGCTCGATCGCATATCTGTTGCGATCGAGCGCAATGTCTCCAGAAGCTTCAAATCAACTTGAAATGCTGCGCTTTCTCCACAAAGCTGTAAAAACACACAAAACACAAGAAAAACGTAAAATAAAGTAAAATAATACTAACTAAGAGCATAACAAATATAAGTTAAGGGTCTAAAATATGCAATATTTTAGACTCATCAAATACCCCCAAACTTATATTTTGCTAGTCCCTTAGCAAAACAAAATAAAAGACTCAATGAAAAACAAAGAACATAAAAATAAAGTCATCACTCATGGTATCCAAAAATTTAAGGAGCACACATCACCATGATATTCATTCATAAGCAAGCTTAAAAAGGTAAACCCATCTTCGCAATGAATAGAAATGTTAAAATCTAATTACTTACAAAAGGCAGGATAAGGCATCACAAGCTTGAATCAGTGTAAGGTGAATTAGTACATAAAAATGAAGCTTCCAAGTAATTCTAATGTGTAAGGTCTCCATGTCTCAAGATTCACCGAATTTCCCATCAAAAATGAACGAAAAGGCATAGTTTTTATTTTATTCTCTTTTTTTTTTTTTTTTTTTATTATTAAGGCACGGCTATGCTTAGTTCCCTTGAGCTTTCTAATTGACCCATGTAGCGAGTGTTAAGTCAATGACTCCCAAACCAGATGGTTTTAGGGCATTAGGTGTAAAGACACCCCTAAGGACTTACTAACTCAAGTCAAAAAGGCTACGAAATTAAACCGACCTTAATATTACCAAGCAAAATTTCACCTTTTGACGTGAACACTCACTGCTTACTGAGGCAAGAGGTCCAGTTACTCAGCGAAAAGTTTATTGATAAAATTTTTTTTTTTTTTTTTTTTTTTTTTTTTGTATTTTCCTATGCCCAAGAGTTCATCCAACAAGTCATCCAGTTTCAGTTAAGATAAGGAAAAATACACATTAAAATCACGTGTCATACCTCACATAATTTGTGCTAATGTGCTCGTGTGAGATTAGATCAAACATGTGAATTCTCAAAATGTCTAAAGTAAGTAACTAAATTTTAAAAATTTATCACCAGATCATGTGTTCAAAATGTTAAGCTCACCAATGACATCACATCACAGGAAATGTTTAGATCAACTAAAATTTCACGATAACATGAGCATGCATTTATCTCTATGACGAAAAGACAACAAATTAGGACAAAGTGTGTGATGTGTCTCCCATACCCCCAAACTTAAATTACACATTGACCCCAATGTGTGACTAATATGAAAAGAGCTGACCTGAGATATGGAGAACTATCTGGACTGGTATGGCTCATAGCATACCCCCAAACTTGAACTGAAGTACGCTTTGTCCCTGAAAAATAAAAACTGGAAAACAAAAAATACTGGAAACAAACATTAATCATAAAAAATGCGAAATAATAAATAAACAAAAGAAAATAAAAGATAAGCTGTGGGGTGCCTCCCATGAGCGCTAAGTTTAACGTCTTCAGCCAGACCCAACATTAGTAAACATGCCCAACTAAGTGCTCCACCATCTGATCAATAAATGGGAATGGAAAATGATCAGGCCTAGTGGCAGCATTCAATTTACGGTAGCTGATACACATTCTCCAAATTGACCGAACACGAGTTGGAAGCAACTCGTTGTCCTTATGCTGCACTACCGTTAATTCAGCACGTTTGGGCATAACATGAATCTGGCTCACCCACTTGCTATCAGAGATGGGATAAATGATCCCTGCCTCTAACAGCTTCATATCTTCCGCCCTCACAACCTCTTGCAAAGCAGGGTTGAGCCTTCTTTGTGGCTCCCTCGATGGCTTGGCATTCTCCTCCAACTGTATCGTGTGTATTACCAACGAGGGGCTGATTCCTTTGACATCCTCAATAGTCCAGCCTATAGCTTCCTGATGCTCTCTTAAGACGTCCAATAATTTCTCCTCTGGAGCATCACCCAAATCTAAAGCTATAATTATAGGCAAAGAATCTGCTGGACCTGGGAACTTATACTCAAGATTATCCAGTAAAGGCTTAAGTTCCTTCTTGTGAGGTTCAGGTGTTGTGGTTTCCTCCGTCTCACTGCTTTCTCGAGGATCAGACTCCAAAATGACATTTACTTCATCGAGTAACTTATCTAAACCCAAGTCCTCTCCAAAGTGAGCAAAGCATGCCTCCAAGGGATCCTCAATACGGGATTCATCCATAGTCTCCTCTGTCCTACTACTCTCTCGAGGAGCAGACTCCACGATAGTATTTGCTTGCTCAAGTAACTTGTCTAAGTCCAAATCCTCTTCAAACTGAGCAAAGCATGCCTCCATAATTTCCTCAGACTTCTCTTCTTTCTTAGGCGCTTGTAGTCTCTCAGGGTAAGGCGCTTTAGGTAAAAACGACCCCGAGAGATCCTTAATAATACGAGTGGCTATAGATGGCTCAGCATCTCTCTTCTCATTGTTGCCACTCTCTTGCCCTTGGTGCATAGCAGGGTTCTCTTCCACTTGATTGTCCACTTGTCTCCCAGACAAGTATGGGACAGTTGATTGCACTTGTTCCTGCCAATGCATTGGAGTTGAAGAATTTCCCACCGCAAACTGTTCCTTTGGGTTAGGCTCAGATTGACTGGGGAACTCTCCTTCCTCGCCTTCACCCACGTAACTTGCGATCTGATCAATTTGACTCTCTAGTGTGGCAATCGCTTGGGTGTTTTCTATTGTTGCACTCATCACTTCACTCATAGATTGGCTAGTCGCTTTCATGAAGTCATTGAGAGCGTCCTCCAATGACTGTGAAACCGACACTGGCGCTTGAATGGGAGCTTGGTGAGCGGGTGATGGTGCTGGATAAGCTGAGTGACCATAATTTGGAATTGGTGGAGGAAATTCGGGAGTATATTGATTGTGAGCATGGTAAGGGGCTCCTCCCTGATTCATTGGTTGGTTCTGCTCCCATGAAAAATTAGAGTGGTCCCACCACCTTGGATTGTATGTTTCGGAGCAAGATCCATTTGATTGCCAACAACAGTCATTGAAAGCATTCATTTGTTCCATAGGATACTCGGCACAAGCCGGCATTGATGGGCAATTCTGTGCTAGATGCATGGGACTAGCACAGATGGAACAGCTTTCAACATTGAAAGTGTTGGCAGCATTGAGGGACGGGCCGGTCATTTTAATGAAATCCTTGAGGGCGTCCTCTAAAGACTGTGAAACCGGCGCTGGATTCATCCACATGATTTTTTTTTTTTTTTAATAAAAAGATAACTAACTAGTAGAAAAATAAAATCATTTTAGACCAAAAATTTTCACAAACCAAACAACTCCCCGGCAACGGCGCCAAAAACTTGTTGTGAGTTTTAATTTACTCGCAAGCGCACGAGTCGTTTGCAGTATAGCGTTGTGCAAGTGCGAGGTCGAATCCACAGGGAATTGCGTTGTGAAAATATAATTTTTAATCTAAACTAACTCTATTTTAACCTAGTTCCGAATTTTGAATGATAATTTGCAAAATAAATTAAAACTAAATTTAATTGATTTAAAATCTAATAATAAAAAAACACTAAGGTTTCCGAATCCACCCCACCGAAGTTAAGCATACATGTTCTAAAAATATAGCCTATCAAAACATTCAATGAATCCAACTATAAGACAAAAAACAAAGAATATCCCAACTAAACCAAAAGCACCCGATGTATCCGCTCTTAACAAATCACAAAGGGAATCCAATTTAATCGAAAAGCATTCAATGTATCCATCAGATGAAACACAAAGAAAATCCAACAGACAATTTAAACTCAATCAATTATAAGATTAACTCAAATAATTGACAGAACATTTATACTAAAAATTGTCAGATTTGTACAAGCAAATCTGAACTACTACGCCAAACAACGGCGAGGCTTCATCTTCAACCTTAGCTGAAGAGTCTAGCCACTCATAACTATAAAACTATAATAACAAGTGCTAAACATTTAAACTAAAACAACTGAATATAAAAAAAATAAATAAACAACTTTACATGGGAGAAATTCCACTCGCTGACGGGCGGCGCTTCCCCTCGTGGTAGCAATGCCTTCGGGATCCACCAGAATACTGGCGGACGTCCACCGGTAAACACCAAAGTGGCTTAGGAATTGTACATTGGATTATGATGCCAAATGGTGTTTATATAGGGGGAGACCCGGAGTAAAACAGGTTGCAGAAACGATGTGGGATACAGGCCCGTGTGCGCTCGATCGCAGTGTGGTGCGATCGATCGCAGGTACGATCGATCGCATGTCTTGTGCGCACGATCTCATGTGCGCTCGATCGCATGTCTTCTGCGATCGATTGCGCTCGATCGCATATCTGTTGCGATCGAGCGCAATGTCTCCAGAAGCTTCAAATCAACCTGAAATGCTGCGCTTTCTCCACAAAGCTGTAAAAACACACAAAACACAAGAAAAACGTAAAATAAAGTAAAATAATACTAACTAAGAGCATAACAAATATAAGTTAAGGGTCTAAAATATGCAATATTTTAGACTCATCAACCCGTTTAATCCTTAGACAAATACCAACAATCTCTACCTTTGTCTAAGCGATTAAACCTGAACCCATTGTGCAGAGAACTCAGGATCCAAACTCAGTATGAGTCATCGTATCATCCGACTCCAATCCTAAGAAGTCCAAGGTAATGATTGATCTTGCTTAGAGGTAGAACTTTGGTGCCTAAATCTGCAGGATTTTCTTCCATGACTACCTTGTCCACATGAATGCATCATTCCATAACATTTTCTCAAATGAAATGATACCGAACATCTATATGCTTTGTCCTCTTATGGAACACCGGATTCTTGCACAAATGCAACGCACTTTGGCTATCCGAATACACCACCACCTCTTTTTTTAGGACCTTTAACTCTTTTAACAACCCTTTGCACCACATAGCCTCCTTTATGGCTTTTGTTGCCGCTATGTGCTCAGCCTTGGTTGTTGAGAGTGCTACCACTGGCTGCAACTGAGCCTTCCAACTTATACAACATCCGTTTAAGTTGAAGAGGTAGGAGGTAATTGATCTTCTTTTATCCCGGTCTGCTCCATAGTCCGAATCAGCATAACCTTCTAAACAGATGGACTTACTCCTCTTCTCGTAAAAAAACCCCACATCTAGGCTTCCCTTCAAATACCTCAGCAACCACTTCATCCCAAGCCAATGCTCTTTTTCGGGATTACTCATAAACCTGCTGAAAACACTAATTGCATGAGCAATGTCTGGTCTAGTGCTTACCATGGTGAACATTATAGATCCAACCACACTAGAGTAAGGGATGTTTTCCATTTCCTTCCTCTCCTCATCTGATCTCGGACATTGATCACTGGAGAACTTGAAATGACTAGCAAAAGGAACCTTCACTGGTTTACTATCTTCCATAGAAAACTTAGATATCATCTTTTCTATGTAGGAAGACTGAGAAACCTTTAACCTGTTTCTCTTCCTTTCCCGGATTATACTCATCCCAAGGATCTTCTGTGCATGGCCAAGATCCTTCATCTCAAACTCTGAACTGAGTTAAGACTTTAGCCTTTCTATCCTCTCCTTGCTGCTCCCAACCAATAGCATATCATCGACATAGATGAGGATAATCACCATTTCCTCCACCTTGGGCACAATCGGTGAGAATTTTTTTGTGAAATCTATGCCTTCTCTTTGCGTGAACCCTTTCGCCACCAGCCTAGCCTTGTACTGGACTTTATCCTCTGGAGTGTTCCCTTCTTTGATCTTATAAATCCATTTACAATCCACAACTCTTTGTTTTCCTGGAATATACACCAATTCCCAAGAGTTGTTCTTCCTCAAAGAATCCATTTCCTCCTCCATAGATAGCTTCCATCTTGACCAATCCTTACATTTAATGGCATCAATGTAAGTTTCTGGTTCACTTATCCCTTTTTCTGAATAAGCAGCTGCTATATTAGCATCCATAAAACCATATCTCAAAGGTGGTTTGACCAGCCTCCTTTCCCGGTCCCTTGTGAGCTGATAGTCATTCTGACTTGCTGCATCATCCCCTTCTAGTTCCGCCTCCTCTTGAGTTTCCTGAGCTTGGCCTTCATCAATGGGCTCTACTTGGTCTGAACCCTCTTGCCTTCCTTGCTCTACTTGAACTGAATTTTCCTTGATGCTATGCTCCAAAAATACTGGGCTGGTTTGCCCACTATCCCCTGCAGGGTTGGTTTTCTCCAAATAGGGAAATAAATGCTCATTAAAAATGACATCCCTACTTATTATGAGTTTAGTTCCTTTTTGCTCTAAGGACCATAACCTATACCCCTTAACCACTTCCCCATATCCTAGAAACACACATTTTCTAGACCTTGGGCTAAGTTTATCATCATTTTGATGTGAAAATGTAGCACATCCAAAAGTCCAAAGGTTGTTCAACTTAGGGGGTTTACCACTCCACATCTCCTCGGGAGTCTTGAGATCCAAAGCTCTAAAGGGTGATCTATTAATCAAATACGCAACAATAGACACAACTTCCCTCCAAAAACATTCGGGTAATCCGAAAACAATTAACATGCACCTAACCTTTTCCATAAGGGTCCTATTTATCCTCTCAGCAACTCCATTTTGCTAAGGGGTTTTCACAACCGTTTTATGTCTTAGAATCCCATTTAACTCACATAATTTATCAAATCCTTATTAAAAAATTCTAAGCCACTATCGGTTCTTAAAACCTTAACTATCTTGCCTATTTGAGTTTCCAGCAACTTTTTTCACACCACAAACTTATTCAAAGCATCTAATTTACTTTTAAGCAAATGAACCCAAACCTTTCTAGAATAATCATCAATTAAAGAAAGAAAGTAAAGATTACCTCCTTGTGTTAGTGTTCTTGCTGGTCCCCAAAGATCTGCATAGATGTAGTCAAGAATATCCTTAGACTTGTGCACTCCGGTGTTGAAGCTGACCCAATGTTGCTTCCCAAGAACTCAACATTCTCAGAAATCAAGTTTCTTTACCTTATCACCATCAAGTAAGCCATTCTTGCTGAGAACTTGCAGGCCCTTTTCGCTCATGTGTCCCAAGCGATTGTGCCAAAGAGCTGCCTTATCCATCTCAGCCATCAAGCTTGCTGCTTGATCCTTAATGTCCATATCTCCGATCATCTCATAGAGACCATCCTTCATTGCTGCTTTGATCACCATCAAAGATCCCTTAGTTACCTTGATCTTTCCTCTCTCTGCTTTGTATGTGTACCCCATGGAATCCAGCTGCCCCAATGAGATCAAATTTCTTCTCAACTCTAGAAGATATTCACATTCCTCAGCAGCCTTGTAATTCCATCAAACATCCTCAATTAGATGTTTCCTATCCCTCTCACTTGGCAAGAAGTATCATTCCCCAAGAAAACCTTTCCATCATTGGTTTCCTTGAAATTCTTGAACCAATTCCTATGAGGATACATGTGATAAGTGCACTCAAAATCCAATATCTATTTCTCGCTGCCTTGCCTCCTGCTCACATTTGAGCACACAACAAGAACATCATCATCTTGTTGTTCTGCCATGGTAACCGAAGCTTCTCCATGGCTTCTTCCCTTCTCATCCTTCATCATCTTTTTGCAATCTTTCTTGAAATGACCCTCCTTATGGCTGTAGTAGCATCTCTTTCCTCCAAATCTCGATTTAGAGTGCACTCTCCCATGGCTTTGTCTTTTACCCTATGGTTTATCCCGGTAGTAGCCATGTATATTGCTGCCATACTGAGTTGCAAGCATTCCTTTAATGAACAACCCTTCTCCACTTGATTCTTCCCTCATTTTGGCTTTGAAATCATGAGCCCTTATAGCATTGATCACAATTTCCTTGGTTAGTGTATCTCTTCCATATTCAATAGCATTAATCAAGCTGTCCAAACAATTAGGAAGAGAATTCAACAATATAACAGCCAATTGTTCATTCGGGAATGTTATACTACAACTAGTCAAATCCTGAACTAGTTTATTAAATACATCAAGATTATCTTACAACTCTTTATTAGGATCCATTTCAAAAGCAAAGATTCATTTCAGAAGACAAATTTTATTAGGGAGAGTCTTGGTAAGAAATAACTTATCTAGTTTCTTCCAAATGACAGTTGGATCTTCCGAGTCTCCGCACTCCTTTGTGACACTATCCGACATGTGCAGAAAGATGGTGCTATATGCCATCTTCTTCATCTAATTTCGCTGGAGCTCCATGATACTTGTTAGAAAAACTTCATCTTCTCCAATAGCCAAGTTGACTTTTTGTTGCATAAGAACTGCCTTGATTTTTCGCTTCCAAAGGACAAAGTCTCTTTTTCCATCAAACTTCTCAATAATGAAGTTTGAACCCATCTTGGGGAGAAAATCCCAAGATTTATGCAGCACCCACAATTGCTTTCCTACAGTCTTCTGTCCAACTTCTAAACTTCAAGAACCAGATCAAATCTTGATCCCAATACCGTTCTTGAATCCCTCAAGAACCCGATCAGATCTTGATCCCTGTGCCGTTCTTGAATCTCCCAAGAAGTTTCCTTTGATTCTTAGAGTCTTAGTCCAATACCCCCTGTTCAGCTCTGATACCAGCTGTTGCTAGAACCACAGCTCTGATACCACTGTTGCTGGAACCACAGCTCTGATACCACTATTGAAAATCACCTCAAGAATCCTAGGCGGTGACCTTCAAACACCCAAGTCTAGAATGACTTGTAATAAACAGGAATCAAACCATCAAAGAAAGAACACAAGCAATTGTTATCGAGGTTCGACAATTTGCCTACTCCCCCGTGAGCTCCTCCGAGCTCTCTGCACTAAATCAATGGAGTTCTTACAATTACAACAACACCTCCTCAAGAACTCTCTTGTTCTTGATACATGAAAGAAGAGAAAAGAAAGAGATAAGAACTAAGTGTTTCCTTGGAATTTTCCTTGAGAAAATTCCAATTACAAAGCCCTTGAACCCCACTTCTTGATTGCTATCTCTCACTTGAGACACCTCTAAAGATTTGAGAGTATATCTCTCTCAACACCAGCCACTCTTGGAATGAGACCCCTTCTTGTGTCTCTCTTGTGTTTAGTGTCTTTGCACTCTCACACATCATGCTTGATATTGCTCCTAGATGATCCTTTATATAATGCAACCACTTCTTGAACCAATCTTGAAGTCAGTCTCAACCCTTAGATCTTGAGGACCAAAAAATCATAGCCCTTCAACAAGTCTAAGTGATCCTATGCATTTTAACCAAGTCCTACACACCATTCCAAAATGCTGATCAGAGTGCATCAGGTGTGCTTGGCGCTGCGGCCTAGAACAGGGCAGGCCACGGCGCACAACAAGGCACAAGTCCCCTATTTGTTAGAGGTAGCGGCGCACACCACCCTGTGCCACGGCGCGCACCTCCTAGGACTTTCCCTCATGCTGGAGGCCATGGCGCACCAAGGCTGGGCCGCGGCACATACCAGGCTGCTGAAGCTCCTCTTCAACTCGTTTATTCCTTAGACAAATACCAATATATATATTGATGAACTAAATGATGAAAAGCTAGAGTAAGTAATAAGTAGTTTATTCTATAACCTTATTCTCATGGTGAATAAAAGGATAATAGATGAGGAAGACATAATTTTTATGAAAACATTTGATCAAGAGGATGGGTGAGAGTGGTATAGAATTAAGGATTCAAAAGAAACATCAACCTTGAGGTATCATGAATTTAATATGAGAACTGACAGATTTTTGTCGTACTAATGCTCTGATGGTGATTAATGACACATTTTGAGATCTTGAGTAGAAATGTAGTTATAATAATGGTAGCAATCATAATAATTGCAATGAAAAAGATAATAGAACGGTTTTCAAATTTTAATAAAGTTGTCGAGAGCTTTAAAGAAGAAATTACAAGAGAAAAAAAGAGGAAATAAAGAGAGATAAAACTCAAATTCATAGGAAACCTCAAATATGATATAAGATGATACGTATATGAAAGAGCATAAGGCTCTGGGTCAAGGAAATTGTTAGGTTTAGAAGTCGAAATTGGTGGATAATTAAGTCAAATGTGATAACTGTAGAAATGATGTGTGGAAGCGCTTGTGTTGTTTCGAAGTAAAAGGTTATCTAAAGTATTCCTAAGAGTGTTACATAAGTAAGTAAGTGTACATAATTCTGAGAATTGAGTTGGAGATCTAATCGAGGAAAATATGTGAAGGAGTGGAGTGATTTACGAAAATATGGAGAATAATAACCTTGAGGTATGACCAAGGGAAAAAAAAGAAATAAAGTTTAATGTAGGTTAAATTATTAAAAAGTTTAGGTGGAGACCAATGAGTAATTAAATGAATTACGTTAAAGAGTAACTATAGGTGAAGAAATTCAAGAAATGACTTGTTGAATGGAGATTCTTAGCTTTGTATGAGAATAAATGACTCGATTAAACCCCATATGAAATAGATTGTAAAAAACCCCTTTAACAATAGAGAGAGAACTAACCTAGATAGAGTTATAGCATCTAGTAAGGTGCATAATTATTACTACTATAATGATGGACTACAATAAATTCTCTTAGTAAATGGATACCTAATGGAGTTGGACAAATTAGAGTTCACTTGGGTATAATATAATTGGGAAGTTCAATTTATTGAGTCTTATTAACTTATTTGCCACTTTAGGTAAATTAAACTTGTGAAATTAATGATTTGAGAAGTTGGTTGGTGAACTAAAGTTGAGTCACATTTAAAACTGATGGTAACATTGTTGATGGATTCTATTTATAAGTATCTACTTAAGGAGAAGAAGAGTTTAGAGCTATTGAATGGTGACAATGAGTGAATGGTCTATAAAATACTTTTTGAGGTGAGATATCCTTGGGAGAGAAGTATGAGAAAATCTGTATAGAAAAATTTGAGGCTGTTGAACACTAAGTCGAGATAGAAATTTAAAAGATTCATAAAGGAGTGTGGGATAGCATCAGATTAGGTTTTAAAGTAGGAGAAGAAATGGAAGATTAAAAAGGGACATTGGAGCTAATGTTAAGAATTTGTGGTTTGAAAGGCTAGTTTTGAGATTCGAGGAATTGAATTGAGAAGAAACAACAAAGACAAAAAGGAGTAACTGCTAGAAAAGAGAATAAATACTTAGTAAATAATCAGATCTTCAATTGACTCGAATGAAGTTAACTAAATGATCTGTTAGATCGCTCCAGTATTAATAATTCAGATAATATGATAACTAGTTGGAAATAGTTTAGAGGGGAGTTAAAATCAATGGTCGAGAGAAAGTGTTACCTATGTTAAAGATACTTTCGAGGAACAAAGCAGTTAATGAAAGTAATTAGGAGCATGAGGCATGCATAAGGGAACAATAATTCGAGCTGCTTGCGAATCTAGGTTAGCAAAAATTTTGATGACAAAATTTTATTAGTGTGATAGAATTGTAGAGCTTGGTATTATGCTAATTATGTTTTTAAAACTCGGGAGTGCATTTTTAAACATAGTTGTACGTTTATTAGAAAGATTTTACTTTCAGTTCGTGTTAGAGTATGAATGACTTGGTAAATAAATAAATGAAACAATCATAAAATTAATAAAAATATGATAATGGATGATTACAAAGTTACTATGGGATTTTAGGAAACTAGATAAAAATTTCTTACAAATTAAAAAAAAAAATTTTGTTAAGTTAAATATAGAAAAAATACGTAAAGAGGGGCAAAATGATAAAGATGCAATGGCTATAAATAGGGGGAGCTCAGCAGATTTTTATTTTATTTTATAGAAAGGTTTAAAAGAAGTTGGGAGAGAAGGAAAGAAAAAGAAAGAAGAAGAAGAAGAAGAAGTGAAATCGAACTAGAGAGAAAAGAAGAGGAGAAATAGAATGGGAGAGAAAAAAAGAAAAGAAAGAGAATGCGAAAAAGAAGAAAAGGAGGATAAAGAGAAGAAGAAAACGACAAAGAGAAAGAAGAAAGAGAGGAGGAGGAATGAGAAAGGACGGGGAAAAAACGAGGAAGGAAGAGGAAAAGATAAAGAAAGGAAGGGGAGGAAAAAGTTGAAGGAAAATGCTCAAAACCTAGTTATAATCAACTTCCTTTTCTATTTAATTTTTCCATTGAACTTAAGAGCTTAGATTTTATGCTTTTATGGATGGATTTTGATTTAGAATTTTGGAGGTTTGAAGAATTTTAAATTAGGAAGAAATTTTTACAGTTTGTTTAATAAATCTTAAGATTTTGAGTGTAATAGTTTAAACTGAGTTATGGATATTATTGATTATGTAAATCAAAACCCAAAGGAAATTTGTAGTGGATTATAATTGGTAAAATTCCTTGAAAATGGAAGATTTCTGGCAAAAAAAACCAGTTACGTTGAAACTTTTCTAAAAAATTGGATAGGTAGTTGACTACACTATAGGGTAGTCAACTAACCATCACCTCTGAAAGTCAAAATATACATCTTTGAGTCTCTGTAGTCAACTACCACACATGGTATTCGACTACCCAGATCCACTGTAGCTCGTGTAGTCAACTACCCTATGTTGTGGTCGATTACACAGGTTAAAGTTTTTAAATTTTCTATGTACTTGTTCTATTGGTCCTTTGAAAATTCTAGAAAAATACTAGACCTTCTTATACTTTTGAAACATGAATTAATCACCTCCAAAATGTTTATTATCATAAAAAATAAATCTTTATTGAGCCCCAAAATTTACAAAAGAAAAGGAAAATGATTGTAACGACCCATCCCAAACAGGCCCACAAAAGATTGAATCGTCACCTTTCAGCATTAAGCACAAACTTATATGCAACAATTCATAACTCAAAATATATTTACATCATGTACACCTCAATTCATTCTCTAAGAGATACATAAATTTTTACACAAAATTAAACATGACCATGCATGTTTACGTACAAACTTGATTACAATAAAAGAAAAGTGTTTCCTGAGGATGCCAACCACGTGAACCCACCTAAACAGCCACGAGTAGAACTCATATCACAACATTCTTAACTGTCTTTTTGCATTCAACCCGAAATTTAATAAAGAATGAGGGGATGTGAGCTTTACACAACTCAATGAAGTCCAAATTTACCTAAAATACTCAATTTGTATTCTTCAATTAATAATTTCATTTATAACTAAATTACAAGTCATCGTACTTCATTTAATTATTATATTTCATATCATATCAGTTTTCTTAATTTTATTCAAATACAGATATCACTCATGATATCTAGTTCAACATCATTCTTCTCATTAAACATCACAGGATTTCACGATCATATTGGTTTATCAACATCTCAATGAGAATATGAAAGAATGATTGCATATACATAATCTTCTTCTTTCTTTCTGCATCTCATCACAAATCAGTTTTTTATTATCTTATCTATACCCATAACTCAAGTATACATATTTTCATCCATGTATAGGTATCCATATCAGTCTCTGAAACAGCTATTAGGGATGTCTCCCTACATATCGACACTCTCACCTAAGGACCAGCCATGGTTTTGGCCCTCTGCGGACCAAATCCTTCCTCTTCTATGGTCTTATAATGCATCTACAATCACATAAAAGCAAGCACAAGGATAACAACATTACAATCAAATAACTACCTCACAAAATTTCCAATTTATCATAACAATCCAGTCTATAGGATTTACACATCCTTCCAAGAATACAATTCATAAAAAAATTATCATCTATGTACATATACTCAATCTTTTCATCAAATAATGTCATTGACAATTATATTTAACTTCATTCATTAATTTCAAACTTATATTCTTTATTTCTTCAGATTTATCATATTTAATAATATACCATTTTATCTTTTCTCATTGATAGTTCATTGTAAGTTTTATCCACATCTCTTACTTTTTCTCGCTTAATAGAAGTAAATTGAACTCACCTAAAAGAACCACACACTATCCGTGAAGCATTTCTTTGCCTTTAGCACCTTTTCTCAAGCAAAGTTACTCGAACTTGGTTCTCCCACTGTATCTTCACCTAACAATAATTTGCTTAACCAGTATTACTATATCATAACTTAATTTAAACCCTTTTTAATGGCTTATATGCATCTATATATATGTATGCATGTTTCAATCTGTTCTTAAATTCAAAATTTTTGGTTGAACTCTTTTTATTTTATTTGAATCAAAATCTAAATTTAATTCAAAAGATTATGAGGTTTTAAAATTTTAAAATCACAATTTCTATATGAAAAAGAAGAAAAAAAAAATATAACTTCTCAAAGATTTTTGTCATAAATTTCTTGAAACTGATTCTTGAACGATTGAATTCAACAAACGTTTATGAAAAACTTCATGTTTTCATATTCTTCTCAAGAGTGTTTGAGAAACTTTTACAGAGAGAAATGAGAGTTTTGGAGAAGATGAATGAATTTTTGAATGTGAAATGGTTATTTATAGTGCCAAATACCTTTGCTAGTTTACTACCCATTCGATTAGCATGCCTTAGTCAAATATCTAGTTGACTAGTGAGGTCCTTAGTCGATTGAGCCTTTTGACACCCTCCAAATTCTAATTTTTTTTTTTTTTATCACTGTTATGTATTCCAACCTCTTTTCCTCAATATATTTTTGAATTCTTGTTTCAATATCGCCTCAAACTTGAATTTTTAAATATATGTATGCATGATGATCATAAAATAAAGTAGTAGATTACCAAATTACCCCTAAAATATCTTATATTTCTACCCACCATATAAAAATTTCGTTTTTGAAATTTTCTTACCTACATCAGAAAAACGTTGAGGATATTGTTTTCTTATATTTTCTTCATGTTCCCACATAATTTCCTCAACATCTCGATTCCACCAAAGCACTTGTACTAATAGAATAACTTTATTATGTAAAACATGTTCTTTTGTATCTAAATTTGATTGGCACGAACAAAAGATAAGTCTTCCTGAACTTCAACAAATTGACATGGAATCACAGGCAACTTATCATGTATATATTTATGTAAAGTAGATACATGAAAATCATTATGCAACTGAGCAAGTTTTGGAGGTAATGCTAGTCTATAAGCCACCAGTCCAATTCTCTCAATAATTTCATATGACCCAATATATCGAGGACTCAAATTGCCTTTCTATCTAAAATATAGCACTCATATCCAAGGAGAAATCTTTAGATGTACCCAAATCACCTACCTTAAATTCAAGAGGCCTTCATCTTTTATTCACATAGCTCTTTTGTCTACTATGTGTTGCTTTAAGATGTTCTTTAATCAATATGATCCTCTCAATTGTTAAATCTATTAATTCTGGCCCAAAATTCTTCCTCTCTCGTACTTCTTTTCAATATACCAGAGTTCTACATTGTCAGCCATACAAAGCTTCAAATGGAGCCATCCCGATACTAGCTTAGAAATGATTATTATAGGCAAACTCTATAAGCGGTAAATAAGCATCCCAACTTCCAGAAAAACTCATTACAAATGTGCTCAACATATCTTCTAATATACGAATGATTCTTTTAGTCTGACCATATGTTTGTGGATGAAATGCAGTACTAAATTGTAATTAAGTACCCATAGCTTGCTAAAATCATTCCAAAACCAAGAAGTAAACCTAGCATCTCACTATGATATAATACTTAATAGTACTCCATGTAATTTCAATATCTCTGCTACATATAACCCAGCTAACTTCTCATGTGTCCAAGTCATTAGAATAAGAAGAAAATGAGTAGACTTTGATAACCGATTTACTATAACCCAAATAGTATAATGACTTTTTTGAGTACGGATAAATCCTGTAACAAAATCCATAGTCACATTTTCCTAAGGCCACTTAGGCATGGGAAGAGGTTGTAGTATACCTATTAGATGTCTATTATCTTATTTCACCTGTTGATAAACCAAACACTGAGAAATATATTCCGCTACATCCTTCTTTAAACCTAACTACCAATAGTTTTGCTTAAGTCTCCTATACATTTTGGTATTCCCTGCGTGCATTGAATATATAGTATCATTAGCCTCTCTTAAAATTTTCTTTCTCAACTCCACATCATTTAGAACACATATTTGATGTACCAAGACCACCATGCTATCTTCTCATATTCTAAAGTCTGATTGTTTTCCACTCAATACTTCTTCCTTTATTGTTTCTAACACCACATCCTTACTTTGAGCTTCTAAGAGACAATCTATTGTAGATGACTTCACAATCATATTCGCCATCAATCCTTCACTCTAACTTATTTTTAACTATGTTCTCATACTCCTCAATTGCACCATCAGATTTATATCATGACCTTCCAAAGTAGCTAACCTACCTATTGATTTTCGACTTAAAGCATCAACCACTACATTGGCCTTTCCTGGATGATAATGAAGAGTACAGTCATAATCACTAATTAACTCCATCCATCATCTTTGTCTCAAATTCAACTCCTTTTAAGTAGGTAAATAAGTAAGATTCTTATGATCTGTATATATCTCACAAGTGGCTTTATATAAGTGGTGTCTCCAAAATTTCAAAGTAAAAACTATAGCAACTAATTCTAAATCATGGGTAGGATAGTTTCTCTCATGGGTTTTCAACTGTCTAGAAGCATATGCCACTACCTTCCCAAGTTGCATTAATACACAACCTAACCCTTGATGTGACACGTGACTATATACCAAAAATCATTCATCTCATAAAGGAAGTACTAATACTGGAGCTATAGTCAACTTTTCTTTCAACTATTGAAAAAGCATTTCACATTCTTCAAACCATTCAAATCTTACCTCCTTTCTTATCAGTCTAGTCAAAGGTGTTGCAATAATAAAAAAGTTTTGAATAAATCTTTAATAGTATCTTGCTAACCCCAAGAAACTCTGAATTTTGGTCAAATTTGTAGGTATCTCCCAATTCAAAGCTACTTTAACCTTTTGTGGATCTACTACCACTCCTTAACTCGACACTACATGCCCCCAAAATGATACTTTATTCAACCAAAATTCAAACTTAGAATACTTAACATGTAATATCTTCCTTCTAAGAGTTTCAAAAACAATTTATAAGTGTTTTACATGCTCTTCCTCATTCATATAAAACACCAAAATGTCATCAATAAATACCACCACAAATTTATCTAGGAAAGATTTAAATACTCTATTTATTAAGTCTATAAAAACAATGTGAGCATTTGTCAACCCAAATGGCATAACTAAAAACTCATGGTGACCATATCGAGTCCTAAAGGCAGTTTTAGGAACATCTCCTTCATTAATTCTCAACTGATGATACCTTGACCTCAAATTTATTTTAGAAAATACCCGAACTCCTTGTAATTGTTCAAACAAATCATCAATTCGAGGTAAAGGATATTTATTTCTAACTGTTATCTTATTCAATTGTCTATATTCAATACACAGCCTTAACGCGTCACCTTTCTTCTTAAAAAACAATATTGGGGCTCCCTAAAGTGATACACTAGGACGGATAAACTATTTATCCAACAACTCCTAAAGTTGTATCTTAAGTTTTTTCAATTCAGTTGGTGCCAGTCTATATGGAGATATAGAAATTGGAGTAGAACTTGGAATTAAATCAATGGAAAATTCAATCTCTCTACTAGGTGACAACTCAAATAATTTATCGGAAAACACATCTGGAAAATTTCTAACCCCTGATATTTTCTCTAATTTTATACCTCCCTTACTAGAATCAATCACATAAGTTAGATAACTTTCACACCCTTTTCTCAATCTCCTAGCCGTCAAGGCAAAAATAAGACAATAAGAGAGTATTTCACACTCTCCTTGAAAACAAAACTCCTCTTGCCATAGTATCTAAAAAATCACATTCTTTCTGAAACAATATGCCCACGCATAATGTGCAGAAAACTAATCCATTCCTAATATCAAATCAAAATCCACCATTTTTAAAGGTAACAAATTAACTTCAAATTCTTTATCTCCATTATTGATAATGCATCCCCGATAAACATTTTTAATCACCACTCTATCTCCATTGGGAATTTTAACAACTATATCATTATATAAGGATTAAATGGGTGCATCTACAGACATCATAAAAGCAACATATACAAAATAATAAGTAGCTCCTAGATCAATTAATATCTTAATATTTTTACCAAAGATAAAAACTGTACATGTAACAACACCAAGCATTGCCTAAGCACCATGTTGAGTAAGAGCATAAACTCGACCTCCCCCCTGTTTAATGGCTGAAATATACTCTCTATCATTGTCTCTCGATCTTGAGTTCTACCTTGAATACTTCCTGATCCACCACTTCAGCCTCGTTGGGCTTTTCCAAAACACCTAGTGGTAGCCATGTCAATTGGTTTAGTTCTCAATGGGCAATCCAAATTCCAATGTCTACTCTAACCACAAACAAAACAACCTAGAATTTTTGCAACACAATCCTTTGAAACACATCCAATTAATCCACACCAATAACAAATTGGAATAAGGAAATCATGAGATAAGTGTCTTACTTGATTACACTTAAAACATGCCCTAGTTTCCCTACCAGATACATTACTATCATCTCCTCTACCTGCAACACTCCCTGCTATACTATAATCTCCAACTACCGTAGGTTATTTTCTGTTGGGAAACCACCTCAAGATGCCCAGGTGGTTATCTTACAAACACCCAAGTCTAGAACAATTTGTAATACAACCGAAACAAAACTGGAATAAAAACCAATCAAAGAAAGAACACCAGCAATTGTTATCGAGGTTCAGCAATAGCCTACGTCCCCGTGAGTTCCTCCGAACTCTCTGCACTAAATCAATGGCTCTTTATAGATACAGCAACACCTCTTCAAGAATCTCAAGTTCTTGAAGAACGAAAGAAGAGAAAACAGAAAGTGATAAGGAACTATTACAAAGCCCTTCTCCCCAATCTATACTACGCTCTCTCTAAACAACCAGCCTCCCTTTGAGATCTATTCTAGTGCCCCTCCTGTGTTTTTGTGTCTTTGCACTCTCACACTTGCACATGAATTCACTTGTATGATGATCTTGTGTTTTCCACTTGTTTGATTGAAGCTAGGTGACCCTTTATATAGTGCACCACTTCTTGAGCCAATCTTTGAAGTCAATCTCCACCCTTAGATCTTGAGGACCAATCGATCATAACTCTTCATCAATTCTAAGTTATCCTGTGTGTTTTGTTCATGCCCCACGCATCATTTGAGAGTGCTGGAAAACCAAACATCAGTGTGCCTGGCGGCGCCGCCCAGAATAGGGCTGGCCGCAGCTCAAAACAGGACACCACTCCTCCATATGCTGGGCGCCGCGGTGCACACCACCCTATGCCGCGTGTGCCATGACGCATAATGCCCAGAAGTGGCCCAACTGCTGGAGGCTGGGCCGTGGTGCACACTGTGTGGAGGACCTTTTCTCCCTTGCTGTAGGTCACGGTGCACAAGGCCAGGCCGCGATGCACACCTCCAAGCCTGATGCTGAACATGTTGAACATGATGAACCTTTCAACCAGTTTAATCCTTGGACAAATACCAACAATCTCTACCTTTGTCTAAGTGATTAAACACGAACCCATTATGCAGAGAACTCAGGATGCAAACTCAACTTGAGTCACCATATCATCTGACTCCAATCCTAAGAAGTCCAAGGCAATGATTGAACTTATTTAGAGGTAGAACCTTGGTGCCTAAATCTGTAGGATTTTCCTCCGTGGCCACCTTGTCCACATGAATGCATCATTCCGTAGCATTTTCCCGAATGAAATGATACCGATCATCCATGTGCTTTGTCCACTTATGGAACACCGGATTCTTCCACAAATGCAACACACTTTGGCTATCCGAATACACCACCACCTGCTCTTTCAGGACCTTCAACTCTTCCAAAAACCCTTTGCACCACACAGCCTCCTTTATGGCTTCCGTAGCCACTATGTACTCAACCTCGGTTGTTGAGAGTGCAACCACCGGCTACAATTGGGCCTTTCAACTTATATAACCTTCATTTAAGTTGAAGAAGTAAGAGGTAATCAATCTCTTTTTATCTCGGTCTGCTCCATAGTCCGAATCCGCATAACCCTCAAGACAGATGAACTTACCTCTCTTCTCATAAACCAACCCTACTTTTGGGCTTCCCTTCAATTACTTCAGCAAGCTCTTTATCCCAAGCCAATGCTCCTTTCTGGGATTACTCATAAACCTGCTGAGAACACTAATTGCATGAGCAATGTCAGGTCTAGTACTTACCATCATGAACATGACGGATCTAACCACACTAGAGTAGGGGACCTTTTCTGTTTCCTTCTTCTCCTCATCCGATATTGGACATTGATCGTTGGAGAACTTGAAATGACCAGTAAGGGGAACCTTCACTGGTTTGCTATCTTCCATAGAAAACTTAGATATCATATTATTTATATAGGAAGTCTGAGAAATCTTCAATCCGTTTCTCTCCCTTTCTCGGATTATACATATCCCAAGGATCTTCTGTGCATGGCTAAGATCCTTCATCTCAAACTCCTTACTGAGTCGAGACTTTAATTTTTCTATCCTCTCCATGCTGCTCCCAACCAACAGTATATCATCAACATAGATGAGGATGATCACCACTTCCTCTACCTTGTGCCCCTTGTAATATAAGCACGAATCATAATAGCTCCTCATAAAACCCAAGCTAGTTATAAAGGAATCAAACCTCTTATTCCATTGTCGAGGTGATTGCTTCAGGCCATAGAGAGATTTCTTCAATTGGCACACCAACTCTCCCTGCCTTCCTTCCTCATAGCCTTCGGGTTGCCTCATGTAGATGGTCTTATCAAACTCTCCATGCAAGAATGCTGTCTTCACATCGATTTGCTCGATCTCCCAATCAAATTGGAGCACCATAGCCAATACTATCCGTATCTTCTTGTATTTCACAACCGGTGAGAATATTTCGGTGAAATCTATGCCTTCTCTTTGTGTGAACCCATTCACCACCAACCTAGCTTTATACCGGCCTTCATCCCCTGGAGTGTTCCCTTTGATCTTGTAGATCCACCTACAATCCACAACTCTCTGTTTTTCTGGTTTGGGCACCAATTCTCAAGAGTTGTTCTTCCTCAAAGAAGCCATTTCTTCCTCCATAGCTAGCTACCACTTTGGCATCCATGTAAGTTTCTAGTTCAACCATCCCTCTTTCTGAATAAGGAGCTGCTACATTAGCATCCGCAAACCCATATCTCAAAGGTGGTCTAACCACCCTCCTTCCTCGGTCCATTGTGAGCTAGTAATCATTCTGACTTGCTGCGTCAACCCCTTCTAGTTCAACCTCCTCTTGAGTGTCATGAGCTTGGCCTTCATCAATGGGCTCTACCTGATCCAAACCCTCTTGCCTTTCTTGCTCTACCTGAACTGAATTTTTCTTGATGCTATGCTCCACAAATACCGGACTGGTTTGCTCATTAGCCCCTGCAGGGTTAGTTTTCTCCAAATAGAGAAATAATAATTTATTAAAAATAACATCCCTACTTATTATGAGTTTAAATCCTTTTTGCTCTAAAGACCACAACCTATACCCCTTAACCCCATCACCATACCTTAGAAATACATATTTTTAAGACCTTAGGCTAAGTTTATCATCATTTTGATGTGCAAATGCAACACATCTAAAACTCCTAAGGTCGTTTAACTCAGGGGGTTTCCCACTCCACATCTCTTCGGGAGTCTTGAGCTCTAAAGTTCTAGATGGTGATCTATTAACCAAATATACAGCAGTAGACACAGCTTCCCCCAAAAAATATTTTGGTAAACCGGACCCAATTAACATGCACCTAACCTTTTCCATAAGGGTCTTATTCATCCTTTCAGCAACTCCATTTTGCTGAGGTGTTTTTACAACTATTCTATGTCTTAGAATGCCATTTAACTCATAGAATTTATCAAAATCCTTATTGCAAAATTCTAAGCCATTATCGGTTCGTAAAGCCTTAACTACCCTACTCGTTTGAGTCTCCAACAACTTTTTCCACACCACAAATTTATTCAAAGCATCTGGTTAATTTTTAAGAAAATAAACCCAAAACTTTCTTGAATAATAACCAATTAAAGACAAAAAGTAAAGATTACCTCCCTGTGTTGGTGTTCTTGCTGGTTCCCAAAGGTCCGAATGAATGTAGTCAAGAATGCCCTTAGACTTGTGCACTCAGGTGTTGAAGCTGACCCGATGTTGCTTCCCAAGAATGCAACACTCACAGAAATCAAGTTTCTCTACTTTGTCACCACCAAGTAGACCATCCTTGCTGAGAACTTGCAGGCCCCTTTTGCTAATATGTCCCAAGCGAGTGTGCCAAAGGGCTGCCCTATCCATCTCAGCCATCAAGCTTGCTGCTTGATCCTTGATTTCTGTCTCTCTGATCATCTCATAGAGACCATCTTTTATTGTTGCTTTGATCACTACCAAAGATCCCTTGGTTACCTTAATCTTTCCTCCCTCTGCTTTGTATGTGTACCCCATGGAATCTAACTGCCCCAATGAGATCAAATTTCTTCTCAAATCCGAAAGAGACCTTACATTCCACTGCGGCCTTGTGACTCCATCAATCATCCTCAATTAGATGTCTTTTATCCCCCACTTGGCAAAAAGTATCATTCCCCAAGAAAACCTTTCTATCATTAGTTTCCTTGAAATTCTTGAACTAATCCCTGTGAGGGCACATATGATAAGTGTACCCAGAATCCAGGATCCATTTCTCACTGCCTTGCCTCCTGCTCACATTTGAGCACACAACAAGAACATCATCTTACTGTTCTCCCTTGGCGATCGAAGCCTCTCCATTGTTGGTATGGCTTCTTCCTCTCTCATCCCACAAACTTTTCTTGCAATCTTTCTTGAAATGGCCCTCCTTATTGCAGTAGAAGCATCGCTTCCCTCCAAACTTTGGTTTGGAATACGATCTCCTATGGCTCTGCCCTATACCCTTTGATTTCTCCCAGTAGTTACCATGGATGCTACTGCAATACCGAGTTGCTGGCATTCCTCTAACGAACAACCCTTCTCCATTTGATGCTTCCCTCATCTTGGCTTTGAAATCATGAGCCCTTATAGCATTGATCACAATTTCCTTGGTTAGTGTATCTCTTCCATATTCAATTGTATTAATAAAATTATCAAAACAATCAGGAAGAGAATTCAACAAAATAATAGCCACTTGTTCATCCGAGAATGTTATGCTACAGCTATTCAAATCTTGAACTAGCTTATTAAGCATATCAAGATTATCTTGCAACTCTTTATTAGGATCCATTTTAAAACAAATATTCTTTTAAGAAGATAAATCTTATTAGGGAGAGTTTTGGTAAGAAACAACTCATCTAGTTTCTTCCATATAACAGCTGGATCTTCCGAGTCTCCGCACTCCCTTGTCACACTATCCGAGAGGTGCAGGAATATGATGTTATATGCCATCTTCTTCATCTTAATCCACTGGACCTTCATGATACTTGCGGGAAAAGAATCATCTTCTCCAATCACCAAGTCCACCTTTTGTTGCATAAGAACCGCCTTGATCTTCCGCTTCCAAAGGCCAAAGTCTCCCTTTCCATCAAACTTCTCAATAATAAAATTTGAAGCTATCTTTCGGAGAAAATCCCAGATTTATGTAGCACCCATAATTGCTATCCAACTTCTTCTAAACCTCAAGAATATGATCAAAGATTGATCTCAATACCGTTCTTGAATCACCCTCAAAAACACGATTAGATCTTGATCTTTACTCCGTTCTTGAATCACCCAAGAAGTTAATCTTTGATTCTTGGAGTCTTGCTCCAATACCTCCCGTTCTTGCTTCGGTACCAGTTGTCCAAAGCTCTGATACCACTGTTAGGAAACCACCTTAAGATGCCCAGGTGGTGATCTTCCAAACACCAAAGTCTAGAATGACTTGTAATACAACAGAAACAAAACAGGAATCAAAACCAATCAAAGAAAGGACACCAGCAATTGTTATCGAGGTTCGACAATAGCCTACATCCCCGTGAGTTCCTCCAAACTCTCTGCACTAAATCAATGGTTCTTTATAGATACAACAACACCTTTTCAAGAATCTTAAGTTCTTAAAGAACAAAAGAAGAGAAAACATAAAGTGATAAAGAACTATTACAAAGCCCTTCTCCCCAATCTATACTACTCTATCTCTAAACAACCAGCCTCTCTTTAAGATTAATTCTAGTGTCTCTCATGTTTTTTTGTGTCTTTGCACTCTCACACTTGCATTTGAATTCACTTGTATGATGATCTTGTGTTTTTCACTTGTTTGATTGAAGCTAGGTGACCCTTTATATAGTGCACCACTTCTTGAGCCAATCTTTGAAGTCAATCTCCACCCTTAGATCTTGAGGACACATCGATCATAGCTCTTCATCAATTCTAAGGGATCCTATGCATTTTGTTCATGCCCCACACATCATTTGAGAGTGCTGGAAAACTAAACATCAGTGTGCCTGGCAGTGCGGCCCAGAATAAGGCTGCCCGCGGCTCAGAACAGGACACCACTCCTCTATATGCTGGGCGCCGCGGCGCACACCACTCTGTGCTGCGTGTGCCGTGGCGCACACTATCCAGAAGTGACCCAACTGCTGGAGGCTGCTGCTCACCAAGGTTGGGCCATGGTGCACACTTATGGAGGACCTTTTCTCTCTTGCTATAGGTCACGGCGCACAAGGCCAGCCCGCGGCGCACACCTCCAAGCCTGATGCTGAACATGCTGAACCCTTCAACCAGTTTAATCCTTGGACAAATACCAACAATCGCTACCTTTGTCTAAGCGATTAAACACGAACCCATTATGTAGAGAACTCAGGATCCAAACTCAACTTGAGTCTCTATATCAACCGACTCCAATTCTAAGAAGTCCAAGGCAATGATTGAACTTACTTAGAGGTACAACCTTGATGCCTAAATCTGTAGGATTTTCCTCCGTGGCCACCTTGTCCACATGAATGCATCATTCCAAAACATTTTCCCGAATGAAATGATACCGAACATCCATGTGCTTTGTCCTCTTATGGAACACCGGATTCTTGCACAAATGCAATACACTTTGGCTATCCGAATACACCACCACCTGCTCTTTTAGGACCTTCAACTCTTCCAAAAACTCTTTGCACCACATAGCCTCCTTTATGGCTTTCGTAGCCGCTATATACTCAACCTCGGTTGTTGAGAGTGCTACCACTGACTGCAATTAGGCCTTTCACCTTATACAACCTTCGTTTAATGATAAGAGTTCATAATATCCATATGTTTGTTATATTTCCTCATGTTTTAAAAGTTGTAATTGCTTAAATCTTGGATTTTGATTATGTTTCGTATTTTGTGGAGTAGATTGAGGAGTTGAATCAAATTGAAGTCAAAGGCAAGATTTTATGAAGAGTGGACAGCAACTTGGCGCTGCAGGCCCAGGAAGTTAGCGCTGCAGCGCTGGAATGGCAAGATTTTATGAAGAGTGGACAGAAACCTAGCGCTGCAGCCCCAGGAAGTTGGCACTACAGCCCCAGCCCGCGAGTTTTGAAAGTTATAAATACTAACCCTAGCTGAAAGAAAGAAGAAGCTCGGACAGAAGAGGCGGCCGTTGAATAGAAAATCCCTGTTTTCTTTTCTTTAGGTTTTCTTTTAATTATGAGTAGCTAAATACCCTTCTTCCAATTGAAGGATAATTGAAGTCTTGGTTCTTCAAGAATTGTGAGATCTAAATAATTTTCATTGCTCTTTTATTTCTTCTCTATTTATATATCTTCTGTGTTTATTATCAATTATTGTCTTGGTTGATTGATGCAAAGGGCCCGTTGTTCAATTATCAGGTCAATAAATTGCCATTTAGAACTTTAAATCCGTAATTGTTTAAACATTCTAATATTAGTGGTAAAATAACAAAGTTGATTATAACCAGATTTTCGATTTATGTTATGGAGATATATAACCTAGTCTAAATGAATCGAGCTTGTTTATTTGTTGGCTAGAATTGGTAGTCTCTCTAATTATTAATGCTGTCAATAGATTAAATCCTAAGAGCTTATTTAGGGTTGTTTATTAATAAGGGAAGTAATCAAAGAGCTTGTTTTGGTTATCGAGAAAGTAAGGAGAGATAGGTTGTTAGAGCTTGTTAGCAACCATAACCAATTTGGTGAATAATAGAAGATTTTATCCTTGTATCTGTGATCAATTCTCTGAACCAATTCTGAAATTATACCTTCGGTTGGATATTTGCCCAATATTGATTTCTCCTTAGTTTTTAGTTGATTATAATTGCTTTCTCTTTTATTTCACTCCGAAATTTCAAACCCCCCTTTTCTCCGCTTTAATTTTCATTAAAATAAATCTACCCAATCCCTGTGGATTCGACCTTGCTCATCACTGTTACAATCTGTATTTTTGAGAGTGAGAATTTTATTATTTGTTGGATTTGACACCCACCATTTAAGTTGAAGAAGTAGGAGGTGATCGATCTCCTTTTATCCCGGTCTGCTCCATAGTCCGAATCCGCATAACCCTCAAGACAGATGAACTTACCTCCTTTCTCATAAACCAGCCCTACTTTTGGGCTTCTCTTCAAGTACTTCAGCAACCACTTTATCCCAAGCCAATGCTCCTTTCTAGGATTACTCATAAACCTGCTGAGAACACTCATTGCATGAGCAATGTTAGGTCTAGTGCTTACCATCATGAACATGACGGATCCAACCGCACTAGAGTAGGGGACCTTTTCCATTTCCTTCTTCTCCTCATCCGATCTTGGACATTGATCGCTGGAGAACTTGAAATGACCAGCAAGGGGAACCTTCACTGGTTTGCTATCTTTCATAGAAAACTTAGATATTATATTCTCTATATAGGAAGTCTAAGAAATCTTCAATCCGTTTCTCTCCCTTTCTCGGATTATACATATCCCAAGGATCTTCTGTGCATGGCCAAGATCCTTCATCTCAAACTCCTCACTGAGTTGAGACTTTAATTTTTCTATCTTCTCCATGCTGCTCCCAACCAACAGTATATCATCAACATAGATGAGGATGATCACCACTTCCTCCACCTTGTGCCCCTTGTAATATAAGCACGAATCATAGTAGCTCCTCATGAAACCCAAGCTAGTTACAAAGGAATCAAACCTCTTGTTCCATTGTCGATGTGATTGCTTCAGGCGATAGAGAGATTTCTTCAATTGGCACACCAACTCTCCCTGCCTTCCTTCCTCAAAGCCTTCGGGTTGCCTCATGTAGATGGTCTCATCAAGCTCTCCATGCAAGAATGCTATCTTCACATCCATTTGCTCGATCTCCCAATCAAATTGGAGCACCATAGCCAATACTATTCGTATCGTCTTGTATTTCCCAACCGGTGAGAATATTTCGGTGAAATCTATGCCTTCTCTTTATGTGAACCCATTCACCACCAGCCTAGCTTTATACCGGACTTCATCCCTTGGAGTGTTCCCTTTGATCTTGTAGATCCACCTATAATCCACAACTCTATGTTTTTCTGGTTTGGGCACCAATTCTCAAGAGTTGTTCTTCCTCAAAGAAGTCATTTCTTCCGCCATAGGTAGCTACCACTTTGACCAATCCTTACATTCTATGGCATCCATGTAAGTTTCTGGTTCAACCATCCCTCCTTCTAAACAAGGAGCTGCTACACTACTATCCGCAAACCCATATCTTAAAGGTGGTCTAACCACCTTCCTTCCCTGTTCCCTTGTGAGCTGGTAGTCATTTTGACTTGCTGCATCAACCCCTTCTAGTTCAGCCTCCTCTTGAGTGTCTTGAGCTTGGCCTTCATCAATGGGCTCTACCCGGTCCAAACCCTCTTGCCTTTCTTGCTCTACTTGAACATAATTTTTCTTGATACTATGCTCCACAAATACCAGACTGGTTTGCTCATTAGCCCCTGCAGGGTTAGTTTTCTCCAAATAGCCCAGAACAGGGTTGGCCGCGGCTCAGAACAGGACACCACTCCTCCATGTGCGTGGCACACACTGCCCGTAAGTGACCCACCTGTTGGAGGCCGTGGCTCATCAAGGTTGGGCTGCGGTGCACACTGGTAGAGGACCTTTTCTCCCTTGCTGTAGGTCGCGATGCACAAGGCCAGGCCACGGTGCACACCTCCAAGCCTGATGCTGAACATACTGAACCCTTCAACCAGTTTAATCCTTGCACAAATACCAACATTTTCCAAACCTAAAAGTTCCCCCTACTGAACTTTGAATAATAGATGTCAATCTAGTAACTAATCCTTTAGTTAAAAAACGAATTCTTTAAGGAAGACACTCTCCTTGCATCCTAACTTCAAAACTACCTCCTCTAACACCCTCAGATCTATTTCTCTTTTGCCATTCGTGGTGTCCTCTAGACTCAAATACATCTTTCATTACTTGAAGTGCCATGTTTACTAATGCAGCAAAATTAGAATACTTTAAATAACAAAGTCGAGAACGTTTCTCAAAGTTCAGTCCATCTAGAAATCGTTTGCACTTCATTTCTTAAGTATTCACCAATTCAAGAACAAACCTAGATAAAGACACAAATCTTTCATCATATTGGGATACATTCATCACATTTTGTCTCAACTGATTGAAGTCTCTTTCCAGTAGAGACCTATATGTATTAGGAAAATACTTAGCAAAACACACTTCCTTAAACTGAATCCAGGTCAAAGGTTTATCTACATCCATACTAAGTCTAGGAAAAATGCCATCCCACCAATTTGAAGCATCACCCTCTAATTAAAATGAACCTGTTGGAAATCACCTCAAGATGCCTAGGTGGTGATCTTCGAAACACCCAAGTCTAGAATGACTTGTAAATAAGAAAAACAACAATCAAGGAAAGAACATAGCAATTGTTATTGAGGTTCGGCAATGTGCCTACGTCCCCGTGAGCTCCTCCGAGCCCTCTGCACTAAATCAATGAGTTCTTACAAGTTACAGCAACACCTCTTCAAGAAATCTTTTGTTCTTAAAGAACAAAAGAAGAAAAAAAGAAAGTGATAAGGACTTGAGTTTCCATGGAATTTTCCCTATGAAAATTCCACTTACAAGGCCCTTGAATTCCAATCTATACTACTCTCTCTCTAAACAACTAGCCTATCTTGAATGAGTCTCTCCTATGTGTTTTGTGTCTTTGCACTCTCACAAACCATGTGTTCTATTTCACACACATTCACATGTTCTGTTTCACACATGTTCTGCACATTCACATCACCTGAATGGCTCCTAGATGACCCTTTATATAGGGCAATGACTTCCTCATCCAATCTTGGAGATTAATCTCCACCCTTAGATCTCAAGAACCAAAGACTTATGGCTCCCTAAGAGTCTAAGTAATCTTATGCATTTTAACCAACACTCATGCATTAATCTAAAATGCTGATCAGGAAGCATCAGGTGTGCCTGGCCCCGTGCCTCAGAACAGGGCAGGCCGCGGCTCAAGCTAGGGCACACTTCCTCCTTTTTCTGGGCACCGCGATGCACTCTTCTTGAGGTGCGGTGCACACTTGGCCATAAGACTCTTCCTTGCTAGGGGTGAGGCGTACACTTCCTGAGGTGCGACGAACACCTAAGGCTAAACACTTCTCCTTGTTGGGCGCTAAGGCGCACACCTCCTGGGGTGAGGCGCCAAGGCCTGATGAAGCTTCATTCTTCATTCTTCAATCCGTTTAATCCTTAGACAAATACCAATAGAACCAAAGGCAACCTTTTGCTTATCTATAACTGGTAACACTCCAAATAAACACTCAATTCATTTAATCCATAAATTAGCCTCAGATTGGTTTTTCAGAATTCATAAAGGATTGATGTTTCAACTTAATAAATCAAGCAAAACTACCCCCTACATCTCTTGAACAAAATCACCCACTCCTCTTTAGATATCTTATCCCTTCAAAATTCTAACAGGATTTGCTACAAGATCTAGACTCCACCTAGTGTATTCATCTAACCTATGTTGTAATTCCTCAACTCTATTTTCAGCTTGATTTAGTCTAGCAAGAGTCTGAGGAAGAGCTCCTCATAATTCATCAGAATTTTTCGTTGTACCATTAGTAGTACTAAGTGCACTATCTATAGGTTCCCTATCAGGAACTACATAGTTAAACTTAACTTTCTCCTCCATTATAAAAAAAGGGTGGTCCACGCTTTCTAATTGGAACATCACCCTTACCTCGATTACATCCTTTTACCCTAGCTCTTGGTCTACCATGTCCACCCGACATCCTCAGACCTACACCAAAATAACTAATTTAGAAACCACAACACTAAATTCATGTAGTCTACAGAACCTTAAACCTAAAGCTCTAACACCAAAAATGTAACCACCCATCCCAGACGGTCCCACCTAAGATGAAATCGTCACCTTTCACCTTGCAGCATTAAGCACAGACTTATATGCAGTAATTCATAACTCAAAATATATTTACATCATGTACACCTCAATTCATTATTGAGGAGATAAATTTTTTTTTGACAAAACAGTAAACATGTCCATGCATGTTTAAGTAGAAACTCAATTACAACAAAAGAAAAGTGTTTCCTTAGGATGCCAACCACATGGACCCACCTAAAGAGCCACGAGTATAACTCATATCATAGCACTCTTATCAGTTTTTCAGCCTTCAACCTGAAATTTAATAAAGAAGAAAGGGGTGTGAGCTTTACACAACTCAATGAAGTCTCAATTTACTCGAAGTACTCAATTTTTATACTTCAATTAATAATTTTATTTACAATTAATTTATAAGTCATTATACTTCATTTAATCATAATATTTCATAGCATATCATTTTTCTCAATTTCATTCAAATACAGATATCACTCATGATATCTAGTTCAACACCACTCTTCTGATTACACATCACAAGATTTTGTAATCATATTGGTTTATCAACATCTCAATAAGAATATGAATGAAGGAATATGCATAATCTCCTTATTTCTTTCCACATCTCATCACAAATCATTTTTTTTTATTATCTCATCCATACCAATAACTCAAGTATAGGTATTTTCATCCATGTAAGGGTATCTGTATCGATCTCCAATATAGCTATTAAGGATGTCTCCCAAAGGGCTAACACTCTCACCCAAGACTAGCCATGGTCCTTGCCCTCCTCATACCACATCCTTCCTCTTCTATGGCCTTACAATGCATGTACAATCACGTACAAGCAAGCACAATGATAACAACATTACAATCAAATAGCTACCTCACAAAATTTTCAATTTGTCATAATAATCCAATCTATAAGATTTACACATCTTTCCAAGAATATAATTCATAATAGTTTATCATATATATATACATTTACTCAATCTTTTCATCAAATAATGCCATTGAGAACTACATTTCACTTTATTCATTAATTTTACTTCCCTGAGAAGCCCTACCTCTCTCGACAATAGTCTCTTTAAAATCCTTATAAAGTCTCCAATCTTGATTCTGTGATAATCTCTCCATAGCAGAAGTACAAAAATTAGATCTATTTATATTCTTTATTTCTTCAAATTTATCATATTTAATAATATACCCTTTTTATGTTTCCTCATTGATAGTTTATTTTAAGTTTTATCCACATTCTTACTTTTTCTCACTTGCTAGAAGTAGAGTGAACTCATCTAAAAGCACCACACACTATCCATCAAGAATTCCCTTACCTTTAGCACTTTTTTCTCAAAGTAGGGTTACTAGGACCTACTTCTCCCACTATATCTTCACCTAACAATAATATGCTTAACCAGTATTACTATGTCATAACTTAATTTAAACCCTTTTTAATGGGTTATATGCATCTATATATATGATGCGTGTTCCAATCTATTCTCAAATTCAAAATTTTTGGTTAAACTCTTTTCTTTTATTTTAATCAAAATCCAAATTCTATTCAAGAGATTATACGAATTTAAACTTTTAAAATCATGATTTCTATATGAAAAATAAGAAAAAAGAAAAGAAAAGATTACCTTCACAAAGATTTCGTTAGAAAATTATTGAAATCAATTCTTGAACGATAGAATTCAATAAGTGTTTATAAAACACTTCAAGCTTTCATACACTTCTCAAGAGTGTTTGATAGATTTTTAGAGAGAGAAATGAGAGTTGCAGAAAAGATAAATGAATTTTGTAACATGAAATGGTTACTTATAGTGCTAAATACCCTTATTGGTCAACTCCTCAGTCGCTTAGCATGCCTTAGTCAATTTTCCATTCGATTAGGCCTTCTAATGCCCTCCAAATTCCTTTTTTTTATCACTTTTATGTATTCTAACCTCTTTTCTTCAATATATATTTCAATTCTTGTCTTAATATTGCCTTAAACTTGAATTTTTAAATATATGTTTGCATGATGATTATAAAGTAAAGTAGTAGATTACCAAATTACACTTACCTCTAAGGTAAGGATCTTATAAGGATTAAGGAGAATGAACATAGTACCAAAGAGAATTTCACAAAATGGTTGCGTGCAAGATGCGAGGATGACATTTAAAGTATATAAATGCCATTAGAATGGCATAGTGTGCATACATGATTGAAGATGTTGGAACTAAGCATTGTTTGTATTAGGTACTAGTGAGGAATACGTAGGCAACAAAGGAGTAGTTTAAAGTTAGCTTGTTGATTGTGTGAGGTGAGTTCACCTTACTTCTAGTAAGCGAGAAGGAACTAGGAAATTTAAAACTAAAATGAATTATGAATACACACACACACACACTATAGGGTAGTCGACTGCCCATTAGATTTGGAAGTCAAAATATGCATATTTGAGCCTCTCTATTTGATTACCACACAAGGTGGTCGACTACCAAAATCTACTACAGCTGGTGTAGTCAACTACCCTATGTTGTCGTCGACTACACAAGTTATATTTTCTATGTATTCAATGTTTTGGTCATTTGAAAATTCTAGAAAACATTTTAGATTAAAGTATACCTTTGAAACATTAATTAATCACCTCCAAAATATTTATTATCAATGAAAATAAATCCTTATTGAGTCCCAAAATTTATAAACAAAAAGGAAAGGGGTTAAGAAGAACAGGCATATAGTACCCTAGAAATTTTCACACAAATGGTTGCGTGCAAAGTGTGTGGATATCATTTAAAGTATGTAGACGCCATTAGAGTGGCAGTGTGCATCCATGATTGAGGATGGTGGAACTAAGTGTTGTTTGTATTAGGTACTAGTTAGGAATACGTGGAGGATAAAGGATTAGTTTGAAGTTAGCTTGTTGATCATTCGATAAGGTTAGTTCACCTTACTTCTAGTAAGCGAGTAGGAACTAGGAAATTTAAAACTAAAATGAATTATTAATATACATATATTGGATGTGTTATATGTTTGTGAGTATGTAATAGCAGTAATAACACAGATTTAAGGTAAAGTACAAATGTTAATTACTTTATTTCATTACATAGTATCATTAATTGAATAATTTGTGATAGGATTATGATGGATGGTTGGGAATGTGAAATGTATATTGTGGATTGACGAGATAAAAATTTGTTTTGTTGTTGTGTTGTGATGTGTGCTTTTTGGTGTTATGAGAATGAATTGTTTGAGATTGTTGTGAGTTCACATGTGAAATTATGCACTCATTGATGACCATGTGTGATGATTGAGTATACGTGAGAATTGTAAGACCCACTTAGAAGCTATAAAGGGATTGAAGGATAACATTAGATTGTAGGAACCTCCCAAAAGAGGTTAGGGGATATGAGAATAACAATGGATTATAGGACTCACCTAAAATTGGTGAGGGTATCATGGTTTAATGCAAGAACTCCTCGAAATGACTGAGGGTACAAAGGATTAATGATGGCATGAGATTCTGATGAACGAATATTGGTCCTAGTATTTTGTATGTTTTTCAAGTATTTATTTATATGTTTAGATTAGGAATTTGTTACTTTGAGTTGTTTTTCATTGTTTTACAGGTTCACAAGCATTTGGAAAGGAGTTTCACTAAATTGCTAGAATTAACCGTACAGATCAATCATTTTTGCAGATTAAACTGTACTGATTCAGAAAGAACTAGGAGATGAGTCATATATGCTTGGACAGATCCGGATGTTTATTTTTTGGAGAATTTTATAGCTCATAAATATGATTTTTCTAGAGAAACTTATGGCAGTTTTAGTAGATAAAGGTTAAGCTGCGCGTGATTTCAATGTGGCAGAAGTGTCATTTTTACGGATTAAACTGTACTGATTTAGGAAGATCCAGGAGATGAGCCATATATGCTTGAAAAGATCCAGATGTCTATTTTCTGGAAAATTTTATGGCTCATAAATATGATTTTTTTAGAGAAAGTTATGGTAGTTTTAGTAGACAAAGATCAGGCAGAACCGGGCCTGGATAGTAGCAGAATCGGGCTTGGACAGCAGCAGAAGCACATGACCTGAATAGAAACCCTAGGGTGACTTTTTTATTGACAAAATTGTCTCTATACAGCTATATATATGAATTTTTAGACTCATAGAATGGAGTTCTGGGGAGACGACGCCAGTTCTGGGAGAGATATTATCAAGAGGAGTTTTAGGAGATTGAAGGAGGAGACGGTTTCTTTCATCAAGATGACTTATCAAGAGATTAAAGACAATGATTAATCGCTTCAAGACTTTGAGGATTCATCTTGTAATTCGGGAAGAAATTCTATCTTTGCTCCTTTTGTCCTTTAATATGCTTGTAACCCTAGTATTTGAATTATGTGATTGAGATTTAAACATGAGCGACTGAACGCATTGTTGGGCGTTTGGCTTAGCTGCCTTGATTGTTTTGGATATTTTGGTGGATTTAGTTTTATGAAATTTTCCATATTATTTCTTATTCAATATCCTTTATACCTTTAATTATTGTGGATTGACCATCTATTATTGATAGTCATGGTTAATATTCGAGATTAGGTTTGGGACAAATCATCTAGACCTAATTAAGCTTTCTTGAATAAGAATTTAAATCAGGATTCAAATGAAATTATGATTTAGGTGGTTGTGTTTTCCTTATACTTAATTTAACTAATTAATTAATGAACACGATCCATGGGATTTAATTAATTAGTTATAAATTGAGAATAAACACGATCAATGGCATTCTCTAGTATTAGCACCAATAATCTTGGTTGTTAATTAATTCTTTATATTCACCAAATTTGCCAATTCATGATTGGATAGCAAGCTAAACTCCCAATTGTTCTCATTGATTATACTCATCTCTTCATAATTCATTTTGTTTAATTTACTTAATTGTTTTTATTTCAATTTTCTCTTCACCAATTATTTAATTAGAGTGTTTAGGATTTAATTTCAGAGTTTGTTTTAGTAATTTTAAGAAAGTAATTTAGGATTTAAACCATTGCAATTCATCGAGAGATCAACCTCAAGAGTAAACTCATCGCAATACTATTTGTGATTCATGCACTTGCGAGCATTTAAAATTTGCACATCAAGTTTTTGGCGCCGTTGCCGGGGAATTGGCGTTTAATTCTTTAGTTATTTTCTTTATTTTTTATTTTTATTTTTATTTTATTTCTTTTCTCTTTTTTAGGTGTAATTTTTATTTCTTTTATTTCATCAAATTTTCTTTATTTGCTTCTTGATTTAAATTGGCATTAATTTGTTTTTTGACGTTCGCTCTCTTGATTCCTGGTAGCTTAATTTTTCTTTTGTTTTCTTCAGGTACATGCATGGTAGAAGATCCCAAGGGAGAAATCTAGTGCCAGCAATAGATAATATCCATAGGCTAAGGGAGACATTACAGCCTACGAAAAAAGAAGAAGAGGTTGAGGGAATAGAAAAAGAGGAGCCTGAAAGAATGGAAGGAGCCAAAAGACAAATTATGATGAAGGAGTATGCAAGGCCGATCATCGGCACTTCCACATCTTGCATCCAATTGGGAGACGCTACACGGAATTATGAGATAAAAAATATCCACTTTAGCATGCTCCCTTCATTCTACGGAATTCCAAATGAAGACCCATTAACCTTCATAAGGGATTTTTGTGCAACAGTGCAAACTTTTCCTCTACAGGAGCTAAATGAGGATCAACTCAGGATGAGATGCTTCTCCTACACATTAAAAGATAGAGCAAAAGCGTGGTTGATGACTCTCCCACCTAGTTCTTTGACTACATGGGAAGCAATCTACAATCGGTTTATGAACATATTCTACTCCCATCAGAAAACCACTGAGTTGAGAATTAAGATTGCCATGCTCTCACAAATGGAGGGAGAACCCTCCCATAAAGCATGGGACAGGTTCAAGATGCTTACAATCCAGTGTCCCCATTATCATTACCGATTTCAGCTACAAAATCAATTCTTTTATAATGGATTGACACGACAGTGTCAATATACGGTTGATAACGCTACCAGTGGAGCCATGAGAGAAAAGATTGCTAAGGAGACATGAGAGCTATATGAGATATTGGGTGCTAATTCCCAAAAAAAAAAGTGTAAGAGGAAGGAGAGTTAATGAATTGAGCTCCAACAATGATATGGAAATGCAACTTGTAGAGTTGACCAAACAAGTTAAAATTCTCACTACCACAAACACGCCCAATCATGAGGTATGTGGAGTTGTGGGGTTTTTGGTCATGGTGCTAACAATTGTTCTTTGTTTTATGAATCTTATGCAGGAAATGAACAAGAACAAGTTAATGTAATGAAGTCTTACCAACCTAGGCTAAGGAATGATCCATATTCTAACACTTACAATCCTGGGTGAAGAAATCATCCCAATTTCTCCTAGAAGACTAACAATACTCCAGAATATGCTCAAAGTTCAAGACCGGATCAATATCAAAACCAAGTTACACCACCCAATCAGCCTAGAAATCCAACTTTGGAGGAGAAATTGAGTGCTTTTATTCAAGTTAGCAAAGAGAACCATGAGAGACATAGCCAAAGGTTGGATCCCTTAGAGGCATCAATGAAGAGGGTGGAAGTACAAGTTGGGCAACTAATGCCCTAAAACCATCTGGTTTGGGAGCCATTGGCTAAACACTCATTACAAGAGTCAATTAGAAAGCATAATGGAACTCAACATGGCAAAAATCTCATGATAAAAGAAAAAAGAAAGAAAAGAAGCAAGCATTATGCCATTTTTGTTCTTTTTTATAAGAAATTCGATGAAGGTTTAGGCATCGAAGTACTATGCATCAAAATTATTTGGAAGCCCCATCTTATATGTGCTAATTCATCACACATAAATCAAACTTGCAATGCCTTAAGCCAACCTTAGGTAAGTAACATGAGCTTTTAAAAATCATTTTTCAATACAAAAATGTATTTTTATTATAAGCTTACTCATAAATGGTTATCATGGTTTTATGCACAACCCAAATTTTTGAATATCATGAAAATTAATTTATCTTTAATTTTTTTTAAACATAGTCTTTCACTTTGTATTGCTAAGGGACTAGCAATATGTAATTTTGGGGGTGTGAAAAGTGCTTAAATAGTCATATTTAAGCCCCTTAATTTACACTTGTTAGGCTCTTTATTTATCTATTTTAGTATATTCTATTTCATTTTTGGTATTAGAGCTTTAGGTTTAAGATTCTATAGACTTTCTGGGTCTAGTGTTGTTGTTTCTAAATAAGCTCTTTCATGTAAGGTTCAAGGATGCCACATGGACGGAATAGAAGTAGAGGTAAGGGTGCGGGACGTGCTCGAGGAAGGGTTCGTGGAACCCAAGGCGACCGCTTTTACTTAGGGTTGAGGTTGATGCAGAACCCAAGGTCCCTAAAGAAGAATATATTGGTAGTGTAACTGGTGCTACTAGTAGGACTACTAAGGATACTACTATAGAGAGAGACGAGTTACAAGAAGCCCTAGCCCAAGCATTGGGAATAATTGGGGAATTGGATCGTCAGTTGGAAGGGCAAGATAAACAAACTCTTAAGTTATCTGAAGGTCCATTAAGGACTCCTGAAGAGAATGGTTTCCGAGTAATGGAGGAATATTTGATACGGGAAATAAGGGGAGATTTGTTTGCCCGGTTTAATAAGTTGACATCCTCAAGTTTTAGTAGTGCTGTTATCCCCTTGGACGCAAAGGAATGGATCAAGAAACCTTTTCAGAGTATTACTAGTTACTAAAGTGCAGAAAGTGGCCTTTGTATCATTCAAGTTAGAAGTAGATGCATCAAATTGGTGGAAAAATATCTTGCATAGGTTTAGTGGAGATATTGATCTACCCCTGGATTGTAAAAGGTTTAGGCAAGTATTACTTGAGAAGCATTTTCTTGAAACTTCCAAAGCGTAGCTAGAGAAAGATTTCATTCACTTGAAGCAGTATTGCATGTCGGTGACTTAGTATGATGGGAGGTTAATTGCTTTGTCTAGATTTTCCCCTGAGATGGTGAATACGGAGGAGAACAAGTGCAAGTGATTTCTTGATGGTTTGAACTATAACATTCGCTCTCGGCTCTCTTGTTTAGAACTTCCCACTTATGCGAGGTTAGTGGACAAAGCATTGCGGGCAAAAAAAGATGTGATGTAGTGGAAAAGACATCATGAAAGGAAAAAGAGAGGTAGGTTATAAGGTGTTAGAGAGAGTGGTTATGGATTTGGAATCCAAGATAGCCACCCTCCTTAGAGAAGTAGATCAGTTACTCAAAAATGACAAAGTATAGGGAGTAAACCTTTCATGATAAGTCAAAATTAGTAGGATAGGTCAGCGGCATTAGTTATTCAGAGTTCGATAGGAGGAAATCAAAGAATTATAGGATAGTCTATACTAATGGGAGCTCAAAGTAGAGGAACGGATACTCAAGGCAAGGCTGGTAGTGTGGTCTCCAGATCAGGTTCCAAGTTTGTTTCCAATGTGGTCAAGTGGGTTGTTTTGTTTGGAACTGCCTTAATGGGTCATGTCTTTGTTGTGGCTTGACTAGACATCGCCTTGTGGATTACCCTATGATGTAGTGTAGAGAATGCTTTATCTGTGGTCAGAATGGCCATGTGAGCTCAAAGTGTTGGTCAAAGTTTAAATCACCCGATAATGTGAGTACTACAAGGGATCCTAGTAGAGGCTAATCAAGTCGAGGCAGTGGATTTGGAGGTGGTAAGAGTGGTACTCAAGATTGAGGGGTTGTATTGGGGAGAGAAAATTCAAGTCAGAATCAGTAGTGATAGAGTCGTGTATATACCATTACCCAACAAGCTACCCAGGCTATACCCGATGTTGTGACTGGTATAGTTTCTATTTTCGGTAGAAATGCTAGAACATTGATTAATCCCAGAGAAACTCCTTCATTTATATCTATTTCTTTTATATTATTTGTTGATGCATCTAAAGTACTTTTAGATAATAATTTGATTATAGAGACTCTAACGAGAGAAAGGGTAAATATTAAATGGGTGTATCGGGATTGTACCTTGAAAATTGTAAATAGAGAATTTAGGGTGAATTTGTTGCCATTTAAAATAAAAGAATTTGAATTGATTTTGGGTATAGATTGGTTAGTCACATTTCATGTTTGGGTGGATTGCTTTTAAGAAGATGTTGATCTTTCGAATTCCTAGATAAAAGGAGTTACCTTTTAGGGGGAGCGTAAAATAATTTCTCATTGTATTATCTCTGCTATTTTAGCTAGAAAGCTATTGAAGAAATGGTGTGAGGGTTATTGGGCTTATATAATCAATTCTAATGAGGAAAGTGTGAAGATATAAGGAATGATTGTGGTCAAGAATTTCTTAGATGTTTTTCCTGATGAATTACCTAGTTTTCTACCCAGTAGGGAAGTTGAATTCTCTATTGACCTAGCCCTCGGTTCCACTCCCATTTCGATAGCCCCTTATCGAATAGTGTTGCATAAATGAAAGGAACTCCAAATTCAACTGTAGGAATTATTAGATAAGCAACTCGTTTTTCCTAGTATATCACCTTGGGGAGCACCTGTTTTGTTAGTCAAGAAGAAGTACGGGACTTTGAGGCAATGTTTTAATGATAGACAATTGAACAATATTAAAATTCGTAACAAATACCCCTTGCCAACGATTGATGATCTATTTGAACAACTACAAGGAGCACAAGTGTTTTCCAAGATAGACTTGAAGTTGGGATACCATCAGTTACAAATCAAGTATTCAAATGTACCAAAAACTGCTTTTTGAATATGGTACGATCATTATGATTTCTTATTTATGCCCTTTGATTTGATGAACGCCCCTGTAGCTTTTATGGATTTGATAAATAGATTATTGAAGCCTTTCTTGGATAAATTTGTTATAGTCTTCATCAGTGATATTCTAGTGTATTCGAAGAGTGAAGAAGAGCATGCTAGACATTTGAAAGCTGTTGATGCCAAAAAATCGTTATTGCTGACGTGGCGTTGGCGCTGATGTGGCACCAGGTTGACTTCTTGAGATCTGCGCAAGTGACAGAGGTAAACTAGGAGACCTTCCGAATGAGGGGAGGGGGAGACCTCCGAGGGCGCTCCAACGCTCTAGTTAGGCCGAGGCTGAGGGTTAATTTTAAAGTAAATTAGTGCAAATTGAGTGGAATATCAAAAAATGTTCCCCCTAAACTCGCGTAACTCAGGATATTTATAGTCCTCTGAGTGGAGGCCGCCCACGTGGGGAAGGTATGGCCCTGCTCCTGCGATCCTGGACTTCAGAAAGAAATCTTAATCGTGTGTTCAAAGTGTTGAATGTGCTAGGGGGTCGCGTGTTCAGAGGGAGTTAGGTGCATTAATCACGCCCTGACGTGGAGGTTGTGTGATCTGCCTGTTCCACGTGTGCTTGGCCAGGCTGAGGAGGCTTGACACGTGTCATAGTCCAATTGGTGGTGTCAGATTCCACGTGTAGACATCTTATTGGATGTATGTTTTGTGTGCTCCATCATAGGCCCCCCACTTCCTCAGGTACTTGTGCCTTGAGGAAGTAAAACGTGATGTTGGTGCCGTGGCCGAGCATTCATACTTAAGAGATTTGGGAGGTTGGCTGCTAGCACCTTGGAGATTCCTGGCCGGGTGTAAGCAGCTTATACACTAGGCCTCGGACTTGGAGATGCCTGGCCGAGGGTATGACAAGCAGCTCATACACTTGGCCTTGGAGATATCTGGCCGAGCATTTGACAAGCAGCTCATACGCTCAGCCTCAGGCTTAGAGATGCCTGGCCGAGGGTATGATAAGTAGCTCATACGCTCAGCCTTGGAGATACCTAGCCAAGCGTATGAGAAACAGCTCATATGCTCGGCCTCGGATTTGGAGATGCTTGGCCGAGGGTATGACAAGCAGCTCATACGCTCGACCACACTAATGCTCGGCCTGTGTGCACTAGTATGCATTGATGCTGGGTCGAGGCTGAGGGTGTGCACACATATGCCTTTGCTCGGCCTTGGGTATGCGCACCATAACTTGGCCATGCGCACTAGTGCGCACTTATGCTCGGCCTGTGTGCACTATTGCTGGGACGAGGCCGAGGGTGTGCACACATATTCCTTTGCTCGGCCTTAGGTGTGCACACCATAGCTTGGCCGTGCGCACTAGTGTGCACTGATGCTCGGCCTATGTGCATTAGTGTACACTGTTGCTGGGACGAGGTCGAGGGTGTGCACACATATGCCTTTGCTCGGCCTTGGGTGTGCGCACCATAGCTTGGTTGTGCGCACTGATGCTCGGCTTGTGTGCACTAGTGTGCACTATTGTTGGGTCAAATCCGAGGGTGTGCACACATATGCCTTTGCTCGGCCTTGGGTGTGCGCACCAGAAGCTATATTGGGAACTCTTATAAAGGAGAAGCTTTATGCCAAGTTCATTAAGTGTAAGGTTTGGTTAAATGAAGTAGTATTTCTGGGACACGTAGTGTCGAAAGCAGGTGTGGCGGTAGATTCCCAAAAGGTCGAAGTGGTTTTAGGTTAGGAGAGTCCTACGAATGTGACTGAAGTGAGGAGTTTCTTGGGAATGTCAAGATAATATCAAAGATTCATCAAGGACATTTCGCTCGTTGCAATTCCTTTAACTAAGTTGATGAGAAAGAGAGAAGTTCATATGGTCAGATGATTTTGAAAGGAGTTTCGTATTGTTGAAGGAAAAGTTGACAACAGCATCGGTGTTAATCCTTCTATCATGTAATGAGGGGTTTGTGGTCTATAGTGATGCATCACACCAGGGTTTAGGTTGTGTTTTAATGCAACATGGGAAGGTCATGGCTTATGCATCTCGGCAATTGAAGAATCATGAGAAGAATTACCCCACCCATGATCTGGAGTTAGTAGCAATAGTTTTTTGCACTAAAAATTTGGGGATATCACCTCTATGGAGCTAGTTGTGAGATAGTCATAGATCCCAAGATCCTTAAGTACTTACCGACCCAAAGGGAGTTAAACTTGAGACAAAGACGATGGATGGAGCTAATCAGCGATTATGACTGTACTATAAACTATCATCCTGGGAAGGATAATATGGTGGTGGATTGCTTTAAGTCGAAAGTCTAGTAGTAAATTGGCAACTTTGAAAACCTAAAATTTGGAACTAGAAAAGAAATTAAGGAGGTTGGAAGTGAAACTAGAAGTGAATACCGGTGGGGGACTAATAACTAATACAGTAGTGAAATCACCTATGGTGGATCGTCTCTTTGATGCTTAGCGTATAGATGAGGCATTAGTGTCAATAAAGAAGGAAGTTTTAGAAGGTAGACGAATGAATTTCTTGGTGGGAAAAGGCAGCATGCTAATGATGGTAAGTCGAACTTGTGTACCTAATATTTCGATTTAAGGAAGGAAATTCTTAAGGAAGCTTATGATATTGTTTATTCCATGCACACAAATAACAATAAGATGTATAAGGGACTTAGACAAAATTTCTGATGGTTGAGACAAAATTTTTTCGTTAGGAGGGGAGAATTGTAGAGTATGTCTTCTTCTTTTAGTTTAACTATTTTAGTGGCCTATTAAATTTAAATATTGTGTGGGTGTTTATGAGACCTTGATAATTAGTAATGAGTTAATTGGTTAGGGACTTATCAGAAGAAAGTTAAATTTGGGGTCCAATTATAATATTAAGAGGTTTCAAGGGGGTAAGGGGTAACCTAGCCATTTTATTTTGGAGGGTAATATAAATAGTTAAGGATGAGAGAGAGGGCTTTTCATTTCAACTCTTCTCTTTTTCCTTTCAAGACACTAAACCTAGCTTTCTCTGTTCTCTTTTCTTTTGATTTTGGTGAATTCAAGTGCAAAGATCTCAAATAAGTTGTCTTCCTTCCACATTTCCCAAGATTCTTTAGGTTTTATTTCAAGATTTTGGATTTAAATTGTGTTCAAGAAAGAATTTAAGAGAACGTTAGGTTTTTGGTCTAAAGAAAAGAGCTTTGTGCTAAATTTTGGATTTGAAGATTTTAACTTGAATGATTTACTATGTGTAATATAGAAAATTGATTTAGAGTCTTGGAAAACTTGTGTTTCAAAAGGGTATAGAAATTTATGAAGGTTTGATTTGGTTTTCAATAGGAAAAAGTAAGATTTTCGCCCATTTTCGAGCTTCCGAGCTCAAGATAGTCGACTATCGTGATTACATAGTTGATTATGGAAGGGGCAGAGAGTTCAGGTCCTTAACACAGTCGACTATGAAATTTAGACAGTCGAATATGCTTTTCTTTCTGAGAGTCCATATTCGACTCTGGAGTTAAACAGTCGACTGTGAAACTTTCTGGAGGTCCCACAGCCGACTATGGAGTTAAACAGTCGACTATCCAACCCTGTTTTCATATTTTTACCTCAAAATTCTCCCTCTCTTTCATTTCACGAGTCCTTAAGGATAATTAGACGAATTAAATAGTTGATCTTGATTTCTTAACTCGAGTACTAGTGGGTAATGGTATACACCCCGAACGTTGATTTTAATCGATGAATTCTTTAGGTGTGTTTGAGCAACATTCTAAAGGCAAGGAGGTGGTTCGAGGGTGAAGGCTTAGCCTCCAAGGTGATATCACTTTACTCTTAGTAAGTGTGAGAATCTTGAATGAAATTTAAAAGTTTAGATTATACATGTTAGTAAGGACTTAAGCATTCCACACACTAAATATAAAAGACTTAAGAACCATGAGATTTATGTAGATAATACTTGTGTATAAAATTCTATACATTTGGGGGGTGTTGAATATATTTAGTTCATGCAATGTGTATTGAAAGATTTTATTATCAAGAATGTCTTATATATGTTGTATTACTTTTGATGTTATTGTGTGATATGGAATGAATAGATTTATTGAGTAGCTATGTAAATCTCACCCGGTAAGGGGTAAAAAGGAGATGTTAGTGTGTTAAATATTGTAACTTCACCCGATAAGGGGTGGGGAGGAGATCCTTTCTTTGGAAGTGGAGACCTCGCTCGGTAAGGGGTAGAGGAAGATCTAATTTATATAAATGGGAGACGTCTCGACATTCGTGAGCTACCCGATTGAAAGGGTAAAGAATTGAAGTGATTGAATGAGTGCTTTACATTGTATTATACATTATGCTTGAGTTGTATATTCAGAATCAATGAACTGTACAAATTGCTATATATTGTATAAAATCTGATTATGTACTAAACTACCCGTAAGTGGCTTTATAAATGGATTTTGTTTATTACTCCGAGTAATGTGATTACTTGCAGAGCTTTTTAGCTCACCCCCTCCCTCTTACTATTTTAGGAAGATCATTCAAGGACCTTGAACCGTTAGTGAAGAAGCAAGAAAGAGAAGTCTCTAGATGCGTCAATGTGCTGACATCCTCTTCCAATCCTTTTGTACTAGCGGTCTAGCATTTTTGTACTAAGTTGTATATCTTGAAGTTTACATTTCATGAGACGTTCTTTTGTAAAGTTAAAGGATTGTATAATGGATCGAAGTTGTACTTATTTACTATGGTATATATATGTTATCCTATGTTTGTGTTAGATTATATTCATACATTGATTGTCTAGGTGCTCCGAGTAATGTGATTACTTGCAGAGCTTTTTAGCTCACGCCCTCCCTCTTACTATTTTAGGAAGATCATTCAAGGACCTTGAGCCATAAGTGAAGAAGCAAGAAAGAGAAGTCTCTAGATGGGTCCATGTGCTGGCATCCTCATCTAATCCTTTTGTACTAGCGGTCTTGCATTTTTGTACTAAGTTGTATATCTTGAAGTTTACGTCTCATGAGACGTTCTTTTGTAAAGTTAAAGGATTGTATAATGGATCGAAGTTGTACTTATTTACTATGGTATATATATGTTATCCTATGTCTGTGTTAGATTATATTCACACATTAATTGTCTAGGTGCTTAGTTCTGAAAGGAAAAGATGTCGTCTCAAGTAAGGCCCGCTCGAGATGGATCATTATAGGTTATGCTCAGCATACAACTCTTGTAGATGAAGCTATTTTGCATAAGAAATTTCCGTTGTCATATTGCTTCTAATGCTCATTGGATATAGATGTTAGCATAATGCTTAGCCCATATATCATCCTTTTGCGACTTCTTATAAGTAGCGACCTCTTCTTCTAGAACATTCTCAACAACAATTGTTGGAAACAATTTATCAAGAAGCTAGGCCATTTTCTCAGAATTAAGAATGATTCTCAAATTCCTTAGCTAATCTAGGAGATTAAACTAGTCAGACTATTTGCATCACGTATGCACGATAGTGGGTTTAGTCATTGTGATCTACGATGTGAAAACAGATAAAATTAGCATCTATTTATATTATTAACTACCATATATATTTGGTCTTTAATATAAATGATACCTCCCACTATTATTTTTTATTCTTATAACCCTTAGTGTGGAAAAAAGGAAATCTCTTTGGAAGGTTTCCTCGTGGGGATTGAGATTCCATTACTAGTACATTATATCCTTATGTTTGCTCAAAAAACTATAATTCCCTTGATATGTAGATAACTATTATCATTTGCATCTCATGCAATTCCCAATCATGATTTAGCCTCTTAAATGTATATGACCTTACGTTTGTGCAACAAATCAAATTCATTTTAGTTAAATTAAACCCACCATTAATTATAAGTGTAAACTAGTGATATAACCCTTACGTTTGTACAACAAAGCTACATCAATCATTTACCTCATATACATCATTTGTTTAATATTTAATATAATTTTCCTATAAGTATAAACCTTACATTTGCACAACAAATTTATACATATAAGAAACTTCGCATAATGACTATAATGGTGAAAGGCTATGAACAATCATTCCTAATAATCTCCGTTTACAAATTAATATTAAATATTTGTGAGTGAAGAATTTAGGTCTTTACGTTTAGATCTCATCATTTACCATGCATCAAATACATGTAATAAGCACATAATCTAATTACATGCATAACATACATACATCACATGCATATATATCAAATAAATATAACAAGCATAAAATCTAATTGCATGTGTAACATACATACATCGCATGCACGCCAATAATGTAAATCACTTGGTCAAACCCTAGGTAATTATTACATTAATATATCTCATGCATTCATAAGTCTTCAATCTTCCAATGATCCATCATGCTTCCTTGCGTACTTCTTAATTTGCCTCAATAAAATCCTAAGTAACTTTACAAACATCAAATATATATACCTTGACCAGAAGTCAAGGGGAGTTACATTAGAGAGAGATAGAAATTTACTTTGAGAGAAATAAGAGACTGTAAGGTCTGAAAACCCCATTTAGAATTGAATGACCAAAAAAATACCATAAAATTTAACCAATCGCTAAGGTTTAGGTCCAATAGTCATCCACCCATTCAATCAAATTTCATAAATTAATAATAACAATTTCATTCTAGTTATGACTATTTTTTCTAAGATTGCAATCCTAATCCCATTAGGTTTTCATAAACTTTTCTTAATATTGTTCCAAATTTACTAGAATTCTTAATTCTAATATGATATGGATTTCGGTGCTTTGATTCCTAATCAAACTCCAATTTCTTAAATATTATTAAAAAATTAAGAACATTTATTAATCAATAAAAATATAATTTTTATAATAAAAAATCATTTATTTAATTGAATTAAACTTAGATTTTGAATTTCAATTCAAAACAAATTTGGAATCTCAAAAACGATTAAAAACATTAAATTTTAGAAAAACCATTTTTGCAGATGTGAATTTGGAATCTGAAAAATGAGTAAAACAGTGAATTTCATAAATATCTTTTTGTTAATTTGAACACTGTTCGAATTTTAAATTATAACTAAAAAATGATTTGAATTTTTAACCTTGTTTAGTGGAAAATGAAACTCTACTTCTATATCTTTCCAGTGCTTCCAAAAATGCCAAAATCTAATTTAAAATGAGTGAATTATCGTTATTTTAAGTTGGACCAAAAAATTTGTCCAAGTTTTTCATCAGGTCAGAGGGAGAGAAGTTTCTGGCCTATTTTTCATTAGTTTTAGATGTCACAATCAATTGTCCTCTCGAGAAAGTCCATTGTCTTTTCGATATCTACATATTTTTACATTTTCTATGCTAATTTTCTTCGCAAAAGAATTTTCTTTTGATCCAAAAAATTGTTAATAATCAATCTTTATTGATTTAATATACTTGAAAAACGATCTACAAATTTTTTATTATCATGTCATGATAATAAAGAACACAAGAACTCTTTCTTGAATTCTCTTTACCTAGGGCTTCATAAACCCTAATCTAACTCTTTAGATTTTGAATTTGAAATCACTATAATTTAAGAAATCAAATTTTTTACAAGCACAACAATAGAATCGAAATCATTCTAATAAATCAAAGAGTTGGCTCTGATACCACTATAAATCTACCAGTATAGAAATATAGCGAAAATTTAAAATCTTTTATACCAAAAAACTTAATCCCATGAATTTCTCTACGAATTTATTTAAATGATAATTCATCTCCATATAATGTTAGATATTTATACCTTTATGAAGAATCTAGTTGAGAATTCGGTGTAGAGTTCACGAGTCATTCAAGCATTCGACCTCTTAGCGTATCCACACGAGCAACCAAGAACATGGATCTTCTTCTCTAAGATGTCGAACACCACATGGGAAAGAACATAGGGCTAGATGAATTCTTTATGCGACTGTTAGCTCTAAGTTTTCAGCTTTTTGAGAAAGAGAGACAAAAGTCTGAGTTTTGGTCTCACAACAATTGTATTCACTTAGGGTTTCTATCAAATAGAACCTTTATATAGAGCCTTTACTCCTAAGAGCTCCAAGATTTTTAAAACTGCAATTAAACCCTTTGTTTAATTAATTCTTAGAAATCTCTCTATTAGACCATCAATTTTCCTTATTATTGCAATTGCCTAATTGTGTGTGACCCTTTAGGTTTAATATTGTGCTAACAGTAGGTCGTAACACTTATGTAACAATTGGGTCTCATCTAATTAATTGAAACTCATTTTAATTTTAATTAAAATTCCTTTTAATTCTCCCTCTAATTAGGAATTAATTGAAATTAATTCTTAAGGGCTTCTACAAGTCAAGATTGATATCTAGAAATATGTCATAACTACCCAGGCAATATGAATTAATGTGAACCTTTCTGTTTTAAGTTACCATAAAATTCAATCATTCCATCATACAATGTCCATGATTAAACCTAAGGTATGGATTTACTATCAAGTCGTCATTATTTAATCATATGTCTCTCGATCTTAAGTCCATAACTTAAATGGTGAAATTAGAAACTTCTTTCTAATTTTTGCCCCATTTTGGCCAAGGAATTTCCAAGTTATGACTTAATCAGATCATATAGAACATTCTCTCTCTTTTACTTATAGTGATTGATCCTTTATTGTATACTCACATACCTCCATGCATAAGTGGACATGCCCAATTACAACATTTTTGTAACCCATAATTAGAATCACATTCATGTAGCATCAAAGCATGATGACCCATACATAAGATATCCATGGTGCCTCAAGTCCAAAAATCACTTGTACAACTGCAACGTAAGAACTTCTATTGACATCCAGTAAAATATCCATTAGGAATTTCTTATTCAAGTCAGTTCGGTGTACATGTTCTCTAACAAGCACCTACATAACTTGTTTTAGTGTTTCATACACTAGTGACCGTGGGATCAATCATCTCAACTCCTTGTGAAAACATAGTATCTACTAATTTATCCAGAGTTACTAATGCCCTTATTAGTTATCCTATGATTAGAAATATTTAAGAAAATGCATCTCACTAGCATGATCTCATCATAGTGCTTATTTCCATTGTTCTTATTATATGAGCTTTATCATGTAATGCACATGTAGTGATTTGTAATGAACATGACAAAAAAGATAAATGTCATTCATTTATATTTATTGTCAATAAATGAATAAGATCAATTTATAAGTAACATGCCCACAACATCAAATTCTATTAGCTTGTAGACACACTACTATCACTTCTCAGTTCCTGCAAATTATTATAGATATGTGAGCCATAAATGATATCTAATAGCCATGAAAAAAATATTTTCAACACTTAAGTTAACATTAATAACAAACAAATCAGATGTACCTTCTAAAGTCTTGTCCTTTAAGGTAGCAAGATACTCATTGAAATTCCTCTTCCAATGCTCATTCTTGCCATAATGGAAGTATTGTCCCTTATCTTTCTTGACCCTTAAGGAACTAGCCTTACTAGCACCACATTTAGCTTTCAGTGGTTTCTTCTTATTTTTTTGAGACATTCACGCCCTTATACTTAGAAGAAAAAGCCTTATTAACAAGCATAATGGGTTCCTTACCTTTCTTGATTGTTTCTTTAGTAGTTTTCAACATATTGACAAGTTCTAGAAGTATAGTTTCTATCATGATGTAGTTCACAAAAAAAACTGCGAAAATGAGTCTATAATGGATTGCAGAATCAAGTCATTATTCAACTCCGTGTCCTTGCTAAATTGAAGTCTATCTAACTTCCTGATGTAGTTAATCATCTTCAATCCATGCTTATTGACTGATGATTATTTGGGTATCCTAGTCCTAAATAGGTCCTTAGAGATCTAGAATCTTTCATTGCGACTTTGCTCACCATACAAATCTTGTAGATGAAGAAACATCACATACACATTTTCCATTTTGTTATGTTGCTTCTGAATCTCATTAGATATAGATGCTCATGTAGCACCTAGCCTTCATGTCATCCTCTTGTCACTTCTTAAAAGTTGCGATCTCCTCTTCCAGAGCATTCTCAGAAAAGTTTGTTGGAAGTTCTTGATCAAGAAGATAGGCTATTTTTTCATAATTGAGAAAAAAAAAGTTTCAAATTACATAGCCAATAGAGAAAATTGGGCCTAGATAGCTTGTTTATGTCCAAGATTCTAGATAGTGGGAGATTTTTCCATTGCGATCTATAATGTAATAACATATAATATTATTGTCTATTCATGTTATTAACTACAATAACAATTCGGACATTAATTTAAATGGTGTCTCCCACTATTCTTTTCAATTCCCACAACCCTCAATGTGGAAAGCGGGAAACCCCATTAGAAGTTTTCTTTGTGGGGATTAGGATCCTATCACTTATATATCATAGCCTTAGGTTAGCACAACAAACTAAAATATACTTGATAAGGAGATAAATTTTATCATTTGTATCTCACGCAGTTGCCAATCATTATTTATCCTTTATATGCATTTAACCTTACATAACCTCAACAAATTACATACATTTTAGTTAAGTCAAACCCACCATTTCTCACAAGTATAAATTAGTGATATAACCCTTACATAAGCATAATAAATTTATATCATTTGTTTACCTCATGTACATCACATATTTTAATAGACAATATAAATTCTCTAAGAGTGTAAACCTTACGTAAGCGCAACAAATTTACATTGCTAACAAATTCTCATGTTGACTATAATGGTGGAAGGCTACAAGCAATCATTCCTAATGATTTTTGTTTGCAACTTAATATTAATTAATTAAGCATGAGGTATTTTGGTCTTTGTGTTTAAGTCTCATCATATAATCATGCGTCAAATACATATTTAGATCATACATCTCATGTATAACAAAAATATATCACATGCATTAAACCCTAAGTTGATGAATATAGACTTTCTAAGAGTAATTTATTTGAGCATCACTTGGTCAAATCCTAAGTCATTATTACATAAATATATCACATACATTCATGGGTCTTCAATCTTTAAATGGTCCACCATACTTCCTTGTGCACTCCTTGATTCTCTTTAACAAAATCTTATCTAACTTTAAGTAACTATACACATCAAATATATATAAGAAACTTTGATCAAAAGTCAGGGAGAATTACATTGGAGAGAGATAAAAATTTACATTGAGAGAAAGAAGAGAAGATGAGGTATGCAAATCCTATTCAAAATTGAATAACCAAAATAATACAAATAAATTTAACCTATTACGAAGGTTTAGGTGCAATAGTTATCCACTCATACAATCAAATTACATAATAAAATTAAATTAACTATATTCTAGTTATAGCTTTATTCTTAGATTGCATTCCTAATCCAATTAGGTTTCTAAAAACAATTTCTCAATCCTATTCCAAATAAGATTAAGATTGGAATTCATAATTCCAACATGACTAGGGTTTTAGAGCTTTGATTCCTAATCAAACTCCAATTCCCAAATTTTAGTTTTAATTAAAAAAATTTAATTCAAATCATTTGGCAATTAAAAAATTTAATTAAAATTATATTTTAATTTTCAGGATAATTAAAACAATTCAAAAAATTTAGAAAACCCGAAAACTTGATTTTACCGTGTCACTATCGACTATCCCTAAGGACAGTCGACTGTTAAAAGTTTATGTCCAAAAAGACAATCAATTCGAAAGGCCACAATCGACTGTCAAGGGTCACCAGTCGATTTCCCAAAGTTTCTGCCTAGTTTTTCTATCAGATCATTGAAGGCACTTGGATTGTCACCCTATGGCAGTTGAATATCTCTTCCTTTTTGAAGATTTTTCACGTTATTCTTACGCGAATTTTCTTCCCAATTTGATTCAATTTAATCTAAAATAAAATTTTAACCATCCAAATTAAATCTGATCAATCAATATTAATTTAATTCACTTGAAAAACAATCTAAAAAAATTTTATTGTCATCATATGACAATAAATAATTCAAGAACTCTTTCTTGAATTCTTTAGACCTAGGGTTTCATAAACCTAATATAACTTTTAGATCTATGAAATTTGTAACCCTTAGAATCCAAAAATCAAATCTTTAAAGCCATAAAATATAATTAAACTCATTCTAATAATCCATATAGTTGGCTTTGATACTAGCGCAAGTCTACTGACATAGAAACGTAGTGAAAAGTTAAAAATTTTCTTGTCAATAAACTTACCCTAATACAACTCTCTATGAATATATTATAACGAGATTAGAAATTGTTCATAGAATGTTAGGGTTTATACTATAAGAGAGATTCTTTTATTGAAACTTTGGAGCTTAGTTCACGAGCCATTCAAGTGTTCGACCTCTAAGCATATTCACATGAGAAACCAAGAATGAGGATCTCCTTCTTAGGGATGTTGAATACCACACATGGATGAGGAATAGGGTTGGTCGAAATCTATAAGTGCTAGCTCTAGGGTTTTTAGTTTTTCTAAAGAGAGACATTTTCAAAATTTAATTTTAAAACTCCAAATTTCATTAGGGTTTCTATCAAATAAAAACCATTATATAGAGCTTTTACTCCTAAAAACTCAAAAATTTCTAGACTAGTTTAATTTAATTCATAGAAATCTCTTTATTGGACTCTAGTTTTATCTATTCTTACAATTGTTCTATTGTGTGTGACCCCTTTAGTTTCAACATTTCGCTTGCAGTAGGTGTAAACTTTTACATAACAATTGGACCTTGCCCAATTAATTAAAACTATTTTTAATTTAATTCTATTTAAAACTCCTTTTAATTTAACTCGAATCAAAACTCTTTTTAATTTAGTTCAAATTAAAATTCCTTTTAATTAATAATTAATTACAATTAATTCTTAAGGGCTTCTACAAGTCATGATTGATACCTAGCAGTACCTAGCAGTATGTCATGACCACATAAGCAATATGAATTTAATGTGAACCTTTCCGTTATCAGTAACTAAACAATTCAATCATTCCATCTTGCAATCATACAATGCCCCTAATTAGACCTAAGGAACATAATTACTTTCAAACCTTAATTATTTAATAATATATATCTAGATTTCAAGTCCATAACTTAAATGATGAAATTATAAAACTTCTTTCTAATTTCCACCCTAACTTGGCCAAGGAATTCTAAGCTATAACTTTATCAAATCACATAGAACATTCTTTCTTTTACTGAGAGTGATGGATCCTCTATTATATACTCACATACCTCCATAGATAAGTGGTGATACCCAATTATTACCTTTATGTGGCCCATGATTATAACCACATTTAAGTACCATCAAAGCATGATGACCTATACACAAGGCATCCATGGTGAATCAAGTTTAAGGATTACTTGCATAACTGCAACATAAGAATTCCTATTGACAGCTAGTAAAATGTCCATTAGGAATTTCTTAAGTCGAGTCAGTTCGGTGTACTTGTTCTCTAACAAGAACCTACATAACTTGTCTTAATTTCTCCACGAGATAAGTTACCCTCAACTCCTTGAGGAAACATAGTAAGTACTAATCTATCCGGATTTACTAATATCCTTCTTAGTGATCCTATAATTAGGAACATTTAAGAATAAAGATTAAGGAAATACATCTCATTAGTTTGATTTCATCATGGTGCTTATTTCCATTGCTTATACTCTATGGGCTTTATCATGTAAACACAAACAATGTGATTTGTAATGAACACGATAAATATTATAATGCTATAAATAAATATTTATTTTTAATAAAATAATAATATTAATTACAAGTAATTTCTTAGACATTGAATGTTGTTGCCTTGTATGACACAATACTATCACCTTTGATGACAGTAAGTGACGAACAATGCTCGATCGAGCTAAAATGGAGTCGTGGGACACGACTTGGGGTGAGGAGCTGTGCACTACATTGCTAAGGGTAAAATGGTAATTATTCACCTCATGGTGAATTTGCAATTACTACCTAAAATCCCTAGTTCAATATCAGTCATCTAAATCAATGATCCAGGTCATTCCACATTAATGATTTCCTAATCAAGATTAGCCATTTTTCACTATATGTCATAGCCTCGTAAATCATTCTGTTATGCAATTTTCTTTCCTATAAACACTTTTATAGCTTAAGTCCATTCATTTTTTCTTCTACAACTATTGACTAAGGCATTAGAGGGTTACCGAAGGAACTTAACTCCGGGTCACCTAGTGTCTTCACTAGTGTAGACACTCAATTTTGCACCCTTTTGTAATCAATAATTGATTTCTCCTTAGACCTCAATTAAAAGAACAAATATAATTTTTCGAATGTGTGATTGAGGTATGATCTTTTGTGGAGTTCAATGTTTACTATGATTAATATGTAATTTATAAGAAAATCAATAAAGGAATTAAAGTTAGAAAAGTTAACAGGTCAAAAACTTCTGTTTTAAGTGTCTATCTTTCGAGCTTAATAACTTTTTACTCACAAAATTTGAGTTCTTGTCCTTCTCAAGATCACTATAAATTTTAATTAGATTTCCATATGATAAGCTTAAAAGATAGGGGAGGAATGAAAATTTATTTGTTCTTTTGTTTACCGATACGATAATGGAAAAGTGAGAACCTATTTGTTTACCAAAACAGCTCCAAAACTGACTAGAATTAGTGCAACGAACCTAATTTAAAATTGGTAGTGAATTTTAGAGTGACACTACTTGAGATTGAAAGTATACTCCTTATGATTGCTATTAAGTATAATTAGGCCTCCTAACTCATCCAAATGTGAGAGAATATCCCATTTGATGTTAAGATCTAGAATTTGAAAATTTTCTTAATTAAAGTAGGAATTCAATTTTAGAAATTGCCTCTTTTGAGGTTCCTTTGGCTCCAGTAAGCCATATTTGATTCCTAAACCTATAAGGAACCTTTGTACTTAAATATATCCTTATAAAACTCTTGAAATGATTTTTTGGCTAAGCATACAATTTATTTTCGGATTTTAAGAGAATTAGTGAGAAAAAGTGCTGAAAAACTTGAGTTTTAGTGAGAGAAACCCTAAAATCTTTAGCTAAACCAAAATAATTCTTCATTAAATTCATAATTTCATTTTAAAAATAAGAATAACACTAAAAAACAATCAATCTTTGATCAGAGCGACAAAGAACAAAGCGAAGATTCATTGCGAAATCACAAAGCGCTCAAAACAGATGTCTTCTTTAGAGGACCAAGGAGACCGTCTAATCCTCCCATTCAAAGAAGAAAATGAATTTTTTATCCTTAGAATCCATGCTAGATCACTTAATTAAGATCCTTGAAATTTTCTTTGATCTTCGCAAGATTCCAAGAAAGCTTCGAAGATAGAATTAAATCTTTTCCCTCTCAAAGTTATTAATTTTTTATTGTTCTTCATGCAGTTTATGTTCTTGAAATTAATTGCAAGTTTGTGTGAGTGTTTTAATATATTTGATGACTTATAATTGTTAATATCTAACCCTAGAAATTAATTTACATGTTTATTTGATTTAAGACAAGTTAAAAAAATAAGAGAAATCAGAAAAACCGAAACTAGTTAAAATTAGAAAAGTCTCTTACCTGAGCGTCACTTTTGTGGCAAGTGGCGCTCAAAACTTAGATTTAGAAAGTGGTGCTTGAAACTTAGATTTAGATAGGGCTCCACTTTCAAAGTATCTCCTTAATCCATATTTTCCCTGAAGTTCATTTTTGTTTCTCTTTTGCTTTCAATGCTTAATTAACGTGCTTCTACGGTTCAAAACTTATTTGTATGATTCATGTGAATCCTATAACCTATTTAGAAACATGTTTAAAATTAATAATCATGAGTTAACTTACTTAATGATTAAGAACTAAAACCCTTAAAATAAACTTTAATGGTGAGTTTGTGATTTAGGATGCTAGAGTATGTTAAAGAATTTTATGGATGTTATATGATGATACAAATAAGTTTAAGCTGCTATCTTTTGTCGAAACATCACTACATGCTTTGATTTTATGATGATACATGTGCTCACATGTCTCCAATTCATGTCTTCCATATTTTATATGATTGTAGTACACCCTACAAGACAATAGCATTTGATGTTATAGGTATATTACTTATAATTAATCTTATTCAATTATTGAAAATAAAATATTATTAATGGAAATTATCTTATTTACCATGTTTATTAAAAATCATTATATGTGCATTACATGATAAAGCCCATAAAATAAGAGCAATGAAAATAAGCAGCATAATGAGATTATGCTAGTGAGATGTATTTTCTTAAGCTTTATTCTTAAATATTCCTAATCATAGGATCACTAAGAAGGACATTAGTTAATCCGGATTATTAGAACATACTATGTTTCCTCAAGGACATTAGTTAATCCTGATCTCACGGTCATTAATGTATGAGACACAAAAGCAAGTTACTTAGGTGCTTATTAGAGAACAGGCACACCGAACTGAATCAATTAAGAAATTCCTAATGGAAATTTTTTTGGCTATCAATCTTTCCTTGCAGTTGTACAAGTGAGCCTTAGGCTTGAGGCACCATGGATATCTTGTGTATGGGTCATCATGCTTGAAACTACCTAAATGTGACTCTAATCATGGGTCACAAATAGAAAAAAAGTAAGTATGACCACTTATGCATGGAGGTATGTGAGTTTATAATGTAGGATTCCTCACTCTCTATAAAAGAATGAGTATGCCCAATGTGATCTAATTAAGTCGTCGTAGCTTGGAAATTTCTTCGCCAAGGTAGGGAGAAAATTATAAAGGAGTTTTAACTTTCACCATTTAAGTTATGGACTTGAGATCTAGATATATATGATAAATTATTAACACTTGACAGTAAATCCATGCCTTAGGTTTAATCAATGACATTGCATGATGGAAGGATTAAATTATAAAGTAATTGGCAACGGAAAGGTTAATATTAATTCATATTGTCTCAGTAGTCATGACATATTGGTAGGTGTTAGTCATGACTTTTAGAAGCCCTTAAGAATTAATTTTAATTCATTCTTAATTAATGGGAGAATTAAAAGGATTTTTTATTTTAATTAAAATTAAAAAGAATTTTAATTAATTTGATGGGATCCAACTGTTACGTAATTGTTATAACCTACTTTCAGTGCAATATTGAACCTAAGGGATAATACACCATTGGGAAATTACACGAATAAGGAAAACTAATGGGCCAAAAGAGAGAATTCTAGGAATTAATTAAACTAGAGGTTTAATTGCAATTCTATAAATCCTAGAGCTTTAAGGAGTAAGGGCTCTATATAAAGGTTCTATTTGATAGAAACCCAAATAATACAATTATTTCTTAAATTAGTTTCAGATACTTTCTCTCTCTAGAAGGGACGAATTTTCAAAGCTAGCACTCAAGGAATTTTTAACCAACCTTAGTGTTCTTCATTGCATGGTGTTCAACATCTTGGAGAAGAAGATCCCTGTTCTTGGTTGTTCATGTGGATACCCTTAAAGACTGGACACTTAAACAACTGGTGAATTTGTTTCAAAGATCAACAAGAATCTACATCAAAGGTAAAAATCTCTAACTTTGTATGGAAACATTATTTGGATAACCATTCTAATTGACTCATAGAGATTCATCCTGGGATTTAAATCTATGGGAATAATTTTTTATTTATTTTTCACTGCATATTCTATGCCTGTAGACTTACATTATATGCTTGATTATTGAATTATCCATATTTACATTCTTAAATTGACACAAAATAGTTGTTTCCTTTTCTATGATGATATAATAAAGTTGTTGTTTTGATTGAAAACATCCTATAATTTGATTAATTGATCAGATGATAATTGCCTTGATGAGATACCTTGGTTTCCATGATTATTGCATAGTTGATTTCATGTTCTTGATTGAATTTATGTGCTTGAATAAATGGATTGGTTGCTACTTCGTTTCTTTCGATTATGGATGAATTCAATTACTTAGTTTTATTATATCATGGATGAATGGATTTATTATCTATATTGTCATGGATGAATGGATTTCTTATCTATATTGTCATGGATGAATTCATTTACTTATTTAATTACCATAGATGAATTATTTTACGAATTATGGATGATTTATTGCTTTATTTAAGTTTATCGCAATTATGGGAATGTAAGTCATGGTTAGAAACCTGTTAAATTATCACTAATTTCTTGTAATTTGCATTCATTATTTTATTTTGAGGATGTAAGTCATGGTTAGGTACTTTTTCATTACCGTTATTTCCCTGTAATTGCACTTTTACATGCTTTATAACTATTATAGATGGATGAATTCTATTGTATGCACATGATATTGTGTGACTCTTTTATATCTCTCATTACATTATATGTATGTGTGTGTGATCACTTAATAAAGAAAAACTTAATCTAAATTACTTAAAAGGAATCCACCAATATGTAAGAGTATAAACTAGGCTCATCGAGGCCTAGGAGCACTTGGGGTGCTCATTCATGACCTTCCAATTGCTTGCCCAATCTTTGGACCCAAATCTCTATATTAAATTATGACTAGTGGTTATTTGGTTTCTTGGTCCATAAAACCAAGTGGCGACTCCTTAATTTGATTATTCGCCAATAGTCTTATTTTATTGGTAAACCCTCAGAATGACACTTAGTTAATCCATTAAGGATGAACTATGTCCCTTTGGATTATGCCTTCGATTATCCCTTCGAATTTGTCTTCTTTGTATTGATCATCATAATGTAAAGTGGAAAGAAAGTGAAGCTCGAATTCACGTATCAACAAATTGGTGACTCCACTAGGGAGATTAAACCAAAAATTGCATATTAATTGGATTCCTTTGAATTAATTTTGATAAATTGTTTCTTAATTTAAACACTTTCACACTACACCTCAATTGAGTCACCCCTAGGAAACCCCTGAAGCGGAGGAAATTGGACATTGTTAGTAGTATTCCCTACAAGCCAATTACATTTGATGTTTAGGGATATTATTTGTAAAACAATCTTATTCAAATTGTTATTATAATTTATGACCAAGTTTATTTATCATGAATATTTGTTGAATAACATTTTCATAATTGTGTCCATAAAGTAGGGAATGGAGTTAGTATTATGATGAGATCATAATTTTATGGCCTAGTCTTCTCGAAAGCTTTTCTATTAAATGTTCTTGGTCTTGGGATACTAATTGGACAATTAGTAATCCGGTTAGACTAGTATATACTATGTTTATTAAATTGGTAAGGTGATTGATCTCAATGTCACTTGTGTGGTAGACACTAAAACAAGTATGTTGGTGCTCATTGGAGAATGAGTTCACTAAATATGACTCGACTTAAGAACACCTAATGGAGTTTTACTTCCCTGTCAATAGGTAGATCTTACGTTATAGTTGTGCATGTGATCCTTAGACCTGAGGCACCATAAGTATCTTTTATGCAACTTATTATACTTTGATTCTATTTAATATGGTTCTATTCATGGATCATTGATTGTTAGTAATTGAGAATAATGGGTTTCGTATGGAGATATGTAAGTGTACAATAAGAGATCTATCACTCCTAAGTAAAAGGAGAGAATGTTCTATATGATCTACTAAGATACAATTTGGGAAGTTTCTGTGCCAAAGTAGGGTGAGAATTAGAAAGAAGTTTCTTATTTCACCTTAGGAATTATATTCTTGAGAGATAGGCACAAAGTATTAATTCTAAGGGTTTGACTGTAATTCCATACCCAAATTAGCTTAATCGAGACATTGCATAACGGAAAGATTGAATTACATGGTAACTGATAACATAAAGGTTCAAGGTTTCACAACCAAATTCACTCTATCTAGGTAGTCATGATATGCGCTAGCTATCACTCATGATTGTAGAAACTCTAAGAATTAATTTAATAGACAATTAATTAATTCTTATAAAAAGGAGTTTTGATTCAAAATAAATTAGAATCTGTCCTAATTAATTAGAAAGGGTTCCAATTACAATTACATAAAATTTATGGCTTACAAAAATCTTGGTTTGATTCTAAAGGGTCACACACAAAAATGACAATGTGTAATTAGAAAATAATTGTAGAGGTTTAGTTTGCAATTAATGGTCAAAATGCACAGGATTAGAGATCAAGACCAGATCGTGTTCTTGAGAGTGATTCAAGAACGGTATTGAGATCAATCTTCGATCGTGTTCTTGAGGTTTAGAAGAAGTTGGATAGCAATTGTGGGTGCTACATAAATCTAGGATTTTCTCCATAAGATGGCTTCAAATTTCATTGTTGAGAAGTTTGATGGAAAGAAAGACTTTGCCCTTTGGAAGTAGAAGATCAAGGCTGTTCTTAAGCAACAAAAGGTGGACTTGGTGATTGGAGAAGATGACACTTTTTTAGCAAGTATCACTGAAGTCCAGCAGATTGAGATGAAGAAGATGGCGTATAGCACCATCTTTCTATATATCTCGGATAGTGTCACAAGGGAGTGCGGAGACTCGGAAGATCTAGCTGTCATATGGAAGAAACTAGATGAGTTGTTTCTTACCAAAACTCTCCCTAATAAACTTTATCTTCTTAAAAGAATCTTTGCTTTTAAAATGGATCATAATAAAGAGTTGCAAGATAATCTTGATGTGTTTAATAAGCTAGATCAATATTTGAATAGCTGTAGCATAACATTCCCGGATGAACAATTAGCTATTATTTTGTTGAATTCTTTTCCTTATTGTTTTGATAATTTGATTAATGCAATTGAATATGGAAGAGATACACTAACCAAGGAAATTGTGATCAATGCTATAAGGGCTCATGATTTCAAAGTCAAGATGAGGGAAGCATCAAGTGGGGAAGGGCTGTTCATTAGATGAAGGCCAGTAACTCAGAATGGTAGTAGCATTCATGACAACTACTGGGAGAAATCAAGAGGTAGAGGGCAGAGCCATAGGAGATCTCATTCCAAACCGAGATTTGGAGGAAAAAGATGTTTCTATTGCAACAAGGAGGGACATTTTCAGGAAAGATTGCAAGAAGAAGATGTGGGATGAAAGAGGAAGAAGCCATACCAACAATGGAGACACTTCGGTTGCCAAAGGAGAACAACAAGATGATGTTCTTGTTGTGTGCTCAAATGTGAGCAGGAGGTAAGGCAGTGAGAAATAGATTCTGGATTCTGGGTGCACTTATCACATGTGTTCTCACAAGGATTGGTTCAAGAATTTCAAGGAAATCAATGATGGAAAGGTTTTCTTGGGGAATGACACTTCTTGCTAAGTGAGGGGGATAGGAGACATCCAGTTGAGGATGTTTGATGGAGTCACAAGGCTGCTGTGGAATGTGAGGTATCTTCCGGATTTGAAAATAAAATTGATCTTATTGGGGCAACTGGATTTTATAGGGTATACATACAAAGTAGAGGGAGGAAAGATCAAGGTGACCAAGGGATTTTTGATAGTGATCAAAGCAGCAATAAAGGATGGACTCTATGATATGATTGGAGAGACAGAAATGAAGGATCAAGCAGTAAGCTTGATAGCTAATATGGATATGGTAGCCCTTTAGCACATTCACTTGGGACATATGAGCGAAAAGGGCATGCAAGTTCTCAGCAAGGATGGTATACTTGATGGTGACAAAGTAGAGAAACTTGATTTCTGCGAATGTCGCGTTCTTGGGAAGCAACACTGAGTCAGCTTCAACACCGAAGTGCACAAGTCTAAGGGCATTCTTTACTACATTCATTTGGACCTTTGGGGACCAGCAAGAACACCAAAACAGGGAGGTAACTTTTACTTTTTGTCTTTAATTGATGATTATTCAAGAAAGGTTTGGGTTTATTTGCTTAAAAATAAATCAAATGCTTTGAATAAATTTATAGTGTGGAAAAAGTTGCTGGAGACTCAAACAAGTAAGGTAGTTAAGGCTTTACGAACAGATAATGGCTTAGAAATTTGCAATAAGGATTTTGATAAATTATGTGAGTTAAATGTCATTCTAAGACATAGAACGGTTGTGAAAACCCCTCAGCAAAATGGAGTTGCTGAGAGGATGAATAGAACCCTTATGGAAAAGGTTAGGTGCATTTTAATTGGGTCCGGTATACCAAAATATTTTTGGGGGGAAGCTGTGTCTACTACTGCATATTTGGTTAATAGATCACCCTCTAGGGCTTTAGACCTTAAGACTCCCATGGAGATGTGGAGTGGGAAACCCCCTGAGTTGAGCAACCTTAGGACTTTTGGGTGTGCTGCATTTGCACATCAAAAGGACGATAAACTTAACCCAAGGTTTAGAAAATGTGTATTTCTAGGATATGGTGATGGGGTTAAGGGGTATAGGTTATGGTCCTTAGAGCCAAAAGGGACTAAACTCATAATAAGTAGGGATGTTATTTTTAATGAATTGTTATTTCTCTATTTGGAGAAAACTAACCCTGCAGGGGCTAGTAAGCAAACCATTCCGAAATTTGTTGAGCATCACATCAAGGAAAATTCAGTTAAGGTAGAGCAAGAAAGGCAAGAGGGTTTGAACCAGGTAGAGCCCATTGATGAAGGCCATGCTCGGGATACTCAAGAGGAGGCTGAACTGGAAGGGGATGATGCAGTAAGTCAGAATGACTACCAGCTCACAAGGGATCGAGAAAGGATGGTGGTCAGGCTACCATTAAGATATGGGTTTACAGATGCTAATGTAGTAGCTCCTTGGATAGAAGGAGGGATTGTTGAACCAGAAACATACATGGAAGCCATGGAATGTAAGGAGTCGTCAAAGTGGCAGCTAGCTATGGAGGAAGAAATGGATTCTTTGAGGAATAACAACTCTTGGGAATTGGTGCCCAAACCAGAAAAATAGAGAGTTGTTGATTGTAGGTGGATCTACAAGATCAAAGAAGGGAACACTCCAGGGGATGAAGTCCAGTATAAAGCTAGGTTGGTGACGAAGGGGTTCACACAATGAGAAGGCATAGATTTCACCGAAATATTCTCACCGGTTGTGAAATACAAGATGATACGGATAGTATTGGCTATGATGGTCCAATTTGATTGGGAGATCGATCAAATGGATGTGAAGATAGAGTTCTTGCATGGAGAGCTTGATAAGACCATCTACATGAGGCAACCTGAAGGCTATGAGAAAAAAAGGTAGGGAGAGTTAGTGTGCCAATTGAAGAAATCTCTCTATGGCATTAAGCAATCACCTCGGCAATGGAATAAGAGATTCGATTCCTTTGTAACTAGCTTGGGTTTCATGAGGAGCTACTATGATTCTTACTTGTACTACAAGGGGTACAAGGTGGAGGAAGTGGTGATCATCCTCATCTATGTTGATGATATGTTGCTGGTTGGGAGCAGCATGGAGAGGATAGAAGAATTAAAGTCTCAACTCAGTGAGGAGTTTGAGATGAAGGATCTTAGCCATGCATAAAAGATCCTTGGGATGTGTATAATCCGGGAAAGAGAGAGAAACATATTGAAGATTTCTCAGACTTCCTACATAAAGAAGATGATATCTAAGTTCTCTATGGAAGATAGCAAACCAGTGAAGGTTCCCCTTGCTGGTCATTTCAAGTTCTCCAGCGATCAATGTCCGAGATCGGAGGCGGAGAAGAAGGAAATGGAAAAGGTCCCTTACTCTAGTGTGGTTGGGTCAGTTATGTTCACCATGGAAAGCACTAGACCAGACATTGCTCATGCAATAAGTGTTCTCAACAGGTTTATGAGTAATCTTGGAAAGGAGCATTGGCTTGGGATGAAGCGATTGCTGAGGTACTTGAAATGACCAGCAAGTCCATCTGTCTTGAGGGTTATGCGGATTCGGACTATGGAGCAGACCAGGATAAAAGAAGATTGATTACCTCTTACTTCTTCAACTTAAACAGATGTTGCATAAGTTGGAAGGCTCAGGTGTAGCACTCTCAACATCTTACTCTGAGTACATAGCGGCAACGGAAACCATTAAGGAGGCTATGTGGTGTAAAGGATTGTTAAAAGAGTTGAAGGTCCTAAAAGAGCAGGTAGTGGTGTATTCGGATAGCCAAAGTGTGTTGCATTTGTGCAAGAATTCGGTGTTCTATGAAAGGACAAAGCATGTGGATGTTCGGTGAAAATGTTACGGAAGGATGCATTCCTGTGGACAAGGTAGCCATGAAAGAAAATCCTGTAGATTTAAGCACCAAGGTTCTACCTCTAAGTAAGTTCAATCATTGCCTTGGACTTCTTAGGATTAGAGTCGGTTGAATGATGACTCAAGATGAGTTTGGATCCTGAGTTCTCTGCACAATGGGTTTGGGTTTAATCGCTTAGATAAAGGTAGAGATTGTTGGTGTTTGTCTAAGGTTTAAAAAAGGTTTGAAGAGGTTCAGCATCAGGCCTTGGCACCTCAGCACACTAAGTGTGCACCTGAGTGCATAGCATGTACAAAGGGTTCAACATCAGGTCATGCCACGGCATAGCCTTCCCAGGCCACCGCACCCAGTAAGGAGGAGACCTGGAGGAGGTGTGCGCCACGGCTAAGCCTCCCCTAGGCCGTAACACCCAGAAGATGAAGAATGTGTGCCCTACCCTGGGCGGTGGCCTGCCTTGTTCTGGGCCATGGCGCCAGGTACATTTGTACATGGTTTTTAAGCCTTCTTGAATGCTGCGTGAGGCACATTTAAAATGCACAGGATCACTAAGGATTGATGAAGGGCTATGGTTGATTGGTCCTTAAGATCTAAGGGTGGATATTGACCTTCAAGAATGGTCAAGAAGTTTGTGCACTATATAAAGGGTCACCTAGCCTCAATCTCAACAATTAATTGTGACATATAAGTGATCATCATATAAGAGAATTCAAGTGCAAGTGTGAGAGTGCAAAGACACAAAACACATATGAGGCACTAGAATAGATCTCAAAAAAGAGGCTAGTTGTAAAGAGAGAGTAGCATAGATTGGGTAGAGGGCTTTGTAATAGTTCTTCTCACTTTCTTTCTTCTCTTCTTTGGTTCTTCAAGAACTTGAGATTCTTGAAGGGGTGTTGCTGTATTCTGTAAGAACTCATTGATTCAGTGCAGAGAGTTCAGAGGAACTCACGGGGATGTAGGCTATTACCGAACCTTGATAACAATTGTTGTGTTCTTTCTTTTCATTGATTTCTGTTTCTATTTCTGATCATTACAAGTCATTCTAGACTTGGGTGTTTGGAAGATCGCCACTTGGGCACCTCTAAGGTGATTTCCTAACACAACTCTTGGGAATTGGTTCACATTCCAAGAAAACAGAGAGTTGTGGATTGTAAGTGTACTTACAAGATCAAAGAAGGGAACCCTCCAAGGGATGAAGTCCGGGATAAGGATAGGCTTATGACGAAGGGGTTCATGTGAAGAGACGGCATAGATTTCACAAAAACCTTCTCACCTGGACATAAGGTGGAGGAAGTGGTGAGTATCTGATGAGAGCCATAAAATACATCTCAACAGTGCTTAATCGTTAGCATTTTAGGGTTGATCTCGGTCTTAATCGCACTTTTACATGTTAATAACTCTAAAGTGATATTCATAAATCATTGACTTAATTCGATGCATTTTCAGGTGCCTTGAAGTCCAAAAGAAATAGAAAAGATATCATCGTTTAAAGCACAAAGTTTTGATACATATAGGAGTGGAAGAGTGGTTACGAAGAGACAAAATGATGAAAAGCATTCAAAACACAAGAGCCAAAGCATGCCAAGACCAAGAGAAATTGTTTCAGCACTTGAAGAAGCTAGGAGCATCAGTGTGTGCTACAGTACTTCTTGAGCAGCGCCGCACTGACCAGCACCGCACCCTTTGGCATCCCTCTTAGTATCACTGCGTGGCTAGGGCAGCGCTGCACCGCCCAGCAAAGCACACTCTCAAGCTTTGGGTGAGCGCTGAAGCGCCCAGAAAGGAGAGGTACGGCACGCACACGGTCTCCTAACCTAATTAGGACCTCTTAGGGACTATTTTGAGCCCACAAATACCCTTTAACCCTTGTACTATAAATAGGGCATTTAGGGTTGAAGATATAGAGGAATCAAGGTCTAGAAACTCAAAGAAGCAGCCTCATTCTCCTCCATCAAAGTGTTCAGCTATGAGTTCCATGGCGAACTAATCTCCAAGCAAGGCGAAGGGATGAATCTCTAGGTTTTGTTGTTCTTTAATTCCTTTATTAGTTTAGTTGTAATTGGGATTTATTGTCAAATATTGTTATGACTTATTCTTTAATCTAATTAGAAGATTTCCTTTCAATCCGATGATTGTATCTTGCTCTTTGATATAAGTTTAGTTATGCTTGTCTCATGTCAAGGTTGTGTGGATGTGATTGAGTCCCGTAGACTTATTCTCTAGGGTTGTCCATTACTGCAATATTTTCATTAAAGATACATTGTTGTTTCTTGATAACTCTATAGTTTAGGCTATGTGCGTTTAACCAATAAAGAAGAGTAAGTCATATCAATTACATTGGGGTTTGTATATGAGCTTTAATTGAATATCCACCGATTGCTTATTTGGGATGTGAAACTTGCAATCGAGATAAGAACAACTGAATTAAGATTGGAATAAAGACAATGAGCCTAGGGAGGACTCCCGGAACCTTGTTGTTACTCTATTATTATTATTCTCAACGTGTTACATATTCTGCTCTCAATTACTTCATTATCAAAGCTTCATATATTCTCACATGATCTTATTGTTCATGTTTAGGTTTACATCTTCTCTTATAGTTAACTTATTTCCCTATGGAATCGACACCCCAAAGCTGTGCCACAACTATCGCGTTACTCTTTGGGCGTAATCAAATTTTGGCGCCGTTGCAGGGGAGACGTGCTTACTTACAAGAAGATTGTCAACTCTAAATAAAATGGTACTATCGTTCCCTTCTTTAAATTTTCTGATTTTTTTGTTCTGGTTTACTTATCACTCGTAAAATTCAGTTGGTGTATGCTTAGACTGAGAGATTTGTGAGGGAGATTCATTAAAGGACTCGATCTAGAAATACCCTTCCCTTCCACGTCCGTTAGTGAAACCTCGCCTAGATCAAATCCTAGTGTACACCCAATAGAAAATCCATAAAACTTTGTTAACATGGCTGAAAACCCTAATGAAAATGTTGCTAGGACACTTAAGGATTACCTACATCCTAGCCGGAAAGCCACACCATCATGCATTATGTTTCCAGCCAACACTTGCCATCAAGATTTTAAAACATGGATGATACAATTACTCCCTACTTTTCTTGGCTTGGAAAACGAGAACCCATATGTGCACATTAGAGAATTTGAGGAAGTAGTTATGACTTTTCATAGTCAAGATGCAACTGATGATATCTTAAGACTCAAGTTTTTTCCTTTCTCCTTGAAGGATAAAGCTAAGAGTTGGTTATACTCGCCAAGACCATGATCAATTGGGTCATAGAATGAGTTGACCCAAGTCTTTTTTAACAAATGCTTCCCTCAACATAAGACTAATGCATTGAAAGACAAATCTCCACCTTTGCAAAAGGAAAATGAGACTTTGTATCAGTCTTAGGAGAAATTTAAAGAGCTGTTAAGTATGTGTCCACATCATGGGTATGAAAATTGGTGTTTAGTGAGCTATTTCTATGAGGGTCTTACCTATAGAGAACGCCAATTTGTAGAGATGATGTGTAATGGTGAGTTTCTGCGAAAAGACCCTGATGAGGCTATTGAGTACCTCAATGAGCTTACTGAAAAGCTCACACATGGACTGGACCTAGTGCTACTGAAAGCACAAATAGGTCACGACCTATAGGAAGCCCTAGTGGTGGAGTAATCTACCATCTTAGGGAAGAGGATAACCTTAAGGCCAAGGTCGAGATGCTTACTAGGGAGTTAGAGGCATTAAAAACTAAAAAGCTAACACACATGGTTAATCAAGCCGAACCTTTAGAACCATGTTTTGTGTGTGGCAGGGTTGATCATCCTATTGCGCATTCATCCACCTAAATAATTAAGCGAATAATCATACAGTTTTACTTGCAAGTGCACAAGGTCTGTGGTAGCATAGTGTGCAAGTGCGAGATCATTTCCACAGGGATTGGTAAATTTTGTTTAAGAATTAGTTTCTTTAAGTTTAAAAGAGAAATAGTAATTTGATTGTGAGTAAATAACAATAATGAGATCATAGGGCCATGATATCCACCACTAATTATACTTTCCCACTAACTAAGGTTTCAGTGCTCAAGCCTTATCATGAATATCTAATGGTTGCCAACCTAAGGGCTTAGCCCACACCTTAGGTTATTGATCTCCCTATGCAACGAGTTAGGCATGGCATATACTCTAACTATTTTCTCTCTTAAGGGATTCAGCATGGGTGTATATTGAGTTGTTCCTTAAGAGAGCATGAGGGTTGTGGAGATTGGCAACTACACGAGACCTAGGGCTTGGTCCGCTCCCAGTTTCCCATGTTGATTAACCCGGGAATCCAGTGTGGATATCCCTTGTTACTAATGTCGAACCCAGGACTTGGTCATCCAAATTGATTCGACTAACCTATCTATACCACATGCATACGTTGATCAGGCACATTCATATGAGGAATGTAAATACAAACAGGTATTAATCAAGTTAAATATTCTGACAAGGCTACAGCAAAGATATCAATGAATGAATGTGGTAAAGCATAACTAAGGCTTCAATCGAGCCCTATAGGAGTTTAGTTACACATACTAAGTAAAGTAAACATACTAGACATAATTAAATAAAAAATAGAAAACTAAAACTAAAGAAGACTCGAGAGACGAGTCGTCAATTCCTCTCCTAAGCTCTCTACTTCGAATCTAGAACAAAAGGTCAACTAAAAGGAAGGTAAGCTCCTCAAAAGGGAGATACTGTTTCTTTGTTTTACAGGGCTATTTATAGGGTTCTAAAGGTGCCTTGAAACCCTAATTTCCAAAATAGGTCTGAAAGAAATCTTTCAAAAACTGGCTCTGCCGCCTCTCTGTTCATGTGCGCTCGATCGCATGCTTCTGCGCTCAAGCCATCTATGTGTGCGTGTGATTGCTTGTGCACTTGATCGCAACTATGTTGCGCTCGATCACACTAGCTTTTTCCATATCTTCAATTTTCTTCCTTTAAAGATTCAAAATGCTTTCTTTTCTTCACAAGCCTATAAAAAACACAGAAAACACAAAAAGGAAGTAAAATATAATAAAATACGTAAACAAAGAGCTTAATAAATGTAAATTAAGGAGCTTAAATAATTTAAGCTCCTATCACACCCCCAAACTTACATATTGCTAGTCCCTTAGCAATATAAAATGAAAGACTATGTTAAAATAAAATTAAAGATAAATTCATATTCATGATATTAAAAAATTTGGGTTGCGCATTAAACCATGATAACCGTTCATGAGTAAGCTTAAAATAAAAACACATTTTGGATTGTAAAAGGACTTTCAAAAGTTTTAAGTTACTTACCTAAGGTTGGCTTAAGGCATCACAAGTTTGATTTGTGTGTGATGAGTTAGCACATATAAGATGGGGCTTTCACATAATTTTAGCGTATAGGGTTTTGATGCCCAAACGTTTATCGAATTCCTTATCAAAGAGAACAAAAATGGCATAATACTTGCTTCTTTTTTTTCTTTTTCTTTTTATCATGCGATCATTGCCATGTTGAGTTCCATCGAGCTTTCTATTTGACCCTTGTAATGAGTTTTTAGCTAATGACTCCCAAACCAGATGGTTTTAGGGCATTAGGTGTAATGACACCCCTAAGGACTTACTAACTCGAATCAAAAAGGCTACAGAACTAACTGGTTTTTTATACTTCTTAATGAAATTCCCACCTTTTGACGTGAACACTCAATGCTTACTGAGGCAAGAGGCCCAGTTACTCAGTGGGAATATTTATTATGATCATTAAAGGCTTAGTTTCCACCTTTTGACGTGAACACTCAATGCTTACTGAGGCAAGAGGCCCAGTTACTCAGTGGAAAGTTTTTTCTGATCATTAGAAGCTTTTTGATCACTTTTTGCATGATGAATATTTTTCTTTATTTTTTTTTATTCTTTATTTTTCCTATGTCAAAGTGTTCTTTTCAACAAGTTATCCGATTATAGTTAGATTATGGAAACATATACAAGAGAATTATATGTCATACCCCACACAAATGCATGTTAAATGTGCTCGTGCAAATTTGGATCAAACTCGTGAATTCTTAGGTGCCTTGAGGTAGGTAAGTAAACTTTGTAAAATTTCCATTGCAAGACTATGTGTTCTAGCTTTTAAACTTACTAATGAAGTGTTATCAAATTTTTAAATCAACCAAAATTTTTGTTTACCAAAAGAACATGCATTTATCTTCCTAAAAAACTGGGACTTAGTGTGTGCATGTGTTTCAAGTGCGTGTGTGATAGTATCTAGTATCTCCCACTACCCCAAACTTAAAATACACATTGTCCCCAATGTGTGTGTGGCATGGAAAGATCTGACCTGGTAGATGGAGAACTTGGTTGCTTGCTTGCTTGTCCATTCCCCCAAACTTGAATTGGATGCACGCACTAAGTACCTGACAAAGAAAAATAAATGTTGTGCCGGAAAACAAAATATGCAAACTAGACATGTAAATATAACTATAACTAAAAGAAAAGTACTTAAATGAAAAGGATATGTCTGGGGTGCCTCCAATGAGTGCTAAGTTTTACGTCTTCAGCGGGACCAAGCCTTATTTTTCCCCAAAACTAAGATTGGAAGCAACTAGCACAAGTGGTGTCTTATTCTCTCCCATGTAAGCATAAGTCAAATGCTTCGGCAATTGCTTCAACTATAAATTTGGTGCCTGGACAATAAAAGGGAAAAAAGTAGTATTAGAAGGCACAAGAGTGTCAAATGGATCAGATAATTTAGAGAGGCCTCTAGGAGGTGCACAGTTTCAATGATGTCATCAGTAACATCTCAGATTTTGGCTCAATATCTGATCCTTTGAAATAATGGGTGAGGGTGGTCTCTAATGGATCAACATGATGGTTATGAAAAACTTGTTCAACAACACCTTGCTTTTGTTCGCTTAGCTCCTTAGCTAATTGCCCCACTTGTACTTCCAATCTTTGAATGGCTTGTTCATGTTGTGCAGTGGTTTGTCTGATCTCAGTCCGAAATTGCCTTTCCTCTGCCATAAACTGATCTTGTGAGGTCATCAATTGTTGTTGCTGAGTTGCCAACTGCATCACAAGATTCTCTAGGTCGCTTTTCTTGGATTCGAGAACTGAGTGGGCTGCTTGTTGGGAGTTCCTTTGTTGCCCTTGAAAGTTCAAGGCATTTTGATCGTTGCTTCATGAGAAGTTGGTGTGGTTCCTCCATCCAGGATTATAGGTATTTGCATATATGTTGTAGTTGTTCGGTCCCACATAATTTTCTTGCTCTTGATCTGCAGATGAATACAAAGGGCAATTGTCAGTAGTGTGACCAAAACAAGAACATATAACACATACCTGGAGTTGTTTGGCTCATGGACTAGGTGAGATGTTTTGAGCAGTCATGGCTTTTATAAGCATATCTAGCTTCCTCTCCATAGCAACTAGATAAGCATAACTAGCTTCCGCAATTGGTGCTTTTCCCTTGAATGAATTAATTGAAAAGCTTCGGTGTATTAGTTTTAGTACTGCTGCTCGGGTACTCTCTGGAGCTTTTGCGCTCGAGCACACCAAGAACAACGCTCGATCGCACTGGGATTGAGCTTAATCACCCCAAGGAGTGCGCTCGATCGCAGTGAGGACAGAAACTCCTCCTCTACACACCTGAACAAAAATAGAAAACAAAAAAAAGGAATAAATCTGATTTTTGATAAAAATAAAAATAAAATGAAACAGAATAAAATAAAATAAAATAACTAACGAAAATAATTCCAAAAAGAAATTTAGTACAATCCCCAGCAACAGCGCCAAAAACTTGTTGCGCGTTTATCCACCTAAATAATTAAGCGAATAATCATACAGTTTTACTTGCAAGTGCACAAGGTCTGTGGTAGCATAGTGTGCAAGTGCGAGAACATTTTCATAGGGATTGGTGAATTTCGTTTTAAAATTAGTTTCTTCAAGTTAAAAAGAGAAATAGTAATTTGATTGTGAGTAAATAACAATAATGAGATCATAGGGCCACGATATCCACCACTAATTATGCTTTCCCACTAACTAAGGTTTCAGTGCTCTAGCCTTATCATGAATATCTAATGGTTGCCAACCTAACGGCTTGGCCCACACCTTAGGCTATTGATCATCCTATGCAATGAGTTAGGCATGGTGTATACTCTAACTCTTTTCTCTCTTCAAGGATTCAACATGGGTGTATATTGAGTTGTTCCTTAAGATAACATGAGGGCCGTGGAGATCGGCAACCGCACAGGACCTAGGGCTTGGTCCGCTCCCAGTTTTCCATGTTGATTAACCCAAGAATCCGGTGTAGATATCTCTTATTATTAATGTCGAACTCAGGACTTGGTCATCCAAATTGATTCGACTAACCTATCCATACCACATGCATAAGTTGATCTGGCACATACATATGAGGAATGTAAATATAAACAGGTATTAATCAAGTTAAATATTCTGACAAGGCTATAGCAAAGATATCAATGAATGAATATGTGGTAAAGCATAACTAGGGCTTCAATCGAGCCCTATAGGAGTTTAGTTACACATACTAAGTAAAGTAAACATGCTAGACATAATTAAATAAAAAACAGAAAACTAAAACCGAAGAAGACTCAGGAGATGAGTCGTCAATTCCTCTCCTAAGTTCTCTACTTCGAATCTAGAACAAAAGGTCAACTAAAAGGAAGATAAGCTCCTCAAAAGGGAGATATTATTTCTGTGTTTTACAGGGCTATTTATAGGGTTCTAAAGGTGCCTTGAAACCCTAATTTTCAAAATAGGTCTGGAAGAAATCTTTCCAAAACTGGCTCTGCCGCCTCTCTGTGTGTGTGCGCTCGATCGTATGCTTCTGCGCTCAAGCGCATGGGTGCGCTCGAGCCTTCTATGTGTGCGCATGATTGCTTGTGCGCTTGATCGCAGCTATGTTGCGCTTAATCGCACTAGCTCTTTCCAGATCTTTAGTTTTCTTCTTTTAAAGCTTCAAAATGCTTTCTTTTCTTCACAAGCTTATAAAAAACACAAAAAAGAAGTCAAATAGAATAAAATACGTAAACAAAGAGCTTAACAAATGTATATTAATGGGCTTAAATATGAATATTTAAGCTCCTATCACATCCAGCCCAAGATTGCCCCACATTTGTTGACATGAGAGGGTTGTATGAGGAACAATGTAATGCCTAAGGCATGTACAAGAAGGCTCCAGTGCCCTTCTCTAACACTTATAATCCAGGGTGGCAAAATCACCCCAACTTCAGCTAGAAATCTGAAAATCAGCAGCATACACAACCCCCTAGATCATACCCAGCACCTTATCATGCACCCTCCTCCTCTAGGAACTCTTTAGAAGACACCTTACATGCTTTTATTGAAGCACAAGGAAAGACAAACCAAAGGTGTGAGGCATTAATTACACAAGTGGTTGAGGAGAACAAAGAAATAAGGAGCCAAGTGTCTAAATTAGTGGGCTCCTTAAGTGTGACTGAGCGAGGTAAGTTCTCCTCCCAAGCTCAGTCCATTCCTCACGGTCAACATATGGCACAAGAAAATTCGAAAGATGTAAATGCCATTGTGACCTGAAGTGGTAAGTCACTGCACATCCCACCAATGACTAAATCTGAGGATGAGAGAAAGGGTCAAACTAGTAGTGAAGATGAGCTGCCCAAAGACCCTGAAGTGACCAAAAGTCCTCTTAAGGTACCATTCCCTCAAACCTTAAAATCCAACAAGAAAAATCTAGAACTTAAGGCAAGTGAAATTTAATCTTCCACTTTTACATGTGATTAAACAAGTTCCTACATATGCAAAAGTTCTCAAGGATTTATGCACAATTAAGAGGAAGCACCATGTCAAGAAAACAATATTCCTAACTGAGCAAGTTAGTGTGCTAATTGAGCAAAGAATTCCCCCGAAATACAAGGATCTGGGCTGTCCTACCATTGCTTGCAAAATTGCAAATCATGAGGTTGGACAAGCCTTGCTGGATTTAAGAGTTAGTGTAAACCTGATACCATTCTCCATTTACTTACAGTTGGGTTTAGGAGAAATCAAACCAACCGGCGTGGTATTGCAATTGGCTGACCGTTCAGTCAAAGTACCTCGGGGTATGGTAGAGGATGTTTTGATTCAAATTGATAAATTTTATTATCCTATTGATTTCTTAATTCTTGATACTACTTCTACTGTTGACACTAACTCCAAAATCCCCTTGATTTTGGGTAGACCTTTTCTTGCTACTGCAAATGCTCTAATAAAATGTAGGAATGGACTCATGAAGCTGTCCTTTGGAAACATGACCCTTGAAGTGAATATTTTCAATGTTGCAAAACAGCCCGAAGATGAGGATGAAAACCACCAGCTTTACATGATCGAGTCACTCATCAATGAGGGAGTTTCCTTAGCTCATGATTATGATCCTCTTGAAAATTTTCTTGTTAATTCTGAGATAGATTTATTTGATGATAAAACTAATACAATTGATATTTGTTTTGTTGTTGACGAATCTCAGGATTATAGCAATCGGGCATGGCAACCAAATTTTGAGGAGCTGCCCGAAAAAAGGAAGACATAAGTCCCCTCAAATGTGGAAGCACCTAAAGTTGAATTGAAGCCACTACTTAAGGGTTTAAAACATGCCTTTCTCGGTCCAGGTGATACCTTTCCTGTTATTATTTCTTCTGAATTATCTGAGACCCAAGGTAAGAAATTAATTCAAACCTTAAATGCACATAAATCAGCCTTAGGATGGAGCATGGCTGATTTAAAGGGAAATAGTCCCCTAATTTGCTCCCATAAAATAAATTTGGATGAAGGAACTAGTCCCCGTAGAGACCCTCAACGTAGGCATGAAGGTTTTTATGGATGACCTAACTATTTTTGGATCTTCATTTGAAGCATGTTTAATGAATTTAAAAAGAGTATTAATTTGCTATGAGAAAAAAGAATTGGTTTTAAATTGGGAAAAATGTCATTTCATGGTACCATCCGGTATTATCTTAGGGCATATTGTCTCTTCTAAAGGAATAGAGGTTGATCAATCTAAGATTAAATTAATCTCTAAATTACTTACCCCTAAGAAAATAAAGGATGTGAGATCTTTCCTTGGTCATACTGGTTTTTATAGAAGATTCATACAAAATTTTCGAACATATCTAGACTACTATGTGCCCTCCTAGTTAAAGATACCCCCTTTGAGTGGACTCAAGCTTGTCAAGAGGCCTTTAAAACACTGATTGGAAAGCTTACTTCTGCACCTATAATGCAGTCACCAGATTGGACTTTACCTTTTGAAATCATGTGTGATGCTAGTGACTACGCTGTAGGTGTTGTTCTTGGACAGCGAAGGGAGGGAAAACTCGTTGTCATTTAATATGCTAGTAAGACGTTAAATAGTGCTCAAATGAATTAGTCCACAACTGAAAAAGAATTGCTAGTTGTAGTATTTGCTTTAGATAAATTTCGTGCCTATTTAATTGGTTCTTTTATCCTTATTTTTACAGATCATGCAGCCCTCAAGTACCTTCTCACAAAGAAGGATGCTGAGGCACGACTAATACGATGGATCCTACTCCTATAAGAATTCGACATCACTATCAAAGACAAGAAAGGAGTAGAGAATGTAGTGGCTGACCATCTATCTAGGCTCAATTTTGAGGACACTTGTGATGACATACCAATCAAAGATGACTTTCCTGATGAGCATTTACTCTCTGTTACTTCGTTACCATGGTTTGCTCACATTGTGAATTATTTGGCTACAAGAGAGATACCAATGGATTGGAGCGCTCAAGACAAAAGAAAATTCTTATATGAAGTATGTAATTTCTATTAGGATGACCCCTATCTTTTCAAGTACTGTCCTGACCAAATTCTAAGGCGTTGCATCCCTAATGAAGAGATTACAAGTGTTTTAGAATTTTGTCACTCCCAAGCTTGTGGAGGTCACTTTTCAATGAAAAAAACTGCAGCAAAACTTTTGCAGTGTGGATTTTATTGGTCTACCTTGTTTAAAGATACAAACACCTATTTTCACTCATGTGAAAGGTGTCAAAAGTTAGGAGTTGTGTCTCGCCGAAATATGATGCCCCTAAACCCTATTTTAGTAATTGAAATCTTTGATTGTTGGGGCATCGATTTAATGGGACCCTTTGCTCCTTCCTTTGGATACTAATATATCATCATGGCAATAGATTATATATCTAAGTGGGTAGAGCCAGCCGCTTATCAAAGCAATGATAATGGAATGGTGATTAAATTCCTTAAAAAAATGTGTTATCTCGATTTGGTACAGCACGTGCTATAATTAGTGATCGAGGTACACATTTTTGCAACCGTTCTTTTGAAGCTTTGATGAAAAAATATGGGTTATCACATAAAATCTCTACTGCCTACCATCCTCAGACTAGTGGACAAGTAGAGTTTGCTAATAGGGAGATTAAACAAATTTTAGAAAAAATAGTTAACCCCGATCGCAAGGATTGGTCGTTGAGACTAACTAATGCGCTTTAGGCTTACCGTACAGCCTTTAAAACTCCTTTAGGTATGTCGCCTTATCGGCTTGTTTTTGGAAAGCCTTGCCACTTACCCATGGAGCTCGAGCATCGAGCTTATTGGGCCATCAAGTCTTTTAATTTTGACATGGGCGAAGCGGGTAAGCTTAGGAAATATCAGCTGACCAAGTTAGAAGAGTTAAGAAACGATGCTTATGAAAATTCTAGAATCTATAAGGCTAAGATGAAAGTATTCAATGAGGAAAACATTTAAACCCCATGATTAGGTGTTCTTATACAACTCTAAACCTCATAAGTATCCTGGAAAACTTCGGTCAAGATGGACTGGCCCTTTTATAGTGAAAAACGTTTTTGAAAATGGGGGGGTAGAAATTGAGGATACTAGAGATGGTCGGGTCTTTAAAGTAAACGGTCAACGACTTAAGATCTTAATCTATAGACAAGATTCGGAAGTGGAACACATTCCGCTTATGGATCCGGTCTATTCACCTTGACCACACAACAAAGGTACGTTTTTATTTTTATTTTATATTTTTTGATTTGTTTGTTATGTTTTTAATTAATTTTTACTCAATCTTAATTGTTAGTTTTTAGTTTAATTTAAATTTTTAGGATTATTTTTTTATTTGGTTGACTTTATTTTATTTTTCTCTTTCTTTTTTGCAACCCAACAGAATTTTCTTGTAGAAACCAGGCCTAACGCACAGAACCAGGCCCAGTGTGCCCGGCCCAGCGCCGCGCCCCTGCATTTGGCGCATTGCAGTGCCCAGAATGCGTGCAACATAGGCCAGGCCCAGCGCTGCGCCCTTGCATCTGGCACGCTGCACCACCCAGATTGCAGGCCTCCAAGCCCATCAGCCCACGCTGCAGCGCCCCTAAGCCCACGCTGCAGCACCCACCCAAAATCCTGTTTTTTAAAACCCTACATTCTACCTTCTTCTTCATTTCCACTTGAACAAAACACAGCAGCACCATTTTACTCTCTCTTCTTCAACCCTCACATACCCACTTCCTTTTTCTTTCAAATTTCTTGTTTCTCCCATTATCTATTACTAAATTGCTCACTATTTTTATAGATTTTTCTAGAAATCTCTCTCAAAAGTTTGGTTCCAAGAAGATTTTGGATTCATCAATAACACTTCAATTTGGTGATTAGTCTTCTTTCTCCCCAACTTTGGACATTAAGTAAGCCTAATTTCTTCCCTTTTACTGTTCATTTGTGCTATTTGGTGGTTAAATTTTTCTTTAAATATATTGTTCTATATATTTGATTTCCATGGCACCTAAGACCAAGAGACCTAAGGGAAAACAACAAAAAGTGTATAATGAGACCAAATTTGTTAGTTTTGATGCAAGTGAGATATATTCGGATGATGCAAACTAGAAAACTCATTCCCGAGAGAGGATTCAACATCACAGAAAGGGGAAACCCTTCTCTGTTTAAAATGATTACTGATAGGAATTGGAGCACATTTACAAGACCCCCATCTCATTCCCTTCCAAATATGGTTAGAGAATTTTATGCTAATGCAGACGAGCATAGGAATAATAAAGTGAGGGTGAGAGGCAAAACAGTATCTTTTATTAGCACATCCATAAATAGAGTCTATGGGTTACCAGACATCAAAAACAGTGAGTATAGTGCATATGCATCTAATATTGATTATGAAGAGATTTGCAATACTCTCTGTATTCCGAGCACTACATGGAAAATGATGGGGGATACCCCTGTAACCTTGCTCGGTCCTTCTCTGAATGTAACTGCTAGGGCTTGGCAATATTTTGTATGTCAGCGGATGATGCTTGTTCTGCACTACAGTGACCTAACTATTGAACGAGTTGTTTTAATTTATGCAATTTTGATGAGAATGACTATCGATGTGGGCCAAGTCATTTTTTACTTCTATCATGCATACTGTGCGATAAAGGCTCGAATTATACTTTCCTTCATTAATCACTCAACTGTGCGTCCGAGTCAGAGTCCCATACAATCCTGATGAGGAGGCCCAGTAACCCAAGAAGCCCATCGATGATGCCATGCTAACTCAGATTAGAGCATCCAGGCTGCCAATTCCGGGAGAGGGGGCAGTAATTGCTGCCCCCCTCCCCCCTTAGGCATTTCACGGTTGCTGAGCATCTTGAGCGATTAGAGAGTCATTTTGACGAGCATCAGACACTGTATTCAAGATTGAATCTTGGCTAGGCAAGAGCAATTCTTGGCTCGGCAAGCTGATTGTCAAGTGGAGGTACACTCTTCTTTTGGTCAGATGTAACAACATCTTGCCGCCGCTACTGGTTGTAATATGGATCACTTTCCTACTATACCACCCTATCCGAGTTCATCTTTTGATCCACCTCCTGAGGAAGGTGAAGGGAATGAAGGAAATGAAGAAGAAGATGAGGACTTAGACGATTAGTTTTGGGTTCTATCTTTTGTTTGCCTATTTTTGTTTTGTTATCACCTCACTATCCCACCATATATTGTGTTTTTCTTTTTCTTTATTTTTTTTTCATCTTTTATTTTTCCATTTATAGTTATTCTTCTCCATTTTATGTGCTAACCTAACATATGATGAGAGTCTTAAGGGTACACTGCAGTTGCTTTCTTTTTGTTGTCTTGTTTTATGTTGTAGATCGAAATTTCAGCAAAAAGAATGGCATGCAATTCACCGGGTAGTGCACAATCTTCAACACCTGTGCACTCATGCTTACAAAGGGAGTTTCCTTTACTTTCTCTTTAACATTGAGGACTATGCCATTTTTTAAGTTGGGGGAGGAGGAGACGTATTTCTTTTTCATTAAATTGCTTGGTGTTACCTTCTCTTACCTTTTGTTTTAAGCATGCTTTGTGTTTGCCTTGGATGTGATTCACATATCAATGATATAAGCTTAATTGAAATAACACATAGCATTTAGAAGTAGTTAAATCTTGCTTTGGTTTGAGAATAATTTAAGTGTCAATCTTGATTTGGTTAGAGACTCTAGTTTGTGATAAGATTGTATGATTAATCTAAAGCATTTAGAGAAGTTTTATGTGTGATTGCCTTGTGAATACTTTTGCGGTCTCGACAAGCTCTAGAACTTATTTGATAATCACTTGAGGTGAATTCCTAGAATACACACTACTTAGGATATGATATAGGCCATTTTTGAACCGTTTGAGCCTTTCAAACTTACCATTGCCATATCTTTCACTAGTCACACGTTTGAGCCTTTTTCTTGAAAAAGAATTTGAGCCTTGTTTCTTTCAAAAACTCATTTACTTACCCTCATGAGCCTAAAAATATTTTATCCTTACCCTTCTTTTACAAGAACTTAGTTGTACACATTTTTTGAGAAGCACTTAAGAGGAGTAAGGATGGAAATATGAAAAACCATAACCCAAGTATATTAAAGAAGATAAGTTGGGGGTTATTGAAAAGAAAAGAAAAAGAAAATGAAAAAGAAAGTGAATGGGTATTTGCTAAAAATAGAAAAGAAAACAGAAAAAGAAGTGAATTATGGCAAAGAAAGAAGAAGAAGAAAAGAAAAAATGGTGATAGAAATGCTCGAATTAAAGCTAAGAGATTAAGTTCTTTTACTTGCAAATCCTTCCCGTTCTTCCTTAACCCTTACCTTAGCCTAACATTACAAGCTTATAAAAGACCTATTGATCCAATGAAGTGTGATTTTTCTACAATAGTGGAGAGTTATTTGACAAATAAGCCTATGGAGCTTGTTTATGTGATAGATGTCACACAATTTATTATATTTTTAGGGACCAAGACTTGTATTCATGAATGTTATGCATAAAATCATCTGGGTGTTCGGATTAATGGATTATGGTAAGATAGATGATAAGAGTCGATAACGATTTCAAGATTGATGCTTGGATTACTTTTGGACTTAAATGATATTTAATGATTCTATGTGCTGCGTATTATGTGCAATTTCTGAGACAAAAATGTGAATTGCTCCTTGTTTAACACTAGCATCGCTCTACCTTGTTTTGATTCCTACTATAGAATTCATCTCTCATTTCGCTTGAAGGGACTAGCAATAAGTTAGTTGGAGGTTGTGATGAGAGCCATAAAATGCATCTCAACAATGCTTAATCATTAGCATTTTAGGGTTGATATCGGTCTTAATCGCACTTTTACATGTTAATAACTCTAAAGTGATATTCATAAGTCATTGACTTAATTCGATGCATTTTCAGGTGCCTTGAAGTCCAAAAGAAATGGGAAAGATATCATCGCTTAAAATATAAAGTTTTGATACATTTAGGAGTGGAAGAGTGGTTACGAAGAGACAAAATGATGAAAAACATTCAAAACCCAAAAGCCAAAGTATGCCAAGACCAAGAGAAATTGTTTCAGTACTTGAAGAAGCTAGGAGCATCACCCAACACCACACTCCTTGCCATCCCTCCTAGCGCTGTGGAATGGCTAGGGTAGTGCCGCACCGTTCTCAATCTTTGGGTGAGAGCTGAGGCGCCCAGAAAGGAGAGGTGCAGCATGCACACGGTCTCCTGACCTAATTAGGACCTCTAAGTGACTATTTTGAGCCCACAAATACCCTTGAACCCTTGTACTATAAATAGGGCACTTAGGGTTAAAGAAAGAGAGGAATCAAGGTCTGGAAACTCAAAGAAACAGCCTCATTCTCCTCCATCAAAGTGTTCAGCCATGAGTTCCATGGTGAACTAATCTCCAAGCAAGGTGAATGGATGAATCCCTAGGTATTTTTTATCTTTAATTCCTTTATTAGTTCAGTTGTAATTGGGATTTATTGTCAAATATTGTTATAACTTATTCTTTAATCTAATCAGAAGATTTCCTTTCAATCTGATGATTGTATCTTTCTCTTTGATTTAAGTTTAGTCATGCTTGTCTCATGTCAAGGTTGTTTGGATGTGATTGAGTCCGGTAGACTTATTCTCTAGGGTTGTCATATTGTCGTTAAAGATACATTGTCGTTTCTTGATAACTCTATAGTTTAGGCCATGTGTGTTTAACCAATAAAGAAGAGTAAGTCATATCAATTACATTGGGGTTTGTATATGAGCTTTAATTGAATATCCACCAATTGCTTGTTTGGGATGTGAAACTTGCAATTGAGATAAGAACAACTGAATTAAGATTGGAATAAAGGCAACGAGCCTAGGGAGGACTCCTAGAACCTTGTTGTTACTCTATTATTATTATTCTCAACGTGTTACATATTCTACTCTCAATTACTTCATTATCAAAACTTCATATTTTCTCACCCAATCTTATTGTTCGTGTTTAGGTTTACATCTTCTCTTATAGTTAACTTGTTTCCTTGTGGAATCGACACCCCAAAGCTGTGTCACAACTACCGCATTACTCTTTGGGCGTAATCAGTATCCTCGTCTATGCTAATGATATGCTATGGGTTGATAACAGCAGGGAGAGGATGGAAAGGTTGAAATCTCAACTCAGTGAGGAGTTCAAAAGGAAGGATCTTGGCCTTGCACAAAAGATCCTTGGTATGAGAAGAATTCGAGAAAAGAGATAAACGTGTTGAAAGTTTCTCAGTCTTCCTACATAGAAAAGGTGTTGTACAAGTTTTCTATGGAAGATGGTAAACCAGTGAATATTCCCCTTACTGGTCATTTCAAGTTCTCCAGGGAAAAATGTCCTGGAATGGATGAGGAGAAGAAGGAAATGGAAAAGGTCTCTTACTCTAGTGCGGATGGATCAGTCATGTTCATGATGGTAAGCACTAGACCCGACATTTCTCAGCAGATTTTTGAGTAATCCTGAAAAGGAGCTTTGGCTTGGGATGAAGTGGTTGCTAAGGTATGTAAAGGCTTAGTGGCAGCCGTTGGTAGCATTCTTAACAATCGAGGCAGAATACACAGCGGCTACGGAAGCCACGGCTATGTGGTGCAAAGGGTTGTTGGACGAGTGGAAGCTCTTAAAACAGCAGGTGGTGGTGTCTTCGGATAGTCAAAGTGTGTGGCACTTACGTAGGAACCCGGTGTTCTATGAGAGGACTAAGCACATGGATGTTCGGTACCGTTTCATTCAGAAAAATGTTACGAAAGGATGCATTCATGTGGACAAGATAGCCACAAAATAAAATCTTACAGATTTCGGCACCAAAGTTCTACCTCTAAGTAAGTTCAGCCATTGCCTTGGACTTCTTAGGATTGGAGTCGGTTGATATGATGACTCAAGTTGAGTTTGGATCCTGAGTTCTCTGCACAATGGGTTCGGGTTTAATCGCTTAGACAAAGGTAGAGATTGTTGGTGTTTGTCTAAGGTTTAAACATGGTTTGAAAGGGTTTAGCATCAGGTCTTGGCACCTTGGCTCAAGGTGTGCGTGCTTCGGCCTCCAGGAAGACGAGAAGTTGGGAGAGGGGGCTGTGTGCCGTGGCCTAAGGAGTGTGTGCCATGGCCTGGCCTTATGCGCCGTGGCTCAGCCACTCCAGGCCGCAACCTCCAGCATGACATCAAAACCTCTCCTTCTTCAGGCCGCAGCTTGAAGACACATTGATGCTGATTTTTCTAGCCTTTTGAAAGGTGCGTGGGACAAGTTCAAAACGCACAGGATCACTTAGGATTGATGAAGGGCTATGGTTGATTGGTCCTCAAGATCTAAGGGTGGAGATTGACCTTCAAGATACGTTCAATAAGTGGTGCACTATATAAAGGGTCACCTAGCTTCAATCTCTAAGACAAGAGAAGTGTGACATAACATGTGATGGCATATGAGTGTGTGTGAAATAGAACACATGGGTGTGTGAGAGTGCAAAGACACTAAACACAGGAGAGATCTCATTGTAGAGAGGCTGGTTGTTAAGAGAGAGAAAGTAGTATAGATTGGTGATTCAAGGGACTTGTAAGTGGAATTTTCTTGGGGAAAATTCTAGGGTAACTCAAGACCTTATCACTTTATTTTCTCTCTTCTTTCATTCTTCAAGAACGGTGTAAAGATCAAGATCAGATCATGTTCTTGAGGGTGATTCAAGAACGGTTAAGATCTATCTTTGATTGTGTTCTTGAATAGGTGTTGCTATAATTGTAAGAACCATTGATTTAGTGTAGAGAGTTCAGAGGAACTCAAGGGGATGTAGACTATTGCCGAACCTTGATAACAATTGTTGGTGTCTTTTCTTTGATTGGTTTTTATTCTTGTTTTGTTTCAGTTGTATTACAAGTCACTCTAGACTTGGGTGTTTGGAAGATCACCTCCTGGACATCTTCAAGGTGATTTCCCAACAAGTGGATTAAAACCATAAACAATCTCAAATGGTGAAAAATCAGTAGTAGAATGAACACTCCGATTATATGCAAACACAATGAAGGGCAAACAATCCTCCCAATTTTTGAAGTTTTTTTTGAATTATAGTACGCAACAAAGTAGATAAAGTTCTATTCACCACCTCGGTTTGTCCATCCGTTTGGGGGTGACAAGTAGTTGAAAATAATAATTTAGTTTCCAACTTTCCCCATAAGACTTTCCAAAAATAGCTAAAGAACTTAACATCACGATCAGACACAATATTCCTAGGAACATCATGGAGCTGTACCATCTCTCTAAAAAACAAATCAACGATATGGGTTGCATCATCGGTTTTATGACAAGATATGAAATGTGCCATCTTAGAAAACTGATCAACAACCACAAAAATCGAGTCCCTGCCTTTCCTTGACCTAAGCAAGCCTAAAACAAAGTCCATAGAAATATCTACCCAAGGCGCACTAGGTATGGGAAAAAGAGTGTATAATCCATGCGGTAAGACTCTAGATTTGGCCTGCCTACATGTAATGCATCTTGCCCAAACTCTCTCCACATCATGTTTCATCTTTGGCTAAAAAAAAATGTTCATGCAACACGTTTAAAGTCTTCCTTACACCAAAATGACCCATCCAACAACCTCCATGTGCTTCACGCATGAGCAACTCATGCATAGAACTATTAGGCACACAAAGTCTATTCTCTCTAAACAAGTACCCATCTAGTCTATAGAACTTACCAAACGCTACCTTCTCACACACTCCATACACACTAGCAAAGTCATCATCATTAGCATACAATTCCTTAACATATTTAAATCCCAATAACTTTGCATTGAAAGTAGAGACAAGGGTATACCTTCTTGATAATGCATCAGCCATAATGTTTTCCTTACCTTGTTTGTATTTGATTATATAAGGAAAGGTCTCAATGAATTCCATCCACGGCATGCCTTCTATTCAACTTACCTTTTCATTTCAAGTGCTTTAAGGACTCATGATCTGTATGTACAATAAATTCTTTCGTCCAAAGGTAATATTGCCAAGTCTCCAATGCTCTCACCAATGGATAAAGCTCATTGTCATATGTTAGGTAGTTCAAAGCTGCCCCATTTAGCTTTTCACTAAAATAGGCTATTGGCCACTTCTCCTGCATCAAAACAGCTCCAATTCCTATTCCTGAGGCATCATATTCAATCTCAAAAGTTGTTGAAAAATCAAGTAATGCTAATAAAGGAGCACCATATAAGCTTTCTTTAATCTCAATAAATACACGATCTTGCTCACTACCGCATTTAAAACCCACAGATTTTTTGACAATTTCAGTGAGTGGTGCAACTAATGTACTGAAATCTTTGACAAATAGCTGATAAAAACTAGCCAAACCATGAAAACTTCTTACCTCCGTGTTTGACTTAGGTGTGGGCCATTCCTTGATAGCCTTCACCTTTTCCTTATCCATTTCAATTCCTTTGTCACTAACAACATAACCAAGAAACACAACTTTGTCTAAGCAAAAGGAACATTTCTTTAAATTGGTATATAGTTTTTCTTTTCTCAAAACATCAAGCACACAACGCAAATGATCATTATGCTCATCTAAGCTCTTGCTATACACCAAAATATCATCAAAATATGCCACAACAAATCTACCTATAAACGCACACAATGCATGATTCATTAACCTCATGAATGTACTTGGTGTCTTAGTTAGACCAAAAGGCATTACCAACCACTCATACAATCCATATTTAGTTTTAAAGATAGTTTTCCATTCATCACCCTCTTTCATCCTAATATGATGATACTGTAATACCCGTATTCATAAAGAAAGGGTAAAGAAGTAATTTAATAAATACGACAATGAGTTAAAATAATATATATATATATATATATATATAGTGAAAGATTTAATTTTTATAAAACATTTCTTAAGAATAAAAATAGACGCGTGGTGGTGTAAAGAAAAAGGAAATGAAAAAGAAAACAAAATCCATCCAGATAAAGCAAAAAGAAAAAGAAAAGAAAAACAGTTTTAAAAAAGGATTTTTATTAAAAAAAAAAACAATGGGACATGGCAACTCCTAGCTCCAGGTGTTGCCAAAGAATTTTACAACTTCTTGCATGTTGCACAGCAAGAAAGTAAGAAAGCGGTGACAGTACCGCGTAAAAAAATCTACATAATGAATTGTTTTATTAGTTTTACCAAATCCTGTTTGGTTTTCTTCAATCTCAAATCTAAACTACTCTATTTCTTTAAACACTTGGGGACCGAAAGAAAGGTTGAAAGAGTAAAATTTTGAAGGGGTTTACGGGATAATTTCATAGAGAATCACGAGAAACTCTAAGATAAACAGAAGGTAATAAAGTGAAGTTTATTTTTGAAATTTAGCATACATGAAATTCCCGGAATTCAAAGTTGGAATTTTCAAATGGTGTGAATTATGAAAGAATTTAAGAATAAATAATAATTTAATATGAATATTACGTCAGGTGTTGACGATCAGCAACTGGGAGAAATTGCTGAGAGGAGCAGGAAAGGCAAGGAGGTGATCCACAGGTAACTTTAAGTGCATCGTGGTGAGTTAGATTTTCTTTAAGTAATCAAGATAAATATGAAATATATAGTGATAATATTTGAATAACTTATTAACCTATGATTTGACAATAAATGAAAGTTGTTTGATGGGTATGATAAGTATAATTGATATGTAGAAAGTTATTATGTGAGAAGTAATATTTTTGGAATAATGAGTCGATTTAATAATGAAATTCTTAATGAGTTATGGTTGATGAATTGATATGATATATGAGGAGAAGAAATTAATGAAATTGATCAAGTAGTAATTTGAGAAAAGGCAGGATAGCTAAATTAAATGTCTGAATACATGCATATTTTTATATTATTGTTCATATGCATATGTATGAAATAAAAGAACTGGGAGGGGGCCGGTATAAATGAAAAACTGTGACAGTCAGTATATGCTGGAAATAAATGAAAACCATGACAGCCGATATATGTTGGAAATAAATGAAAACCATGACAGTCGGTATATGCTGGAAATAAGAGAACCGAGAGGGGACCGGTCTAAATGAAATAAAAGAATTGGGAAGGCAGCTAGTCTAAGATAAAAACATATTGACATGTGGGAAAACGTTCCCTAATAATAATTCATGCATTGCATTTATTTTAAGTATTGATATTATTGTTGAAATGCTGAAGTGTTGTTTTGTTATTGTAAATTTACTTATAGATGAATGATTCTCACAGAGAGACAGTTATGATGAGAAAGAAACGAGGAAGTATGATAAGATAAGAACAATCTAAATGGTAGACTATATGCTGTGAACCCCAAAACGATGTAATTATGAGATAATTGATGAATGAATATTTGTCCTAGTATTTTATATGTTTTTTCAAGTATTTATTTATATGTTTAGCTTAGAAATTTATTACTTTGAGTTGCTTTTCAGTGTTTTACAGGTTCACAAGCACTTGGAAAGGAGTTTCACTAAATTGCTAGAATTGCTCGTACAGATCAGTCATTTCTTTGTATTAAACTGTATTGATTCAGAAAGAACCAGGAGATGAGCCATATATTCTTAGAAAGATTCAGATGTCTATTTTCTGGAAAATTTTACGGCTCATAAATATGATTTTTCAAGAGAAAGTTATGGTAGTTTTAGTAGACAAAGGTCAGGTTGCGAGTGATTTCAGCGTGGCAGAAGTAAGGAGCTATCAAATTCTGATTTTTTTTTGCGATTTGCACGGGTTGGATAATAGCACAACTAAACTAGTTATGTATAGTAGAAACCTAGCCTGGACAACAGCAAACATATAGCCTGGATAGCAGCAGAACCAGGCCTGGACAGCAGCAGAATCGGGCCTGGACAATAGCAGAAGCACACAGCCTGAACAGAAACCCTAGGGCAATTTTTCTGTCTACAAAGCCATCTCTATATAGTTATATATAGGAATTTTAGACTCAAATAATGGGGGAAGACGATGGCAGTTCTTGGAGAGATATTATCAAGAGGAGTTTTGGGAGATTGAAGAAAGAGACGGTTTCTTTTATCAAGACGGCTTATCAAGATTTTGAAGACGATGATCAATCGCTTCAAAACTTTGAGGATTCATATTTTAATTCGAGAAGAAATTATATCTTTGCTCTTTTTCTCCTTCAATATGCTTGTAACCCTAGTATTTGAATTCTGTGATATGGGATTTAAGCATGAGCGGCTGAACGCATTGTTGGGCGTTTGGCTTAGCTGCCTTGATTGTTTTGGATATTTTGGTGGATTTAGCTTTATGAAAATTTTGAGATTATTTCTTATTCAATATCCTTCATACTTTTGATTTTTGCTTGTGGATTGACCATCTATTATTGATAGTTAAGGTTAATATTTGAGATTAGATTGAGGACAAATCATCTAGACCTAACTAAGCTTTCTTAAATAGGATTTTAAATCAGGATTCAAATGAAATTGTGATTTAGGTGGTTGCATTTTCCTTATACTTAATTTAACTAATTAATTTTTGAACCAGATCCACGGGATTTAATTAATTAGTTATAAATTGATAATAAACACGATCAATGGCATTCTCTAATTTTAGCGGAAATACCAATAATCTTGGATGTTGATTAATTCTTTATATTCACCAAATGTTCCAATTCATTATTGGATAGTAAGCTAAACTCCTAATTGTTCTCATTTATTATACTCATCTCTTCATACTTTGTTTTGTTTAATTTACTTAATTGTTTTTATTTCAATTTTCTCTTCACCAATCTTTTAATTAAAGTGTTTAGGATTTAATTTCAGAGTTTGTTTTAGTAATTTTAAGAAAGTAATTTAAGATTAAAACCACTGAAATTTCTTGAGAGATCGACCTCAAGAGTAAACTCATCGCAATACTATTTGTGATTCGTGCACTTGCGAGCATTTAAAATTTGCACATCAAGTTTTTATCGCCGTTGCGGGGAAATTGGCATTTAATTCTTTAGTTATTTTCTTTGTTTTTATTTTTATTTTATTTCTTTTCTTTCTTTTAGGTGTAATTTTTATTTCTTTTATTTTGTCAATTTTTTTTATTTGCTTCTCGATTTTCTTGATTTAAATTGGCATTAATTTGTTTCTTGATTTTCACTCTCTTGATTCCTAGTAGCTTAATTTTTCTTTTGTTTTCTTCAGGTACATGCACAACATCCATAGGCTAAGGGAGACGTTACAGCCTATGGAAGGAGAGGGAAAGGTTGAGGGAATAGAAAAAAAAGGAGTATGAAAGAACGGAATGAGCTGAAAGACAAATTATGATGAAGGAGTATGCAAGGCCGACCATCGGCACTTCCACATCTTGCATCCAATTAGGGGAAGTTGCACGTAATTATGAGATAAAAAATATCCACTTTAGCATGCTCCCTTTATTCTATGGAATTCTAAATGAAGACCCATTAACCTTCATAAGGGATTTCTATGCAACAGTGTAGACTTTTCCTCTACAGAGGCCGAATGAGGATCTACTCAAGATGAGATGCTTCCCCTACACATTAAAGGATAGAACAAAAGTGTGGTTGATGACACTTCCACCCAGTTCTTTAAGTACATGGGAAACGGTCTACAATCGGTTCATGAACAAATTCTACTCCCATAAGAAGACCACTGAGTTGAGAATTAAGATTGCCACGTTCTCACAAATGGAGGGAGAACCCTTCCATGAAACATGGGACAGGTTCAAGATGCTTCTAATCTAGTGTCCCCACCATCATTACCCATTGCAGCTTGATGAGAGTCATAAAATGCATCTTAACAGTACTTAATTGTTATTATTTTAGGGTTGATCTAGGTTTTAATTGCACTTTTATACGTTAACAACTCTACAGTATCATTCTTAGATCATTGATCTATTACGGTGCATTTTCAGGTACTTTAAGCTCAAAAGAGGAGGAAAAGTTATCATTGCTTGAGGTACAAAGACTTGAGGCATACTGGAGTGAAAGAATGCTTCTAGAAGGACAATGGAGGGCTTAAAAGAGCAATAGCTGCTGCCCGCACTGGAAAGGAGTTTCACTAAATTGCCAAAATTGCCCATACAGATCAATCATCTTTGTAAATTAAACTGTATTTATACAAGAAGAACTAGGAGATGAACTATATATGTTTAGAAAGATCCGGAAGTCTATTTTCTAGAGAATTTTATGGTTCATAAAAATGATTTTTCTAGAGAGAGTTATGGCAGTTTAAGTAGACAAAGGTCAAAATGTGCGAGCTGTGCGGGATTTCAACGTGAAGGGCATGTGAAGGCCTAAATCCCACATCCCACATCAGTTAGAAACACATTGAACTCATGGTATTTGCCTATATAATACCCACTCCACTTCAGCTTTAAGAACAATTGGAGAATCTGATATCATCAGAAGGTGAATCTAGAGGGCCTTTAGGAGCAATCCAGAGAGCCTTTAGGAGGAATCCGAAGTACTTTTGGAGGGAAAGCTGAGGAATCGTCGAAGCTTTCACTACCAAGGGGGAGATGATCATTGAAAGGCTGGAGGCAACTCGAGGACGCATGAGCCCCATGGCCGGCTAGTCTTTAAGTAAGGCGAAGGGATAAATCCCTAGGTGTAGTTGTTCTTATTTTCCTTTATTTGATTCAGTTATAGTTTGGTATTATTTTCATTAAACATTGTTGTGTTTTATTCTTTAATTTAATTAGTAGATTTCTTATTAGTCCGGTGATTGCATGATTCTTTTCTATATAAGTCTAGTCATCCTCTTCTTATGTGTATTTGTTTGGGTGTGATTGAGTCCGGTAGATCTCTTTTATAGATTTTTCCATTGCTGCGGTATTGTCATTTAGATATATCGTCGTCTTTTGATAATTTATAAGTTAGGTCATGTGTGCTTGAAAGTAAAGAATAATTCATATCAATTACATTAGGTTTTATACATGCGCTTCAATTGAATTTCTGCCGATTGACTGTTTGGGATATGAAACTTGCAATCGAGATAAAAACAACTGAATCAAGTTAGGATTAGGGCAACGAACCTAGGGAGTATTTTTGAAACCTTATTGTTTATTTATTATATTATCCATCAATTATTTACACAATTTTCACACAATCAACAATTCAGATTTTGTCACTTTAACTTTTATCGTTTGTGTTGAGGTTTACACTTTCTTTTGTAATTAGTTTGTTTCCCTGTGGAATCGACACCCTAAAGCTATACTACAATATCGTGTTATGTTTTGGGCATAATCACAGCTACAAAATCAATTCTTCTATGATGGATTGACACAATAGTGTCAATATACGGCTGATAATGCTGCCGGTGGAGCCATGGGAGAAAAGACTATTGAGGAGACATGTGAGCTATATGAGATGTTGGGTACTAATTCCTAACAAAAGAGTGTAAGAGGAAGGAGAGTAGGGGTTAATGAATTGATCTCCAACAATGATATGGCAATGCAACTTGCAGAGTTGACCAAACAAGTCAAACTTCTCACTACCACAAACACGCCCAATCATGAGGTATGTGGAGTTTGTGGGGTTTTTGGTCATGGTGCTAACACTTGTTCATTATCTTATGAATCTTATGTAGGAAATGAACAAGAATATGTTAATGCAATGGAGGCTTACCAACCTAGGCTGAGGAATGATCCATATTCTAACACCTACAACCCTGGGTGGAGAAATCATCCCAATTTCTCTTGGAAGACTAACAACACTCTGGCATATGCTCAAAGTTCAAGACTAGTTCAATATTAAAACCAATTTGCACCACCCAATCAGCCTAGAAATCCAACTTTGAAGGAGAACTTGAGTGCTTTTATTCAAGTTAGCAAACAGAACCATGAGAGACATAGCCAAAGGTTGGATTCCTTAGACGAATCAATGAAGAGGGTGGAAGTACAAGTTAGGTAACTTGTGGAACAATTGCAAGTACATATGAGCAAGCAAAGGCCATCACAGTGCTTCAAAGTCTTAAAATTTTTAACAACAATTCTGATGATAAAATTTCTTATGACTTACCACGTAATTCAAGAAAATTAATTGAGAAGTAAAAGGAGCATGACGCTCCTAAAGAAAATCCAGCTGAAGATCCACAATCTTCTCAAACATCTAAGGAGAGTAAGGAGAATGAGCCATCTTCCTTCATGACACTACACAAGGTGACCGAGCCTTACAAGCCTCTTATTCCTTATCCAAGCCATCTGAAGGATGTTAAACAGGATAAGCAATTTTCTGATTTTTTTTTTTTACATGCTTTCTAAAGTGAATATTAATTTGTCTCTTTTGGATGTTATCAGGAATGTGCCATCATATGTGAAATTCTTTAAGGAACTTAACTCCAAAAAGAGGAAATATGAGAAGAACGAGAAAGTGATGGCGTCAAAAGTTACTAGTGCAGTGCTCCAACAAAGCTTGCCACCTAAGCTGAAAGATCCCAAAAGTTTCATCATCAACATCACAATGGGAAACAAGAAGGTCGCCAAAGCAATGCTAGACTTAGGAGTAAGTATATATCTCATACCATATTCGATATACTTACAACTAGGTTTGGGGGAGCTTAAGTCAACAACTATGTCCCTTCAACTCGCTGACAGGTCAGTTAAACATCCTAAGAGAATAGTTGAGGATATATTGGCGCAAGTAGACAAAGTGATTGTGCCTGTGGATTTCATGGTATTAGAGATGGAAAGAACCCCATCTAAGGATGAGGAGCACACAATTCTTCTTGGTAGACCATTTATGGCCATAACCAAGACTATTATTGATGTCTATAATGGGAGTTTAATGATGACAGTCTTAGGATAGACTGTACAATTTAAAGTGTTTGATTCTCTAACCACTCCTTCTTCTATTTCTACTAACGATAAGTGTTCTTTTATTGATGGTGTGGACTCATTTGTTTATGACACTTATTTGCAGACAGAAATAGAGGAGAAGCTTGAAGTTGCTCTGACAACTGAGAGAGTAGAGGAAACATTAGAAGAGGAGACTAAAGGGTATTATGAGATGTTAGATAGTGCAATACTAGTGTCACCCCAAGAAGAGTCTAGCAAACCTTTAGAATTGCCAAGTTCTCTACCTAGGGAAGATACTACTCCACCTAGGCTGAACTTAAAGAGTTGCCTAAGCACCTTAAGTATATATTTCTGGGAGAGGGAGACACATATCCTGTGATTATTTCATATACTTTAACCCAAACTCGAGAGGAGAGAGTTGTGAAGGAGCTTAGCAGACTTAGGAGAGCCATAAGATGGAGTATAAGTGACATTAGGGGTATTAGTCTTGCTACATGTATACATAAGATCATTTTAGAGGATGGTACCAAACCTGTGAAAGAAGCTTAAAGGAGACTAAGCCCTAACCTATAAGAGGTAGTGAAGAAAGAATTTTTAAAACTCCTAGATGTAGGATTTATCTACCCTATTTCAGATAGTTGATGGGTTAGTCCAGTTCATGTTGTGCCTAAGAAGTCTGGGATTACTGTGGTGAGAAACGAGAAGAATGAGCTAGTGCCCACTAAGATGACTACAGGATGGAGAATGTGCATTGATTACAGAAAACTGCACTCAGCTACTAGAAAGGATCATTTTCTACTTCCTTTTATTGATCAGATGTTGGAAAGACTAGCAGGACATGATTTTTATTGTTTTCTTGATGGTCTTTCGAGTTATTATCAAGTGTCAATTGCGCTGGAGGATCGAGAGAAGACAACATTCACCTGTCCATTTGGGCATTTGCCTTTAGGAGGATACCGTTTGGCTTATATAATGCTCCAGCCATATTTCAAAGATACATGATGTCAATCTTCTCAGATATCGTGGAGAAATTCTTTGAGGTATTTATGGATGATTTTTTAGTTTTTGGAACCTTATTTGATAACTGTTTGCATAATTTGACTTTGGTACTTGAAAGATGCATTGAGTGTAATTTAACACTCAATTGGGAGAAGAGCCATTTTATGGTACAACAGGGTATGTGATTTCTAGTAAAAGTATTGAAGTAGATAAGGCTAAAATTGACTTGATTGCTAAATTGCCACCCCCGACTTCGATTAAGGAGATTCTTTTAAAGATTTTTCTAAGATAAGTCACCCATTATATAATTTGTTGTCTAAAGATGTTCTTTTTACTTTTGATGATGATTACCTTATCGCCTTTAATGCTTTGAAAGAAAAGTTGGCACCGACGCTTATTATCATGGCACCTAACTGGTCAGTTCCTTTTGAGATTATGTGTGATGCATCTGATTATGCTATAGGGGCTGTTTTGGGGCAACAAGTGGATAAGTATTCACATGTGATCTACTATGCTAGTAGAACACTTAATGATGCTCAACTCAACTATTCCACCATGAAAAAAGAGTTTCTGGCTGTCGTGTTTGCATTAGACAAGTTCAGGCCTTACTTGGTAGGGTCTAAGGTCATTGTGCATTCAGATCATGTGGTATTGAGACACTTATTAACTAAGCCTAATGCTAAGCCAAGACTAATTCGGTGGGTCTTTCTTTTTGATAAATGCTTAAATGGTTATATTTAAGCCCCTTAATTTACAGTTATTAGGTTTTTAGTTGTGTTATTTCACTTTATTTTATATATTTTATGGGTTTTCTATGTGTTGTGGGTTTTTGAACCCAGTGAACTTTTAGAGGGCAAGCTAAGGAATCTTTGAAGCTTTACTACCAAAGGGGAGATCATCGAGAGGACGGAGGCAGCTCAAAGAAGCATGAGCCCCATGGCCAACTAATCTCCGAGCACGGCAAAGGGAAGAATCCCTAGGTGTAGTTGTTCTTATTTTCCTTTATTGATTCAGTTGTAGTTTTGAATTATTATCATTAAACATTATTATGACTTATTATTTAATCTATTTAGAAGATTTTTCCTTAGTCCAGTGTTTGCATCTTTCTTCGCCATATAAGTCTAGTCATGCTCTTCTTATGTGATATTGTTGAGGTGTGATTGAGTCCGGTAGATTTCTCTTATAGATTTGTCCATTACTGCAGTATTGTCATTATGATATATTGTTGTTTCTTGATAATTTATAAGTTAGGTCATATATGCTTGAAAGTAAAGAGTACTTCATAACAATTACATTAGAGTTTACTTGTGCTTAATTGAATATTTGCCGATTGCCTGTTTAGGATGTGAAACTTGCAATCGAGATAAAAATAATTGAATCAAGATTGGAATAAGGCAACAAACCTAGGGAGGATTCCCGGAACCTTGTTATATCTATCCATCATATTCTTCAATCTATTTACATAATTTGCTCACAACTCTGATTCTTCTATTTAATCATTTATCGTTTGTGTTAAGGTTCACACCTTTTTTTGTAGTTAACTTGTTTCCCAGTGGAATCGACACTCCAAAGTTATGCTATAACTACCGCATTACTCTTTGGGTATAATCAAATTTTGGCGTCGTTGCCGGGGAAACGCGCTTAAGTACAAGGAAGATTGTCAACATTGAGACATGACAGTAGAAGATTTGTAGATAGTTTTTCTTTTCAGCAGCTATAAAAGCGGTAACTGTGTTCCCTCTTTAGCTTGCTGCATTGATTTTATTTTATTTTATTCTTTCTTTTTATAAGATTTTTATTATTTTGTGATCTTGCATGCCCATATATAGAGACCATTTGGGTAGATTTGCTTGTAGGCCTGTGCTAGAGTCAGAATTAAACTTTTTAAACCCTTTATTTGATAATCCATCTAGTCTTGAGGCAATGAGTGAACATGAAGATCAACCTACTACGACCCTTTAGGATTACCTCCACCCTACATGCACAGCCACACCATCTTGCATCATGTTTCCGGCTAATAGTCCCCAACTAGATCTTAGAACAGGGATGATACAGCTACTCCCTACATTTCATGGCATGGAAAATGAAAACCCATATGTGCACATTAGGGAGTTCGAGGAAGTAGTTGCGGCTTTTCATAGTCAAGGTGCAACTGCTGACATTGTGAGACTTAAGTTCTTTCCTTTCGCTTTGAAGGATATAGCTAAGAGTTGTCTATACTCACTGAGACCACGATCTATTGGGTCGTGGACTGAGATGACTCGAGTCTTCTTTAATAAATACTTTCCCCAACATAAGAACAATGTTTTAAAAAGACAAATCTCCACCTTTACACAAAAGGACAGTGAGACTTTGTATCAATCTTGGGAGATGTTTAAGGAGTTGTTGAGTATGTGCCCTCACCATGGGTATGAGAATGGCGTTTAGTGAGCTATTTTTATGAGGGACTCACATATAGAGAGCGCTTATTTGTAGAAATGATGTGCAATGGTGAATTCTTATAGAAAGATCCTGATGAGGCTATAGAGTACCTCAATCATCTTGCTAAAAAAGCTCACATATAGACTGGACCTAGTGCTACTGAAAGCACGAATAGGTCATGACCTATAGAAAACCCGAGTGGTGGAGGAATATACCATCTTAAGGAAAAAGACAACCTGAAAGCTACGGTCGAAATGCTCACTAGAGAGTTAGAAGCATTGAAAACCAAAGGCTCGAAGCAAACACATGTGGCTAATCATGTCGAGTCTTTGGAGCCATGCTTTGTGTGTGATGGAGTAGAACATTCTGCTCAAGAGTGCCCCATATTTATTGATATGAGAGGGATGTATGAGGAACAATGTAATGCCTTAGGTAAGTATAAGAGGCCTCTAGTACCCCTCTCTAACACTTATAATCCGGGGTGGCGAAATCACCCCAACTTCAGCTGGAAATCTGAAAATCAACAGCAGGCACAACCCCCTAGATTATACCCAACACCTTATCATACACCCTCATCCTTTAGGAACTCTTTAGAAGACACGTTACATGCTTTTATAGAAGCACAAGGTATGACAAACCAAAGGTGTGAGACATTAATTACACAAATGGTTGAGGAGAACAAAGAAGTAAGGAGCCAAGTGTCTAAATTAATGGGTTCCTTAAGTGTGACTGAGCGAGGTAAGGTCCCTTCCTAAGCTCAGTCTATATCTCACGGTCAACATATGGCACAAGAAATTTTGAAAGATGTAAATGCCATTGTGACCCAAAGTGGTAAGTCACTACACATCCCACCAATGAATAAATCCGAGGATATGGAAAAGGGTCAAACTAGTAATGAAGCCGAGCTAGCCAAGGACCCTGAAGTGACCAAAAGTCTTGTTAAGGCACCATTCCGTCAAGCCTTAAAATCCAACTAGAAAAATTTGGACCTAAACAATGAAATCCTAGAGAACTTAAGGCAAGTGAAACTTAATCTTCTTCTTTTGCATGTGATTGAACAAGTCCTTACCTATGCAAACTCAAGGATTTATGCACTATTAAGAGGAAGCACCATGTCAAGAAAACAAAATTCCTAACTGAGCAAGTTAGTGCGTTAATTGAGCAAAGAATTCCCCCAAAATACAAGGATCCGGGCTGTCCTACCATTTCTTGCAGCATTGGAAATCATGAGGTTGGACAAGCCTTACTAGATTTAGGAGCTAGTGTAAACCTAATGCCATTTTCTATTTACTTACAACTGGGGCTAGGAGAAATCAAACCAACCAGCGTGCCCCGGGGTGTAGTAGAGGATGTGTTCATTCAAATCGATAAATTTTACTATCCTGTTGATTTCTTAATTCTTGATACTACTTCTGTTGTTGACACTAACTCTAAAATCCCTTTGATTTTGGGTAAACCTTTTCTTGCCACTGCCAATGCTCTAATAAATTGTAGGAATGGACTCATGAAGCTGTCCTTTAGAAACATGACTCTCGAGGTGAACATTTTTAATGTTGCTAAACAGCCAAAAGATGAGGATGAGAACCACCACTTATACATGATCGAGTCACTCATCGATAGGGGAGTTTCCATAGCTCATGATTTTGATCCTTTTGAATATTTTCTTGATAGTTCTGAGATTGATCCTATTAACGATAAATCTGATATAATTGATATTTGTGTTGTTTTTGACAAATATCAGGATTATGGCACTCGGGCATGGCAACCAAAGTTTGAGGAGCTGCCCGAAAGAAGTGAGAAATAAGTCCCCTCAAGTGTGGAAGCACCTAAAGTTGAATTGAAGCCACTACCTAAGGATTTAAAACATACTTTTCTTGATCCAAGTGATACCTTTCCTGTTATTATTTCTTCTGAATTATCTAAGACCCAAGGTAAGAAATTAATTCAAACTTTAAATGCACACATATCAGCCTTAGGATGGAGCATGACTGATTTAAAGGGAATTAGTCCCCTAATCTGCTCCTATAAAATAAATTTGGATGAAGGAACTAGTCCTCGTAGAGACCCTCAATGTAGGCTTAACCCCATTATGAAAGAAGTAGATGCAGGTATTATATATCTTATGGCTGATAGTAAGTGGGTAAGCCCCATGCATGTCGTCCCTAAAAAGTTCGGGGTCACTGTGGTAAAAATTGACCTAGGAGAGCTAGTCCCTACCAAACTTGTGACCAGGTGGCGTATGTGTATTGATTACAAAAAATTAAACACTGCCACCCGGAAAGACCACTTCCCACTCGCTTTTATTGATCAAATTCTTGAGCATGTAGCTGGCCATCCCTTTTACTGTTTTCTAGATGGTTATTCTGGTTATTATAAAATAGAAATTACATTAGAAGACCAGGATAAAAGCATTTTTACTTGTCCCTTTGGCACTTATGTTTTTTGTAGAATTCCATTTGGATTATGTAATGCCCCTGCTACTTTTCAACGCTGCATGATGAGCATTTTTAGTGACATGGTTGAAAATTGCATGGAAGTTTTTATGGATGACCTAACTGTTTTTGGATCTTCATTTGATGCATCCTTAATGAATTTAAAAAGAGTATTAATTCATTGTGAAGAGAAAGAATTGGTCCTAAATTGGGAAAAATGCCATTTCATGGTACCATTATTGTATTGTCTTAGGGCATATTGTCTCTTCTAAAGGGATAGAGGTTGATCAATCTAAGATTGAATTAATCTCTAAACTACCTACTCCTAAGATAATAAAGGGTGTGAGATCTTTCCTTGGTCATGCTGGTTTTTATAAGAGGTTCATACAAAAATTTTCGAACATATCTAGACCACTATGTGCCCTCTTAGTTAAAGACACCCTTTTTGAGTGGACTCAAGCTTGTCAAGAGACCTTTAAAATGCTGATTGGCAAGCTTACTTCAGCACCTATAATGCAGTCACCTGATTGGGATTTACCCTTTGAAATCATGTGTGATGCTAGTGACTATGCTGTAGGTGCTGTTCTTGGACAGCGAATGGAGGGGAAACCTTTTGTCATTTACTATGCTAGTAAAACTTTAAATAGTGCTCAAATGAACTACTCCACCACTGAAAAAGAATTGCTAGCTGTAGTATTTGCTTTGGATAAATTTCATGCCTATTTAATTGGTTCTCTTATCCTTATTTTTACATATCATGTAGCCCTCAAGTACCTTCTTACAAAGAAGGATGCTAAGGCAAGGCAGATACGATGGATCCTACTCCTACAAGAATTTGATATCACTATCAAAGACAAGAAAGGAGTAGAGAATGTAGTGGTCGACCATCTTTTAAGACTCACATTTGAGGACACCTCTGACGATATGCCAATCAAAGATGACTTTCCTGATGAGCATTTACTCTCCGTTACTTCTTTACCATGATTTGCTCACATCGTGAATTATTTGGCTACAGGTGAGATACCAATGGATTAGAGCGCTCAAGACAAGAGGAAATTCTTATATGAGGTATGTAATTTCTATTGGGATGACCCCTATCTTTTCAAGTACTGCCCTGACCAAATTCTAAGGTGTTGCATCCCTAATGAAGAGATTGCAAGTGTCTTAGAATTTTGTCATTCCCAAGCTTGTGGAGCCCACTTTTCAATGAAAAAAACCACTGCAAAAATTTTGCAGTGTGGATTTTATTAGCTGACCTTGTTTAAAGATGCAAACACCTATTATCGCTCATATAAAAGGTGTCAAAAGTAAGGAGCTATGTCTCGTCGAAATATGATGCCCCTAAACCCCATTTTAGTAATTGAAATCTTTGATTATTGGGGCATCGATTTCATGGGACCCTTTCCTCCTTCCTTCGGATACCAATATATCATCGTGGTAATAGATTATGTATCTAAGTGGGTAGAGGTAGCAACTTGCCAAAAAAACGATAATAGAACGGTAATTAAATTTCTTAAAGAAAATGTTTTATCTCGATTTGGTACCCCACATGCTATAATTAGTGATCGAGGTACACATTTTTGCAACCGTTATTTTGAAGCTTTAATAGGAAAATATGGGGTGTTACATAAAATTTCTACTGCATACCACCCTCAGACTAGTGGACAAGTAGAGCTTGCTAATAGGGAAATTAAACAAATTTTAGAAAAAAAGTTAACCCGGATCGCAAGGATTGGTCTTTGAGACTAGTTGATGCGCTTTGGGCTTACTGTACAGCCTTTAAAACTTCTTAGGTATGTCACCTTATTGGCTTGTCTTTGAAAAGCATTGTCACTTACCTGTAGAGCTCGAGCATCGAGCTTATTGGGCCATTAAGTCTTTCAATTTTGACATAGGAGAAGCGGGTAAGCTTAGGAAATACCAGTTGACCGAGTTAGAGGAGTTAAGAAATGATGCTTATGAGAAATCTAAAATCTATAAGGCAAAGATGAAAGTATTCCATGACAAAAACATTTTGAGGAAAACATTTAAACCTAATGATCGGGTGCTCTTATACAATTCTAGACTCCATAAGCACCTAGGCAAACTTCGGTCGAGGTGGACCAGCCCTTTTATAGTAAAAAATGCTTTTGAAACTAGGGTGGTAGAAATAGATGATACTAAGGATGGTCGGAATTTTAAAGTAAATGGTTAGTGGCTTAAGATTTTAATTGATAGGCAAGATCCGGAGGTGGAAGAAATTCCACTAATGGATCCGGTCTATTCACCTTGACAACCCCACGCAGGTAAGATTTGCTTTGCTTTATTTTTCTTTTCTCGTATTTTCTTTCTTTTTCTTTTTGTTTGTAGGTTAGTTTCTGATAGGTGCTTAAATATTCATATTTAAGCCCCCTTATTTACTTGTGTTAGGTCCTTAGTTATGTTATTTTAGTCAATTTTACTTCATTTCTGTGTTTTACATGGTTTTATAGGTCTATGAAGAAAAGGAAGCATTTTGAAGCTTAAAAGGAAGAAAACTGGAAAACCTGAAGCAGATACTGTCTGGAGTGCGATCGAGCACACCAGGAAGGGTGATTGAGTGCAACCTTGCGATCGAGCGCACTACATGTGTGATCGAGCGCATATGTATGGGCGTGAACAGTAAAGCGGCAGAACCAGTTTTGGAAATAAAGGAGTTTTATGTTTTAGGAAAGTTTAGGGTTCCTGAGGCTTCTAAGATTATTCACCCCCTATAAATACACCTGTAAAACACACACAATGGACATCATCAGATCCCTTCTTTTATCTTTTGCTTTAGTTTGGAGAAGGAAACTGTGGAGGAGAATTGATGACTCTTCTCTCGGGTTTCTTCTTTCATTTATTTTTATTATGTGTACTTAAACTTTTAGTAAGGGCTTGGTTGAAACCCTAATTATGTTTATTCAATAATCAATATTGGTGCCTTTGCAATATTTGTGTTGTGATGCTTAACTTGATTAATATCTTTTTTTATTTAAATTCCTCATATGTATGTGTCTGATCAACGTATGTATGCGGTATGGATTAGTTAGTTAGATCAATTTGGATGACCGAGTCCTAGGTCTGACAATAGTAACAAAAGATATCCACACCGGATTCTTAGGTTAATCAACATGGGAAACTAGGAGTAGATGCCATGCCCTAGGTCTCATGTAGTTGTCGATTTCCACAGATCCTATGCTCTCTTAAAGAACAACTCAGTATACACTATATTGAATCCCTTAAGACAGGATACCATGCCTAACTCATTGCTTAGGGAGATCAATAGCTTAAAGAGTAGATACCATGCCCTTAGGTTAACAAACATTAGGTATTCATGACATGAGTAAAGCACTGGCATACTGTTTTGTTGTGGTATCATAATTAGTGGTGGATATCAAGTCCCTACGCCTTTATCTTTATTATTTTATCTTTATCAAAATCAACTCTTTTATTATTTCTATCTTTTTACATTGCGAAAATAATTCTAAAACGAAATTCACCAATCCCTGTGGAGATTATCTTGCTTTCGCACACTATACTACTAAGTTGACCTTGTGCACTTGCAAGTAAAACAAGTGCGATTATTTACTTATTTGTTTAGGTAGATAATCGCGCAACAAGTTTTTGGTGTTGTTGCCGGGGATTGTGCTAAATTTTTCTTTGGAATTATTTTTGTTAATTTTTATTTTATTTTATTCTGTTCTGTTTTATTTTTTATTTTTTATCAAATATCATATTTATTCCTTCTTTTCGTTTTCTATTTTTTTTAGGTGTGTAGAGGAGGAGTTTTTGTCCTCATTGTGATCGAGTGCACTACTTAGTGCGATCGATCACAAGCCCAATGCGATCGAGTGCAGTTCAGGATGCGCTCGAGCACAAAAGGTCCAGAGAGTACCCGAGCAGCAGTACTGAAACTGCTGCACTGAAGCGGTTAAATTGATTCAATTGAGGGAGAAGCACCAATGGCGGAAGCTAGATATGCTTGTCTAGATGCTATGGAGAGGAAGCTAGATATACTTGTAAAAGTCATGATTGCTCAGATTGCCTCACCTAGGCCAGAAGCTACACCACTCCATTTATGTGCTATTTGTAGTCGTTTTGATCACATTACTGAAATTTGCCCTTTATATTCATCTGCAGATCGAGAACAAGCAAACTATATGGGACCAAACAACTACAATCCATATGCAAATACCTACAATCCAGAATGGCGAAACCACCTCAACTTCTCATGGAGCAACGATCAAAATGCATGGAACCTTCAAGGGCAACAAAGAAACTTCCAACAAACAGCCCAATCAGTTCCGGAAGGAAATGAGAGTGACCTAGAGAGCATTGTGAGGCATCTGGCAGTTCAACAACAATAGCTGATGACCTCACAAGAGCAGTTCATAACAGAGGCAAGACAATTTTGGACCGAACAAAGCCAAATAAATGCAAGGCATGAGCAAACTATTCAAAGACTAGAAGTACAAGTGGGGCATATAGCTAAGGAGCTAAGTAAACAAAAGCAAAGTGTTGTTGAACAAGTTTTTCATGACCATCACGTTGATCCATTAGAAACTGCTCTTATATATAGTCTCACAAGATCGAATATAGTGCTAGAATCTGAGGATGTTACTGATGACAACATCGAAACTATGCACCTCATTAAAGCCTCTCTAAAGCATCCAAGTAAGTACAACGATCCATTTGATATTCATATGCCTACTAATACTACTTTTTTCCCTTTTATTGTCCAGGCACCAAATTTGGAGTTGAAGCAATTGTCGAAGTACTTGACTTATGCTTATATGGGAGAGAATAAGACACTACCTGTGCTAGTTGCTGCCAATCTTAGTTTTAGGGAAGAATAAGGCTTGGTCCGGCTGAAGACGTTAAACTTAGCGCTCATGGGAGGCACCGCAGACTTATCCTTTTCATTTTAATATTTTTCTTTTATTTATATTTATATTTCTATATCTAGTATTTATATTTCTTGTTTTCCGAAACAACATTTATTTTTCTTTGTCAGGTACTTAGTGTGTGCATCCAGTTCAAGTTTGGGGGCGTGTTACAAGCAAAGCAAGCAACCTAGTTCTCCATCTCCTATGTCAGATCTTTCCATGCCACACACAATGGGGACAATGTGTATTTTAAGTTTGGGGGTAGTGGGAGATACTAGATAATATCACACACGCACTTGAAACACATGCACACACTAAGTCCCAGTTTTTTTTTATAGAAAGATAAATGCATGTTCTTTTGGTAAACAAAAATTTTGGTTGATTTAAAAATTTGATAACACTTCATTAGTAAGCTTAAAAGCTAGAACACATAGTCAATGGGAATTTTACAAAGTTTAGTTACCTACCTCAAGGCACCTAAGAATTCACGAGTTTGATCCAAATTTGCACGAGCACATTTAACACACATTTGTGTGGGGTATGAAATATAATTCTCTTGTATATGTTTCCATAATCTAACTGTAATTAGATAATATGTTGAAAATAACACTTTGGCATAAGAAAAATAAAGAAATAAATAAATAAATAAAGAAAAATGTTCATCAAGCAAAAAGTGATCAAAAAGCTTTCCACTGAGTAACTGGGCCTCTTGCCTCAGTAAACATTGAATGTTCATGTCAAAAGGTGGGAATTTCATTTAGAAGCATTAAAACTTGTTAGTTCTGTAGCCTTTTTGATTCGAGTTAGTAAGTCCTTACAGGTGTCTTTACACCTAATGCCCTAAAACCATCTAGTTTGGAGTCATTGGCTAAACACTCGTTACAAGGGTCAAATAGAAAGCTCCATGGAACTCAACATGGCAAAGATCACATGATGAAAGAAAAAGAAAGAAGAAGCAAGTATTATGCCATTTTTGTTCTCTTTGATAAGGAATTCGATAAAGGTTTGGGCATCGAAACCCTATACACTAAAATTATGTGGAAACCCCATCTTATATGTGCTAATTCATCTCACACAAATAAAACTTGCGATGCCTTAAGCTAACCTTAGGTAAGTAACATGAACTTTTGAAAATCCTTTTTCAATACAAAAATGTATTTTTATTATAAGCTTAATCATGAACGGTTATCATAGTTTTATGCACAACCCAAATCTTTGAGTATCATGGAAATGAATTTATCTTTAATTTTGTTCCTCATTTAGTTTTTAGTTTTGTATTGCTAAGGGACTAGCAATATATAAGTTTGGGGGTGTGATAGCCCCCTTATATACATGTGGTAGGTCCTTAGTTATGTTATTTTAGTCCATTTTACTTCATTTCTGTGTTTTACATGGTTTTTATAGGTCTATGAAGAAAAGAAAGCATTTTGGAAGCTTTTAGAGCTTAAAAGGAAGAAAACTGGAAAACCTGAAGCAGATACTGTCTGGAGTGCGATCGAGCGCACCAGGAAGGGCGATTGAGTGCAACCTTGCGATCGAGCGCACTACATGTGTGATCGAGCACATATGTACGGGCGTGAACAGTAAAGCGGCAGAATCAGTTTTGGAAATAAAGGAGTTTTATGTTTTAGGAAAGTTTAGGGTTCCTGAGGCTTCTAAGATTATTCACCCCCTATAAATACACCTGTAAAACACACACAATGGACATTATCAGATCCCTTCTTTTATCTTTTGCTTTAGCTTGGAGAAGGAAACTGTGGAGGAGAATTGACGACTCTTCTCTCGGGTTTCTTCTTTCATTTATTTTTATTATGTGTACTTAAACTTTTAGTAAGGGCTTGGTTGAAGCCCTAATTATGTTTATTCAATAATCAGTATTGGTGCCTTTGCAATATTTGTGTTGTGATGCTTAACTTGATTAATATCTTTTTTTATTTAAATTCCTCATATGTATGTGTCTGATCAACGTATGTATGCGGTATGGATTAGTTAGTTAGATCAATTTGGATTACCGAGTCCTAGGTCTGACAATAGTAACAAAAGATATCCACACCAGATTCTTAGGTTAATCAACATGGGAAACCAGGAGTAGATACCATGCCCTAGGTCTCATGTAGTTGTCGATTTCCACAGATCCTATGCTCTCTTAAAAAACAACTCAGTATACACTATACTAAATCCCTTAAGACAGAAAAGAGTTAGAGTAGATACAATGCCTAACTCATTGCTTAGGGAGATCAATAGCTTAAGGAGTAGACACCATGTCCTTAGGTTGACAAACATTAGGTAGTCGTGACATGAGTAAAGCATTGGCATACTGTTTTGTTGTGGTATCATAATTAGTGGTGGATATCAAGTCTTTACGCCTTTATCTTTATTATTTTATCGTGATTAAAACCTACTCTTTTATTATTTCTATCTTTTTACATTGCGAATATAATTCTAAAACGAAATTCACTAATCCCTGTGGAGATGATCTTGCTTTCGCACACTATACTACTAAGTTGACCTTGTGCACTTGCAAGTAAAACAAGTGCGATTATTTAATTATTTATTTAGGTAGATAATCGCGCACCAGTTTCATTTTGTCAATTCAAGTTACCACTTTTGGTACTTAGCGGGCTACCCATGTCACTCATCACGTCACTCATCAGGTATATTCTACCCTTTTAGTACTCCCCATTCAAATTTGATTCTTAAACATTGAGGACAATGTCTCAATTACGTTGGGGGGTAGTGGTGTGGTGCAACTTCAGTATTATCTTTTTATTTGTTTAAAAGAGGAGATAAATGCATGTTCATGTTGTTTTTGAAATTTTGGTTGACCTAAACAACACTGATGTCATTAGTGAGCTTAAAATCTTGAACACATGATTTGATGATAGAGTTTTAAAATTTTGTTACTTACTTTAGGCATTTGAGAATTCACATGTTTGATATAATCTGACCCAAGCACATAATAGTGTGAGGTATGACATATAATTTCAATGTGTATGTCTCCATGGCCTAACTGAAACTAGATGACTCGTTAGATGAACACGTGGGCATACAAGTGTAAAAAAAACAAAAAAAAAGAGAAAAAAATGCTAAGGATGATCATTGATAAACTTTCCATTGAGTAACTGGATCTCTTGCCTCAGTAAGCAGTGACTGTTCAAGTCAAAAGGTGGGAATTTTATTCATAATGATCATCGAGAAAATTTTCGCTGAGTAACTGGACCTCTTGCCTCAGTAAGCAGTGAGTGTTCACGTCAAAAGGTGGGAATTTTGCTTGGTAGCATTAAGGCCAGTTTAATTTCATAACCTTCTTGACTCGAGTTAGTAAGTCCTTAGGGGTGCCTTTACACCTAATGCCCTAAAACCATCTGGTTTGGGAGTCATTGACTCAACACTCGCTACATGGGTCAATTAGAAAGCTTAAGGGAACTAAACATAGCAGAGCCTTATAATAAAAGAGAAAGGAAAATAAAACTATGTCGTCGTTGTTCATTCTGATGAGAAATTCTCTGAATATTGAGACATAGAAACATTACACTTTGAAATTATTTAGAAGTCTCATCTTTTTTTTGCTAATTCACTTTACACTGAGTCAGACATGTGATGCCTTAGCTTGCCTTTTGTAAGTAAATAGATTTAAAATTCTTATTCATTATGGAGATGGGTTGACATTTTAAGCTTGCTCATGACTAAATATCGTAGTTTTGTATGATGCTTAAATTTTGGGATACCATGAATGATGGATTCATCTTTGTGTTCTTTGTTTTTTTATTATTATTTAGTTTTAGTCTTTGTATTGCTAAAGGACTAGCAATATGTAAGTTGGGGGTGTGATAAGTGCTTAAATAGTTATATTTAAGCCCCTTAATTTACAGTTGTTAGGTTTTTAGTTGTGTTATTTCACTTTATTTTATATATTTTCTGCGTTTTCTATGTGTTGCAGGTTTTTGAATAAAAGGAAGCACTTAGAAAGGAGTTTCACTAAATTGCCAGAATTTCCCGTACAGATTAGTCATTTTTTGCAAATTAAACTGTATTGATTCAGGAAGAACCAGGAGATGAGCCATATATGCTTAGAAATATCCAAAAGTCTATTTTCTGGAGAATTTTATGGCTCGTAAAAATGATTTTTCTAGAGAAAGTTATGGCAGTTTTAGTAGATGAAGGTCAAGCTGGAAGATGCCTAGTGCGCTCGAGCGCACCAGACCTACGATCGATCACAAGTGCACAGTCACGACATCCCACATCGGTCAGAAATACCTTGCAGTGCACCATAGTGCGCTCGAGCACACCAAGCTACGATCGAGCGCACTTGGGCAGTATCCCACATCGGATAGGAAACACATAGCACTCCAGGAGTTTCCCTATAAAAGCCCCACTCCACTTCAGCTTTGGGAATCATCGAGGATCAGATCCAGAGGGACTTTAGGAGGAACCCAGTGAACTTTTGGAGGGCAAGCTGAGGAATCTTCGAAGCTTTGCTACCAAGGGGAAGATCATCGAGAGGCCGGAGGCAGCTCAAGGAAGCATGAGCCCCATGGCCAACTAATCTCCGAGCAAGGCAAAGGGATGAATCCCTAGGTGTAGTTGTTCTTATTTTCCTTTATTGATTCAGTTGTAGTTTTGAATATTATCATTAAACATTGTTATGATTTATTATTTAATCTATTTAGAAGATTTTTCCTTTGTCCGATGTTTGCATCTTTCTTCCCAATATAAGTCTAGTCTTATTCTTTTTTTTTATTAGTAAATAAAGCTTGTATAAATGATCAAAATGTACAAAAATCACTGGGTATACCCAGATGATTTACAATATATGCAAAAAACAAAGACAATCAAAAGGCTTACACTAGAAGCCAAGAAGCTGGCCAGCAGCTATACACATACTCTGGGCATACCCAGGGGCAAACAATAATGCCACAAAGAGAGGAAATAACATTGGAGCTTACAACAAAAGCCTTGTCTCCGGACAGGCAGCATAGTCTTGTTCTTCTTATGTGATGTTGTTAAGGTGTGATTGAGTCCGGTAGATTTCTCTTATAGATTTGTCCATTACTGCAGTATTGTCATTATGATATATTGTTGTTTCTTGATAATTTATAAGTTCGGTCATGTGTGCTTGAAAATAAAGAGTACTTCATAACATTTACATTAAAGTTTACTTGTGCTTAATTGAATATTTGTCGATTGCCTATTTGGGATGTGAAACTTGCAATCGAGATAAAAATAATTGAATCAAGATTTGAATAAGGCAATGAACCTAGGGAGGATTCCCGGAACCTTCTTATATCTATCCATCATATTCTTCAATCTATTTACACAATTTGCTCACAACTAAAATTATTCCATTTAATATTTTATCGTTTGTGTTAAGGTTCACACCTTCTTTTGTAGTTAACTTGTTTCCTTGTGGAATCGACACCCCAAAGCTGTGCCACCACTACCGCATTACTCTTTGGGCGTAATCACTTTTGCAAGAATTTGACCTAGAAATAAGGGATAAGAAGGGTAATGAGAACGTTGTTGCAGATCACCTTTCTAGGTTTAATTTTGGACTTTGATTCACATAAGCAAGAAGAAGATAAGAAAATTGTTGACACTTTTCCCGATGAACAATTATTTACTATAAGTCAAGAGCCATGGTATGTTGATATTGTAAATTATCTTGCTTGTGGTGTCTTGCGACCTAACCTCTCTTTTCAAGAAAAGAAGAGATTATTGTCTTCTTGCAGGAGTTACTTTTGGGATGAGCCTTATTTGTTCAAATTTGGTCAAGATCAAATCATTCGGAGATGTGTACCTAAAGCTGAGCATGAGAGCATTCTTTCTTTTTACTATGACCCTCATTGTGGGGGTCACTTTGGAGGTAAGAAAATAACCCTTAAGGTATTGCAATCTGGATTTTATTGGCCAAATCTCTTTAAAGATGCTCATAAGTTTTTCATGTGTTGTGATAAATGTCAGAGGACTGGTAGTATTGGAAAGAGAAATGAGAGGCCACTAACTAACAATCTTATCATTGAATTATTCGATGTCTGGAAATTGATTTCATGGGTCTTTTCCGCCTTCACTTGGATATGAATATATATTAGTTACGGTTGATTATGTGTCCAAATGGGTTGAGGCTATACCAACCCGAACCAATGATGCTAACTGTGTTGTGAAATTTTTGAAGGATGTGATATTTAGCAAGTTTGGGACACCGAGGGCCATAATCAATGATGGAAGGACCCATTTTACAATAAACTCGGTGATGGGTTGTTTAAAAAGTATAGCATCACACACAAGGTGGGGACTTCATATCACCCATAAACTTCGGGTCAAGTTGAGGTAAGCAATCGATAAATCAAGGGCATTCTGGAAAAGACGATGAGACCATCACAGAAGGACTGGGTAACCAAGCTTAATGACTCATTGTGGGCATACCGCACGACGTACAAGACATCCATTGGGATGAGCCCCTATCAGTTGGTTTTTGGAAAGGCATGCCACTTATCGGTTGAGCTTGAGCATCGGGTGTATTGGGCTATCAAGGAGTTGAACATGGACATGGCAATGGCAGGAGAGAAGCGGTTACTACAACTCAATGAGTTAGAAGAGATTTGTGATGAAGCCTATGAGAATGCAAAGATCTACAAAGAACGCACTAAGTGTTACCATGACCAAGGCCTTATCCGTAAGTTTCTTTATCCTTGAATGAAAGTTCTTTTGTTTAATACTCATTTCAAATTATTTCCAAGAAAATTTAAGTCAAGATGGTGCGGATCATATTCGGTTGTCAATGTTTTTTCTCATAGAGCGGTAGAGTTGTTGAACTCAAAGACTCAAGTGACAGTCAAGGTCAATGGGCATCGTGTGAAGCCTTACTTGGAAGGATTCCATGAGAAGGGGGTTGTTGAGTGCATTGAGGTACACGATCCTGAATAAGTTCAACCAACGTCTTGCTAAGACGTTAAAGAAAGCACTTGGTAGGAGGCAACCCACCCATTTGATAGAGTATGTTTTCTGTTCTTTTATTTTCATTGTTCCCTTCTAAATGTTTTTCTAAACATGTGTTTGATTTCACACATTGAGGACAATGTTTAGTTTAGGTTTGGGGGTGCAATTAGAACTTGTTGAGACAAAATTTTCATGCTACAATTTGTTTTATGGTTAGTAATCAAGTCTTTTATGCACTTTGAGTTTAGTTTCTTTAACACTAACAAGTTATTGTAAGGATTGATGCATATCAATATTCCATAGACCGTGCTCTTAATGTTGATACTGAGATTAACCTAGATCTAATGATTGAGAATCAAATAGTGGAGACTACCTAGTGAGTTATTTGAGCCATAAGTGTTTTATTATGAGACTTGAGTAAGTTTGAGTATGTGCCTATCGTTATACGCCCTAGTTGCCACTGTCTCTAGAGAAAGATCCAAATTCCTATTTAGAAAAACAATATATATGTATATATATATATATATATATATGAGAAACATGTCAAAAAGGGATTTGGTTAGACAAGAAAGAGGACCTGAGATACTTCAAGGGTATTGAAGTCGCTCTTATAAAGAGTTGAAAAGAAAGAGCTTTGCTGTAAATCAAGTTCGGCCAACCACGCCCATCTATGCATAGGTTCATACTCAATATGTTTTGCTTGAGGTGTTTGACTAGGATATGATATAGGCGATGTGATAGCTTTGCAATCCTAACATTTGATTCCTTTCATGAGATCAATTTGCAAACATATGAGTGTTCTTTGATGATATCCATATTCATATGCTAATTTATATTTGAAATTTCTTGTTTACATAACTTCTATTCGCATATACTTGATGAGTGTTTGAAACCTAGGTTCAATGTGCTTAATGAGTGAATCCTGTGAGGTTAGAGTCGAAGTGAATTCAGATTCTTAACGTTAGGTTTGGGGGTAATTGACGTGAGGTGTTTTGAGCATTGGAATATGGATGTGCGATGTGTACTTGATTTAAGCAATGATTGTGAGGTGTTGAGACTATGAACATAATTGTGCATAAGATATCTAGATATGAGTTATAGTAAGAATTAAGGCATGAGGGTTTTGTTGATTTAAGTTTTTAGGTTTGTTTTGTTTATGTTTTCTTTTAGTTTTGCTTGAGGACTAGCAAAATCTAGGTTTGGGGGTATTTGATGAACGAATATTTGTCCTAGTATTTTGTATGTTTTTCAAGTATTTATTTATATGTTTAGCTTAGGAATTTGTTACTTTGAGTTGTGTTTCGTTGTTTTACAGGTTCACAAGCACTTGGAAAGGAATTTCACTAAATTGCCAAAATTGCCCGTACAAATCAGTCATTTTTTCGGATTAAACTATATTGATTTAGGAAGAACTAGGAGATAAGCCATAAATTCTTGGAAAGATCCAGATGTCTATTTTCTGGAGAATTTTACGGCTCATAAATATGATTTTTCTAGAGAAAGTTATGAAAGTTTTAGTAGACAAAGGTCAAACTGTGCGTGATTTCAGCATGGCAGAAGTGAATGAGCTACTAAATTCTGATTTTTTTTAGGGATTTGCATGAGCTGGATAGTAGCACAACAGGACCAGTTCTAGATAGTAGAAACCTGGCCTGGACAGCAGCAAATACATTGCCTGGACAGTAACAGAACTGGGCCTGGACAGTAGCAGAAGCACACAACCTGAACAGAAAACCTAGGGCGACTTTTCTGTCTACAAAGCTATCTCCATATAGCTATATATAGGAATTTTAGACTCAGAGAATGGGGGGAGACGACGGCAGTTCTTGGAGAGATATTATCAAGAGGAGTTTTGTGAGATTGAAGGAGGAGACGGTTTCTTTCATCAAGACGGCTTATCAAGAGATTGAAGACAACGATCAGTCGCTTCAAGACTTTGAGGATTCATCTTGTAATTCCGGAAGAAATTCTATCTTTGCTCCTTTTTTCCTTCAATATGCTTGTAACCTTAGTATATGAATTATGTGATTGGGATTTAAACATGAGCGGCTGAACGCATTGTTGGGCGTTTGGCTTAGCTGCCTTGATTGTTTTGGATATTTTGTTGGATTTAGTTTTATGAAATTTTCCAGATTATTTCTTATTCAATATCCTTCATACCTTTGATTATTGCTTGTGGATTAGCCATCTATTATTGATAGTTAAGGCTAATATCTGAGATTAGGTTGAGGACAAATCATCTATACCTAATTAAGCTTTCTTGAATTGGAATTTAAATCAGGATTCAAATCAAATTGTGCTTTAGGTGGTTGTGTTTTCCTTAGACTTAATTTAACTAATTAATTGATGAACTAGATCCATGGGATTTAACTAATTAGTTATAAATTGAGAATAAACACGATCAATGGCATTCTCTAGTCTTAGCGGAAATACCAATAATCTAGGATGTTGATTAATTCTTTATATTCATCAAATGTTCCAATTCATGATTGGAAAACTAGTTAAACTCCCAATTGTTCTCATTGATTATACTCATCTTTTCATAATTCGTTTTGTTTAATTTACTTAATTTTTTTATTTCAATTTTCTCTTCACCAATCTTTTAATTAGAGTGTTTAGGATTTAATTTCATAGTTTGTTTTAGTAATTTTAAGAAAGTAACTTAGGATTTAAACCACTGCAATTCCTTGAGAGATCGACCTCGAGAGTAAACTCATCGCAATACTATTTGTGATTCGTGCACTTGCGAGCATTTAAAATTTGCACATCAATAATTGATGGTCTTAAGGTGAGAAAATATATAAGAAGAAGAGATTGATAGAGAATGGGACTTATGATATGTGTAATGATAGTAGAATGTTATTATCAAGTTATATGAGATATAAATGATTAAATATTAAAAGACTATTTATACTAATTGAATACTTCTAGTAAATTTAATTCACTGAGCTAGTGAAGCTTATCCCTCAATGTTAAATGATTTCACGCAGCAGGTAGGACAGATAGTTGGTGGGCTAAGATTCAGACGAATTTATTATCTGTAAGCCACGTGGTCCACATCCTCAGACTAATGAGAAAAAATATATTTGTAAATATTCATTCATATCATGTTGTATACAATGTTTAAGTTGGGATCTGAATGATGTATCTCCCTTGTTAAGGGTTGAAGATTGATGTAAATACTTGCAGTTAGTAAATTTTTGTTGTTGCATATATGTGTCGTGCTGGGATTTTCAAATGTGATGATGGTGTCTCGGGGTTGGCCAACCCGGGATGGGTCGTTACGATTCTGTAGACTGCATAAGAAATTAATGAAGTGGAAGATCTAAATAAACTATATTTTAATGCAGAGTCTGAGGATGACACGTGGACGTGCTAGAGCTAGAGATAGAGTTTTGAATCAGAGGGAACGTGGTAGACCCCCAATATTTAGAAAACCTGAAGCAGAGGAGGAAGTTGAGTCTGTGGTTCCTACGAAGGAACAGATTGATAGTACGGTAGGTACTAGTATAGCTAGGAGAGAATCTGAGGTTAGAAGGGATGAATTGAAAGAAGCACTTGATCGTACTATAGAAAGGCTGAATACAGCTGAAGAAAGGGCTGATTATTTGTAGAGGAGATTAGAGGAGATGGGTATAAGAGAACCTGATGTGGTGAGACAAGAGGTTCATGAGGAAGAAGGTGTGTTTGCACATGAGATGCAAGGTGATTGTTTTGTGAGATTTCTTAAGTTTAAACCCCCAGTCTTTTAGACGATCTATAAATCCTGTAGAAGCTAAGCAGTGGATTAGACATGTCGAGAAATATTTTGAGGTCTTACTAGTGACAGATAAACAGAAGGCTGCTTTTGTTTCATTTATGCTGAAGGGTGAGGCTTCTCAATGGTGGGAGCATATTTTGCCTTGGGTAAGCACACAAGTAGAACAACCTTTAACTTGGAGTAAGTTTAAGGATAAGTTCTTTGTGAATTATTTTCCAGATACCTTTCGAGCACAACAAGAGAGAGATTTTATTCATCTAAGGCAAGGTAATTTATTGGTGGCTGAATATGATAGTAGATTCATCTAAGGTAGGGTAATGTCAAGGTTTTTACCTAAATTAGTGAATACAGAAGAGAGGAAATGTAAGAGAATTTTAGACAGATTGCACTGTGACATTCGGACTAAACTGTCTTATATGGGCATTGGAAATTATGCTATACTGGTGGATAAAGCATTACAAATTGAGAAAGATTTGATGGAGTTTAGAGGTAAGAGGGAGTGGCTGAAGAGGTCTAGATTTGAGAGACCTAGAAGTGGTGGCTGTATGAGTGTGCAGGATAAGAGACCACCCCAGAGAGGGCATTCCTTGTCATAAAATACTGTAGTACAGAGTTAGAGACGAGCAGGATCTGTTGCTTCTGTCACTCAGAGTAATACCGATGGGACCCCTTCGAAAGATAAGCTATGGGAAATGGGAGTTATAGTAGAAGAGTACGTATGCCACCAAGGGGAGGTGGTAATCTGATGTATGATCGAGAGCTCAGGGTTTGCTTCAGATGTAATCAGATGGGGCATCTGTCTCGGAATTGCCCTACGCAGATATGCTTTGTATGTGGTGAGCGAGGACATGTTGCTGCAGATTGTCTAGTGGAGAAATCTATTGACGTAGGCGTTAGAAGTGTTGGGAAAAGACTGGTAGAGAGAGATGGTGGATCAAGGAGTGTGTGGGGTAGAGATCGAGGATCAGTAGCTGAGAGAGGAGTTGGTAGCCAATTACAGTCCAGAGATAACAGAGTCTATGTACTGACCCAGCAGGATGCACAAGCCACTCCTGATGTTGTTATGGGTATGGTATCTATCCTTGATAGGCATGTTAGATTATTGATTGATCCTAGTGTAATTCATTCTTTCGCATCCAATGTTTATATGAAATATATTGATGCTAGTGCTAGTCCTTTGATGCATGCTATTGTTGTTGAAGTTCCTACTGGGGATAGCGTTATTATCAGGACAATTTATCGAAGTTGTGTGATTTATATGGCTGATAAAGAATTTGAAGTTGATTTATTGCCTTTAGATATGGCAGATTTTTATTTGATTCTGGGGATAAATTGGTTATCTGAATATCATGCTTGGGTAGATTGTTTTAGGAAGAATGTGGTGTTCAAGATACGTAGATAGGAAGGGTTTAATTTTCAAGGAGAATGTAAGATACTTCCTAACTGTCTTATTTCTGCCTTAACTGCCAGTAAATGGTTGAGGAATGGTTGTAAGGGGTATTTGGCATATGTGGTGGATTCTAAAAAGGAGAGTAGGAAGTTAGAAGAAATCTTGGTAGTAAAAGATTTTTCTGATGTGTTCCCTGAAGAGTCGTCTGGTTTGCCTCCCAATTGGGAGATTGAGTTTTTCTATTGAGGTGATTCCAGGATCAGCACCCATATCTATAGTACCTTATAGAATGGCACCAGTTGAATTGAGAGAGTTGAAAGTTCAGCTTCAGGAGTTGCTAGATAAATAGTTTATTCGACCTAGTATGTCACATTGGGGAGCCCCTGTATTGTTTGTCAAGAAGAATGATGGGACAATGAGATTATGTATACATTATAGACAGTTGAATAAGATCACCATCAAGAATAGATATCTTTTGCCAAGGATAGATGATTTATTCGAATAGTTACAGAGAGCTAGGGTGTTTTCTAAGTTATACCTGAGATCAGGTTATCATCATTGAGGATAAAGGAGGAGGACGTGCGTAAAACTGCTTTTAGGACACGTTATGGCCATCATGAATTCCTGGTCATGCCATTTGGGTTGACTAATGTTCCTGCAACATTTATAGATCTTGAATTGAGTGTTTAAATCATTCTTGGATAGATTTGTGATTGTGTTGATGACATTCTAGTATATTCCAAGAATGAAGAGGAGCATACACAATATTTAGAGATAGTGTTGGAAATTCTAAGGAGAGAGAAATTATATGTAGAGTTCTCTAAGTATAAGTTTTGGTTGAGTGAAATTTCTTTCTTGGGGCATATTGTGTCGGGAGAGGGAATAGCAGTTGTCCCACAGAAGGCAGAAGCAGTGTTGAATTGGGAAAGACTCATTAGTGTAACTGAAGTTAGAAGCTTTTTGGGGTTGGCTGGTTATTATAGGAGATTCATCCAAAAAATTTCTATGATTACTAGACCATTGATTAGATTGATCAAGAAGGGCGTGAAGTTTAGGTGGTCAGAGGAATGTGAGAGGAGTTTCCAGCTGTTGAAAGAAAAATTTACTACTGCCCCGATTTTAGTGCTTCTTTTTGGTGATGAAGGTTTTTTGGTATATAGTGATGTGTCTCCTTAGGAGTTGGGATGTGTGTTGATACAATATAGGAGAGTTATTGCTTATGTATCTAGGCAATTGAAGAACCATGGGAGGAATTACCCGATCCATGATTTAGAATTAGTTGCCATAGTTTTTGCTTTGAAGATTTGGAGACATCATCTATATAGAGCCAATTGTGAAATTTTTACTAATCATAAAAGCTTGACACATTTACCGACCCAGAAAGAGTTAAATTTGAGGCAGAGGAGGTGGATGAAGTTGATATGTGATTATGATTGTACCATTTATTATTATCCAGGAAAGGCTAATGTAGTAGCTGATGCATTGAGTATAAAGGCTACAGGGAGATTAGCTGCTATTGGGAGTCATAATATTAGCTTGATGATAGAATTAAGAAGAATGAGGATGCAATTAAGTGCCAATGATAGAGGACTATTGATGGCAAATATGGTGGTACAATCTTCTATTATTGATCGTTTATTATAGATGCAGGGTAGAGATAAGGGGATAGAGAAGATTCGATGGAAAGTATTGAGTGGGAAACCAACAGAGTTTAGAATTAGAGGAGATGGTATGGTGGTATTTGGGCATTGAGTTTGTGTTCTATTATGCATTTACCTACCTAAATTAATAAGCAAATAATCGTACAGTTTTACTTGCAAGTGCACAAGGTCAATAGTAGCATAGTGTGCAAGTGCGAGATCATTTCCACAAGGATTGGTGAATTTCGATTTAGAATTAATTTCACAAAGTAAAAATAGATAGAAATATTTATTGGATTTAGATAATAATGATAAAGGGATAGGGACTTGATATCCACCACTAATCATGCTACCCCAACAAAACAGTATGCCAATGCTCTACTTATGCTATGAATACCTAATGGTTGTCAACCTAAGGGCTTGGTCCACTTCTTAGGCTATTGATTTCCCTAAGCAACGAGTTAGGCATGGTGTATACTCCAACTCTTTTCTCTCTTAAGGGATTCAGCATGGTGTATACTGAGTTGTTCCTTAAGAGAGCATAAGATATGTGGAAATTGACAACCACACGGGACCTAAGGCTTGGTCCACTCCCGGTTTCCCATGTTGATTAACCCAAGAATCCAGTGTGGATATCTTTTGTTACTATTGTTAAACCCAGGACTCAGTCATCCAAATTAATTCAACTAACTAATCCATACCACATGCATACGTTGATCAATCACACACATATGAGGAATTTTAATAAAAACAGGTATTAATCAAATTAAGAATCATAGCATAAATATTGCAAAGGCACCAATACTGAATTATTGGTTAAACATAATTAGGGCTTCAACCAAGCCCTTACTATAAGTTTAGTTACACATAATAAAATAAAGGAAAGAAGAAACCTAAGAGAGCTCCATTGAAGAGTCGTCAATTCTTTTGTAGAATCCCCTTTGGTCTCCGGCATCCCGCCTAAAAACTAAAACTAAAAGGGAGATATGCTCCTCAAAAGGGAGATACTATTTCTGTGTTTTACAAGTCTATTTATAAGGTTCTAAAGGTGCCTCGAAACCCTAATTTCCAAAATAGGTCTGGAAGAAATCTTTCCAAAATTGGCTCTGCTGCCTCTCTGTGTGTGTGCGCTCTATAGCATGCTTATGCACTTGAGCACATGGGTTCGCTCGAGCCATCTATGTGTGTGCACAATTACTTATGCGCTCGATCGTAGCCATGTTGTGCTCGATCACACTAACTCTTTCCAGATCTTCAGTTTTCTTCCTTTAAAGCTTCAAAATGCTTTCTTTTCTTCACAAGCCTATAAAAAACACAGAAAACACAAAAGGGAAGTAAAATAGAATAAAATACGTAAACAAAAGGCTTAACAAATGTAAATTAAGGGGCTTAAATATGGATATTTAAGCTCCTATTATGTTCCCAATGATATAGAGAAGAGAAAGGAGATGCTAAGGGAGGCTTATGATTCTGTATATTCCATGCATCCAGGAAATAATAAGATGTAAGGGGATTGAGACAAAATTATTGGTGGTCAAGGATAAAGAAGGATGCAGCGGAACATATTTCTGGATATCTGACTTGTCAACACGTGAAGTCTAAGAATAGACATCCAGCAGGTTTATTACAACCTCTTCCAGTACCTAAGTGGCCATAGGAAAATGTGAGTATGGATTTTGTCTTTGGTTTTCCCCGTACCCAGAGGGGTCATGATGCGGTATGGGTTTTAGTAGATACACTTTCTAAGTCTTCACATTTCCCTCCTATAAAAACTACCTAGAATCCTGAAAAGTTGCCTGAATTGTATGTAGCAGAGATTGTAAGATTACATGGAGTACCCTTAAGTATTGTATCAGATAGAGATTCTAGATTTATCTCTAGATTTTGGAGAGATTTTCAAGAAGCTATGGGTATGCAATTACATTTCAGTACTGCTTTTTATCCACAAACTGATGGATAGACGGAGAGAATCATTAGAATACTAAAAGATATGAAGAGGGCAAGTGTATTGAGTTTCTTAGTGAGCTGGGATGCTTATTTGCCTTTGATTGAGTCTGCATATAATAATCAGTATCAAACTAGTATTGGGATGACACCATTTGATGCTTTATATGGTAAGAGGTGTAGAACTCTAGTATGTTGGGAAAAAATTGGAGAGAGAAAGACATTTGGTCCAGAAATGATAGATTTGACTACTGAGAGGATTAAACTAGTTAGAGAGAACCTTATAGTAGCACGGAACAGACCGAAGAGATATGCTGATAATAGAAGATGACCTCTCGAGTTTCAAGTTAGTGATTGGATATTTTTGAAGATATCTACGTGGAAGGGCGTATTGAGGCTTAAAAAGAAGGGAAAGTTGAGCACGAGATTTGTGGGGCCATATGAGGTGATTGAGAGAGTTGGACCAGTATCATATCAATTGGATTTTCCCCCAGAGTTAAAGCAATTACATAATGTGTTTCATGTGTCACTTTTGAGAAAGTGCTTACATGACGAATCCCATGGTATCTCGAATCAGGCGATAGAACTTCAAGAAGATTTGACTTTTATGCAAGTACCGGTCAGAATTCTAGACAGAAAAGATCAAGTCTTGCACAATAAAGTCATTCCTTTGATTTAAATATTATGGCGGAACAAAGATGTCGAAGAAGTCACTTTGGAGCATGAAGCAAGAATGAGGAAAGAATACCCCCTACTCTTTCATGAATTAGGTAAGGAAATTTCGGAGATGAAATTTGTTGGAGTTTTTCTAAGATTTAAACGGAAAAAGGAAGGAAGAAAAATCAGCATGTTCAGTAAAGGGTGCACACCAGTGTGTGCCATGGCCTAGCCTTGTCCAGGCCATGGCACCCAGCAAGGAGGAGTGCTGGAGGAAGGAGTAAGCTACAGCACTGCCTTCCCCAGGCCGTGGCGCCCAGAGGGGCAACAAGTGTGCCCAGCTCCAGGCCGCAGCGCGCCTTGTTCTAGGCCGTGGCGCTAGGCACATTGATGCACACATATTTTAGCCTTTAGTTGAGTTCCTGAGACATGCTCAAAATGTATAGGATCACTAAGGATTGATGGAGGGCCATGGTTAATTGGTCATCAAGATCTAAGGGTGGAGATTAACCCTCAAGATTGAACAAGAAGATGGTGCACTATATAAAGGGTCACCTAGCTTCAATCCCTAACAACTAGAGACACAATTGTGAATACAAGTGATCATCATACAAGAGATTTAAAGTGAAAGTGTGAGAGTGCAAAGACACAAAACACAGAGAGGCACTAGAGTAGATCTCAAAAGAAAGGCTGGTTGTAAAGAGAGAAGTAGTATAGATTGTGGGTAGAGTGCTTTTGTAATAGTTCTATCACTTTCTTTCTTCTCTTCTTGGTTCTTCAAGAACTCGGGTTTCTTGGAGAGGGTTACTATATTTTGTAAAGAACTCCATTGATAAGATAGTGCAGAGTGCTCGAGGGAGCTCATGGGGACGTAGGCACATTGCCGAACCTCGATAACAAATCGCTTGTGCTCTTTTCTTTCTTGCTTTCCTTTGCTGTTTCATTTCATTACAAGTCATTCTAGACTTGGGTGTTTAGGAATCATCATCTGGGCATTCTTGTGAGGTGATTTCCAACAGTGGTATCATAGCTTGCACAGCTGGGTATCGGAGCAAGAATAGAAGGTATCGGAGCAAGACTCCAAGAATTAAAGAACAAACTTCTTGGGTGATTCAAGAACGGAGTAAAGATCAAGATCAGATCGTGTTCTTAAGGTTGATTCAAAAACAGTGTTGAGATCAATCTTCAATCGTGTTCTTGAAGTTTAGAAGAATTTGGAAAACATTTATGGGTGCTGCACATATCTGGGATCATCTTCGCAAGATGGGATCAAATTTCGTTGTTGAGAAGTTTGATGGAAAGGGAGATTTTTCCCTGTGGAAGCGGAAGATCAAGGATGTTCTACTGCAACAGAAGGTGGACTTGGCTATTAGAGAAGATAATGCTTATCCAGCAAGTATCACAGAGGACCAGCGGATCGAGATGAAGAAGATGGCATACAGCACCATCTTCCTACACATGTTAGATAATGTCACAAGGGAGTGCGGAGACTCGGAAGATCCTACTGTCATATGGAAGAAACTAGATGAGTAGTTTCTTACCAAAACTCTCCCTAACAAGATTTATCTTCTTAAAAGAATTGTTGGAAATCACTTTGACAAGATTCCCAGGTGGTGATCTTCCAAACACCTAAGTCTAGAATGACTTATAGAAAGAAATACAGCAATCGAAAGCAAGAAAGAAAAGAAGACAAACGATTTGTTATCGAGGTTCGGCAATAGTTTATGTCCCCATGAGTTCCTCTGCACTAAATCAATAGTTCTTTACAATTATAGTAATCCTCTTCAAGAAGCTCAAGTTCTTGAACCAAGAAGAGAAGAAAGGAAGTAGTCGCCCGGGCAAGCTAGAGAGAGAAGTTCTCAACTGCTATAGTGCTTGTCCATGGTTTCCCGTTCTTCTCTCTTCCCCCTCCCCTATTCTCTATGTCAAAACCATTGCTATCTATAGCATGGGAAAGAAGAAAGCCGATAGAAAGCTTCTCCTTTCAGTCTAAGAGTAAACAGGCCTGGAATTTGTTCAAAATCATTTCAAAAACAAAGCTGCTACAGTAAAGGATTCGCGAGAAGAAGTTCCAGTAGACTCCAACAAGAATGGGGCTAGAGGATCAAGCAAAGAGTCAGAAAGCTCTTCTTGCTCCTTGGGAGAGGAGGATTCCAAGTCTTTGAGGCCTGAGCTGGAAGGCTCTGCCTCGGGCAATGAAGAAAGCTCACACAGAGCTTCAATGGTGAACAGTAACCAAAATCAATATAAGGCAAAGGAGGCAAAGCAGGCAATGCAGGTAGAGTCTCAGGCTTTAGAGGATGAGAACCCAAACTCCTCTGAAGAGAGTGATGATGACTCAGTTTAAGTAGAATCCTATTCTTCTAGTGAAGAAAATGATCCCAGCTGCCAAGCTACTGTTCACGGGGGACTAGTTGCAGCAAGGCAAGGAAAGAAAGAGGCAAGAAATGGGTCCAGGCCTCTCTCTCCCTTAAAGAATGGGGGTCTCCTCACTGGTTCTAGTTCCAATGAGGCACTCCAAAGGCAGGAGACTTCGCCTAGTTCTCAAGAGAAATCAAGGGCCAAAGGTCAAGCTAACAATGGCAGTACTCCTAGGAGGGAGGCAAAAAAGCTCCTTAGGTAAGCTTATTTGCTGACAATAGGAAGCAAAGTAAGGGCTTACAACTCTCCACTATTGAAAGTGGGGGAGATACAGTCTGTGTCACAGAGGAAGACATTGAGGAAGTGTTTGAAGATTATCCATTCTGCTTAGTAGGATACTTTGCAGGGAGATTCCTAGGGAGGGCTGCCCTGAAGATGCTCACTGATTCTTGGAAGGTAAAAGTCTTTACTCAATTCCATGATAGTGGTTAGATTGTTTTCAAATTTGAGAATGTTGAGGCTAGTATGAATGTTTTGTAAAAAGGTCCCTACCAAGTATATGGTAGACCTTTACTCTTGAAATCCATGCCTAAATTTTTCCAATTTGGAAATGAAGAAATAAGTACTATCCCTATATGGATTTAGCTGAAGGGGCTGCCCCTTGAGTTGTGGACTGCAAACTGTCTAAGTAAGATAGGCACCTAACTTGGAAAGCCTCTATATGCTGACCAGCTTACAAATAATAAAGAAAGGATTTCATATGTTAGGCTGCTTATGGAGATTGATGTAGCAAAGAAAATCAAATTCTCAGTGCTTGTTAGCTTCCCTAATGGGAACACATTTGAACAAAGGATATCTTATGAAAACCTCCCTAGATACTGCCCCAAGTGTAAGGTCTTAGGCCATGACCTTCACTCTTGCAGTCTTAATGTAAAGCTAGATAAGGGGAGAAAGCTGAATGGTAAGGGGATAGAAACAGTAAGGCAGGAAGGGTCTAAAGCTCCAATTAATACTGACAAAGGGGGGAACAACCAAGATGCTGATATAGTAAGGGATAGCCCATGCACAGTTCCTCCAGCTAGAGGAATGTGAACCCAAGATCCTAGAGGTGCAGTCCAAGTAGTGAATTTACCAGAAAGAGAGGATCCCAGCTCCATAGTAACAAGGGTGGAGGGAGACCAGGGGCATGCACAAGCCTCAGTCTAGTTGGTAGCTGGACTAAAGTCCATCCATCCCTTTGAACCTCTTGACACTAGTGAGTTGCCTAAGGAGATAGGAGTGTAGGGGAGAAGCCTTCCTACTACAAAGAAGAAAAAAGGAAAATTAGGCCTGAAAGATCCCCATACAGTTGGTAAGGGAGGGAAAACCTCCCAGACCCCTCAATGATTGTAGCCTACTGGAACATCAGGGGTTTTCACAAACCCCTGAAGCACAATGTAGTGTTATACCTTATGAAAAGTAATAGAGTTGATGTGATGGTAATTTTGGAGGCCAAGCTTGATGAAGATAAGCTGCTCAGAATTATGGGCAACAAATTTAGTTTTTGGAGACAGATTAACAACTTTTCAGCTCACCCTGCTGGCAAGATTTTGGTGATGTGGGACCCTTCTAAGGTCAGTATATCTATAATTGAAGCATGTCCCCAAGTTATTCACTGTAATGTTTTTTGTTTAGTTTCCTCTTATAAATTTGTAGTCAGCTTTGTATATGGCTTTAATATTATTGTTGCTAGAAGACCTTTGTGGGATAATATACGTAATTTTAGTTATGAGAACCCAAGCCCTTGGCTTGTTCTGGGGGATTTTAATAATGTTTTTGCTGCTGATAAGAAAGCAAATGGGCTGCCTGTAATAGACTATGAGTTAAGGGACCCCTCTTTTTGTTGTAGAGAAATTGGCCTTACAGATGTTAGTGCTACTGGTTGCCTGTTCACTTGGTCAAATAACAATATCTGGTGTAAACTGGATAGAGTGATGGTGAATAATGCCTGGTACCATAAGGGGCTTAGAGCCCAGGCCACATTTCTTCCTGCTGGTTGCCTCTCTGATCATTCTCCATGCCTTATTAACCTGCTGGATGGAGTTAGGGGGGGCAGAAGATCCTTCAAGTTTTTCAACATGTGGGCTGATCATGATAAGTTTCTTGACATTGTTAAATCTCACTGGGGCAGCACCTTGGGTGGCTCTAAAATGTTCAGACTGTGTATAAACCTGAAAGCTCTTAAAACTCATCTCAAACTGCTCAATGAGAAACACTTCAGCCACATTTCTGAGAGAGCTCTTGAGGCTTCACAAAAGTTTTCCAGCCTCCAAAGGGAGCTTTATGATAATCCTTCTAACTTTGAGCTCAAAATAATGGTGGCTAATCAGAAGCTGAAGGCCTTCAAACTAGCTGAAGCTAAGAGAAGCTTCTTATCCCAGCAGGCCAAATGCAGATACCTTCTGAACGGTGATAGGGGTTCAAAATTTTTCCATGCCTTGGTAAAAAGAAAGACTAGTAAAAACCATATTGCTGCAGTGGTCTCCTCCAATGGGTCTCAGACTACCTTTGAAGCTGAAGTGGTTGAGGAGTTCCTTAAGTTCTACAAGGACGTCTTAGGCTCTTCTTCCAGTTGCAGGCCTCTTGATCTGGAAGTCATTAGAGATGGTCCTACAATCCAAGAGTGCCAAGCTTATCTGTTGATTAAAGAAGTCACAGTGGAAGAGATCAAGGAAGCCCTTTGAAGTATAGGGGAAGACAAGTCCCCTGGTCCTGATGGCTATTCATCCAGATTTTTTTAAGAAAGCATGGGATGTGATAAACCAAGATATCATTGAGGCTGTGCAGGAATTTTTCCAAAATAGGAGACTACTAAAACAGTTAAACCATACCTCCCTAGCTTTGATCCCAAAAGGTAAACAAGCATCTAAAGTTAAGGATTTCAGACCTATAACCTGTTGCAATGTGATTTACAAGATCATCTCTAAGATCCTTGCCTCCAGATTAGCCCCCTGCTTGAGCCTCATTATCAACCCAGCCCAGGTTGCTTTCATCAAATCTATAAGCATGGCTGAAAATATCTACTTGGTCCAGGAACTACTCAGAAAGTATTGTAGGAAAAGAATCTCTCCAAGGGGTATGATCAAGATAGACCTTAGAAAAGCTTATGACACAGTGGAATGGGATTTTCTGAATAGTTTGATAGAGGGCCTTGGGTTTCCTGATAAGTTTAGAAAATGGATCATGGAATGTGTAACTATAACAGCCTTCTCTCTCTCCATTAATGGGAGTTTGCATGGCTTTTTTGTTGGTAAAAGGGGCCTCAGACAAGGAGACCCCCTCTCCCCATACTTGTTTGTCTTGATAGTGGAGTACTTGTCTAGACTTCTTGGGAGATTGAATGAAGATGATGGATTCAGATATCATCCTAAGTGTGATAAACTTAAGATCACCCACTTGGCTTTTGTTGATGACCTCATTCTCTTTGCTATAGGGGATGGTAGATCTGTTGGGCAGCTTATGAAGTGTGTCAACCAATTCAGTGAGTGCTCAGGGCTGCAAGCAAGCCTGGCCAAATCAAACATCTTCCATGCTGGAGCCCAGGCTGCTGAGTTAATGGAAATCAGAAGGATCACAGGAATGGAGAAAGGTAGCCTCCCTTTCCAATATTTGGGGGTTCCTTTGGCTTCAGCAAGATTAAATACTACCCACTACTCCCCCCTTATTGAAAAAATATATGGGTACATAAATGTCTGGGCTGGCTCTTCCCTGTCATATGCTGGCAGAACTGAACTGATCAAATCAGTGCTTCAAGGTGTGGAGTGTTTTTGGCTTGCCATCTTCCCTATCCCTGGCAACATCCTGGAGAAAATAGTTAGGATGTGCAGAACATTTCTTTGGAATGGTAAGAGTAATGGTATGAGGAAGGCTCTTGTAGCCTGGGCAGACTTATGCAAACAAAAAATAGAATGAGATCTAGGCTCGGTTGACTTAAAAGCATGGAACAAGGCTCTCCTTACCAGGGTCCTTTGGAACATCCACATAAAGAAAGATTCTCTATGGATTCAATGGGTTCAGCACTACTATCTGATAAACAAATCAATCTGGGAGATCATGGAAAGAAAGGATGACTCCCCTCTTTGGAAGAGAATCCTAGAAATTAGAGATGATTTAACTAACCAGTCATCTTCCACCTAGCAGGCCAAGGACAAATTAATGGAATGGAGGGTACAGGATGATCTGTGCATAAAGAAGGTCTATAACTCATCCAGACTGAAAGGAAATGTGGTCAGTTAGGCCTCATTGGTATGGAATGGTCACTGCCCCCCCAAGCACTCCTTTATTCTCTGGCTGGCCATTCAGAACATGCTTCTCACTAAGGATAGACTCTAGTTGGAAGGATATGACAAACTCTGCCCCCTATGTAAAGAGCAGTTGGAATCAAGGGAGCACCTCTTCTTCTCATGCAGGATCAGTAAAGAAACCTGAGATGCCATCAAAATTTGGCTGGGCTCCAGAAGGCAGATGAATACAATTGAAAGTGCAATCAAGTGGACCCAAAAAGCAAGAGGATCTGGCCCCCCAGCAATAGCAAAAAGGATTGCCCTAGCATGCAAAGTGTACAACTTATGGATGGCTAGAAATGCTAAATTATTTGAGCATTCCACAGTTCATCCTATCAGCTTTGCCAAGAAGATCCAAATTATAATTTATAGAATTGTGTATGCTTTTTGCCCACAGATTAGGCTTCTCTTGTAAGCTTTTTGTTTAGGCTTCCTTTGTAAGCTTATTTTTGCTTTATGTACTTATTGTATATCTCCTGGGTATGCCCAGTGATTCTTTTGTACATTTTGAATAATACAAGCTTTATTTACTGATATAAAAAAAGAAGATAAAAACTAACAATGCTCTCTATCTAATCTAGACACCTCTCTCTTTACAACCAGCTTCACTACAATGAGTCCCTCTTATGTTTGTATCTTTGCACTCTTACATAATTCTCTCTTATATGTCACTCTTTACAATTGATCTCAAAGTATGTCACAAACTTGTGTTGAGAATGAAGCTAGGTAACCCTTTATATAGTGCACCTACTTTTTGTCTAATCTTGAGAGTCAATCTCCACCCTTAGATCTTGATAACCACTTAACCATGGCCCTCCATCAATCCTAAGTGGTGCTATGCATTTTAACCTTGCATCCACGCACCTAAGAGGAGGTTGAAACAAGCTATCCATGTGTGCATTAGTTTGCTTAGTACCTAGGCGCTGAACAGGGGGCAGTGAAGCGCTAGGCAAAGCTCCTTTGCACCACATTCTGGGCAGTACGGTGCTGGTGGAGGAGTGGTGTGGTGCTGCCCTACTCCAAGCTGCATCTTTGCTGGGCGATGAGGCGCTGGTGAAGGGGCAGTGAGGCACACACTGATGCTGCCCTTCACACAGTAGTGCGCACTACTTTACTTTGTTGTTTAGGGGTGTGCACACACACCCATATGGATGCACACACATGTGTGCACTCCTTTAACATGTTGTATTTTAATCTTCCAACCTTGGTTTAAACTTTAACAATCTTTGAACCATGTTTAGACATGTTTAAATCTTAGACAAATACCAACAATCTCTACCTTTGTCTAAGTGTTTAAACCCGAACCATTATACACAGAGCTTAGGGATCCAAACTCATCTTGAGTCATCAATTAACCAACTCCAATCCTAAGTAGTCCAAGGCAATGATTGAACTTACTTAGAGGTAGAACTTTAGTACCTAAATCTGCAAGATTTTCTTCCGTGGCTACCTTGTCCACATGGATGAATCCTTTCGTAACATTTTCCCGAATGAAATGATACTGAACATCCATGTGCTTTGTCCTCTCATGGAACGCTGGATTCTTACACAAGTGCAATGCACTTTGAGTATCCGAAAACACCACAACCTTCTCCTCCAGTTCCTTCAACTCTTCCAGCAACCCTTTGCACCATATAGCTTCCTTAATGGCCTCCGTAGCTGCTATGTACTTAGCCTCGCAACTAAGCCTTCCAACTTATACAACATCTGTTTAAGTTGAAGAAGTAGGAGGTAATCGATCTCCTTTTATCCCGATCTGCTCCATAGTCCGAATCCGTAAAACCCTCAAGGCAGATGGACTTACCACTCTTCTCATAAACCAGCCCGACTTCTGGGCTTCCCTTCAAGTACCTCAGCAACCACTTCATCCCAAGCTAATGCTCCTTTCCAAGATTACTCATAAACCTACTGATAACACTTATTGCATAAGCAATATCAGGTCTAGTGCTTACCATGGTGAACATAACAGAACCAATAGTACTAGAATAAGGGACTTTTTCCATTTCTTTCTTCTCCACTTCCGATCTCAGACATTGATCGTTGGAGAACTTGAAATGACCAGCAAGGGGAACCTTCACTAGTTTGCTATCTTCCATAGAGAATTTAGATATCATCTTCTCTATGTAGGAAGTTTGAGAGATCTTTAATCTGTTTCTCTCCCTTTCCCGGATGATACACATCCCAAGGATCTTTTGTGCATAGCCAAGATCCTTCATCTCAAATTCCTCACTGAGTTGAGCCTTCAATTTCTTTATCATCTCCATGCTGCTCCCAACTAGCAACATGTCATCAACATAGATGAGGATGATCACCACTTCCTTAACCTTCTGCCCCTTATAATACAAGCACGAATCATAGTAACTCCTCATGAAACCCAAGCTGATTACAAAGGAATTAAATCTCTTATTGCTTCAGGCCATAGAGAGATTTCTTCAATTTGCACACCAACTCTCCCTGCCTTCCTTCCTCATAGCCTTCGGGTTGCCTCATGAAAATGGTCTCATCGAGCTCTCCATGTAAGAACACTATCTTCACATCCATTTGCTCGATTTCCCAATCAAATTGGACCACCAATGCTAACACTATTTGTATCGTCTTGTACTTCACAACCAGTGAGAAGATTTCGGTGAAATCTATGCCTTCTTTTTGTGTGAACCCCTTCGCCACTAGCCTAGTTTTATACCAGACTTCATACCCTGGAGTATTCCCTTCTTTGATCTTGTAGATCCATCTACAATCCATAACTCTCTATTTTTCAGGTTTGGGCACCAACTCCCAAGAGTTGTTCTTCATCAAAGAGTCCATTTCTTCCTCTATAGCCAGCTGCCACTTTGACGAATCCTTACACTCCATGGCATCCGTGTAAGTTTCTAGTTCAACCTCTCCTTCTATCCAAGGAGCTGCTACATTAGCATCCGCAAACCCATATCTCAAAGGTGGTTTAACCACCCTCCTTTCTCGGTCCCTTGTGAGCTGGTAGTCATTATGACTTGCTGCATCAACCTCTTTTTGTTCAGCCTCTTCTTGAGTTTCTTGAGCTTGGCCTTCATTCAAGGGCCCTACCTGGTCTGAATCCTCTTGCCTTCTTTGCTCTACCTGAACAGAACTCTCCTTGATGCGATGCTCCATAACTTCCGAACTGGTTTGCTCACTAGCCCCTGCAGGGTTAGTTTTCTCCAAGTAGGGAAATAAAAATTCATTAAAAATAACATCCCTACTTATAATGAGTTTCATGCCTTTCTTTTCTAAGGACCACAACCTATATCCCTTAACCTCATCACCATATCCTAGAAATACACATTTTCTAGAACTTGGGCTAAGTTTATCCTTCTTTTGATGTGCATATGCAGCACACCCAAAAGTCCTACGGTTGCTTAATTCAGGGGGTTTCCCACTCCACATCTCCACGGGAGTCTTGATCTCTAAAGCTCTAGAGGGTGATCTATTTACCAAGTATGCAGCAATAGCCACAGCTTCTCCCCAAAAATATTTTGGTAAGCCAGATCCTATTAACATGCACCTAACCTTTTCTACATCCTCTCAGCAACTCCATTTTGCTGAGGTGTTTTTACAACCATTCTATGCCTTAGAATGCCATTTAATTCATGGAATTTATCAAAATCCTTATTGCAAAATTCTAAGCCATTATCGGTTCGTAAAGCCTTAACTACCCTACCCGTTTGCCAGCAACTTCTTCCACACAACAAATTTATCCAAGGCATCTAATTTATTTCTAAGTAAATAAACCCACACTCTTCTTGAATAATCATCAATTAAAGATAGAAAGTAAAAGTTACCTCCCTGTGTTGGTGTTCTTGCTGGTCCCCAAAGGTCCGAATGAATGTAGTCAAGAATCCCCTTAGACTTGTGCACTCTGGTGTTGAAGCTGACTCGGTGTTGCTTCCCGCGAGTGTAACTCTCACAAAAATCTAGTTTCTCTACTTTGTCACCACCAAGTAGACCATCTTTGCTAAGAACTTGCAGGCCCTTTTCGCTCATGTGTCCCAAGCGAGTGTGCCAAAGGGCTACCTTATCCATCTCAACCATCAAGCTTGCTGCTTGATCATTGATTTCTGTCTCTTCGATCATCTCATAGAGTCCATCGTTTCTTGCTTCCTTGATCACTACCAAAGATCCCTTGGCCACCTTGATCTTTCCTCTCTCTACTTTTCATGTATACCCCATGGAATCCAGCTGCCCCAATGAGATCAAATTTCTCTTCAAATCTGGAAGATACCTCACATTTCGTAGCAGCCTTGTGACTCCATCAAACATCCTCAGTTGGATGTCTCCAATCCCCCTCACTTGGAAAGAATTGTCATTCCCCAAGAAGACCCTTCCATCATTGATCTCTTTGAAATTCTTGAACCATTCCTTGTGAGGGCACATGTGATAAGTGCACCCAGAATCTAGAATTCACTTTTTGCTGCTTTGCCTCCTGCTCACATTTGAGCACACAATAAGAACATCATCTTGTTGTTCTCCTTTGGTAACTGAAGCATCTCCATTGTTGGTGTGGCTTCTTCTCTCATTCAACATCTTCTTCTTGCAATCTTTTTTGAAATGGCCCTCCTTGTTGCAGTAGAAGCACCTCTTTCCAAATCTTGATTTGGAATGTGCTCTCCTATGGTTTTGCTCTCTACCTCTTGATTTCTCTCGGTAGTTGCCATGGTTGCTACTGTCATTCCAAGTTGCTGGCCTTCCTCTTACGAACAGCCCATCTCCACTTGATGTCTCCTTCATCTTGGCTTTGAAGTCATGTGCCCTTATGGAATTGATCACAATCTCCTTTGTTAAAGTATCCTTTCCATACTCAATAGCATTAATCAAATTATCAAAGCAATCAAGAAGAAAATTTAACAAGATAACAGCCAATTGTTCATTCGAAAATGTAATGCTACAACTATTCAAATCTTGAACTAGCTTATTAAAGATATCAAGATTATCTGGCAACTCTTTACTAGGATCTACTTTAAATGCAAAGATTCTTTTAAGAAGATAAATTTTGTTAAGGAGAGTTTTGGTAAGAAACAATTCATCTAGTTTCTTTCATATGACAGTCAGATCTTCTGAGTCTCCGCACTCCATTGTGACACTATCCGACATGTGCAAGAAAATGGTGCTGTAAGCCATCTTCTTCATCTCAACCCGCTGGTCCTCTGTGACACTTGCTGGAAAAGCATCATCTTCTCCAATAGCCAAGTCCACTTTCTGTTGCATTAGAACCACCTTGATCTTCCGCTTCCACAGGAAAACTCTCCCTTTCCATCAAATTTCTCAACCACGAAATTTGAAACCATCATTGCGGACAAGATCCCAGATTTATGCAATACCCACAAATGCTTTCTTCAACCTCAAGAACACGATCGAAGATGGATCTTAAAACCATTCTTGAATCACCCTCAAGAACGATCTGATCTTGATCTTTACTCCGTTCTTGAATCACCCAAGAAGTTGATCTTTGATTCTTGGAGTCTTGACTCCATGACCTTCTTGTTCTTGCTCCGATACCCAGCTATGCAAGCTCTGATACCCCTGTTGGAAATCACCTTGACAAGATGCCCAGGTGGTGATCTTCCAAACACCCAAGTCTAGAATGACTTGTAGAAAGAAATACAGCAATCGAAAGCAAGAAAGAAAATAAGACAAGCGATTTGTTATCGAGGTTCGGTAATAGTCTACATCCCCGGAGTTCCTCTGAACTCTCTACACTAAATCAATAGTTCTTTACAATTACAGCAATCCTCTTCCAGAAGCTCAAGTTCTTGAAGAAACCAAGAAGAGAAGAAAGGAAGAAGATAAGAATTAACAATGCTCTCTATCTAATCTAGACTCCTCTCTCTTTACAACTAGCCTCACCACAATGAGTCCCTCTTGTGTTTGTGTCTTTGCACTCTTACACAATTCTTTCTTGTATGTCACTCTTTACAATTGATCTCAAAGTATGTCACAAACTTGTGTTGAGAATGAAGATAGGTAACCCCTTCTATAGTGCACCTACTTCTTGTCAAATCTTGATAGTTAATCTCCACCCTTAGATCTTGATGACCACTTAAACATGGCCCTCCATCAATCCTAAGTGGTTTTGTACATTTTAACCTTGCATCCATGCACCTAAGAGGAGGTTGAAACAAGCTGTCCATGTGTGCATCAGTTTGCCTAGCGCTTAGGCGCTGAACAGGGGGCAGTGAGGCGCTAGGCAAAGCTTCTTTGCACCACATTCTGGGTGGTGCGGTACTGGTGGAGGGGCTGTGTGGCACTGCCCTCCTCCAAGCTGCAACCTTGTTGGGTGGTGAGGCACTGGTGAAGGGGCAGTGAGGCACACACTGATGCTGCCCTTCACACAACAGTGCGCACTACTTTGCTTTGTTGTTTAGGGGTGTGCACACACACCCAAATTGATGCACACACATGTGTGCACTCCTTTAACATGCTGTATTTTAATCTTCCAACCTTGGTTTAGACTTTAACCATCTTTGAACCATGTTTAGACATGTTTAAACCTTAGACAAATACCAACAAGAATCTTTGCTTTTAAAATGGATCCTAATAAAGAGTTGCAAGAAAATCTTGATGTCTTTAATAAACTAGTTCAAGATTTGGCTAGTTATAGTATTAATTTCCCAGATGAACAATTGGCTATTATGTTATTAAATTCTATTCCTAATTATTTTGATAGTTTAATTAATGCAATTGAATATGGAAGAGATACACTAACCAAAGAAATTGTGGTCAATGCTATAAAGGCTCATGATTTCAAAGCCAAGAGTAGGGAGACGTAAGTGGAGAAGGGCTGTTCATAAAAGGAAGGCTAGCAACTCGGAATGGTAGTAGCATTCATGGCAACTACTGGGAGAAATCAAGAGGTAGAGGGCAGAGCCATGGGAGAGCACATTCCAAACCAAGATTTGGAGGAAAGAGGTGCTTCTACTGCAACAAGGAGGGTCACTTCAAGAAAGATTGCAAGAAGAGGTTATGAGATGAGAGAGGGAGAAGCCATACCAACAATGGAGAGGCTTTGGTTGCCAAAGGATAACAGCAAGATGATGTTCTTATTGTGTGCTCAAATGTGAGCTGGAGGCAAGGCAGCGAGAAATGGATTCTGGATTCCTGGTGCACTTATCACATGTGCCCTCACAAGGAATGGTTCAAGAATTTCAAGGAGATCATTGATGGAAGGGTCTTCTTGGGGAATGATAATTCTTTCCAAGTGAGAGGGATAGGAGACATCCAGTTGAGGATGTTTGATGGAGTCACAAGGCTGCTGCAAAATGTGAGATATCTTTTGGATTTGAAGAGGAATTTGATCTCATTAAAGCAGCTAGATTCCATGGGCTACACATGCAAAGTAGAGGGAGGAAAGATCAAGGTGGCCAAGAGATCTTTGGTAGTGATCAAAGCAGCAATAAAGGATGGACTCTATGAGATGATCGAAGAGATAGAAATCAATGATCAAGCAGCAAGCTTGATGGCTGAGATGGATAGGGCAGCCTTTTGGCATACTCGCTTGGGATATATGAGCGAAAACAGCCTACAAGTTCTTAGCAAGGATGGCCTACTTGGTGGAGACAAAGTAGAGAAAATTGATTTCTGCGAGTGTTGCGTTCTTAGGAAGCAACACCAGGTCAGCTTCAACACCGGAATGCGCAAGTCTAAGGGGATTCTTGACTACATTCATTCAGACCTTTGGGGACCAGCAAGAACACCAACACAGGGAGGTAACTTTTACTTTCTATCTTTAATTTATGATTATTCAAGAAAGGTTTGGGTTTATTTGCTTAAAAATAAATCATATACTTTAAATAAATTTGTGGTGTGGAAAAAGTTACTAGAGACTCAAACGGGTAGGGTAGTTAAGGCTTTACGAACCGATAATGGCTTAGAATTTTGTAATAAGGATTTTGATAAATTCTATGACTTAAATGGCATTCTAAGGCATAGAACGATTGTAAAAACACCTTAGCAAAATGGAGTTGCTGAGAGGGTGAATAAAACCCTTATGGAAAAGGTTAGATGCATGTTAATTGGGTTCGGTTTACCAAAATATTTTTGGGGAGAAGTTGTGTCTACAGCTGCATACTAGGTTAATAGATCACCCTATAGGGCTTTAGACCTTAAGACTCCCATAGAGATGTGGAGTGGAAAATCCCTTGAGTTGAACAACCTTAGGACTTTTGGATGTGCTGCATATGCACATCAAAAGGATGATAAACTTAACCCAAGGTCTAGAAAATGTGTGTTTCTAGGGTATGGTGATGGGGTTAATGGGTATAGGTTGTGGTCCTTATAACCAAAAAGAATGAAACTCATAATAAGTAGGGATTTTATTTTTAATGAATTGTTATTTTCTTACTTGGAGAAAACTAACCCTGCAGGGGCTACTGAGCAAACCAGTTCGGAATTTGTGGAGCATCGCATCAAGGAGAATTCGGTTCAGGTAGAGCAAGGAAGGCAAGAGGATTCGGACCAGGTAAAGCCCATTGATGAAGGCCAAGCTCAAGAAACTAAAGAGGATGCTAAACTAGAAAAGGTTGATGTAGCAAGTCAAAATGACTATCAGCTCACAAGGGACCGGGAAAGGAGGGTGATCATACCACTTTTGAGATATGGGTTTACGGATGCTAATGTAGCAGCTCCTTGGACAGAAGAAGGGATGGTTGAACTAGAAACTTACATGGATGCCATGGAGTGTAAGGATTTGTCAAAGTGGCAGCTAGCTATGGAAGAAGATATGAATTCTTTGAGGAAGAACAACTCTTGGGTATTGGTGCCCAAACTAGAAAAACAGAGAGTTGTGGATTATATATGGATCTACAAGATCAAATAAGGGAATACTTTAGAAGATTAAGTTTGGTATAAAGCTAGGCTGGTGGCGAAAGAGTTCACATAAAAAGAAGGCATAGATTTCACTGAAATCTTCCCACCAGTTGTGAAGTACAAGATGATACGGATAGTATTGGCAATGGTCGTCCAATTTAATTAGGAAATCGAGCAAATGGATGTGAAGACAGCGTTCTTACATAGAGAGCTTGATAAGACCATTTATATGAGGCAACCCGAAGGCTATAAGGAAGGAAGGCAAGGAGATTTGGTGTGCCAACTGAAGAAATCTCTATATGGCCTGAAGCAATCACCTCGGCAAGGGAATAAGAGGTTTGATTCCTTTGTAACCAGCCTGGGTTTCATGAGGAGCTACTATGATTCGTGCTTGTATTACAAGGGGCATAAGGTAGAGGGAGTGGTGATTATTCTGATCTATGTTGATGACATATTATTGGTTGGGAGTAGCATGGAGAGGATAAGAAAACTGAAGACTCAACTCAGTGAGGAGTTTTAGATAAAGGATCTTGGCTATGCACAGAAGATCCTTGGGATGTGTATCATCTGGGAAAGGGAGAGAAACAGATTGAAGATCTCTCAAACTTCCTATATAGAGAAGATGATATCTAAGTTCTCTATGGAAGATAGCAAACTAGTGAAGGTTCCCCTTGCTAGTCATTTCAAGTTCTCCAACGATCAATGTCCAGGATCGAATGAGGAGAAGAAGGAAATGGAAAAGGTCCTCTACTCTAGTGCGGTTGGTTCTGTAATGTTCACCATGGTAAGCACTAGACCTGACATTGCTAATGTAATGAGTGTTCTTAGTAGGTTTATGAGTAATCCCAGAAAAGAGCATTGGCTTGGGATGAAGTGGTTGCTAAGCTACTTGAAGGGAAGCCTAGAAATGGGGCTGATTTATGAGAAGAGGGGTAAGTCCATCTGTCCTAAGGGTTATGCGGATTCGGGCTATGGAGTAGACTGGGATAAAAAGAGATCGATTACTTCCTAATTCTTCAACTTAAACAGATGTTGTGTAAGTTAGAAGGCTCAGTTGTAGCCTATGGTAGCACTCTTAACAACTGAGGCTGAGTACATAGCGGCTATGGAAGCCATCAAGGAGGCTATGTGGTGCAAAGGGTTGCTGGAAGAGTTGAAGGTACTAGAGGAGTAAGTTGTGGTGTATTCATATAGCCAAAGTGCATTGCATTTGTGCAAGAATCCGGTGTTCCATGAGAGGACAAAGAAAATGGATGTTTGGTACCATTTCATTCGGGAAAATGTTACAAAAGGATGCATCCATGTGGACAAGGTAGCCACGGAAGTAAACCCTGCGAATTTAGGTACTAAAGTTCTACCTTTAAGCAAGTTCAATCATTGCCTTGGACTTCTTAGGATTGGAGTTGGTTGATATGATGACTCAAGATGAGTTTGGATACTGAGTTCTCTGCACAATGGGTTCGGTTTAAATTCTTAGACAAAGGTAGAGATTGTTGGAGTTTGTCTAAGATTTAAACGGAAAAAGAAAGGAAGAAAAATCAGCACGTTCAGCAAGGGGTGCCAACCAGTGTGTACCACGGCCCAGCCTTGTCCAGGCCATAGTGCCCAATAAGGAGGAGTGCTGGAGGAAGGAGCAAGCCATGGCGCCGCCTTCCCCAGGCCGTGGTGCCCAATGGGGCAGCAAGTGTGCCCAGCTCCAGGCCGCAGCGCGCCCTGTTCTAGGCCGCGACGCTAGGCACACTGATGCACACATATTTCAGCCTTTAGTTGAGTTCGTGAGACATGCTCAAAATGCATAGGATCACTAAGGATTGATGGAGGGCCATGGTTAATTGGTCATCAAGATCTAAGTGTGGAGATTAACCCTCAAGATTGAACAAGAAGATGGTGCACTATATAAAGGGTCACCTAGCTTCAATCCCTAACAACTAGAGACACAATTGTGAATACAAGTGATCATCATACAAGAGAGTTAAAGTGCAAGTGTGAGAGTGCAAAGACACAAAACACAGAGAGGCACTAGAGTAGATCTCAAAAGAAAGGCTGGTTGTAAAGAGAGAAGTAGTATAGATTATGGGTAGAGTGCTTTCGTAATAGTTCTATCACTTTCTTTCTTCTCTTCTTGGTTCTTCAAGAACTTGGGTTTCTTGGAGAGGGTTGTTGTATTTTGTAAAGAACTCCATTGATAAGATAGTGCAGAGAGCTCGAAGGAGCTCACGGGGACGTAGGCACATTGCCGAACCTCAATAACAAATCGCTTGTGCTCTTTTCTTTCTTGCTTTCATTTGTTGTTTCATTTCATTACAAGTCATTCTAGACTTTGGTGTTTGGGAATCATCACCTGGGCATTCTTGTGAGGTGATTTCCAACAAAATTTTTGTAAGGTGGGTAGAATTGTAATACTCGTATTCGTAAAGAAAGGGTAAAGAAGTAATTTAATAACTATGACATGGAATTAAAATAATATATATATATATATATATGCGAAAGATTTAATTTTTTAAAAAAATGGATGCATGGTGGTGTAAAGAAAAAGAAAATGAAAATGAAAAAAAAAATTGTCCAGATAAAGGAAAAAGAAAAAGCAAAGAAATTTTTTTTTAAAAAAAAATTGGGACATAGCAACACCTGGCTCCAGGTGTTTCCAAAGAATTTTACAAATTCTTGCATGTTGCACAGAAAGAAAGCAAGAAAGCGGTGACGTTGCCGCATAAAATATTTTATATGTTGAATTGTTTTATTAGTTTTACCAAATCCTATTTGGTTTTCTTCAATCTCAAATCTAAACTATTTTATTTCTTTAAACACTTTTGGACTGAAAGAAAGGCTGAAAGAGTAAAATTTTGAAGGGGTTTACGGGAGAATTTCATAGAGAATTACGGGAAGCTCTAAGTAAAACAGAAGGTAATAACGTGAAGTTTATTTTTGAAATTTAGTATACATGAAATTCCCGGAATTCAAAGTGGGAATTTTCAAAGGGTGTGAATTATGGAAGAATTAAAGAATAAATTAGAATTTAATATGAATATTATGTTAGGTGTTGATGATCAGCAACTGAGAAAAATTACTAAGAGGAGCAAGAAAAGCAAGGAGGTGATCCACAGGTAGCTTTAAGTGCTACATGATGAGTTAGATTTACTTTAAGTAATTAAGGTAAATATGAAATATATAGTGATAATATTTGAATAACTTATCAACCTATGATTTGACAATAAATGAAAATTGTTTGATGGGTATGATAGGTATAATTGATTTGTGGAAAGTTATTATGTGAGAAGTAATATTTTGAAATAATGAGTCGATTTAATAATGAAATTCTTAACGAGTTATGGTTGATAAATTGATGTGATATATGAGGAGAAGAAATTAGTGAAATTGATCAAATAGTAATTTGAGAAAAGGCATGACAGCTAAATTAAATGTCTGAATACATGCTTATTTTTATATTATTTTTCATATGCATATGCATGAAATAAAAGAACCGGGAGGAGGTCGGTCTAAATGAAAAACCGTGACAGCCGGTATATGGTGGAAATAAATGAAAATCATGACAGCTGGTATATGCAAGAAATAAATGAAAACCGTGAAAGTCAGTATATGCTTGAAATAAAAGAACCAAGAGGGGGTCGGTCTAAATGAAATAAAAGAACCGGGAAGGCAGCCGGTCTAAACTAAAAACGTGTTGACATGTGGGAAAACGTTCCCTAATAATAATTCATGCATTGCATCTGTTTTAAATATTGATTTTATTACTGAAATGCTGAAGTGTTGTTTTGTTATTGTAAATTTATTTATAGATGAATGAGTCTCACAGAGAGACAGTTATGGCGAGAAAGAAACATGGAAGTATGATATGATAATAACTATCTAAATGGTAGACTATATGTTGTGAACCTTATAACAAGGTAATTATGAGATAATTGATGGTCTTAAGGTGAGCAAATATATAAGAACAAAAGATTGATAGAAAATGAGACTTATGATATGTGTAGTGATAGTAGAATGCTATTATCAAGATATATAAGATATAAATGATTAAATATTAAAAGACTTGATTATGCCCAAAGTATAACACGGTTGTTGTAGTACAACTTTGGGGTGTTGATTCCACAGGGAAACAAGTTAATTACAAAAGAAGGTGTGAATTTTAACACAGACAATAAAAGATTGATTGAAAGAATTTGAATTATGTGACAATAGTGTGAAGAAAATTGTGTAAATAGATTTAATAAGAAATAACAAGGTTCTGGAAATCCTCCCTAGGTTCGTTGCCCTAATCCTAACTTGATTCAGTCGTTTTTATCTTGATTATAAGTTTCACATCCCAAACAGGCAATCGGCAAATGTTCAATTAAAGTGCATGTATAAACCCTAATGTAATTGATATGAATTATTCTTTACTTTCAAGCACACATGACCTAACTTATAAATTATCAAAAGACGACGGTATATCTAAACGACAATACCGCAGCAATGGACAAATCTATAAAAGAGATCTACCGAACTCAATCACACCCAAACAGATACACATAAGAAAAGCATGACTAGACTTATATGGAAAAGAAGCATGCAATCACCGGACTAATAAAAATATATACTAACTAAATTAAAGAATAAAACATAAAAATGTTTAATGAAAATAATATCCAACTACAACTGAATCAAATAAAGGAGAAATAGGAACAACTACGCCTAGGGATTCATCCCTTCGCCTTGCTTGGAGATTAGCTGGCCATTGAGCTCATGCCTCCTTGAGTTGTCTCCGGCCTCTCAACGATCATCACCTCCTTGGTAGCGAAAGCTTCGGCGATTCCTCAGCTTGCCCTCCAAAAGTATACTTCGGACTCCTAAAAGCCATCTGGATTGCTCCTAAAGGCCCTCTGGATTTACTCTCTGATGATTTCAGATGAGCTCTGATTGATCCTAAAGCTAAAGTGGAGTGGGTCTTATATAGGCAAGCTCCCGGAATGCTAAGTGTTTTCTAACCGATGTGGGATATGCACTCGATTGCACTGCTTGTGCGCTCGATTGCAGTTGCGCTGTAGAGTACTTCTTGGTCGATGTGGGATGTGCGCTCGATTGCACTGCTTGTGCGCTCGATCGCAGTACAGGCAACACTCCATCTTGTGCTTCCAGAAGCATGGGATTTTAGCCTTTTAAGCAACGATCGCTTCTTTTTCTCTTTTAAACTCAAAGTACCTGAAAATTGCACTGAAATAAATCAGTGGTCCAATAATATCACTTTAGAGTTATTAACACATAAAAGCGCAATAAAGACCGAGATCAATCCTAAAATGTTAACAATTAACCACTGTTGAGAAGCATTTTGTGACTCTCATCACAACCCCCAACTAGCTTATTGCTATTCCCTAGCAATTCAAGCGAAAACAAAGGATGAATTCTACGGTGGGAATCAAAGTAAATGAAAAAAAATATTAGTGGTAACCAAGAGTAATTCACATTTTGTCTCAAAAATTGCACAAAACACACAGCACAAAGAATCATTAAATTTCACCCAAATCCAAAAGTAATCCAAACATCAATCTTAAAATCGTTATTGACTCTTACCATCCATCTTACCACAATCCATTAATCCAAACACCTGGATGATTTTATGCATAACATTCATGAATACAAATCTTGGCCTCTAAAAATATAATAAATTGTGTGACATCAATCACAAAAACAAGCTCCATATGTTTACATTTCAAACCACTCTCCACTATTGTAGAAAAATCACACTACATTGGATCAAAAGGTCTTTAATAAGCTTGTAACGTTAGGCTAAGGTAAAGGCTAAGGAAGAATGAGAAGGATTCATAAGTAAAAGAACTCAGTCTCTTAGCTTTAAACACAATCACTTTAAGCACTTGATAACCTTTACTTCAACACCCAACTCTTTCAACCATTTTTCGAGCATTTCTTTCAACAAATCACCATTTTTTTTCTTTTCCTTTTCTTTCTTTCTTCTTTCTTTGCCATAATTCATTTTTTTTGGCACATAACCATTCACCTCCTTTTTTCATTTTTTTTCTTTTCTTTTCCACAACCCCCAACTTATCTTCTTTAATGTACCTGGGTTATGGTAGTAATATATATATATATATATATATATATATATATATATATATATATATATATATATATATTATCATATTTCCACCCTTACTCCTTTTAAGTGCTTCTCACAACATGTATATAACTAAGTTCTTTAAAAAGAAAGGTAAGGATAAAATATTTTTTTAGGCTCATAAAGGTGAGTAAATGGTTTATTGAAAGAAACAAGGCTCAATTTTTCTTTTCAAGAAAAAGGCTCAAATAGGTGACTAGTGATAAATATAGCAATGGTAGGTTTGAAAGGCTCAAACGGTCCAAAAATGGCCTATATCATATCCTAAGTAGTGTGAATTCTAGGAATTCGCCTCAAGTGGTTATCAAGTAAGTTCTAGAGCTTGTCGAGACCGCAAAAATATTCACAAAATAATCACACATAAAACTTTTCTAAATGTTTAAGACTAATCATGCTATCTTACCACAAACTAGAGTCTCAAACCAAATGAAGATTGATACTTAAATTATTTTCAAACTGAAGCAACATTTAACTTCTTCTAAATGCTATATGCTATCTCAATTAAGTTTATATCATTGACATGTAAATTGACTCTAAGGCTAACACAAAGCATGCTAATCAAAAACAAAGATGACACCAAGCAGTTCAATGAAAGAAAATATGTTAATATGTTTCCTCCACCCCCAACTGAAAAATTTCATTGTCCTTAATGTTAAAGAAAAGGAAAAAGAAACTCTCTTTGTAAGCAAAAGTGCACGGAAGCTGAAATTTGTGCACCTCCGTATGAACTGCATGCTAAACTTCTTGTTGAAAGTCTGATCTACAATATAGAACAAACAAAAAGAAAGTAACTGTGGTGTACCATTAAGACTCCCACCATGTGTTAGCACACTAAAAATTAAAATTAAAATGCATTCAATAATAATAATAAAAAAAACAAAACAAATAAACAACACAAAAATAAAATAAAAAAATGTACCTCTGTTGTGTGGTCAAGGTAAGTAGACAGGATCCATAAGCGGAATGTCTTCCACTTCTGGATCTTGCCTATCCATTAAGATCTTAAGGCGTTGACCATTGACTTTAAAGACCCGGCCATCTCTAGTATCCTCAATTTCTACCGCCCCATTTTCAAAAACATTTTTCACCACAAAAGGGCTGGTCCAGCTCGACCGAAGTTTTCCAGGATGCTTATGGAGTCTAGAGTCGTATAAGAACACCCGATCATTAGGTTTAAACGTTTTCCTCAAAATATTTTTATCATGGAATACTTTCATCTTAGCCTTATAGATTCTAGAGTTCTCACAAGCATCATTCCTTAACTCCTCTAACTCGGTCAACTGATATTTCTGAAGCTTACCAGCTACTCCTATGTCAAAATTAAAAGATTTGATTACCTAATATGATCGATGCTCGAGCTCTACAGGTAAGTGGCAAAGCTTTCCAAAAACAAGCCGATAAGGTGACATACCTAAGGGAGTTTTAAAAGCTGTACAGTAAGCCCATAGTGCATCAACTAGTCTCAAAGACCAATCTTTGCGATCCGGGTTAATTGTTTTTTCTAAAATTTGTTTAATCTCCCTATTAGCAAGCTCTACTTGCCCACTAGTCTGAGGATGATAGGCAGTAGAAATTTTATGTAACACCTCGTATTTTCGCATCAAAGCTTCAAAAGAACGGTTGCAAAAATGTGTACCTCGATCACTAATTATAGCACGTGGGGTACCAAATCGAGATAACACATTTTCTTTAAGAAATTTGATTACCGTTCTATTATCATTGCTTTGGCAAGCTGCTGCCTCTACCCACTTAGATACATAATCTATTACCATGATAATATATTGGTATCCAAAGGAAGGAGGAAAGGCTCCCATAAAATCAATGCCCCAACAATCAAAGATTTCAATTACCAAAATAGGGTTTAAGGGCATCATATTTCGACGAGACACAGCTCCTAACTTTTGACACCTTTCACATGAGCGACAATAGGTGTTTGCATCTTTGAACAGGGTAGGCCAATAAAATCCATACTACAAAATTTTTGCAGCGGTTTTTTTCATTGAAAAGTGGCCTCCACAAGCTTGGGAATGACAAAATTCTAGGACGCTTGCAATCTCTTCATTAAGGATGCAACGCCTTAGAATTTGGTCCGCGTAGTACTTGAAAAGATAGGGGTCATCTCAATAAAAATTACATACCTCATATAAAAATTTCCTCTTGTCTTGAGCGCTCCAATCCATTGGTATCTCACCTGTAGCCAAATAATTCACGATGTGAGCAAACCATGGTAAGGAAGTAACAGAAAGTAAATGCTGATCGGGAAAGTCATCTTTGATTGGCATGTCATCAGATGTGTCCTCAAATGTGAGCCTTGAAAGATGGTCAATCACTACATTCTCTACTCCTTTCTTGTCTTTGATGGTGATGTCGAATTCTTGTATGAGTAAGATCAATCGTATTAAGCATGCCTTAGCATCCTTCTTTGTAAGAAGGTATTTGAGAGCAGCATGATCTGTAAAAATAAGGATAGGAGAACCAATTAAGTATGCACGAAATTTATCTAAAGCAAATACTATAGCTAGCAATTCTTTTTCAGTTGTGGAGTAATTCATCTAAGTACTATTCAAAGTCTTACTAGCATAGTAAATCACAAAAGGTTTTCCCTATCTTCGCTGTCCAAAAACAGCACCTACAGCGTAGTCACTAGCATCACACATTATTTCAAAGAGTAAATTCCAATCAGGTGACTGCATTATAGGTGTTGAAGTAAGCTTGCCAATCAGTGTTTTAAAGGCCTCTTGACAAGCTTGAGTCCACTCAAATGGGGCATCTTTAATTAAGAGGGCACATAGTGGTCTAGATATGTTTGAAAAATTTTGTATGAACCTCCTATAAAAGCCAGCATGACCAAGGAAAGATCTCACATCCTTTATTGTCTTAGGTGTAGGCAATTTAAAGATTAATTCAATCTTAGATTGATCAACCTCTATTTCTTTAGAAAAGACAATATGCCTTAAGATAATACTGGATGGTACAATGAAATGACATTTTTCTCAATTTAAAACCAATTCTTTTTCCTCACATCGAATTAATACTCTTTCCAAATTCATTAAGCATGTATCAAATGAAGATCCAAAAACAGTTAGGTCATCCATAAAAACGTCCATCAATTTTCAACCATGTCACTAAAAACACTCATCAAGCAACGTTGAAAAGTGGCAGGTGCATTACATAATCCAAATGGAATTCTATGAAAAGCGTAAGTACCAAAGGGACAAGTAAAAGTGGTTTTATCCTGATCTTCTAACGCAATTTCAATTTGATAATAGCCAGAATAACCATCTAAGAAACAGTGAAAAGGATGACCAGCTACACGCTCAAGAATTTGATCAATAAAAGGGAGTGGGAAGTGGTCTTTCTGGGTGGCAGCATTTAATTTTTTGTAATTAATGCATATACGCCACCCGATCACAAGTTTGGTAGGGACTAACTCTCCTAGGTCATTCATTACCATAGTGACTCTAGACTTTTTGGGAATGACTTGTGTAGGACTTACCCATTTACTATCAGCTATAGGATATATAATGCTCGCATCTAACAGTTTCAGCACTTCATTTTTCACTACTTCTTTCATAGTGGGGTTAAGTCTACGTTGAGGGTCTCTACGAGGACTGGTTCCTTCATCCAAATTTATTTTATGAGAGCAGATCAGGGGACTAATTCCCTTCAAATCACCCATGCTCCATCCTAAGGCTGATTTATGTGCAATTAAGGTCTGAATTAATTTCTCACATTGGGTCTCAGATAATTCAGATGAAATAATAACAGGAAAGGTATCACCTGGACCGAGAAAGGCATGCTTTAAACCCTTAGGTAGTGGCTTCAATTCAACTTTAGGTGCTTCCACACTTTAGGGGATTTGTTTTTCGCTTCTGTCAAGCAACTCCTCGAACCTTGGGTGCCATGCCCGAATGTCATAATCCTGAGATTTGTCAAAAACAGCACAAGTATCAATTATATCAGTTTTATCATCAAATAAATCAATCTCAGAATTAACAAGAAAACTCTTTAAAGGATCAAAATCATGAGCTATGGAAACTCCCTCATCTATGAGTGACTCGATCATGTATAGCTGGTGGTTTTCGTCCTCATCTTCGGGCTGTTTTGCAACATTGAAAATGTTCACTTCTAAGGTCATGTTTCCAAAAGACAGCTTCATGAGTCCATTCATGCAATTAATAAGAGCATTTTCGGTAGCAAGGAAAGGTCTACCCAAAATTAAAGGAATTCTAGAGTTAGTGTCAACAGCATAAGTGGTATCAAGGATTAGGAAATCAACAGGATAATAAAATTTATCAATCTGAATCAACACATCCTCTACCACACCCTGGGGTACTTTGACTGAACGGTCAGCCAGTTGTAGCACCACGCCGGTTGGTTTGATTTCCCCTAAACCTAGCTGTAAATAAATGGAAAATGGCATCAGGTTTACACTAGCTCCTAAATCTAGCAAGGCTTGTCCAACCTCATGATTTCCAATGCTACAAGCAATGGTAGGACAGCCTGGATTCTTGTATTTTGGAGGAATTCTTTCCTCAATTAAAGCACTAACTTGCTCAGTTAGAAATGCAGTTTTCTTGACATGGTGTTTCCTTTTAATTGTGCATAAATCTTTGAGAACTTTTGCATAAGTGGGAACTTGTTTAATCACATGCAAAAGAGGAAGATTAAGTTTCACCTTCCTCAAGTTCTCTAGGATTTTATTATTTAAGTCCAGATTTTTCTTCTTTGACTTTAAGGCTTAAGGGAATGGTGCCTTAACAAGACTTTTGGTCACTTCAAGGTCTTTGGATAGCTCGGTATTACTACTAGTTTGACCCTTTTCCACATCCTTGGATTCATTCATTGGTGAGATGTGCAGTGACTTACCACTTCGGGTCATAATGGCATTTACATCCTTCAAATTTCCTTATGCCACATATTGACCGCGAGGTATGAACTAAGCTTGGGAAGGGAACTTACCTCACTCAGTCGCACTTAAGGAGCCCATTAATTTGGACACTTGGCTCCTAATTTCTTTATTCTCTCCAACCACCTGCGTAATTAATGCCTCAACCCTCTGGTTTATCTTACCTTGTGCCTCTATAAAAGCCTGTAAGGTGTCTTCTAAGGAGTTCCTAGAGGATGAGGGTGCATGATAAGGTGCAGGGGATGATCTAGGGGGTTGTGCATGCTGCTGATTTTCATATTTCCAACTGAAGTTGGGGTGATTCCGCCACCCTGGATTATAAGTGTTAGAGAAAGGTGTAAGAGGCTTCTTGTACATGCCTAAGGCATTACATTGTTCCTCATACAGCCCTCTCATATCAACAAATGTGGGGCATTCTTGGGCGAGATGATCTACCCCGCCACACACAAAGCACGGCTCTAAAGATTCGGCATGATTAGCCACATGTGTTTGCTTTGAACCCTTAGTTTTCAATGCCTCTAACTCCCTAGTGAGCAGTTTGACCTTAGCTTTCAGGTTGTCTTCTTCCCTAAGATGGTATATTCCTCCACTATTGGGTTTTCCTATAGGTCGTGACCTATTCATGCTTTCAGTAGCACTAGGTCCAGTCCATGTATGAGCTTTCTCAGCAAGCTCATTGAGGTATTCAATAGCCTCATCGGGGTCTTTTTGCATAAATTCCCCATTTCACATCATCTCTACAAATTGGTGTTCTCTATAGATAAGTCTCTCATAGAAATAGCTCACTAAACGCAAATTTTCATACCCATGGTGTGGACACATACTTAACAACTCTTTAAATTTCTCCCAAGACTGATACAAAGTCTCGTTTTCCTTTTGTGCAAAGGTGGAGATTTGTCTTTTCAACACATTAGTCTTATGTTGAGGGAAGTATTTATTAAAGAAGGCCCGAGTCATCTCAGTCCATGATCCAATAGATCATGGTCTCAGTGAGTATAGCCAACTCTTAGCTCTATCCTTCAAAGCGAAAGGAAAGAACTTAAGTCGCACAATGTCAGCAGTTGCACCTTGACTATGGAAAGTCACAACTGCTTCCTCAAACTCTCTGATGTGCACATATGGGTTCTCATTTTCCATGCCATAAAATATAGGGAGTAACTGTATCATCGCTGTTTTAAGATCTAATTGGGGAATGTTGGCTGGAAACATGATGCAAGATGGTGTGGTTGTGCGTGTAGGGTGGAGGTAATCCTGAAGGGTCCTAGTAGGTTGATCTTCGTGTTCACTCATCTCCTCAGGACTAGATGGATTATCAAATAAAGGGTTTAAAAAGTTTAATCCTGACTCTAGCACAGGCCTACAAGCAAATCTGCCCAAAGTGTCTCTATATCTGGGCATGCAAGATCACACAATAGAAAGTACTATAAAACAAAAAGAATAAAAATAAATAATAAAAATAAAAATAAAAATTTAATGCAGCAAGCAAAAAGAAGGAACGAAGTTACTGCCTTTATAGCTGCTGAAAAGAAAAACTATTTACAACTCTTCTACCGTCATGTCAAAAGTTGACAATCTTCTTTGTATTTAAGCGCGTCTCCCCGGCAACGGCGCCAAAATTTGATTACGCCCAAAGTATAACCCGGTTATTGTAGTACAGCTTTGGGGTGTTGGTTCCACAGGGAAACAAGTTAATTACAAAAGAAGGTGTGACTTTTAACATAGACGATAAAAGATTGATTGAAAGAATTTGAATTATGTGAAAATAGTGTGAAGGAAATTGTGTAAATAGATTTAATAAGAAATAACAAGGTTCCGGAAATCCTCCCTAGGTTCGTTTCCCTAATCCTAACTTGATTTAGACGTTTTTATCTCGATTGCAAGTTTCACATCCCAAACAGGCAATCGACAAATGTTCAATTAAAGCACATGTATAAACCCTAATGCAATTGATATGAATTATTCTTTACTTTCAAGCACACATGACCTAACTTATAAATTATCAAAGATGACGGTATATCTAAACGACAATACCGCAGCAATGGACAAATCTATAAAAGAGATATACCGGACTCAATCACACCCAAACAGATACATATAAGAAAAGCATGACTAGACTTATATGGAAAAGAAGCATGTAATCATCGAACTAATAAAAAATCTACTAATTAAATTAAAGAATAAAACATAACAATGTTTAGTGAAAATAATATCCAACTACAACTGAATCAAATAAAGGAAAAATAGGAACAACTACCCCTAGGGATTCATCCCTTCGCCTTGCTTGGAGATTAGCTGGCCATTAAGTTCATGCCTCCTTGAGTTGCCTCCGGCCTCTCAACGATCATCACCTCCTTAGTAGTGAAAGCTTCGGCGATTCCTCAGCTTGCCCTCCAAAAGTATACTTCAGACTCCTAAAGGCCCTCTGGATTGCTCCTAAAGGCCCTCTGGATTTACTCTTTGATGATTTCAGATGAGCTCTGATTGATCCTAAAGCTGAAGTGGAGTGGGTCTTATATAGGCAAGCTCCCATAATGCTATGTGTTTTCTGACCGATGTGAGATATGCACTTGATCGCACTGCTTGTGCGCTCGATGGCAATTACACTGCAGAGTACTTCTTGGTCGATGTGGGATGTGTGCTCGATCGCACTGCTTGTGTGCTCAATCGCAGTACAGGCAGCACTCCATCTTGTCCTTCCAGAAGCATGGGATCTTGGCCTTTTAAGCAAAAATCGCTTCTTTTTCTCTTTTAAACTCAAAGTACCTAAAAATTGCACTGAAATAAATCAGTGGTTCAATAATATCACTTTAGAGTTATTAACACATAAAAGTGTAATAAAGACTGAGATCAATCCTAAAATGTTAACAATTAACCACTGTTGAGAAGCATTTTATGACTCTCATCAAGATTATTTATACAAATTGAATACTTCTAGTAAATTTAATTCACTAAGCTTGTGAAGTTCATCCCTCAATGCTAAATGATTTCAAGTAGTAGGCAGATAATTAGTGGGCTGAGATTCAGACGGATTTATTATCTGTAAGGCACGTGGAGTACATCCTCAGACTAATAAGAAAAAAAATATTTGTAAATATTCATGCATATCATGTTGCAAACAATGTTTAAGTTGGGATTTGAATGATTATATCCCCTTGTTAAGGGTTGAAGATTGATGTAAATACTTGCAGTTGGTACATTTTTATTGTTACATATATGTGTCATGCTGGGATTTTCAAAATGTGATGACACCGTCTTGGGGGTGGCTAACCCGGGATGGGTCATTACAGATACCCACTTTTCAAATCAATTTTTGTGAAAATTCATAACCCATGCAATTCATCCAATATGTCATCTAGCCTAGGAATGGGATGTCTATATTTTACCGTAATGTTGTTGATAGCCCTGCAATCAACACACATTCTCTAAGTAAAATCTTTCTTATGCACAAGTAGCACCGGTACCACACACGGGCTCATGCTCTCTCTCACGTGTCCTTTGGCCATCAACTCCTCAACTTACCTTTGAAGTTCCTTTGTCTCCTCTGGATTACTCCTATAGGCTGGTCGGTTAGGAATTGTCACACCTGGCACAAAATCAATTTGATGCTCTATTCCTATAATAGGTTTCCATCCACTAGGCACATCGTTAGGAAATACATCCTCATATTCTTGCAACAAAGAGACAACAACACTAGGCAAAGATTCGTCAAGTTTGTTAGTATTAAAACATGCCTCTTTAAATAAGAGTACAAATATAGGCTAGTTTGTATAAAAAGCACTCTTGACATCACTCGCCTTAGTATAAAAACTCACTTTTTTTTTTCTCTCATTTTCTTCACTCTCTCTTTTCTTTTCACTCTCTTTTTCATCATCTTTTTTTGAACTCTCGGTTTTACAATTTTTTTCAACTTATTCTCTCTTTTCAATTTCATTTTATCTTCAAACAATTGTCTTGGAGTCAATGGTACAAGAATAATGGTTTTATTGTCTTTTACAAAAGAATGCATATTTTTTAACCCTTCATGAGTGACCTTCCTATCAAATTTCCACGATCTGCCCAGTAATATGTGATCCTCATGCATTGGAACAACATCATAAAGTACTTCATCCTTGTATTTTCCTATTGAAAATGAAATTAGCACTTGCTTATTTACCTTAACGTCGCCATAATCATTCAACCACTGAAACTTATAAGGTCGAGGGTGTTTCAAGGTAGGTAAATTCAATTTTTCAACTAAAGTAGTGCTAGCCACATTAGTACAACTTCCTCCATCAATGATCATACTACATACCTTATTGTTGATGTGGCATCTAGTATGAAAAATGTTCTCCCTTTGTTGTTCTATGTCATCCTCTTTGACTTGGGCACTTAAAGCAAGCCTAACCACAAGTGACTCACCCTCCACCGGATACTCCACATCATCGTCACAAGCGCCCTCAGGTGGTGGCATTTGGTCATCATCACTCTCACTTTCGGTTTCCACCTCTCCATCAACACATGAGATCATGGTCCTCTTATTGGGGCATTGTGAAGCTATGTGACCTACTCCCAAACAACAAAAACACTTAATATCACGATTATAAGTTTGGGATTCGGTTTTACCTTTATTGACACTCGATTCAATTTTACCTTCATTGACACTGGGAACTTCATCTTTTCTTTTTTTGTGGTTTGGTTTCGGACTTTAAAACAACCCCTTCATCTTTCCTCCAATTCTACCTCCATGAAGTAGAGGAGCCCGTATTTTGAAATGATTGAGTTCCTTTCCTTTTAAGCTGTCGTTCCACCTTAATTGCCATGTGCACCATGTCCTCCAACTCCACGTAGTGTTACAACTTCACCACGTTGGAAATGTCTCGGTTCAGCCCATTCATAAACCTCGCTATGGTAGCTTCTCTATCCTCTTCTACATTAACTCGAATCATAGCAATCTTCATCTCCTTGTAGTAGTCATCTATGCTCCTATAGCCTTGAGTAAGACTTTTTAATTTTTGATACAACTCCCTGTAGTAGTGACTAGGGAAAAACTGCCTCTTTATGATGGCCTTCATTTCTTGCCATGTCTTAATAAGGCTCTCATGGTTTCTCCTCTTATTCATTACAATTTGATCCCACCATATAATAGCATAGTCAGTAAACTCAATGACAGCGAGTTTTACCTTTTTCTCCTCAGAGTAGTTGTGGCACTCAAAAATCAACTCCACCTTCTTCTCCCATTCCAAGTACGCTTTAGGATTGTTTTTCTCTTGGAATGACAGTATCTTCATTTTGATGTTTCCTAAGTTTCTGTCAGTCCCATCTTAACATCTCGGATCTCTTCGGAAACCTCGACAACACCTTTCTCCCCTTGGCACGAACCTACCCTCACCATTCAATGAAGCTTGATCCTCTTCATCTTCGAACTCATCCTCGTAGTCGTCATCAGAATAATCCATGGGTACATGCCTTTCTTGCCTTCTAGCATTAGGGACTCTTTGGGGATGCCTCTCACGCCAAGTAGCAATAACAACATCTTGCCTATCCATCCGATCTTGAATCTCATTAAACACCACGTTCATACATTCAAATTATTGTTGCATAACCTGCAACACAAAGGACAACTCCTCCATTCCTTCTTTGTTTGATGTGTCACCCCTGGGTGACATACTTTTTTGAAACTATAGAGAAATGTTAGAAATAATTCCTCACCACACTCTCTCACGTGTTTGCACTCAAATTATGTCACTCACACTTGTGTTTCACTCTTAAATTGGCTTTTTCCCGATATTATTCTCACACTCTCTTGCCTTTTTCCACTCATAGCTTCCCATTTTCAGTTCTTCATTAAACTAATAAACTTGATCAAGAAATTCAACTTTTAGTATTTAAACCAATATCGATGGCAAGAAAATATTATAGAAACAACAAATCAAAGGAAGATAACAATAATTTTTTTTTTTGAAAGAACTGAAACTACAAAAGTCACGATTCAAGAAAAAAATTAACTTTGATAAGTACGATGAATGATAGTATCTATTGCTTTAGTATCACCCTTGTTTCACGTTTTTTTTTTAACTTAGTGCTTAATAAAAAACAAGAACAAAGAATAATGAACACAAACATAACAAGATAGGATGATAACAAGAAACGAAAGATAAAAGGATAGTAAACTTGATTTTTAGAATCTGAAGCTCTAATACCAAATGATGTGAACCTCAACCGACACGCTTTAAGACCCAACAAATAATATTGGAATACTTGCCCAAGAAAGCAAAAATTCATATTTTTGATAGAAAACCTCGACCTAACGTTTATAATGAAACGCGAACCGAATGTACAAAGTAATAAACCTCGACCCAATGATTACAACTGAATCACGAACCGAAGGTATAAAATTTGAATGTCACAAGGAAGAATCCTTGATAAGTTCACAAGTTCTCTGAAAAACCAATAGAAGAAACAAACATCATGTTTTTTTTTTCTGATTTCTATTCAATTATTCTTCATTACAATGAGTGCATGCTATTTATAAATTTTCCAGCCCTACACCCCACTATAAGGAAAAAGAAACTAACTTGGTTCCATAATAAGAAAGTATATAAAGAAAGGACTAAAAAAATACGCCTAAGAAAGTTCTGAAATAGGCAAGCCAATTAGCCAATTAATTGGTATGGAATTGGAAAGTCAATCAACTAATTAATTGGTCTAAAATAATCAGCTACTTTCTCCTTCTAATCCATGCCCACTCAAGCTATAATCAGCCATTAATCCATGTCATTGCTAAGAAAATTATGCCCAATTAAGTAAGATTAGCCGCATCAATAGCTTGGATTAAATTTATTATGCCTTTATCTTTCTTTGGGCCAAACTTGGAGTGCCGCGTTTTAAAATCAGCCCAAATCTCTTAAATCAGCCCATTAAGTGCTTCTTTGATCTTCTTGGATCTTACTATAGTAATAGGCCCAACTGGAATATGCAATTGATCATTTAATGGTGCTTAATGGTTTATAGGAATCAATGAAAAATTTTATAGGAATATATGAAAATTTAAATTTTCATTACATTTTCTACATTGATTACATTCACACATGTCAACTTGACGTGAAAACATAGTTGAGGAAATCCCTCACTCCATAATGGGTGTGAAGTAAATTCGATGACACATACCGAGGGTCTGTCAAAATCGTTTGACGGAGGCTAGAAATATTACCGCCTTGGAAGATATATCAAGTACCCTATGTCATGGTAGTACCAACCAAACCGTACTAGTGTCTAGATGTTCAAACCTCGAGTCAATAAAGGAGTCCAAAGCCCATAACCTTTCTTACTTACCTTAAATGAGGATCCATGGTAGCATGCATCACTATGATGTTGTTTGATCACCTATTAATTGAATGAATCTAAAGGATTAACCGCCTAAAGCTTAAAATTGAATTTTCTATGAATTTAATGGATCACCTATGAATGTTTGCTTGTGAATTGTCCTTTAGAAAAGTCAAGTGCATAAGTGAGTATGTTTTATGCTTAACTTAAGACGCATGAAGTAAGTGTGCTTGAATTGATAAGATAGGTAAATTTTTTTATGATTGCATGCAAGTAATAAAACTTAATGGAATAATTCACCTCTTTCCATTCATTTTACAATAAGACTAAAACCTCTTGTCACCTTCTCTAAGTAAATCATTATCTCATGCACAAGTAAAAGTCTTATTGGAATTAAAGACAAACATTAACAAGGTTAAATACATAAATCACCATAGAAAATTTTCACCTTTTGTTTTAATGCATGTTTTACCCGTGTGCTCAATGAGAATGCTTGAACTTAATGAATGCATGCTTTTGTCTCAATAAGAATTAATCATGGAAGCATGTGATTAAATAAGATAATAGCAGTGCATGAATGCATATTTGAAGTGTGGAATTAAATTATTATTTTATTTCTTTACATGATGCATGTTTGAATTCTAGAATTAAATGTGTTATTTATTTCTTTGCATGAACCATAAAAACATGTGCATGAATATGACTTGTAATGAATGACTCGTTGTAGTTAAGTTGGTAGTTGAGTTGTTATGAAATTTGTTGGAAATCACCTCAAGATACCCAGGTGGTGATCTTCCAAACACCCAAGTCTAGAATGACTTGTAATGAACAGAAACAAACCAATCAAAGAAAGAACACAGCAATTGTTATCGAGGTTCGATAATGTGCCTACGTCCCCGTGAGTTACTCCTAGCTCTCTGCACTAAATCAATGAGTTCTTACAAGTTACAGCAACACCTCTTCAAGAATCCTCTAGTTCTTGAAGAATGAAAGAAGAGAAAAAGAAAGTCATAAGGACTAGGGTTTCCCTGGAATTTTCCCCAATAAAATTCCACTTACAAGCCCTTGAATCCCCAATCTATACTACTCTCTCTCTAAACAACCAACCTTTCTTGAATGAGATCTATTCTAGGGCCTCTCTTATGTTTTGTGTCTTTTCACTCTCACTTGCACTTGAATTCTCTTGTATGATGATCTTGTATTTTGTATATATTTTGATTGAAGCTAGGTGACCCTTTATATAGTGCACCAACTTCTTCATCCAATCTTTGAGATCAATCTCAACCCTTAGATCTCAAGAACCAAAGACTCATGGCTCTCAAGAATCTAAGTAAACCTGTGCATTTTAACTAAGTCCCATGCATCATCAAAAGAGGCTGAAAAACCATGCTCCAAGTGTGCCTAGCACCGCGGCCTAGAACAGGGCTGGCCACGGCGCACACAGGGCTGAAACCTCACCATCTCTTCACTTTGCTGGGCACCTCAGCTTGGGGAGGCTGTGCCATGGCACGGCATTGAGTAGAGGACTTTTGGAGTTTCTACAGGCCGTGGCGCACAAGGCTGGGCTATGCCACCTTATCCACATGAATGCATCCTTTCGTAACATTTTCCCCAATGAAATGGTAACGAACATCCATATGCTTTGTCCTCTCATGGAACACTAGATTCTTGCACAAATTCAACGCACTTTGGCTATCCGAATACACCACCACCTCCTCTTTTAGTACCTTCAACTCTTTCAACAGCCCTTTGCACCATATAGCCTCCTTAATGGCTTCCGTTGTCGCTATGTACTCAACCTCGGTTATTGAGAGTGCTACCACCGGCTGCAACTGAGCCTTCCAACTTATACAACATCCATTTAAGTTGAAGAAGTAGGAGGTAATTGATCTTTTTTTATTCCGGTCTGCTCCATAGTCCGAATCAGCATGAACCTCAAGAAAGATGGACTTACCCCTCTTCTCATAAACCAGCCCTACATCTGGGTTCCCTTCAAGTACCTTAGCAACCACTCTATCCCAAGCCAATGCTCCTTTCTGGGATTACTCATAAATATGCTGAGGACAGTTATTGCATGAGCAATGTCAGATCTAGTGCTTACCATGGTGAACATTACAGATCCAACCCCACTAGAGTAAGGGACCTTTTTCCATTTCTTTCTTCTCCTCATCTGTTCTCGAACATTGATCGCTAAAGAACTTGAAATGACCAGCAAGAGGAACCTTTACTGATTTACTATCTTCTATAGAAAACTTAGATATCATCTTTTCTATGTAGGAAGTCTGAGAAATCTTTAATCTGTTTCTCTCCCTTTCTCGGATTATACTTATCCCAAGGATCTTCTGTGCATGGCCAAGATCCTTCATCTCAAACTCCGAACCGAGTTGAGACTTCAACTTTTCTATCCTCTCCCTGCAGTTCCCAACCAAGAGCATATCATCGACATAGATGAGGATGATCACCACTTCCTCCACCTTATGCCCCTTGTAGTACAAGCACGAATCATAGTAGCTCCTCATGAAACCTAAACTAGTTACAAAGGAATCGAACCTCTTATTCCATTACCAAGGTGATTGCTTTAAGCCATAGAGAGATTTCTTCAATTGGCACACCAAATCTCCCTACCTTCCTTCCTCATAGCCTTCGGGTTACCTCATATAGATGGTCTCATCAAGCTCTCCATGTAAGAATGCTATCTTCACATCCATTTGCTCGATTTCCAAATTAAATTGGACCACTATTACTAACACTATCTTTATCGTCTTATATTTCACAACTGGTGAGAATATTTCAGTGAAATCTATACCTTCTCTTTGTGTGAATCCCTTCGCCACCAGCCTAGCCTTATACCGGACTTCATCCCCTGGAATGTTCCCTTCTTTGATCTTATAAATCCACTTATAATCCACAACTCTCTATTTTTTTGGTTTGGGCACCAATTCCCAAGAGTTGTTCTTCCTCAAAGAATCCATTTCTTCCTCCATAGCTAGCTGCCACTTTGACAAATCCTTACATTCCATGGCATCCATGTAAGTTTCTGGTTCAACCCCTCCTTCTGAATAAGGAGCTGCTACATTAGCATCCGCAAAACCATGTCTCAAAGGTGGTCTGACCACCCTCTTTTTTCGGCCCCTTGTGAGCTGATAGTTATTCTGACTTGCTGCATCATCCCCTTCTAGTTCAGCCTCCTCATGAGTGTCTTGAGCTTGGCCTTCATTAATGGACTCTACCTGGTCCGAACCCTCTTGCCTTCCTTGCTCTACCTGAACTGAATTTTCCTTGATGCTATACTCCACAAATACTGGGCTGGTTTGCCCACTATCCCATGCAGAGTTAGTTTTCTCCAAATAGGGAAATAACAATTCATTAAAAATTACATCCCTACTTATTATGAGTTTAGTCCCTTTTGGCTCTAAGGACCATAACCTATACCCCTCAACCCCATCACCATACCCTGGAAACACACATTTTCAATTCAGGGGGTATACCACTCCACCTTTCCTCGGGAATCTTAAGGTCTAAAGCCCTAAAGGGTGATCTATTAACCAAATATGCATCAGTAGACACAGCTTCCCCCCAAAAACATTTTGGTAAACTAGACCTAATTAACATGCACCTAATCTTTTCTATAAGGGTCATGTTCATCCTCTCAGCAACTCCATTTTGCTGAGGGGTTTTCACAACTATTCTATGTCTTAGAGTTCCATTTAACTCACAGAATTTATAAAAATCCGTATTAAAAAATTCTAAGCCATTATCAGTTTTTAACACCTTAACTACCGTGCCCATTTGAGTCTCCAACAACATTTTCCACACCACAAATTTATTCAAAGCATCTGATTTATTTTTAAGCAAATAAACCCAAACCTTTCTTGAATAATCATCAATTAAAGACAGAAAGTAACGATTACCTCCCTGTGTTGGTGTTCTTGCTGGTCCCCAAAGATCCGCATGAATATAGTCAAGAATGCCCTTAGACTTGTGCACTCTGGTGTTGAAGCTGACCCGATGTTACTTCCCAAGAACGCAACTCGCACAGAAATCAAGTTTCTCTACCTTATCACCACCAACTAGACCATCCTTGCTGAGAACTTGCAGGCCCTTTTTCGCTCATATGTCCCAAAAGATTGTGCCAAAGAACTGCCTTATCCATCTCATCCATCAAGCTTGCTGCTTGATCCTTGATTTTTGTCTCTCCAATCATCTCATAGAGTCCATCCTTTATTGCTGCTTTGATCACTATCAAAGATCCCTTAGTTACCTTGATCTTTCCTCCCTCTGCTTTGTATGTGTACCCCATGGAATCTAGCTGCCCCAATGAGATCAAATTTCTTCTCAAATTCAGAAGATACCTTACATTCCGTAGCAGCCTTGTGACTCCATCAAACATCCTCAATTGGATGTCTCCTATCCCCCTCACTTGGCAAGAAGTATCATTCCCCAAGAAAACCTTTCCATCATTGGTTTCCTTGAAATTCTTGAACCAATCCCTATGATGGCACATATGATAAGTGCACCCGGAATCCAAGATCTATTTCTCGCTGCCTTGCCCTCTACTCATATTTGAGCACACAACAAGAACATCATTTTGCTATTCTCTCTTGGCAACCGAAGCCTCTCCATTATTGGTATGGCTTATTCCTATCTCATCCCACAAATTCTTCTTACAATCTTTCTTGAAATGATCCTCCTTATTGCAGTAGTAGCATCTCTTTCCTCCAAATCTTGGTTTGGGGTGCGCTCTCCCATAGATCTTCCCTCTACCCTTTGATTTCTCCCGGTAATTGTCATGGATGCTACTGCCATTTCAAGTTACTGGCCTTCCTCTAACGAATAATTTTTCCCCACTTGATGCTTCCCTCATCTTGGTTTTGAAATCTTGAGCCCTTATAGCATTGATCACAATTTCCTTGGTTAGTGTATCTCTTCCATATTCAATAGCATTAATCAAACTTTCAAAATAATTAGGAAGAGAATTCAATAACATAACAGCCAATTGTTCATCCGGGAACGTTATACTACAACTAGCCAAATCTTGAACTAATTTATTAAACACATCAAGATTATCTTGCAACTTTTTATTAGGATCCATTTTAAAACAATGATTCGTTTAAGAAGATAAATCTTATTAGGGAGAGTTTTGGTAAGAAACAACTCATCTAGTTTCTTCCATATGACAACTGGATCTTCCGAGTCTCCACACTCCCTTGTGACACTATCCAACATGTGAAAAAAGATGGTGCTATACGCCATCTTCTTCATCTCATTCCGCTGGACCTCTGTGATACTTACTGGAAAAATGTCAACTTCTTCAATAGCCTAGTCCACCTTTTGTTGCATAAGAACCGCTTTGATTTTTCGCTTTCAAAGGGCAAAGTCTCTCTTTCCATCAAACTTCTCAATAATGAAATTTGAACCCATCTTGCAGTGAAAATCCCAAGATTTATGCAGCACCCACAATTGCTTTCCAACTTCTTGTAAATCTCAAGAACACGATCAAAGATTGATCTCAATATCGTTCTTGAATCACCCTCAAGAACACGATCAGATCTTAATCTCTACTCCATTCTTAAATCACCTTAAGAACACGATCAGATATTGATCTCTACTCCGTTCTTGAATCACCCAAGAAGTTAACCTTTGATTCTTGGAGTCTTACTCCGATAACCCCCTGTTCTTGCTCTGATACCACTATTGGAAATCACCTCAAGATGCCTAGGTGGTGATCTTATGAACACCCAAGTCTAGAATGACTTATAATGAACAGAAACAAACCAATCAAAGAAATAACACAACAATTGTTATCGAGGTTTGGCAATATGCCTACGTCCTCGTGAGCTACTCCAAGCTCTCTTCACTAAATCAATGAGTTCTTACAAGTTACAGCAACACCTCTTCAAGAATCCTCTAGTTTTTGAAGAACAAAAGAAGAGAAAAAGAAAGTGATAAGGACTAATGTTTCCTTGGAATTTTCCCCAAGAAAATTCCACTTACAAGCCCTTGAATCCCCAATCTATATTACTCTCTCTCTAAACAACCAGTCTTTCTTGAATGAGATCTATCTAGTGCCTCTCTTGTGTTTCGTGTCTTTGTACTCTCACACTTGCACTTGAATTCTCTTGTATGATGATCTTGTATTTTGTATATGTTTTGATTGAAGCTAGGTGACCCTTTATATAGTGCACCAACTTCTTCATCCAATCTTTGAGATCAATCTCAACCCTTAGATCTCAAGAACAAAAGACTCATAGCTCTCTAAGAATCTAAATAAACCTGTGCATTTTAACCAAGTCTCATGCACCATCAAAAGAGGCTGAAAAACCATGCTCCAGGTGTGCTTTGTGTCGCGGCCCAGAACAGGGCTGGCCACGACGCACACAAGGCTGAAACCTCACCATCTCTTCACTTTGCTGGGCGCCGTGGCTTAGGGAGGCTGTGCTATGGTGCGGCCTAGAGCGGAGGACTTCTAGAGTTTTTGCAGGTCACGGCGCACAAGGCTGGGCCATGGCGCACACCTCCAAACCTGTTACTGAACATCTCCTATTTAATCCTTGGACAAATCCCAACAAAATTGATGTGATTGGTTGAAGGTAATGTGATTGCATAAATTATTGTGTTATAAATTACACTTTTTTAAATTAATTGAATCATTTCATGATTCGCCCGACGAGGGGGATTGTTGGGTGGGGCCGAGAATGAAAGTGATGTTGATGTTGATGTTGTGGTGATGTGATGTGATTAAAATATATCGATACGTGGGGAGATGTCCTTGTTGTTATGTGATTAGCCCAATGGCGGGGCATTAAGATGAAAATGAATCGAAAATGAGATGAAATGAAATGAATTGACTATTTCATGGCATTGCATTTCACTTTTCATGAATGATTAATGTATGTGATGTTTGGCCTATTAGAGACATAAGTGATGTTTGGCCTATAAGAGGCAAATGTGATGTTTGGCCCATAACATACATATGTGGTGGTTAGCCCATGAAGGGCAAGTGATATGAATTTAATTTATCGAAAGACAAATGAAATATTGGTTGCTTATAAGGAGTTGAAATATTAGATTGAAATCTTATGAATGAATGATTTACACTAGTCATGTATATTTATCGAGGTGATTGTTATACATGATTAATCAAAATTATGAATAATATATTATGATAGTGGTTATCTGATGTGCTAATATTATCAAAAGTACCCAAATGTGTGTCAATATTCTACGATTATAAATTATGATCTAATGAAGGGTGGACTATATGCTAGAAATCTTAAAAGGTACATGTTATATTATATCTGCATCATCTTAATTATATATAAGATCTAAAATCTTAAAAGGGCTTTCCCTCGAAATGATTACTTTTAGTAAGATGTTTATTCACTGAGCTCTTTAGCTTACCGTTTTATTTCACTAACCTTTCAAGGAAGCTTAGGAGCACATGTATTTTGAAGTCGAAGGGAGACCTTAGTAAGGACCTCTTCCACAACATCCTCACTTCTTGAGTCTCTTGGGAGCTTTAAATTTTATGTCTTAGTTTAATAATTGTAAAAGGGTACAATTAGGGGTTTCATAAGGTTTTAAGAATCGACTTGTTGTATCGAAAAGTTTCATGTACTTAAAGATTGATGTTCCTATAAAATTAATTTGATTGCTAAATAATGTAGTTTGATTTGTATACTTGGGTATGATTGCATGCATTTTTTATGATTGAATTAGAATAAGTGCACTCTTGCATTCTAGAAAGGAAGTACATCATCCATCCTTGTCTCATCTTTGCATTAATATGATAGGTCATAGAGAATGTTGTAAAAGGAAAAGTTTGATGAATGAAAACAAAAAAGTGAAAAGAAATGAATGATGAGGTTGAAAAGGAAAAGAAGAAAAGGCGAGGTTGAAGTTGAATAAAAGAGAATAAGAGTTACAAGAAAAGAATGGAAAGTAAGCTTTGACACTAAGAACCCAATGAAAAAATAATTGAGCCTCTAAGTACCATTTGTTTCTTAGCCTTAGAACCCTTAGCCTCATTACAACCTAAAATAAAGTCCTCTTAGATCAATGAACATTGTTTAGTCTTACAAAGCACTTACTTTGGATAACAAAGGGAAAGTAGGAGGTTCCTTAATTTCTTGTCAATACTTGTAAATCAATTGATTGAAGAAAAGAAAAAAAAAGAAATTCTCACTAAGTTGAAAACCCAAAAAGGCGATCTAGGCAAAAGTTAAAGCCAAAGAAAAGAAAAAATTTCAATCAAAGAGTACAAATAGATTTAAAGATTTGTCATGAGAATATGTCGTACATGAGGAAAAATAAAAATAAATTGATTAGGAACCTTGAGGAATGATTTTTAATATGAGACTAATATCATTGGTTTCATAAGAATGGGCCTTGTGTTTCTAAAATTAAATGAAAATTTGAGTGCTATATGCAAAGGGAAATCGATTCATTCCATGTGTTGTTAGTCTTTACTCATATTTTCCTTCGTGCTAGAATATTTCACTTTTGTTGTGTCCTCCTTGAAATCTTATAGTCTTGTAATATAAAGAGTCAAAAATCTAAAGTTGTTTTCTAAGCTAGTTATAAGCAACCCTGAGATTGTGCTTGTTGAAAATTGTTTTCAATAAAAAAATTGTTTTCTTCAAATAAGTGTTGATGACTTTTGAGGCTATAGAACACCAACTTTTGATTAAAACTTCAACTTGGGAACATCATTGAACATGGAATTAATGCATGAACAAATATCTTGAAATGTCATATGACAAGATATCATGTGTGCCTTTCAATTTACATTACATTTGTTGCTAGGGGCATATATATTTTCATTGGTTAAGTACAGGATTGCATTTAGGTATTGGATACAATCATAATTAAGGTCATGCTCATTATTAAATGTTTTTTTAATGATCTATGTTTGCAACTAGGGTCATGATGAGGTGATGTGTTGATTTTTTAGTGTATTAATTGATTGATAAGTTTGAATTCTTAATTAAATGCTTGATGAAATTTTGATAATGATTACTCATAACTTAATTAGATATGAAAACTCAGTCGAATAATAAAAATTATTTTGGAAAAAAATTATTGATTGCTCTTAATGAGCCACACTTATCGGTTGCCCTTTTAAGGCCCTGATTGGTCACTCCTTTGTGAACCATTCTCATTTATCAGCCTTTGGGACCATGATTGATTGCTCTTTCATGAGCCATGCTTACCAATCTCCCTTTAGGGACATGATTGGTCACTCTTCGAATCCACTCTTATTGATCTCCCTTTGGGTCCATAATTGGTCGCTTATTCATAAGCCACACTTATTGATTGCCCTTTGGGGCATGGTTCATCGCACTTTTAAAGCCATGCTTTAAGTTTTCATATTCAACAAAGTTTATCTATTGATTTTAAGAAAGATAATTTGAGTGATTAAGCAATGTTTGGTTTACCAATGGTTCCATGTAGAGTTCCATGAATTGATAGAATTCATAAAATGCTTGTTTGAGAATGGTGAAATCATATTTGCGTTGATTACCTAAAGTCGTTTGCATTCATTGACGTATAATTTTGCATGACCACTCTAGAATCAAAAAATGAGTTTGCATACTTTGAAATGAAATGATAAATTTACAAATTGTTTGCTTAGAAGAGGCGATAAGTCAATTTCTTTATTAGATAGAATGAATGAAATTTTGAAATTGCTTGCTAAATGATTGATGATTGATCACTTAATTGCTAACCATGAATGGCTCGAGTCAAGGATTGAACGAATTTTTGTGAATTATTTGTTTGGTTAATATATGAATTGCTTGACTACACAATTGTTTGAATTGATAAATGCACTAGCTTAATGAATAATTGGTCATGACTAATGATTGTTTAACAATGATCACTTATAGATAAATGATTCCTTACTAATTACTGATGATTGATAATGAATGGCATGTTTAGATTCCTTGTTTTGCCTCAGTGCGAAATCGCTCCTTTCGGAGTCACGATTGATTGCTTGTTTACAATTTTCAAAGATCTTTAAAATAAAAAATATACCAAGATCCAAAAATCGTTAAAATTGAAATGTTATCATAATTAGTTTGATCTACAAAGTCATTGGAACTTGAATTGTCATTGATTGGAAATTGTGCACCTTTGATTGATTTGATTATGGAAAATTTCTTTGAGAAAACATGGAAAAAAGAAAAAAGAAAATTTAAAATTATTTGAATTGGATATGTTTGATGTTTCTTGGAATATTTTATGGATATTTTTGTTACTGCCTTAGATATTATCTTTCAAAATATATTGCTATAGATATTATTTTATCGTTGTCATGAAAAATATTTTGTATTGTTTGTCATGGATGTTGCTTTCTTAATTGTTTTATTATGGGAATTGAAAAATTATTTAGGGAAATTACTTTGCCATGGATATTGTCTTTTTTCATTATTAAATTGGATGTTATTTTGTTATGGAAATTGCCTTGCTATGGAAATTATCTTGCTTAAGAAAATTATTTTGTCTTGGAAAATAATATGGAAAGGAAAATAGTCTTTGAAAATAATATGGAATGGAAAATTATCTTGGAAAAGAATATTGAATGAAAATTGACTTGGAAAATGCATTGAATGGAAATTGGTTTAACAAACCATTATGAACTTGCATATCAAAAAGTATGGTCGGATTATGGACATGAACTCGCACATCGAAATGTATGGTTGGATAATTAGACATGGACTAATGCGTCAAATGAAGCTGTAGTCAAAATGGACTAGCGTATCAAATGAAGGCATAGCTAGAATGGATATGGACTGGTGCGCAAAATGAATATGTTACCAGAATTGGATTACAGATTGAACCAATACTCTATTAACACTTTTCCATTAGCATACTATTAGACAAATTCTTCAGTCAGTTAATCAAGTACTCAAAGTTTTAAATTTGTTAAGTATAAAACAAGATTTCACCTTAATTTGGAAACGACTGTTTACCTCATGTTTGTTGTACTACACTTGGTCTGATCCCCAATAGAGTACGTAGTCAACTCACAATGTTAAGTGTGACTAGTTGTGTATTCATGATTGATTGAATGTTTATCCATTGCATGTTTCCCCAAATTGTTAATTATAATAGATAAAAAAATGAATGTATTTAAAATTTTGAGTAACACATACATAATAATGTATGCATTCTCAAAGAGGGGTAATTGTAGAGACCCAATTTTGCATCCTTTTATAATCAACAATTGATTTCTCCTTGAACCTCAATGAAAAGAATAAAGATGATTGTTCGAGTGTGTGATCTAGGTATGATCTTCATGGAGTTCGATGTTTTCTATGATTAAGAGGTAATTTAAAAGAAAATCAAGAGATGAATTAAAGTTGAGAAAGTTAAAAGGTCAAATCTCCTATTTTTAGTGTTTGTCTTTCAATCAAAATATCTTTTTTTTCTCATAGAACTTGAGACCTTTTCTTATCTTGATCAATAGAGCTTTTAATTATGTTTTCAATAATATATTATGAGCCTCCATACGAGAAGGTTAGAGTGAGAACTTATTTGTTTACCGAAACAACTCTAAAACTAACCACTTTTAGTGCAATGAACCTTATTTAAAATCGGCACTAAATTTTTGCATGAGAACACTCGTTCTTGAAATTAAACTCTATGGGATTTCTAAGAAATACAAGTAGTCCTCCCAACTCATCTGAACGAGGGAGAACTGCCTGTTTGAAATCAAAGTCCATAATTTGGAAGAAAAAAAATTAGTTAAAGCTGGGGGTTCAATTTTGGAAATTGCCTCTTCGGAGGTTCCTTTGCCTCCAAGTAGGCCAGATCTGATTCCTTACCCTAGGTGGACCCTTTTTTACCTTATAAATACATCTTTGTAACACTCTTGAAAAGACTTTTTGGCTGAGGATACTATTAATTTTCGGATTTTGAGAGAATTCGAGAGAAAAGTGCTGAAAACTTGAATTTTAGTGAAAAAAACCCTAAAATCTTGAGATAAACCCTAATACTACTTCTCTAGAGTCCGAATTTCATTGTACAAAGAATAATAACACTAAAAAATAATTAATCTTCGATCATATCAACAAAAAAAGAAGTGGAGGTTCGTTCTTAAGTCACAAAGTGCTTAAGATCAAGTGTCTTCTTGATATGACCAAGAAGACCACCCCATCCCCCTATTTGGATAAGAAGGGGAGTTTCGTTATCATCATTGTCCATGCTAGATTGCTTAGGGAAGACCATTGAAAGTTTCTTTGATCTTCATAAGAGTCCAAGCACGCTTCAAAGGTAGATCAAATCTCTTCTCTTTCAAAATTATTTACTTTTTATTGTTCTTTATGTAGTTTATATTCTTAAATTAATTGCATGTTTGTGCAAGTGTTTTTATATGATTTTATAATTTAAATTTTTAATATTTAACTCTAGAAGTTAATTTACATGTTTATTTGATTTAAAACAAGTTAGTAAATAGGAGAAATCAAAAAATCTAAAACTAGTCGAAATTGGAAAAGTCTCTAACATGAGTGCCACTTTTATGGATATTATATGATGATACGAATAAGTCTAAATTGTTGTATTTTTTTTAAAGATCACTCCATGCTTCAATTTTATGATGATATATGTACTCACATGTCTCTAATTAATGCCTTCCATGATTTATATGTTTAATTATTGAATTATCCATACTTATATGCTTAAATTGACACAAAATAGTTTATGCCCTTTCCATGATGATATAATAAAGTTTTGTTTTGATTGAAAACATGCTATAATTTGCTTAATTTATTGGATGATAATTTCTTAGATAAGATTCCTTGGTTTTTTTGATTATTGCATAGTTGATTTCATTTTCTTGATTGAATTTTTGTGCTTGAATAGATGGATTGGTTGCAATTTCATTTCTTTCGATTATAGATGAATTCAGTTACTTAGTTTTATTATGTCATGGATGAATGGGTTTATTATTTATATTGTCATGGATGAATTAATTTAATTATTTAATTGACATAGATAATTATTTTATGCACCATGGATGATTTATTTATTTATCACTTTATTTAAGTTTTTTTCACAATTTTGGGAATGTAAGCTGTGGTAAGTGTAATACCCGTATTCGTAAAGTAAGGGTAAAGAAGTAATTTAATAAATATGACATGAAAATTAAAATAATATATATACATGAAAGAATTATTATTGAATAAAATAATTCTCTTGGAAAAAACAAATCGGACACGCGGTGGTGTAGTTACAAAGAAAAAAAAACTAGATGTGTTATGTGAATAGGAAGAAAAAAAAGTTTAAAAAAAAGGGGGGACAACATGACAACACTTGGAGTCCAAGTGTTGCCAAATGAAGGAAAAGGGTTGCATGTTGAGCAGCACATCAACATGCTGACGGTGAGTATGTTATATATATATAGTTTTTCCTTTATTTATTCATTACTTAGCAAATCATGTTTAGTTTTCTCCTTTCCTCAATTCAAACTACTTTATTTCTTTAAACACTTAGGGACCGAAAGAAATACTGAAAGAGTAAAATTTTGTAGGGGTTTACAGGAGAATTTTATAGAGAGTCATAGGAAGCTCTAAGAAAAGAAAAGGGTAATAATATGAATTTTATTTTTGAAATTTAACATACATAAAATTTCCCAGAATTCAAAATGTGAATTTCCAAAGGGTGTGAATTATGGAAGAATTGAAGAAAAAATTAGAAATTTTAATATAAATATTATATCAGGTGTTGACGATCAGCAACCGGGGGAAATTACTGAAATGAGCAAGAAAAGCAAAGAGGTGATCCATGGGTGGCTCTAAGTGCTACGTGGTGAGTTAGATTTACTTTAAGTAATCAAGATAAATATGAAATATATAGTGATAATATTAGAATAAATTATTAACTTATGCTTTGGTGGTAGATGAAAGTTGGTTGATAGGTATGATAGGAATAGTTGATGTGTAGAGAATTATTTTATGAGAAATAATATTATTGGAATAATAGGTCGATTTAATAATAAAGGCGATGAGTGAAATTCTTGATGAGCTATGGTTGATGATTTGATATGATTTATGAGGAGAGGAATTTAGTGGATCTTGGCGAGCTATGGTTGATGATTTGATATAATTTATGATGAGAGGAATTTGGTGGAATCTTTCAAATAATAGTTTGAGAATAATCAGGATAGCTAATTTGAATGTTTGAAAACATGCTTGTTTCTATATTATTGTTTATATGCATACTTCATATCATTATTCGTATGCATATGCATGAAATAAAAGAACTAGGAAGGTAGTCGGTCTAAATGAAAATAAAAGAACCGAGAAGGTAACCGGTCTAAATGAAAATAAAAGAACTGGGAGGGCAGCCGATCTAAATGAGAATAAAAGAACCAGGAAGGCAGTCAGTCTAAATGAAAATGAAAGAACCGGGAAGGCAGTCGGTCTAAGATAAAAACATGTCGACATGTGGGAAAAGGTTCCCAATAATAATAACATTTAAATTTATGCATTGCATTTGCTTAAATATTGATTGTTATTACTTGAGATGCTAAAGTGCTATTCATGATTGTAAATTTATTGATACATGAATGAGTCACACAGAGAGACAATTATGTTGAGAAGAAATATGGAAATATAAAATTATTAGAATTATCTCGGTGACTGATTATATGTTGTGAACCTCATAATGAGGTAATTATGTGATAGAATTGATAGTCTGAAGATGATGATTATCTATATGAGAAGAAGAGATTTATAAAGGATGGGGATTTGATATGAGTAATGATAATAGAATGTTATTATCAAAATATATGAGATATAGATGAATGAATATTGGAAGACTAATTATACAAATTGAATACTTCTAGTAAGTTTAATTCACTGAGCTTGTGAAGCTCACTCATCATTATACAATGATTTCAGGTAGCAGGCAGGACATATGGTTTGGTGAGCTGAGATATCGACAGAGTCATTATCTGTAAGTCATGTGGTCCACATCCTCAGACTAATGGAAAGAAAAAAAAATATTTGTAAATATTCATGCATATTATGTTGTATAAAATGTTTAAGTCGAGATCTAAATGATTATCTCCCTTGTTGAGGGTTGAGGAATGATGTAAATAATTACAGTTGCTATATTTTTATTGTCGCGTATATGTGTCGTGTTGGGATTTTTCAAATGTGACAACACCATCTCAAGGGTGGTCAACCCGGGATAGATTGTTACAATTTTGGTATCAGAGAATTATTTTTTTTGATTCTATAGACTGTATAAAAAGAAAGAATTAGGAAGATTAAAATAAATTATATCTTAATGAATAGTTTAAGGATGACACGTGGATGTATTAGAGATAGAATTAGAATTTTTGACTTGAGAGGGCGTGGTAAGCCCCAATTTTTAAACGAGCTGAGGTTAAAATGAAAGTTAAGTCTGAGTCTGTGGTTCCTAGAAGGGAATGTGTTGATAGTATAATCGATATTAGTAAGGGTATGAGAGAAACTAGAATTGAAAGAGATGAGCTAAGAGAAGTTCTTGCTCATGCTCTTAAGAAAATGAATGTAACAAATGATAGAATTGATAGTCTATAGTATAGACTTGATGAACAGGCTAAAGCAGTGCTTGAGGTTGTTGTAAATCCAGTAATGGTAGGCGTTCAAAAGGGGAAAGGTGATTTTATCCACGAGATGCAAGGAGATTGTTAGATATATTAAGTTGAATGCGTTGTTGTTTAAAGGATTTATGAATCCTTTTGAGCCTGAGCTATGGGTGAAACATGTAGAGAGATTATTTGGTATTTTACCAGTGACTAACAGGCAGAGGGTCTCCTTTACTACGTTCAAGTTAGAGAGAGAGGCTTTGGAATGGTGGGAGGATATTCTTCCCAGAGTAAGTGCATATGTTGATAGACCATTAACCTAGAATAGGTTTAACGAGGTTTTCCTTGATAATTACTTTCCTTGTACCTTTAGAGCCCAACAAGACAGAGATTTTATTTATTTGAGGCATATATGTTGACTATGACTCAGTATGATATGAGATTTGTGGCTTTGTTGAGGTTTGTACCAAAAATGGTAGACCTGGAGGAGAAGAAGTGTAATAGGTTCATAGATGAACTATGTTTAAAGATTTTATCAAAACAATCCTATATGAGGTATATGAATTATGTCAGGTTGGTGGATATATCATTTCAGATTGGGAAAGATGTGATGGAGTTTAAGGGAAAGAGAAAGAGTGGTTAAAGAGGCTTAGAAATAAAGGTTCCAGAGGTAGTGGTAGTATGAGTGTACAGGGTGAGAGACCACCTGGTAATGCTCAAACTAACATACGATTATTGGGTATAGCTGAGGTGTCGATCCCACTAGGAAAGTAAACTACAAGAGAAAGTGTAAACCTTAACACTAAACGATAAAGTTCAAGTAAGAAAATATGAGTTTTACGAATGAATTATATAAGAGATTGTGAAAATATGATGAAGAATTCAATAAAGAAATAACAAGGTTCCAAGAATCCTTCCTAAGTTTGTTGCCTTATTCCTATCTTGACTCAAATGTTTTATCTCAATTACTAGTTTCACATCCCAAATATTCAATCGGTAAATATTCAATCAAAGCACATAAATACCCTAATGTAATTGCCATAAATTACTCTTTAATTCCAATTCAAACACACAAGATCTATCTTATAAATTATCAAGAAGCGACAATGTATTTCAATAATAATACTGCAGTAATGGACAAACCTATAAGATATCTCTACTGAAATCAGTTGCGTCTAACAACTTTGACATAAGAAAAGCCTTACTAGACTTATATGGAGAAGAAGAATGCAATCATCGGATTAATAAAATCTAAGAGAACAAGAACATAAATTGCAGCTGTCACATGAATTCAAATCCTTCTTAGAGTAAATCATAAACAATGTTTAACAATCAATCCATACAACTGAATCAAATATAGTAATAAGAACAACTACACCTATAAACACATCCTTTCACCGTGCTTGGAGTTTAGTTGAACATGGAGTTCATCCTTGATCACCTTGAGGAAGAAGAAGATGGAAGATCTCCCAATCCAAAAAACTTTTTTCTTCAGCAAACCCTAAGTGTTCTATTAATACTCCAGAAGGTTCAAGAGTATTTTCAGGTAAAAAAAATCATTAAAGTCCTAAAAAGTTTGAGATAAATCCTAAACTAAAAACAGAGAAATCACGTTCGTTCTACGACACAGAAAATGGGCTCCTAGCACGACTGTACGAAACGCTCCCGCACCGCGGCACGGCCACCTGAACATAGATTCTCTATGATGCGGATGGCCACGGCGCAAACAATCTGTGCCACAGCTCAAAACCCTTATCCTTCCGAAACCATTCCTTAACTCCGACATGTATAGAATCTTCATTCTTTAATCGACATTAGCTTTTCCATCTCTTTTAAACCCAAAATACCTGAAAATGTATCGAAATAAATCAATATACCAAGAATGACACTTGATAATTATTAAGGTATAAATGTGTAATCCAACCCTAAATCAACCCTAAATGCTAACCAATAAACACTAGAAATGATGCATTTTCTGACTCTTATCATAACCTCCAACTAGCTTATTGCTAGTCCCTATGAATTCAAGCGAAAGAAAAAAATGAAATGAATTCTATACTAGAAATCAAAACAGAACCTAAAATCCTAAAAACAAAACAAAGCAATGTTAGCATTAATCCAAGAGTATTTCAATTTTTTGTCTCAAAAATTGCACATAACACACAACACATAGAATCATTAAATACCACCAAAGTCCAAAAACAATCCAAACATCAACCTTATATTCGTTCTCGACTCTTAAACATCCATCTTACCACAAACCATTAATCCAAACACCCAGATGATTTTATGCACAACATTCATGAATACAAGTCTTGGCCTCTAAAAACATATTAAATTGTGTGACATCAATCACAAATCAAACTCCATAGGCTTACTTTTAAAATCATTCTCCACTAATGTAGAAAAATCACACTACATCGGATCAATAGGTTTTTAATAGGCATGTAACGTTAGGCTAAGGTAAAGGTCAAGAAAGAACGGGAAGGATTAAACAAGTAAAAGAACTCGGTCTCTTAATTTTAAACACAACATTTTTAAGAACTAAATAACCTTATTTCAACACCCAACTCATTCAACCATTTTTCGAGTATTTCTCTCAATAATTCAACACTTTTTTTTTCTTATTTCTTTGTCATAATTCACTTCTTATATATATATATCACATAATTTCTCTCTCTTTTTTTATTCTTCTTTTCTAGTATATAACCATTCACCTCCGTTTTCATTCTTTACTCTTTTCCACAACCCCTAACATATCTCCTTTAATGTACTTGGTTATGGTAGTAATATTTTTTTTCATATTTCCCCCTTATTCCTCTTAAGTGCTTCTCAACAAATGTGTATAAATTAAATTCTCTTAAAAGAAAGGTAAGGATAAAATATTTTTAGGCCCATAAAGGTAAGTAAATGGGCTATCGAGAGAAATAAGGCTATTTTTTTTTTTAAAGGCTCAAATAGGTAACTAGAGATAAATATAACAAAGGTAAGCTTGAAAGGCTCAAACGGACCAAAGATGGCCTACATCATATCCTAAGTAGTGTGCATTCTAGAATTTCACCTCAAGTGATTATTAAATAAGTTTTAGAGCTTGTCGAGACTTCGAAAGTATTCACCAAACATTTGCACATAAAACTTCTCTAAATGTTTTAGACTAATCATGCAATCATACCACAAACCAGAGTCTCAAACTAAATGAAGATCGACACTTCAAATTATTCTCAAACCAAAGCTAGATTTAACTTCTTCTAAAAGCAATATGCCATCTCAATTATAATCATATCATTGACATGTAAATTAACTCCAAAACTAACACAAAACATGCTAAAACAAACAAAACTAAACCTAATTTTTAAAACGCAAAAGGGAAAGTGACATTAAACAATTCAATGGTATGAAATAGGAAATGTGTTTCCTCCACCCCCAACCTAAGACTTACATTGTCCCCAATGTAAAAGAAAAAAGTCGAAGAAAAAAAAAGAGGTAAAGAAAACTCCCTTATAAACCAATAATGCGAGAAAGCCGAAAATTGTGCAAGACCATTCGAACTCCATATTGTTCCTCTTTTTGAAATTTTGATCTCCTAAAATCAACCTGCCATGTCATCGTCCTCATCCTCCTCCTCCTCGGCTAGAATAGGATCAAAAGATGAACCCAGATAGGGCGGCAAGGTGGGAAAGTGACCCATATTACAACCGGCGGTAGAAGCAAAAGACTGGTACATCTGACCAAAAGAAGAGTAAACCGCTGCATGATAGTCTGCTTGCCTGTCTAAAAACGATCCTGATGATCAAACCTATTCTCTAAGAACTGCTGATGCTCATCAAGTCAAATCTCTAGACACTCAAGCCACTCCACAATGGTCAAAGCCCTAGGAGGTAGAGGTGGGGCAACAGCCATTGCTCCTTCTTTAGGAGCTTGCAACCTTATTGCCTTAATCATACAGAGCATTTTGTCACCGAGCGGCTTCTTAGGGCACTATGCTTCCTCATCATTACTGTACTGGATGGCAGCCTGGATGCATAACTGGGTAATCAAAGAATGGAAGTATAGACCAAGCTTATGTCTCACCGTATAGATGATAGAATCAAACATAACTCGGCCCACATCAATAGTCATACTCGTCAAAATAGCATAAATGAGAACAGCCCTCTCAACAGTAACATCACTATAATGCGTAGTGAGCATCATCTTTTGACAAACAAAGTATTGTCAAGCCTGAGCTTTCACAGTCAAAAAAGTCACTGGTAAGGTCTTAGCCTTACAACCTGACATCTTCCAAGTCGAGCCCAGAATACAAAGTGTATTACAAACCTCATCATAGTTAACTATTGGTGTTTCTCTAAGGTTTAAACAAGGGTTTTAAAGAGGTTCAGCATTAGGTCTTGGCGCTTCGGCTCAAGGTGTGTGCACCTTGGCCTCCAAGAACTCCATAAGATGGGAGAGCAATTATGCACCGCGGCCCAAAGAATGTGCGTCATGGCCTGGCCCTGAGCGCCATGACTCAGCCACCCCAGGCCACAACCTCCAGCATGACAAGCAATTCTCCCCCTCTTCAGGCTGTGGCATGCCCTGTTCTAGGCCGCAGCTTGAAGGCACACTGATGCTGATTTTTCTAGCTTTTTGAAAGGTACGTGGATGCATAATAAAAATGCACAGGATCATTTAAGATTGATAAGGGGATATGATTGATTAATCCTCAAGATCTAAGGGTGGAGATTAACCCTCAAGATAGATTCAAGAAGTGGTGCACTATATAAAGGGTCACCTAGCTTCAATCTCATACAAGTGTGACATAACATGTGATGACATGTGAGTGTGTGAAATAGAACACATCGGTGTGTAAGAGTACAAAGACACTAAACACAGGAGAGATCTCATTGTAGAGAGGCCAAATGTTTAGAGAAAGAAAGTAGTATAGATTGGGGATTCAAAGGACTTGTAAGTGGAATTTTCTTGGGGAAAATTCCAGGGTAACTCAAGACCTTATCACTTTCTTTTACTTCTTCTTCTTTCGTTATTTAAGAACGGTGTTAAGATTAAGATCTGATCGAGTTCTTGAGGGTGATTCAAGAACGGTTAAGATCCATCTCTGATCAAGTTCTTGAAGAGGTGTTGCTATAATTATAAGAACCATTCATTTAGTGCAGAGAGTTCAAAGGAACTCACAGGGACATAGGCACATTGCCGAACCTCGATAACAATTGCTTTTGTTCTTTTCTGCTTCGTTTGCTGTTTCTTTTCTTTACAAGTCATTCTAGACTTGGGTGTTTGAAAGATCACCACCTGGGCATCTTGAGGTGGTTTCTCAATAGTGGTATCAGAGCTGGAGGAGATACCACAACAGTGGTATCAGAGCTGGAGGAGATACCACAACAGTGGTATTAGAGCTAGAAGAGATACCAAAAAGGTGGTATCAGAGCTAGAGGAGATACCACAACATAAAATTTGATTACGCCCAAAGTATAACACGGTAGTTGTAGCACAACTTTGGGGTGTCGATTTCACAGGGAAACAAGTTAATTACAAGAGAAGATGGAATCCTTAACATGAACGATAAAAGTTGAACGAGAGAATTTGAATAATAAAGTAAAGTGATATGAGAATTGTGTAATTGCAATGAAAACTATATTGGAAGCAACAAGGTTTCGGGAGTCCTCCCTAGGTTTGTTGCCTTATTCCAATCTTAATTCAATTGTTTTTATCTCGATTGCAAGTTTCACATCCCAAACAAGCAATCGGCAAATATTCAATCAAAGCACATATATAAACCCTAATGCAATTGTTATGAAATACTTTTTACTTTCATGCACACATGACCTAACTTATAGATCATCAAGAAACAACAATATACCATAATGACAATACTTTAGTAATGGACAAATCTAGAAGAGAAATCTACCAGACTCAATCACACCTCAACAACATCACATAAAAATAGCATGACTAGACTTATATGGGGGAGAAAGATGCAATCACCGGATTAAGGAGAAATCTTCTAATTAGATAAAAAAGTAAATCATAACAATGTTTAATGAAAATAAATCCATACTACAACTGAATTAAGAAAAGAAAATAAGAACAACTACACCTAGGGATTCACCCATTTACCTTGTGTTGGACGATTATTTACTTAAATAAATATGCGAATAACCGTTCTAGTTTTACTTGCAAGTGCACAAGGTATGTGGTAGCATAGTGTGCAAGTGTGAGATCATTTCCACAGGGATTGGTGAATTTCATTTTAGAATTAGTTTCTTTAAGTTAAAAAGAGAAATAGTAATTTGATTGTGAGTAAATAACAATAATGAGATCATAGGGCTACGATACCCACCACTAATTATGTTTTCCCACTAACTAAGGTTTCAGTGCTCTAGTCTTATCATAAATATCTAATGGTTGCCAACCTAAGGACTTGGCCCACACCTTAGACTATTGATCTCCCAATGCAACGAGTTAGGCATGGTGTATACTCTAACTCTTTTCTCTCTTAAGGGATTCAGCATGGATGTATACTAAGTTGTTCCTTAAGAGAGCATGAGAGCTGTGGAGATCGACAACCACATGGGACCTAGGGCTTGGTCCACTCCCGGTTTTCCATGTTGATTAACCCGAGAATCCGATGTGGATATCCCTTATAACTAATGTCGAACCCAGGACTCAGTCATCCAAATTGATTCGACTAACCTATTTATACCACATGCATACGTTGATTAGGCACATACATATGAGGAATGTAAATACAAATAGGTATTAATCAAGTTAAATATTCTTACAAAGCTATAGCAAAGATATCAATGAATGAATATGTGGTAAAGCATAACTAGGGCTTCAATCGAGCCCTATAGGAGTTTAGTTACACATACTAAGTAAAGTAAACATGCTAGACATAATTAAATAAAAACAGAAAACTAAAACCGAAGAAGACTCGGGAGACGTGTCGTCAATTCCTCTCCTAAGCTCTCTACTTTGAATCTAGAACAAAAGGTGTACTAAAAGGAAGATAAGCTCCTCCAAAGGGAGATACTATTTTTTTTGTTTTACAGGGCTATTTATAGGGTTCTAAAGGTGCCTTGAAACCCTAATTTCCAAAATAGGTCTGGAAGAAATCTTTCCAAAACTGGCTCTGCCGCCTCTCTGTGCGTGTGCGCTCGATCACATGCTTCTGCACTTGAGTGCATGGGTGTGCTCGAGCCTTCTATGTGTGCGCGCGATTACTTGTGCACTTGATCACAGCTATGTTGCGCTCAATCGCACTAGCTCTTTCCAGATCTTTAGTTTTCTTCTTTTAAAGCTTCAAAATGCTTTCTTTTCTTCACAAGCTTATAAAAAACACAAAAAAGAAGTCAAATAGAATAAAATACGTAAACAAAGAGCTTAACAAATGTATATTAATGGGCTTAAATATGAATATTTAATCTCCTATCACCTTGCTTAGAGATTAGCTGGCCATGGAGCTCATGCTTCCTTGAGTTGCCTCCGGTCTCTCAATGATCTCCTCCTTGGTAGCAAAGCTTTGGAAATTCCTCAGCTTGCCCTCCAAAAAATCTTTGGATTCCTCTTAAAGACCCTCTGGATCTGATCCCAATTGATTCTCAAAGCTGAAGTGGAGAGGGGCTTTTATAGGGAAACTCCCGGAGTACTATGTGTTTTCTAACCGATGTGGGATTCTACCCAAATATGATCGAGCGCACCAAGCTGCGATTGAGCTCACTCGAATAGAGTCCCACATTGGTTATAAAACACATAGTACTCCGGGAGTTTCCCTATAAAAACCCTTCTCCACTTCAGCTTTGAGAATCAACTGGGATCAGATCCAGAGAGCCTTCAGGAACAATCCAGAGGGCCTTTAGGAGGAATCCGAAGAACTTTTGGAGGGCAAGTTGAGGAATATCTGAAGCTTTGCTACCAAAGGGGAGATCGTTGAGAGGCTGAAGGCAACTCAAGGTAGCATGAGCTCCATGGCCAGCTAATCTCCAAGCAAGGCAAAGGGGTGAATCCCTAGGTGTAGTTGTTCTTATTTTCTTTTCTTGATTCAGTTGTAGTATGGATTTATTTTCATTAAACATTGTTATGATTTACTTTTTTATCTAATTAGAAGATTTCTCCTTAATCCGGTGATTGCATCTTTCTCCCCCATGTTAGTCTAATCATGCTCTTCTTATGTGATGTTGTTGAGGTATGATTGAGTCCGGTAGATTTCTCTTCTAGATTTTTCCATTACTGTAGTATTGTTATTATGGTATATTGTCGTTTCTTGATGATCTATAAGTTAGGTCATGTGTGCTTGAAAGTAAAAAGTATTTCATAACAATTGCATTAGGGTTTATATATGTGCTTTGATTGAATATTTGCCAATTGCTTGTTTGGGATGTGAAACTTGCAATCGAGATAAAAACAACTGAATTGAGATTGGAATAAGGCAACAAACCTAGGGAAGATTCCCGATGCCTTGTTGCTTCCATTATAGTTTTCATTACAATTACACAATTCTCATATCACTTTACTTTATTATTCAAATTCTCTCGTTCAACTTTTATCGTTTGTGTTAAGAATTCCATCTTCTCTTGTAATTAACTTGTTTCCCTGTGGAATCGACACCCCAAAGTTGTACTACAACTACCGCGTTATACTTTGGGCGTAATCAAATTTTGGTGTCGTTACCGGGGAAAACGCACTTAAGTACAAAGAAGATTGTCAACCTTGAGACATGACGGTAGAAGAATTGTAAATAGTTTTTCTTGTCAGCAATTTGTAAAGGCAGTAACTTTGTTCCTTCTTTTAGCTTGCTGCATTATTTAATTTTTTATTTTTTTCTTTCTTTTTTCCTTCTTTCTTTTTATAGTACTTTTATTATTTTGGGATCTTGCATGCCCAGATATAGAGACCCTTTGGGTAGATTTGCTTGTAGGCCTGTGCTAAAGTCAGAGTTAAACTTTTTAAACCCTTTATTTGATAATCCATCTAGTCCTGACGAAATGAGTGAACACGAAGATCAACCTACTAGGACCCTTCAGGACTGCCTCCAACCTACACGCACAGCCACACCATCTTGCATCATGTTTCTTGCTAATATTCCCCAACTAGATCTTAAAACAGGGATGATACAGTTACTCCCTACATTTCATGGCATGGAAAATAAAAACCCTTATGTGCACATTAGGGAGTTTGAGGAAGTCGTTGCGACCTTTCATAGTCAAGGTGCAACTGTTAACATTGTGAGACTTAAGTTCTTTCCTTTCGCTTTGAAGGTTAGAGCTAAGAGTTGGCTATACTCACTGAGACCACAATCTATTGGGTCATGGACTGAGATGACTCGGATCTTCTTTAATAAATATTTTCCCCAACATAAGACCAATGCTTTAAAAAGGCAAATCTCCACCTTTGCACAAAAGGACAATGAGACTTTGTATCAATCTTGGGAGAGGTTTAAGGAGTTGTTGAGTATGTGCCCTCACCATGGGTATGAGAATTGGCGTTTAGTGAGCAATTTTTATTAGGGACTTATATATAGAGAGGGCCAATTTGTAGAGATGATGTGCAATGGTGAATTCTTACAAAAAGATCCTGATGAGGCCTTAGAGTACCTCAATGAGCTTGCTGAAAAAGCTCATACTTGGATTGGACCTAGTGTTACTGAAAGCACAAATAGGTCACAGCCTATAGGAAACCCGAATGGTGGTGGGACATATCATCTTAGAGAAGAAGACAACCTGAAAGCTAAAGTAGAAATGCTCACTAGGGAGTTAGATGCATTAAAGATTAAAGGCTCAAAGCCAACACACGTGGCTAATCAGGCCGAATCTTTATAACTATGTTTTGTGTGTGACAGGGTAGATTGTTGTGAGTTTTAAATTACTCGCAAGCGCACGAGTCGTTTGCAGTATAGCGTTGTGCAAGTGTGAGGTCGAATCCAAAGGGAATTGCGTTGTGAAATTATATTTTAATCTAAACTAACTCTATTTTAACCTAGTTCCGAATTGTGAATGATATTGCAAAACAAATTAAAACTAAGCTAAGTTGATTTAAAAAAACTAATAAAAAAGCACTAAGGTTTCTGAATCCACCCCACCGAAGTTAAGCATACATGTTCTAAAAATATAGTTTATCAAAACATTCAATGAATCCAACTATAAGACAAAAAACAAAGAATATCCCAACTAAACCAAAAGCACCCAATGTATCCGCTTTTAACAAATCACAAAGGGAATCCAATTTAATCGAAAAGCATTCAATGTATCCATCAGATGAAACACAAAGAAAATCCAACAGACAATTTAAACTCAATCAATTATAAGATTAATTCAAATAATTGACAGAACATTTGTACTAAAAATTGTCAGATTTGTACAAGCAATTCTGAACTACTACGCCAAACAACGGCGGGGCTTCATCTTCAACCTTAGCTGAAGAGTCTAGCCACTCATAACAATAAAACTATAATAAAAAGTGCTAAACATTTAAACTAAAACAACTGAATATAAAGAAATAAAAAACTTTACATGGGAGAAATTCCACTCGCTGATGGGCGGCGCTTCCCCTCGTGGTAGCAATGCCTTCGGGATCCACCAGAATGCTAGGGGACGTCCACCGGTAAACACCAAAGTGGCTCAGGAATTGTACATTGAATTATGAAGTCAGGTGGTGTTTATATAGGGGAAGACCCGGACTAATGTGGCTTGCAAAAACGATGTGGGATACTGGCCCGTGTGCGCTCGATCGCAGTATGTTGCGATCGATCGCATGTGCGCTCGATCGCGTGTCTGGTGCGCACAATCTCATGTGCGCTCGATCGCATGTCTGCTGCGATCGATCGCAGATGCACTGAACTTCAAATATTTCGATGTGGGATTGATGACCTTGCGCTCGATCATAGGCAGGTGCGCTCGAGCGCATGTGCGCTCGATCACATATCTCGTGCGATCGATCGCAATGTCTCCAGAAGCTTCAAATCTCCTGAAATGCTTCATTTTCTCCACAAAGCTGTAAAAACACATAAAACACAAGAAAAACGTAAAATGAAGTAAAATACTACTAACTAAGAGCATAAAAAATGTAAGTTAAGGGTCTAAAATATGCAATATTTAAGACTCATCAAATACCCCTAAACTTATATTTTGCTAGTCCCTTAGCAAAACAAAATAAAAGACTCAATGAAAAACAAAGAACATAAAGATAAAGTCATCACTCATGGTATCCAAAAATTTAAGGAGCACACATCACCATGATATTCATTAATAAGCAAGCTTAAAAAGGTAAACCCATTTTCGCAATGAATAGAAATGTTAAAATCTAATTACTTACAAAAGGCAGGATAAGGCATCACAAGCTTGAATCAGTGTAAGGTGAATTAGTACATAAAAATGAAGCTTCCAAGTAACTCTAATGTGTAAGGTCTCCATTTCTCAAGATTCACCGAATTTCCCATCAAAAATGAACGAAAAGGCATAGTTTTTATTTTATTCTCTTTTTTTTTTTAATTATTAAGGCACGACTATGTTTAGTTCCCTTGAGCTTTCTAATTGACCCATGTAGCGAGTGTTAAGTCAATGACTCCCAAACCAGGTGGTTTTAGGGCATTAGGTGTAAAGACACCCCTAAGTACTTACTAACTCGAGTCAAAAAGGCTATGAAATTAAACCGACCTTAATATTACCAAGCAAAATTCCACCTTTTGACGTGAACACTCACTACTTACTAAGGCAAGAGGTCCAGTTACTCAGCGAAAAGTTTATTGATAATTTTTTTTTTTTTTTCTATGCCCAAGAGTTCATCCAACAAGTCATCCAGTTTCAGTTAAGATATGGAAAAATACACATTAAAATCACGTCTTATACCTCACATAATTTGTGCTAATGTGCTCGTGTTAGATTAGATCAAACATGTGAATTCTCAAAATGCCTAAAGTAAGTAACTAAATTTTAAAAATTTATCACCAAATCGTGTGTTCAAAATGTTAAGCTCACCAATGACATCACATCACAGAAAATGTTTAGATCAACCAAAATTTCACGATAACATGAGCATGCATTTATCTCTATGACGAAAAGACAACAAATTAGACAAAGTGTGTGATGTGTCTCCCATACCCCCAAACTTAAATTACACATTGACCCCAATGTGTGACTAATTGACCCCAATGTGTGACTAATATGGAAAGAGCTGACCTGAGATATGGAGAACTATCTGGACTGGTATGGCTCATAGCATACCCCCAAACTTGAACTGAAGTACGCTTTGTCCCTGAAAAATAAAAACTGGAAAACAAAAAATATTGGAAACAAACATTAATCATAAAAATGCAAAATAATAAATAAACAAAAGAAAAGATAAGCTGTGGGGTGCCTCCCATGAGCGCTAAGTTTTACGTCTTCAGCCAGACTCTCCCTAGAATACTACACTCAATCTGAGTAACTAGGATCCTCCAATAGTATCGTCTCAATGTCCGGACTCCTCAACTCTAAGAATGGTTTTAGCCTCTATCCATTTACCTTGAAAGTATTACCATTCTTAGGATCCTCAATCTCGATGGCCCCATGAGGAAAAACCGATCGAATAATGAATGGGCCTGACCATCGGGATTTGAGCTTGCCTGGAAAAAGATGCAGGCGCGAATTATAAAGAAGAACTCTCTGACCCGGCTCAAAAGCTCGTCTCAAAATATTTTGGTCATGAGTCTTCTTCATTTGTGCTTTGTATGATCGGGCACACTCATATGCATCATTCCGCAGCTCCTCCGATTCATTGAGTTGGAGCTTTCGTTGTGAGCCAGCCTTGGAAAGATTAAAATTTAGTTGCTTGACAGCCCAATACGCACGATGCTCTAATTCAACCGAAAGGTGACATGCCTTTCCGTATACAATGCGATAGGGAGACATGCCAATTGGCATCTTGAAGGCTGTCCGATATGCCCACAGTGCATCCGTCAATCGCAGAGACCAATCCTTTCTAGTAGGGTTCACAGTCTTTTCCAAAAAATATTTGATCTCGCGATTTGAAATTTCCACTTGACCACTCGTCTGTGGGTGATATGGGGTGGCAACTTTGTGCGTGATACAATATTTCTTCATCAACTGCTCAAAGATCTTGTTGCAAAAGTGCTTACCTCCATCACTTATGATTGCTCGAGGCGTACCAAAACGAGCAAAAATAGTGTCTTTCAAGAACTGGACCACAACTCTGTGGTCATTGCTCTTGCATGCGACAGCCTCCACCCACTTGGACAGATAGTCCACAGCAACTAGAATGTATAGGTAGCCAAAGGAGTTTGGGAATGGTCCCATGAAATCAATGCCCCACACATCAAAAATCTCAACAATCAGAATAAGGTTGAGGGGCATCATATTTCTCCTAGAAAGACTCCCTAGCTTTTGGCAACGCTCACAAGATATACAGTAGGTGTGAGAGTCCCGGAACAGGGTAGGCCAATAAAATCCACACTGCAAAATCTTTGCAGCGGTCTTTTTAGCACTAAAATGGCCTCCACATGCATGATCATGACAAAAGGCGATGACATTAGATTGGTCATGCTCAAGAATACACCATCTAATGATCTGATCAGGACAATACTTGAACAGGTAAGGATCGTCCCAGAAAAAGTGTTTTACCATGGCCAAAAATTTTGATTTATCTTGCCTCCCCCAATGCAAGGGCATGTGTCCGGTGACAAGATAGTTCACTATGTCAGCAAACCATGGTGCGGGACTGTGAGCAATGTGCATCAATTGCTCATCAGGAAAGGTCTCAGAAATGGGAGTGGCAGCCTCACTGAATTCCACAATCAATCTAGACAAATGGTCCGCCACCACATTTTCCGAACCTTTCTTATCCCGAATCTCAATGTCGAACTCTTGAAGTAGCAAGATCCATCGGATAAGACGAGATTTAGCATCTTTTTTAGAGAAAAGATACTTCAATGCAGCATTGTCCGAGTAGATAATGACTTTAGATCCTAACAAGTAGGATCTGAACTTGTCTAATGCAAAAACGACTGCAAGCAACTCCTTCTCAGTGGTAGAGTAATTGAGTTGTGCGTCGTTTAGAGTTCGACTTGTATAATAGATAGCATGGGGAAGTTTATCAACACACTGCCCCAAAACAACTCCAACAGCATAGTCTGATGCGTCACACATAATCTCAAAAGGCACATTCCAGTTAGGTGGCTGAATAATGGGTGTGGACGTCAGAATTTTCTTCAGATCCCCAAATGTTTTCTTACAATCCTCATCAAATAGAAATGGGGCATCTTTTTGCAACAACTTGCACAAGGGCCTGGTGATCTTGCTGAAATTCTGGATAAATCGCCTATAGAAACTTGCATGGCCCAGAAAAGATCGAACCTCTTTCACCGTACGTGGGGGTGGAAGGCTGGAAATCAAATCCACCTTCGCTTTATCGACCTCAATCCCTCGATGAGATACGATATGCCCCAGTACAATTCCTTGCTTAACCATAAAATGGCACTTCTCCCAATTAAGCACCAGGTTCTTCTCCTTGCACCGTACCAAAACCAAAGAGAGACGGTGCAGGCACTCCTCAAATGTTGAACCGAAGATGGAGAAGTCGTCCATGAAAATCTCCAAGAACCGCTCTACCATGTCAGAGAATATACTGACCATGCACCGCTGAAAAGTGGCGGGTGCATTGCATAACCCAAAGGGCATGCGACGGTAGGCGAAGGTCCCAAAAGGACAGGTAAATGTCGTCTTCTCCTGATCTTCAGGGTCCACGGGGACCTGGTTATATCCAGAATAACCATCCAAAAAGCAATAATACTCGTGCCCAGCCAAACGCTCCACCATCTGATCAATAAATGGAAGTGGAAAGTGATCCTTCCTTGTGGCACTGTTCAGCTTACGGTAGTCTATACACACTCTCCACCCAAACTGCACACGAGTTGGCACCAACTCATCGTCCTTATTCTTTACTACCGTTAACCCAGCTCACTTGGGCATGACATGAATGGGGCTCACCCACTTGCTATCAGAGATGGGATAAATGATCCCTGCATCTAACAGCTTAATAACCTCTGCCCTCACAACCTCTTGCATAGCAGGGTTGAGCCTTCTTTGCGGCTCCCTTGATGGCTTAGTATCTTCCTCCAAATGTATCCTGTGCATCACCACCGAGGGGTTGATTCCCTTAATATCCTCAATGGTCCAGCCGATAGCTTCCTTGTGCTCTTTTAAAATATCTAATAATTTCTCCTCTTAAGCCTCTCCCAAATCTGAAGCTATTATCACAGGCAAACAGTATACTGGACCCAGGAACTTATACTTAAGATTATCCAGTAAAGGCTTAAGTTCCTTCTTTTGAGGTTCTGGTGACACCTTCTCCTTCTCCTCCTTGCTTTCTTGAGGATCAGACTCCAAAATGGCATTTACTTCCTCGAGTAACTTATCCAAACCCAAGTCCTCTCCAAAGTGAGCAAAGCATGCCTCCATGGGATCCTCAATGCTTGATTCATCCACAGTATCCTCAAGAATCTCCTCTATCAAGCACACATCTCTCATTTCATCATATTCCAGTGGTTGCCTAGTGATATCAAAAATGTTCAACTCCACTGTCATATTTCCGAAGGAGATCTTCATCACCCCTGTCCTACAATTGATTAGGGCGTTAGCCGTGGCTAAGAATGGTCGCCCTAGAATCACCGGTATTTGAATCCCTACATTCTGAACCGGCTCTGTGTCAAGCACAATAAAATCCACGGGAAAATAGAACTTATCCATTTTTATCAAAACGTCCTCAACTATCCCCCGTGGTCTTTTCACTGACCTGTCAGCCAATTGAAGCGTCGTGGATGTGGGCTTCAATTCTCCTAACCCCAACTGCACATAGACTGAGTAGGGTAAAAGATTCACACTCGCCCCTAGATCCAAAAGGGCCCTCTCAATGTGGCTGACTCCTATCGTGCAAGAGATGGTAGGACACCCCGGGTCCTTATACTTGATGGGTAGCTTGCACTGAAGGATTGAACTGACCTGCTCGGTCAAAAATGCCTTCTTTGGGACATTCATCCTCCTCTTCATAGTGACCAAGTCCTTTAAAAACTTGGCATATGATGGCACTTGATGGATGGCATCCAAAAATGGGATATTGATTTGGACTTACTTGAATACCTCCAGAATTTCCTTATACTTCCCTCCTTTCTTGGGCGCCTGTAATCTCTCGGGGTAGGGCGCTCTAGGTACAAACGACCTAGGAGGGTCTTTCTCAGTAGGTGTGGCTGTAGATGGCTCAGCATCTCTCTTCTCTGTGTTGCCACTCCCTTGCCCTTGCTGCATAGTAGGGCTCTCTTCCACTTGATTGTCCACTCGTCTCCCATACCTCAGTGTGACAATCGACTGTACTTGTTCCTCCCCGTGCGTAGGAGTTGATGAACTCTGAACCATAAATTGTCCTTTTGGGTTTTGCACGGGCTGACTAGGGAACTTTCCTTTCTCTCTCTCACCCAAGTGACTTGCAATTTGCCCTATTTGACTCTCCAGCTTGGCAATTGCTTGGGTGTTTACCATTGTTGCACTCCTCACATCGCTCATATTTTGGCTAGTCGCTTTCATGAATTCCTAAAGGGTGTCCTCTAGCGACTGTGAAACTGGCGCTGGTGTTTGAGCGGGTGCATGGTAAGCAGGTGAAGGTGCTGGATGGGCAGAACGACCATGATTAGGAATTTATGGGGCAAATCCAAGAGGATATTGATTTTGAGCATGATTAGAGGATCCTCCCTGATTCATTGGTTGGTTCTGCCTCCATGAAAAATTTGGGTGGTTCCGCCACCCTGGATTGTACGTCTCGGAGTACGATCCATTTGACTGCCTTCGAAAGTCATTGAAAGCATTTACTTGTTCCATAGGATACTCGGCACAAGCCGACATTGATGGGCAATTCTGTGCTAGATGCATGGGACTAGCACAGATGGAACAGCTTTCAACATTGAATGTGTTGGCAGCATTGATGGATTGGCTCACAGTGAGAGCGTCAATCTTCTTGGTGAGGGCATCTAAATTTATCCTCAAATCAGCGTCCTCTCTGACCTCATAGATGCCTCCCCTCTTAGGAGCACGAATGGACTTATCTCGACAGCTTGAAAAATCCCACTGCTGTGAGTTGTCGGACAACTTGTCCAACGCCATATATGCTTCGTCTCCTGTCAGACTCAAGAATGCCCCCCCATTCATAGACTCGATCATGCTACGGTTTGGTTGAGTCAACCCTTGGTAGAAGAATTGAATGAGTCTCCACTTCTCATATCCATGTGGAGGGCATCTGATCAGTAACTCTTTAAAGCGCTCCCAGCTTTCAGAGAACTTCTCATCCTCGTCCTGAGTGAAAGAGCAAATCTCCTTTCGGCACTCATTCACTCTAGACATTGGGAAAAACTTATGATAAAATTTGCTAAGCAGGTTTTCCCAAGATGTAATAGACCCGGACGTGTTGGAGTCCAACCACGCCCTAGCTCTATCGTGAAGGGAGAAAGGGAAGAGTCGAAGATGGACTGACTCCTCAGAGAATTTCTGGAATTTGAATGTAGCACAAATGTCTTTGAACTTCTTCACATGACTATAAGGATTTTCAAGATCTAAGCCATGGAATGAGGGTAGGAGTTGGATAACATGTGGCTTCAAATCAAAGTGTGTGGCATTGGTTGGTGGCAACACTATGCAGGAAGATGAGTTAGTCGCAACAGGTGCGAACAAATCCCTAAGGGAGGTAGTGGAGTCCACGTTCCAAGCTCTAGGTTGCTCTACATGTTCAGGATGATTAAAATTTTCTCCCATCTCAACAGTCTCTCTCTCAACTAGTGCTCTTTTCTGCCTCCTAAGAGTTCTTTCTAAGTCGGGATCTAAATGTGTCAAATCTAAGTTCAAGGATCTCCGACCAAGCATACACTAACAGAAAAATAATGAGATACTAACCAGCAGAAGCAACAGAATAAAGCAAACAAAATTTTTTTTTTTTTTAACAGAAAGATAACTAACTAGTAGAAAAATAAAATCATTTTAGACCAAAAATTTTCACAAACCAAACAATTCCCCGGCAACGGCGCCAAAAACTTGTTGTGAGTTTTAAATTACTCGCAAGCGCACGAGTCGTTTGCAGTATAGCGTTGTGCAAGTGCGAGGTCGAATCCACAGGGAATTGCGTTGTGAAATTATATTTTAATCTAAACTAACTCTATTTTAACCTAGTTCCGAATTGTGAATGATATTGCAAAACAAATTAAAACTAAGCTAAGTTGATTTAAAAAAACTAATAAAAAAGCACTAAGGTTTCTGAATCCACCCCACCGAAGTTAAGCATACATGTTCTAAAAATATAGCCTATCAAAACATTCAATGAATCCAACTATAGGACAAAAAACAAAGAATATCCCAACTAAACCAAAAGCACCCAATGTATCCGCTTTTAACAAATCACAAAGGGAATCCAATTTAATCGAAAAGCATTCAATGTATCCATCAGATGAAACACAAAGAAAATCCAACAGACAATTTAAACTCAATCAATTATAAGATTAATTCAAATAATTGACAGAACATTTGTACTAAAAATTGTCAGATTTGTACAAGCAAATCTGAACTACTACGCCAAACAACGGCGGGGCTTCATCTTCAACCTTAGCTGAAGAGTCTAGCCACTCATAACAATAAAACTATAATAAAAAGTGCTAAACATTTAAACTAAAACAACTGAATATAAAGAAATAAAAAACTTTACATGGGAGAAATTCCACTCGCTGACGGGCGGCGCATCCCCGCATGGTAGCAATGCCTTCGGGATCCACCAGAATGCTAGCGGACGTCCACCGGTATACACCAAAGTGGCTCAGGAATTGTACATTGAATTAAGAAGTCAGGTGGTGTTTATATAGGGGAAGACCCAGACTAATGTGGCTTGCAAAAACGATGTGGGATACTGGCCCGTGTGCGCTCGATCGCAGTATGTTGCGATCGATCGCATGTGCGCTCGATCGCGTGTCTGGTGCGCACGATCTCATGTGCGCTCGATCGCATGTCTGCTGCGATCGATTGCAGATGCACTGAACTTCAAATATTTTGATGTGGGATTGATGACCTTGCACTCGATCATAGGCAGGTGCGCTCGATCGCATATCTCGTGCGATCGATTGCAATGTCTCCAGAAGCTTCAAATCTCTTGAAATGCTTCATTTTCTCCACAAAGCTGTAAAAACACACAAAACACAAGAAAAACGTAAAATGAAGTAAAATACTACTAACTAAGAGCATAACAAATGTAAGTTAAGGGTCTAAAATATGCAATATTTAAGACTCATCATAGATCATCTCGCCCAAGAATGTCCCACATTTGCTGAGATGATAGGGATGTATGAGAAAAAATGTATTGCCTTAGGCATGTACAAGAAGCCTTCAGCACCTTTCTCTAACACCTATAATCCGAGATAGCGAAATCACCCCAACTTCAGTTGGAATTCTGAAAACCAGCAGCTTGCACAACCCCCTAGATCATGCCCTACACCATATCATGCACCCTTATCCTCTAGGAATTTTTTAGAAGACATTTTACATGCTTTTATAGAGGCACAGGGTAAGACACACCAAAGGTATGAGGCATTAATCACACAGGTTGTGGAAAAAAATAAGGAAATAAAGAGCCAAGTGTCCAAATTAATGGGCTCCTTAAGTGTGACTGAGCGAGGGAAGTTCCCTTCCCAAGCTCAGTCCACTCCTCATGGTCAACACATGGCATAAGAAAACCTGAAAGATGTAAATGCCATTGTGACAAGAAGTGGTAAGTCATTACACATCCCAACAACTAACAAATTAGAGGATGTGGAAAAGGGTCAAGGTAGTGGTGATACCGAATGGCCCAAGGACCCTAAGATTACCAAAAGCCTTGTTAAGGCACCATTCCCTCAAGCCTTAAAATCAAAAAAGAAAAATCTGGAACTAAATAATGAAATCTTAGAGAACCTAAGGCAAGTAAAACTGAATATTCCACTTTTGCATGTGATTAAACAAGTCCCCACCTATAGGTTCTCAAGGATTTGTGTACAATTAAGAGGAAGCACCATGTAAAGAAAACAACATTCCTAACTGAGCAAGTAAGTGCTTTAATTGAGCAAAGAAGACCCCTAAAATACAAGGATCCTGGCTGTCCAACCATTGCGTGTAGGATTGGAAATCATGAGGTTGGACAAGCATTGCTAGATTTATGAGCTAGTGTAAATCTGATGCCATTTTTGATTTATTTACAGCTGGGATTAGGAGAGATCAAACCAACTGTTGTGGTATTGCAATTGGTTAGCCGTTCAGTCAAAGTACCCCGGGGTGTGGTAGAAGATGTTTTGATTCAAATTGATAAATTTTACTATCCTGTTGATTTCCTAATCCTTGATACTACTTCTGCTGTTGACACTAATTCTAAAATTCCTTTGATTTTGGGTAGACCTTTTCTTACTACTGTAAATGCTCTAATTAATTGCAGGAATGGACTCATGAGGCTGTCTTTTGGAAACATGACCCTAGAAGTGAACATTTTTAATGTTGCAAAACAGTCCAAAGATGAGGACGAAAACCACCAGCTATACATGATCGAGTCACTCATCGATGAGGGAGTTTCCATAGCTCATGATTATGATCCTCTTGAAACTATTATTGTTAATTCTGAGATTGATTTATTTGATGGTAAAATTGATATAATTGATATTTGTGTTGTTTTTGATAAATCCCAGGATTATGGCACTCGGGCATGGCAACCAAAGTTTGAGGAGTTGCCCGAAAGAAGTGAGGAACAAGTCCCCTCAAGTATGACAGCACCTAAAGTCAAATTGAATCCACTACCCAAGGGTTTAAAGCATATCTTTCTCAGTCCTGGTGATACTTTTCCTGTGATTATCTCCTCTGAATTATCGGAGACCCAAGGTGAGAAATTAATTCAAACCTTAAATGCACATAATTCAGCCTTAGGTTGGAGCACGACTGATTTAAAAGGTATTAGTCCCCTGATTTGTTCACATAAAATAAATTTGTATAAAGGAACTAGTCCTCATAGAGACCCTCAACGTAGGCGTAACCCCACTATGAAAGAAGTAGTGAAAAATGAAGTGCTAAAACTATTAGATGCAGGAATTATATATCCCATAGCTGATAGTAAATGGGTAAGTCCTACGCAAGTCGTTCTAAAAAAATCTGGGGTCATTGTGGTAAAGAATGACCTAGGAGAGTTAGTCCCTACCAAGCTTGTGACCAGATAGCGTATGTGCATTGATTATAGAAAATTAAATGCTGCCACCCGGAAAGACCACTTTCCACTCCTTTTTATTGATCAAATTCTTGAGTGTGTAGCTGATCATCCCTTTTACTGGTTTCTAGATGGTTATTCTGGTTATTATCAAATTGAAATTGCATTAGAAGACCAAGAAAAAACCACTTTCACTTGTCCCTTTCGCACCTATGCTTTTCGTAGAATGCCATTTGGATTGTGTAATGCCCCTGCCACTTTTCAATGTTGCATGATGAGTATTTTTAATGACATGGTTGAAAATTTCATGGAAGTTTTTATGGATGACCTAACTATTTTTGGATCTTCATTTGATGCATGCTTAATGAATTTAAAAAGAATGTTGATTCGCTATGAGGAGAAAGAATTGGTTTTAAATTGGGAAAATTGCCATTTCATTGTACCATCCGGTATTGTTTTAGGGCATATTGTCAGTTCTAAAGAAATAGAGGTTAATCAATCTAATATTGAATTGATCTTTAAATTACCTATCCCTATGACAATAAAGGACATAAGATCTTTCCTTGGTTATGCTGGTTTTTATAGGAGGTTCATACAAAATTTTTTGAACATATCTAGACCACTATGTGCCCTCCTAGTTAAAGACACCCCCTTTGAGTGGACTCAAGCTTGTCAAGAGGCCTTTAAAATGCTAATTGGCAAGCTTACTTCAGCACCTATAATGTAGTCACCTTATTGGACTTTACCCTTTGAAATCATGTGTGATGCTAGTGACTATGTTGTAGGTGCTGTTCTTGGACAGTGAAGGGAGGGGAAACTTTTTGTCATTTACTATGCTAGTAAAACTTTAAATAGTGCTCAAATGAACTACTCCACCACTGAAAAGAAATTGCTAGCCGTAGTATTTGCTTTGGATAAATTTCGTGCCTATTTAATTGGTTCTTCTATCCTTATTTTTGCAGATCATGCAGCCCTCAAGTACCTTCTTACAAAGAAGGATGCTAAGGCAAGACTAATACATTGGATCCTACTCCTACAAGAATTTGACATCACCATCAAAGACAAGAAAGGAGTAGAGAATGCAATGGCTGACCATCTTTCAAGTTGAGGACACCTCTAATGACATGCCAATCAAGGATGACTTTCCCGATGAGCATCTACTCTCCGTTACTTCCTTACCATGGTTTGTTCACATCGTGAATTATTTGGCTACATGTGAGATCCCAATGGATTGGGGCGCTCAAGACAGGAAGAAATTCTTATATGAGGTATGTAAATTTTTTTGGGATGACCCCTACCTTTTCAAATACTGCCCTGACCAAATTTTAAGGCGTTGCATCCCTAATGAAGAGATTGCTAACGTCTTGGAATTTTTTCACTCCCAAGCTTGTGGAGGCCACTTTTTAATGAAAAAACATTGCAAAAATTTTGCAGTGTGGATTTTATTGGCCTACCTTATTTAAAGATGCAAACATCTATTTTCGCTCATGTAAGAAGTGTCAGAAGTTAGGGGTTGTGTCTCGCCGAAATATGATGCCCTTAAACCCTATTTTAGTAGTTGAAATCTTTGATTGTTGGAGCATTGATTTTATAGGACCCTTTCCTCCTTCCTTCAGATACCAATATATCATCGTGGCAATACATTATGTATCTAAGTGGGTAGAGGCAACAACTTGCCGAAGCAATGATAATAGAATGGTAATTAAATTTCTTAAAAAGAATGTGTTATCTCGATTTAGTACACCACGTGCTATAATTAGTGATCAAGGTACACATTTTAAAACCGTTCTTTTGAAGCTTTAATGAGAAAATAAGAGGTGTTACATAAAATTTCTACTGCCTACCACCCTCAAACTAGTGGACAAGTAGAGCTGACTAATAGAGAAATTAAACAAATTTTAGAAAAAACGGTTAACCTGGATCGCAAGGATTGGTCGTTGAGACTAGTTGATGCGCTTTGGGCTTACCGTACAGCTTTTAAAACTCCCTTAGGTATGTCACCTTATCAGCTTGTTTTTGGAAAGCCTTGCCACTTACCTGTAGAGCTCGAGTATCGAGCTTATTAGGCCATCAAGTCTTTTAATCTTGACATAGGAGAGGCGGGTAAGCTTAGGAAATATCAGTTACCGAGTTAGAGGAATTAAGGAACGATGCTTATGAGAACTCTAGAATCTATAAAGCTAAAATGAAAGTATTCAATGACGAAAATATTTTGAGGAAAACATTTAAACCTAATGATCGGGTGTTCTTATATGATTCTAGACTCCATAAGCACCCAGGCAAACTTCGGTTGAGGTGGACCGGCCCTTTTATAGTAAAAAATGCTTTTGAAAATAGGGCGGTAGAAAATTAGGATACTAGGGATGGTCAGACTTTTAAAGTAAATGGTCAGCGTCTTAAGATTTTAATTGATAGGCAAGATCCAAAGGTGGAAGACATTCCACTAATGGATCTTATCTATTCACCTTGACCACACCATGCAAGTATGATTTGTTTTGCACTATTTTTGTTTTCTCGTATTTTCTTTCTTTTTCTTTTTCTTTTTTTGCGGGTTAGTTTCATTTTGTCAATTTAGGTGTTGCAACTTCAGTACTTTTTTAAGATGAGATAAATGCATGTTCATGTTGTTTTTGAAATTTCAGTTGATCTAAACAATACTATGATGTGATGTCATTGGTGAGCTTAAAATCTTGAACACATGATTTGATGATAGAATTTTAAAATTTTGTTACATACTTTAGGCATTTGAGAATTCACATGTTTGAGCTAATCTGACATGAGCACATTAGCACAAAATAGTGTGAGGTATGACATATAATTTCAATGTGTATGTTTCCATAGCTTAACTAAAACTGGATGACTCGTTAGATGAACACTTGGGCATACAAAAGTAGAAAAATTATATTAAAAAAAGAGAGAGAGAGCGAGGGAGAAAAAAAATGCTAAGGATGATCATTAATAAACTTTCCACTGAGTAACTGGACCTCTTACCTCAGTAAGCAGTGAGTGTTCACATCAAAAGGTGGGAATTGTGTTCATAATGATCATTGAGAAAATTTTTGCTGAGTAACTGGACCTCTTACCTCAGTAAGCAGTGAGTGTTCACGTCAAAATGTGGGAATTTTGCTTGATAGCATTAAGGCCAGTTTAGTTTCGTAGCCTTTTTGACTCGAGTTAGTAAGTCCTGAGGGGTGTCTTTACACCTAATGCCCTAAAACCATCTGGTTTGGGAGTCATTGACTCAACACTCGCTACATGGGTCAATTAGAAAGCTTAAGGGAACTAAACATAGCAGAGCCTTATAATAAAAGAGAAAAGAAAAGAAAACTATGCCATCATTGTTCATTCTGATGAGAAATTCTGTGAATCTTGAGACATAGAAACATTACACTTTGAAATTATTTAGAAGTATCATCTTTTTATGCTAATTCACTTTACACTGAGTCAGACGTGTGATGCCTTAGCCTGCCTTTTGTAAGTAATTATATATTAGAATTCCTATTCATTGCCAATATGGGTTTTCATTTTAAGTTTGTTCATGACTTAATATCATAGTTTTGTGCGATGCTTAAATTTTAGGATACCATGAACGATGGATTCATCTTTGTGTTCTTTGTTTTCCATTTAATTTTAGTTTTGTATTGCTAAGGGACTAGCAATATGTAAGTTGGGGGGTGTGATAAATGCTTAAATAGTCGTATTTAAGCCCCTTAATTTATAGTTGTTAGGTCCTTAGTTGTGTTATTTCACTTTATTTTATGTGTTTTCTGGGTTTTCTAAGTTTTGTAGGTTTTTAAATAAAAGGAAGCACTTTGGGAGGTATTGGGCTTAAAAGAGCAAAGAGCTGCTACCTGCACTGCGATCGAGTGTAGAAGCGGTGCGATCGAGCGCACTTGCACGCGAGCGCAACATCCCACGATCAAGCGCATAAGTGCCATCCCACATCGACTAGAAGTACTTTGCAGCACCAAATGTGATTGAGCACACAAAGCTACAATCGAGCGCACTCGAGCATAATCCCACATCGGATAGAAAACACATAGTACTCCGGGAGTTTCCCTATAAAAGCCTCTCTCCACTTTAGCTTTGAGAATCAACTGGGATCAGATCCAGAGGGCCTTTAGAAGGAATCTGAAGAACTTTTGGAGGGCAAGCTAAGGAATCTCTGAAGCTTTGCTACCAAGGGGGAGATCATTGAGAGGCCGGAGGCAACTCAAGGAAGCATGAGCTTCATGGCCAGCTAATCTCCAAGCAAAGCAAAGAGGTGAATCCCTAGGTGTAGTTGTTCTTATTTTCTTTTCTTGATTCAGTTGTAGTATGGATTTATTTTCATTAAACATTGTTATGATTTACTTTTTTATCTAATTAGAAGATTTCCACTTAATCTGGTGATTGCATCTTTCTCTCCCATATAAGTCTAGTCATGCTCTTCTTATGTGATGTTGTTGAGGTGTGACTGAGTCTGATAGATTTCTCTTCTAGATTTGTCCATTACTGCAGTATTGTCATTATGCTATATTGTCATTTCTTGATGATCTATAAGTTAGGTCATGTGTGCTTGAAAGTAAAAAGTATTTCATAAAAATTGCATTAGGGTTTATATATGTGCTTTGATTGAATATTTGCCAATTGCTTGTTTAGGATGTGAAACTTGCAATCGAGATAAAAACAACTGAATTGAGATCGGAATAAGGCAATAAACCTATAGAGGATTCCCGGAACCTTATTGCTTCCATTATAGTTTTCATTACAATTACAAAATTCTCATATCACTTTAGTTTATTATTCAAATTCTCTCGTTCAACTTTTATTGTTTGTGTTAAGGATTCCATCTTCTCTTGTAATTAACTTGTTTCTCTATGGAATCGACACCCCAAAGCTATACTACAACTACCGTATTATACTTTGGGCATAATCAGTGGTATCAGAGCTAAGAGAGCCAAGATTGGCTGGTATCGGAGTAAGAACAGGAAGATATCGAAGCAAGACTCCAAGAATCAAAGGTCAACTTCTTGGGTGATTCAAGAACGGTATTGAGATCAATCTTCTATCGTGTTCTTGAGATTTAATAGAACTTGGAAAGCGATTTTGGGTGCTGCATAAATTTGGGATTTTCTCCGCAAGATGGGTTCAAACTTCATTGTTGAGAAGTTTGATGGAAAGAGAGATTTTGCCCTTTGGAAGCGGAAGATCAAAGCTGTTCATATGCAACAAAAGATCGACTTGGCTATTGGAGAAGATAATGCTTTTACAGCTAGTATCATGGAGGTCTAGCGGAATGGATGAAGAAGATAACATACAGCACCATCTTCTTGCACATGTCGGATAATGTCACAAGGGAGTGCAGAGACTCGGAAGATCCAGCTGCAATTTGGAATAAACTAGATGAGTTGTTTCTTGCCAAGATTCTCTCTAATAAGAGGTATCTTCGTAAACGAATCTTTGCTTATAAAATGGATCCTGATAAAGAGTTGCAAGATAATCTTGATGCCAATATGAGGAGTGCATCAAGAGAGAAGGGTTGTTTGTTAAAGGAAGGCCAGCAACTCGGTATGGCAGCAACATATATGGCTACTACCGGGATAGAGGTAGAGGAGAAAGCCATGGGAGAGTGCACAGTAACATACATGGCTACTACCAGGATAGAGGTAGAGGAGAAAGCCATGGGAGAGCACACAGTAACATACATGGCTACTACCGGGACAGAGGTAGAGGAAAAAGCCATGGGAGATGCTTCTACTGCCATAAGGAGGGTCATTTCAAGAAAGATTGCAAGAAGATGATGATGGATGAGGGAAGAAGCCATACCAAGAATGGAGAGGCTTCGGTTTCCAAGGAAGAACAACAAGATGATAATGTTCTTGTTGTGTGCTCAAGTGTGAGTAGGGGGTAAAAAGACAGCGAGAAATGGATCTTGGATACCGGGTGCACTAATTATATATGTCCTCACAGGGATTGGTTCAAGAATTTCAAGGAAATCAGTGATGGAAAGGTTTTCTTGGGGAATGACACTTCTTGCCAAGTGAGGGGGATAGGAGACATCTAGTTGAGGATGTTTGATGGAGTCATAAGGCTGCTGCAGAATGTGAGGTATCTTTCGGATTTGAAAAGGAATTTGATCTCATTGGGGCAGTTGGATTCTATGGGGTATACATACAAAGCAAATGGAGGAAAGATCAAGGTGACCAAGAGATCTTTGATAGTGATCAAAGCAACAATAAAGGATGGACTCTATGAAATGATCAGAGAGATAGAAATCAAGGATCAAGCAACAAGCTTGATGGCTAAGATGGATAGGGCAGCCCTTTGGCACACTCGCTTGGGACATATGAGCAAAAAGGGCCTGCAAGTTCTCAGCAAGGATGGTATACTTGGTGGTGACAAAGTAGAGAAACTTGATTTCCGTGAATGCTGCATTGTTAGGAAGCAATGTTGTGCGTTTATTTACCTAAATAAATAAGAAAATAATTGTACAGTTTTACTTGCAAGTGCATAAGGTCAATAGCAGCATAGTGTGCAAGTGCGAGATCATCTCCACAACGATTGGTGAATTTCGATTTAGAATTAGTTTCTCAATATAAAAAGATAGAAATAGATGTTAAGTGTGAATTAATAATAATAAGAACATAGGGCTTTCGTATCCACCACTAATCATACTTTCCTAATAAGTAAAGTGCCAATGCTATAGCTTTATTATGAATAACTAATGGTTGTCAACCTAAGAGCTTGGTCCACTCCTTAGGCTATTGATCTCCCTAAGCAATGAGTTAGGCATGGTGTATAACTCTTTTCTCTCTTAAGGGATTCAGCATGGTGTATGCTGAGTTGTTCCTTAAGAGAGCATAAGGGCTATAGAAATCGACAACCACACGAGACCTAGGGCTTGGTCCGCTCCCAGTTTCCCATGTTGATTAATCCATGAATCCAGCGTGGATTTCTTTTGTTACTATTGTCAGACCCAGGACTCGGTCATCCAAATTGATCTAACTAACTGATCCATACCACATGCATACGTTGATCAATGAGGAATTTAAATAAATACAGGCATTAATCAATTAAAGCATCATAACATGGCTATTTGCAAAGGCAATAAATGATTATATATATAGGAAAGCATAATTAGGGCTTCAATCGAGCCCTATTAGGAGGTTAGTTACACATGTTCAGTAAACTAAACATCATAACCATCACTAACTAAAACAGAAAAATAAAACCCGAAGGATGCTGAGGAGACGAGTCGTCAATTCCTCTCCAAGGCTTACAACTTCAAGCTCAATCCAAAAGTATGTTTTTTGTGTTTTAAAAGACTATATATAGGGCTCTAAGGGTGCCCCAAAACCTTAATTTCCAATTTAAGGTCCAGAGACTTCTTTCCAATTCTGGCTCTACCGCCTCTGGTGCATGCGCACTCGATCGTATAGGTCTGCACTCGAGCGCATGTGTGCGCTCGAGCCTTCTAAGTGTGTGCTTGAGTGCCTGTGCACTCAATCACAAGGAATGTGCGCTCGAGCGCACCTTGCTGGTTTTGCAGATCTTCACTTTTTATTCCTTAGAGCTCCAAAATGTCATCTTTTTGTCAAAGCCCTATGAAAAACACAGAAAACACAAAAGTGAAGTAGAATCTACTAAAATATATAAACAAAGAGCCCGGACAAGTGTAAATTAAGGGGCTTAAATATAACTATTTAAGCACTTATCACACCCCTAAACTTACATATTGCTAGTCCCTTGGCAATACAAAACGAAAGACTATATCAAAACAAAATTAAAGATAAATTTATTCTTCATGATATCCAAAAATTTGGGTTGCACATAAAACCATGATGACTGTTCATAAGTAAGCTTATAATAAAAACACATTTTTACAATGAATAAGGATTTTAAAAATTTATGTTACTTACACAAGGTTAGTTTAAGGCATCACAAGTTTACTTTGGTGTGTGGTGAATTAGCACATAGAAGATGGAGCTTCCAAATAATTTTAATGCATAGTGTTTCGGTGTCCAAACCTTCATTGAATTCCTTATCAGATAGAATAAAAATGGCATAGTTTTTTCTTCTTTTCTTTCATCATGAGATTTTTGCCATGTTAAGTTCCATTAAGCTTTCTAATTGACCCTTATAACGAGTGTTTAGCCAATGACTCCCAAACTAAATGGTTTTAGGGCATTAGGTGTAAAGATACCCCTAAGGACTTACCAACTCGAGTCAAAAAGGCTACAGAGCTAACAGGTCTTAATGCTGCTAAGTGAAATTCTCACATTTTGATGTGAACACTCACTACTTACTGAGGCAAGAGGTCCAGTTACTCAGTGAAAATTTTTATGATCATTAAATGCTTAATTCCCACATTTTGACGTGAACACTCACTGCTTACTGAGGCAAGAGGTCCCGTTACTCAGTGGAAATTTCCTTTAATGATTGTTAGGAGAATTTTCTTTTTTTTTTTATTTTTGCATGATAGACATTTTTTTTCTTTATTTTTCTATACCAAAGTATTTATCTAACAAGTTATTTGATTACAGTTAGGTCATGGAAATATATACATAAAAATTATATGTCATACCCCACACAATTGTGTGCTAATGTGCTCGTGTTAGATTTAGATCAAACTCGTGAATTCTTAAGTGCCTTGAGGTAGGTAATTAAACTTTTGAAATTTTTTTATTACTAAGCTATATGTTCTAGATTTTAAACTTACTAATGAAGTTTTATCATATTTGTTTTAAATCAACCAAAATTTTCAACACAAAATGAACATGCATTTATCTTTCTTTTTTTTAAACTGGGACATAGTGTGTGCATATGTTTCTCCCTACCCCCAAACGTAATATACACATTGTCCTCAATGTGTGAGTAACATGGAAAGATCTGACCTGGGAGATGGAGAACTAGATTGCTGGCATTGCTCGCAGCACGCCCCCAAACTTGAACTAGATGCACGCATTATGTTCCTGATAAGGAAAAATAAACGTTGTCCCAGAAAACAAGAAATATGGAAAATAAACAGATAAATAAACATAAATAAGAAAAGAAAAATACTATAATGAAAAAGATATGTTGTGGGGTGCCTCCCATGAGTGCTAAGTTTTACGTCTTCAGCCAGACGGTGCACCCTTTTAACTGTTGGGCTTTCACTGAGTATTTTTAGCGAATAACTTATGGGTGACAGTGAATTGAAGCTGTGGGCAGCACTTCTATAAAAGTTCCAACCTCCGTAATCAGTAGCCTCAGTACCACTGATATCAATAGAGGTGCTTGAGCTATATGTTTTTCAAAGTCTGAACTGTTCAAACACTCTCTACAGTAGCTTCAGTGCTAATCTTTTGGAAGGGAGTACCTAAAGTCCCCCGCATTTGGCTCAAGTGTTCTTGTTGCTACTGCATAGTAGATAGTCTGGAGTGCTAAATCTTCATCTCTTGGTTGCACTGTAATTTTAGAGTGTGGTATGACTCTGTGTCCATGTACCGTGACTGTCTGATTTCTTGCTGGCAACTGCTGCAATTCCAAGTTTGGTGCCTGGACAATAGATGAGAGAAAAGTAGTATTAGTATGCACAAGAGTTTCAAACGGAGGAGTGAACTTACTTGGATGCTTTGGAGAGGCTTCAAGGAGGTGCACAGCTTCAATGATGTCATCAGTAATATCTTCAGATTCTGGCTTAACATCCAAACTTGTGAAGCTATGGGTAAGGGTGGCCTCCAATGGATCAGTGTGATGGACCTACAAAGCTTGCTTGACAGCACTTTGCATCATACATTCATTAAAACATTCATCATTAGGATCATTTTGAGCATCAAATATCTTAAATTCTATTGTCTCATCATTTACCGTCATACTTACAATACCCTTTTTCACATTAATTATTGTATCAACAGTTCTCATAAAGGGTCTTCCTAAGATGATGGGCAGAGGTATTGGCATAGGAGATTCTTCCATATCTAGTACAATAAAATCAGTAGGTAAAATAAATTCACCTACCTTTATCAGGACATTCTCAAGAATATCTCTTGGTCTTTTGATGCTTATGTCTTCCAATTACAAAGTGATGGAGGTTGGTTAAAGCTCCCCCAATCTTAGCTTTTTAACTACTGTGTATGGCAGCAAATTGATATTTGCTCCTAAATCCAATAGTGCACACTCAAAAAATTGGTCATCTATCCTGCAAGGAATGGTAAAACTACTTGGATCTTTTAGCTTTGGTGGTAGTTTTCTTAACAATACCGCACTTACCTCTTCAGTTAGAGCCACTGTTTCATGCTCCTGAAACTTTCTTTTGTTAGTGCAACAATATTTTAAAAACTTAGCATAAGCAGGAATTTGTTTAATTGCATCTAATAAGGGAATGTTAATTTCTACTTTTCTCAAAGTTTCAAAAATATCAAGCAATTTATCTTTCTTTGGCTTTAATAACCTTTGAGGGAAGGGAGGTGCATTCCACTTCTCCATTTCATTTACCTTGGATGTGGATAGCTTAGCTGGAGATACTTGTGCTGGCTAATTAACTCCTATGATCTTACCATTTCTGAGAGTTGTAATGGCCTTTAGTTGCTGATATCCTCCAGGATTAGGCATTGTTTGGGTTGGAAATTCTACTTGCCTTCGTCCACTTAGCTCTTTAATAGCTTGTGGACTTGGTGAGGCGTTCTGAGTAGTCATGGCTTTTACAAGCATATCTAGCTTCCTTTCCATAGCAGCCATCTGAATTGGAATTCCACCAATTAAGTTAACTTCATACATGCCCTTGCTCTTTACTCCTTGTCTCTCTCTGGATGAGAATTGTTGGGTGTGCTCACTCAATGCCTCAAACAGCTCCATGGCTTCTTCACTGCTCTTCTCCATCAGCACACCTCCACAACTTGAATCAGTAATACCTTTATTCATATCATTTAGACCTTCATAGAAGGCTAGTACCAGCTCATCTTGAGGTAGGTTGTGATGTGGACATTTAAGAAGAAGCTCATTAAAGTGTCCCCATGCTTCAAAGAAAAGGTCTCCATCTCTCTATTGGAAAGATTAAATCTCCTTCCTCACATGCCTTGTCTTCTGTGCTGGTAAAAATTTCCTTAGAAACTTATTGGATAGTTCTTCCTAAGTATGGATAGAATCTACAGGCAATGAATTATACCATACCTTAGCTTTATCTTTTAATGAAAAAGGAAAAGAATTAACCTGATTCCCTCTTGATTTAGGCCCTGGATGTACTGGAACTTGCAGAGGTCAAAGAATTCCTGAAGGTGCAAGTGTGGATCCTCAGCAGGTGTACCCCTAAAATGAGTCAAGGAACTGAGTATCTGCAGAGATATGTAATAATTGCCTTATGCCTCTAGTTGATAAGCAATGCATGATGGCTGGTTGAGGCTCCGTGGGATGAAGGATTGCTTCATAGGTCTTCGCTCAGGTGGTTGTTGATTTTCGATCTGTTCTATTGGTGCTTCTTCCTTGATTTCTTCTTCTACCTCTTCAGAGTTGTCTCTAAGCCTTTTTCGGATGGTCCGCTCAAGCTCGGTATTAAGGGGAAAGAATGTTGGATGTCTGGATTGAAGCCCATGCATGAATCGGTAAAAATTGCTTCAGTGCAGCAGTTCAACACTGCTACCCGGGTAACTCTAAGCCTTAAATGCGCTCGATCGCATAGAGGGGTGTGCTCGATCGCAAGTGGTACAGAGGGTTCTGTTGGAGTGCCTGAAACAGAAAACAAAAAGGAAATAGATTAGGTTTTGGATTAAACAAAAATAAAGGTAAAATTATCAACTTTAAAATTTGATAGAAATAAAACAGAAAATAAATAAAAATTACTAACTAAACGAAAATAATTCTAGAAAGAAATTTAGTGCAATCCCCGGCAACGGTTCCAAAAACTTATTGTGCATTTATTTACCTAAATAAATAAGCAAATAATCGTACAGTTTTACTCACAAGTGCACAAGGTCAATGTAGCATAGTGTGAAAGTACGAGATCATCTCCCCAGGGATTGGTGAAGTTCGATTTAGAATTAGTTTCTCAATATAAAAAGATAGAAATAGATGTTGAGTGTGAATTAATAATAATAAGACCATAGGGCTTTGATATCCACTACTAATCATACTTTCCTAATAAGTAAAGTGCCAATGCTATAGCCTTATCATGAATACCTAATGGTTGTCAACCTAAGGGCTTGGTCCACTCCTTAGGCTATTGATCTCCCTAAGCAATGAGTTAGGCATGGTGTATACTCTAACTCTTTTCTCTCTTAAGGGATTCAGCATAGTGTATGCTGAGTTGTTCCTTAAGAGATGTGGAAATCGACAACCACACGAGACCTAGGGCTTGGTCTGCTCTAAGATCCGGTATAGATTTCTTTTATTACTATTGTCAGACCCAGGACTCGGTCATCCAAATTGATCTAACTAACTTATCCATACCACATGCATACATTGATCAGACACACACATATGAGGAATTTAAATAAACACATGCATTAATCAATTAAAGCATCATAACATGGCTATTTGCAAAGGAAATCAACGATTATATATATATATAGGAAAGCATAATTAGGGCTTCAATCGAGCCCTATTACAAAGTTAGTTACACTTGTTCAGTAAACTAAACATCATAACCATAACTAACTAAAACAGAAAAATAAAACCCGAAAGATGCTGAGGGGATGAGTCGTCAATTCCTCTCCAAGGCTTACAACTTCAGCTTAATCAAAAAGTATGTTTTTTGGGTTTTACAAGACTATATATAGGGCTCTAAGGGTGCCCTGAAACCCTAATTTCCAATTTAAGGTCCGAAGACTTCTTTCCAATTCTGGCTCTGCCGCCTCCGGTGCGTGTGCGCTAGATTGTATGGGTCTACGCTCGAGCGCATGTGTGTGCTCAAGCCTTCTAAGTGTGTGCTCGAGTGCCTGTGCACTCGATCACAAGGGAGGTGCACTCGAGCGCACCTTGTTGGTTTTGCAGATCTTCACTTTTTATTCCTTAGAGCTCCAAAATGTCTTTTTTTTGTCAAAGCTATATGAAAAACATAGAAAACACAAAAGTGAAGTAGAATCTACTAAAATATATAAACAAAGAGCCTAACAAGTATAAATTAAAGGGCTTAAATATAACTGTTTAAGCACTTATCAAGCAACACCGAGTCAGCTTCAACACCGAAGTGCACAAGTCTAAGGCATTCTTGACTATATTTATTCGGACCTTTAGGGACCAGCAAGAACACCAACACAGGGAGGTAACTTTTACTTTCTGTCTTTAATTGATTATTATTCAAGAAAGGTTTGGGTTTATTTGCTTAAAAATAAATCAGATGCTTTGAATAAATTTGTGGTGTGGAAAAAGCTGGAAGAAACTCAAATGAGCAGGGTAGTTAAGGTGTTAAGAACCGATAATGGCTTAGAAGTTTTTAACAAGGAACTTGATCAATTCTGTAAGTTAAATGGGATTCTAAGACATAGAACGGTTATGAAAACCCCTCATCAAAGTGGAGTTGCTGAGAGGATGAATAAGACCCTTAGGGAAAATGTTAGGTGCATGATTGTAGGATCTGGATTACCCAAATGTTTTTTGGGGGAAGCGGTGTCTACTGTTGCTTATTTGGTTAATAGATCGCCCTCTAGAGCTTTAGAGCTCAAGACTCCTGAGGAGATGTGGAGTAGTAAACCCCCTGAGTTGGGCAACCTTAGGACTTTTGGATGTGCTGCGTTTGCATAATAAAAGGATGATAAACTTAGCCCATGATCTAAAAAGTGTCTATTTCTAGGATATAGGGAAGGGGCTAAGGGGTATAGGATATGGTCCTTAGAACCAAAAGGAATGAAACTCATAATAAGTAGGGATGCTATTTTTAATGAATTGTTATTTCCCTATTTGGAGAAAACTAACCCTGCAGGGGCTAGTGAGCAAACCAATCTGAAATTTGTAGAGCATCACATCAAGGAAAATCCAGTTCAGGTAGAACAAGGAAGGCAAGAGGGTTCAGACCAGGTAGAGCCCATTGATGAAGGCCAAGCTCAAGGCACTCAATAGGAGGCTGAACTAGAAGGGGATGATGTAGGGAGTCAAAATGACTATCAGCTCACAAGGGACCAAGAAAGAAGGCTAGTCAGACCATCTTTGAGATATGGTTTTGCGACTATGAGTGCAGCAGCTCCTTGGACAGAATGAGGCATAAGTGAACAAGAGACTTATATTGATGCCATGGGATGTAAGGATTCGTCAAGGAGGAAGCTAGCTATGGAGGAAGAAATGGATTCTTTGAGGAAGAACAGCTCTTGGGAATTGGTGCACATTCTAGGAAAATAGAGAGTTATGGATTGTAAGTGCACTTACAAGATCAAAGAAGGGAACCCTCCAGGAGACAAAGTCTGAAACAAGGATAGGCTTGTGATGAATGGGTTCACGCAGAGAAACGACATAGATTTCACGAAATTTTTCTCATCGGTTCAGAAAGTTAAGGAAATTGTGAGTATCCTCATCTATGCTAATGATATGCTATGGGTTGATAACAGTAGGGAGAATTTGACATCTCAACTCATTGAGGAGTTCGAGAGGAAGGATCTTGGCCTTGCACAAAATATCCTTGGGATGAGAAGAATTTGGGAAAGGGAGAGAAACAGGTTGAAAGTTTCTCGGTCTTCCTACATAGAAAATGTGTTGTATGAGTTTTCTATGGAAGATGGTAAACCAGTGAAGGTTCCCTTGCTAGTCATTTCAAGTTCTCCAGCGAACAATGTCCTGGAATGGATGAGGAGAAGAAGGAAATGGAAAAGGTCCCTTACTCTAGTGTGGTTGGATCAGTCATGGTCATGATAATCAGCACTAGACCCGACATTACTCATGAAATGGGAGTTCTCAACAGGTTAATGAGTAATCCCAGAAAGGAGCTTTGGCTTGGGACGAAGTGGTTGCTGAGGTACGTGAAGGCTCAGTGGCAGCTGGTGGAAGCACTCTTAACAACTGAGGCAGAATACATAGCGGCTATGGAAGCCATAAAGGAGGCTATGTGGTGCAAAGGGTTGTTGGACGAGCGGAAGGTCCTAAAAGAGCAGGTGGTGGTGTCTTCGGATAGCCAAAGTGCATGGCACTTGTGTAGGAACCTGGTGTTCCATGAGAGGACTAAGCATGTGGATGTTTGGTATCATTTCATTTTGGAAAATGTTACGAAAGGATGCATTCATATGGTCAAAGTCACAATGGCAGAAAGTCCTACAGATTTAGGTACCAAAGTTCTACCTCTAAGTAAGTTCAATCATTGCCTTGGACTTCTTAGGATTAGAGTCGGATGAATGGTGACTCAAGTTGAGTTGGGGACTCAAGTTCTCTACATAATAGGTTTAGGTTTAATCGCTTAGATGAAGGTAGAGATTGTTGGTGTTTGTTTAAGGTTTAAACAAGGGTTTTGGAGAGGTTCAGCATCAGGTCTTGGCGCCTTGGCTCAAGGTGTGCGCACCTCGGCCTCCAGGAACTCCAGAAGATGGGAGAGTAGCTATACATCACGGCCTGGCCCTGTGCACCATGGCTCAGCCACCCTAGGCCACGGCCTCCAGCATGACAAGCAATTCTCCCCCTTTTCAGGCCACAGCATGCCCTGTTCTAGGCCGCGGCTTGAAGGCACACTGATGCTGATTTTTCTTGCTTTTTGTGTGTGGTTGCATGATCAAAATGCACAGGATCACATAGGATTTATGAGGGGCTATGATTGATTGATCCTCAAGATCTAAGGGTGGAGATTGACCTTCAAGATAGGTTCAAGAAGTGGTGCACTATATAAAGGGTCACCTAGCTTTAATCTCATACAAGTGTGACATAACATGTGATGACATATGAGTGTGTGTGAAATAGAACACATGGGTGTGTGAGAGTACAAAGACACTAAACATAGGAGAGATCTCATTGTAGAGACGTTGGATGTTTAGAGAGAGAGTAGTATAGATTAGGGATTCAAGGGACTTATAAGTGGAATTTTCTTGGGGAAAATTCCAGGGTAACTCAAGACCTTATCACTTTCTTTTACTTCTTCTTCTTTTGTTCTTCAAGAACGGTGTTAAGATCAAGATCTGATCATGTTCTTGAGGGTGATTCAAGAACGATTAAGATCCATCTCTGATCGTGTTCTTGAAGAGGTGTTGCTATAATTATAAGAACCATTGATTTAGTGCAGAGAGTTCGAACGAACTCACGGGGACGTAGGCACATTGCCGAGCCTCGATAACAATTGCATGTGTTCTTTCCTATTTCGTTTGCTGTTTCTTTTCTTTACAAGTCATTCTAGACTTGGGTGTTTGGAAGATCACCACCTGGGCATCTTAAGGTGGTTTCCCAACATTAACAATTAGACAAATAAGCAAGATATTTGCTATTCTCAATGTCAGGCAGCCCATAAAACCTGTTAATAGATGCACTATCAAAGGAAACTGTTTTGCCTCAAACCATCACCCTTCCATTCCTATGCTCTTCCGCATTAGCATAAAATTCTCTAACCACATTAGTAAAGGAAATAGGTGGTTGTCCAGTAAATTCACCACAATTCCTATCAGCAATCATCTTAAATAAAATTGGGTTTCTCTTCTCTATGATAATGAAACCTCTCTTAAGAATGGGTTTCCTAGTATGCATTAAACTAACATACTTCGCACTAGCATTAAAACTGACAAATTTACTGTCATCAAACTCTTTAGGCTGTTTCCCCCTTTGTCCCTTAGTTTTAGGATCCATTTGAATCAAATTGTTCTAAGACAAGGTAAATAATCCAAATGCAACCACTCAAAAACCACAAATCCACAACAAAGAGAAGGAAATCGACGTTACTGGATAAATAATCGGCCCAAAATCGGAGAGAATACCCACAAATTCAAAATCCTCTTGAAACTCAAAGCTTTGTGGACAAATTTGCAGCAAAATCTTCAATCTAAGTGAAGAATCACTCAATGAATGTGTTAGAATCAAGAAAGAATGAGAAAAAATAGATGGGTAAGGATGGATTTGGAGAGAAATTGAGAGAAAGTAGAAGAGCTTCCGTTTTTCTTTCAAAAGAATGAAGAAGAGTGAGGGAAAATGGGTTTTAAAAAACCTGATCGCGACCTCGCGCCGCGGCGCAAAGACCTAATCCCCCAATTTAATTGCATGTCTGCCACGGCGCGCACTTACCTGTGCCGCGGCACACACTCCAAAACTCAAATCCTGGGAGTTGCTAAGGGGCGAAGCGCGGGGACCTTGAGCCTAGGTGCGAGGTCTAGAGCCTTCTTCTTGTTTTGTGCTGAAAATTAACAAATAAAAGGTGTAAAAATCAAAACTAAATAAAATAAAAATCTAAACTAAAATTAATAAAAATAAACCTAAAACTAATAAAAATCAAATCAAATCAAATCAAAAGAAAAAAGTAAAATAGAATTAACTAAAAACTAGAATTAACATAAAATAAAACTAAACTAAAAACAAAAATCCTAAAATTGAACAAAAACTCAACAAAAACAAGTGCGTTCACCCCAATCAAAATGGAACAGTGTCTGCAATGTTCTGAAATTAAAAATAAACAAAAACTCAACAAAATTAAAGCTAATGTACAATGGAATGAAAATACTCAATTAAGAAAGATAAACCAGTGGCACGAAAGAGATCTCTTCGGGCCTATCTTCAACACGTTCATGTTCCAAGTAGAGCTTCAACCTTTGACCATTAACTCGAAATGGACGACCATCGGAGGGATCTTCAACTTCTACTACTCCATTTGGAAAAACACTCTTCACAACATAAGGTCCCTTCCATCATGATCGTAACTTTCCCGGATGGAAGTGTAACCGAGAATCATAAAGAAAAACTCAATTACCTTGTTCAAAAATTTTTCAGAGTATTTTCTGACCATGTACCGCTTTCATTCTTGACTTTAAGTCCTTAGCATTATCATATGCATCATCCCCCAACTCCGCAAGTTCACAAAGTTGCATTTTCCTCTCCTCACTGGACATCTTCAAGTCATAATTAAAATTTCAAATAGCCCAATATGCTCTATGCTCAAGTTCTACCGGTAAGTGACATGCTCTGCCGAATACCAACCGATAAGGAGATGCTCCAAGAACCATCTTGTATGCTGACCGGTATGCCCAAAGTGCATCCGATAGGCGTAAAGACCAATCTTTTCGATTTCGATTTACCCTTTTTCAAGTATTCGCTTAATCTTCCTATTTGCTAGTTCCACTTGGCCATTGGTTTGTGGATGATTAGCTGTAGAAACCTTATGAGTGACTCCATACCTGCGCATCAAAACCTCAAAAGAACAGTTACAAAAATGTGACCCTTGATCACTAATTATAACACGTGGAAGACTGTACCTAGATAAAATATGATCTTTAAGAAATTTAACAACAACTTTATTATCATCAGTGCGGCAAGGTATAGCTTCAACCCATTTAGAAACATAATCAACGGTATTTTATGATCATGTACTGCTTTCATTCTTGACTTTAAGTCCTTAGCATTATCATATGCATTATCCCTCAACTCCGCAAGTTCACAAAGTTGCATTTTCCTCTCCTCACTGGACATCTTCAAGTCATAATTAAAATTTTGAATAGCTCAATATGCTCTATGCTGAAGTTCTACCGATAAGTGACATGTTTTGCCGAATACCAACCGATAAGGAGATGCTCCAAGAACCGTCTTGTATGTTGTCTGGTATGCCTAAAGTGCATCCGATAGGCGTAAAGACCAATCTTTTCGATTTGGATTTACCCTTTTTCAAGTATTCACTTAATCTCCCTATTTGCTAGTTCCACTTGGCCATTGGTTTGTGGATAATAAGCTGTAGAAACCTTATGAGTGACTCCATACCTGCGCATCAAAGCCTCAAATGAACGGTTACAAAAATGTGACCCTTGATCACTAATTATAACACGTGGAGTACCGTACCTAGATAAAATATGATCTTTAAGAAATTTAACAACTTATTATCATTAGTGCAGCAAGGTATAGCTTCAATCCATTTAGAAACATAATCAACGGTATTTTCTAATCATGTACCACTTTAATTCTTGACTTTAAGTCCTTAGCATTATCATATGCATCATCCCTCAACTCCGCAAGTTCACAAAGTTGCATTTTCCTCTCCTCACTGGACATCTTCAAGTCATAATTAAAATTTCAAATAGCCCAATATGCTCTATGCTCAAGTTCTACCGGTAAGTGACATGCTTTGCCAAATACCAACCGATAAGGAGATGCTCCAAGAACTGTCTTGTATGCTGTTCGGTATGCCTAAAGTGCATCCAATAGGCGTAAAGACCAATCTTTTCGATTTGGATTTACCTTTTTTCAATTATTCGCTTAATCTCCCTATTTGCTAGTTCTGCTTGGCCATTGGTTTGTGGATGATAAGCTGTAGAAACCTTATGAGTGACTCCATACCTGTGCATCAAAGCCTCAAAAGAAAACTTACAAAAATGTGACCCTTGATCACTAATTATAACACGTGGAGTATCGTACCAAGATAAAATATGATCTTTAAGAAATTTAACAACAACTTTATTATCATTAGTGCGGCAAGGTATAGCTTCAACCCATTTAGAAACATAATCAATGGCAAGAAAAATGTAAAGATACCCAAAAGAAGGTGGGAATGGTCCCATAAAATAGATCCCCCAACAATCAAAGATTTCCACCACTAAGACCAGGTTGAGAGGCATCATATGACAGCGGGACAATGAACCTAGCCTTTGATATCTTTCACATGAACGACAAAACTCATTAGTATCCTTGAATAAAGTAGACCAATAAAAACCACATTGCAAAATTTTTGCAACTGTCTTTTTAATAGAAAAATGACCACCACAAGCATAGGTATGACAAAAAGTTAACACACTATCAATTTCCATATCCGGAATGCATCTTCTTATTATTTGATCGAGGCAATATTTAAAAAGATAAGGATCATTCCAATAAAAATTCTTTACCTCAGCCAAAAACTTACGCCTATCTTGTTCACTCCATGTAGATGGAACTTGATGGGAAACCAAGTAATTTGTAATGTCGGCATACCATGGTGTGTGACAAAGGACAGCAAAAAAATTCTCGTCCAAAAAGGCTTTGCGAATGGGCAAAATGTCGGTATCATTCTTAAATTCCAAACGAGATAGATGGTTCGCCACAACATTTTCCACCCCCTTCTTTTCTTTGATGGTCAAGTCAAATTCTTGCAAAAGCAAAATCCAATGTATCAAACGGGCCTTAGCATCCGTTTTTTAGAAAAGAAATTTAAGGGCGGAGTGATCCGTGAATATGGTCATAGGTGAACCGATTAAATAAAAGCGAAATTTATCCAATGCAAATACTACGGCTAGTAATTCTTTCTCAGTTGTGGTGTACATCATTTGAGAATGATTCAAGGTTCTACTATCATAATAAACAACAAATGGTTTTCCCTCCATTCTTTGTCCTAAAACAGCCCCTAAAGCATAATCACTAGCATCACACATAATCTCAAAAGACAAGGTAAAATCGGGTGATTGCGTAATAGGGTCGGTTGTAAGCTTAGAGACAAGTGTCCGAAACACTTTCTCACATTCGGGGCTCCACTTAAACTCGGTATCCTTCAACAAAAGGTTACATAAGGGTCTAGAGATAGCACTAAAATTTTGAATAAACCTTCTATAAAACCTGACATACCCTAGAAAAGACCTAACATCTTTAATATTCTTAGGAGCAGGTAATTTAGAGATTAATTCAATTTTTGATTTATCCACTTCTATCCCCTTTTTGGACATTATATGGCCCAAAACTATTTTGAAAGATACCATAAAATGGTACTTCTCCCAATTAAGCACAAGCCCCTTCTCCTCACACCTACACAAAACATTTTTCAAGTTAGATAAACATGAATCAAAAGAAGTTCCAAACACGGTTAAATCATCCATAAACACTTCCATACATTTTTCAACCGTGTCACTAAAAATACTCATCATGCATCTTTGAAAAGTGGCTGGTGCATTATACAAACCAAAGGGCATTCTATGAAAAGAAAAAGCACTAAAAAGTAAAGGTGGCCTTCTCTTGATCCTCTAAGGCAATTTCTATTTGGTAGTATCCCGAATACCCATCTAAAAAGCAATAGAAAGGATGACCAGCCACACGTTCTAAGGTTTGATCTATGAATGGAAGAGGAAAATTGTCTTTTCGAGTAGCCAAATTAAGTTTCTTATAATCAATGCACATACGCCACCCGGTCACTACTTTAGTTGGTACTAACACCCCATCTTCATTTTCTACCATGATCACCTCGGATTTCTTAGGAACTACTTAAGTTGAACTAATCCACTTACTATTGGATATTGGATATATATTTCCCACATCTAATAGCTTTAAGACTTCTTTCTTAACTACCTCTTTCATAGTTGGATTTAGTCTTCTTTATGGGTCTCATTATTCTAGATAAATCCTATGGGAACAAATTAAAGGGCTAATACCTGTTATGTCGGCTATAGTCCAACCTAGTGCAAATTTATGCTCTTTTAACAAATTCAATAATTTATCAGCATTGCACATCACTAAGTTCGGAAGAAATAATAACCAGAAAGGTATCACCTGGGCCTAAAAAAGCATGTTTGAGCCCTTTGGGCATCGGAGCTAAATTACACATTGGTATCTCCTCGAAAGATGGTTTGGGTGCCTCCCTCTCTTTAAAAAAACTCTTCAAAGCATGGTTGCCATGATTTCTTAATAAATCCCTGCGACTTATCAAAAACATCAACAACATCAACGGTATGGGGATAAATTGAAGAATCATAAAAATCAAAATTATTAAGAAGGGATTCCAGAGAATTAGAATTATCTTTAATGTACTCATCTTCCAAAATAAGCTCATCAATCATGTAAGTGTCGAAACACTCATCCTCTTCATGTGGCTGCCTTGAGACTCAGAAAATATTTACCTCTAGCGTCATATTTCCAAATGATAGTGTCATTAGACCATTCCTACAATTAATGAGGGCATTAGCAGTGGCAAGGAATGGTCTTCCAAGTATCAATGGAATTTTTTACTCCCTGTTCACAATAGAAATGGTATCTAACACCAAAAAGTCCAAGGGATAATAGAATTTATCAATTTGCACTAAAACATCTTCCACAATACCTCTTGGTTTTCTTATCGATCGATCCACTAGTTGAAGTACCACGGAAGTCGGTTTGATCTCACCTAGACCGAGTTCTACGTAAATGGAGTAGGGCATGAGATTCACACTAGCTCCCAAATCTAACAATGCTTGGCCACAAGCTTTGTTTCCAATTTGGCAAGCCACAATAGGACAGCCCGGATCTTTATACTTGGGTAGTGTCTTACTATCAATTACCGCACTTGCTTGCTCTGTTAAGAGTGTTATCTTCTTCTTCGCATTGTGCCTCATCTTGAGTGTTCATAGATCCTTAATGATTTTAGCATAGCTGAAAACCTGTTTTATGACATGAAGAAAAGTAAGGTTAATTTTAACTTGCTTAAGTTGTTCAAGAATCTCACCTTTAATGTCGAATTTCTCTCCTTAGGTTTAAGGAGTGCTTAAGGGAAAGGCACCGGTATGGAATCATTATGGGCATCTTGATCCTTGGGGGCTTCATCCTTGTTACTCATGGTGTTAGAAATCAAGTTTGATGGTAGAGTGGGTGCATCAATTTCCTTACCGCTGCGAGTAGGCATGGCATTAACCTCTTTAACATTTTGATTGTCGAGATTGGAGGTTTGTGCCATATGTTTTCCCTTGGATTAGGTTGTGGTTGTGAAGGAAAATGACTTTGCTCTTGAACCATCAATAAATTAGTCAACTTGGTAAGTTGGCTCTTTATCACCTTTTGTTCCTCTTTGACCCCTTGTTGCTCCTCTAGCAACCATTGATTTATCTTGCCTTGCTCTTCCACACTCTGGGCATGTACCTGCATAAATGACTTAAAAGCATCTTCCAAAGGTAAAGATTGGTGTGCTGCATTACATGAAGTTGCTTCCAATCTCCATTGGATACTAGATTGGGTAAAAGGTTATGTATTGGATCTCCAACTAAAATTAGGGCGATTCTTCCAACCAGGATTGAAGGTGTTAGAGTAGGGTGAGTATGTTTTCCTAAAAGGTATACCTAAAGCATTACACTCTTCCTTCATCTCAAAATAGGTTGGACAATCCCTAGATACATGATCTACCCCATTACACATAAAACAATGTTTGTAGGACTCTATCCTAGCAACTGGCTCGGAGGCTCTAGCATCCTTGGTTTTTAAAACCTCAATTTCCTTAGTTAGGAGCTCTAAACGGACTTTAAGGCTATCATCTTCCTTAAGTTGATAAATTCCAGTGGTTTGGTTTCTCTTAGTACTTTTTATGGCATTAGGTCACGTCCAAGTGTGGGCTTTTTTCAATAAGTCATCTAGAAAATCTATGGCTTCGTCGGGATCTTTTTGAAGAAAATCTCCATTACACATCATTTCTATAAATTGTCTTTCCCTATTTAGAAGTCCATCATAGAAATAGCTAACTACCCACCAAATCTCATACCCATGGTGTGGATAAGAATCCAAAATGTCTTTGAAACGTTCCCAAACTTGATATAAGGTTTCACTCTCTTTTTATGCAAAGTTTGAGATTTGTCTCTTGAGGTTATTAGTCTTATGGGTTGGGAAATACTTTTGGAAGAAGGCTTGTGTCATCTTATCCCAACTACCTATAGACCTAGGCCTTAACGAGTACAACCAAACCTTAGCATTATCTTTAAGCGAAAAGGGGAAAACCTAAGTTTGACGGTGTCTAACATATTGGCCCTACTTTGAAAGGTTGCTACTACTTCCTCAAATTCCCTAATATGGACATAAGGGTTTGCATTCTCTAATCCATGGAAAGTTGGTAGTAATTAGATCATGCCTGGCTTAAACTCAAGTTGTTGAACATTAGAGGGAACATGATACAAGATGGTGTGGCCATTCGACTAGGGTGCAAGTAGTCTTTAAGTGTCTTAGCAACATTCTCATTGTTATTGTTGGCCATGTTAACAAAATTCTCTAAATTCTCGTTTGGGTGTGCACTATGATTTGATCTAGGCAAGCTTTCACTATCGGACATGGAAAGAGAGGGTAACTCTATTTCAGGTCTTTTAATGAATCTACCTCGCTTATCTCTAAGTCTACGCATACACCAAAGGAATTAGACGGGGGACGAATAAAGAAAACAAAATAAAATCAAAACAGAAAATCAAAACAAATAGCAAAGAACAATGTTACTGTCTTGTCTCAAAGTTGACAATCTTTCTTGTAATTAAGCACAGTTCTCCAGCAACGACACAAAAATTTGGTAACACTCAAACTAACACACGATTATTGTGTATAGTTGAGGTGTCAATACCACGAGAAAATCGAACTACAAGAGAAAGTGTAAACCTTAACACTAAACGATAAAGTTCAAGTAAGGAAATATGAGTTTTACGAATGAAATTATATAAGAGAATTGTGAAAATATGATGAAGAATTCAATAAAGAAATAACAAGGTTCTTGGAATCCTTCCTAAGTTCATTGTCTTATTCCTATCTTGACTCAAATGTTTTATCTCAATTACTAGTTTCACATCCCAAACAAGAAATTGGTAAATATTCAATCAAAGCACATAAATACCCTAATGTAATTGCCATAAATTACTCTTTAATTCCAATTCAAACACACAAGATCTATCTTATAAATTATCAAGAAGTGATAATATATTTCAATAATAATACTGCAGTAATGGACAAACCTATAAGATAGATCTATCAAAATCAATTGCATCTAACAACTTTGACATAAGAAAAGCTTGACTAGACTTATATAGAGAAGAAGAATGCAATCACCGGATTAAGAAAATCTAAGAGAAGAAGAACATAAATTGCAACCATCACATGAATTCAAATCCTTCTTATTTAATCAAAGAGTAAATCATAAATAATGTTTAACAATCAATCCATACAACTGAATCAAAGATAGCAATAAGAACAACTACACCTAGAAACTCATTCTTTCGCCTTGCTTGGAGTTTAGTTGAACATGGAGTTCATCCTTGATCACCTTGAGGAAGAAAAAGGTGGAAGCTCTTTCAATCTAAAAAAAAATAATTCTTCAGCAAACCCTAAGTGTTCTATTAATACCCCAGAAGGTTCAAGGGTATTTTCGAGTCCAAAAAATCATTAAAGTCCTAAAAAGGTCGATAGAAATCGTAAACTAAAAACAAAGAAATCGCGTCCGCGCCATGACACACAATAGGGGCACCGTGGCACAACTGTATGAAATGTCCCGCACCACAGTGCAAACCTTGCCTCGCCGTGGTGCGGCCACCTGAACACATATTCTCCATGATACGGATGGTCACGGTGCGAATCATCCGTGCCGCGGTATAAAACCCAAAAAAATAAGTTTTTCTTCATTTTATCCTTTCGAAACCATTCCTTAACTCTGACATGCATAGAATCTTCGTGCTTTAATCCACGTTAGCTTTTCCATCTTTTTTAAACCCAAAATACCTGAAAATGCATCGAAATAAATCAATATACCAAGAATGACACTTAAGAATTATTAAGGCATAAATGTGTAATCCAGCCCTAAATCAACCCTAAATGTTAACAAATAAACACTAGAAATGATGCATTTTCTAACTCGCATCACTACCCCAGAAAGTGTGTTCCTTATCATAGGGAACTGTAGTACAGAGTCAGAGGCAAGCAGGATCTGTTGCTTCTGTAGCTCAGAGTAATATCGGTGGAACCTTTAGATTTGGGAGACAGGTTATGGGAACTAGGAGTCATTGCAGATGAAGTAAGTATACCACCAAAGGGAAGTGGTAATCTGATGTATGATTGAGAGACAGAAGTTTGTTATAGATGTATTCAGATAAGATATTTATCCCAGAATTGTCAAAATTTGAAGTGCTTTGTATGTAGAGAAGGTGGACATATCAATGTTGGTTGATCTTGGTGCAACCCATTCTTTTGCATCCAGTATTCATATGAAGTCTATTGAAGTATGTATTAGAACTTTGATGCATAATGTTATTATTGAAATTCCCACTAGAGATAGCATGATAATCATAAATGTTTACAAGGGTTGTGTGATTCATATCAGTGATAGAGAATTGAAGTTGATTTTTTTTCTTTGAATATAGTTGATTATTTTAAGGAAAATGTACTGTTCAGGATACCTAGGTAGCAGGAGTTTAACTTTTAGGGAAAAACTCAAGGTACTTGCAAATTGTCTTATTTTTGCTATAACTACTAGTTGATGGTTGAAAAAGGGTTGTGAGGAGTATTTCGCATACATAATGGATTCTAAAAAGGAAAATAGGAAGTTAAAAGAAATCTTAGTAGTGATAGATATTTTCTGATGTATTTCTTGATGAGCTGTTTAGGTTGCCTCCCAGTGGGGAAATTAAATTCTCTATTGATGTGATATCATATTCATGGTTCTATAGAATGACACCAGCTGAGTTGAGAGAGTTGAACATACCATTTTAAGAATTTTTAGATAAACAATTTATCAGACTTAGTGTGTTTGGAGAGCCTTTGTATTGTTGTGAAGAAGAAAGATAAAATGATGAGATTGTGTATAGACTATAGCCAGCTGAATAAGATTCCTATTAAGAACAAATATCCTTTGTCCAGAATAGACGATTTGTTTGAACTGTTGTAGAGAGCGATGGTGTTTTCAAAGATAAACCTGAGATCAGGTCATCACAAGTTAAGGATAAAGGAGGGAGACGTGCCTAAGACTGCTTTTGGGACACATTATGGTCATAAATTCTTGTGATGCCATTTGAATGGACTAATGCTCCAGCAACATTCATGAACTTGATGAATAAAATGTTTAAAAAATTTCTTGATAATTTTGTGGTTGTGTTCATTGATAACATCTTGGTGTATTCTAAGACTAACGAAGAGCATTTAAAACATTTAGAAATTGTGTTGGAGATTTTGATGGAAGAGAGATTGTATGCTATAATTTTCTAAATGTGAATTTTGGTTGAATAAAATAACTTTCTTGGGGCATGTAATATCTAGAAATGGCATAATAGTTGATCCACAAAAGGTAGAGGCAATGTTAAGTTGGGAGAGACCAACTAATGAGACTGAGATTGGAATCTTCTTGGGGTTAACTGGTTATTATAGAATATTCTTTCAGAGTTTTTCTATTATTATAGTACTGCTGACTAGACTGGCCAGGAAAGATGTGAGATTTGTATGGTATAGGAAGTGTGAGAAAAATTTTCAATTACTCAAGGAAGTATTAGTGCTACCTTCTGGTGATGAAAGATTTATGGTGCATAATGATGCGTCGCATCAATGGTTGGGATGTGTGTTGATGTAACATGGGAAAGTTGTGGCCTATACTTCTAGGTAATTGAAGGATCATGATAGAAATTACCCCACCCATAGCCTAGAGTTGGCTATCATAGTGATTACTTTAAAGATTAGAGACATCATCTATATGGAGCCACTTGTGAGATATTCATTGATCATAAGAGTTTGACATACTTACCTACCCAGAGAGAGTTGAATTTGAGACAAATATGGTGGATGGAGTTGATTAGTGACTATGATTGTATAATTCACTATCATCTAGAAAAGATGAAGGTGGTAGCTAATGCATTGAGTAGAAAATCTACAAGAAGATTGACTGCTATTGAAAGTCATGATGTGTAATTGATGATAGATTAAGAGAGATAAGAATGAAGTTGAATATCAGTGATAGATGATCATTGTTAACAAACATGGTTGTACAGTCATCCATAGTAAAATGCATGTTAGAGATATAAGGTAGAAATGAGGAGATAGAGAAGATTAAGCAGGAAGTGCTTAGTAGAAAGCAATATGAGTTAAAAATTTGAAATAATGGTATTCTGGTATAGGAACATAGAATATATGTTCCCAATGATGCGAAATTGAGAAAAAAGATATTGAAAAAGGCACATGATGATGTATATTTGATGCACTTGAGTAACAATAAGATGTATAGAGGATTGAGACAGAATTTCTGGTGGTCAGAATTCAAGAGGGATATAGCTTAATATATTTCTAGATGTTTGGTTTGTCAGCAAGTGAAGTCAAAGAACAAACATCCGGGAGGTTTAATATTGCCTCTTCCTGTGCTCGAATAACCATAGAAAAATATGGGCATAGATTTTATTTTTTGGATTTTTTCACACCCAGAGAGGTCACGATACAATGTAAATGGTGATAGATAGACTTTCTAAGTCATCTCAATTTCTTCTAATTTAAATAAATTGGAGTCCTAAAAAGTTGGTTGAACTGTATGTAGCTAAGATTATGAAGTTGTATGGAGTACTTTTGAGCATAGTGTTAATTAGATATGCTAGATTTACATCTTGGTTTTGGAGAGGCTTTCAGAAAGTCATGTGTACACAGTTGTAGTTTGTTACAACTTTTCATCCTCAAACAGTTGAGAAGACAAAAATGATTATTAGAGTACTAGAAGATATGTTAAGGGCAAATGTGATGAGTTTCTCAGTAAGTTGGGATGTTTACTTGCCCCTGATTGAATTTGCTTATAATAATCAGTATTAAACTAGTATTGGGATGGTACTATTTGATGCCTTATATGGTAGAAAGTGTAGAACTCTAGTATGCTTGGAAGAAGTTAAAGAAAGAAAGATATTTGGTCCTTAAATTATTGAGTTAACAACTGAGAAGATTAAACTGGTTAGAGATAACCTTAACGCAGCACAAAGTAGACCAAATAGTTATGCTGATAATAGAAGAAGACCTCTTGAGTTTCAAGTAGATGATTAGGTGTATTTGAAAATATCTCCATGGAAAGCTGTGTTGAGGGTCAAAAAGCATATCACTATCTTTTATCCATCTTTCTCTCTCCAACTCCTTACTCTGCTTCTCTCTCTCTCTCAAAAAAGTTCTCTCGCTATTTGTCTACCTCTCCCTCCCCAAAAAATTCTTCTCCCTATCTCTCTCTCCATAAAATTATATCACTCTTTATCCTTTTTTCTAGAATATTCTCTTGCTCTATCTCCATCGTGACTCGTGCCTATGAAGACCACCGTGAAACGATCTCTAATTGAACAAGTATCTAGTTATCTCTTTTTGAGGTGATTTGGTTTTTCTTTTTTTAAGTTGAAGTTTATGAATTTTTAATGTTTGGCTCAAGAACCAACAATGATAGTAAGCGAAACTAAGAGGTTTTGTTCTTCTTTGCGTATCTTTCTCCACTCTCTTAATTGTCATGTGATGATTATGGGGTGTTTCGATTTTTTATTTGTATGTTTGATTTGGTTTTTAGTTTGTTAGCACTCAATTTGTTTGAGATTTGGGGATTTAGGATTTGCAATAAGCTTGAGAATTTATGGGATTTATTTAGGGTTTTTACCAATTAAAATTATATATATATATAGGCCTTACCAACTAAATACTCTATGAAGTAATTCATACTCTTAATTTTGTCTTAATCCCCTGAACACATAATGCAAGGCATATATTGGTGTATCAATTTGCATTGTTCTTAGTCTTTTGATAATTTGGTTTGAGTTTAGGACTTAGTATACAAAGTACTCCTGCTATATATAACAGTGGATGACTACTTACAAAAAAAGGTTTTAACCTAAGCTTAAAGATTATTAGTTTATCACCAAGTTATAAATTCAGGGTTTTCCCTTGAATACTTAAGAATCTAACAACTTTACCATTGCATAATTGTAAGATAGTATGGTTTGAACTTTTGTTAAATAATATAAATAGTGAGTTGTTAAATTGCATATGTTTGTAACCATGTTGATGTGTATTTACTGAATTATTACTAGATTGAGCATTTCAATTTACTTGTTTTCACTCTTGTTTGTAAATTTATGATGCTAATGGAGGGAGGTTTGGTTATAATGTGTTTGTAATAGGGTTAGCGAAAATTATTATTATAAGCTTGGGCAGAATGATCGTGCTATATTTCATCTAATACTTATTGAAAAAATTTTAATACCCTTACTTTAGACATTCTTAAATAGCTTCAAGTAGTAGGGAACAATCAGCTGGTCATGCAAGAAAATTTCAGCTATTCCAATACTAGTATATATTTTTGCTTCCAAAATAGATGTTTTATGCTACAATTATTGTTGAATCTTATAATTTGTTGAGTTTATGCCAAAATTTAGCATGAGATGAATCAGGCAGAGATGGCTTGAATCATATCCGATAAATGGGAGTAAAGTTATTGATGCCATGACCATCTTCACAGGAGTAAGTTTGGTTTTTGCTCTTAGCATATGAAAGTTTTATTGACTAGAATTCTTGTGTCATATATTTCAATATTGCCTGAACAAAAACCAATCATACATCAAGGTGCTTACTGTTGTCTGCTTATTGGTTATTTGATTTTTAACATTTTTGTGTCTTAACATTTTACATAATTAGAATCTTTTATGTTATATCTGATTTCTTATATTTATCTTTGTGGTATATCAAATGTGGTGCTTGCAAGCTGCACTATGTAAATTTCTCAAAGCTGTAGCATTTTGTCATGTTAATTGTCCTCTACAATCTCTTTTACCTGTTCCTGACAAACTCGAGTCCTAAAAGAAAGACATTTTTTCTTTTCCCCAGATGAGTGGAAATGTGTGGTTTCTTGGCTCTCCCACAATTAGTCATACAATAATGGGAAACTATCATATGACATTAACTTTTGGAACAATATGGAATGATTGATGTATGTGGACTCAAGTAGTCTAGTCAACTCAGAATTCTAGTTGCTTCATAAAGAAGTGCATCCAGTTTAATCTATCTAGAATTAATCTTATGATACATTTGGTTGTATGAAATTGAAGCTTGCAATTGAAATTAGAGTGAAATCATATTTTTTTTTCAATAGTCAAATCATTGAAAAAGGCAACGATTCCACCTCAATTTCAATTCAAAGCTTCAATTCCATACTACCAAACACGATGTTATGGTATTGGCTTGATGTCTTCACTTTGATCTGGAAATATAAAATCCATGGGTGTGCAGAATAATTTAGATGCATTAACTTGCAATGGTGATACTGTTTTTTTACAGGTGTTGGTCCCAATAACACTACAATTCAAGAAACAATTGACCTAAGCTTTAGATTTATCCTCACAATGGTTTTGCTATAAAAGTTAAATGCAATCATGGTTGTCTAACATTTCTTCTTGATATTGAATGTAGTAATTGTGCATAAGTTGATAGGCAACTAAATAACTATTTTTGCCACTGAGGTTTGGATGTTTTAACACTTTGGCCACTAACATGTGCAAGACAACCATTAATATTTGTAAAGTTTAACAAAACTACCACCTCCGTTAACTAGTCCATCTAAAAGGACGAAAACAGCTTCCTTACTACCATGGTGGCAACTGAGGTGCCTCTGGGCCCACATGAATTGGAGGAGGGAAAGTTCCCACCATTTTTTCCTTCCCTTATCTTCTTTGTACTCTACCTTGCACCATAAAAACAAAGTTGTTTTTCACCTATTCTCTTATTCACCCATCCTCTTCTCTTGGGCAACAACCATGTCAGACTCATATATGTCCTCAAGAACAAGCATATGTCATTGTGAAGTAGCTGGTGTCTTAAGAACATCCTGGATTGAGAATAATCCAGGGATGAGATTTCTCGGTTGTAGATTTTATGAGTAAGAAAAGTTCATTTTTTGCGGTTATTTATGTTTTATTTTTCTATGTCTTGCACTCACTGCCATTTCTATTGTTTCTTTTGTTGCATTAGCATGTTGGATGTCGCCTCTTTGCTTGGTATGATGATCCCCTAGATGATCGGTCCAATCAACTTGTGCTTGGGTTGATTCGAAAGATTCGTAAAATGGAGAGGGATAGCGTCAGATATTGGTTAAGGGAGATGTTTTTTAGGAGTTGCTGCCACATTTATGCGATTTTTATAAGTTTATTTTTTCAGATTTTGGCATATTATTTACAAAAGAGTGAATGTAACTATACCGCAGTGATGGTTACTAGGCAGATTCATCTTTGTGTTTTTAGGACTTGCTGCTACATTTGCTATTTTATGGGTTTTTTGGTTGGTTGATTATATTTGTAAGGCTTATCGTACAGTTACAAATTCATCTTTGTATTGATAGACTTGTTGCTAACATGTAACCTTTAAGAAATATAAAAGTATTCTATGCTCTTCTATTTTTTTCTCTTTGATTTACCATTGTTTTCATTTCATGTTGGTGTACTTATATAGCCATGGACGTTTGGCTTAGTAGTCAGTGCTCTTAACTTCTACTTTCATCCCTTAAAACTCCCTATTTTGCTAAGTCCACAAAAACTAAAGTTGCATTTTTTTAGCATACCAGCCTTACTCAAAATGAATATCAAACAACAAGAAAATGAAGTAGCCAACAGACACCACATTTCATATATATTGGCACTGAAAAGCCATCATGAAAATAATTACACCGTTTACATCAGCTACATTTCAATGGTCTTGGCTATACTAAGTTGAAGGAGGTTGAGATCCTCTCATATCGATAGTCTCTGCAGAAGATACTGGTGGAGAGCAATATTGAGTTAAGCCCTGTACATAAAATACAATAAAGATCATATCACATTTAAGTTCAAAAAAGGAAATTTAAGACTAAATAAGAAGTCCAACATTAGGCATCTATCTTAGAGTCACTGGAGTTGAGCTTTGTCCTACATTTGAAAGTCCATGAGATCTCCTAACCAGAGATTGCATGATACTTAAATCAGCAAGACATTTCATAACAATTTAAATTCAAATAAGTTGGAGAATGTACTTGAAATTTTTCTTTAGCTGCCATTCCATTAGTATTTAGCCATCTATTGTCCTTTAAACCTAAAACAGGATTAGACACTTCAAAAAAGAAAAAGAAAAAAGAGAAGAATAAGTACACTTAGCAAGAGTCTTAGCATTTATCAATCAATCACCACTTACATGTTCCTCTGCCTCTACATTACCTCCAACCTGACCTTTGTCTGTTTCCCTTCCTCTTCTCTTGCCGCTGCCATTCCATGCATTTTTCCTCCTCTATTACATGCACACAATTACAAACAGTTATTATACAATGCAACTAACAAAAAAAATACACGTGACAAGAATAAAAAAAACATGTACATATTACCCTACACTACTTTCCGCAGGAGGAGGTGGTGGTTCTAGGCTGGGGTCATCACCTATGTTGGACCTCCTTAGTGGTATGTTATCTATCTAGTGTCCATTAAACCTAAAACAGGATTAGACATTTAAAAAAAAAGAATAATAAATACACTTAGCAAGAGCCTTAACATTTATCAATCAATCACCACTTGCATATTCCTCTGCCTCTACATTACCTCCAACCTGACCTCTATCAGTTTTCCTTCCTCTTCCTTTACCCTTGTCCTTATCCCTCATTGAATTTTTCCTCCTTTATTACCTGCAAACAATTACAAATGGTTACTATATAAGGCAACTGACAAAAAAAATACACATGTGACAAGAAATAAAAAAAACACTTATAGATTTCCTTGCACTACTTCCCATAGGAGGAAGTTGTGGTTCTAAGTTGGGGTCATCACCCATGTTGCACCTCCTTATATTATGTCCTACCATACCACAGTTCCCAAAGGACACCACAAAGATATTCTGAATTTTGGTTGTAGTTGGATCTTCATCAACATCTCTTCTCATAGCCTTTTGAGGGCTCCTAACAGTCCTTCTTTCAACCAAAGGTAGGTGAATGTCAACAAGGTTGGTCTTAGGCTACAACTTAGGTCCATTAATTGGATTGACAATAGTGGAGTATATTTTCAAGTAGGTCTCCTTACTGTAGTAGACATCAACATAATTCTCTAGTTGCTCCCTATTGTCCCAAATTGCAGCAATTGTGAGTGGACATGAGATTTTAGTGAGATCCTATCTTCTACATGTGCAAGTCATTTCCCCCATGTTAACACCATATCCTTCATCACTGTAGGGGGTTGAAATCGCTATCTTTGGTCCACTAGATTATGAGGGCCAAAATATTCTAGATATGTCATTGTTCTTCTCTAGCTTTTTTTGAATCTTGGAATACAACTGCCCTTGATATCTTATCATCCTGTTCTTTCTGTTCAGAATCATATTCATTAGCTTACATCTAATTGATTCTACCATTGGGAGGATGGGTTTCTCTCTAGCATCCAGTATCACTTTGTTGAATGCTTCACAATGGTTATTGAGAAGCATGTCACTCTTACAATGTTTTCTAAAATGTGACTTTGACCAATGATATAGTGACTTGTCATGCAGCCACTGATATACCTCCTTAGAAAGCTCCCTTAACTCTTTCTTCTTATCTTCAAAGTCTTCTACATAGGTAGCTCTTACACATCTCCGTAGTGTATCTTTAAGGGCCTTCCCTGGGTGAAGCTTCTTGAAGTTATAGTAAAGATGCCTAACATAAAATCTGTTTTCAATCAATGGGAACAACTCATCAAGTGCTGGAACAAGTCCTTGTAAAAGATGAATACATATATAATATTAAATTCAATTTGCATAATGAAACAATAAAGTAACAATGAATTCAAATTACCTTCTGTTTATCAAACATGAATGTCCATTTTGAGCAGTTTTGCATGTTGAAGTCCTTAGACAGTAACTTGAGGAACCGGCTCTAAGAGTCTTTGGACTCAACCTTAACTATATTAAATACTATAGGGTACATGTTGTCATTAGCATCCACTCCGACTATAGTTAGTAGCTGGCCTCCATATCTTCCTTTTAAAAAGCTGTCATCCACTCCAATCAATGGTCTACATCTAGCTAGAAACCCTTTCTTGCAAGCATCCAAACAAATATACACCCTCTCAAACAACAATCCATCCAACTTGATAATTGTAGTAGTCCATGGATTTGTTCTTTTCAACTCTACTACATAAGAATGTAGTCTGTTGTACTGCTGTTTATCATCTCCACTAATCTTTTCTAGTGCTTTGTCTCTTGATCTCTGCAGCTTTGGATAAGGAACCTCTATATTATGATCCCTCATAACAGTAACATCAAATGCACGCATAGGCCACTTATGATCAACCCCGAATGACTCCATATAAAGATCACATAATCTCTTGTGATCAGCAACTAACAAATGGGTTTTCATATTAAAAATTCCATAAAATCTGTTCTAACTCACAACACGATGCAAGAACAGAATATGAAAGTGTATAACACTACAAAAATAGTAAAATATGCTTCAGTTTCAACTTTAAAATGCCCATAAACTATGCTAACACATAACACTAAGCATAAACAGAAAGTGCACGGCAATACAAAATCAACAGAAGGCAGTACAACTATCCTAGAGGTAATAAATCAACATAAAAATAAGAATGTCCAACAAAATAACACAAAACTCAATAAAATCAAGTGAAAAACTCATACTTTATAGCTTGCATCAGAAATTTGCAAACATAAAAGTGAAACGAAAATGCACAGTAGCTATTTACTTACTATAAATAGAAGTATCATCATCAAGTCCTCTTCTTATCTTATACAACCTCCGCATCACAATTTTATGGTGGCTCTCCTTACTCTACATTTTCTTGGACTTCGACTGAAACCACACTCAAAATCCCTCAAGTCGAGTGACAAAAACCGTGTTTGAAGATAAACTTCAAGAACATTGCACCAGATTGCACGAATGTGTGAGATTAGTAACAATAAAAGCCAAAAACCAATGCAATTTTCACTGCAAACTAGGGTTTTTCGTTCCTCTGCAACCATTGCAACTAATGGACAAATAAGTTGTTTGTATTTTACTCTTCCTTCACATGTGCGGTCACTCACGTGATACCAAATATGCTGACTAGGCACTTATTAGACTCCACATCAGCTTTTAATAATCCAAAACACAATTCTATTTCCTTTTGGACAGAGTAGGTAACGGGGGTGACATTTTTGTTAAACTTTACAATCCTTAATGGTTGTCTTACACACTTTTGAATATTAGTGGTCAAAATGTTAAAACATTTAAACCTCAATGGCAAAAATGGTTATTTAGCTGTTGATAGGCAATACAATTTTCTTTGGAAGATAATTAGCCATAATAATAAATTGACTTTTGGTGTATGTGTCTTTTAAGAATCCCTTTAATGGTAATTTTGTGAACCTTTAAATTTTTTTTGGTGTGTTAGAATCAGAAACTTAAGTTTGTGAAATTCAAGCCATTATTTAAGAGTTGTAATGGATGCTTATTTTAGCACTAAGCTTTTTGTTACAGGGTGATATTCTCCTTATTGTAAAGTAATTGTAATAAAAGGAATAAACATTCATGTAGCGTTCATGCTATCACTTTCCCTCATCTCATCAACAACAAAAATGGATTATTTTCTTCTTTTTGCATTTTAATTACTTATGGATTGATTATGATGATGTGAAAGATTGCATCAAATATGCAAGTGAGGTAATACACTTTCCACAAGAACTGGTTGAGGAATATAGTATTCACCTCTGTGTTTTTCACTTTTGATGTTCATCAAACTGCGGATTTTGGTAGAACCCATCAAGATTTGGGATAGTTATTGAGACTTATCAATGACACTGTCACAATGCTTTATTTCATATCAACCCTTTGATCCATTTTGTCTGCACTATGTTTCGACCCAATAATTGTTTGTTGTTCTTTCTTGTGAACCTCTCTAGTTCTTCAGATTGATGGTTAAGCTTTTCTGTGCGACAGATTTTCTAAGTAATACCCTTTTGCTTTCTTTTTTGTATAGGTTTTATGATCTTGATGCATATCTTTAAGACTTATTTGGATTTGCGTCAACATGTTACTCTCAAAATGCAAACTCTCCCAAAAACTTTTGAAGAAGTAATCAACCAAGAGAAATTTGAAAAATCTCGAGCATATATTCTTGATAAATGGTTTGTCTCAATTTTTCTGTTGCTTTCTCTCATGGCTTATCATTGCCTTTAACTTTCAAACTTTTATTTTTATCATGTCCTGACCTTTAAAGTATCACTATCTTCATTTTCCTTAAATTTTTGGTCTTATTATTGTTTTGCTTGACACATCACTTTTACATTTCAGCTACTTCCACTTTATTTATGAATTTGTGACTATACTCATGAACTCTGCAATTCGCCCCAGGGGTGGATTCGTGGCGAATCGAGCCCGAATACTAAGGTATTTGAGTTCGGCTCGAGTTTAAATGAACAGACTCGAGTTTGAATCAAGCTCGAAAATTGGGCTCGAGTTCAAGTTCGATAAATTTTATGAAGGCTAGAGCTCGATAACAATCGAACCTATTCGAACTCGAGCCTGAGTTTTGGATTGTCCATTTGAGCTTGAGCCTGAGCCTTGGATTTCCCATTCGAGCTCAAGCCCGAACTATAATTTTAATAAATAAAAATATTAAATAAATATTGGTTCGAGCTCGAGCTCTATAATACCTTATCGAACTGTTCGAGAGCCTTTCGAGCCGAACCTTAAGGTATTCAAGCTAGGCTCGATAAGCTATTCAAGCCTAATTTTCAGGCTCGAGTTCGAGCTCGAGCTCAATCAAGCCAAGCTTTGACCGAGCTCGAATAGTTTGATAAAAGCTAGGCTCAATTCCAGCCTTAGTTGGACCCATGATTTTTTTTAAGACAAAGCATTGTATCATATTTAAGTGTATTTTTGAAACAAATTTGTTTTTTATTTTTTATTTTTTTATTAATACGATTATTGAATTATGAATTAATGAATGCATTTTAAACAAAATTTAAATAGGTCCATTTTTTTTTAAAATAAAATTTTAAAAATATTATCTCCGATAGTTTTATTCCGTCGCAAATAAAGAATCTATAAATAAAAATTATATCTGATAGAAATAAATCTGTTGGAGATAATATTATTTTGATTTTTTTTAATTTTTGGATATTATTTGTGATGGATTTTTATCAGTCGCAGAAAATATTTTAAAAATAAATACACTATCATTAATGAAATATATACTATCATTGATGAAATAGTTTGGCAGTGATAATATATTTTTCATTCTTTTAAAACAACTTTAATTTATTTTTTTTGAAAAATTATCATCGATGTGATGCTATTTTCTGCTACAAAATTTTATTCGTCAAAGAAAAAACAAAGCATCACCAACGTGGGTATCATTGACAGAGTCTTCTCTGAATGAATTCCATCTGACTATCGATGATGGAATTAAGGGTATAATTAACAAATTTTGTCCGTCAGTAATACCCCTGTTTTTTCTTGTAGTGTCATCACCCAAATCTCAAGACTCAGCTCCCAAGAAGACCCGAAAGAAGAAACTAATAGAGGAATTATCAAACTATTTAATGACTCGTACCACAAAGCATCTTCAAATCTACATCCTGATGAATTTTATGATGGACCATTAACTTAAGATCCATTTGAGCTGTAACACTCTCTCAATTATCTAAAGCAAACAATGCAAAGGGTTTTTTAGGAATTCTACCATATTAAAAAAAAAGAATGAAAATATCTTTTTATCTTTTCAAAAAGGAAGATTGTCCCTCCAAAAAGTAATTTAAAAAAAATTAAATAGTCATCCAGACAAAAATCAACTATTAGCATATTCTTTCAATAATCCAAAGTCCAATATATGTCAAGTCTGCAAATATCATCTTATAAATCTTGAAGACTTCAAGCTTTAAAGGTGGAGTGAATTTTAAGGAGTGAAATCAAAGAAAGAAACTTTTCAAGAGAAAAAATTTGTACTCTCAAAATCTTTATTTGTAAGCTCTCAAAAATATTATACAAGCTTATATCAAGATTTTAAGTATATAAAGGTATTATTTTAAAAAAAATTATTGTGTTTGTTATTTTATTATTTTAATTTATTCATCATTGCATCATATATCTCAATTCTTATCCTTTTTTTAGCTCAATTTAATCATTATTTTTGAAAAATATGAATTTTATTCAAAGGTCTAAAATAAGAGATTTTGAAAAAAAAAATAGTGGAATAAGAAAATAAACTCAATAAAAAAATCAAAGTCATAACAAAAATACAAAATTTTGTTTTTATACCAATCTTATTGTTAATAATAATGAAAAAAGTAATCTTTCATTTTTTTAATAAAGCTAGGCAAATGAACTACATTGTAATTTGCAGCATTTAAAAAAGATTTTTCACTAGAGATTAAGTGTAATACCCGTATTTGTAAAGTAAGAGTAAAGAAGTACTTAAATAAATATGACATAGAGTTAAAATAATGAATATATATTTTTAAATGCGAAAAGTTAAATTGTAAAAAAAAAGTGGCAATAGGTGGCCAAATTTTGAAAGAAAGAATGCATGTCTCCCACATCTCAAAAACGTGGAGACTTTGTATGCATTTGGATTTGAGCTACAGAGATTGGGTTAGCAAAAAAAAATAAAGGTTTATATATATATATATATATATATATATATATATACTTAACGTAATACTTACCGATTTTGTTTAAGATTTCCTTCAATTACTCCATTTCTCTAAACATTTGGGAATCGAAAAAAATTAAAGGAGCAAAATTTTAAAGGAGTTTAAGGTAGAATTTCATATAGAATCACGAGAAGTTATAAGAAAAACATAAGGTAATAATGTAGTATTTATTTTTTAATTTGTAGCATTCATGAAAGTTCCCAGAAGTCAAAGTGAGAATTTTCAAAGGGTGTGGTTTATGAAGAATTGAAGAATAAATTAGAAAGTTAATATAAATATTATGTCAGGTGTTGACGATCAGCATAAATATTATGTCAGGTGTTGACGATCAGCAACCGAGGGAAATTTATAAGAGGAACGGGAAAGGCAAGAAGGTGATCCACAGGTAGTTTTAAGTGTTATGTGGTAAGTTTGATTTACTTTAAGTAATCTAAATAAAAAATCAAATATCTAGTAATAATATTAAAATAAATTATTAGTGTATGCTTTGGTGGTAGATGAAGAATTGATTTATAGGTATGATAGGAATTTTATACATGTAGAAAATTATTAGGTGAGAAATAATATTTTTAGAATAATAAGTTGATTTAATAATAAAAGCGACGAGTGAAATTCTTGATGAGTTATGGTCGATATTTTGATACGAATTATGAGGAGATGAAATTTAGTGAATCTTGACAAGTTTTGATGGATGATTTAATGTGATTTATGATGAGAAGAATTTAGTGGAAATTTTTATATGATTTGAGAAAAATTAGGATAGCCAATTTAAATATTGAAGTCATGTTGTTTTTTTTATGTTATTTTTTCAGATGCATATTTCATATTATTGTTCATATGCATATGCATTAAATAAAAGAAAATAACTGGGAAGGGGTCGGTCTAATTGAAAAACCATAATAGCCGGTATAAGCTGAAAATGAAAGGGACACCGTGACAGCCGGTATATGCTAGAAATAAATACCGTGACAGTCAGGATAAGCTGGAAAAAAAAAAACGGGAGGGGGTCGGTCTAAGATAATAAAAACATGTCGACATGTGGGAAGACGTTCCCTAATAATAATTCATGCATTGCATCTGTTTTAGTTATTGCTTGCATTATTGAAATACTGAGGGATGGTGTGTTATTGTGAATTTATTTATAGATGGATGAGTCTCACAGAGAGATAGTTATAGTGATAAGAACCATCTAAATTGTAGACTTTATGATGTGAACCTCATTACGAGGAAATTTTGTGATAATTTATGGTCTTAAGGTGAACCAATAAATAAGAAGAAGAGATTGATAGAGAATGGATCTTATGATATGTGCAGCGATAGTAGAATGCTAATATCAAGTTGTGTAAGATATAAATGATTAAATATTGAAAGACCATTTATACAATCAAATACTTCTAGTAAATTTAATTCATTGAGCTTGTGAAGCTCATCCCTCATTGTACAATGATTTCAGGTAGCAGGTAGGGCAGATAAATTGATGAGTTGTGGTTCAGACGAAATCATTTTTTGTAAGCCACGTACGTGTCAACATCCTCAGACTAGTGAGAAAAGAAAATAAAAATTTATTTGTAAATATTCATGCATTTTATGTTGTATCTAATGTTTAAAGATCAGATTAATGTAACTCCCCGTTGAGGGTTGAGGATTGATGTAAAATTTTATATTGGTGTTATTTATTTTTATTATTGTATATATGTGTCGTGTTGAGATTTTCAAAATGTGATGACACCGTCTCGAGGGTGGCCAACCCGGGATGGGTCGTTCCATTAAGTTATTATTTACCATTATGTTTACTGACTAAAAGTTGATATTAACCTAAAGAAAAATCATGAACCCACCAGCTAACGGATTGTGCACATTGTTGAATAAATAATGTTAGTAAATTTTTCTATATTTAACTAGTTATATGCTTGTGCCATGCACATATTTGTTTAAACTTTTATAAGTTGATTATTTCTATTTTTTTTTCATATTTTACATGAATTTATATATTTCAAATATGAAAACTTTGTAAATATATAAATATTTATCAAATTTAAATCACATACAAAACATGAATTGTGGTGCATGTAGCCAATATTGGCCATCCACCCATCTTCTTGATATTAGTGTTCTATTAAAAAAAAAGTGAATCACTTGTTAATTACAAATTGTTAGTGAGATGCGACATAACAATTAGGCCAACAAAAACTCTTAGGGTAAATCATAAATTTATTTTTAGATTTTAATCTTAATTACAATTCAATTCACTAATTTCATAAACATATAACTCAGCCTTATAACCCGTTCTCAATAATAGAAAAAAAATGTTATGTTTACCCGCTCAAGAACCCTAAATAATTCATTTAACTCATTCTTTCTCTCTCTCTCTCTTCACTCACTCTCGTTCTGCCTGTCTCACTTCATTTTTGTCTCTCATATATGCTCTCTAAATCGAACCTAAATCTAAAGAGTTCATCTGCTCTTGTTGATTTCATCTCTAGATTATGACACAAAGCAAGTGGGACTGAGCATTATCAAGTAAGAATACTCTATTCATCATGCATTCTCTCTATTAGAGTTTAGGGTTCTTAATGGTTCATGGAAGCATTCATTGATGCTTTTTCTGGTCTTTTATAGATTTGTTGGGGTTTTCTCAAGTTTGAAGCCTACATCACTTTCACTGGTAAAATTCAAAGGATATGTAATTTTTTGATTTGTAAGGGTTCTTGTTTTTTGCCTTTTATAGATTTGTTGGGGTTTTCTTAAGTTTGAAGTCTGCATCACTTTCACTAGTAAGATTCAAAGGCTATGTAATTTTTTTGATTAGTTAGGGTTCTTGTGTTTTGCCTTAATAATGTGTTCTTCTGATTGTGCTTTTTTTTTTTCCAGTTTCTATGTATTTTGTTTGGTTTGTTATTGTTCCGTATGTTTCTTTTGTTAATATCCTCACTAATTAAAGCCATTTTTGTTAGATTAGAATGGCTCCTATTGTAAATTTGGCATATTTGATGTTGCAATTGGTCCTGCTGGAGGTAGAGCTGCATTTGAAAGCCAACATGGTGATTAAGTTTTCAGAAGACAATTATTCTCTACTGCAAGTGTGACTAGAACTTCTGTTTCAACTTTTGGTATTGAATCAACACAAAGAAGCTCTAGTGCTTCAGATTATGTAACCCTTTGAGTATTATTTTAAACTGTTGGTTTTTTCTGGGATGGTTGTGCTCATACATTTTGAACGGGCTGTGTCTAGTTTTTGTTTTATTGACTTTGGTGGTCTTACAGTTTTATATTTTGGAATCAAAACATGTGTTTCGTTGGTTATTTTGACTTGTAACAGTTAGAAGCTTTTGAATATTTATGAAATGTAGCACTGAAATTACATTTTCTTGCTTTTACTTTTGCCTTTTAGATTATCTCATTTTTGGTGCTTTTGCTTTTGCTTTTACTTTTTAGATTATCTTTTTTTTTAAAAGCTTTCTAGATTATCTTTAGATGCAAACATTTGCTTTTTTTGTTTAGTTATAAAAATGTAACAATGATTCAATAAATCTGCTTTATTTCTTTTTTAGTTTATACACAGTATTGTCTTTATTTGTGAAGTTTACTTGAAACAAATATACTTGTTATACAGGTTCATGGCAGTTGATTTTTTCAACACAAATTAATAAACGCAAACATTGTATTTTCATGTTTGAATTAAATAATTGATTCACTTTAAAAGTTAGGTGGAGGTTAATGACTTTGTATAAGCAAGAAAAATAATTATATAGGTTTTTATAGTAATTATTTTTTTTTCTCAAAAACAAAGAGCATGAGGTGTGTGGTAGTGTAGTACAAAGTGTAAAGTAGAATAAAACCAATTAAACACCATGTGCATAGCACAGGATTACTTAAGTAAGGGTAATTTTGTCATTAAAAATGTTACATCAGCATTTTTTGGACTTGAATTTATTGAAATGATTGATTTGTAAGGTATAACCAAACTTTTGGGGTGGGTTGTTGGTTTATGAAACTAGTGGACTGAGTTGTAATTAGGGTCAAAACCTAAGGATGGATTTGTAATTTACCTAAAGTATTAATGTATCAATAATATCGCCTGACCTGTGAGCCAAAAAAAAAAGTACGTAACAATCATCATGGATTCTTGTTCTCTCAATTTAAGGAGGGAAACGTAGAGAAAAGTTAACATAATCTCAACCATTAAATATTAATGTAATGACATGATCTTGCCATGCCATTTAATTTTAAAAAAGATGAAACTATATCATTTAAAGCTTATTTTGTATTAAATTTATTTTAACAACATTTTTTTATTACATTTTTTCCTAATCAAGAAGATATATATATTTTTTAGATTCTCTCTAGCTTTCTTTGACGATGTTGGACTCTTTCTCTCATCTTTCTTCCATACTCATATTAAAGTCAATCACTATTTCAATAATTTATTAATCAATTATCTAGTTTCAAGAAAACTTTGGATTTTTGGTGGTTGAAGTACACTAATTTAGAGGTTTCACAACCAATCCTTTGATTAAACGAAAATTAGACTCTTTTTTGGTTGAGGAGAATGAAAATTTAGCTTGAAAACATGAAAGCACCGATTTATAATTTCAGTCAACAAACTCCAGTCACAAATTTTCATTTTTTTTTCGAGAAAAATTAAATTTTGGCTTAAAAACATGAAAGCACCGATTTATAGTTCCAGACTTTTAGTCAGCAAACCCCAATAATAATTCTTTCATGATTTTGGTATCTAACTTGCAATAATCATTAGTTAATGAAATTTCACATTCTTTCGTTTCCATCTTAAATCAAATTCCTTTCAATCCTTTTTTTTTTGTTCAAGAGAAAGTTTTGAGAGATGAATTGATTTAAACTACTTGTAACAACTCAACTTTATTAACTTGATTTATTTGTGCTAGCCATGAATGAATTGATTAAATTTTTTTGTGGAAGCTATATAAAAAGAGATATCGAGATTTGCAACGTGACTAAGGTAACTAATAAAAAAAGAAATAATTTTTTTTCTTAAATTAAGATACCAATAAAATTAAGACAACATTAACATTTATAACTAAGATAATGATGTGGCAAAATCATGTCCTTAAATTCAAATTTAATGGTGAGGATTAAACTAACTTTTTTCTACGTTTCCCTCTCTATAAAGAGAGAACCATAATCCCAATGAACATATAACAACTAATATTACATTTAAGGGAGACAAATTGATTTTTTATAGCAAAAAAATAAATACTTTTCAATGCAATCCACACGGGCTAATTTTACCAAGTTGGCTCATCGAACCATCCAAAAAGGATAAGCCTTTAAATTTCCTTTGCAGTTAAACTTATTAATCTAGAAAAATGCATTTAGGTCAGTGAGGAAGGCAATTTTGCACAAAAATATTGATATTATGTTTTTGTATTCGAGAATGATCTTGAATATGCTTCCGAAAGCTCCTCAACGAAAACCATTTTTTATAGCATAAACCAGTGGCATCAAGAGAGAAAACCATCACCAGATACCTCGTGCAAGCCTATTAACCAATTTGGGAGCATACCACATTACATAGATCTAAGGTTTTAGTTAATCATTTAAAATGTTTGCTTACAGAAATTGTTTCAATAAATTAGAGTGTTTTCATTCCACGTAGGCTTATAACGAATAATGTTCTTGTAGTGTTTGAATATATCCACTATCTCAAAAATAAAAGAATTGGGAGACAAGGTCAGGTTTTCATGAGAAATTGATTAATTTAATTATGGAATGTGCCATATTTGCTTCTTATTCCATTTTATTTAATGGTAATATAAGACTGGTTTTATTAAGCCCTCTAGTGGTATTCAGCAAGGCTATCCATTATCTCTTTATCTCTTTGTTCTTTGTGTGGAGGATTTTTCAGCCTTTTTGCATAAAGCTGAAGTTGATAAAAAGATTAACGTTGTGTCTATTTGTAGAGGATGTCCTCGAATATCCCATATTTTCTTTGTAGATGATAGTCTATTCTTTACTAATGCTTCGAGTTTTGATACATCTAATTTTATGAAGATTTTATTGATCTATAAGATGGCTTCAAGATAGAAAATCAATTTTAAAAAATATTAAATCTTTTTCAACATAAATGTTGGAGAAGATGTGAAAGAAAAGGTTAAGGCAATTTTGGATGTTCAACAAACCATTCTAAATGAGAAATATCTTGGCCTTTCAACCATGATTGGTTAAAAAAATAAGCAAGTTTTCAAGTTTTTGACCTACCGAGTAGGGAGAAAAGTGAGAGGATGGAAGGAAAAAATGCCTTCATGACCGAGGTGAGAAGTATTGTTGAAGGCTGTGGTCCAGGCTATTTCTATATATGCAATGAGTTGTTTTTGTTTACCAAACTCTTTCTGTCATGAGATTAACAAACTGGTCCAAAGATTTTGGAGGGGTCATAAAGTTGATGAAAGAAAAATTCATTGGTTAAAGTGGGAATATCTTTGTAAATGTAAAGAGGAAGGGGTTAGGTTTTCGTGATATGAGTTGTTTTAATTTTGTTCTTTTGGATAAGCAAGGTTGACACTTATTAATGAATCATTCTTCCCTATTCTATCATGTTTGCAAAGCAAAATATTTTGCCACTTCCTCTTTCTTGGAGGCTAGGTTGTGTAATGTTCCATCGTTTTACTAGCGTATCATTTGGGATATTAAGGGTTCTTTGAACATGGATGCTCATTGGTATATTGGCAATGAACAAAGTGTTGGGACTTAGATAGATAAATGGATTCTTGTACCAAGTAAGTTTAATATCATCTCCCCTAAAGTACTTAATTCTCACTTGTATTGGGTAAGTGATTTAATTGGTAGAGATATAGGATGGCAGGATATGAATGTAGCTAAATGAATTTTTATGGATCATGAGGTGGATTTGATTCTCAAACTTCTTATTAGCTCTTTTGAGGATATGTCGGCTTGGCATTACACTGATTCAAGAGTGTTTTCTATAAAGTGAGCATATTATATGTTGTTCTCTAGTCTCGCTGAGGGTAAGGGCAATTGCTATGTTCCTTATAGAGGGATTTAGAATGAGGTGTGATGCTTGGAGGTACTATAAAAGGTAAAGAATTTGGTGTGAAGAGCTTGTTTAAATGGGCTACCCACACTTGATAATCTTTAGAAGATAAATATTATCCTTAGTGCAAATTATCAATTGTGTGATAACGAGACTGAATCAATGCTGTATGTTGTATTTTGGTGTGATGTTGCTTTTGGGGTGTAGTTATGTAGCCCGTTGAGTGAGTTTATGAGGTTGTGTGGTGGAGCTAAGAGCTTTAATGAGATTGTTTATCAATTTTTTTCTAGGTCTAAGGCACTTTTCACTATTATATGTTGGAAAATTTGGACTCGTAGAAACCAAATTGTGCATGGAGGACCCTACAAAAATGTTGAGAACATTTTAAATGAGGCATTATCTTATCGCCAAAAGTTTGTGGATGCCTGGGCACAACATTCTTTAGCGCAAGGCTATATGGGTGGTGTGTGTTGAGGTGCTGAGGTTGAATGGGAGCCGTCAAGCATTAGCTTGGTTAAAATCAATGTTGATGGTGTGTTATTGATGATGAATGTGGTCATCTTCTCTGCTCTTGTTCGATTGCTCAACCAATTTTAAAGGAGGTTGCTATAGTTGAAGCTCGAGCTATAATCGAAGGTCTCTGTTTTGCATTTGACGCAGGTTTTAGAAAGGCGATCATTGAGAGTGATGCCTAGACGGTGGTTTTGGCTCTTCAGAGTGCTGATCTTTATCGTGCTAATTTTGGCTCCTTAGTGGATGAAGCTCGACAACCAGCATGTTTGTTATGTTAATAGGAGAGTGTTAGGATTTTGGTTCAAATCCTTACAATAAAGAATTCTAATTGGTTTGGAAAAATTAGTTTTCTGTTTTACAGTTGGTTATTCTAGGAGTGGTACTAGTTTCCTATTAAATTATTTCTTATACAAGTAGTAGTAATAGTCTACTATGATATTGTTGTTCTTTTCCAATAATATTAAGAAAATATTCTATATGTAAAAAGGTCATAGAGAAGGTTTGAGAGACAATCATAATTCCAATATACACTGTAAATCAGAGAGATTTACAATTAGAGCTAGGTTGAGAGTTTTGGGTGTATTGGGGTTTTGGGGTTGTGAGCTTGTCAGAATAATAATTTTGTTTTTCCTAAAATTATTGTTAAGGATTAATAAAGTTGTAAGTTTGTTGGTGGCGTAGGCAAAGAGGTTGTCGAATCACGTTAAATTATTGTGTGCTTGATACTTGCTTGTTTATTGCCTAAAATTTGAGTATGTGGATTTCAGAGGTAAAATCCCAACAAGTGGTATTAGAACCTGGTCATATATTTGAAGAAGCTGCTTGTTGCTATTTGCTATGTTTGTGCCACCATGTCGATGGGTATATCTAAATTTGAGATTCTTTTATTTAATAGAAGAAATAATTTTACTCTATGACAGAGTACAATTCAAGATCTTTTAATGCAACAAGATCTTGATCAGGCTTTAGATGGAAAAAAAGGCAGAAAAGGTGATTGATCGAAAGGGATAATCAATTCAAAAGAATACTGTGAGCACAATCAGGTTGGTTCTTTCTCTCGAGATAAAGTATATTGTGTTGAAGAAAACTACACACAAGGGTTTATGGGATAAGCTCGAGAGTATCTTTGTGTCAAAGTCTTTGACCAATAAATTGTGTCCCAAGATAGACCTCTACTCTCTAAAGATTAAAAAATGTACAACTTTTCATGATCATTTGAATGAATTCAACAAGTTAGTGCCTTAATTGTTGAATATAGAAGAAATATTGAAAGATCAGGAGAAGACATTGCTCTTGTTATCATCTTTACCAAAATCTTATAAACCATTGGTGCAAACATTGTTGGTGGGAAAGTCGACATTGAGCTTAGATATTGTGACCACACTCTTGCATGAGAATGAGAGGTTGATGGGAAACGAAAGCTTGTTTACTAGTAGTCAAACGCTTGTTATTGAGAATTCTAATCAAGGGAGGAGTCAATGGAGAGCGAATAGTGGCTCAAGGTGGATATCTAAATCTAGGCCTCGAGATGACAGTGAGAATGAGTGTTTCTATTGTGGAGAGATAGGACACATATAATATTATTGTAAGGCCATGAATGATAACTTTAAAAAGTTGAGAAGGATGAGTGGGACGATGAGTGACAATGAAAAGAGTAGTGAAAATGCTAATATCACCAAGGGAAGTGGTGAAGAATTGGTTTTATTTATTGAACACATTGAAGAAAAAGTTTATGAGAGTGATATGGTGCTACTTGATTCAGCCTCCTCCACTCATATATTCAACAAGAAAAAATATTTTGATTGTATGAAAGAACCTACCCATTTCACAATTGCTACTGCATGTAGGAAACACAAATTAATTGATGGTGAGGGAAGCTTAAGGTTGAAGCTTCATGATGGAAGCATGAAAACACTTGAGAAGGTAATGTTTGCCTCCTCTCTCACTACAAATACCATCTTTTTGGGGGAGCTTCATAAGATGTGATACACATGGACTGCTGGCAATGGGGATGCCGTGGACGATGACCTTACTAAGGTCTTCCATCAACTTTGACCACAAACCTTCTGATAATTTTCCTGAAATATTAGTAAAAATGAGGGGGTGAGATAAAAAGCTCAGTGAGTAAAACATCTTACTAAAAGTAATCGCTTTAGGGACGTTCTTCTTAAATTCATCTTTTTATAATACGCGTCTTAAGTCGATATATATAGAAAACGACCCACATTTTTTTTTATATTTTTCAAATGAGAGTCCAATCTTTAAAGAAGTGCAAATTTATTAAATACACAGATGAAACTTCTATTACCATTAATTACTAGAGATAACAATCATTTTCAAGAGTTTTACATATACTTCAAGTCATTTCAAAATAGTACAGTCATACCGTATCATTGGTGTAAATTATTTATTTATTACGTCTATTTCATTACATATATGTATATCATATCACAAGTAATTATTAACCATATGTATTTCCTTTAATAAATCACATTGTATGCCTTGCATAGGCCAAAAATCAAATATCCTTCGTGGGCTATGCACAAAACATTTTCATGGATCAAATACAAATTTTTGCCTCTCATGAGCTTAGTATAACTCATGCCACTCATGACCTAAATATTATTCATGTTTCTCATGGGCCAAATATAATTCATGCCTCTCATGGGCAAAATCACAAATTTCACAAATCATCAATGGAAGAATGCAATGCAATGCAATGCGATACGAGTTCACTTCTTTAATCATTTCTCTTCATCTCAATTTCACTTCATTTTCATTTGCCTCTCATTGGGCTAATCATATAGTAACTGGGACGTCTCCCCATATAAATAATTTGGATCCCCTCCCTATCTCTTACTGGGTGGGGTCCTAACGTCTTAACAATTTGGATCTCCTCCTTACCCCTTACTAGGCAAAGTCTTTACATTTAAATAACTAAGATCCCCTCCTTACCCCTTATTGGGCGGAGTCCTAAATTAAAATCACTAGGATCCCCTTCCTACTCCTTACTGGGCAGAGTCCTACATTAAAATCATATGCAATAATTACAAATCATAATCCAAATAATCTTCAAATCAAGCATCTATCAACTACTCACATCATTAAATTCACAACTTATATAATTGCGTACTCAACCTCAAAAAAATTTACTATGCTAGTGAAAAAAAGATTCATCAATTGAATCAAACAACCATATATTTCACATAAGTACATGCATCAATCATTTCCCTTTAGAGGTGTATATTCACTAATCATTAGGTGCAAAAGCATAAATCATTTCTAGGTCTAATTCTTATATAAATCATATCACTTCATATATGTCATCAACTCAAACAATATTTTGTTTGTACTAAAGAGGTCATACCAAGAAACTTATACAAGTAATCATATATATATATATATATATATATATATATATATATATATATATATATATATATATATATATATATATATACGTACTAAGTGTCAATTAGTTTTGGAGTATGGTTCCAATCGCTACACTCATTATATTCTCATACGCCATTCATTTATAGGTTATCATTAAACTTAAACCTCTAGATATGCATTAACATCTCAATACTAATATTTATGACTTAATAATTAAGTATATTGCATACCTTTAAATCTTTTACATACTATTGATCATGTTATAGCGCTTACTAAAATTAAGGTGAACTTCACATTTGCCTTACCAAGCTCCAAACTTAGATTACTTCTTAACTTTTGGTGTTTTTCTCCGATCACACCTAACATTTATCATTACTTAGTATACTTATTCAAGAACCATAACATTTAAATATACCCAAGCATTTTATAAAGTTATACTAGCAAACAAAACTAGAGGTTAAGTCACAAATCTTCTTCCTTTTATATAAAACTTTTATATGCCTTGTTCTCGCATGGTTAAAATGAATGAAATCCTTTCAAGATCTTAGCTTTCAAAACGTTAGCATGTTTTAAACTCATAGCACCTTATAAGAAGTCTATGGTTGAATACCTTAACAAGAGTGGCTCAATTTGGGAGAAACGGGGCTAAAAACAGGTTTAGGGGCTGGGACAGTCGACTGTCCAAGGTCTAGAGAGTTTCATAGTCGACTGTGCACATTAGACAGTTGACAGTCTGGTCGCGATTTTAGAAAATTTTAGGGCAAAAACTTCATTTTTCTTTAAAACAACTACTTGTCTCCCATGAGACTTCCAATTCAAATCAAATACAAATTTTCAAGGGTTTCAAATCAAATATTGTGCATCCTCAAAATTATATTTTATATGAAAACACATCAAATTTAGAAATCCATCACAAAATCATTTTCTTTGAAAACAACTTTCTTCTTTAGCAAACTCTTCAAATCAAGCTTCAACAATCTTCATACTCTAGCTTGATAAACAAGCTTAATGCTTTGAAAGTAAGGGAGAACAAGATTTACATTAGGTTAGCAAGAAACTCTCATCATTTTCTTCCTCTTCCTTCCTTTCTTCATTTCTTTCTTCCTCCTTCATTTTATCCTATTTCTCTAGGTTTTCTAGAGAGTTCCAGCATTTGTTGGTCTCTCCCTCTCTCCCACACTCTAATTTTAGACACAACTTTTCATTAATTACATAATAACCCTTTTTGTTTCCATAATTTTCTATTTCCACCACATAACTTTCCAAATTTTTGTTTTTGTTTAGTTCCTCTTACTATTCCTCAAAGTTCTACAAATTTCAAATGACAACTGTTTTAAATACTCGATTCTTAATTATTTACTTGTCCCCAAGTTCCATAAACTCAAGTACAACAGATATAAAAAAAAATATTAGCTCAAAACTGAACAAACGATACCAATAACGCAACGAAGTGAAATTTCACAATTTTTAATATTATAAATAAAACATCGGACTCTATATTTAGTTGCTAGATTTCCAACTTCTTCCTTAATGTTATTTTCAATAAAAAAAAACATTTAGCTAAGTTAAGCATAGTATTGTAACATATTCATAGTGTAATGATTGAAACATTTACGCCTAGCAAGTACTATAACCGGTAAGGTCATTTAGCATTGTTAAAAGATAGTAATAAGTTATACCTTTTTATTTGCTAAGGTGTGAATGGAAGATGAAGAGATAAAAAGGCCATTTGCCATTGTATTTTTAGTATGTGAAATGTATATTAAATAGTGTGAGTGTGTCCATTAAAAAGTTGTTATATTTTTTTTATTAAAAAATAATCATTATATTTTAGTTCAGGTAAAAAAGCGTATTCTTATTCCACCTAACAATTGAGCTGAAATAGGTAATACTTTTAACCAATGCCACATGGAAGACCTAGAAAAAACTTGTTTTGCTGCCTCCATTTTAGTAGTATCATATAAATGTGATTTAATTACTTTTTCTTTTGTTAAATTGTTAATTGAGATTTTATGGCTGCTAATGTTAAGACCACACGGTGCAAAAATGTTTAAAACGACAAAGTTTTATGAAAAGTATTGAACACATGCATTTAAACCTAAACAAGTGGCAACTTCACAATTATCAACACATAACTTTCTTTACATATATAATATACATGACGCAGCCCAAAAATGCAATTAAACGATTAAAATATGCGTGGTGATATTACCACAGTATAAATTGTCAATGTTAAACCAAATATTTTTAATTAACAAAAATACTCTTACTTTAAAATTCAATATAAAACTACTTGCTTTGGTTTTGAAAATCCTTAATATCTTTTTTTTTTATAGAATATCTTTTCTTTCTTAAATAGAGTTTTCTGTATTATTTGAGAAAGATTTCCTGCAAGTTGTAGGAGTTACAGTACCTATCACTATTTGGATTTTGAGATTAGGGTTTGCGATACCATTGTTTCTCAATCAAGATCTCAATAGCAAGCTTTCTTGGATCCTTTTGATTTTAGTGTTTCCCATTTTTTTATTAGTAATTTCTATTTTCCACTAGTCAATTAAGCAACCTTCATTCAATAATTTTTTTTTTGATTTTCACCTTTTCATCTTCTTTTTATTAGGAGTTTTTTTTTTTTACCGAGTTCATGGTTTCATGGACTTTTGATGATATTGATAATGGTGGTGGGTTTGGTAATTGATATGGTTAATATGTAAGATTAGTGGTTAGGTTTCTATTAATTTAATTCATTGAATTTAAGGGTAAATTTATTCATTAAAAATGATTTGATCTTAATAATTGGTGCAATAGCATTATACTATCCACACAAAGAGAGAATGAGAGTGTGTATTGTGTATGTGAATTGATATTTGTTATGGGTCTGTGGGTATATGGAAGGTTGAGAAAAAAGAGAAAGCTTTCATGTGGAAATTATCGAAGAAGGAGAAAAGGTAGCAATTTATGTGTAGGTTGATAAAATATTGGTTAGAGATAATAGTGGACCAAAGATTGGACATATGAATTTGCCTAAAGTTGGCAATTGGTGCCATGTATGAGCAATTTCATTATTGACAATTCAGAGACAAGTGGGAAATGTAAAGAGGGAAAGAGGATCCAATAAATATGTAGAATGTTTTTTTTTTCTTCCTTTTTTCAATTATATAAGGGAAATTTTGTAAGATTGTAAGAAATTACTCTGCCATTACTCTTAAAATATTGGTTTTATTTACTCATTTGAAATCATTAAAATAGAAGATACTCTATGGCAATGTTTGAGTTAAGTTTAAAGTTAATTTTAAGTTCAAGTTTATTTTTTAATTTTTTATTAAAAACTTAATTAAATCAAATCAAACTAACTATTAATTAATGTTTTAGTGTTATTTAATAAAATTTGACTAAATTTTAAAAAGACCTCAATTTAAATTTAGTTTTAAATTGAATTCAAACATCGCTTGTATCTATATTGAGGGAAAGAGAGGAAAAAAATTAAAATGATACATCTTCAATGAATTTTAAATTTAACGAAGGGGCACACTTCCTGCTAAACCATATAATCCATAAGTTTGGTTTTAAACTAAATCTAAATATCCTTGCATCTAAATCGAGGAAAAGAAAAAAAACAGAAAGGAATAATTTTTTTATAGACTTTTAAATTTAACGAAAGGTACACTTACCTTTCATTTCCTGTTAGAATCTTATTGTAACCATACAGCCCATAAGTTAAGTTCAGCCCATTAAATGCAGCTAAGTTTTCCCATGGCATTTATGTTTTTATAGCCCATCAGATATATACGTATTTGATGTTTCTCTTCAGTCTTCTCTTCTTCCGCTCTTTCTCTGGAAATGCCATTATACGACTCGAACTCTAGACCTAACGAATCACCTCCCCATCCTTACCACCAGACCAGAGCGCCTTGCACATTTCTTCTTCCTCGACGACAATGTCATTTCCACTGCCTCCTCGACGGTTCCAGATTCTAGGTATGTAACGCTTGTCAGGGTTTTTATATTTTTTTGCACCGTCTTTCTCATCTCTAATTTTCTTTCTCATTGTGAATGGCGTTGCCGCTGCCGCTTCATATCATCTAACACGGGTGTGTCGCCAAAAATGGCGAGTTCAAGCAACATTGCTTTTTTGTACAATACTAAACAAGCAGTCATGAAATTATTTTATCGCATTCACATTAAGCTTGACATGCATTTAACCAAATTATAATCTCAATTGGATTTTAAAACTGTTTTTATATTTGACCAATTCGGTCGGTTCGGTTACTAAAAATTGATAAACCATTCGAAATAACCTAATTCTCACCGTTCTTGGAATTTTGCGTAAATATCATTTTGTCAACTAAGAAATCATTGTCGCATCATTTTGCTCCTGAATTTGGGATTTCTTGGGTTACTGTTGTGGTGAAATATGATTCATGGGTGCGATTTCTGGGATACAATAGTTTTCTTTTAATTCAAAATTTGTTTTCATAGTACGTATTTGCAGGACAACGTACCAGAACTTTAGGCAGCATTTGCCTTTTCACGGATATTAGGGTTACTGTTTGTTTTTGTGGGATATGATTCATGGGTGTGATTTCTGGGGTAAAGTAGTTTTCTGTTGGGTCAATTTTTGTTTCCATAGTACTTATTTGCAGGACAAGGTAACAGAATTTTAGGCAGTGTTTGGCTGTACGTTGATATAAGCTGCGCAGAAATGGCTAGCGGAAAGATTTTGAATGGGAACTCTTTCTTTGGTTGCTGTAGTGCCTTTTAAGGCTTCGCATTGATCATTTTGACCGTTTATCCCTATGTGTTCGCATTCGTATGACATTGGATACTTTTTCGTTGTAGCTGGATATGAATATTTCATATGAGTGCAGTGCTTTAATAGTTTGAAATAATTCATTGCTGTCGTTTCAGGTTGGCTTTCTGGATTTTTCTACATTTAGTACTCAAGCTGGAGAGAGAGGCCTGATACGAGAGTATGGTAGAACCCGACGAATTTGAGAACCTTGAATTTAGGTCGGGTAAAAAGAGAGGAGTTGATGGGAAAAAGAAAGATGTGCAGTTCTATGAATCTTTCACTTTTGATGGTGTGGAGTATACTCTTTATGACTCCGTCTATTTTTACAAGGATGGTGAAGCAGAGCCTTGTATCGGCAAGCTTATAAAAATTTGGGAGCATTTGGATAAGACCAAGAGAGTCAAGGTGCTTTGGTTTTTCCACCCAAACGAGATTCTAAAGTATCTAGGAGGAGTTGAAGGGGCACTTGAGAATGAATTATTTTTGGCTTCTGGTGAAGCTGCAGGCCTTGCAAATGTTAATCCTTTGGTAATTGAGTTTTGATAAATTATTCTAGCACTTTACATGTCTTTTTATTTACAGTTACACCAGGCTTAGTAATGTGGGTTTTCTTCATTCATATAGTATAAGGTTACAATTAGATCAGACTGATTTTATTTTAACACCCAGGATGACACTGAATCATATTTTCATTTTCTTTTGTTCTTCTTTCTAAAAAAAGAATTTGGACAGTACTAACCTTTGGGGGATTTACGTTGCATGTACGTAGTTGAATATATTATATCCTCTCTGGCTTCGAATATAATAACATTTCGGACATTTTGCGTGAATTAAATGGGTTGATGATGGGCACTACCCAATTATGGTCCCTCTGAAATGGGATCTTAAGAGGGGTATTTTGGATATGGTCTTACCTTTCAATTTGTTTTTTTCTTGCATGAAGTGGATGCTCCAAAGATTTGAGATTTCACTTGATTAGGGATCAAATTAATTGGGGCAAAAGAGTGATGTAGGGTAGATTTGATAAATCTGTCCTTAAGGTTTCGTGGTGGATTCGGGGCTAAAAACCATGTAGGAGTCTAGGGCTTGTGATAGGGTATTGATGGAGAAAGTGTTCAAAATGAGGATAGGGCTGGAAGAGTGAAATTCAGGGGCTGTTCTGCTAGATATGAACATTAACCCAATAATTTTTTTGTTGGCTTTGAGTTGCAATCTCTTGCTGCCGTGTTTATAATTTTTTTTACTTATAAAAAAATTGTAAGTTAAGAAAAAAAATGAGAGAGAAGAAGAAAGATCACACCAAAAAGAATCACACACTAGGCATCCATGGCAAATAACGAAATACTCAATAATTTATTAACCATAGACTTTAGAAATAAGAACAATATATATTTATATTTATGAGCAAGTCCTCCGCTAATCCTAATGACACTAGGATTTCTACATCCATGAGAAATAGGAATCTTGATAGATAACTAATTAAGACGTAATAACCATCTAGACTCTAGACATGATCTTTTATTTTTGAAAGCGACTTAAGACATGATCCAATGGACCAAAACTTAGCCCAGTAAAACATAAAATTATCAAATACCCCTAGAAATCAAAAGTCAACAAACTAATACATCAAAATACCAATGACCCAATCAACTACCAAGGACACTTTCTTTGAGAACAAAATGATTCCTTTGGTCTTATAAGACTCATGGTTTTGAGTTTTGGCTTCCAAAGATGAGTTCTTCTCTGACCAAGCTATTAATACATCATCAAAGAGGCCATTTTTATGTATTTATGATCCCATTGACATATATGTTGAGCTGAAAATTGGGTTTCTAATTCTGGAAATCGGGTTAAGGATCTTTATATTCTTAAATCGTTATGTTGATTGGGTTTCTAATCAAAGTTGCACAGTAATGCACATAGAATTGTCATATATAGTTTGGTTTTACTTGATACCAAATCTTTTTAAATTTTTCATAAATACCAGGGAGGAAAAAGAACAGTATAAAGGTTAAGGTGATGGTAGGTAGGCTTGACTTTTCTTTCCTTTTTTCCCTTTAAAAAAGTCTGGCTAAGCATTAAAACATTGGAAATGTAGAATTCTTAAAGTAATTGTAGATGCACTCGACCCTTTTTTTCCCTTTTCTTTTAGAGAAATCTGGCCAAGTGTTAAAAATTGCAAATGGTAGAATTCTGGACTTTACTCATTATCCACTGATTGTACTTATTCCTTTTTTTTTTTTTTGATAATTTGGGGATTTGAACTTGGGATCTCTTCTTTAGAGGATAGGTGTGGTTACCCGTAAGGCTATGCCCAAGCTGCAGTCGCGAATGTTCTTGTGCATAATGTTGTTAGAAAATCAGTAAATTTGCAATGCAATTATCTATGAAACTACTGCCAATGTTGCTTTGGTTTACTTTTGTATTAAACATCTTATTATGACTTTAAGTTCGTGCTGAATAGTAGTATTATATGAGAGCGTGTTTTTCTAAGTGATAAAAACTGGAACTTGATAAGCTGGTTCATGTTCAAATTTGAGGGCTTTAATCTAATGAGTGGTTGCTATGTTAAAGCTGGCATTTAAGCTTTTTTCCTGTTCTTTCTACGATTACAATGGCATTATTTGGTTTGTTGTGGCTGAAAATGTATGATGTTGATGAGAAATTTCGGCTATTAGGTGGGTGTACTTATTTAGTATGGGTATTTGGTTTACGATAAAAGTTTTGAGGGAAAATGGTGGGTGGTTAGTTGATTTGAGTTTTGGTAGTGTTTGGTAATGTTCACAATGGACCTAGCGGTGACTTACATGAACTTGGGAATCGGAAAATTTGAAGATGAACTATGGGTATTTTGTTTCTTAAAAAAATTCTAAGGAAAAATAGAAATGAAGAAAAGATCAAATCCATTGGAAATCGTGCTCACATGCGGTTATCGTGAGTTTTTAATGGTGTAACCTTTAAGTCATAACGGAGCTGATCACAAGGTACTTCAAATCAAAACATAGGAACTCATCTTTATTAAACTCAAAGCACAGGGTACTTATTTTTTTTATAAGTAAAGCATATGGTATTGTACTTATTTGTAATTATCATAAAGGATAATACTATTGATTTTTCGGTTCACAATGGACCTAGCAGTGACTTACATGAACTTGGGAAGTGTTTTGTACATAGTTATCTTGTTGCTATTTCTCCACTCTTAAAATCATAAAACAATTGTTTTTTTTAGTAGTTTAAATTGTTGATGTTATCGGTTCACAATGGACCTAGTAGTGACTTATATGAACTTGGACATATATATGGTGTCTTGGGAAGTGTCTGGTACATAGTTATTGTTGTTAATTATCCACACTTCAAATCAGGAAGCAATTGCTGGCAAATGCAATGTTGTTTGCGTTTCAAAGGACAGCAGAAATCCACAGCCTTCAGACGAAGAACTTCAAATGGCTGACTTTGTATTTTACCGTACATTTGATGTTAGGCATTGTAAAATCTTGGATAAGATAGATGGAAAAATTGCTGGGATTGAAGGTATGTGTTTTTTCACTGAAGAATCCTCCTGTAGTTTTTCTAATTGCTTTCTATTTAGTTTTTATTATCTTGATTATATACCTTATATCTTTTTTTCTTTTTGCACTTATTGCAGTTAAATACATGTTTAACAGAACGGGTTGTCTGAATTCCAGTGATGTTCTGAAAGTTGATTCATGCAAGAAAGACGTCAGTGGTAATGCTGTACTGAGTGATCAAACAGTCATTTTATCCAAGCCAAATGCATCTGAAGAGCACAAAAATTTGAAGAGAGATGGTATTTCTACTGATAATTTAGCAAGGGAAAACAAAGATTCAAAAGCTTCATTAATTGAACTTGGTGAAAAGCATGCTTCTTGCATGGGTGTAGAATCAGGTGAAATGTCTAAAACTGATGAGAGACAGGAAAATATATCCAATGGAAAGACCACTTCAAGGTCTAAAGTCAAAGAAAACATGGACTCGAAGGCTTCACTTTGTAAACAGAATTCTTCACTGGGAGAAGAGCCTGTCTCTAGCATAGGTGTAGAGTTGGGTGGACTGGCTAAAAGGAACAATAGACAGGAAAGTGTTTCTGATGACAATAAAGATAAAAGAAATGAAGACTTGAAAGTTCCCTTGGCTAAACATAAATCTTCACTTGGAGAAAAGGTTGCTTCTAGTCTTCCTATAGAGTTAGATGAAATGACTACAACTGATGATTGGCAGGAAAACATCTCTGATGAGAAGACCACATCAAGATCTAAAGATAACCCTGACAGAAGAAAGAGTAAAGTTGAGAAGGTTTCTGATGTTCAAGTTGAAGTTGATGAGAAAGTAGAATCTAGAAAGCATTATGGTGAATTAGATAATAGGCCACATAAGAAAGTGAAGCTTGATGGTGCTATCAAAGTATCTAATGACAAGAGCAAGAACAATATGAAGCATTTAAGCCGTGATTCTGAAGGCAAAGAGGCAAAAACTGTTGTAACTGATGTCACTCCTCGAGATAAATCTAAACTAGCAAAGGATCCTTATGGGATGGAGAAAGGCCCTTATAAGAAGCCGGAGCTTGATGAGAAGCTTTCAAGACCTTGTAATGGCAAGTTTCCTAAGTCATTTTCCAGACATCCGTCATATGAGTACAAGAAAACAGATAATCAAGCATTGGAAGTAACTCGGAGGCTAGATGCTGTAAGTTGTATCACATTGATTACTTCTTTTTAGATCATATGGTTTATAGATTTGGTGTAAAACTCTTATGTGCTTAAAGCTTGAAGTATCTTTTTTAGTTGAAGAATAGCCATGGAAAGTCCTAGAAGAGTAACAACTACAAAATATGTAGCTTTACATTTGTAACTATTGCATATATGACTGATATTAATTTCCTCTTCATTAATTTAGATGACAGTATATAACATATATGTTCAAATTACTTCCATGTGCTTCTTGTTTTAACACTTGTTTTTCTTTTGGCAATGTTAATCACAAATAATCATTGTGGTTCCACAGTTGCGATGAAATATCACTAGACTGAGAATCACAACCCAATTATGCATTGAATGAGATGAAGTCAAAGAGAAGTAAAAATGATTTTAAAACTTGTAGAATGGCTGATTTGTGACGCGTGTTTGAGGATGTTGGTATTTGAGGGCGTGCTTACACAGATAAGGTGCCCCGTTTGAGGTGCCTGTGCTACTTATGTTTTATTGTTTGCTGCAAGTCCTTATAAGGGCATGCATAGGATTAAATTTTGGAGAGGTGTACATTGTCCTACCTTTGCGAAGAGAAGTCTGAATCAGTTTACCATCTCCTCTTGGATTGTTCTTTCACTAAACATCTTTGGGATATTGCGTATTGTGCGTTGGGAATTGATTGGGTAAAGCCCAGTTCTATTTTGGAAGAATTATGGGCTTGGAGTGGTATTCGTGCTTCTAAAGAGACGAAGAAAGTCTATTCTTTATTTCCTCTATCTACTTTTTGGTTGATTTGGAAAGAACGAAATAGGAGGGCTTTTGATGGAGTTGAGGCTCTGGTTGAGATCATTAAAGATGGATGGCTTAATACCTTTTGGTTTTGGTTCAAGGATAATTATTTTGTAAATGAGGAGGAGTTCCTAGAGTTTATAGATTTACTATCGTGTAGATAGTCCATTTGGGTTGCACCCCCCTAGTGCTTTTATATATAATACTAATTTTACCGATAAAAAAGAATAAACAATTGGGGGAAGGTAGTGTTGGTGTCAGTCAAGAGTATTGGGGGAAGGTGGTCTTTGGATTCCCTACGCCCCCAAAAAAAAGTTATTTTTTGTTTAGGAAGATTCTTACTCTTGATAATCTCCAAAGAAGGGGAAAGTTCTTGTTAATAGATGCTTCATTTGCAAAGAATGTACTGAGTCCGTTTTCAATCTTTTGTTAGTGTCCGTTGGCTCGTAGACTTTGGGAAATGGCTTATTGTGTTTTGGGTATCTCTTGGGTTGTTCTCGGTTCTGTAAGAGGGCTTGGGGTGGTCTACGTTCTTCTAAAGAGATAAGGAAGGCGTACTCTTTGGTTCCCCCATTTGGCTTGTTTGGAATGAGAGGGACAAAAGGGCTTGAGGGGGAAGAAAGGTCTATAGATACAATTAGAGATGGATGGTTTAGTTCCCTTAGTTTTGGATCAAGGGAAAAAAATGTTAGTGTGGATGATTTCATAGATTTTTTGGAGATATTATCTCTTGTAGATAGTCTTTTATACATGAGTAGCCACCCTCTTGGTGTCTTTTTATATATAATTTTTACTTATAAAAAAAGAGAGTTTTGGTGAGGCCTGTTACATTTATTTGACTTGGAATTGGTTGATCAACGGAGATGTATGACATTACCAAAAATTTGTTGAAAAAGTTTCAGATGATTATTGATGCAAAATCAAGACAGTGGTTAAGTAAATATATTGTTTACTTCATGAAGTATATTCAACATGTTCATGTGTTAACTAATAATTTAAAAATAAAGTTATTCCTATGCAGTCTATGTCTATATTTAGCATATATGTGGGGGCTGCATGTGCATTTTCCTTTTCTAAGGAAAACGACTTGGCTTATTTGACTGATACGTTTCCATGGTTTTTTCTCCCAATCTTTTCTCTTTCTTCTCTCAATCCCTCTTCTTCTCTTTCCTCTCACTAACTATCCTTCTCTCTCCCTCTTATCTCTGCTCTTTCTAAGGACCCATCCTCAGTTCTCTATCCCTTCTTTCCTTTCTTCTTTTTTCTGAGTCTACGGTTTTTTAACTTGGTAAAATTTTGCTGGATTAGAAGCTTGCAAATGGCTAAAGTTGAATGTCGTAGGTCTTTTGTGGTTGATAAGAAGTGTTTTGAGATAGTTATTGAAGGAGTTGCAACAAATGTGGTGAGAATCTTCGAGTTTTCTCCGAGCAGAAAGATTTCTCTGTGGTTAAATTTTCAAGAATTCTTGTGGCTTCTAAATGGTTGGAAAGAATTTATTTTTGATAAGGGTGAAAAGATGTGGTGTCGTAAAAGAAGGCAATGGAATAGGTCCCTAATTTTGGGGTTGCACAAAAATAAGAGTGGTAGATTTGTTTCTCTAACTGGAATTTGTAGTGGAAAATCAAGCTTTATTCTTATCCCAAAAGGTCCGGCAGCTAGTGGTTGGTGGAGGATGTTTTCAACTTTGACTAAAGTTAGTAAGTTTTTAGGGATTTCCACCAATCGTCCTGTTGGAGCTGGTAAGGGGAAATTACCGAATCTTGTGATGGCGGGAGTCATCCCTTAGTGGCGGCAGAAAGGTGGTGGAAAGGGGCTGTGCTCCATTGTTCGTGCCAGGGTGTTGCCCCAATTGTGTTGTTAATCTAACTTGGAAGTTGACTCTGTTACAACATTCTTTGAAGTTTGATTCTTGGGCTGCGGTGGTTAAAGGATGTAGTGGAGAAGATGATGACGATAGAGTTACGCGCGTGGAATTGCGTAAGGGAAAGGGTCTTGAGACAGGGCAGAAATAGCTGACATTAGGGGATTCAATTTAAAATTTAATTTGCCTATGGGGTGGACCGGGTACCTTTGATGGGTCAAGATAAGGCCAAGTGTTTAAAACAGTTGTGAAAGAAAAGGTTGTGCTTCTATCGCAGGCTAAAGGAAGTAATGAGAGTCGGGCTTTGGGCAATACTAAAGCCCAGGGCCTAGCAAGGTAAAAAACAAAGGGTCCCTAATAATTTTGGGTTGGGTAAGAAGGGATTTAACCCCAAAAAGTTTGCTTCTTGGAACCTGAAGTTGAGGAAACGGTGGGTGGCCAAGTGTTTTGGGCCCAACGTCGCGACCTCATTCGTTGCTGGCGTTGGAGCTTGCGCCAGGTGTGGTTGAGTCCGGTGACCCAACTTCAGTATCCTCCAACAGTCTAGGGCAGATTCTAGCAGAGTTAAATCAAATTTCAATGGAGCACCTCTTTATTGTATCGGGCAGCAAGCCGGCGAAGGGTGCAATTGATGCCAACGACCCATTTTCAGTATATTCCGACCATTTTGTGCAAGTTTCGGCTGTGATTCAGGTGTCTATTGTGGCAATCCTTTCTAATGTAGTGAGTCCTAGCGTTTTCTCGGAGCTGGCATTAGAGCTGTCCCTTGAATTAGGTGCGGATTGTCGATGACCATAATTCAGAAACCTCTGTCATGAGGCGGATTCAGGAGAACTTGTTACTGATTTAGAGTATTTCAGGCCTTCTTCTAAGGATCTCAGTGATGTTATTGAGGAATCTAACCCAATTGCTATTGTGGAACCTATATCTCCTTCAAGGGTTGGATCAGAGGCGGTTGGGGTGAATGTAGGGTATGGGGTAGTTGTATCCGGAGAATCTGGGAAGATTAGTGAGGATAGTAGGGTGAAAGATTTGCGTCTGGTTGTGATAGAGAACGTTGAGCTAGTGGACTAGTGAAGGGGGGATGCATGTGGGTGATGATTATGTTGTGAATGGGGTCAAAAAACTTCACAAGATGGTGGGGGTTTCTCTAGTTGGGGTTGAGGATCAAGCTATTAGATTGTTTGAAGAGATCGAGCGAATTCAGGTTGAAGGATGTAAATCCCGTTGCCTGATTGATGAGGGAGTTTTCAGATTTTGTAAGGGGCTATGATCTCGTTCATCTTCATCTCTTTGGCGGTACCTTTTCTTGGTCGAATTTCAAGGAGTCTCCTTCATTCTCAAGGATAGACCGCTTCCTTGTGACTCTTTGTTGGGAAATTCAATGTCTGGATTTGATTCAGAAGCTTCTACCTCCCCACATCAGACCATCATCCCATTGCTCTTGAAGGTGGTGATATGATGTGGGGTTAGATCTTGTTTCGGTTTGAAAATATATGGCTAAGGGTGGAGGGATTTCGAGAACTGGTTAACGAGTGGTGGGAGGAAATTCAATGTCTAGATTTGATTCAATGTCTGGATTTGATTCAGAGGCTTCTACCTCGACCCACATCAAACCATCACCCCATTGCTCTTGAAGGTGGTGATATGATGTGGGGTCCGACTTGTTGGGAAATTCGATGTCTGGATTTGATTCTTCTACCTCGACCCACATCAGACCATCACCCCATTGCTCTTGAAGGTGGTGATATGATGTGGGGTCTGATATTGTTTCGGTTTGAAAATATGTGGCTAAAGTCGGAGGGATTTCGGGAACTGGTTAACGACTGGTGGGAGGAATATGATATTAATGGTGCTGCTAGTTTTGTGGTAGAAAAAAAGTTGAAAAGAGTCAAGGAAGAAGTGCAAAGATGGAATAAAGAAGTTTTTGGTAATGTCAACTTCGCTATTAATGATCTTTTGGGGGAAATTAGTGGGCTTGATGATAAAGAGGTTCAAGAAGGTTGAGGCAAAAATCGAGGGAGTTGTGGCTTCAGGAGGGTGATAAAAATACTAAGTATTTCCATTGAATGACCAACACTCATTGAAGAGATAATTTTATTAACTCCATTGAAGTTGACGGGTATGTATTTGAAGAAAGATAGTATAAAGGCTATAAGGAGTCTTGGGGTAGTCGTTTGAATTTGGATGGAATTGATTTTTCCAAAATCGATGAGGAAGATGCAGGTTGGCTTGAGCATCCTTTTATCGAGGAAGAAGTTGTTTTTGCTCTTCGGGCTTGTGATGGAGATAAAGCCTCGGGTTCGGGTCCTGATGGTTTTGCTATCTTTTCTAGTTCAAAATTGGGATGTGCTAAAGGGGAATGTTGTTTGAAGAGTTCCATTATTTTGAGGAGATTGTGAGTTGCCTAAATGCCACTTTCGTCACCCTTATCTTGAAGAAGGTGGGAGCGTGTAATACTAAAGATTTTAGGCCTATTTGTCTGGTGGGGTGCATTTATAAGCTCTTATCGAAGGTGATTACTTTTAGATTGAAGGAGGTGAAGCGAAAAATGGTGAGCCCTTATCAGAATGCCTTTATAGAAGGAAGACAAATCTTGGATGCTGTTTTGATATCCAATGAAATGGTGGATGCTCATCTCAAGAATAGAGGGAGAGGGGTGATTTGTAAACTTGATATGGAAAAAGCGTATGATCATGTTTGTTGGGGATTTGTTATTTACTTATTGAAATGAATGGACTTCGGGGATAAATGGTGCAGGTGGATTTTAAGTGTATTTCTCTTACTTCCTTTTCCATTTTGGTTAATGGTTGTCCCATTGGATTTTTTAGGGCATCGAGAGGTCTTAGGCAAGGAGATCCTTTATCTCCATTCTTATTTACTTTGGTTGTGGAGGGCTTTAGTAAGATGTCAGTGAAAGCATTGGAGAGGGGTTTGTTGAGTGACTTCAAAGTGGGTAGTAATGGTGGGAGTGTGAATATTTCTCATCTTCTTTTGGCTGATGACACAATTGTCTTTTGCGGGACGGAGGCCACTAAATATTTCACCTTGGGGCAACACAACGGTGGAATTTTAAGTACCATTTGGTTAATTAGGGTGTGGTTAAGCAACAGTTGGAAAGAGGGGGACTTGGTATTAAATCGTTAGCTTTATTTAATAAGGCTCTTCTTGGTAAATAGCTTTGGAGGTTTCTTGTTGAGAGACCGTTTGTGGAGGAAAGTGGTGAAGGAAAAGTTTGGGATGAAGCATGATGGGTGGATGTCTAAAGAAGTTCATGAGGCCTATGGAGCGGGGCTTGGAAATGGATTCGGAAAGGGTGGGATGATTTGAGGACTTTAGTGAAGGTGTTTGTGGGTGATGGAGTCAGAACTCGTCTTTGGTATAACATTTGGTGTGAGAATACCCCTCTCAAACCTAAATTTCCTGGCATCTTTAATATTTTGAGAGATAAAGAAGTAAGTGATTATTCTTGTTACTTCGTGTCTAATGATGGAGTCTCTTGGAATATTTCTGTTACTGGTAATGTTCATGATTGGGAAGTAAAGGAGATGGCGATGTTATTAGAATCCTTTTATAATTCTAGAATTGAGAGGGGTAGAGAGGATGTGATGAGATGGAGACCTTGTCCAATCAAAGTATTTAAGGTGAATTTTTTTTATAAAATCCTATTTGATAAAGCATTTTTAAATGGTATCCTTAATTACCCCTTGAAAGCAATTTGGAGCTCAAAAACTCCGAAGAAAGTAAATTTTTTGTGTGGGAAGCTTTGTGGGAGAAAATTCTTACTGTTGATAATTTACAAAGGAGGGGGAGAGTAATTGTAAATAGGTGCTTCATTTGCAAGTAGTGTGTCGAGTCTGTCTATCATCTCTTGGTGGAGTGCTCTTTAGTTAGAAGTATGTGGGAGATGAGTTATAGGATTGTGGGAATTCCTTGAATGATCATGGGTTCCGTGTTGAATGAGATTCGGGCTTGGAGTGGCTTCAAAGCTTCTAAGGAGGTCAAGAAAGCTTTGCTGCTAATTTCACATTCTATTTTTTGGATTGTGTGGAGAGAAAGGAATTGAAGAGCGTTTGATGGTGTGGAGAAACCTATTGGGATTATTGAGGTAGTTGGTTTAACACCTTCAATTTTTGTTTAGATGGAATTTCTTTGTAAATAATAAGGATTTACTAGATTTTGTGGATTTCTTTCTTTGTAATTAGTCATTGGCTTTGTGTTGCACCTTCTTGGTGTGTTTCTAATAAAAATTTTACTTATAAAAAAAATTAAAATTGAAGTTTGCAACTAAGTTGAAGTTATTCATCATGTTTCCTTTTGTTTTTCGGTCAACCATCTACACAGCCAACTTGTCTGTATTTTAGAAGAGAGAACTATTTTGGAATAGTTAATACATAATACACTGCTTTTTGAGGTTTTCTTTTTAGAAAAAAATTTCATTGGAACTTGGAAGCCACCGTTGGATTCAAGTAACTTGGGCTCTTGCCAAGTATTGTTAATCATGCCGTATTAATTATATTATGACTATGACCCTAAATTGTGACTGACTTCGACTTAACTCTGGTTATGATCTTGGTACAAAGTGAAGTCTCTAAGGATAACTCTGGTTATGATCTGTGTTTCATCTTTTGTTGGAATGTTCTTTGCTAGAGCTTTATGGGAAATGGTTTATAAGGTTTTGGGTGTATTGGGTTTTTGCCGGCTTTGTGAAGGATGAAATTTGGGCTTAGAGTGGGTTTCAGACCTCAAAGAACCTTAAGAAAGCTTACTCTATGATTCTTTTTCTATTTTTTGGTTAGTTTGGAATAAGAGAAATCATAGAGCTTTTGATGGCATTGAGAGACCCTTAGTTGTAATTAGGGAAATGTGGTTAGTTGTAATTAGGGAAATGTGGTTCAATGCTCTTATTTTTTAGGTCACAGGGAATTCTTTTGTACATGAAGTAGATATTGTAGATTTTGTGGAGTTTCTCGCCTATAGAATATAGATAGCCTTGTACATGGATTCCACCCGGTGCGCTTTTGCTTTTTATACAATTCACTTATCCATAAAAAGGAGGAGAGAAGAAAGTACCTAGTTTGATTTGTCTTTAATTTTTCATATAAATAGAATACTCTATATGGCATAAAATGATAATACAAACTTTATATAAACCCAAACCCAAAGGATCCTTAACTTTGTAATTAAAAAAACTTGAGCAGATATTATTGAGATTGGGTGCCTAACTTTTCAATTTTAATTGTTATCTATTGCAATTACTTATAATTTTTTTTAATATATTGTTATTGACTGCGGACTAATAAGTAAAATCTACGCCTATAAATTGCATTCTACCGCATGCATTCTGTGAGTTATTACTTGAACCATTTGTTTGTAATGTCAATAACACATGTCTGTATAGATAGATAAGCGCATTTTAAAAAAAAAAAATTCTGCCAACATTTGGTATTTGCCTATCATGTGCTCTTAATTTTCTAGATTACATCGCATGTTGTTGTCTTGTAATCAGTTTGCTTGTTCCTGGTGTGAAAATTCTGGCTTAGATAGATGTAGTTCTCACAATTTCTTATTCTTGACTTGCTGACAGGATAGAAGCAGATGGTTTAGGGGACTTGTAAGTACTTCTTTCTGTCCTATTGCATACTCATTTCAATTTTCCTTGTTGTATTTTGTTGTGAATCTCTGTGTATCAAAGTCATTGTTGACATTTTGAGATCAGTGCCCTGGATATATTTTCCTCTTTCTTCACTTGGTGCATACAAGGAATTGAAAACTCCTAGATTTAGAATTTGCGGTAGAATATGAATGACATTTTTTAATGAATAATTTGTATAATATATAAAGGCAGCAAGAGGGTGGCAACCTATGTATAAGAAGAATTATTTACAACACAAAAATTCTATTAGCTGTATAATGTCATCTTCATTTACAGAAAAATTCTTGGTTCAAAGTGTTAGCTGTTAAGCCACCTATTCTTAAGGGAATCACAAGTCCTCTCCTCCCCATCAGTCTTTCTATTTCTTTCATTCCAAAAAACCAAATATGAATAGTGAAATGATCCCTATGGTGTTCCTTCTATCTCTAGAAGTATGAATTCCATTCCACCCCCAAAACTCATCTTGCAAGGATTGGCAACCTACCCACCAAAGGCTAAGAATCACCAGAGCCAAATCCAATAGTTGTCTTGTCCAAGAACAAGACAATAAAAAATGTGGAATGGTTTCAGCCTCCTCTTTACAAAGATTGCTACCATTAATAAGAATCTTTCATCTCTTTTGAAGATTATCAAAGGTCAAAATCCTTCCCCAAGTTGCCTCCCCACGCCAAAAAAAAGAAGCTACATTTGTAGGAATACTTGTCTTCCAAATGGCTTTCCAATGAAAGTTGGACCTTCCTTCCATGGGAAGGTATGGGCTAAAGCCTTGTAGAAAGACCTACACTTCAATCAAAATTGGCCTTTTTATTTTGATGAATAAATTTTTTATTAAGAAGCACCAAGAGATGCACCAAAAAGCCAAAGACTATTTACAATGCAAGAACTCTACAAAATCTAAAAGATCTTTATTATTTACAAAGAAATTTCTCTTAACCCAAAAATTAAGAGAGTTGAACCAACTATTTCTAATAGTAGCAATTGGTCAATCTATACCATCGAAGGCTCTCCCCTTTCTCTCTCAACATTATCCACCAAATAAAGTGCGAAATTAACTTTAAAGCCTTTTTTTATCTCCTTAGAAGCTCTCAAACCATTCAAAGCCCCAATTTTATCTCTCACGAACCTTGCAACTACCCAATAAACTCCCACAATTCTATAAGCTATTTCTCACAAGCTTCTAGCTAAAGAGCACTGCACCAAGAGACGTTAAGCAGACTTGACCTTCTCCTTACAAATATAACACCTATTGATCAAGACCTTCCCTCGCTTTTTTAGATTGCCATTAGTAAGAATTTTACCCCAAGAAGCCTCCCACACAAAAAAAAACCTATCTTGAGAGCCCAAGTGCATCAAATAGCTTTCCAAGGGAAATTAGGATGAACATTTGTAATACCTTTATCAACAAGAATGTTAGAATAAACTTTAACCATAAATCCTTTATCCGGTCTAGGCTTCCATTTCATCTCATTTTTCCTCCGCACCTCAATTCTAGAAGAATATAATGAATCCTTCCTTCTCAACTTTCCAATCGTTAACATTACGGATAAAAGGCACAACCTAAGATAACCCTTCGTTAGTCAAGGAAAATTAAGAGTTAACTCGCACTTCTTTATCTCTAGCCAAATTAAAAATACACAAAAATTTATCTTTTAAAGGGGTATTCTAGCACCAAGTATCATATCAAAGCCGAGTCTTTACTCCATTACCCACTTAAATTTCAATATAATGCCGAAGCTCCTCCCATCCCTTTCTAATCTACTTCCACAATCCTATTCCATAAGCTCCCCGCGGTTCTTTCGACATCCAACTGTTGAGATCCAACCCAAACTTGGCTATCACCACTTTCCTCCACAAGTGATCTTTCTCGATTAAAAATCCTAAAGATATTTGCCAAGTGGTATTTAAAATCCTCCACCGTGCTACCCCAAAGGAATTCTCCAGGGAAAAGAGATATAATAGATCGGAAGGTTAGAAAGAGTGCTCTTGATGAGTCTACCCCTTTTGATAGGTAGTAACTTTTCCTCCTGGTCAAACGATTCTCAAATTTTTCTACAATCAGATTCCAAATGTTTGTCTTTAAATCTAGCCCCGAGAGGGAGATCAAGATAAGAGATAGGGAGTGTTCCCATCTTACATCCCATTAAGCTATCAAAGAAACTCCCATTACCACCTCCATCAAGAGGGATTAAAACACTTTAGCAAGATTAACCTTAAGATCTGACACCGCCTCGAAACAAAGAAGAATTCCCTGAAGGTGCAAAATTTTAGTGGCAACACCCAATAATAAACAATCTTATCGTCGACAAAAAGGTGGTGAGAAACATTAGCTCTATCGCCATTTCCTTCCACTTTGAAATTAGTTAATAAGCCCATTTCTACCCTTTTCACCAACATCTTGCTTAATGCCTCCACGCTATCCTCTAAAAGCTCGAAAGGAGACAAAGGATCCCTTTGTCTTAATCCTCTAGAAGCTTGAAAAAAAGGGGAGGGACACCCATTAACCAATATGGAAAAAGAAGTATAAGACATGCACTTAAGTATCCACTTTCACCATTTTTCCCGGAATCTTATGCGTTTCAATAAATAAATAACAAAGCTCCAACGAACATGGTCATTCGCCTTTTCCATATCAAGTTTGCAAATAACCCTACACCTCCATTCTTTGACTGAGCATCCACTGCTTTGTTGGCTATCAAAGCTGCATTCAAAATTTGTCTCCTCTATAAAAGCATCCTGCATAGGATTTACCACTTTCTGCATCACTCCTTTTAATCTAGAAGTTACCACTTGCGATAAGAGCTTGTACATACAACCCACAAGACTAATATGTCTGAAGTCTCTAATGTTTGACGCCCCTTTCTTTTTAGGGACTAGAGTGACTAAAGTGGCATTTAGGCTACTCAAAAACTCCCCCGAAGAATGAAACTCTTCAAAAAGTTGAACAACGTCCCCCTTAATCACCTCCAAATTATGAGCTAGGAAAGCCATCATGAAGCCATCGTGATCCGAGGCTTTATCTCCATCACACTCTCTCAAGCTAAACTACATCAGTCTCGTCAATCTTCTCTTATCCACTTCCAAACTCCTACACTATAGGGTTCTCTTACAACCTTTAAAGTATCCCAACCTACTTTGCAACCCAACCAATAAGTCCCACCCACCTCATTCCCAAGAGGAATAAGATCACTTTTTCCAAATTAAATTGGTGCTTGGATACCACTTCAAAATAAAGTAAACACACCTAAAGTTGAGAATTTGACCCGGCTGCCCTGCAAAACCTCCACTTTTAAACTGCCTAGAAGACCCTCTTCCACAACTCTAGACACCATGTTACTCAAAACCTCCATCACTAGAGTGAAGAGAAATAATGATAAGGATCTCCTTGAGCCCCGTAAGAGGTGAAATAAATCGAAAGGGCATCCTTTAATGCAGATGGAATTGGAAACAATGGATATGCATTTCCTATCCATTTGCACCACAAATCCTAGATATGTTCCTCTTCATGATTTAAATGATAACGTTCCAACATATATGGTTGTAGGCCTTTTCGATATCAAGTTTACAAATAATACTTCCTCCTTTAAAATCCACAAACTCATTAGTGATCAAAGCGGTATCCCTTTTTTTTTTTCTAACTTCAACAAAAGCATTTTGAAATGATCCTAGTACTTTCTTGATCACTTTCTTAATCCTCAAAGCTATTAACTTGGAAATGAGTTTTAAATGCACCCCACCAGGCTAATAGGTCTAAACTCTTTTATGTTAATGATACCACTCTTTTTAGGTATAATGGTCACAAAGGTAGTGTTAGACAATTGGGAAAATTCAATAAGACTCAATTTAATAATCTGATTTTTATTCATTCATAAGCTAACTAAAAATAACATAGGGATCTCTTTTATATAGAGAGCTTTGAAGCCTTAGTCCTACTAAAATAAGGAATACTTTAAATAAAGAAATTAAATACTAAAAGGAAACTAGCTACTAAAATATAGTAATTCCTAAAACTCAAAATACTCATAATATTTCATGATTACAAATTTGTCCTTATACCCTAAATTAAAACACGTAACTCTATTCTTCAAATATACCCCATCATTTTCCACCACTTAGAAGAAACTCAACTTTGAGTTTTGAAGTGAGGAAGCAGCAAAATTTGTGATGCTTGGAGAACAAAGCATATCCATGAAATTCTTGAAAACTAAGGTATCTAATAGATGAAAAAAATTTGGCAGAGATTGTTTATTGTGGAGGTAGGACTGTCAATGAAAGGAATCTTGAGCACATACATCATGTTCTCATCTTTGAGCCTTGTTTGTGTTCACTTTGAAGCGGCTCAATAGATACATCCACATCTTGATATTCAAACCCTTCATCTTTAACTTGTTCGGGCCCCTCAAGGTGTTCTTGGAATGGAGAAACAACTTAATACTTGGTCTCGTTTTGATGAGAATCTTGATGGGTAGAAGTTTTGGTGAAACCTGCTTCCTCTAGTTGTGCGTCCTTTGGAATCACCTCTTAAAAAATCTTGATAATATTCGATCTTCAACTGAAAATAATGATGGTGAATGGTCACACAAAAGAATTCAGCTTAGGTCGTCTAAACCCATTTCTCAAAAGAGTGACTGCAATTTTTTTGTTTGTTTTGTTTTTCAAAAATCAAAAACTAAAAATATATATAAACAAACTGAAGCTAAATATACCCAAAGGTGAAGCAAACCCGTAATAGATTTGGAGGGATGTTGCGTGACTCCAGTAAGGCAGTGGGCGGCAATCCTGGTGGTGGACGGAGCAAATCTTCACGAGTTCAGGTCGCTGGCCTGAGGCGAACTCGTAGGTGGTAGCAGCACCACTCAAAAGCCACTAGAGAAGGAGATCGGAGGCAGCGGGTGGGTGCAATGGTTATGGTCGGTTTCGGCCGTTTTTCGGTGAATTATCGGCGAGGAAACACCATATTTGAATATACCAGAGAATTTCGGTCAGGATAGTGTTCTTGGCTTCCAATGAGGAGGTTTTTGTCGGCGACGATCGTGGCAGTCGGTGGTTGCGCGTGGCCTGAGATAGAAGCCGAACGGGCCGAAAAAGTAAGGGTTTTGGTCGCAGTATCCTGATGGTGGTGGTTATATTGCTTTCTGGTTGGGCGGACTTGAAGTTGCAATGACGAGTTTCAGGGATTTGAGATTGTTCTGATTTGTTTTGTTGTTATGTTTTTTCCACTAATTTTGTCTAGGGTTTGTTTGGTGGATGCATGGTGATTGGCTCTAGAGTTTGTTTAGGCTCTGATACCAAACTAATGTAGGACAAAGAATAAAGAAATAGAAACTAGGCTACCCTGGAGATTGGATGAGAAACCAGTCTATTGGAAAATTCAATAAGACTCAATTTAATAATTTATTTTTATTCATTCATAAGCTTAACTAAAAATAACATAGGGATCGGATTTTAGAAGCCCTAGTCCTACTTTAATAGGGAATACTTTAAATATAAAAATTATATACTAAAAGGAAACTAGCTACTAAAATATAATAATTCCTAAAACTCAAAATACTTATAATATTTCATGATTACAAATTTGTCATCATACCCTAAATTAAAACACCTAACTCTATTCTTCCTTGTGTACCCATCACTCCCCTAAGAGTCTTAACATGTCAACCTTAACCACATCCCAATTCGATTGAAGAAGGCCATTATAAAACTATCTAGGCCTAGCGCTTTGTCCCCATTGGAATCCTGAAGGGCATAAAGAATCTCCTCCTCTATAGAAGGCCTCTCAAGCCAAAGAGACACCTCCTCTCCATATAATTAAGAGATTGCCTTCTCTCACGCGACTCCCTATAAAGGTTCTTGTAAAAACTTCCTATAGCTTCCTTCATCTCCTTAACATTCTCATAAGTTTCCCCATTAACCTTGATATTACTCATAAAGTTACATCTCCTTTCTTGAGGCATAAGGCTGTAGACTTTTTGTCTCCATGAAGTTTCTTCCATGGCAACTGCCTTGAAAAGCATTTTTTTCAGCATCACTCTCATTTCCTTTTTTTATTCGAAAGTCTACTACTCGCCTCCTTTTCATCCAATAACACAAGCTCCCCCACCAACACATCCTTTCTAATTATCACATTCCCAAACTTATCCTTGTTCCACCTCTCTACTTAAATAATAAGTGACTTCAACTTCCTTACCGCAACAAAGCTAGCATACTAGTCAAAATTGGAATCGTACCACCAAACCTTAATGAGGTTCTTAAAACTCTCTACATTAAGCCACATATTCTGTAATTGTAAGGGAGTTGGACCCATTGCTAACTGCCAACCTCAAGGAGGATAAGGAAGTGACCTAATGTCGGTCTTGGTAAAAGTTTTTCGACCACGCTAGACTTTCGGTTGATACCATAGTTGTTAAAAGCGTGCCTAGGCTAAAGGCTCACCCAGGCTCTAAGGCTTGCGCCTAGACTAATCTCCTCAGGTGAGGCGACCTTCATTAGGTGTGTGTCTCGGATTTTTTGGTTAGTTTATTTATTATTTATTTTCAATATTTGTGTGTATGATAAATGAACATATGAGGGTCACATGGGAACAAGTCCTAAGTTCAAACTTCAAAAGTAGAAAAAGATTCTAAATATGCTGTATTTCTGATGCATGCCTTTTCTCTTTCAAGACTAAAGACTTTAAGCAACGTCTCTCTCAAGACCAGGCTAGTTCCTTTCTCTCTCTTTCCTTTCTCATTCTCTGACCCCACTTATTTTTCTCTTTTCTCCCATCTTCTCTTCTTTTTTTTTTTTTTTCTCATTGCTTTCTCTATATGAGCTACATCTTCCCAAAAACAGTTGTTGCTTTTTAAAAAATTATCTGTACAGTTGTCGGCTGCATTTTTGGTCAAAGTTGGGTAAATTTTGTGAACTTTGAAGGTGGCTGCAATTTTTTGAAATCCATTTTAATAGCTGCAACCTGAAATCAGCAATGCATTCTATTTTTGATATATTTTTTGGCCGTTTGTCCTCTTAACCAGCTTTGTCATTTTGGAGAGAAACAATTACACGCTAAAGATATTTTTATTATGTTTGCATTAAAATAATAGTAGTTATTTAGAAATTAAAAACCTATGATTTCTTAATATAGTTTGTTAATGTTTTATATGAATTATCAGCATTCTTTAAATATTTTAGTAAATTTGCACCTAGCCTTCTTCAGGGCTCTCCTACCAGGCGCGCTCCTACGCCTTGCACCTAGGCTCAAGTAACCTTTTACGCCAAAGTGCGCCTTGCGCTTTTAACAACTTTGGTTGATACTGAAAAGGAAGGCCGATACCTAAAGCTGGTCCAATTAAGGAGCCCCTCTTTTAATGGTAGAAATTCAAAAAACCAAAATCTATAATGAAATCCAAGAACTCTTTCACATGGAAATGTAGATGATGACTACTCGGTTCTCTGATGATGATAGAGAACCATGTTAGAAGCCTTCTCCCACCCCGAAGGGAGGTCCCACCTACACTAATTCGTGTTTTGTCTATAGTAACATTTATAGATTATGAATAGACTTTTTAGGAGACACCGGCAGGGCGATGATTCGTCCGTGTCTGGTTTAAACACATCATCCCCTCCAAGGTATGATAATCAATTAGATGACCATATGAGTCAAAGTGCCAATAGTCCCATGAACAGTTAAGAAGTCAATATTGCCAAGATTTAGCAAGATCTGCTCAACTGGCATATACCCAAGCAAAATATAAATAGGATATATCAAATAGGAACATTTGATTTCAAAACTGATTATTCAATTAAGACAACAGAACAAACTTATTCCATCAAAAACGAAAATGAGAGTATTAATTATTGATATTTAAGGTCTTTTATAAAGTCATGACAACTAAAGTTAATCCCAAAGCCCTTCTTCAAACCAAGCCAGGAGAAACTCTATTATTAGAGGCAAACACTTTTCATGCCAATACTATAACCCCCAAACTTTTGAAATGGGATCAAATTACGATCCATAACTTCTAGGACTATACCAGTATACCAAGAAAATGCTGTTGAAACTCTCATATTTTCCATCACCAAACACTTCATAGGAGACCCAGAAAAATTTCGAGAAAGAAATTCAGAATTACTTTTAAATTTAACCTGTCCAACTTTACAAGACTTTAGATGGTATAGAGATGTTTTTCTTGCCAAAGTCTTTACTAGAAAAGACTGCAATAATTCATATTGGAAAGAAAGATTTATATATGGACTTTCGAAATTATTTGCAGAAAAAGTGAGAAGAAGGATAAGGAATCAGAATAATGGATCTATACCATATGATAACCTCACCTATGGTGATCTAATCAACTTCGTGAATAACGAAGGATTAGCTATATGCACCGATCTCAAATTAAAATCAAAAATAAAATCAGAATTAAGCAAAAGCAGAAAAGAATTATGATCATTTTGTAGCCAAGCTATGAAACCCTAAGAGCCCCTTCTGCTATAAGTAAAAAGAAAAGAAAATTTTTCAAGAAACGAAATTATAAAAAGCCTACAAAGACTTTCCCTACATCAAAAAATTATAACAAAAAGCCTAGGAAGAATAAAACTCAAAACCCATCAAAAGCTTGTTTCAAGTGTGGAAGGCTTGGATATTGGGCAAAGAATTGTAGAGTCAAACAAAAAATCAATAAATTAGATATCGAAGAGTCTATGAAACAACAATTAACCAAGATCATGATAAATGACTCCCAATCAGAAAACGAAGATTCATCTTCTGATAATGAGGAGGTCATTTATGCGATTCAAGAAAATACAGATTCTGAGGAGTCCATTGACTCACAATGTGATTGTGAAGATGGCCTCTACTTTTGCAAATCTGTTAATATGATCACCTTGTAAACACAGAATTTCTTTTAGACATAATAGACAAAATAGATGACCCAGTAATAAAAAGAGATTATTTGACAAAATTAAGAGATCTTATCCATGAAGAAAATAAAACCAAGAAACCTGAGCCATATAGTCTTGAAAGAATTTTTTAAAAACGATTCCAAAAGACCAAAGGGCCATATAGTCTCTCTCTCTCTCTTAAAAATTGTTTACTTCTGGCCATTCATTAATTTCAAAAATAATTTCCGTTGTATGTGACTATGTGAGACTGTGAGATGAAGGAGGTAACAGTCATAGTTAGTTTATGCTGGCAAGTTTTAGGTAGTGCTTTCTTCAACCGTTCAAGGTAAGTTGAAGTTAGCTGTAAGTTTGGCTCATTTAAAATATTTGTTGTATGGAAGTATCCGTTTTTTTCCTTTTTATTATTAATTTAAGTGTTGGCTTTTTCCTTTTACATCTGCCTTTGTGGGTTTTTCTTTTCAATTTGACAACGCCACCATCAAATAGCACATATTTCTTGTAGGCTCAGTCCTCTATTGTTTTCTAATATGTTTGGCGTTTTCCTCGTCCCTTTCACCCTTTTAGAGAGCGAAAACCGAGTGAAAATAAGTTTTAGCATGTAATGTTTGCACTGGCTATTCGATAGAAACTGTTTTTGTTTGTTCCCTGTGTATGTGCTGATGCTTGCCTCCAAAATCATTCATTTAGGTCCGTTTGGCTAATGGGATTGCAGTGGGATTAGGTAAGATAAGATTAATTTAATTTTAATAGTCTCATGTTTGGTTGACACCTTAAGTGGGATTAGGTAATTTGTTTTATGGGGGAGGCCGGAATGTGGGATAGATATGGTAGGAGTAACTTTGGGATGGGAATAACTTTTGTTTTTTAGAAAAGTTTGCTCAATTTTTTAAATCCTTTTCAACATTATTCTTATACATATAAATTGATAATAAAATAGTAATCATAACTGTAATTACATTAAAATTTAATATTAATTATTATAATTAAAATAATGATAATATTTAGAATAATAATAATTAATATTATTATGGTTAAGAATATAATAATAATGACTAACTATAATTATAATTATATTTATATTTATTAGGTATTATTATTTTATAATATTAATAATTAGTGTATATATATATATTAATTTAATAGAGCAAAAAGAAAAGCAGGTTTAACATTAATTTTGTTTTTCTTTTATTCTCTCTTGAATCCTAGTCCTTACATATTTGTTAGTACTAACAAAGGAGAAAGTGGTAAAGTTGAGAAGTTACTTTCAAGAAACTAGTTGAATATGGAAGTGGGATATTGAGATGATGATCAAAGGTGTTTTTTTTTTCTTTTGTCAAAGTTAGAATCAAAAGGGGAAGATGTCAGCCACGACATGGTTCATGGCTTCTGCTTCTCCCCAAAAGGAGTATACAATGTAAGACCCCATTAGTTGTGTCAACCTTTGATAATGCTACCTAGATCCCTGAAACTGGGGTACAAATTCTTGATTTGTCATGACGTGGGGTTTTGATTTCTTGGGGAGCTTTATTTATTTATTTATTTTTACTTGAACTCTCTCTCTCTCTCTTTTTTGCTAGTGTTGCTTGATATTGATTGCAAAGAGATTCCAAACTTCTTTTGATATGTTCATCATTATATTTATATGATTGTGGAGGTTAGAGAAACTAAAAAAGATGATGGCTGACATGATATCTTCATTACAAACACAATGAAGGATGACATAAAGTGAGTTTAATATTTATTAGTAATAGCTCAAAATGAAGATTGAAATTGCATAAACACTTTCGGATACCAAAAATAAATGGCATAAAAACTTTCACCAATGAATGAAATCAACATATTTACATGCATATATGCATACACATATACATACATACACAAGTAAAAAAGTAAATGAGAGGGAAAAGGATGGTTTGAATAATTATTTTTTTCTCCTTTCATTTGGTACAACAAAGTCTGATCTCTCTCCTAAATTATATTATTTTAGTACAAAGGATAATTGGTATATGTATGTAGGTCCAATTTAAGTATGTTAAAATAATCGGTTAGGTTTTATTGTTTAATAATAATCTGTTAAGTTCACTTTTAATGTAGATGGCTTCTGAAAGCGTTGATATTTCATTATAGGACTCTAAGAGAGATAAATGTTTTATCAATATCATGATTGATGAGGTAAACAAGGGAAACATGAAAGATGGTGTGTTTCATAGAAAGATTTGGGATTTAATTTGCAAAGAATTGAATATGAAGACTAACAAGCTTTTTACAGTGAAACAACTGAGGGAGAAATATCAAAGGTTGTGTATGAAACACCGGTTGTTTAGTCAATTGCTTGAGGAAACTGGGTTTAGTTGGAAGGTAGAAAGTAATACTGTCACAGCCTTAGATGAGACTGGGGAAAATTACACTCGAGTATCTTTTTTATCCCTAAAGTTCATATGGTGGACTTATCTTATGATAATTTCTTTGAATAATTTTAGCAATCGATAATAACATTTATATCTTGAATTTTTTTGTCTTAAACACATCCGAAAGCTTCCCAATTTCGTAAGCAAGGCTGTGAACACTACAAGTTGTTAGGGATTATCTTTAACAAGTCAACCGCCACAAGAATTCTTCACCATGATTCTACCCAAGATCCACCTAATTTCGATGAGGAGAGTGAATTGCATGAAGCTTTTCTCAATAGTGAAGTGCATATAGATGTGGATGTTGATGGCCTTGCTAACCCGGATGACTCAAATACTCCGGTTGACCTTGAAACCCCAAGCACTTAGCCCACTCAACTTGGACGTTCTGCCAATCGTTCTAAAATCAATGATAAAAAAAAAATAAAAGGAAACTAGAAATAGTTAATTGAGTGAAGTTTTTGCTTGTTTCATGGAGTCCACAAAAGCAATGACAAAAGCCGCTTTAGCTAGGGTTGAAAAGGTATAGAAAGAAAAGCGTTGAGGGAACAAGTTCAGTGGTTTCAGCAGATTATTCAGTGGCAGTATGTTTGATAGTTCTTGATGAAATGGAAAACTGTGTGGATGATGACACATATATGAAGGCATTAGAGAAATTTTCTAATAATTCTGAGTTGAGGGAGGCATTCATTAAAATTCCTTTGGAGAGGAAGAGTGCGTGGTTAGCTAGGATTGATTGGGAGTTGGAGACATTACCTTTTGTCTTAAATTATGTTCGTGTGTTAAGGAGACTATTTGTTCTTTGATATGTGTTTATTTTTGTACTTAGACATTTTTATTGCTTTTTTAGTTTATAGATGATATGTTATTTGTTTGGATTAATTATATGCATTTGACATTCCTTGTATTGTTGGAATATGAATGATTAGAATTGTGTATACTGGTCTAATTAGATTAGAAAAATCATAGAAAACAGAGGAGGCGTTGTCGATTTTTTTAAAAATAGAATTAAACTTCAATCTATTTAGATTTGTGAACTATACTACATGATAACCATAATGTGACTTGTTTTTCTATTTAGGTTAAGAAATGGACAATTCAGACCACAATAATTATGGTAGCCAATCTAATTCATCGAGTTCGTCCTCTGAAGATAAGTATGAAATGCTCTCATTGTTAATACTTCTTATGTTTGCTGAATATGATAAAAAAAATTTAAGAATAAATTACCTATGGGAACATCATGACTCAGTGGACATGAATATATAACCGAATTATTAAATGGTCATTCAAAGGCAGTTCATGAATTGTTTCGCATGGACAAGGAAACATTTATTCACTTATGTAACACATTGAAGCAATATAATTATATAGAGGACTCAAGGGGTGTCACAGTAGAGGAAAAGATGGCCATTTTCTTGTTTGTTGTGGGACATAATGTGGGGCACATAGCTGTAGCTAATAGATTTCAACATTATTAGAAACAATTAGTCGACATTTTAAGATATTGATAAGAGCATTGAACAAGTTTGCAAGGCACATAATTTTTCAATCGAATGACCATGTGGTGCCTCCACAAATTAGACGTGATCGAAGATTTTACCCATCTTTTAAGGTAATGTATCTTATGATTAATTGTTAATTTATTAGTTTAGCTTTGTATATACAATATATAATACCAAATTGATTTTAATTGTATGCAATTTAATGGACGTAGAAATGCATTGGAGTAATTGATGGAACACACATCAGTGCATGGGTGCCAGCAGAAAAAGCTACTAGTTATAGAGGTAGAAAATTGGTTGACACAAAATGTGATATGTGCATGTTCATTCGACATGAAATTCACATACGTATATAGTGGATGGAAAGGTACGGCTAATGATTCACTAGTCTTTGTGGACACCTTAACTCGACCAGATGCTCAATTTCTTTGGCCTACTAATGGTAAATCTATTTTAGTACTAAGTTGATATTATATACTAATTGATTGATACGTACTAAGAGAATTTGTGTGACTTAAAAATGAGTATTATTTGGTGAATTCCAGTTATCCATGTATAGTTGAGTTTTTTTCACCGTTTAGAGGTGAACGGTATCACTTAAATGAATATCAAGGTAGAACATGCCAACCAATGGGTTATAGACAATTATTTAACTATAGGCACTCATCTCTATGTAATGTTATACAACGTTGTTTTGGGGTCTTAAAGGCACGCTTTCCAATATTAAAAATGATGCCTATATTCAAACCCGCTAGACAACCTCTTATAGTTGTTGCTTGTTGTGTCGTACATAATTTTGTACGCCAATGTTCTCAGAGTGATCAACTGTTTAATGAATGGGAAGCAGAGGGCCATGAAGTAAAAAGTGAAGGGGGGTCGAGCACATTTACAAATAATCATAGAGTTGATTTGTTTGATGCATGTACAACAACTATTGCTTTGTTTCGTGACCTTATTGCCAATCAGATGTGGGCAGACCATTTTAGTATTTGATTGAATATCTGGTAATAATGTTATGATTTATCGGTAAGAGTTAGTTAATTTAATGTCTTTAACACGATCACTCAATCTAAAGAAAAATGATTTTAAGAAAATTTAGGGTTAAAAATGACTTAGGTGGAACTCAGGTGACAATCACGTTCTTCTGTCCAAAATTCCTAATGGAAATCCAAGGCATATCCAACATTGATAGCCAAATTTAATGTTGAATCCCTAAATTGGAGCGATTGATGAAATCTGAATCATCTTATGAAGGAAATGACTTTTCTTCTATTTTTGATTCCTTTGATTTTTCTCTTTTAGGTTGTTGAGAGATGGGTATTCTCTGTCCAATTAGGTTCCTCTTGCAGTTGCTGTATGGGCAAAAAACCACAATTGGTATGATTCAATATGCCCGATCTTTGCATAATTTGTCAACTGATTGTTTGTAGTATGTAAATCATGACTTTGATAATTTTCGTTTATGATTATGGCACACCCATTGTTCAATTTTTATTTTTAAGCTTTCTGTTTTGGCATTCAATCAATTTCATATAACAAGTTCTCTGTCATTGCTCTGTTTTTCTTTTTCTTTTTTAATTTAATTTCTTTTGTATTACTAGTATTTTATTTTAAATGAAGTTGTTGGTATTGTTAATATATATCAATCTATTGAATTTCTGTTTGCTAGTTTTATGATTATTGGATGTGAACAATTTTTGGGACTGATATGATATTTTGTTTGAGCTATAAATCTTTCCATTGTTAGATATTATCGTTCTTATATGTCTGTTTATGCTATTAGATGATCTGAATCTGATTTTTGTTTGAAATTGGGATTATGGCTCAATCCATTAAAAAATAAAAATAAAAATCAATTGAGAATATTCTTGTGATGAAACATACAAACTTTGTTCATATTAGCGGTCAATTCTTATTTGCAACAAACTGTCATATTTTTAACAGTTAAGAGGGTTAAAAAGGGAAATAGACATATTCGTATGTTTCAATCAGTTCAGTTATCAAATAGTCTAAACACTTAATCATCAGCATTCAGACATTGCCTCTTATTGGTTCAGAACTATTCAGATGCTCATTTACTATTCAACACTTATAACTTAAAAAAACAAATGTCACCTTAGGCGAAAGCCCATTTACGTGGCATCCAAGGGCCTATATTGACCTCAATGGCTTTCTTCGTTATGGTAAAGCATCCAAGCTATCATGTATAGTGAAAGAAGCTGATTAACAATGTTAAGTGGTTATTGAGGATGAGGTGACTCGTCTTAAAGAGGATATGATTTTGTGGGTCCATATGGCCCATAATGTGCATCCAATCGAGCTATGATGGTATTGAGATAAGCTTCGATCAAGAACAATTTTTTGGAGCCAAGTTTGCACTGTGAGAGATCGTGCTCCCTAGAGAGGTGGATCCAAACCAAACGGCTATTGTCATCGGGCAATGCAAGAAGATGTGGTCAATGGTTTATGCATATATCTTACAAAATGAACAGTTCCCTTCCAATTTAGTTGAGATTCTTATCTTAGAAAGAATGACATCGATCGGAAGAGCCTTGTGATAATGTTTCAAAAGGAAAATAACATACATTCGCAAATAAGTTGAATCTAGTGGCTTAAACCCATTCAAGTAAGAACAATGTCTAGGAAAGACGATGATAAGCGATCATAAGCTTTACTCATGTTAGTTTTGATCACAGTGAACCCCTCTCAACTTGTTTTCTTCTTTGGGATTTTTTTTAGGAGTTCATTTTCCAAAAAGATGTTGTCAGATATTAGTCTTCCTTTGATAAAGGCCTTTTGAAGAGGGTGAATCAAGGAGGGAAGAATTGTTTTTAGACTTTTGGCAAGAACTTTCACAATGATTTTGTAGGTTACATTATATTGACTAAGGTAACTCAAGAGAGGGTGAATTGGGTTTAAAAACTTTTTATATTAATTACAAATTAAGCACAAGATAATCAAACAAGCAAGATTAAAACAAGTAAACAATAATTATAAACTTGTTGAAAATTAAAAGAGTAAGGGAGAATAGCTTACAAACTTGATTTATAGTGGTACGGTCACTGCTTGTGCGTAATCCACTCCTCAAAAGATGTTCGTGAGAGTTCACTTCACTATACCAAAAAAGAAATACCACACAATTTCCAAGGTGTTACTCAAACCTTTACAATAATTTTTCATCATTAGAAGTTTCTCACAAGTGTTAACACCTAAACATTCAACAAGAGTTACACCAACTCTTTTACATGATGAGAATGAAATGATTAATTTGGTACGAAGAGATAGTATACAATAAATGCCTACAACTTATAAATTTTCTCTCTAACAAGTTCTTATCTTAATGTTGACCCTTATTTGATTTTAATGATGAAAAAATATAATAAATTGTGCTAACCAATTTATCTGTGTTCAAAGCTGCAAATACAGTTTCTCAAAGTCAACCAACTAAGCATTCAACCTTGGATGAAGTTGAAGATCAAGATAAAGTACTAAGATAGTAAATTAAATGATGTAACTCTCTTATTTAAGTACCTAGCTTTTTCCCATGGCTCAATTTTCTTAGAAAAAATGTTTTGATTAAAAATTAATTTTGACTGGAAAACAAAAGTAAAAACAGAAAATTGTGTTTTAGGTTATCCAATCGACTGAAAGAATTCATTCAGTCGACTGAATGAATCCAATAGATTGAAAAATCCTTTAGAAAATCTTTCAGTCGATTGAATGAAGGTTAGAACATTCTGCCTTTTGATCCAGTCGACTGAACTATACTTTCAACTAATTGAATGAATTACCTTACACAATTTTGAATTTTAAATGAGCATCCAGTTGACTGAACGTTAAAAAATAGCGGTAACATTTTCGAACTGAAGTGTCGTTCAATGCAATAAATGCTATGAACGGCTATGAGGTTTTAATCTATTACAACCCCTCATAAATTGAAAAACCTAACAACTCTTGAGCAATTAATCTTCATTTTCTCAATTATATCATTCAAAGCCTTCTAAAAACTTTCATGAGCCATTCTTAAAGGCTTTGTACTTCTAAGAGATATCTTTCCTTCTTTGTAAGAGCATTAAATACAAAGTCTCTCTTATTCTTGATCATTAAATTTTCAATCATTGTAAAGAGGAAGAGTTGGTGTAACTCTTAGTGTGTTTAGGTGTTAAAACACTTCTTGTAAAGACTTCCTTAATTATAAGAGGTATTGTACGGTTTGGGCAACATCCGTGAAGTTGCTTGAGTTATTAGTGGATTTTTGCAAGGAGTTTCCTTGAAGAGAGTGGACGTAGGGTCAGAGAAATCTGATATTGCCGAACTACTATAAATAACGTTTGCACACCCTCTTCCTTAGTTCTTTACTTTCAGCTCTAATATATTTGTCATTCTTGATTGTGCTTGATTAAGTTTTCTAAAACTTGTTTGTTGTGTGAAATTTTTTTAAAAACCCAATTTACCCCTTTCTTGAGTTTGGACCTTGGTCTACACTTAAGAATGACTTAATATCTGAATACTTAAAGAAGTAATGAATGAGCTCTTGAATGAATTTAATTATTCTTGTTGAAAATAAATGTTCATTGATAATGGGTATTTATGCTTCTAGCTTTTTATGGTCACTAGACACAAAATATGGCCATTTGGTGTGCTAAAAGCACTTATCCACATCTTATTTTGTTAGGGTAGTCGACCATCTCTTTGAAAATTAAGGCAGAAAATAGAGTTTTCGAGCTGGTAGTCAACTGTCCTAAGGAGGTAGTCGATTACCTCAATAATTTTGAATAAGTTTTTTAAATTCTCGATAAGGTATTCGACTACCTAAAATTTCTGTCCAAAATTGAAATTTGGCCAAATATCACATAGTTGACTATCCTCTTCACGTAGGTGACTATCTCTTTTGCAAAAAACAAGTTTTTACTTAAAAACTTTTAAAAAATAAATTTTGAGCCATATTTGTACTATGAACATATATAGAGAGGTTAACAAATTACCTAACCTTGATTAGAATAAAAAAATTCTCACTTATTCTTCTTCAAATCAACATAAAAGCTTCATAGATTTCATGTGTGCACATTACTTCTCACATGTATGCCTTGCACCTTGATACTTAAAATGACTAGACAAAATAAACTTAGCACAATAATATGTTTCATTATCAAAATCAATATAGGCTCAACATATTACATAGGCTAATAGGTCGATAATCTACCATTGTTTCTAGATTGAGGGATTTGGAAATCAGAACAATGAGAGTTTTGTTAAACTTCTTGAATAAAAAACCAGACCTCAAGGATGAGAGTGATGCCCCCATGACCAGATCTCCAATAATGTACCAACTATGTTGATAAAAGAATGCTAGGAAACCATCCATTCCAGGTGCTTTGAAGGGGTGCATTTGAAATATAGCTTCCTTAACGTCAATGTTAGTGGAAGGGCAGCTTAACAATTGTAACTGCTCTGGGATAAGGGCGAAGGATCCAAGTGTTGGAGAGCTACCTAAATGCCTTCCTTTGGGATAACATTAGAGGATTGGAAAAGACGAGGGTAGAAGACCATTCATTGTTGGAAAGCTTAAGTCTGTGTAGACTCCCATTTTCATTCCAATTTTTTTTAACGGACCACACACAAGTTCTTATGACGGATCTTTGATCCTAGTACGCTCAGACTCAGTAAATGTAGAGGTTTGACTTTAATTGAGGAGCAAAACCAATTGTAAGCCCTTTTTGTTCAATCTATTAAATTCATTTTGAGTTTAAATCAATTGGGCCTTCTTTGATTCAATCAAATTCAAGACTAAAGTCTTCAATTAAATTTTGGTCCAATCTAAAACCCACTAAACCCATTGATTTTTTCTAAGCCCAAATACATTTAGCTCAAATTTCAAGCCCAAGAAGACTTTCAATTTTTAACAGTGAATTTCAAATTTCACCATCCACTTGGCATTTTTTGATTGATTCATTTTTCTCAAGGTAAACTCTCATTTTTACATACCAAAAGTTATCTCTTTCTTCTCCCTTATGTGGCTGGCCATGTACTGTAAGGAGGAAATTTTTATCTTTTTTTTTTTCTTTTTGAACCCACCTCTTAGGTTCCTCCACTTTCTTATGTGCCAAATGCCACATTTTCCACACAAAAAATAACACATTTTCACTCAAAAAACAACAACTATTCACCTAAAAAACTGTAACAGTTTCTCCCTATTTGGACAACCAAGTGTGCCAAAAAGAAGGGGTTTCTCTTCTTCTTTTTTTGCTTGGTTGATTAGACATGACTTTTTTGAGCTTCCACCCTTTATTATGTGCCAAATACCTATTTTTTCTATCCATAAGAAACACGTTTTCTACCTAAAAAACAACACCTAAATTACTTTAAAAACTGCAGTTTTTTTCTAAATGTGAATGTGCAAAATGGAAGCCTCTTTTCACCTTTCTTTTGCTTTGTTAATTGCACATATTTTCCTTAAGCTCTCACACTTTTCTATGTGTCAAAACCCCTAAAAAATTAGATCATTTCCCTTCCCCTATGGTCGGCCACACCAAGGAAAAATTATCCCTCACTTGTTCCTTTATTGAAATCACCACAACGTGTACTTCCTTCCTCACCTTTTTGCATTATTGAAAACACCTTCATTCTTTACATTTTCACCTCAAAATCTCATTTTCTCCTCCCTATGATCAGCCATCTAAAAAGGTTGTCTTCCTTGTACATTTTTCTTGGTTTACCACCCCTCATCTTTCCTAGCTCCACCTTTTCACCACAAAAGTTACAACCCTTTCCCCTTCTCTTCCCTATGGCTGGCAATACCTTCTCCCCTTAATTCTTTTTGCGTTTTTTTATCCCTTGGAAAGTTGATCTCCTCCTATAAATACTCCCTTTTGTTAAACACAAACACACCAACACAAGTTAAGGCAAAGTAATACATAAAAGAGAGAAAAGAAAGAAAGTATAGAGAGAAATAAAGAAATGAGAAAAGAGGAAAAAAAAGAGAGAAGAATATGAAGATTAAGGAGAGAAACACAACTAAAGAGAAGAGAATATTCAATAAAAGTGAGAAAAGTGAAAAGAGTGAAACCTAAAAAAGAACTAGTGAGAGTTCTTCACCATTTTCGGCCATCCCTTTTGTTTTGGTTTTCTAATCTTCAATCAAACCATTCTTCCAACTTTACTAAGTCCACAAGAGCACGAGGATCTTAGAGGATGATCCCCGCATGTGGGAATTTTCTTTAGCCAAAAGCGGTTAGTTAAATCTCTTTTGTTTGTAATATAAATTGTTTGTATGATTTATATGTTTAAACCACCTTGAAAATGGACAAAATTAATTTAACTAACTTAATAAAATCCATTTTAGTTTTAGGTATTCACTAGTCTTTTAACATTTATTTTCTCTTCACTAGTTGTATGTTTTTCTCTTCTTAAGTTAGCTAAAGTTAGCTACTAGTCATAATGTAATCTCTCTTTAATGAAGGTAATATTGAGTTAATAGTAGTTTTAAAGTTATTTCCTTTAGTTTAGTTCCTTAGGAATTTTTTATCTAATGTCTCCAAAATTAGATGCTTTATTTTATGTTGTTGTTAACCATATGTAGACTTTAATTCTTTTGAGAGAATTTCATACCCCCTTTTGGTCTATTAAAAAATGTTACATATTCACATAGTGCTAGTTATTTTGAGTCTTCTCTTTAATCACATATTAGTCTAGTTTAATCTATGTCTAATCTATCTAATATAATTAACATAGTTTCAATCCATCCAATTTAAACCCAAACACACGTGCGCACACTTGCACGCACCCACACACTCTCGCATACACCTAAACACACTCAACACAGACCTATACACTTGACCCCGTAGCTGCACACATGTGCACACATAAAGGGTTAGATTATGGTAATGATACTTAAATTAAAATTCCAATTAATTTCCTTGAAACACAAAGCATTAGATTTCAGTCTAGGTAAGAGAGGGAGCTCTAAATCCTCATTCTTTTACACCAAAATCTCTTGAGTCATGAAATTTATCATGTAGACCCATGACAAGGGATTTGACCTCCTTCAAGGTTAAATGATGACTCCTTACCCGTCATTTTTGCTTTGTGCTCGGATGAAAAACGACATTTTGTCTAATGCGTTAAAAACACACCTATCCCGGGAGTCTCCTTACTACTTATAAAGGGTTTGTATTAGACTTGGTAGGTTTCACTCGGTTCCATATGCTTACTCATCGCAAACTGAACATTCGTCTCATCAACCTTCTTTAAGGGGAGTGATCTTGGGTAATGGGCTGGATGCATTGGTCTTAAGCAGAAAAGAGCGATACCTACAATTGGCGATTCCATTGGGGAGATTTAACCTTAAAATGTTTCTTGGAAATTTTTGAAATTTTAATTTTAAGTTATTATTTGATACTTCACTTTGCACACTATGCACTTACCCTTTGCTCTCGACGAAGTAAATTAGGGGGGGGGGGGGACAAGTTTTTCTTGGTTTTTATCCATGTAACGAAGGTTTGCTGATGTGTTTGTACTCTTATGGTACACCTTTTAGGCCACTACATGAATATAATATCATCCTTCTAGCCATGAGGTACTTGAGCTCACCAGAGTTATAAAGTGAGCCAACCCATTTTAAGAAAACTTTAGAACCTTCCAATTTAGGACATGGACACTTTCTATCCCTTTGCTTGCTTGCACATGTTTACTCTCACCTCACATGTTAAAGAAAGATAAAATCAATTTGTTTGATAATATGTTTGGTAATTTAGTGTTTCATTTGATTAGATCATAGTCAAATCAATTAAGCTCAATGTTGGGCCTAGGTCGACCCAAAATAGTGGATTTTATCTTAGTTAAGTCTTGTTAGCTTGAGATTGATAATGAGCCCACAAAAGAAACTAGTGGTGATTGGGCCTTAACACTAGAATTCTAAAATGAATGTGACCGAGGGCTCAAGGACTAGTGGAACGATCTATGTAAGAGGAAATCTTCAATTTTCATTTGGGTTGCTTTGGTTTAGGTTAAATCACCATTAGAGTCCAAATCCCTTACAATGCTTACTGATATCAAATCTACCACACTTAACCATGAGAAAACTAAGAAAATTTTATTGTAATTTATTTAGAGGAAATTTTCCTTTACGTTTCTATCTCCACCTAATTGGGCTAATCGAGAACTTATCCGAATGTAGACATTAATTCAATCAATGGGCCTTTGGTTGCAAAACTGAAACCCATTGAAAAAATTGAAGTAATACTATGGATAAGCGAGCATGGAAAAAAAGATTCACAACATAAAGAACTCAAAAGTGTCTTTTTTATTTTATTTCTTCTTGTAAAAAAGAGTTGTAGGTCCAGGATCAGAAGCCATCTTTTCTCCGTTGTGGGGCCAATTTAAGAAGACTAGACAAAATAAAATTAGCATAGTAATATGTTTCATTATCAAAATCAATATGGGGTCAACATATTACATAGGCTAATAGGTCGATAATTTGCCATTGTTTCCAGATTGAGGGATTTGGGAATCAGAACAATGAGAGTTTTGTTTAACTCCTTGAGTAGAAAACTAGACATCAAGGTTGAGAGTGATGCCCCCATGACCAGATCTCTAATAATGTACCAATTATGTTTATAAAAGCCTGCAAGGAAACCATCAATTCCAGGTGCTTTCAAGGGGTGCATTTGAAATATAGCTTCCTTAATGTCAATGTCAGTGAAAAGACGTCTTAACAGTTGTAACTGCTCTGGGTTAAGGGTGGAGGATCCACGTGTTGGAGAGCTGCCAAAATGCCGCCTTTGGGATAGCACTAGAGGTTTGAAAAAGATTTCTAAAATATTGATTGATCTTGAGTTCAATGAAATTAAGGTTAGAAGACCATTCATTATTGGAAAGCTTAAGTGTGTGTAGGCACCTATTTTCATTCCAAAATTTTTGAACGGACCACGCACAGGTTCTTATGACCAATATTTGATCCTAGTATGCTCATACTTGGTAAATGTGGTGGTTTGACTTTAACTGAGGAGTAGAACCAATTGCATTCCCATTTTGTTCAATCTATTAAATTCACTTTGAGTTTAAATCAATTGGACCTTATTTGATTCAACCAAATTCAATACTAAAGTCTTCAATTAAATTTTGGTCTAATCCAAAATCCACTAAACCCGTTGATTTTTGCTAAGCCCAAACACTTTTAGCTCAAATTTCAAGCCCAAGAAGACTTCCAATTTGTTAGGGTGAGTTTCAAATTTCACCAGTCATTTATCACCTTTTGATTGATTAATTTTTCTCAAGGTAAAGTCTCATTTTTACAAACCAAAAGTTGTCTCTCTCTTCTCCCCTATGTGGCTAGCCATGTCGTGTAAGGACAAGGAAATTTTTATCTTTCATTTTTTTTTCTTTTTGAACCCACATTTCCCTCCTAGGTCCCTCACTTTCCTATGTGCCAAATATCACATTTTCTACACAAAAACCTCACATTTTTCACCTAAAAAAACAACAATTATTCACTTTAAAAACTACAGAATTGTCTCTCTCTTTGGACAGCCATATGTGTCAAAAAGACGGGGTTTATCTTTTTCTTTTTCCTTGGTTGATTAGAAATTACCTTCTTAAGGTTCCATACTTTCCTGTGTGCCAAATACCCATTTTTTCTATATAAAAAACACGATTTCTACCAAAAAAACAACACCTAAATTACTTACAAACTGCAGTTTTTCTAATATGAATTTGCAAAATGGAAGCCTTCTTTCCCCTCTCTTTTGCTTTGTTAATTGCACATCTTTTCCTTAAGCTCTCACACTTTCCTATATGTTAAAAACCCTAAAAAAAATTGGATCATTTCCCTTCTCCTATGGCAGGCCACACCAAGGAAATATTTTCCTTCACTTGTTCTTTTATTGAAATCACCACAACTTGTACATCCTTCCTCACCTTTTTGTATTATTGAAAGCACCTTCATTCCTCACATTTTCACCTCAAAACCCTCAATTCTCTTCCGTATGGCCAGCCATCTAAGAAAGTTGTCTTCCTCATACTTTTTTCTTGGTTTAACTCCCCTAATCTTTCCTTGCTCCACCTTTTCAACTCAAAAGTTACAACCTTTTTCTCCATATCTTCCCCATGGCCAGCCATACCTCTCCCTCGAATTTATTTTGCTTTTTTTTTTATCCCTTGGAAAGTTGATCTCCTCCTATAAATACCCTCCTTTGTTAAACACAAACACACCAAGACAAGTTAAGGCAAAGTAGTACATAAAAGAGAGAAAAGAAAGAAAGTTTAGAGAGAAAGAAAGAAGTGAGAAAAAAGATTAAAAAAAAAGAAGAATATGAAGATTTAGGAGAGAAACACAACTAAAGAGAAGAGAATATTCAAGAAAACTGAGAAAAGCGAAAAAAGTGAAACCAAAAAATAAAAACTAGTGAGAGTTCTCACCATTTTCGGCCACCCCTTTTGTTTTTGTTTTCTAATCTTCAATCAAACCATTCTTCCAACTTTACCAAGTCCACAATAGCAAGCGGATCTTTGAGGATGATCCTTGTGGGAATTTTCTTTAACAAAAAAAGGTTAGTTAAATCTCTTTTGTTTGTATGATTTGTGTTTAAACCACCTAGAAAATGGAATAAATTAATTTAACTCACTTAGTAAAATCCATTTTAGTTTTAGGTATTCACTAATCTCTTAGAATTTATTTTCTCTTCACTAGTTGTATGTTTTTCTCTTCTTAAGTTAGCTAGTAGTCATAATGTAATCTCCCTTTGATGAAGGTAATATTGAGTTAATGGTAGTTTTAAAGTTATTTCATTAAGTTTAGTTCCTTAAGAATTTTTATTTCATGTCTCCAAAATTAGGTGTTTTATTTTCAGTTGTTATTAACCATATGTACACTTCAACTCTTTAAAGAGAATTTCATACCCCTTTTTGGTCCATTAGAAAAATGTTGCATATTCACATATTACTAGTTATTTTGAGTCTTCTTTTTTAATTACATATTAGTCTAGTTTAATCTATCTAATATAATTAGCATAGTTTCAATCCATCCAATTTAAACCCAAACACACGTGCACACACTTACACGCACCCGCACACACCTACACACACTCGGCACAGACTTTCACACTTTACCCCCGCAGTTGCACACACGTGCGCACTTGGCACCTGCATCTGAACACATGTGCGCACTCCTGCACAGTTGCTCACATGTGCGTATTTGTGCACACACCTCCACATATATGCTTACTCCTACACAAAGCTTCAGACATGTGAGCACGGTTGCACACACCTGCACACTTGATACCCACACCCAAACTCACGTGCACATGCCTTCACACACCTACACATGTGTGTACCCCTACACACTTGACAGTCGCACTTGTACACACGTGCGTACACTTGCACATGCCTGCACATTTAACACCCATACCTAGCATACATATGTGTGTACTCGCACACACATGTACACACATTCATGCACCTATACGCACCCCCACACACTTAGAATTAATCCACACGCGTGTCACATATATTTAATTTAATTTTCTAGACTAATTCATTTAGTTTAAAATAGTTTAGTCCTAATTCATCTAGTTTAATTTTCATAATTAATCCACTTAGTTTAATCGTGCGCACTTTAATCTACTTCCAATTTTTTAATCCATACTTTGCAAGTAGTTTTAATATTTTTTTTTGTTTCGTAGTTAAAGTAATTCATTTCTTTTACATGCTTACTTTTACCGCATTACTTTAAAGTTTATATTTGGTATTGCTTTGTTTGAATATAAGTTGCAAAATGTGTGCTTGGCTTTATTATTAGTGTATGGTAATGATACTTGAATTAAAATTTCGATTAATTTTCTTAAAACACAAAGGATTAGATTTCGATCTAGGCAAGAGAGGGAGCTCTAAATCCTCACTCTTTTACAAAAAAATCTCTCGAGTCATGAAATTTCTCATGTAGACCGATGACAAGGGATTTGACCCCCTTCAAGGTCAAATGGAGACTCCTTACCTGTAATTTTTGCTTTGTGCTCTGATGACAAATGAAATTTTTTCTAATACATTTAAAACACACCTATCATGGGAGTCTCCTTACTAATAAAGGGTTTGTATTTGACTTGGTAGGTTTCACTCGGTTCCATATGCCTACTCATCACAATCTGCACCCTTGTCATATCCACATTATTTAAGGGTAGTGGCCTTAGATAATGAGCCAGATGCATGGGTCTTAGGCAGAAAAGAGCAATATTTAAAGTTGGCGACTCCACTGGGAAGATTTAACCTTAAAGTGTTTCTTGAAAAAATTTTAAATTTTAATTTAAAGTTATTATTTGATACTTCACTTTGCACACTATGCACTTACCCTTTGCTCTCGACGAAGTAAATTGGGGGGCTCTTTTCCTCTTGGTTTCTAGTGTGACCCTCATTTGCTTATCATCAGCTCTTGGTGTGGGACAAGTTTCTCTTCCTTCTTGTTCGTGTAACGAAGGCTTGCTGACGCATTTGTACTCTTGTGGTCCACCTAGCCACTAGATGAGCATAATAGTATCCTTCTAGTCATGGGGTACTTGAGCTCACCAAAGTTATAAAATGAGCCTACCTTTTTTAAGTGAACTTTAAAACCTTCGAATCTAGGACATGGACCTTTTTTATCCCTTTGCTTGCTTGCATATGTTTACTCGTACCTCACATGTTAAAGAAAGATAAAATCAATTTGTTTGATAATTGTTTGGTAATTTAGTGTTTCCTTTGATTAGATCACAGTCAAATAAATTAAGCTCAATTTTAGGCCTAGGTTGGCCCAAAATAGTGGATTTTATCTAAGTTAAGTCTTGTTAGCTTGACATCAATAATGAGCCCACAAAAGAAACTAGTGGTGATTGTTCATTAACCCAAGAATTCTAAAATGAATGTGACTAAGGGCCCAAAGACCAGTGGAATGATCTATGTAAAGAGAAATCTTTATTTTTGCATTTGGGTTGCTTTGGTTTAGCCTAAATCACCATTATAGTCCAAACCCCTTGGAATTCTTATTGATATCAAGTCCACCACACTTAACCATGAGAAAACTAAGAAATTTTTTTTGTGATTTATTTAGATAAAATTTTCCTTTATGTTTCTATCTCCACCTAATTGAGCTAATTGAGAACTTGTCCGCATGTAGACTTCAATTCAATCAGTGGGCTTTTGGATGCAAAACCAAAACCCATTGAAAAAATTAAAACAATACTATGGATACGCGAACATGGCAAAAAATATTCACAACATAAAGAACTTAAAGGTGTCATTTTTCCTTTTTCTTTTATTTCTTCTGGTAAAAAGGAGTCATAGGTCCAGGATGAGAAGCCATCTTTTCTCTATTGTGGTACAAATCCTCTTGTTGAAGACTGAGAAAAGTGCCTATTCCTAGTCCAATCTCTTTTACAGTAGAAGAACATACCAATAGTTCAGTTTTTGAAAATAATTCAAGTTTAATCAGAGTAATGGTCGAAGAGGTAGCAGTTGACACAAATAAGATCCGAAAGAACATCAACAGTATGTTGGCCGACCTGGCCAAGAGATTGGATGGCCAGGAAGAAAAGGTAGCTAAGAAAGAATCTCAAAACTCTATGAGTGATAAGGAAAACATTTTTGAAGATGAAGAAGAATATCTTTTAGCTAGAGAGAAGAAAAGAGTTAGTTTTGAAATAAAGACAATCAGTGAGAAATTTGATAAAATACAAAGTGGTGTGAGAAAATCCCAAGGCATTGATGGTTATCTCTTTAACATTGACAGGCCGTGCACCCATTCCAAAGTTAATTTGCCACCCAAGTTCAAAATTCTCGATATGGACCGTTTTGATGGGACTGGAGATCCCAAGATCCACCTAAGGTAGTATGTTGGCCTCATGGGACTCTTTGGTTTATGTTGGGAAACCACCTTGGATGATGCCCAGGAGGTGATCTTCCAAACACCCAAGTCTAGAGTGACTTGTATAAAAAAAAAAAACAACAACCAATCAAAGCAAGAAAGAAAAGAACACAAGAAATTTGTTGACGAGGTTCGGCAATATGTCTACATCCCCTTGAGCTCCTCCGAGCTCTCTGCACTATCTTATCAATAGAGTTTTTTACAATCAGCAACACCCTTCCAAGAACTCATAGGTTCTTGGAGAACAGAAGAAGAAGAAGAAAGTGATAAGAACTAACCCTAGAATTTTCCCAAGAAAATTCCCCTTACAAGCCCTTGAATCCCTTCTATTCTTCTCTCTCTTTCTAAACAACCAGTCTCTCTATAGAATCTCTCTTGAGTTTAGTGTCTTTGCACTCTCACAATTGATCTCACTTTCAATCATAAGTTTTTCACAGGTTATTACATTGTCTTAGATTGAAGCTAGGTGACCCTTTATATAATGCACCAACTTCTTGACCAATCTTGAGGGTCATTATCCACCCTTATATCTTGATGACCAACTAACCATGGCCCTCCATCAATCCTAAGTGATCCTGTGCATTTTAAACATGTCCCACACACCACTCAAAAAACTGAAACATGTGTGCATCAGTGTGCCTGGAGCCGTGGCCCAGAACAAGGCAGGCTGTGGCCCACGCAGGGCTGAAATGCACCATTCTTCTTCAGTTATTGGGCGTCGCAGCCTGGATGCTGGACTTTTTGGAGCTGCTATGGGCCACGGCGTACAAGGCCAGGCTGTGGCACACATCCTCCATGTTGGAAATCACCTTGACAAGATGCCCAGGTGGTGATCTTCCAAACACCCAAGTCTTGAATGACTTGTAGAAAGAATTTCAGCAATCGAACTCAAGAACAGAAAATCAAAGAAAGAAAGAAGACAAGTAATTTGTTGTCGAGGTTCGGCAATGTGCCTACGTCCCCGTGAGTTCCTCCGAACTCTCTGCACTATCTCAATGGTTCTCACAAAGTTACAGCAATCCCCTTCAAGAATCCAAGTTCTTGAAGAAACAAGAAGAGAAGGAAGAAGATGAGAACTCAACAATGTTCTCTAATCTAATCTATACTCTCTCTATCTAATTACAACCAGCCTCACTACAAGAGTCCCTCTTATGTTTATGTCTCTCTACACAATTCTCTCTTAGTGTTTACAATGATCTCACAATGTCACAAAACTCTCTTGTATGTGTGTTTTTGTATCTTGTATTATCTTATGAAATGAGGCATTGAGAACCCTTTTTATAGCCTCTTAATTCTTGGACATTCTTGTGAGTCATTATCCTCCCTTTGATCATGTTCTTCCTTTAATCTCAGCCCTACATCACTCTCCAAGTGATGCTGTGTGTTTTGGTGTGGTGCTGTGTGCTGCGGCGTGACCTGATGCTGCAGCCACCTGATGCTGTGCGCACACCTCCTGCCTGTGGGCAGAAACTTCCACAGCAGTGTGCCTGACCTTCCTATGCTCAAAATTGAAGCACACACATGTGTGCAACCTTATAACTTGCTGAACTTTGATATCCCATAATTGGTTTGGACATTAACCAACGTTAGACCATGTTTGGACATGTTTGAAACTTAGGCAAATAACAACAATCTCTACCTTTGTCTAAGTGTTCAAAAAAAAAAACAAAACCTGAACCATTGTGCAGAAAGTTTCGGGATCCAAACTCATATTGAGTTACCATTTAACCCACTCCAATCCTAAGTAATTCAAGGCAATGATTGAACTTACTTAGAGGTAAGACTTTAGTACCCAAGTCAGCAGGATTTTCTTCCGTGGCAACCTTGTCCACATGGATGCATCCTTTCGTAACATTTTCCCGAATGAAATGATACCGAACATCCATGTGCTTTGTCCTCTCATGGAACACTGGATTTTTACACAAGTGCAAGGCACTTTGACTATCCGAAAATACCACAACCTGCTCATCCAGTACCTTCAACTCTTCAAGCAACCCTTTGCACCACATAGCTTCCTTAATGGCCTCTGTAGCAGCTATGTACTCAGCCTCGGTTGTTGAGAGTGCTACCATTGGCTGCCACTGAGCCTCCTTGTTCCTCAGCAACCACTTCATCCCAAGCCAATGCTTTTTTTCCGGGATTACTCACAATTTTGCTGAAAATACTAATTGCCTAAGAAACCCTCATTCGGCTTCTCTCATTTTCTTGGATGATTCTCATCCCAAGGATCTTTTGTGCAAGGCTGAGATCCTTCCTCTCGAACTCCTCACTAAGTTGAGATGTAAACCTTTCCATCTTCTCCCTGCTGTTCCAAACCAATAGCCCATTAATGACATAGATGAGGATACTCACCATCTTCTCCACCTTGTGTCCAGGTGAGAAAGTTCTTGTGAAATCTATGTCTTCTTTCCTTGTGAACCCATTCGCCACCAGCCTAGCCTTGTTATAGACTTCATCTCTTGGAGTATTCCTTTCTTTGATCTTGTAGAGCCACCTACAATCCATCACTCTCTGTTTTTCTGGTTTTGGCACCAGCTCCTAAGAGTTGTTCTTCATCAAAGAATCCATTTCTTCCTCCATAGCCAGCTGCCACTTTGACGAATCCTTACACTCCATGGCATCCGTGTAAGTTTCTGGTTCAGCCATCCCTCCTTCTATCCAAGGAGCTGCTGCATCTACAGCATTTGCAAACCCATATCTCAAGGGTGGTCTAACCACTCTTCTTTCCCGGTTTCTTATAAGCTGGTAGTTATTTACTGCATCAACTACTTCTTGTTCAGCCTCTTCTTGAGTTTCTTGAGCTTTTTGGCCTTCTTCCAAGGGCTCTACTTGGTCCGAACCCTCTTGCCTCCTCTGCTCTACCTGAACCAAGTGCTCTTTGATGTGATGCTCAACAATTTCTGAATTGGTTTGCTCACTAGCCCCTGCAGGGTTAGTTTTCTCCAAGTAGGGAAATAATAATTCATTAAAGACAACATCCCTACTTATAATCAGTTTCATGCCCTTCTTTTCTAAGGACCACAACCTATATCCCTTAACCCTATCACCATATCCTAGAAATACACATTTTCTAGACCTAGGGTCAAGTTTATCCTCCTTTTGGTGTGCATATGCTGCACATCCAAAAGTCCTAAGGTTGCTTAATTCAGGGGGTTTTCCACTCCACATCTCCATGGGAGTCTTTAGCTCTATTGCTCTAGAGGGTGATCTATTCACCAAGTATGCAGCTGTAGCTACAGCTTCTCCCCAAAAATATTTTGGTAACCCGGATCCTATTAGCATGCACGTAACTTTTTCCATAAGGGTTCGATTCATTCTTTCAACAACTCCATTTTGCTGGGGTGTTTTTGCAACCGTTCTATGTCTTAGAATGCCATTTAATTCACAGAATTTATCAAAATCCTTGTTGCAAAATTCTAAGCCATTATCGGTTCTTAAAGCTTTAACTACCCTACCAGTTTGGGTTTCCAACAATTTCTTCCACACAACAAATTTATTCAAGGCATCCAATTTATTCCTAAGCAAATAAATCCACACTCTTCTTGAATAATCATCAATTAAAGACAGAAAGTAAAAGTTACCTCCCTGTGTTGGTGTTCTTGCTGGTCCCCAAAGGTCCGAATGAATGTAATCAAGAATCCCCTTAGACTTGTGCACTCCGGTGTTAAAGCTGACCCGGTGTTGCTTCCCAAGAATGCAACTCTCACAGAAATCCAGTTTTTCTACTTTGTCACCACCAAGTAGACCTTCCTTGCTAAGCACTTGCAGGCCTTTTTCGCTCATGTGTCCCAAGCGAGTGTGCCAAAGGGCTGCCTTATCCAGCTCAGCCATCAAGCTTGCTGCTTGATCATTGGTTTCTATTTCTCCGATCATCTCATAGAGTCCATCGTTTCTTGCTGCCTTGATCACTACCAAAGATCCCTTGGCCACCTTGATCTTTCCTCCCTCGATCTTGCATGTATAGCCCATGGAATCCAGCTGCCCCAATGAGATCAAGTTCCTCTTCAAATCTGGAACATACCTCACATTTTCCAGCAGCCTTGTGACTCCATCAAACATCCTCAATTGGATATCTCCAATCCCTCTCACTTGGCAAGAATTATCATTCCCCAAGAAGACCCTTCCATCATTGATCTTCTTGAAATTCTTGAACCATTCTTTGTGAGGGCTCATATAATGAGTGCACCCGGTATCCAAGATCCATTTCCCGCTGCCTTCTTGCCCCTTGCTCACACTTGAGCACACAACAAGAACATCATCATCTTGCTGTTATGTTTTGGCAACCGAAGCCTCTCCATTCTTGGTATGACTTCCTCCTCTATCCCTTGTCATCTTCTTGCAATCTTTCTTGACATGACCCTCCTTATGGCAGTAGTAGCAGCTCTTCCCTCCAAATCTCAGTTTGGAATGCATTCTCCCATGGCTTTCTCCTCTACCTCTGTCCCGGTAGTAGCCATGCATGCTGCTGTGCACTCTCCCATGGCTCTCACCTCTACCTTTGTCCCGGTAGTAGCCATGCATGCTGCTGTGCACTCTCCTATGGCTCTCTCCTCTACCTCTGTCCCGGTAGTAGCCATGGTTGTTGCCATACCAAGTTGCTGGCCTTCTTTTAAAGAACAACCCTTTACCACTTGATGCACTCCTTTTCTTGGCATCAAGATTATCTTGCAACTCTTTCTTAGGATCAAATTTAAAAGCAAAGATTCGTTTCCGAAGACACCTCTAATGTGGGAGAGTCTTGGCAAGAAACAATTCATCTAGTTTCTTCCATAATGCAGCTGGATCTTCCGAGTCTCCGCACTCCCTTGTGACATTATCCGACATGTGCAAGAAAATGGTGATGTAAGCCATCTTCTTCATCTCGGTCCGCTGGTCCTCCGTGACACTTGCTGGAAAAGCATCATCTTCTCCAATAGCCAAGTCCACTTTTTGTTACACAAGAACCTCCTTAATCTTCCGCTTCCATAGGAAAAAATCTCCCTTTCCATCAAACTTCTTAATACCGAAATTTGAACCCATCTTGCGGAGATGATCCCTTGTCTTATGCAGTACCCACAAATGCTTTCTTCAACCTCAAGAACACAGATCGAAGATGGATCTTAACCGTTCTTGAATCACTTTCAAGAACACGACCAGATCTTGATCTTTACACCGTTCTTGAATCACCCTCAAGAACACGATCAGATATTGATCTTAACACCGTTCTTGATTTACCTCAAGAACACGATCATATATAGATCTTAACTCCGTTCTTGAATCACCTAAGAAGTTGATCTTTGATTCTTGGAGTCTTGGCTCCGTACCTTCTACTTCTTGTTTCGATAACCAGCTGCTATGCTCTGATACCACTGTCCAAAGCTCTGATACCACTGTTGGAAATCACCTTGACAAGATGCCCAGGTGGTGATCTTCCAAACACCCAAGTCTTGAATGACTTGTAGAAAGAATTTCAGCAATCGAACTCAAGAACAGAAAATCAAAGAAAGAAAGAAGACAAGTAATTTGTTGTCGAGGTTCGGCAATGTGCCTACGTCCCCGTGAGTTCCTCCGAACTCTCTGCACTATCTCAATGGTTCTCACAAAGTTACAGCAATCCCCTTCAAGAATCCAAGTTCTTGAAGAAACAAGAAGAGAAGGAAGAAGATGAGAACTCAACAATGTTCTCTAATCTAATCTATACTCTCTCTATCTAATTACAACCAGCCTCACTACAAGAGTCCCTCTTGTGTTTATGTCTCTCTACACAATTCTCTCTTAGTGTTTACAATGATCTCACAATGTCACAAAACTCTCTTGTATGTGTGTTTTTGTATCTTGTATTATCTTATGAAATGAGGCCTTGAGAACCCCTTTTATAGCCCCTTAATTCTTGGACATTCTTGTGAGTCATTATCCTCCCTTTGATCATGTTCTTCCTTTAATCTCAGCCCTACATCACTCTCCAAGTGATGCTGTGTGTTTTGGTGTGGTGCTGTGTGCTGCGGCGTGACTTGATGCTGCAGCCACCTGATGCTGTGCGCACACCTCCTGCCTGTGGGCAGAAACTTCCACAGCAGTGTGCCTGACCTTCTTATGCTCAAAATTGAAGCACACACATGTGTGCAACCTTATAACTTGCTGAACTTTGATATCCCACAATTGGTTTGGACATTAACTAACCTTAGACCATGTTTGTACATGTTTGAAACTTAGGCAAATAACAACACTCCACCTGATGCTGAATTTTTCCCCCTTCTTGCAACCGTTTAATCCTTGGACAAATACTAACAATCTCTACCTTTGTCTAAGCGATTAAACCCGAACCCATTGTGCAGAGAACTCAGGATCCAAACTCATCTTGAGTCACCATATCAACTGACTCCAATCCTAATAAGTCCAAGACAATGATTGAACTTGCTTAGAAGTAGAACTTTGGTGCCTAAATCAGTGGGATTTTCTTCCGTGGCTACCTTGTCCACATGGATGCATCCTTTCGTAACATTTTCCTAAATGAAATGGTACCGAACATCCATGTGTTTTGTCCTCTCATGGAACACCGGATTCTTACACAAATGCAATGCACTTTGGCTATCTGAATACACCACAACCTACTTCTCTAGTACCTTCAACTCTTCCAACAACCCTTTTGCACCACATAGCCTCCATGATGGCTTCCGTAGCCGCTATGTACTTAGCCTCGATTGTTGAGAGTGCTACCATCGGCTGCAACTGAGCCTTCTAACTTACACAACATCAGTTTATGTTGAAGAAGTAGGAAGTAATTGATCTCCTTTTATCTCGGTCTACTCCATAGTCCGAATCAGCATAACCCTCAAGGCAGATGGACTTACCCTTCTTCTTATAAACTAGCCCCACATCTGGGCTTCCCTTCAAGTACCTCAGCAGCCACTTCATCCCAAGCCAACGCTCATTTCTGGAACTACTCAAAATCCTACTGAGGACACTTATTGCATGAGCAATATCAGGTCTAGTGCTAACCATGGTGAACATTACAGAACCAACCGCACTAGAGTAGGGGAATTTTTCCATTTCCTTCTTCTCTTTATTCAATCTTGAACATTGATCGCTGGAGAACTTGAAATGACTAGCAAGAGGAACCTTCACTGGTTTGTTATCTTCCATAGAGAACTTAGATATCATCTTCTCTATGTAAGAAGTTTGAGAGATCTTCAATCTGTTTCTCTCCCTTTCCCGGATGATACACATCCCAAGGATCTTCTGTGCATGGCCAAGATCCTTCATCTCCAACTCCTCACCGAGTTGAGCCTTAAATTTTCTTATCCTCTCTATGCTGCTCCCAACCAGCAACATATCATCAACATAGATCAGAATGATCACCACTTCCTCCACCTTATGTCCCTTGTAATACAAGCATGAATCATAATAGCTCCTCATGAAACCCAGGCTGGTTACAAAGGAATTGAACCTCTTATTCCATTGCCGAGGTGATTGTTTCAGGCCATATAGAGATTTCTTCAGTTGGCACACCAAATCTCCCTGCCTTCCTTCCTCATAGCCTTCGGGTTGCCTCATGTAAATGATCTCATCAAGATCTCCATGTAAGAACACTGTCTTCACATCCATTTTCTCGATTTCCCAATTGAATTGGACCACAAATGCTAACACTATCTTGATCGTCTTGTATTTCATAACTGGTGAGAATATTTTGGTGAAGTCCATGCCTTCTCTTTATGTGAAACCCTTCGCCACTAGCCTAGATTTATATCGAACTTCATCCCTTGGAGTGTTCCCTTCTTTGATCTTGTAGATCCATCTACAATCCACAACTCTCTATTTTTCTGGTTTGGGCACTAATTCCCAAGAGTTGTTATTCCTCAAAGAATCCATTTCTTCCTCCATAGCTAGTTGCCACCTTGACGAATCCTTATATTCAATGGCTTCCATGTAAGTTTCTGGTTCAACTATCCCTCTTTCTGTCCAAGGAGCTGCTACATCAATGGGCTCTACCTGGTCCGAACCCTATTGCCTTCCTTGCTCTACCTGAACTGAATTCTCCTTGATGCTATGCTTCACAAATTCCGAACTAGTTTGCTCATTATCCCTTGCAAGGTTAGTTTTCTCTAAATAGGGAAATAACAATTCATTAAAAATAGCATCCTTACTTATTATGAGTTTCATTCCTTTTGGTTCTAAGGACCATAACCTATACCTCTTAACCCCATCACCATACCCTAGAAATACACATTTTCTAGACCTTAGGTTAAGTTTATCATCATTTTGATGTGCATATGCAGCACACCCAAAAGTCCTAAGGTTGCTCAACTCAGGGGGTTTTCCACTCCACATCTCCATGGGAGTGTTAAGGTCTAAAGCCCTAAAAGGTGATCTATTAACCAAGTACACAGCTGTAGACACAGCTTCTCCCCAAAAATATTTTGGTAAACCGGACCCAATTAACATGCACCTAACCTTTTCCATAAGGGTTCTATTCATCCTCTCAGCAACTCCATTTTGCTGAGGGATTTTCACAACCGTTCTATGTCTTAGAATGCCATTTAATTAACAGAATTTATCAAAATCCTTATTAAAAAATTCTAAGCCATTATCGGTTTTTAACACCTTAACTGCTCTGCTCATTTGAGTCTCTAGCAATTTTTTCCACACCACAAATTTATTCAAAGCATCTTATTTATTTTTAAGCAAATAAACCCCAACCACTCTTCAATAATCATCAATTAAAGATAGAAAGTAATGATCACCTCCCTGTGTTGGTGTCCTTGCTGGTCCCCAAAGATCCGCATGGATGTAGCTAAGAATCCCTTTAGACTTGTGCACTCCGGTGTTGAAGCTGACCCGATGTTGTTTCCCAAGAATGCAACTCTCATAGAAATCCAGTTTCTCTACTTTGTCACCACCAAGTAGACCATCCTTGTTGAGAACTTGAAGCCATTTCTTGCTCATATGTCCCAAGCGATTGTGCCAAAGTGCTGCCTTATCCATCTTAGCCATCAAGCTTGCTGCTTGATCCTTGATTTCTGTCTCACCGATCATCTCATAAAGTCCATGTTTGATTGCTGTTTTGATCACTATCAAAGAACCCTTGGTTACCTTGATCTTTCCTCCCTCAGCTTTGTATGTATACCCCATGGAATCCAGCTGCCTCAATGAGATCAAATTCCACCTTAAATCTAGGAGAAACCTTGCATTTCGCAGTAGCCTTGTGACTCCATCAAACATCCTCAACTGAATGTCTCCTATCCCCCTCACTTGGCAAGAATTGTCATTCCCCAATAAAACCATTCCATCATTGGTCTCTTTGAAATTCTTGAACCATTCCTTGTGAAGGCACATGTGATAAGTGCACCTGGAATCCAGAATTCATTTCTCACTGCCTTGCCTCCTGCTCACATTTGAGCACATAACAAGAACATCATCTTGCTGTTCTCATTTGGCAACCGAAGCCTCTCTATTGTTGGTATGGCTTCTCCCTCTCTCATCCCACAACCTCTTCTTGTAATCTTTCTTGAAGTGACCCTTCTTGTTGCAGTAGAAGCATCGCCTTCCTCCAAACTTCGGTTTGGAATGCGATCTCCCATGGCTCTGCCTTCTACCTCTTGATTTCTCCCGGTAGTTGCCATGAATGCTACTGCCATTCCGAGTAGCTGGCCTTCCTTTTACGAACAACCTTTCCCCACTTAATGCCTCCCTACTCTTGGCTTTGAAATCATGAGCCCTTATAGCATTGACCACAATTTCTTTGGTTAGTGTATCTCTTCCATATTCAATTGCATTAATTAAACTATCAAAACAATCAAGAAGAGAATTTAATAATATAACGGCCAATTGTTCATCCGAGAATTTAATACTACAACTACCTAAATCTTGAACTAGTTTATTAAAGACATCAAGATTATCTTGCAACTCTTTATTAGGATCCATTTTAAAAGCGAAGATTCTTTTAAGAAGATAAATCTTGTTAGGGAGAGTTTTGGTAAGAAACAACTCATTTAGTTTCTTCCATATAACAGTAGGATCTTCTGAGTCTTCGCACTCCTTTGTGGCACTATCCAACATGTGTAAGAAAATGGTATTGTATGCCATTTTCTTTATCTTAATCCGCTGGTCCTCCGTGATACTGGCTGGAAAAGCATCATCTTCTTCAATAGCCAAGTCCGTCTTTTGTTGCAAAAAAACCTCCTTGATCTTTCACTTCTACAGGGAAAAATCTCCCTTTCCATCAAACTTCTCAATAACGAAATTTGAACCCATCTTACGGAGATGATCCTAGATTTGTGCAGCACCCACAAATGCTTTCCAACTTCTTCTAAACCTCAAGAACATGTTCGAAGATTGATCTCAACACCGTTCTTGAATCACCCTCAAGAACACGATTTGATCTTGATCTTTACTCCGTTCTTGAATCACACAAGAAGTTTGTTCTTTAATTCTTGGAGTCTTGCTCCGATACCTTCTGTTCTTTCTCCAATACGCAGCTATTCAATGATCTGATACCACTTTTGTGGTATCTCTTCTAGCTCTAATACCACTATTGGGAAACCACCTTGAATGATGCCTAGGAGGTGATCTTCCAAACACCTAAGTCTAGAGTGACTTGTATAAGAAAAGAAACAGCAACCAATCAAAGCAAGAAAGAAAAGAACACAAGAAATTTGTTGACGAGGTTCGGCAATATGCCTACGTCCCCGTGAGCTCCTTGATGAGAGTCATAAAATGCATCTAAACAATACTTAATTGTTAACACTTTAGGGTTAATCTCGGTCGTAATCGCACTTTTACATGTTGATAACTCTAAAGTGTTATTCATAAATCATTGACTTAATTCGATGCATTTTCAGGTGCGTTGAGTACAAAAGAGATGATAAAGCGATCCATGTTTAAAGCGCCAAAAGATCTTGGGTGTCGGTGCTCGTTTTTGTCAAAGGTTTAGACATTTCCAAAAATGATGTAAAGATGATTAAAAGTCTAAACCAAGATTGGAGCAATAAAGTATATTGAGTTAAAAGACTGCACACAAGTGTGTGCATCACTTTGGAACAAGTTAAGGGTAAGCACACTAGTGTGTGCACTTCTGCATACAAGCTGAAGGAGTTTCACTAAATTGCCAGAATTTTCCGTACAGATCAATCATGTTTGCAGATTAAACTGTATTGATGTAGAAAGAACCAGGAGATGAGCCATATATTCTTAGAAAGATCCGGAAGTCTATTTTCTGGAGAATTTTGCGGTTCGAAAAAAGGATTTTTCTAGTGAAAGTTATGGCAGTTTTAGCGGAAACAGTTCAGGCCTCCAAAACAAAGCCCAACGCCTCACCTTTCACTGTCCAGCACCCCAGCGCCCAGGAAAACAAGAGTGAGCGCCTAGGCGCCCATGAACCAGCGCCCTAGTGCCCAGGCAAAAAAGAGAGCGCCTAGGCGCCCATGAACCAGCGCCCAGGTAAACAAGAGTGAGCGCCTAGGCGCCCATGAACCAGCGCTGTGCCCCTCAGCCCTCAGCGCCGCGCCCCTCACCAACTAATGCTGCACCTTCACTTTCCAGCGCCCAGGCGCACACTTGGACACGCTCACATGCTGCTGGACCCACCTTCACGTTCCAGCCTTCACTTTCCAGCGCCCAGGCGCACACTCAGACAAAGCCAGCAACGCGCACATGCTGCTGGACCACCTTCACGTTCCAGCCTTCACTTTCCAGCAGTGCGCACATGGACTCCTATTCAGACTCAAATTAAGGCTGTGCAAAGACAGCTCTCCCTCGTGGGCTATAAATATATGCTTAAGGTTTGCAGCCGGGGGAGAGAGCTCGATGAGAAAAAAATACAGTTTTTTATAGATACAAATTAGAGAAGTTTTTAGCATTCTGTTTAAGTTTTCGTGAGTTGGAAATCAAGGAGAGAACATCCACATTGTTCTTCCACCTTGAGCTCCATGGCCAAGAAATCAAGGGGAGAACATCTATATTGTTTTTCCACCTTGAGTTTCATGGCTCACTAATCATCAAACAAGGGAAAGGGATGAATCGTTAGGGTTTTATTGTTCCTTATTTCCTGTTTTTGATTCATTTGTATGGACTTATTGTTAAAAATTTGTCTATGATTTACTCTTTGATTAATTAAGAAGGATTTGGGTTCATGTGATAGCTGTATTCTATATTCTTCTTCTTTTAGTTTCTCTCAATCCGGTGATTGCATCCTTCTACTCCACATAAGTCTAGTCAAGCTCTTCTTATGTCAAGTTGTTTGGATGTAATTGATTTTGGTATATTTATCTTATAGATCGGCCATTACTGTGATATCATTATTGCAATATATTGTCGTTTCTTGCTAATCTATAAGATAAATCATGTGTGCTTGAATTGAAATCAAAGAGTAATTTGTAGCAATATATTAGAGATATAAATGTGCTTGATTGAATACTTTCTGATTGCCTGTTTAGGATGTGAAACTTGCAATCGTGATAAAAATTTGATTCAAGAGTGGAAATAGGGAACGAACCTAAGGAAGATTCCCGGAACCTTGTTATTTCTTATTTATATTCTTCGTTATATTCGCACAACTCTTTTACACAATATTGCCTTATCAAAACTCATATTCTCTCACCAAATCATTGTCGTTAGTGTTAAAGTTTATACCTTCTTTCGTAATTAACTTGTTTCTCTGTGGAATCGACACCCCAAAACTATACTACAATAAACAAGTTAATTACGAAAGAAGGTATAAACTTTAACACTAACGACAATGATTAGGTGAGAGAATATGAGTTTTGATAATGCAATATTGTGTAAAAGAGTTGTGCGAATATAACGAAGAATATAAATGAGAAATAACAAGGTTTTGGGAATCCTCCTTAGGTTCGTTCCCTATTTCCACTCTTGATTCAAATCTTTATCTCGATTTCAAGCTTCACATCCTAAACAGGCAATCGGAAAGTATTCAATCAAGCACATTTATATCTCTAATATATTGCTACAAATTACTCTTTGATTTCAATTCAAGCACACATGATTTATCTTATAGATTAGCAAGAAACGACAATACATTGCAATAATGATATCACAGTAATGGCCGATCTATAAGATAAATATACCGAAATCAATTACATCCAAACAACTTGACATAAGAAGAGCTTGACTAAACTTATGTGGATTAGAAGGATGCAATCACCGGATTGAGAGAAACTAAAAGAAGAAGAATATAGAATACAGCTATCACATGAATCCAAATCCTTCTTAATTAATCAAAGAGTAAATCAGAGACAAAGTTTTAACAATAAGTCCATACAAATGAATCAAAAACAGGAAATAAGGAACAATAAAACCCTAACGATTCATCCCTTTCCTTTGTTTGATGATTAGTTAGCCATGAAACTCAAGGTGGAAAAACAATATAGATGTTCTCCCCTTGATTTCTTGGCCATGGAGCTCAAGGTGGAAGAACAATGTGGATGTTCTCTCCTTGATTTCCAACTCACGAAAACTTAAACAGAATGCTAAAAACTTCTCTAATTTGTATCTATAAAAAACTGTCTTTTTATCTCATCGAGCTCTCTCCCCCGGCTGCAAACCTTAAGGATATATTTATAGCCCGCGAGGGAGAGCTGTCTTTGCACAGCCTTAATTTGAGTCTGAATTGGAGTCCATGTGCGCACTGCTGGAAAGTGAAGGCTGGAACGTGAAGGTGGTCCAGCAGCATGTGCGCGCTACTGGCTTTGTTTGAGCGTGCGCCTGGGCGCTGGAAAGTGAAGGTGGGTCCAGCAGCATGTGCGCGTGTCCAAGTGTGTGCTTGGGCACTGGAAAGTAAAGGTGCAGCGTTAGTTGGCGAGGGGCGCGGTGCTGATGGCTGAGGGGCGCAGCGCTGGTTCATGGGCGCCTAGGCGCTCACTCTTGTTTGCCTGGGCACTGGTTCATGGGTGCCTAGGTGCTCTCTTGTTTGCCTGGGTGCTGGGGTGCTGGTTCATGGGCGCCTAGGCGCTCACTCTTGTTTTCCTGGGCGCTGGACAGTGAGAGGTGAGGCGCTGGGTTTTGTTTTGGAGGCCTGAACTGTTTCCGCTAAAACTGCCATAACTTTCACTAGAAAAATCTTTTTTTCGAACTGTAAAATTATCCAGAAAATAGACTTCCGGATCTTTCTAAGCATATATGGTTCATCTCCTGGTTCTTCCTAAATCAATACAGTTTAATCTGCAAAGATGATTGATCTGTACGTGAAATTCTGGCAATTTAGTGAAACTCCTTCAGCTTGTATGCAGAAGCGCACACACTAGTGTGTCTACCCTTAACTTGTTCCAAAGTGATGCACACACTTGTTTGCAGTCTTTTAACTCAATGTACTTTATTGCTCCAACCTTGGTTTAGACTTTTAATCATCTTTACATCATTTTTGGAAATGTCTAAACCTTGGACAAAAACGAGCACCGACACCCAAGATCTTTTGGCGCTTTAAACATGGATCGCTTTATCATCTCTTTTGTACTCAACGCACCTGAAAATGCATCGAATTAAGTCAATGATTTATGAATAACACTTTAGAGTTATCAACATGTAAAAGTGCGATTACGACCGAGATTAACCCTAAAGTGTTAACAATTAAGTATTGTTTAGATGCATTTTATGACTCTCATCACAACCCCCAACTAGCTTATTGCTAGTCCTTAGCAATTCAAGCGAAAGACATGAAATGAGTTCTTTATTTAGAAATTAATGCAAAATACAATAATGCTAGTGTTAACCAAGAGTGATTCAAAAATTTTTGTCTCAAAAATAATGCGTAACATATAGCATATAGAATCATTAAATTTCACTCAAATCCAAAAATAATTCAAACATCAATCTTAAAATCGTTATTGACTCTTAACATCCGTCTTACCACAATCCATTAATCTGAACATCTGGATGATTTTATGCACAATATTCATGAATACAAGTCTTGGCCCCTAAAAAAAATAAATCGTGTGACACCAATCACAAAAACAAGCTCCATAAGCTTACATTTCAAACCACTCTCCACTATTGTAGAAAAATCACATTACATTGGATCAATAGGTCTTTAATAAGCTTGTAACGTTCGGTTAAGGTAAAGGTTAAGAAAGAATGGGAAGAATTCACAAGTAAAAGAACTTAATCTCTTAGTTTTGAACATAGCTCTTTAAGCACTAGATAACCTTACTTCAGTACCCAACTCTTCCAACCATTTTTTTTTATTTTTTTTTTTCTTTTCGAAGATTGTTTTCTCAACAAATCACCATTTGTTTTTCTTTTCTTTTGTATTTTGGCATAAAATACCATTCACCTCCTTTTTCATTTCTTTCTTTTCCACAACCCCCAACTTATCTCCTTTAATGTACTTGGGTTGTGGTAGTGATATTTTTTCATATTTCCACCCTTACTCATTTTAAGTGCTTCTCACAACATGTGTATAGTTAAATTCTTTTTAAGAGAGAGGTAATGATAAAATATTCTCTTTAGGCTTATAAGGGTAAGTGAATGGGTTTTTGAAAGAAACCAGGCTCAACTTCGTTTTCAAGAAAAATGCTCAAATAGGTGACTAGTGATATATATCGCAAGGGTAGGTTTGAAAGGCTCAAACGGTTCAAAAATGGCCTATATCATATCCTAAGTAATGTGCATTCTAGGAATTCGCCTCAAGTGGTTATCAAGTAAGTTCTAGAGCTTGCCGAGACCGCAAAAATATTCACAAAATAATCACACATAAAACTTTTCTAAATGCTTACAATTAATCATACAATCTTACCACAAGCTAGAGTCTCTAACCAAATCAAGATTGATACTTAAATTAATTTCAAACCGAAGCAAGATTTAATTTCTTCTAAGTGCTATATGCTATCTCAATTAAGGTCATATCATTGACATGTGAATAACTCCAAGGCTAACACAAAGCATGCTAAAAACAAACTTTTTTTTTTAAATTATCCTAACAAACAAAACGTAGGAAAGTGACACCAAGCAGTTCAATGGAAAAAGGAAAGAAATGTGTTTCCTCCACCCCCAACCTAAACATTGCATTGACCTCAATGTGAAAGAAAAAGGAAAAGAAACTCCCTTTGTTAGCCAAAAGTGCACAGAAGCTAAAAATTGTGCACCACCATTTGAATTGCTTCGCATATTTATCCCTGAAAAAGAAACATGAAAGTAAAACTGGAAAACAGCAAAATACTAATAATAAACACGAAAAAGAATTATGAAAATAAAAGAAAAAAAATAAACAAATAAAAAGGATATGCTTTGGGGTGCCTCCCATGAGCGCTAAGTTTTACGTCTTCAGCCAGACGATGCACCACTCTCACTGATGGCCTCATTGTGGTGCTGAAAATGAGGCTCCAAACTCGATGGTCTCAGTGTTAATCTTTTGGAAAGGAATACTTAAAGTCCACCACATATGGCTCAAGTGTTCTTGGTGTTGCCCATTTACAATCAGCAGTAGGGTATTTGATTCCCGCATCCATGTGACTTCTCTCAAGCAACTTCTAAAAGCATGGTTGCCCAGATTTCTTAATAAATCCCTGTGACTTATCACAAATATCAATAACGTTAACAACATGGGGATAAATTGAAGAATCATTGAACTCGAAATTATTAGGAAGGAATTCCAAAGAGTTAGAATTATCTTCAATGTTCTCATCCTCTAAATTAAGCTTATCAATCATATAAGTGTTGAAACACTCATCCTCTTCGATTGACTGCCTTGAGATTCGGAAAACATTTACCTCTAAAGTCCTATTTCCAAATGATAATGTCATTAGGCCATTCCTACAATTAATGAGGGCATTAGCAGTGGCAAGGAATGGTCTTCCAAGTATCAAAGGAATTTTGGACTCTGTATTTACCATAGAAACAGTATCTAAAACCAAGAAGTCAACAGGATAATAGAAATTATCAATTTGTAACAAAATATCTTCTACAATACCTCTTGGTTTTCTTACCGATCTATCCGCTAGTTGAAGTACCACGGAGGTTGGTTTAATCTCACCTAAACCGAGTTGCAAGTACATGGAGTATGGCATGAGGTTCACGCTAGCTCCCAAATCTAGCAATGCTTGGCCACAAGATTTGTTTCCAATTTGGCAAGCCATTGTTGGACAGCCCGGATCTTCATATTTGGGCGGTGTCGTGCTATCAACTACCGCACTTGTTTGCTCCGTTAAGAATGCAGTCTTCTTAACATTGTGCCTCCTCTTGAGTGTGCATAGATCCTTGATGACTTTAGCATAATTGGGAATCTGTTTTATAACATGAAGAAGAGGTAGGTTAATCTTAACATGCTGAAGTTGTTCAAGAATCTCGCATTTTAGTGCTGAATTTCTCTCCTTAGGTTTAAGGAGAGCTTGAGGGAAAGGCACCGGTGGAGAATAATCATCATGGGCCTCTTGTTCCTTGGGCGCTTTATCCTTGTTGTTCACAGTATTAGGAATCAAGTGTGGTGGTAGTGTGGGTCCATCAATTTTCTTACCGCTGCGGGTGATTATGGCGTTAACCTCTTTAATATTTTGATTTTTCGGATCAGAGGTTTGTGCCATATGTTGTCCCCTTGGATTTTGTTGCGGCTGCGAAGGGAACCAACCTTGCTCTTGAATTGTCAAGAAACTAGTTAACTTGGTGAGTTGACTTTTTATCTCCTTTTGCTCATCTTTGATCCCTTTTTGCTCTTCTAGCACCCGTTGATTTATCTTGCCTTGTTCTTCCACACTCTTGGCATGTACTTGCAGAAATGACTTAAACATATCTTCCAAAGGTAAAGATTGTTGTGGTGCATTAGATGAGGTTGCTTCCGGTTGCCATTGGGTACTAGAGTGGGGATGAGGATGTATATCGGATCTCCAATGGGTGCTAGTTTGGGCTGGGGGTTATGTATCGGGTCTCCAATTAAAATTTGGGTGATTCTTCCAACCGGGATTATAGGTGTTAGAATAGGGTGAGTATGGTTTGCTAGAGGATATACCTAAAGCATTACACTCTCCTTTCATCTCAAAATAGATTAGATAATCCCTAGGCACATGATCTACCCCATTACACATGAAACAAGGCTTACGGGACTCTACCCTAGCAACTGGTTCGGGGGCTCTAGCATCTTTGGCTCTTAAGACTTCAATTTCCTTAGTTAGGGCCTCTAAACGGGCTTTAAGGCTGTCATCTTCCTTAAGTTGGTAGATTCCAGCGGGTTGATTTCTCCTAGTACTTTCCATGGCACTCGGTCCTGTCCAAGTGTGGACTTTTTCTGATAGGTCATCTAGGAAATCTGTGGCTTGATCGGGATCTTTTTGAAGAAAATCCCGATTACACATCATTTCTATGAATTGCCTCTCCCTACTTAGGAGTCCATCATAGAAATAGCTGACTACCCGCCAACTTTCATACCCATGGTGTGGACAAGAATTTAAAAGGTCCTTGAAACGTTCCCAAACTTGATATAAGGTTTCACTCTCCTTTTGTGCAAAGTTTGAGATTTGTCTCTTAAGGTTGTTGGTCTTATGGGTTGGGAAGTGTTTTTGGAAGAAAACTCGGGTCATCTCATCCCAACAACCAATAGACCTAGGCCTTAATGAGTACAACCAAGTCTTAGCTTTTTCCTTAAGTGAAAAAGGGAAAAACCGGAGTCTGACAGTGTCCACCATATCAGCCCTATTTTGGAAGGTTGCTACTACTTCCTCGAATTCCCTAATGTGGATGTAGGGGCTTTCATTCTCAAACCCATGGAAAGTTGGTAGCAATTGTATCATGCCCGGCTTAAACTCAGCTTGTGGGGCATTAGGGGGGAACATGATACAAGAGGGTGTGGTCGTTCGGCTAGGGTGCAAATAGTCTTTAAGTGTCCTAGCAACATTTTCATTGTGATTGCCGGCCATGTTATCAAAATCCTCTAAATTCTTGGATAGGGGTGCACTATGGTATGATCTAGGCGAGGTTTCACTAACGGACGTGGAAGGAGAGAGTGACTCTAATTCGGGTCCTCTAATGAATCTACCTCGCGAATCTCTCGGTTTAAGCATGCACCAATTAATTTAGAGGGGAAATAAAATATGTAAAACAAAATAATAAATAATTAAAAAATAAATAAATAAAACAGAATAATAAACAAATAAATAAAATAGAATAATAAACAGATAAATAAAACAGAATAATAAACAAATAAATAAAACAGAATAATAAAAGAAAATTAAAAAAAATAAAAGTAAAGGAACAATATTACGGTATTTACAAAGTGCTGAAAAGAAAAATATTTACGATTTTTTTTTCTTAATATTTTTTTTTTTACTTAAAGTTGACAAGCTTCCTTTGTACTTAAGCACGTCTCCCCGGCAATGGCGCCAAAATTTGATTACGCCCAAAGTATAACACTGTTATTGTAGTATAGTTTTGGGGTGTCGATTCCACAGGGAAACAAGTTAATTACGAAAGAAGGTATAAACTTTAACACTAACGACAATGATTAGGTGAGAGAATATGAGTTTTGATAATGCAATATTGTGTAAAAGAGTTGTGCGAATATAACGAAGAATATAAATAAGAAATAACAAGGTTCCGAGAATCCTCCTTAGGTTCGTTCCATATTTCCACTCTTGATTCAAATTTTTATCTCGATTGCAAGTTTCACATCCTAAACAGGCAATCGGAAAGTATTTAATCAAGCACATTTATATCTCTAATATATTGCTACAAATTACTCTTTGATTTTAATTCAAGCACACATGATTTATCTTATAGATTAGCAAGAAACGACAATATATTGCAATAATGATATCACAGTAATGGCCGATCTATAAGATAAATATACCGAAATCAATTACATCCAAACAACTTGACATAAGAAGAGCTTGACTAGACTTATGTGGAGTAGAAGGATGCAATCACCGGATTGAGAGAAACTAAAAGAAGAAGAATATAGAATACAGCTATCACATGAACCCAAATCCTTCTTAATTAATCAAAGAGTAAATCATAGACAAAGTTTTAACAATAAGTCCATACAAATGAATCAAAAACAGGAAATAAGGAACAATAAAACCCTAACGATTCATCCCTTTCCCTTGTTTGATGATTAGTTAGCCATGAAACTCAAGGTGGAAAAACAATATAGATGTTCTCCCCTTGATTTCTTGGCCATGGAGCTCAAGGTGGAAGAACAATGTGGATGTTCTCTCCTTGATTTCCAACTCACGAAAACTTAAACAGAATGCTAAAAACTTCTCTAATTTGTATCTATAAAAAACTGTATTTTTTTCTCATCGAGCTCTCTCCCCCGGCTGCAAACCTTAAGCATATATTTATAGCCCACGAGGGAGAGCTGTCTTTGCACAGCCTTAATTTGAGTCTGAATTGGAGTCCATGTGCACACTGCTGGAAAGTGAAGGCTGGAACGTGAAGGTGGTCCAGCCACATGTGCGCGCTGCTGGCTTTGTCTGAGCGTGCGCCTGGGCGCTGGAAAGTGAAGGCTGGAATGTGAAGGTGGGTCCAGCAGCATGTGCGTGTGTCCAAGTGTGCGCCTGGGCACTGGAAAGTAAAGGTGTAGCGTTAGTTGGCGAGGGGCGCGGCGCTGATGGCTGAGGGGCGCAGCGCTGGTTCATGGGCGCCTAGGCGCTCCCTCTTGTTTGCCTGGGCGCTGGGGCGCTGGTTCATGGGTGCCTAGGTGCTCTCTTGTTTGCCTGGGCACTGGGGCGCTGGTTCATGGGCGCCTAGGTGCTCACTCTTGTTTTCCTGGGCGCTGGGGCGCTGGACAGTGAGAGGTGAGGCGCTGGGCTTTGTTTTGGAGGCCTGAACTGTTTCCGCTAAAACTGCCATAACTTTCACTAGAAAAATCCTTTTTTCGAACCATAAAATTCTCCAGAAAATAGACTTCCAGATCTTTCTAAGCATATATGGCTCATCTCCTAGCTCTTCCTACAACAATACAGTTTAATATGAAAAGATGATTGATTTGTACGGGAAATTCTGGCAATTTAGTGAAACTCCTTCAGCTTGTATGCAGAAGTGCACACACTAGTGTGTCTACCCTTAACTTGTTCCAAAGTGATGCACACACTTGTGTGTAGTCTTTTAACTTAATGTACTTTATTGATCCAACCTTGTTTTAGACTTTTAATCATCTTTACATCATTTTTGGAAATGTCTAAACCTTGGACAAAAACGAGCACCGACACCCAAGATCTTTTGGTGCTTTAAACATGGATCGCTTTATCATCTCTTTTGTACTCAACGCACCTGAAAATGCATCGAATTAAGTCAATGATTTATTAATAACACTTTAGAGTTATCAACATGTAAAAGTGCGATTACGACCAAGATTAACCCTAAAGTGTTAACAATTAAGTATTGTTTAGATGCATTTTATGACTCTCATCACTCCTCTGAGCTCTCTGCATTATCTTATCAATGGAGTTCTTTACAATCAGCAACACCCTTCCAAGAACTCACAGGTTCTTAGAGAACAAAAAAAGAAAAAGAAGAAGAAAGTGATAAGAACTAACCCTGAAATTTTCCCAAGAAAATTCCCCTTAGTAGCCCTTGAATCCCTTTTTGTTGGTATTTGTCTAAGGTTCAAACATGTCCAAGTATGGTTCAAAGATGGTTAAAGTCTAAACCAAAGGTGGAGGATCAAATTTCAGCAAGTTATAAGGCTGCACACATGTGTGTGCTTCATTTTAGAGCAAGGGAAGGCCATGTGCACTTCTGCACAGAAGCAGAAGGGTGCTGTGTGAAAGGGACATCACCTCAAAGCTGCAGCACAGCACTGTAGCGCTGGAACTTGGCAGGAATAGCACAAGGGATAGAAACTCAAAGCTGCAGCATTGGCCGGCACACATGGACAGCATGCTTTAACTTTCTCTTAGGTGTGTGAATGCAAGGTTAAAACGCACAGCACCACTTAGGATTGATGGAGGGCTATGGTTAAGTGGTCATCAAGATCTAAGGGTGGAGAATGATACACAAGATTGGACAAGAAGTTGGTGCACTATATAAAGGGTCACCTAGGTTCAATCTAAAAAAGAAGACACAAGAATGTGATGATGTAACTTGTGAGACATGTGTGTGAATGAGAGAATTGCGTGAGAGTGCAAAGACACATACATACAAGAGGGACTCATTGTAGAGAGGCTGGTTATAAAGAAGAGAGGTTAGTATAGAATTGATAGAAAGCTTAGTAATAAGTCTATCACTTTCTAGTTCTCTTCTTAGTTTCTTCAAGAACTTGAGGTTTCTTGGAGAGGGTTGCTGAATTGTAAAGAACCATTGATTTAGTGCAGAGAGTTTGGAGGAACTCACGGGGACGTAGGCACATTATCGAACCTTGATAACAAATTGCTTGTCTTCTTTCATTCTTTGATTTTTTGTTCTTGTGTTCGATTGCTGTATTTCTTTCTACAAGTCATTCTAGACTTGGGTGTTTGGAATATCACCACCTGAGCATCTTGTCAAGGTGATTTCCAACAGTGGTATCAAAGCTTTGGACAGTGGTTTCAGAGCAAGCACAGCTGGTTATCGGAGCAAGAAGTAGAAGGTGATGGAGCCAAGACTCCAAGAATCAAAGATCAACTTCTTGGGTGATTCAAGAACAGTGTAAAGATCAAGATCTGATCGTGTTCTTGAGGTAGATTCAAGAACGGTGTTAAGATCCATCTTCAATCTATGTTCTTGAGGTTGAAGAAAGCATTTATGGGTAATGCATAAATCAAGGATCTCATCCACAAGATGGCTTCAAATTTCGTTATTGAGAAGTTTGATGGAAAGGGAGATTTTTCCCTGTGGAAGCGAAAGATCAAGGAGGTTCTTGTGCAACAGAAAGTGGACTTGGCTATTGGAGAAGATGATGCTTTTCTAGCAAGTGTCACAGAGGACCAGTGGATTGAGATGAAAAAGATGGCTTACAGCACCATTTTCTTGCACATGTCGGATAATGTCACAAGGGAGTGCGAAGACTCGGAAGATCCAGCTGTAATATGGAAAAAACTAGATGAGTTGTTTCTTGCCAATACTCTCCCGGATAAGAGGTATCTTCGTAAACGAATCTTTGCTTTTAAATTTGATCCTAAAAAAGAGTTGCAAGATAATCTTGATGCCAAGATAAGGAGTACATCAAGTGGTAAAGGGCTGTTCTTTAAAACAAGGCCAGTAACTCGGTATAGCAGCAACCATGGCTACTACCAGGACAGAGGTAGAGGAGAGAGCCATAGGAGAGTGCATAGCAGCATGCATGGCTACTATCGGGACAGAGGTAGAGGAGAGAGCCATGGGAGAGTGCACAACAGCATGCATGGCTACTACCAGGACATAGGTAGAGGAAAAAACCATGGGAGAATGCATTCCAAATTGAGATTTGGAGGGAAGAGTTGCTATTACTGCTATAAGGAGGGTCATGTTAAGAAAGATTGCAAGAAGATGACAAGGGATAGAGGAGGAAGCCATACCAAGAATGGAGAGGCTTCGGTTGCCAAAACAGAACAATAAGTTGATGATGTTCTTGTTGTGTGCTTGGGTGTGAGTAAGGGGCAAGAAGGCAGCGGGAAATGGATCTTAGATTTCGGGTGCACTCATCACATGTGCCCTCACCGGAGTTGGTTCAAGAATTTCAAGGAAACCAATGATGAAAGGGTTTTCTTGGGGAATGATATTTCTTACCAAGTGAGCGGCATAGGAGACATCCAGGTGAGGATGTTTGATGGAATGACAAGACTACTGGAAAATGTGAGGTATCTCCCAGATTTGAGGAGGAATTTGATCTCATTGGGGCAGCTGGATTCCATGGGATACACATGTAAGATAGAGGGAGGAAAGATCAAGGTAGCCAAGGGATCTTTGGTAGTGATCAAGGCAGCAAGAAACGATGGACTCTATGAGATGATCAGAGAGGCAGAAATCAATGATCAAGCAGCAAGCTTGATGGCTGAGATGGATAGGGCAGCCCTTTGGCACACTCGTTTGGGACATATGAGCGAAGAGGGCCTACAAGTTCTTAGCAAGGATGGCCTACTTGGTGGAGACAAAGTAGAGGAACTTGATTTCTGCAAGTGTTGTGTTCTTGAGGAGCAACACAGGGTCAGCTTCAACACCAGAGTGCACAAGTCTAAGGGCATTCTTGACTACATTCATGTGAGCCTTTGGGGACTAGCAAGGATACCAACACAGGGAGGTAACATTTACTTTTTGTCTTTAATTGATGATTATTCAAGAAGAGTGTGGGTTTATTTGCTTAAATTAGATACCTTGAATAAATTAGTGGTGTGAAAAGGGCTGGTTGAGACTCAAATGGGTAGAGTAGTTAAGGGGATAAGAACCGATAATGGCTTAGAAATTTTTAACCAAGAACTTGATCAATTCTGTAGGTTAAATGGCATTCTAAGACATAGGACGGTTATGGAAACCCCTCAGTAAAGTGGAGTTGCTGAGTGGATAAATAAGACCCTTATGGAAAAGGTTAGGTGCATGTTAAATGGATCCGGATTACCCAAATGTTTTTTGGGGGAAGTTGTGTCTACTGCTGCTTATTTAGTGAATAGATCACCCTCTAGGATTGTGTATCAAAATACTCCCGAAGAGATGTGGAGTGGAAAACCCCCTGAGTTGGACAACCTTAGGACTTTTGGGTGTGTTGCGTATGCACAACAAAAGGATGATAGACTTAACCCAGGATCTAGAAAGTGTGTGTTTCTAGGATATGGGGAAGGGGCTAAGGGGTATAGGTTGTGGCCCTTAGAGAAAGAAGGATTGAAACTCATAATAAGTAGGGATGTTAATTTTAATGAATTTTTATTTCCCTACTTGGAGAAAACTAACCATGCAGGGGCTAGTGAGCAAACCAGTTTGGTTCTTGTGGAGCATCGCATCAAGGAGAACTCGGTTCAGATAGAGCAAAGGAGGTAAGAGGGTTCAAACCAAGTAGAGCCCTTGGATGAAAGCCATGCTCAGGGCACTCAAGAGGAGGCTAAACTAGAAGAGGTTGATGCAACAAGTCGAAAGGACTATCAGCTCGCAAGAGACCGGGAAGGAAGGCTGGTCGGACCACCTTCAAGATATGGGTTTGCGAATGCTGTGGATGCAACAGCTCCTTGGATAGAAGGAGAGATAAGTGAACAAAAGACTTACATGGATGCCATGGAGTGTAAGGATTTGTTAAAGTGGAAGCTAGCTATGGAGGAAGAAATGGATTCTTTGAGGAAGAACAACTTTTGGGAATTGGTGAAAATTCCAGGAAAGCAGAAAGTTATGGAATGTAAGTGCACTTACAAGATCAAAGAAGGGTACCCTCCAGGAGATGAAGTCTGGAACAAGGCTAGGCTGGTGTCGAATGGGTTCACAAGAAGAGAAGACATAGGTTTCACATAAACTTTCTGACCTGGACACAAGGTGGAGAAGATGGTGAGTATCCTCATCTATGTCGATGATGTGCTGTTGGTTCGGAACAGCAGAAAGAGGATGGAAAGGTTTACATCTCAACTCAGTGAGGAGTTCGAGAGGAAGGATCTCAGCCTTACACAAAAGATCATTGGGATGTGTATAATCCAAGAAAAGGAGAGAAACCGGTTGAGGGTTTCTTGGGCAATGGGTGTTCTCAGCAAATTTGTGAGTAATCCCGGAAAGAAGAATTGGCTTGGGATAAAGTGGTTACTGAGGTATTCGAAGGCTCAGTGACAACCAATGGTAGCACTCATAACAACCAGGGCAGAATACATAATGGTTATGGAAGCCATAAAGGAGGCTATAGGGTGCAAAGGGTTGTTGGACGAGTGGGAGGTCTTAAAAGAGCAGGTTATGGTGTCTTCAGATAGCCAAAGTGCGGGGCACTTGTGGAGGAATCCGGTGTTCCATGAGGGGATGAAGCATATGGATGTTCGGTATCATTACATTTCAAAAAATGGTACGAAAGGATGCATTCATGTTGATAAGAAGACCACGGAAAAAAGTCCTGCAAATTTAGGCACCAAGGTTCTACCTCTAAGAAGGTCCAATCATTGCCTTAGACTTCTTAGAATTGGGGTCGGTTGATTGATGACTCAAAATGAGTTTGGATCCCGAAGGTCTCTGCACAATGGTTCAGGTTTTTTGAACACTTAGACAAAGGTAGAGATTGTTGGTATTTGTCTAAGGTTCAAATATGTCCAAGTATGGTTCAAAGATGGTTAAAGTCTAAACCAAAGGTGGAAGATCAAAGTTCAGCAAGTTAGAAGGCTGCACACATGTGTGTGCTTCATTTTGGAGCAAGGGAAGGCCATGCGCACTAGTATGTGCACTTTTGCACACAAGCAGAAGGGTGCTGTGTGAAGGGGACAGCAACTCAAAGCTACAGCGCAGTGCTGCAGCGCTGGAACTTGGCAGAAATAGCACAAGAGATAGAAACTCAAAGCTACGGCGCTGGGAAGTCGACGCTGCAGCATTGGCCGGCACACATGGACAGCATGCTTTAGCCTTCTCTTAGGTGTGTGAATGCAAGGTTAAAATGCACAACACCACTTAGGATTGATGGAGGGCCATGGTTAAGTGGTCATCAAGATCTAAGGGTGGAGAATGACACACAAGATTGGACAAGAAGTTGGTGCACTATATAAAGGGTCACCTAGGTTCAATCTAAAAAAGAAGACACGAGAATATGATGATGTAACTTGTGAGACATGTGTGTGAATAAGAGAATTATGTGAGAGTGAAAAGACACATACATACAAGAGGGACTCATTGTAGAGAGGCTGGTTGTAAAGAAGAGAGGGTAGTATAGAATTGATAGAAAGCTTAGTAATAAGTCTATCACTTTCTAGTTCTCTTCTTGGTTTCTTCAAGAACTTAAGGTTTATTGGAGAGGGTTGCTGAATTGTGAAGAACCATTGATTTAGTGCAGAGAGTTCGGAGGAACTCACGGGGACGTAGGCACATTGCTGAACCTCGATAACAAATTGCTTGTCTTCTTTCATTCTTTGATTTTCTATTCTTGTGTTCGATTGTTGTATTTCTTTCTACAAGTCATTCTAGACTGGGCATCTTGTCAAGGTGATTTCCAACACTTTCTATTCTAGTTTATCTTTCTAAACAACCAGCCTCTCTATAGAATCTCTCTTGAGTTTAATGTCTTTGCACTCTCACAATTGATCTCACTTTCAATCGCAAGTTTTTCACAAGTTATCACATTGTCTTAGATTGAAGCTAGGTGACCCTTTATATAGTGCACCAACTTCTTGACCAATCTTGAGGGTCATTATCCACCCTTAGATCTTGATGACCAATTAACCATAACCCTCCATTAATCCTAACTGATCCTGTACGTTTTAAACATGTCCCACGCACCACTCAAAAAACTAAAACATGTGTGCATCAGTGTGCCTGGCGCCGCAGCCTATAACAAGGTAGGTCACGGCGCACACAGGGCTAAAATGCACCATTCATCTTTAGTTGCTGGGCGGCGCGGCCTGGGGAGGCTGAATGGTGGCACGGCCTGGGGAGGCTGAGTGGTTGGACTTCCTGGAGCTGCTGTGGGCCGCGACATACAAAGCCAGACCACGGCGCACACCCTCCACCTGATGTTGAATTTTCCCACTTCTTGCAACCGTTTAATCCTTTGACAAATACCAACAGTTTGGATACTGAGCAGTTTGCTACATTCTTCCCTAACTCCCTTGCTGGTGCCACACTGAAGTGGTACTACTTTCAAGAGCTCGGTATTATGAAAGAATGGGAAGATATGACCTAAGCATTTGTGCCACATATGCTTATAATACCAAACTAGGCAAATGCCCAATGAGATCTTCTCATAATTTATCTCTTGCTAGAGAGGTAAGGCAGCAAAAATGGTCACAAAACCTGCAGAAAAGAAACATGTCATAATTGTAATGAGGAATCTACAATCAGTGTGCATTAAGAGAACACTTGCCATGTTTATTACTAGTTTTGAGAAATTGATTGACTTAGAAACTCAAGTGATAGATGCCATCTTTGAGGGAAAGATTGAAAAGAATGTTGGGAGATTTGTGAACAAGAACATTGCTAGTAGTAGTGTTACCAAGAACATTGCTAGTAGCAGTGTTACCAAGAACAGTGAAGTAAGTTTTGTCTAAATACATAATGTACAATCAAGTGTATGGGCAGACAACTCATTAGGACCCAGCAGCAAAATAATCGCGGCTACAACCATCCTAACAGGTTCCAAAACTCCACTTAATGCAGAAGTCAACCTGAGAAAAAACACAGAGGCCTCGAAGACTTCACACCTCTTAGGATGAGTTTGTCTCAAGCCTTTGCAAAGCTCACCGAAAAAGGATAAACCTCGCTCATTGCCAGTAAGATCTTTACTCAACTCGATTCCACCATATTGGGATTTTTTTTAAATACCGCCACTTCCACAAGTTAGTTAGCCATTATACCGACGAGTGTTAAAGATTGAAAAATAAAATCCAATACCTCATTGATAATGGTCTAGAGCCACCCCAAGTAGCTAAAAACCCCATGCCAAATTATCGCATCGTAGCCCCACCAAACTTCCTGAATATGATTGAGGAATCATCCACTACATTTGATCCCTCCACCTTAATCACCACAAAAACCAAACATTACCATAAATACAAACCTTTCCTTGCCCTGGATTACCTTAGGAATTTGAAATATAGTGGGGTCTCAGTCAATGACATTTGGGACAATAATAGTGAAAATGATAAAAAGAAAGTGGCAGGAACAGTGATAGGAAAAGAACTGAGAGATCTGAGAAGGGCAAATAGTCTAGCAAAAGCAACAATCAAGGCATGGAACAGGTCAGTTGGTGAGGGCAATGATGACAAAGCAGTAGCAATAGTGAAACAAAGTGGCAAAACTATGTGGGATAACAGTAATGAAGACAAAGAAGATGTGAGTCACTTGACTCGAAGTGGCCAGCATTTAATCCACTAAATCTCTAAGTTGATAATCTAGGAAGAGGAATAAGATATAAAGAAAGACTAGCAACAGAGAAAGAAAAAGGGACAGAGAAATAAATATAAGAAGACCCGGAGTTGAGACAACTAAAGAAATGTATGCCAATATCTCAATCTAGGGGTTGCTCATGTCCTCGAAGAAACATCGGCTGGCCGTGCTAGATCATTTGGGTAAAGTGGACATTCCTAATAGCAGTTCTCTCGATGATATTTTAGCACAGCTTGATGTATAAAAAAAGTGAGAACTAGATATGACTTTTGGTGACAAGGATATCCCACTGTGCAGGAGAGCTCATAACAGTGTGTTGTATCTGACAATGAAATTTTTAGAGAAGAAGATACCCATAGTGTTGGTAGATAATAGATCAGCTTTAAACGTCTTTCCCCTGTGGATAGTCCAGATTCTAGAGCTTGAGCTAGGTGATTTCTAGCCAAGTATTATCAGATGGTTCGCACCTATGATAATATAAATCGCATGATAGTTAAGGCAGTGAGCTTGAGGTACAAGCTGGGCATGGATGATATAGTGATTGACTTCCATATCATAGACATCCTTATATCATTCAATATGTTTTCGGGTAAGCCATGGCTCCATAGCCTAAAGGTTGTACCTTCTACCTTCCTTCAAAAGATAAAATACAGAGTTAGGAACCAAGTCATAACCTTATGCAAGAATGAAATCAGTATTGCCCTAATGTTTGGCATTCAAACAGAAGAAAATGAACTGCATGGTTTTACTTTTGAAGGGTTAGCTCTAAATATCTTACCCCTGCAGACAGTACTGATCTTAGGGCTTAAGCTAGGTGATTTCTAGCCAAGTAGTCAGATGGTTCGCACCTACAATAATACAAAGCACCTGATAGTTAAGACTGTGAGCTTAAGGTACAAGCTGGGTATGGATGATATAGTGATTGACTTCTATATCATAGACATCACTGCATCATTCAATATGTTATTGGGCAAGCCATGGCTCCATAACCTAGAGGCAATACTTTCTACCTTCCATCAGAAGATAAAATACAGAGTTAGGAACTAAGTTATAACCTTATGCGGGAATGAAGTCGGTATTGCCCCCGTGTTTTCCATTCAAGCAAAAGAAAAGAAATTGAATGGTTTTTATTTTGAATAAATGGGAGTGATTGACATTGTAGAAGCCGACCCTTGCATTAACCCAGTGATTTATCATATAATGAAAGGGATGAACAACTTCCCAGGGGAAGGTCTAGGTAAGTGTGGGCAAGGAGTGAAGGACTTCCTAGACTTCATACTGTAGTTTGGGAAGATAAGTTTAGGTTATGAACCCAGTAGAAGCAGCAAGAAGACATGAGGCAAGTTTCATATGACTTTGAATGGGCACTTTGTGAAGGAAGGGGGGACTTACGTTATTGTGGATTCACTAAGATGTGGATGAATAAGTAGACTCAGAAAAGGCAGTTAAGATTCAAGATTTTCTTTGATCTCGAGTTTTCTGAGAAGAAAGTAGTGATAGAGAAAAAAGTGGCATCGTCAGCATATGATTGGATCTAGAACCTAGATAGAGAAGCTATGGGTATTCTGTTGATGAGAGAAAGTCAGACAAGTGGTTTCAATCCAAGTGTGTTGATCAGGCCAGTTGACGGGTGCACCAGTAGCAATCAAGGACTAAGACAAGTGTCCTTTTATTTCCCTTTTTGTAATAGAGTCCAGAGTGAGCAAGGGAATGATGTCTCTGACCCTCTTTCTCAGTCCAGTGATGTACTTATCAAAAAAATGAATGAAATGATGAATGATTCTGAGTGTTTTAATTCACTTTTATATGATGAGAAAACCATAAGTGAAATTAGCCAAGAGTCCCTTTTATCAAAAGAGATTGTTGAGCTAGTTGAAAATGAAAAAGAAAGCATGGCCTAACCTAAAATGGAAAAAACTTGGGTCATTAATCTATGCACTTATGTAAATCTACAAAGAAATTTGCATTGGCTCAACATTATCTAAAAAAAAGTGAAAATTTAATGAAACTTTTTCTTGAGTACAAAGATGTATTTGCTTGGTCATATAAGGATATGCTCGGTATCGATCCAAGGATTGTACAGTATAAGATCCCTTTGAACCCAGATGCTAAGTTAGTCAAGCAGAAATTGATAAGAATGAGAGACAATTAGGTGGTTAAGATCAAAGAAGAGATCCTCAAGTAGTTGCAGGTTATTTTCTTGATGGTTTTCGAGTATCCTCAGCAGGTAGAAAATATGGTAGCGGTACCAAAGAAAGATAGTAAGGCTAGAGTATGCGTGGACTATAAAGATTTGAATCATTGCAGCCCTAAAGACGATTTTTCTTTACCTCACATAGATACCATTGTAGATAATACTATTGCGAATGCTCTTTCGTCATTTATGTATGGTTGTTCTAGGTATAATCAGATTTTTATATCTTTTGAAGATAGGGAAAAGACTATATTCACTACTCAGTGGGGGACCTTTTGCCATAGAGTCATGCCATTTAGACTAAAAAACGCTAGGGCAACTTATCAAATGATGGCCACCACTCTGTTACATGATATTATCCATAAGGAAATGTAGATATATGTGGATGATATGATTGTCAAGTCTGAAAGCAGAAAAGGACACTAGGATACCCTTTGGAAGTTCTTTAACAGAATTTAGAAGCACAAACTGCAACTGAATCCTAAAAAAATGCATTCAGAGTCATTATTGGTAATCTCCTAGGCTTTTTGGTTAGTGAAATGAGAATCGAAGTGGATCTAAATAAAGTGCCAGCAATTCTAGAAATGTTAGCACCGAAAACAAAGAAAAAAGTTAAAGGATTTTTAGGAAGGCTTCAGTATATCAACAGATTTATTGCCAAGCTTACCCATACCTATGGGCCCATCTTCAAGCTGCTTAGAAAATACTAACCAGTGGTGTGGAATAAGTAGTGTCAGAAAGCCTTTGAGAAGATCAAAGACTATTTTAAGAACCCTTCAATGTTGGTCCCACCTAAACACAGTGCTCCACTTTTGTTGTACTTGTCTATCACTAGCACCTTCATGGGGGCCATGTTAGCTCAAGAAAATGAAGACGAAAAAGAAAAGATCATTTACTATCTCAGTAAAAAAACTCATGGATTATGAGCTGAACTATTCTTGGGTAGAAAAGACTTGTTTCACTCTCTTCTAGGCCACAAAGAAACTCCAGAATTATTTTTCGATCATTTTCTGTGAAAGTGATCTCTCGCCTAGATCCTCTAAAGCATTTGTTTGAAGCCCCAACCTTGAGTAAAATGATGATCAAGGGGATGGTCATTCTATCCTAATTTGATCTTCAGTACGTAATCCAAAAGTCAATCAAAAGGGGAATAATTTCAAATTTCTTGGTAGATTTCCCAAGGGGAAAAGAAAAGGTTGAAAAGTTCAACTTTCCATATAAAAAAATTTCAGAAGTCAAAAATTGTGAGTGGAAGATGTACTTCGATAGAGAAGCTAATTAGAAAGGTTTTGAGATCATAAAATTGTCAGTTTCTCTAGAAGGAATCATCATTACCATCTCACTTCGCTTGAATTTTAAGTCCACCAATAATGTAACCGAGTATAAAGCTTGCATCGCTGATTTAGAACCACTCATTGAGATTAGGGAAAAAGATGCCACAGTGTATAAAGATTCCTCCTTAGTCATTTTCCAATCCCGAGGAGATGAAAACCCAAAAGCTTTATGAGAATCTAATTCGGTGTTTCGACATGGTGTTCTTCACTTACTTGTTGAGAGCCTATAATCAATTTGCCGACACACTACACTCTAGCTTCAATATTTGAAATGCCTGAAGGAGTTAAGGCAATTCAATTAATGGTCAAGCAAAAGGATAAACAAGCCTATTGCTTAACTATTAAGATCAAAACTCAACCATATGATGGTTTACCCTGGTATACCAACATCCAGAATTTCCTGCAAAAGGTGGAATTCTGGGTCAATAGTGAAAAGAATGATAGAAGGACAATACATTCATTGGCCTCCTAGTTTGTCATTTGTGGCGGGAGATTGTATAGGAGATCATTCGATGGGATCCAATTGCTTTGTGTAAATGAAAACACTACTAAGAAAATCATGATGGAAGTATACAAAAGTACCAAAGGTTTGCACATGAATGGAAGAATGAAAGAATGTTGGTCAAGAAGATCTTCTGTTTGGGTTATTACAGGATTAGTATAGAGAATGATTGTTGTAATTATTTGAAGATGTGTCATAAGTGTCAATTGCATGACAATTTATATCATTTACTGCCCTTAGTAACTCTTCAGTATGACCACACCCTGGCCAATCCATACTTGGGGCATATATATGATTGGAAAAATATCTCCCAAAGCTTCTAATGGTAATGAGTACATCTTGGTGGTAACTGACTATTTCACCAAGTTAGTAGAAGCCAGTTCATTTTCCACATTGAAGGCTAAACACGTGGCAGGGTTCATTAACCATAACATCATCTACCATTATGAAGTACCTTTGGAGCTGATATTAGAAAATGGCACTCATTTCCAAGGCAAGGTTGTGGATTTACTTAATAAGTACAAAATTGAGTGCCACAAGTCCTCTCCTTACCAATCTCAGACCAATGAGGTAGTAAAAGCAACAAATAAGAATGTCAAGAACATATTGGCCAAATATGGTGGAGACTTGTCAAGACTGGCATGAGAAGTTGCCTTTTGCACTGTGGGGATATTGAACTTTAATAAGGTCTTCTACAGGTTCCATTCCTTACTCTTTAGTTTATGGTATGGAAACAGTTCTCCCAATCAAGGTGGAAATTCTTTCACTAAGGACAAATACAGAAAGTTAGTTAGAAGAGGCAAATTGAATTTTGGGGCGATATATGAGTTGGCATTGATTGACGAGAAGCAGTTAAAGACTTTGTCATACCCAAAGGTATCAGAAAAAGGTAGCACGGGCTTTTAACAAGAAAGTAAACCAGGGCATAAAGGAAGGATATTATGTAGTGAAAGAATTTAGAGTACCAGTCCATGACCTAAAGGGAAAGTTTAGAACAAACTGGGCAGATCTGTATTTGGTCAAGAAGATCCTATATAAGGGAGCCGTGCGCCTCACGGATGTCGAAGAAAATGGATTTGTTGAACCTATTAACCTAGATCGTCTCAATAAGTATTACTTGTGATACCCTTTTGTTTCCTTCATTATTGTATCCCCACTCTATCTATCATTTCTAAAATAAAAAAGAGCTCGCTAAGTTGAAAACCCGAAAGGGCAGCTTAGGCAAAAGTTAGAACATTCCGCCGAACCGAAAATCCATAAAGGCAGTTTAGGCAAAAAAAAAATTTAAAACCCTCTATCTCAAATACGTGAAGGCTTGATCCCATTTGTGGGTACGTAGGCAACCACTTTTGTACAACCATACCTATGTTGGAAACTCCTTTTTTTGTACTTATATGAATAAGTCTTTTATACAAAAATTAAAAGATAATAAAGAAAATTCACATTTTTGAGCTAATGAAGAATTAAAATGCAGATCAGTTTAGTACATTAACGACTTGATTTTTTTTGGGCATGCCATTTCTTTTTTCATTATTTAAGGACTTTCCTTTTGCATTATAAATACTCAAGGATTAATATCATTTTAAATTCATATTGGACTCCCCATAGCAGCATGTATTCTTTTCTTCCTTTTGGGATGCTTCCACTTAACCCCAAATCCATGCCAAATAATCTCATCAAAGAAAATAAGGCAAGTTGCAAAAATAGTACAAGGAATCTGAGTCATGGTGTGTTTAGGCCAAGTACCTCAAATCCGCTCAGTTTATCGTTCGTTCATTGGACAAGTATAATAGTCATGATCCAATTGTGGAATGGTTTGCGGCTACTCGTATTGTCTGAGAATCTGCATTGGGGAATAATATGAGCGGTGAGTGTTATCCGCAAACACATCATAACCTTTTTTAAAGGTAGACAAGATAACCACTATGATTTTCCACCAGGGGATACTTGGCAGGTTTGCAAAACATCAGGTGTTTGAAACCAGTTGAGCCAACCCTTAAGTGAATCCTTCTTAACTAAGAGTTTAATCCCCTGTAAGTGTTTTGGTTTATATTCAGCATCAAAATTATTAAGATGAGCCAATATCGACAGTTTTTCAAATAGTTGCATCTAAATAAAAAAATGTTAGACACCATTTGAAAAGTTGAATGGAGCTAGTAAAGCATGAAGTATTTACCTGAAGTAACAAAAGACATCTGATGAGATAAAATGATCTCGTAGTGACAGAAGGCATCAAGGCCATTCAAAGTGGCAACTAAAATGGCACCCATCCAACAAGATCTTTTTTCTAGTTTGTTTGATCACATCAAGCAGTGTTTTGTGGACACTCAAATTATGTCCCTTCATAAAAATAAAAATAAAAAGACCAAGAGAAAAAGGAATATTATATTCTAGCAGTGGGTTGTGAGATCTTTTATTTTAGTTCCAAGAATTTTGGACGCTAAAGGGATGACATCAAAGTAGTGGCCCATCAAAGATAGTCTCAGCTCGAGTCTTGGTGATCCCAAATAACTCCATGGCAAGTTTGGCGTAATGATCTGAATGTGGAGGAAGAAAATTTTGTTGGACAAATTTCGGTGGATGGGTGCACAAAATTCTTTATACATTGGACATGGTTTATCAAGAATAAACTAAAAGACTTAAGTGTCATAATTCCACTTAGCCCCAGCTGCCTTTAAGAAATCCCAATCGATTTAAACGCTCTTGAGCTAAAAATTTGCGTTAATGCTATAGTGAAAAAACTTGTGGAGCTCAATGCCTTTCATGTTGCCAATCCAGTTTATCGATTGAGATGAGATAGGTTCCATGGCCATTCTTTTGAAGAAGTAAGGAAGAAAGAATGTGGACAAGTTATGAAGCTTCGTTCTTAGAACTACTAGAAGTTGTGTACCAAATGAAAGGAAAGATTAGGTTTAAATGCAAGTTTCAAGTCAAATAAAATTGAGTAATCAAAGAATAGGCCACTAAAAGCCAAAGTTGGTTAAGGTGTGCATATCAATGGCTACTTTCTATAGTTTTGTAAAAGTTTTTATTTAGATACAAAATTTTTTTGAAAATAGCAAAAAGCCTTGACTATCACGTGATCTCTTCATCAAATTTTAAAGCAAAAGAACATCTCTTCCACATTTTGTTCTTTTTTATTTCGAAACCTTATAATTGAATAAGGAAGAATCCTAAATGCCATGACTTAGCACATGCCCAATTTTTTTGGGGATTTAACAAATTTGAATAAAAAATACTTTGCAGAACCAATAAGTAAAATTCCTCATCAACAGACAAACCAAAGTCTTCAGTAGCGAGCAAAATTACTAACCAAAGTCCTCGTCAGTAGGTAAACCAAAGTATTTATTAGCAGCCAAACCAAAGTCCTTGTTAACAAGCAAATGAAAGTCCTCATTAACAAGTAAACCAAACTCCTTGTCAACAGGAAAACTAAAGTCCTCGTTAGTAGGCAAAATCAGAAACCAAAGTCCTCATTAGCAAGCAAATCAAAGTCTTCATTAGCAAGAAAAATCACAACCCAAGTCCTCACATCAGACACTAATCAATCCAAAAGTATTGCACAAGTGAACGAACGTTAACTCCATCACCTTAGGTATGTATCATTCTCATGTTTATTTTATACATGTATCACATATTTTCTGTTCCAAAATTTCGAAATGAAACAACATTCTCTTATAGCCTTTGATTGAAACTCTTAAAGGAGAACCAATCAAAAGGGGGCAAACTATAGACACCCATTTTCGTTAGAAAAATATTTAATGGACCACATGCAAGTTCCTATGATGAATCTTTGATCTTCGCATGCTTGGACTCGATAAATGTGGAAGTTTGAATTTAATTGAGGAATACGACCAATAACAAGCCCCTTTTATTCAATCCATTAAATCCAATTTGAATTTAAATCAGTTGGGCCTTATTTGATTCAACCAAATTCAATACCAATGTCTTCAATTAAATTTTGATCCAATCCAAAACCCACTAAAGCCCATTGATTTTTGCTAATCCAAAACAATTTTGGCCAAAATTTCAAGCCCAAGAAGACTTCCAATTTTGAAGGGTGAATTTCTAATTTCACCCTCTACTTTTTGTTCACTTTTCTCAATGTAAACTCTCATTTTTACAAACCAAAAGTTCTCTCTCTTCTCTCCTTTATATGGTCGGCCATGGAGTGTAAGAATGAGGAAATTTTCCTCTTCTTTTTTGCTTTTTGAACCCATCTTTGCCTCCTAGGTTTCCCCACTTTCCTATATTCCAAATACCACCTTTTATACAAAAAAAAAAAACACATTTTTCACCTAAAAAATAGAAACTATTCACCCTCCCTCTTTGGACATCCATGTGCATATAAAAGAAGGGTTTATTTTTTCTCTTTTTGCTTGATTGATTGGAAATTACTTTCTTGAGCTTCAATCCTTTCCTATGTGCCAAATATCCCATTTTCTATCTAAAAATCACCTAAATTACTTTGAAAATATATTTATTTTTTATGTGAATGTACAAAATGGAAGCCTTCTTCCCCTTTCTTTTGCTTTGTTAATTGCACACTTTTTCTTTAAGCTCTCCCACTTTCCTATGTGTCAAAACCTCTAAAAAATTGGATCAATTCCCTTCTCTTTGATCGGCCACACCAAGGAAGAATTCCTCCTCACTTTTTGAGTTATTGAAACCACCACAACTTGTACTTCTTTCCTCGCCTTTTTTCTTAATTGAAAACACCTTCCTTATTCATTTTTTCACTTCAAAAACCCCACTTTCTCTTCCACATGGCCAGCCATCTAAGAAAGTTGTCTTCCTCTCACTTTTTCCGTGGTTTTACCACACCTCACATTTCCTAACCCTACCTTTTCACCTCAAAAGTTACAACCTTTTCTCCCTCTTTTTCCCATGGCCGGCTATACCTTCTCCCATCACTTTATTTTGCTTTTTTAAATCCATTGGAAAGCCCATCTCTTCCTATAAAAATCTCCCCTTTTTTAAACATAAACACACCAACACAAGCTAAGATAAAGTAATGCAAAGAAGAGAGAAAATAGAGAAAGAAAGAAGTGAGAAGAGAGAGGAAAAAAAGAGAAGAATAGGAAGACTAAGGAGAAAAACACAACAAAAGAGAAGAGAATATTCAAGAAAAGTGAGAAAATAGCAAAGAATGAAACCAAAAAAGAAGAAAAATGACACTACTTCAGTTTGGCACAAAGGGAGGAAATGGAAGAACCTAAAAATTGGGCAGAGAGAGCCAACACAATAACTTGTACAACATCAACCTAGGCAACAACTTGTGCATCATCAACCTAGGCAACAACTTGTACATCTATCAACCCCACCCCCCCAAGTGATAAAAAAAATATAAAACCAACCATATCCTTTCCTTTTCCCACATCACAATGTGTTTCACATACACATAAAAATGATAGTTTAAGGTATAAAGTAGTTTTACATATATGGTGAACCGATAGAGGATTGCCTAGACCTTTGCAGTTCCAAGAAAAGACTTTCATGGCCTTTATGAAGGCTTTTTGGGAAACTCCTACCTGAACCCTTCAATATCATTCCCATACTTGGTCTCACCTGATGAAGTTTCATCTGTTAACTTTCTATCATTTTGATTTGAATCAAGATTTCCATCCATTGTATCCTTTTTTCATTTTAGTTCACAATATGTCATGGCTACACTTAGGTTGCCTACATCTTTTTGTTGGAAAAATCAACTCTAAGAGCTAATTTTAGACCATTTTAAGGTCTTAATTTGAGTTAATTATTGGTCATTAAATAATATTTAATTAGGTGCATTAAATAAAATTCAAGTTGGAGATTTAATGGGAATTTATTTTGATTCAAAATGAATCTTAATGTATGAGCTTAAAATGAGAATAAAGAGTTGTTTGAAAACCCAAATAAGCTTTGTCCCGAATTGATAAAAAAAAGAGAAATAAAATGCTTTATAAGCATTTATTTGGGATTCTTATTTACATATGTTAAAAGAAGGGATAAAAGTGAAGGCTTACATTGCAGTGTAATGCACCGCGCCCTTGCCCCAGCCACGGCCTTGGCCCGAGCCCGAGTCCTAGCTTGAGCTTGGGCCCGGTCGTGTTACAAAGTCGCATTAGTGCTTTAGGCACACTTTGCACTTCGCACGTGCGCATCATCACTGAGGAGCCCTTGCCCCGAGCCTAGCCCGTGTTCAGGTATCCAGATTTTAGATAAAAGCCAAAAAAAGCCTAGAATTTAATCATAAAGGTGTCAGATTAAATAAAAAGGCATCTGTTTAAATCTAAAGGTTGTGATTTAATGAGACAGGTATGATTTAAATCCAAAAGTCGTGACTTAATCAGAAAGGTGTCAGATTAGTCAATTGTCTTTTTAACAGATAGGATCTGGACCATTTAAAATTAAGAGACATGATCAAAAGGCATATATTAAAAGCGAAAAATCGTGTCTTTCCAAATTGGAAAGACAATTTGTCCAGAATTTCCTATAAATACCATTTCCATATTCAATATACAATTTCATTTATTTCTTCTCTCTTTTTCTCTTAAAACCTTTACCATAGTATTTCAATTATTTCAAAGCAGAATAAAATCAAAATTTCTTCAGATTTTGCTGTCTGCATACTTCAACCTAGAGGCTTAGTTGTATCTTGGAGGACTATTCGTCTGTACCCATAGAAAACTTGTTTATTCAAGTGGGGATGAATAAAGCCTTAAATACATTGATTAATTCACATTTCTAAGTTTTGATTCTCATATTTTGTTCAAGTTATAAAAATTATAACAAAAAATTTAAGACTTTATTACTGTCTAACAAAATGGAAACAAAATCATTCAAGGTGATGAATCAAGACTTTGTTAAGGTAGATCGATTTAATGGAAATAATTTCAGTGGGTGGCAAGACAAGATTATGTTCTTGCTTAATGTGAAAATTTCTATATACTGGATTCGAATCTGCAACTCATTCCTAATGATCCAGTACCTAAGGAAGGAGAGTAGCATCAAATAGTAGTGATCAAACATCTACAGAAAGAAAGGAAGAAAATAGAGGAGGACGAGTTGCTGTGTCGTGGGCATATTCTGAACACATTATCAAACCACTTATATGGTCTATTCACAAACATCAAATCGGCTCGTGATATTTGGAATGCTCTTAAAAACAAATACAAAGCGGAGGAAGAATGCACAATAAGTATTTAGTTTCCAAATACTTTGATTTCAAAATGTTTGGCAATAAAGTTGTCTTAGAACAAGTGCATGAATTACAAGTTATTATTAATAAACTCCGAGCTTTAAAAATTGTTTTGCCTAAAATTATAGCTAAACTTCCCCCTTCTTAGAAGGATTATGGAAAAAGATTGTTGCACAAATCTGAGGACTACACTTTAGAACAAATTCAAAAACATCTTCGTATTGAAGAAGAGTCATGTTTGCGTGACAAAAGTAGTAGTGTTCAGAGTGGTCCTAAAGTGCATCATGTGGAGGCAAAAAAAAACTAAAAAGCATGCTTTACAAGTGAAAGCTGGATAAATAATTAAGAAGACATGAGGAAAATTTAAGAAAGAGAAATGCCAAATGTGTGGTAAAGAGCATGCATAAGTTAGAATTAATAAATATTGGAAATGACGACTTAGGAAAATGTGAAATATGTGTTCAATCTAAAATAGTAAAGAAACCTTTTCCTAAGGTACAAAAAGATTAACAAATTTTAAGTTTAATACATTCTAACTTATGTGAATTAAATGGTATGTTAAGAAGAGGTGGAAAAAGATATTTTATTACTTTTGTGAATGATACAAGTAGATTTTTATATGTTTACTTATTAAGATCCAAAGATGAAGCTTTTGACATTTTTAAGAAATATAAATCAGAAGTAGAAAATCAACTTGATAAAAAGATTAAAATTCTACGTTCTAATAGAGGTGGTGAATATTTCTTAAATGATTTTGATCAATTCTGTGAAGAGAATGACATAATATATCAACGAATTGCACCTTACACACCACAACATAATGGTTTGGCTGAAAGAAAAAATCGTTCTTTAGTTGAAATGGTAAATTGCATGCTAGTTAATGCCAAATTAACTTTAAACTTATGGGGTGAAACACTTTTTACTGCTTGTCATATTCATAATAGGATTCCAGGAAAGAAAACAAAGTTGAGTCTGTATGAAATCTGGAAAGGTAGAAAGCCTAACTTAAATTATTTCAAAGTGTGGGGGTGTTTAGCATATTGTAGAATTCCCTATCCTAAAAGAACAAAATTAGGACCTAGAGCTACTAAATGTGTATTTGTTGGATATGCTAAAAATAGCAAGCCCTATAGACTACTTGATTTAGAGTCTAATGTTATTGTTGAGTCACGAGAGGTAGAATTCTTTGAAAATAAGTTTTCTACTGATTTTGAGATTATAGAAGAAGAGTTTTAAAGAGATGAGTCCAATAAAGGATTAAGACCAAAAATTAATAATAGAAAAACTAATGTTCCTAAAAGGACTGTTGAACCTAGATGAAGTATTAAGGCAAGAAAATAAAAGACTTTAGTTCCTTATTTCATTTCTTCTTAATCGTTGCTATTTCTAGTTGAAGGTGACCAAAATAATAATGTATTGAATAAAATACCTATTGTATTTAACCTAGAAGAGGATCCTACAATATTTAAGGAAGCTATGGCTTTAAAAAACGCTTCTTTTTGGAAATAAGCTATTAATGATGAGATGGATTCTATAATGGGTAACAATACTTGGGTATTAGTAGATTTACCCAAAGGATCAAAACCTATTGGGTGTAAGTGGGTGTTTCAGAGAAAATACAATACTATTGGCCTTAGTCAAACTTTCAAAGCGAGACTAGTAGCTAAAAGTTTTAGACAAAAAGAATGGATTGATTATTTCAACATTTATGCACTAGTTGCATGTATTATTTCTATTAGAGTCCTTATAGCTTTAGCATCCATTTCTAATTTGTATATTCATCAAATGGATGTAAAATCTGCTTTCCTAAATGGGGATTTAAATGAGGAAGTATATATGGAATAACCTGAAGGGTTTGTTCTTCCAAGAAATGAAAATAAATCGTGTAAATTAGTCAAATCTCTTTATAGTCTAAAACAAGCTCCAAAACAATGGCATGAGAAATTGGACTATGTTATTTTATCCTTTGGTTTTAAACATAATAGTGTTGATAGATGCATTTACTCTAAATTTAATAAAAACTATGGCGTGATAGTTTGTTTATATGTTGATGAAATGTTGATCATTGGTATTAACATGGAAGGAGTAAATGAAACTAAGATGTATTTGTCTTCTGTCTTTAAGATGAAAGATTTGGGTGAAGCAGATACAATCTTAGGAATTAAAATTAAGAAACATAGTGGGGATTATGCTTTCAGTCAATCTCACTATATTGAGAAAGTGTTAACTAAGTTTAAATATATTGGTTTCAAAGAGTATAATGCTCTTTTTGATCCAACTATTGAATTACAAAATAATTCTCGTAGAGTAGTGGCACAACTTGAATATGCTAGTGCTATTGGTAGTCTAATGTATGCAATGCACTGCACTGCACTAGACCAGATATTTCCTATTTTTTGTGTAAACTTAGTAGATATACTAGTAATCCTAGTATAGAACATTGGAAAGCCATTGGTAAGATAATGCGATATCTCAAGAAGACCAGTGGTTTAGGACTATTTTACAACAATTACCCAAGTGTATTAAAATGATACATTGATGTGAGTTGGATTACAAGTATGAGAGATAATAAATCCACAAGTGGATGGATATTCACTCTTGGTGGGGGTACAATTTCTTGGGCAAGCAAGAAACAAACTTGTATATCCCACTAAACTATGGAATCCGAGTTTATTGCCCTTGCAGTAACTAGGAAGAAAGCCGAATGGATTAGGAATTTATTGTTAGACATCAAATTGTGGCCTAGTCTAATGCCTCCTGTTTCACTTTATTGTGATAATGAAGCTACTTTATCAAGAGCTTATAGCAGTACCTATAATGGTATGTGTAGACATATTAGTCTTAGACATGAATATGTGAGACAATTGATACAATGTATCATTACAATTGTCTATGTAAATCAAGTAAGAACTTGGTTGATCCACTTACTAAGGCACTCACAAGAGACCTAGTAAGTAGTACATCTAAAGAGATGGAGCTCAAACCATGTAAAAGTTAACAGTGATGGCAACCCAATCTAATGCTAGTAAACCACTAGTCTTAGATTTTAATGGGTAATAAAAAGTTATTGTGATTGGCTGTTGATATTGTCACAAAATTGGCCCATAATTGAGAAAGACAATATTATCCATTACGTTTTAGAGAACTTCACTTTAATGAAGTTATAAAATGTATTCTAGTAACGGAAACGCAAGAGGAACTTCACCTATATAAACGAAGGAGTGGTGTTACTTCTTATAGAGAGCTATGGTTTGCTTTCTTGAGGTTCATGAAACTAGGATATATTACATGGCCATAATAGTGCTAAGTGAAAATAAATTCTCAATGAAATAAGAGAATTATATGTGTGTGGTGGCTCTGGTCGTATCATTTCGATATGATTTTGAGTTGTTTACATTACTAGAAGGTTTTAAATCGAAAGATATCTTCTTTATGCATACAAGACTCGAAGATATTGTGGCTGTATTTTTTTTTTTTTTAAAAAAAGATTTTCAAACAAGTGGGGGTTGTTGAAAAAGTTAGCTCTAGGAGCTGATTTTAGACCATTTTAAGGTCTTAATTTAAGCTAATTAATGATCATTAAATAACCTTTAATTAGGTGCATTAAATTAAACTCAAGTTTGAGATTTAATGGGTTGTTTGAAAACTCAAATAACCTTTATTTTGATTCAAAATGAATATTAATGTATGAGCTTAAAATAAGAATAAAGGGTTGTTTGAAAACTCAAATTAGCTTTGTCCCACATTAATAAGAAAATGAGAAATAAAATGCTTTATAAGCATTTATTTGAGATTCTTATCTACTTCTGTTAAAAGAATGGATAAAGGTGAAGGCTCATGGTACGTTGTAGTGCAACGCACCGTGCACGCACTCGTACCTCGGCCCCGGCCCCGGTCTTAGCCGGATTCAGAGCTTGGGTCCGGTCGCTTTGCATTGGCACTTTAGGCGCAATTTTCACTTCACACGTGCACATTGTCGCTGAGGAGCCCTCACCCTGAGCCCAACCCGTGTTCAGGTATCCAGATTTTAAACAAAAGCCCACAAAGGCCCAGGATTTAATCAGAAAGATGTCATATTAAAACCAAAATGTATCTTTTAAATCTAAAGGTTGTGATTTAATCAGAGAGCTATGATTTAAATTCAAGGGTCATGACCTAATCAGAAAGGAGTCAGATTAGTCAATTGTCTCTTTAATAGACACGATCTGGACCGTTTAAAATTAAAAGACATGATCAAAAGGCTTATATTAAATATGAAAAATCATGTCTTTCCAAATTAGAAAGACATGTGTGTCCAGAATTGTTTGAAGAGGTGCTTTTGCACTCATAAATACCTTGCTTCCCTCCACATTCAATATACAATTTTATTTATTTCTTCTCTCTTTTTCTCTCAAAACCTCTACCATAGTATTTTAATTATTTCAAAGCAGAATAAAATCCGAAGTTCTTCAGATTTTACTGTCTATAGACTTCAACCTAGAGACTTAGTTGTATCTTGGAGGACTATTTATCTGTACCCATAATAAACTTGTTTATTCAAGTGGAGATAAATAAAGCCTTAAAGACAGTAATTAATTCGCGCTTTTAAGTCTTGATTATTATATTTTATTCCAGTTAGAAAAATTAGAACAACACTTCCTACCCTATCTAGAGTGCTGTGGTGACTTTCTTGTCAATGATTAGAAGGAGATCAACTGTATAATTTCTTTTTTGTTTCTCTTCGAGTCATTGTTGTACGTACTGTGAAACCTTATAATATATGTGAAACCTTACATGTGTTGTACATGCATTTTAGGATTAAAAGATATTTTAATGAGAAATAAAAGAAAAATTATAAAAAAACTTTGTTAATGAGTTTTTTTTCGTAATACATTTTTAAATGATATGTGCAACGTTTCTGAGCTTCCATGTGTGTCGCATATACTAGTATGCAATAAAATTGCGAAGAATTTTCATTTTATTTGATATTAGATGATGCTAATGGATACTTCTCTTTGTATACTCTATTATATAAATTGTAAGTATTTAGGGCCTCTTTGATTAGTGGGATTTGACTATTTTAATCCCAAGTGAATAGTTATCCCTTATTTAGTTGAATAGATTCACTATTCATGTGAGATTACGGTAAGATTAAATTAGTTCTAATCTTATTTTTTTTTTCCAACCTCTCCCCATGAGAATCTTTCTCACTCATGTAGGACTAATTTTTTTGGGTCATTTTTACCCTTGAATAATAATTACTATTATAATAATAATAATAACATATAATGCATATAATAATTATGATAATAATGATAATGATTATTATTATCATAATATTATAATAATACCGATAATAATTTTTTCTTATAATAATAATAATAATAATTATTATTATTATTATTATAATGATTTTATTATTATAATTATAATAATATTATAGTAATAATGATAATCATTATAATCATAATACATATATTAATATTATTTTGATAATTACAATAATATTAAAATAATGATGATAATAATAAATATGATTAATTATAATTATTATCATAATAATTGTAAAAATATTATTGTGATAATTATAGTAATAATTATTATAATTATGATGACAAAAATAATATTTTAATAATAAATATTATTTATTACTATTATAATAGGAATTATAATTACGGGACAAAAATAATATTACTTTAATATTTATAATACTAATTGTCATGATTAATAATTATAATAATTATCATTTTTATAATTATAAAAATATTATAATAATAAGAATAATAAAAATAAAAATTTATTATTATTATTATAATTAATAATAAAATAAAATGATAATTATATTTTAGAGTTTGAGAGAAATAAAAAATCGTTCAGACCAGAATGTGGTAAAAATTGATATTTGAGTCAAAACATACGATGATGTCGCTGTAAGGCGTTCGTTTTATGCATTATTCATCCCAAAGGGCCGATAGGAACCGTACATCCATTGGTCTCGAACTGGCTGTGCTCTTACTTAGCTTTAAAAAATGTGACCGTTAATTTAAAATACATTGACAAGGACACCTCGTAATCAATTACAGCGCGTAAACCGGATTCTCCCACTCTCAGCGAGTGTCCAAAGCTTTTCCCTCTGCTCTCTTCTGCACTGCACACCACTCTGTACTAGCTTGGCAGGACTTTTTGCTCTCTCTTTCTTTTCATGCTCTCCTCGTTGCAAAAGTTTTCTCTCTTTCTCCACAACCCTCACATCTCTGTTTTTTCTTTTAATCGAAAACCCAAATTCTCTGTATGTGATTGAAGAAAGAAAGAAGAAAAAAAGAAAAAGAACAGAAAAACCAGATAAACCCTGCAAAACGAAACCAATCAATCAATAGCACAAATGGGTTGCGCGCAATCAAGAGTAGACAACGAAGAGTCGGTTTCACGGTGCAAGGACCGGAAGATCCTGATGAAGGATGCTGTAATCGCCCGCAACCACTTCGCGGCGGGGCATTCGGGCTACGCCTTCGCCCTGAAGAACACTGGGGCTGCCCTCAGCGATTACGGCCACGGCGAGGCCGACGAAGCCCTTTACCACGACCAACAACAACTTCCCATGGACCCTACTCCCCAACCCCCTCCCCCTCCCCTTATGAACCTCCCTCCCTCGCCCCCTCCCCTCCCAAACTTTTCCCCCAGTCCCATTAAGCGGGCCATCAGCTTGCCCGCCATGCCCATCAAGGCCCGCAAGCCTGGCCACCATCTCTATTCCGCCGCAATCACAGAGGAGGACGAGGAAGAGGAAGAGGAAGAAGGAGAAGACGAGGAGGAAGAGGAGGAGGAGGAGGATGGAGAGGGACATGGTGGTGAGATAGATGGGAAGAATGCTTCGAGAGGAGGGGCCAGCAAGGAGGTGGTGGGTCCGCCGCCACCCCCGGGGGAGATGCCTCCGAAGACTCCCGCGAGTCACGACGATGTGGCCTGGGATTACTTCTTCATGGTAACCATCAATGAAGAGAGCGTGCAGTTTGGTCGTGGGATTGGCAATGTGGGTGGTGGTCGTGATGGGGGTAATGGTGGTGGTGAAGTCGAGCCGAAGACGCCGGAGAAAATGGAGGAAGAGGAGGTGAAGAAGGGGAAGCAGAAGATTGAGCACTCGAACACAGCGCCGCCAGAGTTTAGGAAGGTGGTAAAGGCGGTTTCCAGTATGAATTTGATGAAGATTTTGAAAGACATTGATGATCATTTCTTGAAAGCATCAGAGACTGCCCAGGAGGTGTCCAAGATGCTGGAGGCCACGAGGTTACATTATCATTCCAATTTCGCTGATAATCGAGGTAATTTAGTTTTTTTTTAAAAAAAATTAATTCTTGGTTCACCATTGTTGGGTTCATTGGATTTCTTAGAATTTGAAGCTTTTAAGATGATTTTTTTTTTCTATATGCGATTGTTCTATGTGAAAGTTTTAGTTTTTGAAGTGAACACCAATCTTTGTGCATTTGTGTTATGTCTCACGCTTTAATTTATTCCTTCAATTGCTCATGAAGGGCTTTTTTTTTCCTCATAGATTTTACGTTAAACTATGTATATGTGGTGTATGTGATAAAATTAAGAACAAAGTGATCACAGATCTGCCCAGAATTTTTAATTTCAATTGATCTGATGTACTTTTATATATATATATGTATATATATATATATGAGGCCTTTTGTCTTTCATGTAACTCAACTTTCTCTGAGAATCTCACCTCAACCTCAGATCTAGTATTTTTTTTTTCTTTTCAAAAGCAAGAAGGTAAAGTCAAGATGTCTTTTTCTTTTTTTGTTTCTTCCAAATTGGTAGCCAAGTAAGCTTGTAATTTTACAAGTCATGGCTTGTGAATGTTTTACCCCATTCTGTTATCAAGGGATCCGATCACCAAAATCCTAGTGCAAAGGCCAGAAGCATGGTTTTTTTTTTTTTTTTTGCTTTAAAAGTGCAAACAACTTCCTGTTGTGCAGATTGTTTGTGTTTCCACATGGCTAAAATTATGGTTCAGTTTATCGATCTATTCCTTTCCCCCAATGAAACTTTTATGCTACTATACACTGTACATTTTGCTACTTATAAAAAAAAAACGCTTGGTCCTCTTGCTTCTCAAACTGATATGCTCTAACAATTTCAGGACACATTGATCATTCTGCAAGGGTTATGCGCGTTATTACTTGGAATAGGTCATTCAAAGATATACCCAATGGCGAATGTGGGAAGGATGATTTTGATTCAGAAGAATATGAAACTCATGCCACTGTTTTGGATAAGTTGTTAGCATGGGAGAACAAACTATATGATGAAGTGAAGGTACATGACATACATTTGTTATATATTTCATCTGTTTCTCCTCTGTATATTTACTATGAACTATTTTCTTTCTGTGCGTTTCTCCTCCACCAACCTCTCTTCCTAAAGTATGAGTAGGCTATATTTTATGTGGTTTAGTTATGATTGTGGTTTGAATCTTATTGGAGTTGGTTCTTGTTGATAGCAAGGTGAGCTTATGAAGCTCGAGTATCGGAGGAAGGTTGCTCTGCTAAACAAACAGAAGAAGCGTGGTGCTACTGCTGAAACCTTGGAAAAAACAAAAGCAGCAGTAAGTCATCTGCATACAAGATACATAGTTGACATGCAGTCCATGGATTCCACGGTTTTAGAAGTAAATCGTTTACGCGATGAACAATTATACCCAAAACTTGTCGCTCTTGTCGAAGGGTAAGTTTTCAATAAGAAAATTCTTTGAAAATCCGAGGCTTCAACCATTGTAGTTTCCTCTCAAATATCTTCCTTGATGAATGGATTGTGGTTTCTTTGTATTTGGTTCCTTTCTGATTATATCATGCATCAAGAGCCTGCATTTTGTTGCTACAATGGATTAAGCTTGCTAAAAGAACTCATCACGTATTCTAGTGAAATTATTTTACACCTCCAAATTCCAAGTTACTTCGACAACCGAAACACTTTCCGTTGTAGTCTGGTGTACCACTGAATTCCTGGTTGGTTACCCTATGTTGTTCTTCTTTTGAGTTGAGCCTGCATATGTTAGAGTTGGTGCATACATCACGGGACCAGATCTGTAGAACCCCGGACGAACACGGGTCCCGCTCCCCGGAGAGAGGGCAGGGGTTAGGGGCAGCGCCCCCGAAAATTTTCGGCCTTGTTACCTGAGTTGGGCCTGGTTTTTTGCTTGGTGGTTTGGGCTTGGCCCCATGAAGAGCCGTAGTTTTGCAGCAGAACGGAATCCTAATTAGACCCTAATTAGGATGCCTTAAGTTGCATATAAATACTCTTTATGTACTGTGCATTCATTGTAACAAAGAGATTTGTGAGGTTGACAATAAAAACTTCTAGTAGAACGTAGCACTATTCTTGGGTGAACCTAGGTAAATCCTGTTTTTTTTTCTTTCAGTTATAATTCGTGTGATTGACATGTCCCGAATCGATCAGCATATATATATGGAACCTTAAGCAGCCTTTTAACTTCCTTCCATAGTCTTACGACTCTTTTGTATTAAACCTATTCACCATGAACCGGGACTCTATTCTCTCTCTCTGGCAGCTTTCAAGTGAAAAATCTCTTTGATGTTGTTGTCTCTGGAATTATTGAGGTTACTATCATTCCTATCGCATTTAGTTTTCATGATTTAGATATCATGAATTTATTTATTGATGCTGCATTTTTGTGATTGTTGATATCCTTCTTTGTTTGTCACATTTCGTTCTCTAGGATTATTCCTTTTTAGTACCTTTTAAATGGTTTTATCAATAATGAGGCACATTGGTTATGTAGAGCATAGAAAAAAAATTAGGAAAGTCATCATATTTTGTGTGCCATCGCCTTAGGTGTATACTTGCAGAAACCTGGAATGGAACTTAATCATTGATGTATGTGTTTGACACCTGTACTGCAGGATGGCCAAAATGTGGGGAAGTATGTACATACATCATGACAGCCAGCTGAAGATTGTTACTGACCTCAAATCCCTCGACATTGCCCAGGCCCCCAGGGAAACAACCAAGCACCACCATGAGCGCACCCAACAAATTTGGAATGTTGTGCAAGAATGGCACACACAGTTCGAAAAGCTTGTCTCATATCAAAAACAATACATCCAAGCTCTTAATAGCTGGTTAAAATTAAATCTGATTCCCATCGAAAGCAGTTTAAAAGAGAAGATCTCATCCCCTCCAAGAGTCCAGAATCCCCCAATCCAAGTCCTCCTCCATTCGTGGCACGACCATCTTGAAAAGCTCCCAGATGAGCTTGCCAAATCTGTAATTTCATCCTTTGCCGCTGTGATGAAGACTATAGTACTACATCAGGAGGAAGAGATGAAGCTAAAGGAGAAGTGTGAGGAAACCAGGAAGGAGTTTTTGCGCAAGAATCAGGGATTTGAGGAGTGGTACCAGAAACACATGCAGCGGAGAACTCCTGATGAAACAGATACAGAAAGAGGTGAAGATGCAAATCCTAAAGATCCTGTCTCAGAAAGGCAATTTCTAGTGGAGACTGTGAAGAGGAGGTTGGAAGAGGAAGTTGAAGCTCACCAAAAACATTGTCTGCAGGTGAGAGAGAAGTCTCTAAGTAGTCTCAAAATACGCTTGCCTGAGCTATTTCGTGCTATGTCAGACTACACTCATGCCTGTTCTGATGCTTATGAAACGTTGAGGTCCGTCACTCAGTCACAGAAATCAAATGGTAACAATGTGATCTCTGTTTTGTTAGTAGATTAAGTCAAATCATTTTCAACTGTAGTCGTTGTAGGAGAATCATATTTTTCCTTGCAATGCAACGTTAAAATCCTTTTTTCTTGTGTGAAAAATGGTGGCTTCTATATTATTTGAAAGCCCACATATAAAGCACAAATATAGGTGGATTATGCAGAGATCATTTTCAAGGCATTGAGCTAATCCTTTGTTGTCTTAATCAAGTGTTAAACAGCGTTAGCATGAAGGATTTGCTCCAAGGTTGTATTTGAAATTGGGTTTGGGAAACTTCTAAATAGAAATTTGGAGAAGAAAATAAATAATGGGTAAAGGTACATTGCAAACTTGGGGACTAACAAAAAAACCTTTGATCATTAATTGGGACAACTGAACAGTTGGGGTTGAAAACAAAAATGTATCACAAAATTAGGGAACAAAAAATGCAATTTATCTTGTAGCACTTCACCATTTTTCATGCATTTTTATGTCAAATTTCCGTGACAAAGGCCCAGATGAACCCATGATGTGCCCCAAGTAGGCCCTTATCTTGAGGGGACCCTTGGCTGGAAGGGAGTGGCCGAGAGGGACTATGTCATCGTTTGGAGATGGACAAGTTTGAAGGCAGGAAAGAAGGCATCGTATGGGGTTCCAATACCCAATGAAATTGTCATAATAAAGAGGATGAATGAGACATAGTGCCTGGCAGGAGGTAGGCACTCAGTTATATTCTGCATCAAGCTTGCCATATATAATATATGCTTGGTTCCTGTTTCTTGCAAGGTTGTCACAGAAAGCTAAAGAGAGTGGAACTAATGTCTCAGACAATTAAACTAGACTGTCCATCCAATAGATAAAGGTGGTGCCTAAGGTGTTTGATAAAAAATAAGCAATTTGCTTTATTTATACGTTTTTTTTATGGTAAATTTTTATTTTTAATGGCAAATACAAAAAACATTAATGATAAAAAAACAATTTTACCACAATAACTAGTATGCGTTTTACTTTACTATCAAAAATATGATTTTTATCATCGAAAGTACATGTTTTACCATATGATTTATGAGTAAGATAAATTATTTTAATTTTTTTTATTGAAGCAATCCTATATAGAAGTAGTATAATAATTGATTTAATTACAATATAAGTTCGTATTATCTCATTACTTAGACGATTATACAGAAATATTCATAATACTATCACAATCCAACTCACAATATTACTACAACTCATCTAACTTAGGAAAAATAACCAATGTAAAAATCGAACAAATAACTTACACATCGTATAAGTCAAATGTGAAACTTTATAGTCCAAAGACCTCATTGACAATTATCTTAATTTTTTAAAAAACACCATAGCAATCACCATAGATAAAATCAAAAGAACCCTAACCCTATTTTCTTTTCTTTTTCTTTCATTGGTGAGCACGAACCTTTCTTTCATCTGTTTACAAGACGAGGAGATGGGACTATGTGATAGTACTGTACACACAAAGGTTTGGAATCGAATCACGATGGATGGCAGAGATAATTACACCCCTTAAGTAGTCTTAGGCCCAATGGGCCTGCACTGAGCCGAAGTAAATACAACTCTTATCTTTCTTTTTGATATGAAGAAAAAGTAAAATTAAAAGGCATTGACAAAGAAATTCAAAAAGATAAAAGTAATTTTTCATGTTAATCTTGCACCCAAAGGTCGTATTTTGCTCATCAAATGCAGACATGCGGTTTTATATCTCCATTATCCAGTAAAAATATTTTCCAGCAAGGGCATATATATTGCCAACAGCTTTGTCTATTTATATTTGTGAGGCTAATTTTGTTCTCTAGATCATAATCAACTTTAGAATCTAGGTAGCATGCAGAAAATGAAACTGGTTGATTAGGTGAATCTGAAACGGTTCAACTTGTGCAAATAAAAAAAAAAAAAGAATATTCCAAATTTAATTGCTTTAATTTGTTTCTAAGTTTTAGACCAGCTTCAACAAATCTATACTAGCAATTAATTGTTCGATCCTAGTCATCTATGTATCGTGCGCGCGCACATACACAACTAAATTCCTCTTTTATGAAAAAGATTATTACAATGTTCTTTATCTCATTGTTAGACGTAGAAAATTTACGTGGCTCGGAGTTAAAATTCCTACGTCCACGAGTGATGGTGAGAGATTCCAATATAATCAAAATTTGAGTACAAATCAAGAGAGATAAACTTCCTAAGCCTAAATCCCACCAAATCTATGCTACCACAAATTTAATTGAAAAAATATAATAGTTTAGAAGAAAAGAAGTTTTAACCACTCACATAGATATGTTTGTTGTATAGCTCTGTCACTTCAACTTGATGAAAGAAGAGAAATAGACATATATATATATATACATATATATATATATATATATATATATATATATATATATATATATATATATATATAAGCAAGGTCAATGAGAATCATTCTTTTATTTTATTTTGTATTTCATATCCTAAGAGCACCAAAACAACCACTATTTTCATTTCTTACTTTTCCTACTGCAATTTGTACTCTTTCATGATGATGTGGCAATTAAAAGAAGAATGAGTTCGCTTTTACTCCAAAATTACAAGTCATATCTAACAAATCTCCACTTGGATTGAATTTTCAAAAATAACAAATTACTCTTCACCATCTCCACAAATGCCTCACACGGGCATAATTCAACCACTGTAATTAACATTAGTCAAGTCCAAGTAATACTCGAAATTGAACACTAGAAATGGTTTAATCAACATAATGCTCGATTATATATTGTCCCAATCTTTTTCATAACCATATTCTTTTATACTTTTGTGATGCATTCCTTCTTCTTGAATACCCATTTGCAACCTATTATTCTTTTACCCATTGGTGGTTTTACCAATTCTTAAGTCTGATTCTTCTCAAGAGACTCCATCTCCTCAATCATGGCTACTAGCCACTTTGAAGAATCTGCGTAAGCAATGACTTCTGCATCACTGGTTTCTTGCTCAACTGATAAGACATAAAAAATTGCATCAGTATTACTAGACAAATCAAAATTATTGTACCTCAATGGTAGTATAGTCTCTCTTCTCGATCTATATTTGGCAATGTTGTAAGGTTTATCCTGAATCTGTTAAGTCTATTATTTACCCAAATTTTCACTCTGTTAAGAAACAAGCTGTGTGGAAATGTTATGTATAGGATCTGAATCAAAACTTTTCCACTCCACCTAGTTCCGAATTTTGAATAATATTTTAGAAAACAAATTAAAACTAAACTAAATTGATTTTAAAAACTAATAATAAAAACACTAAGGTTTCCAAATCCACCCCACCAAAGTTTAAGCATATATGTCCTAAAAACATAGCCTATCAAACATTCCATGAATCCAACTTACGACAAAAAACAAAGAATATCCCAATTAAACCAAAAGCACCTAATGTATCCGCTTTTAACAAATCACAAAGGAAATCCAATTTAATCGAAAACAATTCGATGTATCCATCAGATGAAACACAAGGAATATCCAACAGAACAATTTAAACTCAATCAATCACAAGATTTACTCAAATAATTGATAGAACATTTATACTAAAAAATGTCAGAATTGTATAAACAAATCTGAACTACTATGCCAAACAACGGCGAGGCTTCATCTTCAACCTTAGCTGAAGATTCTAGCCACTCATAACTATGAAACTACAATTCATAATAAAAGTGCTAAACATTAAACTAAAACAACTAAATAAAAAGAAATAAATAACTTTACATGGGAGAAATTTCACTCGCTGATGGGCGGCGCTTCCCCTCGTGGTAGCAAAGCCTTCAGGATCCACCAGAATGCTAGCAGACGTCCACTGGTTAACACCAAAGTGGCCGAGGAATTGTACACCGAATGATGAGGTCAGATGGATAGGGGGAGAGTCCCGGAGTAGCATGTGTTTCAAATTCGATGTGGGATACTGCCCGAGTGCGCTCGATCGCAGAATTATGCGATCGATCGCAAGTGCAATCGATCGTATGTCTTGTGCGCACGATCACATGTGCGCTCGATCGCGTGCCTGGTGCGCTCGATCGTAGGTGCACTGTACTGCAAACATTTTGATGTGGGATTGTTGACCATGCGCTCGATTGCAATCCTTTCACACCATTAACATAACCAAGAAAAATACACTTTTTAGCTCTAGGCTCTAATTTTCCATCAGTAACATATGCATATGCAGGACATCCAAATATTTTTACTATAGAATAACCATGAGGGTTATCATACCATACCTCATGTGGGGTTTTAAACTTTATAGCTGTAGTGGGAGATCGATTCACCAAATAATAGGCAATAAACGCTGCCTTTGCCCAACACTCCTTAGTCAAACCAATATTTGAGAGCATACAACGAGCTCTCTCCAAAAGAGTTTGTTCATTCGCTCAGTAATCTTATTATGTTGTAGTGTACCTTTGACTATCTTGTGTCTAACAATACCCTCATCTTTGCAGTAGTCATCAAATTCATTTGAACAAAATTCCAAACCAGTATCTATCCTCAGTCTTTTAACTTGCTTCCCTATTTATTTCTCAATCATTGTTCTCCACTATTTAAAACACTTGAATGCCTCATCTTTGGTTTTCAACATATACACCCAAGTTTTTCTTGAGTAGTCATCAATGAAAGTAAGCATATGTAATACATGTGTTCTTAAAGTAAGGGTAAAGAAGTAATTTGATAGATATTACATGGAATTATATACATGAAAGATTTACTATTAAAAAGAGGGGGGGCACTTGGACGCTAAGCATCCCGGTGTAGCTGTTTGCTGCTACAATTTTTTTTTTAAAATATTCGTGCATAATATGTTGTATATATTGTTTCAGTTGAGATCTTAATAATGTAACTCACTTGTTGAGGGTTGATGATTTATGTATATATATTTTTAGTCAATATATGTTTTTATATTGTTGCATATATATGTCATGCTGGGATTTCAAAACATGACGACACCGTCTTGGGGGTGGCCAGCCTGAGATGGGTCGTTACAATTTTGATAGCAGAGCATTAGGTTTTATGATTCTGTAGACTGTATAAAAAAATTTAAAAAGTTTGAAGCAAACTACATTTTAATGCAGAGTCTGGAGATGACACATGGATGTGCCAAAGCTAGAGGTAGAGTTCTGAATTAGAGAGGATGTGGTAGACCCCCAACATTTAGAAGAGCTGAAGTAGAGGGGGAGATCGAGTCTATGGTTCATGCAAGGGAACATGTTGCTAGTACAACTGTTACTAGAAGAGGTGGGAGAGAATCTGATATTGAGAGGGATGAGTTGAGAGAAGTTCTTGATCGTGCTATAAAGAGAATGAATGCAGCAAAAGAAATGGTTGATAATTTACAGAGGAGATTAGAGGAAAGGGGTAGAACATAGCCTGATGTTATGAGACAAGAGACTTATGAGGGAGAGGGTGTGTTTGCACATAAGATGCAAGGGGATTATTTTGTTAGATTTATTAAATTTAAATCCCAGTCTTTTAGAGGATATATAAATCCTATTGAAGTTGAGTAGTGGATTAAAAATGTTGAGAAACATTTTGAAGTCTTACCAGAGATAGATAGGCAGAAGGTTACTTTTGCTTCCTTTAAGCTGGAAGGTGAGGCTTTTCAATTGTGGGAGGCTATTTTTCTTAGATTGAGTACACAAATAAATCAACCCTTAACTTGGCGTAAGTTTAAGGATGTGTTCTTTGCAACGTATTTTTCAAATACTTTATCGGTGGCTGAGTATGATAGTAGATTTATAGCCCTGTCGAGCTTTTTACCTAAGTTAGTAAATACAGAGGAGAAAAAATGTAAGAGATTTTTAGATGAGTTACACTATGAAATTCGAACTAAACTCTCTTACATGGGTATTGCGAATTATGCTATAATGGTGGATAAAACATTACAGATTGAGAAGGATGTGATGGAGTTTAGAGGTAGGAGGGATTGGCTGAAGAGTTTTAGATTTGATGGACCCAGATGTGGTAGTATTATGAGTGTCCAGAGTGGAAAACCACCTCAAAGGGGGCATTCCTTGTCACAGGGAATTGTAATACAGAGTCAAAGGCAAGCATGATCTGTTGCTTCAGTAGCTCAGAGTAATATTGGTGGGACCCTAGATTTGGGAGACAAGCTATAGGAACTCGAAGTTATGGTAGAGGAGTAAGTATGCCACCAAAAGGAAGTGGTAATTTGATGTATGATCGAGAGACAAGAGTTGGCTATAGATATAATCAGACAAGGCATCTATCTAAGAATTGTCCTACTCTGATGTGCTTTGTATGTGGTGAGAGATGACATATTAGTGTAGATTGTCCAGTGGGGAAATCTGTGGAGATAAGTGCTGAAGGTGTTGGAAGAAAACAGGTGGAGAAAGGCGGTGGATCAGGGAGTATGCGGGGCAGAGATAGAGGATCAGTAGCTGAGAGAGGACGCGATGGTCAGTTACATCCCAGAGACAGCAGAGTCTATGTGTTGACCCAACAGGATGCACGAGCCACTCCTGATATTGTTATGGGTATGGTATCTATTCTTGATAGACCTACTAGATTATTGATTGATCCTGGTGCTACCCATTCTTTTGCATCTAGTTTGTATATGAAATATATTGATGCTTGTGTTAATCCTTTGATGCATGTTGTTATTGTTGAGGTTTCTACTAGGGATAGGGTTATTATCAAGTCAATTTATTAGGGTTGTGCGATTAATATAGCTAATAAAGAATTCTAAGTTGATTTGTTACCTTTAGATATGATATATTTTAATTTAATTTTGGGGATGAATTGGTTATCTGCATATCATGCTTGGGTAGATTGTTTTAGGAAGAATGTGGTGTTCAAGATACCAAGACAAAAAGAGTTTAATTTTCAGAGAGAACATAAGATACTTGCCAATTGTCTTATTTTTGCCCTGGCTGCTAGTATACGGTTGAAGCAGGGTTGTGAGGGGTATTTGGCATATGTGGTGGATTCTAGAAAGGAGATTAGGAAGTTAGAAGAAATCTTAGTAGTGAAAGATTTTTCTGATGTGTTCCCTGAGGATTTATCTGGTTTGCCTCTCAACAGAGAGATTGAGTTTTCTATTGAGGTGAATCCGGGATCAGCACCTTATAAAATGGCTCCAGCTGAGTTAAGAGAATTGAAAGTTCAACTTCAAGAGTTGCTAGATAAACAATTTATTCGACCTAGTATGTTACTTCGGGGAGCCCATGTGTTGTTTGTGAAGAAGAATTATAGAACGATGAGATTGTGTATTGATTATAGATAGTTGAATAAGATCACCATCAAGAATAAATATCATTTTCCCATGATAGATGATTTATTCGAGCAGTTACAAGGGGCTAGGGTGTATTCTAAAATAGACCTGAGATCGAGTTATCATTAGTTGAGGATAAAAGAGAGGGACATGCCTAAGACTGCTTTTCAGACACGTTATGGCCATCACGAGTTCCTTATGATGCCATTTGGGTTGACTAATGATCCAAAAAAAATTATGGATATAATTAATTGGGTGTTTAAACCATTCTTAGATAAATTTGTGATCGTATTTATTGATATATTCCAAGAATGAAGAAGAGCATATGCAACATTTAGAGATAGTGTTGGAAATTTTGAGGAGAGAGAAATTGTATGGAAAGTTCTCTAAGTGTGAGTTTTGGTTGAGTGAAATATCTTTCTTGGGGCATGTTGTGTCAGGAGATGGTATAGCAGTTGACCCATAGAAAGTAGAGGCAGTGTTGAATTGGGAAAGACCCACTAGTGTGACTGAAATTAGAAGCTTTTTGGGGTTGGCTGGTTATTATAGGAGGTTTAACCAGGATTTTTCTATGATTGTTGGACCATTGACCAGATTGACCAGGAAGAAAGTGAAGTTTATGTGGTCAGAAGAATGTGAGAGGAGTTTCCAACTGTTGAAAGAGATATTGACTACTATTCTAGTATTAATGCTTCCTTATAGTGATGAAGAATTTGTGGTATATAGTGATGTATCACATCAGGGGTTGGGATGTGTGTTGATGCAACATGGGAGAGTTATAGCCTATGATTCTAGGCAATTGAAGAACCATGAGAGAAATTATCAGACCTATGATTTAGAATTGGCTGCCATAGTTTTTGCTTTGAAGAATTGGAGACATTATCTGTATGGAGCCACTTGTGGAATTTTTACTGATCATAAAAGTTTGACACATTTACCTACCCAGAGAGAGTTGAATTTGAGACAGAAGAGGTGGATGGAATTGATTAGTGACTATGACTATACAATTCATTATCATCAAGGGAAGGCTAATGTAGTAGTTGATCCATTGAGTAGAAAGTCTACAGGGAGATTAGCTGCTATTGGGAGTCATAATATTAGCTTGACGATAGAATTAAGAAAAATGAGAATGCAGTTGAGTATCAGTGATAGAGGAGTATTAATGGCAAATATGATGGTACAATATTTTATTATTGACAGCTTGCTATAGATGCAGAGTAAAGATGAAGGGATAAAGAAGATCAAATAGGAAGCATTGAGTGGAAAGCCGACTGAGTTTAGAGTTAGAGAAGATGGTATGGTGGTATTGGGACATAGAGTTTGTGTTTCGAATGATGTTGAGATGAGAAAAGAGATACTAAGAGAGGCTCATAATTTTGTGTATTCTATGCACTCAGGTAATAATAAGATTTACAGGGGGTAGAGATAGAATTATTGGTGGTCAGAGAGGAGGAAGGATATAGCTAAGTATATTTCTAGATGTTTGATTTGTCAGCAAGTGAAATATAAGAATAGACATTCGGGAGGTTTATTACAGCCTCTTCCAGTACCTGAATGGCCATGGGAGAATGTGAGCATGGATTTTGTTTTTGGTTTTCCCCGTACATAGAGAGGTCATGATGCTGTATGGGTTATAGTGGATAGACTTTCTAAGTCTTCATATTTTCTTCCTATTAAAACTACCTGGAGTCCTAAAAAGTTGGCTGAATTATATGCAGCAGAAATTGTGAGACTACATGGAATACCTTTAAGCATTATATCATATAGAGATTCTAGATTTACTTATAGATTTTGAAACGGTTTTTAGAAAGCCATGGGTACACAATTTCAGTTTAGTACAACTTTTCATCCTCAAACGGATGGGCTGACAGAGAGAATCATCATAATGCTAGAAGATATGTTGATGGCAAGTGTATTCAGTTTTTTAGTGAGTTGTGATGCTTATTTACCTTTGATCAAGTTTTCATACAATAGTATGTATCAAACTAGTATTAGGATGACACCATTTGAGGCTTTATATGGAAGAAGGTGCAGAACTCCAGTATGTTAGGAAGAAGTTGGAGAAAGAAAGGTATTTGGTCCAGAAATAATAGATTTGACTACTGAGAGGATCAAATTTCTTAGAAAGAACCTTAGAGCAGCACATAATAGACAGAAGGGATATGCTGATAATAGAAGACGACCTATTGAGTTTTAGATTGGTGATTGGGTGTTTTTGAAGATATCTCCGTGGAATAGTGTATTGAGATTTAAAAAGAAAGGAAAGTTAAGTCCAAGATTTGTGGGGCCATACGAGGTAATTGAAATAATTGGACCAGTAGCATACAGATTGGATTTGCCTCCAGAGTTAAAGCAATTACACAATGTATTTCATGTTTCACTTTTGAGAAAGTGTTTACATGATGAATTCCATAGTATTCCGAATCAGGCTGTAGAACTTCAGGAAGATTTGACTTTTATGTAAGTACCAGTCAGAATTCTAGACAGAAATGAACAAGTCTTGCATAATAAAGTTATTCCTTTGATTTACATATTATGGCAAAACAAAGATGTTGAAGAAATTACTTGGGAGCATGAAGCAAGAATGAGGAAAGAGTACCTTCATCTTTTTCATGAGTTAAGTTAGGAAGTTTTTGGGACGAATTTTTTAAGGTGGATGAAATTGTAATACCCGTGTTCTTAAAGTAAGGGTAAAGAATTAATTTGATAGATATTACATGGATGTTGGAAATCACTTTCAAGATGCCTAGGTGGTGATCTTCCAAACACCCAAGTCTAGAATGACTTGTAATGAACAAATACAACAATCAAGCAAATAAAGAACACAAGCAATTGTTATCGAGGTTCAACAAATGCTTATGTCCCTGTGAGCTCCTCCGAGCCCTCTGCACTATATCAATGAGTTCTTACAAGTTACAACAACACCTCTTCAAGAAACCTCTTGTTCTTAAAGAATGAAAGAAGAGAAAAAGAAAGTGATACAGACTTGAGTTTCCCTGGAATTTTTCCAAAGAAAATTCCACTTACAAGGCTCTTGAATCCCCTATCTATACTACTCTCTCTCTAAACAACCAGCTCTATTCTAGTGTCTCTCTTTTGTTTTGTGTCTTTGCACTCTCACACTTGCACTTGGATTCTCTTATATGATGATCACTTGTATGTCACACACTTGTTGAGATTGAAGCTAGGTGACCCTTTATATAGTTCACCACTTCTTGAACCTATCTTGAAGACAATCTCAACCCTTAAATCTTGAGGATCAATCAATCATAGCCCTCCAACAAGTATAAGTGATCCTGTGTGTTTTGATCATGCCTTACACAGTATCTCAAAGTGCCCAAAATGAAGCTTCAGGTGTGTCTGGCGCCGCTGCCCAGAATAGGGCAGGCCATGGCACACCCCTCCACCTTCTGGGCATGGCGGCGCACCTTCCTTATGCTACGGCGCACACCTGCACATGAAGAACTCCACTTGCTGGGCGTGGACTTCCTAGGGTGCGGCGCAGACCTGGGGCTGAAGCTGAATTTTTACTCTTTAGTTCTTAGACAAATCCCAACAATGGAATTAAAATAATATATACATGAAAGATTTACTATTATAAAAGGGCGGGGGACACCTGGACGTTAAGCGTCTAGGTGTAGCCGTTTGCTGCTACAAAAAGAATTTTTTTTAAATATTCATACATAATATGTTGTATATATTATTTTGGTTGGGATCTTAATAATTTAACTCCTCTATTGAGGGTTGAGGATTTATGTATATATATATTTTCAATCGATATATGTTTTTATATTGTTGCATATATGTGTCGTGTTGGAATTTCAAAACGTGTTGACACTGTCTCGGAGTTGGCTAACCCGAGATGGGTTGTTACAGCATATACCTGGAACTACCCTTAGATGAAACACATGAGGGTCCCCAAAGATTAGAGTGAATATAATCCACAATACCTTTGGTTCTGTGAATCGCTGTACTGAAGCTAACTCTCTTTTGTTTTCCAAAAAGATAATGCTCACATAATTGTATTTTACCTGTATTCTGTCCATATAACAAACCTCTTCTACTAAAAAAAGTTAGTCATTTTTCACTCATGTGACCAAAACTCATATGCCACAATTTTGTAACCTCAAAATTTGACATAGTAGAAGCAGCCACTGAACCAGTAATGATAGTACCTTGCAAAACATACAAATTCGGCGAAGTAATCTTTGCTTTCATGACAACTAGAGCACCTCTGCTAACTTTCATAACTCTATTTTCAAATGAATACTTGTATCATTTGATATCAAGAGTACTTAGAGAAATAAAATTCTTCTTGAAGGCAAGAATATGTCTAACTTTTGTCAAAGTTCTTATTACACCGTCGTGCATTCTGATATGGATAGTTTCCATGCCGCGTCATCACCCAACAATACAACTCTATCATAATGCTAATATTCTGAAAATCAATCCTTATTTCGACAAATATGGTAGGAACAAACTAAATCCATAATCCAATCAGACATAAAGTACCCATTACCATTGGCAGTAAGTTCACATTACCACTGGCAGCAAGCACACGATCATAGTCATCAGAGTCTTCTTCACTAACATTAGCTTCATGTTGTTTCTCTTTCCGATCACTATCTTGATTCTGATTTTAACCTTGATTCTGATTGTATTCTTCTTGAATTTTCTTTTTCAAATTCCAACACTCAGACTTTAATGTCTGTTTTTCTTACAATAATGACAAGTCACATTCTTTTTTTCTGGACTTTGATCGGAATTTTTGGCTACTATTATATGAACCTTTTTCTCTAGATCTGCCTCCAGAACCTCTACTTACTAGAGCATCACCTTGAATATGTTCTTCATAATTATTCCCAGACATATGTCGCTCAAGCAATTCTTTAAAAAATAATGAAGCTTTAACATCTTCTAAAGAAATTATATCTCTACCAAACAAAAAAATTTCCCGAAAGTGTGTAAACGATGGTGGTAGGGAACACAACAATAGTAGAGCTTGATCCTCATGATCTAATTTAACTTCTATTGAATTTAAATCAGTAATAATAGAATTAAATTGATCAACATGTGATTTCATTAACGTGCCTTATGCCATACGCAACAAATACAATTGCTGCTTCAAGAACGGTTTTTTGGTAAGAGATTTCGTCATGTACAAAGACTCTAACTTATTCCATGAGCCAGCAGTGGTTTTCTAGGTAAAGACTTTATGCGAAACTCCATTTGACAAACATAACTGAATTTCAGTCAAGGCTTTCTCATGCTTCTCTAGCTTTTGTTCATCTATCATTGTACTAGGCATCTTCTGATTTCCTACCAATGCCTTTTTTAAACCCTTTTAGGTTAATACGACTTGCATCTTTACATGTCAAAGATTGAAATTGCCAATTCCATCAAACTTCTATATCTCATACGAAGTGGTAGAAGACATCGCACCCAGATCGATTTTAACAATAGCTTTGATTCTAGTTTGTTAGAAATAAAGCAACAAAAAATAAACAGACATAAGAAATTTATGTAGTTCAGAGCTAAAACTCCTACATCCACTTGTGATGGTGAGATCTTCCACTATAATCAAAATTGGAGTACAAATCAACAGATATAAAACTCCCAAAGCCCAAATCCCAAATACACCAAAATCTAAGCTACCACAAATTTAATTAGGAAAATACAATAGCCTAAAAGAATAGAAGTGTTAACCACTCACAAGGATCTATTTGTTGTACAACTCCGTCCCTTCAGCTTGATGAAAGAAGAGAAATAGGCACATATATATAGGTAAGGTAAAAGAGAATACGTCTTTTATCTAATTTTTTTATTTCATGTCCTACTAGCTCCAAAAAAACCACTCTTTTTAATTTTTGCTTTTCCTATTGCAATTTGTACTCTTGCATGATGATGTGACAACTAAAAGAAGAATGAGATCATTTTTACTCCAAAATAACAAACCATATCTAACAGTTAGGCATTTAATCCACGAGATAATCACAAAGAGAAAAATTAAATAAACACGAATACTAAAATTTACATGGTTCGGTCTCAACAGACCTACTTACATGATAACAAACTCCACTAATAAATCAACCACAATACAACTTTTTGGATGGTAGAAAATTTGTAGAACCTTTTCAACTTTTATTATCCCAAAGCCCCGTTACACCCTCTCAAATAACATAACTCTTAGTTATTCTAGTGCTACAAGATTTAAGATAGTTTACCAATAAAAGACTCCTAAAACCCTAATTATAATAACTAGTGCCCACATCTTTTTGACATATAGATGATGTGGACTTAGACTGTTTACAATAAGACTTCTATCTAATGTGGGATTTGAGGAGTATCCCGACAAATTCCTTTCTCAACTCAAATCCCTAGATACTAACCTCATACTCTTGTTGGTGTTCTTGTGAGAAGACAAGATTATTTTACATCCACTAACTTTACCACCTCCAAGCTTTCCACTAACAGAGTGGCTATCCAAGATGCAAATATGCCTCACATCCCTTTTGCCTTGAATAATCACCTTATCATGCTTGTACACCTTGCACCAATCTCCAGGACCCGAATATGTGTACCCACATGAAACTAACTCACCCAAAGAAATTATGCTGTAGCTATATGTTGATACATATCTTATAATAAGAAGAATTTTGATAGCACCATCGTGAAGCTTGAAGTGGATTCTCCCAATGTCTTCAATCTTCATCTTCTCTTTGTTCCCCACACTGATGTTGCCTAACTTGTCATCTTTCTTCAAGGTGTAAAAGCAACCCTTATCCTTGCATATGTGCATGGAATCAGTGGAATCCAAACCTCAACTATCTTCACTCTCATAAGAGTTTTCTTCTTCACATTATCTTTAGATATAAGTACAACTTTGTCTTCATCATCTTCAAAAACCAAATTTGCATACGAGTCATCCTTCTCTTTCTTCTCATTGAGTTTCTCTCGAAACTTTTTGAAGCTAGCCATGTCCTCCTTAAATTATGTGTAATAGGATTAGATGTGGTCCATCTCTCCACAGTAGTAACATTCATTTTCAGTGTTATGTCTAGGCCTAGATTTAGATATCTCGTTTGAGTCACTATTTCCTCTCCATTGACTCCTCCCTCGATTAGAACTCTAGCAAGTAGTGTTTGATCACCATTAGATAATCTCTCGTTTCCCATCAACCTTTCATTCTCACACAGGAGCACAGTCACATCATCTAATTTCAAAGTCGACTTGCCCACCAATATTGTTTGCACAAATGGTTTGTAAGATTTTGGTAAAGATAGTAACAAAAGCAATGCGTTCTCCTCATTTTTCAATATTTATTATTTAATCAACAAGTGAGACATTAATTTGTTAAATTCATTCAAGTGATTATGAAAACTTGTACTTTCTTCCATCTTAGAGAGTAGAGGTCCATCTTGAGACATATGCCATGTTTGGTTTCTACTTTAAGCCAACTTAAAGTAAGTTGGTTTAAATGGGTTCAAGATAAGTTTTTCTCTCTCTTCTCATACTATTCAATGATGGTATCATGCATTTTTCTTGAATTTAGTATAGCATTTTGCAATCTCTAGATCATCCTATCGTTCGAAAAGAAACATAGGCGTCATTTGGGATTTGCTTTAAGTCATAAAAAAAAAATTATCCTTACTAAGCTTTGTTTTTTTGCTTTAAATTGAATTAAAAGCAAGTCTTAGACAATGCCAAGTGATTTGAAAAAATCTGGAATTTAAGTTACTCGATTACTCTTATGTGATAAACCTTATAGCCAACTATTACGTATAATTTTTACATGAGAAAGTCATGTTTTTGTTGGTACCAGTCTTTACTTTTGTGTGGATTATATACAGTGGTTCTAATGAAAATCCCTAGCATTAACTCTGTCGTGTTAATCATGCTCTGAATATGGCATTAGTCCAAAAGAAGGTCACATTTTTCTCGGGGTGGGCTAGAACTAAGTAATGAATTAATATCAAATCGCATGATATCAGAATTTAGATTTCTGTACTTCATGTTTATAATTTTCAACGGATAATCATCTTTCTTGCAGAAAATGGAATTGGTTAGTTGAATCAGGATAAATGGATAAGTTCAAGGTGAGATCAATTTCCCCAAGTTTATAATATCTAATAGAAGTAAAAATACACCACCACAAAAAAAGTCAAACACGTGGTAAACTCTACAAGGCATAAAGATAGTTTTACACCTTATACTCAACCACCAAGAACGCATAAACCGCTAAAGCACCGTTAATTAGAGGGTAAAATGTTAATTTTATTATGAGAATGTATCGATTTTTTATTAGGATAAGATTATCAACGTTATAAAAGAGTTTATTATTCTAAGTATCATATTCTTCACGTTATCTTCGATTATCAACTGATTTAAACATAAAAAATTCTTCTCTGAAAAATAAAACTGGACTTTGTTTTTCAGGTGTTCCTATACCTTGTTCTTGTAGATGTGACCTCAGCAAGATGACTTAGATCGAGCATGATGCCAAACTTGACAAAATCAACCCTGACTTCCTTTCAGCGTCATTATCAAAAGGACAATTTTGTTCACTTCAGTTTTAAAACATTGGACTACCTTCACTCCCCACGATAAAATTTTAATTTTTTTTTGCAAGTGTATATTCTTCTTCTGTTGGACAATTAAGACCACCTAGCTAGCATGTGAAATTTTTCAGGAGCAATGAAAAGGATTAATTTAATATTATATGAAGTAGAAAGAAACATTTGTACGCTGCTAGCAATAATAGACCTTTCGGCGGTCTTAATAATTACTTGGCAAACTACGTTTTGGCAGTGGCAGCATGGGGCTCCTCCTACAACGCCACAAGCTATAACCGCTTAGCCGACGATCATCAACTTCTTTCTGAACCAAAAATGAATACTTTTCTTTGCGCTTTTTTTTTTGAATTTGGTGAATTTTGAATTTCGGGCTGAAAATTTCTATCTTGAAAAGGCTTGGTTGTTTGAATGCGATAAGAATTGGAAGTGAACAAATTTAACTTATGGCAATTTTTTAGAGAAAATACGTGACTAATATGGACTATAACTGGTGTGAATATATATATAATTTGAATTTGTTTAATGTAATTTTGTTATAAAAAAACAATTATCATCTTATTCTAATTAGTTGTTTATGTGAAGAGCCAACAAAGCTTTGGTTGTTGATTCAATGATAAAAAGATAAAAACCACCATCTAGTTTAAAATTTCATATTTAACTTGTTTCGATATATATATTATTTATTAAATTTGTTAGTTATTTTTTATTTTATATTGATAATATGATAACATTTAGTGTTTATATATGAATTACATAATATTATTATCAATTTATATAAAAAAATCCGACAATTATTGCAGATAATGCTTTCGCCGAACCTTTCCAAAATGAGATTTCTATAGTCCAATTTGAGCAGTCCAATTAGCCAAGCTGAGCAGTGTAGAGTTTTATAACCAAAGAAAGTCCAAGTCCAATATATCCGCCCTTTTATTTATATATTTATTTATATATCCTCAACTCACCATGTCACATGCATATTTAATTGCGCTCTCTCTCTCTCTCTCTCTCTCCAATTGTCAATAGCTAAGCAAAATGGGGATCAGGTTATGGCCAAGCTCAACCGGAAGAGATCAAACAATCCGGTTGGGGAAGAACTACAGCAAACGTTGTGATCAGTACGAGGATTCGAAAGTAGTACCAAAGTGGAAATTGTTTTGGAAGAAGATCAAAGGAGAAAAAAAGAGAATTTTCAACCCTCCTGTTACCTCTTATGAGCCTGATGCTTATTCACAGAATTTTGATCAAGGAACTGGTTGGCAAGAACCTGATAATCTTTCTCGCTCTTTCTCTGCTCGCTTTGCTGATCCCTCGAAAATTATTTTACGAAAGAGCAGGTCGGTGATGCGTTGATGTTAGGATTATTATTTCATGTCTGTGTTTCTTTTTTTTTTTCCAATTTTGATATTTGTACAACTTTTAAATGTAATTAACGTACAAAGTATTTTTCTTTCTGGGCATAAATTTGACCTAATTAGTTTATGATCTCAATGCAAGTCATCATGAAAAGAAGAAAAGCTTGAATGTTTCCAACTTTGTTTTCTTTTTGACCTTACTTAACTCACAAGCAGCTGAAGATGCTTCAAGCCCTCTCTAATTTTTACTTTTTACTATTCACCAGTGGAGGACACTATGATGAGAACAATATATAAAGAGAATCTTGCAGCATTGATAATCCTTCTCTTTAATTTTTTTTTTTGGTATTATTAGACTATATTTTTGAAAGGTTTTCCTCTCCATGATGGCATCACTTTATAGGCTTAATTATGAGTATATATATACTCACTAATTAAAGATTCTTGTTGCATTATAAAAAGAAGATAGTCCCTAATCTGAATCTCCAAAGGGGGCTAATTATCATGTCTTCCATTATACAAATGGGTATGGGTATAGGGACATTCTTTCTTGCTATTATAAAGCCCTCAAGATTCCCAGGTAAAAAAGGGCATCTGTGCTGTAGTTAAATTGGAATGGAATATCCTTGGAGGGCAATTCAAACTGATCATCACACTAACTTTTAGTTCCAAAGAAACAAAAAAGAAGGAATGATAAGCTTCATAATCTATATACTGGAGGGTTGAGAAGTGAGAATTAAGAAACTCAAATGAGTGACTTAATCAAGCTTTCCAGCCTATATCTGTACTTACTATTTGCCTCCACAATCCAAACTTTTACCATAATTTTAGTCATTTTAGATTTTCATTTCAAAGATTTAAAGTGTGACCAATGATAAAGAAAGAATGAGATGTCTCATCAAATCATAATTTAATAAAATTATTATGTTTTGTACATTTGAAAGCTTCAAAACAAAAAAAAAAGCAATTATGAAAAATATAAAAACAGGTCATGAATCAACAGAATATTATTATTTGAAAAAAAAGGGATATTATTTTTAAACACTCGTACCTCAGAAGAAGCAACAGATGAGCAGCGGAGAAAAAGAAAACTCAGACATGATGAAAACCTCAACCATACGAAGTAACTAAGCGCAGTTGGTAGAAACATTCATGAAAATTAGTACAACCTTAATAAAATCATGTTGCGCCACCATGCACTGTAGTACTTAAGGCTTAAGAGGTTTAATGAATGATGAAATAATGTGAGTAATTTTACACTGCAGCTGATTTGGTGGCCCCATGTTTACATGAAACTCGTTGGTTTTGATTCTTCAACTCGTCTGCAGCCGCAAGAAAGAATGCCATGTGCCTGGAAACATTGGATATGCGCCGTATGTCATCAATTTAGAGAAAGAGAAACAACATACATTAGCAGAGATCACGATCGATGAGAAATATAAAATCTGCACACACTTTTTACTGAAAAAAATTCATCACTTTGATTTTTGAGTCATCATCAATTTCTGTGGTGCTGTCCATTGCATTTTTCAGGTGATGTAACCATCTCTCTGCAGCTTGATGTGTGACAGGAAATTGTCCGTGACGTCCAACCAGGTTAGTATGGCCTACAAAAGATCGGAAGATAAATCAGTAAAAAGAAGCACGTTAAGTCCAACTCCTAGTTATTTATCAAATAAATGGCAAGAAGTACGAAAACTTCAAATTACCGGAGCCCAAATTTTTTTTCTTCTCTTATTTAATTTTTCAAACATAATTAGTGATACTACCAAAATATGACTCTCCAATAGGAGGAGGACACGTGGATCATCGTGATCCCAGAGTTCAAAGAGACACGCGGACAATTCAGGCCCAGACAGCTGGGCCTCCAGGTCATGACCGCCCTCAGGGGCATCTTGGCCCCAGCTGGGCCTCCACGTCACCACCGCCCTCTGAACCATCATTACCCAACCAAGTTGGGACGTCAGGTCTAAACACCGTCTTACGCATAGACGGCTCTGGAGTAAGCCAACAAGGCAAAAGCCCTACTTAACGGTTCTCAGCCTCCTAGCTGGGCCTCATAGGCATCATTACCCAACCCAGTTGGGGTATCCTGTCACAGCCGCCCCGGCCCACTACCGCCTCCGAATATCACCGCCTCCGAAACTCTATAAAAGGACTTGGTAAGCGGTCCAAAGGGGGGGACTGAGCTTTTCAGCTTTAAACACATACAACCTTGAGCTTTTGCTAACTTAAGCATCGGAGCATCCTCGGAGGCATCCCCTCCGTCGACCCCAATAGCTAATCTCCCTTTCTCTGTGTAGGTACTTCTACAGGCTAAACATCCAGCTCAGCAACACTCATTTTTGGCATCAACAGATTGGCACCGTCCGTGGGAAACCACATCTCTCGCTGACAGTAACAGCGAAGAAGTCAAAAGAACTCATCTGTTAGCGTGCCTCCAAAAACACCCGCCAGGGATCTAGGCGCTCGCGTGCTACGGTCGGGAGACAGTTCTTCAACCGAACCCGAGGTTCACCCGAATGAAGGCACGCTCCAGGCGCAATTCGCAGAGTTTGCACACCTGGTGGCCGATCTGGCTGCCGAAGTTCGCAGGAGACCTCAGCAGACGCTGCCACTCCCATCGCTGGAACCAGGTCACGATGTTTCCACTGACCGCCGCCCACCAGCGGATGCCTGCTCGGCGACCCACTCACCTCCCCCAGCCAAGTTCAGAGAGAGTCCCGTGCCCAAGAACAGCGAAGGGTTTGGCAAACGGATCGAGGACATAGAGGGACGCATCAATGAGGCGTTTAAAGAACGCGGCCACAGTATTAGCGATGATCTCGACGTACAGGACCCACCTTTCATACAAGAAGTCCTTGACGCCCCCCTCCCACACAATTTTCGGATGCCACAAATCAAACTTTACGATGGATCCACAGATCCCTTAGATCACCTCCAGCACTACCGAACCACAATGACCCTCCATAGACATTCGGACCCTGTGATGTGCAGAGCGTTTCCATTAACCCTAGAGAAAGCGGCTGGGACGTGGTATTCCCGCTTGAAACCAGGGGGCATTCGCACCTTCAAAGACCTAAGCTATGCCTTCGCCTCACATTTCATCAGCAGCAAAGGACCCAAGAAAACTTCGGAGTCTCTGTTTAATATTGTCCAGTCAAAAGGAGAGAAGCTTCGCGCCTATATTTCCAGATTCAACACTGCAGCTTGGGAGATCCCAGACCTTGATCCCAATGTTCAGCTCCTGGCATTCAAAAATGGATTAAGATCCGGATTCTTCAGCTCAAAACTCATCAGACGTCTGCCTATGGATATGAATGAAGTCTTGGCGCGAGCCGAAAAATACATGCTAGCAGAAGATGATCAAGCATTCCGAAGAAAACGCGAAGGAGATACGGAAAAGAGGAAGAGAGGCCCCACTAGTCCCAACCGCGAACCCTCTAAGCGGCCGTTTCGCGAGGAGAAACCCAAAACCCTCAGGCCTTTTGAGGATAGATCTCGGACTCTTGCAACCTACGGGACCAGAGCCAGAACTCCGGGGCAAATCCATAGCTATGCACCACTGAATGCCTCCAGGACCAACATTCTGATGCAGATTCATGACAGGGACCTCTTGCAATGGCCTCCAAGGCCGCCGAACCTCAACCCAGATCGCAATACTTGGTGTAGGTTCCACAGAAACTTCGGCCATGATACGGAAGAGTGTAAGGCCTTAAAAAATCAGATCGAGGCCCTCATCAATCGAGGGCATCTAAAAGAATACGTCGGGCCACGACAGGAGAAAGGTGATGAACGATCGCGTAGAAGCCCTGAACGTCCTTATGAACGAAACAGACCTACAAGGGCAGCCCGGAAGAGCCCAGGGCCAAGTTATAGGGAGCCCAGCCAGAAAAAACCGGAGGTCCTCGTGGTGAAGATTATCAAAACCATTTACGGAGGACTCGTGCTGGCGGGGGGTCCCATGCTCGCAGTAGGTCTTATGCTAGGTCAATAGCTTCTGTTGCTGGACTTCAGAAAAGACCTAGGACCGGAGAGACTATTTCTTTTTCGGACGAAGACTTGGAAGGAGTGCAGATCCCACACGATGATGCTGTTGTAATTTCACTCCTTGTGGCTAACCATGAGATAAGACGAGTCCTAGTCGATAACGGGAGCTCGGCCGACATCCTCTTTTATGATGCCTTTCACCAAATGCAGCTGGGCGATGCACATCTGGAGCTGGTCTCCACCCCACTCTATGGCTTCTCAGGGGGACCGGTATTTACAGAAGGCAGCATAACTCTCCCGGTAACTGCGGGAACGGCACCTCAAACAACAACCGTACATTCCACTTTGTTAATTGTCCGACAACCCTCCTCCTACAATATGATACTCGGACGACCCACGCTGAATAAACTCCGAGCGGTTGTCTCTACCCATCATCTCAAAATCAAATTCCCCACGACAGACGGAGTAGGCGAGATCAAAGGAGATCAACGAACCGCCAGATCCTGTTATCTCAGTGCAATAAAAGGTAAAAAGACGGAAGCCCTACCACTCGAACTGGATGACCTTAGGGATGAAGCAAGCAACCTACGAGGTAGGCCCGGAGAAGATGTACTCACAATCCCCCTTGGCGAAGATAGCACCAAAACTGTTCAAATTGGTTCCAACCTGTCCAGCACTTTTCAGGAATCTCTATTAGCCCTTCTACGGGCAAACCAAGATCTATTCGCCTGGACTGCTGCAGATATGCCAGGAATCAGCCCGGACGTCATCGTACATCACTTGAGTGTTGACCCGACCCACAAACCGGTTATTCAGAAGAAAAGGTCGTTTGCTTCTGAGCGACAGGCAGTTGTTCGAGCAGAAGTTGAGAAATTACGTTCGGCTGACTTCATCCGAGAGGTGAGCTATCCGGACTGGGTATCTAATGTTGTAATGGTAAAAAAGGCAAACGGCAAGTGGCGAATTTGTATAGACTTTTCTGATCTCAATAAAGCCTGTCCTAAAGACAGTTTTCCTTTGCCCCAGATTGATCAACTCGTTGACGCAACATCCGGCCATGAGCTGTTAACATTCATGGATGCTTACTCCGGGTATAACCAAATCCTTATGTATCCGCCTGACCAAGAGAAGACGGTATTTATCACAGAGCAAGGCCTATATTGTTATAGGGTCATGCCGTTCGATTTGAAAAATGCTGGAGCCACTTACCAGAGACTAGTAAACAAGATATTCAAAGAGTAGATGGGTCGGAATATGGAAGTATATGTGGACGACATGCTGGTCAAAAGCGTCAAAACACAAGACCACGAGGCAGATCTCCAAGAAGCTTTTGACATACTCCGCCATCATCACATGAAGTTGAACCCCACAAAGTGTGCCTTTGGGGTCACCGGGGGAAAATTCCTCGGCTTCCTGGTCACTCACAGAGGTATAGAAGCCAATCCAGAAAAGATTGATGCTGTTCTTAACATGAGTCCGCCTCGGACCGTTAGGGAAGTCCAGCGCCTTACTGGAAGAATAGCGGCCCTCAGTCGATTCATGTCAAAATCTGCCGAGAAGTGCCTTCCCTTTTTTAAAGCCATCCGTCGGACCCAGAACTTCGTATGGGACGAAGCTTGTCAAGAAGCCTTCAGGGCGCTGAAAATATATTTGGGGACACCTCCCGTGCTTACCAAACCAATAGCCGGCGAAAACCTTTTCTTATATCTTTCAGCTGGTCCCGAAGTAGTGGCCTCCGTCTTAATACGAGAAGAAGGAGGCACACAGAAGCCAGTGTATTATGTCAGCAAGGTGCTTCATGATGCCGAAACAAGATATCTTCCAACGGAAAAGATGGCATATGCTCTGTTGATTTCGGCCCGGAAGCTTCGACCTTATTTTCAATCTCATACCATCACGGTCCTCACCAACCAGCCTCTTCGACAAATACTCCACAAGCCAGATGTCGCCGGTAGAGTAGTCAAATGGTCTATAGAGTTGGGAGAGTTCGACATCCGTTATCGGCCTCGGACAGCTATCAAAGCGCAAGCCCTAGCTGATTTTGTCATGGAAACTACTTTGCCCTTAACAGAAGCAGAATCTCCGCAGGATGTTAGTCGAACGAACCTGCATTTACGATGGACCCTTCATGTGGACGGATCCTCTACCGACTCTGGAAGCGGAGCAGGGCTCATTCTGAGCGATCCCGATAACTTCGCCATTGAGTACGCCCTGAGGTTCGGGTTTCCAGCGTCGAACAATGAAGCTGAGTATGAAGCTCTACTCGCAGGCATGAAACTAGCCAAGGTGATATCTGTACAAATTTACATGTATATAGCGATTCCCAACTAGTGGTGAACCAAGTGAACGGCGAATTCGAGGCCCGAGGAGAAAAAATCGCTTTCTACCTAGCAGCAGCAAAGGCATTAGCCGGGCAGTTTGAAGTCTTTTCTCTAAACTAGATTCCGCGGGCAGAAAATACGAAGGCCGACTCATTGGCCCGGCTTGCTTCGTCTTGCCAGCTCGAGTCCAGGCGAGCAGTTTACCTCGAAACCCTAGCCGTGCCGAGTATCGACGAAATAATGGTCTTACCCGTGGTTGGTGAGAGAACATGGATGAGTCCTATCCTGGAATATCTACGTGACGGCATTCTTCCCGATGATAAGGGCGAAGCCCGAAAGATTGTGTCTCGAGCCGCCCGATACGCAATTCTGGATGATCACCTGTATAAGCGGGGGTTGACAACGCCCTTCTTAAAGTGTCTTGACCCGACCGAAGCTAATTACGCCCTTCGAGAAGTCCACGAAGGTATATGTGGAAATCACCTCGGAGGACGTGCCCTGGCGTTCAAAATCCTTCGTCAAGGATACTATTGGCCGAAGATGAGGGAAGCAGCCATGGAGTTGGTGACCAAATGTCAAAGCTGTCAACGGTATGCCACTGTGCCACGACAACCAGCGAACCTTTTGACACCAATAGTCAGTCCACTTCCTTTCGCTATGTGGGGAATGGACCTTCTCGGGCCCTTTCTCGGAGCGACCGGCCAGCGAAGATACCTCATAGTTGCCATAGATTATTTTACAAAATGGGTAGAAGCCGAACCCTTGGCCAGCATCACGGACTTTCAAGCCCGAGCCTTCGTATGGAAATCAATCGTGTGTCGGTTTGGAGTACCACAAGTGTTAGTAACAGACAACGGCAAACAGTTTGACAGCGTTCGGTTCAAAACGTTTTGCGATGAATTACACATTGGCCATCGTTTCTCTTCGGTTGGATACCCGCAAGCAAATGGACAAGCCGAAGTTACCAACCGAACGATCTTGTAAGGCATTAAAAGGCGAATAGACGAAGCAGAGAAGCAGTGGACAGACCATTTACCCAACATACTTTGGGCATATCGAACCACGACTCGAGCACCTACCGGGGAAACCCTTTTCTTCATGACTTATGGGTCCGAGGCAGTCATCCCCTTGGAAATAGGAATACTTTCCTTACGAGTTCAGAATTTCGAGGAACGAAGCAATGAGGAAGCCCTTCGCACGAACGCCGATCTTTTCGACGAAGCCCGGGACAAAGCCCAAATTCGACTTGCCGTTTACCAGCAGCGAGCCACCAGGTACTTCAACTCAAGAGTAAAAGTAAGACGTTTCTGTCTTCATGACCTCGTCTTGCGAAAGAATGCAGTATCTAGGCCCCGAGAATCAGGCAAACTAGTCCCTACTTGGGAAGGGCCGTATCGCATCAAAAAAGTATGTCATCCTGGCATGTTTGAACTCGAAGAATTGAATGGAAATGCCATTCCTCGTACTTGGAATGCGGAACATCTTCGACGTTTTTATCAATAAATAGCGTTGCGCGCATGTAAACAGTCTTGCTTTATATATATTAAAGACTTTACTTACATTTGTCCTGTTAACTAAACCAAATACCCAAACCAAGGCAAAAAGGTGCACCAACAGCCCCAAAAGACAACACAAGAACGGTTGGGCCAAAACAATAAAACAACAAAAAGGGGGGGACTACGACAGAGTGCCCTCGACCTAAGCCCTACTGATCTCCAAGGTCAGGAGACCCCGTGCCCGATCGCCCGCCACGATCCTGCCCATCAGCGGGCTCATCATCCGAAGCTAGCGGCTCCTCATCCTCGGGCCCCAGTAGGTCCAATGCGGAGAAATCGAGCTCCGGGTACATGCTCTCAGCTTTCCCCTTGGCCTCCATAAACCCCGTAAGGTACTGCTGGCCACCCTGGGAAACGACAGCCTAGCGATAAGCCTCCGAACTCTGGAAAGAAGCCAAGGCTTCCTCCACGGCCGCCCTAGTGTAGGCCTCAGCCTCCTCAGCTGCGGCTCTAAGACGGGCCTCGACCTCCTCGATAGCGGCCCGAGCAGTGGCTTCGGCTTCGGCTTTAGCCAGGATAGCAGACTCCAAGGAAGCCTGCAGCTGGCAAACAGCCTCTGTCCTCTCCTCCAACTGGCGCTGGGTACGCCCAAGAAGCTCCGCTGTCTCCATGCATCGACGTGTGGCCGCGCCCACCAGAACGCCCATCTGATACCGGAAGCCATGCGTGAAACACTATTCGGCGAAAACAATATACGACAAAGCAAAAACGGAATCTAACCTGAGAAGCCAAAGCCTCGGTCGCCGCACAGAGAGAGTCTGTGGTCTTTCGACCCAACTCGGCAATGTCACGAGGGGGGTGCCCTTAAACAGATGTTTCCTCGCCACCCGAGGATGTGCGAAGACAGAGTCATCTGTCCGGATGGCCCAGTTGGGCATGAAGATCGAGGCCTCCGAAGCTGGCCCCTGGCTAGGGCCGGGGATAGGGGCACTGCTTACCGGAGGTGTCTCTGACTGGGTCGACGGCTGTGGAGGAGTCCCCAAGTCGATCGGAGCCGGAGATGGAGCTCGGGCCCTCTTCTTAGGCCGCGAAGTCGAGCCTGTTTGTTTCCCGGACCGAGTCGACCTTCTCTGCTCCAATGCCAACTTCTTGGCATGCTCTCGGGCACGGGCAGCCGCTTCCATCTCTGATCAAAACACAAGCAAACAAAAGAAGCAAACGAAAGAAGGAAATAACGTAAGTGCAAATCGCAGGATAACGATGCAAAATAAGAATAAAGAAAGTAGAGGGTAAACCAAAGCCTTTACCGCTCTCAAGCGAAGGCTCGGGGCACAAAGAACAAAGACCTCGCCGGGCCAGTTCTTCATTGTCGTATAGGACCCCGACGTCCAAAGGCGAGGCCACCATGGCGTTCACCGTCTCTTGCTCATACGGAAGAAGGCCCACCTTTTTGCATTTCCCGGTGTGGTCCATACTCCACGCACGAGGCAAGCCGAAGTCCTCGGCAGATCGGATGAAAAAGAAATTCTTCTTCCACCTTTTGATAGATGAATGGGTCTTCTTCAGCAACCTCCTCTTCGGCCGAGTACTAAAGACCACCCACCCTGTGTGACCATGCCGGCTGATCAAGAAGTGGGCCTTAAAAATATCCATCGTCATTGGTCGGCCCACTTCTAAGCAAACGCAGATAAAGGCCATGATCAGCCGTACCGAATTCGGTACCAGCTGACACAGCGCTATATCAAAGTGCCTAAGGATTGTACAAAAGTAGGGGTGAAGGGGAAACCGGAGCCCGGCCTGCATGTGATGCTCGTACACGTAAAGCTCGAACGGGGCCCGATCAGGGAGGACATCACAGGCCCTCTCCCCCACCCTGGCCAGCCGAAGCTCATACTCGCCCGGAATGCGGTACGTCTTCCTTATCACTTCCAAATCCTCCTCCCTCAGTTGGCTAAGGATCTCGTTGGCTGTATAGTTCCATTCCTCTCTCTCCTCTCCAGCCGAGGTCTCCTTAATGTCGGTCAACGCCCTAAGTGTGTCCTCACCAGACGAGGACCCGTCCTGATATTCTCTCTCCACCTCCAAAGGGACGTAGGGCACTAGCGCCATGGGGCCTGTCCCCGGTGTACCCGTTACGGGGGCATTCCCTCTAGAAGAAGACATGATATGAAAATTAAAGAAAACACAAACTCACCAACGTCCGAAGGATTCGGACTTGAATTCCTCCTAGAGCTTTCCTCCCAAGGTCTCGCGAATGCAACGATCACACCAAACTTCTCACTGAAAGGACGAGGACGAGGACTGACAAGCTTCTTTGGACGAGGCCGAGGGCTCTCAAGAAAGGTACTCTCTGAAAACAGAAGGAGATTATGGAATGTGTGTGGAAGAAGAAGAAACCAAAGCCCCTTATATAGGGGAGTGTCACGGCCAACGAGGAGCATTTAATGAAGTCGCAGGAATCTAGGGGACAATTTAGAACTCCCAAACGACCCACACACTTTCCCAAGGGACGTTACGTCCCTCGAGGTGGCCGCTGCTTTCCCTAAAAACGGCTGTTTAATTTTCCAAGGTAACATGACGCGGCATCCACCCAGGTGAGACCACGTGTCTCCACAGCCGCCGTCCTAGACACGAGAAACTTTCCCGTAGCTCCACTGGTCCTCGGCCCATTCTCTTCAAGGTCCGAGGAGATGGATTGCTCCACTAGTCCTCGGACCCATGGTCTTCTTGGCCGAGGAGATGGATTGCTCCACTGGTCCTCGGCCCATTCTCTTCAAGGTCCGAGGAGATGGATTGCTCCACTAGTCCTCGGACCCATGGTCTTCTTGGCCGAGGAGATGGATTGCTCCACTGGTCCTTGGCCCATTCTCTTCAAGGTCCGAGGAGATGGATTGCTCCACTAGTCCTCGGACCCAGGGTATTCTTGGCCGAGGAGATGGATTGCTCCACGGGTCCTTGGCCCACTCTCTTCAAGGTCTGAGAAGATGGATTGCTCCACTAGTCCTCGGACCCATGGTCTTCTTGGCCGAGGAGATGGATTGCTCCACTGGTCCTCGGCCCATTCTCTTCAAGGTCCGAGGAGATGGATTGCTCCACTAGTCCTCGGACCCATGGTCTTCTTGGCCGAGGAGATGGATTGCTCCACTGGTCCTCGGCCCATTCTCTTCAAGGTCCGAGGAGATGGATTGCTCCACTAGTCCTCGGACCCATGGTCTTCTTGGTCGAGGAGATGGATTGCTCCACGGGTCCTCGGCCCACTCTCTTCAAGGTGCGAGGAGATGGATTGCTCCACTAGTCCTCGGACCCATGGTCTTCTTGGCCGAGGAGATGGATTACTCCACTGGTCCTCGGCCCATTCTCTTCAAGGTCCGAGGAGATGGATTGCTCCACTAGTCCTCGGACCCATGGTCTTCTTGGCCGAGGAGATGGATTGCTCCACGGGTCATCGGCCCACTCTCTTCAAGGTGCGAGGAGATGGATTACTCCACTAGTCCTCGGACCCATTCTCTTCTTGGCCGAGGAGATGGATTGCTCCACTGGTCCTCGGCCCATTCTCTTCAAGGTCCGAGGAGATGGATTGCTCCACTAGTCGTCGGACCCATGATCTTCTTGGCCGAGGAGATGGATTGCTCCACGGGTCCTCGACCCACTCTTTTCAAGGTGCGAGGAGATGGATTGCTCCACTAGTCCTCGGACCCATGGTCTTCTTGGCCGAGGAGATGGATTGCTCCACTGGTCCTTGGCCCACTCTCTTCAAGGTGCGAGGAGATGGATTGCTCCACTAGTCCTCGGACCCATGGTCTTCTTGGCCGAGGAGATGGATTACTCCACTAGTCCTCGGCCCATTCTCTTCAAGGTCCGAGGAGATGGATTGCTCCACTAGTCCTCGGACCCATGGTCTTCTTGGCCGAGGAGATGGATTGCTCCACGGGTCCTCGGCCCACTCTCTTCAAGGTGCGAGGAGATGGATTGCTCCACTGGTCCTCGGCCCATTCTCTTCAAGGTCCGAGGAGATGGATTGCTCCACTAGTCCTCGGACCCATGGTCTTCTTGGCCAAGGAGATGGATTGCTCCACTGGTCCTCGGCCCGTTCTCTTCAAGGTCCGAGGAGATGGATTGCTCCACTAGTCGTCGGACCCATGATCTTCTTGGCCGAGGAGATGGATTGCTCCACTGATCCTGGGCCCATTCTCTTCAAGGTCCGAGGAGATGGATTGCTCCACTAGTCCTCGGACCCATGGTCTTCTTAGCCGAGGAGATGGATTGCTCCACGGGTCCTCGGCCCACTCTCTTCAAGGTCCGAGGAGATGGATTCCTCCACTAGTCCTCGGACCCATGGTCTTCTTGGCCGAGGAGATGGATTGCTCCACGGGTCCTCGGCCCACTCTCTTCAAGGTGCGAGGAGATGGATTGCTCCACTGGTCCTCGGCCCATTCTCTTCAAGGTCCGAGGAGATGGATTGCTCCACTAGTCCTCGGACCCATGGTCTTCTTAGCCGAGGAGATGGATTGCTCCACGGGTCCTCGGCCCACTCTCTTCAAGGTCCGAGGAGATGGATTGCTCCACTAGTCCTCGGACCCATGGTCTTCTTGGCCGAGGAGATGGATTGCTCCACTGGTCCTCGGCCCGTTCTCTTCAAGGTCCGAGGAGATGGATTGCTCCACTAGTCGTCGGACCCATGATCTTCTTGGCCGAGGAGATGGATTGCTCCACTGGTCCTCGGCCCATTCTCTTCAAGGTCCGAGGAGATGGATTGCTCCACTAGTCCTCGGACCCATGGTCTTCTTAGCCGAGGAGATGGATTGCTCCACGGGTCCTCGGCCCACTCTCTTCAAGGTCCGAGGAGATGGATTGCTCCACTAGTCCTCGGACCCATGGTCTTCTTGGCCGAGAAGATGGATTGCTCCACGGGTCCTCGGCCCACTCTCTTCAAGGTCCGAGGAGATGGATTGCTCCACTAGTCCTCGGACTCATGGTCTTCTTGGCCGAGGAGATGGATTGCTCCACTGGTCCTTGGCCCATTCTCTTCAAGGTCCGAGGAGATGGATTGCTCCACTAGTCCTCGGACCCATGGTCTTCTTGGCCGAGGAGATGGATTGCTCCACGGGTCCTCGGCCCACTCTCTTCAAGGTGCGAGGAGATGGATTGCTCCACTAGTCCTCGGACCCATGGTCTTCTTGGCCGAGGAGATGGATTGCTCTACTGGTCCTCGGCCCATTCTCTTCAAGGTCCGAGGAGATGGATTGCTCCACTAGTCCTCGGAGCCATGGTCTTCTTGGCCGATGAGATGGATTGCTCCACGGGTCCTCGGCCCACTCTCTTCAAGGTCCGAGGAGATGGATTGCTCCACTAGTCCTCGGACCCATGGTCTTCTTGGCTGAGGAGATGGATTGCTCCACGGGTCCTCGGCCCACTCTCTTTAAGGTCCGAGGAGATGGATTGCTCCACTAGTCCTCGGACCCATGGTCTTCTTGGCCGAGGAGATGGATTGCTCCACTGGTCCTCGGCTCACTCTCTTCAAGGCCGAGGAAATGGATTGCTCCACTGGTCCTCGGCCCCTTATTTTCTAAAGATGGTTCGCCCCACTTGTCCTTGGACCCCTGGTGTTCTTGGCCGAAAGGAGGAGTCGCTCCACAAGCCCTCGGTCTATTCTCTCTTGCCTTGGGGCAAATGTTGACCAGACTTCATGCCTCCGTAGAGGATCTAACGCCAACCTAGTTCTGCTACTTCCTTAACCACAGTGCCGCACTTAAGGAAGTGGGGGGCCTCTGATACTACCAAAATATGACTCTCCAATAGGAGGAGGACACGTGGATCATCGTGATCCCAGAGTTCAAAGAGACACGCGGACAATTCAGGCCCAGACAGCTGGGCCTCCAGATCATGACCGCCCTCAGGGGCATCTTGGCCCCAGCTGGGCCTCCATGTCACCACCGCCCTCCGAACCATCATTACCCAACCAAGTTGGGACGTCAGGTCTAAACATCGTCTTACGCATAGACGGCTCTGGAGTAAGCCAACAAGGCAAAAGCCCTACTGAACGGTTCTCAGCCTCCTAGCTGGGCCTCATAGGCATCATTACCCAACCCAGTTGGGGTATCCTGTCACAGCCGCCTCGGCCCACTACCGCCTCCGAATATCACCGCCTCCGAAACTCTATAAAAGGACTTGGTAAGCGGTCCAAAGGGGGGGACTGAGCTTTTTAGCTTTAAACACATACAACCTTGAGCTTTTGCTAACTTAAGCATCGGAGCATCCTCGGAGGCATCCCCTCCGTCGACCCCAATAGCTAATCTCCCTTTCTCTGTGTAGGTACTTCTACAGGCTAAACATCTAGCTCAGCAACACTCATTTTTGGCATCAACAATTAGGATATACATGCTCTATACTCCAATCTTGTAATTACGGAATAAAATGAATAATGTAGATAAGAAGTTATGAAAGGAAACATGCTGCTAACACTAGTAAAGACCTGAGATTCTAAAAAAAATTGAAAAGAATGTGATCGCATGAAACTGAAACAACTTCAAAGATATGTTTTCTTCATCATTTCATATTTCTTACAACTAAATTCAACAAATAGCTGCTAATGCCCTAAAGAGCTTAGTTTGCAAATTGCTTGGAGGTTAGTAATTCGGTTCATAACACAATTTGCTCCAAGGTAGTCATTTCGTTTCAGTTTTCTATACAGTTTGCTAGAGATTAGAGAAAAATTAGAGCTCCCGGAAAAGAAAAGAAAAAGCCAAGAGAGAAACCATTGTGGTTGATGATTTAATTAAATCAATGTTACCAAACATAGCTGTTCGGTACAAAGGATCCATGTAGAATAAAGCATTGTTCATTTTTGTTTGAACGTCAAAGGATTTTTATTGATGCCAAAAAATAAAAAGGCAGAGGCTAAATTGCACTAGCGCCAGTAGCAATATAGAGTACCAAGACAACCAGACAAAAACTTTCAGTATAACAATCAACACCTAAAATGCATGCTTTAAATAACAATCGAGGAATCTCGATATGCAGATAACATTAGTAACATTATTTTTTGAGTTTCATACTTATATTAATGTTATCAGTGTGTTGATGCTGAAGTTATGCCGGGACTCGAACCGTTGAATAGTGGGACTTGCACACACGAAACGAAGCTGAAACCTAAAAGTCCCGGAGTTTAAGGGGGGGAGGGGGGGTGATGCATCCGGAGGACTCTCCGATGCCTAATTTAGTTTAGGACTTTCTTAGAAAATTGTTTGTACGTTTTGGTTTATGAGAGTCCCTATTTATAGTGTGCCAGAGTAGAGTTTGATCAGGAGAGCAGCTGTGATGTTAGGATAGAAGTAGTACTCTTTTGGAGTTATCCAAACGACGAAACAACATCAAATATTACGGTGTGAAATTACTGTTATGCCCCTTGCTACGTGTCGGGAGGTGATTGGTTGTCTTGTCATGGTTAGGGAATTACCATTCCCACCCTGGAGAATGACACGCATCATTGTATTACTGGTAGGGGGATTTTCTCCCACATCAGATGCCCCCCACTTCCTTAAGTACACTTTTGTACTTGAGGAAGTAGATATCGTGGGGTTGAGGCGGTGGCTCGATCCTAACTGCTAGGGGGCTAATCACTCGTAGATTCTTACCAAAACACCTCAGTACTGTTTGGGAAACAGTGATTGCTTCGAGGTGTTGACACTCGGTCAAGCACTACTCGGAGTTTGGTGATCGAATTTGAGGAGCCGGGTACTTAGTCTAGACTATTTAGAGTTTTTGAGATTGTAATCCGAGGGGTTGACCCTCAGTCAATACAGCTCAGAGTTTTGGAGATTGAAATCCGAGGAGTGGACGTTCAGTCAACACTGCTCAAAGTTTTTGCAGATTAAAGTCTGAGGAGTTGACGTTCAATCAACACTGCTCGGAGTTTTGGAGATTGAAGTCCAAGAAGTTGATGTTTAGTCAACATTGCTCGAAATTTTGGAGATTGAAGTCCGAGGAGTTGATGTTCAGTCAACACTACTAAGAGTTTTAGAGATTGGTCCGAGGAGTTGACGTTCAGTCAACACTGTTCAGAGTTTTGGAGATTGGAGTTCGAGGAGTTGACGTTCGGTTAACACTGCTTGGAGTCTTTGGAGAAGTCATGAGTTGAATATAGACTCCAACTGCTCAGATTTTTTAGAGAAGTCTGAGGAGATGGAAAAGGGCTCTAATTGCTCGGAGTTTTGGAGAAGTCTGAGGAGTTGGACATGGGCTCCAACTGCACAGAGTTTTTGGTGAAGCCGAAGGAGTTGGACATGGACTCCAACTACTCAGAGTTTTTGCTGAAGCTCGAGGAGTTGGACATGGGCTCCAACTGCTCGGAGTCTTTGGAGAAGCACAATGAGTTAATCATGGACTCCAACTGCTCAGAGTCTTTGGAGAAGCCCGAGCAGTTGGACAAGGGCTCTAACTGCTCGGAGTTTTTAAAGAATTCCAAGGTGTTGGACATGGACTCCAACTGATCGAAGTTTTTGGTGAAGCCCAAGGAGTTAGACATGGGCTCCAACTATTCGGAGTCTTTGAAGAAACACTAGGAGTTGATCATGGATTCCAACTACTTAGAGTCTTTAGAGAAGCCAGAGAAGTTGGATATGGGCTCCAATTGCTCGAAGTCTTTGGAGAAACACGAAGAGTTAATCATGAACTCCAACTACTCGGAGTGTTTGGAGAAGCCTGGCGAGTTGGACATGACCTTCAACTGCTTGAAGTTTTTGATGAACGCAGGTTGCTTCTGAGGAGATAGGACTTAGCCATATAAAGTGACTTTTACACGGCCTTTTTCCCCTCTGGTTTTTATGGGCTTTATTGTAGTGGGCCAGGGTTTGGTATTGGGCCCAAAATGTTAAACTTTGGGGCCTAAAATGTTAATATTTAGGGTTTTATTGTCATGTTTGGCATAGTCTTCTTGGCCCCCCACTTGGCCATTTAATTAAGAATACATCGAGCCGTATTCTTAAAGGCTGAGAAAAGGTGGTGCGTATCCTAGGGTTTCCCAAGAGGCAATATCTTCCTAGGGTTCCCAAGAGGTGTTGCTTCAATACTCGAGAATATAGCTGAGTCAATAATGCCTCATCATTCTATGTGTGATGAGCTCTATATAAAGGGAAATGCTTCATTTTGCTGCTCACTTCACAAAAATCTTAAGAGCCTTTAGAATCTAAGAGCCTTCAAAGTTTTAAGTTTTGGGTGCTCGGAGTGTTTGAGTTTTGATTACTTGAAGTATTTTTCTACTCGAGGTTTGAAAGTTTGAGAGCTCGAAGTGTTTGTCTACACAAGAGCTCAGAGTTTGGGAGTTTCAGAGCTCAGTACTCGACATTTGGATCTCTTAGAGCCCTCGACTGGTGAGTTTTATTCTTCTGCACTCATGTCTTCTTTCGATATACACCGTGATAGAGGTAGTGGTAGTAATAGCAACAATGGTAGTGGTAGTGTTAGCAGTAGAAATAGTGGGGAGAGTGGGGTAGTAGTGATGATAACAGTCGTAGTAGTAACAGAGACTTAGAGGCCGAGATAAATGTCTCAACGAGAGATTCTCGTGCCCTAGTTCTGTACGAGGGGGAAGAGTCACTTTTTTTCTCCTCTAAGGGCAATCATGCCTTATGTATGCTTCGAGAGAAAATGGGAGAGGATGAAAGGCTGAACATAGGTTTTGCGGCTAACCTTTCCCCTAACACGCTGACAGATTATGAGCTTGAGAAGATCAGAATCATGTATAAGATCCCTGATGAGTTCAAACTTAGAAATGTCGGGGTTGGAGATTATGTCTATAACGACTTAAAATAATGTAAGTTGTGTGTATATGAAAATTACCTTAAAGCTGGGCTCAGGTTCCCCCTGCACCTCTTCGTTCAAACGGTGCTTAGGTACTATGAGATTACTTTATGTCAACTCGTGCCGAATTCCATACGACTTCTCATGGCATTCATCCACGTCAGCATTACGGTGAAGGGGGGTAATGAATATGAATGTTTTTAGGGACTTATTTTTTATTAGTAAGCATAAAGAGAATGGGTGGGTAGTTCTGAGCTCCAAGCCAAAAAAGAGGTTACTGAAAAAAACTCCCTCGAGCATCAAGCAGTGGAAGAAGAGTTTTTTTTATATCTAGAGCGAGAGGGGCTTTGACTTGCCTTCCTAATGGGACTTGGACTTAGTAAAGTCAAACAAGAAACCCAATCTTCTGAGGAGGGAGATAGACAACCTATAGAATATGATTGGTGGGATGATTGCAGTTAAGCTCCTCTACCAAAACACTGAGCTGGCTAGGCTCGGGCTTTGCCCTGCGGGTCTAGATGAGCAGATAGGTCTGAGTCTTTTGCCCTTATACTTGTTTTTCTTTCTCTATTTCTGGTACTTATGCCTTATTGTTCTTTGTAGCTATGGACACCTTTAAAGCAGTTTGGAGGGCAGCCAAGCTATCCCAAAAGAAGAAGTTGGACGAGGAGCCTTGGGCATTGGTGACCCAGTCTTCTGTGAAGAAGGCCAACGTGAGAGGTTTTTGCACTCCTCCTACCCCCATCGTAATGGAGGATGATGAAGCAGTTATCCCTTCTTTTCATCTCATGAAGGTCTTCGCACTAGTCTAGACTCATCCATCGGATGTCTTCAAGCCGAATTGGTTTGTGAAAGTTGGCGACTCGTGCTTCGGGAGAGCCAGCATGGCTAGGGAGCACCTGATCCACGGTATTCTCTCGAAAGATATAGCCAGGCTCACCTAGAAGCCTATAAAGATTTTGGCCATGATAGTCGAGAGTTTGACCTCCAAGGTATTCCATGATTCTTTAAGTTTTAGTATAATATTTCTACTTATATCTGATTGGTTCTAACCTTGTTTCTTATTTTTTCAATCGAGCATAGCATTGGGCATCCTCTCTCGCTAGTGCCAGGATCTGGATAGAAAATTGGGGGATTGCCACAACTTCATCTGGACCTTGCTAGAATCTTTCACAAGATAAATGGTGAAGACTGGTCAGCTGGAGAGAGGGTAGGCCTTACTGGTAGAGGACCTCGAGGAGGCATTTCGGAGCGAAGAGCTGTTAAGGCGGAGTTGGCTAAATTCTGATATGGGAATGAGGCTTTCGAGAGGGCCTTGGCTGACTTCAAGGAGTTCTAGCAGTTTAAGTTGGCAGTGAAGATAACCTCTGGCGACTTCTACCTCAAGGGCTTCGAGGAGGCCATGCAGCAGGTTATAGCTGCCTACCTAGGCTAGGAGTTCTCCATGGTGAAGATACCCTCTGACGAGATGGATGCTGAGGATGAGGGTCCAATGCCTGCTTATGAGGATGGAGATAAGGTCTCTGCTGCTGAGGAGGAGGTGGATATAGAGTAGGATTTTTTACTTTTATTCTTGTATTTTTTGCCATTAGTGCCACTTTGTAAAAACTTTTATAAGTTAATAAGGATAATCTTTCTCGTTTTCTATTTGTCTAAGTGTTCTTTGCCTTTACTTGAAAAATAGGAAGCTGAGGAAAAAAGTATTGGGCTCTATCCTTGGCGTAGGAGATACTAAAAATTTGGTGAATAACAAACTATTTTATTAAGAATAAGTATTACATTCATACTTGGGGAAAAATAGGTGAAATAAAATTGGCAAAGCAAAAGGTGGCGAAACAAAATTGGCAATGGCCAGGGAACCCTCAGAAAGGCTTCACTGGTAGAATTTACGGAGGTACTCTGCATTCCAAGTGCTCGACACTGGTTTACTGTTCAAGTCTTCAAGCTCGAACGTGCCTGCTCGACAACTCTCTTGATGCAGAGGGACATTCCCAATTTAGGAGGAGATTCTCTATCTTCCGAGGGTAAGATACCTTATTCTTTCTCAAGACTAGATCGTGCAATCTGAAAGCTCTCTCTTTTACTCGAGAGTTATAGTATCTTGTCACCCTCTGGTGATATGCGGCAAGCTTGATCTGTGCTTCGTCTCTAGCCTCATCGATCAAGTCAACATTCATCTTGAGTTCATCTTCTTTATCGGCTTCATTGTAGTTATGTACTCGTAAGGATGACATTCCTATCTCGATGGTTATTATAGCCTCAGATCCGTAAGCCAAAAAAAATGAGGTCTCTCTAGTGGGCGTTCGAGTGGTGGCACGGTAGGCCCAAAGGACATTTGGAAGGTGGTTGACCCGCTATTGGTTAGCCTCATCAAGCCTTTTCTTGATACCCTACAAAAGAGTCTTGTTTATCACTTCAGCTTTTCCATTGGTTTGGGGATAGCCTACTAAAGAAAATCTTTGCTCAATCTGGAGATTTTGGCAGATAGACTTGAATTGGGTGCTATCGAACTGCATACCATTTTCGGTGACCAACACCTTAGGTATACCGAATCTGCAGACAATCGACTTCCATACAAATCCTCAGGTCTGATAGTCGGAAATACTGGCGAGGGGTTCGGCTTCCACCCATTTAGTGAAATAGTCGATGGCTACTAGCAAATGCTTCTTTTTCCTTGGTGCCTCCCGGAATGGGCCAATGATACCCATTCCCCACATGGTGAAGAGAAGAGGATTGGCGATAGATGTTAAGAGATTGGCCGACCGTTGAGGGATAAAGGCATGTTCCTGACAAGTCCTGCATTTTTTTACCATCTCAGCTGCATCACGGCTCATCTAGGGCCAATAGTAACCATGTCGTAGTATTTTGAATGCTAACGCTTGGCCTCCAAAGGGATTTCTACATATACCTTTGTATACCTCTTTGAGAGCATAATAGGCATCATTTAGGCCCAGACATTTTAGATATGAAGTGGTAAGTTCTTTTTTGTACAGTTATCCATCAATTATAGCATACCTCGAGGCATAAGAGATGAGTTTTTTGGCCTCAACCTTCTGACCTGGGAGTGTGCCATCCGCTAAGTAGCTGAGATTGGGGTCCATCCATGTTTGTTCCTTGATAAGTGGCATAACCTACACTTCATCATTGTTGGTAGTGTTTCCAGATAGACAACATGAGTGAAGTCAGAAAATTTGGAGGAGGCGAGCCGAGCTAGGGCGTTGACCTTCACATTATCTGCTTGGGACACTTGGGCTATTTGAAACTTTTTGAAGGTAGCTCCAAGTTCGTGGGTTTTCTCTAGATATCTTGTGATCTTTACGCCTTTGGACTTGAATTCGTTGATCATTTAGTTTACCACCAGCTGTGAGTCACTGTAAACTTCTAAAGCCCCGACGACTAGTGTTTTGGTGAGTTTCATTCCAGCGACCAATGCTTTGTACTCGGCCTCATTTTTTGAGGCCTTGAACTCAAACCTTAGGGCGTAGTCAACAATGAATCCTTTGGGGCTGCTAAGTATGAGACCCACTCCAGAGCCGTTGTCATTGGATGAACCATTCATATACAGTGTCCAGCTTGGTGTTTGCCCAGCTTCCTTAAGGGCCTCTACTGAACTTTTGGTAAAAGTCGTCTCAACTATGAAATTTGCCAGAGCTAGTGCTTTAATACAGGTATGAGGCTTGTATTGGATACCAAATTCACCCAACTTGATGGACCATCTGACCATTCTTCTGAAGATGTCCAGCTTATGGAGAACTTGCTATAGAGGCTGATCGATAAGGAGCACTATGGTAAGAGCTTGGAAGTACGGTTGCAACTTCCTAACCGTGATCAGAAGAGTATAGGCTAGTTTTTCGATCAGGAGATATCTTGTTCCGATGTCGTGCAAGACCCGACTGACATAATAGATGGGTTTTTGTATTCCCATGTCTTCTCAGATTATGACCGAGGTTATCGTATCCTGACCGGCTGATATGTAGAGAAAGAGCTCTTCTCCTGCGATTGGCTTAGTTAGGAGAGGTGGTGAGTGATTACGCTTAAACTAACACGCAATTATTGTGTATAGATAAGGTGTCGATCCCATGAGGAAAGCGAACTACAAGAGAAGGTGTAAACCTTAACACAAAATGATAAAATTCAAATAAGAAAATATGAGTTTTGCGAATGAAATTATATGAGAGAGTTGTGAAAATATGACGAAGAATTCAATAAAGAAATAACAAGGTTCCAGGAATCCTTCCTAAGTTCGTTGCCTTATTCTTATCATGACTCAATTGTTTTTACCTCAATTGCTAGTTTCACATCCCAAACAAGCAATTGGTAAATATTCAATCAAAGCATATAAACACTCTAATGTAATTGCTACAAATTACTCTTTAATTTCAATTCAAACACACATGACCTATCTTATAAATTATCAAGAAGCGACAATATATTTCAATAACAATACCACAATAATAGACAAACCTATAAGATAAATCTACCGAAATCAATCACATCTAACAGCTTGATATAAAAAGAGCTTGACTGACTAGACTTATATGGTGTTGGAAATCACCCTTGATGCCCAGGTGGTGATCTTCCAAACACCTAAGCCTTGAATGACTTGTAATAACACCGAAACAAAACAGGAATCAAACCAATCAAAGAAAGAACATAAGCAATTATTATCGAGGTTCAGCAATGTGCCTACATCCCCGTGAGCTCCTCCAAGCTCTCTGCACTAAATTAATGAGTTCTTACAAGTTACAGCAACACCTCTTCAAGAAACCTCTAGTTCTTGAAGAACGAAAGAAGAAAAAAGAAAGTGATAAGGACTTGAGTTACCCTGGAATTTTCCCCAAGAAAATTCCATTTACAAGGCCCTTGAATCCCCAATCTATACTACTCTCTCTAAATAACCAGCCTCTTTTGAATGAGTCTCTCCTATGTGTTTTATGTCTTTGCACTCTCACACATCCATGTGTTCTATTTCACACACATTCACATGTCATTCCCATCACACCTCTCTTGTTGAGATGATTGTCACACTCTTGAATGGCTCCTAGATGACCCTTTATATAGGGTAATGACTTCTTCATCCAATCTTGGAGATCAATCTCCACCCTTAGATCTCATGAACCAAATACCCATGGCTCTCTAAGAGTCTAAGTGATCCTGTGCGTTTTAACCATGCTTCACGCACCATCTGAAGTTGCTGGAAAAACTTATCTCAGTGTGCCTGGCACTGCGGCCCAGAACAGGGCTGGCCGCGACGCACAACAGGGCCACACATCTTCAGGTTCTGGACACCGCGACGCAGCTTCTCTGAGTTACGGAGCACAACTGGCTAGAAGACTTCTCCTTGCTGCAAGGTGAGGTGCAGATCTCTTGAGGTGCGGCGCACACCTGGTGACCTGATGCTGAACTCCTTTCCTTTTTAATCCTTAAACAAATACCAATAATCTCTACCTTTGTCTAAGCAATTAAACCCAAAACTTTGTGCAGAGAACTCAAGATCCAAACTCAACTTGAGTCAACATATCGATCGACTCTAATCCTAAGAACTTACTTAGAGGTAGAACTTTAGTACCTAAATTTGCAGGATTTTCTTCCGTTGCGACTTTGTTTACATGAATGCATCCTTTTGTACCATTTTCCTAAATGAAATGATACCGAACATCCATATACTTAGTCCTCTCATGGAACATCGGGTTCCTACACAAGTGCCACGCACTTTGGCTATCTGAGGACACCACCACCTGCTCTTTTAGGACCTTCCACTTGTCCAACAACCCTTTATACCACATAGCCTCCTTTATGGCTTCCATAGCCGTTATGTACTCTGCCCTGGTTGCTGAGAGTGCTACCACCGGTTGCAACTGAGTCTTCACGTACTTCAGCAACCACTTCATCCCAAGCCAAAGCTTCTTTCCAGGATTACTCACAAATCTGCTGAGAACACTAATTGCTTGAGAAATGTCAGGTCTAGTGCTTATCATCATGGACATGACTGATCAAACTGCACTAGAGTAAGGGACCTTTTCCATTTTCTTTTTCTCCTCATCCGTTCTAGGACATTGTTCGCTGGAGAACTTGAAATGACCAGTAAGGGGAATCTTCACTGGTTTACTATATTCTATAGAAAACTTGTACAACACCTTTTCTATGTCGAAAGATTGAGAAACCTTCAACCGGTTTCTCTCCCTTTCCTGAATTCTTCTCATCCCAAGGATCTTTTCTGCAAGGCCAAGATTCTTCCTCTCGAACTCCTCACTGAGTTGAGATGTCAACTCTTCTATCCTCTCCCTACTGTTCCCAACCAACTGCATATCATCGATATAGATGAGGATTATCACCACTTTCTCCACCTTGTGTCCATGTGAGAAGGTTTCTGTGAAATCTATGCCTTGCCTTTGTGTGAACCCCTTCTCCACCAGCCTAGCCTTGTTCCGGACTTCATCCCTTGGAGGATTCCCTTATTTGATCTTGTAAGTACACTTACAATCCATAACTCTCTATTTTCCTGGAATGTGCACCAATTCCCAAGAGTTGTTCTTCCTCAAAGAATCAATTTCTTCCTCCATAGCTAGCTTCTATCTTGACGAATCCTTACATCCCATGGCATCAATGTAAGTCTCTGGTTCACTTATCCTTCCTTCTGTCGAAGGAGCTACTGCATTCACAGCCGTAAAACCATATCTCAAAGGTGGTCTGACTAGCCTTCTTTCCTGGTCCCTTGTGAGTTGATAGACAATCTGACTTGCTGCATTATCCCCTTCTAGTTCAGCCTCCTTTCAAGTGTACTGAGTTGTATCACCCCTTTGTGAGCTGATAGTCAATCTGATTTGCTGCATCAATGGGCTCTACCTGGTCCGAACCCTCTTGCCTTCCTTGCTCTACCTGAACTGAATTTTCCTTGATGCTATGCTCCACAAATACCGAATTGGTTTGCTTACTATCCCCTGCAGGGTTAGTTTTCTCCAAATAGGGAAATACATGCTCATTAAAAATGACATCCCTACTTATTATGAGTTTAAATCTTTTTTTCTCTAAGGACCATAACCTATACCCCTTAGCCCCTTCCCTATATCCTAGAAACACAAATTTTCTAAACCTTGGGCTAAGCTTATCATCCTTTTGATGTGCAAACGCAGCACACCAAAAAGTCCTAAGGTTGTCCAACTATGGGGGTTTTTCACTCCACATCTCCTCGAGAGTCTTGAGCTCTAAAGCTCTAGAGGGTGATCTATTAACCAAATACGCAGCAGTAGGCACTGCTTCCCCCTAAAAACATTTAGGTAATCCGGATCCTAAAATCATGCACCTAACCTTTTCCCTAAGGGTCTTATTCAATCTCTCAGCCACTCCATTTTACTGAAGCGTTTTCACAACCATTCTATGTCTTAGAATCCCATTTAACCTACAGAATTGATCAAGGTCCTTGTTATAAACTTCTAAGCCATTATCGGTTCTTAACACCTTAACTACCCTGCCTGTTTGAGTTTCCTCCAGCTTTTTCCACACCACTAACTTATTTAAAGCATCTGATTTATTTTTAAGCAAATAAACCTAAACCTTTCTTGAATAATCATCAATTAAAGACAGAATGTAAACATTACCTCCCTGTGTTGGTGTTCTTGCTGGCCTTTAAAGATCCGCATGAATGTAGTCAAGAATGCCCTTAGACTTGTGCACTCTGGTGTTGAAGCTGACTCGATGTTGCTTTCCAAGAACACAACATTCACAGAAATCAAGTTCCTCTACTTTGTCACCATTAAGTAGACCATTTTTGCTGAGAACTTGCAGGCCCTTTTCGCTCATGTATCCCAAGCGATTGTGCCAAAGGGCTACCTTATCCATCTTAGCTATCAAGCTTGCTGCTTGAACCTTAATCTCCGTGTCTCCGATCACCTCATAGAGACCATCCTTCATTGCTTCTTTGATCACTATCAAAGATCCATTGGTTACGTTGATCTTTCCTCCCTCTGCCTTGTATGTGTACCCCATGAAATCTAGCTGCCCCAATGAGATCAAATTTTTTCTAAACTCCAGAAGATATCTTATATTCCTCAGCAGCCATATCATTCCATCAAACATCCTCAACTGGATGTCTCCCGTGCCCCTTACTTGGTAAGAAGTATCATTTCCCAGGGAAACCTTTCCATCATCGATTTCCTTGAAATTCTTGAACCAATCCCTGTGAAGACACATATGATAAGTGCACTCGGTATCTAAGATCTATTTCCTGCTGCGTTCTTGCCCCTTGCTCACATTTGAGCACACAACAAGAACATCATCTTGATGTTCTCTTTTGGCAACCGAAGCCTCTCTATTCTTGGTATGGCTTATTCCCTCATCCCTCATCATCTTCTTGCAATCTTTCTTGAAATGACCCTTCTTATGGCAGTAGAAGCATCTCTTCCCTCCAAAACTCAGTTTGGAGTGCACTCTCCCATGGCCTTCTCCTCTACCTCTGTCTCGGTAGTAGCTATGTATGTTACAGTGTGTTCTCCCATGGCTTTCTCCTCTACCTCTGTCCCGATAGTAGCCATGTATGTTACTATGCGCTCTCCCATGGCTTTCTCCTCTACCTTTGTCCCGGTAGTAGCCATGTATGTTATTGTGCGCTCTCCCATGGCTTTCTCCTCTACCTCTATCCCGATAGTAGCCATGTATATTACTGCCATACCGAGTTGCTAGCCTTCCTTTAACGAATAACCCTTCTTCACTTGATGCACTGCTCATCTTGGCATCAAGATTATCTTGCAACTCTTTATTAGGATCCATTTTAAAAGAAAAGATTCATTTACGAAGATACCTCTTATTAGGGAGAGTCTTGGCAAGAAACAACTCATCTAGTTTCTTCAAATGACAGCTGGATTTTTCAAGTCTCCGCACTCCCTTTTGATACTATCCGACATGTGCAGAAAGATGGTGTTGTACGCCATCTTCTTCATCTCATTCCGTTGGACCTCCGTGATACTTGCTGGAAAAGCGTTATCTTCTCCAATAGCCAAGTCCACCTTTTGTCGCATAAGAACTGCCTTGATTTTCCACTTCTAAAGGGCAAAGTCTCCCTTTCCATCAAACTTCTCAACAATGAAGTTTGAACCCATCTTGCGGAGAAAATCCTAGATGTATGCAGCACCTATAATTGCTTTCCAACTTTTTCTAAATATCAAGAACACGATCAAAGATGAATCTCAATACCGTTCTTGAATCACCCTCAAGAACACGATTAGATCTTGATCTCTACTCCATTCTTGAATCATCTCAAGAACATGATCAGATATTGATCTCTGCTCCATTCTTGAATTACTCAAGAAGTTGACTTTTGACTCTTGGAGTCTTGCTCCGATAACCCTCTGTTCTTGTTCCGATACTAGCTGTCCAAAGCTCTGATACCACTGTTGGTGGTATCTCTTCTAGCTCTGATACCACTATTGAAAATCACCCTTGATGCCCAGGTGGTAATCTTCCAAACACCAAAGTCTTGAATGAATTATAATAACACCGAAACAAAACAGGAATCAAACCAATCAAAGAAAGAACACAAGCAATTGTTATCGAGATTCGGCGATGTGCCTACGTCCCCGTGAGCTCCTCCGAGCTCTCTGCACTAAATCAGTGAGTTCTTACAAGTTACAGCAATACCTCTTCAAGAAACCTCTAGTTCTTGAAGAACGAAAGAAGAGAAAAGAAAGTGATAAGGACTTGAGTTACCCGAATTTTCCCTAAGAAAATTCCATTTACAAGGCCCTTGAATCCCCAATCTATACTACTCTCTCTCAAAACAACCAGCATCTCTTGAATGAGTCTCTCCTATATGTTTTGTGTCTTTGCACTCTCACACACGCATGTGTTATATTTCACACACATTCACATGTCATTCCCATCACACCTCTCTTATTGAGATGATTGTCACACTCTTGAATGGCTCCTAGATGACCCTTTATATAAGGCAATGACTTCCTTATCCAATTTTGGAGATCAATCTCCACCCTTATTTCTTAAGAACCAAAGATCCGTGGCTCTCTAAGAGTTTAAGTGATCCTGTGCATTTTAACCATGCTCCACGCACCATCTGAAGTTACTGGAAAAACTTGTCTCAGTGTGCCTGGTGCCGCGGCCTAGAACAGGGCTGGCCGCTGCGCACAACAGGGCCACACTTCTCCAGGTTTTGGCTGCCGTGGCGCAGCCTCTCTGAGGTGCGGCGCACACCTGGCCATAAGACTTCTCCTTGCTACAAGGTGAGGCACGGATCTCTTGAGGTGCGGCGCACACCTGGTGACCTGATGCTAAACTCCTTTCCTGTTTGATCCTTAGACAAATACCAACATATGGAGGAGAAAGATGCAATCATCGGATTAAGAGTAAATCCTCACATTCTTACTTAATCAAGGAGTAAATCATAAACAATGTTTAATAACCAATCCATACAACTGAATCATGGATAGAAATTAAAACAACTACACCTAGAATTCATTTCTTTGCATTGCTTGAAGTTTAGTTGGACATTAGGCTCATGCTTGATCACCTTAATGAAGAAGAAATATGGTGGCTCTCCTAATTCCAGCCTTCTTTTCAGCAAAACCTAAGTGTTCTATTAATACCCCAAAAGGTTCAAGCGTATTTTTAGGTCAAGAAATGTCATTAAAGCCCTAATAAGGTCGTGAAACAGAAACAGGGGAATTGCGCTAGCGCCGCGGCACAGAAAAGGGAAGCCGCGGCAAATCTGTAAAAACCCTCCTGTGCAGTGGCGCAAATGCCTGATCCCAGCTTTCTTAATGGTTCTGGTGGCCGCAGCGCAAACTGTGCCTCGCCACGGCATGGAACCCTAAAAATAGGTTTCTCTTCATTTTGTCCTTCCGAAACCACTACTTCACTCCGATATGCATAGAATCTTTGTGCTTTAAGCAACATTAGCTTTTCCATCTCTTTTAAACCAAAAATACCTGAAAATTCATCAAAATAAATCAATATACCAAGAATGACACTTTAGAATTATTAAGGCATAAATGTGTAATTCGGCCCTAAATCAACCCTAAAATGCTAACAAATAAATACTATTAAGATGCATTTTATGACTCTCATCATAACCCTCAACTAGCTTGTTGCTAGTCCCTAACAGTTCAAGCGAAAAAATATGAAATGAATTTTATATTAGAAATCAAAATAAAATAAAGCAATGTTAGTGTTAATCCAAGAGTAATTCAATATTTTGTCTCAAAAATCGCACATAACACACAACACATAGAATCATTAAATACCACTCAAGTCCAAAAACAATCCAAACATCAACCTCAAATTCGTTATCGACTCTTAACATCCATCTTACCACAAACCATTAATCTAAACACCTGGATGATTTTATGCACAACATTCATGAATACAAGTCTTGGCCTCTAAAAACATATTAAATTGCGTGACATCAATCACAAACCAAACTCCATGGGCTCACTTTTCAAATCACTCTCCACTAACGTAGAAAAGAAAAAAATATCACACTACATCGGATCACTAGGTCTTTAATAGGCTTGTAACGTTAGACTAAGGTAAAGGTCAAGAAAGAACGAGAAGAATTAAACAAGCAAAAGAACTCAGTCTCTTAATTTTAAGCATAACCTCTTTAAGCACTAGATAACCTTATTTCAACACCCAACTCATTCAACATTTTTCAAGCATTTCTCTCAATAATTCACCATTTTTTTCTTCTTTCTTTGCCAAAATTCACTTTTTTTTTTTAGTACATAACCATTCACCTTCGTTTTCATTTTTTTTTCTCTTTTCCACAACCCCCAACCTACTCCTTTAATGTACTTGGGTTATGGTAGTAATATTTTTTTCCATATTTCCATCCTGACTCCTCTTAAGTGCTTCTCAACAAATGTGTATAAAGTAAGCCTCTTAAAAGAAAGGTAAGGATAAAATATTTTTAGGCTCATAAAGGTAAGTAATGGGCTATCGAAAGAAATAAGGCTCAAACTTTTTTTTTTTTTAAGAAAAAGGCTTAAACAGGTAACTAGCGATAAATATAACAATGGTAAGGTTGAAGGGCTCAAACGGTCCAAAAATGGCCTACATCATATCCTAAGTAGTGTGCATTCTAGGATTTCGCCTCAAGTGATTATCAAATAAGTTCTAAAGCTTGTTGAGACTGCAAAAGTATTCACAAAACATTCGCACATAAAACTTCTCTACATGTATTAGACTAATCATGCAATCTTACCGCAAACCAGAGTCTCAAACCAAATGAAGATCGACACTTAAAATTATTCTCAAACCGAAGCAAGATTTAATTTTTTCTAAACACTATATGCTATCTCAATTAAACTCATATCATTGACATGTTAATTAACTCCAAAGCTAACATAAAGCATACTAAGAACAAACAAACATTATATATATATTAATAATTTATCATAACAACCGAATTAAAGCGAAAAAGGGAAAGTGACACCAAACAATTCAATGGTATGGAATAAGACAGGCGTTTCCTCCACCCCTAACTTAAGATTTGCATTGTCCTTAATGTGAAAGAAAAAGTAAAGGAAACTCCCTTATTAACCATTCAAACTCCATACTGTTCCTCTTTTTGAAATTTCGATCTCTAACATAGAACAAAACAAACAAAAAGAAGGAAACTATGGTGTAACATTAAGATTCCCACCGAATGTTAGGTTAGCACATCAAAACTAAATAAATAACTAAAAATGAAAAATGAAGTACAAAAAAGAAAGATAGAAAAAGAGTACAGAATAAAAGTTAATACAGTCATCCGAAAATAAAATAAAACGAAACAAACAAGAGACAACCCAAAAGTTAACCCGCCATATCATCATCCTCTTCCTCCTCCTCCTCTGGAGCTGGATCAAAGGATGAACCCATATAGGGTGGCAAGGTGGGAAAATGATCCATATCACAACCAGTGGAGGAAGCAAGGTATTGGCACATCTGACCAAAAGAAGAGTAAAACGCCACGTGATAGTCTGCTTGCCTGGCTAAGAATCGATCCTGATGATCAAACCTATCCTGTAAGAATTGCTGATGCTCATCAAATCGTATCTCTAAACGCTCAAGCTGCTCTGCAACAGTCAAAGACCTAGGAGGTGGAGGTGGGGCAGCAGCCACTGCTCCCTCTTCCGGAGATTGCAATCTCGTTGCCTTAATCACATTGAGCATTCCATCATCGTTGGCTTCTTGGGGTGCTATGCTTCCTCATCACTACTGTACTGGACGCCGGCTCAGATGCATAACTGAGTAATCAAGGAAGGGAAGTATAGACTAAGCTTTTGTCTCACAGTATGGATGATAGAATTAAACATAATTCAGCCCACATCAATAGTCATACCCATCAAAATAGCATAAATAAGAACAACCTTCTCAACAGTAACATCGCTATAATGCGTAATGGGCATCATCTTCTGACACGCAAAGTATTACCAAGCCCGAACATTCACAGTCAAAGAATTACCTGGCAAGGTCTTAGGATTACCACCTGACATCTTCCAAGTCATGCCTGGAATACATAGTGTATTACAAACCTCATCATAGTCAACATTAGACAAATAAGCAATATACTTGCTATTCTCAATGTCGGGTAGCCCATAAAATCTGTTAATAAATACACTGTCAAAGGAAACAGTTTTTCTTCTAACCATCACTTTTCCATTCCTATGCTCTTCCACATTAGCATAAAATTCTCTAAACACATTAATAATGGAATTAGGTGGTTGTCCCTCAAATGTACCCCAATTCCTATCAGCAATCATCTTAAACAAAGTTGGGTTTCCCCTCTCTGTGATAGTGAAACCTCTTTCAGGAATGGGTCTCCTAGCATGCATTAAACTAACATACCTCTTGCTAACATTAAAACTGACAAATTTACTATCATCAAACTCTTAAGGCTGTTTCCCCCTTTGTCTCTTAGTTTTAGAGGCCATTTGAATTAAATTTTTCTAAGACAATAGAACTAATTCAAATGAAACCACTCAAATATCACAAATCCACAACAAAGAGAAGGAAATCGACCTTACTTGATAAATAATAGGCCCAAAGTTGGAGAGAACACCCACAAACTCGAAATCCTCTTGAAACCAAAGCTTTGTGGACAAATTTGCAGCAAAATCTTCAATATAAGTGAAAAATTCCTCAAGGAATTGTGTTAGAATCAAGAAAGAATGAGGAAAAATAGATGGGTATTTAAAATGCTGATTGCGACTTTTGCCGCGGCGCAAAGACCTAACTCCCAATTTTTTATGCACTGTGTCCCGCGGCGCTCACTGGTCCAGGCCATGGTGCAAGCTGGAGAACTTGAAGTCTGTTGGTTGCTGGTGGGCGCAGCACGAGATCTTAGGCCGCGGCACGCACACTGAGCCTTGAAATCTGTTGAAAAGTAACAAATAAAAAGGTATAAAAATATAAACTAAAATTAATAAAAATAAACCTAAAACTAAAAATTAAATTAAATCAAAATTAAAATTAAAATTAAAATTTGGATAGACTTAATTAAAAACAAAAATTCTAAAATTAACAAAATTAAAACTAATGTATAATGGAACGAAAATACCCGATTTAAGAAGGATAAACCAGGGCCACCAAAGAGATCTCTTCGGGCCTATCTTTAACACGTTCATGTTCCAAGTAGAGCTTCAACCTTTGGACATTAACTCGAAATGCACGACCGTTGGAAGGATCTTAAACCTCTACTACTCCATTGGGAAAAACACTCTTCACAACATAAGGTCCCTTCCATCGTGATCGCAATTATCCCGGATGGTTACCTTGTTCAAAATTTTTCCAGAGTATTTTCTGATCATGTGCAGCTTTCATTCTTGACTTTAAGTCCTTAGCATTATCATTTGCATCATCCTTCAACTCTGCAAGTTCACAAAGTTGCATTTTTCTCTCCTCACCGGACATCTTCAAGTCATAGTTAAAATTTCGAATAACCCAATATGCTCTGTGCTCAAGTTCTACCGGCAAGTGACATGCTTTGCCGAATACCAACCGATAAGGAGATGCTCCAAGTGCTGTCTTGTATGCTGTCCGGTATGCCCAAAGTGCATCCAATAGGCGCAAAGACCAATCTTTTCGATTGAGATTTACCATTTTTTCAAGTATTCGCTTAATCTCCTTATTTGCTCATTTCACTTGGCCTTTGGTTTGTGGATGATAAGCTATAGAAACCTTATGGGTGACTCCATACTTGCGCATTAAAGCCTCAAAAGAACGGTTACAAAAATGTGACCTTTGATCACTAATTATAATACGTGGAGTACCGTACCTAGATAAAGTATGATCTTTAAGAAATTTAACAACAACTGTACTGTCATTAGAGCGGCAAGGTATTGCTTCAACCCATTTAGAAACATAATCAATGGCAAGCAAAATGTAAAGATACCCCAAAAGAAGGTGGGAATGGTCCCATAAAATCGATCCCCCAACAATCAAAGATTTCCACCACTAAGATCGGGTTGAGAGGCATCATATGACGGCGGGACAGTGAACCTAACTTTTGACATCTTTCACATGATCGACAAAACTCATTAGCATCCTTGAATAAAGTAGGCCAATAAAAACCGCATTGCAAAATTTTTGCGGCTGTCTTTTTAATAGAAAAGTGGCCACCCGAAGCATAGATATGACAAAAAGTTAACACACTATCAACTTCCATATCCGGGATGCATCTTCTTATTATTTGATCAGGGCAATATTTAAAAAGATAAGGATTATTCCAATAAAAATTCTTTACCTCAGCTAAAAACTTACACTTATCTTGTGCACTCCATGTAGATGGAACTTGATGAGAAACCAAGTAGTTTGCAATGTTGGCATACTATGGTGTGTGACCAAGGACAGAAAATAAATTTTCATCCGGAAAGGCTTCCCGAATGGGCAAAATGTAAATATCATTCTTAAATTCCAAGCGAGATAGATGGTCCGCTACAACATTTTCTACCCTATTCTAATCTTTGATGGTCAAGTCAAATTCCTGCAAAAGCAAAATCCAACGTATCAAACGGGCCTTAGCATCCATTTTTTAGAAAAGAAATTTAAGCGTGGAGTGATCGGTGGATATAGTGATAGGTGAACCAATTAAGTAAGAGCAAAATTTATCCAATGCAAATACTACTGCTAGTAATTCTTTCTCGATTGTGGTGTACATCATTTGAGAATGATTCAAGGTTCTACTAGCATAATAAACAACAAATGGTTTTCAATCCCTTCTTTGTCCTAAAACAACCCCTACAGCATAGTCACTAGAATCACATATAATCTCAAAAGGCTTGCTCACATTCGGGGCTCCATTTAAACTCAGTATCCTTTTTTAAAAGGTTATATAAGGGTCTAGAGATAGTGCTAAAATTTTGAATAAACCTTCTATAAAACACGGCATGCCTTAAGAGAGACCTAACATCTTTAATATTCTTAGGAGTGGGTAGTTTAGAGATTAATTCAATTTTCGATTTATCCACTTCTATCCCCTTTTCTGACACTATATGGCCCAAGACTATTCAGAAAGACACCATAAAATGGCACTTCTCCCAATTAAGCACAAGACCCTTCTCTTCACACCTACACAAAACATTTTTCAAATTAGATAAACATGAATCAAAAGAAGTTCCAAACATGGTTAAATCATCCATATACACTTCCACACATTTTTCAACCATGTCACTTGATTACGCTCAAACTAATATGCAGTTATTGTGTATAGTTGAGGTGTTGATCCCACGAATAAAAGTGAACTACAAGGGAAAGTGTAAACCTTAACACGAACGATAAAGATCAAGTGAAAGAATCTGAGTTTTGATAGTGAATAATGGGAAAAAGTTGTGTAAATATAATGAAAAATATAATGGAGAAATAACAAGGTTTCGGGAATCCTCCCTAGGTTTGTTGCCTTATTCTAATCTCAATTCAATTGTTTTTATCTCGATTGCTACTTTCACATCCCAAACAAGCAATCGACAAATATTCAATCAAAGCATATTAAAACCCTAATGTAATTGCTATGAAGTACTCTTTACTTTCGATTCAAGCACATATGACCTATCTTATAGATTTATCAAGAAGCGACAATATATCTCAATGACAATTTCGCAGTAATGGACAAACCTAAAAGATAAATCTACCGGAATCAATCACATCCAACAATCTTGACATAAGAAGAGCATGACTAGACTTATATAGAGGAGAAAGATGCAATCATTAAATTAAGTGAAAATCTTCTAATTAAATCAAATAGTAAATCATAACAATGTTTAACAATAAATCCGAAGTACAACTGAATCAAGAATAGAAATAAGAACAACTACACCTAAGAATTCATCCTTTCGCCTTGCTTGGAGATTAGTTGGCCATGGGGCTCATGCTTGAACACTGTAATGGAGAAGAATGTAGCAGCTTTCATGAGTTTTCCCCAGGCTCCTTTTATCAAACCCTAAGTGATCTATTTATAATACAAAAGGTTCCAGGGTATTTTCGGGTCTAAACTATCATTAAAACCCTAATTAGGAAACAGGGCATCGCTCTTGTGCCGCAGCGCACACTAATCCAGGCCACGGCTTAAGCTTTTGACTAGCTTTCTTCAAGTTCTGGAGGCCATGGATTAGATCTTCTAAGCCACGACACACACTGCCAGCCCGCGACACACATTGGTCCAGGCCGTGGTGCAAGGTGGAGGACTTTCTTGGTTTAAATGGCTAAGTTCTGGAGGCCATGGCGCACACACTTGCTCTGGCTTGATGAAGTTCCTGGAGGCTGCGGCTCAGCTCTTCCAGGCCGCGGTGCACACACTTTTTTTTATATCCCAAAAGTTGATGGTTCTAGTGGGTGAGGCTTGAGGTTCTGGGCCGTAGCATGGAACACTAAAGACTTGGTTTCTCTTCATTTTGTCCTTTCGTAACCATGCCTTTACTCTGATATGCATCGAAGCATCGTGCTTTAAGCCATGATAGCTTTCCATCTCTTTTTTAACCCAAAGTACCTGAAAATGCACCGAAATAGATCAATAATCCAAGATTATCACTTTAGAGTTGTTAAGGTATAAAAGTGTAATTCAAACCTAGATCAACCCTAAAATGTTAACAAATAAGTACTGTTAAGATGCATTTTATGACTCTCATCATAACCCCCAACTAGCTTATTGCTAGTCCCTAGCAATTCAAGCAAAAAAATAAGACAATATGACATGAATTTGATGGTAGAAATCAAAACAAAATAAAGCAATGTTAGTGTTAGTCCAAGAGTAATTCAAATTTTCTGTCTCAAAAATCGCAAATAACACACAACACATAGAATCATTAAATATCACCCAAGTCCAAAAGTAATCCAAACATCAACCTAAAAATTGTTATTGACTCTTACATCCATCTTACCACAATCCATTAATCCGAACACCCGGATGATTTTATGCACAACATTCATCAATATAAGTCTTAGCCTCTAAAAACATATTAATTTGCGTGACATCAATCACAAAATAAGCTCCACAGGCTCACTTTTCAAATCACTCTCCACTATTGTAGAAAAATGACACTACATTGGATCAATAGGTCTTTAATAAGCTTTTAACGTTAGGCAAAGGTAAAGGTCAAGAAAGAACAGGAAGGATTCAACAAGTAAAAGAACTCAATCTCTTAGTTTTAAACACAACCACTTTATGCACTGGATAACCTTACTTCAACACCCAACTCTTTCAACCATTTTTCGAGCATTTCTCTCAATAAATCACCATTTTTTTTTGTTCTTCTTTCTTTGCCATAATTCACTTCTCTTTTTTTTTCCACAACCCCCAACTTATGTTCTTCAATGTACTTGGGTTATGGTAGTAATATTTTTTCATATTTCTATCCTTACTCCTCTTAAGTGCTTCTCAACAAATGTGTATAACTAAGTTCTTTTAAAGGAAATGTAAGGATAAAATATTTTTAGGCTCATAAAGGTAAGTAAATGGGTTATTGAAAGAAACAAGGCTCAAATTATTTTTCAAGAAAAAATGCTCAAATAGGTGACTAGCGATAAATATAGCAAGGGTAAGTTTGAAAGGCTCAAACGGTCCAAAAATGGCCTATATCATATCCTAAGTAGTGTGCATTCTAGGATTTCGCCTCAAATGATTATCAAATAAGTTCTAGAGCTTGTCGAGACCACAGAAGTATTCACAAAACAATCACACATAAAACTTCTCTAAATGTTTTAGACTAATCATGCAATCTTACTGCAACCCAGAGTCACAAACCAAATGAAGATTGACACTTAAATTATTTTCAAACTGAAGCAAGATTTAACTTCTTCTAAACACTATATGCTATCTCAATTAGGCTCATATCATTGACATGTGAATTAACTCCAAGGCTAACACAAGACATGCTAAGAACAAACAAAAAGGGAAAGTGACACCAAGCAGTTCAATGAAAAAAAATAAATACGTTTCCTCCACCCCTAACTTAAAAATTACATTGACCTCAATGTGAAAGAAAAAGTAAAAGAAACTCCCTTTGTAACCAAAAGTGCACAGAAGCTTAAAATTGTGCACAACCATTTGAACTGCATACGGTTCTTCTTGTTGAAATTTTGATCTATAACATAGAACAAAAAAAAAAAAAAGCAATTGCGGTGTAACATTAAGACTCCTACCGTATATTAGGTTAACACATGAATACTAAATAAATAACTAAAAATGAAAAATAAATTATGAAAAAGAAAAATAAAAAAAAAGTTAATCTAATAATAAAATAAAACAAAAATAAATAAATATTACGACGAGACACAACTCCTAACTTCTGACACTTTTCACATGAGCGACAATAGATGTTTGCATCTTTAAACAAGGTGGGCCAATAAAATCCACACTGTAAAATTTTTGTAGTAGTCTTTTTCATTGAAAAGTAGCCCCCACAAGCTTGGGAGTGACAAAATTCCAAGGCGCTGGCAATCTCTTCATTAGGGATGCAACGCCTTCAAATTTGGTCAGGGTAGTATTTGAAAAGACAAGGGTCATCCCAATAAAAATTACATACCTCAGTCATGAACTTCCTCTTGTCCTGAGCGCTCCAATCCATCGGTACCTCACCGACAGCCAAATAATTCACGATATGAGCAAACCATGGTAGAGAAGTGATAGAGAGTAAATGCTCATCGGGAAAATCATCCCTGATTGGCAGGTCACCGGAGGTGTCCTCAAATGTGAGCTTTGAGAGATGGTCAGCCACTACATTCTCTACTCCTTTCTTGTCTTTGATGGTGATGTCCAATTCTTACAAAAGTAAGATCCACCGTATTAGTCGTGCCTTAGCATCCTTCTTTGTAAGAAGGTACTTAAGGGCTGCATGATTTGTGAAAATAATAATAGGAGAACCAATCAAATAAGCATGAAACTTGTCCAAAGCAAACACTACAACTAGCAATTCTTTTTCAGTAGCGGAGTAATTCATCTGAGCACTATTTAGAGTCCTACTAGCATAATAAATGACAAAAGGCTTCCCTTCTCTTCGCTGTCCAAGTATGGCACCTACAGCAAAGTCACTAGCCTCACACATGATCTCAAAGGGTAAAGTCCAATTAGTTGACTGCATTATGGGTGTTGAAGTAAGCTTTCCAATTAGCATTTTAAAGGCCTCTTGACAAGCTTGTGTCCACTAAAATGGGGCATCTTTAACTAGGAGGGCACATAGTAATCTAGATATGGTGGAAAAATTTTGTATGAACCTCCTATAAAAACCCGCATGACCAAGAAAGGATCTCACATCCTTTACTGTCATAGGTGTAGGCAACTTAGAGATTAATTCAATCTCCCCCTAGAAGAAATAATATGCCCTAAGACAATACTTGAAGGTACCATTAAGTAGCATTTTTCCCAATTTAAAACTAATTCATTCTCCTCACAACGAGTCAATATTCTCTCTAAATTCAATAAGTATGCATCAAATGAAGATCCAAAAATAGTCAAGTCATCCATAAAAACTTCCATGCAATTTTCAACCATGTCATTAAAAATACTCATCATGCAACGTTGAAAAGTAGCAGGTGCATTGCACAATCCAAATAGCATTCTACGAAAAGCATAAGTACCAAAGGGACAAGTGAAAGTGGTTTTATCTTGGTCTTCTAATGCAATTTCAATTTGATAATAACCAGAATAACCATCCAAGAAACAGTAAAAAGGATGACCAGCTACACGCTCAAGAATTTGATCGATAAAAGGGAGGGGAAAATGGTCTTTCCAGGTGACAGCATTCAATTTTCTGTAATTAATGCACATTCGCCACCCGGTCACAAGTTTTGTAGGGACTAACTCTCCCAGGTCATTCTTCACCACAGTAACACCTGACTTTTTAGGAACGACCTATGTAGGACTTACCCATTTATTATCAGCTATGGGATATATAATTCCCGCATCTAATAGTTTCATCACTTCATTTTTCACCACTTCTTTCATAGTGGGATTAAGCCTACGTTGGGGGTCTCTACGAGGGTTAGTTCCTTCATCCAAATTAATTTTATGAGAACAGACCAGGGGACTAACACCTTTTAAATCAACCATGCTCCATCCTAAGGCTGACTTATGTTCACTTAGGGTCCAATTTAATTTCTCACCTTGAGACTCAGATAATTCAGATGAGATAATAACAGGAAAAGTATCACCTGGACCAAGGAAGACATGCTTTAAACCCTTAGGTAGAGGCTTCAATTCAACTTTGGGTGCTTCCTCACTTGAGGGAATTTGTTTCTCGCTTCTCTCAGGCAACTCCTCAAACTTCGGTTGCTATGCCCGAGTGCCATGATCCTGAGTTTTATCAAAAATAACATAAATATCGATTACATCATATGGATTATTAATAGAATCAAACTTAGAATTAACAAGAAAATACTCAAGGGGGTCAAAATCATGAGTTATAGAAACTCCTCTATCGATGAGTGACTCGATCATGTATAACTGGTGGCTCTCGTCATGATCCTCTGGCTGTTTTGCAACATTGAAGATGTTCACCTCGAGGGTCATGTTTCCAAAGGACAACTTTATGAGCCCATTCCTACAATTAATAAGAGCATTTACAGTGGCAATGAAAGGCCTACCCAAAATCAAAGGAATTTTAGAGGTAGTGTCAACAACAGAGGTAGTGTTAAGGATTAGGAAATCAACAGGATAATAAAATTTATCAATTTGAATTAGAACATCCTCTACCAAACCCTGGGGTACTTTGACTAAACGGTCAGCCAATTGCAATACCACAGCAGTTGGTTTGATTTCTCCCAATTCCAACTGCAAATAAATAGAAAATGGCATTAGATTCACATTAGCTCCTAAATCTAGTAATGCTTGTCCAACTTCATGATTTCCAATACTGCATGCAATGGTTTGATAGCCAGGATCCTTATATTTGGGAGGAATCTTTTGTTCAATTAGAGCACTAACTTGCTTTGTCAGGAATGCTGTCTTCTTCACATGGTGCTTCCTCTTAACTGTACACAAATCCTTGAGAACTTTTGCATAAGTAGGAACTTGTTTAATCACATGCAAAAAGAGAAAGATTGATTTTTACTTGCCTTAGATTCTCTAGGATTTCATTGTTTAGGTCCAGAGTTTTCTTGCTTGATTTTAAGGCTTAAGGGAATGGTGCCTTAACAGGACTCTTTGTGACCTCAGGGTCCTTAGGCAGCTCGGCATCACTACTATCTTGACCCTTCTCCACATCCTCTGATTTGTTCATTGTTGGGATGTGTAATGGCTTGCTATTTTGTGTCACAATGGTATTCATATCTTTTAGATTCTTTTGCGCCATGTGTTGACCATGGGGTGTGGACTGAGCTTGAGAAGGGAACTTACCTCGCTCATTCACACTCAAGGAGCCCATCAATTTGGACACTTGGCTCCTTATTTCCTTGTTTTCTTCAACAACTTACGTAATCAATAATTCACATCTTTAGCTTGTCTTACCATGTGCCTCAATAAAAGCATGCAAAGTATCTTCTAAAGAAATCTTAGAGGATGAAGGTGCATGATATGGTGCAGGGTATGATTTAGTGGGTTGTGCAAGCAGCTAGTTTTCAGACTTCCAGCTAAAATTGGGGTGATTGCGCCACCCCAGATTATAGGTATTAGAGAAGGGTGCCAAAGGCTTCTTGTACATGCTTAAGGCATTACATTGTTCCTCATACAACCCTCTCATTTCAACAAATGTGGCACACTCTTAGGCAGGATGACCTACCCTGCCGCACACAAAACATGGTTCTAAAGACTCTGCATGATTAGCCACGTGTGTTGGCTTTTAGTCCTTAGTCTTTAACGCATCTAACACCCTAGTGAGCATCTCAACCTTAGCTTTTAGGTTGTCCTCTTCCCTAAGATGGTAAATTCCACCACCCACTTGGGTTTTGATTACGCTCAAACTAACATGCGGTTAATATGTATAGCTGAGGTGTCAATCCCACGAGAAAAAGCGATCTACAAGGGAAAGTGTAAACCTTAACACGAACAATAAAATTTAACTGAAAGAATATGAGTTTTGATAATGAAATAATGTGAAAGAGTTGTGTAAATCTAATGAAGAATTCAATAGAGAAATAACAACGTTCCGGGAATCCCTCCTAAGTTCGTTGCCTTATTCAAATCTCGATTCAATTGTTTTTATCTTAATTGCCAGTTTCACATCCCAAACAAGAAATTGGTAAATATTCAATCATAGCACACTATCACTCTAATGTAATTGCTACAAATCACTCATTAATTTCGATTCAAGCACACATGACCTATCATATAGATTTATCAAGAAATGACAATAGGTTTCAATAACAATATTGCAGTAATGGACAAACCTAAAAGATAAATCTACCGGAATCAATCACATCCAAATAACTTGACATAAGAAGAGCTTGACTAGACTTATATGGAGGAGAATGATGCAATCATCGGATTAAGATAAATTCTTAGAGAATAAGAACATAAATTGCAGCTGTCATATGAACCTAAATTCTTCTTGTTTAATCAAAGAGTAAATCATAACAATGTTTAATAATAAATCCTTACAACTGAATCAAGAATGGAAATAAGAACAACTATACATAGGGATTCGTCCCTTTGCCTTGCTTGAAGATTAATTAGCCATGGGGCTCATGCTTGAACACCGTAATTGAGAAGAATATAGCAGCTTTCTTGAGTTTTCCGGCCTCCTTTATCAAACCCTAAGTGATCTATTTATAATACAAAAGGTTCAAGGGTATTTTCGGGTCTAAACTATCATTAAAACCGTAATTAGGTCGTGACTCGGAAACAAAGTATCACGCTCACGCCGCGGCTCACACTAATCCAGGCCGTGGCTCAGCCTTTTGGGTTTTCTTCATGCTTCTGGCGGCCGCGGCTCAGACTGGTCCAGGCCGCAGCGCACACTGGTGTCTTCTTGGCTCTTTTGGATTTGGTTCTGGAGGCCGCGGCGCACAGCCTTGGTTCTCTTCGTTTTGTACTTCCGCAATCATGCTTTCAGTCCGGTATGCCTCGAATCATCATGCTTTAAGCAACGATAGCTTTTCCATCTCTTTTGAACCCAAAACACCTGAAAATGCAACGAAATAGATCAATGATCCAAGAATGAAACTTTAGAATTGTTACGGTATAAATGTGTAATTCAACCCTAGATCAACCCTACAATGCTACAAATAAGTACTATTAAGATGCATTTTATGACTCTCATCATAACCCCCAACTAGCTTATTGATAGTCCCTAGCAATTCAAGTGAAAAACAAGACAATATGAAATGAATTCTGTAGTAGGAATCAAAGTAAAGCAATGTTAGCGTTAATCCAAGAGTAATTCAAGTTTTTGTCTCAAAAATCGCACATAACACACAGCACACAGAACCATTAAATATCACCTAAGTCCAAAAGTAATCCAAACATCAATCTTAAAATCGTTATCGACTTTTAACATCTATCTTACCACAAACCATTAATCCAAACACAAGGATGATTTTATGCACAACTTTCATGAATACAAGTCTTGGCCTCTAAAAACATATTAAATTGTGTGACATCAATCACAAATCAAACTGAATAGGCTCATTTTTCAAATCATTCTTCACTATTGTAGGAAAATCACACTACATCGAATCAATAGGTCTTTAATAAGCTTGTAACGTTAGGCTAAGGTAAAGGTTAAGAAAGAACGGGAAGGATTTAAACAAGTAAAAGAACTCAGTCTCTTAATTTAAACACAACCACTTTAAGCACTAGATAACCTTACTCCAACACCCAACTTATTCAACCATTTTTCTAAAAAAATCACCACTTTTTTTTTCTTATTTCTTTGCCATAATTCACTTCTCTTTTCTTTTTTTTGGGCACATAACCATTCACCTCCATATTTTTTTTTACTCTTTTCCACGACCCCCAACTTATCTCCTTTAATGTACTTGGGTTATGGTAGTAATATATATTTTCATATTTCCATCCTTATTCCTCTTAAGTACTTCTCAATAAATGTGTATAAACTAAGTTCTCTTAAAAGGAAGGTAAGGATAAAATATTTTTTTGGCTCATAAAGGTAAGTAAATGGGCTATTGAAAGAAACAAGGCTCAATTTTTTTTTTTCAAGAAAAAGGCTCAAACAGGTGACTAGTGATAAATATAGCAAGGGTATGCTTGATAGGCTCAAACGGTCCAAAAATGGCCTACATCATATCCTAAGTAGTGTGCATTCTAGGATTTTGCCTCAAGTGATTATCAAATAAGTTCTAGAACTTATTGAGACCGCAAAAGTATTCAGAAAACAGTCGCACATAAAACTTCTTTAGATGCTTAAGACTAGTCATGCAATCTTACCGCAAACTAGAGTCTCAAACCAAATAAAGATTGACACTTAAATTATTCTCAAACCGAAGCAAGATTTAACTTCTTCTAAACGCTGTGTACTATCTCAATTAAACTTATATCGTTGACATGTAAATTAATTCCAAGGCTAACACAAAGCATACTAAGAACAAACAATTTATATATATATATATATATATATATATATATATATATGTATTATTTTTTTTAGATTATCCTAACAAACAAATGTATTAAAATAAAACGAACGAATTAAAACGAAAAAGGGAAGGTGACACCCAACAATTCAATGGTATGCAATAAGAAATGAGTTTCCTCCACCCCCAACTTAAAACAAGCATTGTCCTCAATATGAAAGCAAAAGTTAAGGAAACTCTCTTTTTAACCAAAGGTGTGAGGCGCCAAAAATTATGCACGACCATTTGAACTGATACGCATATTTGTCCTTGAAAAAGAAATACGAAGGTAATACTGGAAAACAACAAAATACTAATAATAAAAAAGAAAAAGAAATATGAAAAAAAATAAAAATTAAAGGATATGTTGTGGGATGCCTCCTATGAGCGCTAAGTTTTACATCTTCAGCCAGACGGTGCACCACTCTCACTGCTGGCCTCATTGTGGTGCTAAAGATGAGACTTCATACTCAGTGGCCTCAGTGCTAGTCCTTTGGTAGGGAATACTTAAAGTCCACCACATGTGGCTCAAATGTTCTTGGTGTTGCCCATTTCCTATCAGCAATAAGATATGTGATTCCCGCATCCCTGTGACTTCTCTCAGGCAACTCCTCAAAGCATGGTTGCCATGATTTCTTAATAAATCCCTGTGACTTATCAAAAACATTAACAACATTAATAGAATGGGGATAAATTGAAGAATCATCGAAGTCAAAATTATTAGGAGGGAATTCCAAAGAGTTAGAATTATCTTTAATGTACTCATTCTCCAAAATAAGCTCATTGATCATGTAAGTGTCGAAACACGCATCATCTTCATGTGGCTGCCTTGAGACTCGAAAAATATTTACCTCTAGAGTCATATTTCCAAATGATAATGTCATTAGGCGATTCCTATAATTAATGAAGGCATTGATGGTGGCAAGGAATGGTTTTCCAAGTACCAACAGAATTTTTAACTCCGTATTCACCATAGAAATGGTATCTAAAACCAAAAAGTCAACAGGATAATAGAAATTATCAATTTGCAACAAAACATCTTCCACAATACCTCTTGGTTTTCTTACCGATCGATCCGCTAGTTTGAGTACCACGGAAGTGGGTTTGATCTCACCTAGACCGAGTTGCAAATACATGGAGTATGACATGAGATTCACACTAGCTCCCAAATCTAGCAATGCTTGGCTACAAGATTTGTTTCCAATTTGGCAAGCCACCGTTGGATAGCCCAGATCTTTATATTTGGACGGTGTCTTGCTGTCAATTACTGCACTTGCTTGCTCTGTTAAGAATGTCGTCTTCTTCACGTTGTGCCTTATCTGGAGTGTGCATAGATCCTTAATGACTTTAGCATAGTTGGGAACATGTTTTATAACATGAAGAAGAGGGAGATTAATTTTAACATGCTGAAGTTGTTCAAGAATCTCACCTTTTAATGTTGAATTTCTCTCCTTAGGTTTAAGGAGTGCTTGAGGGAAAGGCACCAATAAAGAATTATGATGGGCATGTTGTTCCTTGGGGGCTTTTTCCTTGTTGCTCACGGTGTTAAGAATTAAGTTTGATGGTAGATTGGGTCCATCAATTTTCTTACCGCTACGGGTGATTATGGCATTAACCTCTTTAATATTTTGATTGTTGGGATCGGAGGTTTGTGCCATATATTGTCCCCTTGGATTAGGTTGTGGCTGTGAAAGAAAATGACCTTGCTCTTGAATCGTCAAGAAACTAGTCAACTTGGTGAGTTGACTCTTTATCACCTTTTGTTCCTCTTTGATCACTTGTTGATCCTCTAGCAACCGTTGATTTATTTTGCCCTGCTCTTCCACACTCTTAGCATGTACCTGCAAAAATTACTTAAACATATCTTCCAAAGGTAAAGATTTTTTTGGTGCATTAGATGAGGTTGCTTTCGGTTTCCATTGGGTACTAGAATGGGCAAGAGGTTGTATATCGGATCTCCAACTAAAATTAGGGTGATTCTTCCAACCGGGATTGTAGGTGTTAGAGTAGGGTGAGTATGTTTTCCCAAAGGGTATACCTAAAGTATTACACTCTCCCTTCATCTCAAAATAGGTTGAACAATCCCTAGGTACATGATCTACCCCTTTACACATAAAACAAGGTTCATGAGACTCTACCCTAGCAACGAGTTTAGGGGTTCTAGTATCCTTGGTTTTTAAGGCTTCAATTTCCTTAGTTAGGACCTCTAAACAGGCTTTAAGGCTATCATCTTCCTTAAGTTGATAAATTCCAGCAGGTTGATTTCTCCCAGTACTTTCCATGGCATTTGGTCTTGTCCAAGTGTGGGCTTTTTCCAATAGGTCATCTAGGAAATCTATGGCTTGATCGGGATCTTTCTGAAGAAAATTCCAATTACACGTCATTTCTATGAATTGCCTTTCCCTACTTAGGAGTCCATCATAGAAATAGCTAACTACCCACCAACTTTCATACCCATGGTGTGGACAAGAATTCAAAAGGTCTTTGAAACGTTCCCAAACTTGATATAAGGTTTCACTCTCCTTTTGTGCAAAGTTTGAGATTTGTCTCTTGAGGTTATTGGTCTTATGGGTCAGGAAATGCTTTTAGAAGAAGACTTGAGTCATCTCATCCCAACTACCTATAGACCTAGGCCTTAACGAGTAAAGCCAAACCTTGGCCTTTTCCTTAAGTGAAAAAAGGAAAAACAGAAGCTTGACGATGTCTACCATATCAGCACTATTTTGAAAGGTTGCTACTACTTCCTCAAATTCCCTAATGTGGACATAGAGGTTTTCATTCTCAAACCCATGGAAGGTTGGTAGCAATTGAATCATGCTTGGCTTAAACTCAGGTTGTTGAACATTAGGGGGGAACATGATATAAGATGGTGTGGCCGTTCGGCTAGGATGCAAATAGTCCTTAAGTGTCCTAGCAACATTCTCATTGTGATTGTCGGTCATGTTAACAAAATCCTCTAAATTCTCACTTGGGTTTTTACTATGGTTTGATCTAGGTGAGATTTCACTAATGGACATGGAAGGATAGGGTAACTCTATTTCGGGTCTTTTAATGAATCTACCTCGCGAATCTCTCGGTCTAAGCATACACCAAAGGAATTAGAGGGTAAATAAATAAAACATAAAAAAATCAAAAATCAAAACAGAGAGTAAAGAACAATATTACCATCTTGTCTCAAAGTTGACAATCTTCCTTGTTGATTAAGCGCGCCTCCCCGGCAATGGCGCCAAAATTTGATTACGCTCAAACTAACAGGTGGTTATTGTGTATAGCTGAGGTGACGATCCCACGAGGAAAAATGATATACAAGGGAAAGTGTAAACCTTAACACGAACGATAAAATTTAAATGAGAGAATCTGAGTTTTGATAATGAAATAATGTTAAAGAGTTGTGTAAATCTAATGAAGAATTCAATACAGAAATAACAAGGTTCTGGGAATATCTCCTAAGTTCGTTGCCTTATTCCAATCTCAATTCAATTATTTTTATCTCGATTTCCAGTTTCACATCCGAAACAAGTAATCGGTAAATATTCAATCACAGCACATTATCACTCTAATTTAATTGCTACAAATCACTCATTGATTTCGATTCAAGCACACATGACCTATCTTATAGATTTATCAAGAAATAACAATATATTTCAATAACAATATCGTAGTAATGGACAAACCTAAAAGATAAATCTACCGGAATCAATCACATCCAAACAACTTGACATAAGAAGAGCTTGACTAGACTTATATGGAGGAGAAGGATGCAATCACTAAATTAAGTGAAAATCTTCTAAATAAATCAAAGAGTAAATCATAACAATGTTTAACAATAAATCCTTACAACTGAATCAAGAATGGAAATAAGAACAACTACACCTAGGGATTCATCCCTTTTCCTTGTTTGGAGATTAGTTAGCCATGGGGCTCATGCTTGAACACCGTAATGGAGAAGAATATAGTAGCTTTCTTGAGTTTTCCAGCCTCCTTTATCAAACCCTAAGTGATCTATTTATAGTACAAAAGGTTCAAGGGTATTTTTGGGTATAAACTATCATTAAAACCCTAATTAGGTCGTGACTCGGAAACAAAGAATCGTGCTCGCGCAGCAGCTCACACTAATCTAGGCCGCAGCTCAGTCTTTTGGGTTTTCTTCATGCTTGTGAAGACCGCGGCTCAGACTGGTCCAGGCCGCGACTCAGACTGGTCTAGGTCGTGGCGCACACTGGTGTCTTCTTGGCTCTTTTGGACTTGGTTCTGGAGGTCGCGGCTCAGCCTTTCCAAGCCGTGGCGCACAGCCTTAGTTCTCTTTGTTTTGTATTTTCGCAATCATACCTTCACTCCGGTATGCCTCGAATCATCGTGCTTTAAGCAACGATAGCTTTTCCATCTCTTTTGAACCCAAAACACCTGAAAATGCACCGAAATAGATCAATGATCCAAGAATGACACTTTAGAATTATTAAGGTATAAATGTGTAATTCAACCCTAGATCAACCCTACAATGCTACAAATAAGTGCTATTAAGATGCATTTTATGACTCTCATCAGGTTTCCTACAGATCGTGACCTATTTGTACTTTCAGTAGCACTAGGTCCAGTCTAAGTGTGAGCTTTTTCAGCAAGCTCATTGAGGCATTCTATGGCCTCATCAGGATCTTTTTGTAAGAACTCACCATTACACATCATCTCCATAAATTGGCGCTCTTTATATGTAAGTCCCTTATAAAAATAGCTCACTAAGCGCCAATTCTCATACCTATGGTAAGGACACATACTCAACAACTCCTTAAATTTCTCCCAAGACTGAAACAAAGTCTCATTGTCCTTTTGTGTAAAGGTGGAGATTTGCCTTTTTAAAGAATTGGTCTTATATTGGGGGAAGTATTTATTAAAGAAAACCTGAGTCATCTCATTCCATGACCCAATAGATCGTGGTCTCAGTGAGTATAGCCAACTCTTAGCTCTATCCTTCAAAGTGAAAGGAAAGAGATGTCATCAGTTGCATCTTGACTATGAAAAGTCACAACTACTTCCTCAAAATCCCTAATGCGCACATATGAGTTTTCATTTTCCAAGCCATGAAACGTAGGGAGTAACTGCATCATCCCTGTTTTAAAATCTTGTTGGCGAGTATTAGCTGGAAACATGATGCATGATGGTGTGGCTGTTTGGCTAGGATGCAAGTAATCCTTAAGTGTCCTAGCAACATTCTCATTGGGGTTATCAGTCATGTTAACAAAATCCTCTAAATTCTTGTTTAGGGTGCACTATGGTTTGATCTAGGTGAGGTTCACTAATTGATGTGGAAGGAGAGGGTAACTCTATTTCAGGTCCTCTAATGAATCTACCTCGCGAATCTCTCGGTCTAAACATACACCAAAGGAATTAGAGGGCAAATGAATAAAACAGAAAATAGAAGAAAATAGAAAATCAAAACAAAGAGCAAAAAACAATATTACTGTTTTGTCTCAAAGTTGACAATCTTCCTTAAGTTAAGCGCGTTTCCCTGGCAACGGCGCCAAAATTTGATTACGCTCAAACTAATACGTGGTTATTGTGTATAGTTGAGGTGTCGATCCCACGAGGAAAAGTGAACTACAAGGGAAAGTGTAAACGTTAACACGAACGATAAAGATTAAGTGAAAGAATCTGAGTTTTGATAATGAAGTAATGGGAAAAAATTGTGTAAATATAATGAAAAATATAATGGAGAAATAACAAGGTTTCGGGAATCCCCCCTAGGTTTGTTGCCTTATTCTAATCTCGATTCAATTGTTTTTATCTCGATTGCTAGTTTCACATCCCAAACAAGCAATCGGCAAATATTCAATAAAAGCATATGAAAACCCTAATGTAATTGCTATGAAGTACTCTTTACTTTCGATTCAAGCACACATGACCTATCTTATAGATTTATCAAGAAACAACAATATATCTCAATGACAATATCACAGTAATGGACAAACCTAAAAGATAAATCTACTGGAATCAATCACATCCAACAATCTTGACATAAGAAGAGCATGACTAGACTTATATAGAGGAGAAAGATGCAATCACCGGATTAAGAGAAAATCTTCTAATTAAATTAAAGAGTAAATCATAACAATGTTTAACAATAAATCCGAACCACAACTGAATCAAGAATAGAAATAAGAACAACTACACCTAAAAATTCATCCTTTCGCCTTGCTTGGAGATTAGTTGGCCATGAGGCTCATGCTTGAACACTGTAATGGAGAAGAATGTAGCAGCTTTCATGAGTTTTCCCCGGGCTCTTTTTATCAAACCCTAATTGATTTATTTATAATACAAAAGATTCTAGGTATTTTCGGGTCTAAACTATCATTAAAACCCTAATTAGGAAATAGGGCATTGCGCTTACGCCGCGACGTACACTAATCTAGGCCGCAGCTCAAGCTTTTGACTAGCTTTTTTCAAGTTCTGGAGGCTGCAGCTCAAACCTTCCAGGCCGCGACGCACACTACCAGGCCGAGGTGCACACTGGTCCAGGCTGTGATGCAAGGTGGAGGACTTTCTTGGTTCAAATGGTCAGGTTCTGGAGGCCGCAGCTCAGCCTTTCCAAGCCATGGCGAACACACTTGCTCTGGCTTGGTGAAGTTCCTGGAGGCCGCAGCTCAGCTCTTCCAGGCCATGGTGCACAAACTTTTTTTTCTATCCGAGAAGTTGATGGTTCTGATGGGTGAGGCTTGAGGTTCTGAGCCGCAGCATGGAACACTAAAGACTTGGTTTCTCTTCATTTTGTCCTTCCGCAACCATGTCTTCACTCTGATATGCATCGAAGCATCGTGCTTTAAGCTATGATAATTTTCCATCTCTTTTTAACCCAAAGTACCTGAAAATGCACCGAAATAGATCAATAATACAATAATATCACTTTAGAGTTGTTAAGGTATAAAAATGTAATTCAAACCTAGATCAACCCTAAAATGTTAACAAATAAGTACTGTTAAGATGCATTTTATGTCTCTCATCATCATTAAAAATACTCATCATGCATCTTTGAAAAGTAGCTGGTGCATTACACAAACCAAAAGGCATTCTACGAAAAGCAAAAGTACCAAAAGGACAAGTAAAGGTGGTCTTCTCTTGATCCTCTAAGGCAATTCCTATTTTGTAGTATCCTGAATACCCATCCAAAAAACAATAGAAAGGACGACCAGCCACTCATTCTAAAATTTGATCTATGAAAGGAAGGGGAAAATGGTCTTTCCGAGTAGCTGAATTAAGTTTCCTATAATCAATGGACATACGCCACCCGAGCACTACCTTAGTTGGTACTAACACCTCATCTTCGTTTTCTACCATGGTCACTCCAGCTTTCTTAGGAACTACTTGGATTGGACTAACCCACTTACTATCGGATATTGGATATACAATTCCCCTATCCAACAATTTTAAGACTTCTTTCTTAACTACCTCTTTCATAGTTGGATTTAGCCTTCTTTGTGGGTCTCTACGAGGGTTAGTTCATTCTTCAAGATAAATCCTATGGGAATAAATTAAGGGGCTAATTCATTTTATATCGGCCATGGTCCAACCTACTGCAGATTTATTCTCTCTTAACAAATTCAACAATTTATCACATTGCACATCACTAAGTTCGGAGGGAATAATAACCAGAAAGGTATCACTTGGGCCTAAAAAAACATGTTTGAGTCATTTGGACAGCGAAGCTAAATTAAGTGTTGGTGTCTCCTCGGAAGAGGGTTTGGGTGCCTCCCTTTCTTTAGGCAACTCCTCAAAGCATGGTTGCCATGATTTCTTAATAAATCCCTGTGACTTATCAAAAACATCAACAACATTAACGGCATGGGGATAAATGGAAGAATCATCAAAATCAAAATTATTAAGAAGGAATTCCAAAAAGTTAGAATTATCTTCAATGTACTCATCCTCCAAAATAAGCTCATTGATCATGTAAGTGTCAAAACACTCATCCTCTTCATGTGGCTTCCTTGAGACTCGAAAAACATTCACCACTAGAGTCATATTTCCAAATGATAATGTCATTAGGCCATTCCTACAATTAATGAGGGAATTGGCAGTGGCAAGGAATGGTCTTTCAAGTATCAAAGGAATTTTTGACTCTGTATTCACAATAGAAATGGTATCCAACACCAAAAAGTCAACGGGATAATAGAATTTGTCAATTTGTAATAAAACATCTTCCACAATACCTCTTGGTTTTCTTACCGATCGATCCGCTAGTTGGAGTACCACGGAAGTGAGTTTGATAGTTGTAAGTAAATGGAGTATGGCATAATATTCACACTAGCCCCCAAATCTAGCAATGCTTGGCCATAAGCTTTGTTTCCAATTTGGCAAGCCACCGTAGGACAGCCCGGATCTTTATACTTAGGTGGTGTCTTGCTATCAATTACCACACTTGTTTGCTCCATTAAGAATGTCTTCTTCTTCACATTGTGCCTCCTCTTGAGTGTGCATAGGTCCTTAATGACTTTAGTATAATTGGGAACCTATTTTATGACATGAAGAAGAGGAAGGTTAATTTTAACTTGCTGAAGTTGTTCAAGAATCTCACCTTTTAATGTTGAATTTCTCTCCTTAGGTTTAAGGAGTGCTTGAGGGAAAGGCACCGGTAAAGAATCACTATGGGCATCTTGTTCCTTGGGGGCTTCATTCTTGTTGCTCATGGTGTTAGGAATCAAGTTTGATGCTAGAGTGGGTCCATTAATTTTCTTACCGCTGCGAATAATCATGGCATTAACCTCTTTAACATTTTGATTGTCAAGATTGGAGGTTTACACCATATGTTTTCCCCTTGGATTAGGTTGTGGCTGCGAAGGAAAACAACCTTGCTCTTGAACCGTCAAGAAACTAGTCAACTTGGTGAGTTGGGTTTTTATCACCTTTTGTTCCTCTTTGATCCCTTGTTGCTCTTCTAGCAACCGTTGATTTATTATGCCTTGCTCTTCCACACTCTTAGCATGTACCTACATAAATAACTTAAAAACATCTTCCAAAGGTAAGGTTTCTTGTGGTGCATTAGATGAAGTTGCTTCCGATTTCCATTGGGTACTAAAGTGGGTAGAAGGTTGTGTATCGAATCTCCAACTAAAGTTAGAGTGATTCTTCCAACCGGGATTGTAGGTGTTAGAGTAGGGTGAGTATGTTTTCCTAAAGGGTATACCTAAAGCATTACACTCTCCCTTCATCTCAAAATAGGTTGGACCTAGGTACACGATCTACCCAATTACACATGAAACAAGGTTCAGGGGACTCTACCCTAGCAACTGGTTCGGGGGCTCTAGCATCCTTGGTTTTTAAAACTTCAATTTCCTTAGTTAGGAGCTCTAAATAGGCTTTAAGGCTATCATCTTCCTTAAGTTGATAAATTCCAGCGGTTTGATTTCTCTTAGTACTTTCCATGGCATTCGGTCCCGTCTAAGTGTGGGTTCTTTCCGATAGGTCATTTAGAAAATCTATAGCTTGGTCGAGATCTTTCTGAAGAAAATCTCCATTACACATCATTTCTATGAATTGTCATTCCTTACTTAGAAGTCTATCATAGAAATAGCTAACTACCCGCCAACTCTCATACCCGTGGTGTGGACAAGAATTCAAAAGGTCTTTGAAACATTCCCAAACTTGATATACGGTTTCATTCTCCTTTTGTGCAAAGTTTGAGATATGTATCTTGAAGTTATTGGTCTTATGGGTTTGGAAATGCTTTTGGAAAAAGGCTTGGGTCATCTCATCCTAACTAGCTATAGACCTAAGCTTTAATGAGTATAGCCAAACCTTGACCTTTTCCTTAAGTGAAATGGGGAAAAACCTAAGTTTGACGGTGTCTACCATATCAGCCCTACTTTGAAAGGTTGCTACTACTTCCTCAAATTCCCTAATATGGACATAGGGGATTTCATTCTCAAACCCATGGAAGTTTAGTAGCAATTGGATCATGCCTGGCTTAAACTCAGGTTGTTGATCATTAGGGGGGAACATTATATAAGATGGTGTGGTCGTCCGGCTAGGGTGCAAGTAGTCCTTAAGTGTCCTAGCAACATTCTCATTGTGATTGCCGGCCATGTTAACAGAATTCTCTGAATTCTCGTTTGGGTGTGCACTATGATTTGATCTAGGCGAGCTTTCACTATCGGACGCGGAAGGAAAGAGTAACTCTATTTCAAGTCTTTTAATGAATCTACCTCGCACATCTCTCAGTCTACGCATACACCAAAGGAATTAGAGGGGAAATGAACAAAACAGAAAAAATTAGAAAATCAAAACAAATAGCAAAGGACAATATTACTGTCTTGTCTCAAAGTTTACAATCTTCCTCGTACTTAAGCGTGTTTTCCCGACAACGGCGCCAAAATTTAATTACGCTCAAACTAACATACGATTATTGTGTATAGATGAGGTGTCGATCCCACGAGGAAAGCGAACTACAAGAGAAGGTGTAAACCTTAACACAAAACAATAAAATTCAGATAAGAAAATTTAAGTTTTGTGAATGAAATTATATGAGATAGTTGTGAAAATATGACGAAGAATTCAATAAAGAAATAACAAGGTTCCAGGAATCCTTCCTAAGTTCGTTACCTTATTCTTATCTTGACTCAATTGTTTTGATCTCAATTGCTAGTTTTACATTCCAAACAAGCAATTGGTAAATATTTAATCAAAGCACATAAACACTCTAATGTAATTGCTACAAATTACTCTTTAATTCCAATTCAAACACACATGGCCTATCTTATAAATTGTCAAGAAGCGACAATATATTTCAATAACAATACCACAGTAATAGACAAACCTATAAGATAAATCTAACGAAATCAATCTCATCGAACAACTTAACATAAGAAGAGCTTGACTAGACTTATATGGAGGAGAAAGATGCAATCATCGGATTAAGAGTAAATCTTCACCTTCTTACTTAATAAAAGAATAAATCATAACCAATGTTTAATAACCAATCCATACAACTGAATCAAGGATAGAAATAAGAACAACTACACCTAGTAATTCATTCCTTTGCCTTGCTTGGAGTTTAGTTGGACATTAGGCTCATGCTTGATCACCTTAATGAAGAAGAAATATGGTGGCTCTCCTAATTCCAGCCTCCTTTTCAGCAAAACCTAAGTGTTCTATTAATACCCCAAAAGGTTCAAGGGTATTTTCGAGTCAAGAAATGTCATTAAAGCCCTAATAATGTCGTGAAACAGAGACAGGGGAATCGAACTCACGCTGCGGCATGGCTGTGAAAACCCTCCTATGCCACGACACAGACCTTGCCTCGCCGAGGCGCGACCCTTGGTTCATGCTTGTCAATGGTGCTGGTGGTCGCGACGCACACCTTGCATCGCCGCGGTGCAAATGCCTGATCCCAGCTTTCTTAATGGTTCTGGTAGCCACAGTGCAAACCATGCCTCGCCGCGGCATGGAACCCTAAAAATGGGTTTCTATTCATTTTGTCCTTCCAAAACCACTCCTTCACTCCGATATGCATAGAATATTCGCGCTTTAAGTAACGTTAGCTTTTCCATCTCTTTTAAACCCAAAATACCTGAAAATGCATGAAAATAAATCAATATACCAAGAATGACACTTTAGAATTATTAAGGCATAAATATGTAATTCAACCCTAAATCAACCCTAAATCAGCCCTAAAATGCTAACAAATAAATACTATTAAGATGCATTTTATGACTCTCATCAGTGAGCTTAGGTATTCTTTTAGTTCTTCGAATGCTTTCTAACACTCTTTATCCCAGGTGAGTCCCTGGCTTTCTTAATCAATCTAAAGAAAGGCAAACGTCTCTCGACAAACTTAGACATAAAGTGGTTGAGCACAGCTACTCGCCCGGTCAATCGTTGCACTTCTTTCATGTTCCAAGGAACGATCATATCCATGATCGCCTTTATTTTCTCATGGTTGACTTCTATTCCTTTCTATGTTATCATGAAGCCTAAAAACTTCCCAGCGGTGACTCCAAAGGCACACTTGATTGGGTTTAACCTCATCCGGTAGTGACAGAGTATCCCAAATTCTTCTTCCAAGTCTGACTTGTGATCCTTGGCAATGATGCTTTTAACAAGCATGTCATCCACATGGACTTCCATGTTCCTCTTGATTTGTTCCCTGAAGATCTTATTGACCAGCCTCTGGTAGGTGGCTCCCGCATTCTTGAGCCCAAACGGCATTACTTTATAGCAATACACGCCTTGATCTGTGATGAAGGCTGTCTTGGGTCGGTCCGATTTGTCCATCAGAATTTGATTATACCCAGAGTATGCATCTATGAAACTGAGCACTTCATGCCCAAAGGTGGCATCAACCAGCTAGTCGATCTGAGGTAGGGAAAAACTATCCTTCGAGCAAGCCTTGTTAAGATCTGTGAAGTCAATGCAAATCCTCCACCTACTATTGGGCTTTTTGACCATTACCACATTTGCAATCCACTCTAGATAATTGATTTCTTCCACGAAACCAATCATTAGGAGCTTGTCTACTTCTTCTTTGATAGTGCTTTGTCACTCAGAGGCGAACATCATATTTCTTTAGACTACAGGTTGATGATTCGAGTCCACATTTAGTCGGTGGACAAAAACTGAGGGATCAATCCTTGGCATGTCAGAGGTTAACCAGATGAAGAAATCTTGGTTTCTCCGCAGAAAGGAGATCAATGAATCTTTGAGATCTTCAGCGAGACCAGAACCGATCAATACAATCTTAGAATCCCCTTCACTCAAGGGAATAAGGATAAGTTCCTCTTCTGGCTATCCTAGTGGAGTCTTGAGTTTTTCCTTCAAGTATTCTATTTCTTTGTGAAAAGCCTTAATCTTCCTTTGGCCATTGATAGAATTCAAGTAGCACGACCGAGAAGCTTGTTAGTTGCCTCAAACCTCCCCCACACCATCGCTAGTAGGAAACTTTACCTTCAGGTGATATGTAGAGACCACCGCCTTCATCTCATTGAGAGTCAGTCTCCCCAGTATCACATTGTACGACGATGGATGTCTTACCACCAAGAACGTAGTTTGTACGGTGGTAATACACAGTGGAGTCCCTACAGTGACTAAGAGGACTATGCTCCCTTCGAGAAACACCGGTGTCCCAAAGAAACCATACAAAGGAGGTGATACTGGCTTCAGTTGATCCTTTTTCAGCTTTACCTGTTGGAAAGCTTCGTAAAAAAAGATATCTACCGAGTTTTCATTATCTACCAATACTCGTTCGATGTTGTAGTTGGCAATAACTAGGGAAATAACCACAACGTCATTATGAGGGGTCTGCATTCCCTTCAAATCTCCAACAGAAAAAGTTATTGCCTGGTCCGTTTTGATCCGTTTGTGGGGTTCACTAACCGTTGCCACCGAGCAGACTGACCCCCCGTAGTCGATCCTCCAAAGATAATCTTGATTGTGCCAGTGATAGCATAAGGATGCCTTTGGCTATTCTTACGGTGCTTCTCCTCTTGGAAAGGCTTTCTTGGACTTTGCCTAGGGCTCCTCCTAGGACTATGGTGCTCTTTATATGGCCTCTCTAAGACTTGCCGAGATGAGTGAGTGGGCGATCTTCATAATCTGTAACTGGCCGAAACCCGAGGTATTCCTTTAAATACCCCCTCTGAATGAGGGACTCCAGTTGCTATTTGAGTGCGTGGCATTCTTCGGTGTCATGACCGTGGTCCTTGTGGAAGTGACACCCCTTGGATTAGTTTCTACTAAGATATAGCGGTATTTGAGGCCAACAGAGGAGGTCCCGGTCCTGGATATTCATGAGTATAATTGTCCTGGAGGTATACAAGAGGGTGAAATTTTCGAAGACAAGGGGAGCTCTTGCTCTTTTTTTCGGGCATTGTTTTTTTATTGAGCTCTCTCTGAGCTCGCTAGGGTCCCTTTTTCTTTTATCTGTTCCACCTTCTCTCTCTTCTGAAGACCTTATCGTCTTCTGCAACCATGTATTCCTCAGCACGTGTGAGTATCTCGTTCATGTCTCTGGGAGGATGCTTGGTCAACATAAAGCTGAATATTCTTGACTTGAGCCCATTCTAAAAGGCTAAAGTCTAAATGGCAGGGTCTAGGTCAGGGATCTCAAAGGCAACTGTGTTGAACCGGGAGATGTATTCTTGGAGCCTTTCTCTTTTACACTAGATGATGTTAAAGGGGCTTTATGAAGTCTTTTGTGGCCCCTTGCTACTCAGGAAGTGAGATGCAAAGGTGTAACTCAGATATTTGAAGGAGTCGATGCTGCAGGTTTGAAGTGGTTGTACCAGGTGTTAGTAGCTTTTTCCAGGGTCAGAGGAAAAGCCTTGAACATAACAGCATCAGGATGATGGTGTAACATCATGATAGTCTTGTAATTTTGAAAATAATCTACGAGATCCGTGGTTCCATTATACACCTTGAAAATCAACATCCAAAAGTGCCGAGGGAGGGGAGCTTCGAGTATCTCTTGGGTGAAAGGCTGATATTTTGAGCTAAGGTCATCGAGGATGTTGGTGTTCCTTGCTCTAAAGTCTTCGTTTATTCTTTGGTTCATGTCCTCCAATATTTTATCCAGATCAGTGAGATTTTTGGATGTTGAGATGTTCCTAGACCTTTCTTTGGCATGCGAGGATCATCAAGTGGATGACTGACCTCTTACGGACTGATGGCCCCTAGGAAACGTCTTCTAGCAAGGGTTCTATTGTGGGAGAGGTGGAGGTGTGGGGTGACCAGCTCTTCCTCTTACCTCGACAGCGAGATCAATGATGAGTTAGGTGAGTTCCTAGAGCTATTGGTGAATATGAGGAACAGTTAGGTGTGAATCAGAGAGGATTCTTGGATCCTCTTGATGCCCAGGTTCCACCATATCTGGGTGAGGATCTTTCTCAGTCAGTGCATCTGATGGTTCGTTGTCTTGCTCGAAGCCAGTGCGCTCCTAAATAATAAGGAGCTGTGGGTCAGCTGGTCCTTGGCGGATAGACGCTCGTATAGCGACTAAGCTGGTCTCGGCAGTGCTTTTGAGTAGCATGGTAACAAGTAAGTCTGTTTATCCTTCAAAATAGAAGTCCTTCCTTCTAGCACCAATCTGTTGATGTCTCGGAAGTTGAACTGTCAAAGAGTGGGACCTGCACACACGAAACGAAGCTGAAACTTAAAAGTCCTAGAGGTTGAGGGGGAGTGATGCCTCCGGAGGACTCTCCGATGCCTAAGTTAGTTTAGGGTTTTTCCTGGAGAATGAAAAAAGAATGGGGCTATGTACTCAAAAAATTGTCTGTACCTTTTGGTTTATAAGGGCTCCTATTTATAGTGTGCCAGAGTAGAGTTTGCTCAGCAGAGCAATTGTGGTGTTAGTATAGGACTGGTACTCTTTTGGAGTTATCCATCTGCTCTGTCAGCTTATCTAGAAGTTGGAACGGCGAAACAACATTAAATATTACGTTGTGAAATAACCATTATGCCCCTTGCTATGTGTCGGGAGGTGATTAGTTGTCTTGAAATGGCTAGGGAATTACCATTCCCACCCTAGAGAATGGCACACGTCATTGTGTTACTGATAGGGGGATTTTCTCCCATGTCATGGTGAAATTCTTTAAAATTATCAATTGAATTTCATATGGGTCTAAAACATTGGTCTAGCCAAGAATTTTTGCTGAACATATGCCATCTAAAAACAAAGTACAATCACAACAAATCAACCAGCACACACACGACAAGCAAAATCAAGCATTGAATGCTGATACAACTCTAAAACATCACTCCAGCCCATGCCACCACCGTCACATGCTCCTCATTTCTAGTAACGTCTTACCATTCACCAAATTAAAAGTTTAAAGCATAGTCATCAACTTACTCAAAAGCCCTAAACTCATGAAATACACCTTGTTTGATCATTTTGACCACGAAATCCAGCAGGTTTCTTCCTGAAATAATGATGCATATAAAATTCAACAATCACAAACTCAACATGACAGAAGCTCTCCTCCACATGTATACCATGCCATATGAGACACCTTCTGATAATGATATATCAGACCCACTTAATCGCATCCACCCCCATAAGCACGTTAAAAACATTGTTGTTACCTTTAGTAACTTTGATTATTCAAGCAACATCATATCTGGCTTAATCTTACATAATAGCTTCATAGAATAAAGCTCTTTTGAAATGAACAAAGTGTTGTTCTTAGGGAAATGTTTTAGAAACTACATGCTTCCCTCAATCTTTTGAAACTTGAAAATCGAATATCAAATGTGGAGAAGGCCAAATGTATTTATGTAACATGACACGACATGGTTCTGTATTGCATCTTCTTTCTTGGAGTTTTCAAAAATTGACCGAAATCATTCTTCTTCGTCATCATAAACCCTAATTTCCATTTCATTTCAGATATAACATGAAAAAGGGGGCCTTAAAAATCAAGCTCAAAATATTCAAATAAACAACAAATATCAACCGATTCACTTTAGTTGACTCAAAAAGTTTTTGAATAGCACAAGTCTACGAAAGATACATGACATAATCGTTTATCTTGCCATTGAATGTTATGAGAAAATAGACAAAAATAGATATTTTCTTTAATTTGATAGTGAGATGGAACTTTGTGTCATGTAACTTTCATGGATCCTGATTAAACAAGAATTTTTCTCCATTGTGACCTCATAGAGCAAAAAAAATAGATTTTAAAACAAAAAAATAAAATCTGTTTTTTAGATTTTTTAGTTTGCCTTGAATTTGTTGGGTCATTGGAATTTAAAACTTTTTTCTTAGGTTTTTTTTAAACTTTGGTACACATTTCAATCAAATCATTCACCCAAATTACCTAGTAATCTCATTCACATCAAATTCAACAACATAGTCAAAAATAGTTTCATCAAATTCAAATAGTTCAATCACATCATTTGTTATTCCCACATCTTCATCAATCTCATTTAATTGTTCCTCCATTATATAAACTACAACATTATGTTTCAAATAAAGTTCAAAAACTATTTAACATGATAGCTTTCATACACGTAGCATATACATTTGAATTATTAGTTAATGAAACAAAATCATTTGGGTGAAGTACCTAATTGGAACGAGTACCACATTTTTAAAACTCAATAGAAACGTTTTAAACTACATAGACCCAATAAAAATACGAGATAAATTAAAAATATTAAAAATAAAATTTATTTGGTTTTAAAATATTAGACTACCTTCTCATCCCCACAATAGAATTTTCAAATTTGTTTTTCCAAATATGTATTCTTCTTCTATAGGCCAATTAAGACTAGCTAGCTAGAGTGTGTGAAAATTTTCAGGACAAGCAATGAAAAGGATTAATATATAAGTACAATTTTCTTTAATGCAAATTTTTTATTTATTAAAAAGATGAGCAACTATCATCTCATTCTAATTAATTGTTTCCTATGGAGAGCCAATGGAGCTTTGGTAGTTGGTTAAGTGATAAAAAGATAAAAGCCAACGTCACATCTAAGATTTCATGTTCTAACTCTCACAAATATGTAAATTATTTGCTTAATTTATTAGTTAATTTTCTCATTTTGAGTTAGTAATATAATAGCATTTACGGTTTATATATAGGTTATGTGATAGTATTATAAATTTATAAAAAGATTCAAGAAAATTCATTGGCAAATATATTTGATGCTAGTTTAATACATTTCTTTGTTAATAATATTATGTTTTCAATAAAATTATTTGAATATATTAGGGAAAACTTTGTTGTGGCCTTTTACATCTTTAACGTTGCATCACTTAGGGCTTCTGTCAACTCCTGATCAGTTTCCCTGTTAAAACTTCACATGTAGCACACACATGTGGTATAAGTGGGGGCATTTCTGTAACATCATCCTAAATGGATCTTTTAGTAAATTATTAATCCCTAATCCCCTAATCAGTCGAACACCTGTGATTTTGTTTCCTGCTTTTGACTCGATTGTAGACAGACAACCAAGTCGATTTCACCAAAGATTCTTGTTACTCAACTCGATTTCTACTTCAATCTAGGATTCATTTTCGCATTTGATCATCGTGTTTGGATCGAAAAAAGGTATGCTTTACAGCTATGGTTTATCAATTTAGGGTTAAAATTAGTGATTACAGGTAGTTTATGTATTTGAGTGTTGTTTAATGGATGACATTTTAGTTCGATTGCTGTAATGCTATGAAGTGCATAAGTGGGTTTGAGTGAAATTGTTTAATGGGTGAAATTTTGCTTTGATTGATGCAATGCTATATAGGGCCCATTCATTAACTATTTTTTATGCTTTTCTTTGTCTATTGTCACCCACCAACCATGACAGTGCTACTCATTTTGTTTCTAAACAATGATATCGTGTCATTATGGTCCATCATTGTCTGTGCTTGCAGTGATATATGGATTAATGGCAACAGTGATCTATTTCTTTACTTTTATGCTTAATTAAATTGTCTATTTTATGTATCTGGTGGCCCATATTTAGTAATTAATTTAATTTTATATTTATATTTCCATAAATGTGTGGTTACGACACTTATGTGGTGCATCATCATGGGTATTATACCTACACACATTTGAGGAAATACGTCCTTGGGGTTGTGTCATACATAGACAACTGTGATGAGGATAAAGTTTCACTTCCAAAAATGAATGTCATCTTTACCGAAGCATTAGATTGATATTAACCAAGACTTTGTGCACAAGCTTCACTATATGTTTACTAGGGATGATTTATATAGTCATTTGAAGGTGTTTGATGGTGATAAAGCTTAACTAGATATACTGAAAAGATTTGAAAAATTCAAAGAGTTGCATGTCTATATTGAGTATGATTGGGATGCAATTGATGCTTATAATAGCAAGGTTCCATAAGAGGTAGTGCTGGTTGAAGATGTTCCTGTTAGAGAGAGTGGGGTAAATGAGTTTTTGTATAATGATGATGCAGATGAAGGCTTAAATAATGATCAAGATTTTGTTGATGTAGACATACGGAAAGTGAATAGGAACAATGAGGAGTCAATGCTACACATGCAAATGGTGGGTTTGGAGGAATGGGTAGACAAAATGTTTATGTGGATAGTAACTATGAGAATGAGTCTAAGTATATAAGAGCTAAGATTGGAGAGGGATTTGAAGAGTGGTGCGCACAACATGTTCCAAATGCTTCCTCTAGAAATATAGATGAGTTTGAGGAGCCCATAGAGGAGGAGCTACATGCTCTAGTAGATTCTAATGGTGCAACTAATAATGAGGATGATTCTAGCCTTTGCTTCAACCTTGCAAAGGACATGAAAAAGGTTGAATTCAAACTGGCGCATAGGTTTGCTAGTGTTCATCTTACAAAAGAAGCAATTAAAGAGTATCGTATTCAACATGGTTTTGATATGCACTTTATTAAATTTGATTTACTGAGGGTTAGGGTTGGTTGTACAGACAAATGCCTTTTCCTTTTATATACTACCAAACTTTCTGGAGAGCAAATTTTTGTAGTGAAGACTTTGGTAAACACAATTGTGCAAGTACAAATAAGAGCAGGATTCGGAAATCCTATTTCTTCTCTAACATGTATATTGATATATTTAGAAGGGCACCTAAAATGAATCTGGGGGACATACAAGACCATTTGAAGGAGAATATTATTTTTGATATATCTAGAAGTTAGACTTATAAGACAAGGTGTAAGGCAACTGAAAAGACACATGGGGCACATTATGAGCAGTACAAGAGGTTACACTACTAGAAAATCGCTAATCACTGAGGGATATGTGTCCCTCGGTGATAAGTGTTTTCAACGACGGATAAGATCGAGAGACACGTGTCCCTAGGTAATAATTTTTTTTCACTCGGTATTAAGTTCGTAAAATATTTTTTTAATATTTTAATTGGAAATGTATTATTACTGAGGGAATTTAATCCCTTGGTGTTGATAAATGAATATAAAATTAATTTTGAATTAAGTAATCTCTCTTCTCCTAGCGCCGCGTGACTCTAGTTCCAAAACCTAAAGAAATTTTCACCCCCTCTCTCTCACATGCTCTCTCTCTCTCTACCATTTTTGTAATATTCTTCTCTTTCTCATATATTTGTTATATATATATATATATATATATATATATATATATATATGTTTAGTTACATTTGTTAATCTATTGAATGTTTTTATTTGAATTTATTTGCATATATTTCTAGGTTTTATTATTTTTTCCATTGTTAATTTTTTTATGAGGACAGTGTTAATTTATTAATTTTTAAACTTGGAAAATTTAGTCAGTTTTGTTATAAGTAGAAAGTTTGTAACTCTCCTCCCTCTCATATGTTTTCTTATATATATATATATATATATATATATATATATATATATATATGTGTGTGTGTGTGTGTGTAGTTACAATTGTTAATCTATTAAATGTTTTTATTTTCATTTATTTGCATATATTTGTGTATAATTTTAGGGTTTATTAAAAAAAAAATTATAAGAACAGTGTTAATTATTAATTTTTAAACTTAGAAAATTTAGTTTTTTTTGTTATAAGTAAAAAGTTTGGGATCGGTGGAATTTTTATAGCTGTATACAAGGTAAATGAAACTAAAAGTGACATAGAGGATTACAATGTGAAGAGGTTATTTAACTACACTTAATTACAAAAAATGATCAAATAATGCTATTTTACTATTTTGTCCGCTTTGCAAATATTAAATAACTGATCAAATCTATAAAAATATCTGTATTTAAATCCTTTTCTTTTTTAGTAAATTTTTTATTTAAAACCTTAGCCTCTTATTCAAATGTAACATTAACTCAAACCACTTAACAAAAAAAAAGGCTAGTTTATTAGTTAGGTAATCATAGGAATTAATCAAAAATGCATTTCACCGTATAATAATGATAAAAGCTATAACCTAATCACATAATATTGTTTTAGTGTCCAAACTAGAAATTAAAAAATAAAAAATTTCGTGTATTATTCTGAAGTCAGAAAACGATCCATCATTTTCGATAAAAGGATTAACTAAGGGATAAGGGGTGAGTGATGACTGCTCCATTATGTAGCCCGACTGTTGACCCTTATTTGATTTTAATTATGATAAAACACTAGCTTTTATTTGTGCTAACAAATTTAACTAAGTGTTCAAGTTGCAAACAACACACAATTGACAAGACACAAAACAAGCACATGTGACGAAGACTGTTTACTTGAGAGATACTAGATCAAGATCAAAGACCTAGAATAGGTTATAAGGTAGTTAAGATATGTAAATCTTTACTAACAAGTATTTTTCTTTTTATTATGGCTCATTTTGATTGAAATGTTTTTGATAAAAAAAATCATTTTGACTAGAAAAACCTTTTTAAAATAGAAAATTATGTTTCAGGAAATCTAGTCGACTGAATGGTTTCATTCAGTCGACTGAATGAAGGAAGAAAACTGTTTGTCCTTCACTCAGTCGACTGAATGGTTTCATTTAGTGACTGAATGAAATCCAGTCGACCGAATGCTATTGTTCAGTCGACTGAATGAGGTTCAGTCAACTAAATGAAGTCATTAAGTCAACTGAATGAAGGATAGAAGTTTCCTTCATTCATTCATTCAGTCGACTAGATGAACCATACAGTCGACTAAATGAAATACCTAATAATTAGTTTATCTTTTTAATTTAAAAAAAAAAGTTAGCCTTAGATTGTTCAAATTGTCATTATAAGTTAGTATCATTAGAAACCACATGTATTAATGAAGCATTTTTGTAAGATAGTAAAGTGATAACAAAATATATGATTGCTATTGTATCATGTTATTTCAATCCATACAACTTATAGACAATAGATTCTTTATTATTTTAGTGATTAGAACGATAGCAACTGACCGTAGCTGGATGGATCATCAAGTTGTTAAATACACCTATCTACAGAATTTTTAGAAAGGGTGGAGGTTTTTCTTGACTTTGCATATGGTAAACCATTGTTTGTGTATAACGATGAAATTATTCGGTGTCCTTGTTTTTATGCCAAAATTTAAGGTTTTTAAATCGAGAAACAATTACCTTGCACCTATATAGGAAAGGTTTTACTCCTAGTTATAAGAGGTGGATTTTTCACAGTGAGAGTTATTTGAGATGTGAACGGTCGACGCCTCAATTAGATCACCATGTCAAGGAAGGTTTCGGAGAAACTAATCGCATTGGGGAGATGGTAATGGATGCTTATGGCCCAGACATCAAATGGAATGCCGAAGAGGAACCGAATCCTCGTGCTGGGAAGTTCTATGACATGCTGAGAGATGATGATGAGCCCTTGTGGGAGGGTTACAAGAAGCACACCGAGTTATCGGCGATCTCACAACTATTGAATTGTAAATCTGATTTTTACATGTCTAAGAACTATTTTGATTGATTATTGACAATAATTAAGAGTATGTTTCTTGAGGATGAGAAGTTTCCTAAAAACTTTTATAAGTCCAAGAAGATAGTGAAAGAGTTAGGAATTGAGTATGAGAAGATACATTCATACCTGAATGATTGTATCTTGTATTACAAGGAAGACAAAGACAAGAAAGTGTGTGATGTGTGTGGACATCCTCGATTTAAACCTAGACAGAGTGGTAACAAGAAGCTAAAAGATATATCACAAAAGGTGTTGTGTTACCTTCAGTTGACATCTAGACTTCAAAAGCTTTATTTGTCGAAAAACATTATCGAACACATAAGATGGCACAAGGAGGGCAAATCTAGTAAGCCAGACATGGTCATCCACCCGACAAATGGGATGGCATGGAAACATTTTGATGATACTCACCTCGAGTTTTCCTATGAACCACGTAGTGTTAGGTTCGGACTCTCAAGAAGAAGAAGAAGAAGAGGAAGAAGAGGAGGGGGAAGAACAAGAAGAGGAGGGAGGAAGAAGAAGAAGAGGAAGAAGAAGAATAAGAAGAGAAATAAGAAGAAGATGAGGAAGAAGAAGAAGACGACGAAGAATAAGGGGGAAGAGGAAGAGGAAGAGAAAGAAGAAGAAGAAGAAGAGGCAGATGATGATAATGATGATGACGAGGACGATGATGACAAGGATGATGAAGAGGAAGAAGAAGAAGAAGATGAGGAGGAGGTAACATGGATGTTGATTAATTAATAGTAAGATAAATTTTTTTTCATGGATGATGCGAATTATATGAGTTGCATGACTAATAAATTGTATGATTTCTTTATTGTCATTTTCATGAGCTAGTTTTTAAACAGATTGTATCAATTGTCATGTATTCACATTTCCAAGTTTTCTTGGAAAACAAGATGCCACAAGGCAGAGGTCGAGCACTAAGAGGTGCAGAGAGCAACGGCCGTGGACGAGATCCCAAGAGCCTAGCTGTGCCACCAGAGGCTACTATACTAGAGGCTACTATGCATTCTTCTGTCAATTTAAAGTAATTCTTAAATAATGTATTATTTAATATGCGATTATACATTCTCTTATGTAGGGTTGGAGGTCGGGCCTTCTTAGGCCCCTCTGATCACCCGTTAGGTTAGAGGACCAAACAAAGAGAAGCTTTTGTCAGCTCAAAAGAAGCTTTTAACCATATTGAGCGATACATATTTATACATGTTCATTGCATATTATTTATGTCATTAATTTACATTAATAGATGTCACATATTGATTAATATACTTATTTGTTTATGAATGTAGTAAATTCTATAAGTGCAAAGATATCTCCAAAAACATTTGGACTCAAGTGAAGAAGCACATGAATAGCCCATGGAATAGTTACTATCAATACACTGCCAACATTCGAAACTCTATTTGGGATAATTTTTTGGTATTACTTTTTTCTCAATTAAATTTTTTTATTTTTACTGTTATAATATATTCTATGATTATACTATATATAAAATAATTGAAAACTAATCATATCTTGGTTGTTTCTTAGATACACTACACTTTTTGCGACCTCTGAGGAGCTTGAGTCTGCTAAGTCTGTCCATAATAGGATTATTGTGGCTCGTCACACTGATTGGATAAATAAATTGCAGGATAAGTGTAAGCAGCAATGGGGCAAGGACAAAGCAAACTGGTATAGTTGGAGTGGGGATGACGGGAGAAAAGGCCACAAGATCCCCACTGAGCAATGGGATGCTTTGATTAGTTTCTAAGCATCAGACACGTGGACTCATCGCTCCAATGTTGCATCGGTGAATAGGCGGTCGGGCGATGATTGGTGTGTTCACCATGTTGGGGGGTCAATCAACACGAACGTCCACGCCAGTGTATTGGTATTTTTTTCTCTACACTTATATATATATATATATATGTATATATATATATATCCACTTTTCCTATAAAAAAAATTGTAATGTGCAGTTTCAAAAGTTTGGCAGAGATCCCACGCCTGTTGAGGTGCTTAATGGGATGCACAAGCACCAATCAGGGATAAGTGATTACGTCGATAATAAGTCCAGGGACACGATGGTATGTATAAAATGTATTTTTTAATTATATGAAAAACAATTGTTGGTTTTGATATAGTTTTGGAAAAAAAAATTATTAATCATGTACATTTTTTTGTAATGTAGGAAACATATGATCAGCATGTTCGAGATAAAAGTGGTGGCCAGATTGAAGCATCCTCACAACTTGAGATCGACACCGCTGAGTGATTGCATGCATCAGGTGGGCTGAAGAAGGGGCGATTTTACAGATTCGAGGGCATGATAGACGGTTGCACCTTTGCTACTAGCTCTCCAAGTAGCTGCAGTTCCTCCGTCAGATCCACTGCATCACAGTTCATACCTATTGTTGATATCAACGCGATGCAACAACGAATGGATGATGATAGGTCAAGAATCGATGAGCTTCAGTCATAGCTGGCGTGAGTGAACACTTCGACGGATAACATGCATTCACATCTCGAGTCCATGGAGTAGATATTGCAATAGATGTCGATCCCGAGAGGTTCTAGGGCAGATCCTACCACATAACCCGATTTAAGTAAAACACATTTAACTTTTTTACATTATTAGTTACCAACCATGGCAGTTTTAAGGTAGAAAAAGTAGATAACTTAGGCAACATACGAGGCGGGTTTACTTTCACGTCTGTTTGGTAGAATGTAGCTTGTGAGAACAAGTGAAAATCATTTCAGATCACCGGTTACAAACCTGAGAGATTTCGGGCTCAAAAAGTGTATAACTTAGCAGTTTTAAGATAAAAAAAAAAAAGTAGATAACTTAGGTAACAAACGAGGCGGGTTTACTATCACATCCATTTGGTAGAATGTAACTTGTGGGAACCAACGGAATCCATTTTGGATTACCAGTTACAAACCCAAGACGTTTTGGGCTTAAAAAGTATGTAACTGAGCGATTTTAAAGTAAAAAAAGTAGATAACTTAAGCAACAGATGAGGTAGGTTTACAATCACATCCGTTTGGTAGAATGTAATTTGTGGAAACAAACAGAATCCATTTCGGATCACTGGTTACAAACTCGAGAGGTTTCGTATTTAAAAAGTATATAACTTAGCGGTTTTAAGGTAAAAAATAGTAGATAACTACGAAGTGGGTTTACTGTCACGTCCATTTAGTAGAATGTAACTTGTGGTAATAAAAAGAATCCAATTTGGATCACCCGTTACAAGATCGAAAGGTTTCGGTATGAAAAAGTATATAACTTAGCAGTTTTAAGGTCAAAAAGTAGATAGCTTAGGCAACGGATGACACGGGTTGTAATGCTCATGTTCATAAAATAAGGGTAAAAAAGTAATTTTACATAAATTATATTGAATTAAATAATCCATTGATGAAAGATTTAGTCTTGATTTGAAATAATATTGAAAATTTTGTTGAAAATAGTTAGAAATTTTTTAAGAATAAAGTAATGAACGTTTTTGGAATTTGAAGTTGAAATGAAAGAATTTTGAAGAAAAATATCGATTAAAGTTGAGGAAAATAATTTAAAAAAAAAAATTAGAAGAAAATATAAATTTTTATATTTCTCTATAATTTTTATAAAATTTTTGGAAGGAACAAAATTTGATTTTTAAAGGGAAAATAGCAAAACTATAATTATGTAATGGCAAAACAGTAAATTTTAAATGATGGTAGAATTGTAAATAACCGATGAAAAATATGTAAATTGTATTAGAAAAACCAAAACCACAGACTTCACGTGAAAACGGTGAAGCAGCAAGGAAAAAAAGGACGTGGAGATGTTAACATGAAGTTAATATATATATATATATATATATATATATATATATATATATATATAATATATTATTTAAAAAAAGGTGAAGAACATGGGTTCCAGAACTCATGTAAAACACTAATATCAATATTGATATTAGTATAAAATAATATTATAATATTAAAAAAATTCAAAGCCTTATATTAGTCTCTGAAGCTCAGAAACAATTGTTTCTTTCAAATTCCGTTGGTTTTCCTTCTTTCTTCAATTCAAATTCTTAGCAAAAAAATATAAAGAAAATTTCTCCAATATTATAGATAATTAAAGTCATCCAATTACAATAGCAAGATTTCATCACATTTGAGGTAAATTCTCAATAAGACTCATAACTAAATAATTATATTGTTTGAATTAAGTTATGAAATAGTAAGATTTATGAAAGTTTATGATTAGGTGTTGGTGATCAGCAATCTTAAAAATTGCTTAAAGGAGCAGGAAAGGCAAGGAGGTGATCCACATGTAACTTTAAATGCTACGTTGTGAGTTAGATTTACTTTTAGTAATCGAGACCAATAAAAATATGAATTAATGATATTTGAATAAAAATATGAATTATAATGATTGGATGATATATTTTCTGTTATGTAAGATAATTGATTGATTTATTGATTAGAGATTAAAAAATATGTTGAAAATTATTTGTATAAGAATTTATATTTTAAAAAGGACGGATTAATGAAAAATATGCTGGGAAGTTATATGAAATTTCTGAAAATATGATTGAAAAATTGATATGATATATGATGAGACAATTTAATAAATATGATAAAAATAATAATTTTGATAAAGAACTAGATAGTTGAGTTGAATACTTTGATTTATGCTTGCTTGCATGTTATTGCTCATATGCATAAAAGGGAAGACTAGGAAGGTAACTGGTTTGGCTGAAACATGTCGACATGTGGGAAGACGTTCCCAGATGATAATATGAAATGATCTGATGAGAAAACAAGAAAGATAATTTAAATTTATGCATTATATTTGTTTTTAATATTTATTATTAATGGCTGAGATGCTAAAGAATCAGTTTTGATTATTAAATAATTGATATATAGATGAGTCTAATAATGAGACAATTTTGATGATAAATAAATAGAAATGATGACATAATAAAGAATAATATTATTGATTGTTTGGATGATGTGAACTTTATGATGATATTAAATTGAAAATATTAAATTGATAAAATATATGAGATATATATATTGAAAGATGATAGCTTAATAATATTTATTAAGAGAAATTGATAAATGATTTAATTAGAATGTGAGAATAGATAGATGGTTAATTATGTTGATTTAACAATGAATGAATATAACTAGAAGTATACAAATCGAGTACTTCTAGTAAATTTAATTCACTGAGCTTGTGAAGCTCACTCCTCATTGTTAAATAATTTCAGGTAGTAGGAAGGACAAATAAATTTGTGAGTTGAGATTCAGACTGAGTTATTATCTGTAAATCTCGTGGTCCACATCCTCAGACTAATGGAAGAATAATTTTTTTTTTGTAGATATGCATGCATCTTTAGTATGTTGTATATATTGTTTCACATAGGATATTAATAATGTAACTCCACTGTTGAGGGTTGATGTGTGTGTGTGTGTGTCTATATATATATATATATATATATATATATATATATATATATATATATATATATATATATATATATATATATATATATATATATTCAGTTAATGTATGTTTTTATATTGTTGCACATATATGTCGTGCTGGGATTTCAAAATATGACGATACCGTCTCGGGGTGGCCAACCCTGGATGGGTCGTTACGCGGGTTTACCGTCATGTCCGTTTAATAGAATGTAACGGACGAGGCGGACTAACAAAGTATATAACTTTGCGGTTTTACTTTCATAAATTATTTAGTTTCTATTTTAGTTTACTTATATATTTGACCATGTTATTTGCTATATATAGGATCTAACTGCAGAGGAAGATACTGATCATGTCGACCCCGATGGTGACACACACCTGGCTGATCCATAGTTTTATTTTTAGACATTTGTATTCATAATTTTTAGAATATTCGATTATTATTTTTTTTAATAGGGAATATTCGATTATCGATTGTATTTTTATTTTTAAAACATATTTGAAGTAGGTTGAATATGTTTTAACAGAGAAAATCGAAAAAAATAAAATATTTAGAAATTAATTGCTATCACCCTCGGTGATAGTATTGCACATTAATACCAAGAGATTGCTATCGTTGGTGTTGAGCTTAGTTAATTTTTTAATTTTTTTTAAAAAAACAACTCTTTACCAAGGGATCAGTGATAAGTATTATTATAACCGATGGGCCATCTCTCGGTGTTGTTCAGATTATTTTATTAATATTTTAAAAATGACCAAAAATAATTTTTTTTAAAACACTATCACTGAGGGACTTCCTCAGTGATAGCCGTCGATGATAACCTATCATTGAGGGAATATTTTGGTCCTTGGTAAAAAAAGGTATTACCGAGGAGCTTAACACTGAGGGGGTTATCACCTAGGGCCCTATGTGATAAGTATTACTGACGGCAGAAGACCTTTCGCCGAAGGAAAAAAATATATCGGTGATAAGTGGTTTTCTTGTAGTGTTATGTGACTATGCAACTGAGTTGGTAAAAACAAACCTTAGGAGTACAGTGAAAATGCATGTTGACAAGCCCTCACTTGAGGTCCAACCTAGGTTTAAATAATTTGATGTATGTCTACATGCATGCAAGTAAGGTTTCTTGAATTATTGCAGACTTGTGATTGGGCTAGATGCATGTCATTTGATGGGGCATACTTAAGGGCAATTGATGGTAGTAGTTGGCATTGATTCCAACAATGGATTATATCCATTGGCATATATTGTGGTTGAAGCTGCAACTAAGAAAAGTTAGATTTTTTCTTGGAGCACCTTCTAGGTGACATTGGATCTGTTAATGATAAAGGTTGAATCTTTATATCTGACCAACAGAAGGTAGTTTTTTTTCTCTTCCATACTTATTTAACATTTATTGCTTTTTCAATGTATTTAATGTTTACACATGCATTGAATTATGTAACCTAAAAAAACTATATAAGGTTCAGGCCATTAGAGATTCTTTGTGGTCAGCAGTTATTGTTACCACTTTTGAAAGGTGGGAGCACTGAATGAATGAAATCAAGAAAGTAGAGGTTGGAGCATACAATTAGTTGATGGAGAAGCCATTCCAACACTAGGCTAGGCATGCCTTTAGCTATAGGTCTAAGTGTGACTTACTGCTCAATAATTTAACAAGTCATTTAATTCTTTCATCTTAGAGACTAGAGATAAGCCTATCTTGACACTCTTAGAAATGATTAGAACCAAGATAATCGTTAGGATTGCTGAGAACAGAGATAGGATGATGAGATATAATGAACCTATTTGCCCAAAGATTCAAATGATTTTAGAGAAATAAAAGGTCTGGGCTAGGAATTGTGTCTCTACTAGTTCTGGTGGGAATAAAATTCAAGTGGTTATTAAAGGGACGTAGTATATCCCTGACCTAGAGAAGCACACATGCACTTGTTGTAAATGAGATTTGACTAGCATACCATGACCACATGTCATAAGTGCAATCTATTACATGAAGAGAAACCTTAAGGAATTTGTGAACAAGTGCTATAGCAAGGACACGTACATCAAGTACTATTCACATATTATTAATCCCAACCAGTAGACCGGATTTGTGGCCTAGAACTGGGTTAGATGAGGCATTGCTTCCTCCATTAAGGAGGCCACCTAGAAAACCAAAGAGAAATAGAAATAAAAGACCTGGTGAGTTGAGTAATCGTTACAAGATGAAGAGTGAGGTCACATGCACAAAATGTGGCATTAAGGGCCATAATTCAAGAATATATAAGGGTGAAATTGGTGGAAACAAGAAAAATGCATCAACTTCTAGAAGTAATGCTGGAAAATCAAATAATATTGGTAAAATTAAATTACTTGATGTTATATAGTACTGTGCTCATATTCAAAATGCTAACTGTGCATTGATTCCATTTAGGTGATGAGAAGGCATATTTTTTTTGGTTTTGACATTGATGGAACTGACAGTATAGACAACCAAGTATTTATATGTGTGATTTAAAGTATGAATTTAGTCTATGTTATGTTGTATATACATTTTGAGCTGTTATCATTTTGATATATCAGGGAGGTAGAGCAAATGGGTCTGGAATAACACTTAGGACATCTGTGAGCTTTGTTTGATGTGGCTTTTAATATACTTTTCTTTTCTTTGAATTAGGGGAGAATGAAAAATGGGTATGGATCATCCACTTGCCCTACAGCAGCCCCCACAAAGTCTGCATCACCCATAGGGCCTCTACAACACCCACAGGGCCAACAGGGCCTACTACGGCACCTACAAGCCCTACTACAGCACCACAGGGCATATAACAACACCCACATAGCCTACACCACTTGTTGAAGCATCCAATACCCATGTAGGCCCTCCAAGAGTCAACATCATCTCACAAGAGAATTTACTTGCTGCAACTAATGCAAGGAGGTACAGAAGGTTGATTCATAGTTTGAAACCCTCAAATGATGCTTCTTTAAGAAAATCAAAGGTAGATGGGAAAATGAAGTGTTGGAACATAGGTGGTTTGCTTTTAGGGAATGTGTTCTTGGAATATAGGTGGATTTTTTTGTAGTAGATTTTCTTTACTTAGACAGTTTGTGTCTCTCATTTAGTGCTATAACATTTCTTTTGTACATGTTTATGTTGTCAAGCACTAATTTTGTAATTTCCTGCGTGCTTATATTGTCAAGTGGTGAGAAATAAGTGGATTTTTTGGGATGCACATTTTGTAAGTGCTTATGTTGTCAATCATTGATTTTGGGAGATGTGAAATTTATGATTTGTTTGTAATGCACAGTTTGTAAGTGCTTATGTTGTGAAGCATTGGTTTTAAACGTGCCAATGTTTGTGGGAATTAGTGTTGGATATGGATTGATTTTAAGTCATTACAGGACTCATATATGCCAACTATGTATTCATTCAACAATGTTTTGTCACAAACACCATTGAAACGTTGATTTAAAGACATTATAGCAAATAGAACTCAATTCAACAAAATATTATAGCACATAACTTCAATCCAACATTTTCCCAAACACCTATCATTCATTGAATTAAACCTTACAACAAACAAATTCCATTTAAGCATTTTGTCTAACATCTATCATCCATTACAACAAATACCCACCTATACTCTATTACAACAAACAATCATATCTCATTCCAACCACCACTCATGACTAGAAGTAAGAACTGCAATACATGAAGAAAATCATAAAAAGAAGGATTGAAGATGCTCTAAGCATGAACAATACATTCTTTCCTTTCTGCAATGCAACTTCACCAGTTCCAATAATTTTGCATTCTCCAAGTACAATTTCGACAACATCTCCTTCCCATGGTCGCACACAGGTGGATCAAAGCATTTAAAAAATCCACTATCTCTAGCACCCTGCAAATTAAAATCGAAGAAAAATCAGCCCTAATAACATCAACAATCTTCAGAATACAGAGATTACCCAGACTAGAACAAGCCCCATGGTTGACGCATGCATAGAAACACTTGCCAAGATCCCTAGAATTCTCTGATGTCTTCATACACGAAGAAATACCGTAGTAGAACAGTCCCCAGTTTTTGTCATAAATTCTAAGGGAGTTGTGTTTGTTATCTCTTACCCGTCTCTCCCTAATCTCTCTCTTCCCTTAATTTTTTGCATAAAATTTTTCTCCTAGACACATCTTTCTTTAGCATACGATCTTTGATTCGTTCTACATCAATCAGGGCATCTGTTGAACTCCTGAGATGGGAAGAAGGTAGAAGAAGACCCATTTGGGATGATGCTATGGAAATGCCCCCACTGATACCACATGAGTGCGTTGCACATGAAGTTTTAACGGGGCAACTAAATGGAAGTTGACAGAAGCTCTGATTAATTCAATGTCAAAGACTTAAATGATCAATCAAAACAAATTAAAGACTCATGGGTTAATTAGAACATTTGGCAAACTTCAGGGGCTGCAACAAAGTTTTCCCAATATACTACTATCAACAAATTAAACAATTTTTCCTTGACAATTTCCCAAATTTTCATATTCTAATATATTAGAAATAAAAAAAAAAAAAGCAATATAAAAACTATAAAAAGAATAATATCTGGCAAATTATTGCAGATGATACTACCGTCGTACATTTCCAAAATGAGATTTCTATAGTCCAAGTTAAGCAACTCAATTAGCCAAGCTGAGCTGTGTAGAATTTCATAACCAGTGAAAGTAAATCCAATATATCTACCCTTTTATATATTTATTTATATCCTCAACTCATAATGTCACATGCAGTATTTAATTGCTTTCTTTCTCCCTCAAAATGTCAGTAGCTAAGCAAAATGGGAATCAGGTTATGGCCAAGCTCAACCGGAAGAGATCAAACAATCCAGTTGGGGAAGAACTACAACAAACATTGTGATCAGTACGAGGATTCGAAAGTAGTACCAAAGTGGAAATTGTTTTGTAAAAAGATCAAAGGAGAAAAAAAGAGAATTTTCAACTCTCCTGTTACCCCTTATGACTGTGATGTTTATTCACATAATGTTGATCAAGGAACTGGTTGGCAAGAACCCGATAATCTTTCTCGCTCTTTCTCTGCTTGCTTTGCTGATCCCTCGAGAATTATTTTACAAAAGAGCAGGTCGATGATTTGTTGATGTTAGGATTATTCTTTCATGCTTGTGTTTTTTTCTCTTTTTTTTCTAATTTTAATATTTTTACAACTTTTAAATGTAATTAATGTACAAGATATTTTTCTTTTTGGGCATAAATTTGACCTAATTAGTTTATGATCTCAATGCAAGTCATCATGAAAAGAAGAAAAACTTGAATGTTTCCAACTTTGTTTTGTTTTTTACCTTACTTTACTCACAAGCAGCTGAAGATTTTTTACTTCTTACTATTCACCATTGGAGGACACTATGATGAGAACAATCTACAAAGAGAATCTTGCAGCATTGAGAGTCATTCTCTTTAATTTTTTTGTATTATTAGATCATTTTTTTAAAGGTTTTCCTCTCCACGATGGCATCACTTTATGTAAAAGTGTTTCGCAATGGAATATCAAGTACTTACCGATTCGATTCAAAATCTTCTAATATTTGGACTCCTCTTTGGTTCTTTACGCTTCAATCTCGTTGGAGGTTGGACGTGAAATCACAATGAAGGAAATCATGTTCTTGTCATAACCCAAGAACCTTTATGTCTCTCTAAGAAATAGAAGATGGGCTTTCTCTCTCTAAAGTCTCCTTCTCTCTCTAGAATGAATTTTTCAGCAGCCTTTTCTTTCATTTCATTTCATTCCACATATATATACTGCTAGGGAGATGGTAGTTATAGGTAGTTGAAATTAACCAAGAATTGTTTGGTTTCAGCAAGGGTTACATGGTTTCATCCATGTCTCTTAGTTCAAGGCTAAATGGGTGGGTATGATCGATCATCATGGGTGCTCAACCCAACCCAGATTTCCTACATCTCCCACTCATACATGATGGGCTCGACATCACCCAACATTTAAAGTTAAAGAGAACCTCAATGTCAAATTTCCTTTGGAGAGCTTCATACTGGCAAATGGATCGTGCGACCTGCGAGTACACCTGCAATTGGGAGCTTAATACTATGCACCTGTTAGAGATACATAACGGCTTTAACCCTAAATAAACAACAATAATTAAATTAGAAAAATGTCTCGTTGTGCCCCAGACTTATTTTATTACATCAATCTTAGATTACCTAATCGCTCAAAGGCTATGCTAGACTTTACTTTCCTTACTATGTATCCACAATTATGTCCAAACTTCAACAAAGCGACATAATTGATCGACCTGTGAATACATGTGGTGGATGTAAACAAAATAGTCTTCCTTCTGTACTCATGTCTCTCTGTTTCAAACCAACTATTTTCCTAGACATGCCCGATAAGGCTAATTATTTCATTGTCGTCAGAAACATGCTAAAGTAGCAAACATCAGCTTGTCTCTTTTCATAACATAGTAGAAAGTCACATAGGGCACTCGTTGAGGCTTTTAATTTACTCACACAATGAGGACACAGGGATTGATTCACTCACTCACTTCCCTTTAAGGTCGTACTAAACCCATGTAGTACGAAATAAATGCTATAGTGGTTTACTCTTTCTTGATAAGAGCATATGTCCTTTTAAATTGCATACCACTATACAGATCTTAGCCTAGTCACAATCTATATCTTTATGCTCTCATGCGCCTAGCTCGAGTTCTTTATTAGCTCACTCCTTTGAGCACCTTAATAAGTACTCACATCCAACTTCCATCCAGATTTCTATGATCGTGGGATGATCATGATTGGTCTAAATTTTTAAGCTTTGGCTCAAGACCTCATCTTGACTCTAGTCAAAGTGACTTTTAATTAGGCACATTATTTATGAATTCATCCCATTCATTATATACTTGTCTCATTTTTATTAGCATCAAAATAGTATACTAAGTCTCATCTCAGCTCATTGTCTCAGCACCTAAGGCGATCACTCGTGTGAGAAAGTTAACCTCTTCCTGGTGACATACTTTCATATGTGTGTGTATTTGTGCTTGTGTCAACATGTATAAGACATCCAGCATGTTTAGAATCCATGAAATGAACACTAAATTTATTAATATACTAGTATAGAGATTTTTATTTAACCAATACGCATACCTAGAGTTTTTTAATGTATGTCAAAAACATACCTCTGGGGATGAATTTAACTTAGTTATCTAATAAGCAAATATGTATTGTCGAACCACTTTCTTTTTATCCACACTGTCTCAAATGTAAGTTATTCTTATAATTAATATATTTGATCCCACCAAGATATTAAGGATCCCACATGTAAGCAATATTAACTTGACTATCAAAGTTGACCGCCACTAATTCCAAGACATTAGTGACAACTCCCAGGTTTTCAAAGAACCTCTTAAGCTATACTACATTTTTCACTGTAGCACAATAAGCTATGATCTCAGCCTTTATGGCTAGTCATTTGCAGTTCTCTTATGTATATGTGAATCCCTATTGGCCATTATCTAATGTTTCTTCCCATTTACGACTAATCATTAACTCCAAAGCTTAGCAAATATCATACACAGTGTGCCTCTGGTATACAATAGGCTTTCATTAGTACTGAAGTAGGAAGCTTTTCTAATTTATTTCTTCTTTTATGGAGTTTCTGACATAATTCAAGGTTTAGGTGTTCCTCTTTAGATATAAGGTGTCTATGGGAATACTATTATGTAACCTAAACTTTTTAAGAACAATCATTCTTAAATGGTGACAACCTCTTTATCTTTCTAGCCAATAAATCATCAACACAGAAAAATAAATTTTAAAAATTTATCATTGAACCTTTTACATGCATACAGTGATCCTCATCGATCATGTAAACTCACAAGTTTTTATAGCTCGATGAAATATCAAATATCACTTTCTAGATGAATGCTTCAGGCCATATATGAAACATTGGAGCTTGCATAGTTTGCGCTCTTGGCCTTCTAATACAAAAACTATGAGTAGTTTCATGTACACTACAAGAAAACCACTTATCACTGAGGGACACATGTCCCTCGGTGATAAGTGGTTTCAACAACGGATATCACTAAGGAACACGTGGTCGATAGTGTGAAATATTATCACTGAGGGACTCGTCCCTCGATAATAATATTTTCACACTCAGTATTAAATTTGAGAAATATTTTAAAGATATTTTTTATTTTTTAATTGAAAATATATTATTATCGAGGGATTTAAGTCATCAATGTTGATAAATAAATATAAAATTAATTATTACTTACATTACCTACTATCACCGAGGGAACTAAAATTATCACGGAGGGAAATTAATTCCTTTGGTGATAAGTTGACCTAAATTAACGACTACATCCTTCTTCTCCATTTCTCCACTTTTCTCCTCTCTGCGTCATGCGACCTGCAAATCCAATTGAAGCAGCAAATTCTCTCTCTCTCTCTCTCTCTCTCTCTCTCTCTCTCTCTCTCTCTCTCTCTCTCTCTCTCTCTCTCTCTCTCTTCACGCACGGTCACTCACCTCTCTTACCGTTCGCACCTGCCACCGCTCACCGTTGCCGTCGTCCACCTCTGGTAAGGTTGTTCTCTCTCCTTTAGCATTTTGTGTTTATATTCTCTTTCTTTTGTTAGCATTTATTATTAATTTTTCCTATTCTCTGTTTAGTTGATGAGAAATACTGAGAAAAATAGGAATAAAACAACGAAATTAAATGCACTTAGTATGGTGACATTTGAAAGCAAAAACGGAGTCCATGGTAAATAAAAATAGTTGTATTTATTTTTAGGTTGTAGTTTCCTTGTTGCTCTGCCGATTTATGAGCTAATGGTGATTGGTTATAGGAAAGCAGCAAATGGACCCTCTTGTTGCATTACTATGTAATTTTAGGCTAAGTGTAATTGGTAAAAAATCAAAGGGCATGTTTGGAAGGGATTTTTGAAAACTGTTTTCAGTTTTCAAAAACTCGTTTCCATGTTTGACAAACAGTTTTCAAAAGTAATTTTCTAAAAAAGTTTTCAAAAATCCAGCTTTCAAAAACTAGTTTCTAAAAACTCCAAATTGATGTTTTCTGATATAATTTTCGAAAAATAGCTCTAAAATCAGTGTTCACTTCTCTGTTTCATTCTTCCTCCATGGTAAATAAAAAATATTAAAATTTTGTAAATAAAATAATATTAATTATTTTTAGTATTTAGTAAATATGAGAAATAAAATTAATATAGATTTTAAATTTAAACTTAAAATTAAAAATAATTACAAGGTGTATCAAAATAGTTTTCAAAATAAGATTATCCAAACAACATTTCACTGTTTTCTTTTTTGGAAACAATTTTCGAGTTACAGTTATCCAAACATGTTTTTCCAAAAACATCAGAAAACAGAAAATTGTTACCCAAACATGTAAGTTTTTAAATTTGAGTTTCTTTATGATACAGTAAAACTGTTCATGGAAGTTCATCTACCTTTGAAAGGCTTGATTCCTGCATTTTGTTATTGATGTAGTGATTGCTATTTACTAGTCCAAGTGCCATCTTTTATTTTGCTCTAACTTCAGTTTGTTTGAAGAAACTATCCATAAATTTCTTTTATAGGTAGAGTTTCCTTGTGAATTAATAAGAAGAATAGTTTTAGTGTTGTTTTTGCATAGGCAAATAATAAGAAGTATCCAAACTGACCACTCCTTTTAAAATGGGCTTTAAAAACTCCTTAAATGTTGGAAATAACTGCTTTAAATTTTACTAAAATGAAAAAGAAGAAGATTGATTCTAAGTGACTTAAATTTAATCAAGAGTTTGAAAGCGAGAACTTATAATCCATGTTATAAATGTGAGTTAAGAAAAGAGTAAGTTTGAAAGTTTTATACTTATAAGAAATTTTATAATGGTGATAATTAAGAGAGTAGACAATTTAATTAAGAAAGATATGCACACTATCCTTAAGCTATAAGAAATTATTTTCACTTTGAGTTAAATAAAAGATAAAACCAACTTTAATTATTTGACAATTGTAGATTGAAGAAGTAAAGTCACATGCTAAATTTAAAAGCAAATGACGAAATATAAAATGATTATTGATAGCACGTGTAACTCAATTGACTATAAATATTTGGATCATGAAAAATGGAAAAAGAGAGAGAGAGAGAGAGAGAGAGCCACAAAATATCAATGGTAGTAAGTAATGTACCATGTCACTAGTGAATTAATTAAAAATTACTACTAGTCCTACGTGTATGGTAATTTGAACATAGCTCAATTGGAAAAAAAGTTTAAAAAAAAGATTGCTTTTAGATCCATGGAAAGTTTGTCTCACTTGGTTCTATACTTACGCTATATGATTTAGCAGAAGGTTTATTTTGTGTTAATAATGTACCATGTCACTAATGACTAGCTTCTATAATAATTAAGTAGCCTAATTAGGGCGCTTGAAATTAGATTAGAAACATAGAGCCTAGAGAGAGAAAAAAAGTAAGAAAGATTGATAACTTTGATAAAATTAGTTAGTTTTAATATCTTTTTTATGACTACAATTAATGTAAATTAGTGGATGGGCTATATATATAGTTTATACTTACGAGTTGAGACTGAGATTTGTGAGAAGATAATTAATTGATGAGTCTAGCATTTAGAGAAAGAGAGTGAAAAGTGGTAGAGTTCAAGTTTAAAAAAAGATAAAAAGCTCCAAAACCAAGCTTAGTTTGTTGAAAAGTGATAGAGTTTAAGTTTAAGAAAAATAAAAAGCTCCAAAACCAAGCTTAATTTGTTGAAAAGTGATAGATTTCAAGTTTAAGCAAGTTTAAACTTTAGGATGCATATTCTAAATTATTAATACATAAGCTAATAGTGAAAATGACACGAATAGATGTCTCACCATAAATGTGAATACTATGCTTATAAATGTGAGCTTGGTTACTTACATATGTGCATACTATACATGCATCATGGCATATAATATCAATGCATTGCATCTTACCTTAGAATGCATGTCCAATGATTATTAAGCGACCCAAATGCTCTAGTTGCTTATCAATTAATATGTTTGCAAAGAGAGTGTTTTTGTTCAAATAATCATTGGATTGTCCAAAGTGGACAGTTCAGGAATGTGTTATCAATTTTTCAATTTGTAGTTCCTAGCTTGTTTTGTTTCGACTAGATTTCGGTTGCAACTCTCATTATTCTCTAGTACGCACTAAATTCGGACATATATTCCTTAGGATATAGCTCCGAATTTAAGTCGTGTACTTGGAAGATTAAGGAGAAATGTTATCGAAATCGAGTCCTAACATAACAAGTTTGGAACTACAAATTAAAAAATCGATCACGCATTCGTGAATGGGTTAGGACCCCTACCTATTAATGAATTGGATTATATGTTTAGAAAGCATGCATCAACATGCATGATGCATAAGGAATCTATAGACCGAGGTACAAACCCAAAAGGTGGGCGAATTTGGTTTTTTTTTTTTTTTGCAATTAACAAACAAGTTTTAACAATTTAATCAATTAAAGCAAACAACAAATAAATTACTTGATTTTAAAGGAGTAAAAGAAAAGAATATGCAAAGTCCGTTTATAGTGGTTCAACAATATCGGAATCACTCCGACCCTACATCCATTCTTTTCAAGGAACCTCCTTGAAGTAATCCACTAATGATAGTCGACCAACTTTACGGGTGTTGCTCAAACCTGACAATAATTCCTTCCATAAGGAAGTTTTTAATGCTTAAACATTCTAAAAGTCACATCAACTTATTCTCTTTATAATAATTTGAATTGATTGTAAAAGGAAGACAATAGAAACTTGAATTTAATTCTCTTACAATGAAGAATATATCTCTCTTAGAAGTACAAAGCTATTAAGAATGGCTCATAAAAGATTTTGAAAGCTTTGAATGATAGCAAAGGAGAAGATGAAGATTTAATGATCTTATGTGTGTTCTAATTCTCATCTATGATAAGTTTTTATAGATAGAAAACTTCAAAGAATCTCGTTTAGGAGTGGTTTGGTGCATTAAATGCAATGAACGAACCTTTCATATTTGAAATATTGCCATTATTTTTTAACATTCAATCGACTAGATGTTTGTTTAATCGACTGCATGGAAATTTAAAATTTAGATTATTGTCAAGTATTTTTTCAGTCAACTATATCGTTCATTCAGTCGACTGAATGAATGAAGAAAACTTTTTGTCCTTCATTCAGTCGACTAAATGAAGTTCAGTCAACTTAATGAATTAAGGAAACTTTTTGTCCTTCATTTAGTCGATTGGATTCCCTGAACCAGAATTTTTCTGTTTTCAATGGTTTTTTCAGTCAAATCTGTTTTTGTCAAAATATTTTGTTTAAAAATGAGTCACAAAGAAAAGCTAAATACTTGTATGTAGAGATTTACATATATTAACTACCTTAGAACCTATTCTAGGTCTTTGGTCTTCTTTCGAGTATTTCTCAAGTACGGTCTCTTCTTCCTCAGTCTTGTAATGCGTCTTGTCTTTGAGTTGGATGCTTAGATACAGTTAAAAACATTTAGGTAAACCTATTAGCACAGTTAAAACATTGTTTTGTCATAATTAAAATCAAATAAGGTTCAATAGAATCATTATGTTGTTTACTAATTTGTTATCAATTTTCGTCTCACAAGCTACAAACAATCTTGTCAATCGTACTTATGTGATAAATTAATGTTAAATCTATACTTATTTCATACTTTCTTGGAAAATAAAAAAAGTTATAACAAAATATATGTTTGTGATTTTATCATGCTATTTCAGTCTATATATTGTTATGTTATTTTACCTTTTTAATTTTAAAAAAATAAAGTTAACCTTAGATTGTTATGTCAGATTGTCATTATAAGTTAGCATCATTAGAAACCACCTATATTTAATGAAGTGTTTTTGGAAGATAGAAAAGTGATAACAAAATATATTATTGCTATTGTGTCATGCTATTTTAGTCCATATATTTTGATATGTATGTAAGAAAACCAATATGCATAATTTAAATAATACTATATATTTAAAACAGCTTATTAACAATAGATTCTTTATTATTTAGTAATTAGAACGATGGCAATTGATCGTAACTGGATAGATCGTCGAATTGTTAATCATACCCTGACTACGAAATTTTTAGAAGGGGTGGAGGTTTTTCTTGACTTTGCATATGGTAATCCATCGTTTGTGTATAATAGTTTTTAAACCGAGAAACAATTACTTTGCACCTATATAGAAAAGGTTTTACTCCAAATTATAAGAGGTGGATTTTTCACGATGAGAGTTATTTGAGACACAAACAGTCGACGCCGTCGACCCAATCAGATCACCATGTCGATGAAGGTTTTAGAGAAACGAATCGCATATGGGAGATGGTAATGGATGTTGTTGGCCTAGACTTCAACTGGGATGCCAAAGAGGATCCGAATCCTCGTGCTACGAAGTTCTATAACATGTTGAGAGATGTTGATGAGCCCTTGTGGTAGGGTTATAAGAAGCACATTAAGTTATTAGGAATCTCACAACTGTTGAATTATAAATCTGATTTTGACATGTTTGAGAATTGTTTTGATCGATTATTGACAATAATTAAGAGTATGGTGCCCGAGGATAAGAAATTGCCTGAAAACTTTTACAAGTCTAAGAAGATAGTGAAAGAGTTAGGACTTAGGTGTAAGAAGATATATTCATGCCCGAATGATTGTATGTTGTATTACAAGGAAGTCAAAGACAAGAAAGTGTGTGAGATGTGTGCACATCCTCGGTTTAAACCTAGGCAGATCGGTAATAAGAAGCTAAAAGACATACCACACAAGGTGTTGCGTTACCTTCAGTTGATACCTAGACTTCAAAGGCTTTATTTGTAGAAAAAAACTACCGGGCACATGAGATGGCACATGGAGGGCAAACATAGTAAGCCAAACATGGTAATCCACCTAGAAAATGGGATAGCGTGGAAACATTTTGATGATACTCACCCTGAATTTGTCAATGAACTACGTAATGTTAGGTTGGGACTCTCAACTGACGGTTTCACTTCGTTTGGCCATTCGGCAGCCTCGTACTCTTGTTGGTCAGTATTTGTCACTCTTTATAATTTAGCTCCTAGTATGTGCATGAAAGAGCATAATTTGTTCTTATCATTGGTAATTCCTGGCCCAAACAACCCTAGTAAGAATTTGGATGTCTATCTACGTCCATTAATAGATGAGTTGAAGATGTTGTGGACGAATGGAGTTCCTATTTACGATGCAGCTAAGAAACAAAATTTTAATATGAATGCTGCATTTCTATGGACGATCAATGACTTCTCTACATACGGTATGCTTTCTGTGTGGAGTACTTACGGTCTATTGGCTTGTCCTTACTATATGGAGCATACAAAATCATTCTAACTACCACATAGTCATAAAAATTCTTGGCTCGACTGTCATTTTCAGTTCTTATCAAAAGATAATGCTTTTAGAAGGCAGAAGCATGATTTCATAAAGAATAGATCTGAGAGTGGCCCACCGCCACCACGGCTGTCGGGGGTAGATGTGAGAGCTAGAGTGATGTCTTTCGAATAGATCACATTAGATTCCAATGGTAGAAAACAAGAAATATGTAGATTTGGGATCATAATTGGACAAAGAGGAGTATCTTCTAGGAGCTACTGCACTCATCAACTAATCTTGTTCGCCATAATCTGAACGTTATACATATTGAGAAAAATATGTTTGACAACGTTTTCAACATTGTTATGGATGTCAATGGTAAAACCAAATACAATGTTAACACTCGTTTAGATATGGAAAAGTTTTGTAGGCATCCTCAATTGGAGCTGGTTGAAGTCAATGGTAAACCTAAATATAAGCCCAAAGCATTGTATGCATTAAACAACTCTTAAATAAAAGTGGTTTACGAATGGGTTTTGTTTGGAAGATCACCACCTGGGCATCTTGAGGGTGATTTCCCAACAGTGGTATCAATGCTAGAAGAGATACTACCAACAATGGTATCAGAGCTGTGGTCCAAGAACAGCTGGGTATCGGAGCAAGAACAGAAGGTATCGGAGCAAGACTGCAAGAATCAAAGTTCAACTTCTTGGGTGATTCAAGAATCGAGTAAAGATCAAGATCTGGTCGTGTTCGTGAGGGTGATTCAAGAATGGTATTGAGATTAATCTCTGATCATGTTCTTGAGATTTAGAAGAAGTTGGAAAGCAATTGTGGGTGCTGCCTAAATCTGGGATTTTCTTCGCAAGATGGGTTCAAACTTCATTGTTGAGAAGTTTGATGGAAAGGGAGAATTTGCCCTTTCGAAGCGAAAGATCAAGGTTGTTCTTATGCAACATAAGGTGGACTTAGCTATTGGAGAAGATGATGCTTTTCCAGCAAGTTGATGAGAGTCATAAAATGCATCTTAACAGTACTTACTTGTTAGCATTTTAGGGTTGATCTAGGGTTGAATTACTCATTTATACCTTAACAACTCTAAAGTGTCATTCTTGGATCATTGATCTATTTCGATGCATTTTCAGATACTTTAAGTTCAAAAGAGATAGAAAATCTATCATTGCTTGAAGCACAATGACTCGATGAACACTAGAGTGAAGGTTCACAAGCACTTGGAAACGAGTTTCACTAAATTGCCAGAATTACCCGTACAAATCAATCATTTTTGCAAATTAAACTGTATTGATTCAAGAAGAACCAGGAGATGATCCATATATGCTTAGAAAGATCCGGAAGTCTATTTTCTGGAGAATTTTACGGCTCATAAAAATGATTTTTCTAGAGAAAGTTATGGCAGTTTTAGTAAACAAAGGTCAGGCCTCTAGAACAGCATCTGCCCAGTGCCACACCTTGGACTGCCCAGTGCCGCACCGTCCAGAATAGCTGCCATTCTTCCAAGCCTAGCATCGCGGCGTGGAGAAGAGGGCGCCGCATTGTCCAGAACAACTACCATTCTGCCAAGCCTAGCGCCGAGGCGTGGAGAAGAGGGCGTCACACCGTCCAGAACAGCACCAATCTCGGACAAAGGGTTTGCAGCCACAATTGAATTTAACCATTCTTCCAAGTCTCTTAAGGCTGGAAATCAAGAGGAGAGCTCCACATTCTTCATCAACCTTGAGCCCTATGGCCAATTAATCTCCAAGCAAGGCAAATGGATGAATTCCTAGGTGTTGTTGTTCTTATTTTCCATTCTTGATTCAGTTGTAAGGATTTTTTGTTGAATATTGTTTATGATTTACTCTTTGATTAAGTAAGAATTAGAGACTTTACTCTTAATCCGGTGATTGCATCTTCCTCCTCCACATAATTTTAGTCAAGCTCTTCTTATGTCAAGTTTTTTAGATGTTTGAATCGAAACTAAAGAGTGATTTGTAGCAATTATATTAGGTTTTATAAATGTGCTTGATTGAATATTTGCCGATTGCTTGTTTGGGATGTGAAACTTGCAATCGAGATAAAAACAATTTAATCGAGAGTGGAACAAGGCAACGAACCTAGGAAGGATTCCTGGAACCTTGTTGTTTCGTTTATATTTACACAATTTTTCTCACAATACATCATTATCAAAACTAATTCTCTTTCATTTGATCGTTATCGTTCGTGTAAGTTTACATTTTCTCTTGTAGAACGTGTTTCCTCGTGGGATCAACACCTCATCTATACACAATAACCGTGTGATAGTTTGAGCGTAATCACAAGTATCACAGAGGTCCAGCGGATTGAGATGCAGAAGATGGCATACAGCACCATTTTCTTGCACATGTTAGATAGTGTGACAAGGGAGTGCGGAGACTTGGAAGATCCAGCTGTCATATGGAAGAAACTAGATGTGTTGTTTCTTATCAAGACTCTGCCTAATAAAATTTATCTTCTTAAAAGAATCTTTGCTTTTAAAATGGATCCTAATAAAGAGTTGCAAGATAATCTTAATGTATTTAATAAACTAGTTCAGGATTTGGCTAGTTATAGTATAAAGTTCCCGGATGAACAATTGGATATTATTTTGTTAAACTCTCTTCCTAATTGTTTTGAAAGTTTAATTAATGCAATTGAATATGGAAGAGATACATTAACCAAGGAAATCGTGATTAATGCTATAAAGGCTCATGATTTCAAAGCCACGATGAGGGAAGCATCAAGTGGAGAAGGGTTATTCGTTAGAGGAAGGCCAGCAACTCAGAATGGCAGTAGCATACATGGCAACTACCGGGAGAAATCAAAGGGTAGAGAGCAGAGCCATGGGAGATCGCATCCCAAATCGAAGTTTGGAGGGAAGCAATGCTTCTACTGCAATAAAGAGGGTCACTTCAAGAAAGATTGCAAGAAGAAGATATGGGATGAGAGAGGAAGAAGTCATACCAACAATAGAGAGGCTTCAGTTGCTAAGGGAGAACATCAAGATGATGTTCTTGTTGTGTGCTCAAATGTGAGCAGGAGGCAAGGCAGCAAGAAATGGATCCTGGATTCCGGGTGCACTTATCACATATGCCCTCACCGAAATTGGTTCAAGAATTTCCAGAAAACCAATGCTGGAAAGGTTTTGTTAGGGAATGACACTTCCTGCCAAGTGAAGGGAATAGGAGATATTCAGTTGAGGATGTTTGATGGAGTCATAAGGCTACTGCGGAATGTGAGGTATCTTCTAGATTTGAAAAGGAATTTGATCTCATTAGGGCAGCTAGATTCCATAGGGTATACATACAAGGCAGAGGGCGGAAAGATCAAGGTAACCAAGGGATCTTTGGTAGTGATCAAAGCAGCAATAAAAGATGGACTTTATGAGATGATCGGAGAGACATAAATCAAGGATCAAGCAGCAAGCTTGATGGTTGAGATGGATAGGGCAGCCCTTTGACACACTCGCTTAGGACATATGAGCGAAAGGGCCTGCAAGTTCTCAACAAGGATGATCTACTTTGTGGTGACAAAGTAGAGAAATTTGATTTCTGCGAGTGTTGCGTTCTTGGGAAGCAACACTGGGTCAACTTCAACACCGGAGTGCACAAGTCTAAGGGCATTCTTGACTACATTCATTCGAACCTTTGGGGACCAGCAAGAACACCAACACAGGAAGGTAATCGTTACTTTATGTCTTTAATTGATGATTATTCAAGAAAAGTTTGGGTTTATTTGCTTAAAAATAAATCAGATGCTTTGAATAAATTTGTGGTGTGGAAAAAGTTACTAGAGACTCAAACAAGTAGAGTAGTTAAGGCTTTACGAACCGATAATGGCTTAGAATTTTGCAATCAAGATTTTGATCAATTTTTTGAGTTAAATGGGATTCTTAGACATAGAACGGTTGTAAAAACACCTCAGGAAAATGAAGTTGCTGAGAGGATGAATAGGACCCTTATGGAAAAGGTTAGGTACATGTTAATTGGGTCCGGTTTACCAAAATATTTTTGGGGGGAAGCTATGTCTACTGCTGCATATTTGGTTAATAGATCACCCTCTAGAGCTTTAGAGCTCAAGACTCCCGAAGATATGTGGAGTGGGAAACCCCCTGAGTTGAGCAACCTTAGGACTTTTGGATGTGCTGCATTTGCACATCAAAAGGATGATAAACTTAGCCCAAGGCCTAGAAAATGTGTGTTTCTAGGGTATGGTGATGGGGTTAAGGGGTATAGGTTGTGGTCCTTAGAACCAAAAGGAATGAAACTCATAATAAGTAGGGATGTTGTTTTTAATGAATTGTTATTTCCCTATTTGGAGAAAACTAACCCTACAAGGGTTAGTGAGCAAACCAGTCTGGAATTTGTGGAACATAGCATCAAGAAAATTCAGTTCAGGTAAAGCAAGGAAGGCAAGGAGGTTCAGACCAGGTAGAGCCCATTAATGAAGGCCATGCTCAGGATACTCAAGAGGAGGCTGAACTAGAACGGGATGATGCAGCAAGTCATAATGACTACCAGCTCACAAGGGACCAAGGAATGAGGGTGGTCAGACCACCTTTGAGATATGGGTTTGCGGATGCTAATGTAGCAGCTCCTTGTTCAGAAGGAGGGATGGTTGAACCAGAAACTTACATGGATGCCATGGAATGTAAGGATTCGTCAAAGTGGCAGCTAGCTATGGAGGAAGAAATGGATTCTTTGAGGAAGAACAACTCTTGGGAATTGGTGCTCAAACCAGAAAAACAAAGAGTTGTGGATTGTAGGTGGATCTACAAGATCAAAGAAGGGAACCCTCTAGGAGATGGAATCCGGTATAAAGCTAGGCTGGTGGTGAAGGGTTTCACATAAAGAGAAGGCATAAATTTCACTGAAATATTCTCACCGGTTGTGAAATACAAGATAATACGGATAGTATTGGCAATGGTGGTCCAATTTGATTGGGAGATCGAGCAAATAGATGTGAAGACAGCATTCTTGCATGGAGAGCTTGATGAGACCATCTACATGAGGAAACCCGAAGGCTATGAGGAAGGAAGCAAGGAGAGTTGGTTTGCCAATTAAAGAAATCTTTTTATGGCCTGAAGCAATAAGAGGTTTGATTCCTTTGTAACTAGCTTGGGTTTCATGAGGAGCTACTATGATTCATGCTTGTACTATAAGGGGCATAAGGTGGAGGAAGTGGTGATCATCCTCATCTATGTTGATGATATGCTGCTGGTTGGGAGCAGCATGGAGATGATAGAAGAATTGAAGTCTCAATTCAGTGAAGAGTTTGAGATGAAGGATCTTGGCCATGCACAGAAGATCCTTAGGATGAACATAATCCGGGAAAGGGAGAGAAACAGATTGAAGATTTCTCAGACTTCCTACATAGAAAAGATGATATCTAAATTTTCTATGGAAGATAGCAAACCAGCGAAGGTTCCACTTACTAGTCTTTCAAGTTCTCCAGCGATCAATGTCTGAGATCATAGGCGGAGAAGAAAGAAATGAAAAAGGTCCTTTACTCTAGTGCGGTTAGATCAGTGATGTTCACCATTGTAAGCACTAGACCCGACATTGCTCATGCAATTAGTGTTCTCAGCAGATTTATGAGTAATCCCGGAAAGGAGCATTGGCTGGGGATGAAGTGGTTGTTGAGGTACTTGAAGTAAAGCTCAGATGTGGGGCTGGTTTATGAGAAGTGGGTGATTACACCCAAAGTATAACGCGGTAGTTGTAGCACAGCTTTGGGGTGTCGATTCCATAGGGAAACAAGTTAACTACAAAAGAAGGTGTGAACCATAACACAAACGATAAAGATTCAAGTGAGAAAAGATTAATTTTGATAATGAAGTAATTGTGTAAAATAGATTGTAAAATATAATAGAGGAACAATAAGGTTCCAGGAATTCTCCCTAGGTTCGTTGCCCTAATCCTAACTTGATTCAGTTGTTTTTATCTCGATTGCAAATTTCACATCCCAAACAGGCAATCTGCAAATATTCAATAAGAGCATATATAAACCCTAATGTAATTGTTATGAAATACTTTTTACTTTCGATTCATGCACACATGATCTATCCTATAGGTTTATCAAGAAACGAAAATATATCTTTTATGACAATATTGCAGTAATGGACAAGCCTAAATGATAAATCTATCGAACTCAATCATATCCAAACAATCTTCGAAGAAAGATACAATCATCGGATTAGAGAAAATCTTATAATTAGATAGCAAAGTAAATCATAACAATGTTTTGACAATAAATCAAATAAAGGAAAATAGGAACAACTACACCTAGGGATTCATCCCTTCCCCTTGCTTGGAGATTAGTTAGCCATGGGGCTCATGGTTGAACACTTTGATGAAGGAGAACTGGCTGTTTCCTTGAGTTTCCCAGGCTTGATGCCCTTCTTATCAAACCTTAAGTGGTCCATTTATAATATAAGAGGTCCATGGGTGTTTTTAGGGTTTAAACATTCATTAAAAGCCCTAATTAAGTTGTAACTCGGAGACAAGGTATCGGGGTCGCGCCGCAGCTCAGATTGGGTCAGGCCGCTTCTCAAAATCTTCAAGCATCTTACACTTTCTGGAGGTCGCGGCCTGGCCTAGGCTTGGCCACGGCGCACATTGATGCCTTTTTCTTCTCCTTTGGCTTCCTTTCTGGAGGCCGAAGCTCAGATAATTCTAGGCCGCGGCGCACACACTATAAACCTGATTTCTCGTCATTTGTCCTTCCGCAACCATGTCTTCACTTTAGTGTGCCTCGAGTTTTTGTGCTTCAATCAACAATAGTTTTTCTCCTCTTTTGAACTTAAAATACCTGAAAATGCACCGAAATAAGTCAACGATCCAAGAATACCACTTTAGAGTTATTAACGTATAAAAGTGCAATTAAAACCTAATCAACTCTAAAATGCTAACGATTAAGAACTATTAAGATGCATTTTATGGCTCTCATCATAACCCCCAACTAGCTTATTGCTAGTCCCTAGCAATTCAAGCGAAAACAAGAGATGAATTCTACGGTGGGGATCACAACAAAGTAAAGCAATATTAGTGTTAACCAAGAGTAATTCACATTTTGTCTCAAAAATTTCACATAACACACAGCACATGGAATTACTAAATTTCACCCAAGTTCAAAAGTAATCCAAACATCAATCTTAAGATTGTTATTGACTCTTTACATCCATCTTACCACAATCCATTAATCTAAACATCCGGATGATTTTATGCATAACGTTCGTGAATACAAGTCTTGGCCTCTAAAACATGATAATTTGCCTGAAATCAATCACAAATAACAAGCTCCATAGGCTTACATTTCAAACCGCTCTCCACTATTGTAGAAAAATCACATTACATTGGAGCAATAGGTCTTTAATAAGCTTGTAATGTTAGGCTAAGGTAAAGGTTAAGAAAGAATGGGAAGGATTTACAAGTAAAAGAACTCAATCTCTTAGCTTTAAACACAACCACTTTTAAGCACTAGATAACCTTACTTCATCACCCAACTTTTTCAACTATTTTTCGAGCATTTTTCTCAAATCACCACTTTTCCTTTCTTTTCTTCTTTCTTTGCCATAATTCACTTCTTTTTTTTTCTTTTCTTTTGTATTTTAGCATAAGACTATTCACCTTTTTTTTCATTTTTCTTTTCTTTTCCATAACCCCCAACTTATCTCCTTTAATATACTTGAGTTATGATAGTGATATTTTCTCATATTTCCCTCCTTACTCCTTTTAAGTGCTTCTCAACAAATGTGTATAGCTAAGTTCTTTTAAGAGGAAGGTAAGGATAAAATAATTTTTAGGCTCATAAAAGTGAGTAAATGGGCTATTGAAAGAAACAAGGCTCAAATTCTTTTTCAAGAAAAAGGCTCAAGCAGGTGACTAGTGATGAATATAACAAGGGTAAGTTCGAAAGGCTCAAACGGTCCAAAAATGGCCTATATCATATCCTAAGTAATGTGCATTCTAGGAATTCGCCTCAAGTAGTTATCAGGTAAGTTCTAGGGCTTGTCAATACCGCAAAAATATTCACAAAATAATCAAATAAAACTTCTCTAAATGTTTAAGACTAATCATACAATCTTACCACAAACTAGAGTCTCAAACCAAATGAAGATTGATACTTAAATTAATTTCAAACCGAAGCAAAATTTAACTTCTTCTAAATGCTATTTGTTATCTCAATTAAGTTCATATCATTGACATGTGAATTAACTCCAAGGCAAACACAAAGCATGCTAAACACAAACAATTAAGGAAAATGACACCAAGCAGTTCAAAGAAAAATATGAAAAACAAAAATATGAAAAACAGGAATATGTTTCCTCCTTTCCTCCACCCCCAACTTAAAATAAGCATTGTCCTCAATGTGAAAGCAAAAGTTAAGGAAACTCCATTTGTAGCCAAAAGTGCATAAAAGCTGAAAATTGTGCACCACCATTTGAATTGCTTTGCATATTTGTCCCTGAAAAAGAAATACGAAAGTAAAACTGGAAAACAACAAAATAATAATAATAAACAAGAAAAAGAAATATGAAAAACAAAAAAAATAAAAGGATATTTTGTGGGTTGCCTCCCATGAGCGCTAAGTTTTACGTCTTCAGCCAGACGCTGCACCACTCTCACTGTTGGCCTCATTGTGGTGCTGAAGATGAGGCTCCATACTTAGTGGCCTCAGTGCTAGTTTTTTGGCAAGGAATACTTAAAGTCCACCACATGTGGCTCAAGTGTTTTTGGTGATGCCCATTTACTATCAGCATTAGGGTATTTGATTCCCACATCTATGTGACTTCTCTCAAGCAACTCCTCAAAGCATGGTTGCCAAGATTTCTTAATAAATTCCTGTGACTTATCAAAAATATGAACAACATTAACGGCATGGGGATAAACTGAAGAATCATTGAATTCAAAACTATTAGGAATGAATTCCGAAGAGTTAGAATTATCTTTAATGTACCTATCCTTTTCATGTCGCTGCCATGAGACTGGAAAAACATTTACCTCTAGAGTCCTATTTCCAAATGATAATGTCATTAGGCCATTCCTACAATTAATGAGGGCATTGGCGGTGGCAAGGAATGGTCTTCCAAGTATCAAAGGAATTTTTGACTCCGTGTTTACAGTAGAAACAGTATCTAAAACCAAAAAATCAACAGGATAGTAGAAATTATCAATTTGCAACAAAACATCTTCTACAATACCTCTTGGTTTTCTTACCGATCTATCCGCTAATTGAAGTACCAAGGAGATTGGTTTGATCTCACCTAGACCGAGCTGTAAGTACATGGAGTATGGCATAAGGTTCACACTAGCACCCAAATCTAGCAATGCTTGGCCACAAGATTTGTTTCCAATTTGGCAAGCCACCGTTGGATAGCCTGGATCTTTATATTTGGGCGGTGTCTTGCTGTCAATTACTGCACTTGCTTTCTCCATTAAAAATGTCATCTTCTTAACATTGTGCCTCTTCTTGAGTGTGCATAAATCCTTGATGACTTTAGCATAGTTGGAAATCTGTTTTATGACATAAAGAAGAGGAAGATTAATTTTAACATGCTGAAGTTGTTCAAGAATCTCACCTTTTAATGTTGTATTTATCTCCTTAGGTTTAAGGAGTGCTTGAGGGAAAGGCACCAGTGGAGAATAATCATCATGGGCCTCTTGTTCCTCGGGGGTTTTATCCTTGTTGCACACGGTGTTAGGATTCAGGATTGATGGTAGAGAGGGTCCATCAATTTTCTTATCGCTGCGAGTGATTATGGCATTAACCTCTCTAACATTTTGATTTTTAGGGTTGGAGGTTTGTGCCATATGTTGTCCCTTTGGATTAGGTTATAGCTGTGAAGGAAAATGAACTTGCTCTTGAATCGTCAAGAAACTAATCAACTTGGTGAGTTGGCTCTTTATTACCTTTTGTTCCTTTTTGATCGCTTATTGTTCCTCTAACAACCGTTGATTTATTTTTCCTTGATCTTCCACACTCTTGGCATGTACCTGCATAAATGACTTAAACATATCTTCCAAAGGTAAAGATTATTGAGGTGTATTAGATGAGGTTGCTTCCAGTTGTCATTGGGTACTAGAGTGGGCAGGGGGTTACATGTCGGATTTCCAACTGAAATTAGGGTGATTCTTCCAACCGGGATTGTAGGTGTTAGAGTAGGGTGAGTGTGGTTTCCCTAAGGGTATACCTACAGCATTACACTCTTCCTTCATCTCAAAATAAACTGGACAATCCTTAGGTAAATGATCTACCCCATTACACATGAAACAAGGCTCATAGGACTCTACCCTAGCAACTGGTTCAGGGGCCCTAGCATTTCTGGTTTTTAAGGCTTCAATTTCTTTAGTTAGGGCCTCTAAACGGGCTTTAAGGTTATCCTCTTCCTTAAGTTGATAAATCCCAGCGGGTCGGTATTTCCTAGTGCTTTCCATGGCATTTGGTCCTGTCCAAGTGTGGGCTTTTTCTGATAGGTCATCTAGGAAATCTATGGCTTGGTCGGGATCTTTTTGAAGAAAATCCCCATTGCACATCAATTCTATGAATTGTCTTTCCCTACTTAGAAGTCCATAGAAGTAGCTAACCACCCGCCAACTCTCATACCCTTGGTGTGGACAAGAATTTAACAGGTCCTTGAAACGCTCCCAAACTTGATATAAGGTTTCGCTCTCCTTTTGTGCAAAGTTTGAGATTTGTCTCTTAAGGTTATTGGTCTTATGGGTTGGGAAGTGCTTATGGAGGAAAACTCGTGTCATCTCATCCCAACTACCTATGGACCTAGGCCTCAACAAGTACAGCCAAGCCTTGGCTTTTTCCTTAAGTGAAAAAGGGAAAAACCGAAGTTTGGCGGTGTCTACCATATCAGCCCTACCTTGAAAGGTTGCTACTACTTCCTCAAATTCCCTAATATGGATATAATGGTTTTCATTCTCAAATCCATGGAAGGTTGGTAGCAATTGGATCATGCCCGGTTTGAAATTAGGTTGTTGAACATTAGGGGGGAACATGATACACGATGGGGTGGTCGTTTGGCTAGGGTGCAAGTAGTCTTTAAGTGTCCTAGCAACATTCTCATTAGGGTTTTCAGCCATGTTAACAAGATTTTCTAAATTCTCTGTTGGGTCTAGGGTTTAATCTAGGCGAGATTTCACTAACGAACGTGGAAGGGAATGGTATCTCTAATTTTGATCCCTTAATGAATCTCCCTCGCGAATCTTTCGGTCTAAGCATACACCAACTGAGTTTAAAAGGTAATAAATAAAACAAAACAAAATAAAATAAAAGATCAGAAAATCAAAACTTAAAGAAAAGAACAATAGTGTCGTCTTATCTTAGAGTTGACAAACTTCCTTGTATGTAAGTGTGTTTCCCCGAAAACAGCACCAAAATTTGATTACGCCCAAAGTAAAACGCGATAGTTGTAGCACAGCTTTGGGGTGTCAATTCCACAGGGAAACAAGTTAACTACAAAAGAAGGTGTGAACCATAACACAAACGATAAAGATTCAAGTGAGAAAAGATGAATTTTGATAATGAAGTAATTGTATAAAATAGATTGTAAAATATAATAGAGGAACGACAAGGTTCCAGGAATCCTTCCTAGGTTCGTTGCCCTAATCCTAACTTGATTCAGTTGTTTTTATTTCGATTGCAAGTTTCACATCCCAAATAGGCAATCGGCAAATATTCAATAAGAGCATATATAAACCCTAATGTAATTGTTATGAAATACTTTTTACTTTCGATTCATGCACACATGATCTATCCTATATGTTTATCAAGAAACGACAATATATATTTTATTACAATATTGCAGTAATGGACAAGCCTAAAGGATAAATCTATCGGACTCAATCATATCCAAACAATCTTGACATAAGAAAAGCATGACTAGATTTATATCAAGGAGAAAGATACAATCACTGGATTAGAGAAAATCTTATAATTAGATAGCAAAGTAAATCATAACAATGTTTTGACAATAAATCCCTATTTCAACTTAATCAAATAAAGGAAAATAGGAACAACTACACCTAAGGATTCATCTCTTCACCTTGCTTAGGGATTCATCTCTTCGCCTTGCTTAGAGATTAGTTAGCTATGGGGCTCATGGTTGAACACTTTGATGGAGGAGAACTGGCTGCTTCCTTGAGTTTCCTAAGCTTGATGGCCCTCTTATCAAACCTTAAGTGGTCTATTTATAATACAAGAGGTCTAAGGGTGTTTTTAGGGTTTAAAAAATCATTAAAAGCACTAATTAAGTTGTAACTCGGAGACAAGGTATCGGGGTTGCGCCGCGGCTCAAATTGGGTCAGGTCGCGGCTCAGAATCTTCAAGCTTCTTACACTTTTTGGAGGCCGCGGCGCACACTGATGCCTTTTTCTTCTCCTTTGGCTTCCTTTCTGGAGGCCGAGGCTTGGATAATTCTAGGTCGCAACGTACACACTATAAACTTGATTTCTCTTCATTTGTCCTTCCGCAACCGTGTCTTCACTTAAGTGTGCCTCGAGTCTTTATGCTTCAATCAATAATAGCTTTTTCTCCTCTTTTGAACTTAAAGTACCTGAAAATGCACCGAAATAAGTCAACGATCCAAAAATACCACTTTAGAGTTATTAACGTATAAAAGTGCAATTAAAACCCAGATCAACTCTAAAATGCTAACGATTAAGAACTATTAAGATGCATTTTATGGCTCTCATCAAGGGGTAAGTTCATCTGTCTTGAGGGTTATGCTGATTCGGACTATGGAGCATGCCGGGATAAAACAAAATCGATTACCTCCTACTTCTTCAACTTAAACGGATGTTTTATAAGTTGGAAGGCTCAGTTGCAGCCGGTGGTAGCACTCTCAACAACCGAGGCTAAGTACATAACGGCTACGGAAGCCATAAAGGAGGCTATGTGGTGCAAAGGGTTGTTGGAAGAGTTGAAGGTCCTGAAATAGCAGGTCGTGGTGTATTTGGATAGCCAAAGTGCGTTGCACTTGTGTAAGAATCTGGTATTCCATGAGAGGACAAAGCACATGGATGTTCGGTATTATTTCATTCGGGAAAATGTTACAGAATGATGCATTCATGTGGACAAGGTGGTCACGGAGGAAAATCCTGCAGATTTAGGCACCAAGGTTCTACCTCTAAGCAAGTTCAATCATTGCCTTGGATTTCTTAGGATTGGAGTCGGTTGATATGGTGACTCAAGTTGAGTTTGGATCTTGAGTTCTCTGCACAATGGGTTCGGGTTAATCGCTTAGAAAAAGGTAGAGATGGTAGAACCTTCAAGATGCCCAGGTGGTGATCTTCCAAACACCCAAGTCTAGAATGACTTGTAATGATCAGAAACAGAAACCAAAATCAAAGAAAAGAAAGAACACAAGCAATTTGTTATCGAGGTTCGGCAATAGCCTACGTCTCCGTGAGTTCTTCTGAACTCTCTGCACTAAATCAATGAGTTCTTTACAAATACAGCAAACCTCTTCAAGAAACTCAAGTTCTTGAAGAACGAAAGAAGAGAAAACAGAAAGTGATAAGGAACTATTACGAAACCCTTCTCTCCAATCTATATTACTCTTTCTCTAAACAACTAGCCTTTCTTTGAGATCTATTCTAGTGTCTTTCCTGTGTTTTGTGTCTTTGCACTCTCACACTTGCACTTGAATTCTCTTGTATGATGATCACTTGTATGTCACACACTTGTTGAGATTGAAGCTAGGTGACCCTTTATATAGTGCACCACTTCTTGAGCCAATCTTTGAAGTCAATCTCCACCGTTAGATTTTGAGGACCAATCAATCATAGCCCTTCAACAATCCTTAGTGATCCTGTGCATTTTGATTATGCCTCACGCACCACTTGAAATGCTGAAACATAAGCATCAGGTGTGCCTTCAAGTCGCGGCCTAGAACAGGGCATGTCGCGGCCTGGATAAGGGGAGGCTTTGTTGTCTTGCTGGAGGCCACAGCCTAGGGTGGCTGTGCCACTGCGCACAGGGCCATGTCGCGGCGTGCACACCTTAGGCCACAGTGCACAGCTCCTCTCCCAACTTTTGGACTTCTTGGAGGCTGAGGCGCGCACACCTTGAGCTACGGCCTGGAGACTTGATGTTGAACCTTTTCAAACCCTGTTTAAACCTTAGACAAATACCAACAGGTTTCAAATTTGAAGTTCTCAGGCGAGTATGCCTCAAATTTAGCATGATGTGATAAACTGAAAGAGTGCAAGTTCTACGAGATGAAGAGTCATGATTATCACGTGTTTATGGAAAGATTAATTTCTCTAGTGTTTCATGACTTTTTACTTGACCCTGTGTGGGATGCGTTGATAGACCTAAGTAACTTCTTCAGGGACATATGCGTAACTGAATTGCATGTTGAGCACATGGATTTATTTGAGAAAAATATTCTCGTCATCCTATACAAGCTTGAGAAGATTTTCCCTCCAACAGTCTTGGACTCAATGGAGCATTTGTCGATTCATTTAGCTTACGAAGCTACAATCGGTGGCCCTGTTCAATATCGATGGATATATCTGTTTGAAAGATAATATCAATAATTTTTCCAATTATTAGAGTCTTATCACTTCATATAATTGAATTCAATTTCAATTCATTTGTATATGTATGCAAATTAGGTGTATGCACAATCTAAAGAAAAAGGCTTGAAATAAAGCGCACGTTGAAGATTCCATGGTTGAGGCGTACATCATACAAGAAATCTTAAATTTCTGTACTGAATATTTTTAACCAAATTTTCAGACAAAAATTAATCGATTCGGTCGGAACGACGACAGTGTGAATGTTGATCAATGAGAGTGTCTATCTATTTTCAGTTATCCAAGTCGTGCTTTTGGTCATGAGACTATTAGAGTCTTGGTTGACAAAGAGCTGAAGGCCGCTGAGATCTATGTTCTCCTTAATTGCACTGAAGTTATGCCATATGTGGAGTGTGCGCTATTGTCATTTTTAAATCTAATGTATTCTCTCAACACATATGCATATATATCTTAGATAATAATTAATTCTTCATCACCATTGTTGTAAACAATATGACAAGTCCTTGAGGAGTGCGCACTGAGGCATAACTAACGAACAAAATAAGAAGCTTCGTGAGAATAACTTCGAAAAATGGCTTCAGGATCTTATAAGCCATGATAGATGATATATTATAAATATTGTTAGAATATATATATATATATATATATATATATATATATATATATATATATATATATATATAATAAGTATCATTGAATTATATATTTTAATCATATGCCACTAAGGATAAAACAATTGACAAGGAAATACGAGAGATAGGCGCTGACCCGATGAATCATGTGAAGTGTTATCCCGGATATTTTGTCAACGGATTCAAGTTTCACACCAAGAAGTATGGACAACATAAGAAAACAATGAACAATGGTGTACTTGTGAAAGGTAGTTGTTACGATGAATATGAACGTGACTTCTACAGGATGTTGACAGAAGTTATAGAGCTCCAATATATAAGGATTAATAACATTGTCGTATTGTTAAAATGTGATTGATTTGATTCTGAGAATGGACTTCAAATAAATCGACATGGTCTCATAGATATTAAGTATAAATCTAGGTTTAACTCAGACGAACCATTCATGTTGGCTTCACAAGCAATACAAGTATACTATTGCACTTATCCTTCCAATAAGAAAGGAAGAAATGATCGGTGGGCATAATGTAAAACAAAGGCCAAAGGCAATGCCAAATTTCTTTTGTATCAAGATCTAGACAATGATATAATGCCTATAGTTACGGATTACTTCCAAGAGGATGAACCATCTGTTCCATATAGATTCTTAGACGATGATATAGATATGTCAGGTATCATTCATGATGTTGGCATTGTAATAGAAGAAGTAAATCCATCTGATATACGTGCTCCTACAAAAGAAGAAGAAGAAGAAGAAGAAGAAAAAGAAGAAGAAGAGGTCGAGCACTCAAAGGTGCAGAGGGCAGGGGTCGTGGACAAGGTCCCACGAGCCTGGTTGTGCCACCAGAGGCTACTACGCTAAAGGGTAGGATATGTTTTTGTGTTATTATTTAATTATGCATTCTTCTATTAATTTAATGTAATTCTTAAATAATGTATTATTTAATATGCGATTATAAACTCTTTTATGTAGGGGTGAAGGTCAGGCCTTCTCAGGCCCCTCCATTCACCCATTGGTTAGAGACCAAACAGAAAGAAGCCTTTGTCGGCTCAAAATAAGCTTTTGACCATATTGAGCGATAAGTGTTTATACATGTTCATTGTATATTATTAATGTCATTAATTTACATTAATATATGTCACATATCGATTAATGTACTTATTTGTTTATGAATGTAGTAAATTCCATGGGTGCAAAGATATCTCCAAAAACATTTCGACACAAGTGATGAAGCATATAAATGGCCCATAGAACAGTTACTATCAATACATTGCCGACATCCAAAACTCTATTTGGGATCATTTCTGGTATTATTTTTTTCTCAATTAATTTGTTTTAGTTTTACTGTTATAATATATTCTATGATTGTACTATATATAAAATAAATGAAAACTAATCATATTTTGGTTGTTTCTTAGATGCGCTACACTTTTGCGACCCATGAGGAGCTTGAGTCTGCTAGGTCTGTCCATGATAAGATCGTCGCGGCTCGCCACACCGACTGGATGAATGAATTGCGGGACAAGTGTAAGCAGCAGCGGAGCAATGATAAAGCAAACTATGGTTGGAGTAAGAATGATGGGGGAAGAGGCCACAAGATCCCCACTGAGAACTGGGATGCTTTAGTTAGTTTATGGGCATCAGACACGTGGACTCATCGCTCCAACATTGCATCGGTGAATAGGTGGTCGAGCGATGATTGGTGTGTTCACCATGTTGGGGGGTCCATCAACACGAACGTCCACGTGAGTGTATTGGTATATTTTTTTCTTTTTCTCTCTCTCTCTCTCTCTCTCTCTATATATATATATATATATATATATATATATATATATATCCACTTTTCCTAACAAATTGTAAAGTGTAGTCCAAAAGTTAGGCAAAGATACTACACCTATTGAGATAGGATACACAAGCGCCAATCAGGGATAAGTGATTACGTCGATAACAAGTCCAGGGACACAATGGTATGTATAAAATGTATTTTTTACTCATATGAAAAATAATTGTTGGTTTTAATATAGTGGTGGCCAGATTGAAGCATCCTCACAACCAATGATCGAAACTGTTGAGTGGTTGCATGCATCAGGTAGGCTGAAGAAGGGGCGATTTTACGAATTTGAGGGCATGATAGACGGTCACCCCTTTGATACCAACTATTTGGGTAGCAACAGTTCCTTCGTCAATTTCACTGCATCATGGTTTAGACCTGTCGTTGATGTCAGCGCGATGCAACAACTAATGGATGATGATATGTCAAGAATCGATAAGCTTCAGTCACAGCTAGCACGAGTGAACGCTAGGGTAGATGACATGCATTCACGCCTGGAGTCCATCGAGCAGATATTGCAATAGATGCCGATCCCGAGAGGTTCTAGGGTGGATCCTACTACACAACTCGATGTAAGTACAACACATTGAACTTTTTCACATTATTAGTTACTAACCGTGGCGATTTTAAGGTAAAAAAAAAGTAGATAACTTAGGCAATAGACGATGAGGTTTTATCATCACATCCATTTGGTAGAATATAACTTGTGGGAACAAAAGGAAACCATTTCGGATCATTAGTTACAAACTTGAGAGGTTTTGGACTCAAAAAATATAAAACTTAGCGGTTTTAAAGTAAAAAAAAAAAGTAGATAACTTAGATAACGGACGAGGCGGGTTTATTGTCACGTCTGTTTGGTAATATGCAACTTGTGGGAACAAATAGAATCTATTTTGGATCACCAATTACAAACCCGAGAGGTTTCAGACTCAAAAAGTATATAAATTAGCGGTTTTAACGTAAAAAAATATATAACTTAGGTAACGAACAATGTGGGTTTACCATCACATTCGTTTTGTAGAATGTAACTTGTGAAAACAAACGGAATCCATTTCGGATCACCGATTACAAATAAGGTATATAACATTGGGGTTTTACGGTAAAAAAGTAGATAACTTAGGTAACGGACGAGGCAGGTTTTCCGTCACGTCTGTTTAGTAGAATGTAACAAACGAGACAGACTCACAAAATATATAACTTAGTGGTTTTACTTTCATAAATTATTTACTTTATGTTTTGGTTTACATATATATTTGACCATGTTATTTGTTATTTATAGGATCCAGCTGTAGAATAAGATGCTGAGCATTTGGACACTGATGGTGACACACACCTGGCTGACCCATAGTTTTATTTTTAGACATTTGTATTTAGAATTTTTGGAATATTCGATTATTTTTTTTAAGGGTGAATATTCGATTATCGATTGTATTTTCATTTGTATATTATATTTTATTAATTTACGAAATATTTTGTATTCTCGATTTCTTTGCATTATATATTTTTAAATATATTTAAAACAGGTTGAATATGTTTTAACAGGGAAAATTGAAGGGAAAATCGAAAACAAATAAAAACATTTAGAAATTAATTACTATCACCGAAGGATTGATCCTCGATGATAGTATTGCACATTAATATCAAGGGATTGCTGCCATCGGTGATGACACATCCGTCGGTGATAAGTACTATTATTACCGACGGGCCATCCCTCGATCGTCGGTCATAACCTATCTCCGAGGAAATATTTTGGCCCTCGGTAAAAAAGTTATTTGAGGAGCTTAACACCGAAAGGGTTATCACCAAAGGAATTCCCTCGGTGATACATATTACCGACGGTAAAGGACTCTTCATCGAGAGGAAAAATCCATCGGTGATAAGCGGTTTTCTTGTGGTGGTAGCTTAATGTTCATCCGATGCTTTCATAAGCTCAGAAGTTCATCCAGTGCTTTCGTAAGCTCAGAAGTCCATCTGGTGCTTTCATAAGCTCAGACTTGTTATGATAACTAGAATGGGGAGAATAAAGGTAAACCTCACAAGCTACAACCTCTAGTAGGATATAGTCTTTTGCCACTAAACATGTCTTCTACCTCTCAATACATTCATTCGCCTACCTCATTGCGAGTGATCATGAGAATTTACTTGTTCTCATTTACTCTGCAATGGCTATGAGTTTGACCAAGTCCTAAACAAGGTTAGTCTTTTCTAGGGATAATCTCAAAAATTTATCTCTTAAGCTCACATCAAAGACAAATGACCCTTTTATTTCAGTTGTTACCATGCAACTATGATTCTAGAGGTAAAGAACCATCACCAATCAACGTATCTCTCACACTAGGTTGATAAGGTTTAGCAATAACCCTGTTAACCTCATCTTATTGATTGGATGCGCTAACATCATTAGGATCTTTCATCTCATAGAGCAAAAAGAAACTTTATCGATCTAACCCTATCCGAGAAAAAATTGATTTGTAGGACATTGCTTCTATCAACTTCTAGTTGCTTATTTATCAGTAAACATGTCCCTTTGAAGTGTTCTCAGTATCTACTAAAGATACACTTCTAAGTTTTTACCCTAAATTCCCAAACTTATAAGAATGGCCAATGACCACAAGCAATGAACTTCTAAGGTCATCAATCGACTTAAAGCCGGTATCAGACCCATTCATAGTCAATTAAATAAAAGTAAATGATAGAAATGGTACATGGTTAAGCATATAGGCAGTAATTAACAAGGCATCTCATGAGAGATAATTTGCGCCAATAACTTAACCATTTATAACAATGTCTTATCACATCTCTCTGCAACGTTTTGTTGCGAAATATTTAAGGAACGAACAACTCTTTTCTTAAAAAAAGAAATTTCAAAAATGTCCTAAATCAATTCTTCTTAACCACAAAAAATTTAAATGAATTATGACAATGAGATCTTAGTTCTAAGTTTTGTATCAAATGGTCATTAGTTGTTTTATCAGCTAGACAAAGTTCACATGTAGGCAACAATAAAACTAGTGAATAAGCTTAACATGTTGTCACTAGTCAAAATATTTAAACATTTTAAACCCAATGTGATCTAATCTAGCTTGCAAAATAGTTTCGCATCAATAATTTACACTTAAAAAATATGCAATTAAATAAAAACAATCATAATTCTGATTATATTACAAAACACAAACCAAATCAAAGTGTTTTAGAACCATTTAATACATCAACTCAACAAAGAAATCTGCTTCTAACAATACATCAACCCAACACCAAAGTAGATAACATTAAAACTAGACCTAGAAGGACTAAATAGGAAAACCAACTCTGTCAAATTAAAGTACATATAGGACATTAATAGGACTCGGATTTGACCACCAGTCAACCTTAGTTGATAGATGTCAAAAACCTTGTCTTCAACTCTTAAGTAGCTCCTCATATATATCCAATGTGCACTTTGTCAAATTTGATGGTACCCCACAATGCTCCCTATTCTCCAGCTACACAAAATGCCCCTCCTAAGTCTACAATCCACAAAGGATGAGATTCAATAAGCAACACATAGCTAAAAATTTAAGCATTAACCAAAAAAAAAGTAAGTTAATACCTTCTTCAGCTTAGTGCAATCACAAGCGAAGTGACCCAATGCACCACAGTTGTAGTAGCTCATTTTGGTCTTGACCTTCTTATCACAACACTTACTCCTCTTGTGCTTCTTGGTCTTCTTGGATGCCATAACATTCTCTTTACCTTTCTCATGCTTCAGGCTTAGAGCCTTACACAAGTTGAATTCAGCAACGCAAGCTTGACCTGAATATTTAGCAGCCTCAAAGCGTTCATCTTCAAGTTTCAGGTGTCGCACAATATCATCAAAACTTTTAAGTTTCTCATTACGCATCATTACTCACATTCCTTAGAAAGAGACTGAATTATTACATGAACCTCTTGTTCACCAGTTAAAGGGTAACCTTCGGCTTTAAGTGCCTTTATCATGTTTGACATCTCAATAAGGTGTTGCCTCATTAAATGATCTAGGCACTTTTCATAGGTGCAAAATTTTCCAATGAAACACCTCAATTCGGCAGAGAACAATCAAGATTTCACGAGCGGTATCGTACTTCACATGCTCATATGTGAGATCATCTTGCATATTACTCAGCATCACCATGAGCAATGTTATCATTCCTTTTCCGTGATACATAAGCCTCATGATCTCTATCACTGTGCGGAGAAGTTCCTCGCTCAGGTTCACTAATGGTGTAATTGATGACTTATTTAACAACTAGTGCTTCAAGGATGCACTGAATCTTTTAGTGCCAAACTTCAAAGTTTTCACCATTCAATTTTTCATCCTCATTCAACTCAACATTTACAATCTTAGGATTCGAAGCCATGGTCTAAATTACTATATGGAGACATATCACTAATTAAATACTAGCACACTCATAACTTTATTCACACATTTATTTTGTAGCTAATTCAAATTAATTCGATGATAATTTTACTTAAGACATGGAATCGAAAGTTCGCTATGCTTCCAACCATCTCTCAAGTACAAAAGTTCAATCATCATAAATTTAGTCCAATTAACGCAAAATTTAAGTCCTAGGTGAGAATTCATCTCTACTAAACCAACCTAGAACTCCCACTCAGTTCATGTATATTAAATACATTATATAACATTCAGAATGCATGATCATGAGCATAATAAATCATTCTAGAACGAAAAACACTTTATTTCATTCATCATGCAAATAAAACATGTACAGAAGATAAACCTAACTTTCACTTCACATGATAACAAATATATGTGAACATAATTTTTTGATTGAATTTGATTTTAACCGTATAGAAAAAACAAAAATCTAAGAGCTTTCATGAGCTCCCACTAGATACTGACCCCATAAAAAAATCAAGCTCAAAACTAGGTTTGCCACAATCAAATAATGCGCAAATCTTAATTTTACAAATTTTCTATATTTTTTTTAAAATATATTAAATTAAATTATATTCACGAATTAATATTAAATAATCCAAGAAAAATAATTTTTGAAAAAAAATATAAAAAAATATTTTTCTAAATAAAATAGAATTTTTCACGCTACTAGATCAACCATCGGTCGACCACCGCCACCCGTCGATGGTGGTTTGGATTTAAATAAATAGTAGGAAAAATAAAGGAACGCTCCACTCACTACGTCAGCACATACCCTCTTAGCATCGGACGGTAATGGGACTGGTGGCGATCACTTCGTCTCCGATCGCTGGTCACGGTGGTGGTCTCCATTTGCGGTTTCGATCACCGAAAAAATAAGAGTGTATTCACTCTCTCATAGCGTGTGGAGTGGACTAGTCTGGAGGTCATCTTCAACCTCTAGACTTGCGCTTTTTTTTGCAAAAAACGACATAATATTTCAAACTGAATATCTTTCTCTGCAGTTAACCAAAAATTGCGTACAATATACCATTGGAAAGCTTAGGAAATCCTCTTTTTAACCATATAAATCTTGTGTCATGAATTCAAATGTAAAATTTATAATAGTTTTATAAAGTTTTGGGACTTATGGTTAGGGTTTCAATTTTCTCTCTCGTCTTTGAGAGTTAGCGAGCCATATTTTCCAAATTTCATCTACATACTATAGACTACATTATTCTAGAAAATTACGACATACAGTAAAGAAATAAACTATTTGCCATTTTCAACCATTAAAACTCCATTATTTCAGGTTTTATGAATACATGCATTTTCTATCGATTTGAAACATGCATTTATATTCACAGAGACTATATACATCCAAAGAACGTAAACACTAGCTCTGATACCAATGTAAAAGTGTTTCACGGCAAAATATCAGGTACTTACCGATTGGACTTGAAATTTTCTAGTATTTGGACTCATCTCTGGTTCATTATGCTTCAATCTTGCCGAAGGTCGAACGTGAAATCACAATTAAAGAAATCATGTTCTTGTCACAACTCAAGAACCTTTATGTATCTATAAGAAATAGAAGATGTACTTTCTCTCTCTAAAGTCTCATTCTCTCTTTAGAATGAATTTTTCAATCGTCTTTTCTTTCATGTCATTCCACATATATATACTGTCAAGGAGATGGTAGTTATGAGTTGTTGAAATTAACCAAGAGTTGATTGGTTTCAACCAAGGGTTATATGGTTTCATTCATATCTCCTAGTTCAAAGCTAAACGGACGGGTCGGGTCACCCATCATGAGTGTCCAACCCGTCCCAGATTTCCTACACTTTATAGGCTTAATTATGAGTATATATATATATACTCACTAATTAAAGATTCTTGTTGCATTATAAAAAAGAAGATAATCCCTAATCTGAATCTCCAAAGGGGGCCAATTATCATGTCTTCCATTAGGCAAATGGGTATGGTTATAGCGAGCCAGAATTAGTTCCTAAATTAGCGCCATTCTTTCTTGCTATTATAAAGCCCTCAAGATTCCCAGGTTAAAAAAGGGGCACCTTTAATAATGGACAAGTGCTGTAGTTAAATTGGTGGAATGGAATCTCTAAGTGCAGAGTCAGAAATTTTTTTGAAGTAGAGCTAAAATAATTACCGATTCTACGATCACTTAATCAGAATTTTTTTTAATTGATCAATTATGTCTAAAAAGCAAAGTTGCACAGGCTTCTAAGAAACTAATGGAATCAAATATATATATATATATATATATAGCAGAAAAAAGGCTGATCTGAAGACCAGAATGCATATCTTCATTAGTTATCCACAGTCCGATTCCTACAATCTGATAAGTTGTCTCCATGGCCAACTTGATGTTAACATACATATCTTCGTAGTAAATTGCAGCAACATCAGGTACTTGCCAGCATTGAAAGAAATTTTTATAAAATAGCAATTAAACTGATCTGAAAATTAACCAACATCCTCCCTTTTTAAGGCAGCGAAAGATAACAGAAAATGTTAACATTAAATGCTATTGGAAAGTTCATATTTCTATTTAAAGAAATTATGGGAAATTATGATGGTAGAAGATTAACACTAGTACACTGCAACATAAGGCAGCAAACATTGTTGTTGTTTAGTGTGGTAATGTCATACAATGGATGTCAATCCTCCAAATCAACCAATAAGTTAGCAGCATCTTTTTTTTATAAGTAATAAGTTAGTAGCATCTTTTTTTTTTTCTTATAAGTAATAAGTTAGCAGCAATAAAACCCCCCAAAAATCAATTAGCAAAAACTGATTATCATATATTCATATCACACAGTAAAAAAAAAGATAAAACATATAATAACACATCAAAAAAATCTTCCTTTGAATTTAAGAAAATTTGAAAAGAAAATCCAAAAATGAAAGATATAGACAAAAAAAAACTGTACCTGTAATTTTCTCAATTCTAGAAGCTGCTGTAGCATTTTTCCCTCTTCCTCTTCTTTTCTCCTTTCCTTCCTACCCCTTCCACCGCACTTTCCCTTTCCTCCTCTTCCCCCTCATCGCGCGGCAGCCTCTCCCTCTCCTTTTCTTCTTCTTCTCCTTTCTTCTTCCTCCTCTCTCTCTCCTCTCCTCTCTTCCGCTCTAGATCTGCTACCAGCTCTGCTCTCCTCTATCGTTGTGCGAGCTCTCCCAACGCCTACTACCGACCGTCGAGATCCAAGCGACTACTGTCGACCGGCGAGACCTGAGCTATTTTCGACTACTCAAAATATCTTTAAAATAATAAATTATTAAAAAATATCATTTTAATGATATTATTTGTGACGGACACCCATCTGTCACTAATCAGAGTATATGCTACCGCTAAATTTAATAATCTGTGACGGCTATTAACGAAGAAATTAATTAATTTTAAAGTTAAATTAATTTTTATTTTGCGACAAATAATTGGTTGCAGATAATAATTAATTTTTTAACTTTTTTTAAAATCTCTGTTAATTTAGTTTTATAATAAAAAATTTGTTAAATTACAAATCATATATTTAAATATAGCAAATTGACATTTCTTCTCAAATTTTATAAGTATTAATAATATTAAATAATCAATAATAATGTAAAAATATACAAAATTTGATTTCTACCAATAATATTCAGAACATTACAACAAAATAAAAAGAAAAAGTCTAAGGAAAATGGAAAAAAAAATAGAGATAGGTGTCCATTTAAAGCCAAACAGGTACGGAGAGTACACATTGTCGTCTCTCGGATCTTGTGTTCCTCCATCAGCAACACCATGCAAAGAAGTTAAAATAAAATTATAAAACACATAGTAAAGTGGGATATATGACATTAACTAATCACATAAAAAGAATAAACATAATTATAAAATTTGAATATTGTTTCGCTCTTACAATCTAAACCGGTAATCCGAATTTGATTCGATTTGATCTTACAAATCACTTTATACGTTACAGACATGCTAATACCCCTAGCTCGTCTACGAGATGAGTATTTTACAATTTTGCCCATAAAACCACTAAGTGTTAATGGTTTGGACCTAAAACGCCTACTTTCACTCTTAAAATCCAAAATGGTAATCTAAATCTGATTCACTTTGTTCTTACAGCTCACTTTCTACGTTATGGACATGTCAGTACCCCCGATTCATCCACGGGATGAGTATTTCACATGTTCGCCCCTAAAACCACTAAGTGTTAACGGTTTGGACCTAAAACGTATACTTTCTCTCTTAAAATACAAACCGATGATCCGAATCCAATTCGGTTTATTCTCATTTTTTATGTTACGGACATGCCGATACCTCCAATTCATCCACGGGACGAGTATTTCATATTTTTGCCCCTAAAACCACTAAGTGCTAACGGTTTGGACCTAAAACTTCTATTTTCTCTCCTAAAATCCAAACCGGTGATCTAGAACTGATTTGGTTTATTCTCACAACTCACTTTCTACGTCACGGACATGTTGGTACCCCTGGATCATCCTCATGATGAGTGTTTCACATTTTTTCCTATAAAACCAAAGTGTTAACGGTTTGGACCTAAAACGCTTACTTTCTCTCTTTTAATCCAAACCAGTGATCCGAAACCGATTCGGTTTATGCTCACAACTCACTCTACGTTACAGACATGCTAGTACCCTCGACTTGTCCACGGGACGAGTATTTTATATTTTTGCCCCTAAAACCACTAAGTATTAACGGTTTGAACCTAAAACACCTATTTTCTCTCTTAAAATCCAAACTGGTGATCCGAATCTGATTCGGATTACTCTCACAACTCACTTTGTACGTTACAAATATGCCAATACCCCTGGCTTGTCCACGGGATGATTATTTCACATTTTTGCCCCTAAAAACAGTTTGGACATAAAACGCCTATTTTCTCTCTTAAAATCTAAACCGATGATCCGAATCCGATTTAATTTATTCTCACAACTCACTTTATACGTTATGAACAAGTTAGTACCCCTGGCTCATCCACTAGACGAGTATTTCACATTTTTACTCCTAAAATCACTAAGCGTTAACGATTTTAGACCTAAAACGTCTACTTTCTCTCTTAAAATTCAAACTGATGATCTAAATTCGATTCGGTTTGTTATCACAACTCACCTTCTATATTACAGACATACCGGTACCCCTAGCTCGTTCACGGAACGAGTATTTCATATTTTTGCCCCTAAAACCACTAAGTGTTAACGATTTTGACCTAAAATGCATACTTTCTCCCTTAAAATCTGAACCGATGATCCGAATCCGATTTGATTTGTTCTAACAACGCACTTTCTACGTTACAGAAATATCGGTATCCCGTCTCGTCCACATGACAAGTATTTCACATTTAAGTCCCTAAAACCACTAAATGTTACATGTTCAAATATAAAACACTTAAAACCACTAAGTGTTAACATTATACAAAATTACTCATGCACATTATGGTAAAAAAAGTTTTAATTCTAAAGTTTTAAAAGTGTTAGTGCTTAGATTCGATGGTATAAGCGGAGGTAAAGGTAGAGGTGGAGGTACATGTGGAGGTGGAATGTCATATGTCTAAAATATGGCAGCCACATCACGTTGTACGCCCTCGTTCATCTGCTGCTACATTTGTTATTCTTTCTCTTCCATTCGTTGCTCGACCTGTTGCACCTACTGGGCCACCTCCGCTTGGATCTATTGCTAATATGGGCATCATCAAGATATGATCGTGGAACCTTGGAGGAGGTGGGAGTGGAGGATGAACAACAACCTTGTGACTTCCTGAGCACAGTATTAGAGTCCAAATATCACTCAAGCCATATAAACGGCCCTTTTTCACCCCCCCCTAACGCTACCAACCACTTATCGGCGTCCAACTCTTGTAAGGCGGATAGATCTTCACCATATTTGGAGGTGATAGTCTGACTATATCCAAATCAATACATTAGTTTGATAAATTAGACAACCAAATGAAAAAAAAAAAAAAAAAAAAATCTAGTAATTAAGCTGGTTTACATAAAGTTCATATAGTTATAGATAAATCAACATTTATACTTAACGCTTATTGCCTTGGACTTTCGATCAACGTAGTCCCTATTCTTCTTAGCCGGGTTAGCAGCATCCTTTTTTTATAAGTAATAAGTTAGCAACAATAAAACCCCCCAAAAATTAATTAGCGAAAATTGATTATCATATACTCATATCACCCAGTAAAAAAATTAAAGGATCAAGAATCTAATAACACATAAAAAATATTCATTTGAATTTCAAAAAATTAGAAAAGAAAATCCAAAAAATCGAAGCTATAGAGAAAAGAAACCATACTTGTAGTTTACTCAATTCTAAAATCTATTGTAGCATTTTTCCCTCTTCCTCTTCCCCTTCCCCTTTCCCTTTCCCTTCCCCTTCCCCTTCCCCTTCTTCTCCTTTCCTTCCTCCCTCTTCCACCGCCCTTTCCCCTTCCTCCTCTTCCCCCTCATCATGCGACAACCCCTCCCTATCCTCTTCTTCTTCTTCTCCTTTCTTCTTCCTCCTCCCTCCTTCATCTTCTCTCTTCCATGACAGATCTGCAACCAGCTCTACTCTCCTTTGCCGCTGTGCGAGCTCTCCCAGCACCTACTACCGACAGCCAAGACCCAAGCTATTCTTGGTTCCTCGCCGCCTCATTTTTTCTCTTTTGCATTTCCTCAGTCCCCGATTTCTCTCTCTAAGTTTCACTGCAAGTCTACTACTAAATATGCTTTTTGCTCTCTCTATGCTTTTCCTCATTCTTATGAGGCAATGAGCACCTTTTCCCCTTAGATGATTAATCCTTACTCCTTAGAATTGAACAACTTAGAATATGTTGATTGTTGTCTATTTTCCTATATTCACACTTTTAAATCTGAGACCTATAAAATTTGAATCAAGAGCAAAGCAAGAGAAATTGAAGAAGAAAGAGAAAAAACTTACAGTCTGGTGGCTGATTGCTTCCGCCACGGTTATTAGTGCCGTAATTTTGGTGAGAGTGAAAAGGAGAGGAAGAGATCGATTGCACTTTAGGTCAAAAAGAGAGGCTTAGCCTGGGTTTGATGATGAGTCATGACATTTTATGCTAACTGGTAAATATTTTTTTTATAAAATTTGAGCCATGCTTAAGCCCAAACCCGCCCGGAGTGTAGCTCTACCCCAGCTTGGAAGGCAATTCAAACTAATCATCACACTAACTTTGACTTCCAAAGAGAGAAAAAAGAAAAGGATGATAAGCCTCATAATCTATACACATGGCTGAAGGATAACTGAAAATCAAGATACGTGTTGTTTAGGATCCCTCTTAAAGTGCGATTACAGGGATCTAAACGGCGCCATATACTCAAATGAGTGACTTAATCATGCTTTCCAGCCTATATCTGTACTATCTGCCTACTCATTAAATCATAATCGGATAAAATCATCATGCTTTGTATCTTTGAAAGGCTTCTAAACAGGGAAAGCAATCATGAATAATATAAGAACAGGTCATGAATCAGCAGCATATTATTTTTCAACACTTATAGCTCAGAAGAAGCAACACATGAGCAGGGGGAGAAAACTCAGGCATGCTGAAAACCTAAACCATACAAAGAACTAAACGCAGTTTGTAGAAAGATTCATTAAAACTAGTACAACCCTAATAAAATCATGTTGCGCCACCATGCTTAGTCGTTACAAATCGAAACTTCCCTGAAAGTTTTTACAAGTCGAAACTTCCCTGAAAATTCTTAGACAATGATCTCAATCTGTATTGATGAGTACGACATTCAGAAATGTTTCTACATATCACGAATATGGCTTCTACCTAAGAGTCCGTAAACCCTTTAAGTGCCTGCATTTTATTAGGCATAACAGTAGTACCAGAAATTAGTGTTTATAGCTTTGCATCTTCCATTGTCCCATCCAATATAAGAAATACATGGAGAACACTATCAAAATAATACCTACATCTAATCCAAAAATTTCAAGATTTACTTATTATTAATAAAAATGCAGTAAGAAATCATTTCTTTTACAACACTGTAGTACTTAAGAGCTGTAATGAATGATGAAATCTAATGTTTTCCTCACAAAGGAATGAGGAAATCATGTGAATAATTTTACACTGCAGCTGGTTTGGTGACCCCATGTTTACATGAAACTCGATGGTTTTGATTCTTCAACTCATCTCCAGCCACGAGAAAGAATGCAGTGTGCCTGAAAACATTGGATATGCACCATATGTCATCAATTTAGAGAAAGAGAAACAACACACATTAGCAGAGATCATGATCGATGAGAAATATAAAATCTGGACAAACTTTTACCTGAAAAAATTCATCATTTTGATTTTTGAGTCATCATCAATTTCTGTTGTGCTGTCCAATGCGTTTTTCATGTGATGTAACCATCTCTCTGCAGCTTGACACGTGACAGGAAATGGTCGGTGACGTCCAATCAGGGCAGGATGGCCTACAGAACATCAAACGAAAATCAGTAAAAAGTAGCATGTGAAGTCCAACTCCTAGTTATTTATCAAATAAATGGCAACAAGTACAAAAACTTCAAATTACCAGAACCCCAAATTTTTTTCTCTTATTTAATTTTCCAAAGATAATTAGGATATACATGCTCTATACTCAAATTGTGTAATTACAGAATAAAAAGCATAATGCAGATAAGTTATGAAAGGAAACATGCTGGCTAACACTAGTAAAGACCTGAGATTCTCAAAAAAAAAAAAAATAATAATTGAAGAGGAATGTTATCACATGAAACTGAAACAACTTAAAGGATTTGTTTTTCTTCGTCATTTCATATGTCTTACAACTAAATTCAACGAATAGCTGCTAATGACTTGCAAATTGCTTGGGGGGTAGTAATTCGGTTCACAACACATTTTGCTCCGAGATAGTCATTTCGTTTCAGTTTTCTATATAATTTGCTAGAAATTAGAGAAAAATTAGAGCTCCAGGAAAAGAAAAGGCCAAAAGAGAAACCATTGCAGTTGATTTAATTGAATCTATGTTACCAAACATAGCTGTGCGGTACAAAAGGATCCATGTAGAAAAAAGCACTGTTTCTTTTTTATTTTTTTTTAACACCAAAGAATTTTTATTGATGCCAAAAAATAAAAAGGTTGGGGCTAAACGGCACTAGCACCAGTAGCAATACAGAGTACCAAGACAACCAGACAAAAACTCAGTACAACAATCAACACCTAAAATGCATGCTTTAAACAACAATTGAGGAACCTCGATCTGCAGATAAGCCGTCCAAAAACAAAGTACAGCCACAACAAGTCAACCAGCACACACCCAACAAGCAAAATCAAGCATTGAACGCTGATACAACTCTGAAACATCACTCCAGCCCAGGCCACCACCTTCACATACTCCTCATTTCTTGTAACACCTTACCATTCAGCAAATTAAAAGTAACTCAAAAGCCCCAAACTCGTGAAATACACCCTGTTTGATCATTTTTACCACGAAATCCAGCAGGTTTCTTCCTGAAATAATGATGAATATAAAATGGGAAAATTATATTTACCCACTCATAGTATGGTCTAATCTACATATAAGGATTCATAATTTCAAAATATACAGATACTCTCCTGAACTAGGTTTGATGGTTAAATCTCTGTAAGTTTTAACGAAAAAAATAAAGTCATAATTGCCCCCATATATAATATCCATCAGCCGTTACGAAGGCTACTTTCTGCCTTTTACTTTCTTTATCTTACGTCCTATGTTCACTTTCTCTTTTATCTTTCTCAACCTAAAGCTGCAAAAAGACAAAACTTAATGTATAAAATCCCATTTTGTATTGTTTGTTCTTGAAAGCAAAAATCATACGCATGGAACGGTATCGAAGATGGCTGTTCAACGATGTTGCTGTGATGCTCGAACTAAAGGGTCTGTTATACGATGGCAAGAGAATAGTGACAACAATAATGGTGGTTGTCTTCGAGGTTTGGAACGGCAATATAGTGGTGAAGGAATTTGCAACATCAGAGATAAGTTCTAATTTGGGTTTTCCTGGGATTTGAATATAGAAAATTTCTCTCCTCTTCTCTTCCGTTCCTTCCATCTCTTTTTCTCCGATTTTGTAAAAGAAATTTTGCCCAGATAATGAATCTACTCTCTTTATTTCTGTTTTTTCTTCGATTTAAGGAAAGGGGAAGATGTGGGCGTCTTGGAAGCAAGAAAATAAGAGAAAAGTATTTTTTCTCGTTGCTCTCTCTCCTTGCATGAATCAAAATTAGCCCCTCAAAATATGTTTGCCAATTCCTTCTTATTGGTGATGTGTGGTGTGTGGAGGTGAGGGAATTCGAGAATCTTAAGGTTTTGCAACTAATTTGGGTGAGAGGGAAGAGAGACAACTTGGAAAATTTTCTTTTTTGTTGCTTCTGGAGATTGGAAAGAAGGGATTTTCTCTTTTTCCCAAGATGGCCAAGCCCAACTTCTTATTTAAATGAAATGAAAGTCCATTAAATTGATCCAAGCTATAAAAAGTGTGTCCTAATATCAACTATTTTAGAGACACGCAACCTTGGTTTTTGCCTAGCAATGTAGGGCCACCTGGAGTTAGTTTTTGGAAAGAGATCTCAGAGACAAGAACTCTAATAAACTGGTCAAATCGTTATGAGAGAAAGCTTCCACCGAAGCTTGGTCATACCAAGACATAGCACACATATTGAGCCTCAGATCAGCAAATAACTTTGATTTTGCTAAAAAAATGTCACCAAAATACATATTTTTGCCGCGAACAGTAAATGATCTTGCTCAGGACAAGTTTCTCCTTGGATCTTGAGCTGAATAGGTGAAGAACAAAAGCTTGAGCTGTGAATGGGTGGAGAATAGAAGCTTTATGGGTGAAGAATAATGGCAAAATGTGGGATCAATCCAGGTCAACGTTTTGAAGTAACCATAAAGGATTATAAAACCACTAAGGGGTATTATGGATATATTTTCAAATAAATACTGATGTGGAGTGGTTATTGACTAAAGTTAATAGATTTGACTAACTGGAATTTAATGGTGGAGGTATTTGTATTCTTAAATCAAAATATGAATATTTTAGGGAATTATATGTATATTTTGAAACTATAGGTCCTTATATTAGGCCATACTATAGGTGCCTAAATGTAATTTTCCCATATAAAATTCAACAATCACTGACTCTCAACCTGACAGAAGCTCTCCACATGCAGACCTGCCATATGAGACACCTTCTGATATCGATCAGACCCACTTAATCCCATCCACCCCCCATAAACACTTCAAAAACATTGCTGTGGAATATTCAAGAAACACCTTATCTGGCTTAATCTTACATAATAGTTTTGTAGAATAAAGCTCTTTGAAATGAACAAAGCGCTGTTCTTATGGAAATGTTTTCAAAACTACATGCTTCCCCCAATCTTTTGAAACTTGAAAATAGAATACCAATGTGGGGAAGGCCAAATGCTTAAGTAACTAAATGTGAGAGACGCTTCAATTAACGTTTCATAGTGCACAAGAATAACACGTGTGATAAAACAAGGGCCCAAATTATTACGTTATTTATAAAAAAGAGAATTCTTTGAATCATCTCAATAGTAAGATCCAAATGAAAGTAAAAACTTTGACCTAAAATAAAGATTACTAACCTTTCCTCTGAGAATACAGAGGAGGCCCTCCCATTCTCCGCACAAAGAACTCGTATTGGTTCTGTATTGCATCTTCTTTCTTAGAGTTTGCGAAAATTGACCGAAACCATTCTTCTTCGTCATCATAAACCCTAATTCCCATTTCATTTCAGAAACAACATGAAAAAAGACCCTTAAAAATCTAGCTCAAAATATTCAAATAAACAACAAATATCAACCGATTCACTTTAGTTGACTCGAAAAATCTCACTTATTATTTTAACAACGTGGAGCAAAAAAAATGCAAAATTTCAGTTTCCTTTCGATTTCATTTCCAAACATTTTCTCAGCAACCAACCAAATCTTAAAAATCCCAATTAGATCCCAAGCTCACCTAATTCCGTTGAAGGTTAAAAAGAGAAAAAAGACTTTCACTTACTACAGTCCTTTAAGAGCTATGAGCTCAGTGGAGCTTAGCCATCATCAATGGAAACAACAGAAAGAACATCATTCAAAGTTTCACCAACATATACAATACATATATACGTATGCATATATTCTATATATAAGTGTATATGAGTACCTGTTATAGAAGTTGGTGGAGAGGTTAATGAAGGTCTGAAGGCCCAATTTCTGGAACAAATTGGTGCCGTCAATGGCGAACGCGTCGGCCGGGTCAACTCGGCTCCACTCGGACGCCTTCTCTTGCAGTGATTGCATTTGTCTATCTCCTACGTATGACGATGCCGAGAGAGAGACAGCGGTGAGGGTTCGGTATTTAAAGGGGCTCGTGGTTATCGCGTGGTTTCAACGCTTATTTGGTTCTTTTTGGCTTATGTGGCAGATGGCATATGCTATGTATACATAGACTAGGCACTATATTATTTTTGGGAATAAAAAAGTGAATAAACTGTGGGTTTTGTTACATCAATCTATGGTCTACTACTAGTGGCCAGTGGTCCCATAGATCCCACTATAATGGAACCATTGTTGTGACCTCACAGTGTCGTTATGGAGCAAAATATTGAATTTTACACACTAAAAAAGGCTTAAAAATTAATTTGGGCAAAAATAAGATTCTAGATTTTGTAGATTTTGATTTTAGATGGATGATGTCCAAAATTTGTCAAATAGACAAAATGTCTTAATGTTGTACCTACATATACAAAATGAGGAAAAATCTAAAAATCATCTGATGACCGGAGAGGTTGTGCCTTTGGGGACTCTCTGATACTTAAGTTAATATAAAGCTTTTTGAGTGAGAGGGAAAATGAAGTAATTAGAGAGGTGTGAATAAGAATTGAATGTACCTTTAGATGGTGAGAGCCCTAATTTTTAGTGTTTTTAATAACAGAGTCCGATTAGAAGAGTGATTGATCACTAAGTATTATAATATGATCAAGATTCTCACACGCTGGGATATTGATAAGATTGGATTATCCATAAGTTAAATTGCTTAAATAATATTTTATCCATAAGCTGAAGTGTTGTAGCAATGTTAGAAGTTTGGCATGAATTTACCATTGTGTCCCTTACCAAGTGTAGCCATTTGATTGGTTGATCTGTCTGAGTCGTGAAATTACTTTTTTTCCCTTGGAGGTTGCCATATGTCATAATGTTATTGGATGGAGAATTTTCCCCTTCATCAAATGCCCCCACTTCCTTGAGTGCAGTTATACTTGATGAAGTAGGATCAGGTCTTGAGATCGTGTAGGTATCTGGGTACTGAGAAGTAGAGAATAAAGGCTTGATTTGTTCGAGCAGTTTGGGAGAAAGCTCGGGGCTATCCCTTTTGAATGATATGCGTTCGAGGAAGGTTAATAGCTTAGTGCTACCTTCTCAGAAATGAATGTAAGCTTCCAAGGAGGCTTGATAGCTTAACTCTACTTCCTTGGAATGTAGACTCCAATGAGGCCTAATAGCACGAGAATAATTCATTGGAAAGGAATGTGAGCTCCAAGAAGGCTCGATAGCTCAAGGCTACCTCCTCAGAAAGAAATGTGTGAGGTTCAAGCTTCTCATAGTTGTATTTGATGGGTTTTAAGAGGTGTTAACAGAGGTAATCTCCTCGAAGCAACAAGTTCAAGATACACGGACTTGAAGTAAATTCTTAGCAAAGCTTTTCAGAATTGAGAACAGAAGGTTTGAGGAGATGAATTCGGAGCGAACTCCTTGGAGTTTTGGAGATAGGTCTGAGGAGTTGAACTTGGAGTGAACTCCTCGGAGTTTTGGAGATAGGTCGAAGGAGATGAATTTGAAGTGAACTCCTTAGAGTTTTGGAGATAGGTCCGAGGAATTGAACTTGGTGTGAACTCCTAAGAGAATTTGGAGATCAGGTTCAATGATGATGACATGGATCGAATTCCATGGAGTTGTTAGAGAATAGGTTAGATAAGGATGACTTGAATTGAACTCCTCGGAGTTTTGGAGATAGGTTTGATGAGTTGAACTTGGTGTGAACTCCTCAGAGTTTTGGAGATTAGGTCCGAGGATGATGTTTTGGATCGAACTCTTCGGAGTTCTTGGACATTAGGTCCGATGAGGATGGCTTGGATCAAACTCCTCGGAGTTGTTGGAGATTAGGCCCGAAGAGGATGGCATAGATCAAACTCCTCGATGTTTTTGGAGATTAGGTCCGATGAGGATATCATGGATCGAACACCTCGGAGTTTTGAAGATAAGTCTGAGGAGATGAAATGGGTGTGAACTCTTCGGAGCTTGGAGGTCTGAGGGGTTGAACTTGGGTGAACTCCTCGGAGTTTTGGAGATAGGTCCGAGGAGTTGAACTTGGTGTAAAATCCTCGGAGTTTTTGGAGATTAGGTCTGAGGAGGATGACATGGATCAAACTCCTCAAAGTTGTTGTAGATTATGTCTGAGGATGATGACATGGATCGAACTCCTCGAAGTGGTTGGAGATTAGGTCCGAAGAGGATGATCTAGATCGAACTCTTCAGAGTTTTGGAGATAGGTTCAAGTAGTTGAACTTGGTGTGAACTCCTTGAAATTTTGGAGATTATGTAATGACCCATCCCGGGTTGGCCACCCCCAAGACGGTGTCATCACATTTTGAAATCCCAGCAAGATACATATATGCAACAATATAAAAACATCAACTGAATTATCTACATACATAAATCCCCAACCCTTAACAGGGGGGTTACATTATTAAGATCCCAACTGAAACATTATATATAACATATTATGCATGAATATTTATAAATATTTTTTTTGCTTTCCATTAGTCTGAGGATGTGGACCATGTGGCTTATAGATAACGACTCAGTCTGAATATCAGCTCACCAATCTATTTGTCCTGCCTGCTACTTGAAATTATTTAATAATGATGAGTGAGCTTCACAAGCTCAGTGAATTAAATTTACTAGAAATATTCAATTGTTCAAATAGACTTCCAATATTCATTCATTTATATCTTATATGACTCGATAACAACATTCTATTATCACTACTCATATCATAATCCTCATCATTTATCAATCTCTTCTTCTCATATATTTAATCATCTTGAGACTATCAATTCTACCTCATAATTACCTCGTTATGAGGTTCACAACATATAATCAATCACTCAGATAATTCTTATCATATCATACTTTCATATTTCTTTCTCATCATATCTGTCTCTTTGTGAGACTCATTCATCTATCAATAAATTTACAATCAAGAATAACACTTTAACATCTCAAGCAATAATAATCAATATTGAAAACAAAAGTAATGCATAAATTTATATTATATTATTATTTGGGAACGTCTTCCCATATGTCGACATGTTTTATATTACAACGGCTACCTTCCCGATTCTTTTATTTTCAGCATATACCAGCTGTCACGATTTCATTTAGACCGACTGCCTACGTGGTTCTTTTATTTTCAGCATATGCCGGCTGTTACAGTTCTTTTATTTCATTTAGACCAGCTGCCTTCCCAGTTCTTTTATTTCATGCATATGCATATGAACAATGATATGAAATATGTATATAACAATAATATAAAAACAAGCATACATTCAGACATTCAATTTAGTTATCCAGCTCATTTTCAAAATTATTATTTTTATCATATTCATTAAATTATCTCTTCATATATAATATCAAATTATCAATCATATCTTGTTAAGAATTTCATTTATCCCTTCATTATATATTTAATCAACTCATTATTTCAATAATATTACTTCTCATATAATAAATCTTTAACATATCAATTATTCCTATCATACCCATCAACCAACTTTCATCTATCATCCAATCATAGGTTAATAACTATTTCAAATATCATTACTTTATATTTCATATTTATCTCGATTACTAAAAGTAAATCTAACTCACCACGTAGCACTTAAAGCTACTTGTGGATCATCCCCTTGCCTTTTTTGCTCTTTTTAGCAATTTTACATGATTGTTGTTCATTAACACCTGCCATAATATTTACATTAAAATTTCTGATTTATTCTTTAATTCTTCCAGAATTCATACCTTTTAAAGTTTCCACATTGAATTCCAAGTAATTTCATGCATAATAAATTTCAAAAATAAAATTCACATTATTACCTTTTGTTTTTCTTAGAGTTTTCCTCGACTCTCTTTAAAATTCTCCCGTAAACCTCTTTAAAATTTTACTATTTCAACATTTCTTTTAGTCCCCAAGTGTTTAAAGAAATAGAGTAATTTGAATTGAAGAAATAAGAAAATCAAACAGGATTTGATAAGAATAATTAAAATAAAACAAATATATATATATATATATATATATATATATATATATATATATAAACAGCCTGCACCAATTCTCCACCTTTTTCCTTTTTTGTTGGCCAACATGCAATGTTGCATGTTGTGCGGCCAACACCTAGACATCTAGGTGTTGGCCTTTTTTTCTTTTTCTTTGTAACTACACCCCACCACGAGTCTAGTTTTTTTCAAAAAAATTATTTTATTCAATAATAAATCTTTCATATATATATATATCATTTTATTTCCATATAATATCTATCAAATTACTTCTTTACCCTTACTTTAAGAATATAGGTATTACAATTCTACCCACCTTATAAAAATTTTATCCTCGAAATTTCCTTACCTAACTCAAGAAATAATTGTGAATAATATTTCTTCATAGTTGCCTCACACTCTCACGTAATCTCTTCAACATCTTTATTTCGGGACAAAACTTGAACTAATAGAATTACTTTATTACACAAGACTTGTTCTTTTGCTGTCTAAAATTCTCACTTGTACTTGTATAAAAGTCAAATCTTCCTTAATTTATATAGCTTGGCTCAAAATATTATGAGATTCATCATATAAGCACTTTCGCAAAAGTAAAACATGGAATACACTGTCACTGCTTCAACTCTGGAGGCAAATCCAAGCTATTCACAACTAGCCTAACTTTCTCAGTAACCTCATAGGTACCTCGAACTCAACTTTCCTTTTTTTTTTTTACCCTCAACACACATTTTCATGGAGATATTTTCAAATACGCCTAATCACCTACTTGAAACTCAAGAGATCTTCTTCTATTATCAACATAGCTATTCAGTCTACTCTGTGTTGCTTTAGGGTTCTCTCTAACCAGTTTTATCCTCTCAGTTGTTAACTCTATCATTTCTGGACCAAATATATTTCTTTCTCCAACTTCTTCCCAATATACTGGAGTTCTACACCTTCTACCATATAAAGCCTCAAATGGTGTCATCGCAATAATAGCTTGATACTGATTATTGTATGCAAACTCGATCAAAGGTAAATAAGCATCCCAGCTCACTGAAAAACTCAATACATTTTCCCTTAACATATTCTCTGGTATTCTTAATAATCTTTTCTGTCTGCTCATCTGTTTAAGCATGAAAAGTTGTAATAAATTGTAACTGTGTACACATAGCTTTTTGAAAGCCTCTCATAATTTAGATATAAATCTAGAATTTCTATCTGATACTATGCTCAAAGGTACTCCATGCAATCTTATTATCTCAGCTACATACAGTTCAGCCAACTTTTTAGGACTCCAATTAGTTTTAATTGGAAGAAATTGAGATGACTTAGAAAGTCTATCCACCATCACTCCCACTGTATCATGACCTCTATGGGTATGGGAAAATCCAGAAACAAAATCTGTTCTCACATTTTTCTGTGGTCAATCAAGCACAAGAAGAGGTTATAGTAAGCCTTCCGGATGTTTATTCTCCGACTTCACTTGCTGACAAACCAAACATCTAGAAATATATAAAGCTCCATCCCTTTTCAATTCTGACCACCAGTATTTCTGTCTCAATCCTCTGTGCATCTTATTATTACTCGGTTGCATCTCAATATCTCATTTCTCAACTCCGCATCATTGGGAACACAAATCCTATGTTCCAATACAAAAATATCATCATTTCTAATTTTGAGCTCATAATGCTTTCTACTAAACACTTTCTGCTTAATTTTCTCTATTTCCTCATCTCTACCTTCCATTTCTAACAAGAATTTTACTATGGATGACTATACAACCATAATTACTAACAATAATCCTCTATCACTGATATTCAACTTCATTATTATCTCTCTTAAATCTATCATTAGTTTCACATCATGACTCTCAATAGCAGTTAATCTTCTCGTAGATTTCTACTCAATACATCCGTTACCACATTCACTTTTCCTCGATGATAGTTAATTATACAATCATAGTCACTAATCAACTCCATCCTCCATCCTCTGCCTCTGTCTCAAATTCAAATCTCTCTAGGTAGGTAAGTATATTAAACTCTTATGATCAGTAAATATCTCACAAGTGGTTCCATACAGATATTGTCTCCAAACCTTCAAAGCAAATACTATGACAATAATCTCTAAGTCACTGATAGGGTAATTTCTCTTATGATTACTCAATTCCCTAGAAGCATATGCCATTACCTTCTCATGTTGCATCAACATACATCCTAACTCTTGATGAGATGCATCACTATACACTACAAATCCTTCATCACCAGAAGGAAGCACCAATACTGAAGTTGTTGTCAATTTCTCCTTTAGTAATTGGAAACTTTTCTCACACTTCCTAGACCATACAAATCTCACATCTTTCCTGGTCAATCTAGTCAACAGTACTACAACAATAGAAATTTTCTGAATGAATATTCTATAATAACCAGCTAACCCCAAGAAGATTCTAATCTCAGTCACATTAGTTGGTCTCTCCAAACTTAATATTGCCTCTACCTTTTGTGGACCAACTGTTATATCATCTCCAGATATTACATGCCCTAAGAAAGTTATTTCATTCAGTTAAAATTCACATTTAGGAAATTATAGCATACAATCTCTCTTTCCTCAAAATCTCCAACACAATTTCTAAATGTTTTATATACTCTTCCTCAGGCTTAGAATACACCAAGATGTCATCAATGAACACAACCATAACGTTATCAAGAAATGGTTTAAACATTTTATTCATCAAGTCTATGAATGTTGCTTGAGCATTAGTCAACTTAAATGACATTGCAAGAAACCCATGACCATAACGTGTCCTAAAAGCAGTCTTAGGTACGTCTCTCTCCTTTATTCTTAACTGGTGATAACTTGATCTCAGGTTTATCTTCGAAAACACCCTCGCTCTATACAATAGTTTAAACAAATCATCTATCCTAGACAAAGGATATTTGTTCTTAATAGTGATCTTATTCAGCTGTCTATAGTCTATACACAATCTAATCGTTCCATCTTTCTTTTTCACAAACAACACAGAAGCTCTCCCAACACACTAGGTTTGATAAATTGTTTATCTAACAATTCTTAAAATGGTATTTTCAACTCTCTCAACTCAGCTAGTGTCATTCTATAAGGTGCTATAGATATGTATGTTAAACCCAAAATCACATCTATAGAAAACTAAATCTCCTTACTAGGAGGCAATCTAAACAACTTTTCACGAAACACTTTAGGAAAATCTTTCACTACTAATATTTCTTCTAACTTCCTATTTTCCTTTTTAGAATCCATTATGTATGCCAAATACTCCTCATAACCCTTCTTCAACCATCTACTAGTAGTCAAGGCAGAAATAAGACAATTTGCAAGTATCTTACGTTCTCTCTGAAAGTTAAACTACTCTTGTCTTAGTATCTTGAACACCACATTTTTCTTTAAAAAAAATCAACCTAGACATGATACGCCGACAACCAATTCATCTCCAAAATCAAATCAAAATCAACCATACTCAAGGAAAACAAATCAACTTTAAACTCTCCATCATCCATATTGATTACACAACCCCAATAAATAGTTTTAATCATAATTCTATCTTCAATAGGAATTTCAACAATAAGGTTATGCATAAATGACTAATATAAGCATCAATAGACTTCATAAACACACTGGATGCAAAAGAGTGAGTTGTACCAGGATCAACCAATATTGATATGTTCACATTTTTTACATACAAAGCACATCAAATTAGGACAATTCTAGGATAAATATATTATGTGATTACATCTATAACACATTATAGTCTTTCTATCACATTACCACATTCCCTAGGTAGTACACTCCCACCTCTACCAAAACTTTCAGTTCCTACAGATTGTCTGTAATACCCGTACTTGTAAAGTAAGGGTAAAAAAGTAATTTAATAAATATGACATGAAATTAAAAATAATATATTTACGCGAAGGATTTGGTATTGAATAAAATAATTCAAAAAATAATTAGATGTCCAGAACATCCAAAAGAAAGGAAAAGTAAAAAGAAAAAAAAGTTTTTGAAAAAAAAATTATTTTTCTAAAAAAAAAATGGATGTGAACGTCTAGAAAGTGGGACAAGGCAAAAGAAAGAAAAAAAGAAAAAATTTTTTTTTTTTAAAAAAATCAAACAAAAAAAAAAGCAGCAGGTACTCAAATGAATTTGTGAAGGGTGTAGCCCTCCACGTCTCCAAAACATGGAGACTTTGTGGAGAGGGGGCTGCCAGAGATTTTTGTACAAATCTCACCTATATATATATATATATATATATATATATATATATATATATATATATATATATATATATATATATATATATATATGTCCTATGTGAAATCTTACGATTTCACATAGTTTCTTTCAATTTCTCGTTTTTCTCTAAACACTTGAAGACCCAAAGAAATGTTGAAAGAGCAAAATTTTGAAGAAGTTTACTGCAGAATTTCATAGAGAATCAGAAAAACATAAAGTAATAACGTAGTGTTTATTTTTGAATTTTTAGCATTTATGAAATTCCCGAAATTCAAAGTAGGAATTTTCAAAGGGTGTGGTTTATGAAGAAGTGAAGAATAAATTGGAAATTTATTATAAATATTATGTCAGGTGTTGATGATCTGCAACTGGAGAAAATTTCTGAGAGGAACGGAAAAGGCAAAGAGGTGATCCACGGGTAGCTTTAAGTGCTACGTGGTGAGTTGGATTTACTTTAAGTAATCTAAACAAAAATTAGATATCTAGTGATAATATTAAATTTAATTATTAGTGTATGATTGGGTGGTAGATAAACATTTGGTTGATAGATATAGTATAAATATTGGACACGTAGAAAAATTTTATGTGAGAAGAAATATTATTAGAATAATGAGTTGATTTAATAATGATGATGATAAATAAAATTCTTGAGAATCTATGGTTGATGTTTGGATACGAATTATGAGGAGATGAAATTTAGTGGATCTTGAAAAACTTTGATGGATGATTTTGTTAGGGTTAAACTACCCTATCCCTATGGATCTTGAGATGCGAATATAGAGAAGAAAATAGAAATAAATCAAAGACAAACACACAGCACACAGATTTACGTGGTTCACCCAAACTCGGGTTACGTCCACGGAGTTGCAGCGATTTCACTATGTCTTGAAGAACAATACAAGGAGGTCTCACCCCTAGACACCCCTCACAGTATTCACAAAAGAAAAGACGGCTCACTCACTCACACAAAAGAATAAGATGAAACCCTTATATTTTCGGGTTAAAATAAAACAGATATCAAACAGTGCTGAAAACACCAGATTGGACCAAAAAAAAAAAAACCACCAGGCTCCACACATAGCCTAACAATTTCCCACTTGGAGACTGGTCCAATCACCAACACTAAGCACCACATGCCTTCAAACAAAGCAATCATCGCCGCAACTCATTCACCTGTCGTCAAGCTTGAAGACCAACTGAAGCTAAGCACAGCTTCAATTTCTCAATAGTGACACCCTTAGTCAACATATCTGTTGGATTCTTAGTTCCACGAATCTTCTCCAGTACCAATTGTTCACTGTCGAGAAGAGAGAGAAGAAAGTGATATCTCAACTGTATATGTTTCATCCTGGAATGAAACGCCGAATTCTTAGCAAGAAAAATATCACTTTGACTATCATTGTGTAAAGTACCCCTCTCATTCTTCTTACCCAGCTCATCCAAGAGACCCTGTAACCAAACCATCTCCTTCCCAGCTTCAATTATGGCTACATACTCAGCTTCTATAGTAGAGAGAGCAACGATTTTCTGCAACTTAGAAGCCTAACTTATAGTTGTACCACCCAGAGTATACACAATCCCTGTAGTACTCTTCCTGCTATCAACATCGCCAGCTAAATCTGCATCCACAAAATTCTAGCTCACCACTGTCAGTCAACAAAATATAGAACAAGGATGGTGAGAACCGCTGTGGAGGTCTAATGTTCCTAGAATACCTTTGGACAACACTTATGGCCGTACACTGTTCTACCTGTGGGTCTGTATTCTCATCATTTTTCTGACTCCTACTCTGCACTGTGCTCTCAGAAAATTCATCCAAGTCAACAAACTCAGACTTCTTTGGTTCTGGCCCTGTAACAGCAGATTCTGCACTTGACTTGTCTTTGTACATAACCTGTTCATTGAAAATCATAATTCAACTCCTGATGATTTTTCGATTTTGATTATCCTAAAACCGATAACCAAAAGCTTCATCACTATAGCCAATAAAGAAACATTTTCTAGATTTAGTATCTAGTTTACTACGAGCATCAGAGTCAATATGAACATAAGATAAACAGCCAAAAACTTTTAAGTAAGAAATATTTACCTCCTTTCCACTCTATACCTCTTCAGGTATCCTGCAATCCAAAGGAACTGACGGTCCTCGATTTATCAAGTGAGTTGTTGTGCTAACTGCATTGGCCCAAAATGTTTCTGGCAACCCAGCATGCAACCCCATACTTCTAGCACACTCATTGAGGGTCCTGTTCATGCACTCAGCCACGCCATTCTGCTGTGGTGTCCTGGGAATAGTCTTCTCCATCCTAATCCCATTAGCAGCACAAAATTCTCTAAACCCCCCCATCTATGTACTCTCCATCATTAGCAGACCTCAAACATTTTACCTTCAAACCTGTTTCAGTCTCAAATATGACATTCCATTTCTTAAAGGTCTCAAATACCTCAGATTTATTTTTCATAAAATAAACCAATACCTTCCTGCTTGAATCATCAATAAATGTGATATAATACCGCAAACCTCTAAGAGATGCAACCGGAGAAGCTCCCCACAAATCTGTGTGTACCAACTCCAATTTTTCAGACTTTGGAGTTCTGCCTCCTTTCAAGAAACTGACATTTCTATGTTTCCCAATAATGCAGCTCTCACATAAATCAAAGTCAAGGGATTTCAACTCTGGCAGTTTCCCTTTAGACAACATCACTTTCATCCCTTTTTTGCTCATATGACCAAGCCTGCGGTGCCATAGGTTTGTATCAACTTTTGCATCAACCACTGCAATAGTATCTCTCACACTTGAGGTCATGTACAGAGTACCCGTTTTTGTTCCATGAGCCACTACCATGGCTCCCTTTGTAATCTTCCAATTACTAGCCCTAAATGTCACCATGTGACCTTCAGCATCAAGCTGTCCTACAGAGATCAAGTTCCTCATCAATTTTGGAACATGTCGCACTTTTTGTATCAACCACATAGACCCATTCGGCAATTTAATGTGAACGTTTCCCATACCTATAATATCCAAGGCTTCTCCATCAACCAAATATACCTTCCCAAAATCGCTTGTCATATAGTGCTCTATGATTTCTTGGTATGCAGTGGTATGGAAAGAAGCTCCTAAGTCCAAAACCCAAGAGTCAATAGGACTGTCAACAGAAAGTAATAGGACATCCTGTAGTTCTTCTGTCACAGCATTTGCAGCACGTTCTCATTCTTTTTTTTTCTGCGGTTCTCTACAATTTTTCTTAAAGTGGCCAGTCTTGCCACAATTCTAGCATTCTAGTTGTCATCCAGATCTGGATTTACTCCTACCTTCTCTTCTGGATTTTGATCTCTCCGATTGAAATTTCTATCCTGTGCTCTACCTCTTGTCTCAAGATTTAAAGCGAAACTAGAACCCGAAGTTTTACCTGCATCTCTCCTGCAAACTTCCTCGCTTAAAATCAAATCCCGAATATCTTCATATTTGAGTTTATTCGTCCCTGCAGAATTACTCACCGCCATTCTCATGGCTTCCCAACTGTTTGGCAAAGAAGCCAAAATAATTAAAGCACGGATCTCATCATCAAAATCAATCTCAACAGAGGACAATTGATTAAAAATTGTATTGAACTCATTCAGATGCTGCGCAACAGGGGTACTTTCCTCCATCTTCAAATTGAACAACTTTTTCATCAGATGCACTTTGTTGTTAGCCGATGGTTTTTCATACATACTGGATAAAGCCACCATCATATCCTTGGTGGTCTTCTCCTTCATAACATTGTGCGCAACTGATCTTGATAGAGTTAATAAAATAACTCCCAGTACCTGTCTACTTTCATAATGTCTGGCTTTGACTCTAACAGAGGCAAATGTAATTTCTTCCCATAGAGATAATCCTCGATTTGCATCCTCCAATACCCAAAATCTGTGCCATCGAATTTCTCGATTCCTGTTTCCCTTCCTTATTCTCCGGCCATCGCTCCCACTAAAAAAACTGATAGCTCTAATACCAGTTGTTAGGGTTAAACTACCCTATCCTTACGAATCTTGAGATGTGAATATAGAGAAGAAAATAAAAATAAATCAAAGACAAACACACAACACAGATTTACGTGGTTCACCCAAACTCGAGTTATGTCCACGGAGTTGCAGCGATTTCACTATGTCTTGAAGAACAATACAAGGAGGTCTCACCCCTAGAAACCCTTCATAGTATTCACAAAAGAAAAGACGGCTCACTCACTCACACAAAAGAATAAGATGAAACCCTTATATTTCCGGGTTAAAATAAAACAGATACCAAACAGTGCTGAAAACACTAGATTAGACAAAAAAAAAAAAACCACCCGGCTCCACACATAGCCTAACAGATTTGATGTGATTTGAGATAAAATTTAGTGGATCTTGACAAACTTTAATGGATGATTTGATGTGATTTAGGATGAGGGGGTTTTAGTGGAATTTTTTATATAAATTTGAGAATAATTAGAATAGCCAATTTAAATGTTTGAATTTATGTTGTTTTTATACTACTGTTCATATGTATATTTCATATCATTGTTCATATGCGTATGCATTAAATAAAGAAAAGAACCGGTAAGGCAATCGGTCTAATGAAAATGAAAGAACCGAGAAGATAGCCGGTCTAAATGAGAAAAAAAGAACCGAGAAGGCAGTTAGTCTAAATGAGAATAAAAGAACTGGGAAAGCAGTCGGTTTAAATAAGATAAAACCATGTCGACATGTGGGAAGACGTTCCCATAGTAATAATTCATGCATTACATCTATTTTAATTATTGTTTGCATTATTGAAATGCTGATGTGTGGTGTGTTAATTCGAATTTATTTATAGATGGATGAGTCTCACAGAGAGACAATTAGAGTAACAAGAACAATTTAAATGGTAAATTTTATTATGTGAACCTCATTACGAGGTAATTATGAGATAATTGATGGTCTTAAGGTGAACCACTAAATACAAGAAATAGATTGATAAAGAATGGATCTTATGACATGTGCAGTGATAGTAGAATGCTAGTATCAAGTTATATGAGATTAAATGATTTAATATTGAAAGACCATTTATACAAATTGAGTACTTTCAGTAAATTTAATTCACTGAGCTTGTGAAACTCATCCTTCATTGTACAATGATTTCAGGTAGCAGACCGGACAAATAGTCTGGTGGGTTGAGAGTCAGACAAAATCATTTTTGTAAGCCTCGTACGTGTCAACATCCTCAGACTAATGAGAAAAGAAAATAAAAATTTATTTGTAAATTTTCATGCATTTTACGTTGTATTTAATGTTTAAAGATCATATTGATGTAACTCCCATGTTGAGGGTTGAGGATTGATGTAAAATTTTCTATTGGTGTTATTTATTTTTATTATTGCATATATGTGTCATGCTGGGATTTTCAAAATGTGATGACCCGTATTAGGAGTGGCCAACCCGGGATGAGTCATTACAATTTTGGTATCAGAGCATTAGGTTTTATGATTCTGTAGACTGCATAAAAAGAAAGAAAGTGAAAGATAAAATAAATTTTAATGAATAGTCTAAGGATGACACGTGGACGCGCTATAGCTAGAGTTAGAGTTGTTGATTTGAGAAGGTATGGTAGACCTCCAATATTTCGACAAGTCGAGGTTGAGTCTGAATCTGTGGTTCCTAGAAGAGAATATGTTGATAGTACGATTGATATTAGTAAAGGTATGAGAGAATCTGAAATTGAAAGAGATGAGCTAAGATACGCTCTTACACATGGTCTTAAGAAAATGAATGTAACAGATGATAGAGTTAGTAGTCTATAGCATAGACTTGATGAACAGGGCAGAGCAATGCCTGAGATTGTTAACCCAGTAATGAAAGACATTTAAAAAGGGAAAAAATTAGTTTATGCATGAGATACAAGGAGATTGTTAAGTTGAATATCATGTTATTTAAAGGGTCTATCAATCCTTTTAAGCCTGAGTTTTGAAAAAACATGTAAAGAGATTATTTGGTACCTTACCAGTGACTGACAGGTAGAGAGTCATTTTTTTTTGCTTCATTTGAATTAGAAGGAAAAGCTTTAGAATGATGAGAGGATACTCTTCCCAGGTAAGTACAGATATTGATAGACTCTTAACCTGGAATAGGTTTAAGGAGATTTTTATTGATAGATACTTTCTTTATACCTATAGAGCACAACAAGATAGAGATTTTATTGGAAGCAAATGTATTGACTATGACTTAGTATGATAAAAGATTTGTGGCTTTGTCGAGGTTTGTACCGGAAAAGGTAGACCTAGGGAAGAAGAAGTGTAAGAGGTTCATAAATGAACTATGTTTTAAGATTTGATCAAAACGATCTTACATGAGGCATATGAATTATATCACATTGGTGGATATAGCACCTCAGATTTAGAAAGATGTGATAGAATTTAGAGGAATGAGGAACTGGTGGAAGAAGTCTAGATTTGAGAAAACCATATGTGGTACTGGTATGAGTGTGCAGGGTGGGGGACCACCCAGAAAAGGCATTCCTTGTCACAGGAATTAAAGTACAAAGTCAGAGACAAGCAGAATCTGTTGCTCCTGTAGCTCAGAGTAATATCGGTAGGACCCTTAGATTTGGGAGACAAGTTATGGGAACTGGGAGTCATAGCAGATGAAGTAAGTATGCCACCAAGGGGAAGTGGTAATATGATGTATGATTGAGAGACAGAAGTTTGTTGTAGATATATTCAGATAAGATATTTATCCCAGAATTGTCAAAATTTGAAGTGCTTTAAGGTGGACATATCAATGTTGGTTGATCTTGGTGCAACCCATTCTTTTGCATCCAATATTCATAGGAAGTTTATTGAAGTATGTATTAATCTTTTGATGCAAAATATTTTCATGGAAGTTTCCACTAGAGATAGAGTGATAATCATAAATATTTACAAGGGTTGTGTGATTCGTATCAATGATAGAGAATCCGAAGCTGATTTATTACCCTGGAATATGATATAATTTCATTTAATTTTGAAAATGAATTGGTTATTGACGTATTACGCTTGGATTGATTGTTCCAGAAAGAAGATAGTGTTCAAGATATGGACATGAGGAGTATTTGGCATACATAATGGATTATAGAAAGGAAAATAAGAAGTTAGAATAAATCTTAGTGGTGAAAGATTATTCTAATGCAATTCTTGATGAGTTGCCTAGTTGTCTCCCAGTAGAGGGATTTATATTCTCTATTGATGTGATACCAGGTTCATCACATATATCTAATAGCACCTTACAAAGTGATGCCCTCTGAATTAAGATAGTTTTAAGTTTAATAATTTCTAGATAATTAATTTATCGGACCTAATGTATTTGGTGAGCCCCTGAAGTGTTTGTGAAGAAGGAAGATGAAACGATAAGAGTGTGTATAGACTACAAATAGTTGAATAAGAACAAATACTTTTTTTCCCATGATAAATAAATTGTTTGAGCAGTGCAAGGAGTGAGAGTGTTTTCTAAGATAAACCTTAGATCAAGTTATCACCATTTAAGGATAGAGGAGGGAGACGTGCCTAAGACTGCTTTTAGGACACGTTATGGTTATAAGCTTTTTGTGATGTCATTTGGATTAACTAACATTCCAAAAACATTCATGGACTAGATGAATAGAATGTTTAAACTATATTTTAACAAGTTTATTTGACTTTTTGATATAATCTAAGAAGGAAGAACAACATGTGAAACATTAGACAGTGTGTTGGAGATTCTGAAGAGAGAGAAATTATATGCAAAGTTCTCTAAGTGTGAGTGTTGGCTGAATGAAATAACTTTCTTGGAACATGTAAAATCGAGAAATGGCATAATAGTTGGTCCACAAAAGGTAGAGGCAATGTTAAGTTGGGAGAGACCAACTAATGTGACTGAGATTTTAATCTTCTTGGGGTTAACTGGTTATTATAAAAGATTCTTTTAGAATTTTTCTATTATTATAATACTATTGAATAAACTGACTAAGAAAGATGTGAGATTTGTATGGTAAGGGAACTGTGAGAAAATTTTTTTAATTACTAAAGGAGAAATTAACTACAGCCCCAATATTGATGTTTCCTTCTGGTGATGAAGGATTTGTGGTGTATAGTGATGCGTCACATCAATGATTAGGATATGTGTAACATAGGAAAGCTGTAACCCATACTTTTTGGTAATTAAATATTCAAGATAGAAATTTTCCTACTCATGACTTAGAGTTGGCTGCTATAGAGTCTACTTTAAAGATTGGAGACATCATTTGTATGAAGCCACTTGTGAGATATTCATGGGTTATAAGAGTTGAACATACTTACCTGTCCAGAGAGAGTTGAATTTGAAGCAAAGATGGTGGATGGAGTTGATAAATAACTATGATTGTACAATTCACTATCATCTAGAAAATGCGAAGGTAATAACTGATACATTGAGTAGAAAGTCTACAAGAAGGTTAACTGTTATTGGAAGTTCTGATGTGAAATTGATGATAGATTTAAAGGAGATAAGAATGAAGTTGAATATCAGTAATAGAGGATCATGGTTAGCAAATATGGTTATACAGTCATTCATAGTAAAATGCTTTAGAGATGCAAGGTAGTGATGAAGAGATAGAAAAGATTAAGCATCGAGTGCTTACTAGAAAGTAATATAAGTTCAAAAGTTGAAATGATGGTATCCTGGTCTTGGAATGTAGAAATAGTGTTCCCAATAATGTGGAGTTGAGAAAGGAGATAATGAGAGAGGCACATAATAATGTAGATTCGATGCAACCAAGTAACAATAAGATGTATAGAGGAGAAAGACATAATTTCTGGTGGTTAGGATTGAAGAAGAATATAGCGGAGATTGTGAGGTTGTATGGAGTACTATTGAGAATAGTGTCATTTAGAGATGCTAGATTTACATCTTGGCTTTGGAGAGACTTTTAGAAAGCCACAAGTACAGAGTTGCAATTTAATATAATTTTTCATGCTCAGCCAGAAAGGATTATTAGAGTATTAGAAGATATGTTAAGGGCAAATTTGATGAGTTCTCAATAAGTTTGGAATGTTTACATACCATCGATTTTAATTGCTTATTTTAATCAGTATCAAACTAGTATTGGGATGACACTAATTAAGACATTGTATGGCAAGAGGTGTAGAACTCCTATATGTTGGGAAGAAGAGGGAGAGAGAAATATATCTAGTCCATCAATTACTGAGTTAATAACTGAGAAGATCAAATTGGTTAGAGAGAACCGTAAAGCAGCACAGAGTAGACCGAATAGCTATGCCGATGCTAAGAGAAGATCTCTTGAATTTAAAGTAGGTGATTAGGTGTAACTGTGTTGAGGATCAAAAAGAAAAGAAAGTCTAGTCTGAGGTAAGTGGGACCCTATGAAATTGTTAAGAAAGTTAGGTTAGTTGTGAGTAGCCTGGATTTGCCTCCAGAGTTAAAACATTTATATAATGTATTTCATGTTTCACTTTTAGGAAAGTGTGTACATGATGAATATTATAATATTTCGAGCTAAGCTATAGAAATTTAGAAAGTTTGGGCTTAGATACAAGTACCAATGAGAAAATTTAGACCAAACGAACAAGTCTTGTGTAATAGAATAATCTCATTAGTTCAAGTTATGTGGCAGAATAAGGATGTTGAAGAGAGTAAGTGAAAGTGAGACAATTATGAAGAAGTATTATTCACATTTGTTTCTGGAGTAAAATAAAGAAATTTCAGTGACGAAATTTTTGTAAGGTGGGTAGAATTGTAATACCCGTATTTATAAAGTAATGGTAAAGAAGTAATTTAATAAATATGACACGAAATTAAAAATAATATATTTACACGAACGATTTAGTATTGAATAAAATAATTCAAAAAAATAAAAAAATTGGACGTCCAGAACGTCCAAAAGAAAGGAAAAGTAAAAAAGAAAAAGAGTTTTTGAAAAAAAAAATTGGACATGAATGTCCAGAAGGTGGGAGAAGGCAAAAGAAAGAAAAGAAGAAAAAAAAACGAAAAAAAGTTTTTTTAAAAAGTTAATTAAAAAAAGTCAAACAAAAAAAAAGGCAGCAGGTGGCAGCACCTGCTGCCAAGTGAATTTATGAAGGGTGTAGCCCTCCACGTCTCCAAAACGTGGAGACTTTGTGGAGGGGGGGCTGCTAGAGATTTTTGTACAAATCTCACCTATATATATATATGTGTCCTATGTGAAATCTTACGATTTCACATAGTTTCTTTCAATTTCTCATTTTTCTTTAAACATTTTGGGACCCAAAGAAAGGTTGAAAGAGCAAAATTTTGAAAGGGTTTATTGCGGAATTTCATAGAGAATCAGGAAAAACTATCAGAAAAACATAAGGTAATAACATAGTGTTTATTTTTGAATTTTTAAGATTTACCAAATTCTTGAAATTCAAAGTGGGAATTTTCAAAGGGTGTGGTTTATGAAGAAGTGAAGAATAAATTAGAAATTTATTATAAATATTATGCCAAGTGTTGACGATCTGTAACCGGGAAAAATTCTAAGAGGAACAGGAAGGGCAAGGAGGTGATCCACAAGTAGCTTTAAGTGCTACGTGGTTTACTTTAAGCAGTCTAAATAAAAATCAGATATCTAATGATAATATTAAATTTAATTATTAGCATATAATTGGGTGGTAGATAAATATTTGGTTGATAGGTGTAGTATAAATATTGGACACGTAAAAAAATTTTATGTGAAAAGAAATATTATTAGAATAATGAGTTGATTTAATAATGATGATGATAAATAAAATTCTTGAGGAGCTATGGTTGATGTTTGGATACAAATTATGAGGAGATGAAATTTAGTGGATCTTGACAAACTTTGATGGATGATTTGATGTGATTTGGGATGAAATTTAGTGGATCTTGACAAACTTTAATGGATGATTTGATGTGATTTGGGATGAGAGAGCTTTAGTAGAATTTTTTGTATAAATTTGAGAATAATCAGGATAGCCAATTTAAATGTTTGAATTTATGTTGTTTTTATACTACTGTTCATATGTATATTTCATATCATTGTTCATATGCATATGCATTAAATAAAAGAAAAGAACCGGGAAGGCAGTCAGTCTAATGAAAATGAAAGAACCGGGAAGGCAACCGGTCTAAATGAGAATAAAAAAACAGGGAAGACAGCCGGTCTAAATGAGAATAAAAGAACCAAAAAGGCAGCCAGTCTAAATGAGAAAGAAAAGAACTAGGAAGACAACCGGTCTAAGATAAAAACATGTCGACGTGTGGGAAGACGTTCCCATAATAATAATTCATGCATTACATCTGTTTTAATTATTACTTGCTTATTGAAATGCTAATGTGTGGTGTGTTAGTTCAAATTTATTTATTGATGGATGAGTCTCACAGAGAGACAGTTGTGGTAACAAGAACAATCTAAATGGTAAATTTTATGATGTGAACCTTATTACGAGGTAATTATGAGATAATTGATGGTCTTATGGTGAATCAATAAATGCGAGAAATAGATTGATAAAGAATGGATCTTATGACATGTGTAGTGATAGTAGAATGCTAGTATCAAATTGTATGAGATATAAATGATTTAATATTGAAAGACCATTTATACAAATTGAGTACTTATAGTAAATTTAATTCACTGAGCTTGTGAAGCTCATCCCTCATTGTACAATGATTTCAAGTAACAGACATGACAAATAGTCTGGTGGGTTAATAGTCAGACGAAATCATTTCTGTAAGTCTTATACGTGTCAACATCCTCAGACTAATGAGAAAAGAAAATAAAATTTTACTTGTAAATTTTCATGCATTTTACGTTGTATTTAATGTTTAAAAATCATATTGATGTAACTCCCCTATTGAGGGTTGAGGATTGATGTAAAAAATTTTATTGGTGTTATTTATTTTTATTGTTGCATATATGTGTCGTGCTGGGATTTTCAAAATGTGATAACATTATCTCGGGAGTGGCTGTTGTGCGTTTATATACCTAAATAAATGGGTAAATAATCGTACTAGTTATACTTGCAAGTGCACAAGGTCATCAGTGTAGTCTAGTGTGCGAAAGCATGGTCATCTCCACAGGGATTGGTAAAGTTACTTTTAGAATTAGTTTCTCTAAAGTAAAAAGAGATAAATAACTGTTGGAAAATGATTTGATGATAATAAAGACATAAGGCTTTGATATCTGTTGTGAGTTTTAAATTACTCGCAAGCGCACGAGTCGTTTGCAGTATAGCGTTGTGCAAGTGCGAGGTCGAATCCACAGGGAATTGCGTTGTGAAAGTATATTTTCAATCTAAACTAACTCTATCTTAACCTAGTTCCAAATTTCAAATAGTAATTTGCAAAAGAAATTAAAATTAAACTAAATTGATTTTTAAAAACTAATAATTAAAAGGCACTAAGGTTTCCGAATCCACCCCACCGAAGTTAAGCATACATGTTCTAAAAATATAGCCTATCAAAACATTCAATGAATCCAACTATAAGACAAAAAACAAAGAATATCCCAACTAAACTAAAAGCACCCGATGTATCTGCTCTTAACAAATCACAAAGGGAATCCAATTTAATCGAAAAGCATTCAATGTATCCATCAGATGAAACACAAAGAAAATCCAACAGACAATTTAAACTCAATCAATTATAAGATTAACTCAAATAATTGACAGAACATTTATACTAAAAATTGTCAGATTTGTACAAGCAAATCTGAACTACTACGCCAAACAACGGCGGGGCTTCATCTTCAACCTTAGCTGAAGAGTCTAGCCACTCATAACTATAAAACTATAATAACAAGTGCTAAACATTTAAACTAAAACAACTGAATATAAAGAAATAAATAAACAACTTTACATGGGAGAAATTCCACTCGCTGACGGGCGGCGCTTCCCCTCCTGGTAGCAATGCCTTCGGGATCCACCAGAATGCTAGCGGACGTCCACCGGTAAACACCAAAGTGGCTCAGGAATTGTACACTGAATGATGAAGTGGAGTGAGTCTTATATAGGCAAATACCACAAATGGAATGTGTTTCCAATCCGATGTGGGATGTGGGATATAGAAATGTGTTTCTAACCAATGTGGGATGTTGGATTTAAGTCTTCACATGCCCTTCAAAACTTCTGTTCACGCTGAAATCCCGCACAGCCCGCACAGCCTGATCTTTGTCTACTAAAACGGCCATAACTTTCTGTAGAAAAATCATTTTTACGAGCCGTAAAATTCTCCAGAAAATAGACTTCTGGATCTTTCTAAGCATATATGGCTCATATCCTGGTTCTTCTTGAATCAATACAGTTTAATTTTCAAAGATGATTGATCTGTACGGGCAATTCTGGCAATTTTAGTGAAACTCCTTTCCCAGTGCTTGTAAACCTGAAAAACAACGAAAACAACTCAAAGTAACAAATTCCTAAGCTAACAAATGTAAATTAGAGGGCCAAAATATGCAATATTTGGCACTCATCAAATACCCCCAAACTTACAATTTGCTAGTCCCTTAGCAAAACAAAATAAAAGACTCAATGAAAAACAAAGAACATAAAGATAAAGTCATCACTCTTGGTATCTAAAAATTTAAGGAGCACACATCACCATGATATTCATTCATAAGCAAGCTTAAAAAGGTAAACCCATCTTCGCAATGAATAGAAATGTTAAAATCTAATTACTTACAAAAGGCAGGATAAGGCATCACAAGCTTGAATCAGTGTAAGGTGAATTAGCATACAAAAATGAAGCTTCCAAGTAACTCTAATGTGTAAGGTCTCCATGTCTCAAGATACACCGAATTTCCCATAAAAAATGAACGACAAAGGCATAGTATTTTTTTTTTTTAATAAGACACGGCTATGTTTAGTTCCCTTAAGCTTTCTAATTAACCCATGTAGCGAGTGTTAAGTCAATGACTCCCAAACCAGGTGGTTTTAGGGCATTAGGTGTAAAGACACCCTTAAGGACTTACTAACTCGAGTAGAAAAGGCTACGAAATTAAACCGACCTTAATATTACCAAGCAAAATTCCACCTTTTGACGTGAACACTCACTGCTTACTGAGGCAAGAGGTCCAGTTACTCAGCGAAAAGTTTATTGATAATTTTTTTTTTTATATATTTTCCTATGCCCAAGAGTTCATCCAACAAGTCATCCAGTTTCAGTTAAGATAAGGAAAAATACACATTAAAATCACATGTCATACCTCACATAATTTGTGCTAATGTGCTCGTGTTAGATTAGATCAAACATGTGAATTCTCAAAATGCCTAAAGTAAGTAACTAAATTTTAAAAATTTATCACCAGATCATGTGTTCAAAATGTTAAGCTCACCAATGACATCACATCACAGAAAATGTTTAGATCAACTAAAATTTCACGATAACATGAGCATGCATTTATCTCTATGACGAAAAGACAACAAATTAGGACAAAGTGTGTGATGTGTCTCCCAAACCCCCAAACTTAAATTACACATTGACCCCAATGTGTGACTAATATGGAAAGAGCTGACCTGAGATATGGAGAACTATCTGGACTGGTATGGCTCATAGCATACCCCCAAACTTGAACTGAAGTACGCTTTGTCCCTGAAAAATAAAAACTGGAAAAAAAAATACTGGAAACAAACATTAATCATAAAAATGTGAAATAATAGATAAACAAAAGAAAAGATAAGCTGTGGGGTGCCTCCCATGAGCGTTAAGTTTAACGTCTTCAGCTAGACCCAACATTAGTAAACATGCCCAACTAAGTGCTCCATCATCTGATCAATAAATGGGAATGAAAAATGATCAAGCCTAGTGGCAGCATTCAACTTACGGTAGTCTATACTCACTCTCCCTCCTGACTGAACACGAGTTGGCACCAACTCATCGTCCTCATTCTTCACTACCGTTAATTCAGCATATTTGGGCACGACTTGAATCAGGCTCACCCACTTGCGATCAGAGATGGGATAAATGATCTATGGCTCTAACAACTTAATATCTTCTGCCCTCACAACCTCTTGCATAGCAGGGTTGAGCCTTCTTTGTGGCTCCCTCGATGGCTTGGCATTCTCCTCCAACTGTATTGTGTGTATTACCAACGAGGGGTTGATTCCCTTGACATCCTCAATAGTTCAGCATATAGCTTCCTTATGCTCTCTTAAGACGTCCAATAATTTCTCCTCTGGAGCATCACCCAAATCTAAAGCTATAATTATATGCAAAGAATCTGCTGGACCTGGGAACTTATACTCAAGATTATCCAGTAAAGGCTTAAGTTCCTTCTTGTGAGGTTCAGGTGTTGTGGTTTCCTCCGTCTCACTGCTTTCTCGAGGATCAGACTCCAAAATGACATTTACTTCATCGAGTAACTTATCTAAGCCCAAGTCCTCTCCAAAGTGAGCAAAGCATGCCTCCAAGGGATCCTCAATACGGGATTCATCTATAGTCTCCTCTGTCCTACTACTCTCCCGAGGAGCAGACTCCACGATAGTATTTGCTTGCTCAAGTAACTTATCTAAGTCCAAATCCTCTTCAAATTGAGCAAAGCATGCCTCCATAATGTCCTCAGACTTCCCTTCTTTCTTGGGCACTTGTAGTCTCTCAGGGTAAGGCGCTTTAGGTAAAAACGACCTAGAGAGATCCTTAATAATACGAGTGGCTGTAGATGGCTCAGCATCTCTCTTCTCATTGTTGCCACTCTCTTGCCCTTGGTGCATAGCAGGGTTCTCTTCCACTTGATTTTCCACTTGTCTCCCAGACAAGTATGGGACAGTTGATTGCACTTGTTCCTGCCAATGCATTGGAGTTAAAGAATTTCCCACCGCAAACTGTTCCTTTGGGTTAGGCTCAGATTGACTAGGGAACTCTCCTTCCTCTCCTTCACCCACGTAACTTGCGATTTGATCAATTTGACTCTCTAGTGTGGCAATCGCTTGGGTGTTTTCTATTGTTGCACTCATCATTTCACTCATAGATTGGCTAGTCGTTTTCATGAAATCATTGAGATCGTCCTCCAATGACTGTGAAACCGACGCTGGCGCTTGAATGGGAGCTTGGTAAGCGGGTGATGGTGCTGGATAAGCTGAGTGACCATAATTTGGAATTGGTGGAGGAAATTCGGGAGTGTATTGATTGTGAGCATGGTAAGGGGCTCCTCCCTGATTCATCAGTTGGTTCTGCTCCCATGAAAAATTAGAGTGGTCCCACCACCCTGGATTGTATGTTTCGGAGCAAGATCCATTTGATTGCCAACAACAGTCATTGAAAGCATTCATTTGTTCCATAGGATACTCGGCACAAGCCGGCATTGATGGGAAATTCTGTGCTAGATGCATGGAACTAGCACAGATGGAACAACTTTCAACATTGAAAGTGTTGGCAGCATTGAGGGACGGGCCGGTCATTTTAATGAAATCCTTGAGGGCGTCCTCTAAAGATTGTGAAACCGGCGCTGGATTCATCCACATTTTTTTTTAATTTTTTTAATTTTTTCTAACTTTTTTTTTAATTTTTTTATAACTAACTAGTAGAAAAATAAAATCAATTCAGACAAAAAAATTTCACAAACCAAACAATTCCCCGGCAACGGCGCCAAAAACTTGTTGTGAGTTTTAAATTACTCGCAAGCGCACGAGTCGTTTGCAGTATAGCGTTGTGCAAGTGCGAGGTCGAATCCACAGGGAATTGCGTTGTGAAAGCATATTTTCAATCTAAACTAACTCTATCTTAACCTAGTTCCAAATTTCAAATAGTAATTTGCAAAAGAAATTAAAATTAAACTAAATTGATTTTTAAAAACTAATAATTAAAAGGCACTAAGGTTTCCGAATCCACCCCACCGAAGTTAAGCATACATGTTCTAAAAATATAGCCTATCAAAACATTCAATGAATCCAACTATAAGACAAAAAACAAAGAATATCCCAACTAAACCAAAAGCACCCGATGTATCCGCTCTTAACAAATCACAAAGGGAATCCAATTTAATCGAAAAGCATTCAATGTATCCATCAGATGAAACACAAAGAAAATCCAACAGATAATTTAAACTCAATCAATTATAAGATTAACTCAAATAATTGACAGAATATTTATACTAAAAATTGTCAGATTTGTACAAGCAAATCTGAACTACTACGCCAAACAACGGTGGGGCTTCATCTTCAACCTTAGCTGAAGAGTCTAGCCACTCATAACTATAAAACTATAATAACAAGTGCTAAACATTTAAACTAAAACAACTGAATATAAAGAAATAAATAAACAACTTTACATGGGAGAAATTCCACTCGCTGACGGGCGGCGCTTCCCCTCGTGGTAGCAATGCCTTCGGGATCCACCAGAATGCTAGCGGACGTCCACCGGTAAACACCAAAGTGGCTCAGGAATTGTACACTGAATGATGAAGTGGAGTGGGTCTTATATAGGCAAATACCACAAGTGGAATGTGTTTCCAATCCGATGTGGGATATAGAAATGTGTTTCTAACCAATGTGGGATGTTGGATTTAAGTCTTCACATGCCCTTCAAAACTTCTGTTCACGCTGAAATCCCGCACAGCCCGCACAGCCTGACCTTTGTCTACTAAAACGGCCATAACTTTCTATAGAAAAATCATTTTTATGAGCCGTAAAATTCTCCAGAAAATAGACTTCTGGATCTTTCTAAGCATATATGGCTCATATCCTGGTTCTTTTTGAATCAATACAGTTTAATTTTCAAAGATGATTGATCTGTACGGGCAATTCTGGCAATTTTAGTGAAACTCCTTTCCCAGTGCTTGTAAACCTGAAAAAAAATGAAAACAACTCAAAGTAACAAATTCCTAAGCTAACAAATGTAAATTAGAGGGCCAAAATATGCAATATTTGGCACTCATCAATATCCACCACTAGTCATACATTCCCAATGTGTAGAAGGTATCAGTGCACTAGCTTTATTATGTATACCTACTGGTTGCCAACCTAAAGGCATGGTATCTACTCCTTAAGCTATTGATTTCCCTAAGCAACGAGTTAGGCATGGTATCTACTCTAACTCTTTTCTTCCTTAAGGGATTCAGCATGGTATCTGCTTGAGTTGTCCCTTAAGAAAACATAAGTACTGTGGAAATCGACAACCACATGAGACCTAGGGCATGGTATCTACTCCCGGTTTCCCATGTTGATTAACCCGGGTATCCGAATAAGATATCCCTTATTACTAATGTTAGACCCAGGACTCGGTCATCCAAATTGATCTAATTAACCCATCCATACCACATGCATACGTTGGCCTTACACATACATATGAGGAATTTAAATAAGCACAGGTGTTAATCAAGTTAAGTAACATAATAAGCTATTGGCAGAGATTTTATCAATGAATAAAAATATGGGAATGCATAACTAGGGCTTCAATCGAGCCCTATAAGAGAGTTAGTTACACATACTAACTGAAGTAAACATTATAAATAAACTAAACATAAAGGAGAAGAATAAACCCAAGAGAAGAGGCGTCAATTCTCTCCCAAGCCCTCAACTCCAAGTAAAAGAAAAGAGAGAAGTGTTTTCTATCTCAGGTGTGTTAAGTGTGTGATTTACAAGTGTATTTATAGGTCTTTGAGAAGTCCTAAGAGAACCATGAGTTCCTAAACCTTCCTAAAACAACAATTCTCTTATTTTCAAAATAGGGTTCTGCAGTTTACTGTTCACGCCCGTACATGTGCGCTCGATCGCAGTGTGCCTTGTGCTCGATCACAGTGTGCGCTCGATCCTTCAAGTGTGCGCACGATCGCATGTGCGCTCGATCCTTCAAGTGTGCGCACGATCGCATGTGCGCTCGATTGCATTGCATGGTGCGATCGATCACACTTTGTCTAGAGAATGCTCCAGGACTTCCAGATTTCTTCCTTTAAGTGCCAAAACTTCTTCTTTTTTCTCCAAGACCCTATTAAATCATGTAAAACACACAAATGGAGTAAAAGAGACCAAATTAATGTAATAAAGGACCTAACAACTGTAAATAAGGGGGCTTAAATATGAATATTTAAGCATCTATCACACCCCCAAACTTACATATTGCTAGTCCCTTAGCAATACTAAATTAAAAACTAAAATGAAAGACATAGATAAATCCAATGTTCATGGTGTCAATCAAAAGTCTAGATTTAACACAAAACTATGATGCGCACTCATGAGCAAGCTTAACAAATGTAAACATATTTTTGCAATGAATAAGAGTTTTGAACGTAAATCATATTCATGAGGTAGTTTAAGACATCACAAGTTTGACTTTGGTGTGTGGTAACTAGCACATAAAAGATTGGGTTTCCAAGAAATTCAAACGTGTAGTGTTTCGATGACTCAGGATTCACCAAACTTCCTATTAGAGTCAACAAACATGGCATAGACTTTTATTTGCGAGATTTTTGCCACATTAGTTCCCTTAAGCTTTCTTGCTGACTCGTGTAACGAGCGTTTAGCCAATGACTCCCAAACAAGATGGTTTTAGGGTATTAGGTGTAAATACACCCCTAAGGACTTACTAGCTCGAGTCAACAAGGCTACGAAACTAACTGGTCTTAATGCTACCCTTTAGAATTTTCCATCTTTTGACGTGACACTCAATGCTTACTAAGGCAAGAGGGCCAGTTACTCAGTGGAAAGTTCTTTTTAATGATCATTTAAGATTTTCCACCTTTTGACGTGACACTCAATGCTTACTGAGGCAAGAGGGCCAGTTACTCAGCGGAAGATTTGTTTTATTGATCATTAGGAGCATTTGTTTCTTTTGAGCACTAATCAATCTTTTCTATTTTCATATGCCAATATGTCAATCTAATAGGTCATCTAGTTCACAGTCAAGCAAAAGAAACATACAAATCCAAATAACATGTCATACCCCACACGATCATGTGCTAATGTGCTCGTGATAGTTAAGCTAAACTTGTGAATTCTTAAATGCCTAAAGGGCAGTGATCTAGGTTCAAAACTTGATTATTGGCTTATATGTTCAAATTGTTAAGCTCGCTGATGAAGTCGAATCATACAATTTTGTTTAGATCACCAAAAAAAAAGTTTATTGGACAGAATGAACATGCATTTATCTATGAAAATAGCAACAAAAATGTAGGACATAGTGTAGTGTGTGAATGTGTCCTCATACCCCCAAACTTAAAATGCACATTGTCCCCAATGTGTGAGTAGCATGGAAAGATCTGACCTGGGAGGTGGAGAACTGATGACTGACATGGCTCGTAGCACGCCGCCAAACTTCAACTGGATGCACTGACACTGTCCTTGAAAAAGAAAGAAAGCAAATATAAAATGGAAAATAAGTAATAAATAATAGAAAAGTGAACTATAAAATACTAAAAAAAAACTATAAAAAAGATATGCAGTGGGGTACCTCCCATGAGCGCTAAGTTTTACGTCTTCAGCCAGACGTGGTACTCTCTCACTGCTCATCATCAGGTGGTGCAGTCGGAGAGGTACTGGGTGCTGGAGGTAGGCGATCAAGAATGGCCTACAGCATAGCCTCCTTACCAGAGGTGCTTGAGCTTAATAGGTGATCAAATTTTTACTTTGCTCAAGCACTCTCTTGCTACCGTGCTAGTTGTTTGGAAGGAGGCACTTAGAGTCCACCTCTTGGAGCTCTAGTGCTTGTGTTTCAGCTGTATACTGTACTGATTCAAGTGCCAAGTCTTCATCTCTTGGAGGAAATTTGGTGTCGAGGTATAGCTTGGCTCTGTGTCCATTGATTGTAAAGGGCTGATTTTCATTGGGGCCACAAACTTCTAATGCACTATGAGGAAAAACCTTGGTGACCATGTACGGACCATACCATCTGGATTTGAGCTTTCCTGGGAACAGCCGCAATTAGGAGTCATATAGCAGCACCTTTTGCCCTACATGGAACTCTTTCCGGGCTAGTTGTTTGTCATGATAAGCTTTGGTTCGTTCCTTGTACAACTTTGCATTCTCATAGGCCTCATATCTCAATTATTCAAGCTTATTTAGATGTAGCTTCCTTTTCTCACCCGCTTGCTTCATGTCAAAGTTGAACTGCTTAATGGCCCAATATGCTCGATGTTCTAATTCCACCAGGAGATGGCATGCTTTTCCCAAGACTATACGGTAGGGATACATGCCAATTGGGGTCTTATAAGCTGTCATATATGCCCACAAAGCATCATTTAAGCGTAGAGACCAATCCTTCCGATTCGGCTTTACTATCCTTTCTAAAATTCTTTTGATCTCTCGGTTGCTTATTTCTACTTGGCCACTAGCTTGAGGATGATATGGAGTGCCAACTCTATGAGTAATCCCATATTTTCGGAGTAGTTCGGAAAAAGAACGATGATGGAAGTGGCTGCCCCCATCACTGATGATTGCTCTTGGAGTTCCAAACCTAGTAAAAATGTTAGCCTGCAAAAACTTGATAACCACTTTGTGATCATTAGTCCTTCAGGGACAACCTCAACCCATTTAGACAAATAATCCACACCCACAAGAATATATAAATAGCCAAATGAGTTAGGACAGGGTCCCATGAAATCAATGCCTCATACGTCAAAGAGTTTTACTACATGAATATTTTGTAAGGGCATTTGATTTCGGGAAGAGATGTTACCTGTCCGCTGGCATCTATCACATGAGCTGCAAAATGAGAAATCATCTTTAAATAGGTTAGGCCAATAGAAACCAGATTGGAGTACCTTAAGAGCTGTTCGTTTTGCTCCAAAATGACCTCCACAAGCAAACTGATGGCAATGTTGCAACAAGCTCGAATGCTCCTTTTCTGGGATACATCTTCTGACGATTTGATCAGGGCAGACCTTGAAAAGGTATGGATCATCCCAATGGTAGTGTCTTAACGGAGATATTAGCTGTTTCTTTTCTTAAGTAGTCATACCTAGGGGAAAAATTTTAACAATTAGATAATTAACTATATCAGCATACCATAGAAGTTTTACCTCGAGTGCAAATAGTTGTTCATCAGGGAAGTTCTCATTTAATGGTAACTCTTTATCATCACTCTCATATGGGAGTCTTGACAAATGATCCGCAACTACATCCTCACTCCCATTTTTGTCTTTGATCTCTAAATCGAACTCTTGGAGTAGGAGTATCCATCTGATTAGCCTAGGCTTTGCATCTTTCTTAGAAAACAAATATCTCAGAGCAGCATGGTCAGTGAATACAATAACTTTAGAACCAATAAGATATGATCTAAACTTCTCTAAAGCAAAAATAACAGCTAACAATTCTTTTTCAGTAGTAGAATAGTTAAGCTGAGCATTATTTAATCTTCTAGAAGCATAGTAAATAGTATGAGGTATCTTATTGATTCTTTGACCTAAGACAGCTCCCAAGGCGAAGTCACTGGCATCACATATTAATTCGAAATGGGGTTCCAATCCGATGCCATCATTATTGGGGCAGAGGTGAGAACTTTCTTCAAGGTTTTGAAAGCTTGCATACAATCATCATTCCATTCAAACTTGGTATCCTTAGTCAATAGTGCACAAAGAGGTCTCGAGATTTTGGAGAAGTCCTTGATGAATCTTCTATAAAAACCGGCATGTCCAAGGAAACTTCTAATGCCCTTGACTGTGAGAGGGGGAGGTAGCTTTGAAATGATGTCAACCTTAGCCTTGTCTACCTCAATACCTTGGTCTGAGATGGAGTGACCCAACACAATACCTTGTTGAACCATGAAGTGACATTTTCCCCAATTCAGTACTAAATTACTCTCTTCACATCTCCTTAGGATATTTTCCAAATGATTTAGGCACTCATCGAAATTAGATCCAAAGACACTAAAATCATCCATAAATATCTCAATATATTTCTCTACCATATTGGAAAAAATGTTCATCATACATCTTTGAAAAGTGGCTGGTGCGTTGCATAAACCGAATGGCATTCTTCTATAAGCAAATGTACCGAAAGGACATGTGAATGTAGTCTTTTCTTGATCCTCAGGTGCTATGGCGATTTGATTGTATCCACTGTACCCATCCAAGAAGCAGTAATAACTGTGTCCGGTTAACCTCTCGAGCATTTGATCAATGAATGGTAAGGGAAAATGATATTTTCTAGTTACTTTGTTTAATCTTCGGTAATCAATGCATACTCTCCAACCCGTTGTTTTTCTTGTAGGTATGAGCTCCTCATCTTCATTCTTTACCACGGTTATCCCACTCTTTTTAGGAACGACTTGGACCGGACTTACCCATTTGCTATCTGATATAGGGTAAATGATGCCAACATCTAGTAGCTTTAATATCTCGGCCTTTACTACCTCCTTCGTGTGTGGGTTAAGTCTTCTTTGAGCATCTCGAGTGGGCCTTGCTTCTTCTTCAAGGTAAATATTATGCATGCACTTTGCTGGACTTATCCCCTTAATGTCAGCAATGGTCCACCCAATGGCAGTTTTATGCTCCCTAAGAACTCTTAACAGCTTCCCTTCTTCTCCACTACTCAAGTTAGCAGCTACAATCACAGGTAAAGTCTCATTTTCTCCCAAGTAGGCGTATGTTAAATGCTCGGGTAGCTGCTTGAGTTCCAATGTTGGTACTTGCACAATGGATGGTAGAAGAGTAGTATTAGTGGGTATGAGAGATTCAAATGGAGGAGGATACATACTGGAGTATTTTGGAGAGATTGCAAGATGGTGCACAGTTATGATGATGTCATCAGTAACATCTTCATATTCTTGCTCAATATCCATCTCCATGAAGCTATTGGTGATAGTAGTCTTTAATGGATCAATGTGTTGGACCTAAAAAGCTTGCTCAACAAAGTTTTGTATCATACAAACATTAAAGCATTCAAAGTCATCTTAAGGAAGTTTCATTGCATCAAATATTTTAAATTCTATTTTCTCACCATTGATCTTCATACTTACTATGCCTTTTTTCACACAAATCTTAGTATCGACAGTTCTCATGAATGGTCTCCCTAATATGATGGGTAGGGGTAATGGCATAGGGCATTCCTCCATATCTAGCACAATGAAATCAACAGGCAAAACGAATTCTCCTACCTTAACTAGGACATCCTCAAGAATACCCCTAGGCCTTTTGATACTCCTATCCGCTAACTGTAAAGTAATGGAAGTTGGTTGTAACTTCCCCAAACCTAGGGTTTCGAATACCGTGTACGGTAGCAAATTTACCCCCGCTCCCAAATCTAGTAATGCTCGTTCAAACAACTTATCACCTATCCTACAGGGAATAGTAAAACTACCCGGATCTTTCAGTTTTGGTGGTAGTTTTCTTAACAATACCGCACTTACCTCTTCAGTTAGAGCCACTGTCTCATGTTCTTGAAACTTTCTTTTATTAGTGCAACAATCTTTTAAAAATTTAGCATAAACAGGAATTTGTTTAATTGCATCTAATAAGGGAATGTTAATTTCTACCTTTCTCAAGGTTTCAAAAAAATCAAGCAGTTTATCTTTCTTGGGCATTACTAACCTTTAAGGGAAAGGTGGTGCATTCCGTTTCTCTATTTCACTCACCTTAGATGTGGATGGCTTAGCTGAAGATGCTTGAGCTGGCTCATTAACTCCTATGATCTTACCATTTCGAAGAGTTGTAACGGCTTTCAGCTACTGATGCCCTCTTGGATTTGGTAATATTTGTACGGGGAGTTCACCTTGCTTCCTTTCACTTAGCTCCTTAGCCAATTATCCCATTTGTGCATCTAACCTTTGAATTACTTGCTCATGTATTGTCATTAGTTGCTGTTGTTGAAGGGCCAGTTGTTTTATAAGACTCTCTAGATCATCCTTCTTGGGTTCTGGAATGGGTTGGGTTGCTTTATGGACGTTCCTTTGTTGCTTTTGAGGGTTCAATGTGTCTTGATTGTTGCTCCATGATAGGTTAGAGTGGTTCCGCCATCCAGGGTTGTATGCATATGCACTGTTTGGTCCCACATAGTTCGCTTGCTTGGGATATGTAGATGAATACAAGTGGCAGGTCTCAGTGGTGTGATTAAATTGGGAACATATAGCACATACCTGGGGTGATGTAGCTTATGGACTCGGTGAGGCATTTTGAGCAGTCATGGCTTTTACAATCATATCTAGCCTCATATCTAGCTTCCTCTCCATAGCAGCTATTTGGGTAGAGGTTTCGCCATTTAGAGTAGCTTCATACATACCTTTGCTCTTGACTCCTTGTTTATATCTTGAGGAGAATTGTTGGGTATGCCCACTCAATGCCTCAAACAATTCCATGGCTTCTTCACTGCTTTTCTCCATCAGCACCCCTTCACAACCGGAATCAGCAATGCCTTTATTCATGTCATTCAGACCTTCATAAAAGGCTAATACCAGCTCATCTAGAGGTAGGTTGTGGTGTGGGCATTTGAGTATTAGCTTGTTGAAGTGTCCCCATGCCTCAAAGAATAGATCTCCATCCCTTTGTTGGAAAGATTGGATCTCCTTCCTCAATTGCCTTGTCTTTTGGGATGGGAAGAATTTCCTTAGGAATTTGATAGCCAACTCGTCCCAAGTGTGGATTGAAACTGCAGGTAAAGAATTGTACCACAGTTTAGCATTATCTTTTAAGGAAAAGGGAAATAGAATTAACCTTATTCCTTCTTGGTCTAGGCCTTAGATATGCTGAAATTTGCAAGGATCGAAAAATTCCCAGAGGTGTAAGTGTGGATCTTCGTTAGGTGTACCTTGAAAGTGAGTTAGTGCACTTAGTATTTGCGGAGATATGTAATAGTTGCTTTTCACCTCAGGTTGATATGCAATGCATGATGGCTGACTAAGGTTTCGTGGGATGAAGGATTGCTTCATCGGTATTCGTGCAGGTGGTTGCTGGTTTTTTAGCTGTTCCGCCATTGGTGTTTCTTCAGTGAATTCCTCTTCTTCCTCAAAATTGTTTCTAAGATTGTGTCGGATGGTCCTCTCAAGCTCGGGATCAAGGGGAAAGACTGTTGGATGTTGGGATTGTAGTTCGTGCATGAATTGGGAACAATTTCCTAAGTGCAGCAGAAAAATACTACTGCCCGGGTAACTCTCTGCCTTAATTGCGCTCGATCGCACAAGAAGGTGCGATCGATCGCAAGTGGCACAGAAAACTCCCTGGAGTACTTGCAATAGAAAAGAAATAGATTAGCGTTTTCAATGAAAATAAAAACAGAAACTTAAAATTTTTGAGATTTTTAGCATAATAAAAATAATGACGAAAATAATTCTAAAAGAAAATTTAACGCAGTCCCCGGCAACGGCGCCAAAAACTTGTTGTGCGTTTATATACCTAAATAAATGGGTAAATAATCATACTAGTTATACTTGCAAGTGCACAAGGTCATCAGTGTAGTCTAGTGTGCGAAAGCAAGGTCATCTCCACAGGGATTGGTAAAGTTACTTTTAGAATTGGTTTCTCTAAAGTAAAAAGAGATAAATAACTGTTGGAAAGTGATTTGATGATAATAAAGACATAGGGCTTTGATATCCACCACTAGTCATACATTCCCAATGTGTAGAAGGTATCAGTGCACTAGCTTTATTATGTATACCTACTGGTTGCCAACCTAAGGGCATGTTATCTACTCCTTAAGCTATTGATTTCCCTAAGCAACGAGTTAGGCATGGTATCTACTCTAACTCTTTTCTTCCTTAAGGGATTCAGCATGGTATCTGCTTGAGTTGTCCCTTAAGAAAACATAAGTACTGTGGAAATCGACAATCACATGAGACCTAGGGCATGGTATCTACTCCCGGTTTCCCATGTTGATTAACCTGGGTATCATGATAAGATATCCCTTGTTACTAATGTTAGATCCAGGACTCGATCATCCGAATTGATCTAACTAACCCATCCATACCACATGCATACGTTGGCCTTACACATACATATGAGAAATTTAAATAAGCACAGGTGTTAATCAAGTTAAGTAACATAATAAGCTATTGGCAGAGATTTTATCAATGAATAAAAATATGGGAATGCATAACTAGGGCTTCAATCGAGCCCTATAAGAGAGTTAGTTACACATACTAACTGAAGTAAACATTATAAATAAACTAAACATAAATGAGAAGAATAAACCCGAGAGAAGAGGTGTCAATTCTCTCCCAAGCCCTGAAATCCAAGTAAAAGAAAAGAGAGAAGTGTTTTCTATCTCAGGTGTGTTAAGTGTGTGATTTACAAGTGTATTTATAGGTCTTTGAGAATTCTTAAGAGAACCATGAGTTCCTAAACCTTCCTAAAACAACAATTCTCTTATTTCCAAAATATGGTTCTGCAGTTTACTGTTTATGCCGGTACATGTGCGCTCGATCGCAGTGTGCCTTGCGCTCAATCGCATTATGTGCTCGATCCTTCAAGTGTGTGCACAACCGCATATGCACTCGATCACATTGCATGGCGCGATCGATCGCACTTTGTCCAGAGAATGCTCCAGGGCTTCCAGATTTCTTCCTTTAAGTGCCAAAACTGCTTCTTTTTTCTCCAAGACCCTATAAAAACATGTAAAACACACAAATGGAGTAAAAGATACCAAATTAATGTAGTAAAGGACCTAACAACTATAAATAAGGGGGCTTAAATATGAATATTTAAGCATCTATCAGTGGCCAACCCAGAATGGGTCGTTACATTGTCTCCCAAAGCTAGGGGTCCAACCAATATTACTCTGAGCTACAGAAGCAGCATATCATGCTTGCTTCTGGCTCTGTATTATAGTTCCCTATGACAAGGAACACCTCATCTGGGGTGGCCTCCCTCCTTGTACACTTATACTGTTACCACCTATGGGTCCCTAAAATCTTGACTTATTCAGCAAATCCCTCCTACCTCTAAACTACATCATATCTTTCTCAATCTGTAATGCTATATCCACCAACCTAGCCTAATTCATATGCCTCATGTAAGATAGTTTTGATTAAATCTAAAAATGTAGTCCATCTATGAACCTCTTACACTTCTTTTCCTCTAGGTGTACCATTTCCGGTACAAACCTCGATAAGGCCACAAATCTCCTATCATACTGAGTCATAGTTAATATATTTGCCTAAATAAATAAAATTTCTCTCTTGTTGGACTCTAATAGTATAAAGAAAGTATTTATCAAGGAAAACCTCCTTAAACCTATTCCAGGTTAAGGGTCTATCAACATATGCATTTACCTTGGGAAGAGTATCCTCCTACCATTCTAAACCTTCTCCTTCTAACTTAAAAGATGCAAAAGTGACCATCTATCTGTCAGTCACTAGTAAAATACCAAATAATCTCTCTACATGCTTCACCCATAACTCAGGCTCTAAAGGATTCATAGATCCTTTAAACAACAAAGCATTCTACTTAATATATTTAACAAAACAATCTCCCTGCATCTCGTGCACAAACTCACCTTTCCTTTTTTAACGTTTACCATTACTGGATTTACAACAACCTCGGGCATTGATCTAGCCTGTTCATCAAGTCTATGCTATAGACTATTAACTCTATCATTTGTTACATTCATTTTCTTATGAGCAAAAGCTTCTCTCAGCTCATCTATTTCAACTCTAGATTCTCTCACACCCCTACTAGTATCAATTATGCTATCAACATTTTCCCTTCTAGGAAACTCGCTCTAATTCAGCCTCCATCTCAACCTCAGCTTGTTTAAAAATTGGGGCCTAACACACCCTCTCAAGTTAACAACTCTAACTCTAGTACGTCCACGTGTCATCCTCAGACTATTCATTAAAATATAATTTATTTTAATCTTTCTTTTTATGCAGTCTCCAAAATCATAAAACCTAATGCTCTCATACCAAAATTGTAATGACCTATCCTAAGTTGGCCACCCCCGAGATGGTGTCATCACATTTTGAAATCCCAATAAGACACATATATGCAATAATATAAAAACATCAACTGAATTATCTATATACATAAATCTTCAACCCTCAACAGAGGAGTTACATTATCAAGATCCTAACTGAAACATTATATAGAACATATTATGCATGAATATTTACAAACATTTTTTTCTTTCCAATAGTCTGAGAATGTGGACCATGTGGCTTACAGATAATGACTCAGTATGAATATCAGCTCACCAATCTATCTGTCCTACCTACTACCTGAAATTATTTAACAATGAGGAGTAAACTTCATAAGCTCAATGAATTGAATTTACTAGAAGTATTCAATTGTTTAAATAGTCTTCCAATATTCATTCATCTATATCTAATATGAATCGATAACAACATTCTAGTAATACTACTCATATCATAATCCTTATCATTTATCAATCTCTTCTTCTCATATATTTAATCATCTTGAGACTATCAATTCTGCCACATAATTACCTCGTTATGAGGTTTACAGCATATAATTAATCACTCAGATAATACTTCTTTCTCATCATATTTGTCTCTCTGTGAGACTCATTCATCTATCAATAAATTTACAATTAAGAATAACACTTTAACATCTCAAACAATAATAATCAATATTTAAAACAAACACAATGCGTGAATTTAAATTATATTATTATTTGGGAACGTCTTCCCACATGTCGACATATTTTATCTTGAACCAGTTGCCTTCCCGGCTGTCACGGTTTCATTTAGATCGATTGTTTTTTTGGTTCTTTTATTTTAGACCGGCGGCCTTCCCGGTTCTTTTATTTCATGCATATGCATATGAACAATGATATGAAATATTCATATGAACAATAATATAAAAACAAGTATATATTCATACATTCAATTTAGTTATCCAGCTCTTTCTCAAAATTATTATTTTTATCATATTCATTAAATTATCTCCTCATATATTGTATCAAATTATCAATCATAGCTTGTCAAGAATTTCACTTATCCCTTCATTATATTTTTAATCAACTCATTATTTCAATAATATTACTCCTCATATAATAAATCTTTATCATATCAATTATTTCTATCATATCCATCAGCCAACTTTCATCTATCATCCAAGCATAGGTTAATAGCTATTTCAAATATCATCACTTTATATTTCATATTTATCTCGATTACTAAAAGTAAATCTAACTCACCACGTAACACTTAAAGCTACTCGTGGATCACCTCTATGCATTTTCTGCTATTTTTAGCAATTTCACCTTATTGTTGTTCGTTAACACCTAACATAATATTTACATTAAAATTTTTAATTTATTCTTCAATTCTTCTAGAATTCATACCCTTTAAAATTTCCACATTAAATTCCGGTTAATTTCATGTATGCTAAATTTCAAAAATAAAATAAACATTATTACCTTTTGTTTTTCTTAGAGCTTTCCTCGACTCTTTAAAATTCTCCCGTAAACCTCTTCAAAATTTTACTCTTTCAACCTTTCTTTTAAGTGTTTAAAGAAATAAAGTAATTTGAATTGAAGAAAGAAGAAAACCAAATAGGATTTGGTAAGAATAATTATAATAAAACAAAAACTATATATATATATATATATATATATATATATATATATATATATATATATATATATATATATAACAGCCTACACCAATTCTCCACCGTTTTCTTTCTTTGTTGGCCAACATGCAATGTTGCAAGTTGTGCGGCAAGCACCTAGACATCCATGTGTTGACCTTTTCTTTTTCGTTTTCTTTTTCTTTTTCTTTTTCTTTTTCTTTACACCACCAGGCATCCATTTTATTTTTTTTTCTTTGTAACTATACCCCACCACGTGTCCCCTTTTTTTCAAAAGAATTATTTTATCCACTAATAAATATTTCATATATATATTATTTTATTTTCATGTAATATCTATCAAATTCCTTCTTTACCCTTACTTTAACAACATGGGTATTACAGATTAGGTCCGAGAATGATGACTTGGATTGAAGTCCTCAGAGTTCTTGGAGATTAGGTCCAAGGAGGATGACTTAGATCGAACTCCTTAGATTTTTTGGATATTAGGTCCAAGAAGGATGGCTTGGATTGAACTCCTCAGAGTTGTTGGAGATTATGTTCGAAGAGGATGACATAGATCGAACTCCTCGAAGTTTTGGAGATTAGGTCTGATGAGGATGGCTTGGATCGAACTCCTCAAAGTTGTTGGAGATTAGGTCCGAGAAGGATGACATGGATCGAACTCCTTGAAGTTTTGGAGACATGTTTGAAGAAATTAACTGGGTGGAAACTCATCAGAGCTTGGAGATGGGTCTGAAAGGTTGAACTTGGCGTGAACCCTTTGGAGTTTTGGATATAGGTCCGAGGAGTTGAACTTGGATTGAACTCCTTAGAGTTTGGAGATAGGTCCTAAGGGTTGAACTTGGTGTGAACTTCTCAGAGTTTTGGAGATAGGTCTGAGGAGTTGAACTTGGTGTCAACTCTTGAAAGTTTTGGAGATTAGGTCCGAGGAGGATGACTTGGATCGAAGTCCTCGGAGCTATTAGAGATTAGGTTCGAGGAGGATAACTTGGATCGAACTCCTCAAGAGTTTTTGGAGATTAGGTCTAAAAAGGATGACGTGGATCAAACTTCTCAGAGTTATTAGAGATTAGGTCTTAGAAGGATAACATGGATCAAACTCCTTAGAATTTTGGAGATAAGTCCGATGAGTTAAACTTGGTGTAAATTTCTAGGAGCTTGGAGATAGGTCCGAAGGGTTGAACTTAGCGTGAACTCCACGAAGTTTTTGAGATAAGTCAGAGGAGTTGAACTTGTCGTGAACTCCTTGGAGTTTTAGAGATTAGTTCTGAGGAGGATAACTTGGATCAAACTCCTCGGAGTTGTTAGAGATTAGGTTCGAGGAGGATGATTTGGATCCTTAGATTTATTGGAGATTAGGTCTGATGAGGATGACCTAGATCGAACTCCTCAAAGTTTTTGGAGATTAGGTCCGAGGAGGATGACTTGGTTTGAACTCCTTGGAGTTGTTGGAGATTAAGTCTAAGGAACCTATACTTGAAGCTTCATAAAATTCTTTTAAGTAGGTTTGCTTGTTATTATGGGTGTTTGGCCCATTTGGTGGCCTATAAAGTCGATCTTAAAGGCCTACTAATCGGCCAAGGACTTATGGCCCATAAGCTGGACCAGGCTTTGGATAAAGGGGGCTTGGCCAGGCTTTGAATGTGAGGGCCCATTAACCAGACCCTTGATTTGGGGCCCATAAGCTGGGCATACTTAACTATTTAAGAGTTTTTAGAATATTTATGGAATTAACGGAGGCGTGCCAAGCTGTTTCTTTTTCTTGGTTATCTGAAGAGGCACTCTATTATTTAAATCAATTACAACTATCTGTAGTACTTTACAACTGTTAGGAGTTCTTTATAAGGGAGTGCAAGATCTCATTCAGTCTTTACTTTACTTTCACTATCTTCAAACAAGAGAATCCTTGAAAAACTTCATATTTTTCTTGACGTAGAGTACTCGGAGTTTTCAAGAGTAGAGTTCTTCGGAGTTTTCTAGGGTTGAAATTCTCAGAACCTTTGTGAGAACTCAAACTTTCTTGGTGAGCTTTTGTTTCTTCCCAACATCTCAGAATAGTGATAACACTCATAGTCTTATAGAGGTCAAGGTGAATAGCGCCTCGGTCGAATCTTGTGCTATGGTGGTATATGAGGAAAAGTTGATAATTCTTCCTCGGAGGGTAACCATGCAGTGATTGAGTTCCAGAAGGAGATGGGCGAGGATGCTAGGGATCTTGTCTTTAGAGCTTTCTCATAACCAAATGAATTAAATGAGGAAGACTTTGAAGGACTTAGGATTAGGCAAAGGATCCCAAGAGAGTATGGACTTGGAAATGGCTGGATAGGAGAGCGAGCTTGTGATGATCTCAATAAGTAGGCACCCTTCGAACTTTGTGTCTATAACCACTCCCTAAGTCTGGGCTTAGGTTCTCCTCGCATCACTTTTTTTTTTTTTCATCTTGAACCACTATGGTATAGCCCTCTAGCAGTTAATACCAAATTCCATATGTTTGCTGAGGGCCTTCATTTACATCTATACGATGGTAGAGGGGTTGATAAATATCAATGTTTTTAAGGCCCTCTTCCAAGTCAACCGTAATTTAGAGTACGGCTAGGTAGTGATTAGCTCAAGGGCCAAGAAGTGGTTGTTGAAAAAGAAGCCTACTTCCATCAAGCTATGGAAGATGAAGTTTTTTTTTTTATATTTAAAGTGATAGGAGCTTCGAAGTTCCGACAAAGTGGGAATTGGACCTTTTGAGGCCCAATAAGAAGCCACATCTCTTGAGGCCCGAGGAGAAAATAGTAATGGATATGGTGGTTGAGGACATAGACATTGCTCTTTTAAGTGACAACTCAGAGTTAGCTAGGCTTGGACTGTGCCTAGAGGGCCATAAAGAGGATATAGTCTTAAACATTTATTTTTATGCCCTCCTCTTTTTTATTGCTTGAGCTTATGTTTTGATTGACATGGTGCAGAAATAGACACATTGGCTAAGGCTCGAAATGAGGCAAAGAAGGAAAAGAAGAAGAGGCTCGAGTAGAGGGTCAATCCTTAGAGAAGAAGAGGGCCATCGAAGAGTAACCTCGAGACCTTTCCCCCACCTCCAATACTCTTCGAGTTGAAAACTCCACTCTCCCTCCTCCTAGAGCCTTGGTCTTTGATCTTCAGTCTCTATTTTCTCAGCACATGCCTCTAGAGGTTCTGAGGACTAACTAGTGCTTGAAGACCATGGATTCGATTTTTGGTAGCACCAAAGTGACTCGGGACCACTTGTTCAGAGACATTCTTCTTCAAGATATGGTTATACTGAGCAACCAACCTATAGAGGCACTTGTCGAGATGGTGGATGATCTAGCCTCCAAGGTAATTCTTTAACCTCTTTCTTTGTCAAATTAATTTGGTTAAGGCTGAAGGATACTGACTTGGGTGTTTTTCAAGCTAGTATGGCCTCGGGCATGATCTCTCATCGCTACCTCAACCTTAACAAGTAGTTAGAAGATATTCACCACCTCATCCAGAAGTAGCAAGAGCTCCTCGTACTAAACATTACTGAGATCAAGAGCTTGAAAGCCAGTCTGATCTAAGAGGAGAAGGCCAACATTGTCCTGATCACCGAGAAGGATATGACCAAAGCTGAGGCGGAGAGGTTACGGATGGAGAAGGAAGTAGCCATGAAGGAGGTTGTGGAGGTCTTTAAGGGGTCTGTAGACTTCAAGAAAGCCTTGAAGGAAGCTACGAGAGTGTTCTACCTCAACGGCTTCATGGAGGCCAAGAAGAAGGTTGTCGCGGCCTTCCTAGAGCATGTGTTTTCAATGCTCGACTTCTTTGAGAAAGAGACCACGATCGTAGAAGAGGTCGGTAAAACCATACAAGAGGGGGAAGAGGTCCAGACCTAGGCTTATGAGGCGGAGGAGGAAGAGGCCGAGGCTTATGGCCTTGTTTTTTCTTGGTTTTATGTCAAGTCGTTAGTGCCTTTTATCTCTTGTAAAAAAAATTCTAAGTTAATGAAGTATTCCTTTCTTTTTTCTTTCATCTTTTTATAATTTCTTTTGTTTACTTATGTCAACTTTTAATAGAAGTGAAATCCAAAGAGTAAGAGCTCAGAGCCTTCTCTTTGGTCTTTTAACTTAATGGAGGGAGCTCAAGGCTTCTAGTCTCAAAAGGAGTGATCCGAAAGGGAAGAGCTCAAGGCTTTCTCCTCGGTCTTCGACTAAGTAGAAAGAGCTCGAGGCCCTTTACTTGACAAAATAAATGTTGACAAAAGAATTGAACTAATTTTTTATTGATAGACTCGAAATTACATAGCCTAGGCGAAAAAAAATAAAACAACTAAATTCTACTGACAGAATTTTTGGAGATTTTCATAATTCCAAGTCTGAGGTATAGGATTGTCACCGAGGTCTTCCAATTCAAAGGTCCAAGCTCGACAGACCCTTTTGATATGGTAAGGCCTTTTCCAGCTTATAAGGAGTTTTTATGTCTCTCGAGGGTGAGATACTTCATTCCTTCTGAGCACTAGATCATGCAACCTGAATGTTCTTCTTCAGACTCTAGATTTGTAGTACTTTGACACCGTCTGATGGTAGGTAGCAAGTTTAATTTGAGCTCGATCTCTTGCTTCATCAACTAGATCAACATTCATCTTGAGAGCTTCCTCGTTAAAAACTCATCAAAGTGTTGTACTTGGAGTGGAGGGACTTCTATCTCGAGCGGGATAACGGCCTCTGAACCATATGCCAAAAAAAAACTCTCCGGTAGGAGTTCGTGTAGTCATCCGGTAGGCCCAAATGACATTTTGTAAGTGTTTGACCCACTATCTATCGGCATCCTCAAGTCTTTTCTTGATGCATTATAGAAGAGTCCTCTTAGTCCCTTCAGCTTCCTCGTTAGCCTGGGGTAGCCTACTGAGGAAAATCGATGTTTGATTTCGAGATCCTCGTAAAAAGACTTGAACTGAGAGCTATCAAACTACTTACTGTTGTCAGTGATGAGTATCCTTGGTATACCAAATCGACATACAATCGATTTCTATACAAACTCTTGGGTCTGATAGTCAGTGATGCTAGCAAGGGGTAAATAAGTACTTTAATAAATATGACATGACTAAATGTAATACTCATATTTGCAAAGTAAGGGTAAAGAAGTACTTTAATAAATATGACATATAGTTAAAAAAAAAGTATAGATATTTTAAAATGAGAAAAGTTAAATTGTAAAAAAAAAATCAACTATTCGTGGCAACAGGTGCAAATGTAAAGTTAAGCATGCTGTCCTCAACATTTTTGAAACGTGGAGGCTTTCTAAAATGCTGAGATTTGCAGTTTGAGCTGTCAAAGTTACAAAAGTTTAGTTATATATATATAATCTGTAATTGTAATTTTTTTATTTACCGATTTCGTTAGTTTTCCTTCAAATCACTCTATTTCCTTAAACACTTGGGGACCCAAAGAAAGATTGAAAGAACAAAATTTTGAAGGGGTTTATAGGGAAATTTTATAAAGAGTCATGAGAAGCTATCAGAAAAATAAAAGAAAATAACATAATGTTTATTTTTGAATTTTTTTAGCATTCATGAAATTTCCTGGAATTCAAAGTGAGAATTTTCAAAGGGTGTGGTTCATGAAGAATTGAAGAAATAATTAGAAATTTAGTACAAATATTATGTTAGATGTTCGTGGTCAGCAACCGGAGAAAATTTCAGAGAAGAACGGGAAAGGAAATGAGGTGATCCACGGGTAGCTTTAAGTGCTACATGGTGAGTTGGATTTACTTCAAGTAATCTAAATAAAAATCAAATATCTAGTGATAATATTAAAATAAATTATTAGTTTATGTTTTGGTGGTAGATAAAATTTAATTAATAGGTATGATATGAATATTGGACATGTAGTAAATTATTATGTGAAAAGAAATATTATTAAAATAATGAATTGATTTAATAATGATGGTGATAAATAAATTCTTGATGAGTTATGGTTGATAAATTGATGTGATATATGAGGAGAAGAATTTAGAGGAATTTTCAAATAATAATTTGAGAATAATCAGGATAGCTAGTTCAAATGTCTGAATACATACTTGTTTTTATTTTATTATTTATATACATATTCATAACAGTTTTCATATGCATCTGAATGAGAATAAAAGAACCGGGAAGGTAGCCGATCTAAATGAAAATGAAAGAATCGAGAAGGCAGTCGGTCTAATTGAGAATAAAAGAACTGGGAAGACAATTGGTCTAAATGAGAATAAAAGAACCGGGAAGTCAGCCGGCATAAATGAGAATAAAAGAACTGGGAAGGTAGCTGATCTAAGATAATAAAAACATGTCGACGTGTGGGAAGACACTCCCATAATAATAATTCATGCATTGCATTTGATTTACATTTTGATATTTTTACTGAATGTTGTTGATGTTATACATTTATTTGCAGATAAATAAGTTTCACAGAGAGACAGTTACAATGAGAAAAAGACATGAAGTATGATGTGATAGTAATTATTTAAATGTTAGACTATATGCTATTATCCAGTCATATGAGAGATAAATGAGTTAATATTAAAGGGTAATTTATACAAATTGAAAACTTTTAGTAAATTTAATTCACTGAGCTTGTGAAGCTCATCCCTTATTGTGCAATGATTTCAGGTAGCAGACATGATAAGTAGTCTGGTGGGTTGAGAGTCAGACGAAATCATTTTCTGTAAGGCATGTACGTGTCAATATCCTCAGACAAATGAGAAAATGAATATAAAAAAAATTATTTGTAAATATTCATGCATTTTAAGTTGTATATTATGTTTAAATTAATATCAGATTGATGTACCTCCCCTGTTGAGGGTTGAGGATTACAGTAATAATTTATATTGTTATTATTTTTTATTGTTGCATATATGTATCGTGCTGGGATTTTCAAAAAGTGATGACACCGTCTCGAGGGTGGCCAACTCGGGATGGGTCGTTACAATTTTGGTATTAGAGCATTAGGTTTTAAGATTCTGTAGACTGCATGAGAACTTAAAAAGTGGAAGATCTAAATAAACTATATTTTGTGCCGAGTCTGGGGATGACATGTGGTCGTGCTAGAGCTAGAGGTAGAGTTCAAAATCAGAAGAGACACGGTAAACCCCCAATAGTTAAAAGAACTGAAGCAGAGGGGGAAGTTGAGTCTGTGGTTCCTACAAAGGAACATATTGATAGTGCAACTGGTACTAGTAGAGCTGGGAGAGAATCTACGGTTAAGAAGGATGAATTGAGAGAAGCTTTTAATCGTGCTATAGAAAGGATGAATGCAACTGAAGAAAGGGCTGATAATATGCAGAGAAGATTAGAGGAAAGGGGTAAAGTAGAACCTGATATGGTGAGACGAGAGGTTTATGAGGAAGAAGAGGTGTTTGCACGTGAGATGCAAGGGGATTGTTTTGTGAGATTTCTTAAGTTTAAACCTCAGTCTTTTAGAGGAAACCTTGTGGAAGCTGAGCAATGGATTAGACATGTGGAGAAATATTTTGAAGTCTTACTAGTGACAGCTAGACAGAAGGTTGCTTTTGCTTCATTTATGCTGGAATGTGAGGCTTCACACTAGTGGGAAGATATTCTACCTAGGGTGAGTACACAGGTGGAACAACCGTTAACTTGGAGTAAGTTTAAGGATGAGTTCTTTGTGAAATACTTTCCAGATACATTTCGAACCCAGCAGAAGAGAGATTTTATTCATTTAAGGCATAATACCTTATCTGTGGTGGAGTATGATAGCTAATTTATAACTCTGTCAAGATTTTTACCTGAGTTAGTGAATACGGAAAAGAGAAAATGTAAGAGATTTTTAAACGGGTTACACTACAAAATTCAATCTAAACTCTCTTATATGGGCATAGAGAATTATGTTGTACTTATGAATAAAGTATTACAAATTGAGAAGGATTTGATGGAGTTTAGAGGTAGGAGGGATTGGCTTAAGAGGTCTAGATTTGAGGGACCTAGAGGTGGTAGCAGTATAGGTGTTCAATGAGGGAAGCCACCCTAGATGGGGCGTTCCTTGTCACAAGGAACTTTAGTGTCGAGTCAGAGGTAAGCAAGATCTGTTACTTCTGTAGCTCAGAGTAATACCAGTGGGACCCATCGATTTGGGAGACAAGCTATGGGAATTGAGAGTTATGGTAGATGAGTAAGCATGTCACCAAAGGAAAGTGGTAATCTGATGTATGATCGAGAGTCAAGGGTTTGCTTTAGATGTAATCAAACAGGGCATCTATCTCGGAATTGCCCTACGCAGATATACTTTGTATGTGGTGAAGGAGGACATGTTGCTGGAAATTGTCTCGTGGAAAAATCTATTGACGTAAGAGTTAGAAGTGTTGGGAGAAGATTAATGGAGAGAGGTGGTGGATCAGGGAGTGTGTGTTGCAGAGGTCGAGGATCAGTAGCAGAGCGAGGATGTGACAGCCAGTTTCACTCCAGAGATAACAGAGTCTATGCATTGACCCAATAGGATGCACAAGCCACTCCTGATGTTGTTATGGGTACGATATCTATCCTTGGTAGGCTTGCTAGATTATTGATTGATCCAAGTGCAACCCATTCTTTTGCATATAGTATTTATATGAAATCTATTGATGCTAGTGCTAGTGCTAGTCCTTTGATGCATGCAATTATTGTTGAGATTATTACTGGAGATAGGGTTATTATTAGGACAATCTATCAAAGTTGTGTGATTAATATTGTTGATAAAGAATTTGAAGTTGATTTATTGCCTTTAGATATGACAGATTTTGATTTAATTCTGGGGATGAATTGGTTATCTGCATATCATGCTTAGGTAGATTGTTTTAGAAAAAATGTGGTGTTCAAGATACCCGGATAGGAGGAGTTTAATTTTCATGGATAACATAAGATACTTGCTAATTGTCTTATTTATGCCTTAACTGCTAGTAAATGGTTGAGGAAGGGTTGTGAGGGGTATTTGGCATATGTGGTGGATTCTAGCAAAGAGTAGAAAGTTAGAAGAAATCTTGGTAGTAAAAGATTTTTTTGATGTTTTCCCTGAAAAGTTGATCGGGTTGCCTCCCAATAGGGAGATTGAGTTGTCTACTGAGGTGATTCCAAGATTAGTACCCTATAGAATGGCACCAGCTGAATTGAGAGAGTTGAAAGTTTAGCTTCAGGAGTTACTAGATAAACAATTTATCCGACCTAGTATGTCACTCTGGGGAGCTCATGTGTTATTTTTCAAGAAGAATGATGGGACAATGAGGTTGTGTATTGATTATAGACAGTTGAATAAGATCACCATCAAGAATAGATATCATTTGCCCATGATAGATGATTTATTTGAGCAATTACAGGGAGCTAGAGTGTTTTCTAAGATAGACCTGAGATCTGGTTATCATCAATTGAGGATAAAAGTGGGGGATGTGCTTAAGACTGCTTTTAGGACATGTTATGGCCATTATGAGTTCCTAGTGATACCATTTGGGTTGACTAGTGCTCCTGCAGCGTTTATGGACCTTATGAATAGGGTGTTTAAACCATTCTTAGACAAATTTGTGATTGCTTTTATTGATGATATTTTGGTATATTCCAAGAATGAAGAAGAACATATGCAACATTTGGAGATGGTGTTGGAGATTTTGAGGAGAAAGAAATTATATGCGAAGTTCTCTAAGTGTGAGTTTTGGTTGAGCGAAATATCTTTATTGGGGCATGTTGTATCAGGAGAAGGGATAACAGTTGACCCACAGAAAGTAGAAGCAGTGTTGAATTGGGAAAGACCCACGAGTGTAACTGAAATTAAAAGCTTTTTGGGGTTGGTTGGTTATTATAGGAGATTTATCCAAAAAAATTCTATGATTGCTGGACCATTGACTAAAATAACTAGGAAAGACGTGAAGTTTAGGTGGTCAGAGGAATGTGAGAGAAGTTTCCAGCTATTGAAAGAAAAACTGACTACAGCCCTGGTGTTAGTACTTCCTTCTGGTTATGAAGGATTTGTGGTTTATATTGATGCATCACATCAGGGGTTGGGATATATGTTGATGCAATATGGGAGAATTATAGCTTATGCATCTAAGCAATTGAAGAACTATGAGAGGAATTACCCGACTCATGATTTAGAATTGGCTGCCATAGTTTTTGCTTTGAAGATTTGGAGACATCATTTATATGGAGCAAATTGTGAAATTTTTACTAATCATAAAAGCTTGACGCATTTACCAACCCAGAAGGAGTTGAATTTGAGGCATATGAGTTGGATGGAGTAGATTTGTGTTTATGACTGTACGATTCATTATCATCCAAGAAAGGCTAATGTAGTAGCTGATGCATTAAGTAGAAAGGCTACAGGGAGATTAGCTGCTATTGGGAGTCATAATACTAGCTTGACGATAGAATTAAGAATCATGAGGGTGCAATTGAGTGTCAATGATAGAGGAGTATTAATAGCAAATATGGTGATACAATCCTCTATTATTGATCGTTTATTACATATGCAAGGTGCAGATGAGGGGATAGAGAAGATCAGACAGGAAGTGTTGAGTGGGAAGTCAATTGAGTTTAGAATTAGAAAAGATGGTATGGTAGTATTGGGACATAGAGTTTGTGTTACCAATTATGTGGAGATGAGAAAGGAGATACTAAGGGAGGCTCATGATTCTGTATATTCCATACACCCAGGTAATAATAAGACGTGCAGGGGATTGAGACAGAATTATTGGTGGCAGGAATAAAGAAGGATGTTGCATAATATATTTCTAGATGTCTGACTTATCAACAAGTGAAGTCTGAGAATAGATATCCAGCAGTTTTATTACAACCTCTTCCAGTACCTGAGCGGCCATGGGAAAACGTGAGTATAGATTTTGTCTCTGGTTTTTCCCGTACCCAGAGGGGACATGACACTGTATGGGTTATAGTGGATAGACTTTCTAAGTCTTCACATTTTCTTCCTATTAAAACTACCTGGAATCCAGAAAAGTTGGCTGAATTGTATGTGGCGGAGATAGTAAAATTACATGAAGTACCCTTGAGTATTGTATCAGATAGAAATTCTAGATTTACTTCTAGATTTTGGAGGGGTTTCTAAGAAGCTATGGGTATTCAATTACAATTTAGTACAACTTTTCATCCATAAACTGATAGGCAGACGGAGAGAATCATCATAATACTAAAAGATATGTTGAGGGCAAGTGTATTGAGTTTCTCAGTGAGCTGGGATGCTTATTTGCCTTTGATCAAGTTCGCATACAATAATCAGTATCAAACTAGTATTGGGATGGCACCATTCGAGACTTTATATGGTAGAAGGTATAGAACTCCAGTATGCTGGGAAAAAGTTGGAGAAAGAAAGATATATGGCCCAGAAATGATAGACTTGACTACTAAAAGGATCAAACTGGTTAGGGAGAACCTTATAGCAGCCTAGAATACACAGAAGAGATATGCTGATAAAAGAAGACGACCTCTCGAGTTTCAAGTTGGTGATTGGGTATTTTTGAAGATATCTCCGTGGAAGGGAGTGTTGAGATTTAAAAAGAAAGGAAAGCTAAGCCGGAGGTTTGTGGGGCCTTATGAGGTGATCGAGAGAATTGGACCAGTAGCATATCGTTTAGACTTGCCTCCAGAGTTAAAGCAATTACATAATGTATTTCATGTGTCACTGCTGAGAAAGTACTTACACGATAAATCCCATAGTATCTCAAATCAGGTGATAGAATTTCAAGAAGATTTGACTTTTATGCAAGTACCGGTCAGAATCCTAGACAGAAATGAACAAGTCTTGCGAAATAAAGTCATTCCTTTGATTCAAGTATTATGGTGGAATAAAGATGTAGAAGAAGTCACGTGAGATCATAAAGCAAGAATGAGGAAGGATTACCCCCAACTTTTTTCTTGATTTTAGGTAAGGAAATTTCGGGGACGAAATTTTTGCAAGGTGGGTAGAATTGTAATACCCATATTTGTAAAGTAAGGGTAAAGAAGTACTTTAATAAATATGACATAGATTCAAAATAAAGTATAGATATTTTTAAATGAGAAAAGTTAAATTGTAAAAAAAAAAAAACAACCACCTAATCGTGGTAGCACCTGCTGCCAAATGTAAAGTTAAGGCATGCATATCCTCCACGTTTTTGAAACATGGAGGCTTTCTAAAATGCTTAGATTTGCAGTTTGGGCTGCCAAAGTTACAAAAGTTTAGTTATATATATATAATCGTAATATTTTTTACTTACCAATTTCATTAGTTTTCCTTCAAATCACTCTATTTCCTTAAACACTAGGGGATCCAAAGAAAGATTGAAAGCAAAATTTTGAAGGAGTTTATAGGGGAATTTTATAAAGAGTCACGAGAAGCTATCAGAAAAACATAAGGTAATAATGTAATGTTTATTTTTGAATTTTTTAACTTTCATGAAATTTCTTGGAATTCAAAGTGGGAATTTTCAAAGGGTATGGTTTATGAAGAATTGAAGAAATAATTAGAAATTTAATACAAACATTATGTCATGTGTTGGCGGTCAGCAACCGAGGAAAATTTCGGAGAAAAACGAGAAAGGCAAAGAAGTGATCCACGGGTAACTTTAAATGCTACGTGGTGAGTTGGATTTACTTCAAGTAATCTAAATAAAAATTAAATATTGATAATATTAAAATAACTTATTAGCTTATGTTTTGGTGGTAGATAAAATTTAATTGATAGATATGATATGAATATTGGACATGCAATAAATTATTATGTGAAAAGAAATATTATTAAAATAATTAGCTCATTTAATAATGATGGTGATAAATAAATTCTTGATGAGTTATGGTTGATAAATTGATGTGATATATGTGGAGAAGAATTTAGACAAATTTTCAAATAATAATTTGAGAATAATCAGGATAGCTAGTTCAAATGTCTGAATACATGCTTGTTTTTATTTTATTATTTATATGCATATTCATATTCATATCAGTTTTCATATGCATCTGAATGAGAATAAAAAAATCGGGAAGATAGTCGGTCTAATTGAGAATAAAAGAACCAGGAAGGCAATCGGTCTAAATGAGAATAAAAGAACCGGGAAGGCAGCCGGTACAAATGAGAATAAAATAACCAGGAGGGCAGCCGGTCTAAGGTAATAAAAAACATGTCGACATGTGGGAAGACGTTCCCATAATAATAATTCATGCATTGAATCTGTTTTACATGTTGATATTTTCACTGAATGTTGTTGATGTTATACATTTATTTGTAGATAAATAAGTCTCACAAAGAGATAGTTACAGTGAGAAAAAGACATAAAAGTATGATGTATTAATAATTATTTAAATGTTAGACTATATGCTATTATCCAGTCATATGAGAGATAAATGAGTTAATATTAAAGGGCAATTTATACAAACTGAATACTTTTAGTAAATTTAATTCACTGAGCTTGTGAAGCTCATCCCTCATTGTACAATGATTTCAGGTAGCAGATAGGGCAAGTAGTCTGGTGGGTTGAGAGTCAGACGAAATCATTTTCTTTAAGCCATGTACGTGTCAATATCCTTAGATAAATGAGAAAATGAAATATAAAAAAAATTATTTGTAAATATTCATGCATTTTAAGTTGTATATTATGTTTAAATTAATATCAGATTAATGTTCCTCCCCTGTTGAGGGTTGAGGATTACAGTAATGATTTTTGTTGTTATATTTTTTATTATTACTTATATGTGTCATGCTGGGATTTTCAAAATGTGATGACACCGTCTCGAGGGTGGCCAATCTAGGATGGGTCGTTCCACTAAGACCTCATCAATGCTAAGAGTGACGAGAGTGTCAAGATAAACGATCTATATAAGGTTAGATTGCCTAGAAGAGGTAAGTCGGGAAAACGCGTCTGTCTTTGAGTTTTGTGCTCGGGACAATTATGTTATTTGGAATTTTTCAAATGTTGCAGAAAGCTCTCAAGTCTTTTCAAGATACCTGATGATCTTTACTCATTTTTCCTCGTACTCATTGGTTATTTGATTAACCACCAGTTGGGAATCATTGTACACCTCTAAGGCTTAGGCAGCCAATGTCTTTACATGCCTCTTCCCTGTAAATAGTGCATCATACTCAGCCTTGTTATTAGAGGCTTTTAACTCGAACCTGAGGGCGTATTTAACTATGAAGCCTTTAGGGCTAATAAGAATAAGCCCAGCTCCACTACCATTGTTGTTTGATGACCCATCAACATACAATGTCCAGCTTAGTACCTGCTTGCTTCCCTCAGGTTCTTACCTCTCGACGGGCACTTCAAAAAAGGTGGTCTCTACTATGAAGTTGGTCAAGGACCTTGATAGATATCTGAGGTTTATACCATATATCAAACTCTTCTAGTTCTATGGACCACTTTACTAATCTCTCGGAGATGTTTGGCTTGTGGAGTACTTACCTTAGGGGTTGATCAGTCAATAAGATGATAATATGGGCTTAGAAATATGGTCTGAGCTTCCGAGCTGTGATTAAGAGTACCTATCCATTTTCTCGATTGTAAGATACCTTAACTCGGTGTCGTGAAAGACTCGGTTGATATAATAGATAGGTTTTTGAACAATGCCTTCCTATCAGATCAAGACTGAAGCCACCACATCTTGACCCATTGCTATGTAAAGAAAGAGATATTCCTCGGTGATTAGCTTGGTCAGGAGTGGTGGAGAACTCAAATTTTCTTTCAATTTTTTGAATACTTTTTGGCAGTATTCGATCCAATTGAATTCTCTGGCATTTCTGATAACTTTGAAAATAGGTAGGCACCTCTCGGTCGATTTCAACATGAAACGGTTGAGCACAACCACATACCCAGTTAGATTATGTACTTTTTTTATACTACAGGGAGCTTTAATTTTCTCAGGATTAGCTTCTATTCCATGTTGCATGACCATGAAACTAGAGAAATTTTCGGAGGTAACTCTGAAAGAACATTTCCCGAGGTTCAATTTCATCTAGTGGTGTCGGAGTATTCCGAATGCTTCATCTAAGTCTAATTCATGGTTTTTGGCCTTAATTCTCTTGATTAGCATATTGTCGACGTAGACTTCCATATTCTTTCCGATTTGTTCCTTGAAGATTTTATTGACCAGTCTATAGTAGGTTGCCCTTATATTATTAAGCCCGAAGGGCATCACTTTGTAATAGTACAAGCTTTGGTCAGTGACAAAGATGGTTTTTAGCTGGTTTGACTTATGCATTAGGATCTGATTGTACCCTAAGTACATTTCCATAAAATTGAGTTACTCATGCCTTGAGGTGGCATCGACTAACTGGTTTATTCAAGGTAGGGGAAAGCTGTCTTTCGAGCAGGCTTTATTGAGGTCGGTGAAGTCTATGCAGATCCTCTATTTTCCATTAGCCTTCTTCATCATAACCATATTGGCAACCCTTTCCGAGTAGTGGGCTTCCCGGATGAATTCAGTTGTGAGGAACTTATTTGCTTCTTCTTCTATGATTTATTACCTTTCTAGAGTAAATGACCTCTTCTTTTGAACAATAGGCTTATGATCTAAGTCCACATTCAATCTGTGAACAATAACTTGCAGGTCTATTATAAGCATATCAAAGATTGACCATGCGAACACATCTTGATTTCTTTGGAGGAAGGAGATAAATGATTCTCTGAGGTCTTCAGATAAGTTAGACACAATCTGAATAGTCTTTGAGCAATCTCCCTTAGTCAAAGGTACATCCACCAATTTCTCCACAAGTTGGCCCCATGAAGTCTTGACTTAATCTCACAAGTCCTCAATTTCTAGAGGTAAGGCTTCTTTTTTATGCCCTTTGATAGAATTGATGTAGTAGGATAGGGAAGCTTATTGATTTCCTCGGACCTCTCCCATGCCTTTTTCCGTAGAGAATTTCATTTTCAGGTGATAAGTTGAGACCATTACTCTCATTTCGTTCAGATTCGGCCTTCTGAGAATGATGTTGTATGGAAACGGATGCTTGACCACCAAGAACGTGGTCATCACGATGGTCTGTTATGGGGCCATTCCACAGTAATAGAGAGGACTATACTTCTTTCGATAAATACTAGGGTTCTTGATAAACCGTAGAGGGAAGAGGACATTGGCTTGAGCTAGTCATTCCCCAATTTCATCTTCTTGAAAATGTCATAATATAGGATGTCCGTCGAACTTCCACTGTCAATTAGGATCCTCTCAATATTATAATTAAAGATAAGAAGTGTAACAATCACGGCGTCATCATGAGGGGTTCGTAACCTTTCCAAGTCATCTTCAGTGAAGGAAATTACCCGATTTGTCTAAACCTGCTTATGAAGTCCTTTGACTGATGCCACTAATTAGACATAAGCCTCATTGCTCGTGAGGACTTCCCCTTACTATAAGTCCCATATAAATTATTTTGATGGTGCCCGTCACTAAGGTTATGTAACCTTGGTCCTTCTTAGGATGCCTATCTCTTCGACCACTTCTTATAGGACTCAGTCGGGGGCTTCTTCTAGGGCTTCAGCGACCATCTCGCTCAGAGTTTTGTCGCTCAATGTTCTGTCTAAAGGGGAGCATGGGACCCCGTTGGGGGCATTCTTCATTGCCTCGGAATGGCCGAGGTCTTATATATTCCTTTAGATATCCTCTACAGATGAGGGATTCGATATGGTTCTTCATGGCATGGCACTCCTGGGTGTCGTGCCCATAATTTTTATGAAAACGGCACCACCTGGTTTGATCCTTGTTTTCACTAGTGTAGAGTAGCTTCTGAGGCCAACAGAGGATGTCTTGGTTCTGAACGTTCATTAATATGTTGGCCTTAAATGCATTGAGCGGAGTGAAGTTCTAGAACGGATGGGCTCTCTTTTGATTGCCCTCTTGGGGAGGTTTTTTTGGTAAACCATTCTTCAGTTTAACATCTTCCATTTTTATTTTTTCTCTTCCTTTTTCCCTTTCTATTTGGAATGCTTGATCTATCTCAGCGATCATGAACTCCTCGACTCGAGAAAGGATATCATTCAAGTCCTTGGGGGGGCCTGGTAATTTTAGAGCTGAAAGATCTTGACCTGAGCCCTTTCTTAAATTCTAAGGTCAGTATTATAGGATTAAGGTTTGGAATCTCCCATACAGTGGCGTTAAACCATGAGATATACTCTTGAATCTTTTCTCATTTCCGCTAAATGATGCTAAAGAGACTTTTCGAGGTCTTCTGGGGTCCCTTACTGCTGAGGAAGTGTGATGTGAATGCATGACTTAACTCCTTGAATGAGCTAATACTAGCGGGCTTGAGGTGTGAGCACCAAGTATTAACAATCTTTTCTAGGGTCAACAGAAAGGATCTGCACATTACAACATCGTGATGGCAGTGCAGCAGCGTGGTTGTCTTGTAAAGCTAGAGATGATCAATAGGATCTATGGTGCCATCGTAAGCCTTGATGATAGGCATTCTGAAATTTCGTAAGAGAATAGTGTCGAGCATCTCCATCATAAAAAGAAGTAGTTTGGGAGTTGAGTTCATCCAGGACATTGGTGTTCATCCCCTTGAATGCTTCTTCTATTCTTCTGTCCATTTCTTCAAGTTTTTTGTCGAGATCAGTATAGTTTTTGAAGGTTGAGAAACCCGGGACTTCGATGTTGGGTTAGGTAAGGACCCAGTAGTGGAGTGGTTGTAGGTCGGTTTGTTGAGATTTGAGTGCCTCATTAACCAAGAGCTTTGTTGATGTGGAGGTGGATGAGGGTGAGTTTTCTCCCCGAGTCAAGCAGCCAAATTTTTCACTAGCTAAGTGAGCTGCCTGAACTACTATTGGGTAACTGGTGCGGTTAGCACCTTTGGGCTCCTTAGGGCATCAGGAGCCGTTGGATTTGACTGAGGAGATGACTCATGCCTAATTCCCCAATCAGATGGTTTGTTTTGGTTTTTGTAAGAGGTGCCATGTTCCTAGATAGCCGGGAGTTTTGAGCCTTGCTATTGACTACTACTAGAGCCCCGGGTGGTGGGGCCGACATCGTTTTTGGCAGGATTTTTATGAGACATTGTGACAGATGAGTTCTTTTTCTTTTGGAAATTAAGAAGTTCACACAGACAGTGCCAATATGTTGATGCCGAAAATATTCCACGTAGACGAAAAGCTAGAATATTGTACTTGCGCACACGAAACGAGAAGAAACTTAAAAGTTGTCGGAGGACCGGATGGATTGTGCCTTCGAGGGACTCTTCGATGCCTAAGTTAGTATAGGGATTTTTGAGTGAGAAGGAAGATGGAGTAATTAGAGAGCTGTGAATAAGAATTGAATGTACCTTTTGATGGTGAGAGCCCTTTTTTTTATATATAGTGTCTCGAAGTAGAGTCTGATTAGGAGAGTGACTAATCACTAAGTATTATGATAGGATCGAGATTCCCACAGATTGGATATTGGTAAGATTGGATTATCTATAAGTTGTATTGTTTAAATAGTATTTTTATCCATAAGTCGGAGTGTCATAGTAGTGTTAGGACTTTGGTGTAAATTTACCATTATGTCCCTTTGTCAAGTGTAGTAATTTGATTGGATGATCTGTTTGAGTCTTTAAATTACTTTTTTGCCCTTCGAGGTTACCACGTGTCATAATGCTATTGGATGATAAATTTTCTCCTTCATCATAGATTTTGATTAAAATTATATTCTTAAATTGGATGGTAAAGATATTTACATTCTTCACACGGTATAATATTTTATCAATTATCATCGATTGTTTGTTTGACTCGTCGATCTAGAATTGTATTGTCAATACTATGTTACATACTATTCTTTTAATATATATTATTATTATTTATATTTTATTATGATAAAAATGAATATTTTGAATTGTACAAAAACTAAAATCAATTTTGTGAAAAGAAAACATCTAATCAGTTAAATAGTCCTTGTACTGTCATTCACTCTTATTGATAATTTTAACGTATGAAATCATTTTTATAACTTATCAACTAAACACACCAATTTAACAGTACTTCTAACACATTTTTTTCTATAAAAAATCAAATAATCTTTAACTCCACGATATTTTTGCACCCAATTGTTTTAAAATCATTTTGAATTTGTACAATATAATTAAAAGATAGAGAGAAACGGGTCTTAAACGAGAAACTGGGCCAGTAGGAGGGAAAACTATCAAGGTTCTAATTAGGGTTGGCAGTGGACCGTGCCGTGCCAGCCCATGGCCCACACAAGGAGCCCCATCGTGTAGTGTTTCCCTCTCTTTCGTGTCGTGCTATACTTTTAAAAACTTCAGCTCGGCACAGCCCAAGGCCTGCATGGCTACTAGGTCATGTCGAGTCGGGCCGACCTATGGGCCTTATAGGTATATATTGATTTTTTTGCTTTTTTTGTTGAAAATAGTAACATAAATTATAAATATTGAATTAAATGCTTATAATTGTATAGAAAAAAACAATTATTTTATTGAAGAAGTTAAATATTACAAATTGAACAAAAACAACAACATAAACAAATAAGTTAAAAATTACAACTTTAAAAAATCTTCTGAATAAATAACTTACAAAAACAACATATAAAATAAAGAAAGAAAATGAAATGACTTAAAAATTGGAGAAGTATGAAAAACAACTTAGAAATTTTAAAAATTAGAAAGACATGAAATATTATCAATAATTAAAAAAATATTTTTATAATATTTTTTATATTTAAAAAAAAAAAGCAAATTTATCCAATTCCTAAACAAATGACTTTAAAAATTGAATGATGAGCTGCCGAACCAAGCTATGCAGCTAAGTTTCATTCGGTAGATTAAAAAGAAGAATATTATATGATTTCCTCTTAGTATTTTGTAATGCTATTATGTTAAAATTAGCAATTATAAATTCAATATTTAAATTAAAAATTCACAAATGACACTTTTTTGTGTTTAAATATTTGTATAGTTTTAATTTAATTTATATTAATGTGTGACTTTAGGTGAAGTTACTTAATTTATGAATTAGTAGATCACGTGCCATTATGTTAAGAATAAGGTAATAATTTTAATTTTTTTTTCACCATTCTAAAATATCAATTTTATTATCATATAATTCTTCTTGACTTATTATTCTAACGGCATAAGATTGTATGTAATTTTGAATTTATTAGATGTTATGGTGGTATCTTGTGTTGTACCTCGGGCCGGGCCGTACTGGACCTCGTGCCGTGCCGTGCCGTGCCTTTTTTGTGCCGGACCGTAGACCTCAAAAGTTAGACCCAATACGTTACAGTTCATGAAAATATAGACTGTGCTAAATTTACTTCAACACGGCCCATTGCCACCCCTAGTTCTAATAATTGGGTGGTGTAATCTTAACTAACCGGTAAATCCTTGAATAAGGGCCCAAAATGAGGCCAAGCCCATAAAACATGGGTCCAAAAGCTGATATGTAGAGAAGAGAAGAGAAAGTACTATGGGCATGTTTGGGGAGAGTTTTCAGTTTTCAGTGTTTGAAAACAGTTTTCGAAAAGAGTTTCTGAAAACAGTTTTCAGTGTTTGAAAACATGTTTGGACAAAACAGTTTTAAGTGAAATGTTGTTTGGATAAACCAGTTTTCGAAAACTGTTTTGAAAATAGAAAACTGTTTGGATTAGACTTTCTTGTAATTGTGTTCAGCTTTCAGTTTTCAGTGTTCAGTTTAAATTTTAATATCTATAATTAATTTTATTTCTCATATTTACTAAATATAATTTTTTACGCACACACCAAATACTTGAAAATAATTAATATTATTTTATTTTTAAAATGTTAGTATTTTTTACATATCATTGATCAAACATGACAACACTCTTCCCCTGGTTATGTCATGTTTGTTTGTTAAATAAATTCTTAAAAATAAAAATAAAAATAAAATATACAATACAACTTTTACAATTTGATAACATTTCAACAACTAACCCATTTTATTTCTCATGTTTGTTTGTTAAATAAATTCTTAAAAGTAAAAACAAAATATACAATACAACTTTTACAATTTGATAAATTGATAAAATGGAAATGAACGACCCAAAATTCTTCTTTCAAACGGATTTGCCTCAACTGCCCAATTTGGTTGGTTTGTCATCCTCACATCCTATAAGTCAAATAATGTATCAATATGTGAAATATATTCCTAAGAAAAAAAACATAATTCAGTAACTAAAAAAAACTAAATTAACACAAATAAAGGCTACCAGTCGACTGGTATATATCATCCAGTCGACTGGGAACTTACTGCCCGTTTTACCAGTCGACTGGTATGACTAACCCAGTCGACTAGAGACATACTGTCTCATATACCAATCGACTGGTATATGTACCCAGTCGACTGGGTTGTCTTCCAACCCAGTTTTTCTGTTTCTTTTTAACTTAAAACGTTTGTTTAAAAATATCGTTTTTAGAAAACCTTTTGTGTTCAAGCCATTGAACAAGCTATTACATGTAATAAGAAACCTAATATATATCTAATTAGGAAACCTCTTAACAGAAAATACAGAATCACGAGAAGTCTTCTTTTTTCTTTCTTCTTCTTTCTTTTTAAAGTGAACACGTTTTCAGAAATAAATGAAAATACAATTTAAATTACAATCATTAATTGTCATGATAATGGATTAGAAAATATACACACATAAAAACATACACACCTTCAGATTCCCTGTGTCAGCGTGCATTTTGGCAGTAACGATGACCATGAAAGAAAATGAGAAATAGAGAATTACAATTTACATTAAGAATATGACAGAATAAGAAAGAAATCAAGGAAAATTTATCACCAATAGAAATACTTATCCATACCTTTGGAGAATGTGCAAGAGAATGTGCAAGAGAATAGGTGAGGATCACTTTCAGCATCCCTTCTAATCTTTTGGCTAGGGTATTCAGATTTTCCTCCTAACAACTCTCAAAATTGTTCAGATTCTGAACCCTCTTTTTGTGGCTTGGACTGCTGATTTGGCTGCAGAAAATAACATGAAAGATCAACAAAAGCCTCCTAATGCACAAGCCAACAAATTCTAAAGAGAAATTTACAGACCCTATAGAAAAAATGAACCCAAAAAAGTTTACATGTAACTTCAGTCACAATATTCAATAAAACTATGTATAACTCATGATAACATGTAGTCATTCTTACTAACTGCTCTGTCCATGATAGATATTTTTCCAGAAAAATTCATACAAAGATTTGTATAAGCTAATAAAATTTACAGTGAGGGAAATCACTTGGACAATGTATCTCACCTTAATCAGATCCAACTGCCTCTCAATAAGTTCCTGGTCCTCTGAGGTTGTAAGGTTTCCAGACCATGTAAAGACAGTAGAACCACTATGTAATATGTAACAGTGGGAGGAATTCAAAGATGATGCAGCCTGATTGGAGTTGAATCATTACCAAAAGAAAATTATATCAAAGTTACATAGAACCAAAAGGAAATAAAAGAACACATACATATCATTTTACATAAAGAACAGCTATATAGTGAAAAAAATGAAAAATAATCCATAATTAGTACTGATGATATTTTAAACTGAAAAGTATATGACCATGAATTTGCAAAATTGGAAATAAAATAACAGCCTAAGGCAGGACCTGGTATATTCTTCTTCTTTATACAGCAATACCACAGAAATCATGAATGAATACTAAAGTCAAATGTAAAAATTATGGCTGCAAATGTATTTCCATAAAAATTGTTCTATTACTAAAAATTTTTGTATGTCATTAAGAAAGTTGGAAACAAACATTATTGCCAAGAACCTCCTCCGCATATAGGCTTTTGGGTTAGTTTGGTGGGGGTGTAAGAGTATATTTCTGCATATGGGGAGCATGAGATTTTAGAGAAGCGTTTTTTAATCCTAACTAATTGATAATTTATAATATATTTTATTATTCTTTTTATCGATTTATATATATGCATTTGTATGCTTTGAGTGGGGAAAAGTCTGACCTCCTTTTGGTTTGCTCATACGCACTGTGAAGTCTCAGTAAAAAAAAAAACTAACTGCAGTGTTGTAGTTGAGCATCTTTTGATAGTACCACTCTCTTTCTAAAACCTTTCCATTAATCATAGATATGCATATAAAATCCAAAATATTATACTAGGAGTTATCAAAGGTATTCTGATATATGAAATCATATAGGAAAGTATAATGATAAAGAGAAAAGAATGAGCTTAACTTGTGTAAAAATTCAATTTATATACATATATTGTAGTTACATGAGAAAGCTTTACCTAAGTTAGTGTGAACACTAACTAGCTTGGAAATAGAACAATGATGCCTAATAGCGTATGTTTACACATACTAAAGGTAACTTACATATAAGGGTTGAGGTAGTTCAAATCCTTTTTCAAATGATAAGATAAATTCAAGGAGAAAGTTTCTGTAACTATCTAAAATCGTGAGGGAAAGAAAGATCAATTTCTCTTTCAAAGAGAATTACATAACTCAAGCTTAGTACCAAAAAATTGATAATTTATCAACATTTATTAACTCTAAATAATAAAACACATATTTTGAAAATTCAGATAATATATACCATGAAGGTAAGAGTTCATTATTTTACTTTAATGATAAGATAAATTCAAAGAGAAAGTTTTTGTTACTATCTAAAATCATGGGGAAAAGAAAGATTGATTCCTCTTTCAAAGAGAATTATATAGCTCAAGCTTAGCATCAAAAAATTGATGATTTATCATCATTTATTAACTCCAAATAACAAAACACATAATTTGAAAATTAAGATAATATACACCATGGAGGTAAAGTTCATTATTTTACTTTAATGGGTTCAAGATTCATCATCATATTTACAAGTTAAGATAGACAATAAAGCTTAAACATTTCCTATGCTTCAGTGGTGTTTTTTGCAGAGAAAACAGATTTGAACTATTGTTTATAACCATGTGCAGGGTAAGATTCGGTGGTGCTTACCCAAATCAAATCAAGGCTTACTGGAATGAAGGCGGTCGCAGGATGGTGACCGGACAGTGATTGGACAAAGGCGACGCTGCCCAGTTTCACACAGAGAGAACACCCCAATTAGAGAGAAATAAACGGCAATAACTGGGAAAACGAGAGGAACGGAGGAGAGAGAGAGAAGAGAAGGGAGATGAAGGGGGTTTACCTTCTTGATCCGGTGGCTAAAGTTATCGAAAACAACAGCTGTTGCCAGATTGACGAGATTTTGATGAGAGAGAGGCAGCAGAATCGTAAAATGGCAAATTATGTGTTATTGAAAAAAAAAGAAATGGATCTTCAGCTTTGATTTTGAGAATAGATATGGACTGTGGCACTAATTATCGTCAACGTTTTGGGCTTTACCATCCGCCCCATCAAACTAAATTCTCAGGCACAAACAGTAGAAAAAGCACTGAAAATTATCTACCAAATTGATTATAGAAAACAAGAGAGAGAGGAGAGAGAATGACAGAGACTTACCGTACGTCGACTGCGTCTGGAGGAGTGATGGCGGCGGGACGAGCGGTCGCGATGGAGGTAGACGAGAATCTTCTGAGTTTCTACAGGTGCTGGAGTGGTGGGGTTTTTGAACCAAACGATCAAAGGGAGAGAAGGATGAAGGGTTACAGAGACACGAAAGAGCTATGTGGATCGCGAGAGAAAATGTCTAAAAACTGAACACTGACTTTAGACTGAAAACGCCAATTTATGAACACTGAACACTGAAAATTATTTTTGAACAATGCCTTCCAAACATGTCTGCAAATATTTGAGAAGTGTTTTCGGTGTTTTTAAACACTTAACCCTCCCCATACATGGGCTATGATTCCCGCAAAAAAGATTTCCTCTCAACCTCAGCTCCTACTAAAATCTCAAAGAAGGATCCCCTAACTTTCTTCAAAGTTGTGTGTTGCAGATACGTGTAGATTTTCTTGTGCATATATACACAGATAAAGATCGGTTTGCGTTTTGTGAATGGGTACTTTGGAGATAGAGAAAATGGAGAAGGAGCGAGTCAGGAAACGGCCTCGGCTCACATGGGACGTGCCGCCATCTGAACTGGAGGTTGGTCCTTTTGGGGTTTTCAAAATTAGGGTTAGGCTTTACAAGAGATCACAGCAAATTGTGATAGAGAGAACAAACAGATGTACTTTTAGTGTTAAATTCTTTACAGGGGTCTCAATCAAATGGATAATCGATGTTTAAGTTTTGATAATCTGACATGGGTTGAGCGTGGTTTTGCTGGGTTGGGTCTTTTTGTAGGCGCAAAGGGATCTGATGACGGGGCATGAAGTAGCGGCAAGGCATGCGTCGCCGCCGAGAAGGGATGACGATCGCGAGCGGCATTATGTGTTTAATTTCGGCGAGAATCTCACTCCTAGATGTGAGTTTTTATTATAATTTAGCATTTTCTCTGTGTGGTTTTCTTTTGGTTGTATCGACTTTTAGCTGTTTGTTTGATTATAGTCGTTACATTGAGAACCAGAAGAAGACATGTTACTATGAGATATGGTTTCAATAAGGAATCGAGCATTACATTAAGACGATTATAATAATTTAGACAAGCTTCTGTTTAGGGTATTTGTGGTGGCTTATTTGGTTGAATAATGGTCTCTGGTTTGTGAAATTGTAGCCTGAATACCATGACTGACATGCCCAAATAAAAAGAAAAAGATCTCTCATACGGGGCCATCTGCATGAGATTGACAATGTTTCGCACGGTTATTAGGTTTTTACCTGGGTCTTTGTTTGACATTCGTTGCCAATGATTTAGCTTTCTATCTGATTCTTTGTTTCACATGTCCAAACCATTTCTAGTGTCTACTGTCTTTCTTAATTCCGCCTGGTCCTTATAAATTCATTTTTTATATGGGTTATACTAGTTTCAAGGCGCTCCTATTTAGTTTCTGTTGGGAAGCCAATTCATGTATATTTGATATTCTTGTACGTCACTTTAGTCTGTGTATGCTTTTTCCCCCAATCTGACAAGGAAATTTTCTTTCATGTTAATGTTTAACAGATAAAATACTAAGCAAGATGGGTGAAGGTTAGCTGTCAGGTGCTTTGGTGTCATCAAGATATTTTATTTTTGTGATTCTGCTTATGCCATTCAGCAAATTGCTGGTATTGTAGGCACATTTGGCCGAGTTTTGGAATGTTGGGACCTTCAAACACTAGAGTATGTGGCAATTAAGGTAGTTCGAAGCATACGAAAATACCGGGATGCAGCAATGATTGGAGTTGATGTACTTCAACATTTTGCTAAGAATGATAAAGGCAACTCATGGTACCTATCTGGCTATCTAAGTTTTCAGCTGATAGAAAAGATGCTAGTTCGCTCATGTGGTTTTAAAGTCCTGCATGTTGGTTCCTTTGTGCAGCTGTGTACAGATTCGAAACTGGTTTGATTATCGCAATCATATCTGTATCGTAAGTATTCCAATTAAATTTCTGATAACCCATTCTTGTTACGTATCATTGATTTTTGTCAGGAAAGTATGATAATAGTAAATTTTATTTTGGGTCAAGAGGACAGCTTTACTGGACTATCTCTACTCCTGTTCTTGGATTAATTTTCCATCTCTTTATTCTGTGTTTGTCCTTAGTGGTAGTGTTTAATAACTTAATTAATTGTTGAAGTTGCTTGTGGTTAGATATACTCAGACCTTATTCCTTTTTACTAATTTATGTTTCTCTTGTAGTGGTTTCGTTGATTGATTCCCTTATATAATAATGTATAAGTAGATATGTTCAATTCTGTTCTGAAACTTTGCTTACAGTTTATGCATATGGACTTCATTCATGGAACTGAGAACTAAACAGAAACCTTCATTTGAATGCATTTTAATGGTGTTACCAGGTGTTTGAGAAGCTTGGACCAAGTTTATTTGATTTTCTAAAGAGAAATAAATACTGCCCATTTCCTGTGGATCTTGTTCGGGAATTTGGATGTCAGATTTTGGAATCTGTAGCATGTGTGGATTGTTCTTGGCTCATGTTTTATCATCTTATCTTTTCTAACCCATCACTTAGTTCTTTTTTTTGGCCTGTTTTGTTTGTCCAGAGGTAGTGTTGCATTTCTTACGGTGTCTTTTTGTTTTTAACATTTTTTATGCTTTTATTATATCCAACAGATATGCATGATTTACGGTTAATTCACACTGATCTCAAGCCCGAAAATGTACTTCTTGTGTCTTCTGAATATATAAAGCTTCCTGGCTGCAAGGTATTTGGCCTTTCATAATTGGAAAAATTATGCCTTGTTGGATATGGGTGTAGACTTAGTTGTAATGTTAAACAAATGCTTGAAATGATACAGAGGAGTTCTTCAGATGAAACACATTTCAGGTGCTTGCCAAAGTCAAGTGCAATTAAGCTGATTGATTTTGGTAGTACTGCATTTGATAATCAGAATCATAGCTCCATTGTTTCTACAAGGCATTACAGAGCCCCTGAGGTTATTCTAGGTAACTAGTTACAGTGTTGGCAAATAAAAATGCATTTTCCTCTTTGTTTGCTTCGGTGTTTGTTGTGTTCTTATTCCATAGACACATAAGAATCTGGTAGTTATATATGGACCAGTGGATTGACAACATGGACAAGGTGTTGGGATTCCTCAAGAGCTAATTACTAGAATGCCACCTGATTATAGATACAGTTTGTCCTTTCATTTTGACAAGGTTTGAATTTGATTCCTGCATTGGAACTTGAATGTAGGTCTGGCAAGTTTGAACCCATTATTGAGCTATGCTTGTTGTTATGGACTTCCTTTACCTGTATAAATATATTTGGAGAGTTTAAGAGGATTGAATTCTTGTGGTGCTGGTGTTCAAGTGTTATTTGTTTTTCTTTATATACTATAACTTTGTTATGCTTTAGTACCTCATGCTTCCATAAAAGATAATATCGTCTTTTCTCTTCTGTTCTGTGCAAAAAGATCCAATAAAACTGGAATGATCTGGAAAAGAAGAGAAATTAATCACCCTATTACTATCTTCAGATCGTTTCCCTCTCTTCTTCATTCGTTACGTGTATCACAATCTGTGTGCTGTCATATTCATCAAGATGAGCTTTATTAAATTAATTTTAGGACACCGTGCTTGTCGTTCATATTGAGTGGTTGATTCAAGCTAACCCTGCTTGTCTTTCATTTATTTTGAATCTTGATTGGATCACAAAATCAGCTGAAACCTTTGTTAGTATGTGCCTTTATACCCTTAATATATATGTGCTTCTGTGATCATTTGTGTCACAATGTTTAATTTTCTCTTTAGATTGTTGTACCAATTACGGATATGCTGATTTTATTTTTTTCATGTTCATACCCTCTTTCCTCATTTGCATTCATCCATGTACTTGTTGCAGGTTTAGGATGGAGTTATCCATGTGACTTATGGAGTGTTGGTTGTATACTAGTTGAACTGTGTTCGGTTAGTCCTGTATTTATTCTGATACATTGAGCTAGTTTGCAACATGGAACAGCTTATCTGATATTTTTAAGTTATGGAAATTGTGTGTTAGGGTGAAGTACTATTTCAGACGCATGAGAACTTGGAGCATTTGGCAATGATGGAGAGGGTATTGGGACCTCTGCCGGAGCATATGATTCAAAGAGCTAAGTAAGCATTCTGAAATTACTGGAAGAGCTTGGCTGTTTGTTTAGCTATGTGTAGTTGTATGTACAATCTGATAACCTAGTCCTCCCCATACAGTGCTCACAGACCCTGTTGACAAATGTGGTTGTCTTTGTGAAATAGATTAAGAAATACCGTTTAGAGTCCACTGTTAAATTTGATCACTTGCTTTTCCGACTTGGGGTTATTTGCAGCCGAGGTGCTGAAAAATATTTCAGTAGAGGTTATAGACTGAATTGGCCTGCAGGAGCAGTCTCTAGGGAGATTATTAGGGCCGTGAAGAAGCTTGATCGTCTAAAGGTTGTTATTGTTTATTTCCTCTTTAGTTTTTTTTTTTTTTTTTTTGAGGGGGGGGGGGGGTGGTGTTGAGATGGGTGGGAGGGTTATTTTGTTTTTTTGACAGGATTCCATTAAATTCCATGTAATGACTGAATAATACGATTGTGCAGGATATGGTGTCACAATATGTAGGGAGCTCATTCAATGCACTCACTGATTTGTTGCATGGTTTGTTGAAATACGATCCATCTGAACGTCTTACAGTTGGGCAGGCTCTTAATCATCCCTTCTTCAAAATTCCAAGTTGAGAACAGGCACAACAAATCTATGGTTTATGACGTCTGTCTGAACAATGAATGATTGGCTCAGACAAGGAGTTTTGCCCTTCCCATTTTTTTTTTGTATAAATATTGGTTTAAAGATAAATATTTATTAAGTTGTGTTGTGTCCGGAGAGAAATAAACCATTATTTTTTTTAAAGTAATTTTAGTAGTCTAGTGGCACAAATTGAAAGAAAAAAATTGAGGGTGTAATATTCTAATCATGGCATTGCACAAAATTTTTCAGAACCTAATGGTACTAGATTTCTCTTCCTGACAAAACTAAGTCTTGTTTGTGGTGAAGGGAGCTAACCAGAACTAGATTGTGCAGATGGATTAGAAATGCGGCAAATGCTTGTAATTATTTGTTAAAATAGCATTGCGAAAAGTTTACATCTCAGGCTTCTGACTTCAGGTTCCATAGGTACTAATGACGAAGTTTGCAATAGATTTGACTCAGAAGTTGAATATCCATTCTAGGATGGCATTGTAGATTTGACTTAGAAGTTGAATCGTCATTCAAGGATGGCATTATAGATTTGACTCAGAAGTTGAATCTCCATTGAAGAATGGCATTATGTGTTAACCTGTGATCAAGCAGCTGTGCCAAATCACCAGTAATTTCCGCAAGAACACTGTCCATCCATGAACCTGTGGAACCTGTTGGCATCTCTCACCATAAATACCACCTTCATGATCTTTGATAAACCCTTGATGAACTCATGACAACCCACACAAACTCTCAAGTTCTTGAAAATTCGAATAATCGTTCCCTCCTTATTAAGGCCATTGTGAACCAGAGCCAATCCAATCGCTAGCTTCTCACTATGAACTCTCAAGCTCTCCTCCTTTGACTCTTCTTCAATATCATGCAATGCAAATTTCACTCCATAGACATAACCTAGTTCTTCTTTCATCCTCCTCTCCATTTCCTTCAAAACTTCATGGATTTTATCTATAAGTGGGTGAGTGTCATCACCACCATAGAAAAAGTGTACCTCCTTGTCAATCTCCACCCAACTACGTCCTGCCTCTTTCTTCAACCCCTTCGTCTTCACTATCTCTCTTATTCTCTCGCGTTCCTTCCAATAACCAGCTTCGGCAAAAATATTTGACATCATGACATAGTTCACCGGATTATCACCATCCAATCTCATAAGAATTTTGCCGACCTCCTTCCCCAGTTCAACGTCTCCATGTAGTCTACAAGCACTGAGCAAGGTTTGCCATATCCCCACATTTGGTTTTAGGGGCATGCTCTCAATGAGATCCCTAGCTTCTTTTAAATGCCCAGCTCGTCCTAGGAGATCAACCATGGAAGCATAGTGCTCGATTCTAGGTCTAATCCAATGGTCATGACTCATCCATGAGAAGTATTCTCGACCCTCTTTGATGAGTCCAGAATGGCTACAGGCTGACAGTATGGCTAAGTAAGTCACATCATCAGGCTCAATGTTATCTGCCTGCATTTTTCTGAAGAGACGAATTGCTTCCTTCCCAAGACCATGTTTTCCATAGCCAGTTATCATGACAGTCCAAGAAACCACATTTCTTACTGCCATTCCGCCGAAAGCTTTTTCTGCCTCATCTATTAGTCCACACTTGAGATACATATCAACAACTGAATTGGATACTGATATTTCTAAACCAGATGGGATTTTGATGGTGTATGCATGCATTTGCTTGCCTTGCTCCACAAGGGCAAAATCAGCAAACACACCAATGATGCTTGATAGCACAAAACCGTCAACTAGAGAGCTGCTTTCCCTAAGCTGCGTGAACAAATCCATCGCCTCTGCCAATTTCCCATCTTGAGCATAACCTAGGATTAGTGCACTCCAAGATATCACATTCTTTCCTTCAATTTGATCAAATACTCTTCGAGCTTCAAACAGGTTCCCACATTTCACATACAAAGTAATCAGAGAGCCTGCAATCGTTGCCTTAACCGAACATGGGAATCCACTTATGATTAAGAAACCATGAACTTGCTTTCCCCCATGAATCGCTCCAAGACCAGCACAAGCTTTCAACATACTTGTTAATGTGAACTCATCGGGGGCTTCACTGTGTTCTTGCATTCTCTGGAACATAATTAAAGTTTTCTCACCATATCCTGCAAGTGTATATCCTGCTATCATTGCATTCCAACTAATAAGATTCTTAACCAGCATTGTTTTGAACATCATTGCCGCTCCATTGATTCTTCCACATTTGGAGTACATGTCAATGATAGAATTTCCCACTACAGGCAGCATTTCAAATCCAGTTTTCACACACATACCATGAATTTGCATTCCATTTTCAAGAACACTTGAAATTCCGCATGCTTTTAGATTCGTCGAAAAAGTGAACTCATTTGGTTTAATACCGGAAAATCCCATCTGACAAAACAGAGATAACGATTCTCTGGCATTACCACTTAGTATATGCCCACACATAAGAGCTGTCCATGACACCACGTTTCTTTCAAGCATTCTATCAAACACAGCACAGGCCATGTCCATTTTACCACATTTTGCATACATATCTATGAGATCATTGTTCAACATCAGATCAAATCCAAACCCCATTTTCGCTACAGTTCCATGAACTTGAACCCCTTGATCAAGCAATCCATTCTTTGAGCAAAACCTCAAAAGGTTAGCAAATCTCTGCCGCTCGCTGAACACCAAAAACGACAATCGGTTCATTAATGGCAAGGAGAATAGGTGCCTTGAAAATCAGAGAACTGGAAGATCTCTTTGTACCCGTATTGAAGAACTACGCCAACGTATCAGAACTGAAGAAAATTCATGCCCACATAATCAAGCACTCGCTATCACAGAGCAGTTTCTTGGTGACAAAAATGGTTGATGTGTGTGATTATAGTGAGGATATGGAGTATGCAAGTTTTCTTTTCAAGCAAGTGATTGAGCCAAATTTGTTTTTGTATAATGCAATTATTAGAGCTTATACGCACTGCTCTATCAGCTTAGCAATCAGTGTTTACAAGCAAATGCTGAGATACCCAGAAGCTGAAAACCCCATTTTTCCTGATAGATTCACATTCCCATTTGTGATAAAATCATGTGCTGGGCTCATGTGTCAAAATCTGGGACAGCAAACCCACGCCCATGTGCGTAAATTTGGGCCAAGGTTCCATCTAGTGACGCAGAATGCGCTTATAGGTATGTACACGGTGTGATAATTTAACCGATGCAAATGAAGTGTTAGAGGAAATGACTGAGCCAGATGCAATTTCTTGGGATAGTCTTATTTCTGGCCATGTTAAATTGGGTCAAATGAGGAAGGCAAGGGCATTGTTCGATGAGATACTTAGTAAGACTATTGTCTCTTGGACGGCGATGATTTCAGGTTACACATGAATAGGGTGTTACGCAGATGCAATGGATGTTTTCCGGGGAATGCAAGTAGCAGGTATTGAGCCCGATGAGATCAGAGTATTATATCTGTTTTGCCAGCGTGTTCGCAGCTAGGAGCTCTTGCGCTAGGAAAATGGATACATATGTACTCTGATAGAAATGGGTTATTGAGGAAAACTGGTGTTTGTAATGCTCTTACTGAAATGTATGCGAGATGCGGTTATTCAAACTAACCAGTTATTTGATCCGATGAGTGAGAGGGATCTGATTTCTTGGAGTACCATGATTACAGGGCAAGTGAATCATGGAAATGCTCCTGAAGCCGTTGAACCGTTTCAACAAATGCGGAGAGAAAAGACTGAACCTAATGGTATCACATTCCTTGGTCTTTTATCGGCTTGTGCACATGTTGATTTTTGGAAAGAGGGCTTAATGTATTTTGATTTTATGAGAAAAGATTACCATATAGCGCCAGAAATTGAGCATTATGATTGTTTAGTTGATCTCCTTGGACGATCAGGACGCATTGAGCAGGCTCTTGACATAATTAAGAAGATGCCAACGGAGCCAGATTCAAAGATATGGGGTTCGTTATTAAGTTATTGCAGGACTTGTTGCAATCTTGAGATTGCTGTTATCACGATGGAGCATCTGCTAGCGCTTGAACCAGATGACACCAGGAATTATGTTTTACTTTCTAATATTAATGCTGATCTTGGGATATGGGAGGGGTATCAAGAATGATGAAACAAATAAGAAAAGAATGAAGAAAACCCCAGGATGCTTCTTGATTGAAGTGAACAATGTGGTTTAAGAGTTTGTAGCCGGCGAGGATTCTAAATCATTTTCAAAAGACGTTTTTCGAATGGTAGAGCTGCTGGCTTTGCATCAGAACAGAACCGATGATATAATTGAAAGTATGGCAGAGGATACAACTGGATTTCTGTGTTGAAAATGGAGGCATTTGGAGAGAAATAATTGTACAAATAAAGCTCTAACATTTTGCTTCAGTCTCATCTCCTCAAGGGAAGTTACAACTCATTTGAGGGAAGATAGGGAGGGAGCTTTTCATCTTTACAGAAAACTGGATAGTAGATTATTCTCGTTTGATTAATGTAATGATTCATTGCAGATGAACCATGTGTTTTATATCAAAACAATTATTTAGATCAAATAATAAAGGATTGCTCTTTACTAATATTTCTTGTTAAAAAAAAACTTTTTGATTGCGTTCTTAGTTTAGCTTTCCAACATGTTTTGTCCTGCATAATAGTGTAATATGACCGGTTTGTAATTTTGGGATTTACTTTAGTTTGTCATTTCTTATTATCCATCTGTTGGCAAATTCCCATTAATATAAAAAGATTTTCAGTAGACTACTGAACTTACGAAGGCAAAATTTGTACAAGTCAATATAACAAAAGCTGCCTTAAATTCTGATTGGATTCTGTTCCAACATGACATATAATGCAAAAACCAATATATTAGTTCTACAATCACATAGTTTTGAGAACAAAAATTTAAAAATAAGTGCAAGGTAAACAAAACAAAACCATCCTTGATTTATTCAGCAGCTTGAGAGAAACTGCCCAAGGAAGACTTGCGTAGGTTCACCGGGGGCAAAATCACGAAGCGTCATTTGCTAGCTGAATTGCTATGCAAAGCAGAGCCCACATATGATAATTATTGCATATACACTGAAATCCATGAACACAGCATCCATTACCTTCTTCATCACCAAGCCCATCTCCAAAGCATTTCCCAGTTGCACAGCCAAATCCTGTCATTGAAGGACTCTTAATTTCTCCTCTGATGGCCCTCCAAGAACCTTGATTATCAAGAATAAGTCGCCCAAGCACAATGGTTAGATTGGTCAGCAGAAGTAAGATAGGAGGCCTAAAGCTTACTATGCTCTTTATGGCAGTGCTGCCTAGTAGAGGAAACCCCAGATATGACAAAACAATTAAAAGGGCTACTGTTACAGAACATAAAAGGCGTGTACACTCAGAAGCAGCAATGGCAGCACTAATTTGATTTGGAGTGAAAAAATTAGGTTGACATGTCCAAGGCTCTAACGCTTGCACTGTGCCTGTATTAGAAATAGATGGACTTTGATTTATTGAGGAGATCAGAGATGACTGCATTTTGTCACTGGCTTCTGAAGCAGTTCTTAATGTTTCAGTGCTCATCCCACATTTACTCAAGGGAAATCTTGCGCTGCTTTGCAGAAGAGTCTGTTTAGCATCACTGATGGGATTTTGTTGCTGCAATACAGAACCAGAGGCTTTATCCCCATCATCAGGAGAAACTGCAAGACAAAAGGACCAATGAGCAAGAAATAGCATCACAAAATCTTGATTCCACAAAGACAGAGATACTAAAAACTTTTACTATGAATGAGTTGGAATTTCCAGTCCCTCTTAATCTCCTCTCCCCCAGAGAACCTGTTCAGGTAATTCTTTTGGAACATCAATTTGGATATCTACTCTATCCCAAAGCATAAGTCCAATCAATTCATATCCACCAAAAGTTCAACTTTGGACCCTCTTTAGAAAGGGAAAGATAATACTTGGCCGGGAAAAAAAGTAAGGCATTTTAAAATCTGAGTAGATATCAATAAACTAGCTAGAAACCCTACAAAAGAGCATATAGTGATACTAACACCAAAATTGAAGTTATGAACTGAATCCATATATGTAACCTTATGTATTGACTCCCTTGAAGTTTCTAGTGCAACACTCATTAGAAATATTTTTTATCACTCATCCCCTTTTTATCCCATATACTGTCAGCTAAGCATATAATACTCCCTCTGTTCTGGTTTGTGTCACCATGACCAAGGCACAAATTTTAAGAAACGAAGACTCAGCTATGCCACCGTAGACAACTAGAAAGTTTGTTTCCAAAAATGCCCTTGGCACCAAAAATAGGAGGGAATGAATGACAGTACATCATACCATTGTCAATCAAATCTAGGAGTTAAAGTCATCTTCAGAAGTAGAAAAAAAAGGTGGGGGGGGGGGGAGTTGCATATTCCAACAAAAAAAAGAATTGATGTGATGTTGAATTGCATTATTTGTTTTTTTTTCGCTTATGTAAACGGGGTAGTTTTGGTAAGTCATGGACTCATGGGTATAACTTTTTGATGCAATGACATTTATTTTGAAACATTCATTTTAAGAAAGAGTGTTATATAAAATGGAACGGAGGGTTATTACTGCAAACTTCTCTTTTCATCATTGCCAGCTGCAATTCCAAATACCATCCTCCAAGCTTAGATACATGCCATGGCATAGCACTACTTAGTAACTTTCTCATTCTTCACCGGCTATCATCATTACTTTTCTTCAAATCAAGACATGGTACAACATTTTTGTCAACAAGCACTAGATTCCCAATTATTAAGATTCGAGCTTTGCAAATCGTGAGAAAATTGAGATCAACTCCTCTACAGTAAAAATTGTTAAGTAAAACCTGCAGTACACTGCTTTTGCATATGGATTTAGACTCGTTAGATTTTTCGATTCGGTGGATCACTTTACAATCAAAATTTACATGCAGGTTCTACTTCACAACTTTTTACGAGTTGATCTCAAGAAAATTATGCCAGCAACAACCCATTTCCAACTGCTGGGCCCATCATCAATGAGTGACAAATCAACTTCCCATTATCCATTTACAATACAAAGATTGCAGAGAAGGGGGAAAGTAAACCATTTCCTACAGCCTTGTTTTTTATTTTTGGAACTGCTACAGCCTTGTTAGGTTCTCCATTAATTAGCTTGCACCAACCATCTACAAGAACCTAGTTCTCAATTTCCACTAGTAAACCAAAGACTACTTACTTCAAAACAGTAATGGTTAGATACCACAAACTTCCCTTCGCAACGATATCATGAGTTAATTAAACCAATAATCACAAATTTAACATATACTAATTTTTGGCATTGCAAAATAGAATGATTTAATACAGGATTCAAGATACAAATCGTACATCTTTGATGATTTTAGCACCAGACATCCATCGGAATAATCAAATTTATGAACAAACTTTCCCTTTTGTAAAAAAAACATAGATAATGTAAAGATTAGTGTTATAAAAACCAACAAAACTAATTCAAACAACATAGTAAAAAACAAATAGAATTCAATGAGACAGAGACAGAAAGGTACCGGCGGTTTGATCTGGGAGGTCTTGATCGTGGGAAACCAACGGCTGAGATGAATCCGTGAAGGCTTCATGATGCAACTGAGATGGAGAGGAGGAAGAAGGGATATTAGGGATCCGACCCGTGATGAGAGCTAAGCGGTCGGATCCTCTATCCACGATCCTCCTCCTGTTTTCTCTATTGTTCGTCGCCATATCCAAAATTTTCTAGCACTAAGATTTTACAAGGAAGCATGTAATTGTATCCAAAGGAAATATGAGACTCAATTTTAGTCTATTTTAGTCTTTCATTTATTTTAAATGAACAAAATTATACCGTTTAAAAAAATATGCCTATGTCATCCTTTTAAATTAATTAATTGCTAAAGCTTAATCCTGTTAATAGACTTTTGCTGATAGTTTCTTTTTTTTTTTTCTAAAATTATTTTCAAGTTTTTTTGTGTTTATTTAAATTTGCTATATATATTTTTTGACATTATATATAATTTAGCAGTTGATAACACATAAAATTAAGTTAAATGAAATGTAAATAATTAAAGAGTTGATAGAAATTTAAATTAAATTAACATACCTCGGAGAAAAGTGAATAATTAAACAGTGATTAAGGAAGAAAGTTGAGGACCTGAAAGTCTGGAATTGATTAAACCTAATTCAATTGTCAAAAAAATGAGATGAATAATCAAAATCCCCTACATTTTTTTCCTTCAAACAACCTCTCTTATCAAACAAATTTATACATCTAACTCAAACCAAATGGTCCTGGAAAATTTCAAATAAAGCAAGGAGGTCATTTTGTAGGAATAATGTATAGAATCCAAAATCTAGGTTATATCACATCTAATTTCGGATACATACTGGAAAGTAAACATAAATGGGTTCTATAGAAGTAACATAGAATCACCCTAAAATGCAAGGAGTAAAATAAAAATTTAACCCCATATATATATATATATATAGAGAGAGAGTTAGGGACTCAAATTTGAGAGCCCAGATGTGTAGTTACCATTTAAATTATATCGATAGATAGATATTCGATGGATGTATGATTTTGATTGCAAATTAATTTCACTGCATGATTTAGTTCTTTTCATTTTGGTTCCTAGATGTCTCTTGAGAATATATAAACAGTAGTAAATGTTGTGGATATTTTATTAGAATATTACAGAAAAGATGTTAAGCTTAGTTATTCAATAAAATAGGCTTAATGTTTGGGCTTATATTCTAATAGCCGGTCATATAAAATATAAATTCTAAGATAATAAAATAGACAATCACTTGGGTTGTTGAAAAGAACTGAATTTGACCTTTATCTATGAATTTCATGACTTCATTAAAAGGAATCTACAACTAACAATACAACAATTGCATATATATATATAGGGGGAGGGGGGTGGGGGGGATCTTGAAAAGAACTTAAGATATTTCTTTCTTTTTTCTTTCTCTGTGACTAGACAATAGATATTGACAATACAAATAAATGATACACTGTACAAACAGAGAAATGAAGATGAAAATGACATTCTCTACATCTTTATGATAACCTTTGTTGTTTTCGTGATATTTTTTTCCATACAATTGAAAAATAATAAAAAAAGAGAACACCATAAAAATTCATATAAGATAGAAAAAAAAGTTTGTCTTTCCTATACCCGTACCCCTGAAATAAAAAATCAACTCACTTCAAAAGGCTAAAAGAAGTTGTTTTTCACAAGTGTGTTTGCCTCAAAATGTTGCTGAAATCTATTATTGCCTGTGGCGTAACTGGTTTGTTCCCTTGTGATAGGTTTTGAGCAGTGCTGGTGTGCTTGTTATTTCTCTTTTATTTGAGAAATTAATAAAATTCCTATGCTTTGCCGTTATTAAAAAAAAAAATCTGGGTAGTGTAGAGGTTGTCAAAGTACCTCGTGAAGAGAATTTCAAGGTAGATGGATTGACAAAATATGGAGTTAACAGAAGTGGTGATTTGGTGGTTTGGTTTTGAGGGAATTTTCTAAGGTTTGTGCAGTTCATTGCTCTAATTTTTTTTTCTGGTAAATGGTGACAGACTGATTTAGTAGTCACTCTATGTTCTGTGAATGTCGCGTTTGTTTTTGGAGAAACATGTGAGGTACCTTTATAGCTCTAGTTGGCTTTAGAGTTTTTTAAGGTTATATGTGGTCGGTAGACTTTATTTCTCCATTTTGGTACTGCTTTTTTGCTGATGAAGGGAGAGAGTCGTGGGTAGAATATATATGGTGTATTAGTAGAACTTAATTTGTGGGCGAGTAAAAAGTTGTATAAGGTTGCAAGAGAATTCTTGTGTAGTGCTTGGCGATGATTGATGAGTGCCAAATATTGCATATTTTGGTCACTTAATTTACATTTGTTAGTTTAGGAATTTGTTACTTTGAGTTGTTTTTCGTTGTTTTAAAGGTTTACAAGCTTGGAAAGGAGTTTCACTAAATTGCCAGAATTGCTTGTACATATCAGCTATTTTTTAGGATTAAACTGTATTAATTCAAGAAGAACCAAGAGATGAGCCATATATGCTTGGAAAGATCCGGATGTCTATTTTCTGAAGAATTTTACAGATCAATAAAATGATTTTTCTAGAGAAAGTTATGGCAGTTTTAATAGACAAAGGTCAAAGAGCAAAAACTGGAATCTACAGTATCCCACATCGGATTGGAAACACATTGCACTTGTGATGTTTCCCTATATAAGTCCCCCTTCACTTCATCTTTAGTGTGCAATTCCTGGTGCCATTTGGTGTAATCCGTTGGACGTCTGCTAGCATTCTGGTGGATCCCGAAGGCTTTGCTACCACGAGGGGAAGTACCGCCCAACAGTGAGTGGAATTTCTCCCATGTATAGTCAGTTTTAATTTACTGCTTTTTTTAGTTTAATGTTTAGCACTTTTATTATAAACTCTAGTTTCATGATTATGAGTGGCTAAAATCTCCAACTAAGGTTGAAGATGAAGCCTCGCCATTGTTTGACATAATAGTTTCAGATTTATTTATACAATTATGATGTTTTTTTTAGTATAAATGTTATGTCAATTATTTGAGTAAAATCTTATGATTGATTGCGTTTAAATTGTTCTGTTGGATATTCCGTGTGTTTCATCTGATGGATACATCAAATTGTTTTTGATTAAATTTGATTTCCTTTGTGATTTGTTAAAAGCGGATATATTGGATGCTTTTGGTTTAATTGGGATATTTATTGTTTTTTGTTTTAAGTTGGATTCATGGAATGTTTTGATAGACTATTTTTAGAACATAAAGATATATGCTTAACTTTGGTGGGGTGGATTCAGAAACCTTAGTGTCTTTATTATTAGTTTTAAATCAATTTAGTTTAGTTTTTATTTATTTTGCAACATATAATTCAAAACTCGGAACTAGGTTAAGATAAGTTTAGTTTAGATAAAATTACATTTTCACAACGCAATTCCCTGTGGATTCGACCTCGCACTTGCACAACACTATATTGCAAACGACTCGTGCGCTTGCGAGTAATTTAAAACTCACAACAAATTTTTGGTGTCGTTGCCGGGGAGTTGTTTGGTTTGTGAAAATTGAATTTTTGTCTGAATTAATTTTATTTTTCTACTAGTTAGTTAGCAATTTTTGTTTGATTCTTTCTTTTTGCAATTTTATTTGTTTCTATTTGCATTGGCCTATAAAAAATAATATATATATATATATATATATATATAAATGTGGATGAATCCAGCGCCGGTTTCACAGTATTTAGAGGACACCCTCAAGGATTTCATGAAGATGACCGGCCAGTCCATCAATACACCCAATACATTCAATGTTGATAGTTGTTCCATCTATGCTAGTCCTATGCATTTAGCACAGAATTATCCATCTACACCGGCTTTTGTCGAGTATCCCATGGAACAAATGAACACTTTCAATAACTATTGGTGGCAGTCAAATGGATCTTACTCCGAGACGTACAATCCAGGGTGGTGGAACCACCTTGATTTTTCATTGACGCATAACCAACTGATGAATCAGGGAGGAGCCCCTTATCATGCTCACAATCAATACCCTCCCGAATTTCCTCCACCAGTTCCAAGTTATGGTCACTCAACCTATCCAGCACCATCACCCGCTTACCAAGCTCCCATTCAAGCGCCAGTGTCGGTTTCACAATCATTGGAGGATGCCCTCAATGATTTCAGGAAGATGACCGACCAATCCATAAGTGAAGTGAGGAGTGCAACAATAGTAAGCACCCAAGCAATTGCCAAGCTAAAGAGTCAAATGGGTCAAATCGCAAGTCACTTGGGTAAAGGAGAGAAGAAAAGGTTTCCCAGTCAACCTGAGCCTATCCCGAAGGAACAGTTTGCGGTGGGAAATTCATCAACTCCTATGCACGGGCAGGAACAAGTGCTATTAATTGTCCCATTGAGGTCTGGGAGGCAAGTAGACAATCAAGTGGAAGAGAACCCAGCTATGCAACAAGGGCAAGAAAGTGGCAACAAGGAAAAGAGAGGTGCTGAGCCATCTACAGCCACACCTATTATTAAGGATCTCCCTAGGTCGTTTGTACCTAAAGCGCCTTACCCTGAGAGATTACAAGCACCCAAGAAAGGAGGGGAGTCTGAGGACTTTCTGGAGGCATGCTTTGCTCAGTTTGGAGAGGATTTGGATTTAGATAAGTTACTTGAGCAAGCGAATGCCATTTTGGAGTCTGTTCTTCAGAAGAGCAGTGAGACGGAGGAGACTGTAGATGAATCTCGCATTGAGGACCCCTTGGAGGCATGCTTTGCTCAGTTTGAAGAGGATTTGGATTTGGATAAGTTGTTTGAGCAAGCAAATGCTACTTTGGAGTTTGCTCTTCAAAAAAGCAGTGAGATGGAGAAGACCACAACACCTGGACCCCTCAAGAAGGAACTTAAGCCTTTACCAGACAATCTTAAGTATAAGTTCCTAGGTCCAGCAGATTCTTTGCCTCTGACTATAGCTTCAGATTTGGTTGATGCTCAAGTGGATAAATTATTGGACGTTTTAAGAAAGCACAGTAAAGCTATCGGCTGGATTATTGAGGATATCAAGGGGATTAGCCCCTCGGTGGTGATGCACAAGTTACATTTGGAGGAGAATGCAAAGCCATCGAGGGAGCCACAAAGAAGGCTCAACCCAGCTATACAAGAGGTTGTGAGGACTAAAGTGATAAAGCTGTTGGATGTAGGGATCATTTATCCAATCTTTGATAGCGAGTGGGTGAGCCCGATTCATGTCATGCCAAAGCAGGCTAGATTGACAGTAGTGATAAATAAAGACGACGAGTTGGTTCCAACTCATGTGCAATCAGGATGGAGAGTGTGTCTAGACTGCCGTAAGTGGAATGCTACCACAAGAAAGGATCATTTTCCACTCCCATTTATTGATCAGATGGTGGAGCGTTTAGTTGAGCACGATTACTAATGTTGGGTCTGGCTGAAGATGTTAAACTTAGCACTCATGGGAGGCACCCCACAGCTTATCCTTTCTGTTTATTTATTATTTTACATATTTATGATTAATGTTTGTTTCCAGTGTTTTTGTTTTCCAATCGTTATTTTTCAGGGACAACGCGTACTTCAGTTCAAGTTTGGGGGTATGCTATGAGCCATACCAGTCCAGATAGTTCTCCATATCCCAGGTCAGCTCTTTCCATATTATTCATACATTGTGATCAATGTGTAAGTTAAGTTTTGGGGTATAGGAGACACATTACACACACTTTGTCCTAATTTGTTGTTGTTTTTCTTTATTTAAAAAAAGAAGAAGGTATACTCATGTTATTTTGAAATTTTAGTTGATCTAAACAAATACTGTGATGTGATGTCATTGGTGAGCTTAAAATTGTTAACACATGATTTGATGATAGAGTTTTAAAACTTTGTTACTTACTTTAGGCATTTGAGAATTCATATGTTTGATCTAATCTGACACGAGTACATTAGCACATAATTGTGTGAGGCATGACATATGATTTTAATGTGCATGTTTCCATGACTTAAGTGAAACTGGATGACTTGTGGGATTAACACTTGGACATAGAAAAGCATAAAAAAAAAAAGAAATAATACTACTAATATTTATAATGGTTATCATCAATAAACTTTTCACTGAGTAACTGGACCTCTTGCCTCAGTAAGCAATGAGTATTCACGTTAAAAGGTGAGAATTTTATTCATAATGATCATTGCGAAACTTTTTACTGAGTAACTGAACCTCTTACCTCAATAAGCAGTGAGTGTTCACGTTAAAAAGTGAAAATTTTGCTTGGTAGCATTAAGGCTAGTTTAGTTTTGTAGCCTTTTTGACTTGAGTTAGTAAGTTTTTAGGGGTGTCTTTACACCTAATGCCCTAAAACCATATGGTTTGGGAGTCATTGACTCAACACTCGATACATGGGTCAATTAGAAAGCTTAAGGGAACTAAACATAGCAGAGCCTTATAATAAAAATAAATAAAATAAAACTATGCCATCTTTATTCATTCTGATGAGAAATTCTGTGAATATTGAGACATGGAGACATTGTACATTGAAGTTATTTGGAAACCTCATCTGTTTATGCTAATTCACTTTACATTGATTCAAGCTTGTGATGTCTTAGCCTACCTCTTGTAAGTAATTAATTTTTAAAATTTTTATTCATTGCGAAGATGAGTAATATTTTTTTAAGCTTGCTCATGAATGAATATCATGGTTTTGAGTGCTCCTTAAATTTTTGGACACCATGAGTGATGAACTTATCTTGATGTTCTTTGTTTTTCATTTAGTTTTTTTATTTTGTTTTGCTAAGGGACTAGAAAAATGTAAGTTTGGGGGTATTTGATAAGTGCCAAATATTGCATATTTTGGCCACTTAATTTACATTTTTTAGCTTAGGAATTTGTTACTTTGAGTTGTTTTTCGTTGTTTTACAGGTTTACAAGCTTGGAAAGGAGTTTCACTAAATTGTCAGAATTGCTCATACAGATCAGCCATTTTTTAGGATTAAACTGTATTGATTCAGGAAGAACCAGGAGATGAGCCATATATGCTTGGAGAGATCCGGATGTCTATTTTCTGGAGAATTTTACATATCAATAAAATGATTTTTCTAGAGAAAGTTATGGTAGTTTTAGTAGACAAAGGTTAGGCTGTGCATGATTTCGGCGTGACAGATCAGCCATTTTTGAGGATTTAACTGTATTGATTCAGGAAGAACCAGGAGATGAACCATATATGCTTGGAAAGATCCAGATGTCTATTTTCTGAGGAATTTTACGGATCAATAAAATGATTTTTCTAGAGAAAGTTATGGTAGTTTTAGTAGACAAAGGTCAAAGAGCAAAAGCTGGAATCTGCAGTATCCCACATCGGATTGGAAACACATTGCACTTGTAATGTTTCCCTATATAAGCCCCCATTTACTTCATCTTTAGTGTGCAATTCCTGGTGCCATTTGGTGTAATCCGATGGACGTCTGTTAGCATTTCTGGTAGATCCCGAAGGCTTTGCTACCACGAGGGGAAATGCCACCCAACAGCGAGTGGAATTTCCCCCATGTATAATCAGTTTTAATTTACTGCTCTTTTTAGTTTAATGTTTAGCACTTTTATTATAAACTCTAGTTTCATGATTATGAGTGGTTAAAATCTTCAACTAAGGTTGAAGATGAAGCCTCACCATTGTTTAGCATAATAGTTTCAGATTTGTTTATACAATTCTGATGTTTTTTTTAGTATAAATGTTCTGTCAATTATTTTAGTAAAATCTTATGATTAATTGCATTTAAATTGTTCTGTTGGATATTCTGTATGTTTCATCTGATGGATACATCAAATTGTTTTTGATTAAATTGGATTTCCTTTGTGATTTGTTAAAAGTGAATACATTGGATACTTTTGGTTTAATTAGGATATTTGTTGTTTTTTTGTTTTAAGTTGGATTCATGGAATGTTTTGATAGGTTATTTTTAGAACATGAAGATATATGCTTAACTTTAGTGGGGTGGATTCAGAAACCTTAGTGTCTTTATTATTAGTTTTAAATCAATTTAGTTTAGTTTTTGTTTGTTTTGCAACATATAATTCAAAACTCGAAACTAGGTTAAGATAAGTTTAGTTTAGATAAAATTACATTTTCACAACGCAATTCTCTGTGGATTCTACCTCGCACTTGCACAATATTATATTGCAAACAACTTGTGTGCTTACGAGTAATTTAAAACTCACAACAATTATTGCATCACTGTTCTATGTACTATTAAGTATTTATTGAATAAAAGATTATCTTTTTGCTGTTAAAAAAAAACTCACTTCAAAGAATTTCAGAGAGTTAAAATACCTGAACAGATTAAGCAGTAAAAGTAATTTTAGCAACTGAAATGGTCGTTTGATATTAAATCCAATACAAATCATTGCTGATCAAGAAATATTTATTTAAGTTTTAGATACTTAAGTTGTTACTCAAAAAAAATATTCAGACAACAATCTCCCAGTAGCATATATTAGTAAAAGAGAAAACAAAACAAAATCAAGAACACTTACCAGCGAGAAAATAAAACCCTGATCCCAATCTTAGCAGCTCTTATTTATTTATATTCACGTCAAAAACCACTTAAATCTGCATATTAACCCAAACCCATTATTAATAAACAAATAAATCAAAACTAAAAAATATATATATATTTTTCAATTAAACCATCCAAGCAATGAATAACAACACCAAAAAGAATTAAAATGTTCTCCATTCACATTTCAGTCACTAAAAAAATCCTAAAAAACTCCAAAAACAAAAGCTAACAATGTCTTCACTTACACTAATCCACAAAACAGAGAGAAGATGAGGGAGAAAAGAAAATTTACCTGATTGTTCTAGTGGCTAGAGTGGTAGGAGAAGTAGCAGTGGCTGATATATGTTTTAGAGAGAGCCGCTTGGATAACTATTTCTATTAGATTTGATCAATTTTTGTTTCATTTATTTCTAATTTGTGTAGTCTCAATCTTTTTTACAGATAAAAACATTGATTAATTATGATTTATAAATAATTTGTTATAGATAATTATAATTAATATAGCAGACTTTTATCTATCGGTAACATGAGAGATAAGGGTAAATTTCATTTAGATAATTATCACCTTAACAAACTTTAGATAAGATTAATCAATTATTGATAGATTGATAATCAAGTGGAATCCAAATAAACCATTTAAAAAACTCTACCGAATTTTAATCTTATCTGTTCACTTGGGTTGGTAAAAATACATTGAAGCGATTTTTTAAAATTATTGTTATTTTTATTGTTTAACTTTCCTATAATTCAATATAAGATAAAATTATTTTTTATATTTATTTTTGCATTAAATATAAAATTAAATGAAATCAAATTATATGGCAATAGATGAGCCACAACAGTACGGATACTAATGAAATTAAACCCTGAACTCATTGTTGAAATTTATCTTACCAACAAAATGAGAACGACTTTCATCTACAATTATTGCACCCTGCCCATCTTTAGATAAGAATGACACAACAAATAAATTTTCCACTACTTGCGCAAAAAACCTCCTATTTAATATTAAACTCTCAAGCCTAACACGTTTCTTCGCCTTTTAAGATATCAAACATTGTTTTAATAAGGATTTTATTATTGTTTAAAAATTATTGACGCAATATACTTATCATTGAAAGTTAGTCTTGTGCTCTTATATTTGATCATTGTGCCAAATGTGATTTGATCATAAAAATGCATAAAAATAATTTTTTAAATTATTGTTATTTTTATTGTTTAACTTTCCCATAATTCAATAAGATAAAATCATTTTTTACATTTATTTTTGTATTAAATATAAAATTGAATGAAATCAAATTATTAATTTTTAAGATCGAGTTCGATTTTTCATATCAACAATTCTTCTATAGATAATAAGAATTATTATGTGAGTGAATATTAATCAAGAAGGTTATTATTAATTGAAACTGTGTTCGATTTTTTCAGATCAACAACTCTTTTTTGTATTAAATATAAAATTAAATTAAATCAAATTATTAATTTTTGAAGATCGAGTTCGATTTTTCATATCAATAACTCTTTTATAGATAATAAGAATCATTATGTGAGTGAATATTAATAAGAAATTATTATGGTTATTATTAATTGAGACCAAGTTCGATTTTTCAGATTAACAACTCTTTTGTAGATAATAAGAATTATTATGTGAATGAATATTAATAAAAAAAATATTATGGTTATTATTAATTAAGATATTAAATAAATTTGTTAGTTAAAGATAAAATATACAAATATTTGAATTTGAAAGTAAGCATATTTTATTTGAAAAAAGTAATTTGATAATTAAGTGGTTTGTCCATGTCATTGCTTATGTGGCAAATTGAAACTGTTCACTTGTATATATATTGCCTTTGTTATTGAAAAGAAGAATAAGAAAAAGAAAAAAAAAGAAACCTGCTATTAATTAAGAGTTTGAGAAATTATAACGGGAAAAGGTAAACCAGCTAACAACAAATAGTTCATATTGATGTAGATTTCGGAACAAGTGATTCTATGAGATAAATGAAGCACCAGTGCATACCAAAAGCACAGAAAAGACTAAAAGTCATCGTAGGGAGTTTTGCATCTGAGAGATTATCCGATATTTAAGTCAGTATCTCAAAATAAGAGAATAAGAAAGCAAGAGGGTTCGTAAGCTCGTCTGATAGATTTTCGACATCAACAGTTCATTAACGGAGTAAGTCACTTAAGTTGATCATGTGGCATATTATTTTTAAATAACATAATTTTATTCATTCAAAGTAAATTAAAGATAGAAAGGAACTTAAAATTAATTTTATATTCTCTCTTCAAATAGAGAAAATCGAAATCCAAATTTGTTAGGATATGTTTGTATTCAATTTTCAGTTTCCGAAAATGAAAATAAATTTTTTTTTTGATGTTTTTTAAAGAAAACATGTTTGGATAACTATAACTCGAAAACAGTTTTCAAAAACAGAAATAATAAAATATTGTTTTGATAATTTTATAGCTATAGTTACGTGTGTTTGTTTAATTTTTCTTCTCTTTTTCTTCCTCATCGTCTTTTCTTAAAAAATTGGATCTTCCTTTAATTTCTTATTCCTCTTCTTCTCTTCCTCCTTTTTATTGTTCTCCTCGTCTTTCTTTTCCTTCTTCTTCTCCCCCCGGCATATCCATCACCGGCTCGCATCCATAGCAGCACCACCATAGCACGACCGCAGTAACTCCAACTTCTTCCACTCGTCGTCTGACACCATCTCCGTTGATGGTCCAGAAACATACCACAAGGTATTTTTTGCTAATAGAAACATACAATGGGCTATTTTTTACCACCAAAAAAAAAAAACTCAAGATATTTTTTTGAAAATGAAGTCAACCACATGATATTTTTTACCAAAAAAACCTTGAGTATTTTTTATAATTAAGCCAATATTTTATTGTGACTATGGAATTAACCAAAAAAAAAAACAAATTGAACTAAGGAATTACAAAAGAAAAAAAAATGGTAAAAACATTTGAAGTTCCCACAGCACCAGGTGTAAACTGCAGTTTTTACGCTTGGGGAAAACTTCACCGGTAATTGTTAGATAGCTTCACTGATAGCATGAATAATAATTATATGGACGTTGTCAGTGAAACTATTTAACTGTTCCCAATGAAATTTTCATCGGGTGCAAAAATGGTGGTTTGCATCGGGTGAAGTAAGAATTTCTCGGGGATCATCACATTTAGGGGTGGATTCTAGCAGTCGAGAGTAAAAAACTTATTTGAGCCTAGCCCAAGCTAAAAAAGTTGAACTCGAGCTTTACTCATAAGGTAAAATTTGAACTCAAACCGAACTTTTTGAAATAAAATAATAAATATTAAAAAGTTTGAATTTATATAAAAAACAGTGTAATGCATTCTTTACTGCAAAGCAGTTGAACTCCTGACAGATTAGATTTTACTAATTAAGAGCTATCGAATAAAACATAGTACTAAGTATTCAGAAAATAATATTATAACGTCTCATTGTGTTGTAGTGATAAAGACATCACCCTATTCTAGGACGGATCTAACTTAGGCTCGAGGCAAGTGTCCCACTGAAATCTTAAAAGCCTTTGAATTTGTTTAGACAATTTCGAAAATTTTCTCACTAATATTTTTAATTTTCCATCACTCAATGTTTTATATAAATAAGAAAGAACGGAGGAAGCAGTTCTAGAGAGAAGCTAGAGAGAGAAGCTAGAGAGCACGCAACTGCTGCTTCTTCATAAACCCGCGTTTCTCTTCTTTCCCCCTCCCTCATCTTCTTGATTCAGCTCTTGTGATTTGCAATGGGTAAAAAGAAACAAAGCAGAAGGAATTCTCTATCAGCTCAAGATCATAAGGATATTGAATATGTTCAAAAACATTTCAATGAGAAGAATGCTACTGTGCAACTGTCGGGCACGAGAGATTCTGCTGCTAGGGGTTTGCAATCAGTAATAGAAGATGGTACGGAGTCTGATAGCATCTCCTGCACCTTGGGTGAGGAGGATTCCACCTTTCTGAGAATGGAAATTGAGGGATTCTGCTCAAACAGTGAAATTGGAGATCAGCCAGGAACAGTAACCAGAAATATCTCAGCCATGAACAGTAACTCGATTCGAAAGGAGAATGTTAAGGGCTCCAGGAAACTTTCCAGTACCTTGGGTGTGGAGGAGTCAAGCTCTAAGGGACTGAATAATGAGGTATACGGATCAGATAGTGATAACTGTGAGAGGTGTGAAACTGAATGTTCCCTCCATCATGGTCTGGCTCGTTTGGCCCCTGGCGTGAATAGTAAGTAGAACCAAGAAAAGGAGGTAAAGAAAGCATCTTGGGTCAGCCTCTTTGCAGATAACAAAAAGCCTAGCAACGGGAAACAGCTCTCAGTCAAAGAGTTTGAGCAAGGTGATATCTGTATCTCTGAAGAAGATGTAGATGACCTGTTTGAGGTGATGCCTCACTGCCTAGTTGGTTACTTTGCTGGAAGATTTCCAGGGAAAGCAGCTTTGAAGCAAATCACTGATTTATGGAAGGTAAGAGTTCTTACTCAATTTAATGAGAGTGGCTGGATTATATTTCAATTTGAAAATGTTGAATGCTTGATGAAGGTCATGCAAGAGGGCCCATATATAATTTATGGTAGACCACTGCTACTCAAATCAATGCCTAGATTTTCTCAATTCGATAATGAGGAGATAAGTACAATGCCAGTATAGATGCAACTGAAGAATCTGCCATTGGAACTGTGGTCAACCAAAGTCCTTAGCATGATAGAGTCCAGACTAGGAAAACCTTTATATGCTGATAAACTCACATCTAGAAAAGAAAGGATCTCCTATGCAAGGATTCTTGTAGAGATAGACATTTCTAAAGAGATTAAGCATTCAGTAACCACCAATCTTCCTGGAGGAAAATCAATGGATCAAAGAGTAACATATGAGAATTTACCAAAGTTCTGTAGTAGCTGCAAGGTGATTGGACACTCAGTTTCTACCTGTAGATATAATACAAAGGCTGCCCCATCTAATAAGAACTTAGAGATGCAGAAAAAGGTAACAAACTCATCAAAATACCATCTTAAAGAGACTGTATCTCTAGCTGAAGTTATTGTGCCAGCTCCTGAGTCACATGGAGTTGGGACCAGGAGAGGACTTATACCCCTTCATCCACTAGCTCTTTCAAAAGGGGCTAGTGTGCAAGACACATCAAGAAGGAATAGCTCCTGTAGTGGGCTCCAGGACTGAATCTAGATCAAAAGTGGATAAGTTTATCACAGTGCATCAGTCTAAGATCCAGGCCGATCCAAGACCTGAAGGGTCCAAACAATCACTGAAGGGAACTCACCCTAGTAGTACTAAAAGAAAAGTGGCCTCTCATCCAGAAGGGTCTCAGGCTCTAGCAAAGAAGAAAAAATCTAAAGGCTCTGGGTTTGAAAAACTTAAAGAGGGGAAGAGAGGGGAGGCCTCCCAATGTGTTCCATGAGAGTATCTAGCTGGAACATCAGGGGTTTCCATAAACCCTTGAAACAAAATGGGGTTTTACACCTCATGAGCAGTAGTAGAATTGACATAATGTGTATTTTGAAGTCGAAGCTGGATGAAGAGAAGTTGAGCAGAATCATGAGAAACAAATTCAGAATGTGGCATCAAGTCAATAATTTTCAGTCCCATGAAGCAGACAGAATTTTGATCCTATGGAACCCTTCTAAGGTCAGCATTTCTGTTATTAACACCTCACCTCAAGTTATTCATTGCAAAGTAAATTGTTTAATTACTTCTGCAAGTTTTGTTTATGGTTTCAATACAATTGTATCTAGAAGACCTTTGTGGGACAATCTCTGTGAATTTAGCAGTAGGAATAAAGATCCTTAGCTGGTGTTAGGAGATTTTAATAATGTTTTTGCAGTAGAAGAAAAAGGGAACGGGCTACCAGTAACAGCTTATGAATTAAGAGACCCCCTTGCCTGTTGCAGTGAGACTAGTTTAACAGATATCAACTTTTCAGGCTGTCTATTTATATAGTCCAACAATCACACTTGGTGTAAGTTGGACAAAGCTATGGTGAACAATATATAGGTTCATATGGGGTTTCTTGCTCATGCTAGATTTGCTCCTTCTGGGTGTATGTTTAACCACTCCCCTTGTATTGTCAATCTTTTTGAAGAGGAAAGAGGTAGGAAAATGTCCTTCAAATTCTTTAATATGTGGGCAGATCATGAGAACCTCATAGGGACAACTAGAACAGTAATCTGGTAGGCTTCAAAATGTTCAAGCTATGTAGAAATTTGAAATATCTAAAAGGCCCTCTCAAGTTGATGAATGAGAAGCATTTTAGTCACATTTCTGCTAGGGCTTTAGAAGCATCTAATGAGCTGACAAGAATGCAACAGGAGCTGCATGATAATATTACAGATTCTGAACTTCAAGTGAGGGTTGCAGAACAGAAACTCAAAGCATTCAAGCTGGCTGAGGCGGAAAGAAGCTTCTACTCTCAGCATGCCAAGTACAGATTCCTCATGTATAGTGATAGATGATCAAAATATTTTCATGCTATGATGAAGAAGAAGACAAGTAGGAATCATATTACTGCTTTGGAAACAATGGATGGGCATCAAACTACATCAGAGGCTCAAGTGGTCAATGAGTTTATCAGATTTACAAAGATACACTGGGCTCTTCAAGTCCATGTTGCCCAATAGACCTAGATGCAATTGAGGAAGGGCCTAAAGTTTCAGAAGATCAAGCTGAATGTCTGATTTAAGAGGTCACTGAAGAAGAGATTAAAGTTGTCTTGTTTAGCATTGGTGAAGACAAGTCCCCAGGTCCAGATGGTTACACTTCATCGTTTTTCAAGAAATCCTGGGAGACTATCAAACAGGATGTGGTAAGGGCTATCCAAGAATTTTTCAGAAATGGGAAACTTCTAAAACGGATTAACCATACTGCTCTTGCAATGATACCAAAGAGAAAACATGCTGCAAAGGTTGAAGACTTTAGACCAATTGCATGCTGTAATGTGGTCTACAAAATTATTTCCAAGATCATTGCCTTAAGACTATCCCCTATCTTGGTCAGTATTATCAACCCAGCTCAGGCAGCATTTATAAAGACTAGGAGCATGACTGAGAGTATATACTTAGTGCAGGAGCTCCTTAGAAAGTACAGCAGAAAGAGAATCTCTCCTAGATGCATGCTAAAGATTGATTTTAGAAAAGATTATGACACCGTTAACTGGGGGTTTCTGGAAAGTATGCTAGGAAGCCTTAGATTCCCAGACAAATTCAGAAGGTGGGTGATGGAGTGTGTCACAACTTCTTCCTATTCCATCTCAATCAATGGGAGTCTACATGGTTTTATTGAAGGAAAGAGAGGTCTTATACAAGGAGATCCCATCTCTCCCTTCCTGTTTGTCTTGTGCCTGGAGTACTTATCTAGACTACTTGCTAGACTGAAGGATGAGCCTGGTTTCAAATTTCACCCCAAGTGTGAGAAATTCAAAATTACTCACCTTGCTTTTGCAGATGACCTCATTCTTTTTGCAAGAGGGGACTCTTGGTCAGTTAGACTTCTAATGAAATGTGTGAAGAGGTTCAGTGAGTGTTCAGGGCTACAAGCCAGTTTGCCTAAGTCAATCATCTACTCTGCTGGAATTCCTATGACTGAGCTTCAAGACTTAATTCAGCCCACTATCTTCTTTTAATTGACAAAATATCTACATATATAAATGCTTGGGTTAGCATCACATTGTCTTATGCTGGAATAGCAGAGTTGATCAAATCAGTGCTTCAGGGAGTGGAGTGTTTCTGGATGGCAATTTTTCCCATTCCAGCAAACATCTTGGAAAGAATTATATGACTGTGCAGAACATTCCTTTGGAGTGGCAAGAATTCTGGTTCCAGAAAAGCCCTGGTGTCTTGGAAAGTAGTATGCCTGCCCAAAACTGAAAGGGGCTTAGGGCTCATTGATCTCAAAAGCTGGAACACAGCTCTCCTTGCAAGAGCTTTATGGAACATCCACCACAAAAAAAGACTCTCTTTGGGTCAGGTGGGTTCACCATTTCTACTTACAAGGGAGCTCTATTTGGACAGCTAATCCCAAGCATGAAGACTCAACCTTATGGAAGAAAATTCTTGAAATCAAAAATGGGTTGATATCTTCTGAAGGGTCTATTCAACAGGCTCAATCCAGGATGTTGAAGTGGGCAGAGATGGAGCAAATTAGCATCAAAAAGGCCTATAACAGTCTCAGGCCTAGAGGACCCAAGTCCCTTGGACTCCCACAGTATGGAACAGTAGCTGCACTCCCAAGTACTCATTTTTTCTTTGGCTGGCTATAAAGGAAAAGCTCCTCACTAAAGACAAGCTTCATTACATTGAAATGGACATAATGTGCCCTCTTTGTAGAGAGTCTGAAGAATCAATTGAGCATATATTCTTTGCATGCCGGATCAATGTAGCCATTTGGTCAGATATCAAAGGATGGCTAGGTATTAGAAGATGAATGAACACTATAAAGAGTGCAGCAAAATGGATTCACAAAGAAGCTAAAGGAAAAGGGCCTCCTGCCAAAGCCAAGATAGCTGCTCTGGCCAGCACTGTTCACCACATTTGGCTTGCAAGAAATGCTAGACAGTTTGATGGAATTGTTGCCCATCCTAGTAGCATAGCCAGGAAGATTAAAATTCATGTGTATAGAATTGTTTATGGTAGTTTTCCTGAGCTAAGACTTATGTTGTAATATTTGTAATTTTGTAAATGCATTCCATGCTATATCTCCTGGGCATGCCCAGTGTATTTTGTACATAATTGAGCAATATATTAACATTTACAGATAAAAAAAAAGAAAAAAAAAAGAACAAAGGGATACTTTGAGATTTTTTAATTTTAATGACAGATCAAAATTTCTAGATCCGTCCTGTCCTAACTCACTGAAGAGGAGGTTTGATTCCCCTCTCCCGGCCCCAAATAAGTTGTACTATGTTTCTTTTGCTATAAAAGAATAGTGTAATTTTAATATATATGTACTAATCGTTTGATTAAGCCTTGTAGTAATTAAAATTGTAGTTTTATGCAGCGTGTTTGCCTTGTTGAGTTTGCACTTGTTTATGAATGGATGCAACCTGTTTATAAGAGTACAAAATTATTATTTTCAATTTTGAGATTTGAAAATACAGTCTACCATAAGACATTTTTTATAATTAAGCCAATATTTTTATTGTGACTATGGAATTAACCCCAAAAAAACAAATTTGAGCTCAAACCGAGCTTTTGAAATAAAATAATAAATATTTTTTTGAAATAAAATAAATAAATTTGGTATTTATATTTTTGAAAATAAATAAATAAATAATTTTAATAATATATAAAATAAATATACTATATTTATAATATTTATTTAATTTATTAATTAAATTGAGTTAGCTCACGAGCCTAACGAACCGAGTTTGACATACCTCGAGCTCGGCTTGATAAACTAACCGAATCAAAAATCACAACAAGCTCGAGCTCGATTTAATCGAGTTTTGAGCCGAGCTACTTGACTTACTTCCTCCCCTAATAACATTTAAAGAATTTGCATACTAAATTTTGTACACGTGCAAAAAAAAAATTCTTAAGAATTTTTTTTATAAAAACAAATTGAGAGTTGATTATTTTATTGCTTTTTACTGTAAAATATTTGAAAATCATAAAAAAAAAAAAAAAAAAACACTTGGTTGGAAAATTCAACCAAAAAAAAGTCTTGAGTGACCTATGAAAATAGAGAAATAAACATTTCATTGATAGAAAAAGTTGACATGGCAACTAACTAAAAACTTGAGTAGGTCTGACTTTAAATTCATAGTTTAGAGATTTTAGTGTTCGACATCATAGATTAGGGATTATCGATGTATTCACACCTTATAAAATATTGATTAAATTATCGTTTGGCTTGGCAATAATTTCATTTTATGGGTTGTAACGGTTTTTAAAATAGTTTTGAGTAAAATAACAATGAAGTTAAAAATATTTAGTATTTAGTAAAACAAAAATAAAAACAGTTTTTTGACAACAACTCAGCTTTTATAAAAAAAATTGTCCTTTTTTAGTTTTTATTTTTTTAATAAATCATTTATTTTTTTAATAAATCATTTATTTTTTTATACGAGTTCATAAAATAAATTTATTTCATAAACTCTTTTAAAACTTACTTAATTTTTCTTTTGTGCTTTGGTTAGAGGCTGACATAATTTGGGCTGGTGCAGTGGACTGGTTTTTATGGTTTCGTTCTGGGCTTTATCCAAATAATTCAAACATTTACAGCTCAATAAGTAAGTTGAAGAAAAGTAAAATTATTAGTAAGTGTCAGAAGTGGTATTTGAACCCACGCCTTCTTTCGAAGACCAGAACTTGAGTCTGGCCATTCTGACTGCTGCACTTTAGACCACACGTACAAAGAACTAGACATGCAATGAAACATAATTATGTACTGTAATTTTTTTTTTCAATTATATATATATATATACAGTTAACTGTTGGTTTCATTTAAATTGTTATTGTGAGTATCAATTATTAAAAAATAAATAAATAAATAGTGGCAAACGTTTAGGGGTGCATTCGAGCCGAGCTTCGAACTGAACCCGAGCTCGACTCGTAAGTTTAAATTCTAGCTCGACTCGTAAGCCTGCTCGATCCGAGCTATATATTATATTTAAAATATTTATTTAATTTATTAATTAAATTGAGCTAGTCCACAAACCTAACGATATGAATTTGACATAGCTCGAGTTCGATTTAACAACCAAACCGAATCAAAAATACAATTCGAGCTTGAACTCGATTTAATCGAGTTTCGAACGATGCATTTTGAGCCTCACCTTTCAAGTGAATCGAGCTACTTAATTTAGTTCCATCTCTGAGTTCATCCAGATGTAATCATATCAGACAAATTTAACATATAGTAGTATAATATTCCTTTGATGGAATCAAGATCAAAATGATAGTAAGTATACAACCTAAAGTCATGGACTCAGGTTAACCTCTACGTGGGTTCCAAAAGAATTAATCTGTATTGGTTTTGTTTTCATGATAACCCAATATTTAATAATATAACAAGCTAGAAACATTCAAATCCCCATTCTTTAGTGACCTTTAATATTTATAAATAAATTTAAGCTGTACAAAACTTTTAGATTTCTCAAATCCTAATAAGTGATATCAAGTGGATGTTTGAGATTGTCTTTGATCCTTGTTTAAAGAAATTTTTCTTAAGAAAAAAATTTTTCAAGTTATTTTAAGTAGGGATTAAAAACAATCCCAAATATTATTGAGGTATGACAAAACTATTTCTAAATTTTTTTTAGTAATAATTAGGAGAACTCAAAAACTGGTTTTCGGTTGGCCAGTGACTTTACCACACATAAAAAAGTAATATATAATGGTTTTTTTTTTTTTTACTTTTAAATAAGGTAATTTCAAAATTTTAAGTATGTGAAGTTCTAGCCCCTTGCGAGTTACGTCAACCAATTTCATATCATCAATTTGATTGCTAAACAATGTTCAACTTATAACTCGATGATTATGGTGGGTAAAAATCCACTTTCTAGTCAAAGAAGATGATAGGTGGCACGATCAAAAGCAAATTGGTCATTCTCCACTTAAGCATCAAATGATAATTACTCGTTTAAAAGAGAAAAAAAAAATGGGTAAAATGTACACCAAATCCTAAGAACGATTTTGACCCTTTATCGATTTTTCTTCCGAATATCTTGATCATTCAGCACGAAACCTATTATAAATGACCTCTTCACCTTTTGATTATAAAAAAGGGTTCAGAATACCTTTTATAGAGCCAAAACCCATTCTAGAGCTTCTCTTTACCTTTTATTTCTTTAGAGACCTTTAATACTTATAAATAAATTTAAGCTGTACAAAACCTTTTGATTTCCCAAATCATAATCAGTGATACCGAATGAATGTTTGAGATTGTCTTTAATCCTTTTTTAAAGAAACTTTTTCTTAAGAAAAAAATTCTTTAAGTTGTTTTAAATAGGGATTAAAAACAATCCCAAACATTGTTGAGGTATGACAAAACTATTCCTAAATTTTTTTTAGTAATAATTAGGAGAATTCAAAAACTGGTTTTTGGTTGGCTAGTGACTTTACCACACACAAAAAAAAAAATAATGGTTTTTTTTTTTTTTACTTTTAAATAAGGTAATTTCAATTTTTTAAGTATGTGAAGTTCTAGCCCCTTGCGAGTTACGTCAACCAATTTAATATCATCAATTTGATTGCTAAATAATGTCCAACTTATAACTCAATGATTATGGTGGGTAAAAATGCACTTTCTAGTCAAAAGAAGATGATAGGTGGCACTATCAAAAGCAAATTGGTGATTCTCCACTTAAGCATCAAACGATAATTACTCGTCTAAAAGAGAAAAAAAAAAGGATAAAATGTACACCAAATCCTAAGAACGATTTTGACCGAAACCTATCATAAATGACCTCTTCACCTTTCGATTATAAAAGAAAGTTCAGAATACCTTATATAAATCCAAAACCCATTCTAGAGCTTCTCTTTACCCTTTTTTTTTTTTTTTTTTTTTTTTTTTTTTTTTACAGTTTATACTCTTACCAGTGTGCTAAATGGTGACCCTTAGAAAATAAAATTATGACACCTCACATGGAATTTCAGGTCTTAACAGTCGAGTAGGCATGCCTAAACAACATTTTATATATATATATATATATATATATATATATATATATATATATATATATATATATAAAACTTAAGAATGGATTACAATTTGGTCTTCACAATAAATAAAAAATCTCAATGCTTTATCATAAGGTCTTTTTTTGTTAATACTTAAGGTTCGTTTGGTACATAGGCAGGATTACAGTGGGATTAAAATTAGGATTATAGCGAGATGAGATTATGAGGATTAAAGTGAGACTATTTTAATTTTATGTTTGATTCATGAGATTGTTGAATTGAGATTAAAATGAGATAACAAATCAAAAGACTAAAATAATCTTTTATATTTTATTATATGTATTATAAAACTTATATATATATATATATATATATATATATATATATATATATATATATATAGCCTGTGTTATTAAAAAGAAAAAGAAAAAAAAAAGAAATCTGCTATTAATTGAGAGTTTGAGAAATTATAACGAGGAAAAGATAAACTAGCTAACAACAAATAGTTTATATTGATGTAGATTTCGGAACAAGTGATTTCTGTGTGATAAGTGAACCACCTATGCATACCAAAAGCACAAAAAAGGCTACAAAGTCTTCGGAGGGAGTTTTGCCTATGGGAGATTCTCCGATATTTAATTCAGTATCTCAAAATAAGAGAATAAGAAAGCAAGAGGGTTCGTAAGCTTGCCTGACAGATTTTCTACATCAACTGTTCATTAACGGAGTAAGTCACTTAAGTTGATCATGTGGCATATTATTTTTAAATAACATAATTTTATTCATTCAAAGTAAATTAAAGATAGAAATGAACTCAAATTTTATTTTATATTCTCTCTTCAAACAGAGAAAATCGAAATCCAAATTTGTTAGGGTATGTTTGTATTCAATTTTCAGTTTTCGAAAATGAAAATAAAAAACAAAATTTTGATGTTTTCTGAAGAAAACATGTTTGGATAACTATAACTCGAAAACGGTTTTCAAAAACAGAAATAGTGAAAAATTGTTTTGATAATTTTATTGCTATAGTTACGTGTGTTTGTTTAATTTTTCTTCTCTTCTTCTTTCTCATCTTCTTCTCCTAAAAAAATTGGATCTTTCTTTGATTTCTTCTTCCTCTTATTCACTTCCTCCTTTTATTGTTCTCCCCATCTTTCTTCTCCCTTCTTCTTCTCCCCCTGGCATATCCATCATTGGCTCGCGTCCATGGCGGCACCGCCACTACACGACCGCAGCAGCTCCAGCTTCTTCCACTCGTCGTCCGAAACCATCTCCGTTAATGGTCCAAAAAATGATGAGATAAAGAGAGTTTTTTCTGTTTGGGTAGCGAAAAAATGGAGAGAAAAATATATAAGAAAAAATGAAAAATGAAAACTTGTTTTTGAAAACACTTAAAAGGAGTTTTCTAAAAGCAATTTTCAAAAAGACTAATTTTGAAAATAGTTTTAAAAAATTATTTATGAAAACTGATATTCAAAATATTTTATGAAATTAAAAACTGTTTTCAGTTAAAAGGAGGTCCAAAAATAGAGAAATAAACATTTCATTGAGTAGTAAAATAAAAAATTAACAGTTTTATTTTTTAATAAACCATTTATTTTTTTTATATGGCTTCTGTTTATAGAAAAGTATGAATTATTTCATAAACTCTTTTAAACCATACTTAATTGTTCTTTTGTGACTAAGTTAGAAGCAGACATAATTTGGGATGGTACAGTAGACTGGTTTTTATGGTTTCGTACTGGGCTTTACCCAAATAATTGAAACATTTACAGTCCAATATATAAGTTGAAGAATAGAAAAAAGAATAGAAAAAATGAAAAATGAACGATTAAGTATGGTTTTTATTTTTTAATAAACGATATATTTTTTTATATGGTTTCTATTTATAAAAAATATATGAATTATTTCATAAACTCTTTTAAACCATACTTCATTGTTCTTTTGTGACTAAGTTAGAAGCAGCCATAATTTGGGATGGTACAGTAGACTGGTTTTATGGTTTCGTACTGGGCTTTAACCAAATAATTCAAACATTTACAGCCCAATATATAAGTTGAAGAATAGAAAAAAGATATAAGTTGAAGAATAGAAAAAAGATTTAGTCGCTGTCAGAAGTGGCAGTTGAACCCACGCCCTATTTCGAAGACCAGAACTTGAATCTGGCGCCTTAGACCACTCAGCCATCCTGGCAAATACATTTAGAGCTAGACATTATTTTTTATATATATATATATATATATTTTTATAGTAAACTCATTTAAATTGTTATTGTGAGTATCAATTATTAAAATAAATAAATAAATAAATAGTGGCAAAGGTATCCTCTTTGTTTAAAAGTAATTTTCCAACAATTTTACGTTTTGCCATAATATCCAAGAACAAATATATAAAAAAAAATGAAAATTGAAAACTTATTTTTGAAAACACTTAAAATGAGTTTTCTAAAACCAGTTTTCAAAAAGACTAATTTTGAAATGGTTGGTCTATGTTTTAGAGAGAGCCGAAGAAGTCGCAATGGTTGATATATGTTTAGAGAGAGCCACCTGGATAACTGTTTCTATTAGATTTGATCAATTTTTGTTTCATTTTCTCAATCTTTTTTACAGATAAAAACATTGATTAATTATGAGATATAAATAATTTGTTATAGATAATTATAATTAATATAATAGACTTTTATTTATCGGTAACATGAGAGATGAGGGTAAATTTCATTTAGATAAATATTACCTTAACAAACTTTAGATAAGATTAATAAATTATTGATAGATTGGTAATCAAGTGAAATTCAAATAAACCATCTAAAAAACTCTATCGAATTTTAATCTTATTTGTTCATTTGGGTTGCTAAAAATACATTGAAGTGATTTTTTAAATTATTTTTATTTTTATTTTTTAATTTTCCCATAATTCAATATAAGGTAAAATTATTTTTTGTATTTATTTTTGCATTAAAAATAAAATTGAATGAAATCAATTTATATAGTAATAGATGAGCCAAAACACTACGGATACTGATGAAATTAAACCCTGAAATTTATCTTACCAACAAAATGAGAACCGCTTTCATCCACAATTATTGTAGCCCACCCATCTTTAGCTAAGAATGACATAGCAAATAAATTTTCCACTACCTGTACAAAAGACCTTCTGTTTAATATTAAACTCTCAAGCCTAACACGTTTCTTCGCCTTTAAGATATCAAACATTGTTTTCATAAGGATTTTATTATTGTTTAAAAATTATTGACACGATATACTTATCAATAAAAATCAGTTTTGTGCTCTTATATTTGATCATTGTGTCAAATTTGATTTGATCATAAAAATACATTGATGTAATTTTTTAAATTATTGTTATTTTTATTGTTTAACTTTCCCATAATTCAATAAGATAAAATCATTTTTATATTTATTTGTATTAAATTTAAAATTGATTGAAATCAAACTATTAATCTTTAAGACTAAGTTCGATTTTTCATATCAACAATTCTTTTATAGATAATAAGAATTATTATGTGAGTGAGTATTAATCAAGAATTATTATGGTTATTATTAATTGAGACTGAGTTCGATTTTTCAGATCAACAACTCTTTTTATATTTATTTTTTTTATTAAATATAAAATTGAATTAAATCAAATTATTAATTTTTGAAGATCGAGTTTGATTTTTCATATCAATAACTCTTTTATAGATAATAATAATCATTATGTGAGTGAGTATTAATCAAGAATTATTTTGGTTATTATTAATTGAGACCAAGTTCGATTTTTCAGATTAATAACTCTTTTGTAGATAATAAGAATTATTATGTGAATGAATATTAATAAAAAAATTATTATGGTTATTATTAATTAAGGGATTAAAGAAATTTGTTAGTTAAAAATAAAACATACAAATATTTGGATTTGAAAAGAAATATATTTTATTTGAAAAAAGTAATTTGATAATTAAGCGGTATGTCCATATATGCATCCACATCATTGCTTATGTGGCACGTTGAAACTGTTATATATATATATACGTGTGTGTGTGCGCACGCGTCCATGGCAACACCGGCACAACATGACCGCAACAACTTCAACTTCTTCCACTCGTCATCTGACACCATCTCCGTTGATGCTCTAGCAAATGATGAGATAAAGAGAGTTTTTTCTGTTTGGATAGCGAAAAAATGGAGAGAAAATTATATAAGAAAAAATGAAAATTTAAAACTTGTTTTTGAAAACACTTAAAAGTATAAGAATTAACACACTACCTTTGATGGAAAAACAATCCTATATTTTGTTGATTCAGTTTATGAATAAATATATACATCACTCATGTTCTATTTTAGGAAAGTGTATAAAATCTGTAATTTGAAAATATACAACAGTTACAAAATAATGAATGTAAAGAAATGTATTAATTGATTTTCCTTGGCTGTCACAGATTTCTGAAATCTTGGATATGCTTGGCTGTTACAGCTTCTATTTTTGGTCAATATCTTTTTCCCTAATACATGTAAAGAAACGTATGAATTGATTTTCCTTGGCTGTCACAGATTGCTGAAATCTTGGATATGCTTGGCTGTTACAGCTTCTATTTTTGGTCAATATCTTTTTCCTTAATACGCCACCGCAAGATTGGGCTGCCATCGGCTAGACCAAGCTTGAGTCTTAGAGATTCTGTACACTACTTTGAGAGTGGATTTGTCAGTAAATCTGTAAGCTGATCTTCAGTGTGAACGTGACGAACATGAAGTATGCCTTTTTGAACTAAGTCACGCACAAAATGTAGGTCGATTTGAATATGCTTCATCCTTGAATGTTGAACTGGATTGAAGCTCAAGTGAGTTGCACCAAGGTTGTCACAAAGAAGTATAAGTGGTGCCTTAAGCGAAAAACCAAGTTCGTGAAAAAGAGCTAACAGCCATATAGTTTCCGATGTTGGATTTGCCAATGCACGATATTCAGCCTTCGTGGAGGAGCAAGCAATAGATTTTTGTTTCTTAAAGCTCCATGAGATAGGATTGGAGCCAAGAAAGGTGATGTATGTCGAAGTGGAAGTGCGATCATCCTTGTTTCTTGCCCAGCCAACATCACTATATGTTGTTAGGCATGAAGCAGCTGATTTTTTTAGTTGAATGCCATGGAATATTGTCTGCTTTAGATATCTCAAAAGCCTTTTAATTGCTTTCCAATGAGTAATAGTCGGCTTGTGCATGAACTGTGAGAGTTTTTTGACCGCAAAAGAAATGTCAGGGCAAGTCGATGAGAGATATTGGAGGCTGCCTATCACTCTTCTGAACTCTGTACTATCAACAGCTGCAGTACCATCGATCAAATGGAGGGAAATTGTGGTTGAAAGAGGTGTTGATACATCCTTAGCACTACTCATATTTGTTGTTTGGAGTAGGTCCCGAATATACTTGTGTTATGAGAGGAATAAACCTGCACAAGTATTAATAACTTCGACCCCAAGGAAAAAATGAAGAGCCCCCATATCCTTAAATGAAAACGGAGCCCTACGTTTTGAAATAACCAAGTCCACAAACTTTTTGTCACTACCTGTAATAACAAGATCATCAACATATACTAGAAAATAACAAGTGATTGAGTCATGTCAATATATGAACAAAGAAGAGTCAGCTTTCGAATTATAGAAACCAAACTGAATAAGTGCATTCTTCAAGGCCGAATACCATGCACGAGGAGCTTGTTTAAGCCCATAAATTACTTTATTTAATCGACACACATAATCAGGTTTTGATGAGTCTTTGAAGTCAGGAGGTTGCACCATGTAAACTGTTTCCATCAATTTCCCATGCAAAAATGCATTATTGAAGTCCATTTGTCTCAATTCCCATCCATTCATAGTGGCAATTGTCAAAATCGTCCGAATAGTTGACGGATTAACTATAGGACTAAAAGTCTCCTTATAATCAAGTTCAAGACGTTAATTATACCCTTTGGCAACAAGTCTGGCCTTGAACCGATCTAAAGAACCATCAGCCTTCCTTTTAACTCTGAAAACCCATTTACATCCAATAGGGTTACAATTTTCAGGGGCAGGGACCAAGTCCCATGTGCTATGTCTCTTGAGAGCAGTGAGCTCACTGGACATAGCTTCACGCTATTATGGGTGAGCTATAGCTTGAGTAACACACGTTGGTTCAAGAGTTGATGGGAGGGGATGTTTTGCGATGGTATGAATTTGCTTGGGTTTAAAGATATTGTTCATTGACCGTGTGGTCATCGAGTGGGTACAGGAAGGTTGATTTTCTGGTGGGGCAATAACTATAGGACCAAACGATGAGGTTGTTGTGGGTGGGAGTGGAGACGATACATGTATAGGTACGAAATTTAAATTGGAATAATGAGATTGAGAAATCAAATTTAAATTTTTGAAACCTAGGGCATCAGATACTTGTGTGTGATCTTGAGGAGAAGTTGAAGGGATAGTACTTGGAGATGATGTTTCAACGAAGACGACCGTTTCTAACATCACTAGTGGCGACAGAGTCATGGGAGGGCTGCTGACTTGCACTGGAACAGAGGAGGAGTTTCTTGAAAATGAAATGCTCAAGTGTTACGGAAAGGAGAATGACGAAGTCAATTTTTGGTGTGGGCTGTCGGGGGTCGATGGGCCTTGCAAATTGAGTAGGCTTTGGGCTTCATCAAAAAGTACATGTTGTGACATGTAAAACCGTTTGGTAAGTGGATCCATGCATTTATATGCATTTTGATTTTGAGAGTAGCCAAGAAAAATACATGGTATGGACTTAGGCTATAGTTTGTAAGTATTGTATGGCCTTGTGAGTGGTAACAAAGACACTCAAATTTTCTAAGTTTAAGATAATTGGGCCTTTGACCAAAAAGAGCTTCAAATGGTGATTTGTTTTGTAAAAGAGGAGTGGGTTTGCGGTTTATGATATAAGTTGCAGTTTGAAAAGCATGAGGCCAATATGTTAATGGGAGAGAAGTATCTTGTAGTAAAGTGAGTCCAGTTTCCACAAGATGACGATGACGACGTTTGGAAACTCCGTTTTGTTGTGGGGTGTATGGTGGGGTGGTGTAATGACTTATGCCATGAAGGGACAAGTATTTTTTAGGCTTAAAAATTCACCACCATTGTCCGAATTCAAGCTTTAAATTTTTGACTCAAAACGGGTTTCAACAAGATTTTTGAATTGTGGAAAAATAGAAGAAACACCCGATTTTGTAGTCATGGGAAAAAAAAACACATGTACTTTGTATAGCGATCGATAAAGATGTGATAGTAACGGAAGTCATCAAGACTAGTAAAATGAGCGGGTCTCCAAACATCTATGTAAATAATTTCAAGAGGCATAAAACTTTGAAGACTAGACAGGCCAAATGGTTGTTGAAGTGCTTTATTAATATTGCAAGAAGTACATGAAGATGGTAAAGTTTTTGAGGAAATCGGAAGGGAAAAAAGATTGACAAGTCTTTGAACAAGTTTCATAGATGGTGTCCAAGACACTTGTGCCATCCATCGATGGAAATTCGTTCATGCACATTAGCAACCATTGTGGAATTAGATGTCACCAGTGAGTTCAGAAACATGTAGACACCATTTTCACATGCACTTCTTAGCAATATCGCCCCCGTTGTCTGGTTCTTCACAAGAAAATAAAAAGGATGAAATTCAACAAAAACATTATTTTGTTTTGTGAAATGATGCACAGAAATTAAATTCTTGTGAATATTAGGAACGCATAGTGTATCACGAAGGTAAAGATTTTCTGAGGAGAATTTAAGGCTAATGAACTAATGTGTGAAACAACCAAACCTGTATAATCACCAAACATTACTTCATTAGTTCCATCATATTCAGAGTGAATTGACAGATTTGCAAGATCGCCAGTGATATTGTGCTAAGTGGCAGAATCAAAAAGCCATTTAGATTCCTGGGTATTTGACGTAGCAGCACAGTTTGCACTAAACTCATTGGATTGCAGCTAGGGACAGGCCTTTGCCATGTGGCCTATCGTATCACAAAGCTGGCATTTGGGCTGGTACCATTTCTAAGTTGAAGTATTTTGGCCCGAGCCCCTGTTGTTGTTTCGGTTATCCTTAGACTGGTTATTTCCCGAGCGAAATGAGTTAGGGTTACGAAACCCATTTGGCTTGGAGGAGTTCCTCTGTTGCTGTTCGCCAGGGGTGCCAGTTTTTCTGGCCGTGAAATTAGTAACAACGACGAGCTGCTGGGAAGCTGTCTCTATGCGACGGAGGTAACTCTCATGACTGACAAGAAGATCATGGAGTTCTTCAAACATGAGGGATTTCAGCAATGGTCCATCTAATGGCAGATCTATGCTCCCTAAGAACTCTTAATAACTTCTCTTATTCTCTACTACTCAAATTAGTAGCTACGATCACAGGTAAAGTCTTCTTTTCTCCCAAATAGGCATACGTTAAATGCTCCAGCAGCTGCTTTAATTTCAATATTGGTACCTGGATAATGGATGGAAGAAGAGTAGTATTAGTAGGTATGAGAGTTTCAAATGGAGGAGTATACTTACTTGAGTGTTTTGGAGAGGCCTCAAGGAGGTGCACAGCTGTGATGATGTCATCAGTAACATTTTCAGGTTCTTGCTCAATCTCCACCTCCATGAAGCTATGGGTAATAGTAGTTTCCAATGGATCAATGTGCTGGACCTGAAAAGCTTGCTTAACAAAACTTTATATCATACATACATTAAAGCATTCCAAATCATCTTGAGGCAGTTTTAATGCATCAAATATTTTAAATTCTATTTTCTCACCATTGATCTTCATACTCACTATGCCTTTTTTCACACAAATCTTAGTATCGACAGTTCTCATGAAGGGTCTCCCTAATATGATGGGCAGGGATAATGGTATAGGGCATTCCTTCATATCTAGCACAATGAAATCAGCAGGTAAAATGAACTCACTAACCTTTACTAGGATGTCCTCAAGAATACCCTTAGGTCTTTTGATACTCCTATCTGCCAACTGCAAGGTAATGGAAGTCGGTTGTAGCTCCCCCAAACCTAGGGTTTCGAATACCGTGTATGGTAGCAAGTTTACACCTGCTCCCAAATCTAATAATGCTCTCTCAAACAGCTGATCACCTATCCTACAGGGAATAGTAAAACTACTCGGATCTTTCAGTTTTGGTGGGAGTTTTCTTAATAGCGCATCACTTACTTCTTCAGTTAAGGCTACAGTCTCATGTTCTTGAAACTTTCTCTTATGAGTGCAACAATCTTTTAGAAACTTAGTATAAGTAGGTATTTGTTGAATTGCATCTAACGGAATATTTATTTCAACTTTCCGCAAGGTTTCAAAAATATCAAGAAATTTATTCTCTTTCTTTTGTTTTACTAACCTTTGCGGGAAGGGTGGTGTATTCACCTTCTCTGTCTCACTCACCTTGGATGCCAATGGTTTTTCTTTGGATGCTGTTGTAGACTTATCGGACCCTATCACCTTGCTATTTCTCAAAGTTGTGATAGCTTTCAGTTGTTGATGCCCCCCAGGGTTAGGTAGTGTTTGAGCTGGAAGCTCACCTTGCTTTCTGCCACTTAGTTCTTTAGCCAATCGTCCCATTTTTACCTCTAGCCGTTGGATAGCTTGTTCATGTTTTGCTGTGGTTTGTCTTAGTTCAGTTCGGAATTACCTTTCATCTGTCATGAACTAATCTTGTGAGGTCATTAATTGTTGTTGTTGAGTGGCTAATTGTCTCACAAGACTTTCGAGGTCGTTTTTATTTGTTTCGAGGGCTGAGTGAGTAGTGGGCTGGGAGTTTCTTTGTTGCCTTTGCTGGTTAAGGGTATTTTGATTGTTGTTCCAAGAGAAATTTGGGTGGTTTCACCATCCAGGGTTGTAATTGTTTGCATATGGGTTGTTCTTTGGTGGATAGTTGTTAGGTCCCATGTAATTTGCTTGTTGCGAATCTACAGATGAATACAAAGGACATGTATCAGTATTATGATAAAATTGGGAACATATTGCACATACCTGGAGTTGTGTAGCTGGTAGGTTAGATGAGGCATTCTGAGTAGCCATGGCTTTAACCAACAGGTTTAGTTTCCTCTCTACAGCAGCTATCTGAGTGGCCGATCCTCAATTTAAATTTACCTCATACATACCCTTACTCTTGGTTACATGTCTACCTCGAGAGGAGAACTACTAAGTGTGTTCACTTAGGGTTTCAAAGAGTTCCATGGCTTCTTCGCTGCTTTTCTCCATCAGCACTCCTCCACAACCTGAATCAACAATACTTTTGTTAGTATCACTCAAACCTTTATAAAAAGCTTGTATCAGTTCATCTTGAGGTAGGTTGTGATGTGGGCATTTGAGTAGCTGCTCGTTGAAATGTCCTCATGTTTCAAAGAATAAGTCTTCATCCTTTGTTGCAAGGACTGAATCTCCTTCCTCATTTGCCTTGTCTTTTGGGCTGGAAAAAACTTCCTTAGGAATTTGCTAGCCAACTCCTCCCAAGTGTGGATAGAAACTGCGGGTAAAGAATTGTACCACAGTTTAGCATTATCTTTTAAGGAAAAATGGAACAAAATTAACCTTATTCCTTCTTGGTCTAAGCCTCATATTGCTAGAACTTGCGAAGATTGAAGAACTCTCGAAGGTGCAAATGTGGATCCTCATTAGGTGTGCCCCTAAAGTGAGTCAATACACTCAATATTTGCGGAGATATGTAATAGTTGCCTTCCGCCTCAGGTTGATAAGCAATACACGATGGTTGATCAAGGTTGCGTGGGATAATGGATTGCTTCATCGGCCTTCGCTTAGGTGGTTGCTGATTTTCTAGCTGTTCCGCCATTTGTGTTTCTTCTTCACTTTCTTCTACCTCTTCGGAGTTATCTCTAAGCCTTTGTCGGATAGTACACTCAAGCTCAGTATCAAGAGGGAAGAAAGTTGGATGCTTGGATCGACGCCCGTGCATGAATCGATGATACTCTCTTAAGTGCAGCAGTTAAACACTACTACCTGGGTAACTCTCTGCCTAAATTGCGCTCGATCGCACAGGAGGGTGCGCTTGATCGCAAGTGGCACAAAAAGTTCTGCTGGTGTGCCTGAAACAGAAAACAAAAAAAAAAAGAAATTGATTAGGTTTTGATGAAATAATAAAGAAAAGGTGAAAAACATAAACTTAAAATTTTTAGCTTTTAAATAAGAATTAAGCAGAATAAAATAACAAATAACGATGATTAAACTAAACAAAAATAATTCTAAAAGGAAATTTAGTGCAATCCTCGACAACGGCGCCAAAAACTTGTTGCACATTCATCTACCTAAATTAATGGGCAAATAATCATACAGTTTTACTTACAAATGCACAAGGTCAATGGTAGCATAGTGTGCAAGTGCGAGATCATTTCCACAGGGATTGGTGAATTTCATTTTTAGAATCAGTTTCTTAATATAAAAAGTTAGAAATGACAGTTGAGTGTGATTTAATAATAATAAGAACATAGTGCTTTGATATCCACCTCTAATTATAATTTTCCAATGAGTAATGTGTCAATGCACTAGCCTTACCATGAATACCTAATGGTTGCCAACCTAAGGGCATAGTATCTACTCCTTAAGCTATTAATTTCTCTAAGCACCGAGTTAGGCATGGTATCTACTCTAACTTTTTTATTTCTTAAGGGATTCAGCATGGTATCTACTGAGTTGTTCCTTAAGAGAGCATAAGATTTATGGAAATCGACAACCACATGAGACCTAGGGCATGGTATCTACTCCTGGTTTCCCATGTTGATTATTCCAAGAATCCGGCGTGGATATCTTTTGTTACCATTGTCAGACCCAGGACTCGGTCATCCAAATTGATCTAACTAACTAATCCATACCACATGCACATATTGATACATATGAGGAATTTAAATAAACACAGACATTAATCAAATTAAGCATCATAATCAAGGCTATTGCATAGATAATTAATGAATGTATATATTGAAAACATAACTAGGGCTTCAATCGAGCCCTATTAAGAGTTAGTTACACATGCTGTCTAAGATAAGCATTGTAATATAAACTAAACATAAAATATAAAACCCGAAGAATACTTTGGAGATGAGTCATCAATTCCTCTCCAAGCTTACAACTTCGAGCCAAAGTAAAAGATAAAAGAAGGGATGTCCTTTTGTGTGTGTTTACAAGTGTATTCATAGGGGTTGAATAACCCTAGAAGACTTTGGAAACCCTAAACTTCCTAAAATGTAAAACCTTCTCTATTTCCAAAATCAGTTCTACCGTTTTACTGTTCATGCCCGTACATGTGCGCTCGATCGCATTCGTTTTGCGCTCGATCTTTCTTTGTGTGCGCACGAACATTGATGCGCTCGATCGTACCAAATAGTGCGCTCGATCGCACTTTAGCCAGCAGTTGCTCATGGATTTCAAGATTTCTTCCTTTAAGTGTAAAAATTGCTTTTTTTTTCTCCAAGACTCTATAAAAACATGTGAAACACAGAAATGAAGTAAAATGGACTAAATTAACATAACTATAGACTTAACAAATGTAAATAAAAGGGCTTAAATATGAATATTTAAGCACCTATCAAAGACAAACTTATTTTAAGTGTTATTCTAGCATTTACCTCCTCCACTATAACCCCACTCATCGCCACAGCCAAAACCTCTCATGAAGCTTGGACGAAATTGAACACTATATATGCTAGTCGTTCGCATACCAGGGCGATGCAGTTAAAAGAAAAGCTCACCTTGATTCAATGAGGAAATCGTTTCATCCCAGATTACCTCCATGCTGTCAAGGCTTTGGCTGACGAAATAACACTCATAGATCATCCCATTTCAGACGATGATCTCACCCTCTATGTCCTCAATGGACTCGGACCTGATTTCACGGAGATAGCCGCTCCTACTCTGGCAAGGGCATTAAGGGGATAAGTCCAGCCAAGTGCATGCATCATATCTACCTTGAAGATGAAGCAAGGCCCACTCGAGATGCTCAAAGAAGACTTAACCCACACATGAAAAAGGTAGTAAAGGCCGAGGTATTGAAGCTACTAGATGTTGGCATTATTTACCCCATATCAGATAGTAAATGGGTGAGTCCGGTCCAAGTTGTTCTTAAAAAGAGTGTGATTACTGTTGTAAAAAATGAAAATGAGGAGCTCAAACCTACAAGAAAAATAACTGGTTGGAGGGTATGTATTGATTACCGGAGATTGAACAAAGTAACCAGAAAAGATCATTTCCCCCTGCCATTCATTGATACGATGTTAGAGAGATTAGCCGGTCACAGCTATTACTGCTTCTTGGATGGGTACAGTAGGTACAACCAAATTTCCATAGCACCCGAGGATTAAGAAAAGACTACCTTCACATGTCCTTTCGATACATTTGCTTATCGAAGGATGCCATTCGGTTTATGCAACGCACCAGCCACTTTTCAAATATGTATGATAAATATATTTTTCGATATGGTGGAGAAATATATTGAGGTATTCATGGATGATTTCAGTGTCTTTGGTTCTAATTTTGATGAATGCCTAAATCATTTAGAGAGTATCCTAAAGAGATGTGAAGAGAGCAACTTAGTGTTGAATTGGGAGAAATGTCACTTTATGGGTCAACAAGGCATTGTGTTGGGTCACTCCATCTCCAACAGAGGTATTGAGGTAGATAAGGCTAAAATAGACATCATTTCAAGGTTACCTCTTCCTCTCTCAGTCAAGGGCATTAGAAGTTTCCTTGGACATGCTGGTTTCTATAGAAGATTCATCAAGGATTTTTCCAAAATCTCAAGACCTCTTTGTGCATTGTTAGCTAAAGATACCAAGTTTGAATGGAATGATATTTGTATGCAAGCTTTCAACACATTGAAGGATGTTCTCACCTCTGCCCCGATAATGATGGCATCGGATTAGAATCTTCCATTTGAATTGATGTGCAATGCCAATGACTTCGCCTTAGGAGCTGTCTTAGGTCAAAGAGTCAATAAGGTACCTCATGCTATTTACTATGCTTCTAGAACTTTAAATGATGCTCAGCTTAACTATTCTACTATTGAAAAAGAACTGATAGCTGTTATTTTTGCTTTAGAGAAGTTTAGATCATATCTTATTGGTTCTAAGGTTATTGTATTCACTGACCATGCTACTTTGAGATATCTATTTTCTAAAAAAAATGAAAAGCCTAGGTTAATCAGAAGGGTACTCCTATTGTAAGAATTTGATTTAGAGATCAAAGACAAGAAAGACAGTGAGAATGTGGTCGCAGATCATTTATTAAGGCTACCCTATGAGAATAACGAATATGAGTTGCCGTTGAATGAGAAATTCCTTGATGAACAACTGTTCGCACTAGGAGTAAAACTTCCATGGAACGCTGATATCGTAAATTATCTAACTGCTAAGGTTTTTCCCCCAGGCATGACCACACAAGAAAAGAAGCGGCTGATATCTTTGTCTAGACACTACCATTGGGATGACCCGTACATTTTCAAATTCTGCTCCGATCAAATCATCAGACGATGTATCCCAGAAAAGGAGCACTTGAGCTTATCACAACACTGCCATTAGTTTGCTTGTGGAGGACACTTTGGGGCAAAACGAACAGCTCTTAAGGTATTACAATCTGGTTTTTATTGGCCTAATCTGTTTAAAGATGTTTTCTCCTTTTGCAGCTCATGTGATAGATGCCAGCGGACAGGTAACATCTCTTCCCGAAATCAGATGCCCCTACATAATATTCATATAGTAGAATTTTTTGATGTATGGGGCATTGATTTCATGGATCTATTTCCTAACTCCTTTGGTTATTTATATATTCTTATGGGTGTGGATTATGTGTCCAAATGGGTCGAGGCTGTCCCCTCAAAAACTAATGATCACAAAGTAGTTGTAAAGTTTCTACAGGCTTACATTTTTACGCGGTTTGGGACTCCAAGGGCAATCATCAGTGATGGAGGCAGCCACTTTCATCATCGCTCTTTTGCCGAACTACTCCGAAAATATAGGATCACTCATAAAGTTGGCACCCCCTATCATCCTTAAACCAGTGGCCAAGTGGAGATAAGTAACCGAGAGATCAAAGGAATCCTAGAGAGAACTGTGAAACCTAATAGGAAGGATTGGTCTTTGCGGCTAAACGATGCTCTATGGGCATATCAGACAGCTTATAAGACTCCAATTTGCATGTCTCCATACCACCTAGTCTTTGGGAAAGCATGCCATCTTCCGGTATAATTAGAGCATCGAGCATATTGGGCCATAAAGCAGTTCAATTTTGACATAAAACAAGCGAGTGAGAAGAGGAAGGTGCACCTAAATGAGCTAGAAAAATTAAGATATGATGCCTATGAGAATGCCAAGCTGTATAAAGAATGGACAAAAGCTTATCATTACAAACAACTAATAAGGAAAGAGTTTCAGGTGGGACAAAAGGTGTTGCTCTACGACTCAAGGTTAAGACTGTTCCCGGGCAAGCTCAAGTCCCGATGGTATGGTCCTTATGTGGTCACCAAGGTCTTCCCTTATGGTGCCTTAGAGGTTTGTGGCCTTAACGGAAATCAGCCCTTCACAATAAATGGACACAGAGCCAAACCATACCCTGATATTAATTTACCTCCGAAAGATGAAGACTTGGCACTTCAATCTATACAGTATACAGCTGAACTATAAGCACTTGAGCCATAAAAAGAGGGCTCTAAGTGCCTCCCTAAAAAAGAGTAGTACTGCAGCACGAGAGTACTTCAGCAATTCCTATTCAACTACCCATATAGCTCAAGCACCTCTATTGGGGTTAGTGGTACTGAGGCCACTAACGCACGGTAAGGTTGTATTGTTATTGCTTTATCATTCCAGCCTTGGTAATTTTTTATTTTGTCCATACATACTGCTTTGCGATCGAGCGCACCATTCAGTGTGTTCGAGTGCAAGAGTGCTGTTGACCCTGAATGATTTTGATAGTGACAAAAATCTTAATTAAGCACTAATGAATATTACTTAAGTAATACAGATTGTTAATAGTGCTTATACATCAAAGGAGATCAAGATTGTAGAAATTGGTGCATCAAAGTTGATGATCTTAAAAGTCAATAAGCTCTCCAAAAGATCAAATTCAAGGAGAATAATTGAAATGCAACTTCAAAGACAATAGGGATAAATTATAGGTTTGAATCATAAGATACTCATTGTAAGCATTTCAATTGTTAGGAGCTAATTATATTTGCATTGCATTTTATTATATAGTCTTAATTAATTGAAGATATAAAATCTCCATGTGATTTTATTAAATGCAAATAAATTAATTGGGCTCAATACTTAACATTCTCTAATTGAACTTAAGAAGAATTTATGTTGACATAGAAAATTACTTGAGCATTTGTAATATATCATTCTTCATATATCTTGCACACACATTATGCTTAAATTTATAATATGTTTTGTCATCATCAAAAATGTCTTAATCAAGAAATTGATTAGATTAATTTTGATAATAACAAAACACTTTTTAAGTGTTTAACTCATTTGTTTAATGTGCAAGAAAGTTTGATTCAATTAGGAGATTTTTTGGAACTCAAAAATCCAAAAAGAATAAAGAGATATGAAGAAAATTGATGCTGAAAACACTGTTCATACTGGAAACACTGTAGCAGCGCACAAATAGTGACCCAGTCGATCGGGTGAATAGTACCAGTCAACTGGTAAAACGGGCAGAAGGTTCCCAGTCGACTGGTAACACTGTAGCAGCAAAAATATGATTTTTAAAGAGGATCCAGTCGACTGGTATCACGACCCAGTCGACTGGTAGTTCCAAAATATGACCGTTGGGATTCGAAATCTGAGATTTTAAAGGCACAATCAATTCGAATTAAATTCTAATGGCCATATTAATTGATGGCTATATAAATCCACTCAATTCAGCATTCAACAAGAAGGAGAAGACATTCAAAAAGAGAAGAACACACACAATCAAGTCATTCATTCTTTGAAACTCAAAAAAGATTTGAAATACTCATGTTGAGCCATTCTTCAAGCTTTACTTTGAAAGAGAGACATTATTCAGTTGTATAAGCTTTCATTTGTTGTCTCTCTACTATTTACTTTACAGCATTTATTGTAAAGGGATTACTTCTGAGAGGAAGGGGATAGCTTCCGAGAGGAAGGGATTGTAAGGTTTGTACAACACCGGTGAAGTTGTATGACTAAGTTTCTTAGTGGATTACTTCAAGGAGGTTCCTTGAAGAGAGTGGATGTAGGGTCGGAACGAATCTGATATTGCTGAACCACTATAATCTGAGTTTGCATTCTCTACTCCTTAAACTCTTTATTTACAGCACATTACTTGCTTAATTGCTTGTTGCTTATATGTTTTTATAAACTTGTATTTATTCCGCGAAAGTTTTTAAAAACCCAATTCACCCCCCTATTGGGTTGAAACCTCAGTCTACAATTGGTATCAGAGCAAGGTGCTCTTATTTTAGGCTTAACATCCTAGAGTTGATCCTATAGCAACTATATTTTTAGAAGGAAGAGATCCTTCTAGTCCTCCTCTTCTCCATGGAACAAATTTCACCCATTGGAAAGCTCAAATGAAGATTTTTATTCAAGCTTATAATTATTACGCTTGGTATTTTATTCTTGAAAATGAAAATGATTTTGATGTAAATGATTGTAAATTCATTCAATTAAATGCTAAAGTTATGAACATATTTTATAGTTCTCTTGATCAAAACAAAGCTGATCAAATTTCCTCATGTAAGACTGCAAAAGCAATTTGGGATTTATTGGAGGTCATACATGGAGGAAATGAGCAAGAAAAGAATTTCAAATTTAAAAACTTTGTTCATGACTTAGAACATTTTAAAATGAATGAAAATGGATCAATTTTTAATTCGCAAACTCGTTTTACCATACTTGTTAAAACTCTATCTTTCATGGGTAAAATTTATTCTAACCTTGAACTTGTGAGAATATTTCTTAGGTCTTTGTCAAATCAATGGAAAATTATTTTGACAAAGTATTCTACAAGTGAAAGTTTAGAAGAGCTTGTGGAATCCCTCAAGAAGCATGAAAGCTACTCGGATTACAAAATTGATGGTTCCACCACATTTTTACCTTTTATGGAAATTGAAGATCTTAATCGTGATGGTGATGAAGAAGAAGAAGACTCCTCGAATAAAGAGATCGAATGCGAGGAAATTGCCAACCTATGTCTTATGGCAATCGACGACGAAAATGAGGTATCAACTTCTTCCTCTTCAAAAAATAACATTGTTAGTAGTAGTGAAGAATTGATAGAAGTCATAAATGAAAGATATGAAGAATTGAAAAAATTCGATTCTAGGAACATTATTCTTAAAAAAGAGATGTCATCTCTTTCTAAAGAGATGGTAGGTCTAAGAGAAGAAAAAGATAAACTATCTTCATTACTTTATGATTCTTCTCAAGATCTTCTTAAAGATGAAAATGAAAACTTAAAGAAGAAGATATTAAAATTAAATGATACTATATCTAGACTCATGCTTGGTAAAGAAAAGCTTGATGAAGTGCTTTCTTGCTAAAGATTAAATGGAGGAAAATCTGGGTTAGGTTATTCTCCATTAGGTAAGCAAAAATCAAAAGAGAGTTTATTCATGAAAGCTCCATGTATGAAGGAAGCCTCTACTTCAAAGACTACTAGCAAGGTCAAAAGTATTCCCTCAATGAATGTTAGTAGGTCTAGAAATACTAATTCTAATGTATATACAAGAATGAAGCATCCTAGAAATACTCATGTTTATGTATATGCTCATTCAAGAAATGCTTATACACATCCTAGGAATAACCATCATGTGCATCCTAGAAACAATATGTATAATCAAAACCAGCACACTACACATGCATATCCTAGGAATTACCATTATGGTTATTCTAGAAATAAGATGCATACTCATGATAATGCAAGCATGTATCCTAGAAATCATCATCATACATTTTCTAGAAATGGCATGCATATTCACATTTCTCACAATAGAAACATGTATCCTAGGAACTCCTATCCTAAGAATTATAGACATGCACAATTAGGAAATCCTAGAAATTTCAATAACCATTATCCTAGGATTGTGCATCATCAACATGTTTATAGAACACCATATATTGTTAAGAAAGTATGGGTCCCAAAAGGAACCGTATTTTCAAGGACTAACCCCAAAGGACCCAAGAAATTTTGGGTACCCAAAAGTGCAATCGTGTATCCTTGTGTGATGTAGATATGTCTCCACACCAAAGAAAAAGGTAACTGTTGATACCTTGATAGTGGATGCTCGAAGCATATGACCAGTGATAAAAGTGTATTCAATGAGCTAACTCTAAGAGATGGTGGACTTGTGACCATTGGAGACAATACAAAAATAAAGATCATCAAGCATGAAAAAGTTGGTAATGATTTCTCAACCTTAGACAATGTATTGCTAGTACAAGGCCTTAAGACAAATTTACTAAGCATTAGTCAACTATGTGACAAAGGCAACAAAGTCACATTTGATACCTCTCATTGTTTAGTTATAGACATCAAGAGCAACAAGATCAAATTTGTTAGTCATAGACATGAAAATGTCTATATAGTTGATTTGAAATCCTTGCATTCTGAAAATGAAAAATGTTTTCCTGCTTTTAGTGAAAATCTATGGCTATAGCATAGAAGGCTTGGTCATGTAAACATTAACTTGCTCAAAATCGTTTCAAGAAAAGATTTAGTCATTGGACTTCCTAAAATCAATTTTGAAAAAGACAAAGTATGCGATGCTTGTCAAATGGAAAAACAAACTAGGATCTCATTTAAAGCAAAAAATGTAGTCTCAACTACTAGACCTTTGGAACTTCTGCATATGGACTTATTTGGTCCAATTAGTACCATTAGTCTAGGTGGCCATCAATATGCTCTTGTTATTGTTGATGACTATTCGAGATATACCTTTGTTATTTTTATTGCTTACAAGGATGAAGCTTTCGAAGGATTTGAAAAGTTTTGCAAAAAGGTACAAAATGAAAAAGGAATTTGTATTTCAAGCATAAGAAGTGATCATGGCAAAGAATTTGAAAATCAAAGCTTTTCAAGATTTTGTGATAAAAATTGAATTAATCACAACTTTTCAGCTCCTAGAACTCCTCAACAAAATGGAGTTGTTGAGAGGAAAAACAGAGTTCTAGAAGAATTTTCAAGAATTATGCTTTGTGAAAATAGTTTACCAAATACTTTTAGGTTGAAGCCGTGAACACTTCTTGCTATATCTTAAATAGAATTTTAATTAGGCCTTTGCTTGATAAAACTCCATATGAACTATGGAAAGGAAGAAAGCCTAATATCTCCTATTTTCGTGCATTTGGTTGTAAATGCTTCATCCTAAATAACAATAAAACTAACTTGGGTAAATTTGATTCTAAGGCCGATGAAGGAATATTTTTAGGATATTCAACATCTAGTAAGGATTATAGAGTTTTCAATAAGAGAACCCTAATGGTAGAAGAATCTATACATGTAACTCTTGATGAGTCTAACCCAATTAGTAGTAGAGAAGTTTCCTTTAAAGATGATGCAGATTTTATTCCAAGAATGAAAACTCCTACTCCCATTGTTGACCCAAATGAGAGTCCACCTCAATCAAATGAAGAGATGGAAACTCCCAATTTGGACCAACCATCTTCAAGCCAACAAGAGGAAGGTCTACCCAAAGATTTGAGGTATATAAATTATCACCCGATTGATCAAGTGATTGGTGATCCTTTACAAGGGGTAAGAACTCGCTCTTCTATTAGAAATATTTGCAATTTTGTAGCTTATTTGTCTCAAGTAGAACCTAAGACATTTATAGAAGCTGAAAAATAAGAACTCGCTCTTCTATTAGAAATATTTGCAATTTTGTAGCTTATTTGTCTCAAGTAGAACCTAAGACATTTATAGAAGCTGAAAAAGATAATGATTGGGTAATTGCAATGCAAGAAGAAATAAATCGATTTGAGAGAAAAAATGTTTGGAAACTAGTTCCAAGACCTAAGAATCATTCAATAATTGGAACTAAATGGGTATATAGAAATAAGATGGATGAAAATGGAATAGTGACTAGAAATAAGGCTAGACTAGTTGTTAAGGGATATAATCAAGAAGAAGGAATAGACTCTGATGAGACCTATGCTCCTGTAGCTAGATTAGAAGCTATTCGAATGTTATTAGCCTTTGCATACTTTAATAAATTCAAGCTATTTCAAATGGATGTAAAAAGTGCCTTTTTAAATGGCTTTATAGAAGAAGAGGTTTATGTTGAGCAACCTCTTTGATTTGAAAATTCTAGTCTTCCAAATCATGTCTACAAGCTTTCTAAAGCTCTATATGGGTTGAAGCAAGCACTTAGGGCATGGTATGAAAGACTAAGCAAATTTTTGATTGACAATAATTTTGTTAGAGGTAGAATAGACACAACACTCTTCACAAAAACTCACAAAAATAACACTTTAATAGTTCAAATATATGTTGATGATATTATATTTGGTGCTACTAATGAATCTATGTGTCAGGAGTTTGCAAAGTGCATGCAAGGTGAATTTGAAATGAGCATGATGGGAGAACTTACCTACTTCCTTGGACTTCAAATCAAGCAACTAAAATGAGGCATCTTCATCAATCAATCGAAGTACATTAAGGACCTACTAAAGAGGTTCGGGATGGAAAGCTCAAAGCCACTTGGAACGCCTATGAGAACAAATACTAAACATTAAGGACCTACTAAAGAGGTTCGGGATGGAAAGCTCAAAGCCACTTGGAACGCCTATGAGCACAACTACTAAACTTAATCTTGATGAATGAGGTAAAACTGTAGATACTAAATATTATAGAAGCATGATAGGTGCTTTACTTTATTTGACTGCAAGTAGACCTGATATAATGTTCAGTGTATGCATGTGTGCTAGATTTCAGGCTAATCCTAAGGAATCATATATAGTTGTAGTGAAAAGAATCCTTAGATATCTACAAGGAACCCAAACCATAGGATTATGGTACTCTAGAGATTCATCTTTTGAGCTTGTAGGATATTCAGATGCTGACTTTGCTGGATGTAGGTTAGATAGAAAAAGCACAAGTGGTACATGCCAATTCTTAGGAGCTGTGTTAACCTGTTGGTTTTCCAAGAAACAAAATTTTGTTGCACTATCAACCGCCGAGGCGGAATACGTTGCAGCCAAAAATTGTTGTGCCCAAGTAATTTGGATGAAACGACAACTAGAAGACTATGGCATGAACCTAAAAAACATCCCAATATTTTGTGATAATACTAGTGCTATCAACCTAACCAAAAACCCTATTCAGCACTCTAGAACAAAGCACATAGAAATAAGACATCCTTTCTTAAGAGACCATGCTAAAAAATGTGACATAAGACTAGAATTCATACCTTCAGAAGATCAAATAGCTTACATTCTTACAAAACCTCTAGGTGAAGCTAGTTTTTGTAAAATTAGAATGTTGATGGGATTGCTGGATTATGATAAACTGAATATCTGATTGCTCATTCATTCATCATATGCATGTTTGACATCTGGTGAAAGAGTATTAATTATTGTTTAAATATCTCCCTCACTCAAGATGTCATAGATAAACAAATTTCGTGCTGCAGATTCAAGACTGGAAATTTTCTTAAGGGTCCAGTTGACTGGTAACTCTATCCCAATCGACTGATAGGTCACTGCTCTTTTATCCAGTCGACTAGCAAATATGACCCAGTCGACTGATAAGTCTCTACCAAATTGTCCAGTCGACTAGTACATCTAGACCTTGTTTGGAGCCAATTTTTTTTTAAAATTCAGTTGTCATTCATTCGACTGGTAAGGTTATACCAGACGACTAGACTTTGTTTGGAGCCATTTAATACTCAATTATTAATTGATTTTTGGTAAATTCTCTTTGATTTGACATTGGATAAATCAAGTGATGAGCTTGAATTTAGATTTGAGAATTACTTTTGAGCTATTTATTTATCAAGCATGAGTTAAATATGAAACTTTCTATTATATATGCTTAAGTTTGAAAATAATGATTATCTTTGCATTAAATTGATAATCAACTACTAATAAGGCTTGTTAAGTTTTATCCAATTTTATTTCTCTTAAAAGTTAAAAATAATTACTTTAGACTTTTTAAAAGGGGGAGAAAACCTATTGGTAAATCAAGCAATGAGTTCAAACTCTTGTCCTTAATTGATTAAGTGTAAGATACTCTAAGTATTGAGGTCATTTTTAAGATTTATAATGCTTGAAAGTTGTTTTTATATTTCTTATTATCTTGTAAAATGATTCTTTTCTCAAAATGTTTCATCAAAATATTTTCAATAGTATATTTTGAGGGGGAGTCCTTCTTTGAAATCCACCATTTTTGATTATAAAAAAAAGGGAGAGAAAAATAAGAATATTAGAGATCTTGTTAAACCTTATTCTTAAGATTTTTGTCACCATCAAAAAGGGGGAGATTGTTGACCCTGAATGATTTTAATAGTGACAAAAATCTTAATTAAGCACTAATGAATATTACTTAAGTAATACAGATTGTTAATAGATCAAAAGAGATCAAGATTGTAGAAATTGATGCATCAAAGTTGATGATCTTAAAAGTCAATAAGCTCTCCAAAAGATCAAATTCAAGGAGAATAATTGAAATGCAACTTCAAAGACAATAGGGATAAATTATAGGTTTGAATCCTAAGATACTCTTTGTAAGCATTTCAATTGTTAGGAGCTAATTATATTTGCATTGCATTTTATTATACAGTCTTAATTAATTAAAGATATAAAATGTTCATGTGATTTTATTAAATGCAAATAAATAGATTGGGCTCAATACTTAACATTCTCTAATTGAACTTAAGAAGAATTTATGTTGACATAGAAAATTACTTGAGCATTTGTAATATATCATTCTTCATATATCTTGCACACACATTATGCTTAAATTTGTAATATGTTTTGTCATAATAAAAAATTCCTTAATCAAGAAATTGATTAGATTAATTTTGATGATAACAAAACACTTTTGAAGTGTTTAACTCGTGTGTTTAATGTGCAAGAAAGTTTGATTCAATTAGGAGATTTTTTGGAACTCAAAAATCCAAAAAGAATAAAGAGATATAAAGAAAATTGATGCTGAAAACACAGTTCATGCTGAAAACACTGTAGCAGCACACAAATAGTGACCCAGTCGATCGAGTGAATAGTACCAATCGACTGGTAAAACGGGCAGAAGGTTCTCAGTCGACTGGTAAGTCATACCAGTCGACTGGTAACACTGTAGCAGTAAAAATGTGATTTTTAAAGATGATCCAGTCGACTGGTATCACGACCCAGTCGACTGGTAGTTCAAAAATATAACCGTTGGGACTCGAAATCTGAGATTTTAAAGGCATAATCAATTCAAATTAAAGTCTAACGGCCATATTAATTGATGGCTATATAAACCCACTTAATTCAGCATTCAACAAGAAGGAGAAGACATTCAAAAAGAGAAGAACACACACAATCAAGTCATTCATTCTTTGAAACTCAAAAAAGCTTTGAAATACTCATGTTGAGCCATTCTTCAAGCTTTACTTTGAAAGAGAGACATTATTCAGTTGTATAAGCTTTCATTTGCTGTCTCTCTACCATTTACTTTACAGCATTTATTGTAAAGGGATTACTTCTTAGAGGAAGGTGATAGCTTCCGAGAGGAAGGGATTGTAAGGTTTGTACAACACCGGTGAAGTTGTACGACTAAGTTTCTTAGTGGATTACTTCAAGGAAGTTCCTTGAAAAGAGTGGATATAGGGTCGGAACGAATTCGATATTGCCGAACCACTATAATCTGAGTTTGCATTCTTTACTCCTTAAACTCTTTATTTACAGCACATTACTTATTTAATTGCTTGTTGCTTATATGTTTTTATAAACTTGTATTTATTCCGCTAAAGTTTTTAAAAACCCGATTCACCCCCCCTTTGGGTTGAAACCTCAGTCTACAAGTGCAATCGAGCACACTCCAGTGCAATCGAGCGCACTCATGGCAGACATTCACATGATGGATTTAAACATTTTACTCTTTGCCTTCACTCACTCACATTCTCTTCATAATTCACTCACACACTCTCTCACTTGCACTCTCCCTTTCACACAACACTCCTCCCCTAACTCTCTCTCATTTTACATCACCAACCCCACCTTCCTCTCACTCATCATCATCATTATCTCCACATTTCACCCACACACTGCACCAAATCCGTGACTCCAGGTATATCCCATTCCACTTTTCTTTTTCTTTTCTATTTAGTTACGCACAATCACCCACATTTTTAATTGTTCCCAATCATTTACATATATTCCTGTGTTGTGTGGTTGTCTTTCGTGTTTACAGGAGGTTGAAGATCGTGTTTGTGGGCTACCCACAGCTTCCAACTTCTGTCGCCCTCAAGCTGTTCGACAAAAAGTCTGACCTTGTGCGATCGAGCGCATAATCCAGGGTGATTGAGCACACATATTCGTGATCGATTGCAATTTTGACAGAAACCAAGATAAATATGTCCAAACAATCCACCTCCACCTCTCGTGCTTCGAGCAGCCGTGCTTAGTCATCCCGGCCTAACATCGAGCAAAAAGAGCTATTATTTGAGAACACTTTCCATATCGATGAAGTCTTCAAGCACATGGACGCCACTCAATGGGCAGTCCAATCATTTAAACATCGGGGGCTAAAGAGGCTATTCAAGCCAGTTTGCTTGACTGCCTACACCCAGCTTATAGTCTAGTTTTATGAGCACATATCATTTGACTGCAGCAGGCCGGGAATCTTGACTTCTTCAATCCAGGGCACATCCATAGAGGTGACCAGTGCCGACATAGCTGCCGCTCTTCACTGCTGTGATGATTCCCCTCTGGAGGACACTGATATCGAGGAGCAGCCAAAGTCTTTTGACTTTACCACAATCATCGAGGACATGTGCGCTGGCTAGTACGCTGATAAGCATAACGACGCGATGAGCCGGTCAAAGTTACCTCCACGGCTCTGGCTCGTGGACACCATTCTCCAGCCGAATGTATGCCCACTGGGGCATAAAACACAGATGAAATATCAATTTCTACAGACATTATACGCCTTCCATAGAGGCCACTGGTACTTTATCCCAGCTGTCATTTGGAGTCAGCTGCATAAATTTTGGGATCATATCCATGGCCGCTAGACCACCACGGCCAATGTATGGGGGCTCCCATTCTCGTTCTTATTCTCCTACATCTTCAAGAAGAAAGGGATTAAGGGTACAACTAGCGACGGACAAGTGCGAGAGCATCCCTTCTTTGGGAAGGCTCAGTGGACACATAGCCTCTCGCACATGCCTCGAGGACTCCCAGCTCCTGCACCTGTAGCTGAGAGAGTTGAGGAGGATCATATGGAGACAGAGAAGCCTGCAATTAGCCCATTGCGAGAGGAGGACCATCCGGACATGGGAGCCACTGAGCCCCAGCACTTTCTCGCTGAGTTGTCCTCCTTCCGAGGTGAGGTCTCTGCAGCTACATCACTAGTGCACCAGTGCATAGATGGTTTGGAGGCACAGTTTGCACGACAGGAGGCGATGCTACAGTCCATCCTTGATCGCTTGCCTCCGGTGCCTGGTACCTCTTCGACTGCACCACCCGACGATCAGCAGTGAGAGGATACTTCGTCTGGCTGAAGATGTTAAATTTAGCGCTAATGGGAGGCACCTCAAAGTATATCCTTTTTAGTATTTCCTTTTATTGTTAGTCTTCACTTTTATATATCTGTTTATTATCACTTGTTTTCCAGTTTACGTTTGTTTTTCTTTTTCAAGGACATAGTCAGTGCATCCAGTTCAAGTTTGGGGGGTGTGCTACGAGCTATGCCAGCCATTACATTCTACATCTCCCAGGTCAGATCTTTCCATGCTTCTCACACATTAAGAACAATTTGCAATTTAAGTTTGGGGGTATAGGGACACACTCACACACACACTATATGTCCCAATTTTTGTTTTTTATAAAAAAATGCATGTTCATTCTGTTCCAAAACTTTTGGGTGATCTAAACAAACAATATGATTTGACTTCATAAGTGAGCTTAATACCTTGAACATATGGGTCAATAATTAAGTTTTGAACCTAGATCATTTACTTTTAGGCATTTAAGGATTCACAAGTTTGACCTAAACTAACACGAGCACATTAGCACATAATTGTGTGGGGTATGACATGTAATTTTAATTTGTCTGTTTATTTGGCTTGACTGTGAACCAAATGACCTGTTAGATAAACACTTAGGCATAAGAAAATAGAAAAAGTTTTTTATTGCTCAAAAAGAAAAGTGCTCTTAATGATCATTAAACAAACTTTCCACTGAGTAACTAGCCCTCTTGCCTCAGTAAGCAGTGAGTGTCACGTCAAATGGTGGAAATTTTGCTCACAATGATCATTAAAAAGAACTTTCCGCCTAGTAACTGGCCTTCTTGCCTCAGTAAGCAGTAAGTGTCATGTCAAAAGGTGAAAATTATGATTGGTGGCATTAAGACCTGTTAGTTTCGTAGCCTTTTTTACTCGAGTTAGTAAGTCCTTAGAGGTGTCTTTACACCTAATGCCCTAAAACCATCTGGTTTGGGAATCATTGGCTAAACACTCGCTACATGAGTCAAATAGAAAGCTTAAAGGAACTAAACTTGGCAAAAAAATCTCACAAATAAAAGAAAAGAAGAAAAACTATGCCATCTATGTTGATTCTAATAGGAAATTTTGTGAATCTTGAGACATCGAAACACTACACATTAGAATTATATAGAAACCTAATCTTTTATGTGCTAGTTCACCACACACTAAAGTTAAACTTGTGATGTCTTAAACTGCCTCATGAAAGTGATTTGCGTTCAAAACTCTTATTCATTGCAAAGATGTGTTTATATTTGTTAAGCTTGCTCATGAATGCGCATCATAGTTTTGTGTGAGACCTAAACTTTTGTGGACACTATGAATATTGGATTTATTAGTGTGTCGTTATTTTTCATTGTAGTTTTTAGTTTTGTATTGCTAAGGGACTAGCAATATGTAAGGTTGGGGGTGTGATAGGTGCTTAAATATTCATATTTAAGCCCATTTATTTACATTTGTTAAGTCCATAGTTATGTTAATTTAGTCCATTTTACTTCATTTCTGTGTTTCACATGTTTTTATAGGGTCTTAGAGAAAAAATAAGCAATTTTAGCACTTAAAGGAAGAAATCTGGAAATCATGGAGCAGCTACTGGCTAAAGTGTGATCGAGAGCACTATTTGGTACGATCGAGCGCATCAGTGCTCGTGCGTACACAAAGAAGGATCGAGCGCAAAACGAATGCGATTGAGCGCATATGTACGGGTGTGAACAGTAAAACGACAGAATCAGTTTTGGAAATAGAGGAGGTTTTGCGTTTTAGGAAGTTTAGGGTTTTCAGAGTCTTCTAGGGTTATTCAACCCCTATAAATACACTTGTAAACACACACAAAAGGACATCCATTCTTTTATCTTTTACTTTGGCTCGAAGTTGTAAGCTTGGAGAGGAATTAATGACTTGTTTCCATAGTATTCTTTGGGTTTTATATTTTATATTTAGTTTATATTACGATGCTTATCTTAGACAGCATGTATAACTAACTCTTAATAGGGCTCGATTGAAGCCCTAGTTACGCTTTCCCATATATACATTCATTAATTATCTTTGTAATAGCCTTGATTATGATGCTTAACTTGATTAATGTCTGTGTTTATTTAAATTCCTCATATGTATATGTCTGATCAATATGTGCATGTGGTATGGATTAGTTAGTTAGATCAATTTGGATGACTGAGTCCTGGGTCTGACAATGGTAACAAAAGATATCCACGTTGGATTCTTGGATTAATCAACATGGGAAACCGGGAGTAGATACCATGCCCTAGGTCTCATGTGGTTGTCGATTTCCATAAATTTTATGCTCTCTTAAGGAACAACTCAGTAAATACCATGAATCCCTTAAGAAAGAAAAGAGCTAGAGTAGATACCATGCCTACCTCGGTGCTTAGGGAAATTAATAGCTTAAGGAGTAGATACTATGCCCTTAGGTTGGCAACCATTAGGTATTCATGGTAAGGCTAGTGCATTGACACATTACTCATTGGGAAAGTATAAGTAGAGGTGGATATCAAAGCCCTATGTTCTTATTATTATTAAATCACACTCAACTGTCATTTCTATCTTTTTATATTGAGAAACTAATTCTAAAAACGAAATTCACCGATCTTTGTAGAAATGATCTCGCACTTGCACACTATGCTACCATTGACCTTGTGCATTTGCAAGTAAAGCTGTACGATTATTCGCCCATTAATATAGGAAGATAAATGTGCAACAATCTTGCCTAACCCAATGGGTTTTTTGAGAGGAAGTTATAGGTGTGCCGTCGGACAGAGGGCACTGGGAAACACCAGTAACATAGTCCATCAGATCATACCCAATTAGCAGTGCTTCAAATTGAGCACTCCATTGGGGAAAGGTGGAGGGGGGCGAGTTTTTCATTAATCTGGGCAGTGTTGAGAACAACCAAGGGATTTTCAGAGGTAGAGAAAGGTTGAGTATTTGGGTTTGTTTCGGAAGACATGGTTGGATCTAAGTCTCGTTAGAGGTAGATCTCCTGATACCATATAAGAATAAACACACTGCCTTTGATGGAAAAACAATCCTATATTTTGTTGATTCGGTTTATGAACAAATATATACATCACTCATGTTCTATATTAGGAAAGTGTATTGTTGGTCCAAAATATACTATGGCAATACCCAAGAGGGGGGTGAATTGGGTATTAAAAAATTAAATACTTTTTACAATCTCAAATATCAAAATATATGCGGAATTAAATCAAATTAATCTTTCTAAATTACTAGCACAAAGATGAGAGAGTTTATTGCTTAATATAAAATAATTAAGCAATCAATCTCATTTACTTGAATAATAAATAATTATAAGCAAGTAATTATGAAAGTAATTAAGGAGATAGAGTTAGAGAGATGCAAACTTGATTTATAGTGGTTGGGCAATAATGGAATCCTTCCGACCCTACGTCCACTCTCTTCAAGGATCCTCCTTGAAGTCTTTCACTAAAACAAGCAACTTCACGGGTGTTGCTCAAACCGAACACAAGCAACTTACAGGTGTTGCTCAAACTGTACAATCCCCTTCCTCTCGAAAGTAATCATCTTCCTCTCAGAAGTAATCCCTTTACAATAAATGCTGTAAAGTAAATGGTAGAGAGATAACAATGGAAGCTTATACAACTGAATAATATCTCTCTTTCAAAGTAAAGCTTGAAGAATGGCTCAACATGAATATTTCAAAGCTTTTTGAGTTTCAAGGAGTAAAAGACTTGATTGAATGTGTTCTCCTCTTTTCGAATGTGTTCTTCACTTTTTGAATGTCATCTCCTATCTCTTGAATGTTCAATAGAGTGGGTTTATATAGCCATGTATTAATATGGCCGTTGGACTTTAATTTGAAATGTTTGTTGCTTTAAAAGCTCAGATTTCGAGTCCCAATGGTCATATTTTTGAACTACCAGTCGACTGGGTCTATACTAGTCGACTGGGTCCACTTTAAAAATCATATTTTTAAGGCTATAGTGGTACCAGTTGACTGGTTTGATCTTACCAGTCGACTGGTATGATTCACCCAGTCGACTGTCCTTTATAACTGATGTGAAAACTGACTTTTCGAGCACCCAGTCGACTGGGTTAGTATTTGTGCGCTGCTAAAGTGTTTTCAGGATGAACAGTGTTTTCAGTATCAATTTTCTTCATATCTCTTTATTCTTTTTGGATTTTTGAGTTCCAAAAGATCTCCTAATTGAATCAAACTTTCTTGCACATTAAACACACGAGTTAAACACTTCAAAAGTATTTTGTTATCATCAAAATTAATCTAATCAATTTCTTGATTAAGACATTTTTTATGATGACAAAACATATTACAAATTTAAGCATAATGTGTGTGCAAGATATATGAAGAATGATATATTACAAATGCTCAAGTAATTTTATATGTCAACATAAATTCTTCTTAAGTTCAATTAGAGAATGCTAAGTATTGAGCCCAAAGAATTTATTTGCATTTAATAAAATTACGTGGAGATTTTATATCTTCAATTAATTAAGACTATATAATAAAATGCAATGCAAATATAATTAGCTCCTAAAAATTGAAATGCTTACAAAGAGTACCTTAGGATTCAAACCTATAATTTATCCCTATTGTCTTTGAAGTTATATTTAAATTATTCTCATTGAATTTGATCTTTTGGAGAGCTTATTGACTTTTGAGATCATCAACTTTGATTCACCAATTTCTACGATCTTGATCTCCTTTGATGTATAAGCACTATTAACAATCTTTATTACTTAAATAATATTCATTAGTGCTTAATTAAGATTTTTGTCACTATCAAAATCATTCAGAGTCAGACTTATTTACTTCTCTTTTTTGGACTTAAATTACTCTATATTTTTTGGGTTTAAGATATAGACTTTTTTTATGGTTTTTATTATCAGTTTTGTTACATATTGCTTGGCATTTAGTATGGTTGTGAATTGATTGATTATTTGATTTCTTGCATATCCTTGTTTTTTTAGTTATAAGATTCATGGTTCAATGTTGATAACTAAAATTTTTCTTATCGTTTTGAGTTACCTATAAGAGATTTTTGCATTCGGAGTAGACAGAATTGAGGTTTTGTTGGTGCATACCATGAAGTTTTAAAAATCTTGAGTTGTTGCCTTTAAAAAAATAAAGAAAAAAGAAATACGGAGAATGAGGATCAAGGGTATTTTTGGATTTTAAAAAAATAGATGAGGTGGATTCAATGGTATATAATTATTTTTTATTTTTCAATTATATATAATTTTTATAGTAAACAGTGATTTGTTTTTGTTAACAAAATATACTTGTGATTGACTAAAATAAATATATCATAAGGTATTTTTGGATAATAGAAACATACCACAAAGTATTTTTTGCTAACAGAAACATACCACAAGGTATTTTTTATCACAAAAAAAAATACCTCAATATACTTTTTTGAAAATGAAGTCAACCACATAGTATTTTTTACCAAAAAACCTCGGGTATTTTTTGAAAATACAGTCAACCACAAGATATTTTTTTATAATTAAGCCAATATTTTATTGTGACTATGGAATTAACCAAAAACAAAAAAAAAAAACAAATTGAACTAAGGAAATTACAAAAGAAAAAAAAATGGTAAAAACATTTGAAGTTCTCACTGCACCAGGTGTAAACCACAATATTTGCGCGTGGTGAAAACTTCACTGGTAATTGTTAAATAGCTTCACTAATAGCATGAATAATAATTATACGAACGTTTTCAGTGAAACTATTTAACCGTTCTCAATGAAATTTTCATTGGGCGCAAAAATGGTGGTTTGCATCGGGTGAAGTAAGAATTTCTCGGGGATCATCACATTTAGGGGTGGATTCTAGCGGTCGTGAGTAAAAAACTTATTTGCGCCTAGCCCGAGCTAAAAAATTTAAACTCGAGCTTTACTCATAAGATAAAATTTGAGCTCAAATCAAACTTTTTAAAATAAAATAATAAATATTTTTTAATTATAAAATAATTCTCATCAAATCTCAAAATTTAAAAAATTTAAATTTATATACAATATAATACATGCTTTACTGCAAAATAATTGATCTCCTGACAGATTAAATGGTACTAATTAAGAGCTATCGAATAAAACATAGTACAAAGTATTCAGAAAATGATATTATAACGTCTCATTGTGTTGTAGTGATAAAGACACCACCCTATTCTAGGACGGATCTAACTTGGGCTCGAGGCAAGTGTCCCACTGAAATCTTAAAAGCCTTTGAATTTGTTTAGACAATTTCGAAAATTTTCTCACTAATATTTTTAATTTGCCATCACTCAATGTTTTATATAAATAAGAGAGAACGGAGGAAGCGGTTCTAGAGAGAAGCTAGAGAGAGAAGCTAGAGTGCACGCCACTACTGCTTCTTCATAAACCCGCGTTTCTCTTCCTTCCCCCTCCCTCATCTTCTTGATTCAGCTCTTGTGATTTGCAATGGGTTAAAAGAAACAAAGCAGGAGGAATTCTGTATCAGCTCAAGATCAGAAGGATATTGAATATGTTCAAAAACATTTCAATGAGAAGAATGCTACTGTGCAACTGTCGGGCACGAGATTCTGCTGCTAAGGGTTTGCAATCAGTAATGGAAGATGGTACGGAGTCTGATAGCATCTCCTGCACCTTGGGTGAGGAGGATTCCACCTTCCTGAGAATGGAAATTGAGGGATTCTGCTCAGACAGTGAAATTGGAGATCAGCCAGGAACAGTAACCAGAAATGTCTCAGCCATGAACAGTAACTCGATTCGAAAGGAGAATGTTAAGGGCTCCAGGAAACTTTCCAGTACCTTGGGTGTGGAGGAGTCAAGCTCTAAGGGACTGAATAATGAGGTATACGGATCAGATAGTGATAACTGTGAGAGGTGTGAAGCTGAATGTTCCCCCCATCAAGGTCTGGCTTGTATGGCCCCTGGCGTGAACAGTAAGCAGAACCAAGAAAAGGAGGTAAAGAAAGCATCTTGGGTCAGCCTATTGAACTAAGGAAATTACAAAAGAAAAAAAAATGGTAAAAACATTTGGAGTTCTCACAGCACCAGGTGTAAACCACAATTTTTGGGCTCGGTGAAAAACTTCACTGGTAATTGTTAAATAGCTTCACTAATAGCATGAATAATAATTATACGAACGTTTTCAGTGAAACTATTTAACCGTTCTCAATGAAATTTTCATCGGGTTAAAAAATGGTGGTTTGCATCGAGTGAAGTAAGAATTTCTCGAGGATCATCACATTTAGGGGTGAATTCTAGCAGTCGTGAGTAAAAAACTTATTTGAGCTTAGCCCGAGCTAAAAAAATTGAACTCAAGCTCTACTCATAAGGTAAAATTTGAGCTCAAACCGAGCTTTTTGAAATAAAATAATAAATATTTTTTTGATTATAAAGTGATCTTCATCAAATCTCAAAATTTAAAGAGTTTAAATTCATATACAAAAACAGTGTAATGCATGCTTTACTGCAGAGCAGTTGATTTCCTGACAGATTAGATGATACCTCAACAATGCTCTACATGGGTTCCAAAAGAATTTATCTGTATTGGTTTTGTTTTCATGATAACCCAATATTTAATAATATGACAAGGTAGAAACATTCAAATCCCCATTCTTTAGAGACCCTTAATACTTACAAATAATTTTAAGCTGTACAAAACCTTTTGATTTCCCAAATCCTAATGAGTGATACCGAGGGGATGTTTGAGATTGTCTTTAATCCTTATTTAAAGAAATTTTTTTTCTATATTAAAAAATTCTTTAAGTTGTTTTAAGTAGGGATTAAAGACAATCTCAAACATTGTTGAGGTATCACAAAACTATTCCTAAATTGTTTTTAGCAATAATTAGGAGAACTCAAAAACTGGTTTCTGGTTGGCCAATGACGCTTACCACATATAAAAAAAGTAATATATAATGTTTTTTTTCCTTTTAAATAAGGTAATTTCAATTTTTAAGTATATGAAGTTCTAGCTCCTTGCGAGTTACGTTAACCAATTTCATATCATCAATTTGATTGCTAAATAATGTTCAACTTATAACTCGATGAGTATGGTGGGTAAAAATCCACTTTCTAGTCAAAGAAGATGATAAGTGGCACGATCAAAAGCAAATTGGTCATTCTCCACTTAAGCATCAAATGATAATTACTCGTCTAAAAGAGAAAAAAAAAAGGGTAAAATGTACAACAATTCCTAAGATTTTTCTTCCGAATATCTAGATCATTCAGCACGAAACCTATCATAAATGACCTCTTCACCTTTCGCTTATAAAAGAGGGTTCAGAATACCTTTTATAGATCCAAAACCCATTCTAGAGCTTCTCTTTACCTTTTTTTTTTTTTTTTTTTTTTTACAGTTTACACTATTACTAGTGTGCTAAATGGTGACCCTTAGAAAATAAAATTATGACACCTCACATAGAATTTCAGGTCTTAACGGTCGAGTAGGCATGCTTAAACAACATATTATATATATATATATATATATATACAAGACTTAAATGCAATTTTCGTCCCAAAACTTAAGAATTGATTACAATTTGGTCTTCAAAATAAATAAAAAATCTCAATGCTTTATCATAATCCGAAGGATTGCCCCTCTTGTGGTCTTTTTTGTTAATACTTAAGGTTCGTTTGGCACACAGGCATGATTAAAGTGGGATTAGGATTAGGATTATAGTGAGATAGGATTATGAGGATTAAAGTGAGACTATTTTAATTCTATGTTTGATTCATGAGATTGTTGAATTAGGATTAAAATGAAATAACAAATCAAAAGACTAAAATAATCTTTTATATTTTATTTTATATATATATATATATATATATATATATTGCCTATGTTATTAAAAAGAAGAAGAAGAAGAAAAAAAATATGCCATTAATTGAGAGTTTGAGAAATTATAACGAGGAAAAGGTAAACCAGCTAACAACAAATAGTTTATATTGATGTAGATTTCGGAACAAGTGATTTTGCGAGATAAGTGAACCACCTGTGCATACCAAAAGCATAGAAAAGGCTACAAAGTCTTTAGGGGGAGTTTTGCCTCCGATAGATTCTCTGATATTTAATTCAGCATCTCAAAATAAGAGAATAAGAAAGCAAGAGGGTTCGTAAGCTTGGCTGACAGATTTTCGACATCAACGGTTCATTAACGGAGTAAGTCACTTAAGTTGATCATATGGCATATTATTTTAAATAACATAATTTTATTCATTCAAATTAAATTAAAGATAGAAATGAACTCAAATTTAATTTTATATTATCTCTTCAAACAGAGAAAATCGAAATCCAAATTTGTTAAGGTATGTTTGTATTCAATTTTCAGTTTTCGAAAATGAAAATAGAAAACAAATTTTTGATGTTTTTTGAAGAAAACATGTTTGGATAACTATAACTCGAAAACGGTTTTCAAAAATAGAAATAGTGAAAAATTGTTTTGATAATTTTATTGCTCTAGTTACGTGTGTTTGTTTAATTTTTCTTCTCTTCTTCTTCGTCATCTTCTTCTCCTAAAAAAATTGGATTTTCCTTTGATTTCTTCATCTTATTCTCTTCCTCCTTTTATTGTTCTCCTTATCTTTCTTCTCCTTATTCTTCTCCTCCTGGCATATCCATCATCGGCTCGCGTCCATAGCAGCACTGCCACAGCACGACTGCAGCAGCTCCAACTTCTTCCACTCGTCGTCTGAAACCATCTCCGTTGATGGTCCAAAAAACGATGAGATAAAGAGAGTTTTTTTTATTTTGTTTGGGTAGTGAAAAAAATGGAGAGAAAAATATATAAGAAAAAATGAAAATTAAAAACACTTAAAAGGAGTTTTCTAAAACCAATTTTCAAAAAGACTAATTTTGAAAATAGTTTTAAAAAATTATTTATGAAAACTGATATTCAAAATGTTTGATGATTTTAAAAACTGTTTTCAGTTAAAAGGAGGTTTAGTCATTTTTCAAGGAATAAAGAGATAAGTGTAATGGATTGAGGAAAGTTTCGATAATTTTTTCAAATTTTAATATAAAGAATTTGCATACTAAATTTTGCACACGTGCAAAAAAAGATTCTTAAGAATTTTTTTTATAAAATCAAATTAAGTGTTGATTATTTTATTGGTTTTTACTGTAAAATATATGAAAATCATAAAAAAAAAAAAAACATACTTGGTTGGAAAATTCAACCAAAAAAAAAGTCTTGAGTGACCTATGAAAATAGAGAAATAAACATTTCACTGATAGAAAAAGTTGGCATTGCAACCAACTGAAAACTTGAGCAAACTCTAAATTCATAGTTTAGAGATTTTTGTGTTAGACATCATAGATTAGGGATTAAAGAAGTATTCACACCTTATAAAATATTGATTAAATTATCGTTTGGCTTGGCAATAATTTCATTTTATGGGTTGTAACGGTTTTTGAAATAGTTTTGAGTAAAATAACAATGGAGTTAAAAACTATTTAGTATTTAGTAAAACAAAATGAAAACAGTTTTTTGACAACAACTTGGCTTTTATAAAAAAATTATCCTTTTTTAGTTTTCATTTTTTTAGTAACTCATTTATTTTTTGACATGACTTCATAAAATAAATTTATTTCATAAACTCTTTTAAATCTTACTTAATTGTTCTTTTGTGCTTACGTTAGAGGTTGACATAATTTGGGTTGGTGCAGTTGTAACGACCCATCCCGGGTTGGCTACCCCCGAGATGGTGTTATCACATTTTGAAAATCCCAGCATGATACATATATGGAACAAGAAAAAGAACACCAATAGAAATTTTTACATCAATCATCAACCCTCAACAGGCGAGATACATCATTCTGATCTTGACTTATATACAACGTAAAATGCATGAATATTTACAAATAAATTTTTATTTTATTTTCTCATTAGTCTGAGGATGTAGCCACGTATGTGGCTTACATATAATGATTTCATCTGAACCTCAACTCACTAAATTATTTGTCTTGCCTGATACCTGAAATCATTGTACAATTAGTGATGAGCTTCACAAGCTCAGTGAATTAAATTTACTAGAAGTATTCAATTTGTATAAATAATCTTTTAATATTTAATTATTTATATCTCATATAACTTGATAGTAGCATTATACTATCACTTCACATAAGTCTCATTCTCTATCAATCTCTTCTTCTTATATATTTGTTCACCTTAAAACCATCAATTATCTCATAATTACCTCGTTATGAGGTTCATAGCATAAAGTCTACCATTTAGATGGTTCTTATCATATCATACTTCTATGTTTAACTGTCTCTCTGTCAGACTCATTCATCTATAAATAAATTTACAATAACAAACAACACTTCAGCATTTCAGTAATACAATCAATATTTAAAACAGATGCAATGCATGTATTATTAGGGAACGTCTTCCCACATGTCGATACGTTTTTATCTTAGATCGGTCCCCTTTCAGTTATTTTATTTCCAACATATACCGGTTGTCACGGTTTTCCAATTAGACCGGCCCCTTCCGGGTCTTTTATTTCATGAATATGCACATGAACAATGATATGAAATATCCATATGAACAATAACATAAAAACAAAGATGAATTCAAATATTTAAATTAGGTATCCTGATTATTCTCAATTATTTGAAAATTTTCATTAAATTCTTCTCCTCATAAATCACATCAAATCATCAATCATAGCTTATCAAGATCCACTAAATTTCCTCTCTTCATAATCGAATCAAAATATCAACCATAGCTCATCAAGAATTTCACGTATCACTTTTATTAAATCAACTCATTATTCCAATAATATTATTTCTCATAAATAAATTCTCTACACATCCACTATTCTTATCACGACTATCAACCAATTTTATCTATCACCAAAGCAAAAGTTACTAATTTATTCTAATATTATTACTAGATATTTCATATTTATCTTGATTACTTAAAGTAAATCTAACTCACCACGTAGCACTTAGAGCTACCTGTGGATCACTTGCTTGCCTTTTCCATTTCTCTCAGCAATTTCTCTCGGTTGCTGATCGTCAACACCTGACAAAACAATTATATTAAAATTTTAATTTATTTTTCAATTCTTCATAATTCACACCCTTTGAAAATTCCGGGAAATTTAATGTATGTTAAATTTAAAAAAAAAACTTCATGTTATTAACTTCTATTTTTCTTAGAGCTTCCCATGACTCTCTTTAAAATTCTCCTGAAAACTCATTCAAAATTTTGCTGTTTCAACCTTCCTTTCGGTCCCCAAGTGTTTAGAGAAATAGATTAGTTTTAATTGAGGAAAGAAGAAAATCAAACAAGATTTGGTAATATATATATATATATATATATATACTATATAGTATATATATATAATCAAATGCTAAGTCTCAGCACAACAATCTTCCTCCTTGTATTGTTGCCACGAAAAGGTAGTATTGTCCAACATGCACAACCTTCCTTTCTCTTGGTCACCTGTTTCCACATTTTTTCTTGTTCTTTTTTTTTTCTTCAACTTCATGTTGCTACGATTTTTTTTTGTTTTGTTTTGTTTTCTATTTTCTTTGTAACTACGCCCTATGCGTCCAGTTTTTTTTATTCAAATAATAAATCTTTCACACATATATATATTTTTAATTACATGTCATATTTATTAAATTATTTTTTTACCCTTACTTTACGAATACGGGTATTACAATTCTACCCACCTTACAAAAATTTTGTCCCCGAAATTTCCTTACCTAATTCATGAAAGAGTTGGGGGTATTTCTTCCTCATTCTTGCTTCATGCTCCCACGTGACTTTTTCGACATCTTTGTTTCGCCATAATATTTGAATCAAACGAATGAATTTATTGCACAAGACTTGTTCCTTTCTGTCTAGAATTCTGACCGGAATTTGCATAAAAGTCAAATCTTCCTGAAGTTCTATCACTTGATTCGAAATACTATGAGATTCATCGTGTAAGTACTTTCTCAATGGTGACACATGAAACAAAATATGTAATTGCTTTAACTCTGGGGGCAAATCCAATCGATATGCTACTAGCACAATTCTCTCAATCACCTCATATGGCCTCACAATTCTCGGGCTCAACTTTTCATTCTTTTTAAACCTCAACACACCCTTCCACGGAGATATCTTCAAAAATACCCAATCAGCAACTTGAAACTCAAGAGGTTGTCTTCTTTTATCAGCATATCCCTTCTGTTTGTTTTGGGCTGCTCTGGGGTTCTCCCTAACTAGTTTGATCCTTTCAGTAGTCAAATCTATCATTTCTGAACCAAATATCTTTCTCTCTCCAACTTTTTCCCGGCATACTGGAGTTCTACACCTTCTACTATATAAAGCCTCGAATGGTGCCATCCCAATACTAGTTTGATACTGATTATCATATGCAAATTCGATCAAAGGCAAATAAGCATCCTATCTCACTGATGATTCTCTCCGTCTGCCCATCAGTTTGTGGATGGAAAGCTGTACTAAATCGCAATTGCGTGCTCATAGCTTCTTGGAAACCTCTCCAAAATCTAGAGGTAAATCTAGAATGTTTATATGATACAATGCTCAAGAGTACTCCATATAATTTTACTATCTCTATTACATACAATTCAACCAACTTTTCAGGACTCCAGGTAGTTTTAATAGAAAGAAAATGTGAAGACTTAGAAAGTCTATTCACTATAACCCACACAACGTCATGTCCTCTCTGGGTATGGGGAAAACCAGAGACAAAATCCGTACTCACATTTTCCCATTGCCACTCAGGTACTGGAAGAGGTTGTAATAAACCTGCTGGATGTCTATTCTCAGACTTCACTTGTTGACAAGTCAAACATCTAGAAATATATTCCGCTACGTTCTTCTTCATCCTTGAGCACCAATAATTTTATCTCAATCCCTTGTACATCTTATTATTACCTGGGTGCATGGAATATACAGAATCATGAGCCTCTATGAGTATCTCTTTTCTCATCTCCACATTATTGGGAACACAAACTCTATGCCCAATACTACCATACCATCTTCTCTAATTATAAACTCGGTTAGCTTCCCACTCAACACTTCTCATATGATCTTCTCTATCCCCTCATTTCTACCTTGCATCTGTAATAAATGATCAATACTAAAAGATTTTACCACCGTATTTGCCATCAATACTCCTCTATCATTAACACTCAACTACATCCTCATTATTCTTAATTCTATCATCAAGCTAGTATTGTGACTCCCAATAGCAGCTAATCTCCCTGTAACTTTCTACTCAATGCATCATCTACTATATTAGCCTTTCCTAGATGATAATGATTTGTACAGTTATAATCACAAATCAACTCCATCCACCTCCTCTGCCTCAAATTCAACTCCTTCTGGGTCGGTAAATGCGTTAAGCTTTTATGATCAGTAAAAATTTCACAATTGGCTCCATACAGACGATGTCTTTAAATCTTCAAAGCAAAAACTATGGCAGCCAATTCTAAATCATGGGTCGGGTAATTCCTCTCATGGTTCTTCAATTGCCTAGATGCATAAGCTACAACTCTCCCATGTTGCATCAACACATCTAAATCCCTGATGTGACGCATCACTGTATACCACAAATCCTTCATCACCAAAAGGAAGCCCTAATACCGGGGCAGTTGTCAATTTTTCTTTCAACAGTTGGAAACTTCTCTCACATTCCTTTGACCACCTAAACTTCACGTCTTTCTTGGTCAATTTAGTCAATAATCCAGTAATCATAGAAATTTTTTGGATAAATCTTATATAATAACCAGCCAACCACAAAAAGCTTCTAATTTCAATTACACTCGTGGGTCTTTCTCAATTCAACACAACTTTTACTTTCTGTGGATCAATTGCTATCCCCTCTCCCGACACAACATAATGCAAGAAAGATATTTCAATCAACCAAAACTCACACTTAGAGAACTTTGCATATAATTTCTCTCTTATCAGAATCTCCAACACTATCTCTAAATATTACATATGCTCCTTTTCATTCTTGGAATATACCAAAATATCATCAATAAACACAATCACAAATATGTCTAAGAATGGTTTAAACACCCGATTCATAATGTCCATAAATGCTGCAGGAGCATTAGTCAATCCAAATGACATCACAAGAAGCTTATGACCATAACGTGTCCTAAAAGCAGTCTTAGGCACGTCTCCCTTCTCTATCTTCAATTGATGGTAACTTGATCTCAAGTTTATTTTTGTAAATACCCTTGCTCCATACAACTTCTCAAATAAATCATCTATCTTGGGTAAAGAATATTTGTTCTTAATGGTTATCTTATTCAATTATCTATAGTCTATACAAAATCTCATCGTTTCATCTTTCTTTCTCACAAACACTACGTGGGCTCCTCATGGCGACACACTAAATCGAATAAATTATTTATCTAACAACTCTTAAATTTTCAACTCTCTTAACCCTGTGGGTGTCACTCTGTAGGGTGCCATAGATATGTGTGTTGAACTCAAAATCACATATATAGGAAACTAAATCTCCTTACTGAGAGACAATTTGGACAACTCTTCACAAAACACATAACGAAAATCTTTCACTACCAAGATTTTTTCTAACTTCCTATTTTTCTGTCTAGAATCCATTATGTATGTCAAATACTCCTCACATCATTTCTTCAACCATCTCCTAGTGGTCACAGAAAAATAAGATAGTTCGAGAGTATTTTATGTTCTCCCTGAAAGTTAAACTCCTCATGTCCATATCTTGAACACTACCTTCTTTCTAAAACAATCAGCTATATTCAAAGATAATAAATCAGCTTCAGATTCTCTATCACTGATACGAATCACACAACCCTTGTAAACATTTATGATTATCACTCTATCTCTAGTGGGGACTTCAAGAATAGCATTATGCATCAAAGTACTAATACATACTTCAATAGACTTAATATGAATATTGGATGCAAGAGAATGTGTTGCACCAAGATCAACCAACATTGATATGTCGACATTTTCTGCATACAAAGCACTTCAAATTTATGATAATTATGGGATAAATATCTTGTCTGAATATATCTATAACAAACTTCTATCTCTCGATCATACATCAAATTATCATTTCCCCTTGATGACATACTTACTTCCTCTGCCATGACTCCCAGTTTTTATAACCTGTCCCCCAAATCTAAGGGTCCCACCGATATAAATATGAGCTACAAAAACAACAGATCCCACTTGCCTCTGACTCCATACTACAGTTCCCAGTGACAAGGAATGCCTTATCTGGGTGGTCTCCCACCCTGGACACTCGTATTGGTACCACCTCCAGGTTCCTCAAATTTAGACCTCTTCCACCAATTCCTCCTACCTCTAATTTCCATCACATTCTTCTCAATTTGTAGTGTTATATTCGCCAACGTAACATAATTCATAGGCCTCATGTAAGATACTTTCGATCAAATCTTAGAACATAGTTCATCTTTGAACATCTTACACTTTTTCTCCTCTAGGTCTACCATTTCAGGTACAACCATTGATAAGACCACAAATTTGTTATCATACTGAGCCATAGTCAATACATTTACTCCAAATAAATAAAATATCTATCTTATTGGGCTCTAGAAAGAAAGCATTTATCAAGAAAAACCTCCTTAAATCTATTATAGGTTAAGGGTCTATCAATATCTGTACTTACCCTATGAAGAATATCCTCCCACCATTTTAGGGCCTCTCTCTCTAACTTGAACATTGCAAAGACGACCCTCTGCCTATCAGTCATTGGTAAAATATCAAAAAAATCTCTGTACGTGTTTCACCCGTAACTTAGGCTTAAAAGGGTTTATAAATCCTTTAAACAATAAAACATTCAACTTAATAATCTCCCTGCATCTCATGCATAAACTCACTTTTCCCCATTTTTAAACGTCTATCATTACTAGATTAACAACCTCAGACACTGCTCTAGCCTGTTCATCAAGTTTATGCTATAAGCTATCAACTCTATCATCTGTTACATTCATTTTCTCAAGAGCATGTGGAAGAGCTTATCTTAGCTCATCTCTTTCAACTTCAGATTCTCTCACACCTTTACCAATATCAATTATTTTGTCAACATGTTCCTTTTTAGGAACCACAGATTCAGACTCAACATTGACTTGTCAAAATATTGGGGGTCTACCACACCTTCTCAAATCAATAAATTTAACTCTAGCTCTAGCACGTCCACGTGTCATCCTTAGACTATTAAAATATAATTTATTTTAATCTTCCACTTTCTTACTTTTTATGCAATCTACAGAACCATAAAATCTAATGTTCTGATACCAAAATTGTAACTACCCATCCCGGGTTGGCCACCTCCGAGACGGTGTTGTCACATTTTGAAAATCCCAGAACGACACATTTATGCAACAAGAAAAATAACATCAAAAGAAATTTTTACATCAATCCTCAACCCTCAACAGGGGAGATACATCATTCTGATCTTAACTTAAAACATTATATACAACGTAAAATGTATGAATAATTACAAATAAATTTTTATTTCATTTTATCATTAGTCTGAGGATGTGGACACGTACGTGGCTTACAGATAATGATTTTGTCTGAACTTTAACTCACCAAACTATTTGTCATGTCTGCTACTTGAAATCATTGTACAATGAGTGATGAGCTTCACAAGCTCAGTGAATTAAATCTACTAGAAGTATTCAATTTGTATAAATAATATTTTAATATTTAATCATTTATATCTTATATAACATGATAATAGCATTCTACTATCACTACACATATCATAAGTCTCATTCTCTATAAATCTCTTCTTCTTATATATTTGTTCACCTTAAAACCATCAATTATATCATAATTACCTCGTTATGAGGTTCACAGTATAAAGTCTACCGTTTAGATGGTTCTTATCATATCATACTTTTATGTTTCTTTCTCACCATAATTGTCTCTCTGTAAGACTCGTTCATTTTAAATAAATTTACAATGACAAACAACACTTTAGCATTTCGGTAATACAATCAATATTTAAAACAGATGCAATGCATGAAATATTATTAGGGAACGTCTTCCCATATGTTGATATGTTTTTATCTTAGATCGACCCTCTCCCGGTTATTTTATTTTCAGCATATACCAGCTGCCACGATTTTCATTTATTTTCAGCATATACCAGCTGTCACGGTTTTTCAATTAGACCCCCCCTCCCAGTTCTTTTATTTCATACATATGCATATGAACAATGGTTTTCTTTTATTTCCAACATATACCGACTGTCACGGTTTTTCAATTAGACCGACCTTCTCCCGGTTATTTTATTTCATGCATATGCATATGAACAATGATATGAAATATGCATATGAACAATGATATGAAATATGCATATGAACAATAACATAAAAAAATGAATTCAAATATTTAAATTAACTATCCTGATTATTCTCAAATTATGATTTGAAAAATTCCACTAAATTTTTCTTCTCATAAATCACATCAAATCATCAATCATAGCTTGTCAAGATCCACTAAATTTTATCTGCTCATAAATCGAATCAAAACATCAATCATAACTCATCAAGAATTTCACTTATCGCTTTTATTATTAAATCAACTCATTATTCCAATAATATTATTTCTCATAAAATAATTCTCTACACATCTACTATTCCTATCACACCTATCAACCAATTTTCATCTATCACCAAAGCATAAGTTAATAATTTATTCTAATATTATCACTAGATATTTCATATTTATCTTGATTACTTAAAGTAAATCTAACTTACCACGTAGCACTTAGAGCTACTCGTGGATCATCTCCTTGCCTTCCCCGTTTCTCTAAGCAATTTCCTTCGGTTGCTGATCGTCAACACCTGACAAAATTTTATAATAAATTTATAATTTATTTTTCAATTCTTCATAATTCACACCATTTGAAAATTTCGGGAAATTTCATGTATGCTAAATTTCAAAAATAAATTTCACGTTATTACTTTATGTTTTCTTAGATCTTCCTGTGATTATCTATAAAATTCTTCCAAAAACCCCCTTCAAAATTTTACTCTTTCAACTTTTCTTACGGTTACCAAGTGTTTAGAGAAATAGAATAGTTTGAATTAAGGAAAGGAGAATTGCAGTTTTTTTTTATTTAAAAAATAAAATTTTCACATATATATTATTTTAATTTCATGTCATATTTATTTAATTATTTTTTTACCTTTACTTTACGAATATGGGTATTACAACAGTGAGCTGATTTTTACGGTTTTTGAAATAGTTTTGAGTAAAATAATAATGGAGTTAAAAACTATTTAGTAAAACAAAAATGAAAACTTTTTTTTTTTTTTGACAACAACTAAGCTTTTATTAAAAAAAGTTATCCTTTTTTGTTTTTCATTTTTTAAATAAATCATTTATTTTTTGACACGACTTCATAAAATAAACTTATTTCATAAACTCTTTTAAACCTTACTTAATTGTTCTTTTGTACTTAGGTTAGAGTAAGTGTCAGAAGCGGTATTTGAACACTCGCGGTATTTGAACCCTCGCCTTCTTTCGAAGACCAGAACTTGAGTCTGGCGCCTTAGACCCACTCGGCCATCCTGACCGCTGTACTTTAGGCCACACGTATAAAGAACTAGACATGCAATGAAACATAATTATGAACTGTAATATTTTTTTTTAATTACGTATTTTTTTTTATAGTAAACTGTTGGTTTCATTTAAATTGTTATTGTGAGTATCAATTATTAAAAAATAAATAATTAAAGAGTGGCAAATGTATCCTCTTTGATTAAAAGTAATTTCCCAACAATTTTGCATTTTATCATAGCATCCAAACAACAATATATAGAAAGAACAAAATCTGGATAATGTTTTTCAGGTCAATTAAATATTTTATTGCGACTATGGAATTAACAAAAAAAAAACCAAATTGAATTAAGGAAATTATAAAAGAAAAATGAAATGGTAAAAACATTTGAAGTTCCAATTGCACTAGGTGTAAACCACAATTTTTGTATTTTGTGAAAATTTCACTGATAATTTTTAAATAGCTTTACTAGTAACATAAATAGTAGTTGTACGGACATTATCAGTAAATCTATCTAACCATTCCCAATGAAATTTTTATCTGGTGCAAAAATGTTGATTTGCACTTGGTGCAAGTAAGAATTTCTCGCGGATCATCACATTTAGGGGTGGATTTGAGCCGTCATGAGTAAAAAACTTATTCGAGCCGAGCTTCGAACTGAATCCGAACTAAAAAAATTGAACTCGAGCTCGACTCGTAAGTTAAAATTCGAGCTCAACTAGCGAGCCTGCTCGAACCGAGCTATATATATTATATTTATAATATTTATTTAATTTATTAATTAAATCGAGCTAGCCCGCGAGCCAACGATCCGAGTTTGACATAGCTTGAGTTCAATTCGACAAGCTAACCGAACTAAAATCACAACTCGAGCTTGAGCTCAATTTAATCGAGTTTCGAGCTGAGCTTTTTGAGTCTTGCCTTTCAAGCGAATCGAGTTACTTGATTTAGTTCCATCCCTCAGTTCATCCAGATGGAAAGTAATCCTATCAGACAAATTTAACATCTAGTAGTATAATATTACTTTGATGGATTCAAGATCAAAATAATAGTAAGTATTGTAACTTCAAATCATGGACTCATGGTTAACCTCTACGTGGGTTCCAAAAGAATTTATCTGTATTGGTTTTGTTTTCTTGATAACTCAATATTTAATAATATAACAAGGTAGAAACATTCAAATTCCCATTCTTTAGAGGCCCCTAATACTTAAAAATAAATTTAAGTTATACAAAACCTTTTGATTTCCCAAATCCTAACGAGTGATAATGAGGGGATGTTTGGGATTGTCTTTAATCCTTGTTTAAAGAAATTTTTTTTAAAAAAAAAAATTTATTTAAGTTGCTTTAAGTAAAGATTAAAGACAATCTCAAACATTGCTGAGGTATGATAAAACTATTCCTAAATTTTTTTAGCAATAATTAGGAGAACTAAAAAATTGGTTTCTGGTTGGGCAGTGACGCTTACCACACATAAAAAGTAATATATAATGTTTTTTTTTTTTTTTTTTTTTGCTTTTAAATAAGGTAATTTCAATTTTCAAGTATGTGAAATTTTAGCTCCTTGCAAGTTACGTCAACCAATTTCATATCATCAATTTGATTGCTAAATAATGTCCAACTTATAACTCGATGATTATGGTGGGTAAAAATCCACTTTCATGATAGGTGGCACGATCAAAAGCAAATTGGTCATTCTCCTCTTAAGGTTAAAATGATAATTACTTGTCTAAAAGAGGAAAAAAATGGGTAAAATCTACACCAAATCTTTAGAACAATTTCGACCCTTTATCAATTTTTCATTCGAATATCTAGATCATTCAGCACGAAACCTATCATAAATGACCTCTTCACCTTTCGATTATAAAAGGGGGTTCAAAATGCCTTTTATAGATCTAAAACCCATTCTAGAGCTTCTCTCTACCCTTTTTTTTATATTTTTTTTACAGTTTACACTGTCTCCAGTGTGCTAAATGGTGACCCCTGAAAATAAAATTATGAGACCTCACATAGAATTTCAGGTCTTAACGGTTGAGTAGGCATGCTTAAACAACATAATATATATATATATATATATATATATATATATATATATATATATATATATATATATATATATATATATTTACAAGACTTAAAAGCAATTTTCGTCCCAAAACTTAAGATTGGATTACAATCTGGTCTTCAAAATAAATAAAAAATCCTCAATGCTTTATCATAATCCGAAGGATTACCCCTATTGTGGTTCTTTTTGTTAATACTGTTTGGTACACAGACAGGATTACAGTGGGATTAGGATTATGATTATAGTGAGATAAGATTATGAGGATTAAAGTGGGACAATTTTAATTCTTTGTTTGGTTCATAAGATTGTTGAATTGGGATTAAAATGGGATAATAAATCAAAAGACTAAAATAATCTTTTATATTTTATTTTATATATATATATATATATATATATATATATATAAGATTATGAGGATTAAAGTGGGACAATTTTAATTCTTTGTTTGGTTCATAAGATTGTTGAATTGGGATTAAAATGGGATAATAAATCAAAAGACTAAAATAATCTTTTATATATATATATATATATATATATATATATATATATATATATATATATATATATATAACCCTACACACAAATAGAGGAAAGCTTTATTTTTTATTTCTTTTTTTGGTTGTATCATGAAACAGAGGGGGAAGAGAAGGAGAGATGAAGGGGGGACAGAAGGAGAGAGGAAGGGGTGGGGGGGGGGGGAGGGGGGGAGGAGGGAGGCCACAATCTGGAAATCTGGTGAAGATTGAGGAGGAGAAAGAAGAAGGGAGGAAAAAAATGAGGGGGAGAAGCGGCGCGTAGCCCAAGGCGTGATCTGGGTAAGGAAGAGAAGGAGAAGGAAGGAGAGAGGAAGAAGGAGGGAAAAATGAAGGAGAGAGGAAGTCCACACGATCCGTTGAGGAGAAGGAGGAAGAGGAGAAAGGAAATGATGGAAGAGAAAAGAGGAGAGGAAAGAGTAGGAGTTGAGAGGCATGGGGATGAGAGGGGAAGTGGCCGAGGTGGTGGCTGTCGCAAGGAAGAAGAAGAAATAGGGAGTGGTAAAATGGTCTTTGAAAAAAAAATCAATCTCACAGATCTGGGATCGATTTTGTCCCGGGGGGTTGGGACCGATTTTTAGGGATTCAGACCAATTTAGTCCCAACTTAATCCCAGATGAATAGTTAGTCCCTCCAACCATACATGAGACTAACTGTTCATGAGGCATTAAGTTAGTCAATCTCAATTTAATCCTCCATACCAAACTACCCCTTAATATATTGAAGAAAGAAATAAACAATTTTTTATATCACCTTTTGTTTTTGTCTTTGCAATCCTTTAAATGTTCCATATAAATTTCTAATACAATGTGAGCAGCACTTGTTAGTAGTTTTGGAATTTGCTTGCAAGCATTCTCCCATTTCATTGAAACTCAAAACGAAGAAGAAAAATCTATTTATAGGTTCAAATTTCTTTAAACGAAACTGAGATAATCAGTAAAAGGAAAAAGGGTTATTACTGAAAGACAAAATCCATCGATAATAAGCCCAATTCCCTTGATGATGGTCATCACCGACAGATTTCTGTCGATAATGACCCCCTCGATCATAAACTCCTTGGTAATAATATTTTTCATCGAGGAACCAAAAATCCTTTGATGAAAAGTTATCACCAACAGATATTACCAACAAAATTTCCCTCGATAATTATGTTTTAGAAAAATAAAAATTTTCCTAGAGTTTACGAAAATATATTAATACTTTTAAAAAAAATAATCATTAGTGTGGGCAATTTTCCCTAATATTTTTTTGGATTATTATTATTGAGAGATAACTCAATAATAATAGTTTTTTTTGAGAATAATTCTAATATTTAAAAAGTATTATTACCGAGGGAATTTTTCCTCGGTAATAATGTTTTTTAAAAAAATATTTTTATTCACCTTTTTTCTTGTTTAAAAATGTTCAAAATGCATTTAAAAATACAAAATAAAATTGATTCAACAATACAAAATATTCTATAAATTAATAAAATATTATTTAAAAAACACTAATTAAAACTCAATCAATAATACAATTTACATAAATTAAATATAATAGTTTCAAAAACAAATCATGGGTCGGCAGGGTTCGTGCTGTCATAATCCAAATGTTCAGCAACATCCTCCACAACTGGATCCTACAAAAGAAAATAAATTACATGATCAAATAAATATTCATTATATGTAACACTTAAAATAAACATAAACCAAAACCGAAACTAGCTATCAGAAATGGATTTCATTTGTTCCCACTAGTCACATTCAACCAAACAGACATGACGGTAACCCCATTTCATCCATTAGACAAGTATTTTACACTTTTGCTCTTAAAATCGCTAAATTATGAACGTTTTTAACCGAAAATCAACACGGTTGGTAACTGATGATTCAAAATGGATTCTGTTTATTCCCATTGGTCATATTTCACCAAACGGACGTGACAGTAACCTTTCCTCATCCATTAAACAATTATTTTACACACTTGCTTTTAAACTGCTAACTTACTTTAAAAAAAATTATGTGTTGAACTTTAAATTAAAACAATTTATTTACAATGGGTAGTGCAGGATATGTCACCCAAAATGTTGCATCATTTGTAGTAGTTGCTTTTCCACGGTATGGAGACGTGATTCCATTCCCTCCATTCTTTGCCTCTCCTCATCCAGACGTGACTGTAGTTTCTCCTTCATTTCCCTCTTCTCATCCAGTTGTTGTTGCAACACTCTTTCATCGATGAACAATGTGAAGCTTGATGCAGTGGATTTACACGAGGAACTTCTCCTTGGAGAGCTGCTAGCAAATGGAAGATCGTCAGTTGTCCCTCAAAAACCATAAAATCATGTCTTATTCAATCCACTGGATGCTTGCAACCACTCATCGGGATCGATCTGAGGCTGTAAGGATGCTTCAATCTGGCCACCATTTTTTTCTCGAACCCGTTGCTCATAAGTTTCCTACAATACAAATGAATGCATATGATGAATAATTCTTTTTCTCCCAAACAATATTAATAACAAGAGTTATTTTATGCATAAGTAAAAAATACATTTTATACATATCACAGTCTCCTTTGACTTTTGGTCAACATATTCACTTGTCCTCAAACGCTTATGGGCCCTATTAAACACCTCAATAGGTGTGACAGCTCTGCCCAACTTTTGGGACTGCCTAACTTTTAGTGGTTGCTTTAAGTGGCTTTAATCCAAGTACCAAACATGGCAATATAAGTGCAGAGAAATAAAGAAACCATATACTAATGCATCTGCGTGAACGTCCGTACTGATGGACCCCCCAACATAATGAACATGCCAATCATTTCCCGATCACGTGCTCACCGATGCAGCATTGGAGCGATGAGCCCACGTATTTGAGATGGTTCTTCTTCTAGGCTAAGGCATATTTTAATTCTAAGGTTACTTCTTCCAAAGTTTGACTTTAACTTGATCAAGTTGAATCCAAAACAGTTGATCAAGAAAACAATCAATCAACAAAACTTTTTATCAAAAAACTAGTTTATTTATCTTTATACATGTGAGGTGAATTCAACCACATTCAACCAAGAAAACAAAGGGATAGAGAAGATCCTTGTCATAATGGGAAAGTTTTAGGGTTTCTATATGACTGGCTTTGCCTTATGACTTCAACGGACTCAAGAATACACCATGCCTAAAAAGATTCCTTTATGCTAATCGAGTAGCCTAATTAGTGAATCATAAGAGTACGAATGCGGTGACAAACCTTTGTCATATTGACGAGAACCAAGAGGAACTTATAGTGCACCAAGGGTTGACATAAGTAGGTAAAGATCACACCGAGATACCAAGAGATATCATGCCCTCAACCTACTTTGTCGTGAGAAAAGTACGTGCTAATGTGCAAAGTGAAGTATGATGAAAATGACTTAGATTAAAAATTAAAATTTTTCTAAAAAACACTTAAGGTTAAATCTCTCCAATGGAATCGCCAAATTGTGGGTATCACACCTTACACTACTCTTTATCAATTAGTAAGGGGGCTCTCTCAAGGAGAACTCTTTTAAGTCAGGGCACATTTCCCATATTAACCTTATGTCACCTAGGCATGGAGCAAGGGTGAGGGAAAAGAAGCAGCCATTTGACCTTGAAATAGGTCAAATCCCTTGTTATTGGTCTATGTGCGAAATTATGGGTAGAGAGATTTGGGTGTAAAAGTAAGAAGACCTAAAGCTTTCCCTATTGCCTAGACCAAAGTCTAGGCTTTTGTGTTTTAGAGAAAATATTTAAGCTGTAACCTAAATTAAACTACCATACACTAACATACAAAGCAAGCATTTACGATTTAAATTCAAACAAGAGATTATATCAAATATCACATATGAAAGAAGAGTGTGTATACCTAGAAGATTACCGACCCAACATGATTTATTGGACAATATTGTCCTCCTAAGGATGATTGGATTTTTCGATCATACACTTGGTAAACAACCATTATATAGAAAAATAAAATTGGATTAAAATATGTAAGCAAATTAACGGGATTTAACTACATAAAAAAGAAGAACCATCACGAGCATAGTATTTATGGATAAAAAAAAAAGTATTCCATGTCTACCAAGCAATCACCAATTGTGTCTTGGGGGTTCACAATCGATAGAAATAATCTCAATATCGGCACCAATAGGGTATCAACTGGTTCTTTCATATCAGTAACAAAATTTGTACAAAATTAAGGTAACAATATCACATATGACATAAGTTTACTATAAACATGCATATAAAACTTAGAGATTATCATAAAAAAAGACATATGCGGATATTTTTATTGTAGTTTAAACCTGAAATTTGGCAATTCCATTGTTTTCAATAAAGTGATGGAAGAAATAGAATTGAACAACCTAACCTTTTATAGAGAGATTTCCTGCGTGTGGATGTTGCCCTCAAAAGTCCACTTTGATCTTTGAGGATTTAATGAAGTTGAGAGATCTTGCTTGTTCTTAGAATTAGAAATCAATTACAAAAGATCAAATAGATTTGGCTAGTGCTTATGTATAGGAATGAAGTGTTTTGATACCCGACCTATTACAAGATTATCTACTAAAATAACCTAGAGGATGTATGGATAAAATTGGGTATAGTTTAGCTAATCTTTACAAGAGGTGTTATTGTTGAATGGTGTAGAGAAGGGGAGTATTTATAAGTATTTTGGGGAGATAAAGGGTTAATGGTCTGTTGGCTGAGGTCAAAGAGGTCAGATTTGTAACAATTTTGACCTCCATTGAAAGCCAAATTGCATGGAAGGAGCTAAGCCTTAAAGAACCATATTCTATAACGTAATTACTAGTCGAGGTAGCATTGTTATCAGTAAGGGGAAAACATTTCTACTGATTAGAAGAACATTGCTACCGATGGAGAGCAACTTGCAATCGATCGGTACACTTGTTTCAAGCAAGCTTTTTGTAATGACCCATCCCGGGTTGGCCATCCTACCAACTGTAATTATTTACATATATCAATCCTCAACCCCCAATAGGGGAAATACATCATTCAGATCTTAACTGGGCATTATATACAACATATTATGCATGAATGTTTACAAATATTTTTTTTCTCATTAGTCTGAGGATGTGGACCACGTGGCTTACAAAAAATGATTTAGTCTGAATCTCCACTCACAATTCTATCTGTCCTACCCACTATCTGAAATCATTGAACAATGAGGAGTGAGCTTCACAAGCTTAGTGAATTAAATTTACTAGAAGTATTCGATTATATACTCCCAATTACATCTTATAATTCAATTACTTCTAATAATCTCCCGATATTCATTCATCTCTTTCCTCAAATAATTCAATAACAATATTAAGTAATCACTACTCTATTTCATAATTCCCCTATTACACAATCTCTTCTTAAGTTACTCATCAGACATATCAATCCTTCAATCATATATTTAATCATCTCTAAGTTCTCAATTCAACATCATCATTTACCTCGTTATGAGGTTTACAACATATAACGAACCACTAAGACAATTCTCATCATATCATACTTTCATATTTCCTTCTCATCATATTTGTCTCTTTGTGAGACTCATTCATCTATCTATAAATTTACACTCAAGAATAACACTTTAGCATCTCAAGCAATAACAATCAATATTTAAAGTAAATGCAATGCGTGAATTTAAATGTTATTATTATTTAAGAACGTCTTCCCACATGTCGATATGTTTTAGCTTTGACCGGCTGCCTTCTTGGTTATTTCATTCTCATTTAGACCGGCTGCCTTCCTGGTTCTTTCATTCTCATTTAGACTGCCCTCCTGGTTTTTTTATTTTCAGCTATACCGACTGTCACGGTTTCATTTAGACCGATTGCCTTCCCGGTTATCTTATTTTCATTTAGACCGGTTGCCTTCCCGATTCTTTTATTTCATGCATATTCATATGAATAATGATATGAATCATATGAACAATAATATAAAAACAAACATACATTCAGACACTCAATTTAGCTATCATATTCGTTAAATTATCTCCTCATATTTCCTATCAAATTATCAATCATTATTTCAATAATATTACTTCTCACATAATAAATCTTTAACACATCAATTATTCTTATCATATCCCTCAACCAACTTTCATCTTTCATTTAATCATAGTTGAATAATTAATTCATATATCATTACTTCATATTTCATATTTATTTCGATTACTAAAAGTAAATCTAACTTACCACGTAGCACTTAAAGCTACCCGTGGATCATTTCTTTGCATTTCTTGCTCCTTTCAGCAATTTCACCTGATTGCTGATCATTAACATCTGACATAATATTTATATTAAATTTCTAATTTATTCTTCAATTCTTCCAGAATTCATACCCTTTAAAAATTTTCACATTGAATTCCGAGTAATTCATGTATGCTAAATTTCAAAAATAAAATTCATATTATTACCTTTTGTTTTTCTTAGAGCTTTCCTCGACTTTCTTTAAAATTCTCCCATAAACTTCTTTAAAATTTTACTTTTTCAATTTTTCTTTGAGTCTCCAAGTGTTTAAAGAACGAGAGTAATTTGAATTGAAGAACAAAAAAAAAAAAAAAAAAAAACCAAACAGGATTTGATAGGAAATAAATAAAACAAAACGATTAAAACCGTTTTATTACTTGGCACCGCTCCCCCAACCACCATTTCCTTGAAATTTGCATGTTAGGTGTATAACATGTAAGGCATGTCATTTCTTTTTTTGACAACACCTGCTCCAGGTGTTGTCGATGTTTTGTTGATTTTTTTTCTTTTTCTTTTTTTCAAAAGAATTATTTTATTCAATAATAAATCTTTCATGTATATATTATTTTATTTCCATGTAATAACTATCAAATTACTTCTTTACATTTACTTTAAGAACACGGATATTACACTTTCGATGTTGAGCTTTGGCCAGAAACGGGTTTAAATGGCTTTTGTGGTGTTTAGAGCTTGTCTTTTGGGTTCGGTTGGGTTAATTAGGCTCATTAAAATAGGGGTTTGGGTTTGCAATTGGTTTTCTTTCAAAATCAAGTCTTATCTTTTATGTTCACCAAATTCGAGTATCTTGGGACCAAATTCTCATCATCGAGCTCCATACACGGCCCATTATAATATTTGGAATGAATTTGGGTGTTTACATAGAGCATACATTATTTTTGGATTTTTCTATTAGCAACTTAGATTTCTGAAGATTATAAAGTTATAAGTTATTTTGTCGCAATAAATGTTGGTATTTGTCTAAGGTTTAAACATGGTTTAAAGTTTAAACAAGAGATGAAAGAATGAATTTCAGCATGTTAAAGGAGTTCACACAAGTGTGCACATCACTTTGGGTGTGTGTGCACACCTCTATTCAGCAAGACAAAGAAGTGCACACAGCTGTGAAGGGTCCAGCTTCAGTGTGCGCCGCAGCCCTGCTCCTTCCAAGCTGCGGTGCCCAACAAGGAGGAAGTCCTGGTGGAGGGCAGCGCCGCACCTCTCCCTCGCCAAGGCCGCAGCGCCCAGAAAGTGGTGAAAATGGTGTTTTTCCTAGCGCCTCAGCATACCCTGTTCAGTGCTTAAGTGCTAGGCACACTGAGGAACACATATTCCACTTTATTCAGCCTCTTGTTAAGTGTGTGGGTGTAAGGTTAAAATGCACAACATCACTTAGGATTGATGGAGGGTCATGGTTGAGTGGTCATCAAGATCTAAGGGTGGATATTGACACTCAAGATTGGACAAGAAGTTGGTGCACTATATAAAGGGTCACCTAGCTTTATTCTTATTAACAATTGTGACAAAGCAATACAATAGATACAAGAGAGAATTATGTGAGTGTGCAAAGACATAAAATACAAAAGGGACTCATTGTAGTGAGGCTGGTTGTAAAGAGAAAGGAGTATAGATTAGATAAAGAACATTGTAATAGTTCTTATCATCTTCTTTCTTCTCTTCTTGGTTTCTTCAAGAACTTGAGGTTTCTTGAAGAGGGTTGTTAGATTGTAAAGAACCATTGATTTAGTGCAGAGAGTTTAGAGGAACTCACGGGGACGTAGGCTATTGTCGAACCTCGATAACAAATCGCTTGTCTTCTTTTCTTTCTTGCTTTCGTTGGCTGTTTCATTTCATTACAAGTCATTTTAGACTTGGGTGTTTGGAAGATCACCACCTGGGCATCTTGTTCAGGTGATTTCCAACCGTGGTATCAGAGCTTGCACAGCTGGGTGTCGGAGCAAGAACAAGAAGGTGACGGAGTCAAGACTCCAAGAATCAAAGATCAACTTCTTGGGTGATTCAAGAATGGAGTAAAGATCAAGATCAGATCGTGTTCTTGAGAGTGATTCAAGAACGGTGTTAGGATCCATCTTCAATCGTGTTCTTGAGGTTGAAGAAAGCATTTGTGGGTATTGCATAAATCTAGGATTTTCTCCGCATAGATGGCTTCAAATTTCTTTGTTGAGAAGTTTGATGGAAAGAGAGAGTTTACCCTTTGGAAGCAGAAGATCAAGGCGGTTCTTATGCAACAGAAAGTGGACTTGGCTATTGGAGAAGATGATGCTTTTCCAGCAAGTATCACGGAGGACCAGCGGGTTGAGATGAAGAAGATCGCATACATCACCATCTTCTTTCACATGTCGGATAGTGTCACAAGGGAGTGCGGAGACTCAGAAGATCTTGCTGTTATATAGAAGAAACTAGATGAGTTATTTCTTACCAAAACTCTCCCTAATAAAATTTATCTTCTTAAAAGAATCTTTGATTTTAAAATGGATCTTAATAAGGAGTTGCAAGATAATCTTGATGTCTTTAATAAGCTAGTTCAAGATTTGGCTAATTGTAGTATTAAATTCTCGGATGAACAATTGGTTGTTATTTTGTTAAATTCTCTTCCTGATTGTTTTGATAATCTGATTAATGCTATTGAGTATGGAAGAGATACTTTAACCAAAGAAATTGTGGTCAATGCTATAAAGGCACATGATTTCAAAGCCAAGATGAGGGAAGCATCAATGGAGAAGGGTTGTTCATTAGAGGAAGGCCAACAACTTAGAATGGCAGTAGCACTCATGGCAACTACCGGGAGAAATCAAGAGGTAAAGGGCAGAGCCATGGAAGAACTCATTCCAAGACAAGACTTGGAGGAAAAAGGTGCTTCTACTGCAACAAGGAGGGCCATTTTAGAAAAAGATTGCAAGAAGAATATGTGGGATGAGAGAGGAGGAAGCCATACCAAGAATGGAGAGGCTTCGGTTGCCAAAGAACAGCAAGATGATGTTTTGGTTGTGTGCTCAAATGTGAGAAGTAGGCAAGGCAGCGAAAAGTGGATCTTGGATACCAGGTGCACTTATCACATATGCCCTTACAAGGATTGGTTCAAGAATTTCCAGGAAACCAATGATGGAAAGGTCTTCTTGGGGAATGACACTTCTTGCCAAGTGAGGGGGATATGAGACATCCAGTTGAGGATGTTCGATGGAGTCACAAGGCTGCTGCAAAATGTGAGGTATCTTCCAAATTTGAAGAGGAATTTGATCTCATTGGGACAGCTGGATTCCTTAAGGTATTCGTGCAAAGTAGAGGGAGGAAAGATCAAGGTGGCCAAGGGATCTTTGGTAGTGATCAAAGCAGCAATAAAGGATGGACTCTATAAGATGATCGGAGAGACAGAAATCAATGATCAAGCAGCAATCTTGATGGCTTAGATGGATAGGGCAGCCTTTTGGCACACTCGCTTGGGACACATGAGCAAAAAGGGCCTGCAAGTTCTTAGCAAGGATGGCCTACTTGGTAGAGACAAAGTAGAGAAACTTGATTTTTATGAGTATTGCTTTCTTGGGAAGCAACATCGGGTTAGCTTCAACACCGAAGTACACAAGTTTAAGGGGATTCTTGACTACATTCATTTAGACCTTTTGGGACCAGCAAGAACACCAATACAGGGAGGTAAATTTTACTTTCTGTCTTTAATTGATGATTATTCAAGAAAAGCGTGGGTTTATTTGCTTAGAAATAAATCAGATGCATTGAATAAATTTGTTGTGTGGAAAAAGTTGCTGGAGACTCAAACGGGTAGGGTAGTTAAGGCTTTACAAACCGATAATGGCCTAGAATTTTGTAATAAGGATTTTGATAAATTATGTGAATTAAATGGCATTCTAAGGCATAGAACAGTTGTAAAAACACCTCAGCAAAATGGAGTTGCTGAGAGGATGAATAGAACCCTTATAGAAAAGGTTAGGTGCGTGTTAATAGGATCCGGTTTACCAAAATTTTTTTAGGGAGAAGTTGTGGCTACTTCTGCATACTTGGTAAATAGATCACCCTCTAGAGCTTTAGAGCTCAAGACTCCCATGGAAATTTGGAGTGGAAAACCTCCTGAATTAAGCAACCTTAGGACTTTTGGGTGTGCTGCATTTGCACATCAAAAGGATCATAAACTTAACCCAAGGTCTATAAAATGTGTGTTTCTAGGGTATGGTGATGGGGTTAAGGGATATAGGTTGTGGTCCTTAGAAAAGAAGGGCATGAAACTCATAATAAGTAGGGATGTTATTTTTAATGAATTGTTATTTTCCTACTTGGATAAAATTCACATTGCAGGGGCTAGTGAGCAAACCAGTCCGGAATTTGTGGAGCATCGCATCAAGGAGAATTTGGTTTAGGTAGAGTAAGGGAGGCAAGAGGGTTCGGACCAGGTAGAGCCTATTAATGAAGGCCATGCTCAGGGCACTCAAGAGGAGGCTGAACTGGAAAAGGTTGATGTAGCAAGTCAGAATGACTACTAGCTCACAAGGGACCGAGAAAGCAGGGTGGTGAGACCACCTTTGAGATATAGGTTTGCGGATGCTAATGTAGCAGCTTCTTGGACAGAAGGAGAGATGAGTGAACTAGAAACTTACATGGAAGCCATGGAGTGTAAGGATTCGTTAAAGTGGTAGCTGGCTATGGAGGAAGAAATGGATTCTTTGATGAAGAACAACTCTTGGGAGTTGGTGCCAAAACCAGAAAAACAGAGAGTTGTGGATTGTAGATGGATCTGCAAGATCAAAGAAGGGAATACTCCAGGAGATGAAGTCTGGTATAAAGCTAGGCTGGTGGCGAAGGGGTTCACACAAAAGAAGGCATAGATTACACCGAAATCTTCTCACCGGTTGTGAAGTACAAGATGATATGGATAGTATTGGCAATGGTGGTCCAATTTGATTAGGAAATTGAGTAAATGGATGTGAAGACAGCGTTCTTACATGGAGGGCTTGATGAGACCATCTACATGAGGTAACCCAAAGGCGATGAGGAAGGAAGGCAAGGAGAGTTGGTGTGCAAATTGAAGAAATCTCTCTATGGCCTAAAACAATCACCTTGGCAATGGAATAAGAGGTTCGATTCCTTTGTAATCAGCTTGGGTTTCATGAGGAGCTACTATGATTCGTGCTTGTACTACAAGGGGCAGAAGGTTGAGGAAGTGGTGATCATCCTCATCTATGTTGATGATATGTTGCTAGTTGGGAGCAGCATGGAGATGATAAGAAAATTAAAGGCTCAACTCAGTGAGGAGTTTGAGATGAAGGATCTTGGCCATGCACAAAAGATCTTTGAGATGTGTATCATCCGGGAAAGGGAGAGAAACAGATTGAAGATCTCTTAAACTTCCTACATAGAGAAGATGATATCTAAGTTCTCTATGAAAGATAGCAAACTAGTGAAGGTTCCCCTTGCTGGTCATTTCAAGTTCTCCAGCGATTAATGTCGGAGATCAGAGGCGGAGAAGAAGGAAATGGAAAAAAGGTTTCTTACTTTAATGCAGTTGGTTCTGTAATGTTCACCATGGTAAGCACTAGACCTGATATTGCTCATGTAATAAGTGTCCTCAGTAGGTTTATGAGTAATCCCAAAAATGAGCATTAGCTTGGGATGAAGTGGTTGCTGAGGTACTTGAAGGGAAACCCAGAAGTGGGGCTGGTTTATGAGAAGAGGGGTAAGTTCATCTGCCTTGAGGGTTATGCTGATTCGGACTATGGAGCAGACTAGGATAAAAAAAGATCGATTACCTCATACTTTTTCAACTTAAACGGATGTTGTGTAAGTTGGAAGGCTCAGTTGCAGCCTGTGGTAACACTCTCAACAATCGAGGCTGAGTACATAGCAGCAATGAAAGCCATAAAGGAGGCCATGGTGCAAAGGGTTGTTGAAAAAGTTGAAGGTCCTAGAAGAGCAGGTTGTGATGTTTTCGGATAGTCAAAGTGCATTGCACTTGTGCAAAAATCCAGTGTTCCATGAGAGGACAAAACACATGGATGTTCGGTATCATTTCATTCGGGAAAATGTTACTGAATGATGCATTCATGTGGACAAGGTAGCCATGGAGGAAAATCCTGTAGATTTAGACACCAAGGTTGTACCTCTAAGTAAGTTCAATCATTGTCTTGGACTACTTAGGATTTGAGTCGGTTGATTGATGACTTTAGATGAGTTTGGATCCTGAAGTTCTCTGCACAATGGTTCAGGTTTAAACACTTAGACAAAGGTAGAGATTGTTAGTATTTGTCTAAGGTTTAAACATGGCTTAAGGTTTAAACAAAGATGGAAGAATGAATTTCAGCATGTTAAAGGAGTGCACACAAGTGTGTGCATCACTTTGGGTGTGTGTGCACACCTCTATTCAGCAATACAAAGAAGTGCGCACAGCTATGAAGGGTCCAACTTCAGTGTGCGCCGCAGCCCTGCTCTTTCTAGGCCACGGTGCCTAGCAAGGAGGAAGTCCTGGTGGAGGACTGCACAGTACCTTTCCCTCACCAAGGCCGCGGCGCCCAGAAAGTGGTGAAAATGGTGTTTTGCCTAGCGCCGCAGCATGCTCCATTCAGTGCCTAGGCGCTAGGCACACTGAGGCACACATATTCCACTTGATTCAGTCTCTTGTTAAATGCATGGGTGCAAGGTTAAAACGCACAGTATCACTTAGGATTGATGGAGGGCCATGGTTGAGTGGTCATCAAGATCTAAGGGTGGGGATTGACTCTCAAGATTGGACAAGAAGTTGGTGCACTATATAAAGGGTCACCTAGCTTTATTCTCATTAAAAATTGTGACAAAGCAATACAAGAGATACAAGAGAGAATTGTGTGAGTGTAAAGACACGAAACACAAGAGAGACTCATTGTAGTGAGACTGGTTGTAAAGAGAGAGGAGTATAGATTAGATAGAGAGCATTGTAATAGTTCTTATCATATTCTTTCTTCTCTTCTTGGTTTCTTCAAGCACTTGAGGTTTCTTGAAGAGGGTTACTGGATTGTAAAGAACCATTGATTTAGTGCAGAGAGTTCAGAGGAACTCACGGTGACGTAGGCTATTGCCGAACCTCGATAACAAATCGCTCGTCTTCTTTTCTTTCTTGCTTTCGCTGGCTGTTTCATTTCATTACAAGTCATTTTAGACTTGGGTGTTTGGAAGATCACCACCTGGGCATCTTGTCAAGGTGATTTCCAACAATAACTAAGTATTAAAGATGAGAACTTGGAGTAGGCATGAACACTAAAAGCATGTAATTGTAAAAAAAAAATAAAAATAGACCCACACATGTTTATTTCATCATATATAACTCAAAAAACAATCATGATAATGATAAATTTATCAATGAAAGCAAGGATTAGACTCAAACAAGACCAATATGATTAACCCATGCATGATGAACCCTAGATCATGTTATTATATAGTTTTATATGTCGTATGAGTCATAAAAACATGTTGAAAGACGTATAAATATGTAAACAAAGCAAAAAAGAAGAAGAAAATTAAAAGAACAAAAAAGCAAAATTGGACTATGGATCCATTTTAGATGGAGCATGGGTTTGTGAAAGTTTGCTTCAAACTTAGACTCAATTGAAAGTTAATGTATTAAATTGAAGCAATTGAAAGTATGAGGAGTAAAATAATCCAGCCCCCCCCCCCTAAAGTACAGGGAGTAAATTCATAATTTAGTTGATTTTTAATTTCAAGAAGTTGAATCTGATTCAAAATCTCAGAACCAAAAAAAAAAAAATTATGTAGTCAAGTCGACCAGACTCATGACCTGGTCGATTAGAAAAAGTTTATGTCATAAAACGCGATGTTTATGTTTGTTGACTACACTAGTTTTCTGCAAGTTTTTTTTTTCGTGATTTTTTTGTCTTTTTCTTCATAAAATCGTATTTTCAACATCCAAATAGATTTTAATCAATATCCATTGATTCTATATTGTTCTTAGAACAACCTAAAACAATTTCATCATCCTCATATCATAATAAATCAATTAAATTCTTGAATATTTTGACCTAGGTTTTCTAAAACTCTAATCTTTATTCGTGGTTCTTTGAATTGCAATCTATAAGATCATAAGATAAAATTTTCTAAAGTCATAACAATAAACTATGATGTTCCATATAATTCATAAGGATGACTCTGATACCACTCTAAGGAATCGTGTGAATAAAACACAACAAAATTTTAAATTTTTGTTTGATTCCCTAATATTTCATCACCTCGTAATTTATATGGAACATGTTATCAAGAATTAGAGATCGAATCTTAATCTTGTTATTGGATGCATTGTTGATTTTTTTTGAGCAATCTCGAATCCAAAACAACTACAAACGTATGTTTTCTCCAAGGTTGATCCACACAAGGCAAATCACAAACGAGAAAATTCCTTCTTTGTTCGTGTTAATCTTTTGAGAGCAAGTAGACCCCATAACCTAGAGAGGATATATGTGTATAGATTTTGGTGCAAGTAAAAATATGCCTATACAAACTATTTATATATGTTATGGTTAGTTGCCAATTAATGATTAATAACAAATAATCCCTTTAAGCTTTTTTAATTACACATTGTCCCTTTTTTGTGTGGCCTTTTATCCATTTTTTATTCACTCTTTTAATTAGAATAATTAATTGATCATTAATTAATTCTCAGAGCTTCTACAATAATGAGTGATACCTAGCTACATATCATGACTATTATGATAGTTTGAATTTGGTTGTGAACCTTTATATTATCAGCTACCATGAAATTCAATCATTTTATCATGCAATATTTGAATAAAGCTAATTACGGTATAGAATTACTGTCAAACCCTTAATATTTATTATATGTGTCTAGATCTCAAGACCATAACTCTGATGGTGAAATTAAAAAATCTTTTCTAAGTTTCACTCTGCCTTATCAAAGGAGCTTATGAGTTATATCTTTATAGATCACATAAGACATTCTCTCTATTTACTAAAAGTGATATATCTTTTATTGTACGCTCACATATCTTCATATGAAACCTATTAGACCCAATTACTACTTATTAATGATCCACGTCTAAAAAATATTAAATAACAATTAAGCATCATGAGTCACATATAAGATATATAATCATGGAGCCTCAAGTTTAAGGATCATTTGCACAGCTACAACATAAGAACTCCAAATTGACAAGCATGTAAAATTCCATATAGGTTTTCCTAAGTTGAGTCATGTTTAGTAAACTTATTCTCCAATAAGCACCTACATACCTGTTATAGAGTCTCACACAAAAGTAACATTAAGATGAATCACCCTTTCAATTGAGCAAACATAACATGTGTTAAACTAATCGGATTACTAATGTCAAGTTAGTAATTCTACGACTAGGAATATTCAAAAATAAATATTTTGAGGGGTATAGGTCTCATAATCATGATCACATCATAATTCTATCTCAATTGCTTTTATATTAAGAATTTTTATCATGACTATGTATTATATAACAAAGATTCATGATAAGAAAGAAACTTTCCATAAATCGATTGATAACAATATGAATAATATTGTTCTATAAATAATATGCTTTAACATCAAATGTCGTTGAATGCAATTAATTTATAATTAATGACATAAATAATCAATTTGAATGCTATTTTAGGTTTAATTTCCCTAGTGAGTCGCCAACTGTGCGGTACGAGATGGTTTCTGATATCACTACTCATGGAGCAAATTGAAATGGACAATCCAAAAGGTTAATTCTTGAAAGCAAAATAATCATTACCAAAAAAAAGAAACATTATTCATTCCATGTGCTGAAAAAAAAAATTCGAACAGGCTGTTTAGCCTAATTATTTTGGTACTGTTTCTTAGAGATTATAAAATGGTTTTTTTATTAAAAAATAGAAATTAGGTCAAACATCTATAAAAAAAATAGTTTATAAAAAAATCAAAAGCTGAAAAAGAGTTCATCAAAAACTGAATTTTCATTAAATAAAATGTTTTTACAGATGTTTTATCAAAACAAAAATAGTTTTTAATTCTGCTGCTTTTTACCAAAAAATATTCCGATCAAAAATCATTTTGACAGCCATAAACTGAAATTACTACTAGACTAAACAATATCTTTATGCCATTTGGGGCCCTGTGTAGAATATTTATTCATTTTGAAACTTAAATTTTTTTACAAAAAAAAAAAATAGACTATGCAACGGGAGGTAACCCTCTCTTATCATTTATTCCTTTCATCCCATGCATGAGTGGGGTTTAATCCATGGTCTGTTGTACGTGCAATGACAATTGAGTTTACTAACAAAGCTAGTTATCATCTGCTGAAGCTTGATTAGTCTAGTCTACAATCCAGGTAATAGACAAAGTATATATAAAAACTTCTTAAGAAAAAATTGAGCACTAAATTTGTCTAATTACACTAAATTCAATGGTGTTTAATTATATATAATTTAGAGATAATTGTGTCGGAGGTCCTTAAACTATTGTCCTCTAACACTTATGACTTGGATCCTCTGCATTTGAGATAGTATGATATTTGGTGATGTTGACAGTAGAATATTAGGCCACATCATTTAAAATTTAAATCAATGCTTAAGATTACGCCACAAATTTTTTTGAAACAAAATACCTCTCCGCCACGTCAGCAAAGAAGGATTGCTTTTTTTTTTTTCATTTTTTGAAATTAGAAAGAAAAAACAAAAGAGTGACCAGAATAAGGTCCACCCGTGGCCTCATTGGTGCTTGGAGGGCCTTCCTAACAGCGGTTCATCGCTAAAATCTCTAGTCCAGCTAGACGCGACAAATCCAACTCGATGAAGGTGTTACTTTATGGTAATATATAGTCTTTGAAAAGTATATCTAAAGTCAAGCCTCCTCTAGCCACACGGATAACGGGTGAGAGTGATTCGGCCAAGTTAGGACGCTGGACTTGATGCCGAAATGTAGATATCACCGAGCTCTTTCCAACAGTAATGTGGATGCATTTTTTCGACAACAGGTTGACCTGATAATGCAAAATGTGTTCAGGAGTTAAAAATTTAATCCATGATTTTAGTCAATTATACCAAATTACCCTTCTATTTGTTTGATAAATTTTTGAATCCTTGTGTTTTAGTCATCCAATTTTGAGCAGCATCAACCATATACAATTCTCAAATGCAAAGAATCCAGTTCCTATCACTTAAATCCTTAAACTATGAATTCGACACTAAAAATTTTCAAACTTTCAGTTAATTCGTTAATGAAATGGTCTTAAAAACTTAATATTACAAAGAATTTGATCATAATTTTTGTACACATGCATGCATAAAAGTGATTTACCGTGAGAAAAAATATATAGGAAGATTTAATATTAAAAATATTACTTTTTGTGTGTTTTTACTGTTAGAAAGTGATGACCTCCAAATAGTTTTTTTTGAGTTTATTAAGACCATATTTTAGTGTTTATAATGTCAAACCAAAATAATAAGCATTATATTGATAAAAAAAATGAGTTAGTGGATTAAAAAGGGTTATCTTCCATTATGTAACCCAATTTTTTTTAATAAAAAAAATCCCCTATAATTTGCACTATTATTTATATCATCAATTTGTTGTAATTTCTCCCACCAAACTTTCAATGGATAAAATCCCCAGAACCTTCTTAAAATAAAAAGAAAATAAAAAGGAAAAAACAAGAAGCTTTCTCTTTCTAAGCTACTTTCCACACAACGTACTCAATGGGGAAGGAAGAGACTGGAATCTCATGCTTTATGGGCCGCGTCCAAGTTTGGTGTTGACTTGACATTGGCCGCTTCCACCCCAATTTCGCTTGAGCTTCCAAGCAATTATTTGAACGTGATTTCGGGACCTGCAATTTGTGTCTATAATTATAGTTATAACTTGCAAATGCAAATGCAAATCCTTTTGATTCTTCTCTATACAAATAAAAATATAGGAATGCCATAAATTTTGTGATCCATCCAAGCATTAGTCATGACAAGATACATATAAAAAATTGAGGTCAATTTTTTGTAAAATAATTATGAAGCAAAACTTACACATAAATTTACAATTTTAAAATTTTAAAATTGAATGCTTATGATCAAACTGTACTGCAAGCATTCTTTATTTTTTTATACAAAAAAATGTTGATCTATGAAAAATTTACTTATAATTTATTGTTTCATTTTAATAAAAAGTAGTTATAACAGCATCATACTAGATTTTGATTGGTTATTTAAACTTGGATTTTTTTGAATGGGGTATACTTTTACAGACTTGATTTGATACCACTACTAGATATTTTATTAGCCAAAGCGCAGCCTGTCAACGCAGTTTAATAATATTCTCGTTATAAAATAAGAACGAAAGAAAATGTTCGGGAAAAGGTAAAGAAAAAGCCAAGACCCTTCCTCTTAATTTCCAGGTAGCTACTACTTTCTACGCCACTCAAAACTCCTTTAATATAAAAGGACAAACCAAGCTTACTCAAAACTCCTTTAAATTATAAAGGGTGACCAAGACCAGCCTGTACACAATCACACTCAAAACCGGTAGTATAGTAGTTAAGCATGGTGTTGGAGAAAAAGGTTGTCGATGAGGTCTCCGGCTGGCTAAGAGTTTACGACAATGGCTCTGTAGACCGGACTTGGACCGGACCACCTGAGGTCAAGTTCATGGCGGAGTCAGTGCCACCTCATCAACAATTTATTGAAGGAGTTGCAACACGTGACGTCACTATTGATACAAAAACAGGCGATCTGAAAGTCAGGATTTACTTACCTGAGATTGATGAGAAAGATGATGATGATAAGCTTCCTATCATACTTCATTTTCATGGGGGTGGTTTTTGCATTAGCCAAGCCGATTGGTTCATGTACTATACCATATATAGTCGGTTGGTCAGGTCGGCTCGAGCCATTTGTGTTTCGGTCTACCTCCGTTTATCCCCCGAGAACCGCCTTCCGGCTGCTTCTGACGATGGCTACGTTGCTCTCCTCTGGCTTCGCTCGTTGGCTCAAGCTGCAGACTCATCACATGAGCCGTGGCTCAACCACCATGCAGATTTTAATCGTGTTTTTCTCATTGGAGATAGCTCAGGAGGGAACTTAGTGCATGACGTGGCTGCACGTGCTGGGCTCGTGGATTTGACACCGTTGAGGTTAGCAGGTGGGATTCCGATCCATCCAGGGTTTGTCCGGTCGGAGCGGAGCAGATCCGAGATGGAGCAACCCGAGTCACCTTTCCTAACCTTAGACATGGTGGATAAGTTTTTGGAGTTGGCATTGCCAGTTGGGTGTAACAAAAACCATCCGATCACTTGTCCGATGGGACCCTCAGCCCCACCGATGGACGGCCTGAATCTGCCGCCGTTGCTTCTTTGCGTGTCTGAGAATGATTTGATTAGGGACACTGAAATGGAGTATTATGAGGCCATGAAAAAGGCTAACAAAGATGTGGAGCTGCTAATTAGCCCTGGTATGGGTCATAGTTTTTATCTTAACAAAATTGCTGTGGAAATGGACCCAAACACTGCTGCCCAAACCACTGCTCTTATTGAAGGAATTATAGAGTTCATCAAGAAGCACTAAAAGCCCTGTTCGTCGTCCGTTTGGGATGACTTGCCTTTCACATTTACCGTTAAATTGGATTACATTTGATAATATACAAATTATCAAATTTAATGGTAAATTTAATGGTATATTATCATATTTATTTATGATGCTTACCAATAAATATGATTTATTATCAAATGTAATAGTATTAGGTGCGTGTGAGAAGATAAATGCGTAGAATCAAAACTCATGTATGCACACGCATGCTATGTTTTTCTTTTATTTTTTTGGTCATTTTGTTGCAATTAATATATATATATATATATATATATATAATTTAGTAGTGCAATAATTGTGTACTTTATGAATGAAAAGTATTTGGATTATGAGTGACACGTATGTGTTTCCATGTTAGTATTCGTTATGGGGGTGGATTAGGAGAAATATGGGGTGCAAGTACTTTCATAACTTTCCCACTTAAGTTCTCCGCCGGCCACTAGTGGTTAGAATGGAATAATTTTTTCTTTTTGTTATCACATACAAACAAAATCTACAATAATACCATGCACCCAGCTTATGTAAAATTTAAACGAAAATAATAAAATAATGTAAAAATATATATGTTTTATTTCAAGTATATGTATATTGCATATAATATTTTTTTTTATAACGATGGATAATTCATAAAACAAATCTAAGTAATGGAAATCATTTAATTAAAAATTGTAACTTAAACTTGTTAGTCATTTTTTTTTCCAATTAGCTTTTGATTTGTTCGTTAAATTACCTAATCACCCAGCATAAACGGAGAAGTTTAATAAATAAACTTACTATTTGAGCAAATTTTCCGTGTAAAGAACAAATTGAAATGATGAGGTTTCATATCATTACATTAATTGGTAGTTGGGGTCCACACAGTTGTTTATTAAATAAACAAGTACAAATTGATGCTGTGGTTTGGTTTAAATGCACAATCAACAATGCAACCGAAATTGCTGAGGGACAGGAGACCAGCGGCAGGATTTTTTTTTTATTAATTCAAGTTTAAATTATATTTTATTAATAATATTAAATTTTATAATTTATATTTATCTATAAATTTTTTTAAAATTATTAACGAGAGTTTTAAAAAATTTATAACCAATCAAATTTTTTTAGCCCAGTAGAGTCGTGCATATGGGTCGGTAGCAACCCCGAGACCAACTGGAGCAGAAGACTTGTCGTGCACACAAACGAAGAATCAGTGTCTGAAAAACCAAGAGCACGACGTGCTTGGACCAGAGAGTGACCAACAGTGTACCAGAACGCCGGACTAGTGGAGGTCTAGGAGCCGGACCGTTGAAGAAGACCGTTGCAAGAAGGAACCAACCAGACCAGACCGACAGGCCAGCATGACACACAGTCAGCAAACCGGTCATGTTGAAGTGGACCAAACCAGTTGAAGTGTGACTCGGTCTAGCAGCAGCCAAGTGGAGATGACTCGCACCAGCAGAGATAGTCGACTAGTCGGTCGACCGGTCGGCCGATCACCTGAAGGAGAGCAACAATCAGACCAGGCTCGGTAAAAAGCAGATCAGAGTTGAGACCGGACTAGAAAAAGAAGACGGTGCAGCGAACCAGTAGTGGAGAAGACCAGTGTCGAACCAGAACTGAAGATGACCAAGAGTGAGCCGACTACCAAGGTATACTAGTTGACTATTAAGAGAGAGGTAACCAGCTACATAGTCGACTAATAAAAAAAACCAATCGATCGGTAGAAAGTTCAATCTTTTATAAAGATCAGGCAAAAGATTCGATCTACTGAAAAAAATATCGTTGGAGATCACAGAGGATTTATAATTAAGGAAATATCAATCCAAAAAGGAAAGTATCAAAAGTTGTCTTTTATGAAAGTTTTGCTGAAGCTATAAATTAACGTTCGCTAAAAAGAGTTCAGCACAAAGGCAAAAAAAAAAGAATCAGTATCAGTTTTACACACGAGCTTAAGATTTTGTTGTTTACTCCTTTAGGAGTGTTTTAATTTGTAAAAGTGTAAAAATGAGAGTAAGAGGGAGTTTTTTTTTTGTAAGATTGTTTGTTATTTGGAAAGCAAAACGGTATTAAGGTTTAGCTTGGTACTTGAAAAAGCCAAGCAAGTGTAATTGGTGATTTGATGATTTTAGTGGAACTCAATAGACCGTGAGAAGGCTTATTGAAGAAGTAGACGAAAGCTCATCGTTAAACCACTATAAATTTTTACGTCTCTCTTTCTCTCTCAATTTTTTAATTTCTAACTGATTATTGTTGTGCTAAACATATTTACTCTTCCAAAAGTGAGTAAATATTTGCATCATATATCCTAACACATCCTTTTTGTCCATTGTCTGTACAAAAAGATCACCAGTCGAAGATATGGTTCAATCGCTCTCCTAAATCTATCACTCAAAATGACTAAGTCTGCCCCAATTTGACACTCAAAGGAATCAATCTCTCACTCTTAAATTTCGATTGTGTCAAAGTGCGTGCTGTCAAATCTTATGTTGTCTTTAATTGCATTTATTTCCAAAACCAATTAATCCAGACATTCAATTTACACTTCTTCTCCTTCTGCAAAATCTGCTTGCTCTCTTGCCAAGGAGATCAAATAGTCTGATGCCTATCACTTTGTGCCATCATGAGTCAACATCTTCCTTCCTCACTCATTCTTTAGATAACTTTTGGTAAATAGCCATTTTTATTCGTGTTGGAAAATCACCCTCTATGCCCAGGTTGTGAACTTTCCAAACACCAAAGTCTAGAATGACTTGTACAATGAACAGAAACAAGAATCAAAGCATAAAAGAGAACACAAGCAATTTGTTACCGAGGTTCGGCAATGTGCCTACATCCCCGTGAGCTCCTCCGAGCTCTCTACACTAAATCAATGGAGTTCTTACAATTACAGCAACACCTCTTCAAGAACCCTCTTGTTATTGAAGAACGAAAGAAGAGAAAAAGAAAGTGATAAGAACTAAGTGTTTCCCTGGAATTTTCCACAAGAAAATTCCAATTACAAAGCCCTTGAATCCCCAATCTATACTACTATCTCTCTAAACAACTAGCCTTTCTTCAATGAGTCTCTCTTGTGTTTTGTGTCTTTGCACTCTTACACTTGATCTCTCATATGATGTCTCACCCTTGTGTTGAGATGACATATTTTTCCTTGTTATTAGAAGACCCTTTATATATAGCAATGACTTCCTCATCTAATCTTTGAGATCAATCTCAACCCTTAGATCTCAAGAACCAAAGATCCATGTCTCTCTAAGAGTCTAAGTAATCCTGTGTGTTTTAACCAAGTCCCACGCACTATCTCAAAGTGCCAATTTAATTGGTGTCAGGTGTGCCTTCGTGCTGCGGCTCAGAATAGGGCATGCTGGCGCTCAGAAGGGGGGAAACATACTGCCATGCTGGAGGCCGTGGCTTGGATGGGCTGTGCCACGGCACACAGGTTTGTGCTATTGGGCGCACACCTTGAGCCGCGGCGCGCATGGTGGTGCTGATCTTCTGGGACATGCTGGAGGCCGAGGCGCACAACCAGACCTGATGCTGAACTTCTTCATTTGTTTAATTCTTTGACAAATCCCAATAATCTCTACCTTTGTCTAACCAATTAAACCCGAACCCATTATGCAAAGAACTCAGGATCCAAACTCAACTTGAGTCACCATATCAACCGACTCCAAACCTAAGAAGTACAAGGCAGTGATTGAACTTGCTTAGAGGTAGAACTTTGATTCCTAAATCTACAGGATTTTCTTCCATTGCGACTTTGTCCACATGAATGCATCATTTCGTAACATTTTTCCCAATGAAATAATACCGAACATCCATATGCTTAGTCCTCTCATGGAACACCGGGTTCCTACAAAAGTGCATCGCACTTTGGCTATCCGAATACACCACCACTTGCTCTTTCAGGACCTTCAACTCTTCCAACAACCCTTTGCACCACATAGCCTCCTTGATGGCTTTCATTGCCGCTATGTACTCAGCCTCAGTTGTTGAGAGTGCTACCACCGTCTGCAACTTAGCCTTTCAACTTATACAACATCTGTTTAAGTTGAAGAAGTAAGAGGTAATCGATCTTCTTTTATCTCGGTCTGCTCCATAGTCCGAATTTGTATAACCTTAAAGACAGATAGACTTACCCCTCTTCTCGTAAACAAGCCCCACATTTAGACTTCCCTTCAAGTACCTCAGCAACCACTGCATCCCAAGCCAACGCTCCTTTTCGGGATTACTCATAAACCTGCTGAGAACACTCATTGCATGAGAAATGTCGGGTCTAGTGCTTACCATCATGAACATGACTGATCCAACCACACTAGAGTAAGGGACCTTTTCCATTTCCTTCTTCTTCTCATCTGATCTCAGACATTGATCGCTGGAGAACTTGAAATGACCAGCAAGGGGAACCTTCACTGGTTTGCTATCTTCTATAGAAAACTTAGATATCATCTTTTCTATGTAGAAAGTCTAAGAAATCTTCAATCTATTTCTCTCCCTTTCCCGGATTATACTCATCCCAGGGATCTTCTGTGCATGGCCAAGATCCTTCATCTCAAACTCTGAACTGAGTTGAGACTTTAACCTTTCTATCATCTCCCTGTTGTTCCCAACTAACATCATATCATTGACATAGATGAGGATAATCACCATTTTCTCCACCTTGTGACCTTTATAGTACAAGCATGAATCATAGTAGCTCCTCATGAAACCCAAGCTAGTCACGAAGGAATCAAACCTCTTATTCCATTGCCGAGGTGATTGCTTCAGGCCATAGAGAGATTTCTTCAATTGGCACACCAAATCTCCCTGCCTTCCTTCCTCATAGCCTTCGGGTTGTCTCATGTAGATGGTCTCATCAAGCTCTCCATGTAAGAACGCTGTCTTCACATCCATTTGCTCGATTTCCTAATTAAATTGGACCACCATAGCTAACGCTATCATTATCGTCTTTTATTTCACAACCGGTGAGAATATTTTGGTGAAATCTATGCATTCTCTTTGCGTGAACCCCTTCGCCACCAGCCTAGCCTTATACCAAACTTCATCCCCTAGAATGTTCCCTTCTTTCTCTTGTAAATCCACTTACAATCCAGAACTCTCTATTTTTCTAGTTTGGGCACCAATTCCCAAGAGTTGTTCTTCCTCAAAGAATGCATTTCCTCCTCCATAGCTAGCTTCCATCTTGACAAATCCTTACATCCATTGGCATAAATGTAAGTTTCTGGTCCACTCCCTCCTTCCAAATGAGGAGCTGCTACATTAGCATCCGCAAAACTATATCTTAAAGGTGGTCTGATCAGCCTCCTTTCCCGGTCTCTTGTGAGCTGATAATCATTTCGATTCCCTGCATCATCCCCTTCTAGTTCAGCCTCCTCTTGAGTGTCCTTGGCCTTCATCAATGGGCTCTACCTGGTCCAAACCCTCTTACCTTCCTTGCTCTACCTGAACTGAATTTTCCTTGATGCTATGCTCCACAAATACCAAACTGGTTTGCTTACTATCGCCTGCAGGGTTAGTTTTCTCTAAATAGGGAAATAAATGCTCATTAAAAATGACATCTCTACTTATTATGAGTTTAGTTCCTTTTAGCTCTAAGGACCACAACCTATACCCTTTAACCCCTTCCCTATATCCTAGAAACACACATTTTCTATACCTTGGGCTAAGTTTATCATCCTTTTGATGTGCAAACGCAACACATCCAAAAGTTCTATGATTGTTCAACTCAGGGGGTTTACCACTCCACATCTCCTCGGGAGTCTTAAAGTCCACAGCCCTAGAGGGTGATATATTAACCAAATATGCAGCAGTAGACACCACTTCCCCCCAAAACCATTTCGGTAATCCAGAACCAATTAACATGCACCTAACATTTTCTATAAGGGTCTTATTCATCTTCTTAGCAATTCCATTTTGTTGAGGGGTTTTCACAACCATTCGATGTCTTAGAATCCCATTTAACTCACAGAATTTATCAAAATCTTTATTAAAAAATTCTAAGCCATTATCGGTTCATAAAACCTTAACTACCTTACCTGTTTGAGTCTCCAACAACTTTTTCCACACCACAAATTTATTCAAAGCATCTGATTTATTTTTAAGCAAATAAACTCAAACCTTTCTTGAATAATCATCAATTAAAGACAGAAAGTAAAGATTACCTTCCTGTGTTGGTGTTCTTGCTGGTCCCCAAAGATCCACATGAATGTAGTCAAGAATGCCCTTAGGCTTGTGCACTCTGGTGTTGAAACTGACCCTATGTTGCTTCTTAAGAATGCAACTCTCGTAGAAATCAAGTTTCTCTACCTTGTCACCATTAAGTAAACCATTCTTGCTGAGAACTTGCAGGCACTTTTCGCTCATGTGTCCCAAGTGATTGTGCTAAAGAGTTGCCTTATCCATCTCAGCCATCAAGCTTGCTACTTGATCCTTGATGTCCATGTCTCTGATCATCTCATAGAGACCATCCTTTATTGCTGCTTTGATCACTATCAAAGTTCCATTGGTTACTTTGATCTTTCCTCCCTCTGCTTTGTATATGTACCCTATGGAATCTAGCTGCCCCAGTGAAATCAATTTTCTTTTCAAATCTGGAAGATATCTCACATTCCGCAGCAGCCTTGTAACTCCATCAAACATCCTCAACTGGTTGTCTCCTATACCCCTCACTTGGCAAAAAATATCATTCCCCAAGAAAACCTTTCCATCATTGGTTTCCTTGAAATTCTTAAACCAATCCCGGTGAGGACATATGTGATAAGTGCACCCAGAATCCAATATTCATCTCTCGCTACCCTGCCACTTGCTCACATTTGAGCACACAACAAGAACATCACCTTGCTGTTCTCCCTTGGCAACTGAAGCCTCTCCATTGTTGGTATGACCTCTTTCTTTCTTATCCCTCATCATCTTCTTGCAATCTTTCTTGAATTGACCCTCCTTATGGTAGTAGTAGCATTTTGATTACGCTCAAACTAATATGTAGTTATTGTGTATAGTTAAGGTGTCAATCCCACGAGGCAAAACGATCTACAAAGGAAAAGGGCAAACCTTAACACGAACGATAACAATCAAGTGAGAAAATATGAATTTTGATAATGAAGTAATTGTGGGAAAATTGTGTAAATAGATTGAAGAATATAATAAAGGAACAACAAGGTTCCAGGAATCCACCCCGGCTTCGTTGTCTTATTTCAATCTTGATTCAGTTGTTTTTATCTCGATTGCAAGTTTCACATCCCAAACAGGCAATCGGCAAATATTAAATCAAAGCATATGTAAACCCTAATGTAATTGATATGAATTACTCTTTACTTTTGATTTAAGCACACATGACCTATCCTATAGATTTATCAAGAAATGACAATATATCTTAATGAAAATATCGCAGTAATGGACAAACCTAAAAGATAAATCTACCGAACTCAGTCACATCCAAACAATGTTGACATAAGAAGAGCATTACTAGACTTATATCGAGGAGAAAGATATAATCACCGGATTAAAAGAAAATCTTCTAATTAAATTAAAGAATAAATCATAACAATGTTTTAACAATAAATCCAAACTACCACTGAATCAATAAAGGAAAATAAGAACAACTACACCTAGGGATTCATCCCTTCGCCTTGCTTGGAGATTAGTTGGCCATGGAGTTCATGCTTGAACACTTTGATGGAGAGTGTGGTAGCCTTCTTGGGTTTTCCAGTCTTAATGATATTCTCCTTATCAAACCCTAAGTGATCTATTTATAATACAAAGGTCCAAGGGTGGTTTGGGGCTAAGTAATAAACTAAAACCCTAATTAGGAAAACAGGGGTTCGTGTGCGTGCCGCAGCTCTCACTTATGTGGGCCACGGCTCTGCCTGGTGCTGAGCTTGTGCATGCTCTGGGTGCCGCAGCCCTCACTGGTCTAGGCCACGGCTCTGTCTGATGATTTCCTTGTGGGGACTCTAGGCGCTGCGGCGCTCATTGAAGACTTCCTTGCTCTTTTGGGCTTGGTTCTGGAGGCTGAGGCTTCTACTTCTTCAGGCCGCAGCGCCCATACTTTAAGACTTGATTTCTCTTCATTTTGTTCTTCCGCAACCATGCCCTCACTTGAATGTGCATCGAAGCGTCGTGCTTTAAGCTATGTTAGCTTTCAATCTCTTTTGAACTCAAAGTACCTGAAAATGCACCAAAATAAGTCAATGATCCAGCAATGTCACTTTAGAGTTATTAAGGTATAAAAGTGTAATTCAAACCTCGATTAACCTTAAAATGCTAACAAATAAGTACTGTTACGATGTATTTTATGACTCTAATCATAACCCCCAACTAGCTTATTGCTAGTCCCTAGCAATTCAAGCGAAAACAAGACAATATGAAATGAATTCTTTGGTAGGAATCAAACAAAGTAAAGCAATGTTAGTTTTAATCCAAGAGTAATTCACCTTTTGTCTCAAAAATCGTACATAACATAAAGCACATAGAATCATTAAATATCACCCAAGTCCAAAAGTAATCCAAACATCAATCTTAAAATTGTTATTGACTCATAACATTCATCTTACCACAATCCATTAATCCGAACGCCCGGATGATTTTATGTATAACATTCATGAATACAAGTCTTGGCCTCTAAAATATTTAATTTGTGTGGCATCAATCACAAAAAACAAGCTCCATAGGCTCACTTTTCAAATCACTCTCTCTTTAATAAGCTTGTAACGTTAGGCTAAGGTAAAGGTTAAGAAAGGACAGAAAAGTTTCAACAAATAAAGAACTTAATCTCTTAGTTTTAAACACAACATTATTTAAGTACTGGATAACCTTACTTCAACACCCAACTCTTTCAATCATTTTCGAGCATTTTTCTCAATAAATCACCATTTTTTTTTCTTTTCTTCTTTCTTTGCCATAATTCACTTTTTTTTTAAATTTTTTTTAGCAAAAGACCATTCACCTTCTTTTTCATTCTTTTCTTTTTCTTTTCTTTTCCACAACCCCTAACTTATCTCCTTTAATGTACTTGGGTTATGGTAATAATATTTTTTCATATTTCCATCCTTACTCCTCTTAAGTGCTTCTCAACAAATGTGTATGACTAAGTTCTCTTAAAAGAAAGGCAAGGATAGAATATTTTTGGGCTCATAAAGGTGAGTAAATTGGTTATCAAAAGAAACAATGCTCAAATTCTTTTTCAAGGAAAAGGCTTAAACATGTGACTAGCGATAAATATAGCAAGGGTCAGTTTGAAAGGCTCAAACGGTCCAAAAAATGGCTTATATCATATCCTAGGTAATGTGCATTCTAGAAATTCACCTCAAATGGTTATCAAATAAGTTCTAGAGCTTGTCGAGACCTGATTACGCCCAAAGTATAACACAATTATTGTAGTACGGCTTTGGGGTGTCGATTCCACAGGGAAACAAGTTAAGTACAAAGGAAAATGTGTGAACCTTAAAACGAACGATAAAAGTTAAACTCAAGATTTTTGAGCTTTGATGGTGAAATAATGTAAAGGAAAATTGCGTAAATGTAAATGAAATATAAATGAGAAATAACAAGGTTCCATGAATCCTCCTTAGGTTTGTTTCCTATTTCCACTCTTGATTCAATTGATTTTATCTCGATTGCAAGTTTCAACTCCCAAACAAGCAATCGGAATATATTTAATCAAGCACATTTACAACTCTTATATAATTGCTACGAATTAATCATTGATTTCGGTTCATGCACACATGACTGATCTTAAAGATTATCAAGAAACGACAATATATCTTAAAAGAAAATATTGCAGTAATGGACAATCAATAAGATAAATCTACCGGAATCAATCACATCCAAGCAACCTCAATGGAGGAGAAGGATGCAATCACCGGATTAAGAAAGTCTAAAAGAAGAAGAATAAAAAGTACATCTATCACATGAACTCAAATCTTCTTACTTAATCAATGAATAATTCATAAACAATATTTAACAATAAATCCGTACAACTGAATCAAGAACAGGAAATAAAGAACAAGAAAACCCTAAAGATTCATCCCTTTCCCTTGTAAAATGATTAGTTGGCCATGGAAATCAAGGTGGAAGAACAATAAGGATGCTCTCCCCTTTATTTGGCCATGGAGTTCAAGGTGGATGAACAATATGGATGTTCTCCCCTTGATTTGCAACCAAAGAAAACTTAGAAATAAAATGGAAGAATGCTGGATTTGGATCCCTTGAATCCTCTCTTTTTTCTCTCTTCCTTGCTTTCTCTCTTCAATGCCCAGCTGCACACTCCATAAAGATATATTTATAGAGCATGAGGGGGGTGTTTTGGTCTTGGAGAATGTCATTTGCTCGCCCTAATCCGGTCAAGAGGCGAGTGGGCCGTGCTGTGCGCCTGGGCCTGCTGTGCGTCTGGGCCTGCTATGCTGGCCTGAATTGTTTCCACTAAAACTGCCATAACTTTCTCTAGAAAAATCCTTTTTACGAACCATAAAATTCTCCAGAAAATAGACTTCTGAATCTTTCTAAGCATATATGGCTCATCATCTGGTTCTTCCTACATCAATACAGTTTAATCTGTAAAGATGATTGATTTGTGCGGGAAAATCTGGCAATTCAGTGAAACTCCTTCAGCTTGTATGCAGAAGTGCACACACTAGTGTGCCTACCCTTAAATTGCTCCAAAGTGATGCACACACTTGTGTGCAGTCTTTCAGCTTACTGTACTTTATTACTCCAGCCTTAGTTTAGACTTTAACCATCTTTGAATCATGTTTGGACAAGTCTAAACCTTGAAAAAAAACGAGCACCGACACCCAAGATCTTTTGGTGCTTTAAACATGGATCGCTTTATTATCTCTTTTGTACTCAAAGCACCTGAAAATGCATCGAATTAAGTCAATGATTTATGAATATCACTTTAGAGTTATCAACATGTGAAAGTGTGATTATGACCGAGATCAACCCTTAAATGTTAACAATTAAGTATTGTTTAGATGCATTTTATGACTCTCATCACAACCCCCAACTAGCTTATTGCTAGTCCATAGCAATTCAAGTGAAAGGCATGAAATGAATTCTTTATTTAGAAATCAAAGTAAAATACAGCAATGCTGGCGTTAACCAAGAGTGATTCAAAAATCTATCTCAAAAATCATGCATAACATACAACAAATAGAATCATTAAATATCACTCAGGTCCAAGAATAATCCAAATGTCAACCTTAAAATCGTTATCGACTCTTACCATCCATCTTACCACAATACATTAGTCCGAACACCCGGATGATTTTATGCACAACATAGCATGAATACAAGTCTTGGCCTCTAAAAACATATTAATTTGCGTGACATCAATCACAAATCAAGCTCCATATGCTCACTTTTCAAATCACTCTCCACTATGTAGAAAAATCACACTTCATCGGAAAAATAGGTCTTTAATAAGCTTGCAACGTTAGGCTAGGGTAAAGGTCAAGAAAGAATGAGAAAGTTTAAACAAATAAAAGAACTAAGTCTCTTAATTTAAACACAACCACTTTAAGCACAAGATAACCTTACTTCAACACCCAACTCTTTCAACCATTTTTCGAGCATTTCTCGCAATAAATCACCATTTTTTTTTCTTTTCTTCTTTCTTTGCCATAATTCATTTTTTCACTTTTTATTTTTTATTTTTTATTTTTATATATTTTGGCATAAGACCATTCACCTCCTCTTTCATTCTTTTCTTTTCTTTTCCACAACCCCCAACTTATCTCTTTTAATGTACTTGGGTTATGGTAGTAATATTTTCTCATATTTCCACCCTTACTCCTTTTAAGTGCTTCTCACAACATGTGTATAACTAAGTTCTTTTAAAAGAGAGGTAAGGATAAAATATTTTTAGGCTCATAAAGGTAAGTAAATGGTTTATCGAAAGAAACAAGACTCAATTTTTCTTTTCAAGAAAAAGGCTCAAATAGGTGACTAGCGATAAATATAACAATGGTAAGTTTAAAAGGCTCAAACGGTCCAAAAATGGCCTATATCATATCCTAAGTAGTGTGCATTCTATGATTTTCGCCTCAAGTGATTATCAAATAAGTTCTAGAGCTTGTAGAGACCGCAAAAGTATTCATAAAACAACCGCGCATAAAACTTCTCCAAATGCTTTAGACTAATCATGCAATCTTACTAGTAACCAGAGTCTCAAACCAAAGAAAAATTGACACTTAATTTATTCTCAAAGCAAAGCAAGATTTAACTTCTTCTAAATGTTATATGCTATCTCGATTAAGCTCATATCATTGACATGTGAATTAACTTCAAGGCTAACACAAAGCATGCTAAAAACAAACAAACATTTTTTTTTATCCTAACAACGAACAGAAAGAAAGTGACACCAAGTAGTTCAATGAAAAAAAGAAAAGAAATGTGTTTCCTCCACCCCCAACCTAAACATCGCATTGACCTCAATGTAAAAGAAAAAGGAAAGGAAACTCCCTGTGTGGCCAAAAATGCATAGAAGCTGAAAATTGCGCACCACCAATTAAACTGCATACCGTTCTTTTCGCTGAAATCAACTAGAAAGTAAAAATTAAAATAGACTTAACACAACCAAAATTCTAAGTTAATAAAGACTTAACAACAAAATATTAATATTTTTTTTTTTGAAATTTGAACTAAACTAAAAACTAACAATTAAGATTGAATGAAAACTAACTAAAAACAGAACAAAAATAAAAAGGAATAACGTACCTTTGTTGTGTGGTCAATGTGAATAGACCGGATCCATAAGCGGAATGTCTTCCATCTCCGGATCATGTCTATCAATTAAGATCTTAAGTCGTTGATCGTTTACTTTAAAGATCCGACCATCTCTAGTATCCTCAATTTCTACCGCTCCATTTTCAAAAACATTTTTTTACTATAAAAGGGCCAGTCCATCTTGACCGAAGTTTTCCAAGATGCTTATGAAATCTAGAGTCGTATAAGAATACCCGATCATTGGGTTTAAATGTTTTCCTCAAAATGTTTTTATACTTTCATCTTAGCCTTATAGATTCTAGAATTTTCATAAGCATCGTTTCTTAATTCTTCTAATTCGGTCAGCTGATATTTTTGAAGTTTACCCGCTTCACCCATGTCAAAATTAAAAGACTTGATGGCCTAATAAGCTCGATGCTCGAGCTTCACGGGTAAGTGGCAAGGTTTTCCAAAAACATGCTGATAGGGCGACATACCTAAGGGAGTTTTAAAAGCTGTACGGTAAGCCCAAAGCGCATCAGTTAGTCTCAAAGACCAATCTTTGCGATCGGGGTTAACCGTTTTTTCTAAAATTTGTTTAATCTCCCTATTAGCAAGCTCTACTTGTCCACTAGTCTGAGGATGATAGGCAGTAGAGGTTTTATGTAATACCCCAAATTTTTTCATTAAAGCTTCAAAGGAACGGTTGCAAAAATGTGTACCTTGATCACTAATTATAGCACGTGGTGTACCAAATCGAGATAACACATTTTCTTTAAGGAATTTAATCACCGTTCCATTATCATTGTTTCGACAAGATGCTGCCTCTACTCACTTGGATTCATAATCTATTGCTACAATGATATACTGGTACCTAAAGGAAGGAGGGAAGGGTCCCATGAAATCGATGCCCCAACAATCAAAGATTTCAATCACTAAAATATGGTTCAGGGGCATCATATTTCGGCGAGACACAGCTCCTAACTTTTGACATCTTTCACATAAGCGACAATAGGTGTTTGTATCTTTAAACAAAGTAGGCCAATAAAATCCACACTGCAAAATTTTTGCAGCGATTTTTTTCATCGAAAAGTGGCCTCCACAAGCTTGGGAGTGACAAAATTCTAAGACACTCGAAATCTCTTCATTAGGGATGCAACGCCTTAGAATTTGGTCAAGGCAGTACTTGAAAAGATAGAGGTCATCCCAATAAAAATTATGTACCTCATATAAGAATTTCCTCTTGTCTTGAGTGCTCCAATCCATAAGTATCTCACCTGTAGCCAAATAATTTACGATGTGAGCAAACCATGGTAGAGAAGTAATGGAGAGTAATTGCTCATCGGGAAAATCATCTTTGATTGGCATGTCATCACAAGTGTCCTCAAAAGTGAGTCTGGATAAATGATCAGCTACTACGTTCTCCACTCCTTTTTTATCCTTGATGGTGATATCAAATTCTTGCAAGAGGAGGATCCATCGGATTAGTCATGCCTTAGCATCCTTCTTCGTAAGAAGATACTTGAGGGCTGCATGATCTGTAAAAATAAGGATAGGAGAACCAATTAGACGAGCACAAAATTTATCTAAAGCAAATACTACAGCTAGCAACTCTTTTTCAGTTGTAGAGTAATTCATTTGAGCACTATTTAAAGTCTTACTAGCATAGTAAATGACAAAAGGTTTACCTTCCCTTCGTTGTCCAAGAACAGCACCTACAGCGTAGTCACTAGCATCGCACATGATTTCAAAAGGTAAAGTCTAATCTGGCGATTGCATTATAGGTGTGGAAGTAAGCTTGCCAATCAACGTTTTAAAGGCCTCTTGACAAGCTTGACTCCACTCAAAAGGGGTATCTTTAACTAGGAGGGCGCATAGCGGTCTAGATATTTTTGAAAATTTTTGTATGAACTTCCTATAAAAACCAGCATGACTAAGGAAAGATCTCACATCCTTTATTGTCTTAGGGGCAGGCAACTTAGAGATTAACTCAATCTTAGATTGATCAACCTCTATTCCTTTAGAAGAGACAATATGCCCTAAGACAATACCGGATGGTACCATGAAATGACACTTTTCCCAATTTAAAACCAATTCTTTTTCCTCACAGCGAATTAATACTCTTTCTAAATTCATTAAGCATGTTTCAAATGAAGATCCAAAAACAGTTAGGTCATCCATAAAAACCTCCATGCAATTTTCAACCATGTCACTAAAAATGCTCATCATGCCACGTTGAAAAGTAGCAGGGGCGTTACATAATCCGAATGGCATTCTACAAAAAGCATAGGTGCCAAAGGGATAAGTAAAGGTGGTCTTTTCTTGGTCTTTTAATGCAATTTCTATTTGATAGTAACCAGAATAACCATCTAGAAAACAGTAGAAGGGATAACCAGCTACATGCTCAAGAATTTGATCAATAAAAGGGAGTGGGAAGTGGTCTTTCTTGGTGGCAGCATTTAATTTTCTGTAATCAATGCACACACGCCACCCGTTCACAAGTTTGGTAGGGACTAACTCTCCTAGGTCATTCTTTATCACAGTGACTCCGGACTTTTTCGGGACGACTTGCGTAGGCCTTACCCACTTACTATCAGTTATGGGATATATAATACCCGCATCTAATAGTTTCAGTACTTCATTTTTCACTACTTCTTTCATAGTGGGGTTAAGCCTACGTTGAGGGTCTCTACAAGGACTGGTTCCTTCATCTAGATTTATTTTATGGGAGCAGATCAGGGGACTAATTCCCTTTAAATCAGCCATGCTCCATCTTAGGGTTGATTTGTTTTCATTTAAAGTTTGAATTAATCTCTTACCTTGGGTCTCAGTTAATTCAGAAGAAATTATAATAGGAAAGATATCACCTGGACCGAGAAAGGCATGTTTTAGACGCTTAGGTAGTGGCTTCAATTGGACTTTAGGTGCTTCCACACTTGAGGGGACTTGAGTCTTGCTTCTTTCGGGCAGCTCCTCAAACCTTGGTTTCCACGCCCGATTTCCATAATCCTGAGATTTGTCAAAAATAGCACATATATCAATTATATCAGTTTTATCATCAAATACATCTATCTCAGAATTAACAAGAAAATTTTCAAGAGGGTCATAATCATTAGTTGAGAAAACTCCCTCATGGACGAGTGACTCGATCATGTAAAGCTGGTGGTTTTCGTCCTCATCTTCGGGCTGTTTTGCAACATTGAAAATATTTACTTCAAGGGTCATGTTGGCAAAGAACAGCTTCATGAGACCATTCCTACAATTTATTAGAGCATTCACAGTAGCAAGAAAAGGTCTACCCAAAATCAAAGGGATTTTAGAGTTAGTGTCTACAGCAGAAGTAGTATCAAGAATTAAGAAATCAACAGGATAATAAAATTTATCAATTTGAATCAAAACATCCTCAACCACACCTCGGGGTACCTTGACTGAGCGATCAGCCAATTGTAATACCACGCCGGTTGGTTTGATTTCTCCTAACCCTAGTTGTAAGTAAATGGAAAATGGCATCAGGTTTACACTAGCTCCCAAATCTAGTAAGGCTTGTCCAACCTCATGATTTCCAATGCTGCAAGAAATGGTAGGACAGCCTGGATCTTTGTATTTCGGGGGAATTCTTTGCTCAATTAGTGCACTAACTTGCTCAGTTAGGAAAGTTGTTTTCTTGACATGATGTTTCCTCTTAATTGTGCATAAATCTTTGAGAACTTTTGCATAGGTGGGGACTTGTTTAATCACATGCAAAAGGGGAAGATTAAGTTTCACTTGCCTTAAGTTCTCAAGGATTTCATCATTCATTTCCAGATTTTTCTTGTTGGATTTTAAGGCTTGGGGGAATGGGGCCTTAACAGGACTTTGGGTCACTTCAGAGTCTTTAGGCAACTTGGTCTCACTACTGGTTTGACCCTTCACATTCTCGGGTTTATTCTCTGGTGGAATGTGTAGTGACTTACCTCTTCGGGTCACAATGGCATTTACATTTTTCACATTTTCTTGTGCCATATGTTGACCTTGAGGTATGGACTGAGCTTGGGCAGGGAACTTACCTCGCTCAGTCACACTCAAGGAGCTCATCAATTTAGACACTTGGCTCCTTATTTCTTTGTTTTCCTCAACCAACTGTGTAATTAATGCCTCACACTTTTGGTTTGTCTTGCCTTGTGCTTCTATAAAAGTATGTAAGGAGTCTTCTAAAGAGTTCCTAGAAGATGAGGGTGCATGATAAGGCGCTGGGTACGATCTAGGGGGCTGTACATGCTGCTGATTTTCAGATTTTCAACTGAAGTTGGGGTGATTTCGCCACCCCGGATTATAAGTGTTAGAGAAGGGTGCTAAGGGCTTCTTGTACATGCCTAAGGTATTGCATTGTTCCTCGTACAACCCTCTCATGTCAACAAAAATGGGACAATCTTGGGTGAGATGATCAACCCCGCCACACACAAAACATGATTCTAAAGGTTCAGCCTGATTAACCATGTGTGTTGGTTTTTTCGTTTTTAATGCCTCCAACTCCCTAGTAAGCATTTCGACCTTGGCCTTGAGGTTATCATCTTCCCTAAGATGGTAGATTCCTCCACCACTAGGTCGTGACCTATTTGTGCTCTCAGTAGCACTAGGTCCAGTCCATGTGTGAGCTTTCTCAGCAAGCTCATTGAGGTACTCAATAGCCTCATCAGAGTTTTTTTGCAGAAACTCTCCATTACACATCATCTCGACAAATTGGCATTCTCTATAGGTAAGACCCTCATAGAAATAGCTCACTAAACGCCAATTTTCGTACCTATGATGTGGACACATACTTAACAGCTCTTTAAATTTCTCCCAAGACTGATACAAAGTCTCGTTTTCCTTTTGTGCAAAGGTGGAGATTTGTCTTTTCAAAGCGTTAGTCTTATGTTGAGGGAAGTACTTGTTAAAAAAGACTTGGGTCATCTCATTCCATGACCCAATTGATCATGGTCTCAGCGAGTATAACCAACTCTTAGCTTTATCCTTCAAGGAGAAAGGAAAAAACTTGAGTCTCACAATATCATCAGTTGCATCGTGACTATGGAAAGCCGTAACTACTTCCTCAAATTCCCTAATGTGCACATAGGGGTTTTCATTTTCCATGCCATGAAAAGTAGGGAGAAGTTGTATCATCCCTGTTTTAAAATCTTGATGACAGGTATTGGCTGGAAACATAATGCACGATGGTGTGGCTGTCCGGCTAGGATGTAGGTAATCTTTATGTGTCCTAGCGCCATTCTCATTAAGATTTTCAGCCATTTTAACAAAATCCTCTAAATTCTTTGATGGGGGTGCACTATGGTTTGATCTAGGTGAGGTTTCACCAATAGAGGTGGAAGGAGAGGGTAACTCTAATTCGGGTCCTCTAATGAATCTATCTCGCGAATCTCTCGGTCTAAGCATGCACTAATTAATTTAGAGGGGGAATAAATAAATAAAACAGAATAATAAACAAATAAATAAAAAAATAATAAACAAATAAATAAAACAGAATAATAAACAAATAAATAAAACAGAGTAATAAACAGATAAATAAAAACAGAATAATAAACAAATAAATAAAAATAGAGTAATAAACAAATAAATAAAACAGAATAATAAACAGATAAATAAAACAGAATAATAAACAAATAAATAATAAACAGAATAATAAACAGATAAATAAAACAAAATAATAAATAGATAAATAAAAACAGAATAAAATAATAAACAGATAAATAAAAACAAAATAATAAACAGATAAATACAAATAGAATAATAAAACAGAATAATAAAAGAAAATTAGAAAATCAAAACAAAAGTAAAGAAATGATATTACCGTATATACAAACTGGTGAAAAGAAAAATATTTACGATTTTTTTTTTTTTTTTTTTTTTTTTTTTACCGTCACACTTAAAGTTGACAAGTTTCCTTATACTTAAGCGCGTTTCCCCGGCAACGGCTCCAAAATTTGATTACGCCCAAAGTATAACACGGTTATTGTAGTATGACTTTAGGATGTCGATTCCACAGGGAAACAATTTAAGTACAAAGGAAAATGTGTGAACCTTAAAACGAACAATAAAAGTTAAACTCAAGATTTTTGAGCTTTGATGGTGAAATAATGTAAAAGAAAATTGCGTAAATGTAAATGAAATATAAATGAGAAATAACAAGGTTCCAGGACTCCTACCTAGGTTTGTTCCCTATTTCAACTCTTGATTCAATTGATTTTATCTCGATTGCAAGTTTCAACTCCCAAACAAGCAATCAAAATATATTCAGTCAAGCACATTTACAACTCTTATATAATTGCTACGAATTAATCATTGATTTCGGTTCATGCAAACATGACTGATCTTAAAAATTATCAAGAAACGACAATATATCTTAAAAGACAATATCGCAGTAATGGACAATCAATAAGATAAATCTACCGGAATCAATCACATCCAAGCAACCTCAATGGAGGAGAATGATGCAATCACCGGATTAAGAGAGTCTAAAAGAAGAAGAATAAAAAGTACATCTATCACATGAACTCAAATCTTGTTACTTAATCAATGAATAATTCATAAACAATATTTAACAATAAATCCGTACAACTGAATCAAGAACAGGAAATAAAGAACAAGAAAACCCTAAAGATTCATCCCTTTCCCTTGTAAAATGATTAGTTGGCCATGGAAATCAAGGTGGAAGAACAATAAGGATGCTCTCCCCTTGATTTGGTCATGGAGTTCAAGGTAGATGAACAATATAGATGTTCTCCCCTTGATTTGCAACCAAAAAAAACTTAGAAATAAAATGGAAGAATGCTGGATTTGGATCCCTTGAATCCTCTCTTTTTTCTCTCTTCCTTGCTTTCTCTCTTCAATGCCCAGCTGCACACTCCATAAAGATATATTTATAGAGCATGAGGGGGGTGTTTTGGTCTTGGAGAATGTCATTTGCTCGCCATAATCCGGTCAAGAGGCGATTGGGCCGTGCTGTGCGCCTGGGCCTGCTGTGCGTCTGGGCCTGCTGTGCTGGCCTGAACTGTTTCCACTAAAACTGCCATAAATTTCTCTAGAAAGATCCTTTTTATGAACCGTAAAATTCTCCAGAAAATAGACTTCCGGATCTTTCTAAGCATATATGGCTCATCATCTGGTTCTTCCTACATCAATACAGTTTAATCTGCAAAGATGATTGATCTGTGCGGAAAATTCTGGCAATTCAGTGAAACTCCTTCAGCTTGTATGCAGAAGTGCACACACTAGTGTGCCTACCCTTAACTTGCTCCAAAGTGATGCACACACTTGTGTGCAGTCTTTTAGCTTACTTTAATTTATTACTCCGGCCTTGGTTTATACTTTAACCATCTTTGAATCATGTTTGGACATGTCTAAACCTTGGACAAAAACGAGCACCGACACCCAAGATCTTTTGGTGCTTTAAACATGGATCGCTTTATTATCTCTTTTGTACTCAAAGCACCTGAAAATGCATCGAATTAAGTCAATGATTTATGAATATCACTTTAGAGTTATCAACATGTAAAAGTGTGATTATGACCGAGATCAAACCTAAAATGTTAACAATTAAGTATTGTTTAGATGCATTTTATGAGTCTCATCAAGACCGCAAAGCATTCACAAAACAATCGCACATAAAACTTCTCTAAATGTTTTAGACTAATCTTGCAATCTTACCGCAAAGCAGAGTCTCTAACTAAATGAAGATTGACACTTAAATTATTCTCAAACCGAAGCAAGATTTAACTTCTTCTAAACACTATATGCTATCTCAATTAAGCTCATATCATTGACATGTGAATTAACTCTAAGGCTTAACACAAAGCATGCTAAAAACAAACAAAAAGGGAAAATAACACCAACCAGTTCAATGGAAAAAAGAAATATGCTTCCTTCACCCCCAACTTAAAAATTGCATTGACCTCAATGTGAAAAAAAGGTAAAGGAAACTCCCTTTCTAAGCAAAAGTGCACAGAAGCTGAAAATCGTGCACCACCATTTGAACTGCATGTCGTGCTTCTTGCTGAAATTCTGATCTATAACATAGAACAAAACAAACAAAAATAAAGCAACTGCGGTGTAACATTAAGATTCCCACCGTATGTTAGGTTAACACATGAAATGGAAATAAATAAAAACTAAAATAAAGTACGAAAAATAAAATAAAATAATGAAAAGAAAGACACAACAAATGTTAGTACAGTTATCCGATAATAATAAGGAAAAATAAAATAAAATAAAAGGGGACAAACAAGATATAACCCTAATCTTCTATGTCTTCATCCTCCTCTTCATTCTCTTCTGGAGTTGGATCAAAAGACGAACTCGGATAGGGTGGCAAAGTGAGAAAGTGATCCATGTCACAACCAGTAGCAGAGGCAAGGTGTTGGTACATCTAACCAAAAGAAGAGTATACTCCCGCCTGATAATCAGCTTGCCTATCCAAGAATCGTTCTTGACGATCAAATCTATCATGCAAGAATTTCTTATGCTCGTTAAAACAAATCTGTAAACACTCAAGGCGCTCTGCGACAGTTAAATGCCTAGGGGGAGGAGGGGCTACAATCACTGCTCTCTCTCCCGGAACTGGCGGTCTTGAGGCTTTAATCAGATTAAGCATGCCATCATCAATGGGCTTTTTAAGTTGCTGGGCTTCCTCATCAGGACTGTACTAGACTCCGGGTCGGATGCATAATTGGGTACTTAAGGAAAGGAAATACAATCCAAGCTTTTGTTGCACAGTGTGTATGATAGAATTAAATATGAGCTGGCCCACATCAATAGTCATGCCCATCAAAATGGCATAAATCAGAACAACTCTCTCAACAGTGTTGGAAATCACCTTCATAAGATGCCCAGGTGGTGATCTTCCAAACACCCAAGTCTAGAATGACTTATAGAAAGAAATACAGCAATCGAAAGCAAGAAAGAAAAGAACACAAGCAATTTGTTATCGAGGTTCGGCAATAGCCTACATCCCCGTGAGTTCCTCTAAACTCTCTGCACTAAATCAATGGTTCTTTACAATTCAGCAACCCTCTCCAAGAAACCTTAAGTTCTTGAAGAAACCAAGAAGAGAACAAGAAAATGATAAACCTATTACAATGCTTTCTATCAATTCTATACTACTCTCTCTTCTTTACAACCAGCCTCTCTACAATGAGTTCCTCTTATATGTCTGTGTCTTTGCACTCTCATATAATTCTCTCATTCATACACATGTCTCACAAGTTACATTACATCTTACTTGTGTGTCACACTCTTGAGATTGAACCTAGGTGACCCTTTATATAGTGCACCACTTCTTGTCCAATCTTGTGTGTCATTCTCCACTCTTAGATCTTGATGACCAATCAACCATGGCCCTCCATCAATGCTAAGTGGTGCTGTGCATTTTAACCTTGCATCCACGCACTAAACAAGAGGCTGAAACAAGCTGTCCATGTGTGCATCAGTGTGTCTAGCGCCTAGGCACTGAACAGGGGGCGGTGCGGTGCTAGGCAAAGCACCATTTTCTCCACTTGCTGGGTGGTGCGGTGCTGGTGAGGGAGAGGTGCGACGCTGCCCTCCACCAGAACTACCTTCTTGCTGGGCAGTGCGACACTGGTGAGGGAGAGGTGCGGAGCACACTGATGCTGGCCCTCTCACAAATGTGCACACTCTTTTGCCTTGATGAATAGAGGTGTGCACACACACCCAAAGTGATGCACACACATGTGTGCACTCTTTTGACATACTGAAATTAATTTTCCACCCTTATTTAAATCTTAAACCATGTTTAAACCTTAGAAAAATATCAACAATCTCTACCTTTGTCTAAGCGTTTAAACCCGAAACATTGTGCAGAGAACTTCAGGATCCAAACTCATCTTGAGTCATCAATTAATCGACTCCATTCCTAAGAAGTCCAAGGAAATGATTGGACCTTCTTAGAGGTAGAACCTTGGTGCCTAAATCTGCAGGACTTTCCTCCGTAGTCTTTTTCTCAACATGAATGCATCCTTTCGTACCATTTTCTGGAATGTAATGATACCGAACATCCATATGCTTCATCCCCTCATGGAACACCGGATTCCTCCACAAGTGCCATGCAATTCGGCTATCCGAAGACACCATCACCTGCTCTTTTAGGACCTCCCACTCGTCCAACAACCCTTTACACCCCATAGCCTCCTTTATGGCTTTCGTAGCCGCTATGCATTCTGCCCCGGTTGTTATGAGTGCTACCACCGGCTGCCATGGAGCCTTCAAATACCTCAGCAACCACTTCATCTCAAGCCAATGTTTCTTTCCGGGATTACTCACAAATCTGCTGAGAACACCAATTGCCTAAGAAACCCTTAACCAATTTCTCTCTTTTTCTTGGATTATACACATCCCAAGGATCTTTTATGTAAGGCTGAGATCCTTCCTCTCAAACTCCTCACTGAGTTGAGATGTAAACCTTTCCATCCTCTTCCTGCTGTTCTGAACCAACAACACATTAATGACATAGATGAGGATACTCACCATCTTCTCCACCTTGTGTCCAGGTGAGAAAGTTTCTGTGAAATCTATGTCTTTTCTTCTTGTGAATCCATTCACCACCAGCCTAGCCTTGTTCTGGACATCATCTCCTGGAGGGTACCCTTCTTTAACCTTGTAAGTCCACTTACAATCTACAACTCTCTGTTTTCCCGGAATGTGCACCAATTCCCAGAAGTTGTTCTTCCTCAAAGAATCCATTTATTCCTCCATAGCTAGCTTCCATCTTGGTGAATCCTTACATCCCATGGCATCAATGTAAGTTTCTTGTTCACTCATCTCTCCTTCTGTCCAAGGAGCTACTGCATCCGCAGCATCCGCAAACCCATATCTTGAAGGTGGTCCGACCAGCCTTTTTTCCCGGTCTCTTATGAGCTGACAGTTATTCTGACTTTCTGCATCATCCTCTTCTAGTTCAGCCTCCTCATGAGTATCATGAGCTTGGCATTCATCAATGAGCTCTACCTGGTCCGAACCCTCTTGCCTTCTTTGCTCTACCTGAACTGAATTTTCCTTGATGCTATGCTCTACAAATACCGAACTGGTTTGCTCACTAGCCTCTGCATGGTTAGTTTTCTCCAAATAAGGAAATAACAATTCATTAAAATTAACATCCCTACTTATTATGAGTCTTAATCCTTCTTTCTCTAAGGACCACAACCTACACCCCTTAGCTCGTTCCCCATATCCTAGAAACACACATTTTCTAGATCCTGGGCTAAGTTTATCATCCTTTTGTTGTGCATACGTAGCATACCCAAAAGTTCTAAGGTTGTCCAACTCAGGGGGTTTTTCATTCCACATCTCTTCGGGAGTCTTGAGCTTTAAAACTCTAGAGGGTGATCTATTAACCAAATATGCAGCAATAGACACAGCTTCCCCCAAAAAATAGTTTGGTAAACCAGAACCATTTAACATGCACCTAACCTTTTCCATAAGGGTCTTATTCATCCTCTTAGCAACTCCACTTTGCTGAGGGGTTTTCACAGCCGTCCTATGTCTTAGAATGCCATTTAACCTACAGAATTGATCTAGTTCTTGGTTAAAAATTTCTAAGCCATTATCGTTTCTTATCCCCTTAACTACCCTGCCTATTTGAGTCTCTACGAGCCCTTTCCACACCACTAATTTATTCAAAGCATCTGATTTATTTTAACCAAATAAACCCAAACCTTTCTTGAACAATCATCAATTAAAGATAGAAAGTAAAAGTTACCTCCCTGTGTTGGTGTCCTTGTTAGTCCCCAAAGGTCCGCATGAATGTAGTCAAGAATGCCCTTAGACTTGTGCACTCAAGTGTTGAAGCTGACCCGATGTTGCTTCTCAAGAACACAACACTCGCAGAAATCAAGTTCCTCTACTTTGTTTCCACCAAGTAGGCCATCCTTGCTGAGAACTTACAGGTCTTCTTCTCTCATATGTCCCAAGCGAGTGTGCCAAAGGGCTAACTCATCCATCTCAGCCATCAAGTTTGCTGCTTGATCCTTGATTTCCGTGTCTCCAATCATCTCATAGAGTCCATCCTTCATTACTGCTTTGATCACTACTAAAGAACCCTTGGCTACCTTGATCTTTCCTCCCTCTATCTTGCATGTGTACCCCATGGAATCCAGCTGCCCCAATGAGATCAAATTCCTCCTCAAATCCGGGAGATACCTCACATTCTTCAGCAGCCTAATCATTCCATCAAACATCCTCACCTAGATGTCTCCCATGCCCCTTACTTGGTAAGAAATATCATTCCCCAAGAAAACCCTTTCATCATTGGTTTCTTTGAAATTCTTGAACCAACTCTGGTGAGGGCACAAGTGATGAGTGCACCCGGAATCCAAGATCCATTTTTCGCTGCCTTCTTGCCCCTTGCTCACACTTGAGCACACAACAAGAACATCACCATCTTGTTGTTCTGTCTTGGCAACCAAAGCTTCTCCATTCTTGGTATGGCTTCCTCTTCTATCCCTTGTCATCTTCTTGCAATCTTTCTTGACATGACCCTCCTTATGGCAGTAGTAGCAACTCTTCTCTCCAAATCTCGGATTAGAGTGCTCTCTCCCATAGCTCTCTCCTCTACCTCTTTCCCGGTAGTAGCCATGCATGTTGCTGTGCACTCTCTTATGGCTCTCTCCTCTATCACTGTCCCAGTAGTAGCCATACATGTTGCTGTGCACTTTCCCATGGCTCTTTCCTCTACCTCTGTCCTGGTAGTAGCCATGTATGTTGCTGTGCACTCTCCCATGGCTCTCTTCTCTATCTCTGTCCCAGTAGTAGCCATATATATTGCTGTGCACTCTCCCATGGCTCTCTCTTCTACCTCTGTCCCAATAGTAGCTCTGGTTGCTGTCATACCGAGTTGTTGGCCTTTTTTTAAAGAACAACCCTTTACCACTTGATGCACTCCTTATCTTGGCACCAAGATTATCTTGCAATTCTTTATTAGGATCAAATTTAAAAGCAAAGATTCGTTTACGAAGATACCTCTTCTTAGGGAGAGTCTTGGCAAGAAACAACTCATCTAGTTTCTTCCATATTACAGCTGGATCTTCCAAGTCTCCACACTCCCTTGTGACATTATCCGACATGTGGAATAAGATGGTGTTGTATACCATCTTCTTCATTTCAATTCGCTGGTCCTCCGTGACATTTGCTGGAAAAGCATCATCTTCTCTAAGAGCCAAGTCCACTTTCTGTTGCACTAGAATCGTCTTGATCTTTTGCTTCCAAAGGGCAAAGTCTCCCTTTCCATCAAACTTCTCAATATCAAAATTTGAACCCATCTTGCGGAGAAGATCCCTTGATTTATGCAGCACCCACAAATGCTTTCCAAAGTCTTCTAAACCTCAAGAACACAGATCAAAGATGGATCTTAATACCGTTCTTGAATCACCCTCAAGAATACGATCAGATCTTGATCTTTACACTGTTTTTGAATCACCCTCAAGAACACAATCAGATATTGATCTTAACTCCATTCTTGATTTACCTCAAGAACACGATCAGATATAGATCTTAACTCCGTTCTTGAATCACCTAAGAAGTTGACCCTTGGAGTCTTGCTCCAATACCTTTTGTTCTTGCTTCGATACCCAGCTGTGCTAGCTCCTTCGGCTCTGATACCACTATTGGAAATCACCTTCACAAGATGCCCAGGTGGTGATCTTCCAAACACCCAAGTCTAGAATGACTTGTAGAAAGAAATACAGCAATTGAAAGCAAGAAAGAAAAGAACACAAGCAATTTGTTATCGAGGTTCGGTAATAGCCTACGTCCCTGTGAGTTCCTCTGAACTCTCTGCACTAAATCAATGGTTCTATATAATTCAGTAACCCTCTCCAAGAAACTTCAAGTTCTTGAAGAAACCAAGAAGAGAACCAGAAAGTGATAGACCTATTACAATGTTTTCTATCAATTCTATACTACTCTCTCTTTTTTACAACCAACCTCTCTACAATGAGTCCCTCTTATATGTCTATGTCTTTGCACTCTCACACAATTCTCTCATTCACACACATGTCTCATAAGTTACATTACATCTTACTTGTGTGTCACACTCTTGAGATTGAACCTAGGTGACCCTTTATATAGTGCACCACTTCTTGTCCAATCTTGTGTGTTATTCTCCACCCTTAGATCTTGATGACCAATCAACCATGGCCCTCCATCAATCCTAAGTGGTGCTATACATTTTAACCTTGCATCCACACACTAAACAAGAGGCTAAAACAAGCTGTCCATGTGTGCATCAGTGTGCCTAGCACCTAGGCACTGAACAGGAGGTGGTGCGGCGCTAGGCAAAGCACCCTTTTTTCCACTTGCTGGGCGGTGCGGCGCTGCCCTCCACCAGAACTACCTTTTTGCTGGGCGGTGTGGTGCTGGTGAGGGAGAGGTGTGGTGCACACTAATGCTGGCCCTCTCACAGATGTGTACACTCTTTTGCCTTGATGAATAGAGGTGTGCACACACACCAAAAGTGATGCACACACATGTGTGCACTCCTTTAACATTCTGAAATTAATTCTTCCACCCTTTTTTAAACCTTAAACCATGTTTAAACCTTAGATAAATATCAACAAACATTAAGGTCACTATAGTGCGTAGCAGGCATCAATCTCTAACATACAAAATATTGCCAAGCTCGAGCATTGACAGTCAGAGAAGTATTGGGCAAGGTTATAGGGGTATCACCTGTCATTTTCCATGTAGTACCCAGAATACAGAGAGTATTGCAAATATATTCATAATTAATATTAGACGCATATGCAGTATACTCACTGCTTTCTATGTCAGGTAGCCCATAGAATCTATTGATAGATGTTCTACTAAAAGAAACTGTTTTTCCTCTCACCCTTACCTTACCATTCCTATGTTCTTCTGCATTAGCATAGAATTCTCTAACTATATTAGTGAGGGAATGAGATGGTTGTCTAGCAAATGCACCCCAATTCCTATCAATAATTATTCTAAATAAGGTTGGGTTTCCCCTCTCTGTGATATTGAATCCTCTCTCAGGAATAGGTTTTCTAGCTTGCATCATCATAACATATCTTTCACTAGCCTCAAAACTAACAAATTTTCTCTCATCAAATTCTTGAGGTTGTTTCCCCCTTGGTCTTTTAGTCTTAGGTGCCATTTGAATCAAATGTATAGAACAATAGAGCTAATGTAAAATTAACCACCCAAATAGCACAAATGAACAATAAATAGAAGAAATTGGTTTTACTTGATGCCCAAAGTTGGAGAGAGAAAGAGTACCCACCAACTTGGAAGTTTTCTTGATGAACCCAAAATCCTCTTAGTACCAAGCTTTTTGGAGAAATTTCCAACAAAATCTGCAATATTAGTGCTCAACCCTTCAAGAAATGATGTTAGAATCAAGAAATTTTGAGCAAAAGTGAGTGGGTAAGTGAGGGTTTGGAGAGAGGAGGGTTCTGTGTGTTTGTGAAGTTGAAACAAAGAAAGAAAATGTAGATTTAGGGTTTTAAGTTGTCAATTCTCGGGTGAGTGCCGCGGTTGGAAGGATGGGCGTGTGTGGCGTGCATGCTGGGAGCTACAGCGCGCCAGATTATGAGGTGCGACGTGAGGGATGGATGACCTGGGCTGGGTGCTATGGGGCGAGGTGCGCTACTGGTGGGCCTGGGCGCTGACTGGGTGACTTGGGCCTATTGGGTGAGGCGCACACAGAGTGGACCTAGGCGCTGACTGCTGCAAGTGAGCTGAAAAATAGTAAAACAAAAAGAGAGAAAAGGCATACAAATATAAAAAATTACTAAAATTTCACCTAAAACTAAAAATTAGATTAAATCAAACTAGAAAAACTAAAAATTAATATTGAAATAAACTTAATTAAAAATAAAACAAACAAAAGAATAAATAAAAACATACCTTTGTGGTGTGGTTAAGGTGAATAGACCGACTCCATAAGCGAAATTTCTTCCAGTTCCAGATCTTGCCTATCAATTAAGATTTTAAGGCGTTGACCATTTATTTTAAAAATCTGACCATCTCTAGTATCCTCTATTTCCACTACCCCATTTGCAAAAACATTTTTCACTACAAAAGGACAGATCCACCTCGACCAAAGTTTTCCTGGATGCTTATGGAGTTTAGAATCGTATAAGAACACCCGATCATTACGTTTGAATGTTTTCCTCAAAATATTTTTATCATGAAACACTTTCATCTTATCTTATAGATTCTCGAGTTCTCATAAGCATCATTTCTTAACTCCTCTAACTCGGTCAACTGATATTTCCTAAGCTTACCCGCCTCTCCTATGTCAAAATTGAAAGACTTGATGGCCCAATAAGCTCGATGCTCGAGCTCTACAGGTAAGTGGAAAGGCTTTCCAAAAAAAAGCATATATGGTGGCATACCTAAAGGGGTTTTGAAAGCTGTACGGTAAGCCCAAAGCGCATCAACTAGTCTCAAAGACCAATCCTTACGATCCGGGTTGACTTTTTTTTCTAGAATTTGTTTAATTTCCCTATTTGCAAGTTCTACTTGTCCACTTGTCTGCGGGTGATAGGCAGTAGAGATCTTATGTAATACCCCATATTTTCTCATCAAAGCTTCAAAAGAACGGTTGCAAAAATGCGTACCTCGATCACTAATTATAGCAGTGGTGCACCGAATCGAGATAACACATTTTCTTTTAGGAATTTAATTGTCGTTCTATTATCATTGCTTCGGCAAGCTGCTGCCTCTACCCATTTTGACACATAATCTATTGCCATAATGATGTATTGATATCCGAAAGAAGGAGGAAATGGTCCCATAAAATCAATGTCCTAGCAATCAAAGATTTCAATCACTAAAATTGAGTTTAATGGCATCATATTACGACGAGACACAGCTCCTAACTTCAGACACTTTTCATATGAGTGACAATAGATGTTTGCATCTTTAAACAAGGTAGGCCAATAAAATCTATAGTGCAAAATTTTTGCAGCAGTTTTTTTCATTGAAAAGTGGCCTCCACAAACTTGGGAGTGACAAAATTCCAAGACGCTGACAATCTCTTCACTAGAGATGCACCGCCTTAAAATTTGGTCAGGGCAGTACTTGAAAAGACAGGGGTCATCCCAATAAAAATTACGTACCTCATTCAAGAACTTCCTCTTGTCTTGAGTGCTCCAATCCATTGGTATCTCACCGGTAGCCAAATAATTCACGATATGAGCAAACCATGGTAGAGAAGTAATAGAGAGTAATTGCTCATCGGGAAAATCATCCTTGATTGGCATGTTGTCAGAGGTGTCCTCAAATGTGAGCCTTGAGAGATGGTCAGCCACTACATTCTCTACTCCTTTCTTGTCTTTGATGGTGATGTCAAATTCTTGTAAGAGTAGGATCCACCGTATTAGTCGTGCCTTAGCATCATTCTTTGTAAGAAGGTACTTGAGGGTTGCATGATCTTTTAAATCAGCTATGCTCTAACCTAAGGCTGATTTATATTTATTTAAGGTCCGAATTAATTTCTCACATTGAGACTCAGACAACTCAGATGAGATAATAACAGGAAAAGTATCACCTGGACCGAGGAAAACATGCTTCAAACCCTTAGGTAGTGACTTCAATTTAACTTTGGGTGCCTCCACACTTGAGGGGATTTGTTTCTCGCTTTTTTCAAGTATCTCCTCAAACTTCGGTTGCCATGCTCGAGTGCCATAATCCTGAGATTTATCAAAAACAACACAAATATCAATTATATCAGATTTATCATTAATATAATCAATCTCAGAATTAACAAGAAATTACTCAAGAGGATCAAAATCATAAGCTATGGAAACTCTCCTATCGATGAGTGACTCGATCATGTATAACTGGTGGTTCTCGTCCTCATCTTCGGGCTATTTTGCAACATGCAGATGTTCACCTCGAGGGTCATGTTTCTAAAGGACAACTTCATGAGTCCATTCCTGCAATTAATTAGAGCATTTGCAGTAGCAAGGAAAGGTCTACCCAAAATTAAAGGAATTTAAGAATTAGTGTCAACAGCAGAAGTAGTATCAAGGATTAGGAAATCAACAGGATAATAAAATTTATCAATTTGAATTAAAACATCGTCTACCACACCCGGGGTACTTTGACTAAATGGTCAACCAATTTCAATACCACAGCGGTTGGTTTGATTTCTCCTAAACCCAGCTACAAATAAATAGAAAATGGCATCAGATTTACACTAGCTCCTAAATCTAGCAAGGTTTGTCCAACCTCATGATTTAAAATACTACATGCAATGGTTGGACAGCCAGGATCCTTGTATTTTGGGGGAATTTTTTGCTCAATTAAAGCACTAACTTACTTTATTAGGAATGTGGTTTTCTTTACATGGTGCTTCCTCTTAATGGTACACAAATCCTTGCGAACTTTTGCATAGGTAGGAACTTGTTTAATCACATGCAAAAAGGGAAGATTAAGTTTTACTTGCCTTAGGTTCTCTAGGATTTCATTGTTTAGGTCCAGATTTTTCTTGTTTGATTTTAAGGCTTGAGGGAATGGTGCCTTAACAGGACTTTTGGTAACTTCAGGGTCCTTGGGCAGCTCCAATCCATTGCTACCTTGACCCTTTTCCACATCCTCGGATTTGTTCGTTGTTGGGATGTATAATGTCTTACCACTTCTTGTCACAATGGCATTCAAATTTTCTAGATTTGTTTGTGCCATGTGTTGACCATGGGGTATGGACTGAGCTTAGGAAGGGAGCTTACCTCACTCATTCACACTCAAAGAGCCCATCAATTTGGATACTTGGCTTCTTATTTCCTTATTCTTTTCCACAACCTGTGTGATTAATGCTTCACACCTTTGGTTTGTGTTACCCTATGCCTCAATGAAAGCATTCAAGGTGTCTTCTAAAGAACTCCTAGAGGATGAGGGTGTATGATATAGTGCAGGGTATGATCTAGAGGGTTATGCAAGCTGCTGATTTTCAGACTTCTAGCTAAAGTTGGGGTGATTTCGCCATACCAGATTATAGGTGTTAGAGAAGAGTGCTAGAGGCTTCTTGTACATGCCTAAGGCATTACATTGTTCCTCATACATCCTTCTTATATCTATGAATGTGGGGTACTCTTGAGCGGGATGATCTACCCCGCGACACACAAAATATAGTTCCAAAGATTCGACATGATTAACCACGTGTGTTGGCTTTGAGCCTTTAGTCTTTAACGCATCTAACTCCCTAGTGAGCATTTCGACCTTAGCTTTTAGGTTGTCTTCTTCCCTAAGATGCTATATTCCACCACTACTTAGGTTTCCTACAGGTCATGACCTATTTGTACTTTCAGTAGCACTAGGTCCAGTCCAAGTATGAGCTTTTTCAGCAAGCTTATTGAGTTATTCTATGGCCTCATCAAGATCTTTTTGCAGAAATTCACCATTACACATCATCTCTACAAATTAACGCTCTTTATAGGTGAGTCCCTAATAAAAGTAGCTCACTAAGTGCCAACTCTCATACTCATGGTGAGGATACATACTTAATAGCTCCTTAAATTTCTCCCAAGACTGATACGAAGTCTCATTATCCTTTTGTGCAAAGGTGGAGATTTACCTTTTTAAAGCATTAGTCTTATGTTGAGGGAAGTATTTATTAAAGAAGACCTGAGTCATCTCATTCCATGTCCCAATAGATCATGGTCTCAGTGAGTATAGCCAACTCTTAGTTTTATCCTTCAAAGAGAAAGGAAAAAACTTGAGTCTCACGATATCATCGGTTGCATCTTGACTATGGAAAGTCGTAACTACTTCCTCAAACTCCCTAATGTGTACATATGGGTTTTCATTTTCCAAGCCATGAAACGTAGGGAGTAATTGTATCATCCCTGTTTTAAAATCTTGATGGTGAGTATTGGCTAGAAACATGATGCATGATGGTGTGGCTGTTCGACTAGGATGCAAGTAATCCTTAAGTGTCCTTGCAACATTCTCATTGGGGTTATCAGCCATGTTAACAAAATCCTCTAAGTTCTCGTTTGGGTGTACACTATGGTTTGATCTAGGCGAGGTTTCACTAACGAACGAGGAAAGATAGGGTAACTCTATTTCAGGTCCCTTAATGAATCTGCCTTGCGAATCTCTCGATCTAAGCATACACCAAATGAGTTAAAGAGGAAATAAATAAATAAAACAAAATAATAAAGAAAATCAAAAAATCAAAAACTTATAGAAAGGAACGATATTACAGTTTTGTCTCAGAGTTGACAATCTTCCTTTTATTTAAGCGCGTTTCCCCGGCAATGACGCCAAAATTTGATTATGCTCAAACTAATACGCGGTTATTGTGTATAGTTGAGGTGTCAATCCCATGAGGAAAAGCGATCTACAAAGGAAAAGTGTAAACCTTAACACGAACGATAATAATCTAGTGAGAAAATATGAATTTTGATAATGAAGTAATTGTGGGAAAATTATGTAAATAGATTGAAGAATATAATAAAGGAACAACAAGATTCTGGGAATCCACCCCGAGTTAGTTGCCTTATTCCAGTCTTGATTCAGCTGTTTTTATCTCGATTGCAAGTTTCACATCTTAAACAGGCAATTGTTAAATATTCAATCAAAACATATGTAAACCCTAATGTAATTGATATAAATTACTCTTTACTTTTGATTTAAGCACACATGACCTATCCTATAGATTTATCAAGAAACGACAATATATTTTAATGACAATATCACAGTAATGGACAACCTAAAAGATAAATCTACCGGACTCAATCACGTCCAAACAATCTTGACATACGAAGAGCATGACTAGACTTATATCGAGGAGAAAGATATAATCACCGGATTAAGAGAAAATCTTCTAATTAAATTAAAGAGTAAATCATAATAATGTTTTAACAATAAATCCCAACTAGCACTGAATCAATAAAGGAAAATAAGAACAACTACACCTAGGGATTCATCCCTTCGCCTTGCTTGGAGATTAGTTGGCCATGGAGTTCATGCTTGAACACTTTGATGGACAGTGTGGTAGCTTTCTTGGGTTTTCCAGTCTTAATGATGTTCTCTTTATCAAACCCTAAGTGATTTATTTATAATACAAAGATCCAGGGGCGGTTTGGGACTAATCAATCAACTAAAACCCTAATTAGGAAAACAGGGGTTCGTGTGCGCGCCGTGGCTCTCACTTATGTGGGCCGCGGCTCTGCCTGGTGCTGAGCTTGTACATGCTTTGGGTGCCGCAACCCTCACTGGTTCAGGCCACGGTGCACGCTGAAGACTTCCTTGCTCTTTTGGGCTTGGTTCTGGAGGCTGAGGCTGAGGCTTCGACTTCTTCAGGCCACAGTGCCCATACTTTAAGACTTGGTTTCTCTTCATTTTGTTCTTCTACAACCATGCCCTCACTTGAATGTGCATCGAAGCGTCGTGCTTTAAGCTATGTTAGCTTTCCATCTTTTTTAAACTTAAAGTACCTAAAAATGCACCGAAATAAGTTAATGATCTAAGAATGTCACTTTAGAGTTATTAAGGTACAAAAGTGTAATTCAAACCTCGATCAACCCTAAAATACTAACAAATAAGTACTGTTAGGATGCATTTTATAACTCTCATCACATTTTTTTCCTCCAAATCTCGGTTTAGAGTGCGCTCTCCCATGGCTTTGTCCTCTACCTTTTGGTTTGTCCTGGTAGTAGCCATGGATGTTGCTGCCATACCGAGTTACTGGCTTTCCTCTAATGAACAACCCTTCCCCACTTGATGCTTCCCTCATCTTGGCTTTGAAATCATGTGCCCTTATAGTATTGATCACAATTTCTTTGGTTAGTGTATCTCTTCCATATTCAATAACATTAATCAAACTTTCAAAATAATCAGGAAGAGAATTCAATAACATAACAACCAATTGTTCATCCGGGAATGTTATACTACAACTAGCCAAATCTTGAACTAGTTTATTAAACATATCAAGATTATCTTGCAACTCTTTATTAGGATCCATTTTAAAAGCAAAGATTTGTTTCAGAAGTTATATTTTATTAGGGAGAGTTTTGGTAAGAAATAACTCATATAGTTTCTTCCAAATAGCAGCTGGATCTTCTGAGTCTCCGCACTCCCTTGTGACACTATCTGACATGTGCAGAAAGATGGTGCTGTATGCCATCTTCTTTATCTCATTCCGTAGGATCTCTGTGATACTTGCTGGAAAAGTGTCATCTTCTCTAATAGCCAAGTCCACCTTTTGTTGCATAAGAACCGCTTTGATTTTCCACTTCCAAAGAGCAAAGTCTTCCTTTCCATCAAACTTCTCAACAATGAAGTTTGAACCCATCTTGCGGAGAAAATCCCAAGATTTATGCAGCACCCACAATTGCTTTCCAACTTCTAAATCTCAAGAACACGATCTTGATCACAACACCGTTCTTGAATCTCAAGAACCCGATCAGATCTTGATCCTAGCACCGTTCTTGAATCACCCAAGAAGTTTTCTTTGATTCTTGGAGCCTTGCTCTGATACCCGCTGTTCTAACTTTGATACCTTTGTATCACCACCAAAGAATTCTTTGATTCTTGGAACTGAGCTCTGATACCACTGTTGGAAAATCACCCTCTATGCCCAGGTTGTGAACTTTCCAAACACCTAAGTCTAGAATGACTTGTACAATGAGTAGAAACAAGAATCAAAGCATAAAAGAGAACACAAGAAATTTGTTATCAAGGTTCAACAATGTGCTTACGTCCCCGTGAGCTCCTCCGAGCTTTCTGCACTAAATCAATGGAGTTTTTACAATTACAGCAACACCTCTTCAAGAACCCTCTTGTTCTTGAAGAATGAAAGAAGAGAAAAAGAAAGTGATAAGAACTAAGTTTTTCCCTGAAATTTTTCCCAAGAATATTCCAATTACAAAGCCCTTGAATCCCCAATCTATACTACTCTCTCTCTAAACAACCAGCCTCTATTCAATAAGTCTTTCTTGTGTTTTGTGTCTTTACACTCTTACACTTGATCTCTCATATGATGTCTCACCCTTGTGTTGAGATGATATATTTTTCCTTGTTGTTAGAAGACCCTTTATATATAGCAATGACTTCCTCATCCAATATTTAAGATCAATCTCAACCCTTAGATCTCAAGAACCAAAGACCCATGGCTCTCTAAGAGTTTAAGTAATCCTGTGCATTTTAACCAAGTCCCACGCACTATCTCAAAGTGCCAATTTAATTGGTGTTAGGTGTGCCTTCGTGCCGCGGCTCAGAAGGGGGGAAACATACTCCCATGCTGGAGGTCGCTGCTTGGGTGGGCTGTGCCGCGGTGCATAGGTCCGTGCCATGGCGTGCACACCTTGAGCCACGACGCGCATGGTGGTGCTGATCTTCTGGGACATGCTGGAGGTCGCGGTGCCCAAAGCTGGGCCGCTGCGCACAACTAGACTTGATGCTGAACTTCTTCATCTATTTAATTCTTTGACAAATCCCAACAATTCAAATTCTTGAAATAATTTGTATTGCATGCACTACTGATTTTGAGCTTATTTATGTGTATTTGTGTGTGTGTGTGTCTATATATATATATATATATATATATAGTGTAGGGTACTAGTGTATATTTGATTTATGTAAATCGTATTTTGAATTATGTGTGCCGATTTGTGATTTTTGGATGTTAGGAAAAATCATTAAAATGATATTAAAGAGTTGTTTGAAAACCTAAAGGGTTGTTGGAAATCACATTGACAAGATGCCCAGGTGGTGATCTTCCAAACACCCAAGTCTAGAATGACTTGTAGAAAGAATTTCAGCAATCGAACACAAGAACAGAAAATCTTAGAAAGAAAGAAGACAAGCAATTTGTTATCGAGGTTCGGCAATGTGCCTACGTCCTCTTGAGTTCCTCTGAACTCTCTGCACTAAATCAATGGTTCTTTACAATTCAGCAACCCTCTCCAAGAAACCTTAAGTTCTTGAAGGAACCAAGAAGAGAACTAGAAAGTGATAGACCTATTACAAAGCTTTCTATTAATTCTATATTATCCTCTCTTCTTTCCAACCAGCCTCTCTACAATGAGTCCCTCTTGTGTTTTATGTCTTTGCACTCTCACACAATTCTCTCATTAACACACATGTCTCACAAGTTGCATCATCACATTCTTGTGTCTTCTTTGTTTTTGTTGTTTTTGAGATTGAACCTAGGTGACCCTTTATATAGTGCACCAACTTCTTGTCCAATCTTGTGTGTCATTCTCCACCCTTAGATCTTGATGACCACTTAACCATGGCCCTCCATCAATCCTAAGTGGTGCTGTGCATTTTAACCTTGCATTCACGCACCTAAGAGAAGGCTAAAGCATGCTGTCCATGTGTGCCGGCCAGCGCTGCAGCGCTGAGGAACCGGCGTTGCAGCTTCAAGTTTCTGTCCCTTATGCTATTCCTGCCAGGTTCCAGTGCTGTAGCTCAGCGCTGCAGCTCCAAGTTGTTGTCCCCTTCACACAACACCCTTCTGCTTGTGTGCAGAAGTGCGCACACTAGTGCGCATAGCTTTCCCTTATTCCAAAATGAAGCACACACATGTGTGCAACCTTCTAACTTGCTGAACTTTGATCCTCCACCTTTGGTTTAGACTTTAACCATCTTTGAACCATGCTTGGACCTATTCAAAACTTAACCATGTTTGAACCATGTTTAAACCTTAGACAAATACCAACAATCTCTACCTTTGTCTAAACATTTAAACTCGAACCATTGTGCAAAAACCTTCGGGATCCAAACTCATCTTGAGTCATCAATCAACCGACTCCAATCCTAAGAAGTCCAAGGCAATGATTGGGCCTTCTTAGAGGTAGAACCTTAGTACCCAAATCTGCAGGACTTTCCTCCGTGGTCTTCTTGTCAACATGAATGCTACCTTTCGTACCATTTTTCGGAATGTAATGATACCGAACATCCATATGCTTCATCCCCTCATGGAACACCAGATTTCTCCACAAGTGCCCTACACTTTGGCTATCCGAAGACACCACAACCTGCTCTTTTAGGACCTCCCACTCGTCCAACAACCCTTTGCACCCTATAGCCTCCTTTATGGCTTCCATAGCCGCTATGTATTCTGCCCCAGTTATTATGAGTGCTACCATTGGCTGCCACTGAGCCTTCAAATACCTCAGTAACCACTTCATCCCAAGCCAATGCTTCTTTCTGGGATTACTCACAAATTTGCTGAGAACACCCATTGCCCAAGAAACCCTCAACCGATTTCTCTCTTTTTCTTGGATTATACACATCCCAAGGATCTTTTGTGTAAGGTTGAGATCCTTCCTCTCGAACTCCTCACTGAGTTGAGATGTAAACCTTTCCATCCTCTTCCTACTGTTCCAAACCAACAGCCCATTAGTGACATAGGTGAGGATACTCACCATCTTCTCCACCTTGTGTCCAGGTGAGAAAGTTTTTGTGAAACCTATGTCTTCTCTTCTTATGAACCCATTCGTCACCAACCTAGCCTTGTTTCGGACTTCATCTCCTGGAGGGTACCTTTCTTTGACCTTGTAAGTCCACTTACAATCCACAACTCTCTGATTTCCCGGAATGTGCACCAATTCCCAGAAGTTGTTCTTCCTCAAAGAATCCATTTCTTCCTCCATAGCTAGCTTCGATCTTGGTGAATCCTTACATCCCATGTAAGTCCCTTGTTCACTCATCCCTCCTTTTGTCCAAGGAGTTGCTACATCCGCAGCATCTGCAAACCCATATCTTGAAGGTAGTCCGACCAGCCTTCCTTCCCGGTCTCTTGTGAGCTGATAGTCCTTCCGACTTGTTGCATCAACCTCTTCTAGTTCAGCCTCCTCTTGAGTGCCCTGAGCATGGCTTTCATCCAAGGGCTCTACCTGGTCTGAACCCTCTTGCCTTCATTGCTCTACCTGAACCGAATCTTCCTTGATACTGTGCTCTACAAGAACCAAACTGGTTTGCTCACTAGCCCCTGCAGGGTTAGTTTTCTCCAAATAGGAAAATAACAATTCATTAAAATGAACAACCCTACTTATAATGAGTTTCAATCCTTCTAAGGACCACAACCTATACCCCTTAGCCCCTTCCCCATATCCTAGAAACACACATTTTCTAGATCCTGGGCTAAGCTTATCTTCATTTTGTTGTGCATACGTAGCACATCCAAAAGTCCTAAGGTTATCCAAATCAGGGGCTTTTCCACTCCACATCTCCATGGGAGTCTTTTGATACATAATTCTAGAGGGTGATCTATTCACCAAGTATGTAGCAGTAGACACAGCTTCCCCCCAAAAACATTCGAGTAATCTGGATCCATTTAACATGCACCTAACCTTTTCCATAAGGGTCTTATTCATCCACTCAGCAACTCCACTTTGCTGAGGGGTTTCCACAACCGTCCTATGTCTTAGAATCCCATTTAACCTACAGAATTGATCAAGTTCATGGTTAAAAATTTCTAAGCCATTATCGATTCTTATCCCCTTAACTACTCTACCCATTTGAGTCTCAACCAGCCCTTTCCACACCACTAATTTATTCAAGGCATCTGATTTATTTCTAACCAAATAAACCCACACTCTCCTTGAATAATCATCAATTAATGACAAAAAGTAAAAGTTACCTCCCTGTGTTGGTGTCTTTGCTGGTCCCCAAAGGTCCGCATGAATGTAGTTAAGAATGCCCTTAGACTTGTGCACTCCGGTGTTGAAGCTGACCCGATGTTGCTTCTCAAGAACATAACACTCGTAGAAATCAAGTTCCTCTACTTTGTCTCCACCAAGTAGGCCATCCTTATTGAGAACTTGCAGGCCCTCTTCGCTCATATATCCCAAGCGAGTGTGCCAAAAGGTTGCCCTATCCATCTCAACCATCAAGCTTACTGCTTGATCATTGATTTCTGTCTCTCCGATCATCTCATAGAGTCTATCGTTTCTTGCTGCCTTGATCACTACCAAAGATCCCTTGGCTATCTTGATCTTTCCTCCCTCTATCTTGCATGTGTATCCCATGGAATCCAGCTGCCCCAATGAGATCCAATTCCTCCTCAAATCCGAGAGATACCTTACATTTTCCAGCAGCCTTGTCATTCCATCAAACATCCTCACCTGGATGTCTCTTATGCCTCTCACTTGGTAAGAAATATCATTCCCCAAGAAAATCCTTTCATCATTGGTCTCCTTGAAATTCTTGAACCAACTCCGGTGAGGGCACATATGATAAGTGCACCCGGAATCAAAGATCCATTTCCCGCTGCCTTCTTGCCCCTTGCTCACATCGGAGCACACAACAAGAACATCATCATCTTGCTGTTCTGTTTTGGTAATCAAAACCTCTCCATTCTTGGTATGGCTTCCTCCTCTATCCCTTGTCATCTTCTTGCAATCTTTCTTGACATGACCCTTCTTATGGCAGTAGTAGCAGCTCTTCCCTCCAAATATCAGTTTGGAATGCATTCTCCTATGGCTTTCTCCTTTACCTCTGTCCCAGTAGTAGCCATGCATGTTACTGTGCACTCTCCCATGGCTCTCTCCTTCACCTCTGTCCCGATAGTAGCCATGCATGCTGCTGTGCACTCTCCTATGGCTCTCTCCTCTACCTCTGTCCCGGTAGTAGCCATGCATGCTGCCATACCAAGTTGCTAGCCTTCTTTTAAAGAACAGCCCTTTGCCACTTGATGCACTCCTTATCTTAGCATCAAGATCATCTTACAACTCTTTCTTAGGATCTAATTTAGAAGCAAAGATTCATTTACGAAGATACCTCTTATTAGGGAGAGTCTTGGCAAGAAACAACTCATCTAGTTTCTTCCATATTGCAGTTGGATATTCCGAGTCTCCGCACTCTCTTGTGACATTATCCGACATGTGCAAGAAGATGGTGCTGTATGCCATCTTCTTCATCTCAATCCGCTGGTCCTCTGTGATACTCGCTGGAAAAGCATCATCTTCTCCAAGAGCCAAGTCCACCTTCTGTTGCACTAGAACCGCCTTGATCTTCCGCTTCCAAAGGGCAAAATCTCCCTTTCCATCAAACTTCTCAATACTGAAATTTGAAGCCATCTTTGCGGACAAGATCCCCGATTTATGCACTACCCACAAATGCTTTCTTCAACCTCAAGAACACAGATCGAAGATGGATCTTAACACCGTTCTTGAATCAACTTTCAAGAACATGACGAAATCTTGATCTTTACACCGTTCTTGAATCACCCAAGAAGTTTAATCTTTGATTCTTGGAGTCTTGGCTCCGTACCTTCTACTTCTTGCTTCAATAACCAGCTTTGCAGCTCTGATTCTACTGACCAAAGCTCTGATACCACTGTCCAAAGCTCTGATACCACTGTTGGAAATCACCTTGACAAGATGCCCAGGTGGTGATCTTCCAAACACCCAAGTCTAGAATGACTTGTAAAAAGAATTTCAGCAATCGAACACAAGAACAGAAAATCAAAGAAAGAAAGAAGAAGCAATTTGTTATCGAGGTTCGGCAATGTGCCTACGTCCCCGTGAGTTCTTCCGAACTCTCTGCACTAAATCAATGGTTCTTTACAATTCAGCAACCCTCTCAAAGAAACCTCAAGTTCTTGAAGGAACTAAGAAGAGAACTAGAAAGTGATAGACCTATTACAAAGCTTTCTATCAATTCTATACTACCCTCTCTTCTTTACAACTAGCCTCTCTACAATGAGTCCATCTTGTGTTTTGTGTCTTTGAACTCTCATACAATTCTCTCATTCACACACATGTCTCACAAGTTACATCATCACATTCTTGTGTCTTCTTTGTTTTTGTTGTTGTTGAGATTGAACCTAGGTGACCCTTTATATAGTGCACTAACTTCTTGTCCAATCTTGTGTGTCATTCTCCACCCTTAGATCTTGATGACCACTTAACCATGGCCCTCCATCAATCCTAAGTGGTGCTGTGCATTTTAACCTTGCATTCACGCACCTATGAGAAGGCTAAAGCATGCTGTCCATGTGTGCCGGCCAGCGCTGCAGCGCTGAGGAACCGGCATTGCAGCTTCAAGTTTCTGTCCCTTGTGCTATTCCTGCCAGGTTCCAGCGCTGTAGCTCAGCACTGCAGCTCCAAGTTACTGTCCCCTTCACAAAACACCCTTCTGCTTGTGTGCAGAAGTGCGCACACTAGTGCGTATGGCCTTCCCTTGCTCCAAAATGAAGCACACACATGTGTGCAGCCTTCTAACTTGCTGAAATTTGATCTTCCACCTTTGGTTTAGACTTTAACCATCTTTGAACCATGCTTAGACCTATTCAAACCTTAACCATGTTTGAACCATGTTTAAACCTTAGACAAATACCAACAAGGGTATTAATTTAGATCAAAAAGTTGTAATTTAAACAGAAATGTGTCAGAATTTTTCAATGTTTTTTAAACAGACACGATCTAATCCGTTAAAAACTAACAGACATAATCGTAAGACTTTCATTAAATCTGGAAAAATCTTGTCTTTCCAACTGGAAAAACATGACTTTTCAAAACCATTTGAGATGTGCTTCTACACCTATAAATACCCTTCATTCCCCACTTCATAATACAATTTATTTTTCATTATTTCTTATCTTTTTTTCTCTGAAAAATTCTACCATAATATTTCAGTATTTCAAAGCAGAATTAAATCGAAAGTTCTTCAGATTTTGCTATCTGTAGACTTCAAGTTTGAGATTTGGTTGTATCATGGACGACTATTCATCTGTAACTCATAGCAAACTTGTTTATACAAGTGGGGACGAATAAAGCCTTAAAGACAGAGATTACTACACGCCTCTAAGCCTTTATTCTCATATTCTGTTCTCGTTTAGAAATTTTTTTACAACAATTTTAAGGCTTTAGTTTTGTCCAACGAAATTGAGACAGAATCATTCAAGGTGATGAATCAAGATTTCATCAAGCTAGATAGATTCGATGGAAATAATTTCAGTTGGTGGCAAGACAAGATTATAGTAATGACCAATCCTAGGTTGGCCACCCCCGAGACGGTGTCGTCACATTTTGAAATTCCAGCATGACACATATATGCAACAATATAAAAATACATCAACTAAAATTAAAAATTTCATCCAATCCTTAACTCTTCTCAGAGAAGATACATGATAGTCCTTCTTTCAGAAACAATATATACATACAAAAAAATGCATGAAAAGATTTTTATCACAAATTTTTCTTTCTTCATTCTAACAATGTATGAGGACTTGACTACGAGACTTACTTAAGGTAGTTACTCTACCATCAGCTCTAAACTCTATCTGTCATGCACACTCCCTAAAAATTTTCAACAATGAGAAGTGAGCTTCATAAGCTTAGTGAATTAAATTTACTAGAACTACTCGATTATATACTTCCAGTCACATATTATAATTTAGTTGTTTCTAAATTCACCAATATTAATAAACTATTTCTTCACACATAATACTTCAATCCTTCAAATAATCTTCCAATATTCATTCATCTATTATCTTATATAATTCAATAATAACATTCTATTATCAATCCTTAAATCATAATTTCAACCATTTATCAATCCCATCTTAAATTAATTATCAAACATATCCATTTTTCTCTTCATATATTTAATCATCTTGAGATTATCAATTTAACATCATTATTTACCTCATTATGAGGTTCACAGCATATAATCAATCAATCAAATAAATTTTTATCATATCATACTGTCATATTTATTTCTCATCATATCTGACTCTTTGTGAGACTCATTTGTCTATCAATAATTTCACAATCAAGATTGATATTTTAGCATCTCAATCAATAATAATCAATATTTAAAACAAATATAATACATTAATTTAAATTATCTTTCTTTCTTTCTCATCAAATCATTCCATAATATTATTTGGGAACGCCTTCCCACATGTTGACATGTTTCAGCCAGACCAACTACCTTCCTAGTCTTTTCGGCTAGACAGATTGCCTTCTCGGTCTTTTATTTTCAGCTAGACCGATTGCTTTCTCGGTCTTTTAGTTTTAGCTAGACCGGCTACCTTCTCGGTCTTTTATTTTCAGCTAGATTGGCTGCCTTTCCGGTCTTTGATTTTCAGCTAGATCGTCTACCTTCCCGATGTTTCATTTTCAGCTAGACTGGCTACCTTCTCAATCTTTTATTTTATGCATATGAGCAATAATATGAAAACAAGCAGACTAGCTGCCTTCCTGGTCTTTTATTTTATGCATATGAGCAATAATATGGAAACAAGCATACATTCATGCATTCAATTTAGATATCCAGCTCTTTCTCAAAATTATTATTTTTATCATATTCATTAAATTATCTCCTCATATATCATATCCATTTTTCCATCATATTTTCAGAAATTTTATAAAACTTCTCATCATATATTTCATTCCTCTATCATTTTTAAAATATAAATTCTTATATAATTAATATTTAACATACTCTAATTCCAAATCAATAAATCAATCAATTTTAATATATAACAGAAAATACATCATTAAATCATTGTAATTCAACCATTTATTCAAATATCATAATTTCATAATTTTATTGGTTTCGATTACTAAAAGTAAATCTAACTCACCACATAACACTTTAAGCTACTTGTGGATCACCTCCTTGCCTTTCTTGCTCCTTCCAACAATTTCTTGAGATTGCTGATCACCAACACCTAATCACAAACTTCCATAAATCTTACTATTTCATAACTTAATTCAAACAATGTAATTATTTAATTATGAGTCTTACTGAAAATTTACCTCAAATATGATGAAGTCTTGCTATTGTAATTGCTTACTGTATTATCTCTAATATTTGATAAATTTTCTTTATAAATTTTTGCTAAGAAATTTGAATTGATGAAAGAAGAAACCAAACAAGATTTAGTAAGCAAAATATAAAACAAAGAAAAACTAAATTTTATACTTAAAAAACCGCCACACCGTTCTTATTATTCTTTGTTTTCATGTTACCTGTCTAACATGCAAGTTTGCATGTTAGGCAGCCAGCACCTGGACGTCCAAGTGTTGGCCCCTTATTTTTTTTTAAAGTTTTGCCATAATAGTAAATATTTCATATATGTGTGTGTGTATATATTATTTTAATTCCACGTAATATCTATCAAATTACTTCTTTACCCTTATTTTAAGAACACGGGTATTATAATTCTACCAAACTTATAAAAATTTCATCCCCGAAATTTTCTTACCTAACTCATGAAAAAGCTGGGGGTACTCCTTTCTCATTCTTGCCTCATGCTCCCAAGTAATTTTTTCAACATCTTTGTTTTGCCATAATACTTGAATCAAAGGAATAACTTTATTACGCAAGACTTGTTCCTTTCTGTCTAGAATTATGATTGGTACTTGCATAAAGGTCAATTCTTCCTGAAGTTTTATAACCTGATTCGGAATACTATGGGATTCATCATGTAAACACTTCCTTAAAAGTGAAACATGAAACACATTGTGTGATTTCTTTAACTCTGGAGGCAAATCCAATCTATATGTTATTGGTCTAACTCTTTCAATCACCTCATATAGTCCCTCAAATCTCGGACTCAACTTTCCTTTTTTTTTATATCTTCAAAAACACCCAGTCACCAACTTGAAACTCAAGAGGTCATCTTCTATTATCAGCATATCCCTTTTGTCTGTTCTATGCTGCTTTAAGGTTCTCTCTAACCAGTTTGATCCTCTCAGTAGTTAAATCTATCATTTTTGGACCAAATATCTTTCTTTCTCCAATTTTTTCCCATCATACTAGAGTTCTGTACCTTCTATCATATAAAGCCTCAAATAGTGCCATCCTAATACTAGTTTGGTACTGATTATTGTATGCAAACTCGATCAAAGGTAAATAAGCATCCTAACTTACTGAAAAACTCAATACATTTGCCCTTAGCATATCCTCTAGTATTATGATGATTCTCTCTATCTGCCCATCAATTTCAGATGAAAAGCTGTACTAAACTGCAATTGCGTACCTATAGCTTTTTGAAAACCCCTCCAAAATCTAGAAGTGGATCTAGAATCCTTATCTGATACATCTATGTCATCTTACAATTTCCACTACATACAATTTAACCAACTTTTCAAGACTCCAGGTAGTTTTAATAGGAATGAAATGCGAAGATTTAAAAAGTCTATCCACTATAACCCATACAGCATCATGACCTTTTTGGGTACGGGGAAAACCAGAAACAGAATCCATACTTACATTCTCCTATGACCATTCGAGTATTGGAAAAGGTTGTAATGAACCTACTGGATGTCTATTCTCAGACTTCACCTGTTGACAAATCAAACATCTAGAAATATACTCAGCTATATCATTCTTCATTCCTGACCACCAATAATTGTATCTCAATTCCCTGTACATCTTATTATTCCTCGGGTGCATAGAATACACAGAATCATGAGCCTCTCTTAGTATCTCCTTTCTTATCTCAACATCATTTGGACACAAACTCTATATCCCAATACCACCATACCATCTTCTCTAATTCTAAACTTAGTTGGCTTCCCACTCAATACTTCCTGTTTGATTTTCTCTATCCCTTCATCTTTACTATGCATCTGTAATAAGCAATCAATAATAGAAGATTGTACCACCATATTTGCCATCAATACTCCTCTATCATTGATACTCAACTACATTCTCATTTCTCTCAGTTCTATCATCAAGCTAATAACATGACTCCCAATAGCAGCTAATCTCTCTCTAGACTTTCTACTCAATGCATCCGCTACTACATTAACCTTCCCTGGATGATAACGAATTGTACAGTCATAATCACTAATCAACTTCATCCACCTCGTCTGTTTCAAATTCAACTCTTTCTGGGTAGGTAAATGTGTCAAACTTTTATGATCAGTAAAAATTTCACAAGTGGCTCTATACAAATGATGTCTTCAAATCTTCAAAGCAAAAACTATGACAGCCAGTTCTAAATCATGGGTCGAGTAATTTCTCTCATGGTTCTTAAATTTCCTAGAAGAATAAGCTATAACTTTCCCATGTTGCATTAACACACATCTAACCCCTGATGTGACACATCACTATATACCACAAATCCTTCATCACCAGAAAGAAGCACTAATATCGGAGCAGTAGTCAATTTTTCTTTCAACAGCTGGAAATTCCTCTCACATTCTTCTGACCACATAACTTCCTTTTTGGTCAATCTAGTCAATAGTCTAGAAATCATAGAAAAATTCTGTATAAACCTTCTATAATAACTAGCCAATCCCAAAAAACTTTTAATTTCTGTCACACTAGTGGGTCTTTCCCAATTCAACACAGCCTCTAGTTTCTGTGGGTCAACTGCTATACCATATCTTGACATAACATGCCCTAAGAAAGATATTTCACTCAACAATAACTCACATTTAGAGAATTTTGCATACAATTTTTCTCTCTTTAGAATTTTCAACACTATCTCTAAATGTTGCCTATGCTCATCTTCATTCTTGGAATATACTTGAATATGATCAAAAAATACAATCAAAAATTTATCTAAGAATGGTTTAAAAACCCGATTCATTAGATCCATAAATGCTACAGCAGCAGCATTAGTTAACCCAAAATGGTATCATAAAGAACTCATGACGGACATAGTGTGTCCTAAAAGCAATCTTAGGCACGTCCCCCTCCTTTATCCTCAACTGATGATAACCCAATCTCATGTCTATCTTAGAAAACACCCTAACTCCCTGTAACTACTTGAATAAATCATCTATCGCAAATGATATTTATTCTTGATGGTGATCTTATTCAACTGTCTATAATCAATACACAACCCCATCATCCTATCCTTCTTCTTCACAAACAACACAAGGGCTCCCCATAGCGACATACTAGGTCGAATAAATTTTTTATTTAGCAACTCCTGAAGTTGAACTTTCAATTCTCTCAACTTAGTTGATGCCATTCTATAAGGTGCTATAGATATGGGTGCTGATCCCAGAATCACCTCAATAGAAAACTCAATCTCCTTCTTGGGAGGCAATCCAGACAACTCCTCAGGGAACGCAGTAGAAAAATCTTTCACTACTAAGATTTCTTCTAACTTTCTAATCTCCTTTCTAAAATCTACCACATACGCCAAAAACCATCACAACCTTTTTTCAACCATCTACTAGCAGTCAGGGCAGAAATAAGACAGTTGGCAAGTATCTTACGTTCGCCCTGTGATTACGCCCAAAACATAACGCGGTATTGTAGTACAGCTTCTGGATGTCGATTCCACAGGGAAACAAACTAATTACAAAAGAAGGTGTAAACCTAAACACAAACGATAAAAGTCAAAGTGATAAAATCTGAATTGTTGATTGTGTGAAAATTGTGTAAATAATTGATGGATAATATAATAAAGAAACAACAAGGTTCCGGATATCCTCCCTAGGTTCGTTGCCCAAATCCTAGCTTGATTCAGTTGTTTTTATCTCGATTGCAAGTTTCACATCCCAAACAGGAAATCGACATATATTCAATTAAAGGGCATGTATAAACCCTAATGAAATTGATATGAATTATTCTTTACTTTCAAGCACACATGACCTAACTTATAAATTATCAAAAGACAACGATATATTTAAATGACAATACCGCAGCAATGGATAAATCTATAAAAGATATCTACCGAACTCAATCACACCCAAACAAATACACACAAGAAGAGCATGACTAGACTTATATGGAAAAGAAGCATGCAATCACCAGACTAATAAGAAATCTACTAATTAAATTAAAGAATAAAACACAACAATGTTTAATGAAAATAATACCAAACTACAACTGAATCAAATAAAGGAAAATAAGAACAACTACACCTAGGGATTCATCCCTTCGCCTTGCTTGGAGACTAGCCGGCCATGGGGCTCATGCGTCCTCGAGTTGCCTCCGACCTATCAATGATCATCTCCCCCTTGGTAGTGAAAGCTTCGACGATTCCTCAGCTTGACCTCCAAAATTACTTTGGATTTCTCCTAAGGGCCCTCTGGATTGCTCCTAAAGGCCCTCTGGATTCACTTTCTGATGATCTCAGATTCTCCGATTCCTCAAAGCTGAAGTGGAGTGGGTCTTATATAGGCAAATACCACGAGTGTAATGTGTTTCCAATCCGATGTGGGATATGGGATATAGAAATGTGTTTCTAACCGATGTGGGATGTGGGATTTAAGCCTTCACATGCCCTTCACGCTGAAATCCCGCACAGCCCGCACAGCCTGACCTTTGTCTACTTAAACTGTCATAACTTTCTCTAGAAAAATCATTTTTTCGAACCGTAAAATTCTCCAGAAAATAGACTTCCGGATCTTTATAAGCATATATGGTTCATCTCCTGGTTCTTCTTGTATCAATACAGTTTAATTTGCAAAGATGATTGATCTGTACGGGCAATTCTGGTAATTTAGTAAAACTCCTCTCCAGTGCGGGTAGCAGCTGTTGCTCTTTTAAGCCCTCCATCTTGTCCTTCTGGAAGCATTCCTTCACTTCAGTATGCCTCGAGTCTTTGTGCCTCAAGCAATGATAACTTTTCCTCCTCTTTTGAACTTAAAGAACCTGAAAATGCACCGAAATAAGTCAACGATTCAAGAATAACACTTTAGAGTTATTAAGGTATAAAAGTGTAATTCCAACCTCGATCAACCCTAAAATGCTAACAATTAAGTATTTTTTAGATGCATTTTATGATTCTCATCACAACCCCCAACTAGCTTATTGCTAGTCCCTAACAATTCAAGCGAAAACAAGAGATGAATTCTACGGTGAGAATCAAAGTAAATGAAAAGCAATATTAGTGTTAACCAAGAGTAATTCACATTTTGTCTCAAAAATTGCACATACCACATGACACAAAGAATCATTAAATTTCATCCAAATCCAAAAGTAATTCAAACATCAATCTTAAAATCATTATTGACTCTTAACATCCATCTTACCACAAACCATTAATCCGAACACCCGGATGATTTTATGCATAACATTCATGAATACAAGTCTTGGTCTCTAAAATATGATAAATTTAGTGACGTCAATCACAAAAACAAGCTCCATATGCTTACATTTCAAGCCACTCTCCACTATTGTAGAAAAATCACATTACATTGGATCAATAGGTCTTTAATAGGCTTGTAACGTTAGGCTAAGGTAAAGGTTAAGAAAAAATGGGAAAGATTCACGAGAAAAAGAACTCAATCTCTTAGCTTTAAACCAATCACTTTTAAGCACTAAATAACCTTACTTCAACACCCAACTCTTTCAACCATTTTTTGAGCATTTCTTTCAACAAATCACCATTTTTTTTTATTTTTCTTTCTTTCTACTTTCTTTGCCATAATTCATTTTATTTTATTTTATTTTGGCACATAACCATTCACCTTATTTTTCATAATTTTTTTTCTTTTCTTTTCCACAACCCCCAACTTATCTCCTTTAATGTACTTGGGTTATGATAGTGATATTTTCTCATATTTCCACCCTTACTCTTTTTAAGTGCTTCTCACAACATGTGTATAACTAAGTTCTTTTAAAAGAAAGGTAAGGATAAAATATTTTTAGGCTCATAAAGGTAAGTAAATGGTTTATCGAAAGAAACAAGGCTCAATTTTTCTTTTAAAGAAAAATGCTCAAATAGGTGACTAGTGATAAATATAGCAATGGTAGGTTTGAAAGGATCAAACGGTCCAAAAATGGCCTATATCATATCCTAAGTAATGTACATTCTAGGAATTTGCCTCAAGTGGTTATCAAGTAAGTTCTAGAGCTTGTCGAGACCACAAAAATATTCACAAAATAATCACGCATAAAACTTTTCTAAATGTTTAAGACTAATCATACTATCTTACCACAAACTAGAGTCTCTAAGAAAATGAAGATTGATGCTTAAATTAATTTCAAACCGAAGCAAGATTTAACTTCTTCTAAATGCTATATGCTATCTTAATTAAGTTTATATCATTGACATGTGAATTAACTCAAAGGCTAACATCAAGCATGCTAAAAACAAAAAAAAAAGAAAAAAGAAAATGACACCAAGTAGTTCAATGGAAAAAGAAAAAAATGTATGAAAATAAAGAATATGGAAATAAAGAGATGCATTTCCTCCACCCCCAACTTAAAAATTGCATTGATCTCAATGTAAAAGAAAGAGTAAATGAGACTCCCCTTGTAGCCAAAGGTGCACAGAAGTTGAAAATTGTGCTCCACCATTTGGATTGCTTCGTATATTTTTCAATACTAAGTTAATACTGGAAAACAGAAGAAAAAATGCGAATAATAAACAAGAAAAAGAAATATGAAAAACAGTAAAAAGAAAAGGATATGTTGTGGGTTGCCTCCCATGAGTGCTAAGTTTTACGTCTTCAACCAGACACTCTTATTCCCTCCTAGAAAAACATAGGTTGAATGCACCAGCCACTGCTTCATTACCAAATTTGGTGCTTGTATGCTTTTGAAAGGCCTTAAGGATGTCATCAGTAACATCCGCAAATTCTGGCTCGATATATGCTCTTGTGAGGCCTTGGGTGAGGGTGGACTCCAACGGATTAAGGTGCTGGACCTTGTCCATGAATGAGTCAATCATGTATGCTTGGTGGCTTTCGTCCACATTCTCTGATTTTTTTGTTGTTGGGATGTGTAATAACTTACCACTTACTGTCTTAATGGCATTCACCTCCTTCACATTCTGTTGCACCAGGTGCTGACCATAAGGTGTGGACTGAGTTTGAGAAGGGAACTTACCTCGCTCAGTCACACTCAAGTAGCTCATTAACTTAGACACTTGGCTCTTTATCTCTTTATGTTCTTCAACAACCTGCATAATTAAAGATTCAAGCCTTTGATTAATCTTCCCCTGTGCTTCAATAAAAGCATGTAAAGTGTCTTCTAAAGAACTCTTAGAAGACACGGGTGCATGATATGGTGCAGAGGGTTGTGCAAGCTGCTGGTTTTCAGACTTCCAGCTGAAATTAGGGTGATTTCGCCATCTCGGATTATAAGTATCAGAGAAGGGTGTCAAAGGCTTCTTGTACATGCCTAAGGCATTACATTGTTCCTTATACATCCCTCTCATCTCAGCAAATGTGGGAGACTCTTGGGTGAGATGATCTACCTCGCCACACACGAAACATGGTTCAAAAGATTTTGCATGATTAACCACGTGTGTTGGCTTTAAGCTCTTAGTCTTTAATACCTCTAGTTCCCTAGTGAGCATCTCGACCTTGGCCTTAAGGTTATCCTCTTCCCTAAGATGGTAAATTCCACCACCATTTGGGTTCTCTATAGGTTGTGACCTATTTGTGCTTTCAGTAGCACTAGGTCCAGTTCAAGTGTGAGCTTTTTTAGCAAGCTCATTGAGGTACTCTATGGCCTCATCAAGATCTTTCTCCAAAAATTCACCATTACACATCATCTCTACGAATTGGCGCTCTCTATATGTAAGTCCCTCATAAAAATAGCTCACCAAGCGCCAGTTCTCATACCCATGGTCCCTCATAAAAATAGCTCACCAAGCGCCAGTTCTCATACCCATGGTGAGGGCACATACTCAATAACTCCTTAAATCTCTCCCAAGATTGATATAAGGTCTTACTATCCTTTTGTGCAAAGGTGGAGATTTGCCTTTTCAAAGCGTTGGTCTTATATTGGGGAAAGTATTTGTTAAAGAAAGCCCGAGTCATCTTAGTCCACGACCCAATAGATTGTGGTCTTAGTGAGTATAGCCAACTCTTAGCTCTATCCTTCAAAGCGAAAGGAAAGAACTTAAGCCTCACAATGTCATTGGTTTCATCTTGACTATGAAAAGTCGCGACTACTTCCTCAAACTCTCTAATGTGCACATATGGGTTTTCATTATCCAAGCCATGAAATGTAGGGAGTAATTGAATCAACCCTGGTTTAAGATCTAATTGGCAAGTATTGGCTGGAAATATGATGCATGATAGTGTGGCTGTGCATGTAGGGTGGAGGTAATCCTGAAGTGTCCTAGCAACATTCTCATTAAGGTTATCGGCCATGTTAACAAAAACCTCTAAATTTTCACTTGGGTTTCCACTATTGGTTGATCTAGGCGAGGTTTCACTATCAGACTCAGAATGAGAGGGTAATTCTAGTTCGGGTCCTCTAATGAATCTACCTCGCAAATCTCTTGGTCTAAGCATGCACCAAATGAATCAGAGAGGAAATAAATAAAACAGAATAATAATAAATAAATAAATAATCAGAAAATCAAAACTTAGAAGAAAAAAAAGAACAATAATAAATAAAAATACTATAAAAAGAAAGAAGAGAAAAATAAATAATAAATAATAATGCAGCAAGCTAAAAGAAGGAATGAAGTTACCCCCTTTACAGCTGCTGAAAAGAAAAACTATTTACAGTTCTTCTACCATCATGTCAAAAGTTGACAATCTTCCTTGTACTTAAGCTTGTTTCCCCAGCAACGGCGCTAAAATTTGATTACACCCAAAACATAACGTGGTATTGTAGTACAGCTTTGGGGTGTCAATTCCATAGGGAAACAAACTAATTACAAAAGAAGGTGTAAACCTCAATACAAACGATAAAAGTCAAAGTGACAAAATCTGAATTGTTGATTATGTTAAAATTGTGTAAATAAATGATGGATAGTATAATAAAGAAACAACAAGGTTCCGGAAATCCTCCCTAGGTTCATTGCCCAAATCCTAACTTGATTCAGTTGTTTTTATCTCGATTGCAAGTTTCACATCCCAAACAGACAATCGGCATATATTCAATTAAAGGGCATGTATAAACCCTAATGTAATTGATATGAATTATTCTTTACTTTCAAGCACACATGACCTAACTTATAAATTATCAAAAGATGACGATATATCTAAATGATAATACTGCAGCAATGGACAAATCTATAAAAGAGATCTACCAGACTCAATCACACCCAAACAAATACACACAAGAAGAGCATGACTAGACTTATATGGAAAAGAAGCATGCAATCACCAGACTAATAAGAAATCTACTAATTAAATTAAAGAATAAAGCACAACAATGTTTAATGAAAATAATACCAAACTACAACTGAATCAAATAAAGGAAAATAAGAACAACTACATCTAGGGATTCATCCCTTCGCCTTGCTTGGAGACTAGCCGGCCATGGGGCTCATGCGTCCTCGAGTTGCCTCCGATATCTCAATGATCATCTCCCCCTTGGTAGTGAAAGCTGAGGAGTAGTGAAAGCTTCGGTGATTCCTCAGCTTACCCTCCAAAAGTACTTCGGATTTCTCCTAAGGGCCCTTTGGATTGCTCCTAAAGGCCCTCTGGATTCACTTTCTGATGATCTTAGATTCTCCGATTCCTCAAAGCTGAAGTGGAGTGGGTCTTATATAGGCAAATACCACGAGTGTAATGTGTTTCCAATCCGATGTGGGATGTGGGATATAGAAATGTGTTTCTAACCGATGTGTGATGTGGGATTTAAGCCTTCACATGCCCTTCACGCTGAAATCCCGCACAGCCCGCACAGCTTGACTTTGTCTACTTAAACTGCCATAACTTTCTCTAGAAAAATCATTTTTACGAACCGTAAAATTCTCCAGAAAATAGACTTCCGGATCTTTCTAAACATATATGGCTCATCTCCTGATATTCTTGTATCAATACAGTGTAATTTGCAAAGATGATTGATCTGTACGGGCAATTCTGGCAATTTTGGCAATTTAGTGAAACTCCTCTCTAGTGCGAGCAGCAGCTATTGCTCTTTTAAGCCCTCCATCTTGTCCTTCTGGAAGCATTCCTTCACTCTAGTATGCCTTGAGTCTTTGTACCTCAAGCAATGATAACTTTTCCTCCTCTTTTGAGCTTAAAGAACCTGAAAATGCACCGAAATAAGTCAACAATTCAAGAATAACACTTTAGAGTTATTAAGGTATAAAAGTGTAATTCCAACCTCGATCAACCCTAAAATGCTAACAATTAAGCATTTTTTAGATGCATTTTATGACTCTCATCACCTTGAAAATTAAACTCCTCTTGTCTTGGTATCCTGAACACCATATTCTTTCTAAAATAATCTACCCAAGCATGATATGTAGATAACCAATTCATCCCCAGAATTAAAACAAAATCTATCTTATCTAAAGGCAACAAATCAACTTCAAATTCTCCACCAACAATACTAATCTCATAACTCCTGTAAATTGTCTTGATAATAACCCCATCCCCAGTAGGAATCTCAATAATAATAGCATGTATCAAAGGACTAACACTAGCATTAATAGATTTCATATAAACACTAGATGCAAAAGAATGGGTTGCACCAAGATCAATCAATAATCTAACAAGTTTATCAATAATAGATACCATACCCATAACAACATTAGGAGTGGCCTGTGCATCATATTGGGTCAATGCATTGACTCTGCTGTCTCTGGATTGTAATTGACCACCCCGTCCTCTCTTAGGTACCGATCCTCTGCCTCTACCGCGTATACTCCTTGATACACCACCTCTCTCCACCTGTTTTCTCCCAACACCCCCATCACCTGTCTTAACAGATTTCTCCACTGGACAATCTGCACTAATATGTCTTCCCTCACCATATAAAAAGTATATTTGTGCAGGGTAATTCTAAGATAGATGCCCTCTCTGATTACATCTAAAGCAAACTCTTGGCTCTCGATCATACATAAGAATACCACTTCCCCTTAGCCCCATACTTACTCCTCTACCATAACTTCTAGTTCCTATAACTTGTCTCCCAAATCTAGGGGTCCCACTGATGTTACTTTGAGCTACGGAAGCGACATATCCTGCTTGCATCTGACTCTGTATTACAGTTCTCTATGACAAGGAACACTCCCTATAGGGTGGTCTCTCACCCTGTACACTTATACTGCTACCACCTATGGGTCCCTCAAATCTAAACCTCTTTAGTCAATCCCTCCTACCTCTAAACTCTATCAAATCCTTCTCAATCTGTAGTGCTTTATCCACCAGTATAGTATAATTCTCAATACCCATATAAGAGAGTTTAGTTTGAATTTCATAGTGTAACTCATCTAAAAATCTCTTACATTTCCTCTCCTCTGTATTTACCAATTCAGGTAAAAACCTCGATAGGGCTATAAATTTACTATCATACTCAATCACGGATAAAGTATTCTGCCTTAAATGAATAAAATCTCTTTCCTGATATGCTCAAAGCGTATCTGGAAAATACTTCGCAAAGAACATATCCTTAAACTTACACCAAGTTAAGGGTTGATCTACCTGTGTACTCAATCTAGGCAGAATATCCTCCCACCATTGAGAAGCCTCACCTTCTAGCTTAAATGAAGCAAAAGCAACCTTTTACTTATCTATCACTGGTAAGACTTCAAAATATTTCTTAACATGTTTTATACACTGTTTAACTTCAATAGGATTTACAGATCCTCTAAAAGACTAGGGTTTCAACTTAAGAAATCTCACAAAACAATCCTTTTGCATCTTATATGCAAACACACCCTCTCCATCATAAGCCTCTTGTCTCACCACATCAGGTTCTATTCTACCCCTTCATTCTAATCTCTTCTGTAAATTATCAGCCATTTCTTCTGCTGCATTCATTCTCTCTATAGCACGATCAAGAACTTCTCTCAACTCATCCCTCCTAATATCAGATTCTCTCCCACCTCTACTAGTACCAGTTGCACTAGCAACCTGTTCCCTTGCATGAACTATAGACTCGAACTCCTCCTCTGCTTAAATTCTTCTAAATCCTCTCTGATTCAGAACTCTGCCTCTAACTCTAGAATGTCCACGTGTCATCCTCAGAGTTTGCATTAAAATGTAGTTTGTTTAAATCTTTCACTTCTTTAAATTTTTATGCAGCTTACAGAATCATAAAACCTAACACTCTGACACCAAAATTGTAACGACCCGTCCTGGGTTGGCCACCCCCGAGACGGTATCGTCATATTTTGAAATCCCATCACAACACATATATGCATAAATACAAAAATACATCAATTGAAATTAAAAATTTCATCTAATCCTTAGCTCTTCTCAGAGAAGATACATCATCGTCCTCCTTTTAGAAATAATATATACATATAACAAAATGCATGAAAAGATTTTTATTATAAATTTTTCTTTCTTCTTTCTTACAATGTCTGAAGACTTTACCACGAGAATTACTTAAGGTTGTTACTCTACTATCAGTTTTAAACTCTATATGTCCTGCTTACTGCCTGAAAATTTTCAACAATGAGGAGTGAGCTTCACAAGCTCAGTGAATTAAATTTACTAGAAGTACTCGATTATATACTTCCAGTCACATATTATAATTCAATCGTTTCTAAATTCACCAATATTAATCAAGTATTTCTTCACATATAATACTTTAATCCTTCAAATAATCTTCCAATATTCATTCATCTATTATCTCATATAATTTAATAATAACATTCCATTATCAATCCTCAAATCATAATTCTAACCATTTATCAATCTCAGCTTAAATTAATTATCAAACATATCAATTTTTCTTCTCATATATTTAATCATCTTGAGATTATCAATTTAACATCATTATTTACCTTATTATGAGGTTCACAGCATATAATCAATCAATCAAAATTTTTTTTATCATATCATACTGTTATATTTCTTTCTCATCATATCTGTCTCTATGAAACTTATTTGTCTATCAATAATTTCATAATCAAGATTGATATTGTAGTATCTCAATCAATAATAAATCAATATTTAAAATTGTTGACCCGTATTTGATTTTAATAATGACAAAACACTATTCTAATTGCACTAATAGTTTTATCTAAGTGTTTAAGCGGTAAAAGCATTTAGCATAGAAACAAGAAGCAAGAACTCAACTAAATTCAAACGCTAAGGAAAGACAGAAGATCTAGAATAGGTATTAAGGTAATGAAAACAACTGTAAATCTCTCATGTTCAAATACTTAGCTTGACCTGTGGCTCATTTTACAAAAGATTTTGACAAAACTTTTAATTTAATTGTTTCCAAGTTAAAAACAGTTTTGATACATGAAAAAACTAGGTTAAAGGACAACCCAATCGATTGGCTCAATATACTAGTCGACTGGGGTATGGGACAGAAGGTCCCCAATTGACTGGTGTCAAAGACCCAATCGATTGGCAACTTGGACAAAGATTTCCTAGTCGGCTGGTACTCTACCACAGCCTAAAAAGTGAGATTTTTCACTTGAATTAGTTGACTCGTACAAGGACCCAGTCAACTGGTAATTAAAAAATATGACCGTTTGAGACGCGAGACTTGAGCACTTAATACCCCAAACCTACCAAATCAGTGTCAAATGACCATATTAATTTAAAGCTATATACACTCACTTCAATGAGCATTTAAAATATGTAGAGAACATATTCAATTCACAAGTTTGCTCATTAATTCTCAAAAGCTTTGAAAAATTTATTATTGAGCCATTCTTTAAGCTTATTCTTGAAAGATAGATATTGCTCATTTGTAAAAGCACTTATTGCTATCTCTCTACCATTTACTTTACAACAAATCTCATTTATTGTAAAGGGGAACAAGTTGTAATAACTCTTAGAGTGTTTAGGATCAAACACTTCTTTGTAGCTTCTATGATGAAGGGATTAGCTTCCGTGAGGAAGGGATTGGTTGTAAGGTTTGTAAAACACCCATGAATTTGTACGACTAAAAGTTTTAGTGGATTACTTCAAGGAGGTTCCTTGAAGAGAGTAAATGTAGGGTTGAAAGAAATCCGATATTGCTGAACCACTATAAACTGAGTTTGCACTTTCTCTTCCTTAAACTCTTTTACCTCAAGCACATTACTTGTTTGTATGCTTTGTGCATTTAATTGTTTTTCTAAACTTGCAAAATAATTAGAAAAAGTTTTTAAAAACCCAATTCACCTCCCTCTTAGGTTTGAACCTCGGTTTACAATTAGTATCAGAGCCTCGTACTCAATTTCAAGCTTAAAATCCTTGAGTTTATCAAATGGCATCTAATAACTATACCGAAGGGCATTCCTATACTAGGTCTCCTTTGTTCAATGGCTCTAACTATAGCTATTGGAAAAATAGGATAAAAATCTTTGTTGAAGGACAAGATTAAAATCTATAGAAAGTCATTGAGGAAGGACTTAGAATTTTTACAAAGGAAATAACTATTGGAGAAATCAATCATACATTGCCTAAACTCAAAACTAAGTTCAATGAAGAGGTTTATAGAATGATATCTCTAAATAGTAGAGCCACAAGTATTTTACATTGTGCTTTAGATATTTCTGAATATAATAAAATTTTTGCTTGTGTTTCGGCTAAGGAGATTTGGGACAAATTACATATGAAGGAACTAGCGAAGTTAAAAAATCAAAAATCTATATGATAGTGTTCGAATATGAATCTTTCAAAATGTCTCATAACGAAACAATTTCTCAAATGCACTCACGTTTCACCACTATTGTTAATGGTTTAAATCTTCTTGGTAGGAAGATTGAGGAATTTAAACTAATGAGAAAGATCTTAAGGTCTTTGCCATCCACTTGGAAAGCAAAGAAGACGGCCATAATAGACGCCAAAGATCTCGACAAACTTGATGTCGAAACACTTCTTGGATCATTATTGACATACAAGATGGAAGAAATGAATCCTGTTGTCAATGATGATGAGAAGAAGAAAAAAGTAATAGCTCTCAAGGCCTCTACAAGCAACAAAGAGGAAGAAACGAAAGAAGAGGTATAGAGCAGTGAAGAAGATAGTGAGATAGTTCTAATCACCAAGAGGTTTCACAGGTTCTTGAAAAAGAGCAAGAAACCTTACATAAATGATCCCACTCCAAAAAGGGAATTGCTTGTGTGTTATGGTTGCAAGAAGCTCGGTCACATCAAGGCCGATTGTACAGTGACAAGCAAACCATTTAAGAGCTTAAAAAAGAAAGCTATGATTGCAACCACTTAAAGTGATGACGAAGAAGAAGAATCCTCGGACAATGAGGTCGGATACAAGGAGATTGCCAACCTATATCTAATGGCAATCGACAACAAAAATGAGGTATCAAATTCTTCCCCTTCTAATAATAACATTGTTAGTAGCAATGAAGAATTTATGGAGGTTATAAATGGAATACATGAAGAATTGAAGAAATTCTATTATAGGAATACCACCCTTAAAAAGGAATTCTTATGTCTTTCTAAAGAGATGGAAGGCTTAAAGGAAGAAAAAGAAAAACTATCTTCCATGCTTTATAATTCTTCTCAAGATTTTCTTAAAAAATAAAATGAAAATTTAAAGAAGAAAATAATGGAATTGAATAACACTATATCAAGACTTTTGCTTGGAAAAGAAAAGCTAGATGAAGTGCTATCTTGCAAAAGATTAAGTGGAGAAAAATCCGGATTGGGTTACTCTCCATTGGGCAAGCAAAAATCAAAAAAGACCTTACTCATGAAAGCAACATGTGTGAATGAAGCCTCTACTTCCAAGGCCACTAGCAAGATCAAAAGTACTCCCTCAATATATGCTAGTAAGTCTAAAAATGCGAATTTAAATTCTAATGCATATACTAGAGGTAATCATCCTAGAAATACTCATGCATATATGTATGCTCACTCAAGAAATGCAAATGCTAGGAACAATCATTCAAGAAATGCATATACTCATCCTAGGAGTAACCATCATGTGCATCATATACATAATATGTGTACTTATAACTTGCACACTACACATGCACATCCTAGGAATTACCATCATGTGTATCCTAGAAACAATATGTATGTTCATTATAATGCAAGTACACATCCTAGAAATCATTATCATACATTTCCTAGAAACAATATGCATGCTCATAATCTTCATAATAGAAACGTGTATCATAGGAATACTTATCCAAGGAACTATAGACATGCACAATTAAGAAATCCTAGAAATTTTAATAACTATTATCCTAGGATGGTGCATCATCAACATGTCTATAAATATAGAGCACCTTACAATGTTAAGAAAGTATATATCCCTAAAGAAACCGTATTTTCTAGGACTAACCCCAAAGGACCTAAGAAATTTTGGGTACCTAAAAGAGCAATTATCTTTCATTGTGTAATGTAGATATGTCTCCACACCAAAGAAAAAGGTAACTATTGGTACTTTGATAGTGGATACTCAAAGTACATGACTGGTGATCGAAGTGTATTCAAAGAGCTAACTCTAAGAGATGGCGGACATGTCACCATTGGAGATAACACAAAGATAAAGATCATCGAGCATGAAAAAGTTGGTAATGATTTCTCAACCATTGATTATGTATTATATGTGCAAGGTCTTAAGCCAAATTTGCTTAGTATTAGTCAATTATGTGACAAAGGCAACAAAGTTATATTTGAAACCTCTCATTGTCTAGTTATAGAGATCAAGAGTAACAAAATCAAGTTTATTGGCCATAGACATGAAAATATCTATATAATTGATTTCAAAACTTTACATTCAGAAAATGAAAAATCTTTTCCTGCATTTAGTGAAAACCCATGGCTATGGCATAGAAAACTTGGCAATGTGAATATGAATTTGTTGAAAATCATTTCAAGAAAAGATTTAATTATTGGACTATAAAAAATCAAATTTGAAAAAGACAAGGTGTGTGATGCTTGTCAAATGGAAAAACAAACTAGAATTTCTTTTAAATCAAAAAATGTAGTCTCAACTATTAGGCCATTGGAACTTTTGTATCTGGACTTATTTGGTCCAATAAGTACCATTAGTGTAGGTGGCCATCAATATGCTCTTGTTATTGTTGATGATTATTCAAGATATACCTTTATTATTTTTATTGCTTACAAGGATGAAGCTTACAAAGGATTTGAAAACTTTTGTAAAAAGGTTCAAAATGAAAAAGGAATTTGTAATTCAAGCATTAGAAGTGATCGTGGAAAAGAATTTGAAAACCAAAATTTCTCAAAATTTTGTGATGAAAATGGAATTGATCACAACTTTTTGGCTCCTAGAACTCCTCAACAAAATGGAGCTGTTGAAAGGAAAAATAGAGTTCTAGAAGAATTTGCAAGAACAATGCTTTGTGAAAATAGCTTGCCAAAATATTTTTAGGCGGAAGCCATAAACACTTCTTGCTATGTCTTAAATAGAGTTTTAATTAGGCCTATGCTTAACAAAACTCCATATGAATTATGGAAATGTAAAAAGCCTAATATCTCTTATGCTTTTGGTTGTAAATGCATTATCCTAAATAACAATAAAACTAACTTGGGTAAATTTGACTCAAAAACCGATGAGGGGATATTCTTAGGATATTCAACCTCTAGTAAATCTTATAGAGTCTTTAACAAAAGAACTCTAGTGGTAGAGGAATCCGTACATGTAGGCTTTGATAAGTCTAACCCAATTAGTAGTAGAGTAGTTTCTTTTAATGATGATGCAGATTTCATTCCAAGAACAGAAACACCTATTCCTATTGTTAACCTAAATGAGAGCGCACCTCAAATAAGTTAAGAGGTAGAAGCTCTTAACCTTGATCAACCATCTACAAGTCAACAACAGGATAGTCTTCCTAAAGATTGGAGGTATGTAAATTATCATCCAATCGATCATGTGATTGGTGATCCTTCACAAGGGGTAAGACTTGTTCCTTTATTAGAAATATTTGCAATTGTGTAGCTTATTTATCTCAAGTAGAACCTAAGATGTTTGTAGAAGCCGAGAAGGATGTCAGTTGGATAAATGCAATGCAAGAAGAAATAAATCAATTTGAAATAAACAAAGTATGGAATCTAGTTCCTAGACTAAAGAATCATACTATAATAGGAACTAAATGGGTATTTAAAAATATGATGGATGAAAATGGAATAGTAACTAGGAACAAGGCTAGACTAGTTGCTAAAGGATATAATCAAGAATAAGGAATAGACTTTGATGAGACTACTGTGCAATTATCTACCTAAATAAATAAGTAAATAATCGTACTTGTTTTACTTGCAAGTGCACAAAGTCAATGGTAGCATAGTGTGCAAGTGCAAGATCATTTCCATAGGAATTGGTAAACTTCGATTTAGAATTATTTTCTCAAATTAAAAAGAAAAATAAATGTGAAGTGTGAGTTAATAATAATAAGAACATAGGGCTGTGATATTGTTGTGCGTTAATATACCTAAATAAATAGGTGAATAATCGCACTTGTTTTACTTGCAAGTGCACAAGGTCAATAGTGTAGCATAGTGTGCGAATGCAAGATCATCTCCACAGGGATTGGTAACGTTCGATTTAGAATTATATTTGCAATGTAAAAAGATAGAAATAATAAACTGAAGGGTGATTTGACAATAATAAAGACATAAGGCTTTGATATCCACCACTAGTCATACATTCCCGATTTTGTATAAAGTATCAGTGCTCTAGCCATATTATGTGTACCTACTGGTTGCCAACCTAAGGGCATGGTATCTACTCCTTAAGTTATTGATTTCCCTAAGCAATGAGTTAGGCATGGTATCTACTCTAACTCTTTTCTTCCTTAAGGGATTCAGCATGGTATTTGCTTGAGTTGTTCCTTAAGAAAGCATAGGTACTGTGGAAATCGACAACCACGTGAGACCTAGGGCATGGTATCTACTCCCGGTTTCCCATGTTGATTAACCCGGGTATCCGGATAAGATGGTCCCTTGTTACTGATGTTAGACCCAGGACTCGATCATCCAAATTGATCTAACTAACCCATCCATGCCACATGCATACGTTGGCCTTACACATACATATGAGGAATTTAAATAAGCACAGGTGTTAATCAAGTTAAGTAACATAATAAGCTATGCAAAGAATTAATCAATGAATAAAAATATGGGAATGCATAACTAGGGCTTCAATCGAGCCCTATAAGAGAGTTAGTTACACATACTAACTGAAGTAAACATAATTAAACTAAACATAAGGGAGAAGAATAAACCCGAGAGAAGAGGCGTCAATTCTCTCCCAAGCTCTCCACTCCAAGTAAAAGAAAAGAGAAAAGTGTTTACTATCTAAGGTGTGTTTTTGTGTGTGAGTTTACAAGTGTATTTATAGGTCCTTGAGAAGTCCTAATAGACTCATGAGTTTCTAAACTTTCCTAAAACACAAAACTCCTTTATTTCCAAAATAGAGTTATTTCCAAAATAGGGTTATTTCCAAAATAGGGTTCTGCAGTTTACTATTCATGCCTGTACATTTGCGCTCGATCGCATGTGTCCTTGCGCTCGATCGCAGTGTGCACTCGATCCTACAAGTGTGCGCACGATCGTATGTGCGCTCGACCGCATTGCATGTGCGCTCGATCGCACTTTGTCCAAAAAGTGCTTCAGGGCTTCTAGATTTCTTCCTTAAAGTGCCAAAACTGCTTCTTTTTCTCCAAGACCCTATAAAAACATGTAAAACACACAAATGGAGTAAAAGATACCAAATTAACGTAATAAAGGATCTAACAAGTGTAAATAAGGGGGCTTAAATATGTATATTTAAGCGTCTATCAGATATCCACCACTAATTACACTTTCCCACTAAGTAAGGTACCAATGCTCTAGCCTTATTATGAATACCTAATGGTTGCCAACCTAAGAGCTTGGTCCATACCTTAGGCTATTGATCTCCCTAAGCAACGAGTTAGGCATGGTGTATACTCTAACTCTTTTCTCTCTTAAGGGATTCAGCATGGGTTTATACTCCCGGTTTTCCATGTTGACTAACCCAAGAATCCGGTGTGGATATCTTTTGTTACTATTGTTGAACCTAGGACTCAGTCATCCAAATTGATTCAACTAAAAAATCCATACCATATGCATGAGTTGATCAGACACACACACATGAGGAATTTAAATACAAACAGGTATTAATCAAGTTAAGCATTATAATATGGCTATAGGCAAAGGTAATAAATGAATATATATGTGGAAAAGAATAATTAGGGCTTCAATCGAGCCCTATAAGAGTTTAGTTACACATATTAGTTAAACTAAACATTATAACCATAATCAAACAAAAACAGAAAATAAAACCCAAAGAAGACTAAGGAGATGAGTCATCAATTCCTCTCCAAGCTTGCAACTTCAAGTCTCAAACAAAAGGTATGGTTTTTGTGTTTTACAAGGCTATATATAGGGCTCTAAGGGTGCCCCAAAACTCTAATTTCCTATTCAAGGTTTGGAGACCTCTTTCCATATCTGGCTCTGCCGCCTCTGGTATGTGTGCGCTCGAGCGTATGTAGTCTACGCTCGAGCCTTCTAAGTGTGCGCTCGTGTGCCTGTGCGCTCGATCACAAGGGAGGTGCGCTCGAGCGCACCTTGCTGGATTACAGAACTTCACTTTTTACTCCTTAGAGCTCCAAAATGTCATCTTTTTGTCAAAGCCCTGTGAAAAACACATGAAACATGAAAATGAAATAGAATCTACTAAATTAGATAAACAAAGAGCCTAACAAGCGTAAATTAAGGGGCTTAAATATGACTATTTAAGCACTTATCAGAGACCTATGCTCCCGTAGCTATATTAGAAGCTATTCGAATGTTATTAGCCTTTGCATGCTTTAATAAGTTTAAGTTATTTCAAATGGATGTAAAAAGTGTCTTTTTAAATGGCTTTATAGAAGAAGAGGTGTATGTTGAACAACCTCTTAGATTTGAAAATCCTGGTCTTCTAAATCATGCTTATAAGCTTTCTAAAGTTCTATATGGGTTGAAGCAAGCTTCAATAGCATGACATGAAAGACTAAGTAAGTTTTTGCTTGAAAATAATTTTACAAGAGGAAAAATAGACATAACCCTTTTCACAAAAATGACACACTACTAGTCCAAATATATGTTGATGATATCATATTTGGTGCTACTAATGAATCTATGTGTCAAGAGTTTGCTAAGTGATTTGAAATGAGCATGATGGGAGAGCTTACCTACTTTCTTGGACTTCAAATCAAACAATTGAAAGGAGACATTTTCATCAATCAATCAAAATACACCAAGGACCTATTAAAGAGGTTCGGGATAGAAAGCTTAAAGTCAATTGGCACTCCTATGAGCACTTCTACAAAACTTGATCTAGATGAAGAAGGTAAGTGTGTTGATACTAAAACTTATAGAAGCATGATAGGAGCTTTACTTTATTTAACTGCAAGTAGATCTGATATATGTTCAGTGTATACATGTGTGCTAGATTTCAAGCTAATCCTAAGGAATCACATGTAATTGCAGTAAAAAGAATTCTTAGATACCTACAAGGGACTCAAAACTTAGGATTATGCTATTCTAGAAAATCACCTTTTGAGCTTGTAGGATACTCAGATGCTGATTTTGCAGGCTGTAGACTAGATAGAAAAAGTATTAGTGGTACATGCCAATTCTTAAGTGCAATGCTAACCTCTTGGTTTTCTAAGAAACAAAATTAGGTTGCACTATCAACTGCCGAGGCGGAATATGTAGTAGCCGGAAGTTGTTGTGCACAAGTGTTGTGGATGAAACAAAAACTAGAAGACTATGGCATAAACTTTAAAGATATTCCAATTCATTGTGATAACACTAGTGCTATCAACTTAACCAAAAACCCTATTCAGCATTCTAGAACCAAAAAGGTCAAAAGGGTGAAATAAAACTAGAATTAATTAATTTAGAAGATCAAATAGTTGATATTTTTACAAGACCCTTAAAGTGAAGATAGTTTTTGTAAGATTAGACTATTGATGGGTTTAAAAGATTATGATACACTGTATGTTTGATTGCATCAACATTCATCATATGCACGATTGACATCTAGTGAATGAGTATTAACTCTTATTTAATATATCTCTCACTCAAGATGGCATAGATAAAAAAATTCGTGGTAAAATTCAAAGCTAGAGCTCATTTTTAAAGGGTCTAGTCGACTGGTAACACATTGCCAATTCAATGAGTTGACTCGTTCAAGGAACCAGTCGACTAGTAGCACAAGACATTGTTTGGAGCCAAAATTTGAAATTCTGGTAACTACCCAATCGACTGGTATGGATGACCTAGTCGATCGGTATGGATGACCTATCGACTAGTATATCTCTGCCAGTTTACCCATGTGATACACGTATTTGTAAAGTCAATGTAAAGAAGTAATTTAATAAATATGATATGAATTTAAAATAATGTATTTACGCGAAGGATTTAGTATTGAATAAAATAATTTTTTTGAAAAAAAATGGACGCGTGGGGACGTACTTACACAGAAAAAAAATTAGACGTCCAGCATGAAAAATAAAAGAAAGGAAAAAAAAAAGAAAAGAAAAAAATAATATTTAAAAAAAAAATCATGCAACACTTGGAAGTCCAAGTGTTGCACCTTAAATATTGAAATGCTGCATGTGTTAAAAAGTGGTGATAACCGCTTAAAATAGTTTATAAATATTGAATTTCATTTTAGTTTAACGATTTATTTAGTTTTTTCCTTTAAACTATTTTATTTCTCAAAGTATTTGGGGACCGAAATAAATATTGAAATGGTAAAATTTTGAAGGAGTTTACCGTGGAATTTCATAGAGAATCACGAGAAGCTATCAGAAAAATATAAGGTAATAACGTAGTGTTTATTTTTGAATTTTTAGCATACATAAAATTTCTCAAAACTCAAAGTGGAAATTTTCAAAGGGTGTGGTTTATAAAGAATTGAAGAATAAATTATAAATTTAATATAAATATGATGTAAGGTATTGATGATCTACAATTGGGGGAATTTCTGAGAGGAATGAGAAAGGCAATGAAGTGATCCACGAGTAGCTTTAAGTGCTACGTGGTGAGTTGGATTTACTTTAAGTAATCTAAATAAAAAATTTGAAATATCTAGTGGTAACATTAAAATAAATTATTAGCTTATGTTTTGGTGATAGATAAATATTTGGTTGATAGGTATGGTATAAATATTGGACACGTAGAAAATTATTATGTGAAAATAAATATTACTAGAATGATAAGTTGATTTAATAATGATGGTGATAAATAAATTATTGACGAGTTTTGGTTGATGTTTTGATACGAATTATGAGGAGACGAAATTTAGTGGATCTTGACAAGCTTTGATGGACAAATTGATATGATTTGGGATGAAATTCTGATATTGACAGCCTTGATGGATGATTTGATGTGAGTTGGGATGAGAGGAATTTAGTGGAATTTTTTATATAATTTGAGAAAAATTAGGATAGCTAGTCTGAATATACACTTGTTTTTATTTTATTATTTATATGCATATTCATATCAGTTTTCATATACATCTGAATGAGAATAAAAGAATCGGGGCGGTAGTCGGTTCAAATGAGAATAAAAATATTTGAATTATTGTTTTCTATATATTATATCATTGTTCATATGCATATACATTAAATAAAATAAAAGAACCGGGAAGGGGCTGGTCTAATTGAAAAACTGTGACAGCTGGTATAGGCTGGAATTAAAAGGGACACCGTGATAGCCGATATATGCTGAAAATTAATTCCATGGCAGCCGAGACAAGCTGTAAAGAAAAGAACCAGGAGAGGGCCCGTCTAAGATAATAAAAACATGTCGACATGTGGGAAGTCGTTCCCATAATAATAATTCATGCATTACATCTGTTTTAATTATTCCTTGCGTCATTGAAATGTTGATATGTGGTGTGTTATTATGAAATTGTTTACAGATGAATTGGTCTCATAGAGAGAGACAGTTATAGTGAGAAAAAAACAGAGAATGATAAGAACCATCAAAATGGTGGACTCTATGATGTGAACCTCATTATGAGGTAATTATGAGATAAGTGATGGTCTTAAGGTGAACTAATGAATGAGAAGAAGAAATTGATAGAGAATGAATCTTATGACATGTGTAGTGATATGACAAAGTTATCATCAAGTTATGTGAAATATAAATGATTAAATATAAAAAAGGCTATTATGAAAACTGAATACTTGTAGTAAATTTAATTCACTGAGCTTGTGAAGATCACCTCTCAGTGTACAATAATTTCAGGTAACAGATAGGACAAATAGTCTGGTGGGTTGAGAGTCAGACAAAATCATTTTCTGTAAGCCACGTACGTGTCAACATCCTCAAACTAATGAGAAAAAAAAATAAAAATTTATTTGTAAATATTCATGCATTTTACGTTGTATCTACTGTTTAAATATCATATTGATGTATCTCCCCTATTGAGGGTTGAGGATTGATGTAAAATTTCTATTGGTGTTATTTATTTTTATTGTTGCATATATGTGTCATGCTGAGATTTTCAAAATGTGATGACACCGTCTCGAGGGTGGCCAACTCGGGATAGGTCATTACAACCCAGTCGACTGGTATCCTGATCGAGTCGACTGGCATGCGAAAAATTACCCAAATTATGAAGGACCCAGTCGACTGGTTCCCTAACATAGTCGATTGGTATCGCAATATTATAAATAGTCGCTTCAGTTTTTCAGGTGTTTCCTGCCATTTTGAAAACCTTAAACTTTCTCTCTCTAGAAAATCTTTGATTTCTATCCATAATCTCCCAAAAACACTTCATAGAACCCTTAATCTCATCCCACATCACCTCCATTTCAACTTTGCACGGTTGAAAAATTCATATTTCCCAAAATCTCTCAAATCTCTTCCTAAAAACACTTTCTTCCAAATGTCTAAGAGAATCAGAATTAAAACAATAGTTGGACCCAATGCACTTACAAAGCCGGCTCTCACAAATCTAAGGGTCCTGACACAAAGGGAAGGGGGCTAGCCGGTTTGTCGAGCAAAAAGTCGAGAACCAAACTTGATGACTCATTATTTTGGAGCCCAACAGCTAAGAGTAGTATAATTCCATTATACGCAACAAGATAATCATGACGGTTAGACTCGTTGACTTCAACTCTATCCATCATGGAAATTTTGATATCTTGCCTACCTTTGAAGCCATACACCTAACACTCTTTGTAAATATCCACCAAAAATATTACCCATGCCTAATTCACCAGTTCTACACGAACCTAGTCCATTGGCTCTTCGTTTCAGAACCAGTGTGATGAGCGTGGAGTTTGAGGTGAAAACTAACCTATTGGTCAGCGTATTGAGGATCTAGTGGGAGGGATCCAATAGAGTCTGGACGGATGACCGGATAACTTCGATTACAATGAGGCATGCGAGATCGTTAGGGGAGACCCTAACTATAACTTTAGGTCCACTACCTTTCACACCTATAGTGATATACCCATCGACTTGAAGCTGTTCAATCGCATCGTGAGCTAGACCATCCATCCAGGACTTGGGAGTCGGGGTTATCTCTCGAAGATAGATATAGTATTGATTTGGTGTCTCAAAACTGGACAACACTTCAATATCTACCCCTACTGCTTGTCAACATGATAAATAATGAAACTAGTGACTCAGAGTGCCTTCCCTACGGGTTGCTCATCACCCTTATCCTCAAGCATTTTCGAGTCTCCTTTCCCGCCTCTAAGGCTCAAAACATCAGCCCAAATGACATAATCAATTTATTTTCTCTAAAGAATATGGGATGCATGATCCAAGAGGGTATGATCTACTCCAAGGTAGGGGGAACATATGGATTGGTGCTAAGGATGATAGCAACGAGGAGGACGATGAGGTTCGTGGTGATGCAGCTTATCCTACTGCGATGGACACTGATGAGCATACACCTAGTCCACAGTATGGTGGCTATGGTACCAGTTAGGCTGGATATGACAACCTACTTTAGGCTATGATGAGCCTTCAGCTGTTCATGTAATTCGGGCTCCAGAGCTTGAACTTTTCCGTTGATTCTATGCACCATGAACTCTGCACACTCCGTGACGATTTTGAGCTGCACCGAGCGCACACAAAAGGCTTATTGGCTAAGCTTCGAGATCTTCTATGAGATAGATCTAATTCCCCCGCTAGCTGAGCTTTATACTTTATCTCCTTATGATGTATATATAGCTCTTAGATGGTTTTAGCACGAACATTCATTTTTCATTCACATTTTGTACTCAGACAAGCTTCTTTTAAGCTCACATTAGATGGAAGTACCTATATTGTTACTTTGATTTATATTTTTAGGATTTAGCTCTCATATATATATATATATATATATATATATATATATATATATATATATATATATATCTTACTTTTATGCTATATGGTTGTTTGGTTTATAACATTCATGCTCAACTATATGCCTTAACTGCTGATATTAGTATAAAAACTTCTGAATCTTCCCAGGAAGTCTTCTTAATTCTGAAACATGCCTAGTTTTTACCCACAAGTTTGTTTTTGCCTTATCTTCATAGTTGTAGTGTTTGGCTAGCTTATTTATTTATTTATTTTTGTTTACACTCTCTTTTCTGCTATTGTCAAAATGGGAGAGAAAAAAGAGAAAAAAGAGAAAAATCAATGTAAACTTATAACAGAGCATAGATTTAGGGGGAGCATTGCTCCAAACACATTGATGAATATAACTTTGTCTTGCTTTGATTGGTTGAGTTGATTATAAACTATGTTTGAACTGTTTAAACAGGTTGGTTTTATCTGAAAAACAGAGGAAACTCTGCCTAATTTTTTCTAAAAACCCAACACTTAGTTTTTAAACTGTTTTTTCTCTCATTAGTTTTGTCATCATCAAAAAGGGAGAGATTGTTGACCCGTATTTGATTTTAATAATGATAAAACATTGCTCTAATTGCACTAACAGTTTTATTTAAGTGTTTAGTGGTAAAAGCATTCAGCATAGAAACAAGATGCAAGAACTCAACTAAATTCATATGCCAAGATAAGAAAGAAGATCTAGAATAGGCATTAAGGTAATGAAAACAACTGTAAATATCTCATGTTCAAATATTTAGCTTGACCTGTGGCTCATTTTACAAAATATTTTGACAAAACCTTTAATACAATTATTTCTAAGTCAAAAATAGTTTTGATACATAAAAAACTGGGTTGAAGGGCAACCCAGTCGATTGGCTCAATATACTAATCGATTGGGGTATGGGACAAAAGATCCCCGGTCGACTGGTGTTAAAGCCTCAGTCGACTGGCAACTGGGATAGAGAGTTCCCAATTAATTTGTGCTTTGGACCCAATCGACCGATACTCTACCACAGCCTTAAAAGTGAGATTTCTTATTTGACCCACTCGACTGGTATAAGGATCCAGTCGACTGGTAATTCAAAAATATGACCATTTGAGACGTGAGACTTGAGCATTTAATGCCCCAAACCTACTAAATTAGTGTCAAACGACCATATTAATTCAAAACTACATAAACTCACTTCAATGAGCATTTAAAATATGTAGAGAACACATTCAATTCACAAGTTTGCTCATTAAATCTCAAAAGTTTGGAAAAATTTATTGTTGACCCATTCTTCAAGCTTATTCTTGAAAGAGAGATATTGTTCATTTGTAAAAGCACTTATTGCTATCTCTCTACCATATACTTTACAGCAAATCTCATTTATTGTAAAGGGGAAAGAGTTGTAATAACTCTTAGAGTGTTTAGGATTAAACACTTCTTTGCAACTTCCGTGAAGAAGGGATTAGCTTTCGTGAGGAAAGGATTAGTTGTAAGGTTTGTACAACACCCGTGAAGTTGTACAAGTAAAAGTTTTAGCTGATTAATTCAAGGAGATTCCTTGAAGAGAGTGGACATAGGGTTGGAAGGAATCTGTTATTGCCGAACCACTATAAATAGAGTTTGCACTTTCTCTTCCTTAAACTCTTTTACTTCAAGCACATTACTTGTTTGTATGCTTTGTGCATTTAATTATTTTTATAAACTTGCAAAGTAATTAGCAAAAGTTTTTAGAAACCCAATTCACCCCCCTCTTAGATTTGAACCTCGGTTTACAAAAACAAATATAATACATGAATTTAAATTATCTTTGTTTCTTTCTCATTAGATCATTTCATAGTATCATCTGGGAACGTCTTCTCACATGTCAACATGTTTCAACTAGATCAATTGCCTTCCTAGTCTTTTTGGCTAGACTGGATGTCTTCTCGGTCTTTTATTTTCAGCTAGACTGACTGTCTTCCCATATTTTTATTTTCAGTTAGACCGGTTGCCTTCCCGGTCTTTTATTTTCAGCTAGACCGACTGCCTTCTTAGTTTTTGATTTTTAGCTAGACTGGCTGCCGTACCGGTATTTTATTTTTATCTAGACCAGTTGCCTTCTCGGTGTTTCATTTTCAGCTAGACCGACTGTCTTCCCGGTCTTTTATTTTATGCATATGAGCAATAATATGAAAAAAGCAGACTAACTGCCTTCTTGGAGTTTTATTTTATGCATATGAGCAATATTATGAAAACAAGCAGGCCAGCTACCTTCTTGGTCTTTTATTTTACGCATATGAGTAATAATATGAAAATAAGCATACATTCAAGCATTCAATTTAGCTATCAAACTCTTTCTCAAAATTATTATTTTTATCATATTCATTAAATTATCTCCTCATATATCATATCCACTTTTCCATCATATTTTCAAAAATTTCATAAAACTTCTCAACATATATTTCATTCCTCCATCCTTTTTAAAATGTAAATTATTATATAATTAATATTCAACATACTTTCTAATCTCAAATCACTAAATCAATAAATTTTCATATATAACAGAAAATACATCATTAAATCATTGTAATTCACCCATTTATTCAAATATCATAATTTCATATTTTTATTGGTTTCGATTACTAAAAGTAAATCTAACACCATGTAGCACTTAAAGCTACCCGCGGATCACCTCCTTACATTTCTTTCTCATTTCAACAATTTCTTGATATTGTTGATCACCAACACCTAATCACAAACTTCCATAAATCTTACTATTTCATAACTGAATTCAAACAATATAATTATTTAATTATGAGTCTTATTGACAATTTACCTCAAATATGATGAAGTCTTGCTATTGTAATTGCATGACTGTACTATCTCTAATATTGGAGAAATTTTCTTTATAACTTTTTGCTAAGAAATTTGAATTGAAGAAAGAAGAAACCAAACAGGATTTTGTAAGAAAAATATAAAACAAAGAAAAACTAAATTTTATACTTAAAAATCCGCCCCACTGTTCTTCCTATTCTTTCTTTTCATGTTACCTGTCTAACATGCAAGTTTGCATGTTAGGCAGCCAGCACCTGGACATCCAAGTGTTAGCCCCTTATTTTTTTTGCCTTTCTCACAAAACTTCACCTGGACATTTCCAGGTTTTTTTTCTTTGTAATAGTAAATCTTTCATATATATTATTTTAATTCTATGTAATATCTATCAAATTACTTCTTTACCCTTACTTTAAGAACACAAGCATTACAATTATGTTCTTGCTTACTACGTTGAAAATTTCCTATATTGTATCCAAATTTGCAGCCTATTCACAAACATAAAATCGGCTCGTGATATTTGGAATGCTCTTGAGTACAAATACAAAGTGGAAGAAGAAGGTACGAATAAGCATTTAGTTTCTAAATACTTTGATTTCAAAATGTTTGACAATAAACCTATCTTAGAACAAGTGCACGAATTACAAGTTATTGTCAATAAACTTCGAGCTTTAAAAATTGTTTTGCTTAAATCATTCCAAGTGGGGGCTATTGTTGTGAGTTTTAAATTACTCGCAAGTGCGAGGTCGAATCCACAGGGAATTGCGTTGTGAAAGTATATTTTCAATCTAAACTAACTTTATCTTAACCTAGTTCCGAATTGTGAAATGATATTGCAAAATAAATTAAAACTAAACTAAATTGATTTAAAAACTAATAAAAAAGGTACTAAGGTTTCCGAATCCACCCCACCGAAGTTAAGCATACATGTTCTAAAAATATAGCCTATCAAAACATTCAATGAATCCAACTATAAGATAAAAAACAAAGAATATCCCAACTAAACCAAAAGCACCCGATGTATCCGCTCTTAACAAATCACAAAGGGAATCCAATTTAATCGAAAAGCATTCAATGTATCCATCAGATGAAACACAAAGAAAATCCAATAGACAATTTAAACTCAATCAATTATAAGATTAACTCAAATAATTGACAGAACATTTATACTAAAAATTTTCAGATTTGTACAAGCAAATCTGAACTACTACGCCAAACAACGGCGGGGCTTCATCTTCAACCTTAGCTGAAGAGTCTAGCCACTCATAACTATAAAACTATAATAAAAAGTGCTAAACATTTAAACTAAAACAACTGAATATAAAGAAATAAATAAACAACTTTACATGGGAGAAATTTCACTCGCTGATGGGCGGCGCTTCCCTTCGTGGTAGCAATGCCTTCGGGATCCACCAAAATGCTGGCAGAAGTCCACCGGTAAACACCAAAGTGGCTCAGGAATTGTACACTGAATGATGAAGCCAGATGGTGTTTATATAGGGGAAGACCCGGAGCAATATGGGTTGCAGATTCGATGTGGGATACTGCCCGTGTGCACTCGATCGCAGTGTGGTGTGATCGATCGCAGGTACGATCGATCGCATGTCTTGTGCGCACGATCTCGTGTGCGCTCGATCGCATGTCTGCTACGATCGATCGCAGATGCACTGAACTTCAAATATTTCGATGTGGGATGTTGACCATGCGCTCGTTCGTAGGTAGGTGCGCTCGAGCGCAGGTGCGCTCGATCGCATATCTCGTGCGATCGATCGCAATGTCTCCAGAAGCTTCACATCTCCTGAAATGCTTTATTTTCTCCACAAACCTGTAAAAATACACAAAACACAAGAAAGACGTAAAATAAAGTGAAATACTACTAACTAAGAGCATAACAAATATAAGTTAAGGATCTAAAATATGCAATATTTAAGACTCATCAAATACCCCCAAACTTATATTTTGCTAGTCCCTTAGCAAAACAAAATAAAAGACTCAATGAAAAACAAAGAACATAAAGATAAAGTCATCACTCATGGTATCCAAAAATTTATGGAGCACACATCACCATGATATTCATTCATAAGCAAGCTTAAAAAGGTAAACCCATCTTCGCAATGAATAGAAATGTTAAAATCTAATTACTTACAAAAGGCAGGATAAGGCATCACAAGCTTGAATCAGTGTAAGGTGAATTAGCATATAAAAATGAAGCTTCCAAGTAACTCTAATGTGTAAGGTCTCCATGTCTCAAGATTCACCGAATTTCCCATCAAAAATGAACGAAAAGGCATAGTTTTATTTTATTCTTCTTTTTTTTTTTTAATAAGGCACGGCTATGTTTAGTTCCCTTAAGCTTTCTAATTGACCTATGTAGCGAGTGTTAAGTCAATGACTCCCAAACCAGGTGGTTTTAGGGCATTAGGTGTAAAGACACCCCTAAGGACTTACTAACTCGAGTCAAAAAGGCTACGAAATTAAACCGACCTTAATATTACCAAGCAAAATTCCACCTTTTGACGTGAACACTCACTGCTTACTGAGGCAAGAGGTCCAGTTACTCAGCGAAAAGTTTATTGATAATAATTTTTTTTTTATATATTTTCCTATGCCCAAGAGTTTATCCAACAAGTCATCCAGTTTCAGTTAAGATAAGGAAAAATACACATTAAAATCACATGTCATACCTCACATAATTTGTGCTAATGTGCTCGTGTTAGATTAGATCAAACATGTGAATTCTCAAAATACCTAAGGTAAGTAACTAAATTTTAAAAATTTATCACCAGATCATGTGTTCAAAATGTTAAGCTCACCAATGACATCACATCACAGAAAATGTTTAGATCAACTAAAATTTCACGATAACATGAGCATGCATTTATCTCTATGACGAAAAGACAACAAATTAGGACAAAGTGTGTGATGTGTCGCCCATACCCCCAAACTTAAATTACACATTGACCCCAATGTGTGACTAATATGGAAAGAGCTGACCTGAGATATGGAGAACTATCTGGACTGGTATGGCTCATAGCATACCCCCAAACTTGAACTGAAGTACGCTTTGTCCCTGAAAAATAAAAACTGAAAAACAAAAAATACTGGAAACAAACATTAATCATAAAAATGCGAAATAATAAATAAACAAAAGAAAAGATAAGCTGTGGGGTGCCTCCCATGAGCGCTAAGTTTAATGTCTTCAGCCAGACCCAATATTAGTAAACAGGCCCAACTAAGTGCTCCACCATCTGATCAATAAATGGGAATGAAAAATGATCAGGCCTAGTGGCAGCATTCAATTTACGGTAGTCTAGACACTTTCTCCATCTTGACTGCACTCGAGTTGGAACCAACTCGTCGTCTTTATTTACTACCGTCAATTCAGCACGTTTGGGCACGACTTTAATCAGCCTTACCCCCTTGCTATCAAAGATGGGATAAATGATCCCTGCCTCTAACAGCTTAATATCTTTTGCCCTCACAACCTCTTGCATAGCAGGGTTGAGCCTTCTTTGTGGCTCCCTCGATGGCTTGGCATCCTCCTCCAAATGTATCCTGTACGTCACCACCGAGGGGCTGATCCCCTTGACATCCTCAATAGTCCAGCCTATAGCTTCCTTATGCTCTCTTAAGACGTCCAATAATTTTTCCTCTAGAGCATCACCCAAATCGGAAGGTATAATCACAGGCAAACTATCGGCTGAACCTAGGAACTTATACTTAAGATTATCTGGTAAAGGCTTAAGTTCCTTCTTGGGGGTTTCAGGTGCGCGCGGTCTCCTCCATCTTATTGCTCTTCTGAGGAGGAGACTCTAAAATGGCATTTGCTTGCTCAAATAATTTATCTAAATCCAAATCCTCTCCAAATTGAGCAAAACATGCCTCTAGGGGGTCCTCAGTGCTTGATTCATTCACAGTCTCCTCAAGAATCTCCTCTATCAAGCATACATTTCTCACTTCATCATATTCATGGGGTTGCCTAGTGATATCAAAAATATTCAACTCCACTGTCATATTTTCGAATGAGATCTTCATCACCCCTGTCCTACAATTTATCAGGGCGTTAGCTGTGGCTAAGAATGGTCGCCCTAGAATCACCGGTATTTGAATCTCTACATTCTGAACCGGCTCTGTGTCAAGCACAATAAAATCCACGGGGAAATAGAACTTATCTACTTTTATCAAAACGTCCTCAACTATCCCCCGTGGTCTTTTCACTGACCTGTCAGCCAATTGAAGCGTAGTGGATGTGGGCTTCAATTCTCCTAACCCCAACTGTAAATAGACTGAGTAGGGCAGAAGATTCACACTCGCCCCTAGATCCAAGAGAGCCCTCTCAATGTGGCTGACTCCTATCGTGCAAGAGATGGTAGGACACCCCGGGTCCTTATACTTGATGGGTAACTTGCACTGAAGGATTGAATTGACCTGCTCGGTCAAAAATGCCTTCTTTGGGACATTCGTCCTCCTCTTGATAGTGACCAAGTCCTTTAAAAACTTAGCATATGATGGCATTTGATGGATGGCATCCAAAAATGGGATATTGATTTGGACTTGCTTGAATACCTCTAGAATTTTCTCATACTTCCCTCCTTTCTTTGATGCCTGTAGTCTCTCGGGGTAGGGCGCTCTAGGTACAAATGACCTAGGAGGGTCTTTCTCAGTAGGTGTGGCTGTAGATGGCTTAGCATCTATCTTCTCTGTGTTGCCACTCCCTTGCCCTTGCTGCATAGCAGGGCTCTCTTCCATTCGATTGTCTACCTGTCTCCTAAACCTCAGTGCGACAATCGACTGTACTTGTTTCGCCCCGTGCGTAGGAGTTGATGAACTCTCAACCATATATTGTCCTTTTGGATTGGGCACGGGCTGACTGGGGAACTTCCCATTCTCTCTCTTACCCAAGTGACTTGCAATTTGCCCTATTTGACTCTCTAGCTTGGAAATTGCTTGGGTGTTTAACACTGTTGCACTCCTCACATCACCCATATTTTGGCTAGTCGCCTTCATGAACTCCTTAAGGGTGTCCTCTAGCGACTGTGAAACTGGCGCTGGTGTTTGAGTGGGTGCATGGTAAGTAGGTGAAGGTGCTGGATGGGCAGAACGACCATGATTATGAATTTGTGGGGCAAATCTGGGAGGATATTGATTTTGAGCATGATAAGGGGCTCCTCCCTGATTCATTGGTTGGTTCTGCCTCCATAAAAAATTTGGGTGGTTCCGCCACCCTGGATTGTACGTCTCAGAGTACAATCCATTTGACTGCCTTCGAAAGTCATTGAAAGCATTTACTTGTTCCATAGGATACTCGGCACAAGCAGGCATTGATGGGCAATTCTGTGCTAGATGCATGGGACTAGCACAGATGGAACAGCTTTCAACATTGAATGTGTTGGCAGCATTGATGGATTGGCTCATAGTGAGAGCGTCAATCTTCTTAGTGAGGGCATCTAACTTTATCCTCAAGTCAGTGTCCTCTCTGACCTCATAGATGCCTCCCCTCTTAGGAGCACGAATGGACTTATCTCGACAGCTTGAAAAATCCCACTGCTGTGAGTTGTCGGACAACTTGTCCAACGCCATATATGCTTCGTCTCCTGTCAGACTCAAGAATGGCCCCCCATTCATAGACTCGATCATGCTACAGTTGGGTTGAGTCAACCCTTGGTAGAAGAATTGAACGAGTCTCCACTTCTCATATCCATGTGGAGGGCATCTGATCAGTAGCTCTTTGAAACGCTCCCAACCCTCAGAAAATTTTTCATCCTCATCCTGAGTGAAAGAGCTGATCTCCTTTCGGCACTCATTCACTCTAGACATTGGGAAAAACTTATGATAAAATTTGCTAAGCAGGTTTTCCCAAGATGTAATAGACCCGGGCGTGTTGGAATCCAACCACGCCCTAGCTCTATCGTGAAGAGAAAAAGGGAAGAGTCGAAGATGGACTGACTCTTCAGAGAAGTTCTGGAATTTGAATGTGGCACAAATGTCTTTGAACTTCTTCACATGGCTATAAGGATTTTCAAGATCTAAGCCATAGAATAAGGGTAAGAGTTGGATGACATGTGGCTTCAAGTCAAAGTGGGTGGCATTGGTCGGTGGCAACACTATGCAAGAGGATGAGTTAGTCGCAACGGGTGCAAACAAGTCCCTAAGGGATGTAGTGGAGTCCACGTTCCAAGCTCTAGGTTGCTCTACATGTTCAGGATGATTTGCATTCCTATAATTCTCTGCCATCTCAACAGTCTCTCTCTCAACTAGCGCTCTTTTCTGTCTCCTAAGAGTTCTTTCTAAGTCGGGATTTAAATGTGTCAAATCTAAGTTCAAGGATCTCCGACCAAGCATACATTAACAGAAAAATAATGAGATACTACCCAGCAGAAGCAACAGAATAAAGCAAACACAAAACTTAATTATTTTTTTTTTAAATTAAATTAACTAGTAGAAAAATAAAATCAATTCAGACAAAAAAATTTCACAAACCAAACAATTCCCCGCCAACGGCGCCAAAAACTTGTTGTGAGTTTTAAATTACTCGCAAGCGCACGAGTCGTTTGCAGTATAGCGTTGTGCAAGTGCGAGGTCGAATCCACAGGGAACTGCGTTGTGAAAGTATATTTTCCATCTAAACTAACTTTATCTTAACCTAGTTCCGAATTGTGAAATGATATTGCAAAATAAATTAAAACTAAACTAAATTGATTTAAAAACTAATAAGAAAGGCACTAAGGTTTCCGAATCCACCCCACCGAAGTTAAGCATACATGTTCTAAAAATATAGCCTATCAAAACATTCAATGAATCCAACTATAAGACAAAAAACAAAGAATATCCCAACTAAACCAAAAGCACCCGATGTATCCGCTCTTAACAAATCACAAAGGGAATCCAATTTAATCGAAAAGCATTCAATGTATCCATCAGATGAAACACAAAGAAAATCCAACAAAGAATTTAAACTCAATCAATTATAAGATTAACTCAAATAATTGACAGAACATTTATACTAAAAATTGTCAGATTTGTACAAGCAAATCTGAACTACTACGCCAAACAATGGCGGGGCTTCATCTTCAACCTTAGCTGAAGAGTCTAGCCACTCATAACTATAAAACTATAATAAAAAGTGCTAAACATTTAAACTAAAACAACTGAATATAAAGAAATTAATAAACAACTTTACATGGGAGAAATTCCACTCGCTGACGGGCGGCGCTTCCCCTCGTGGTAGCAATGCCTTCGGGATCCACCAAAATGCTGGCAGAAGTCCACCGGTAAACACCAAAATGGCTCAGGAATTGTACACTGAATGATGAAGCCAGATGGTGTTTATATAGGGGAAGACCCGGAGCAATATGGGTTGCAGATTAGATGTGGGATACTGCCCGTGTGCGCTCGATCGCAGTGTGGTGCGATCGATCGCAGGTACGATCGATCGCATATCTTGTGCGCACGATCTCATGTGCGCTCGATCGCATGTCTGCTACGATCGATCACAGATGCACTGAACTTTAAATATTTCAATGTGGGATGTTGACCATGCGCTCGTTCGTAGGCAGGTGCGCTCGATCGCATATCTCGTGCGATCGATCGCAATGTCTCTAGAAGCTTCACATCTCCTGAAATGCTTTATTTTCTCCACAATCCTATAAAAATACACAAAACACAAGAAAGACATAAAATAAAGTGAAATACTACTAACTAAGAGCATAACAAATATAAGTTAAGGATCTAAAATATGCAATATTTAAGACTCATCAGCTATTATAGCTAAACTTTCTCCTTCTTAGAAGGATTATGAAGAAAGATTGTTGCACAATTCTAAGGATTACACTTTAGAAAAAATTCAAAAAAACATCTTCGTATTGAAGAAGAGTCACGTTTGCGTGACAAAAATGATAATGTTCAAAGTGGTCCTAAAGTGCATCATTTGGATGTAAGCAAAACTAAAAAAAAAACAAAAAACATGTTTTACAAGTGAAACTGGAGGAAAATTTAAGAAGACTGCAGGAAGGAATAAAGGGAAAGATAATTTGCATTTGTATATAGTGGTATGCAATTTTAATTAGTTTGGGATCAATTCATTTGACTTAATTTGTTAAAGCTGTGAAGCCATTTGGCCATGCATTTAAATTTACAATCTAATTTTATTTGGTTGATTAAGTTATTTAGTGACACTATAAATTTACATGAGATATTAATTTGAGATTTATTATAAATTTATAATAAAAGTCACTATGAACTTTTATTACTATTGCTTATTTGTGTGTATGAGTTGTTGTCAAATAAATTTTGACTTTAAAAGGCATGGTTATATATATGTCTAGTAGGAATAATATAACATCTCTAGATTTATAAGTAAAAAAAAAATGTTTTGATGACAGTATTTTGCATAAGATGTTACTATTACATATAATAAACATGAAGCTAATAATTTTTTGCATTTGTGTGTATGTTTTGAAGACATAATATGAATATGAGTAACATTGTGTTGAAGTACAATGATAGGGGTTGCTTTGGTTTGTGCATAGAAAACTCACATGATCAATGATATATGTGTAAGAAGAATTAATTGTAGATGCACACATGAAAAATGACATTTCTAGAAGTAGTGAGTGAGGACACCATATAACCTGAACATTGTGATCACCAAAAGTACAATTGAATGTGTGCTATTGTATGTGTATCTTAATAAAAAAGACATGGTGATGGATATGGTAATATTGAACAAAGGTCCTAATGATGAATTAAAGAGTCTGACCATTTGTTTCAGAAAAAGTAAGAGTCTTTGTACTGATAAATGTGTGGGTGTAGAGTTTTGATAGGCTTCATTTGTATGATTCAATTCCTCAAGCATATTTGTTTTTGGCTACACTAAGTAGTAACTTGTGTATTTAGAAATAACATGCGTAGTAGAAATGTGTGGGTCATTTCGTTGTTTAACAATGAAATAATTAATTTCTTATTGTTGTTAATGTAATATATATATATATATATATATGTGTGTGTGTGTGTGTGTGTGTGTGTGCGCACGCGCGTGCATGTGTGTGTGTGTTTTAAATGTAGGGGTATTAATTATATTATCAAATACCATAAATATATGTGAAAATTTTTTGAAATCTTGAAACTTATATAGTTGATATAAGTGAAACCAAGAAATATACTTTATGAAAACTAAAGTGAGAAAACTTAATGAGGGTTATGCTTTGAGTAATTTATAGTACAATACAAGAATATACAAATTTACTAGAATTTTTTGTTACCTAGAAGAAATCGTAGATTTGATTTGAACTGGTTGTATCAAGGGGATACACTGATGCCATGGTAATCCAATTGTATCAAGAGGATACACCAATGCTAGTTGGATGACAAAAGTAAGAGATGTAAAATACCTAGGAGGAGGTGATGTTTCTTGGAAGAGCAAGAAACAAACCTGTATGTCTCACACAATGAAATCCGAATTAATTACCTCGACAGCAATTGAAAAAAAAATGTTGAATGGATTAATTAAAAATTTATTTTTGGAAATAAATTTTGTGACCACATCCTATGCATTTAAAATTCATACTTTGTGATAATGAAGTTTTGTGAGAGGTACTTAAATAATAAGCCTAGACATATCAATCATAGACATGAGTATATGAGACAATTGATACGGGATTGTATCATTACAATTGTCTATGTAAAGTCAAGTAAGAACTTGACTGATCCACTTATTAAGGCACTCTCAAGAGACCTAGTAAGTAATACAACTAGAGATATGGTACTTAAACCATTTAAAAGTCAACAGTGATGGAAACTAACCTAAAACTAGTAGACCACTAGTCTTAGGTTTTAATGGTTAATAACAAGTTAGATATTGTTACAAAGTTAGCCCATAACTGAGAAAGACAATATCGTTCGTCATTTTTTATAGGATGAGTTGAACTCTTAATGAAGTTATAAAATGTGTTCTAGTAACAGAAACGCAAAAGGAACTTCACCTATATGAACGAAGGAGTGGTACCGTTTCTTATAGAGATTTATGGTTTGCTTTCTTGAGGTTCATGAAATCAAGATATAGCACATGGCCATAATAGTGCTAAGTAAAAATCAATTCTCACCGAAATAAAAGAAATGTATGTGTGTGGTGGCTCCGATCGTATCACATAGGAATGTTGGTTTAATCTATAGAACAACATTCATTTCGATATAACTTTGAGTTGTTTACACTAATAGAAGGTTTTAAATCAAAAGATACCTACTTTATGCAGACAAGACTCAGAGATATTGTGACAGTATTTTTCAAAATTGGTTTTTCAAACAAGTGGGGGATTGTTAGAAAAAAAATCATTTAAAATGGTATTAAAGGGTTGTTTGAAAACCCAAAAGGTATTAATTTAAATCTAAAAGTTGTAATTTAAACAGAAATGTGTCAAAATTTTTAAATGTTTTTTAAACAGACACGATCTGGTCCATTAAAAACTCTCAGACATGATCATAAGACTCTTATTAAATCTGGAAAAATCATGTCTTTCTAATTGAAAAAATACGACTTTCAAAAACCATTTGAAGAGGTGCTTCTACACCTATAAATACCCTTCACTCCCCACTTCAGAATACAATTTATTTTTCATTCTTTCATCTCTCTTTTTCTCTCAAAAATTCTGTCATAGTATTTCAAAGCATAGTTAAATCGGAAGTTATTCAAAATTTGCGGTATGCAGACTTCAAGTTTGAGACTTTGTTGTATCATAGAGGATTATTCGTCTACAACCCAATGCAAACTTGTTTATACAAGTGGGGACGAATAAAGCCTTAAAGACACTGATTATTATTACACGCCTCTAAGTCTTGATTCTTATATTCTGCTTTCGTTTAGAAAAAATTTACAACATTAGATCTTCCTGAGAGAATGACAAAATATGTTCTTATTTGAAACTTGATTTTTCTTTGTGTAGTTATTAAGAATTGATGAACATGCAAGCTTTCTATCACAGGAAATTTATTTGGATTCGTGGTTGAAATAAAAAATAATAATGAATAGAGAGACATGGGAACTTTTGTATATTAACTATCAAGTGTTTGATGAAGTCCTGTGTATATTGAAGTGCTGACTATTGGAAAAATTATATATATGGCGATGTTTGGATTGTGATACTTGAGCAAAGTAAGGCCTAGTAGATTTTTAGGGAAACATTAAAAGAAGAGGAAATGTGATTCTGATGAAAAAAAAAAAAACAAAAGATCAAAGGAAGTAAGAAAGAATTTCATGAGCTTTCTTTTCAAGCCAAAGTCTTATGTTATCTGCACGTAATTAGTTTTTTTTTTTTTTTTTTGTAATGCCAAATGAAAAAGTGTTTGCATCAAACACGTGTAGGTACCAGGTTGCTGCTTAATCAATCTAGGACTGAAGGCCTATTTTTTTTTAATGAAAAATGCTCTTTCGAACCCATCTAACATTTAAAAAAAAGTGCACACATAATTAGTCAAAATAAGGTTAAAATACATGCATTGTGATTTGATATATTTTCATAATAAATCTTGATATTTTTTGATACATGATCAACTCTGTAGTTTTAGTTAGTTACAATGTAATTCTTTTAAGCATTATTCATAAATAAAATTGTTTTAATAATATAAAAAATTTGATCATGATTTTTTTGTACGTACATATGTAAAGATAAATATGATCTACTATGAAAAAATGTATAAGAAAATTTTTACTATTGAAAATATGTTTCTTACTTTTTTACTATTAAAGATTAAAAAACCACAAAAAAATTGTACACGAGAAGAAATTTTTTTTTTTTGGGTAATCTCAAAATAGTTTATAAAATTTATTGAGCGTAAAAATATATCAATCATATCTTGTGTCCAAATGGGTACATATAAACGTTAGAGTTAATAGATGTACACCCTGTGCTAATAGTGCAAACTACAAGATTTATTATGTATAAAAAAAATCGAATTTATTATGAAAACTGACCAAATCAAAGGTTATAAATGTATTTTAACTAGGGTGAGCATGAAAACCGGTTGACTCATGAACCTGACCCAAATCGGTATCTAATTTGGGTTGGGTTGGGGTTTTCAAAAGTTGGATTAGATTTGGGTTGATAAATTTTTGAACTCGGTGCATTGGGTTGGGTTACGGGTTAAAAAAATTTAATCCAACCCAAACCAGTAACTTGATCATTATATAATTATATTTTATATATATTTAAAATATACTTACTTTAAATATTGATGGACTACATTCATATTTTGATAAGTTACTTTGGATTGCAAGATATATTTCTTTTGTGTGTGTGTGTGTATGTTTATATATATATATTCTAGTTTCATTTATTTTTCTTCTTAGAAACCTTGTTGTGAGTTTTAAATTACTCGCAAGCGAACGAGTCGTTTGCAATATAGTGTGTGCAAGTGCAAGATCGAATCCATAGAGAATTGCGTCGTGAAAATATATTTTTATCTAAACTAAACCTATTTTAACCTAGTTCCGAATTTTGAATTGTCTTTTTGCAAGGAAATATAAACTTAAACTAAATTGATTTGAAACAAATAATAAAAATACTAAGGTTTCTGAATCCACCCCACCGAAGTAAAGCATATATCTTCATATTCTATATAAAAATAATCTATTAAATCATTTAATGAATCCACCATTATATAAATCACGGCGAATACCCAAATTAAACCAAAACCATCAAATGTATCCGTTTAATTCACAAATCACAATGGATATCCAATCTAATTTGAATGATCCACCGTATCTGGAAGATGAAACATAAGGAATATCCAATTTAACAATTTAAAAACAATCAATCATAAGAGTTTACTCAAACAATTGAAATAAAACATTTATACTAAAAATATCAAAATTGTACGAACATATATGAAAATATAATGCTAAACAATGGTGATGCTTCATCTTTAACCTTAGATGAAGATTTTAGCCTCAGATAATTACGAACATAATTTTCACAATTACTGATTACGCCCAAAGAGTAACGCGGTAGTTGTAGCACAGCTTTGGGGTGTCGATTCCACAGGGAAACAAGTTAACTACAAGAGAAGGTGTAAACTTTAACACAAACGATAAAAGATTAAATGAAAGAATATGAATTGAGTAATGTGAAATAATTGTGCAATTATAATGAAGAGTATAATAAGGAAACAACAAGGTTCCAGGAATCTTCTCTAGGTTTGTTGCCCTAATCCTAACTTGATTCAGTTGTTTTTATCTCGATTGCAAGTTTCACATCCCAAACAGACAATTGAAAAATATTCAATAAGAGCATATATAAACCTTAATGTAATTGTTATGAAGTACTCTTTGATTTCAATTCAAGCACACATGACCTATCTTATAGATTTATCAAGAAACGACAATATATCTTAATGAAAATATTGTAGTAATGGACAAACCTAAAAGATAGATCTACCGGACTCAATCACATCCAAACAACTTGACATAAGAAAAGCATGACTGGACTTATATGGAGAAGAAGTATGCAATCACCGGATTAAGAAAATCTTATACTAAGAAGAACATAAAGTGCAGCTGTCACATGAACCTAAATTCTTCTTGTTTAATTAAAGAATACTTATAAACAATGCTTTGATAATAAATCCCAATTACAACTGAATCAAATAAAGAAAAATAGGAACAACTACACCTAGGGATTCATCTCTTCGCCTTGCTAGGAGATTAGTTCGCCATGGAACTCATGGAGGCTGATTCTTTGAGTTTCTAGACCTTGATTGATTTTTTTCTCTTCAACCCTAAGTGACCTAGTTATAGTACAAGGGTTTAAGGGTATTTGTGGGCTCAAAATAGTCACTTAGAAGTCCTAACTAGATCAGGAGACCATGTGCGCGCCGCACCTCTCCTTTCTGAGCGGTGTGACGCTCTCCTTTCTTCATGAGTATGCCTTGCTGGGCGGTGTGGCGCTGCCTTAGCTACGGCACGGTGCTAAGAGGGATGCCAAGAGTGGGTTCCAGTGGTGCGGTGCTGGTCTGGCCGCACTGTGGTGCACACTGGTACTCCTAGCTTTTCAAGTGCTGAAATAACTTCTCTTGGTCTTGGCATTCTTTGGCTCTTGTGTTTTGAATGCTTTTCATCACTTTTCTCTTCATAACCACTCTTCCATTCCTATATGTATCAAAACTTTGCGCTTTAAGTGATGATATCTTTTTCATTTCTTTTGGACTTAAAGGCACCTGAAAATGCATTGAATTAAGTCAATGATTTACGAATATCTCTTTAGAGTTATTAACATGTAAAAGTGCGATTAAGACCAAGATCAACCCCAAAATACTAACGATTAAGCACTGTTGAGATGCATTTTATGGCTCTCATCACAACCCCCAACTAGCTTATTGCTAGTCCCTAGCAATTCAAGCGAAATGATAGATGAATTCTATGGTAGGAATCAAAACAAGGTAGAGAAATGCTAGTGTTAAACAAGGAGCAATTCACATTTTTGTCTCAAAAATTGCACATAATATACATCACATAGAATCATTAAATATCACTTAAGTCCAAAAGTAATCCAAGCATCAATCTTAAAATCATTATTGACTCTTATCATCCGTCTTACCACAGTCCATTAATCCGAACATCCGGATGATTTTATGCATAACATTCATGAATACAACTCTTGACCTCTAAAATAATAACAAGTTGTGTGACATCAATCACATAAACAAGCTCTATAGGTTTTTTTTTTTCAAATCATTCTCCACTATTGTAGAAAAATCATACTTCATTAGATCAATAGGTCTTTAATAAGCTTATAATGTTAGGCTAAGGTAAAGATTAAGGAAGAATGGGAAGGATTTGAAAGTAAAAGAACTTAAGCTCTTAGCTTTAAACACAACCACTTTTAAGCACTAGATAACTTTATTTCAATGCTCAACTCTTTCAACCATTTTTTATAAGAGTATATCTCTTGATAAGTCACCACTTTTCTTTTCTTTTTCTTCTTTCTTTGTCATACTTCTCCTCTTTTTCTGTTTTTGGCAAATACCCATTCACTTCTTTTTTTCTCATTTTCTTTTTCTTTCCTTTTCCACAACCCCCAACTTATCTTCTTTAATATACTTGGGCTATGGTTTTTAATATTTCCATCCTTACTCCTCTTAAGTGCTTCTCAACAATGTGTACAACTAAGTTCTTTTAAAAGGAAGATAAGGATAAAATATTTTTAGGCTCCTGATGGTAAGTAAATGGGTTTTTTTGAAAGAAGCAAGACTCAAATTATTTTTCAAGAAAAAGGCTCAAATAGGTGACTATTGATATATATTGCAAGGGTAGGTTTGAAAGGCTCAAACGGTTCAAAAATGGCCTATATCATATCCTAAGTAGTGTGCATTCTAAGAATTCGCCTCGAGTGATTATCAAATAAATTCTAGAGCTTGTCGAGACCGCAAAAGTATTCATAAGGTAATCACACATAAAATTTCTCTAAATGCTTTAGATTTATCATACAATCTTACCACAAACTAGAGTCTCTAACCAAATTAAAATTGACACTTAAATTATTCTCAAACTAAAACAAAATTTAACTTATTCTAAATGTTGTATGCTATCTCAATTAAATTCATATCATTGACATGTGTATTAACTCTAAGGCTAACACAAAGCATGCTAAAAACAAACAAGAAGGGAAAATGACACCAAGCAGTTCAATGGAAAAAGGAAAAAATGTATGGAAATAAAGAATATGGAAACAAAGAGATGTGTTTCCTCCACCCCCAACTTAAAGTAGGCATTGTCCTCAATGTGAAAGCAAAAGACAAGGAAACTCCCTTTGTAGCCAAAAGTGCACGGAAGCTGAAAATTGTGCACCACCATTTGAACTGCTTCGTATATTTGTCCCTGGAAAAGAAATATGAAAGTAAAACTGGAAAACAACAAAATAATAATAATAAATAAGAAAAAGAAATATGAAAAACAGTAAAAATAAAAGGATATGTTGTGGGTTGCCTCCCATGAGCGCTAAGTCTTACGTCTTCAGCCAAACACTGCACCACTCTCACTGCTGGCCTCATTGTGGTGCTGAAGATGAGGCTCTATACAGTGCTAGTCTTTTGGCAAGGAATACTTAAAGTCCACCATCTGTGGCTCAAGTGTTTTTAGTGATGCCTATTTACTATCAGCAGTAGGGTATTTGATTCCCGCATCCATGTGACTTCTCTCAAGCAACTCCTCAAAGCATGGTTACCAAGATTTCTAAATAAATTCCTGTGGCTTATCAAAAACATCAACAACATTAATGGCATGGGGATAATTTGAAGAATCATTGAATTTAAAATTATTAGGAATGAATTCTAAAGTGTTAGAATTACCTTTGATGTACTCATCCTATTCATGTGGCTGCCATGAGACTCGAAAAATATTTACCTCTAGAGTCCTGTTTCTAAATGATAATGTCATTAGGCCATTCCTACAATTAATAAAGGCATTGGAGGTGGCAGGGAATGGTATTCCAAGTATCAAAAGAATTTTTGACTCCGTGTTTATAGTAGAAATAGTATCTAAAACCAAAAAATCAACAGGATAGTAGAAATTATCAATTTGCAACAAAACATCTTCTACAATACCTCTTGGTTTTCTTACCGATCTATCCGCTAATTGAAGTACCACAGAGGTTGGTTTGATCTCACCTAGACCAAGCTATAAGTACATGGAGTATGGCATGAGGTTCACACTAGCACCCAAATCTAGCAATGCTTGGCCACAAGATTTGTTTCCAATTTGGCAAGCCACTGTTGGACAGCCCGGATCTTTATATTTTGGTGGTGTCTTGCTGTCAATTACTGCACTTGCTTGCTCCATTAGGAATGTTGTCTTCTTCACATTATGCTTCCTCTTGAGTGTACATAGATCCTTGATGACTTTAGCATAGTTGGGAATCTGTTTTATGACATGAAGAAGAGGAAGATTAATTTTAACATGCTGAAGTTGTTCAAGAATCTCACATTTTAGTGTTGTATTTATCTCCTTAGGTTTAAGGAGTGCTTGAGGGAAAGGCACCGGTGGAGAATAATCAACATGGACCTCTTGTTCCTTGGGGGCTTCATCTTTACTGCTCAAGTTTGATGGTAAAGTGGGCCCCTTGATTCTCTTACCACTGCGGGTGATTATAGCATTACCCTCTCTAACATTTCGATTTTCAAGTTTAGAGGTTTGTGCCATATATTGTCCCCTTGGATTAGGTTGTGGCTGTGAAGGGAACCGACCTTGTTCTTGAATTTTCAAGAAACTAGTCAACTTGGTGAGTTGACTCTTTATTACCTTTTGTTCCTCTTTGATCACTTGTTGTTCATCTAGCAACCGTTGATTTATCTTGCCTTGATCTTCTATACTCTTGGCATGTACCTGCATAAATGATTTAAACATATCTTCCAAATGTAAAGACTGCTGAGGTGCATTAAATGAGGTTGTTTCCGGTTGCCATTGGGTGCTAGAGTGGACAGGGGGTTGCATGTCGGATTTCCAAATGAAATTAGGGTGATTCTTCCAACCAAGATTGTAGGTGTTAGAGTAGGGTGAGTGTGGTTTCCCTAAGGGTATACCTACAGCATTACACTCTTCCTTTATCTCAAAATAAACTGGACAATCCTTAGGTAAATGATCTACCCCATTACACATGAAACAAGGCTCATAGGACTCTACCCTAGCAACCGGTTCAGGGGCTCTAGCATTTCTGGTTTTTAAGGCTTCAATTTCCTTAGTTAGGGCCTCTAAACGGGCTTTAAGGTTGTCCTCTTCCTTAAGTTGGTAAATCCCAGCGGGTTGATTTCTCCTAGTGTTTTCCATGGTATTTGGTCCTGTCTAAGTGTGGAATTTTTTTGATAGGTCATCTAGGAAATCTATGGCTTGGTCGGGATCTTTTTGAAGAAAATCCCCATTGCACTTCATTTCTATGAATTGTCTTTTCCTACTTAGAAGTCCATCATAAAAGTAGCTAACCACCCACCAACTCTCATACCCATAGTGTGGACAAGAATTTAACAGGTCCTTGAAACACTCCCAAACTTGATATAAGGTTTCGCTCTCCTTTTGTGCAAAGTTTGAGATTTGTCTCTTGAGGTTATTGGTCTTATGGGTTGGGAAGTGCTTGTGGAAGAAAACTCGTGTTATCTCATCCCAACTACCTATGGACCTAGGCCTCAACGAGTACAGCCAAGCCTTGGCTTTTTCCTTAAGTGAAAAAGGGAAAAACCGAAGTTTGATGGTGTCTACCATATCAGCCCTACCTTGAAAGGTTGCTACTACTTCCTCAAATTCCCTAATATGGATATAGGGGTTTTCATTCTCAAACCCATGGAAAGTTGGTAGCAATTGGATCATGCCCGATTTAAAATCAGGTTGTTGAACATTAGGGGGGAACATGATACAAGATGGGGTGGCTGTTCGGCTAGGATGTAAATAATCTTTAAGTGTCCTAACAACATTCTCATTAGGGTTTTCAGCCATGTTAACAAAATTTTCTAAATTTTCATTTGGGTGTACACTAGGATTTGATCTAGGCGAGGTTTCACTAATGGACGTGGAAGGAAAGGGTAGCTCTATTTCGGATCCCTTAATGAATCTACCTCGCGAATCTCTTCATCTAAGCATACACCAACTAAGTTAAAAACAGAACATATAAAATCAGAAAATCAAAAACGTAAATAAAGGAACGATATTGCCATCTTGTCTTAAAGTTGACAATCTTCCTTGTATGTAAGCACGTTTCCCCGGTAACGGCGCCAAAATTTGATTACGCCCAAAGAGTAACACGGTAGTTGTAGCACAGCTTTGGGGTGTCGATTCCACAGGGAAACAAGTTAACTACAAGAGAAGGTGTAAACTTTAACACAAACGATAAAAGATTAAATGAAAGAATCTGAATTGAGTAATGTGAAATAATTGTGTAATTGTAATGAAGAGTATAATAAGAAAACAACAAGGTTCCGGGAATCCTCCCTAGGTTCGTTGCCCTAATCTTAACTTGATTCAGTTGTTTTTATCTCGATTGCAAGTTTCACATCCCAAACAGACAATCGAAAAATATTCAATAAGAGCATATATAAACCCTAATGTAATTGTTATGAAGTACTCTTTGATTTCAATTCAAGCACACATGGCCTATCTTATAGATTTATCAAGAAACGACAATATATCTTAATGACAATATTGCAGTAATGGACAAACCTAAAAGATAGATCTACCAGACTCAATCACATCTAAACAACTTGACATAAGAAAAGCATGACTGGACTTATATGGAGAAGAAGCATGCAATCACCGAATTAAGAAAATCTTATAATAAGAAGAACATAAAGTGCAGCTGTCACATGAACCTAAATTCTTCTTGTTTAATTAAAGAATACTCATAAAAAAATGCTTTGATAAATAAATCCCAATTACAACTGAATCAAATAAAGGAAAATAGGAACAACTACACCTAGGAATTCATCCCTTCGCTTTGCTAGGAGATTAGTTCACCATAGAACTCATGGCTGAACACTTTGATGGAGGGGAATGAGGCTGCTTCTTTGAGTTTCCAGACCTTGATTGATTTTTTTCTCTTCAACCCTAAGTGACCTATTTATAGTGCAAGGGTTTAAGGGGTATTTGTGGGCTCAAAATAGTCACTTAGAAGTCCTAACTAGGTTAGGAGACCGTGTGCGCACCGCACCTCTCCTTTCTTCATGAGTGTGCCTTGCTGGGTGGTATAGCGCGGCGCTAGGAGGGATGCCAAGAGGGGGTTCTGGGCGGTGCGACGCTGGTCTGGCCGCGTCATGGCGCACACTGGTACTCCTAGCTTTTTAAGTGAAGAAATAACTTCTCTTGGTCTTGGCATGCTTTGGCTCTTGTGTTTTGAATGCTTTTCATCACTTTTGTCTCTTCATAACCACTCTTCCATTCCTATATGTATTGAAACTTTGTGCTTTAAGCGATGATATCTTTTCCATTTCTTTTGGACTCCAAGGCACCTGAAAATGCATCGAATTAAGTTAATGATTTATGAATATCTCTTTAGAGTTATTAACATGTAAAAGTGCGATTAAGACCGAGATCAACCCCAAAATACTAACGATTAAGCACCGTTGAGATGCATTTTATGGCTCTCATCAATTACAGTGCTAAACATTTAAACTTTAAAACTTAAAATAAATTAAAACTAACAATACATGGATAGAGAGATTCCACTCACAGCTATCGTGTGGCACTTCCCCTCTTGGTAGCAAAGCCTTCGAGATCCACCAGAATGCTAGCAGAAGTCCTCCAGATTGCACCCCGATTGCTTCAGTGAGGTGGGGCTTTTATAGGGAAACTCCATGAGTTCAATGTGTTTCCAATCCAATGTGGGATGTGGGATATAGAATGTATTTCCGACTGATGTGGGATGTGGGATTTAAGCTTTCACATGCCCTTCAAAACTTCTGCCCACGCTGAAATCGTACACAGCCTGACCTTTGTCTACTAAAACTACCATAACTTTCTCTAGAAAAATCATATTTATGAGCTGTAAAATTTCCTAGAAAATAGACATCCAGATATTTCCAAGCATATATGGCTCATTTCCTGGTTCTTTCTGAATCATTACAGTTTAATCCGTAAAAATCACTTCTGCCACGCTAAAATCATGCACAGCTTGACCTTTGTCTACTAAAACTATCATAACTTTCTCTAAAAAAATCATATTTATGAGCCGTAAAATTTCCCAGAAAATAGACATCCAGATCTTTCCAAGGATATATGGCTCATCTTCTGGTTCTTCCTGAATCAGTACAGTTTAATCCGTAAAAATGATTGATCTGTACGGGCAATTATGGTAATTTAGTGAAACTCCTTTCCATGTGCTTGTAAACCTGTAAAACAATGAAAACAACTCAAAGAAACAAATTCCTAAGCTAACAAATGTAAATTAAGGGGCCAAAATATGCAATATTTGGCACTCATCAAATACCCTCAAATTTACATTTTGCTAGTCCCTTAGCAAAACAAAATAACAAAACTAAATGAAAAACAAAGAACACAAAGATAAATCCATCATTCATGGTGTCCAAAAATTTAAGTAGCATACAAAACCATGATATTAATTCATGAACAAGCTTAAAATATAAATCCATCTTCACAATGAATAGGGATTTTAAAATCTCATTACTTACAAATGACAAGCTAAGGCATCACAAGTCTGACTCAGTGTAAAGTGAATTAGCATATAAAGATGAGGCTTCCAAATAACTTCAATGTGCAATGTATCTATGTCTCAAGTTCACAGAATTTCTCATCAGAATGAACAACCATGACATAGTTTTATTTTCTTCTTTCTTATATTATAAGGCTATGCTATGTTTAGTTCCCTTAAGCTTTCTAATTGACACATGTAGCAAGTGTTGAGTCAATGACTCCCAAACCAGATGATTTTAGGGCATTAGGTGTAAAGACACCCCTAAAGACTTACTAACTCGAGTTAAAAAGGCTATGAAACTAAACTGGCCTTAATGCTACCAAGCAAAATTTTCACCTTTTGACGTGAATACTCACTGCTTACTGAGGCAAGAGGTCCAGTTACTCAGCGAAAAGTTTCTCAATGATCATTACGAATAAAATTCCCACCTTTTGACGTGAACACTCACTGCTTACTGAGGCAAGAGGACTAGTTACTCAGTCGAAAGTTTATTAATGATAATCATGAGCATTTTTCCCTTTTCGTATAAATTTTTTTTTATTATTTTTTATTTATGCTTTTCTATGCCAAAGTGTTTATCCAACAAGTCATCCAACTTCAGTTAAGTCATGGAAACATGCACATTAAAATCACCTGTCATACCTCACACTATTTTGTGCTAATACGTTCGTGTCAGATTAGATCAAACATGTAAATTCTCAAATGCCTAAAGTAAGTAACAAAATTTTAAAACTCTATCATCAAATCATGTGTTCAAGATTTTAAGCTCACCAATGACATCACATCACAGTATTCGTTTAGATCAACCAAAATTTCAAAACAATCGTGAACATGCATTTATCTTTTCAATAGTATATTAAAAAAAACTGGGACAAAGTGTGTGTGAATGTGTCTCCCATACCCCCAAACTTAAATTACACATTGTACCCAATGTGTGAATAATATCGAAAGAGCTGACCTGAGAGATGGAGAACTAGTTGGACTGGCATGGCTCATATCATACCCCAAAACTGGAACTAAAGTACGCGTTGTCCTTGAAAAATAAAGACTGGAAAACAAAAGAAACACTAGAAATAAACAATAAAAAAAATATGTAAAATAATAAACAAACAGAAAGGATATGCTATGGGGTGCCTCCCATGAGTGCTAAGTTTTACGTCTTCAGCCAGACTCGACACTTCTCCCAATTAAGCACTAGGTTCTTCTTCTTGCAATGCACAAAAATCAAAGTGAGACGGTGTAGACACTCCTCAAATGATGAACCGAACAAGGAGAAGTCGTCCATGAAAATCTCTAAGAAACACTCTACCATGTAAGAGAATATGCTAACCATGCACCGCTGAAAAGTAGCAGGTGCATTGCATAACCCAAAGGGCATGGGACGGTAGGTGAATGTCCCAAAAGGACATGTAAACGTCGTCTTCTCCTGATCTTCAGGGTCCACAGGGACCTGGTTATATCCAGAATAACCATCCAAGAAGCAATAATAATCGTGCCCAGTTATGCACTCCATAATCTGATCAATAAATAGGAGTGGAAAATGATCATTCCTTATGGCAGCATTCAACTTACTGTAGTCTATACTCACTTTCCATCCTGACTGCACATGAGTTAGAACCAACTCATTGTCTTTATTTTTCACTACCGTCAATCCAGCCTACTTTGGCATGACATGAATCGGGCTCATCCACTCACTATCAGAGATTGGATAAATGATCCCTGCATCCAACAACTTCATCACTTCAGTCCTCATAACCTCTTGCATAGCTAGGTTGAGCCTTCTTTGTGGCTCCCTCGATGGCTTTGCATTCTCCTCCAAATGTATCATGTGCATCACCACTGAGGGGCTAATTCCCTTGATATCCTCAATAGTCCAGCCGATAGCTTCCTTGTGCTCTCTTAAAATGTCCAATAATTGCTCCTCTTGAGCCTCAACCAAATTTGAAGCTATAATCACAGGCAAAGAATCTGTTGGACCTAGAAACTTATACTTAAGATTGTCCAGTAAAGGCTTAAGTTCTTTCTTGGGGGGCTCAGGTGTTGTGATCTCCTTCGTCTCATTGCTCCCCCGAGGAGCAGACTCCAAAGTAGCATTTGTTTGCTCAAGCAACTTATCCAAATCCAAATCCTCTCCAAACTGAGCAAAGCATGCCTCTAGGGGGTCCTCAATGCTTGATTCACCCACAGTCTCCTCTGTCTTACTGCTCTCCCAAAAAACATACTCCAAGATAGCATTTGCTTGCTCAAGTAGCTTATCCAAATCCAAATCCTCTCCAAACTGAGCAAAGCATGCCTCCACAATGTCCTCAGACTGCCCTCCTTTCTTGGGCGCTTGTAATCTCTCAGGGTAAGGTGCTTTAGGTACAAACGACCCAAAAAGATCCTTAATAGTAAGTGTGGCTGTAGATGGCTCAGCATCTCTCTTCTCCTTGTTTCCACTTTCTTACCCTTGCTGTGTAGTAAGGTTCTCTTCCACTTGATTGTCCACTTGTCTCCCAGACCTCAATGTGGCAATCGATTGCACTTGTTCCTGTTCGTGCGTAGGAGTCGATGAATTTTCCACAGCAAACTGTTCCTTCAGGTTGGGCACAGGTTGACGGGGGAACTTTTCCTTCTCTCCTTCACCCACGTGACTTGCGATTTGATCCATTTGACTCTCTAGCTTGGTAATCGCTTGGGTGTTTACTATTTGCGCACTCCTTACTTTGCTGATGGAGTGGCCGGTCATCTTCATGAAATCCTTGAGGGTGTCCTCCAATGACTGTGAAACCGACACTGGTGCTTGAGTGGTAGCTTGGTAGGCGGGTGATGGTGCTGGATGGGTTGAGCAACCATAACTTGGAACTGGTGGAGGAAATCAGGGAGGGTATTGATTGTGAGCATGATGAGGGGCTCTTCCTGATTCATTAATTGGTTCTTGTTCCATGAAAAATTAGGGTGGTTCTGCCACCTTGGATTTTACGTCTCGGAGTAAGATCCATTTGATTGCCACTGATAGTTGTTGAAAGCGTTCATTGGTTCCATGTGATATTCGGCAAAAGCCAGCATAGATGGACAATTTTGTACTAAATGCATAGAGCTGGCACAGATGGGACAGCTATCAACATTGAATGTATTGGCTGCATTGATGGACTGGCCGGTCATCTTCATGAAATTCTTGAGGGTGTCCTCTAAAGACCGTGAAACTGGCGCTGGATTCATCCACATTTTTTTAAAATTTTTATTTATTTTTATTTTTTTATGGGCAGTTCCAAATAGAAACAAAAAAACTAAAAAAAAAATGAAACAAAAAATGCTAACTAAACTAGTAGAAAAATAAAAAAAATTCAGACAAAAATTTAATTTTCACAGACAAAACAACTCCCTGACAACGGCACCAAAAACTTGTTGTGAGTTTTAAATTACTCGCAAGCGCACGAGTCGTTTGCAATATAGTGTGTGCAAGTGCGAGGTCGAATCTACAGAGAATTGCGTCATGAAAATATATTTTTATCTAAAGTAAACCTATTTTAACCTAGTTTCGAATTTTGAATTGTATTTTTGCAAAGAAATATAAACTTAAACTAAATTGATTTAAAACAAATATTAAAAATACTAAGGTTTCTGAATCCACCCCACCAAAGTAAAGCATATATCTTCATGTTCTATATAAAAATAATCTATCAAATCATTCAATTAAACCACCATTATACAAATCACGGCAAATACCCAAACTAAACCAAAACCATCCAATGTATCTGTTTAATTCACAAATCACAATGGATATCCAATCTAATTTGAATGATTCGCCGTATCTAGCAGATGAAACACAAAGAATGTCCAATTTAACAATTTAAAAATAATCAATTATAAGAGTTTACTCAAACAATTGAAATAGAACATTTATACTAAATATATCAGAATTGTACGAACATATCTGAAAATATAATGCTAAACAATGGCAAGACTTCATCTTCAACCTTAGATGAAGATTTTAGCCTCGCATAATTATGAACATAATTTTCACAATTATAGTGCTAAACATTTAAACTTTAAAACATAAAATAAATTAAAACTAACAATACATGGATAGAGAGATTCAACTCGCACCTGTTGTGCTGCACTTCCCCTCATGGTAGCAAAGCCTTCGAGATCCACCAGAATGCTAGCAGAAATCCTCCAGATTGCACACCAGTTGCTTCAATGAGGTGGCGATTTTATAGGGAAACTCTATGAGTGCAATGTGTTTCCAATCTGATGTGGGATGTGGGATATAGAATATGTTTCCAACCGATGTGGGATTTAAGCTTTCACATGCCCTTCAAAACTTTTGCCCACGCTGAAATCATGCACAGCCTGACCTTTGTCTACTAAAACTGCCATAACTTTCTCTAGAAAAATCATATTTACAAGCCGTAAAATTCTGTAGAAAATAGACATCCGGATCTTTCCAAGCATATATGGAACATCTCCTGGTTCTTCCTGAATCATTACAGTTTAATATGCAAAAATCACTTCTGCCACGCTGAAATCACGCACAGTCTGACCTTTGTCTACTAAAACTGCCACAACTTTCTCTAGAACAATCATATTTACAAGTTGTAAAATTCCCCAGAAAATAGACATTTGTATCTTTCCAAGTATATATGGTTCATCTCCTAATTCTTCCTGAATCAATACAGTTTAATCTACAAAAATGACTGGTCTGTACAGGCAATTCTGGCAATTTAGTGAAACTCTTTTCCAAGTGCTTGTAAACTTGTAAAACAATGAAAACAACTCAAAGTGACAAATTTCTAAGCTAAAAAATGTAAATTAAGGGGTCAAAATATGCAATATTTGGCACTCATCAAACCCTCTAACGAGAAATGCTAGCTTTCATAAAAAATGCCAATTAAAATTTAATTATGTGAGGAGATTCTTTCTTTTTAATACTCTTTAGTTAAAAAAGACTGTTTTTCCTTGTGAAAGTATTTATTTCAAACTTTCAATATACTTTTCAAAAGCTTATTGAATTGATTTGCCTATCCTATATTTATTCACTTTATTTTTTTTATCATGCAAACTTGGTTATGGAGATTCTAGTTTGTAAAATTTAATAAATTTTTGTATAGATTTGATTTTAGATCTAATGAATGATGAATAATTGTAGTAAAATATTTTTTCTTACGTAATATGTTTGCATTAATTTTTAAGAGAAAAAGTACTAAACCAGTAATCAAAACCGTCTCAAACCGATTTAAATGGGTTGGATTGAACTAAAGTTAGACAGGTTCATAGATTGGGTTGGGTTGAGATTTTTTCAACCCGGTATAATTGGATTTAGTTGATTTTTTAAGTCAACCCGACCCAAACCGACACATACTCAACATTAATTTTAACCTCGCAATAATGATGATAACAGATCTTTTAAAATAAAAAAAGTTAACCAGGTCAAATTCAAGAAAAACATAACCGAATTACCATAGTACAGTAGCTACTGTCTAGAGATATGTAGTATTGCATATAGTTTTATCTTTTTTTAATAGTTATTTCTTTTGATGAATTTTACGCAAGCGTTTGAATAATGAACTCATATTTTGTTCAGTTATATATTTGTTGTCATTTATTTTTTCCTTTAAGGCACAAATTAAATTGTCAATTTGAAGATAGTTCTCCTTTAAGAAAAATTCTTGGACACTAAAATTCATCCAATCATATTATGTCACATTTAAAGGGAATATAAATTATCCATTCCTGTTTAAAAGGAAAACATAGAAACCCTAAGCTAACAACAGGAAAAATAAAGGGAGCTAAAATGAGAAATATAGAAAATTGACCCTGAATAATGTGAGTGGTTCTAATTAAGAAAGGTATTTTGTTGAAGGAAAAGTGCTTCATAATTTGATATATGTCAGATAGACTAGGAATATCTTATGGTATCTATGAGTGACCCACATGTATTATATGTCAACTGCAAGTTCTAAAGTTCCAGACATATTTTTTCTTGCCCCTTGGATGTATGTTGGAGAAATTCTTAGTTGCACCAACACCACAACAAAATAGGCCTCTCTCGTCATTTTCATGCGGACACTTTTAAAAAGCGTTGTAAATTTCTTGTCTACTACAAAAAGTTTCCCACGCACCAAAGAGGAAATTGTGTTCGCGTTAATTAACACAATCATCTCTTTCCATTCCCAAAAATACCCCCAAATGCTCAAATCTTCCCTTACCAGGTCTATCAATTTCTCTCTCAAATTAATTTCTCTCACCCTTCCACCATGTGTCACGACCAGTGTGTTCGAGGGTTTCCTAATACACTTCTTGATTGTAATGTACAGCATTGTACAGCACGTGCACTACAAGGTAGTACCTTATACTTACGTACTACACTTATAGTATCGTAGGATTGTGACACTTGGCAAGATGTTAGTTATGGATGTAAGGGAGCTCTCCCTATATAAAAGGGCCTCCCCCTCGCTTGTAAATCATTCAATCATTCAAGCAATAGCAAGCTCTCTAGCTTTGTCTCATATTCTCTTGTGTTGGCTTATTTTCTTTGAGTCGGTCTAGCTTCGGGGGTGGTTCTCTTGAGTAGCTAAGAGGACGGCTGACTTAGGAATTCCAAGGAGGTGTTTTCGAGCCTAAGGCCGCACGGTTAGCGACTTAAGCTTGCAGCCCGTGACAGGTGGTATCAGAGCCAAAGTTCAACGAGACTTTTGAGAAGAGATGGCGACCGCTTCCGATGCTGGTAACCTAGCTCATGACGGTCATGAGACCCGAGAGAGGGCGGCCAAGAAGGCTAGTTCAAAGGATATAATGTCAAGCATAGATGCTCGCTTAGCTAAGGTGGAGTTAGTCATGGGGGAAATGCGGGACAGGTTCGAGGATACCGATGGTAGCATCGAGGAGCTAAACTCCATGAGGGAGGATCTCTAAGGAGTGATGCAAGGTGTCCTCAACGAGGCCGTAGACGTGCTCACACAAAAGAAAGACACCCTTGAGGCCGTGGTAGTATCTATGCGGGAAAAGATGGAAGAGCTCAAGTGGGAGCTCTCAGCTTGCAAAGAAGCCTTCAGAGGTGGCATGCTTGCTATGACACCCAATCATAGGGTGGATGTGCCTAAGCTAAAAGAGTTCAAGGGCATTCGAGCTGCAAAGGATGTGGACAACTTTCTTTGGGGGATGGAGCAATATTTTCGAGTGGTGAACATCATGGAGGATATAACCAAGGTAAACATAGCCTCTATGTATCTTATTGATATTACTTTATTGTGGTGGTGACGTAGGTGTGCGGGTGCTATCATTGTTATGTGGGAATAACTCTAGAGGGAATTTCGCCAACAGTTCTATCCAGAGTATGTGGAAGATGAGGCACGAGCCACACTGCGAAGGCTCACCCAATGTGGGGAAGTGCGGGAGTATGTGCGAGAGTTTTCGAAACTCATGCTCCAAATTTTTTATCTTGGAGAGAGGAAGGCTCTCTTCTCCTTCATAGATGGCCTCAAACTATGGGCTAAGCAAGAGTTGCAAAGAAGGGGTATCAAAGACATCACTCGAGCCATGTCCATGGCGGAATCTTTGGTGAAGTTCAAGAAATAAGAGAAATTTGACTTATCCAAGAACCAAGGCAACAGTGGGGGAGACAAAGACCAGTATCAGAAGGGTTGTCCGGGGAAACCACCCATTCACAAGTGGAAGTCCGCCAAGGAAGGGGACAAAAAGAAGGAGCCATTAGCATGCTTCTTGCATGAGGGTCCACATCAGGTGCGGGATTGCTTGAAAATAACCAAGCTCTCTGCCATTGCTAGGGAAGAGGGGGAAACGGAGAGAGATACCCTCAAGCTTGGCTCTATCCTGCTTAACTCGATCAAATCCAAAAGGTTTAGCAAGCGGGAGGGGCTCATGTTTACAGACATCATGGTGGCTGGCACCAAGATTAGTGCTCTTGTAGACACTGGGGCTTCTGATCTCTTTGTGTCTGAGAAAATGTCCAAGAGATTAAGCCTTAAGGTGGAGAAAGGCAATGGGTGGATCAAGACAGTCAATTCCAAAGAAGCTTCGATAATAGGTGTAGCACAAGGGATAGAGCCACAACTAGGAGATTGGAAAGGCAAGGAAACTCTTGAGGTAATCCCACTTGATGATTATGACTTTGTAATTGGGTTAGATTTCCTTAATCGGATTAATGCTTTGCTAGTGCCATTTGCCAACTATATGTGCATCGTTGATACTCAGTGCCAATGCCTCGTGCCGGTAAGACAAGACTCTGGCTAAGCTAACCGAGTTTTATCGATAATCCAACTAGCCAAAGGGGTGAGAAGGGATGAAGTCACATACTAGGCCACCGTGAAACTTAAGGAGGTCCTAGAGTCTAAGGAAGAGACTCCTCTTGAGGTACCTGACCTTTTAGAGTCCTTTGCTGATGTAATGCCCCCGGAGTTACCCAAGAAACTCCCACCTAAGAAAGAGGTGGATCATAAGATTGAGTTGGTATCTACTGCCCAACCACCAGCCAAGGCAGCCAAGCATTCCAAGAAGTGGGCTGATCGTAAAAAATGAGATGTGCAGTACCAAGTGGGGGATTTTGTGCTTGTGAAGCTACATTCGACACTTCGTACCAAGGGGATCCATAAGGCATTGGTACATAGATATGAGGGACCTTTCAGAGTTCTTAGGAGAGTAAGCAATGTGGCCTACAAACTTGAGCTACCATCCAAGCTCAAGGTGCACCCGGTCTTCCATGTGAGTATGTTGAAACCATTCTATGAAGACCAAAATGATTCGGATCGAGGTGAGTCACAATGAGCCCCTATAGGAGTTAGGGTCTCTTATGACCAAGACATAGAGAGTATACTGGCCGATCGAATTTTGAGACAGAATAACTACAAGCTGAGGCATGAGTACTTAATACAATGAAAGGGACAACCCGATAGTGAGACTAGTTGGGAACCAGCAGAGGCCTTGTGGCAATTTTAGATGAAGATCGACCAGTTTCATGCCGAGAGTGGGATGAGGGCGTTGCCAGATTGAGTGGGGGAGAATGTCATGACCCATGTGTTTGAAGGTTTCCTAGTACACTTCTTGATTGTAATGTACATCATTGTACAACACATGCACTACAAGGTAGTACCATGTACTTCCGTACTACACTTATAGTACCGTAGGATTGTGACACTTGGCAAGATGTTAGCCATGGATGTAAGGGAGCTCTCCCCCTCACTTGTAAATCATTCAAGCAATAGCAAGCTCTCTAGCTTTGTCTCAAATTCTCTTGTGTTGGCTTATTTTCTTTGAGCTGGTCCAGCTTCGGGGGTGGTTCTCTTGAGTAGCTAGCAGAAAGGCTGACTTAGGCATTCCAAGGAGGTGTTTTCGAGCCTAAGGCTACACGATTAGCAATTTAAACTTGCATCCCGTGACATATGCACGGTCATCTTCGTTGATTCAGTCACTAACCTCTAACCAGAAGGTAACTATCTTTCTCTCCCTTTTTTCCGTTTCATCTCTAATTTGTCTCAATTTTTGTGTCAATATTTCCTCACTATTAATTAGTTTTCCCTGATTTCAATAATCATGTATCTTCTCTCTCTCCCTCTCTCTCTCTCTCTATATATATATATATATATATATATATACATAAATGTAAATAGAAAATTAAGAAATTCTAAGTCTATTGTAAATAGGAAACCCTAGTCCTATTAGAACACTCTGATGTATCATAATCCTATTGGGACACTCTTTTGTAAATACCCTATAAATATAAGTCTCTACTAGTGCAACATTAAACAGTCAGAAAACTTAAACCTATTACTCTCTTAAGTTTCTTCATGGTATTAGAGCAGTAAGGTCTTAAACCCTAACACACAGCTTTTTCTCTAAACCCTAAAAACCATGGAAAACACTGTTCTCTTGTCTTCTTCCTCTCCTCTCATCAAAATTCCTCCTTCTACTAACTTGGACAACCTCTCCCATCACACCACATCAACACCTCTCTTCCATCACATCACAACTTCCCAACATGATGTCATTAGCGTGACATCATCACACACTCCCCAACACCCTACCCAATACGCCATCAACACCCTTCCACTCTCCCATCCCGCCACCTCAATGCTCCAAATCCACTCTCATCACAACACCTTAACCCATTCCTATCAAGCCACATCACGTAATATCCCACCCCTCTCCCATCACAATACTCTTTATCACGCCACATCCCCAACTCCATACTTCAACACAACTGGTCCCACTTAGCCTTTCTCTCTCCCATCTCAAATTGCCACCTCACTATCATATCATACTAGCCCCTATTCCTTTCTCGCCTCAATCCCCACACCAGATCACCATGCATTAAATTCCTCTATCACACACCAGAACCTATACTTCTCTCTATCACATCCCCCTTATTTTCCTGACCCCACCACGATTTCTAGCCTCTCCACCTACAATGCATACCCTCTCTCTCTTACAACTCTTAATTTATCCCTTCATGGTCCCTCTCCACACGTTGCTACTCCTGTTAACCCACAGGCCCATCCTAATTTCACCTTAAAAATGTCTTGCATGTCCCACAATTATCCCACAGTTTACTTTTTGTTAAACATTTATGTTCTGATAACAACTGTTCTACTAACTTTGATGCCTAACAATTAAGGACAAGAGTACGAGGAAATTTTTTCTCTAATCCTCTAGTGATGGTGATATTTACCCCCTTTCACCTAATTCAGTCACTCACTCTCCTCTAGCACTTGTCTCTCGTCAAGTCTCTGGTGATGTTTGGCATCATTAGCTCGGACATCTAGGTCCTCGTGTGTTCTCTCTTTTACAAACTCGCAAGAATATTTCTTTGTCCTCTAAATATTCTGGTTTTTGTTCGGAGTGTCAATTAGGCAAGTCTAAACGTTTACCATTTGATGTTGTTGAGCATTGTACTGTCCAACCTTTAGCTTTAATATATTATGATGTTTAACAATCTCCTATTTGATCAAATTTGGGTTATTGATATTTTTGTGGATGATTTTTCTCGTTATTCTTGGATTTTTCCTATGCGTAAAAAATATGAAGTCTTTCAACACTTTAATACCTTTAAAGCTCTTATTAAAAATCAATTTTCTACAAAAATAAAAAAAATCAAAATGATAGTGGTAAAGAATTTGATCAAACTCCTTTTAAATTTTTTTTGGCTCAACATGGTATTGCATTTCACATGTCTTACCTGGACACCCCTCAACAAAATGATATCGTTGAATGTAAGCATAGACACATTAGTGAAATGGCACGCACCCTCTTAATTCACTTCTGTCTTTTGGAGTCTTTTGGGTTGATACTACATATACTGCACTTTATATCATAAATCTTCTCCCTACTCCTATTTTACAAAATCAAGTTCCTTAAACAAAGTTGTTTTCTAAAATTCCTGATTACTCCTCCTTTCGTGTCTTTGGATGTGCATGCTACTTGAATCTAACTTCCAATGCTCCCCACAAGCTCGCATATCGATCCAAACAATGTGTCTTCTTAGGTTATGCTCAAAATTACAAAGGATATAGGTGTCTAGATCCCAACATTGGTCGTTTCTACACTAGTCGTTATGTTGTTTTCCATTAACAATCTTTTCCATATCCTACTCTCGCGACACACGTCTTTTCCCCTACAGCTACCTGATGAGAGCCATAGAATGCATCTTAATTGTTCTTAATCATTAACATTTTAGAGTTGATCTAGGTTTTAATCGCACTTTTATATGTTAATAACTCTAAAGTGGTATTCTTGGATCATTAACTTATTTCGGTGCATTTTCAGGTACTTTAAGTTCAAAAGAGGAGAAAAAGCTATTGTTGATTGAAGCACAAAGACTCGAGGCACATCGAAGTGAAGACATGGTTACGGAAGGAAAAATGAAGAGAAATCAAATTTATAGTGCGTGTGCTACGGCCTAGAATTATTCAAGCCTCGGCCTCCAGAAAGGAAGCCAAAGGAGAAGAAAAAGGCATCAGTGTGCGCCGCGGCCCAGCCTAGGCTGAGCCGCTGCCTGAAGGGCTGAGCCACAGCCTGGACAATCCAGGCCATGGCCTCCAGAAAGTGTAAGAAGCTTGAAGATTCTGAGCCATGACTAGACCCAATCTGAGCCGTGGCGCGACCCCGATACCCTGTCTCCGAGTTACAACTTAATTTGGGCTTTTAATGATTGTTTAAACCCTAAAACACCCTTGGACTTCTTGGATTATAAATAGATCACTTAGGGTTGGAGAAAGGGAATGATTGGAGGCCGAAAAACTCAAGAAAACTTCTCCATTATGGTGTTCAAGCATGAGCCCCATGGCTAACTAATCTCCAAGCAAGGCGAACTAATTTCTATGCTTCTTCTCAATATAAGTCTAGTCATGCTCTTCTTATGTCAAGTTGTTTGGATGTGATTGAGTTTGGTAGATTTATCTTTTAGGTTTGTCCATTACTGCAATATTGTTATTGAGATATATTGTCGCATCTTGATAAATCTATAGGATAGGTCATGTGTGCTTGAATCGAAATCAAAGAGTACTTCATAGCAATTACATTAGGGTTTACATGTGCTTTAATTGAATATACATCGATTGCTTGTTTGGGATGTGAAACTTGCAATCGAGATAAAAACAACTAAATCGATATTGGACTAAGGCAACGAACCTAGGGAGGATTCCCGGAACCTTGTTGTTTCCTTATTATATTCTTTATTACAAATACACAATTTCCTCATAATAATTTACTATCAAAACTCAGATTTACTTATTTGGATTTTATCATTTCGTATTAAAGTGTACACTTTTCCTTATAGTTAACTTGTCTCCCTGCGGAATCGGCACCCCAAAGCTGTGCTACAACTACCTCGTTATTCTTTGGGCGTAATCAAATTTTGGCGCCGTTGCTGGGGAAACGCGCTTAAGTACAAGGAAGATTGTTAACTCTAAGACGAGACGGTACTATCATTCCATTCTTTAAGTTTTAATTTTCTGATTTTTTTTTTATTTTGTTTTATTTTTATTACTTTTTAAACTCAGGTTGTGTATGCTTAGACCGAGAGATTCGCGAGGTAGATTCATTAAAGGACCCAAATTAGAGATACCCTTTCATTCCGCGTCCATTAGTGAAACCTCGCTTAGATCAAACCCTAGCATACACCCAATAGAGAATTTAGAAAATCTTGTTAGCATGGCTGAAAACCCTAATGAGAATGTTGCTAGGACACTTAAAGACTACTTGCACCCCATCGTGTATCATGTTCCCCCATAATTTTCAACAACCTGATTTCAAACTGAGCATGATCTAATTGCTACCAACCTTCCATGGATTTGGGAATGAAAACCCTTATATCCATATTAGGGAATTTGAGGAATTAGTAGCAACCTTTCAAGGTAGGGCTGATATGGTAGACACTGTCAAACTTCGGTTTTTCCCTTTTTCACTTAAGGAAAAAGCCAAGGCTTAGCTGTACTCGTTAAGGCCTAGGTCCATAGGTAATTAGGATAAGATGACATGAGTTTTCTTCCATAAGCACTTGCTGACCCATAAGACCAATAACCTCAAGAGACGAATCTCAAACTTTGCACAAAAGGACAGCGAAACCTTATATCAAGTTTGGGAGCGTTTCAAAGACCTGTTAAATTCTTATCCACACCATGGGTATGAGAGTTGGCGGGTGGTTAGCTACTTCTATGATGGAATTCTAAGTAGGGAAAGACAATTCATAGAATTGATGTGCAATGGGGATAATCTTCAAAAAGATCCCGACCAAGCCATAGATTTCCTAGATGACCTATCAGAAAAAGCCCTCACTTGGACAGGATCAAATGCCATGGAAGGCACTAGAAAAAACCAACCCACTGGGATTTATCAACTTAAGGAAGAGGATAGCCTTAAAGCTTGTTTAGAGGCCCTAACTAAGGAAATTGAAGCCTTAAAGACCAGAAATTCTAGGGCCCCTGAACCGGTTGCTAGGGTAGAGTCCTATGAGCCTTGTTTCATATGTAATGGGGTGGATCATTTACCTAAGGATTGTCCAGTTTATTTTGAGATGAAGGAAGAATGTAATGCTATAGGTATACCCTTAGGGAAACCATACTCGCCCTACTCTAACATCTACAATCCCGGTTGGAAGAATCACCCTAATTTCAGTTGGAAATCCGACATGCAACCCCCTGCCCACTCTAGTACCCAATGGCAACCGGAAGCAACCTCATCTAATGCACCTCAACAATCTTTACCTTTGGAAGATATGTTTAAGTCATTTATGCAGGTACATGCCAAGAGTGTGGAAGATCAAGGAAAAATAAATCAACGATTGTTAGAGGAACAACAAGCGATCAAAGAGGAACAAAAGGTAATAAAGAGTCAACTCACCAAGTTGACTAGTTTCTTGATGATTCAAGAGCAAGGTCATTTTCCTTCACATCCACAACCTAATCTAAGGGGACAACATATGGTATAAACCTCCAACCCTGAAAATCAAAATGTTAGAGAGGTTAATGCCATAATCACTCGCAGCGGTAAGAAAATTGATGGACCCCCTCTACAATCAATCCTGAATCTTAACACCGTGTGCAACAAGGATAAAACCCCCGAGGAACAAAAGGCCCATGATGATTATTTTCCATCGGTGCCTTTCCCTCAAGCACTCCTTAAACCTAAGGAGATAAATACAACATGAAAATGTGAGATTCTTGAACAACTTTAACATGTTAAAATTAATCTTCCTCTTCTTCATGTCATAAAACAGATTCCCAACTATGCTAAAGTCATCAAGGATCTATGCACACTCAAGAAGAGGCATAATGTTAAGAAGATAGCATTCTTAATGGAGCAAGCAAGTGCAGTAATTGACAGCAAAATACCACATAAATATAAAGATTCGGGCTATCCAACGGTGGCTTGCCAAATTGGAAACAAATCTTGTGGCCAAGCATTGCTAGATTTGGGTGCTAGTGTGAACCTCATGCCATACTCCATGTACTTACAGCTCGGTCTAGGTGAGATCAAACCAACCTCCGTGGTACTTCAATTAGCGGATAGATTGGTAAGAAAACCAAGAGGTATTGTAGAAGATGTTTTGTTGCAAATTGATAATTTCTACTGTCCTGTTGATTTTTTGGTTTTAGATACTATTTCTACTGTAAACACGGAGTCAAAAATTCCTTTGATACTTGTAATTCCATTCCTTGCCACCGTCAATGACCTCATTAATTGTAGGAATGGCCTAATGACATTATCATTTGGAAATAAGACTCTAGAGGTAAATTTTTTTTGAGTCTCATGACAGCCACATGAAGAGGATGAGTACATCAAAGATAATTCTAACTCTTCGGAATTCATTCCTAATAGTTTTGAATTCAATGATTCTTCAGTTTATCCCCATGTCATTAATGTTGTTGATGTTTTTGATAAGCCACAAGAATTTATTAAGAAATCTTGGCAACCATACTTTGAGGAGTTGCTTGAGAGAAGTCACAATGATGCGGGAATCAAATACCCTACTGCTGATAGTAAATGGGCATCACCAAAAACATTTGAGCCACATGTGGTGGAATTTAAGTATTCCTTGCCAAAATACTAGCACTGAGGCCACTGAGTATGGAGCCTCACCTTTAGCACCACAATGAGGCCAGCAGTGAGAGTGATGCAGCGTCTAGCTGAAGACGTAAAACTTAACGCTCATGGGAGGCAACCCACAACATATCCTTTTATTTTTTTGTTTTTCATTTTTTTTTCTTGTTTATTATTATTATTTTGCTATTTTCCAGTTATACTTTCGTATTTCTTTTTTAGGGACAAATATACGAAGCAGTTCAAATGGTGGTGCACAATTTTCAGCTTCTGTGCACTTTTGGCTACAAAGGGAGTTTCCTTAAATTTTGCTTTCACATTGAGGACAATGCTTATTTTAAGTTGGGGGTGGAGGAAAGGAGGAAACATATTCCTGTTTTTCATATTTTTCTTTGAACTACTTGGTGTCATTTTCCTTGATTGTTTGTGTTTAGCATGCTTTGTGTTTGCCTTGGAGTTAATTCACATGTCAATGATTTGAACTTAATTAAGATAGCAGATAGTATTTAGAAGAAGTTAAATTTTTCTTTAGTTTGAAATTAATTTAAGTATCAATCTACATTTGGTTTGAGACTCTAGTTTGTGGTAAGATTGTATGATTAGTCTTAAATAATTAGAGAAGTTTTATGTGTGATTATTTTGTGAATATTTTTGTTGTCTCGACAAGCTCTATAACTTACTTGATAACCACTTGAGGCAAATTCCTAGAATGCACGTTACTTAGGATATGATATAGGCTATTTTTTGGACTGTTTGAGCCTGTCAAACCTACCATTGCTATATTTACCACTAGTCACCTATTTGAGCCCTTTTTCTTTAAAAAAGAATTTGAGACTTTTTTCTTTCAAATAGCCCATTTACTTACCTTTATGAGCCTAAGAAAATATTTAATCCTTACCTTCCTCTTAAAAGAACTTAGCTATACACATTTGTTGAGAAGCACTTAAAAGGAGTAAGGATGGAAATATGAGAAAATATCACTACCATAACCCAAGTACATTAAAGGAGATAAGTTGGTGGTTATGGAAAAGAAAAGAAAAATGAAAAATGAGGTGAATGGTCTTATGCCAAAATACAAAAGAAAAGAAAAAAAAAAAGAAGTGAATTATGGCAAAGAAAGAAGAAAAGAAAGGAAAAGTGGTGATTCGAGAAAAATACTCGAAAAAGAGTTGAAAAAGTTGGGTGATGAAGTAAGGTTATCTAGTGCTTAAAAGTGGTTGTGTTTAGAGCTAAGAGATTGAGTTCTTTTACTTGTAAATCCTTCCCATTCTTTCTTAACCTTTACCTTAGCCTAACGTTACAAGCTTATTAAAGACCTATTGATCCAATGTAATGTGATTTTTCTACAATAGTAGAGAGTGGTTTGAAATGTAAGCCTATGGAGCTTGTTTTTTGTGATTGATGTCACACAATTTATCATGTTTTAGAGGCCAAGACTTGTATTCACGAATGTTATGCATAAAATCATCCGGATGTTTGGATAAATGGATTGTGGTAAGATGGATGTAAAGAGTCAATAACGATCTTAAGATTGATGTTTGGATTACTTTTGAACTTGGGTGAAATTTAATGATTCTATGTGTTGTGTGTTATGTGAAATTTTTGAGACAAAATGTGAATTACTCTTGGTTAACACTAATATTGCTTTACTTTGTTGTGATCCCCACCGTAGAATTCATCTCTTGTTTTCACTTGAATTGCTAGGGACTAGCAATAAGCTAGTTAGGTGTTGTGATGAGAGCCATAAAATGCATCTTAATAGTTCTTAATCATTAACATTTTAGAGTTGATCTAGGTTTTAATTGCACTTTTATACATTAATAACTCTAAAGTGGTATTCTTGGATCATTGACTTATTTCGGTGCATTTTCAGGTACTTTAAGTTCAAAAGAGGAGAAAAAGCTATTATTGATTGAAGCACAAAGACTCGAGGCACACCGAAGTGAAGACATGGTTGCGGAAGGACAAATGAAGAGAAATCAAGTTTATAGTGTGTGCGCTGCGACCTAGAATTATCCAAGCCTCGACCGCGGCTTGAAGAGCTGAGCCGTGGCCTGGACCAATCCAGGCCGCAGCCTCCAGAAAGTGTAAGAAGGTTGAAGATTTTGAGTTGTGGCCTGACCCAATCTGAGCCGCGGCGCGACCCCAATACCCTGTCTCCGAGTTATAACTTAATTAGGGCTTTTAGTGATTGTTTAAACCCTAAAAACACCCTTAGACCTCTTGGATTATAAATAGATCACTTAGGGTTGGAGAAAGGGAATGATTGAAGGCTGAAAAACTCAAGAAAGCTTATCCATTACGGTGTTCAAGCATGAGCCCCATGGCTAACTAATCTCCAAGCAAGGCGAAGGGATGAATCCCTAGGTGTAGTTGTTCTTATTTTCCATTATTGATTCAGTTGTAATTTGGATTTATTATCAAAACATTGTTTATGAGTATTCTTTGATTAAACAAGAAAAATTTAGGTTCATGTGACAGTTGCACTTTATGTTCTTCTTATTCTAGATTTTCTTAACCCAGTAATTGCATTTTTCTTCTCCATATAAGTCTAGTCATGCTCTTCTTATGTCAAGTTGTTTGGATATGATTGAGTCCGGTAGATTTATCTTTTAGGTTTGTCCATTACTGCAATATTTTCATTGAGATATATTGCCGCTTCTCGATAAATCTATAGGATAAGTCATGTGTGCTTGAATCGAAATCAAAGAGTACTTCATAACAATTACATTAGGGTTTACATGTGTTTTAATTGAATATACACCGATTACTTGTTTGGGATGTGAAACTTGCAATCGAGATAAAAACAACTGAATCAAGATTGGAATAAGGCAACGAACCTAGGGAGGATTCCCGAAACCTTGTTGTTTCCTTATTATATTCTTCATTACAAATACACAATTTCCTCATAATACTTTACTATCAAAACTCAGATTTACTTATTTGGATTTTATCGTTTCGTATTAAAGTTTATACTTTTCCTTATAGTTAACTTGTTTTCCTGTGAAATCGATACCCCAAAGATGTGCTACAACTATCGCGTTACTCTTTGGGCGTAATCACAACCCAATCTCCCATTACACCACTTGTACTCACTACTACCGAAACCCTACATCAACCTTCTCCCTCACCATCTGTGTCTTAAACCACTTTTGTTCCTCTTCTCCCTATTCCTAGTCTTTTTTGTCCACCACCAATTCCCATTGCCTTGATGTCTCCCACTTCAACCTCTACCTCTATGCCATAAATTTCCTCTCTAGTAACTCAACCAACCCAACCAATGTCTCCTCCATTACAATCTCTTTTATCTACCTCCTTCGCATTAGCCTCAGCCTTCTCTAACCCCATTGTCCTTCCTTCACCTGAACCAAACGCTCATTCTACCTCTACTTTTCCTCCAATATGTCTCCCTGCCCCTTGTCACCCCATGATCACTCGTTCTAAAATTGGTATTCGTAAACCTAAACAATTACTCCCTCTTTCCACTACTACCCAGAAAACTGAAAACTTGTTTTTCTCAAGAAAATAAAGATCCCAAGTCACTGTCTGCTATGACTGAAAAATTTAGTGCTTTATTAACTAACCACACTTGGGATCTAGTTCCATATGATCCAATGAAAAATTTAGTTGGGTGTAAGTGGATTTACAGGATCAAATATCGGGCTGATGGGTTTATGGAGTGCTACAAAGCGAGGTTGGTTGTTCAAGGATTCCACCAACAACCAGGTATTGACTATCATAAAAATTTTGGTCCTATTGTTAAACCTATTACTATATGTATTGTTTTATCCTTGGCCATTTCTCATTCGTGGGTGATTGGACAACTCGATGTTAAGAATGTTTTTCTTCATAGTTATCTTAATGAAGTGGTGTATATGAAACAACCTCCTGGTTTTGTTGATACATTCATCCCATTCATGTCTGTAAATTATGCAAAGCCATCTATGGTTTGAAATAGGCTCCTCAGGCTTGGTTTCACTACTTCAGTTCTTTTCTTCTTTCTCTTAGTTTTTCTAGCAGTCGGGCAGATACTTTATCATTTGTTCTTATGTTATCTCAGGGTCTTCTTATCTTACTACTGTATGTTGATGACATTATTCTCATAGGAAATAATTTTAGTCTTCTTTTTTGGTTTATTCATTCTTTATCTAACCAATTTGCTATGAAGGATCTTGGTGATCTTCACTATTTTCTTGGCATTGAAGTTGTTCATCATCCCACCAGTTTGTTTCTCTCTCAAACTAAATACACCAAAGACCTTTTACTTAAATTTTCTATGTCTTCGGCCAAACCAGTTAAAACACCCCTACTTTCCCAAACTGCACATTCACAACACGAGGGTGAACTACTAGTAGATCTCTATGAATTTAGGAGTATGGTTGGAGGTCTTCAGTACTTAACCATGACCTGACCTGATATTGCATATGTTGTTAATCTAGCTAGTTAGTTTTTTCATGCTCCCCGTATGGCACATTTCCAACTAGTTAAACGCATTTTTTGCTATTTATGTGGCACTACTAATCATAGGTTGCTTCTTGCTTCTGCAAAAGATTTTTCTCTTTCATGTTATGCAAATGCTGAATGGGCTGGCTACCTTGACAATAGTCGATCCACCACAGGTTATGCTGTCTTTCTTGGACCCAATCTTATTTCTTGGAAAGCAAAGAAACAACCCATTGTGTCTCGTTCTAGCATTGAATCTGAATATCACTCCCTTGCCTATGCTATAGCTTAGACCTACTGGATTCGTCAACTCCTCTATGATTTACATGTGTTCTTAACTCGTCCAGTTCGAGTGTATTGTGATAACATTGGTTCCACTTATCTTGCTGCTAATCCAGTGTTTCATGCTTGTACCAAGTATATTGAGATAGATTTTCACTTTATTCATGAAAAAGTAGCTCAAGGCGATATCCAGATCCGATATATTCCTATTTATGCACAACTTGTAGATATTTTCACCAAAGGATTGTCATCACTTCGGTTCTTTCAACATAAAAGCAATCTCTTTGTGGTTTCACCCCATTTGGATTGAGGGGGAGTATAAATGTAAATAGGAAATTCTAAGTCTATTGTAAATAAGAAACCCTAGTCCTATTAGAACACTCTGATGTATCCTAGTCCTATTGGGACACTCTTTTGTAAATACCCTATAAACATGAATGTCTACTACTGCAACATTAAGTAGTCAGAAAACTTAAACCTATTACTGTCTTAAGTTTCTTTAATATATTTGTTAATTTCTCTGTATGAACCTTCCGTCAATCTTCATTGATTTTTTCTCATATTCAGCCACTATCCTCCATATTGATTTAGCCTCTGTCCTCCACGCTGATTTAGCCTTCGTCCTCCAAGCACTAAGTTACTATCTTTATTTGTTTTCTCTCTCTATCTCATGGTATGATTGTTATATAATTTTATTGTTAAATATGATTAATAAAGGTTGAAGTTTAATTTTTGGTATTTTCTAAAATATATATTTTGGTCAATAATATGCACTGGACCATCAAAGGAAAAGAATTATTTGCGTGTTCTGTTTACAAAGAGAATTTGTTCACAAGCAGCTCTACTAGTGTCGAGAACGATTGACCAAGGACAATACTTTATTTTTGGGTTTAAAATAGAATATGCTATGGTTTTTGTGGTTGCTAGATATGCTATTAATTTTGTTAATTAGAGTTTCTACTTATCTATGTGAAAAATAGAACACCCATTTATCAAATGATGATAAACAATGAAGTTCCTAGACTAATTGGGTGTAAAAAAATCTCGTATACCAGTAAGCTATTTTGTTATTTGTTCATATTCTTTAAAAAAAATGAAGTTTGTTTTGAAAACCACTTTTATAATCTCAAATATAATTGTTTGTTATCAGTTGAAGGCTTGTTCTATTTGAAAATCTAGTCGCTAAACCCCCTTAAGTTCTATATTTCCTTTGCTATGTGGTCTGAGCCTGAGTATGGTCTATTGATTATAAAAATGTTGATATGTATTGATTGAAAACTTGAAATAGTTATTTTTGTTAATTGTGTCTTTGTCGCATGTGATACTCAAAGAATGTGGCTTTGTGGACTTTTTTTTGATAATGGATGGCAATATGTGTAGCTTAGAAATTATTAACTAGTTTTTTTCTCCTTAATTGTTTGTTTTAGGGTAGTATTTTTATTTTAAATGAAGCAATGGTTTTATGTTCATTGATGTCACTCTTTCCATTCCTGATGCATGCTTTTTTTAGCTACCATTGTTTGCACATAAACATAAGCAAGTCTTATGGTCCAACACTTCATTCAAATTAGAAAAGTCCTTCCTCTTTTACATATGCTTTTTAACACTACACCGTCTCGGCTTGTTTGTTAATAGTTTAGCACTCCTGTTCTTGTTGTTTGTTATCAGTTTAATATTATTGTTCTTGTGTTTATTTGTTAATGACTTTGGTATCAAGATACATGGATGGGAATTCTTTCATGGATAGTAGAATTTTGGGTAATAGATAAAACCGTATTGCATCAATGATTGATAATTCAGAAAATGGTTAGAGAGAGGTTTACATAGATTCTATGATTTCTACCTTCAATCATAGTTTTTGGTTGCTACAAGAAGAGCCTATTGTGTAACCCAGCAAAGGTATTAAATGCTTAAGTTTTTTGGTTTATCAGGCTATTAGTGTAACTTATGTGAAAGTGAAGCTAAATTATTTTACAAAAAAAAAAAATGTATGAATTAAGTTATGAATTTATTTTATTTACTATTAGTGCAGCCTATACTGACTTTTATGGAAGAAAAAAACTGTTGCACTTTGCCCTTTGTGTTATCTGCAAATCTTTAGTTAGAGAAACAACTAAAGGTTGAAATGGACAGTGTATGTTTTAAGGTACCCAATTAGATTCTATTACTAGTATCTAAAATATTTTTAACCTTTTTGTTGACCCCTACCCTGATTTTAATGATGACAAAACAATATTAAATTATGCTAACAAATTTATCTAAATGCTTAAAGCTACAAAGACAACCATTACTTAATAAACTAAGTACTCAAACTTGGAACAAGTTTGAAGATCAAGAATAGAAGCTTCAAAGGTTATTGATATTATTGTAAACTTCTCTATCAATTTACTAGCTTTATGTATGGCTCAATTTGTTTACAATTTTTTTTTGGATAAATTCACTTTGACTAGGTTTTGTTTTTTAAAACAAAATCAAAATACAAAACTTTGTTTTAGGTGATCTAGTCGATTAAATAAAAAGAATAATTTTCTTACCTTTGATCCAGTAGACTAAAGGATCTATTTAGTCGATTGAATGAAGAAGAAAAACTTTTGGCCTTCTAATCTACCCGACTGAAGGGATCATTTAGTCAACTGAATGCTTTTTACCTGAAGCTGAATCACTTGATTCAATCGACTGAATGATGATCCATTCGACTGAACATTCAAAAATAACAACTATATTTTGAAAATTAAGGTGCCATTCAGAGTATTTAATGCTCTAAACTGCCTCTCTTTATGTCTAACGACTATATGAGGCTTGAGTTATATGAACCCCTTTTTTAAATGAACTGAATAACTAAGAATATTCAATTCATTCTTGAGCTCATTTATTATTCATCAAAGCTTTCAAAAACATTATTGGGCCATCTTTAAAGCTTTGTTCTTGAAAGAGAGATATTTTTTATCTTGTAAATGCATTAATTGCTATCTTTTTTTTACAAACTTCAATTCCATTCATTGTAAGAGAAAAGAGTTGGTGTAACTCTTAGTAGTGTTTAGGTGTTAAGCACTTGTATTAATTTCTTAGGAAGAGACCTTTGTAACGGTTTGAGCAACACTTGTGAAGTTGCTTGTTTAGTGAAACACTTCAAAGAGCTTCCTTGAAGAGAGTGGACGTAAGGTCAGAGAGATTCTGATATTGTCAAACCACTATAAACTGTGTTTTCATCTTCTTATCCTTACTCCTTTAAATTTCAGTTATATAACTATTATTTTTCTTGCTTAATCTTATAAGTGCTTAAAACTTGCTTGTTAATTTAACCCAATTCACCCCCTCTTGGGTTTCACCTTGGTTTACAATTGGTATCAGAGCTCCGTTCTCATTAATAGGCTTAAAATTCTTGAGTAGATCCTATGGCTAATAATAGTTATACTAAAGGTCACTTTTATACTAGACCTCTTTTGCTCAATGGAACAAATTATAATTATTGGAAAAATATGATGAAAATCTTTGTTGAAGGCCAAGATTATTTTATTGAGAATCATTGAAGAAGGACCTAGGTTCCTATAAAAAGAGTCACAGTTGGTGAAATAATAGCTATATTGCCTAAACTTAAATCTGAAGTTGATGAGGATGATTGTAAGATGGTGTCTTTAAATAGTAGAGCTACATTCTACGTTGTACCTTAGACATAAATGAATAAAATAAAATTTTAGCATATGTTTCAGCAAAAGAAATATGGGACAAACTTCAAGTTACATATGAAGGTACTAGTGAAATAAAAAAATAAAAAATCTATATGCTAGTGTTCGAATATGAAGCTTTTAAGATGTCTCCCACCGAAACCATTTCTGAAATGTATTCTCGATTCACTAACATTATTAATGGTTTAAAGCTTCTTGGTAGGAATATTGAAGAGTTTGAGTTGACAAGGAAGATTCTTAGATCTCTACCACAAAATTGGGAATCTAATAAAACGACCATTTTGGAAGCCAAAGGCCTCGACAAGCTCAATGTCGAAATGCTTCTTGGGTCATTATTGACTCAAGAGATGAAGGTCATGAATGTCAAAGTTATTTAGGGTGAAAATAATAAGAAGGCTATTGCCTTTAAATCTACCTCAAGCAAGCATGTAGAAGAAGAAGAAGAAAATTGAAGTAGTGAAAAGATGGAGAGATGGCTCTCATCACAAAGAGGTTTCACAAATTCTTGAAGAAAAGCAAGAAGCCTTACACAAAGGACAACACAACCAAAAGAGAACCTATTGTGTGCTTTGGTTGGAAGAAACCAGGTACATCGAGGCGGATTATCCTACAACAAAGAAACCATAGAAGAAATTTAAGAAAAAAGCCTTTGTTGCTACCACTTGGAATGATGATGATGAGGACATCTCGGATAGTGAGATTAACTACGAAGAGATTGTCAAACTTTGTTTAATGTCAATCGATGATGAAGATGAGGTATGTCTCCACACAAAGGTAGACGGTGACCACTGGTACCTTGATGGTAGATGTTCAAAGCATATGACCGGTGATCAAAGTCTCTTTGTGGAGTTGATTCTAAGGGATGACATACATGTCACCATTAGAGATGACACTAAGATGAAGATCATTAGATATGGTAAAGTTGGTAAAGATTCATCAACTCTTGATCATGTTTTACTTGTGTAAGGCTTTAAGCCTAATTTACTAAGTTTTAGTCAATTATGCGATAAAGGCAATAAAGTCGTTTTTGAATCATCTCATTATTTTATAATAGACATCAAGAGTAACAAGATCAAGTTTATTGGTAAAAGACATGAAAGTGTCTATTTAGTTGATCTCAAAACTTTTCATTCGGAAAATGAAAAATGTTTTTAAGCTTTTAATGAAAAGTCATGGTTATGGCATAAAAAAGCTTGGCCATGTGAACATAGATTTGATTAAAATCATTTCTAAAAAAGATTTAATTGTTGGGCTTCATAAAATCAAAATTAAAAAAGAAAAATTTTATGATTCTTGTCAAATGGGGAAACAAACAAGACTTTCATTTAAATCCAAAAATATGGTTTCAATTTCTAGATTTTTAGAGCTTTTGCAAATGGACTTTTTTGGTACAATAAGCAATATGAGTATAGGTGACCATCAATATACTCTTAGTATTGTAGATGACTATTCTAGATATATCTTTATTATTTTTATTGCTTATAAGGATAAAACTTATAAAGATTTTCTAAACTTCTGCAAAAGGGTTCAAAATGAAAAAAAAAAAGTATTTTTATTTCAAGCATAAGAAATGATCATGGAAAAGAATTTGAAGACAAAAAATTTTCAAAATATTGTGATGATAATGGTATTGATCACAACCTTTCAACTCCTAAAATCCCTCAACAATATTGTTGAAAGGAAAAAAACGATTTTTTAGAGGAATTTGGTAAAACTATGCTTTGTGAAAATAATTTTCCAAAATACTTTTGGGCGGAAGCTGTAAACAATTCTTATTATGTTTTAAATAGAGTTTTAATTAGGCCTATGCTTAACAAAACTTCATATGAACTATGAAAAGGTAGAAAGGCTAATATCTCTTATTTTCGTGCTTTTGGTTGCAAATACTTCATCTTAAATAACAATAAAGTTAACTTAGGTAAATTTGATTCTAAAACCATTGAAAAATCTTCTTGGGTTATTCAACCTCTAGTAAAGCTTATAGAGTCTTTAACAAAAGAACTCTAATGGTTAAAAAATTTGTTCATTTTGTATTTGATGAATCAAACGCTACTTGTAGTAGAAGAGCTACTCTTGATGATGATGTAGGGTTTTTACCAAAAATGGATGCAACCACTCCCATTGTTGACCCCAAGGAGAATCAACTTCAAATATCTCAAAAGGAAGATGAATGTAGACTTGATCAACTTTCAATAAGTCAATAAGTAAATGGCTTTCCCAAAGATTAGAGATATGTGAATTATTACTTAATCGATCATGTGATTAGTGATCCTTCGCAAAGGGTAAGAACTCGATCTTCTATAAGAAATGTATGTAATTATGTTGCCTTCCTATCTTAAATAGAACCTAAGACTTTTAATGAAGCTGAAAAATGATGATAATTGGATAAATGCAATGCAAAAAAAAAATTAAATCAATTTGACAAAAAATACAGTTTGGACTCTAGTTCTAGACCTAAGGATCATTCTGTAATTGGAACTAAGTGAGTATTTAGAAATAAAATGGATGAAAATGGAATAGTACTTAGGAACAAGGCTAGACTTGTAGCTAAAGGTTATAATCAAGAAGAAGGAATTGATTTTGATAAAACCTATGCTCCCGTAGCTAAAGGTTATAAACAAGAAGAAGGAATTGATTTTGATCAAAATCATAGCTCTCCCAGTATAAAACCCAAACTTGTTACTTGCTTTTTCATGATTTAAAAATTTTAAATTATTTCAAATGGATGTTAAAAGTGTATTTTTTAAAATGGTTTTATGAAGAAGAGGTCTATATTGAACAACCTCTTGGTTTTGAAGATCCTAACCTTCCAAACTATGTTTAAAGGCTTTCTAAAGCTCTTTATGGGTTAAAGCAAGCTCCTAGAGCATAGTATGAAAGGTTAAGTAAGTTTTTACTTGATAACAGTTTTTCAAAAGGAAAAATAGACACTACTCTTTTTAGAAAAACTAATAAGCATGAAATTCTTATGGTTCAAATATATGTTGATGATATCATATTTGGTGCCTCTAAAGAGTCCATATGTCAAGACTTTGCTAAGTGTATGTAAGGTGAGTTTGAGATGAGCATCTTAGGAGAGCTCAACTACTTCCTTGGACTTTAAATTAAACAAACAAAGGAAGGCATCTTCATCAACCAATCCAAGTACATAAAAGATTTGATAAAGAGATTTAGGATGGAGAATGCAAAGTCTATTGGGACTCCTATGAGCACTTCAAGAAAACTCGATTCAGATAAAGGAGGTAAAAGTGTCGATGTTAAGAAATATAGAAGCATGATAAAGGCTTTACTTTATTTAACTTCTAATAGGCCCGATATTATGTTTAGTGTATGTATGTATGCTAGATTTTAAGCTAATCTTAAATAATCTCGTATAATTACTGTTAAAAGAACCTTAAGATATTTACATGGTACTAAAAATCTAGGATTATGGTATTCAAGAGATTCACTTTTTAAGCTAGTTGGGTACTCAGATGCCGATTTTTCTAGTTGTAAATTAGATAGAAAGAGTACTAGTGGAACTTGCCGATTTCTAGGTTGTATGTTATTTTCAAGGTTTTTAAAGAAACAAAATTCAGTTGCACTATCAACCGCCTAAGCGGAATATATGGCCACCAATAGTTGTTGCGCACAAGTTTTATGGATAAAACAGCAACTAAAAGATTTTAGCATGCGTTTTGAAAATATTCCAATTTTATGTTATAACATTAGTGCAATCAATCTAACTAAGAACCCATTTAACATTCAAGAACTAAGAGATCACACCCAAAGAAGTGATATTAAACTTGAATTCATTCCTACAGAAAATCAAATTGTTGATATGCTTACTAAACCTTTGAATATGGATAGATTTAGTATGATAAGAATGTTAATGGGCATGAGAAACTTTGTATGATTTGATATTTGATAGTATATACATTCATACATTTGCATAGGTGCCACTGAGTGAATGAACTTTAACTATTATTTGATGTTTCCCTCACTCAATGATGGCATTGAGAAATATATGCTTGCAATTTTTCAACATGGAGTTTAAAATTTTTCTACAAAAAATACTTGACTCAGTCGACTGAATCATCTATTAAGTCAACTGAATACCCTGGTTGGAAGACCCTTGACTTTCTGTCTCTCGTTAAGTCGAATTAACACTTATCCATTCGACTGAATGAACTCATACAGTCGACTGAATAAGCCATATCGTTGACTGAATAACCATTTTATTTTAAACATGATCAGTTCTGTAACTGATTCAGTCGATTGAATAAGGTTCCAATTGACTGAACCCGCGATACTATATAAATTCTCATTTATTTTAAAATGTCATTCTCAACCTAAAATAGAATCTCTACAACTGTTTTCTCTTATCTCTCTCTAGAAACCTCAATTTCGATCAAATCCTTCAAATTTTATCACTACTCACTCATAAAAACCATCATTTTCAAGTTTTCTCTACAATGTCTTAGAGATCACGAATCAAAATGACTACTCCTTGTCCAAATCATCCTAAACGATCACGCAAAGCTTCTAAAAAAGACAAGGAAAAGGAAAAGGTTGGAGAATGAAGAAAGAAGGCCAGAAATGACCTCAATGCTTCAAGCTTTAGAAATGTCGATGCTAAGGAAAGGTACGACACAATCATAAGGGTTAAAGGGATTATGCCTAGTAGACTAGTAGATTTTATGTCTATTAGATTTGAGAATTTCGACATTAAACCTTTATTTGATAGGCTAGGATGGACTCGCCTAGTGACTATACTAGAAAAATATTATCCTAGGTAAATCCATCAATTCTATGCCAACTTAGAACAACCTACACTCTCTGCCCGTCGTTTTAAGACTATGAGCATGTGTCAAGAATTTGTTGTTTTTGCTTGTGTGTAGCATATGATTCTAAATTTTCCATCTGAAGGAGTTAAATGGATAGTTGATGGATGGCTTAAAGGCTTTGATTATGAGGGTACCTGTAGGACTGTCAAAGGGAACCCAAACTATAATTATGGTATCCAAACCTACAATACCTAATCTGACCTGCCCCGATGACTCTAAGATGCTGAACCTTATCATAAATTGGTTTATTAATCCTAAACTAGGTAGCAACATTAGTCCCTCTAAGTTAGATATCTTACTCATTTACTGACTCAAGATTGGGACTTCATACAACCTATACCTCTTAATTTTATTCAACATGATAGTTAGGTATGACAGTGTATCAGGGTGTCTTCCCTGTGGTATGCTTATAACCATCATCTTACTACACAATTAAGTTCCCCTCCCTGACCATGAAGCTAATGACATTAAGACAACTGATTTAATAATGTCTCATCTCTCAAGAGGATAAGTTATGCAATAAAGAAAGGTCTTGTGGTCCCCAAGCTAAGAAAGAGTATCAGAATTGGAAATGAAGAGGAAGAGGAACAAGGTGTTCCTTTGGATACTCAACAGAGAGTAACAGGTCTAGGCAGTTCAGTGGATTCTAGTTCATCTAGTTTAATCCTTCAAACTCTTGCCAATCTCTAGCTATCATTTCATAGCATGCAGCAGGCCATAGATATGCAGCTTCAATCACTAAAGACCGAGATAACTTCAATCTATGATGAGCTGACCATCTTCAAGAAAGAGACAGAAGGTTCTTTTGCGGATGTTAAATAGCAACTTGGTGAGATACATGACCAGCTTCGCTACTGTGGTCCTTATCCTCCACCTGATTGGGAGTATTGAGCCTTGTTCTTTGTTTCTATCTTTTTTTACTCCTTAAAACTTTTGCAAATACATTTACATCTTATTTATTTTTCATTCATTCATGGATATTTTGCTCTTTTGAGCTTTTATATTTACTTTTTTGGAATTGCCTGGGGGAGCTTTAACTTATTATTTTTAGTTGAAACTTTGTATGAATGTTTATTAGTTATTTACCTGCTTACTTGTGGTAATTTTTTTTCACTTTATATTCTTTGGATCTCCCTTTTGTGATTATGGCAAAAAGGGGGAGAAAAATGAGGAATGAGAAAAATAGTGTAGTTATTGATAAGTGTATGCATATATTACGGAGAAGCTTTTCTCTTTAAGTTCTTTAAATATGTCATGATCGAGCGCCTACCACTACGTCAAAAGCTATAGCAGTTAGCCAGAGTGCAACTCTAATCTTTTAAATCGTACAGCACACAAGCGGCAAGTTTCGATTGTGATTTAGCCCAACCTAGGCCTCCACCACGAGACAATTGCTAACAACACCTACCAACAATCTCCCCCTCAGCAATTGCACCACTGGGAATCAAACCCGTGACCTTGGCTCTGATACCAATTGTCAGGATTGAGTACCTACCGCTGCGCCAAAAGCTATAGCTGTTAGCCAAAGTGCAACTCTAATCTCTTAAACCGCACAACACACAAGCACCACGTTTCGATTGTGACTTGGCCCAACCTAGGCCTCCACCACAAGACAATTGCTGACAACACCTACCAAAAAAATACTTCATAAATTTTTGGTTAGGTTAATTTTGAAAATTGCAGGATATTTTTATTGCAAAAATAGAGAAGACTCTGTCCAAATTTTCATAAATATCAAGCACTTAGCTTTTAAAAGCCTTTTCTTAAAATAATTTTATCATCATAAAAAAAGGGGGAGATTGTTGATCTCTAACTTGATTTTTATGATGAAAAAATAATATTAAATTGTGTTAACCAATTTATTTAAGTGTTTAAAGATACAAAGATATTTGTATAAAGACAACCAATACTTGATAAGCTAAGTACTCAACCTTGGAACAAGTTTGAAGATCAAGAATAGAAGCTTCAAAGATTATTAATATTATTGTAAATCTCTCTATCAATTTCCTAGCTTTATGTATGACTCAATTTGTTTACTAGACAAATTCATTTTGACTAGGTTTTGTTTTTTAAAACAAAATGAAAACAAAAAACTCTGTCTTTGGTGATCCGGTCGACTGAATGAAGGAAGAATTTTCTTACCTTTGATCTAGTCGACTGAAAGATTTATTCAGTTGACTGAAAGATTTATTCAGTTGACTGAATGCTTCTTACCTGAAGCTGAATTACTTGATTCAATTGACTAAATGATGATCTAGTCGATTGACATTCGAAAATAACGGCTATATTTTGAAAATTAAGGCGTTGTTCAGAGCATTTAATGCTCCAAACTACCCCCTCTTTGTGTCTAACGGCCATATGAGGCTTGGGCTATACAAATCACTTCTTAAATTAGCTGAACAACTAACTAAGAACATTCAATTCATTCTTGAGCTCATTTATTATTCATCAAAGTTTTCAAAAACATTTTTGAGCCATCTTTAAAGTTTTTTTCTTGAAAGAGAGATATTTTTCGTCTTGTAAATACATTAATTATTATCTCTCTTATATAAACTTCAATTCCAATCATTGTAAGATAAAAGAGTTGCTGTAACTCTTAGTAGTGTTTAGGTGTCAAACACTTGTATTAACTTCCTTGGAAGAGACCTTTATAAAGGTTTGAGCAACACACGTGAAGTTGCTTGTGTTAGAGTTGGTGCATACTTCAACAGGTCTAAGGCAGTTAGTCTAATGAACAACGCAAATTTCTTGACTAAGACAGTTAGTCTAGTGAAGTTTGAGTGGTGTGCTACTGAGATGGGATTGAAGAAACAGAGTTCTAGAAAGTTTGCCATGTCTATGAAGTAGTTACCAAGTGGGAGATTGTTACAGTTGGTGCATACTTCAATGGGTCTAGATCTATAGAACCCCGATGAACACGGGGTCCCGCTCCCCCGAAACTTTCAGGCCATGTACATGAGTTAGGCCTGGTTTTTTGCTTGATGATTTGGGATTGGGTCCATGAATAGTTGTGGCTTTGCAACAGGGCAGAAACTCTAATTAGGGCGTCTCAAGTTGCTTATAAATACTCTTTATGAATTTAGTGCACATTGTAACGAGAGATTTGTGAGGTTGATAATAAGAAACTTCTAGTAGGATGTAGCCTTATTCTAAGGTGAACTTGGGTAAATCTTGTCTTCTTTCTTTTTGTTTATAACTCGTGTGATTAGCAGGTCTCAAATCGTTAAGCTTGTTTAGTGGAACACTTAAAAGCGCTTCCTTGAAGAGAGTGGATGTAAGGTCAGAGAGATTCTGATACTGTCGAATCACTATAAATTTTGTTTGCATCTTTTTATCCTTACTCCTAAAATCTCCAGCTATATAACTATTGTTGTTCTTTCTTAATCTTATAAGTTCTTAAAACTTGTTTATTAATTGCAAAAAGTTTTAAAATCCAATTTACCCCTCTTCTTGAGTTGCAACTTGGTTTACACTTTTAGTAGGAAATAATATTGATGTTGTGATAGCGATGTGCGTGTATATGGCCAATCAACAAACAAATCTTTTTTCTTCATGTTGGTCTTGGGCTTCCTTTGTATTCTTTTGTTACAAATCTTTGTTTTTCTAGTTATACTATTATAAATAGGTTTCTAATATAACTAAATTGGTATGCATTCTTGCTGGCCTTTTGTTAAAAAAGGAACATTCATATGTTTTGTAAAACTGAGTAAGAAAAAGAAGTCTTTCTTTCGCAAAATGTTCTTCACATGCTAAATTTGGTGCATTCATTTTTGCAGACATGTTAGGTTTGTAATATAGCTAAATTGGTATGCACTCTTGCTGCCTTTGTTGAAAGGAACTTCCATGTGTTTTATGATATTGAGTGAGAAAAATAAATCTTTCTTATTTCAAAATATTCTTGAAATGTTAAATTTGGTGCAGTCAAAAACATATTATGATATCTTCATATATTTTGCACAAACAGTGGAGAAACAACTCTTCTGCTATTTTTCTATGGTTCTAGTACAAGTAGATTTGACCAGGTAAAATGAGTGTAAACTATGTTTAACATAATCTATATTAAACTTTAGCTTGGGCTTACTTGAAATTCAGAGAATTTTTTTTTTCTTCAGAAACAAACATCCTTTCAAAGGAGAATGTGGTACTCAAGTGATAGGTGGCGTCTCCCAAAAAGTGGCTTTATTTCTTGTATACTAGTTGATGTATCATTCTCTCCCATTGTTTATGGTATTGAGCATGATTTTTTTTTTTTTTTTTTTCATTTATGTATGTTACTGCAAGATTTTTGGTGATTTGGTGATTTTTCTGTTTTTCGTGAATACATGGTGAGTGATTATTTCTTAAAAAGTATTTTGGGTCCTTGCATTTTTACTTCAGTAATTGAATATGTATAGTTACTTAATAGATTGACTTTATTTGATTTAGTATACTCTATAATATCTAATTATTTTCATTTTCTTTCTTGAACTTCCTACTTTCATATTCTAAGTACCTTTATGTGAACCTGTTATACATTTTTTGTTCTTAATTGCACACATGCATTTCACGAAGAAAAAAAATTCTAATCATTAGTCGTGACTCCACTACTAATGCTAGCATATCTTAATTTACATATCTACAAAGTTGTCAACATAATTATTACTGTATTAAAAATAAAATCTGTCAACATAAATTTCTTGCATATATTGAATAGATACATTGAAAGGCACTTTCCATTTTCTGCTCCAAGGGAGGAAACAAACTTGTTCTTCAATACCCGTTTGATTACAAGCTTACTCTTCAAAGCTCAGTACTACTTAGAGAATGGATTGTTAACGGCAGAACAAAATGATAATATTACCTTCGATTCTAATAAAGAAAAGAGATCAGTGGTGTGAGGATAATTTTATCATTTCAAAAGATTTTATTATTGATGGGGTTTTCATATTCATGTCATTTCTCTTTCTTTGTTTGATTTAAATGAATTGATTAAGCCATGTTAAGTACACCAATAGAAATTATTCTGACTTAATCTTTTTGTTTCAACTTTATATCTTATCTGACTTTAATTCTCTTTTATTTATGATTGCACTTATTTGGTAATCATCTTTTTTGTTTTTCTTTTCAAACTAGAATAATTTGTTTTTTCGCTTCTCTTTTTCTGTCTATTGAAAAATGAGCGAAACCTAGCTTGTGGATAGTTGAGATCTACATGACAAAGAAATAATGTATAACCAAGCTCAAATCGATATTTAAAATTTATATCCAGATTCGGCTCAATAGATGTATATTTAGCTCGAGTTTGAAGTATTAAAGGTCAAGCTAGCGAATCCAATAAAGCTTATTAATAAAAAAATAATAATATTCATATATAAATTTAAAATATAAAATAATAACAATAATAATAGTTATTCAAGTCTATCTAGCGAACTCATGAGCCGAGTTTTATATGTTTAAATTAGGCTTGTTTAACAATGACCTTGCTTCTAATCTCTTGAATTCAAGTTTGAGCTCATTTATAATATCTCGAACAGCTCATGAACAACTTGATTCGTGACCAACCCTAATTAGATTAGATTGGATAGATGAAGCAATATTTGCTTATGTTTTCGATGTATTTATTAAAAATATGCTAATAGTTCAATTGATATTTGTTTTGTATTTCCAAATGAACTTAGGCTTTTTTGTTTCAATGAAAAATAACGGCCAAAAGATTAAATACATATAAAATAGTATTTTACTAGTGTTTAAATTCTATGAAAATTAATTTTATATAAAATAATATTTTATACTGTTGAGTCATCAACTTAACAAAACAACTTCCATCGCTTTCTGGCGTAAGTTGTATTACTGGTGATTGAAAAATTATTTTTTTAAAAAGAAATCACTATCCCACTTTGCTAAAATTTCTCTCACAAATTACACTGATTTTATCTCTTTATTTATTTTATAGTTTGCATCATTTACCTTTAATTTTTCACCAAACAAATAAAATTTAACTAAAAATTTATAACTTATAAAAATTATTTTAAATAAAATTAATTTAATTTATAATATATTTTACATAAAAACAAACAAAACTTAGTCATCATCTCACTCCACGTTCCTATTGTAGCCATTTCATTCTTAGGCAGAGGATAAAATTGGGCCAACCTAAAACTGGGTCCAAAGATTTGGGTCAATTTGCCCAGAAGAAAATAAATAAAAGCTGGGCTTTAAAAACGGCGTCGTCATTAGCCCTTGCTCATTTTTCGGAAACAAGCCGTTGAGCTCCGTCTCTTAAAAAGCACTCCCTAGTCCCTCTGTAGTATTTGCTGCGTTCTCTGTCCCTCTCGTTTAGGTTTTGACAGAGCTGGAGTTGTAGCTTTAATCGATTAGTGAGTGCAAAAAGAGTATATATATGGAAAACTCAGAATCAGAGGATTTACAGAAGAAGAGGCCTCGGTTGAACTCTCTATCTCCAACCATGGCCCGTAACTCCTCCATTTATCCTCCCAACGGCAAAACTGTTATGTTTTTTATTTCACTCTTTCTATATATATATGCGTGCGTGTGTGTTAAATTTGTACTGATTACTTGTCTCGTCAATTCTCATGCGATCTGTTTGGTTGACGAGAAAAGGTGAGAAAGTTGTAGGAATTAATTTTCTTTTGAGACAATTTAGGATTCTTTTCTTTTTCTGAAATAGCTGTTTTATTATGTTGTGCTACATAGATTAAATTATAGTTGTTAGGGGGCAATACAATAAGGTATTTAAAGGCCTTGTTTGGTTATGGCTTTAAGCCAACTTAAAGGTGCCAATTTAAATGAGCTGCATTTAATTAATTAATGGGAGGCATACGGTCTATATGTGCTGATTTTGGTTTATATGAATTTTTTATGCTTTAATTCTAAGTAGAATTAGAGTTGAAGTGCAGTTTACTATGACTTATCTAACAAAATAAACATGATTTGAATTGTCAACATGATTGATAGTAAATGTCAGTAAGGATATTGTACATGACTCCACTTTATCTTCGGCATATGGTATTTAACCTTGGGTCATAGGCCATCTTCTTGGGAGAGCTTAAATTTTGAATCGTATGAATCTGTGCTATTGGTAATTTGGTGCTGTGAAGATGCAACATTATAGTGCTAAATGCTAACTGAAATGAAATTGGCTATTGTCCCAAGTCAAAAGTACTTGAGTGTATTGAGATCCTTGGGTCGAATGCAGGCTAGGAATTCCGTTATGGATAAAGAAAGTTCCATAACAGAGTTGCTCTTGTGTGGGTTTGGAAGGAATAAGGGTGGGTTACAATCTATTTTTTTTGGGATAAATTAAATCTTTATATTTCCAAAGAATACTAAGTAGAAAGACCTGCTACAAAGTTTTACAAAGCTTTACAAAACTCAAGGATTTAAAAAAGACATACTAAGTACTACTCAGGTTCCAACTAGCTATAATATTCTCATCAAATTTTTTAGAAGAGCCAAAGCTAAGTAATCAATGCAAAGCAAAGAAGGAAGTGGAGAGAAAAGTTTTAGGATAATGAGTGATGAGAAAAAAAAAACATATTTGTTACTCTTCCCCTTTGCTATTTATATTGTATTATCTTATTATAAAAGAAATTAGGAAACTACAAAATAGGAAACACAATTATAAGGAAAGTGAATTGTTAACACTCTTCTCAAGTTGGTGCATAGATATCACACATGCCCAACTTGTCTAAGACACTATGAAACATTTTGCTTGCTACTCTTTAAGTTAAAACATTCGCCTATTGCTCTAATGTCTTTACAAAAGGAGTGCAAATCATGTCGGAATCAAGTTTCTCCTTGATAAAATGTCCATCCACCTCAATATGCTTGGTTCGGTCATGTTGAACCGGATTATGGGCAATGCTGATTGGTGCTTTATTATCACAATACAACCTCATAGGACCATTAGATTGAATCTTAAGTTCCAGTACCAGCATACGAATCCAAATTAACTCACAAAAATTGTGGGCCATAGCCCAAAATTCTATTTCTGTACTAGATCGGGCCATTACCACTTGTTTTTTACTCCTCCATGTCACCATATTACCACTCACAAAAGTAAGATACTCAGAGGTTGATCTTCTGTCAGTCATTGAACCAGCCCAATTTGCATTTGTATAACATTCCACCCGCATGTGATCATGTCTAGAGAATATAAAACCCTTTCCAGGAGCACTTTTAAGTATTGAATAATGTGATAGACGGCTTCCATATGGGATTCCCTTAGAGCATGCATAAACTAACCACTCCAACTACATAAGCAATATCTGGACGTGTATGAGAAAGATAAATCAACTTCCTAACCAACCTTTGACACCTCCCTCCATCAGCATGAACACCATCAATATCTTTTCCTAGTTTTAGATTCTTCTCTATTGGTATGTTAACTGGTTTACAACCCAACATACCTATTTCTTGGAGAAGATCAAGAACATACTTCCACTGCGAAATGGAGATACCTCTCATTGATCTGGCTACCTCTATGCCAAGAAATTACTTTAAGTTCCCTAAATATTTGATTTCAAACTCCTTCACTAAATAAGCTTTGAGTGTAGTCATTTATGTGTCATCATATGTTATCAACATAAACAATCAAAACAATTACCTTTCCTTAAGGTGAGTGCTTGATGAATAAGCTGTAATCACTATGACTTTACAAATAGCTGTATCTTAGCATAGCTCGGGAAAGCCGCTCAAACCATGCCTTAGGAGACTGCTTTAACACATACAAAGCTTTTTTAGTCAACACACTTTTCTTGAGTTTAAAGTAGTGGAGAAACCGAGAGGAATGTCCATATACATTTCTTCCTTTAAATCTCCATGCAATAACGCATTCTTCACATCAAGTTGTAGTAATGACCAACCTTTATTTGCAGCTAAAGATAGTAGGACCTTGATAGAGTTCATCTTGGCCACTGGTGCAAAAGTTTCTTGATAGTCAATTCCATAGGTCTCAATGAACCCTTTAGCTACCAATCTGGCCTTGTATCGTTCTACAGACCCATCAACCTTATGCTTCACTGTATACACCCACTTGTAACCAACAATCTTCTTGACATTAGGTAATTCTATGAGATACCAATTATTTTTTTTCTGAAGAGCTTTCATCACCTTAGACATGGTATCTCTCCACCTAGAATCTCTCAAAGCATCTTGGCAGTTATAAGGAATAGAAACGAAAGACAATTGGGATGCAAAAGCACGATAAGATGATGAGAGACGACAATATGAACAAAGTTGGATATAGGATGTTGAGTACAAGAGCTAGTACTTTTACGAAGGGCAAATGGGGCATCAAAGTTAGGATCAAAATCATGTACTGACTTACCTGGTTTCAGGAATTCTGATTGGCAAGCAGGAGTATGAGGAATGATCTTATCCTTCTGTCTCCTTGATTATACCTTGAGCTCCACATTGATTGGTTCACTCTCACTAACAATTTCCTTAGCAGTGGCAGGTAATTCTAGTTTTTAATTGCTCACCTCTTCAACCACTAAAGGGGACTTAGACATCTATTTAGGAAGAATAGGAAACAAAGATTGCCCTTCACCTAAATGCTCCCTTTGAAGATGAGTCTTAGATGGTAAAAAGTATGGACGAGATTCAAAGAATGTTACATCCATAGAGACAAAATGTTGTCCAGAAAGAGGATGAAAACACTTATAACCTTTCTGAGTAGGCGAATAACCAAGAAAAACACATATGAGGGAACGAGGATATAATTTATCACGAGATTGACTATGAATATGAACAGAACAAGTAAAATCGGAAACTTATGGTGGAACAATAAAAGGAGCAAACAAAAATGATGGGGAGAATGTCTCAAGTGGTGTTTTGAAATCAAGTACCCTAGAAGGGAAACGATTTATGAGATATGCAGCTGTCAACACAACATCACCCCAATAAGGTTTGGGAACATGCATTTGAAACATAAGAGATCTTGCAACCTCCATAAGATGATGATTTTTATGTTCGACAACACTATTCTAGTAAGAGTTTTTACCTAAGTGGATTGATGAACTATGTTATGTTCCTCCAAGTACGAAGAATGGCCATCGTTAAAATACTCTTTGCCATTGTCATAATAAACAACTTTAATGGAGGTATTAAACCGTGTTTGAACCATACGATAAAAAATTTTAAAGATAGAAAACGCCTCCTTTTTTGCTTTCATAAAATAAACCAATGGTGTACGAGAACAATCATTAGTAAAGGTCACAAACCATCGAAAACCAGAGATGGATACATTACGAGAGGGACCCAAACATCAATATGAACAATAGTAAATGGCATAGAACTTTTATCAAAAAATGGAAATGTAACACGATGATGTTTAGCAAACTCACAAGTATCACGTTGAATTAAAGATACATCCAAATGAGAAAATAAAGACAAATAAATGTTTCAACAAAGCAGAAGGTGGATGTCCTAAGCGTCTATGCCATAACCACACTAAATCAGAAGACTTCTCATGTCTGGTAGAATGATGAGCTTGCATTGCCTTAGCCAACTCGGAGACAACAAAATCCAGATAATAAAGACTATCCCTCTCTTTACCACTGCTAATCGTCCTCCCTGTTATTAGGTCTGAAAGATGCAATAGGAAGGGAAAAAAGGTCACAACAATTAAGAGATTGTGTAATACTACTAATAGATAAAAGTTAGTAGCGAGATTTAGAACATGTAAAACATAAGATAACAGTATCTCAGAAGAAATAGGAATTGAGCCTTTGCCCGAAATGGAGGATAAAGAACCATCAACAAGTTTAACTTTATCTTTACCCGAGCAAGTGGTATAGGAAATAAATTCATATGATCAGCAACCCTGAGCCAATGACCCAAGTATCAGAGGAATCAAAGGATGCTTTGATAGCCATAACATAATTACTTGATTGAGCATAAGAGGAAGTGGCTACAAAGGACACATCCAGTTTAGACACTAGACGCCTAATAGTGTGAATCTCATATTGACTAAAAGATCCAGAGTTAAATTCCATAGAAAGACCATCAGAAGGACTCTCATTTACAAATGCAATATGGTGAGCACGAGAGGATCTAGAGCCACTATTAGCTAGTCGAGAAGTACCACCAACACGACCACCACCTCTGCCTCTATTAGTTGGACGACCATGAAGCTGCCAACAAGTATCCCTTGTGTGACGAGGCTTTTTACAATGATCACAATATAACTTATCTTTCTCATCCACTTGTGCAGTCTGTCTGTGAGAGGTGATAGGAAGATGAAACCAGTGCTGTAAAGGCATGAGATATAGAAAGAGACATAGGAGGAGGCCTCACACTCTGCTGACACTCCTCATTTTGAGCTTAGAAAAAAACCTTTGAAAGAGATGGAAAAGGTTCTTTACCTAGAATCTAAACCTGAACCTGGTCAAACTCAAGTCGTATCCCAACAAGAAATTCAAGCACCCTCTCTTGATCTAAACGTTTTTGGACTTTTTGTGCATATACAGTGCACACCATATGGAGATCCTTATAGAGATCCAATTCATACCATAATTTGCGAAGCTAGTTGAAATAAGTAGAGACTGATAATTCCTTTTGAGTCATGCCATATATCTGTCGCTTCAACTCGAATATCTGGGCAAAGTTTTCAGCCTTAGAATAAATCTCAAATAAAACATTCCAAATATCTTTAGTAGAGTCTAAGAACATGAGACTGCTGCTAATATCAAGTTCCATGGCTTTCAACAACCAAAACATGATCATGGAATTTTCATATTCCCATTTCCTATACAGTGGATCATCCTCGGCTGGTTCATTAATATTACATGTAAGATATCCAAAATTTTCTTTTCCTTTAAGGAAAAGAGTATTAAAGAGTAACTGACTGCGACCGAGTAAAGTAGTTTTTTCATTGAGCTTGATTGAAGTAATTTGTAGAGTGGGTGTGTCATTGGGGACAATGCCTAAGCCTAGAGTCCCGTTACCCAAACTTTGTGAGACTGAACTATCCTCGAACATTGGGATTAGCCTCAAAGAAGGCAGATGTTATAACAACCAATCAAAAACAACTACATAAACTAGATCAACCACTAAAACAAGGGATAAAACTCAAATAAAGATCATATTAAACTCTTATGAAGTAATACATGCTGCTGAATTGTGAAAGTATCTAACAAAGATCCAACGAACCACTCCAAAACCACAAGAACACGTAGAAACGGCAAAACAGGCTTGATTACAGCTTCACCGATTAGGAAAATAGCCAAACAGCCTTAAAAACAGAACCACCAATCAGGAAAAAATAGCCAAACAGCCACTAAAATACTTCCAAATCACGATCAAGTGCCAAAAAAATTTGTGGAGACATACCCATGCCCTAGGCGCACCCTTCTGTCGTGGCTGAACCATGATCCAAGCCTCTGATTTAACAGATCAAGCAGAATTCCAGAGAAAAACGAAGGAAAATTTTGAGAGGGAAACTCAAATCGATGGGTTTAGAGTAATCAGATCATAAAATTGATTAATGGGTTTTGTTCCTCTCAAAGAATCGTTCCAGCTGGTAGAATCTCAAGCCCATCCAATGACTTAGTTTTTTTTAGAACCCTAAGGATAAAAAGTTGCTCTGATACCAAGTTGAAAATAAAATAGGAAGAGGAGAGAAAAGTTTTAGGAGAATGGGTGATGAGAGAAAAAAAAACATATTTGTTACTCTCCCCCTTGGTATTTATATTGTATTATCTTACAATAAAGGAAACTAGGAAACTGCAAAATAGGAAACACAGTTATAAGAAAAGTGAATTGTTAACATAATTTATTCCTAACATCAAAGATAAACAAAATTATAAATTTGCTTCCATGATTACAATCTATCACTGTACTAAAAAAAAGTTCTTAACTACGTTGTTGAGAACAGTATGTAATATCACTTCCTTCAGACATAAGTTTATAATATGTTTGATATTTAAGAAATAGTGAGTGACGGTTTGGCCAACTCACATTGGAATAAGTTTAAACACTAGAATCTGTTTAAACTTATTTTAAGGTACTTAATTGATTGTGTATATTCTGTATTTCAATCCTTTTAACTCTTTCTTTTGTTAATTTGTATTCCTTGATTTTTCCTAGTCAAGTACACCATAACCATAGTACTTGACCTGTTTCAACTCAGACATACTTTAGGACTTGATCCCAGCCCCTTCATGAGTGAAGCCATCAGAATTGGAGGCCTTTAATTTCATCTATTCTGAAACTTTTAATACGATTTCAAAACTGCTTTTATCTCTATTGTGGTTCAGTACAAAAATGATACATAGAGGTGGGCAGAGAGGGAGGGCAGTTTAAGTGTGCATATTTTGCACAAACATGTGCTCACTCACGCAGACTTACAGAAACAAGATGTGTAGCTTTGGCATTTATGCTCAGCCTTTCTATGGTTTTGCTCAATATGCCCCTAGTTGTAATGTCAATGAATGCATCAAGGATATTGAAAATTTCTCTGATTACAATCTTTGTGTGCACTTTCTAATATCTCAAGTATGATGTTTCTTTCTTCAGGTTGATGCAGCTGTTCTTCAGAACCAGAATCAAAAGCTTGTTCAGCAATTAGACGTTCAGAAGCAGCAGTTGCATGATCTTGAAACCAAAATGAAAGACTTACAAGACAAGAAAACTTATTATGATGGCATGCCGATTACCGTTAATCAACTCTGGAACCAAGTTAAGTGCGAAAATCTTGTTTGTGTGTGCTCACTTTATGTGGCCTTTTTCCACTCTATTGGGATTTTGCTTTTTTTTTTTCCCCTGATGGCATGTGCTGCTATTTTGTTATATAGTTGGTTGATGATTTGGTCCTGCTTGGAGTACGTGCTGGGGCAGACCAAATTGGTCTACAAACCTTGAATCATGCAGACCAATATCGAGGTCCTTTTCAGCACTTTTTTTTCTTCCTTTTATGGACTTTTTAAAGTCTTTTATATGATCACTAAATTTAATTAAAGTTTCTTTTACCCTTACTAAAGGCTGACTTTACATAAGCTTTAGGCTCAATTCCATCATGTCATGCAGAGGAGATGTTTCTTTATAAATTGCTTCAAACAGATACTATTTAGATCAGGGGCAATGATGGAGTTACTTAGGGGGCGAAATCTAAAAGCATGGCTCTGGCTTTACATGGAAAGCGAAAGCTATCTGCAGAAGGTTAGAATATATCTCGATGTCAGGCCCAATTTAATTCATCAATCTTCAAATTTATTTGCTAGGATTAGCTTAGTTACATTGAATTGCTATCCAGAAGGTTGTATTGATTATTTTCTAATGTTTGGATTCTCAAACACCATTATCTAGCTGTCTAAAATTGATGATATGATGAAAGATGAGGCGAAAAACTTGTGTGCGGTGATTGATACGCTTCACTTGAAGTGATGAGGACACGGCTAACAAATGGGATGCGGATCCTCTTCAAGTTCCAATTAGTCCAGTTATAAGGGCTCAAGCTAAAAGGTTCAAGGAAACTCTCAATGGGCCGATTCAACATATTTGGGCTAAGAACCATCTTTGGGGGCCCAAGGATGATGCTACACGTGATCCACAATGATGGGTTTCCATAGTTCAAGCTTTGGAATAATCCAACAACTCAAGATGGTGAATTAAAATCTTAATTTTCCAAAATTGGAGACTTACTTGTTTGGGCTGGCTTATCAAGGAAAATGGCAGGATGCAATTTTACTTATTACCTTTTTTTTTAATTGTTTCCTTATTAATTTAATTGCTGAATTATAAGGCTTGCATACCAAGTTAGGTACTTTCCTTATTTGGATTTTAGGTTACCAGAATTCTATTTAGGTTTATTTCCTATTTCGTAGTTTTCATTTTTCTACCAGAATTCTGTTTAGGTTTATTTCTTATTTCTTAGTTTTCTTTTTTCTAATTGGTTACGAATTCTTATGTATTTAAATAGCCATTGGCTTTTGGAATAAGACAATTCAGATTTGATTCATACTTTTGGAGAGAAATTTCTCTTTGGTTCTTTTAGAAGTTCTGAACTTATCGGAGTTTCCGTGGTGTTCATCTTCGACTTATCAATCAATTTTTCCATAATTGATTGTGGCGTCTTCATTATACCAAGGTTCTTGCTTCAATATAAGCAACGGGTCGTGGTCTCACATAAATCTGCTTCTAGACGATCTTGGAAGTCTTCTTGATCCATCAATTTCTTAGTTCTTGGCGTGGATCATATCAGTTGGTATTAGAGCCTTCTGGTTGCAAGTTTGCTTATCTTTTGTTTTGATTAAAAAAAAACGTGAAAAAAAACGAAATTGAAAAAAAAAGACAACAAATTTCCAGTTTAGGAAAAAAAAAGGTGAAAAAAGTGCGTAATATTTAGATTCAATCCTTTCAATTCTTGTTCCAATTTCTCATCTTTGTTTTCTTGTATTCTAGCCTTTAAATCTGAATTTCTTTGTGAGTTATTGGTGAATTATTGCTGGAAACTTTGATACTTTTTCGGTTAGTTCGATAAGAACCTATAGAGGATTATTATGAGTGGAAAAAGGCAAGAGTGGTGAGCACATTAGAGGGGAAAAGCCAATCTGATTTTTTTGTGAAAACACAAGTAAAATTAAATGGCTCATTCTTTGAGTGAAACACGTGAGTGTGTGAGGTCCTTTTGTTCTTTTTTTTCTAATGTTGTTTTTGCAGCAAACATGTCTGACAACAAGAACAAAAAAAATTCCAGAGATACATCGGGAGAGGGTGATGCGAAGTTGCTCATGGAGGCTTTAATGGGTGAGATGAGAAGAGTATTAAGAACGAAGATGGAACAGGTTCATGAGCGGATAGATCAGGTAGAGAATGCACATGTGGGGTAGCAACAAAACGCTCCTAATGTGCATATGAGGGAGAGAGTTCAACCTAGGGGAGAGAGAGTTGAAGATGAAGAGTATTATGGGAATGGATTTGATGAAGAAAATGATCGGGAATCAGTTGTTAGCCATAGGAGATTTGGTGGTCGAAATAGAGAAGCTAGGAATCGGGAAGATGATAACTTGGGTAGTATTAAGATGAAGATTCGATCGTTTCAAGGAAAAAACGATCCTGAAGCTTAACTTGAGTGGGAGAAGAAGATAGAATTAATATTTGATTGTCATAATTATTCCGAGCTTAAAAAGGTTAAACTTGCGGCCAATGAATTTTTTGACTATGCGATTGTTTGGTGGCATCAACTAGTGTTAAACAGGAGGAGAAATAAAGAGCGTCCAATAGAGACTTGGGAGGAGATGAAAATCGTGATGAGGAAACAGTTTGTTCCAAGCCATTACTACCGTGAGTTGTATCAAAAATTGCAAAGTCTTACACAAGGTAGTCGGAGTGTGGAGGATTATTATAAAGAAATGGAAGTAGCTATGATCCGAGCAAATGTAGAGAAGGATCGAGAGGCTACTATGGCTAGGTTCTTGGCTGGTTTGAACCTGGAAATTGCTAATTCGGTGGAGTTGCATCATTATGTGGAGTTGGAAGATATGGTGCACATGGCTGTCAAAATTGAGAACCAACTCAAGAGGAGGGGCAACAATACACAACAAAACCCTAACTCGGGTTCATCTTGAAAGCCGAATTTTGTGTAGCAAGCCATTGCCAAGCCCAAAACCGAGCAAAAGCAAGAAAGTACCAGCCATGGAAATCAAGGTAAAACTAACTCTTCCACCACTAGAAATCATGATATTAAGTGTTTTAAATGCCAAGGAAAAGATCATATAGCAAGCCAATGTCCGAACAAAAGAGTTATGGTATTGCGAGATAATGGTGAAATTGAAACCAAGGGCGAAGAAGATACTGAATCCATGCCACCATTGGAGGATGCAAGTGATGAGGAATACGCTGCCCAAGGAGAATTGTTGGTTATAAGGAGAGCTCTAAATGTGCAAATCAAAGAAGATGACGAAGTGCAGCGAGAAAACATCTTCCATACTAGATGCCACGTGCAAAACAAGGTATGTAGTGTGATTATTGATGGAGGTAGTTGTACTAACGTTGCTAGCACTACAATGGTTGAGAAATTAGGGCTGCTAACAATTAAACATCCTCGGCCTTATAAATTGCAATGGCTCAATGATAGTGCTGAAGTGAGGGTGAACAAACAAGTGTTAGTTTCCTTCCGTATTGGAAAATATGAAGATGAAGTTTTGTGTGATGTAGTTCCGATGCAAGCTGGACACTTGTTACTAGGTCGACCATGGCAATTCGATCGGTGTGTTAAGCATGATGGCTTCACCAACAAATATTCGTTTGCAAGAAATCAAAAAAACAATCACTCTAGTTCCTTTGACACCAAAGCAGGTTTATGAAGATCAAGTGAGGTTACAAAAAGAGAGTGAGCAAACGAAAAAGAGTGAGAAAAAGAGAACGAATGAAAATCAAAAAGAGAAAATGAGAGAGGCCGAAAAAATTGAGAGAGAAAATAAGAGAGCTGATTCGGCCATTGAGAGAAAAACAAATTTCTATGCAAGAACAAGTGAAATAAAAAGAGTGATGATTTTAAATTAACCAATGATTGTACTTTTGTACAAAGAGGCATTAATCACTAACCAATTTGACTCATCTTTACCTAGTTCTATTGTTTCTCTTTTACAAGAGTTTGATGATATATTTCCCGAGGAGATTCCACATGGTTTACCTCATATTCGAAGAATTGAACATCAAATTGATTTCGTGCCCAGTGCTACAATTCCAAACCGACCAGCCTATCGAAGCAATCCCGATGAGACAAAGGAGCTACAAAGGCAGGTTAGTGAATTGATGGAAACGGGGTACATAAGAGAAAGCATGAGCCCGTGCACTATTCCGGTGATTTTGGTTCCTAAAAATGATGGGACATGGAGAATGTGTGTTGATTGTCGAGCAGTCAACAATATAATGGTAAAGTATCGACATCCTATTCCTTGTTTAGATGATATGCTAGATAAACTGCATGGTGCATGTGTATTCTCTAAATATGGTTTACATGAGTGGTTAGTTTTGCCATTTGGACTAACAAATGCACCAAGTACCTTCATGAGATTAATGAACCATGTTTTGCGAGCTTTTATAGGCAGATTCGTTGTTGTTTATTTTGATGGTATTCTCATTTATAGCACAAACTTAAATGATTATGTTGTACATTTAAAATCAGTTTTGAATGTGCTTAGAAAAGAAAAGTTGTTTGCTAACTTGAAGAAGTGCACTTTTGCACCGATAAGCTTGTGTTTCTTGGTTTTTTTGTGAGTGCACAAAGAATACAGGTTGATGAAGAGAAGATCCATGCAATTAAAGAATGGCCAAGTCCCACGAGTGTAAGTCAAGTTCGTAGTTTTCATGGACTTGCTAGTTTTTACAGGATGTTCGTGAAAGACTTTAGCGGTATTGTCGCACCGCTTACTGAAGCCATCAAGAAGCACGTTGGATTCAAATGGGGAGACAAGCAAGAGAAGGCGTTCCAATTGATCAAAGAAAAATTAACTCATGTTCTTTTACTTGTTTTGCCTGATTTTACTAAAACCTTTGAAATTGAATGTGATGCTTCAGGTTTGGGTATCGGCGCAGTTCTTATGCAAGGCGGAAGACCACTCGCATATTTCAGTGAGAAATTAAGTGGAGTAGCTTTAAACTATCCTACTTATGATAAAGAATTTTATGCGTTGGTTCGAGTATTGGAAACATGGCAACACTATCTTTGGCCTAAGGAGTTCGTGATTCACACCGATCATGAGTCATTGAAGCATATAAAAGGTCAACACAAGTTGAGTAGAAGACATGCACGATGGGTAGAATTCATCGAGATATTTTCATATGTCATTCAATACAAGCAAAGTAAGGAAAACATCGTTGCAGATGCTCTTTCTCGAAGGTACGTAATAATTTCTACTCTAGATGCAAAATTACTTGGTTTTGAGTACATTAAAGAGTTGCATCCTTCAGACATCGATTTGTGTGAGGGGTTTCAGGCTTGTGAGAAAAACGTAGTGGGTAAGTTCTTTAGGCTCGAGGGATTCTTATTTCGTGAGAATAAGTTGTGTGTACCGAATTGCTCTTTGCGTGATTTGTTAGTGAGGGGATCCCATGGAGGAGGTTTAATTGGTCATTTTGGAGTTGCTAAGACCTTAATCGTTTTACAAGAACACTGCTATTGGCCACAATGAAAAGAGATATTGAGAGAATTTGTGGTAGATGTGTCACATGTAGGCGGGCAAAATCTGGAGTGCAACCCCATGGTTTATACACGCCATTGCCCATTCCTAGTGAGCCTTGGATAGATATTTCGATGGACTTTGTGTTAGGTTTACCTAGGTCTAAATGTGGTAGAGATTCAATTTTTGTGGTTGTGGATATATTTTCTAAGATGGCACATTTTATTTCATGTCACAAAACTGATGATGCTCCCAATGTTGCTAATTTGTTCTTTAGAGAAATTGTAAGATTACATGGTATGCCTAGAACAATAGTTTCAGATAAAGATGCTAAGTTCTTGAGTTACTTTTGGAAGACTTTGTGGTGTAAGTTAGGGACTAAGTTATTATTTTCTACTACTTGTCACCCACAAACTGATGGTCAAACTGAAGTAGTGAATAGAACTTTGTCTACTTTGTTGAGGGCTATTATTAAACAAAACATCAAAACTTAGGAAGAGTGTTTACCACATGTTGAGTTTGCTTATAATCGTACTGTTCATTCTGCTACTAAATTTTCACCATTTGAAATTGTTTATGGTTTTAATCTTTTAACTTCATTGGATTTAATGCCATTACCTATGTCGGAACGTGCTAACTTGGATGGAAAGAAAAAGACTGAATTTGTTAAGCAGATACATGTGAAGGCAAGACTAAATGTTGAGAGGCAAACGGAACAATATGCAAAACAAGCTAACAAAGGTCGCTGGCAGCTAACTTTTCAACCCGGAGATTGGGTTTGGTTACACATTAGGAAAGAAAGATTTCCGACACAAAGGCGTTCAAAGTTACTTCCTAGAGGAGATAGGCCTTTTCAAGTCCTTGAGCGCATCAATGACAATGCATACAAATTGGATTTGCCAGGTAAGTACAATGTTAGTACTACTTTCAATGTTTCTGATTTAAGCCCTTTTGATGTAGGTGATGATTTGAGGACAAATCATTTTCAAGAGGAGGGAAATGATAAGGACACGGCTAACAAATTGGATGCAGATCCTCTTCAAGTTCCAATTGGTCAAGTTACAAGGGCTCGAGCTAAAAGGTTCAAGGAAACTCTCAATGGGTTGATTCAACACATTTGGGCTAAGAACCATCTTTGGGGGCCCAAGGATGATGCTACACGCGATCCACAAGGATGGATTTCCATAATTCATGCTTTGGAATAATCCAGCAACTGAAGATGGTGAATTAAAATCTTAATTTCCAAAATTGGAGACTTACTTGCTTGGGTTGGCTCATCAAGGAAAATGGCAAGCTGCAATTTTACTTATTACTTTTTTTAATTGTTTCCTTATTAATTTAATTACTGAATTATAAGGCTTGCATGTCAAGTTAGGTACTTTCCTTATTTGGATTTTAAGTTACCAGAATTCTATTTAGGTTTATTTTCTATTTCGTAGTTTTCCTTTTTCTACCAGAATTCTGTTTAGGTTTATTTCCTATTTCTTAGTTTTCTTTTTTCTAATTGGTTACGAATTCTCATGTATTTAAATAACCATTGGCTTTTGGAATAAGACAATTCAGATTTGATCCATACTTTTGGAGAGAAATTTCTCTTTGGTTCTTTTAGAACTTCTGAACTTATCGGAGTTTCCGTGGCGTTCATCTTCGACTTATCAATCAATCCTTCCATAATTGATTGTGGTGTCTTCATTATATCAAGGTTCTTGCTTCAGTATAAGCAACGGGTCGCGGTCTCACATAAATCTGCTTCTAGACGATCTTAGAAGTCTTCTTGATCCATCAATTTCTTAGTTCTTGGCGTGGATCATATCAAGAAGCATAAAGAATATGCTGATGGGATTCAGACTTATATAAGAAGCCATTCAATCGATCAATCTGAGATTAAACGTCTTTCTGGTGTTTGAGATAGTTCTTTTAGACTGTTATCTTTTTGTTTTAAACAACATAGATCCATTCAACTTCTGGAAAACATGTGTAAGTGTAAATTTCAATAATAGATTTGGCACCCAGTACCACAGTTTTCAATTTTTTGGTAGGTGGCACCTCTTGATTTTCTATTGAATGTGTAAATGTTTTGTTAATGCTGGAAGGTGAACAGAAGAGCATGGCTGAACTCGAAGAGAGTAGAAGAAAACTGGTCAATCTTAAAATGCAGAAGGATGCAGCATCTGGGGTGCATACACGGACTGCAGGTGCAACTCTAGGTGCAGTAAATGGTAACTTATCTCCAGAAAAGTCTGCAGATAAGACAAGCTTGCAGGAATTGAAGGATTCCATTGAGGAAACAAAGGTATTAGTTATGTGATAAAGTCTCTTGCCCCGTCCCGTCTTCCTGTCTCCGTCTCTCTCTCTGTGGCTAATCTTGTAGGTCATGTTACTAAATGAATGCTGCAGATACTAGCAGCAGACCATCTTTCTGAGCTTCAAGATGCAAAGGGATATAATCAAGTCTTGTCAAAACAATTGCAAGATCTTCAGGTTTATAAAATATTGACATGTGAATGTTGATTTACAAGTTGCTGCACGTTCTGCTTCTGTAAGAATCTGACCTGTTATAATGTGTACATGTAGAATGATCTGAAGAATGACAAATATGCACACTCAGGTAGACTGTACAATTTAGTCAATGATCAGCTCTAACATTGGAATGCTGAACTCGAGCGGTACAAAGTGCTGACCAATTCTCTTCAGGTTAAACTTTTTTTTATTTACTTCTTTCAAATTCTTCTGCTGCTTGTACTTCTTTCAGCCTCTTTTGAAACTATAATTTCAGGCTGACAGGTCCCTTCTGATGAGAAGGTAAAAAGAACTGAATTTTAAAGCAGAGTCTGCAGATACTGCTAGGAACACCGCTGTCAACACTGATTCTAGAATTGAAGAACAAGAGCTTCAGCTACAGCGGTGTATAGACGAAAAGAATGACATAGAGATCAAAATGCAAGAATCTGTCCAGGATTCAGGTAAATTTTTTTAGTATAAATGTTTTAACTTAAATGTGTTATTGTGGAGTTTCTTGTTTGTACAAATATTACCTTTTTCAGGGAGAAAGGATATTAAGACAGAGTTCCGTGTGATGGCCTCGGCTTTGTCTAAGGAAATGGGGATGATGGAAGCCCAGTTGAATCTATGGAAGGAGACTGCACATGAAGCACTTTCCTTGCACGAAGAAGCTCAGTCACTTAAAGCTTTGTTAAGAGCTCACTATTTTTTACCTTTTGGCACATTAAAACGTTGGAGGCTTCCATGTAGAAGAAATTTATTTAAATGTTTTATTCTTTTAGTTATTTCATCTTTTATCAGTTTGATTATGCTAAGTGTTTTGAAAGTTTTTAACTTTATTTAAAGATAGTGTATTGGCATATAACTACATGCCTGGGGTAATTGTCCTATGGAGAGTTCAAATGGGCTTTTATTTGTCTTTTATAATGTCTCTCATTCATCTTCATATATTTCGATGCTTGCAGCTTCATTTGATTGTCTAAGCTAATTGGGGATTTCCTTTATTAATTTATTTTTCATTTTTTAACATTTAAAGGATAATGAAGTTCCAATGCTTTCCTTATTATCTTTCTTAATTTTGACAATTTGTGGGTTTGGGGGGTGGGAGTTGTTGGTGTTCCTTTTCGTATCAAATTAATCTCTCTGAAAAACTGGCAGGGTGTTTTGATCTGGCAATCATGGAAAGTGAATGAGTGATTATAATAGGAAGAAGGATCTCATTGATCCCTAAAATTTAATAACGGATAATATAAATTAATTGAATAAAACTTTCGTAGATTTTTGTTTTCCTTTTTTAAAAACACAAAATTCATTAGTGGGCACCAAGGGGGTGCCAACCCAATCGTGGTTTTCCCTCTGGTAATGGGAGCAAATCTTAAATATGCTGTGGATCTTTCTTGTTTCTAATCTCTACCAGTGACTCTTTTTTGAAATTTTCAATTCTCTTGCAGTTGACAGAGACAAAAGAACAGAAAAATTTAGTGGATAGATGTGCCGAACAAGTAGTGAAAATTTAATAACGGATAATATAAATTAATTGAATAAAATTTTCGTGGATTTTTGTTTTCCTTTTTTAAAAACACAAAATTCATTAATGGGCACCAAGGGGGTGCCAACCCAGTCGTGATTTTTCCCCAGGTAATGGGAGCAAATCTTAAATATGCTGCGGATCGTTCTTGTTTCTAATCTCTACCAGTGACTCTTCTTTGAAATTTTCAATTCTCTTGCAGTTGACAGAGGCAAAAGAACAGAAGAATTTAGTGGACAGATGTGCCAAACAGATAGTGAAAATTTAATAACGGATAATATAAATTAATTGAATAAAACTTTCGTGGATTTTTGTTTTCCTTTTCTAAAAACACAAAATTCATTAATGGGCACCAAGAGGGTGCCAACCTAGTCGTGGTTTTCCCTCTGGTAATGGGAGCAAATCTTAAATATGCTGCGGATCCTTCTTGTTTCTAGTCTCTACCAGTGACTCTTCTTTGAAATTTTCAATTTTCTTGCAGTTGATAGAGAAAAGAACAGAAGAATTTAGTGGACAGATGTGCCGAACAGATAATGAAAATTTACTAACGGATAATATAAATTAATTGAATAAAACTTTCGTAGATTTTTGCTTTCCTTTTTTAAAAACACAAAATTCATTAATGGGCACCAAGGGGGTGCCAACCCAGTCGTGGTTTTCCCCCTGGTAATGGGAGCAAATCTTAAATATGCTACGGATCCTTCTTGTTTCTAATCTCTACCAGTGACTCTTCTTTGAAATTTTCAATTCTCTTGCAGTTAACAGAGACAAAAGAACAGAAGAATTTAGTGGACAAATGTGCCGAACAGGTAGTGAAAATTTAATAACGGATAATATAAATTAATTGAATAAAACTTTCGTGGATTTTTGTTTTCCTTTTTTAAAAACACAAAATTCATTAATGGGCACCAAGGGCGTGCCAACCCAGTCATGGTTTTCCCTCTGGTAATGGGAGCAAATCTCATATATGTTGCTGATCCTTCTTGTTTCTAATCTCTACTAGTGACTCTTCTTTGAAATTTTCAATTCTCTTGCAGTTGACAGAGACAAAAGAACAGAAGAATTTAGTGGACAGATGTGCCGAACAGGTAGTGAAAATTTAATAACGGATAATATAAATTAATTGAATAAAACTTTCGTGGATTTTTGTTTTCCTTTTTTAAAAACACAAAATTCATTAATGGGCACCAAGGGGGTGCTAACCCAGTCGTGATTTTTCCCTAGGTAATGGGAGCAAATCTTAATTATGCTGTGGATCCTTCTTGTTTCTAATATCTACCAGTGACTCTTCTTTGAAATTTTCAATTCTCTTGCAGTTGACAGAGACAAAAGAACAGAAGAATTTAGTGGACAGATGTGCCAAACAGATAGTGAAAATTTAATAACGGATAATATAAATTAATTGAATAAAACTTTTGTGGATTTTTGTTTTCCTTTTTTAAAAACACAAAATTCATTAATGGGCACCAAGAGGGTGCCAACCCAGTCGTGGTTTTCCCTATGGTAATGGGAACAAATCTTAAATATGCTGCGGATCCTTCTTGTTTCTAGTCTCTACCAGTGACTCTTCTTTGAAATTTTCAATTTTCTTGCAGTTGATAGAGACAAAAGAACAGAAGAATTTAGTGGACAGATGTGCCGAACAGATAATGAAAATTTAATAACGGATAATATAAATTAATTGAATAAAACTTTCGTAGATTTTTGAAATCCTTTTTTGAAAACACAAAATTCATTAATGGGCACCAAGGGGGTGCCAACCCAGTCGTGGTTTTCCCCCTGGTAATGGGAGCAAATCTTAAATATGCTACAGATCCTTCTTGTTTCTAATCTCTTAGAGTGACTCTACTTTGAAATTTTCAATTCTCTTGCAGATGTCATAGACAAAAGAATAGAAGAATTTAGTGGACAGATATGCCGAACAGATAGTGGAAATCAAATCTCTGAAGACTCTGGTGAGTTATTGTACTTTTGTATTTATATATCCACATTTGGTTTCTATAACCTGCTCCCTTTTGTGTCCCTAGTTATATAGATTCAGTGTATCAACCCCTGCTTTCTGTTACTCTTCAAATTTCATTCAAGATTCAATTGGACCAAAGTGTCCACATGTCACTTGACCCTTTCTCTAATTTGCTACTTGCTCATACTAGTTTCCATTGATATTAATTATTTACTTGCATTCATTCTGTCAATGTGTTTAGTTTTGCCTTAATTACTTAAGTCAGATGCACATTATCTCTTGGACGCAGGGTTACATATCGATGTGGGTATTTTAGTCGAATCAAATCATGGAATAACAAATTCTGGGGATTCTTATTGTTGGATGATTGCTAGGGGAATCTAACATAATATGAGGTCATGAATATGAGTGAAAACATGTTGAGAACTTGAGATATAATACAAATTTTGCCAAAATCTTTCAAGAGCTTCATATCAGTAACAAAAGAGGGTTTTCATGTCGCAGATTGAGAAGTTGCAGAAGGAAAGATTTGAACTTCAAATATTTTTGGACATGTACAGCCAGGAAGGTACTGACAACGGGTATGTTTCATTTTTGAGTTTGCAATCCTTGCGTTTCTCACTCTCCTCCCCCCCCAAAAAAAAGGAAAAAGATACCTATTAAAGAAACGAAGAACATATAGGGTTCAAACAAAGAACTCGGTATAACATGGTAAAAGTAACAAGCCGATATGTATATAATTTTATTGTCCTTGCTTTTTTGTGCCTAATGTAAAATAGGATGATAATAGAACTGGAATATTTGGAAGTTTTTTATAATGATGGAAAATGAGTACTTAAATTTTAATATGCACAAGAGTCTCATGAAGCACCATATTGGGCTGTGTCATGTTATAGAGGAGTTTGAACTTGGTATAACATGGTATAAGTAACAAGATGATATGTATATAATTTTATTGTCCTTGCTTTTTTGTGCCTTAAGTAAAATAGGATGATAATAGAACTGGAATATTTGGATGATTTTTTTATAACGGCGGACAATGAGTATTTAAATTTTAATATGCACAAAAGTCTCGTGAAGCACCATATTGGGCTCTGCCATGTCATAGAGGAGTTAGGGCCTGGGCCTATAGTTAGTGAAAGGTACCATGAACACCCTGATGACCGAATAATTTGTCTGCAATGATTTTGGTCGTCGATTATTCATCCTCCAAATTCTGCTCTGTATGCCCGGTTATTCTGCTCTAGACCAGATGAAGTTTTAGATTCCAAATTTATTAGCTTTGGTTTTCAAAAATGACTAGATTTGAAATATGATATGCAGTAATGCTAGACTGGGATATTTAGTGTTCTTTAACTGACTGTGTAACCTTCGTGCCAAAATAAGACCCTTTAGAAGTCACCAATGGAAGTGTACTCCAAAACCTAGTTTTCCGGTTATTTATTTCGCTTTGCAATGGTAAAGCATCTGAACTTATGGTTGCTTTACATATGTGTAATGCTTCAAGCATGAAAGGTTAAATGTGCTGAGTAGGCTTTCAATTGTTTATCTGGTGCTTGTAAAATGTTGCAGTGACTGATTAGAATTTAGAAGTGTACTCCAAACCTATTTTTCGATTTGCAATGGTAAAGCATCTGAACTTATGGTTGGTTTAATGTATGTGTAATGCTTCAAGCACGAAAGGTTAAATGTGCTGAGTAGGATTTCACTTAGTATGTTTATCTGGTGCAACATTTGTAAAATGTTGCAGTGACTAATTAGAATTTAGATGTAAACTAGTTTGTCGCTGTTAAATTCTAAAATTGAAGAGACTGCAAATTGCAAGTCAGTAGTTTTATTGATTTTGCTTAGATAGGAAGTCAGGGAACATGATGATGAAGTAATTTGCATGACTTTGGGATACAACTCATTAGAAGCTAAAGATGGATTGGATAAATTTGTTGATTTTCAAACTTCAAATTTCAGGGACGTGATGGCAATAAGAGAATCAGAACGTAGAGCTCACTCACAAGCTGAAGTATTGAAAAATGCTTTAGATGAACATAGTTTCGAGTTGAGAGTGAAAGCTGCTAATGAGGCTGAGGCTGCTTGCGAACAAAGGCTTTCTGCTGCTGAGGCCGAAATAGCTGAACAAAGGCTTCAGAGAGGTTTGTTCTTTTTTGTTTCTTTGTAAAATTGTATTTCACTTTAAGAGGTTTTTGTGCTTGTAATTGACTGCCAAAGAATAAATATTTTTCGTTCATTTTTTTGGGGAGGCGGGTCCGTATAGAGGGTTTTTCTTTTAAATATAGCATTTTGTTGTTCTTCATTTTAATCATGTAATGCCTGTAGTTTTCACGATACTTGCATATCTTGATTTCTTGAAAGATTTCAAATGTTTCACTCAGCTTATAAACTATTCCTAGATTACCTTTTGCAATCTTTACCTGATTTCTAAATTAATTAACTATTCCTAAAGACTAAAGGTATAGAACATTTAAGGATAAGTTTTCCATAGATAGCATAACCAAAAAAAAAAAAAAAGATATGATTAAATCAACTAATTTAACCTACCATAAATTCTTTTCTTTGATAAGTAAGCTACTGTAAATTTTTGCTCCACATTTTTTTGAATGGTTCTCCACTTTTATTTACTGGAAATTTGTTATTTGAATTTTTTTCCGTTATGAAAGTGTTTTCAATGTTGGTTTTCTACTCTTTTTTTTTTTCTGGCCTTTTGTAATGAACATATTTTTTCATTCATCAAAAATGTATAAGGAATGACGAAGGCCATAGGACGAATGATCAAATAACCAGGTTGCCAAGATAAAACCATATAGTTCAGTGCTTTTAATTTATTTAATGTTTTACTGTGCCCCTCCCCCCTCCTCTTCTCCTTCCCCTCATCTCCCCCAATGAAATGCTTTGGAAGTATCTTAGTTCTTGACAATGCCATATTATCACTTCACCTTCAGGGATGTTTTGGAACTTACGGAGAATAGTAAATGTAAAGATCGGGAGGTGGAGGCATACTCTCTTCTTTTCCAAGGGTTAGGTGATTTCAATGAGCTGCTGCAGTATGCATTTCTACCTGGTTGGCTAATATCTTTTTTTTTCTCCAGACCATTACTCAAGCATATGAGGATATGCAGATATGCAGATCCAGAACCAACATCTGTTGCAGCAGGTGACTGAGAGGGATGATTACAATATCAAGGTCTGGTCTTGTAATTATTTACATTATTCGTTGATTCTTAGAATCTATGTTCTTTTGTCCCCTCTAAATGGTTAAATAGTTCAATTTTGTGGTTACATTAGATGCTTGGGCTTGGGCTAGTTGTTTCTCATTTGTGCCGCAGTGTTGATTAGCTCTTGCATTTCTTTGTTTAATGGCGAGCTTATGTGGGACATTCCTTTTTGCCAAAATGTCCATGATTGGGAACTTTAGAGTGCTAGTATTTTTTCTGAGTTCATCTATAAGACAAGACTGCGTTGGGACAGCGTTTTAAGGTCAAGTTGTTATAAGGCTCTCCTTAATAAGGTACATATGGAAGGCAGTTCAAACTTCCCTTTGAAAGCAACTTGGAAGCCTTAGGCTACTAAAAGAATTGTTTTTTTCGACAATCTCCAAAAGAGAGGAAACTGTTGGTCCACCACCCGTGATACCTTTGAGGAAATGGTCGAGTCTGTCTATCACCCCTTGTGGCGCTTTTTGGTTACAATTATGGGAAATAACTTACTGTGTTTTGGAATTTCTTGAGTGCTTGCCGGCTTTGTTCATGATGTTTGGCCATGGAGGCTTCAAAGGAGTTGCGGAAAGTCTATGTGTTGATTCCCCTCTCTCTATTTTGGATGGTTTGGAATGAAAGAAATATGAGGGATTTTGATGTAACGGAGAGGTCTATAAACTCCATTAAAGATTACAATATCCTAAGTTGTTGATTTACTATTGTGTAGATAGTTATTTTGTACTAAGATGCACCCCCTTGGCCCCTTTTATGCAATCTCTACTTATCAAGAAAAAAAAAAAAAAAAACATCACGGTTTTTATATGGCAGCTTGTTTCTGAGAGTGTGAAGACAAAGCAAGCACAGAGCTTTTTACTCTCTGAGAACTAGGCATTGGCAAAGCAACTTCAACAAGTGCATCAGTAGAATCTTTCAAAATGAGGATTGCCCACAGTGAGGAACAGGTAAAATCTTTTTACTATCTGATGAAAAATTTGCCACTTTTATTCCTTATCAAACTGACTGTTATATGTTGCAGATGAAAGTTTCTCACAGAGTCTCATAAATCTACTCAAGAGGACATACATCTTGCTGTCGAGCTTGAAACTGCTAAGTGGGAGTTGGCAGATGCTGAGAAGGAGTTGAAGTGGCTTAAATCTGCTGTTGCCTCTTCTGAGAAGGAAAAAGAACAAACCAAACGGATGGAGGAACTCCAAATGGAATTGGATTATGAAAGGTGGGTCTTTTTCCTTAATGATCGTCTCACATCGAGCTTCTGGTTTATTTTATGCATTGTATATGTAGTTTTGACATTTGGTGATGTTGCACTACTTTGGACATGTCGTGGTACTTTTCTTTTTGTGCTGCTCATTTAAATAATATGCAAGAATAATCTTTAGTAAAATCTATAGTTCAAGGTCGTGTTATACCATTGTACTTCTTGGCAATCAGTCCAGCTGCACTAGTCTAGGACATTTAACTTATGACCAATGACTGTGTGCTTTGGTCCACTATCTCCTCAGCAGTTTATTTATTTTTGGCCCCAGAGGGCTTTAGGAGTTTGTGATAGGTATTTTGTCGATTAACAGAGGCAAACTGTATGTAAGCATTTGAGAGTGTCATGTTTTCTTTACCTAGCTTTTACCCACAGAGACTCTACATGAACTCCAATACGAGGGGTTCTACGTCTGTATTTTGAGGGATTAGTTGTGTCACTGTACACAGCATCTCCCGGCCCGAGCATTTTTATGCAAATTCTATCCATTGCCATAATTTGAACTTGTGGTGTACTGGTGTGGTCTGAGACAGAGTGTTGTGAGTTTTAAATTACTCGCAAGCACACGAATCGTTTGCAATATAGTGTTGTGCAAGTGCGAGGTCGAATCCACAAGGAATGCGTTGTGAAAATAGCTTTTTATCTAAACTAACCTTATTTTAACCTAGTTCCGAATTGTGAATTATATTTTTGCAAAACAAATATAAACTAAACTAAACTAAATTGATTTAATAGCTAATGATGAAAACATTAAGGTTTCAGAATCCACCCAACCAAAGTAAAGCATATATCTTCATGTTCTATATAAAAAATAATATATCTAACATTCCATGAATCCAACAAAAAACAACGAATATCCCAATTAAACCAAAAGCATTCAATGTATCCGTTTTTAACAAATCACAAAGCAAATCCAATTTAATCGAAAAGGATTCGATGTATCCATCGGATGAAACACGCAGAATATCCAACAGAACAATTAAAAACTATCAATCGTAAGAATTTACTCAAACAATTGAAATAGAACATTTAAACTAAACATATCAGAATTGTATAAACATATCTGAAAATATAATGCTAAACAATGGCGAGGCTTCATCTTCAACCTTAGCTGAAGATTTTAGCCACCCATTATCATGAAACTAAATTTCACAATAAAAAGTGCTAAGCATTAAAAACTGGAAAATAATTAAAACTGATTGTACATTGGGAGAAATTCCACACGCTGTTGGACAACACTTCCCCCGGTGGTGGCAAAAGCCCTTAGGAGATCTACTAGAATGCTAGTAGAAATCCACTAGACTACACACTGAATAATGAGGTGGGATAGTGTTTATATAAGGGAATTCTCGGAGTACAATGAGCTGAAAATTCGATGTGGGATACTGCCTCTTTGCGATCGATCGCATCATGGTGCTATGCAATGCGTCTGGCACGCTGTAAGTGCTTCCTATCCGATGTGGGATGTGCGAGTCAACTGCGATCGATCGCAGCCTTGTTGCGCTTGAGCGCATCACAGTGCACTGCAATATATATGCAGTATCAAATGTTTCCTTTCCAATGTGGGATGTGCGAGTCACTTGCGATCAATCGCAAGTCTGGTGCGCTCGAGCGCAGGTGCGATTGATCTCATACCGTGTTCGCGCGATCGCAGGTGCGATCGATCGCATGTCCTGTGCGCTCGATCGCACAAGGCATCCTTAGCTTTGCTCTTTAAGCCTTGAAGTTTCCACATTGCTTCATTTTATTCCAAAACCTATAAAAACACAGAAAATAGATAAAATAACACGAAATAACATAATTAAGAACTCAACAAATATAAACTAAGGGGCTAAAACATGTAATATTTAGCACTCATCACAGAGTATACCATGGGATGGCTGGAAAATATTGACTTGGTGGCAAAGATTCTGCATTGAGGTTCCCCATTGGTCAAGGAAACCATTCAGCATTCGTTACAGATAGCATATGAGGGGTTGTTTCTCAAAGGATGTTCCAGATGGATTCAAGGTCTGGTTCTTAGATTGATTTTGGATTAATGGAGGAGTATTACTGCCACCAATGGAGTTGTTCTTTCAGGATTGGCTCTCTCCCTTCTCAAATTTAGATTTGTTAAATAGAATAATTCTCAAGTATTAAATAAAATAATTCTCAAATATTATGTATATGGTGGATGGTTTTTCATGCATTTGCTCTGGATTCCTCCTCCCCCCACCCCCTTTTTTAACCCCTGTGCAAGTGAATTTTGTATATGATCAAAATATTCTTTGTTAAAGCAGAAATGAGATTAAGAAACTTGACGAAGAGCTTGAGGAAATGAATAGAGAGCTCGAAGTGTAGAGGCTTATATACAGAAACTCCAGGATGAAATAAATAATTGCAAAAATATTAAGTGTGTGGTGTGTTTTGACCGATCAAAAGAGTTAAGTGCTTTTAGAACATCTTTTTTCTTGCCGTAGTTTTAGTTTTTAGAATTCAAAATGGTTTTTGAAACAGTTCTGCTCAAATAGCTATGGAGCTAAAAGTTGTTAGAGTGTTTGGTAAAAGCAGTTGCTAAACAAAACTGGTTTGTATTTAAAACTAGTGTGTTTTTTAGCAACAAAAAAAAAATCAATTACTTATTGAATGTAGGGAAAAATTCTCTTTCCAATGATATTACGAAACGTGGCAACCTTCAAAAGAAAAAAATTAATTACACAATCCAAACAAATCAACTAATCAAATCTTCACACTTGGCAATGAGCATTATGGTAATTTTACACCGATGAGTGTTATGGTAATTTCACATCAATGTCCCAATATTATTACAACACTCTAATTTATGGATAAACTGTTATTCAAATCCAACATGTGGATAACTTCAGTCTTATATAAGAGGAATGTTATTCCTATCACAACACAAAAATCGGATTCTGCTTTGACAAACTATAAAATGAGGCTCTCACAATCAAAAGGTACATTTAATTCATTACTCACAACTCCTGATTTCACACCGCTTTCCATATTTCTTCAAAAGCATTATACTAACTTAGGCATCGGTGAGTTCCCAGAGGCACACCCCTTCTGGTCCTCCTATGACTTTTAGGTTTCCTCCTTGTTTCGTGTGTGCAGGTTTTGCTCCCCGGCTGTTCTAATTCTCGATAGATTTTTGGTATCAATAGATTGGCACTGTCCGTGGGAAAACTACACTCTTTAACTTTTTAAGTAAAGGTGTAAAGAACTCATCTGTCACAACGCCACCTAAGAACCCTGCCAAGAACGCCACCGAAACCAGTTTAAACACTATACGAATATACACTCGCAGTCAACAATTTGGAAAACGGGTCCTTGCTATCTTTGAATATGGTACCTCTAACCAAAATCATAGTGAATCGTCTAACAAACGAACAAGGATTGACACAATAGATCTTCCACTACTAGACCCAGTTAATCCTCCACAGCTCGACCCCGTGGACCTTGATGACCAAGAAAACCTAGATACGCCTCCTACACCCAACTCAACTGCACCGGTGACCCAAGAACAATTCTTGGAACTTCGGTAACTTGTTATAAGTTTGGCCGTTGGACTTAGGAGGTAAGCTCGCCCTCCTACATCTGCATCTCCTCCTCAACAAAACCCTCGCCAAACAAAGCACTCTAATCCCAATGGATTAGCTCATAGCTGCTCCACCAGTAGGTCATCTCCTCATTCGTAGGTAAGGTCCCAAGACTTCTCCACTTCTAGGAACCACACTAACCTAGACTGAAGGCTCAAAGATATGGACAAAAGGATAAATGAGGCTTTCGAAGGGAGAAACACCAACATCTTAGATGGACTCAACTCCCAGAATCCGACTTTCACCCAAGAGATCCTCAAAACTCCTCTCTCTCAGCATTTTCGCATGCCAATCATAAAGGCCTACGACGGCACCACGGATCCTATGGACCATCTTCAGCTTTATAAAACCACCATGATGTTGCACTGTCACCCAAATGGCATATTATGTGGGGCTTTTGCTCTAACACTCGAGAAGGCTGCCAGCACATGGTACTTTCATCTCAAACCAGCGAGTATAGACTCTTTTAAGGAACTCAGCCGTGTCTTTGTCGCACACTTTCTCAGCAGCAAAGGACCTTGAAAGACTTCAGAAAGTCTCTTTAATGTCATCTAGTGTGAATGAGAGAAACTTCAAGAGTATATCTCAAGGTTCAACACCACAGCATGGGAGATCCCGAATCTGGATCCGACGATTCAAACTCTTGCTTTCAAAAACAGGCTTTGATCAGGGACCTTTAGCTCCAAACTAACTAGATGACCGACCAAAGATACGAATGAAATCCTTGCTAGGGTTGAAGAGTTCATATTGGTGGAGGAAGATCAAGCATTTCGAAGAGAAAGCGAAGAAGGGAGAGAAAAAAAGGAAGAAGGAAGTCACTGAGGCAAATGACCATTCATCGAAAAAACCTCGGCAAGAAGATAATACTAAAGGATCCAGGCAATACGACAACTATACCCCATTGAATGCGCCGAGGTCTAATATAGTGACGAACATTCAGGACCTTGATGTTCTTTATCGGCCCTAAGACCTGTACACCCTAAAGAGGACAAAGATCAGTCCAAACGGCATAGGTTCCACAGGATCATGGGCACAACACCGAGGAATGTCAGGCATTGAAAAACCAGATTGAGTCCCTCATCCTTCGAGGATACCTGAAAGGGTCACCAACCCCCGCAACGGAGACCATCCAAGGAAAAGTCTTGAACGCCTTGTTAGACGGAGTTTCGAACGGTGAAACTCAAAACGAGACTCTCGGCAAAGTCCGAGACAAAACCCTCAAAGGGATTCAAGCCCTTGAAGGGATCAAAGTCCAAGAAAGAACTCAAAAGAAAGTAGATAGGATGATAGGCACCATACATCTACAGCGACAGACACTATCAAAACAATTTACTAAGATCTTACCCATAGAGGTCGAGGATCTACAATAAGACTATGCAGGTTGGTCCAACGGGTAACCCGATTCCTCGGACAGGGAACGCTAAGAACATTCAAAAATTCCATCAGTAGGCATTTCTCTTTTCTTTTCTATATATATAATTTCAGCTAGTTATCAATAAAGTTGTTATTTCAAAATTCATGTTAAAATTGCTTCGCCGAGAAGAAAGCCCTGAGCTTCCTCCCACCACAGAATCCTCGTTAAAGTCATCACTAGGAGTGCTAAGCTCCCTCTCTTCTCAAAATCCTTTTCAATCAAAGGCCGATGAGATAGTGTTGAGTTCCTTCTCTCCTCAGAAGCCATTGCAAAAGGGGTCCATGCCCATATCATTCATTAAAGAATAAGGTCTACAACATTACTCGTATTTCTTACAAAGCAACGAATCATCCATTCTCATTACTTGGAAATTTTTTACAAGGCATTCATTCTCGGACCTGTCTCCACAACTCCGAGGAGTTCGATCCCAAGCATCCTCTTCGAAGCCATCTCCAAGACTCTGAGGAGTTTGATCCAAGTCATCCTCCTCGGACCCATCTCAACAACTCTGAGGAGTTTGATCGAAGTCATTCTCCTCGGACCCATTTCCAAGACTCTGAGGAGTTCGATCCCAAGCATCCTCCTCGGACCCATCTCTAAGACTCCGAGGAGTTTGATCTGAGTCATCCTCCTCGGACATATCTCCACAACTCTAAGGAGTTTGATCCAAGTCATTCCCCTTAGAACCATCTCCAAGACTCCGAGGAGTTCGACCACAAGCATCTTCTTCGGAGCCATCTCTAAGATTCCGAGGAGTGTGATCCGAGTTATCCTCCTTGGACCCATCTCCACAACTCCGAGGAGTTTGATCTTAGTCATTCTCATCGGACCCATCTCTAAGAAATCAAGGAGTTCGATCCCAAGCATCATCCTAGGACCCATCTCCAAGACTCCGCGGAGTTTAATCCGAGTCATCCTCCTTGAACACATCTCTACAACTCTGAGGAGTTTAATCCAAGTCATTCTCTTTGGACCCATCTCCAAGACTCCAAGGAGTTCGTTCCCAAGCATCCTCCTCGGACCCATCTCTACAGCTTCAAGGAGTCTGATCCAAGTCATTCTCCTCGGACCCATCTCTAAGACTCCGAGGAGTTCGATCCTAAGCATCCTCATTGATTACGCCCAAAGTATAACACGGTTATTGTAGTATAACTTTGGGGTGTCGATTCCACAGGGAAACAAGTTAATTACGAAAGAAGGTATAAACTTTAACACTAACGATAATGATTAGGTGAGAGAATATGAGTTTTGATAATGCAATATTGTGTAAAAGAGTTGTGTGAATATAACGAAGAATATAAATAAGAAATAACAAGGTTCCGGGAATCCTCCTTAGGTTCGTTCCCTATTTCCACTCTTAATTCAAATTTTTATCTCGATTGCAAGTTTCACATCCTAAACAGGCAATCGGAAAGTATTCAATCAAGCACATTTATATCTCTAATATAATTGCTACAAATTACTCTTTGATTTCAATTCAAGCACACATGATTTATCTTATAGATTAGCAAGAAACGACAATCTATTGCAATAATGATATCACAGTAATGGCCGATCTATAAGATAAATATACCGAAATCAATTACATCCAAACAACTTGACATAAGAAGAGCTTTACTAGACTTATGTGGAGTAGAAGGATGCAATCACCGGATTGAGAGAAACTAAAAGAAGAAGAATATAGAATACAGCTATCACATGAACTCAAATCCTTCTTAATTAATCAAAGAGTAAATCATAGACAAAGTTTTAACAATAAGTCCATACAAATGAATCAAAAACAGGAAATAAGGAACAATAAAACCCTAACGATTCATCCATTTCCCTTGTTTGATGATTAGTTAGCCATGAAACTCAAGGTGGAAAAACAATATAGATGTTCTCCCCTTGATTTCTTGGCCATGGAGCTCAAGGTGGAAGAACAATGTGGATGTTCTCTCTTTGATTTCCAACTCACGAAAACTTAAACAGAATGCTAAAAAATTCTCTAATTTGTATCCATAAAAAACTGTCTTTTTTTTCTCATCGAGCTCCCTCCCCGGCTGCAAACCTTAAGCATATATTTATAGCCCACGAGGGAGAGCTATCTTTGCACAGCCTTAATTTGAGTCTGAATTGGAGTCCAGAAGCATGTGCGCACTGCTGGCTTTGTCTGAGCGTGCGCCTGAGCGCTGGAAAGTGAAGGCTGGAACGTGAAGGTGGCTCCAGCAGCATGTGCGCGCTGCTGGCTTTGTCTGAGCGTGCGCCTGGGCGCTGGAAAGTGAAGGCTGGAACGTGAAGGTGGGTCCAGCAGCGTGTGCGCGTGTCCAAGTGTGTGCCTGGGCGTTGGAAAGTAAAGGTGCAGCGTTAGTTGGCGAGGGGTGCGGCGCTGATGGCCGAGGGGCGCAGCGCTGGTTCATGGGCGCCTAGGCACTCACTCTTGTTTGCCTGGGCGCTGGTTCATGGGCGCCTAGGCGCTCTCTTGTTTGCCTGGACGCTGGGGCGCTAGTTCATGGGCGCCTAGGCGCTCACTCTTGTTTTCCTGGGTGCTGGGGCGCTGGACAGTGAGAGGTGAGGCGCTAGGCTTTGTTCTAGAGGCCTGAACTATTTTCGCTAAAACTGCCATAACTTTCACTAGAAAAATCTTTTTTTCGAACCGTAAAATTTTCCAGAAAATAGACTTCCGGATCTTTCTAAGCATATATGGCTCATCTCCTGGTTCTTCCTACATCAATACAGTTTAATCTGCAAAAATGATTGATCTGTACGGGAAATTCTGGCTATTTAGTGAAACTCCTTCAGCTTGTATGCAGAAGTGCACACACTAGTGTGCCTACCCTTGTTTCAAAGTGATGCACACACTTGTGTGCAGTCTTTTAACTCAATGTACTTTATTGCTCCAACCTTGGTTTAGACTTTTAATCATCTTTAAATCATTTTTGGAAATGTCTAAACCTTGGACAAAAACGAGCACCGACACCCAAGATCTTTTGGCGCTTTAAACATGGATCGCTTTATCATCTCTTTTGTACTCAACCCACCTGAAAATGCATCGAATTAAGTAAATGATTTATGAATAACACTTTAGAGTTATCAACATGTAAAAGTGCGATTACGACCGAGATTAACCCTAAAGTGTTAACAATTAAGTATTGTTTAGATGCATTTTATGACTCTCATCACTCATCGGACCCATCTGCAAGACTCCGAGGAGTTCGATCCGAGTCATTCTTCTCGGACCTATCTTCAAGACTCCGAGGAGTTTGATCCTAGTTATCCTTCTCGGACCCATCTCCACAACTCCGAGGAATTCGATCCAAGTCATTCTCCTTAGACCTATCTCCAAGAATCTGAGGAGTTCGATCCTAAGCATCCTCCTTGTACCCATCTCCAAGATTCTGAGGAATTTGATATGAGTCATCCTCCTCGGACCCATCTCCATAACTTCGAGAAGTTTGATCCCAAGTATCCTTCTCGGACCCATTTCCAGGACTCCGAAGAGTTTGATCCGAGTTATCCTCCTCGGACACATCTCTACAACTCTGAGGAGTTTGATCTAAGTCATTCTTCTCTGACCATCTCCAAGATTTCGAGGAGTTCGATCCCTGGCATCCTCCTCAAACCCATCTCCAAGACTTCGAAGAGTTCGATCCCAAGCATCCTCGTCAGACCCATCTCCACAACTTCGAGGAGTTGATCCAAGTCATTCTCCTCGGACCTATCCCTAAAACTATGACGAGTTTGATCCAAGTCACCCTCCTCAAACCATTCTCCTATGTTCCGAGAAGTTTACACCAAATTTAACTCCTTGAACCTATCTCCAAAACTCTTAGGGGTTCACCTCAAGTCATTCCCTTGGACCTTTGCTCTTTGTTGGTGCCGAGGTGCACACTTCCGAGCCGCGTGACACCATGTCTCACACTTCGGTGTGCCAAGGTGCACACTGGTGTACAATAATACTAAGATGTATTACACTATGTTGCACACTTCGGAGTTTTGAGTACACACTAGTGCACACTTTCGAGTTATGTGACACCATGTTGCACACTTTGGATTTTTGACACTTCTGAGCCGTGCGACACCGTGACTCACACTTCGGAGTGTCGAGGAGCACATTGGTGCACAATATAGTGCCATGCGGCACCATGTCGCACACTGGGGAGTTTTGAGCACATACTAATGCACAGTACCGAGTCGTGTGACACCATGTGATACACTTCAGAGTTTCGAGCGCACACGGGTGCACACTTTTGAGCCACAAGACACCATGTCTCACACTTTGGAGTTCTGAGGTGCACACTGGTGCACACTGTCGAGTGGTGTGACACCATGTCTCACACTTAGGAGTGCCAAGGCATACACTGGTGCACACTTTCGAGTTGTACAACACCTTGTCTTACACTTCGAAGTGTCGAGGCGCACACTGGTGCACACTGCCGAGCCGCGCGACACCATGTCTCACACTTGGGAGTGCCGAGGCGTAAACTAGTGCACACTACCAAGCCACGCAACACCATATCATACATTTCAGTGTTCCAAGCATCAGTGCGCACGCTGTCTCCGAGCCCGAGCATCCGTGTGCACGTCGCCTCCAAGCTCAAGCATCAATGCGTACGCCACCTCAAAGCTCGAGCATCAGTGCACACGCCACCTCAAAGCCATAGCATCAGTGCGCATGCCACCTTCGACCCCGAGCCTTAGTGCACACGCTGCTTCTAAGCCCTAGAATTAGTGCGCACGCCGCCTCCAACCCCGAGCATTAGTGTGCACACCACTTTCGAGCATATGTATCAGTGCGCATACATACTTTCGAGTTCGAGAATTGTAGGCACGCACACTGCCAAGACCAACATCAGTCATCTCTAAGCCTCGGCCCCCGCGCACCGAGCACGACAAGCCTTAGCTATGTCATGCCAAGCATCTCAAGCCTTGGCTACCACACGCCGAGCACGACAGACCAAGCCTTGGCCACATCATGCTAAGCATATCAAGCCTCGGTTACCACATGTCGAGCATGACATACCGAGCCTTGGCTTTCTCGCGCAAAGCACCTCAAGCCTCGGCCACCGCATGCTGAGAAGAGTACACCACGCCTTGGTCACATCATACCAAACATGCATTTAACAAACTACTTCCTCAACTACATAACTGCACTCAAGGAAGTTGGAGGCATCTGACGTAGGGGAAAATTCTCTCTCCAATGATATTACGACACGTGTTAACCTTCAAGGGCAAAAACTTAATTACAAAATCTAGACATATCAACCAATCAAATCTCCACACTTGGCAAAGGGTATTATGGTAATTTTACACCGAGGAACATCATGGTAATCTCACATTAATGTCCTAGTACTACTACTACACTCTAATTTATGGATAAACTGTTATTCAAATCCAGCATGTAGATAACTCCAGTATTATCTAAGATGAATGTTATTCCTATCACAACAGTAAAATGATTTTCCTAATCAGACTCTGCTCTGATACACTATAAAATGGGTTGTCACAATCAAAAGGTATATTCAATTCATTACTCTCAACTCCTGATTTCACATAGCTCTCCTTATTTCTCCAAAAGCATTATACTAACTTAGACATCGGAGAGTTTCCCGGAGGTACACCCCCTCCGGTCCTCCAGTGACTTTTAGGTTTTCTGCTTGTTTCATGTGTGCAGGTTCTGCTCTTCGACTGTTCTAATTCTCGACAGATTTTTGGCATCAACACTTATAAACTATGTTTCAACTTATGATTCTTTCTATAAACATGGAGTTTCTTGGAAACAAAAATTGTTTCAAAAACTCTATCAAACAGTACCTAAGTTTGCTATAATATTACTTTTTTACTTCCATTGCTAATTAAATCTTTTGAGTGAGCAGAATATGTTTCAACTTGTGGCCTTTCTCCTAAAAGAAGTCTCTTTAAAAAAAATGGATTCTTTGGAGTGTTGGTCGTCTGTGTGCACATTGATGGATACGGGAATGCATTATTTTTGGCAGGTTGTAATTACGAAATGCTATCACCTGTTTTGCAATCAATGCATCAGAAATTAAAGATTCGCCATAGGAAATGCTCCAGGTTCATTTGGTCAGAGTGACGTTCGCTTTGTAAATTTGTAAAGATATGTTTTTAAGGTTTTTTTTTTTTGTTCTTATTACAATTTAAGCTTAGTCAATATGACCTAATGAAAATTTAGCATTTTTGCATAGAAGATGTGAAATAGATTAGGCATTCTAGAAAAGAACTAGAAAAAGCCTACGGGAATGAGTTTTCCGAAAAATAAGTTTATAAACTTAAATCTATCGTATATAAATAATCTTCTTTTAATTTCTAAATAAATAAAAAAAAAGATGAATTGAGTTTTGAATCTTCAGCACAATTCATTATTTTATTGGGATCATAATATGAATTCATTTTGCATTTACTTATCATGGCTACTCAAGCTCAATCAAGATCGTGTGCATTGCTTTTTCCTCTGTAGATGTGGGCACAAGAACCAAGCACATCAAGATCAAATTTAATTTCTTTAGATAGGCTGAAAGTTAAGGGGAATTCAGTTTGAAGTAGTGCAAGAGTAAAAACCAGTTAGCTGATATATTTTGACCTGGAATTGTCTAAGATCAAATTTGAGCAGTTGATGTTCAAGCTTCGACGAACTAGGAAGAGTTCCACGGAGGAGGATTGAACCTTTTCCGTGTTGGTCCAACTTTAGTCTTGGTTAACCCGAGAATTATATAACCTTATTTTTAAATATTTAAAATATAGATTGATAGACCACAAGCATATTTTGGTAAGTTTGTTTGGATTGCAATATATATATATATATATATATATATATATATATATATATATATATATTCTTATTTCTTTTCTTTTTTCTTTTTAGAAATCCCAACAAAAAATGTTAGTTTCTATAAAAATAAAAAAAAGGCCAATTAGAATTTAAAAATATGAGAAGCATGTTTTTTTTTATTTTAATACTTTTTAGCTGAATAAGTCCGTTTGTTCTCATGAAAATATTTTTTTTTTGAAATTTCTATATGCTTTCCAAAAGTTTGTGAATTGATTTGGTTATCCTATGTTCATTCACTTTATGTTATGGTATGATGAAACTTGGTTATGGAGATTCTAAAACCAAATCTATAGTAGTTAGGGGTGTTCAAACAGTCGATACAGTCGGTTAAAAATTTTAACCGATATTTTTGGTACTATTTTTTTGTAACTATTTCGACCGATTTGAAATAGTGTAGCTAACCCTATCGATGGAAATTGATTCGGTCGATTAATTCAGTTAATGGACTCCAATTCGAGGTTTAAAGAACCTAAACTACAAAGTATGAATGAATTTTATCAATGATTCAATTACACACTCAAATAAAAAATTCAATTAGCAAATTAGCATTACAGATTTTAAAACAAAAGTAAAAGGTTTTTTTTTTTTTTTTCAATTTCAAAATCCCCAAATCATATATGTTATAATTAATAAAGCATGACATTCAACCAGAAAATTACACAGTAAAAGAATTACCTTCAAATTTCTCATTTAAAGTGGAGTTTCCAGTTTTCTCAAGTCTCCAACAATTGAAATGCAGAATTTGAAAAAAAAAATGTAAATATCCACTTTCTACCTATTTCTTATTTTCTTTACAGTTTTCCAGACTTGTAAACAACTAAACTTAAGTCACGATTTGGTTAACGGACAAGTCACTAAATAATTATTTTAATCGAATTGTTTTGGTTAAAATAGTATGAAACTGTTAGTTAATCGGTTTTAATCAATTAATGAACACTCTTAATACTAATGCTGAAGTTTTGAAAATTTTGATTGATCAAACGCTTTTAAATCTAGTTTTAATGTATTTTTGTATGGTTTGTATTAAATTAAGGTTGACTGAACTTTGTGTGAAGCGATTTAAGGTATTTAATTTTTAATTGAAGGTTTATAAGATTTAATAAATTCTTGTAAGGATTTGATTTTGGATCTAATGAATCATGAATAATTATAGTAAAATATTTTTTCTTACATAATATTTTTGCATTAAATTTTGAATGAAAAACATATTAAAAGTGACCCAAACCGATTTGAATGGGTTGGGTTAAGGTTGAATGAGTTTATGGGTTAAGTTGAGATTTTTTCAACTTGATATAATAAGATTTGGTTGATTTTTAAGGCCAATCCAACCCAAATCGATCCATGCTCACCTCTACTACTTCCGTTTTTGTATACTGCTTTTCGATTATTAAATATATAGTTTAGCTTCTAAAGTATTAACTTTTATGGTCTTGAGAAATAAAATAAGTTGTTAACATTCAAGGAAGGTCACAACTAGTTCAGTCTGCCCTTGGTGAAATCTTTTCTATGTAAGTTGACTTATTTCATTATTTATTCACATTTTTTTCTATGATTTTTTTTTTTTTAATGAAAGCTACTACTATGTTTTAAGTTTACTATTACATAGCTCATAAAAAAAGAAAAAAAAAAGTCTCAGCCTTTAGATGCTTAATTACAACTAGTCCCACATACATTGGATATAACTAATCTAAATTCTTCCATCCACACAACAATTCACATTTTCTATATAAAAGGGTTGCTAGTCCGAGTAATCGACTTCTAGACCTCAAGGCACTTGAATTTATATATATATTATGTAAAGCATCAAATTAAATACTTTTGACTTAAGGCTTAACCAATGAGGCTGTTAGTGTAAAATATATATATATATATATATATATATATATATATATATATATATATATATATATATATATATTTTACACTAAGAGCCTCATTGGTTAAGCCATATATATATATATATATATTAAAATTGTGGGCATCGATGCCCGACCCAAATTTTAATTACCGTTGATATGAAATATCTTCAAATCTTAATCGTTGAATTATCACGGGTTTTGATCCACAAAATGCTATAGTCACTAAGAGGGGGGTTATCTTTTCTTGTGATAAGTTTTTAGGCGGATGCTAGAGTATTGAGTGAAAGGCTAAGAGCTTGCTCATTGTTCTTCATTCCTGGTTTTTGGGGAGCTAAGTGTGGGAGTGCTTACTAAAAAAAATGGATCACTAAGGTGAGGGTCCGAAGTTTGTCTCCGAACGGACACTTAAACGTTAAAGTCTATTACAAAGTTTAAGAGAGAAACTATGATTAGAGAGCTCAAGCAAGAGATTTCAAAACCTGATTATATTAATTTGATTTACTATTTATAATGGAAAAAACAATTATTCAGAAATTTTGAAGGAAGAAAAAATGGTTTCAAAAGTTTAAAGGGGATCAGTCAGCTGGGTAGTTGACTGGAAGAAAGATCAGTCGGCTCGGTGAACCAGTCGATTGGTAGTCGACTAGCTATGAAGACTAGTCAAAATTTTTGAATAAAAGCTAGTCGACTGGTAGAAGGACTAGTCGGTTGGGTACATTTTTCTTCTACTATTCTTAAAAATAAATTTTGAATTTGGATTTGAACAGAACAAAAAAAATTTATGTTAAATTATAATGAAATTACACAGAATTGGGTATAAAAATTTAACAGTATGAAATATAGAAGAATTGAATAATGTGATAGAAATTTAATGAATATGTTATGGTTAGGTGTTGGTAATCAGTATTCGGGTGGAATTGCTGAGAGAAGATAAAGGGAAAGGAGGTTGTCCAAGAGTAGCTTTAAGTGCCATTATGTGAGTTGGATTTACTTTTAATAAATGAGACTAACATGAAAATTGATATGATAAATAAAATGAAAAGATTACTGGAAAATATATGATAAATACGATTGTATTAAAAATATGATGATATATGAAAATTGGATGAAATAAAAAGATAGTATGATGAAATAGAAACTATAGAATTAATTTTGTATGTATGAAAGATTAATTGAAGGAAATATATGTTGAACAGAGAAATGAACCTCTTAAGATTGTGATCAATAAGTTGATATTATATGAAGAGATGGTTGATATTTAATGATAGTTTGATTTATATATATTTAATATGATTGTCTGCATTTTGTTGATCATATGCATAGAGGGAAGGCCATGAAGGTAACTGGTCTGGATGAAACATGTCGACATGTGAGAAAACGTTCCCAGATGATATACCGAAATTGGTATTTTTCCCATACTTTGATAGTATGGAATGATGATGAAATGATGAGAAAGAAAGAAAAAAAATGATTTAATTGCATGCATTTTTATTTTACTATCTTATTATTAATGATTGAGATGCTAAAACACTATAGTTGATATGAAATGATTGATAGAAAGTTGAGCCTTATAATGCAACAACTATTATGAGAAGTTGATTGAATATGATGTGATAGAAAGTGATTGATTATATATACATTGTGAACCTCATGATGAAGTAAATTATGATAAAAATAACATTGATATGATAAATTTGAACTGATGAAATATATGAGAAGATATTGAATTGATAAACATGATGATTGATTTTATATGATAAGAGATAAATGAATATTTATGATTGAATTATGAGCTATGACTAGAAGTATATAAATCGAGTACTTACAGTAAATTTAATTCACTGAGCTTGTTAAGCTCACTACTCATTGTTGATATATTTCAGGTAGTGGGCAGGACGGGTAGATAGTTGTGCTGATATTCTGAGTGAGTAATTACCTTAAGTAAGTCCCATGGTTAGTATCTTCAAGCTTGTGAAAGAAAGAGAAAGAAAATTTTGAAAATCTATAAATATTCATGCATTTTGTATATATTGTATATGATAGGAGAAAGATATTGTATCTCCTCTAAAAGAGTTTAGGACTTGATGTATATATTTTCAGTTGATGTATTATATTTCTGCATATATGTGTCATGCTTGGATAGAAAATGTGGCGATACCGTCTTGGGCAGCCCAACTGGGGATGGGTCACTACAATTTTGGTATCAGAATATTAGGTTTTATGATTCTGCAGACTGCATATAAAAAGTAAGTAAGTGGAAGATTGAAATAAACTATATTTTAATGTAAGGATGCCACATGGACATACCATACCTAGAGGTAAAGTTATGAATTAGAGAAAGCGTGGTAGGCCTCTAGTATTTAAAAGAATTGAGGCTGAGTCTATGGTTCCTGAAAGGGAACATGTAGGTAGTACTAGTTATACTACTAGGGGTGTGAGAGAATCTGGTGTTGGGAGAGATGAGCTAAAAGAAGCTCTTGCTAGTGCTTTAGAAAGGATGAATAAAGTAGAGGATAAAGCTGATAGTCTACAGTGTAGACTAGATGAGAGGGTAAATCTGGTGAGATGGGATGTTCAAGAGGGAGATTGTGAGTTTGTACATGAGATGCAGACTGCTTTATTAGATTCATTAATTTGAATCCTTTGTCATTTAGAGGATATATTAATCCTTCTGAGGCTGAGTTGTGGGTGAAACATGTTGAGAGATTATTTGGTGTGTTACCAATAACTGATAGGCAGGGAGTTGCCTTTGCTTCATTTAAATTAGATGGTAAGGCTGCTGAATGGTGGGAGGATATTTTTCCTAGGTTGAGTGTAGATGTTGATATAACCTTAACCTAGAGTAGTTTTAAGGAGACTTTCTTTGATAAGTCTTTTCCCTATACTTTTATAGCACAGTAGGAAAGCTATGGCTCAATATGATAGTAGATTTATAGCTTTATCTATGTTTGTGTCAGAGTTTATATATACATAAGGGAAAAAGTGCAAGATATTCTTAGATGGATTAAATTTTGAGCTATGATCTAAAATTTCTTATATGAGACATGTGAATTATGCTATGTTGCTAGATAGAGCACTTTAGATTGAAAAATATGTGGTGGAGTCTAGAAGAATGAGAGAGTGGTTTAATAAATCCAGGCTTGAGGGTTCTAGAGGTAGTGGTGGTATGAGTGTGCAGGGTGAGAGACCACCCTAGAGATGGTGTTCCTTGCCATGTTCTATAGCTTCTGTAGCTCAGAGCTTTGTTGGTGGGACCACGAGATTTGAGAGACAAACTTTGGGAGCTGGAGGATATAGTAGAGATGGGAGTGTGCCACCCAAGAGATGTGGTTGTTATGAGTTTTAAATTACTCGTAAGCGCACGAGTCGTTTGCAGTATAGTGTTGTGCAAGTGCGAGGTCGAATCTACAGGGAATTGCGTTGTGAAAGTATATTTTCAATCTAAACTAATTCTATCTTAACCTAGTTCCGAATTTCAGATGATAATTTGCAAAAGAAATTAAAATTAAACTAAATTGATTTTTAAAAACTAATAATTAAAACACTAAGGTTTCCAAATCCACCCCACCGAAGTTAAGCATATATATTCTAAAAATATAGCCTATCAAAACATTCCATGAATCTAACTATAAGACAAAAAACAAAGAATATCCCAACTAAACCAAAAGCATCCAATGTATCTGCTCTCAACAAATCACAAAGGAAATCCAATTTAATCGAAAAGCATTCAATGTATCCATTAGATGAAACACAAGGAATATCCAACAGACAATTTAAACTCAATCAATTATAAGATTAACTCAAATAATTGACATAACATTTATACTAAAAATTGTCAGATTTGTACAAGCAAATCTGAACTACTACGCCAAACAACGGCGGGGCTTCATATTCAACCTTAGCTGAAGAGTCTAGCCACTCATAACTATGAAACTACAATTCATAATAAAAGTGCTAAACATTTAAACTAAAACAACTAAATGTAAAGAAATAAATAAATAACTTTACATGGGAGAAATTCCACTCGCTGATGGGCGGCGCTTCCCCTTGTGGTGACAAAGCCTTCGAGATCCACTAGAATGCTAGCGGACGTCCACTGGTAAACACCAAAGTGGCTCAGGAATTGTACATTAAAGATGAAGTGAAGAAGGGCTTATATAGGGAAATATCACAAGTGCAATATGCTTCCAATCCGATGTGGGATACTGCAGATTCCAGTTTTTGCTCTTTGACCTTTGTCTACTAAAACTGCCATAACTTTCTCTAGAAAAATCATTTTTTTGATCCGTAAAATTCCACAAAAAAATAGACATCGGGATCTTTCCAAGAATATATGGCTCAACTCGTGGTTCTTCCTGAATCAATACAGTTAAATCCTCAAAAATGGCTGATCTGTCACGTTGAAATCATACACAGCCTGACCTTTGTCTACTAAAACTGGCATAACTTTCTCTAGAAAAATCATTTTATTGATCCGTAAAATTCCTCAGAAAATAGACATCTGAATATTTCCAAGAATATGGCTCATCTTCTGGTTCTTCCTAAATCAATACAGTTTAATCCTTAAAAATGGCTGATCTGCACGAGCAATTCTAACAATTTAGTGAAACTTCTTTCCAAGCTTGTAAACCTGTAAAACAACGAAAACAACTCAAAGTAACAAATTCCTAAGCTAACAAATGTAAATTAAAGGGCCAAAATATGCAATATTTGGCACTCATGAAATACCTCCAAACTTACAATTTGCTAGTCCTTTAGCAAAACAAAATAATAAAAAAACCTAAATGAAAAACAAAGAACATAAAGATAAGTTCATCACTCATGGTATCCAAAAATTTAAGGAGCACACATCACCATGATATTCATTCATGAGCAAGCTTAAAAAGATAAACCCATCTTCGCAATGAATAGAAAAGTTAAAATCTAATTACTTACAAAAGGCAGGTTAAGGCATCACAAGTCTGACACTGTGTAAAGTGAATTAGCATATATAAATGAAGCTTCCAAGTGACTCCAATGTGTAAGGTCTCCATGTCTCAAGATTCACCGAATTTCCCATCAAAATGAATGAAAAATGCATAATTTTTATTTTTTATAAGGCACGGCTATGTCTAGTTCCCTTGAGCTTTCTAATTGACCCATGTAGCTAGTGTTGAGTCAATGACTCCCAAACCAGATGGTTTTAGGGAATTAGGTGTAAAGGCGCCCCTAAGGACTTACTAACTCGAGTTGAAAAGGCTACGAAATTAAACCGATTTTAATACTACCAAGCAAAATTCCACCTTTTGACGTGAACACTCACTGCTTACTGAGGCAAGAGGTCCAGTTACTCAGCAGAAAGTTTATTTATGATAATAAATTTTTTTTAAATTTTTTTATGCTTTTTTATGCCCAAGAGTTCATCCAACAAGTCATCCAGTTTCAGTTAAGATAAGGAAAAATACACTTTAAAATCACATGTCATACCTCACATAATTTGTGCTAATGTGCTCGTGTTAGATTATGTCAAACATGTGAATTATCAAATGCCTAAGGTAAGTAACTAAATTTTAAAATTTATCACCAGATCATGTGTTCAAAATGTTAAGCTCACCAATGACATCACATCACAGAAATTGTTTAGATCAACCAAAATTTCACGATAACATGAGCATGCATTTATCTCTACGACGAAAAGACAACAAATTAGGACACTGTGTGATGTGTCTCCCATACCCCCAAACTTAAATTACACATTGACCCCAATGTGTGACTAATATGGAACGAGCTGACCTGAGATATGGAGAACTAGCTGGACTGGTATGGCTCATAGCATACCCCCAAACTTGAACTGAAGTACGCATTGTCCCTGAAAAATAAAAAATACTGGAAACAAACATTAATCATAAAAATGCGAAATAATAAATAAACAGAAAAGATAAGCTGTGGGGTGCCTCCCATGAGTGCTAAGTTTAAAGTCTTCAGCCAGACTCTCCCTAGAATACTACACTCAATCTGAGTAACTAGGATCCTCCAACAGTATCGTCTCAATGTCCGGACTCCTCAACTCTAAGAATAGTTTTAGCCTCTATCCATTTACCTTGAAAGTATTACCATTCTTAGGATCCTCAAACTCGATGGCCCCATGAGGAAAAACTGATCGAATAATGAATGGGCCTGACCATCGGGATTTGAGCTTTCTTGGAAAAAGATGCAAGCGCGAATTGTAAAGAAGAACTTTCTGACCCGGCTCAAAAGCTCGTCTCAAAATGTTTTAGTCATGAGTCTTCTTCATTTGTGCTTTGTATGATCGGGCACACTCATATGCATCATTCCGCAGCTCTTCCAATTCATTGAGTTGGAGCTTCCATTGTGAGCCAGCCTTGAAAAGATTGAAATTTAGTTGCTTGATAGCCCAATACGCACGATGCTCTAATTTAACTGGAATGTGACATGCCTTTCCGTACACAATGTGATAGGGAGACATGCCAATTGGCGTCTTGAAGGCTGTCTGATATGCCCACAGTGCATCAGTCAATCGCAAAGATCAATCCTTTCCATTAGGTTCACAGTCTTTTCCAAAATTTGTTTGATCTCGCGATTTGAAATTTCCACTTGACCACTCGTCTGTGGGTGATACGGGGTGGCAACTTTGTGCGTGATGAAATACTTCTTCATCAACTGCTCAAAGATCTTGTTGCAAAAGTGCTTACCTCCATCACGCACTTTGTTGCTTGAGGCATACCAAAACAAGCAAAAATAGTGTCTTTCAAGAACTAGACCACAACTCTGTGGTCATTGGTCTTGCACGCAACGACCTCCACCCACTTGGACAGATATTCCACAACAACTAGAATGTATAAGTAGCCAAAGGAGTTTGGGAAAGGTCCTATGAAATCAGTGCCCCACACATAAAAAATCTTAACAATCAGAATAGGGTTGAGGGGCATCATATTTCTCCTAGAAAGACTCCCTAGCTTTTGGCAACACTCACAAGATACATAGTAGGTGTGAGAGTCCCGGAACAGGGTAGACCTCCACACTGCAAAATCTTCGCAGCGGTCTTTTTAGCACTAAAATGGCCTCCACATGCATGATCATGACCAAAGGCGATGACATTAGATTGGTCATGCTCAGGAATACACCGTCTAATGATCTGATCAGGACAATACTTGAACAGGTAAGGATCATCCCAAAAAAAGTGTTTTACCATGGCCAAAAATTTTGATTTATCTTGCCTCCCCCAATGCAAGGGCATGTGTCCGGTGACAAGATAGTTCACTATGTCAGCAAACCATGGTGCGGGACTGTGAGCAATGTGCATCAATTGCTCATCAGGAAAGGTCTCAAAAATGGGAGTGGCGGCCTTAGTGAATTCCACAATCAATCTAGACAAATGGTCCGCCACCACATTTTTCGAACCTTTCTTATCCCGAATCTCAATCTCGAACTCTTGAAGTAGCAAGATCCATCAGATAAGACAAGATTTAGCATCTTTTTTAGAGAAAAGATACTTCAATGCAGCATGGTCTGAGTAGATAATGACTTTAGATCCTAACAAGTAGGATCTGAACTTGTCTAATGCAAAAACGACTGCAAGCAACTCCTTCTCAGTGGTAGAGTAATTGAGTTGTGCGTCGTTTAGAGTTCGACTTGCATAATAGATAGCATGGGGAAGTTTATCAACACACTGCCCCAAAACAACTCCAACAGCATAGTCTGATGCGTAACACATAATCTCAAAAGGCACACCCTAGTTGGGTGGCTGAATAATGGGTGTGGACGTCAGAATCTTCTTCAGATCCCCAAATGCTTTCTCACAATCCTCATCAAATATAAATGGGGCATCTTTCAGCAACAACTTTCACAAAGGCCTGGCGATCTTGCTGAAATTCTGGATAAATCGCCTATAAAAACCTGCATGGCCCAGAAAAGATCGAACCTCTTTCACCGTACGTGGGGGTGGAAGGTTGAAAATCAAATCCACCTTTGCTTTGTCGACCTCAATCCCTCGATGAGATACGACATGCCCCAGTACAATTCCTTGCTTGACCATAAAATGGCACTTCTCCCAATTAAGCACCAAGTTCTTCTCCTTGCACCGTACTAAAACCAAAGAGAGACGGTGCAGGCACTCCTCAAATGTTGAACCAAAGACGGAGAAGTCGTCCATGAAAATCTCCATGAACCGCTCTACCATGTCAGAGAATATACTGACCATGCACCGCTGAAAAGTGGCGGGTGCATTGCATAACCCAAAGGGCATACGATGGTAGGCGAAAGTCCCAAAAGGACAGGTAAATGTCGTCTTCTCCTGATCTTCGGGGTCCACGGGGACCTGATTATATCCAGAATAACCATCCAAAAAGCAATAATACTCGTGCCCAGCCAAACGCTCCACCATCTGATCAATAAATGGAAGTGGAAAGTGATCATTCCTTGTGGCAACGTTCAGCTTACGGTAGTCTATACACACTCTCCACCCAGACTGCACACAAGTTGGCACCAACTCGTCGTCCTTATTCTTTACTACCGTTAATCCAGCTCGCTTGGGCACGACATGAATGAGGCTCACCCACTTGCTATCAGAGATGGGATAAATGATCCCTGCATCTAACAGCTTAATAACCTCTGCCCTCACAACCTCTTGCATAGCAGGGTTGAGCCTTCTTTGTGGCTCCCTCGATGGCTTAGCATCTTCCTCCAAATGTATCCTGTGCATCACCACCGAGGGGCTGATTCCCTTAATATCCTCAATGGTCCAGCCGATAGCTTCCTTGTGCTCTCTTAAAACATCTAATAATTTCTCCTCTTGAGCCTCACCCAAATCTGAAGCTATTATCACAGGCAAACAATCTGCTGGACCCAGGAACTTATACTTAAGATTATTCGGTAAAGGCTTAAGTTCCTTCTTTTGAGGTTCTGGTGCTACCATTTCCTCCTCCTCATTGCTTTCTTGAGGATCAGACTCCAAAATGGCATTTACTTCCTCAAGTAACTTATCTAAGCCCAAGTCCTCTCCAAAGTGAGCAAAACATGCCTCCATGGGATCCTCAATGCTTGATTCATTCACAGTATCCTCAAGAATATTCTCTATCAAGCATACATCTCTCACTTCATCATATTCCAGTGGTTGCCTAGTGATATCAAAAATGTTCAACTCCACTGTCATATTTCCGAAAGAGATCTTCATCACCCCTATCCTACAGTTGATTAGGGCGTTAGCCGTGGCTAAGAATGGTCGCCCTAGAATCACCGGTATTTGAATCCCTACATTCTAAATCGGCTCTGTGTCAAGCACAATAAAATCCACGGGGAAATAGAACTTATCCACTTTTATCAAAACGTCCTCAACTATCCCCTGTGGTCTTTTCACTGACCTGTCAGCCAATTGAAGCATCGTGGATGTGGGTTTCAATTCTCCTAACCCCAACTGCACATAGACTGAGTAGGGTAGAAGATTCACACTCGCCTCTAGATCCAAAAGGGCCCCTCTCAATATGGGTGACTCCTATCGTGCAAGAAATGGTAGGACACCCTGGGTCCTTATACTTGATGGGTAGCTTGCACTGCAGGATTGAGCTGACCTGCTCGGTCAAAAATATCTTCTTTGGAACATTCTTCCTCCTCTTGATAGTGACCAAGTCCTTTAAAAACTTGGCATATGATGGCACTTGATGGATGGCATCCAAAAATGGGATATTGATTTGGACCTTCTTGAATACCTCCAGGATTTTCTCATACTTCCCTTATTTCTTCGACGCCTGTAGTCTCTCGGGGTAAGGCACTCTAGGTACAAACGACCTAGGAGGGTCCTTCTCAGTAAGTGTGGCTGTAGATGACTCAGCATCTCTCTTCTCTGTGTTGCCACTCCCTTGCCCTTGCTGCATAGCAGGGCTCTCTTCCACTCGATTGCCCACTTGTCTCCCAGACCTCAGTGTGACAATCGACTGTACTTGTTCCTTCCCGTGCGTAAGAGTTGATGAACTCTTAACCATAAATTGTCCTTTCGAGTTGGGCACGGGTTGACTGGGAACTTTCCTTTCTCTCTCTCACCCAATTGACTTGCAATTTGCCCTATTTGACTCTCCAGCTTGGCAATTGCTTGGGTGTTTACCACTGTTGCACTCCTCACATCACTCATATTTTGGCTAGTCGCCTTCATGAACTCCTTACGGGTGTCCTCTAACGACTGTGAAACTGGCGCTGGTGTTTGAGTGGGTGCTTGGTAAGTAGGTGAAGGTGCTGGATGGGCAGAACGACCATGATTTGGAATTTGTGAGGCAAATCCGGGAGGATATTGATTTTGAGCATGATGAGGGGCTCCTCCCTAATTCATTGGTTGGTTCTGCATCCATGAAAAATTTGGGTGGTTCCGCCACCCTGGATTGTATGTCTCGGAGTACGATCCATTTGACTGCCTTTGAAAGTCATTGAAAGAATTTACTTGTTCCATAGGATACTCGGCACAAGTCGACATTGATGGGCAATTCTGTGCTAGATGCAGGAGACTAGCACAGATGGAATAGCTTTTAACATTGAATGTGTTGGCAGCATTGATGGATTAGCTCACAGTGAGAGCGTCAATCTTCTTGGTGAGGGCATCTAACTTTATCCTCAAGTCAGCGTCCTCCCTGACCTCATAGATGCCTCCCCTCTTAGGAGCACGAATGGACTTATCTCGACAGCTTGAAAAATCTCACTACTGCGAGTTGTCGGACAACTTGTCCAACGTCATGTATGCTTCGTCTCCTGTCAGACTCAAGAATGCCCCCCCATTCATAGACTCGATCATGCTACGGTTGGGTTGAGTCAACCCTTGGTAGAAGAATTGAATGAGTCTCCACTTCTCATATCCATGTGGAGGGCATCTGATCAGTAACTTTTTCAAGCGCTCCCAGCTCTCAGAGAACTTCTCATCCTCATCCTGAGTGAAAGAGCTAATCTCCTTTCGGCACTCATTCACTCTAGACATTGGGAAAAACTTATGATAAAATTTGCTCAGCAGGTTTTCCCAAGACGTAATAGACTCGGACGTGTTGGAATCCAACCACGCCCTAGCTCTATCATGAAGAGAAAAAGGGAAGAGTCGAAGATGGACTGACTCCTTAGAGAAGTTCTGGAATTTAAATGTGGCACAAATGTCTTTGAACTTCTTCACATGGCTATAAGGATTTTCAAGATCTAAGCCATGGAATGAGGGTAAGAGTTGGATAACATGTGGCTTCAGGTCAAAGTGTGTGGCATTGGTTGGTGGCAACACTATGCAAGAGGATGAGTTAGTCGCAATGAGTGCGAACAAATCCCTAAGGGATGTAGTGGAGTCCACGTTCCAAGCTCTAGGTTGCTCTACATGTTCAGGATGATTAAAATTCTCTCCCATCTCAACAGTTTCTCTCTCAACTAGTGCTATTTTCTATCTCCTAAGAGTCTTTTCTAAGTCGGGATCTAAATGTGTCAAATCTAAGTTCAAGGATCTCTGACCAAGCATACACCAACAGAAAACAATGAGATACTAATCAGCAGAAACAACAGAATAAAGCAAACACACAACTCACAATTTTTTTTTTAATAAAAAATTGCTAACTAACTAGTAGAAAAATAAAATCAATTCAGACCAAAAATTTTCACAAACCAAACAATTCCCCGGCAACGGCGCCAAAAACTTGTTGTGAGTTTTAAATTACTCGCAAGCGCACGAGTCGTTTGTAGTATAGCATTGTGTAAGTGCGAGGTCGAATCCACAGGGAATTGCGTTGTGAAAGTTTATTTTCAATCTAAACTAACTCTATCTTAACCTAGTTCCGAATTTCAGATGATAATTTGCAAAAGAAATTAAAATTAAACTAAATTGATTTTTAAAAACTAATAATTAAAACACTAAGGTTTCCAAATCCACCCCACCGAAGTTAAGCATATATGTTCTAAAAATATAGCCTATCAAAACATTCCATGAATCTAACTATAAGACAAAAAACAAAGAATATCCCAACTAAACCAAAAGCATCCAATGTATCCGCTCTCAACAAATCACAAAGGAAATCCAATTTAATCGAAAAGCATTCAATGTATCCATCAGATGAAACACAAGGAATATACAACAGACAATTTAAACTCAATCAATTATAAGATTAACTCAAATAATTGACATAACATTTATACTAAAAATTGTCAGATTTGTACAAGCAATCTGAACTACTACGCCAAACAACGGCGGGGCTTCATCTTCAACCTTAGCTGAAGAGTCTAGCCACTCATAACTATGAAACTACAATTCATAATAAAAGTGCTAAACATTTAAACTAAAACAACTAAATGTAAAGAAATAAATAAATAACTTTACATGGGAGAAATTCCACTAGCTAACGGGCGGCGCTTCCCTTCGTGGTGACAAAGCCTTCGAGATCCACCAAAATGCTAGCGGACATCCACTGGTAAACACCAAAGTGGCTCAAGAATTGTACATTAAAGATGAAGTGAAGAAGGGCTTATATATGGAAATATCACAAGTGCAATATGCTTCCAATCCGATGTGGGATACTGCAGATTCCAGTTTTTGCTCATTGACCTTTGTCTACTAAAACTGCCATAACTTTCTCTAGAAAAATCATTTTATTGATCCATAAAATTCCTCAGAAAATAGACATCGAGATATTTCCAAGCATATATGGCTCAACTTATGGTTCTTCCTGAATCAATACAGTTAAATCCTCAAAAATGGCTGATCTGTCATACTGAAATCATGCACAGCCTGACCTTTGTCTACTAAAACTGCCATAACTTTCTTTAGAAAAATCATTTTATTGATCTGTAAAATTTCCCAGAAAATAGACATCTGGATCTTTCTAAACATATATGGCTCATCTTCTGGTTCTTCCTAAATCAATACAGTTTAATCCTCAAAAATGGCTGATCTGCACGAGCAATTCTAGCAATTTAGTGAAACTTCTTTCCAAGCTTGTAAACCTGTAAAACAACGAAAACAACTCAAAGTAACAAATTCCTAAGCTAACAAATACAAATTAAAGGGCCAAAATATGCAATATTTGGCACTCATCAGTGGTAGTATGATGTTTGATAGAAAGGCTAGAGCTTATTATAAATGTAATCAGATAGGACATCTATCATGGAATTGTCTTACTCTGACGTGCTTTGTATATGGAGATGGTAGATATATCAGTGTAGATTTTCCATTAGGGAGATCTATTGAGGTGAGTACTGGAGGTGTTGGGAGGAGACAACTAGAGAGAGGAGGAGGATCTAGTGGAGTTAGAGGTAGAGCTTTGGGCAAATGAGCAATTACCAAGAAGAGACAAGGTGGTCTGATATAGTCTAGAGATATCAAATTTTATGATTTCTATTCTTGATAGTCCTGCTAGATCATTGATTGATCCTGGTGCAACCCATTCATTTGCATCCAGTGTTTTTATGAAGTCTATTGATGCTTGTGTTAGCCCTTTGATGCATGTTGTTAGTAATGAGGTTTCTACTTGGGATAGAGTTATTATCATGACTATATATTGGAGTTGTGCAATCTATATTGCTGATAAAGAGTTTGAAGTTTATTTGTTGCCATTAGATATAACCGATTTTAATTTGATTTTGGGGATGAATTGATTGTCTACATATCATTTTTGGGTGGATTGTTTTAGGAAGAATGTAGTGTTCCTGATACCTAGATAGGAGGAATTTAATTTCCAGGGAGAACGTAAGATATTTGTAAACTATCTTATTTCTACCTTGATTACTAGTAGATGGTTAAGAAATGATTGTGAGGGATATTTGGCTTATGTGATGGATTTCAAAAAGAAGGGTAGAAAGTTAGAAGAAATCTTACTGATGATAGATTTTGTTGATGTGTTTCTTGAGGAATTTTCTAGTTTACTTCCCAGTAGGGAGATCGAATTTTCTATTGTTGTTATTTTAGATGCAACTCCTATACCTATAGCACCTTATAGGATGGCAACTGCTGAGTTGAGATTTGAAAGTTCAGCTTCGAGAGTTGTTAGATAAGAAGTTTATTCGAGCTAGTGTGTCGTTTTGGGGAACCCTGATATTGTTTATGAAGAAGAATGATAGAATGATGAGATTATGCATTGATTATAGATAGCTGAATAATATCACCATCAATAATAAATATCTTTTGTCTAGGATAGATGATTTATTTGAGCAATTATAGGGAGTGAAAGAGTTTTCAAAGATAAACCTGAGACCAGGTTATCACTAGTTGAGGATAAAGGAGGGGGATGTGCCTAAGACAACTTTTGGGACACATTATGTCCATAATGAGTTCCTTATGATGCCATTTAGGTTCACTAATGCTCCAACAACATTCATAGACATGATGAATAGGGTGTTCAAATCATTTCTGGATAAATTTGTGGTTGTGTTTATTGATGACATCATGGTGTATTCTAAGAATGAGAAATATCATGTGAAACATTTAGAGCTTATGTTGGAGATTTTGAGGAGAGAGATATTGTATGCAAAGTTTTCTAAATGTGAGTTTTGGCTGAATGAAGTATCTTTCATGTGGCATCTAGTGACTAGAGATGATATAACAGTTGATTCACAGAAAGTAGAAGCAATGTTGAGTTGGGAGAGACCAACTAATGTGATTGAGATTATAAGCTTCTTGGACTTAGCAGGTTATTACAGAATATTCATCCAAAAATTTTATATTATTTTTATACCATTGACGAGATTGACCAGAAAAGGGGTGAAATTTGTGTGGTAAGAGTAGTGTGAGAAGAGTTTTTAGTTTTTGAAAGAAAAGTTAACTACTGCTTTGGTATTAGTGTTTCTTTCTGGTAATGAAGGATTTGTGGTGTACAGTGATGTATCTCATCAAGAGTTAGGGCGTGTGTTGATGTAGCATACGAGGGTAGTAGCTTATGCTTCTAGACAGTTGAAGAACCATGAGAGAAATTACCCGACTCGTGATTTAGAATTGGCTGTCATAGTATTTGCTTTGAAGATATAAAGACATTATTATATGGAGCCACTTGTGAGATCTATACTGATCATAAAAGTTTGGCATACCTACCTAGCCAGAAGGAGTTTACTTTAAGGTAGAGAAGGTGGATGAAGTTAATTAGTGACTATAACTATACAATTCACTATCATCAGGAGAAGGCGAATGTGGTAGCTGATGCGTTGAGTAGAAAGTCTACAGGTAAGTTGACTACTATTCAGTATAATGATACGAATCTGATAGTGGAGCTGAGAGAGATGATAATGTAGTTGAATGTTAGTGATGGAGAGGTATTGATGGCGAATATGGTGTTACAGTCTTCTATTGTTGATTGCCTGTTAGAGATGCAGAGTAAAGATAAGAGGATAAAGAAGATTAGACAAATAGTGTTGAATGGAAAGTAGATTGAGTTCAAAATCAAGGATGATGGCATGGTGGTATTGAGGCATAGGATTTGTGTTTCCAATGATGTTGAAATAAGAATAGAGATATTAAAAGAGGCTCATGATTCAATGTATTCGATGCATTTGAGTAACAATAAGATGTATAAGAGCTTGAGACAGAATTGTTGTTAGTCAGGGATGTAGTTGAGTATATTTCTAGATGTTTGATATGTCAAGAGGTGAAATATGAGAATAGACATCTGATAGGTTTACTACAGCCTCTTCCACTTCTCCCCGTACTTAGAGAGCTCATGATGCTATATAGGTTATAATGGATAGATTTTCTAAGTCTTCACGTTTTCTTCTTATTAAGACTACCTAGAGTCTTGAAAAGTTAGTTGAGCTACATATAGCTAAGATTGTGAGATTTCATAAGGTTTCATTGAGCATAGTGTGAGATAGAGATTCTAGATTTACATCTAGATTTTGGAGAGGCTTTCAGAAAGCCATGCGTACACATTTGCAGTTTAGTACAACTTTTCATCCTCAAACAGATAGGCAAACAGAGAGAATCATTTAAACACTAGAAGATATGCTAAAGGCAAGTGTATTGAGTTTCTTAGTGAGTTGGGATGCATATTTACTTTGATTGAATTTGTATATAATAATCAGTATCAAGCTAGTATTGGGATGCCACCATTTGAGGTATTGTATGGTAAACGATGTAGAACTCTTGTATGTTGGGAAGAAGTGGGAAAGAGAAAGATATTTGGTACAAACATGATAAATTTGACTATTAAGAGGACCAAAATGGTTAGAAAGAACCTTAGAGCAGGTCAGAGCATACATAAAGGATATGCTGATAATAAAAGAAGACCTCTTGAGTTTCAGGTTAGTGACTAGGTGTATTTAAAGATATCTCTATGGAAGGGTATGTTGAGGTTTAGAAAGATTAGGAAACTGAGTCTAAGGTTTGTGGGTCCCTATGAGGTAATTGAGAGAGTTAAGTTAGTGGCATGTAGATTAGATTTGCCTCCAAAGCTGAAATAGTTACACGATGTTTTTCATGTTTTACTTTTATGAAAGTGTATATATGATGAATCCTATAGTATTCCAAGTCAAGCTGTTGAACTTCAGGAAGAATTAACCTTTATGCAAATATCAATGAGAATCTTAGACAGAACAGAGCAAGTCTTGTGCAATAAAATTATTTCTTTAGTTCAAGTTATGTGGAGAAATAAAGAAGTTGAGGAAATTATTGGGAGCTTGAGGCAAGTATGAAGAAAGATTATCCTCACCTTTTTCACGAGCTACGTAAGGAAATTTCATGGACAAAATTTTATAAAGGGGGTAGAATTGTAATACATGTATCTTGAAATTAAGGATAAAGAAGTAAATTTGACATATTATATTGAATTAAATATGCATACATAAAAGATTGACTTTTGAATTAAAATAATTTTGAAAAATTATGTTGATTATTTTAGCTGAAAAAAGTTAGAAAATTTTTGTGAAAGAAGAAATAATTTTTGAAAAATTATTTATTCTTCCACAAAAATTTTTGAAGGAAAAAAGAATAGTTTCAAAAGTTTAAAGGGGATCAATCGGTTGGGTAGTCAACTGGCTGGGTGAGTCAATCGACTAGTAGTCAACAGGCTACGAAGAATGAAAAATTCATAATTTCTGAAAAAAAAAATGGCAATATTGTAAATTTTGAATGAAAGCTAGTCGATCGTTCAAACCAAAATTTCTATAAATACACCATTTTGAAATTTGAAAATGTTTTACGAAATATGTTCCTCTCTCTAAGACTTCACTCTTTCTCTGTGGGAAAAGATTGATAAACACTTTGAAACTGAAAAATTGATATTGAAAGATTGAAATTATTGAAGTTTACGGAAGGAATTTCGAGAAAATTGAAGAAATCTTTGAGAAAGGTAATAGTATGAATTTTATTATGAAAGTTTGAATCTTTATAGATTTTTCTTCTACTATTCTTAAGAAGAAGCTTTGAATTTGTATTTGAACATAACAAAAGGAATTTCTATTAAAATATTGAAAGTTGATTTATATATACACGAAATTACCCGGAATTGGGTATAAAAATTTAAAAGTATGAAATATAGAAGAATTGAATAATGTGATACAAATTTAATGAATATGTTATGGTTAGGTGTTGGTAATCAATAATCGGGTGGAATTGCTGAGAGAAGCAAAAAGGGAAAGGAGGTTGTCCAAGAGTAGCTTTAAGTGTCATTATGTGAGTTGGATTTACTTTTAGTAAACGAGACTAACATGAAAATTGATATGATAAATAAAATGAAAAGATTATTGGAAAATATATGGTAGATATGATTGTATTCAAAATATGATGATATATGACATTTGGATGAAATAAAAATATAGTATGATGAAATAGAAACTATTGAATTAATTTTCTATGTATGAAAGATTAATTGAAGGAAATATATGTTGAACAGAGAAATGAATGAAAATCATGACAGCCAGTATATGCTGGAAATAAATGAAAACTGTGATAGCCGGTATATGTTGGAAATAAAAAAACCGAGAGTGGGCCGGTCTAAGATAAAAATATGTCGATATGTGGGAAGACTTTCCCTAATAATAATTAATGCATTGCATCTGTTTTAAATATTGATTGTATTACTGAAATGCTTAAGTGATTGTTATTATAAATTTATTTATAGATGAATGAGTCTCACAGAGAGACAGTTATGGTGAGAAAGAAACGTAGAAGTATGATATGATAAGAACCATCCAAAAGGTAGATTTTATGCTGTGAACCTTATAATGAGGTAATTATGAGATAATTGATGGTTTTAAGGTAAACAAATATATAATAAAAAGAGATTGATAGAGAATGAGACTTATGATATGTGTAGTGATAATAGAATGTTGTTGTCAAGTTTTATGAGATATAAATGCTTAAATATTAAAAGATTATTTATACAAATTGAATACTTCTAGTAAATTTGATTCACTGAGCTTGTGAAGCTCATCCCTCATTGTACAATGATTTCAGGTAACAGACAAGACAAATAGTTTGGTGAGTTAAGGTTCAGACAAAATCATTATCTGTAAGCCACGTACATGTCCACATCCTCAGACTAATGAGAAAATAAAATAAAAATTTATTTGTAAATATTCATGCATTTTACGTTGTATATAATGTTTAAGTCAAGATCAGAGTGATGTATCTCCCCTGTTAAGGGTTGAGGATTGATGTAAAAATTTCTTTTGGTATTATTTTTATTGTTGCATATATATGTCATGCTGGGATTTTCAAAATGTGACAACACTGTCTCGGGGGTGGCCAACCCGGGATGGGTCGTTACAGATAAACATACTTGGTAGAGGAGATTGCTATTTAATTGGATGTACAATGAATTATGGCATAGAAGAGTAAGAGTGTAGTGATTTATAAGAGTAAATATTGTAAAAGAAAGATAGATATGGAACGCGAGGGAAAGTGATAGTGGGACAAGAAATTGGAAGAGAGAAGAAGAAGTTTTTTTAGGGAAGTTGTAATTTAAGAGCCATTGAAGTTCATAGTATCATATGAAGGGATAATGTTGGGAAAATGTTTACCATCAGAGAGATTAGAGGTTACTAAACACTGTGATTTTATGTGAAAGCTTAATGTAAAGTGAAAGGATGATCTTAAACTAATTAAGGAATTACCAGGAAGCATTAAAGAGTTGATATTTGGATTTTACTAAATGTATGAGAGAAAGTATCAATAATGGTCGAATTAAAAGTTATCTTTGAAGAATTGTATAAGATGTTATATTGTGGATGTTAAGTATTATAATTGAAGATTATTAGTTGTTGACCCTAATTTGATTTTAATAATGATAAAAAAATTTATATTGTTCTAACCAATCTAACTAAGCATTTAAGTTGTTAAGAAGCATTGCAAAAGACATATACAAGACAAAGAATGAATGTATACTCTCAAGAAGATGAGTACACACCTCAGAAGATAGTCAATGATTAAGATCGAATGCTCCTAAGATAATTATATTGTAAATCCTATTTCAATTACTTAGCTTAATTATGGCTCTAAAACATTTTCTGAAAATGTATTTTTGTTCATTTAAAAACTTAAAATCTTTCAAAAACTAAGTGAAAAATTTTAAGTTTTTAAATGGACAGTCGACTATGCAATATGGACAGTCGATTGTCCAAGGCACAACAACAGATCCATTTTAAAAGAAAATGAACAGTTAACTGTGGTCTTATGACAGTTGATTGTGAAAGAGTCATAGACTTTCATAGTCGACTGCCCATTTAGATAGTCGACTATCCTTCTCGTTTTAATTTCAAAATTCAATTTTAAATGAAGACAATTGACTGTCCATTTTCCAAAGTCGACTGCCTTGTTGCGAAAAACGGCTAGTTTTCAAAATTGAGATGCGGGACAATAGCATTTAATGCTCCAAACCACTCCAACTTGTGTCTAACGGCCATATGAAGCCAAGACTATAAACACCCCTTTTTAATGAGCATTCCTAACCATCAAGATCACTTTATTTCTTCTGTAGCTCATTAATACTCTTCGAAGCTTTCAAAATCCCTTTTGAGCTATTCTTTAAGCTTTGTTTTTGAAAGGAAGATAATTTTTTTCTTGTAAAGCATTTATTACAATCTCTCTTGTATACTTTCACAATCAATTCCAATTATTGTAAAGAGAAAGAATTGGTGTAACTCTTAGAAAGAATTGGTGTAACTCTTAGAGTGTTTAGGTGTTAAACACTTCCTTGTATACTTCTTTTAAAAGAGACCTTTGTAACAGTTTGAATAACACATGTGAAGTTGCTTGCTTAGTTGAATACTTTAAGGAGTCTCCTTCAAGAGAGTGGACATAGAGTCGGAGAAATTTGATATTATTGAACCACTATAAATAGTGTTTGCACACTTATCTCTTATTTTCAGCTATATTGTACTTGTCTTTCTTGATTGTGCTTATTAAGTTTTCTAAAACTTGTTTGTTGTGTGAAAAAGTTTTAAAAACTCAATTCACCCTTCTTTTGGGTTTGGACCTTAGTCTACATTAGTTATAGTGAAGTAACGCAGATTGTTGGATTTAGATATACATCGGGTGATTTGATATAAGAATTAACAAGGAGAAGTGTGGAAGTGAAGTGTTAAATGGTTTGCTAGAAGATTATTTTTTTTTAAATGGACCGGAAAGAGAAACGAAAAAAGAAAAGGAGTTGAAAGTATAGATAAGTCAAAAAAGTAATTCAGGTGCGTAAAGATTTGTTAGAAAGATAGACGTGGAATAAGGAAATGAAGATATCGTAATTTGTTGAGCTAAACGATAAGAGATTGAGTAAGAAGTAAGAAATCTATGATATCATCAATTGTTGCATAAAGGAGAGAAATAATTAAGTTTGAGATAGGCGAAGAAATTATCAAGTAAAAAGCAAAAGGTTCTATTGTGAAGATGAATGGGAGACCAAGTGACCCAGTAAGAATGACAAGGAGTTGAGAGTATATTAAATTCAATATGAGAATGGGTGGATTAGTGGCTTATTGATGTTCAGTTGAAACTTCTATGGAGAATAATCTTAAGGAGTGGAAAGTTATTGATAATGATGGATCTAGAAGAGTAGACTAAGCATGATTTGGGATGTTATGTACACGAACGAGTAGAAGAGTTGAAATTGAAAAACAAATGTTAGTTTAAGAAGCAGTAGTGAGAATTTATTTAATGCAAAGACTATAGTTACAAGAATGATGTTTAGAGGCACTCTTAGAAATTCTTGGGATGGAAAGTTATCTAAAGTGTATCTTTGAGAGTTTTCTAAGTAATAAAATTACTGGTTGGACATAAAGTGTAGAGTGTGTAACACGGAGGATGAGTAAACGATTCGATATAGAAGGGTATGTAAAGGAATAGAAAGATCCAAATAAAATGGTAAATTTGGAGTACGATTAGCACCAGAAGGAAGAGTTTATGTGGGTAAAATCATTAGGAAATTCAAATAAGGGTAGAGACAAGTTAAATAAGTTATTATCAAAGACAACAAAGTGATGAAGTTGGAGAAAATTTTTTAGAAGGGAGTTGTTAGCTATAAATGGAAATAACTGATTCGAGAAATGCTAAAGTGATGCTATGAAATGGTTACGACATAATTATTATTGTTAAAGAAAGACTAGTCAAATTGAAGTTGTAGTGAAGAAGTAAAGTGTTTAGCTGTTGTTGCTAAGGTGAGTTATATTAAAGTTTATTGGTAAACATACCTCGGTTAGTGGTAGATAAATTAAAGTTTAGGTGGGAACAATCAATGAGAAATTCGGGCTAAAGCGAAGAGACGCGTTGTGTAGAAAGAGTAAATTACTATTAGAAGCACTTTGTTGAGGGATGCTAGAAATTTCTTAAATTTTCGAAAGGTTGACTTGCAATTGATTTTTCTTTCTCCATAAATGGATTTGAAATTTTGAAGCAAAAGAATTGAGGATTTGAGTAAAGGGCTAAGTTGAAGTAAGTATGAAGATTTTGATAACACTATTGACGAATCTTAAGTATAGTGCCTAGTTGGAGGAAAAGTTATTGATTAATGAGAGAAAGTGATTAGTTGGTGAGTGGCTTGGTGAAGAGGTATCTTGGAGGAAATGCACGAATAAAGTCTTATTATTTTCGAGATCTCTGAAGCATGAAGTCGAGATAGAAATTAAGAAAATTCAAGGAGGATTATGATTTAGTAAAGATTTTAGTTTTTGGAAACAAAAAGGTAAAAGAAAGATGTGAAAGGGAATGATTTTTTAGTAGAGCTTAATGGAATAGTATGTTAGATCATTCTAATAATTAAAGAGAGTTGGTTGGCAGCAATATAGAGAAAGCTCAAGTCGATAGTGAAATAAAAGTTTAACTTCATAATGACAAATATTGATGTAGGTGGAAGATTCAAGAAGATTACTCGAAAATATGAAGCAAACTAAGGAAAGTGATAACCCTTTTGTTTTGTGGACCTTAGTCAAGAAAATTTTGGGGCTAAAACTTTTATTAGTGGGAGAGAATTGTAGAGGCCAATACTTTAATTAGAATATTTTAATTTCAAAGTTTGTGTTTCAACGCATAAAAGTGTGTACCAGTTCAATTTTAAGTCATAATAATTTGTACTTGGATTTTTGGAACTTGGAAATAAGTGAATAAAGTAAGGTTTGTTAAAAAAAAAAGTATGTCTTAGGGGGAGCTTTTGGAGTTTTAAAGAGTAATGGGTAGATTTTAAAAGAAATGCAAAGTGGAATGGGTGATTATGTAATTAAAATAAAGTTTGACTACAAATATGTTGAGAGAGAGAGAGAAAAAAAAACCAGCATTTCTGCTGGATTCTCTAGAATAGTCGAGAGAGGGTAGAGAAAAATAGAGAAAAAGAAGAAAAAAAGGAAAAAAAATGAATGAATGAAAGGAAGAAGATGAGAGGGATGGGAGTTTTTTTTGGGGAAAAAATCAAGGTAAAAGTTTGTTGTTCCTTCTTCTTAACTATCAATCATGTTTGTTAAACTAAAGATTTGTGTTTTGATGATTTGAAATTGAAAATTTTCTAAAGAAAAGCTTGAGAAAATGGTTGTTTCAAGAAAAATGGGTTTTCGTGTTAGGTTTAATTGGTTGATGTATTTTAACTTGAGATTTTTCTTTGGGTAATGTAAAGTTTTGATTTTTAACCCTTAAGAACTTGTATTTCAAAAGATTTAAGAGTTTCATGAAGAATCAACAAGGTTTTGAAGAGACAAATAAAGATTTTTCGTGATTTTTGGGTGCTGGAACCAGTGGGTAGTCGATTGTGACGATCCCACTGTCGACAGTGATCTGGACAGAAACCTGATAACGGGAGGACAGTCGACTATCCAAGCTACACAATCAATTATCTAAATATTTTGGAGCTTAGACAATCGACTGTGCACTTAGGTGGTCAACTGTGGAGTCCTGTTTTCGTACATAAACAATAATTTTTCATACCCTTTATAACCCTAACCCTTTTTAAAACAACTTGATGAGATTTTTAGAATAAAAACATAAACTTTATGGTTTTAAGAAGACTACTTCCTTTATTTTTAATCTCTAACAGCAAGGTTTTATGAAAGTGCTTAGACAAAAAGAAAGTTTTTTTTTGTAGTTTTAAAGTTTAGTTCCTTTTCTCTATATATTTAAGTGATGGCTTGAATGATTTTTGTATGTGTAAGAGCATCTTTATTTGATTGGTTAAATGATTATTCGTTAGGTATAGTGGAGAGTTGTATTAAAGGCAAAGAGGTCTCGAGACTAGGAGTGGTTCGAGAGGTGAGTTACACCTTACTTTTAGTAAGCGTATTAAATTGTGTAAATAAAACAAAAGTTTGAAAATACGATTGATTTGCAAAAATCCTAAATAATAAAGTTATATCAAATATGAGTATAGAAGACTTCAGTATGGAAATAATAAAGAATAGTGTTTTGAAAATTATATACATATATGATGAGATATTAGTTTAGAAATTATCTGATGTAGTTGTGCTTGAGAAATGTGATGTGTATAATTGTAATGTAAATGATTGACTGGATTGTTATAAACTTATGATGTGGTTGGTTGATGGATGCTTGATTTCATATTCATTGCTTTATGAATGCATTTTCATGATATATATATATATATATATATATATATATATATATATATATATATATATATATATATATATATATGGTTAGCATATTATAAGAAGGAAAGTGGTGAGATTGCCTGTAGGTCCCTTCGACAGGGAACCAAATGATGTTGGACATGTAGGACCCCATCCAGGAATGGGTGTAGGGGATTCGAGGATATATGAAGTGATATGATGATTTGACATACCAATATGTGAAGAGACATCCCCGTTGTTATATGATTAGTCTAGTGATGAGCATTATGATGATATGAACTAATACATGATTATAGATTTCATTACAATCGCATTTGCATTGCATCTCCTAGTTAATTGATGGATTTATGGAATTGAACCATGAATGATACTTATTGTGATTTGCCATTAAGAGGCATGTGATGTGATTGGCTCGGTGAAGGGCACGAATGTTGTTTGTGGTGATAGAAAAGTGTTGAGACGGAGACCCCTCATATTTTTGTTGGATTTATGAAGTGCATAGTGTGTTAAGGATTATATGTATGAAATTAATAAGAATATTAGTAAATTCTTGTACTAATGGTATTTTCTTGTTAAGTAAATGAGAAGAGTAACCGGAAGAACACTTAAGAATTATATTATACGTACTTACTAAACAAAAAGTTTATATGATAGAGTTTGTAATTAAAAATGATAATTCCTACAAAACGATTACTTCTAGTAATGTGTTTTTCACTGAACTTTTTAGCCCACCCCTCCATTTTTACTAACTTTTCAGGAAATCGCTTGAAGATTGGTACTAGAGTTGAAATGAGTCTTTTGTATAGCCCTCGTCCATAGCATCCTTGTCTTTTGAGTCTTGTTAGGAATTTAAGCTCTTAATTATAGTTTAGTTGTTGTAAAAATCGCTTCAAGTTAATTGTAGTTGGGGAGTTTTCCTTATACTTGTGTCTTTTATAAATCTTAATTTTTTATTATTATCTTGTGTTATAAAAATTGTCTAGGTTTGTAATTTGATTTTGTACTTCGAAAATGTGTTGAATTGTGATGTTGTTATAAATTATAAATTTGTATGATGTATCATAAAGTGAAGTTTTCAGTGCTGAAAGGTAATGACTGAGGTTAATGATACTTCTTAGATAAGAGATTGTTAATGATAGAACAAAATGATTTGAAAATGATAAAATTATCTTCGATTCTAAGAAAGAAAAGAAATAAGTGATGTGAGGATATTTTTTTCATTTCAAAAGATTTTCTTCTGGTATTAACAATTCTTGCTTTGATAGTCTTGTCACTCATTGATTTATTATTGATGAGTTTTTCATATTCATGTCATTTCTCTCTTTGTTTGGTTTACATGATTTGATTAAGCCATGTTAAGTACACCAACAGAAATTATTCTGACTTAATCTTTTTGTTTCAACTTTATATCTTATTTGACTTTAATTCTCTTTCCCTATTTATGGTTGCACTTTTTTGGTAATCATCTTCTTTTTTTTTTTCTTTTTTTCACGCTAGAGTAATTTGTTTTTTCGCTTCTTCTTTTTGTCTATTGAAAAACGAGTGAAACCTAGCTTATGGATAGTTGAGATCTGCATAACTAAAAACTAGTGTATAGCCAAGCTCAAATTGATATTTAAAATTTATACTCATATTTGGCTCGATGGGTGTATATTTAGCTCGAGTTTGAGCGTATATCAAGTTTGAGCTAATGAATCCAGTCAAGCTTACTAATAAAAATAAATAAATATATGTTTACATATAAATTTAAAATATAAAATAATAACAACAATAATAGTTATTCAAGTCTTCCAACCGACTCATGAGCTGAGCTTCTTATGTTTAAATTAGGCTCGTTTAACAAAAACCCTGGTTCTAATCTCGAATTCAAGTTTGAGTTCATTTCTAACAAGCCAATCTCAAGCAGCTCATGAATAACTCGATTTGTGGCCAACCCTAATTAGATTAGATGGGATAGATGAAGCAACATTTGCTCATGTTTTCAGTGTATTTATTAAAATATGCTAAGAGTTCAATTGATATTTGTTTTTTTTTTTTTTTTTGCACTTCCAAATGAACTTAGTCTTTTTTGTTTCATTAAAAAATAAGAACCTGAGAATCAAATTTTAAATGTATTTAAATTTCATGAAAATTAATTTCATATAAAAATTAATTTAAATTATAATATATTTTACATGAAAATATACGGATCCTTAGTCCCATCTCACTCCTCGTTCGTCGTTCCGATTGTAGCCATTTCATTCTTAGGCACAGGATAAAATTGGGCTAACACAAAACTGGGTCCAAAGATTTGGGCAATTAGGCCCGAAGATAATAAATGAAAGTTGGGCTTTAAAAACGGCGTCGTCATTAACTTTTGCTCATTTTTCAGAACGAGCCGTTGAGGGATCGTCTCTTAAAAAGCACTCCCTCAGTGCCTCTGTAGAATTTGCTGTGTTCTGTGTCCCTGTCGTTTAGGTTTCCACAGAGCTTGAGTTGGTGTAGTTTAAATCGATGAGTGAGTGCAAAAAGAGTATATATATGGAAAACTCAGAATCAGAAGAGTCACAGAAGAAGAGGCCTCGGTTGAACTCTCTATCTCCAACCATGGCCCGTAACTCCTCCATTTATCCTCCCAATGGCAAAACTGTAATGTTTTTTTTGTTATATCACTCTCTATATCTATATCTATATCTATACATGCGTGCGTGTGTGTTAAATTTGTATTGATTACTTGTCTCGTCTATTCTCATGCGATCTGTTTGGTTGACGAGAAAAGGTGAGAAAGTTGTAGGAATTGATTTTCCTTTGAGACAATTTAGGATTCTTTTCTTTTTCTGAAATAGTTTTTTTTTTTATTTTTTATTATTACGTTGTGCTCAATAGATTAAATTATAGTTGTTAGGGGGCAATACAATAAGGTATTTTAAGGCGTTGTTTCGTAATGGCTTTAAGCCAACTTAAAGCAGCCAATTTAAATGAGCTGCTTTTAATTAATTAATCAGACGCATACGGTCTATATGTGCTGATTTTGGTTTATATGAATTTTTTATGCTTTAATTCTAACTAGAATTAGAGTTGAAGTGCCTGTTTGGTTGCTGGGAAAGTGCAGGAAAACGAAAGAGAAAATCGAAACTAGTATTTGCAGTTTACTATGACTTATCTAACAAAATAAACATGATTTGAATTGTCAACATGATTGATGGTAAATGTCAGTAAGGATATTGTACATGACTCCACTTTATCTTAGGCGTATGGTGTTTAACCTTGGGTCATAGGCTATCTTCTTGGGAGAGCTTAAATTTTGAATCGTACGAATCTGTGATTCTGTGCTATTGGTAACTTGGTGCTGTGAAGATGCAACATTATAGTGCTAAATGCTAACTGAAATGAAATTGGCTATTGTGCCAAGCCAAAAGTATCCTTGGGTCGAATCCAGGCTAGGAATTCCTTTATGGATAAAGAGAGTTCCATAATAGAGTTTCTGATGTGTGGGTTTGGAAGGAATAAGGGTGGGTTACAATCTATTTTTTTTTCTGGATGAATTTAATCTTTATATTTCCAAAGAATACTAAGCAGAAAGGCCTGCTACAAAGTTTTATAAAGCTTTTCAAAACTCAAGGATTTAAAAAATACAAACTAAGTGCTACTCAGGTTCCAACTAGCTATAATATTCTCATCAAATATTTTGTAGGAGCCAAAGCTAAGTAATCTGTTCCTAACATCAAAGATAACAAAATTATAAACTTGCTGCCATGATTACAATCTATCACTGTACAAAAAAAAGTTCTTAACTATGTTGTTGAGAATGGTATGTGATATCACTTCCTTCAGACATAAGTTTATAATATGTTTGATATTTAAGAAATAGTGAGTGATGGTTTGGCCATCTTACGTTGGAATAAGTTTAAACAATAGAATCTGTTTAAACTTATTTTAAGGTACTTAATTGATTGTGTATATTATGTATTTCAAACGTTTTAACTCTTTCTTTTGCTAGTTTGTATTCCTTTATTTTCCATAGAAAAGTGCACCATAACCATAGTACTCGACCCCTTTCAACTCAGACATACTTTAGGACTTGATCCCAGGCCTCCCGCATGAGTGAAGCCATCAGAATTGGAGGCCTTTCAACCTATTCTAAAACTTTGAATATGATTTCCAAACTACTTGTATCTCTATTGTGGTTCAGTACAAAAATACATAGAGGTGGGCAGAGAGGGAGGGCAGTTTAAGTGTGCATATTTTGCACAAACATGTGCTCACTCACGCAGACTTACAGAAACAAGATGTGTAGCTTTGGTATTTATGCTCATCCTTTCTATGGTTTTGCTTAATGTGCCCCTAGTTGTATTGTCAATGAATACATCAAGGATATTGAAAATTTCTCTGAGTACAATCTTTGTGTGAACTTTCTAATATCTAAAGTATGATGTTTCTTTCTTCAGGTTGATGCAGCTGTTCTTCAGAACCAGAATCAAAAGCTCGTTCAGCAATTAGACGTTCAGAAGCAACAGTTGCAGGATCTTGGAACCAAATGAAAGAAGTACAAGACAAGCAAACTTATTATAATGACATGCTGATTACTGTGAATAAACTCTGGAACCAGGTTAAGTGCGAAAATTTGTTTGTGTGTGCTCACTTTCTGGGGCCTCTATACACTATTCGGTTTTGCTTTTTTTTTTTTTTTTTTCCTGGTGGCATGTGCTGCCATTTTTGTTATATAGTTGGTTGATGATCTGGTCCGTATAGAGGGTTTTTCTTTTAAATATAGCATTTTGATGTTCATTCGTTTTAATAATGTAATGCATGTAGTTTTCACGTTATGTGCATCTCTTGATTTCTTGAAAGATTTCAAAAGTTTCACTCAGCTTATAACCAAAAACAAAAGGATATGATTAAATCAACTAATTAAAGCTAATGTAAATTATTTTTTTTGATAAGTAAGCTGCTGTAAATTCTTGCTCCAAATTTTTTTGAATGATTTTCCACTTTTAATTAACTGAAAATTTGTTATTTGAATTTTTTCCATTATGAAAGTGTTTTCAATGTTGGTTTTCTAATTTTTGGCGAAGGCCATAGGACACATGATCAAATAACCAGGTTGCCAAGATAAAACCATATACTGAAGTGCTTTTAATTTATTGAATGCTTTACTGAGCCCCCCCCAACAGGATTAACCAGGTTCTCTGAATGAAATGCTTTGGAAGTATGTTAGTTCTTGACAATGTCATATTATCACTTCACCTTCAGGGATGTTTTGGAACTTACAGAGGCTATTAAAAGTAAAGATCGGGAGGCGGAGGCATACATTTCTGAAATTGAGGTGTCTCGATCTTTAATTTGTTTCTTTTCCTTTCCTTTCATTTCTCTCTCTCTCCTTTTTTTCAGAGGGTTGGGTGATTTTAATGAGCTGCTGCAGTATACAGTACTACCTGGTTGGCTAATATCTTCTTCTTCTTTTCTTCCTCCAGACTTTTGGTCAAGCATATGAGGATATGCAGATGCAGAACCAACATCTGTTGCAGCATGTGACTGAGAGGGATGATTACAATATCAAGGCCTGCCTTGTAATTATTTACATTATTCGTTTATTCTTAGAATCTATGTTCTTTTTTCCCCTCTAAATTGTTAAATAGTTCAATTTTGTGATTACATTAGATGCTTGGGCTAGTTATTTCTCATTTGTGCCGTGGTGTTGATTAGCTCTTGCATTTCTTTGTTTAATGGCGAGCTTATGTAAGGCATTCTTTTTAGCCGAAATGTCCATGACTGGGGAACTTGAGAGTGTTGGTAATTTTTCTGAGTTCATCTATAAGACAAGACTGCATTGGGAGGATATGATTAGGTGAATGTGGTACAGTGTTTTAAGGTCAAGTCGTTCTATAAGGCTCTCCTTAATAAGGTACCTTAATAAGATACATATGGAAGGCAGTTCAAACTTCCCTTGGAAAGCAACTTGGAAGCCTTAGGCTCCTAAAAAGTTGTTTTTTTTAGACAATCTCCAAAAGAGAGGAAACTGTTAGTCGACCGGTGATACCTTTGAGGAGATGGCCGAGTCTGTCTATCAACCCTTGTTGTGGTGCTTCTTGGCTAAACAATTATGGGAAATAGCTTACTGTGTCTTGGGAATTTCTTGGGTGGTTGCCGGCTCTGTTCATGATGATGTTTGGCCATAGAGAGGTAGCTTCTAAGGAGCTGGGGGAAGTCTATGTGTTGATTCCCCTCTCTCTATTTTGGATGGTTTGGAATGAAGTAAATAGGAGGGATTTTGATGGAACGGAGAGGTCTATAGACTCCATTAAAGATTTCAATATCCTAAGTCTTGTAGATAGTTCTTTTATACTAAGATGCACCCCCTTGGCGCCTTTTATGCAATCTTTACTTATCAAAATAAATGTCATGGTGTTTATAATGCAGCTTGTTTCCGAGAGTGTGAAGACAACGCAGGCACAAAGCTTTCTTCTCTTTGAGAAACAGACATTGGCAAAGCAACTTCAACAAGTTAAAGAATCAGTAGAATCTTTCGAAATGAGGATTGCCCACAGGGAGGAAGAGGTACAAACTTTTTACTGTCTGAAGAAAAATTTGCCACATCTTATTACTTGTCAAACTGATAGTTGAATGTTGCAGATGAAAGTTTGTCTCACAGAGGCTCTTTAATCTACTCAAGAGGACATACATCTTGCTGTCAAGCTTGAAACTGCTAAGTGGGAGTTGGCAGATGCTGAGGAGGAGTTGAAGTGGCTTAAATCTGCTGTTGCCTCTTCTAAGAAGGAAAAAGAGCAAACCGAGAAGATGAAGGAGGAACTCCAAATGGAATTGGATTATGAAAGATGGGTCTTTTTCCTTAATGATTGTCTCACATGGGAGCTTTTGGTTTAGTTTATGCATTGTATTTGTAGTTTGACATTTGGTGATGTTGCACTACGTTGGATATGTCGTGGTACTTTTCTTTTTGTGCTGCTCATGTAAATAATATGCAAGAATAATCTTTAGTAAAATTCTATAGTTCAAGATCGTGTTATGCCATTGTACTTCTTGGAAATCGGTGCGGCTACACCAGTCTAGGACATTTAACTTTTGACCGATGACTGTGCGCTTTAGTCCACTATCTCCTCAGCTTTTTAATTATTTTTGGCCCCAGAGGGCTTTAGGAGTTTCTGATAGGTTTGTCGATTAACAGAGGCAAACTGTATGTAAGCATTTGATAGTGCCATGTTTTCTTGACCTAGCGTTTTACCTATGGAGACTCCACATGGACTCCAATACGAGGGGTTCTACGTCTGTACTTTGAGGGATTAGTTGTGTCACTGTACACAACATCTCCCTGCCCAAGCATTTTTATGCAAATTGTACCCGTGGCCATAATTTGATCTTGTAGTGCACTGGTGTGGTCTGAGACTGAGTGTTTTGCCTTGGCCTACCATGGGATGATTGGAAAATATTGACAAGGCAAGGATTCTGCATTGAAGTTCCCCATTGGTCAAGGGGTTATTCGGCATTCGATGCAGATAGCATTTCAGGGGTTGCTTCTCATAGGATGTTCCAGATGGATTCCAGGTCTGGTTCTTAGATTGATTTTGGATTAATGAGGAAGTATTATTGCCACCGATCCAGTTGTTCTTTCAGGATTGGCTTTCTCCCTTCTCAAATTTAGATTTGTTGAATAGAATAATTCTCAACAAATTATGTATATGGTGAATGGTTTTTCATGCATTTGCTCTAGATTCCTCCTCCTCCCCCACCTCCATTTTTTTACCCCCTGCAAGCAAATTTTGTATCTAATCAAAGTACTCTTTATTGAAGCAGAAATGAGAATAAGAAACTTGACGAAGAGCTCGGGGAAATGAATAGAGAGCTTGATCAGTTGACTGCTTGAAGTGGAGAGGCTTATATACAGAAACTCCAGGATGAAATATATAATTGCAAAAATATTCTCAAGTGTGGGGTGTGTTCTGACCGACCAAAAGAGGTGACTACTTTTAGAACTCCTTTTGTTTTAGTTGTAGTTTTAGTTCTCAGAATTGAAAATGGTTTTTGAAACAGTTTTGGTCAAATGGTTGTGGAGCTAAAAATTATTGAGTGTTTGGTAAAAACAACTGCTAAACAAAATTGGTTTGTATGTAAAACTAGGTGTGTTTTTTGCAAAAAAAAGAAAAAGAAAAAGAAACAAAAATAGTTACTTATAAACTGTGTTTCAACTTATGATTCTTTCCAGAAATCTGTAGTTTTTTTGGAAACAAAAACTGTTTCAAAAACTCTACCAAACAGTACCTAAGTTTACTATAATATTACTTTTTAATTCCATTGCTAATTAAATCTTTTGACTTAGCTGAATATGTTTCAACTTGATGCCTTTCTCCTATAAGAAGTCACTTTTAAAAAATGAATTCTTTAGAGTGTTGGTCATCTGTGTGCACATTGATGGATACGGGAATGCTTTATTTTTGGCCACGTGCTGGGGATGAGGCAGTCCTGGAGATTCCATTCTTCCGACGAGGGATTTAGTCATGTGTCCTGGGATGACCCAATCCCCGTAATCACGCTTATAGTTCTGCGCAGGGAAGCTCGTGAGTAACGATGGTGTCACCAACTACTTGTCCACGTGTCATTAGGTAAGTGGAGAGGAGCCGTCCATATGTCATCAGGCTATTGGAGCGGAGTTGTACATGTGTCATCAAGCTATTGGAGAGGAGTCATCCACGTGTCATCAGGCTAGTGAAGGGGAGCCGTCCACGTGTCATCAGGCTATTGGAGGGAAGCCGTCTATGCGTCGTTAGACTATTGGAGAGGAGCTGTCCATGTGTCATCATATCGTTGGATGGTGAATTATTGGTTGTATCAAAGGCTCCCCATTTCTTTAAGTATATTTATGTGCTATAAGGAAGTATGATGGGACATCGACCTTGGAGACAGTGGTCCGAGCATTTGAGCATCAGTCAATATACTCAGCTTTGGACACATTGGTCCAAGAATATGAGCAGCGGTCAATATGCTCGGCCTTGGAGACATGGGTCCAAGTGTTTGAGCATCCATCAATATGCTCGGCCTTGAAGACGTTGGTCCGAGCATATGAGCAGCAGTCAATATGCTCAGCCTTGGAGACCGACAGTTTGGTCTAAGCCGTTTACTCTCGGAGTCCTTAGTGGTTTCTTTGAGCTTCTTCTCTTGGAGTCTTTGGTGGACTTTTGGGCTTCTTCCCTTGGATTTTTTAATGGACTCTTGGGCTACTTTCTTTGGTTTTGAGCTTTGGATAATTCTTTTTGACCTTTGGGCCCAAAAAGAAAAATCTTTGGTTTTGGGCTTTTTGATCTTTAGGCCCAAGAGGGAAAATCTTTGGGTCATGTCCAAAGTCTTTTGCGAGGATATTTAATGCAGGGGCGTTAGGCTGCTTCTTACACATGGAATACTGGGTCATTTAATGCGTGCAGTCAATCTTAAGGAGTCTTGGGGAATGAAACGACATCTCGAGCAGGCAAAATGTCGCGTCGTTACGGCTGGGAGGGCCTTTGGAGAATGTAAACGTTACCTCGGTTATCTCAAGTGTCACATCTTTTGTTGGTATTTGTCTAAGGTTTAAACATGGTTTAAGGTTTAAACAAGAGATGGAAGAATGAATTTTAGCATGTTAAAGGAGTGCACACAAGTGTGCGCATCACTTTGGGTGTGTGTGCACACCTCTATTCAGCAAGACAAAGAAGTGCGCACAACATCAGGAGGTCCAGCTTCAGTGTGCGCTGCAGCCCTCCTCCTCCTAGGCCGCAGCGCCCAACAAGGGAGGTGCTGGAGGAAGGCTAGCGCTACACCTCTCCCTCACCAAGGTCGCGGCGTCTAGAAAGTGGTGAAAAGGGTGTTTTGCCTAGCGCTGCAGCATGCCCTGTTTAGTGCCTAGGCGCTAGGTACATTGAGGCACACATATTCCACTTGATTCAGCCTCTTGTTAATTGCATGGGTGCAAGGTTAAAACACACAACATCATTTAGGATTGATGGAGGGCCATGCTTGAGTGGTCATCAAGATCTAAGGGTGGAGATTGACTTTCAAGATTAGACAAGAAGTTGGTGCACTATATAAAGGGTCATCTAGCTTTATTCTCATTAACGTTGTGACATAATTTGAGATCAATTGTAAAGAGTGATAGACACACAAGAGAGAATTGTGTGAGAGTGCAAAGACACAAAACACAAGAGGGACTCATTGTAGTGAGGCTAGTTGTAAAGAGAGAGGAGTATAGATTAGATAGAGAGCATTGTAATAGTTCTTATCATCTTCTTTCTTCTCTTCTTGGTTTCTTCAAGAACTTGAGGTTTCTTGAAGAGGGTTGCTGGATTGTAAAGAACTATTGATTTAGTGTAGAGAGTTTAGAGGAACTCACGGGGACGTAAGCTATTGCCAAACCTCGATAACAAATCGCTTGTCTTCTTTTCTTTCTTGCTTTCGTTTGCTATTTCATTTCATTACAAGTCATTCTAGACTTGGATGTTTGGAAGATCACCATCTGGGCATATTGTCAAGGTGATTTCCAACAGTAGTATCAGAGCTTTGGTGAGAGGGTATCGGAGCAAGAACAAGAAGGTGACGGAGTCAAGACTCCAAGAATCAAAGATCAAGTTCTTGGGTGATTCAAGAATGGAGTAAAGATCAAGATCAGATCGTGTTCTTAAGAGTGATTCAAGAATGGTGTTAAGATCCATCTTCGATCGTGTTCTTGAGGTTGAAGAAAGCATTTGTGGGTATTGCAAAAATCTGGGATTTTCTTCGCATAGATGGCTTCAAATTTCATTGTTGAGAAGTTTGATGGAAAAGGAGATTTTACCCTTTGGAAGCGGAAGATCAAGGCAGTTCTTATGCAACAGAAAGTGGACTTGGCTATTGATAGGAGCTTAAATGTTCATATTTAAGCCCCTTAATTTACATTTGTTAAGTTCCTTATTTATCTATTTCTATGGATTTTACTTCATTTTCGTGTTTTATATGTTTTTCACAGGACTTGGACAAAAAGGTAATAATTTGGAGCTTTTACGAGCAAAAGTCAAGTTCGGCCATCCAGCAAGGTGTGCTCGAGCGCACCTCCCTTGAGATCAAGCGCACAAGAGCACGAGCGCACTTGAAGAAGGCTCAAGCGCATACATGTGCTCGAGCGCATACAACATACGCTCGAGCGCAATCACTCCAGAGGCGGCAGAGCCAGAATTGGAAAGAAGTCTTCCGACTCCAAAAAGGAATTAGGGTTTCAGGACACCATAAGGACCCTATAAATAATCCTGTAAAACACATAACCCACACCTTTTGTTCTAGATTCGAAGTAGAGAGCTTAGGAGAGGAATAGACGACTCGTCTCCCGAGTCTTCTTCGGTTTTAATTTTCTATTTTTATTTAATTATGTTTAGCATGTTTACTTTACTTAGTATGTGTAACTAAACTCCTATAGGGCTCGATTGAAGCCTTAATTATGCTTTACCACATATTCATTGATTATCTTTGCTATAGCCTTGTTAGAATATTTAACTTGATTAATACATGTTTATATTTACATTCCTCATTTGTATGTGCCTGATCAACGTATGCATGTGGTATGAATAGGTTAGTCGAATCAATTTGCATGACTGAGTCCTGGGTTCAACATTAGTAACAAGGGATATCCACACCGGATTCCCGGGTTAATCAACATGGGAAACCGAAAGTGGACCAAGCTCTAGGTCCCGTGTGGTTGCCCATCTCCACAGCCCTCATGCTCTCTTAAGGAACAACTCAGTATACACCCATGCTGAATTCCTTAAGAGAGAAAAGAGTTAGAGTATACGCCATACCTAACTCGTTGCATAGGGAGATCAATAGCCTAAGGTGTGGGCCAAGCCCTTAGGTTGGCAACCATTAGATATTCATGATAAGGCTAGAGCACTAAAACCTTAGTTAGTGGGAAAGTATAATTAGTGGTGGATATCGCAGCCCTATGATCTCATTATTATTATTTACTCACAATCAAATTGCTATTTCTCTTTTTGACTTGAAGAAACTAATTCTAAAAAGAAATTCACCAATCCATGTGAAAATGATCTCGCACTTGCACACTATGCTACCACAGACCTTGTGCACTTGCAGGTAAAACTAGAATGGTTATTTACATATTTATTTAGGTAGATAATCGCTCCAACTAGTTTTTGGCGTCGTTGCCGGGGATTGCACTAAATTTCTTTTTGGAATTATTTTTGTTAGTTATTTATTTATTTATTTTATTCTATTTTATTTTATTCTGTTCCGTTTTATTTTTGTTTTTATTAAAAATCAGATTTATTCCTTCTTTTCGTTTTCTGTTTTTGTTCAGGTGTGCAGAAGAGGAGTTTCTGTCCTCATTGTGATTGAGCGCACTCCTTGGTGCGATCGAGTGCAATCCCAGTGCGATCGAGCGCTGTTTTTGGTGCGCTCGAGCGCAAAAGCTCCAGAGAGTACTCGATGCAGCAGTACTGAAACTACTGCACTGAAGTTTTTCAACTAATTCATTCGAGGGAGAAGCACTAATGGCGGAAGCTAGATATGTTGCTATGGAGAGGAAGATAGATATGCTTGTAAAAGCCATGACTGCACGGAACAACCCATCTAATCCACGAGCCACACAACTCAAGGTATGTGCTTTATGTTCTCATTTTGATCACACTACTGAGACTTGCCATTCGTATTCATCTATAGATTCCGAGCGAGCGACCTATATGAGACCAAACAGTGCTTATGCAAATACCTATAATCCTAGATGGAGGAACCACACCAACTTCTCATGGAGCAATGATCAAAATGCCTTGAACTTTCAAGGGCAACAAAGGAACCCCCAACAAACAGCCCACTCAGTTCTCGAATCCAAGAAAAGTGACCTAGAGAATCTTGTGATGCAGTTGGCAACTCAGCAACAACAATTGATGACCTCACAAGATCAACTTATGGCAGAGGAAAGGAAATTTCGGACTGAGATCAGACAAACCACTGCAAGGCATGAACAAGCCATTCAAAGATTGGAAGTACAAGTGGGGCAATTGGCTAAGGAGCTAAGTGAACAAAAGCAAGGTGTTGTTGAACAAGTTTTTCATGACCATCATGTTGATCCATTAGAGACCACCCTCACCCATTATTTCAAAGAATCAAATATTGAGCCAAAATCTGAAGATGTTACTGATGACTTCATTGAAACTGTGCACCTCTTAGAGGCCTCTCTAAATTATCTAAGTAAGTACACCGATCCATTTGACATTCTTGTGCCTTCTAATACTAATTTTTTCCCTTTGATTGTCTAGGCACCAAATTTAGAGTTAAAGCAATTGCCGAAGCATTTGACTTATGCTTATATGGAAGAGAATAAAACACTACCTATGCTGGTTGCTGCTAATCTTTGTTTTGAGGAAGAATAAGGCTTGGTCCGGCTGAAGACGTTAAACTTAGCACTCATGGGAGGCACCCCACAGCTTATCCATTTGTTTTTATTGTTTTTTTTATATTTCTTGTTATTTATTTAATTTCAGTACTTTTTGTTTTCCTGTATTACGTTAGTTTTTCTTTTTTTTAGGGGACAATGTGTGCATCCGTTCAAGTTTGGAGGCGTGTACAAGCAAGCAAGCAACCTAGTTCTCCATCTCCCAGGTCAGATCTTTCCATGCCACACACACATTGGGGACAATGTATATTTTAAGTTTGGGGGTAGTGAGAGACACTGTTACGCACACACTTGAAACACATGCACACACTAAGTCCCAATTTTTTTTAGAAAAGATAAATGCATGTTCATTTGGTAACAAAAATTTTGGTTAATTTAAAAATTTGATAACACTTCATTAGTAAGCTTAAAATCTAGAACACATAGTCTTGCAATAGGAATTTTACAAAGTTTAATTACCTACCTCAAGGCACCTAAGAATTCACGAGTTTGATCCAAATTTGCACAAGCACATTTAGCACGCATTTGTGTGGGGTATGACATATAATTATTTTGTATATATTTCACATGACCTAACTGTAATCGGATAAATTGTTAAAAAGAACACTTTGGCATAAGAAAAATGTTCATTATGCAAAAAAAAAAAAAATCAAAAGCTTCTAATGATCATTAAAAACTTTCCACTGAGTAACTGGGCCTCTTGCCTCAGTAAGCAGTGAGTGTTCACGTCAAAAGGTGGGAAGTAAACCTTTAATGATCATAATAAAAATTACCACTGAGTAACTGGGCCTCTTGCCTCAGTAAGCATTGAGTGTTCACGTCAAAAGGTGGGAATTTCATTTAGAAGAATTAAAAACCTATTAGTTCCGTAGCCTTTTTGACTCGAGTTAGTAAGTCCTTAGGGGTGTCTTTACACTTAATACCCTAAAACCATCTAGTTTAGGAGTCACTGGCCAAACACTCATTACAAGGGTCAATTAGAAGGCTCGATGGAACTCAATATGGCAAAGATCGTATGATAAAAGAAAAAGAAAAAGAAGCAAGCATTATGCCATTTTTGTTCTCTTTGATAAGGAATTCAATAAAGGTTTGGGCATCGAAATACTATACACTAAAATTATTTGAAAGCCCTATCTTATATGTGCTAATTCATCACACACGAATCAAACTTGCAATGCCTTAGGCTAGCCTTTGGAAAAATCTGGGATTTTCTTCGCATAGATGGCTTCAAATTTCATTGTTGAGAAGTTTGATGGAAAAGGAGATTTTACCCTTTGGAAGCGGAAGATCAAGGCGGTTCTTATGCAACAAAAAGTGGACTTGGCTATTGATAGGAGCTTAAATGTTCATATTTAAGCCCCTTAATTTACATTTTTTAAGTTCCTTATTTATCTATTTCTATGGATTTTACTTCATTTTCGTGTTTTATATGTTTTTCACAGGACTTGGACAAAAAGGTAATAATTTGGAGCTTTTACAAGCAAAAGTCAAGTTCGGCCATCCAGCAAGGTGCGCTCGAGCGCACCTCCCTTGAGATCAAGCGAACAAGAGCACGAGCACACTTGAAGAAGGCTCGAGCGCATACAACATACGCTCAAGCGCAATCACTCCAGAGGCGGCAGAGCCAGAATTGGAAAGAAGTCTTCCGACTCCAAAAAGGAATTAGGGTTTCAGGACACCATAAGGACCCTATAAATAATCCTGTAAAACACATAACCCACACCTTTTGTTCTAGATTCGAAGTAGAGAGCTTAGGAGAGGAATAGACGACTTGTCTCCCGAGTCTTCTTCGGTTTTAATTTTCTATTTTTATTTAATTATGTTTAGCATGTTTACTTTACTTAGTATGTGTAACTAAACTCCTATAGGGCTCGATTGAAGCCTTAGTTATGCTTTACCACATATTCATTGATTATCTTTGCTATAGCCTTGTTAGAATATTTAACTTGATTAATACCTGTTTATATTTACATTCCTCATAAGTATGTGCCTGATCAACGTATGCATGTGGTATGGATAGATTAGTCGAATCAATTTGGATGACTGAGTCATGGGTTCGACATTAGTAACAAGGGATATCCACACCGGATTCTCAGGTTAATCAACATGGGAAACCAGAAGCGGACCAAACCCTAGGCCCTGTGTGGTTGCCCATCTCCACAACCCTGATGCTCTCTTAAGGAACAACTCAGTATACACCCATGCTGAATCCATTAAGAGAGAAAAGAGTTAGAGTATACGCCATGCCTAACTCATTGCATAGGGAAATCAATAGGCTAAGGTGTGGGCCAAGCCCTTAGGTTGCCAACCATTAGATATTCATGATAAGGCTAGAGCACTGAAACCTTAGTTAGTGGGAAAGTATAATTAGTGGTGGATATTGTAGCCCTATGATCTCATTATTATTATTTACTCACAATCAAATTGTTATTTCTCTTTTTGACTTGAAGAAACTAATTCTAAAACAAAATTCACCAATCCCTGTGGAAATGATCTCGTACTTGCACACTATGCTATCACAGACCTTGTGCACTTGAAAGTAAAACTAGAATGGTTATTTACATATTTATTTAGGTAGATAATCGCTCCAACAGCTATTGGAGAAGATGATGCTTTTCCAACAAGTATCACAGAGGACCAGTGGGTTGAGATGAAGAAGATGGTGTATAGCACCATCTTCTTGCACATGTCGGATAGTGTCATAAGGGAGTGCGGAGACTCGGAAGATCTGGCTGTCATATGGAAAAAAACTAGATGAGTTGTTTCTTACCAAAACTCTCCCTAACAAAATTTATCTTCTTAAAAGAATCATTGCTTTTAAAATGGATCCTAATAAGGAGTTGCAAGATAATCTTGATGTCTTTAATAAGCTAGTTCAAGATTTGGCTAGTTGTAGTATTAAATTCTCGGATGAACAATTGGTTGTTATTTTGTTAAATTCTCTTCCTGATTGTTTTGATAATTTGATTAATGCTATTGAGTATAGAAGAGATACTTTAACCAAGGAGATTGTGATCAATGCCATAAGGGCACATGATTTCAAAGCCAAGATGAGGGAAGCACCAAGTGGAGAAGGGCTGTTCATTAGAGGAAGGCCAGCAGTTTGGAATGGCAGTAGCATTCATAGCAACTACCAGGAAAAATCAAGAGGTAGAGGGCAGAGCCATGGAAGATCTCATTCCAAGACAAGACTTAGAGGAAGAGGTGCTTCTACTGCAACAAGGAGGGCCATTTTAGAAAAGATTGCAAGAAGAAGATGTGGGATGAGAGAGGAGGAAGCCATACCAAAAATGGAGAGGCTTCGGTTGCCAAAGAACAGCAAGATGATGTTCTGGTTGTGTGCTCAAATGTGAGCAGGAGGCAAGGCAGTGAAAAGTGGATCTTGGATATCGGGTGCACTATCACATGTGCCCTCACAAGGATTGGTTCAAGAATTTTCACGAAACCAATGATAGAAAGGTCTTCTTGGGGAATGACATTTCTTGCCAAGTGAGGGGGATTGGAGACATCCAGTTGAGGATGTTTGATGGAGTCACAAGGCTACTGCGAAATGTGAGGTATCTTCCAGATTTGAAGAGGAATTTGATCTCATTAGGGTAGCTGGATTCCTTGGGCTATTCATGCAAAGTAGAGGGAGGAAATATCAAGGTGGCCAAGGGATCTTTGGTAGTGATCAAAGCAGCAATAAAAGATGGACTCTATGAGGTGATCGGAGAGACATAAATCAATGATCAAGTAGCAAGCTTGATGGCTGAAATGGATAAGGCAACCCTTTGGCACACTCGCTTGGGACACATGAGTGAAAAGGGCCTGCAAGTTCTTAGCAAGGATGGCCTACTCGGTGGAGACAAAATAGAGAAACTTGATTTCTGCGAGTGTTGCGTTCTTGGGAAGCAACACCGGATCAGCTTCAACACCGGAGTGCACAAGTCTAAGGTGATTCTTGACTACATTTATTTGGACCTTTGGGGACTAGCAAGAATACTAACATAGGGAGGTAACTTTTACTTTCTGTCTTTAATTGATGATTATTCAAGAAAAGTGTGGGTTTATTTGCTTAGAAATAAATCAGATGCATTGAATAAATTTGTTGTGTGGAAAAAGTTGCTGGAGACTCAAACGGGTAGGGTAGTTAAGGCTTTACGAACCGATAATGGCTTAGAATTTTGTAATAGGGATTTTGATAAATTCTGTGAATTAAATGGCATTCTAAGGCATAGAACGGTTGTAAAAACACCTCAGCAAAATGGAGTTGCTGAGAGGATGAATAGGATCCTTATGGAAAAAGTTAGGTGCATGTTAATAGCATTCAGTTTACCAAAATATTTTTGGGGGGAAGCTGTTTCTACTGCTGCATACTTGGTAAATAGATCACCCTCTAGAGTTTTAGAGCTTAAGACTCCCATGGAGATGTGGAATAGAAAACCCCCTGAATTAAGCAACCTTAGGACTTTTGGGTGTGCTGCATTTGCACATCAAAAGGATGATAAACTTAGCCCAAGGTCTAGAAAATGTGTATTTCTAGGGTATGGTGATGGGGTTAAGGGATATATGTTGTGGTTCTTAGAAAAGAAGGGCATGAAATTGATTATAAGTAGGGATGTTATTTTTAATGAATTTTTATTTCCCTAATTGGAGAAAACTAACCCTGTAGGGGCTAGTGAGCAAACAAGTCTGGAATTTGTGAAGCATCGCATCAAGGAGAATTCAATTCAGGTAGAGTAAAGAAGGCAAGAGGGTTTAGACTAGGTAGAGCTCATTAATGAAGGCCATGCTCAGGACACTTAAAGAGGAGGCTAAACCAGAAGGGGTTGATGTAGCAAGTTAGAATGACTATCAGCTCATAAGGGACTGAGAAAGGAGGGTGGTGAGACCATCTTTGAGATAAGGGTTTACGAATGCTAATGTAGCAGCTTCTTGGACAGAAGGAGAGAGTGAACCAAAAACTTACATGGAAGCCATGGAATGTAGGATTTATCAAATTGGTAGCTAGCTATGGAGGAAGAAATGGATTCTTTGATGAAGAACAACTCTTGGGAGTTGGTTCCCAAACTAGAAAAACAGAGAGTTGTGGATTGTAGATGGATCTACAAGATCAAAGAAGGGAATACTCCAGGAGATGAAGTCTGATATAAAGCTAGGCTGGTGGCGAAGGGATTCACACAAAAAGAATGTATAGATTTCACCAAAATCTTCTCACCAGTTGTGAAGTACAAGACGATACGGATAGTATTGGCAATGGTGGTCCAATTTGATTGGGAAATCAAGCAAATGGATGTGAAGACAACTTTCTTACATAGAGAGCTCGATGAGACCATTTATATGAGTCAACCTGAAGGCTATGAGCAATGAAGGCAGGGAGAGTTGGTGTGCAAATTGAAGAAATCTCTCTATGGCCTGAAGCAATCACCTCGACAATGGAATAAGAGGTTCGATTCTTTTGTAATCAGCTTGGGTTTCATGAGGAGCTACTATGATTCGTGCTTGTACTATAAGGGGCTGAAGGTTGAGGAAGTGGTGATCATCCTCATCTATGTTGATGATATGTTACTGGTTGGGAGCAACATGGAGAGGATAAGAAAATTGAAGGCTCAACTCAGTGAGGAGTTTGTGATGAAGGATCTTGGCCATGCACAAAAGATCATTGGGATGTGTATCATCCGGGAAAGGGAGAGAAACAAATTGAAGATCTCTCAAACTTCCTACATAGAGAAGATGGTATCTAAATTCTCTATGGAAGATAGCAAACCAGTGAAGGTTCCCCTTGCTGGTCACTTCAAGTTCTCCAGCGATTAATGTCTGAGGTCGGAGGCAGAGAAGAAGGAAATGGAAAAGGTCCCTTACTCTAGTGCAGTTGGTTCAGTTATGTTCACCATGGTAAGCACTAGATGTTGTTAGTTTTAAATTACTCGCAAGCGTACGAGTCGTTTGCAATATAGTGTTGTGCAAGTGCGAGGTCGAATCCACAGGGAATTGCGTTGTGAAAATATATTTTTAATCTAAACTAACTCTATCTTAACCTAGTTCCAAATTTCAGAATGATATTGCAAAATAAATTAAAACTAAACTAAGTTGATTTTAAAACTAATAATAAAAAGCACTAAGGTTTCCGAATCCACCCCACCAAAGTTTAAGTATATATGTTCTAAAAATATAGCCTATCAAAACATTCCATGAATCCAACTATAAGACAAAAAACAAAGAATATCCCAACTAAACCAAAAGCATCCAATGTATCCACTCTTAACAAATCACAAAGGAAATCCAATTTAATCGAAAAACATTCAATGTATCCATCAGATGAAACACAAAGAATATCCAACAGACAATTTAAACTCAATCAATTATAAGATTAACTCAAATAATTGACAGAACATTTATACTAAAAATTGTCAGATTTGTACAAGCAAATCTGAACTACTATGCCAAACAACGGCGGGGCTTCATCTTCAACCTTAGCTGAAGAGTCTAGCCACTCATAACTATGAAACTATTATTCATAATAAAAGTGCTAAACATTAAACTACAACAACTAAATAAAAATAAATAAATAAACAACTTTACATGGGAGAAATTCCACTCGCTGACGGGCGGTGCTTTCCCTTGTGGTAGCAATGCCTTCGGGATCCACCAGAATGCTAGCGGACGTCCACCGGTAAACACCAAAGTGGCTCAGGAATTGTACCCAATGGCACAAAGAATTGCACGCTGAATGATGAGGTCAGATGGTGTTTATATAGGCAAATACCACGAGTGCAATGTGTTTCCAATCCGATGTGGGATATAGAAATATGTTTCCAATTGATGTGGGATGTGGGATTTAAGCCCTCACCTGCCCTTCAAAACTTTTACTCACTCTGAAATCCCTCACAGCCCGCACAGCCTGACCTTTGTCTACTAAAACTGTCATAACTTTCTCTAGAAAAATCTTTTTTACAAGTCGTAAAATTCTCCAGAAAATAGACTTCCGGATCTTTCTAAGCATATATGGCTCATCTCCTGGTTCTTCTTGCATCAATACAGTTTAATTTTCAAAGATGATTGATCTGTACGGGCAATTCTGGCAATTTAGTGAAACTCTTTTCTTGGTGCTTGTAAACCTGAAAAACAACGAAAACAAATAAAAGTAACAAAATCCTAAGCTAACAAATATAAATTAAGTGGCCAAAATATGCAATATTTTTCTCTCATCAAATACCCCCAAACTTACATTTTGCTAGTCCCTTAGCAAAACAAAATAAATAAAAAAAACTAAATGAAAAACAAAGAACATAAAGATAAGTTCAGTATTCATGGTATCCAAAAATTTAAGGAGCATTCAAAATCATGAGATTCATTCATGAGCAAGCTTAAATAAGTCCAACCCATCTTCACAATAAATAAGAATTTAAAACCTAATTACTTACAAGAGGCATGGTAAGACATCACAAGCTTGAATCAGTGTAAAGTGATTTAGCATATACAGATAAGGTTTCCAAATAACTTCAATGTACAAGGTAATCAAGTCTCAAGATCCACAGAATTTCTCGTCGGAAAGAACTATGAAGGCATAGTTTTTTTTTTTTTTTTTTTTTTTAACATAAGGCTCTGCTATGTTTAGTTCCCTTAAGCTTTCTACTTGACCCATGTAACGAGTGTTTAGTCAATGACTCCCAAACCAGATGGTTTTAGGGCATTAGGTGTAAAGGCACCCCTAAGGACTTACTAACTCGAGTAAAAAAGGCTACGAAATTAAACTGGCCTTAATACTATCAAGCAAAATTTTCACCTTTTGACGTGAACACTCATTGCTTACTAAGGCAAGAGGTCCAGTTACTCAGCGGAAAGTTTTGCAATGATCATTATGAATAAAATTCCCACCTTTTGAAGTGAACACTCACTGCTTACTGAGGCAATCTCTCTATGGCCTGAAGCAATCACCCCGACAATGGAATAAGAGGTTTGATTCCTTTGTAATCAGCTTAGGTTTCATGAGGAGCTACTATGATTCGTGCTTGTACTATAAAGGGCAAAAGGTTGAGGAAGTGATGATCATCCTCGTCTATGTTGATGACATGTTGCTGGTTGGGAGCAACATGGAGAGGATAAAGAAATTGAAGGCTCAACTCAGTGAGGAGTTTGAGATGAGGATCTTGGCCATGCACAGAAGATCCTTGGGATGTGTATCATCCAGGAAAGGGAAAGAGACAGATTGAAGATCTCTCAAACTTCCTACATAGAGAAGATGATATCTAAATTCTCTATGGAAGATAGCAAACCAGTGAAGGTTCCCTTTGTTGGTCATTTCAAGTTCTCCAGCGATCAAAGTTTGAGATCGAAAGTGGAGAAGAAGGAAATGGAAAAAGTCCCCTACTCTAGTGCGGTTGGTTCTGTTATGTTCACCATGGTTAGCACTAGACCTGACATTGCTGATGCAATGAGTGTTCTCAGCAGGTTTATTAGTAATCCCGGAAAGGAGCATTGGCTTGGGATGAATTAGTTGCTGAGGTACTTGAAAGGAAGCCCAAAAGTAGGGTTGGTTTATGAGAAGAGGGATAAGACCATCTGCCATAAGGGTTTTGCGGATTCGGACTATGGAGCAAACCAGGATAAAAAGAGATCGATTACCTCCTACTTCTTCAACTTAAATGGATGTTGCGTAAGTTGAAAGGCTCAATTGCAGCCGGTGGTAGAACTCTCAACAACTGAGGCTGAGTAATAGCGGCTACGGAGGCCATTAAGGAAGCTATGTGGTGCAAAGGGTTACTGGAAGAGTTGAAGGTACTAGAGGAGTAGGTTGTGGTGTTTTTGGATAGTCAAAGTGCATTGCACTTGTGTAAGAATCCAGCGTTCCATGAGAGGACAAATCACATGGATGTTCGGTATCATTTCATTCGGGAAAATGTTACAAAAGGATGCATCCATGTGGACAAGGTAGCCACGGAAGAAAATCCTGCGGATTTGGGTACTAAAGTTCTACCTCTAAGTAAGTTCAATCATTGCCTTAGACTACTTAGGATTGGATTTGGTTAATTGATGACTTAAAATGAGTTTAGATCCCGAAGCTCTCTGCACATTGGGTCGGGTTTAAACACTTAGACAAAGGTAGAGATTATTGGTATTTGTCTAAGGTTTAAACATGTCTAAAATGGTTCAAAGATGGTTAAAGTCTAAACCAAGGTTGTAATATTAAAATACAGCAAGTTAAAGGACTGCACACAAGTGTGTGCATCACTTTGGAGCAAGGTAAAGGTAGGCACACTAGTGTGTGCGCTTCAATTCACAATCTGGAAAAGGTGTGCGCATTGCTGTGTGAAGGGCAGCATCAGTATGCGCCGCGCCCCTCCCTCACCAGCGCCATGTCACCTAGCAAGAGAGGTTTTAGAAGAAGGCCAGCACCGCACCGCTCCTCCAGCAGGGGTGCACCGCCCAGAAAATGTGCAAAGCGACTCTGCCAAGCGTCGCACTGCCCCCTGTTCAGCGCCTAGGCGCTAGGCAAACTGAAGCACACTTGGACAGCTTGCTTGAACCTCCTATTAGGTGCGTGGATGCAAGGTTAAAATGCATAGTACCACTTAGGATTGATGGAGGGCCATGGTTAAGTGGTCATCAAGATCTAAGGGTGAGGATTGACTCTCATGAATTGACAAGAAGTTGGTGCACTATATAAAGGGTCACCTAGCTTCATTCTCATCATGAATTACATTGTGACATTGTTTGAGATCAATTTTAAAGAGTGATATACAAGAGAGAATTGTGTGAGAGTGCAAAGACACAAACACAAGAGGGACTCATTGTAGTGAGGCTGGTTGTAAAGAGAGAAGAGTCTAGATTAGATAGAGAGCATTGTTAGTTCTTATCTTCTTCCTTTATTCTCTTCTTGGTTTCTTCAAGAACTTAAGGTTTCTTGGAGAAGGTTGCTGTAATTGTAAAGAACCATTGATTTAGTGCAGAGAGTTCGGAGGAACTCACGGGGACGTAGGCACATTGTCGAACCTCGATAAGAAATTGCTTGTCTTCTTTCTTTCTTTGATTTTCTGTTCCTATTTTCGATTCCAAATCTTTACAAGTCATTATAGACTTGGGCGTTTGGAAGATCACCACCTGGGCATCTTTTCAAGGTGATTTCCAACATGAATTAAAATTAAAATGAGTTTTATTTCGAATTAAAATTAAAACAAGTTTTAATTAATTGGACGAGATCCAATTGTTACGTTAAATTATGACCTATTTTCAGCGTGATATTGAACCTAAGGGATCACAAATAATTAAGAAATTACAAGAATAAGGAAAACTAATAGGCTAATAGAGAGATTTCTAGGAATTAATTAAACCAGGGGTTTAAATGCAATTCTAGAAATCCTGGAGCTTTTAGGAGTAAGGGCTATTTATAAAGGTTTTAATTGATAGAAACCTAAAGCTAAAGTCTTAAATTTTTCACACACTCTTTTTTTCTTAAAAGGCCGAAAACCCCTAAGAGTTAGTACTCTAAATTTTTGATAAGCCCTAATCCCCTTCCTTGTTTGGTGTTCGACATCCCAGAGAAGGAGATTCTCATCCTTGGTTGCTCATGTGGATACACTTAGAGGTTGGGCATTTGAATGACTTGTGGACGCTTCTCTAAAGGATCAACTTAAATCTTCATTGAGGTGAAAATCCTAACCTTGTATGGAGATTAATTGTTTTATAATTCTAATATATTCATAGAAAATTCTTGGTAGAAGTTTGTTGGTATAGTTAAGAAAATTTTAAAATTCTATTGTGTTATCTATGCTGGTAAACTTACAAAGGTATCAGAACAAACTCTATAAAATATTAGAATAAGTTTAATTCTATTGTTGTGGCTTTAAAAGATATGATCTTGAAAATTCTATAGATTGTAAATTCAAAATTTAAAAGTTAGATTAGGGTTTATGAAATCCTAGGTCATGAGAATTCAAGAAAGAGCTCTTGAATTGTTTATTGCCACATGATGATAATAAATTGTTGTAGACTCCTTTTCAAGTGAATTAAATAAATGAAAATTGATTATAAACAATTTGGTTAATAAAAATATGATTTTGAATCAAAAGGAAATTGTTTTGGGAAGAAAATTTATGAGGAAAAACGTAAAAAATCTGCATATATCAAAGAGATAGTCGACTGTCTAGAAACTTTGGACAGTCTGATTGTACCCTCTTTACCTAATTGAATTTTTGGACATAAATTTTTGATAGTCGACTGCACTAATGGACACTCAATTATGTTACGTAAAAATCAAATTTTTGAGTTTTTAAAGAGTTTTTGAAATTGTTTCAAATTTCTTTAAAATTAAAACATGCTTTTAATTAAAGTTAATTGCTTAATTTTTATCTTCAAAATATTTGCATTAAATTGATTTATTTAATCAAGAATTTTTTATTTTAAAAAACCAAAACTTTTAATAAATTGGAGTTTGATTAGGAATTGAAACACCAAAATCCTTATCACATTGGAATTATGAATTCTAATAAACAATGAATCTTAATCTTATTTAGAATAGGATTAAAAAAAAGTTTTTGGAAACCATATAGGATTAGAATTGCAATCTAAGAAAAATAGTCATAACTAGAATAAAACTGATCTTGTATTTGATTGTTTGAGTGGATGACTATTGGACCTAAACCTTATCAATTGGTTAAATTTACTTGTACTATTTTATGGTTGTTTAATTTTAAATAGATTTTGCATACCTTGTCTTCCCTTATTTTTCTCAATATATATATATATATATATATATATATATATATATATATATATATATATATATATATATATATATATATATATTTGATGTATGTAAAGTTACTTTGAGTTAGATAAGATTTTATTGAGACAAATCAAGGAGTGTGCGAGGAAGCATAGTGGATCATTTGTAGATTGAAGACCTATGAATGTATATGATATATTCATGTAATAATTACTTAGGGTTTAACCAAGAGATTTAATTTATTGGCTCAACTAAATCATGCTCAGAAAAGTTCGTAGTCATCCACTTAGGTACATATATGCATGTGATGTATGTGTGTTATGTATGTGATTAGATTATATGCATGTTAAATGTATATGATGCATGTTAAATGTGGAGACTTAAATGTAAAGACCTAAAACCCTCACACTCAAATATTTAATATTAAGTTGTAAAAGAAAATTATTAAGAATGACTGTTCGTAGCCTTCCACCATTATAGTCAATATGCAAAGTTTCTTATGTGTGCAAATTTGTTGCGCAAATATAAAGTTTATACCTATAGAAAAATTATATTGACTATTAAACATATGATGTATACGAGGTAAAAAAAATGATATAGCTTTGTTGCACACACGTAAAGGTTATATCACTAATTTACACTTATAAAAATGGTGGGTATTATTTGTTGTGCAAATGTAAGATCATATACATTTAAGAGGCTAAATTATGATTGGGAATTGAATGTGATGCAAATGATAAGAGTTATCTGCCTATCAAGTGCATTGTATTTTCTTGCACAAATGTAAGGATATAATGTACAAGTGATAGGATGTCAGTCTCGACTTGAAAACCTTCCAAAGGGATTTTTCACTTTCAACATTGAGGGTTGTTGAAATCGAAAAGAATAGTAGGAGACACCATTTAGATTAAAGATCAAATATTTATGGTGGTTAATAAAATTATTGATTCCAAAACTATACTATAACCTAAACCATCGAAGAGTGAGACCTGCACACATGAAACAGAGATAAAACCTAAAGTCACAGAGGTCAGGGGGTGGTGCCTCCGAAGGACTCTTCGATGCCTAAGTTAGTTTAGGGCTTTTTCTAGAGAACGAAGAAAATCAAAAGGAATGGGGGCTATGTGTTGAGAAATTATGTGTATCTTTTTGGTTTATGAGGGTCTTTATTTATAGTGTGCAAAAGTAGAGTTTGATCAGGAGAACAACTGTAGTGTTGGGATAGGAGTAGTATTCCTTTGGAGTTATCCATCTGTCGTGTAAGTTTATCCATAAATGTAAACAATATTATAACATCTGGTCTTATGGTGTGCAATTTCCATCATGCCCCTTGCTATATGTTGGGAGGTATTGGTTGTCTCACCATGGTTACAAAATTACCGTTTTACCCTAGAGATTGACATGTTTCGTTGTGTTATTGGTGAGGGAATTTTCTCCCCCATCAGATGCCCTCTAGTTCCTTAAGTACATTTATGTACCTAAGGAAGTAGATAGTATGGGGTTGAGGCGGTGGTTAGAACTCAGTTGCGATGAGGCTAGTCACCCACGAAGTCTCGTCTATACATCTTTGAGGTGTTTGGAAAACAGATCAGAATTTGGTGATTGATCCGATGCGTTGACATTCAGTCAAGAACTACTCAGAGTTTTAGTGATTGGAGTCTAACGAGTTGACACTCAGTCAAAACTGCTCGGAGTTTTGGTTATTAGAGTCCAAGGAGTTGACACTCAGTCAAAACTGCTCGGAGTTTTGGTGATTGGAGTTCGAGGAGTTGACACTCAATCAAAATTACTCAGAGTTTCGGTGATTGGAGTCTTAGGAGTTGACACTCAGTCAAAAATGCTCGGAGTTTCGGTGATTAGAGTCTAAAGAGTTGACACTCAATCAAAATCACTCGAAGTTTCGATGATTGGAGTCTGAGGAGTTGACACTAAGTCAAAACTACTCAGAGTTTTGGTGATTGGAGTCTAAGGAGTTGACACTCAGTCAAAATTGCTCGGAGCCTTTGGAGAAGTTCGAGGAGTTGGACATGGACTCCAACTGCTCGGAGTCTTTGGAAAAGTACGTGGAGTTGATCATAGACTCTAACTGCTTGAAGTTTTTAGAGAACCATGAAGAGTGGATTGTAGACTCCAACTGCTCGGTCTTTAGAGAAATCTGAGGAGTTGGACATGGACTCCAACTGCTTGGAGTCTTTGGAGAAATTCAAGGAGTTAGACATAGACACCAATTGCTCGGAGTCTTTAGAGAAGCACAAAGAGTTGATTATGGACTCCAACTTCTTAAAGTCTATGGAGAAGTACGAGGATTTGATCATGGACTCCAACTGCTCGGAGTCTTTGAAAAAACACGATGAGTTGATCATGGACTCCAACTGCTCGGAGTCTTAAGGATGAATTAAGAGAAGCTCTTAATCGTGATATAGAGAAGATGAATGCAGCTGAAGAAAGGGCTAACAATCTGCAAAGAAGATTATAGGAAAGGGGTAAAAGAGAACCTGATGTGGTGAGACAAGAGGTTCATAAAGGAGAATGTGTGTTTGCACATGAGATGCAAGGTGATTGTTTTGTGAGATTTTTTAAGTTTAAACCCTAGTCTTTTAGAGCATCTATAAATCTTGTAGAAGCTGAGTAGTGGATCAAACATGTCGAAAAATATTTTGAGGTCTTACCAGCGAAAAATAGACAGAAGGTTGTTTTTGCTTCATTTATGCTGGAGGGTGAGGCTTCTCAATGGTGGAAGGATATTTTGCCCTGGGTAAGCACACGGGTAGAACAACCCTTAACTTAGAGTAAGTTTAAGGATGAGTTCTTTGCGAAATATTTTCTAGATACCTTTCGGGCATAACAAGAGATAGATTTTATTCATCTAAGATAGGGAAATTTATCAGTGGCTGAATATGATAATAGATTCATAGCCCTATCAAGATTTTTACCTGAATTAGTGAATACAAATGAGAGAAAATGTAAGAGATTTTTAGACAAATTACACTATGACATTCGGACTAAACTCTCTTATAGGGGTATAGGAAATTATGTTGTACTAATGGATAAAGAATTATAGATTAAGAAGGATTTGATCATGTTTAGAGGTAGGAGAGATTAGTTGAAAAGGTCTAGATTTGAAAGACCTAGAGGTGGTAGCAGTATAGGTGTACAGGGCGAGAGACCACCCCGGAAGGGGCATTCTTTGTCACAAGAAATTATAGTGCAGAGTCAGAGGCAAGTAGAATCTGTTACTTCTGTAGCTCAGAGTAATACCAATGGGACCCCTAGATTTGGGAGTTATGGAAGAGGAGTAAGTATGCCACCAGGGGGAAGTGGTAATCTGATGTATGATCGAAAGGCAAAGGCTTGCTTTAGATGTAATCAGACAGGGCATCTGTCTCGGAATTTCCCTACACGGATATGTTTTGAATGTGGTAGGGGAGGACATGTTGCTGCAGATTTTCCAGCGGGGAAATCTGTTGACATAGGCGTTGGAAGTGTTGGGAGAAGATCGGTGGAGAGAGGTGGTGGATCAGGGAGTGTGCATGGGGAGGTCGAGGATCAGCAGCTGAGCAAGGACGTGGCAGTTAGTTTTAGTCCAAGGATAGCTGAGTCTATGCATTGACCCAATATGATGCACAAGCCACTCCTGATATCGTTATGGGTATGATATCTATCCTTGGTAGGCCTGCTAGATTATTAATTGATCCTGGTGCAACCCATTCTTTTATATCTAGTATTTATATGAAATCTATTGATGCTAATGCTAGTCCTTTGATGCATGCGATTATTGTTGAGGTTCCTACTGGAGATGTTGGGATTTGTTCAAGAACTAAAGAGAGGAAAATTCAACTTCAGATACAGGTGTGCGTCGCGGCCCAAGAGGTGTGCGCCGTGGCCCCCAACAAAGGAACAAATGAGAAGGGTCTTCCCCCAGGTGTGCGTCATGGCACAGGGTGGTGTGTACCACAATGCCCAGCAATTGGAGATGGTGTGCCCTATTGTGTGCCACCACCAGCCCTATTCTGGGCCGCGACGCCAGGCACACCTGATGCTTCCTGATCAGCACTTTGGATTGATGCGTGGGACTTGGTTAAAATGTACAGGATTACTTAGACTTGTTGAAGGGCTATGATTGATTGGTCCTTAAGATCTAAGGGTTGGGATTGTCTTCAAGATTGGTTCAAGAAGTGGTTGCACTATATAAAAGATCATCTAGAAGCAATTCAATGTGCAGAATGTGTGTGAAATAAAACACATGGTGTGTGAGAGTGCAAAGACACAAAACACATAGGAGAGACTCATTCAAGAGAGGTTGGTTGTTTAGAGGGAGAGTAGTATAGATTGCGGATTCAAGGGCTTTGTAATTGGAATTTTCTAAGGGAAAATTCCAGGGAAACACTTAGTCCTTATCACTTTCTTTTCTCTTCTTTTGTTCTTCAAGAACGAGAGGCTTCTTGAAGAGGTGTTATTGTAATTGTAAGAACTCCATTGATTTAGTGTGGAGAGCTCAAAGGAGCTCACGGGGACATAGGCACGTTGCCGAACCTCGATAACAATTGCTTGTGTTCTTTCATTAATTGATTTGATTTCTGTTCTATCCAAATCATTATGGATTTGGGGTGTTTGGAAAGATTATAACCTGAGATTTCGCAAGAAGGTGATTTTCCAAAAGTGGTATCAGAGCTGAACAGGGGTAATCAGAGCAAGACTCCAAGAATCAAGGAAACTTCTTGGGTGATTTAAGAACGGAGTAGAGATCAAGATCTGATCGGGTTCTTGAGGTTCAAGAACGGTGTTGTGATCAAGATTTGATAGTGTTCTTGAGATTTAGAAGTTGGAAAGCAATTATGGGTGCTACATAAATCTGGGATTTTCTACGCAAGATGGGTTCAAAGTTCATTGTTGAGAAGTTTGATGGAAAGGGAGACTTTGCCCTTTGGAAACGAAAAATCAAAGTGGTTTTTATGCAACAAAAGGTGGACTTGGCGATTGAAGAAAATGACGATTTTCCAGCAAGTTTCACAGAGGCCCAGCCGAATGAGATGAAGAAGATGGCATATAGCACCATCTTTGTGCACATGTCGGATAGTGTCGCAAGAGAATGTGGAGACACGGAAGATCCAGCTACCATTTGGAAGAAACTAGATGAGTTATTTCTTACCAAAACTCTCTTTAATAAGATATATCTTCTGAAACGAATCTTTGCTTTTAAAATGGATCCTGATAAAGAGTTGCAAGATAATCTTGATGCTAAGAAGAGGGAAGCATCAAGTGGAGAAGAGCTGTTCGTTAGAGGAAGGCCAACAACTCGGTATGGCAGCAACATACATGGTTACTACCAGGACAAACCAAAGGGTAGAGGACAAAGCCCTGGAAGAGCGAACTCTAAACCGAGATTTGGAGGAAAGAGATGCTACTACTGCAATAAGAAGGGTCATTTCAAGAAAGATTGCAAGAAGATGATGAAGGATGAGGGAGGAAGAAGCCATACCAAAAATAGAGAGGCTTCGGTTGCCAAGGGAGAACAACAAGATGATGATGTTCTTGTTGTATGCTCAAATATGAGCAAGGGGCAAAAAGGCAACGAGAGATGAATCTTGGATTCTGGGTGCACTTATCATATGTATACTTACCAGGATTGCTTCAAGAATTTTGAGGAAACCGATGGGGGAAAAATTTTCTTAGAGAATGATACTTTTTGCCAAGTGAGGGGCACGGGAGACATCCAGTTAAGGTTGTTTGATAAAATGACAAGGCTGCTGAGGAATGTGAGATATCTTTCGGAGTTGAGAAGAAATTTGATCTCATTGGGGTAGCTAGATTCCATGGGGTACACATACAAAGTAGAAGGGGGAAAGATCAGGGTAACCAAGGGATCTTTGATAGTGATCAAAGCAGCAATGAATGATGGTCTCTATGAGATGATCGGAGACACGGACATCAAGGATCAAGCAGTAAGCTTGATAGCTGAGATGGAAAAGATAGCCCTTTGACACAATCACTTGAAAGATAGTAAACCAGTAAAGATTCCCCATGCTGGTCATTTCAAGTTCTCTAGCGAACAATGTCTTGGAACGGATGAGGAGAAGAAAGAAATGGAAAAAGGTCCCTTACTCTAGTGTTGTTGGATCAGTCATGCTCATAATGGTAAGCACTAGACCCGACATTATTCAAGCAATTAGTGTTTTCAGCAGATTTGTGAGTAATCCCTAAAAGGAGCTTTGGCTTGGGATGAAGTGGTTGCTGAGGTACTTGAAGGCTTAGTTACAGCCAGTGGTAGCACTCTCAACAATCGGGGCAGAGTACATAGCAGCAACGGAAGCCATTAAGGAGGCTATGTGGTGAAAAGGGTTGTTAGAAGAGTTGAAGGTCCTAAAAGAGCGGGTAGTGGTGTATTTGGATAGCCAAAGTACGTTGCACTTGTGTAGGAACCCAGTGTTCCCTGAGAGGACTAAGCATATGGATGTTCGGTATCATTTCATTCGGGAAATGTTACGAAAAGATGCATTCATGTGGACAAAGTCGTAACAGAAGAAAATCCTACAGATTTAGGTACTAAAGTTCTACCTCTAAGTAAGTTCAATCATTGCCTTGGACTTCTTAGGATTGGAGTCGTATGATATGGTGACACAATTTGAGTTTGAATCCTGAGTTCTCTACACTATGGGTTCAGTTTTAGTTGCTTAGACAAAGGTAGAGATTGTTGGGATTTGTCTAAGAACTAAAGAGAGAAAAATTCAGCTTCAGATACAGGTGTGCGCCGTGGTCCAAGAGGTGTGCACCGCGGCCTCCAACAAAGGAGCAAAGGAGAAGGATCTTCCCCCAGGTGTGCACCACTGCACAGGGTGGTGTGCACCGCTCCCAATAATTGGAGGTGGTGTGCCCAGTTGTGCGCCGCGACCAGCCCTGTTCTGGGTCGCGACGCCAGGCACACCTGATGCTTCCTGATAAGCACTTTGGATTGGTGCGTGGGACTTGGTTAAAATGCACAGGATTACTTAGACTTGTTGAAGGGCTATGATTGATTGGTCCTTAAGATCTAAGGGTTGAGATTGTCTTCAAGATTGGTTCAAGAAGTGGTTGCACTATATAAAAGATCATCTAAGAGCAATTCAGTGTGCAGAATGTGTGTGAAATAAAACACATGGTGTGTGAGAGTGCAAAGACACAAAACATATAGGAGAGACTCATTCAAGAAAGGTTGGTTGTTTAGAGAGAGAGTAGTATAGATTGTGTATTCAAGGGCTTTGTAATTGGAATTTTCTTGGGGAAAATTCCAAGGAAACACTTAGTCCTTATCACTTTCTTTTCTCTTCTTTTGTTCTTCAAGAACAAGAGGCTTCTTGAAGAGGTGTTGTTGTAATTGTAATAACTCCATTGATTTAGTGCAGAGAGCTCGGAGGAGCTCACGGGGACTTAGGCACATTGTCGAACCTCGATAACAATTGTTTGTGTTCTTTCTTTCTGTTATGTCCAAATCATTGTGGATTTAGGGTGTTTGGAAAGATCACAACCTGGGATTTCGTAAGAAAGTGATTTTTCAACAGGAGATAGGGTTATTATCAAGATAATCTATTGAGGTTGTGTGATTAATATTGCTGATAGAGAATTTGAAGTTTATTTATTGCCTTTAGATATGACAGATTTTGATTTAATTCTGTGGATGAATTGTGATGAATTGGTTATCTGCATATCATGCTTGGATAGATTGTTTTAGGAAAAATGTGGTGTACTAGATACCTGGACAACATGAGTTTAATTTTCAAGGAGAATGTAAAATACTTGCTAATTGTCTTATTTCTGCCTTAACTACTAGTAAATGGTTGAAGAAGGGTTATGAGGGGTATTTTGCATATGTGGTGGATTCTAGCAAGGAAAGTAGGAAGTTATAAGAAATTTTGGTAGTGAAAGATTTTTTTGACGTACTCCCAGAGGAATTGTCTGGTTTGCCTCTCAATAGGGAAATTTAGTTTTCTATTGAGGTGATTCCAGAATCAGCACCCATATCCATAGCACCGTATAGAATGGCACCAGCTGAATTGAGAGAGTTGAAAGTTCAGCATCAGGAGTTACTAGATAAACAGTTTATCCGACCTAGTATGTCACCCTTTGGAGCCCCCATGTTGTTTGTCAAGAAGAAGGACGGGACAATGAGGTTGTGTATTGATTATAGATAGTTGAATAAGATCACCATCAAGAATAGATATCCCTTGCCCAAAATAGATGATTTATTCGAGCAGTTACAGGGATCTAAAGTGTTTTCTAAGATAGACCTGAGATCGAGTTATCATTAATTAAGGATAAAATAGGGGGACGTGCCTAAGACTGCTTTTAGGACACGCTATGGCCATTATAAGTTCTTGGTGATGCCATTTGGGTTGACTAATGCTCCTGCAGCATTTATGGACTTATGAATCAGGTGTTTAACCATTCTTGGATAGATTTGTGATTGTGTTTATTGATGATATTTTGGTACATTCCAAGAATAAAGATGAGCATATGCAGCATTTGGAGATAGTGTTGGAGATTCTGAGGAGAAAGAAATTATATGCGAAGTTCTCTAAGTGTGAGTTTTGGTTGAGCGAATTATCTTTCTTGGGGTATGTTGTGTTGGGAGAGAGGATAGCAGTAGACCCATAATAAGTAAAAGCGGTGTTAAATTGGGAAAGAACCACGAGTGTAACTGAAATTAGAAGTTTTTTTTAGGGTTGGCTGGTTATTATAGGAGATTTATCCAAAAAATTTCTATGATTGTTGGACCATTGACTAAATTGACTAGGAAGGACGTGAAGTTTAGGTGGTTAGAGGGAATGTGAGAAAAGTTTTCAGCTGTTAAAAGAAAAACTGACTACTGCCTCGTTATTAGTGCTTCCTTATGGTGATGAAGGATTTGCGGTTTATAGTGATGCGTCACATCAAGGGTTGGGATATGTGTTGAGGCAACATGGGAAAGTTATAGCTTACGCATCTAGGCAACTGAAAAACCATGAGAGGAATTACCCGACCCATGATTTAGAACTGGTACTCTCCTATAGCCTAAAAAGGGAAGTTTCTCACTTGATCTAGTCGACTGGTAATTCAAAAAATATGATCGTTTGAGACGCGAGACTTGAGCATTTAATGCCCCAAACCTACTAAGTTAGTGTCAAACAGCCATATTGATTCAAGGCTATATAAACCCACTTCAATAAGCGTTTAAGAAAACGAGAAAATAACACATTCAATTCATAAGAAAGCTCATTAATTCTCAAAAGCTTTGAAATACTTATTGTTGAGTCATTCTTCAAGCTTGTTCTTGAAAGAGAGATATTATTCATTTGTAAAAGCACTTATTTCTATCTTCCTACCACTTATTTTATAGCAAATCTCATTTATTGTAAAGGGGAAAGAGTTGTAATAACTCTTAGAGTGTTTAGGATTAAACATTTCTTTGTAACTTCCGTGAGGAAGGGATTAGCTTCCGTAAGGAAGGGATTGATTGTAAGGTTTGTACAACACCCGTTAAGTTTCACGACAAAAGTTTTAGTGGATTACTTCAAGGAGGTTCCTTAAAGAGAGTGGATGTAGGGTCGGAAGGATTCCAATATTGTCGAACCACTATAAACGGAGTTTGCACTTTCTCTTCCTTTAAACTCCTTTACTTTCAAATATATTTTTTATTGTGTGCATTGTGTATTTAACTGTTTAAAAACTTGCAAGTTTAATTAGCAAAAGTTTTTAAAACCCAATTCACCCCTCTCTTGGGTTTGAACCTCGATTTACATTATATAAATGAACTAACCCAGAATGTACACAAGGTGTATTTTTTGTAAGGATAATTTTCTAGAGCTTCTTCTAAGAGGTAGAAAAGTGTAGGTGTCTTGGAAGATGAATGAGAGGGATATTTATAGGATGGTGTAGGAGACAAGGTTGTAAATGAAATTAAAAGGCTAATTGGCAGTCGTTTCAAAATTGATTACATAATGGTTCTGTTTGGTATTAAAAGCTAGATCTCGTGGATAAAGCTCTGAAGTGAATTGGTTGTTTGTGTAACTGCTCAAGACCTAGCAGTTGGTCAACAGAGTCGATCGATCTATTAACAAGACCAATCAGTCTAGATGTTGGGTCGATTGACCCAATAGGCTTGGGTAAGTTCTTAGTTCAGGTTTTTGAGTTATCGTGTGGGTTTTTGGCTTTGGCGCAAGTTCTAGTTTTAGTTGGGTTAGTTTTGGATCTAATTAGGCCTTTTAGGTTTAGTATTGAGTTTGTAATTGATTCATCGTCAAAACAAAGTCTTGGTTTTCGTTTTCTCCAAATTTGAGCATTTAAGGGCCGAATTCTCATCATTGCGCTCCGTACGTTGCCCATTCTAAAATATGAAGCGAAATTGAGTGTCTACAATAAGTAGACAGTAGACACTAATTAGTTGATTTCTTTGAGGAGAACATGGGCCATTATGAGGTGGATGGCGAGTTACAATTATAACCTTCCTTAATGGTGTTAGAGTGCTTTAGTTTGTTATGGATATGATGGAAAATTTCATGGATTAAAATGATGCATTTGGTTACTTGGATTTACATTTAAAAATAAAACAACAAGAGTAACTTCCAACCTAAGCGGAGCATGCAATTAGGAATTAGAGATAGAATTATGTAAGACTAGTATTCTCTTTCAATAGTTTTCTTTCAAGCATAATAAGTGAGGTTTTTAGACATTTCATTACAAAGTTGGTCTCCACCAACTAGATGGAGACCAACTTAGCAAGCCCTTTTCTTTAGTAATATGGATAACATATATTCTACAATAGCCCATATAGAAAGATCGTTCCATGACTATTCACTAGAAGAATATTGATTAGTAGCTAATTTTTGCAATTTGACCATCCATCCAACACAATAGACACTCTCTAAGAATACCATGTGTCTTTTACTAGAATGATGTCTTTCTCCATGTTCCTTTTACATTCATCAAATAAAGTAGTTCTAACCTTTTCGAATAAAAGAGTCTTGTACCCTTTAGGACCCCTATTAATAGCTTATACGAACTCATGAAATTGGGGATTTCTCAACATATTAAATGGAATCTCATTTGCACATCAACCCCTTATCTTTTTCAGATCAACCATATGCCCTCCATCATATTGAATGCGTCTTCAATTTTTAAGATATTGATGGTTTATGTTGTTTTTGTATGCATGAAATTTTTAAGTAATAAAGAAACTCTTCTAGATTTTTAAAATCTTAAATCATTTTCTCACTCTTTCATAAAGTAAGCCAATCATTTATCAATTTTGGACATCGTTGAATTTGTGCTTCATTACTTGACGTAGCACAAAAAAAGTGATAACGAATTTGAGTATAGGAAATAGTGAATTAAATCTTACAATGTTTGCATGATTAAGCTTTTGAACCTCCTAGTATATATCCTTGTGTTATATCAAGTAGACTGACTTCCTTCATTAAAGTTATAGTTTTGAATCTATCAGTTGTGCCCCATAAAATTTATTTGGCTTTGATGATTGACTATTGCCTACAACTTCATCAATCTCTTCATCATTACTTAAATCATCGATCACATCATGAAACTTGAGTTGCATTTTGTTTTTGATAGAAAAGTTCTTGCTCTTCTCTTCCTTTTTTCTCAAAAAGCATTTTAATTTTTTGTTAATCTAATGAAAGAATTTTCAGTTGTAAGAATCTTTAGCTGTCAGCTAAAAGAATTATTTGGGTGAATGACTTATTTTTTGTGTAATATTTTGTTGAGTATGTCTCATATTTATAGATTTTATAGTTCTTACACGTGTAGGATTATAATTAAAGCTAAGCCACCTATAAAATAATATGAAAATTTTAATGACCAGAGCCCATTAACTTTGGTAAAAGGAAGTCAACTACGGTTTTCCTATTTTAGGAGTACATTACCTTATTTAAGTACTTATTTCTTTTTATCTAATTGGAAGTAGTGATTAAAATGTATTATAATATTTCATTATAAGAAAATCTCAATAAAGAATATAAAAAAGTCAAAAACACTTCTACTTATTCATTACAATGCCAACGCTGCAACATCTCTATCTCTTTCTCTCTCTTTCGTCCCTATGTCAACTATTTCATTGTTGGAAGTTTTCTCTCTCCTTGATCACTAACTCTTTCCTCTCCCTCCACTGAGGTTGTGCCTTCCTTTTTCCTCTACTGCAACAACACCTTTCTCTTTCATCCACGTGTTGGTGGCTTGCTTTTTCCTTCCTACAATGATGGCTTGCTCGTTTCTTAACTGTGACAATGACTTACTCTTTCTTAGATTAACATAGGGGCAGCAATGTCTCTTTCATTCATTAAGGCGGCAACAATTTCCTTGACTGAGACAACAAATCTTTCTTGATTGAATTAGTGAATTTCTCTCCCTTCGATTGTGACAATGTTTATTTCTCCTCTATCTCTATCAGCGGGGCTGTCTTTTTCTCCTTCTTCTGTATGATTTTTGAACTTTCTCTTTATAGCCAAATCAAATTTCTATGGTTGAAAATTTTGAGCCTCTTATTATCATGATCTTGATTGCAAACACACCATGATCTTAGTCACCCGATTCGAAACATAAATTCTAATAGGTGTAATGTTGATAACGAAGGGGAAAAGTCCGTCGAGTAATAGGTATACTCACATTCAGATGTGCAAGCTTACAAGTCCAAATATTTCACTATGAAGATCCCAACTTGTTCCATCAAGTCTGAAGCTCACATCCACATACGACCATGAAGAAAGGCATTTCTATGTGCCACATCAACCATAATACTACTGTTGCAAGTACATGTTCATAAGGATCTAGGTGTTCCAAAATATCAATCACCATATCATAGCTGGAACGAGGTCAAAGCATTGTGACCACCTTAACCAGAGGAGTTAATTGCCAAATTTTCAATTCAAAATCAGAAATGGAAAAATTATGGATTACAGATTCCAACAATTCTTTACACAAACTATAATTGGCTTCAAATAATACTTTATATATATATATATATATATATATATATATATATATATATATCAATTTCTCTTTAGTGAGTAGACTATCTCAACAATGACGCCAAATAAGATTCTTAACTTTGTTCGGTACGTCTAATCTTTAGATTATATCCCACCACTACAATAAAATTCTCAAATAGCTATAGTTTACCTTCCACACTTTTTTAAAAGTGAAAAAATATAAATTATGTCTCAATTTTTCCGCGCTTTAGAAAAATATCGAAGCAATTTTACGGATTGTGACACTTAAACGGTCCTTTATGTTCTTACAAGACATTTACCTGAGCTCGAGCTATCTCGTGCACCCGTTAAAATTGGGAACGAATTATCAAATTTCCCACTAAAACTATTTCGACACTTATAAGTGTGATAATATGAATAAATATTAAAAAAAAATTTAGAAAATATTTAAGACAAGAGTGACTCGACCTCTCTGTCTCTAAGCTTTACTCCCATAACCGCGTGACTAACCCTCAATCTCTGATCTTGCTATGTCGACCCTCCCTAAACTAGCCACCATTCAGCACTACCAGATTTTATCCCTCATATCTCGCTCTCAATTTTCTCTCTTCGTTCATCTGGCCAGCTAAAGCTTTTGGAAAATATTCATGAGGTTAGGGTTATGTCTACTCAATCCCACAGCCACGCTCTCTAACCCTCACTCCCTCACTTTTATCTGATCTTTTCCCCTTTTTTCCCTCTCTAAACTGGCCACCATACACCATTACCAGCCTCTATTGCTTGTCTCTCTTGTCGATTTTCTCATTTGGCTCACCTAGTTGGCTAAATGTTCTAATTTTTTTTTACAAAGTTAGAGTTGTGTCTACTCAATCCCATAGCCGCACTCTCTAACCCTCACCTGCTGACCTCTATTTGATATTTTCCCCTTTATCCCTCTTTAAATCGGCCATTGTACACCACCACTAACCTCTATTCCTCATCTTTCTATCAATTTTCTCTTTTGGCTCACTTGGCCGGCTAAAGCTTTTGGAAAACTCCACATACAAGAAGTTGATCCTCATGAATAAAATCTCCACTTCAACTATCGTCATCTTTCATTCTTACTTTCTTTTTTATTACTGGTACAATTTCTTTGTCAATTATGTGTACTCCATACTCACCTCATTAATAGCTGTTAAGTGTTTTATACCTAAACCCCATAAGCTTTAAATTGAACTAAAGTAGACCATGGAACCAAGGAAAAAGATTTCTTACTAGTATTACCTTGCCATATATAAGAAATATTTTATATGCTTAATGAGAGTATTATGAATTTTATTTGGAAGCTTAAATAGATTCATAGAATAAATTGGAATAGCATTAGCAATAGCATTATAAGGAAGTGGATCATTTGTCTAGCAATGACTCTTTTCTCTCCTCACACATAAGCATATAGTAAGCACTTCTCACTAAATAATGGAAAGAACTTGTATGATTCTAATTCAACACATCTTGCCGACCATTCACCAAAAGTTGCATGATCAACTCCACTTTATAAGGAAAACAAAACTCCCAAACTAAAGATCTATGGCAAGAAAAAAAATCAATAAGATCATTCATCTTGGCCTCATTGGACAAAATATTAGGAGTAGACTCCACCTTATAAGGGCAGGAAGTCATTTATCTCGCAGAATTGAGATTGACTCACCATTCCCCACACGCCACAATTTAGGTTGATGTATTTGAAGTTGGGAAGAATTGTGAAGAAATTAAGGAATTTTATGTTGTAAAAATTATTATGTTGGAGTTCGATTTGAGTTGTGGGTATTGTAAAATATGAAAGTTGAGACCTAGAAGAGTATGGGTTTAAGTGGATTTGATTTAATTCCATAAATTGGAGATTTATCTTTGTTAGAGTTATAAATTTTTCATGGAACTTGTTAAAATAAGAAAATTTTGGAAGGAAATAAGACAAATTGTGTTAGGTGTTATTAAAAGTATAAGTTTACATCTATAAAAGTGAAAAGATTGATGAAATTATGATTTGATTGAAGTTGAAATGTGGATTATGATGGGATTTTGAGTAAATCTTGAACTATAGCATGAAATACCTTGAACTTGTGATTTGAAGTAGTTTTAATTATGTAAGTTTTGGGCTTCGAAGTTTAATACTTACTAGAGCTAAAGAAAATTTCTTGAATTAGGAGGGTTTTTTTTAGTAATGAACCTAAAGTTTGGGAAGAATTTTATTAAATGGGTATTTTGGAAATTTCTGTAATTTAATGTAAGTCAGTATTTAGAAAGTGTGAAATTTATGAGTTTAAAATCTTAGTGGTGTAAAGATTATTAGATTGGTATGGTTTCTTTGATTTGGAGGATTTATGGAGTAGTTGAAAGAAGTATTTTAAGCAAAAAGTTTAGAAAGAAGAAATTTTGGAAATAAATTAAATAAGTCATTTTTATTGATCTTGGTACTTAAGAAGTTTAAATCTTTTTATAGTTTACTTCGGAATTTACTTGAGTAAATTAAAAATTACCATTATTTTGAGATGTAAATCTCAAATTTGATAGGGAAGAAAATAAAGAATAAGGAAAGGAAAGAACGAGGAAATGTAGACAAAGAAAATAAAGCTTATGATTTTTTTTTTTGTTATTTCTTGTAGTTACTTGATAAAGATAATTACTAATTTGTAGTACATAATTCTTATATTGGTATTCTAAATGATGTTTTCCTCTAGGTGTGATAGAAGAACGTAGTAAAGGCAAAAAGAAAGTCCAAGAATAGCACTCAATGCTATAAAGGTGAGTTTCACTTTGCTCTTAGTAAGCATGATGAACTATATGATAAAATGGAAATATGTATGTATAATACTAATCATCTAAAGATGTGAATATATGTGTACTTGATATAAATAATGATTTGGTTTATTGTGTATGTTTAGAAGTAAATTTATAATTTAAATGAGTTAATGGCATTATATTTGAGAAGTTCTTGTGCTAAGCAATATGTTTGTTGAGATTTATATTTCTTGATAACATTATGGAACCGAGTATAAATGGAACCAAACATAAATCGAACCGATTGGAATCGGAAAGTGGAAATGGAATCAAATGGAATTGAAAAATGAAATGATAATCATATAAGAATTATGTATAGATCTATGGATGTATAAGGAAATAATGATATAAATACTTTGTTGTATATATAATTGATGTGGGTAGAATTGTTGTGATATAAATTGTTTTAGGTTTTAGGTTTGAAAGTTGTAGTATTGTGAATGCATTGCATTGTATTGACATGAATTATAAAAATATTATTAAAATGAATTGATTAAAAAGGGAAAGTAGGGTCCACCCAAGAGGGGCGTAGGGTTACCGAGGATAATATTGGAAATTGTAGGGCCCCACACGAAAATAGGTGAAGGGGATCCAAGAAAAATGTTGAGATGGTAGGACCCCGCTCGAAAATGGGGGAAGGGGATCCGAGGAAAATATTGAGATGGTAGGACCTAACCCAAAAATGGGTGAAGGAGATTTGAGGAAAATATTGAGATGGTAGGACCAGTGGGAACCTACTCGGAAATGGGTGAAGGGGATCCGAGGAAAATGTTGAAATAGTAGGACCTCGTTCGGGAATGGTTGAAGGAGACTCCAAGGAAAATGATAAGAAACTTACCGATATGTGGGGAGTTGTCCCCATTATGATGAAATTAACCTCGTGAGGGGCAATGATATGAAATGAATTGATTTGATACATGATTATGCATTGCATTGCACAGAATTGCATTTCATTGATGAATTGTGGTGTTTGAACCATGAGAGGTGAATGTTATATATTGTTCCATGAGGGGCATGTTTTGAATATGGCCTATAAATGGTCTGAAATGTTGATTGTTGTAGATTTGATAAATATTATGATTGATGTTTTTCATAAAAGGTAAATGTCATGTGGTGTATGAAGGAGATTTGGATTAAGAGGTTTATGACTAATTAAGATTATTAATATTATGATGATTAATTCTTATGTGATAAGAAAATGAGAAAAGAAAACCAGAAGTTTAATGCAAAGTCTTTTATATTTATGTATATAAAAGTGAGTTATAACAATATTTGAAAATAAAGAACTTAAATCCCAATACGATTACTTCTGGTAAGATGATTTCTCACTAAGCTTTATAGCTCACCCCCTTTTTTTATAAACTTTTCAAGAAAGTGTCAAAAGGCTTGGTTTCAAGTTGAAGGAAGTCCTTTATAAGGTCTCAGTCCACGACATCCTTATCTCTTGCATCTTTTTTAGAGTTTAAGTCTTAGCCTTGGTTTCATCTTTGAAAAAGTGTACTAGTTAGTTGAAATTGAAAAAGGTTTACCCATTTTTACTTGCATCTTTTGTAAACCATAAAATAATTGCTTACTTACATTTGAAAAACTTCATGTATGTGAAGATATGCGTTTGTAATAATTGTGATATTGGAAAAGAATGTTGTTTGATTGGTAAATCTTATAGGTTTCATCTTGAGTCAAGGTGTTTAGTGTTGAAAAATAATAGAGTTGTTCCGAGTAAGGCCCACTCGGGACGAGTAGTAACACTTGTTTCCTAAGCATTTCCATATTTAAAAGGTAAAAATCCTTGAAACCCAACCCACCTTGACTTTTAGAGGTGATTAAGAAACTATTACAAACCACCTTACATATGGAGATTTGTTCTCCATTTTCTATATAATAGGGAAGTAACATAATAGTTTTTATCTCTTTTCTCTCTCCTATAACCTTTTGTGATCGGATAATGTCCTCCATTATTGCCTAAAGAATTCATGGAATTTGTACGGTGAAAAGAAAGTGATTTCCAATATTTTGATTTCACCCTTAACCAAAAGCAATTCAAGAGAGCTTGTATGGAATCAGTGATGTGACAATCCATATCCCACATGGTAGTTCAATGTGAAAGATCTTAGTATATATGTAAGGTCTCATGAATCCAAAATCAACTTCAATTAGCATTGTTGAGTGATGAGTCCGTAGTGTTACAAATGGTATCAAAGTTGAACTAAACTTATTACCATGTGGATATATGATATTTTGGTTGGCCAGGAGCTCATCGTGGTATCTGGGCTCCCAATGGTTTGGAACTGTTGGTCTGATTTGTGATATATTATCTGTGTGATTTAGACTCTCTCTTGCGATGATGCAATAGTTTAAACGGGGAAGCTTGTAATGACCCATATAAATAGTGATCATACTATATATGTAAGATCTCATAAACCTAAAAGCAACTTCAGTTAGCACCTTTTGGGTGATGGGCCCATGATGTTACATATGGTATCAAAGCAGACCCAGACCCACTACCATGTTTAATGTGTGATATTTGGGCTGGCCACGAGCTCATCGTGGTATTTGGGCTTCCAACGGGCCGAAATCGTTGGTTTGATTTGTGATTTGTGATATGTGTAATTTAGGCTTCCTCTCGCGAGGACACGAAAGTCTAAACAGAGAGAGTTTGTGACGATTCAGATCCCATATCAGTAGTGTAGTGGAGAATATGTTGATATATATATATATATATATATATATATATATATATAAGTCTTATGATCTCAAAAGTAACTTCAGCTAGCACTTTTAGGTGATAGACCCGTGGTGCTACACATTCTTTCCAGATTTCAAATGATATGGGAATTGGGGTTGTCACCAAGGATGGTGGTGGCTAAGTCGTGTCAATGTCTAAACGAAGAGATCGTCTGCTTGAGATAGCGATGATTGAAGCTATGATGATTATGGATGTTTTACAGTTAGTAAGAGTGAGCATGAAACCGATAAATCTGTGGATTTAACCAAACCAGTGTAATGAGTTAGGTTTTTTAGAAGTTTGATTGGGTTTTGGTTGAAAAATTGTTAAACCAGGTGAGCTCAGTTTGACCTTAAGTTAAAAAAATTTCAACCCAACCCAAATCATTAACACGATTATTATATAATTATATGTTACATATATTTAATATTTATTATATGTAATTATTTATATACCATATTTATTTTTTTATTCGATATTGCTGTTGAAGTTTTAAAAAATTTGAATGATCAATCATATCCAAAATCTAGTTTTTATTTACTTTTGCATGGTTTGAGTTAAATTAAGTTTATTTGAACTTTGTGTTAAATGATTTAAGGTACTTGATAAGTGATGGGCTTGTAAAATTTAATAATTTTTTTATAAATTTGATTTTAAATCTCATTAATGATGAATTATTACAATAGAATATTTTTTTTCTTATTTAATATATTTTAATTAATTTTAAGTGAAGAAAAGATTAAATCAATAACTCAAACCGACTTGAATGGTTTTGGTTAAGTTGAGATTTGGTGGGTTCTTGGATTGAGTTAGATTCGGTTGAGTTTTTTTCAACTCAATATGATTAAGTTGGGTTGAATTTTGAAACCAATAGGACTCAAATTGAGTTGTCTATATGTTGAGTCTAATTTTAATACTGTTGTGTCGGTGTCGAATTATTATAATACTTATTTGACTAGTTTATATTTTCTTATTGAACAGATCAAGTCTCTTTTGTCTATTTTTCTTCTATTCTGACGTAGGAGGATCCAAGTCAGATGATGCAGAGTTGGCAGATCAGCGCAGAACTGACAGATGGACTGCCTAGAATGGGCCACGAGCTCAGATCAAGCCCGAAAGACCCTAGTCTGATTGGAAACGGGCCAATGAACGAAACATAATTAAATCAGCCTCGACATTTTTAAGCCAAAAAACGACGTTTAGGCCCTCAAATTGGCAGTTTAATGTTTTTAGGAAACTTTTTATTTTAGTTATTTTAATTTCAGCCTTAATTTAATTTTCCTATTTTGTTTCGACCTTATAAATAAGGTCTTAGGGTTTCGTAAACATTATTATTGAATTTGCATAATTTTAAATAAAACATCAGAGCTGTTTCTCTGTATTGTTTTTTAGGGTTTTTCTTGTGTTACTCCCTGTGAACGATCTGTTCGACTAGCCTGCAGAATAATCGCTATTCTGCCCAGTGTCAGTTGGTATCAGAGCTTCAGCGTTTTTCTAGGGCAAGATTTCATCAGTTCCATGGCTGGTGGTCGTGGTCGTCGCGGGCAGGTTCCGAACGAGGAAGCCCCATGCCGTGATCGTAACGTTCAGGATGCGATGATTGAGGATTTACAGCGGCAAGTTGTAGAGTTAACCCAGCGTCTAGCGGCGCAAAATTTCGGAGATCGTGAGATTGAAGATCACGATTCCGATTCTAGTTCCAGTTCTGAAAAACCACATCACAATCCTGCTCGATTCTGGGAGCACCGTGGTCGGGAAGAACGTTATTGAGACCTCAGATTCATAGTGGATCTGCTCGAGTTTTCTGATACGTTACAGGCCGAGGGATTCGTTGATTGGTTGAATGAAGTGGAGAGTATTTTCGAGTACAAGGAAGTCCCAGATCGAGTGAAGGTGAAACTGGTTGCCATCAAACTGAAAGGCAGAGCATCTGCATAGTGGGAGCAGTTGAGGCGTTCGTGTGATCGGCAGGGCAAGGCCAAGATTACAGATTAGGAGAAGATGAAGAAGAAGATGAAGGGTCACTTCCTCCCTTTCGGTTACACTCAGACCTTGTTTTAGCGTCTTTATTCGTTGAGGCATGGCACGAGATTGGTGGATGATTACACGGAGGAATTCTATTAGTTGATTTCCCGGAACGACTTATCTGAAACAGAGGAGCAGATGGTAGCACGATATTTAGGGGGATTACGACAGCCCCTACAAGATGTCCTCAGCCTTCACTCGTTGTGGATAGTTTCAGAGGCATATCAGCGTGCACTTGCGGTGGAGAAACAACAGAACAGGAGGCCATTGAACAGAGGCGATCAAAATAATCAGCCAGTTCGCCCTCAAGAATCCTGTCCTGTCCAGCAACCACCTCAAGGTAACCCTAACCCGAATATTTGATGTTTCAGATGTGGTGAACATGGGCATAAATCACTTGAGTGCAGGAAGCCTGCTAGTAATAAAGGTAAAAATCTACTGATTGAGGACGATGGAGTAAACGAAACTGAAGAGATTGGGGAGCCTATGTATGACAATGATGAGTATGGAGATGTATTGTATAGGGATGGCCATGAGACCTTGGTTGTTCGTAAGAGCCTACTTACCCCCAAGGGCGATTCAGGGGACGATTGGTTGAGGACCAATATTTTCCACATAACCTGTACAGTTGCCGATAAAGTCTGCAATATGATCATAGATAGTGGCAGTTGTGGAATGTGGTGTCTGAAGAGGCTGTCAAGAAACTGCAATTGAAAATAGATCGTCATCCTAAGCCGTATAAATTGTCTTGGCTGAATAAAGGCAGTGAGGTAACGGTAGATAGGCGTTGCCTAGTTTCTTTTTCGATTGGTAAGAGATATTTCGATAATGCTTGGTGTGATGTTGTATGTATGGATACTTGTCATGTATTGTTAGGAAAGCCTTGGCAGTATGACCGTAATGTTATTCATGATGGGCGAAAAAACACATACTCCCTTAGCATCAAAGGGAAGAAGATTGTGTTGGCACCTCATCGGGAAGGAATCACTCCTACCTCGATTTCCAATAATACTAATCTGCTTTCGATGTCCAGGTTTTTAGCAGAGGTTGAGCATGTAGACGTGGTTTATGCTCTGCTGCCTTGTGGGAATAGCGCAGTAGATCTGAATCCAGAATTACCAGCCGAAGTGCAGCAGCTGATGGCAGAATTTTCTGACCTTATACCAGAGGATCTTCCTCCTAGGTTACCACCTATGAGGGACATTCAGCATCAGATCGACCTTGTTCCAGGGTCCAGTTTGCCTAATCGACCGGCGTATCACCACAGCCCCAAGGAATTTGAAGAGTTGCAGCGACAGGTAGTAGAGTTATTGGAGAGAGGCTACGTCTGTGAGAGTATGAGCCCATGTGCGGTTCCTACTCTACTAGTGCCGAATAAGGATGGTTCTTGGCGTATGTGTGTTGGTAGCAGGGCCATCAACAGGATCACAGTGAAATATAGATTCCCAATTCCCCGCCTGGATGACATGTTAGACCAGCTGTCCGGTTCTAGGATCTTCTCCAAAATTGACCTTAGGAGCGGATACCACCAGATCAGAATAAAGCTTGGAGATGAGTGGAAGACAGCGTTTAAGACGCAGCATGGGTTGTATGAGTGGATGGTCATGCCTTTTGGGCTGTCCAATGCACCCAGTACATTTATGAGGTTCATGCATCAGGTTTTACGGCCTTTCATGGGGAACTTTGTTGTAGTTTACTTCGATGACATCCTCATTTATAGCCCGACATGGGAGTCACATTTTGAGCACCTTCGTGCTGTTTTTAATTTGTTGAGGATAGAGTGCCTGTACGTTAATCAGAAGAAGTGTTCTTTCTTCACTACTTCTGTTACTTTTTTGGGTTTTGTTGTATCTACTGATGGTGTTCAAGCAGATCAGTCAAAGGTAGATGCGGTCTTGGAATGGCCCACACCGAGGACCTTGCACGATGTAAGAAGTTTCCATGGATTGGCTTCCTTCTACCGCTGGTTCATCAGAAATTTTAGCACTTTGATTGCTCCTATCATAGAGTGCCTTAAGGGGCGTGATTTTCAGTGGTCCGAGGAGGCAGAAACCAGCTTTCAACTGGTCAAACAGAAAATGACAGAGGCACCAGTTTTAGCACTTCCTGATTTCGAAAAGGTGTTTGAGGTAAATTGTGATGCATCTGGAGTGGGTATTGGTGGTGTTCTAAGTCAAGAAGGGCGACCGGTAGCTTTTTTCAGTGAGAAGTTATCAGGATCAAAAAAGAATTACTCCACTTATGATCTGGAATTCTATGCCATAGTTCAGTCCCTGAAACATTGGCGTCACTACCTAGTGCAGAGGGAATTTATTCTTATCACTGATCATGAGGCCCTGAAGTACATCAATGGCCAACACAAGCTGAGTAGGCGGCATACCAAGTGGGTGGCGTACTTACAGGAATTCACGTTTGCACTGAGGCACCAAACAGGAAGTCTGAACCGTGTCACAGATGCACTGAGCCATCGTACATTACTTCTCACCACCATGAGCACCAGAATTGTGGGATTTGAGGTCTTCTCAGATATGTATGTTGCAAATCCTTCCTTCGGGAGGATAATTCAGGAGGTAACTACTGGTCAACGACACGATTTTATTTTGCATAATGGTTATCTATTTCGTGGATTGCAGTTGTGCGTTCCAGATTGTTCACTAAAGCAGCAGATTATTAGTAAACTTCATAATGAAGGTCACTTTGGGCGAGACAAGACATTGGCCCTGATTTCCTCTAACTATTATTGGCCCAAATTGACCAGTGATGTGACTCATCATGTGGAGCGTTGTTATGTGTGCCAGTGGTCCAAGGGAGTTCTCACTAATGCGGGTTTGTACACACCCTTACCTGTACCTGAAGCCCCTTGGTTCGATGTTAGTATGGACTTTGTGTTGGGCTTACCCCGTACCCAACGAGGCTCAGATTCTATTTTGGTTGTGGTTGACAGATTTTCCAAGATGGCCCATTTCATACCTTGTAGAAAGACAATGGATACTACCAGGATCGCTCATCTTTACTTCAAGGAGATTGTGCATTTGCATGGTGTTCCCCGATCCATCACTTCAGATCGTGACACCAAGTTCATGAGTCAGTTCTGAAAGAGTTTATGGGAGAAGGTAGGGACGAAGTTAAATTTTAGCAGCGCCTATCATCCTCAAACAGATGGTCAGACTGAGGTGGTGAACCGAAGTTTGGGAAACCTTTTGAGGAGCTTAGTAGGAACTAAACCGAAGCATGGGATCTCGCATTACCTCAAGCAGAATTTGCCTATAACAGGTCGAAAAACAGAACCACAGGAATGAGCCCATTTGAGATTGTGTATGGTCAGAATCCATCCGGAGTGCTTGACTTAGCCCCTATTCCACGAGTGGGTCGGTTAAATCCCAAGGCAGATGAGATGGTAGAACATCTTTGGGATATCCATGAGCAGGTGAAGCTAGCCATTCACGACAGTAATGCCAAATACAAGGCTCAAAGCGACAGTCACCGTCGTCAGGTACTTTTTGATGTTGGTGATTTTGTTTGGGCAGTATTAACTCGTGATCGTTTTCCCGTGGGAGAGTATAATAAGCTTAAGGAGCGAAAGATTAGACCCTGTGAGATCTTACAGAAGATCAATGATAACGCCTACAGACTACGCCTACCCAATCATCTGAAGACTTCTGATGTATTTAATGTGAAACACCTGAGTCATTGTTTTGAGGATCCCGATGAAGCTATTATGAACTCGAGGACGAGTTCTTTCCAACCCGAGGAGACTGACGCAGGAGGATCCAAGTCAGATGATACAGAGTTGGCAGATCAGCGCAGAACTGACAGGTGGACTGCCTAGAACTGGCCACGGGCTTAGATCAGGCCTGAAAGACCCTAGTCTGATTGAAAACGGGCCAATGAATAAAACCTGATATAATCAGCCTCGACATTTTTAAGCCAAAAAACGACGTTTAGACCCTCAAATTGGCAGTTTAATGTTTTTAGGAAACTTTTTATTTTAGTTATTTTAATTTCAGCCTTAATTTAATTTTCCTATTTTGTTTCGACCTTATAAATAAAGTCTTAGGGTTTCGTATACATTATTATTGAATTTGCATAATTTTAAATAAAACATCAGAGTTGTTTCTCTTTATTGTTTTTAGAGTTTTTCTTGTGTTACTCCTTGTGAACGATCTGTTCGACTAGCGTGCAGAATAATCGCTATTCTGCCCGGCGTCATATTCTTTGTGGGTATATTCGCAGAGTTGCTAATTTTGTAAATTATGACTTAGCTCGACATGTTGGATCCATTAACGGAATACGCATTTGGACAAGGGAGGTTCCTTCTATTGTTGCTACTCTTGTTGTAAGAGATATTTTAATTTTAATATAAGAGGTTTTTTTTAAAAAATTTAAAAAAAGGTTTGCTTAACCCCATCAAAACACATGATTTATAAAAAATTAATTTAATTATAAAAATTTATGTGATTGACTATATTTTTAAAAAATATTTCGAAGTTTTTTTTGTAATAAAAAATACCTTGTGATATGTTTCTATTAATAAAAAATACATTATAGTTGACTAATAAAAATATATGACATGGTATTTTTAATTAACAGTTTTGTTAACAAAAGCATACCACAATGTATTTTTTACCACAAAAAAAACTTATTTTTTGAAAATAGAATCAATCGTAGAGTATTTTTTCGTCACAAAAAAACCATCAGAGTATTTTTTGAAAATGCAGTTATGGTACTTTTTGTAATTAAGCCAAAAATTTAAACCTACAAAAAAAAGATGTTGCAACGGCGTCGTTTAGCTTTAAAATGGCCGACGCACAGTTAAACGGCACCGTTTATTTTATGGTTTTGGCCACCTTTAATCGATCACTGGTTCCCAGAGAAAGAGAACCTCGAAAAACCTCTGGTTAAGCTATTCTATTATCGCTCTTCGTTAATCTTGGAGGTAATTTTTCTTTTCTGTTTCTTCTATAAAATTTGTTCAGTTTTCTCATTTGAGTTCTTGTATTATTTTATTTTTGCTCTTTTTTAGCTTAATTTCTCTTAATTTCATTTAATCTATTTTTCGGTTTATCTTTAAGTTTCACCTATGCGTATTTGATTAACCTCAGAAAAATCTTTTTTTTAACCTGAATTTGAGTAATTTTATGAAATTCTATATAAATAGGGTGTGGTTCATGTAAATTTCGCCATGTGTTGATCTTCATTTGTTAGAATTTTCAATTTAACTTTTAATTTGTGCTCATATTCCTAAATCTGGTTACAGCCTGGCAAAGTTTAAGACCTTTGTTGTTTCAAAGGTTGGAGGAAGCATGAAGGGCCATGAACCAAAGGTAATCTTCTTCAATTTGTTTTTGTACGACCAATATGTTGTAGAATTTTATGTAAAATTCGAACTTTTTTTTGTTGAAATTTTGTGTTTACGTGTAAGTGTTCTAGCTGTTTGTAGTGATGTAGATGTGAAGTTATCTTCAATGCATTCTAAATAAAAGTCTTGATGGTATAACAGATACAGTAGTTTTCACTTTTGCAATATTTAAATATGAACCCCTTAATTTTGGAGGTTCTCCAGATTATTATTACAAGGAAATTGGCAAATTCAGCACGTGTACTTCGGTTAACTTGCTTTCTAGCTGAGTTGCCTTACATTTTTGTTTCCTGTAAAGAAATTACTTTTCCATTGAGATACTGTAATACATTGGAGAGTTAAAATGTTGGTATAGTTAAGTTAACTAGTGGACTTTCAGCAGACTATCTGATAGAAAAATGAGATGGTTTTTCTGTTTTGTTTACTAGAATCTCTTAATTTGGTTTCTTCTGTTATTTATATGATCCATTAATATTGTTTTTTTTTTTTTAAATTGTAGATGCCAAGAATGGAGGACATTCTTAGCCTTCCTGTGCAAGATCCTCCTTGTGCTGAGTTTTCTTCTGCTTATATAAAGTGGGTAAAAGTAGAAGGTGGTCGCCAAGGTGGTGATGATATTGCTCTGATCCCTTTTGCTAGAGTGGATGATTTTGTGAAAGGAGAGTCTTCTAATGCAGAATGCCCCGCTCGCTTCCGTATCGAGTCAAGGAGGAAAAGATCTGAAGGAAGCATCAGCAAACCAAGGGTTGATGGATATCTTGAATATACACTGTACGTGTTTATGTTGTTTATGATCTTTTTAGTGGAGTTTGGATGGCAACTTTTAATGTCTTTACATTTATGAATTTTAGTCTTTGTAAACTGAGAAACAGTGAATAACTAATTCTGTGTGGTTCGGCGTCTCTGTCTTTGTGAAATATCCTAATTTCTTGGTGCTGTGCTTCTGTAGACATGCTGTCTGCCAATAGCTCGTCAGAGCCCTCCTAGCTTTAGGTTGTCAATGGAAAACATTGCAAGGAATTTAATTTCTATCTAATATCATAATAATCAACATGGAGGAAGAAAATAATTTGGATATGTTAACATTAACAAAATATGTTTTCTTGCAGTAACAGTTAAGTACGTTTTGCGACCCTAAAAGTTACATCAGAGTTACATTTGCAGATACTGGTGTTCTTATGGTCCTGAAGACTACCGAGATGGTGAGTCTGGCATGGAGGATGGCTCAAACATCAAACCTGCTACCGGGAAAGGGAGCAGGCCAGGGAGGCGTCACATGATGAGAGGTTGTCTTTGCCATTTTACTGTCAAACGCTTGTATACACGTCCCCTCCTTGCTCTTATCATTTATAATCAAAGAAAGCATGTAGATAAAACTGGGGCCCCATGTCATGGGTTACTTGATCAGGATGCTGTTGGAACAAGAGCTATGTATGCTCCGCGAATATCAGAGGAGTTACGCCAGAAAGTGATGTCTATGCTTTATGTTGGAATCTCTTTGGATGATATCATTCAACATCACACGGAGATGGTGCGGGACCATGGTGGCCCCCACAACCGTGATGATTTTCTCACTCGAAATGATGTTCGTAACATTGAAAGGGTTATTAATAATTCTTCACATGAACTACATCCAGATGATGCATGCAGTGTAAAGATGTGGGTCCAACGGCATCAGAAGCATGTTTTTTTCTTCCAAGATAACTCTGCTTCAGAACCATTTATTTTGGGGATACAGACAGATTGGCAGCTGCAACAGATGCTACATTATGGACGTAACGGTCCTATGGCTTCTCATTCAACATTTGGCTTGAAGAAACTTAAGGTACTGTGACGTCTTTCTGATATACTCCTGTTGTTGGCATGACGCATCACTCTCCATCTGTAAAACAATAATGAACATGGCAAGATTAATATCCTAAAATCATCTTTGGTATTGATTGTAACTTAGGTTATAGAAAATTTGGGAACGGAAATCCACTACTGGAAAGTAAGTTGAGAACATCATTTGGATTTAGTAAAACTGGTGTTAAGAGCCAGAGAAGAACGAGCCAATAACTTTTGGAATAATGCAAAAGGAATTTGGTATCTGATGAGCATAGGCATTTGTTGAGAAAGAGGGATAAATTGATATGCCTAATTATCTGATTTTTTATTTATTTATTTAAGATATCCTTTTTCTTTATCAAAGATTCAGAATACACCTTCACAATGATGATGTGGCGGCACATTTTAGGTTTCAATTTTTTATGCTTTATGACTGCAAATTTGCTGATTTGGTTTGGTTGGACTACAAAGATCCATGTAACTGACCCTACTTTGGTGGGAAAAGGCTTGCTTTGGTTATGACCTATGTTACATGGATACCCGATGTCTGATATGGGTATGTGTCCGAGTGTCGGACTCGTCTATTTTTCGTAATTTTGCATATTTTTCCTTTAATTTGGAGTGTCTAAGTACCATATTCTTGTCCAGAGTGTCGCTGTCCGACACAAGTACAGCACAGTAAAGTGAAAAGTTCATGTAATATAGGTTATGACTATAAATTTGCTGTAACCGGATGGTTTGGATAATTGGGTTGGACCAGACATCTGGCCTTGGAAGTGACTGGCTTAGAGTTGAAGAAATACAGCTTTCATTGTGTCAGCTATATAAATAACCTGCCTACTTTCGTGCTTATACTAATTGATGATGATATTGTGTGCTTTATGCTCATTGAATTTCTTTTCCTTATTTGACAGTATCCGCTTTTTACTTTACTCGTTTTTGACTCATCCCGGAATGCACTCCCAGTTGCTTGGGTCGTTAGTTCCTCTTTTGTTTGTCATGATATTCATAAATGGATTGGTTCCCTTGCTGAAAGAATCCGAACCAAGGACCCCAGATGGAGACTCAATGCCTTCTTGGTGGATGATCCTTCTTTCGATATTTCTACCATAAGGTAAATTTTTCAGTGTGGACTTTCAAGTTTGCCTTATTTGATTTTATGAAACGGGAATATGATTGTCGATATCATGCTTATTTACAGGGAGGCTTTCCAATGTCGGGTCCTACTATGTGTCTGGCATGTTCGCCGTTCTTGGATAAGAAGCCTTATAAAGAAATGTTGTAACGTTGATTTGCAGCGAGAGATGTTTAAGCACTTAGGCTGGATCTTGTATTCCACAAGAAGTGGACCAAATGTTGTTGATGCGGTTGAAGAATTCATGCAAGTATTTGTTGATCAATGTGCTTTCATGGATTATTTCAAGAGGCGATGGTTACCATATATAGGTGTGTGTTCATTTATGCTCAGGCTGGATTGACCTTTTCATTGTCATAGCGGCCAGTATATTTTTTCTCTCTGGCTTTAACTTCTTTCTTCATGTTCTGATTGTGTAAGGTTTTCAGTGTCTTCCTTTTTATACAGCTGGTCCCAAAACCTAGTAAGAGGAGCCGTTATGGTTGGCAGACATTATGAGCATGAATCCTGAAATTTGTGTCTAATAATTAAATGTTGTATAATCTAGTTAATCTCCTAACTACTCTAATGATCATTATAACCATTGCAGTGATAGGGAACTATGGCCCTCAGAAACTTTATGAGCTGTTAAATTCTTGTTTTAAAATTTAAACATTGACTAGCTTAACATGCTTCCTGGTCTTTCATAATTATGGGTTAATGGAAAGAGGAGCATTATTGCTGGCAGATATAATAAGCATGAATTGTAAAATTGATGTCTTTAATAATTAAATAATTGTATAATCTAATTAATCTGGTAAATATTGTAATGATCATTATAGCTATTGCGGTGATAGGGAACTATGGCCCTCAGCAACTTTATGAGCTGTTAAATTCTTATTTTAAATTGTTAACGTTGACTAGCTTAACATGCTTCATGGTCTTACAGAATTGTGGGTTAATGGCATAAGGTCTCTTCCTGTGGCCAGTCCTGAACCCCATGCTGCAATCGAGTCCTACCACCTAAGGTTGAAATCCAAGCTTTTCAATGAGCGACAAACTAATTTCTGGCCAAGAATTGACTGGTTAATCCACACTTTGACCACTGAATTTCATTCCTTGTATTGGTTAGATCAATATGATGTAGAGACTGGGTATTTTGCTGATATGAGGGACAATACTGTCTCAACCAATGCTTGGTATCAGGCTCTGAACATCCCAGATGTTGACGTGATATTGGATGAGCAAAACCTCCAGCTTGCAAAAGTCATCTCTCAAGCAGACAGAACCCTAGCACACACTATCTGGAACCCTGGTTCGGAATTTGCCCTCTGTGATTGTGGCTGGTCAAGCCTGGGAAATCTCTGTGAGCATGTCATCAAGGTTACAATGTTATGTAAAAATCGGCAGGTAGCGAGGCCATTATTGGCAGCTCAAGTTTATCGACAGGCCTTGCTTACCCTTCTGCAGAACCCCCCAGATGACCCTCTAGTTCTTGATCATGCCATTTTGAATGCAACCCGCTTGCAACAGGATATCAAAGGCCTTCAAGAATTGTCTAATAATGGGCTGCTCCAGCCTTTATTTTCTGAGATGAACTCTCAAATGGCAGATAATTTTCTGCTCTTCCCTCGTCTTCATTGATTAGGACATTGGAGATGTGATTGAATATGTTTATTTTGGGGCTGTATAAGACCAAAGTTTTCGATGGAACCGTGATGTCATGTTCTTTGATCTGCCAACAATCTTAACTCAGAATGAGTCTAAACTTGAATCATCATGCTTAGCCATAAAATGTTGCATTCATGAAGATTCAGACTCTTCTGCTACGGAGGTACATTTTATTTCCTTGATGCTGGCAGCTGCTTTAAACAAGTTACTTGGTTGATTATAGCCTTCTATCTGGAACTGTTCCCTTAATTTCTCTTTGCTTGTATGGTTTCTTTTCCCCTACTTGAAGATCAGCTGAAGGTTCTTGGTTTTTTACTGCAGTAAACATAAAATGCAGGATCCATGGTTGCTCTCAGTAGTTTTGGATAAATCAACTGGGACTTTGCAACAGGTAATCACAAGATTCAAGTTGACATTGACATTGAACGTAATATTCATTGAAGTTGCTCTCAAACACTCCAAATAATGGTGCATGGATCATGGCGCCTTGGATCTGACCATACACATATGAACAACACTACAGATTTCAGATGACATATATTAGTGCTCTGAAGCATGGTTTGGTTCTCTGCAACCCTGCAGAAGTAAGAAAGTATTTTTACCAAAAAGAGAGGTCCTTATATGTGGTCATTTCCATTCTGTATGTCTTAGTTCATTATAAGTGAAAATATCAAAATAACTAAACCAAAAAAGTAATTCTTGATTTGTGATTGTAGAGCAAATTTTTTAGTCTACAATTGGATATGGAAATTATCGAAAGAAATAAGAAGGAAGATTTGAATCTTTTGTTCCCAATATACTTCGTATTTTTAGTTGATTTGATGTCGAAGGTGAATCTTAGAAGCTGCACCCACTGGAACCCAAATAAGGAAGACCTAATACTCTAATTTGAGGTCTTCTCCTGTATTTGGAAAAACAAATAAGTGGGTTGGAGTTGGGGGATGATAGATACTTTCTAACTCATTGTATCTGGAAGCATATGTTAACAGTTTAGCTGCAAGCTGCAAAAAATGATAAGAGGGATTGTATTTCCATTTTATTAATAAAGAGTTTGAGGAATTTAGTTGCTGTTGAATGGTAAAGTCTTGAATGATATTGTGAGTGTTACAAGATAGACGCACTTCAGATGCCATGTTTAGTGATATAGAATGATTCTTTGTTCATTTGACCTTTAGAAGACCTAATGATTAATTTGCTTGTTCTAGAATAATTGTTTTATTATTGGTATACTCTAGAATAATTATTATAAGCCTACTTATTTTTCTCAACTCTTGTTCGATAACATCTTACATGATTAATACCGCCACGTTCTGGATTTAGTTCGAAGATTGAGACTTTTATGATGACTATGTTTTAATGATGCAGAACAGTAGCTGAAGAAACAAAAATATATTAAAGGGAGAACTAGAAGAGGAAGAATATAGAGAAGAAAAGGGGAAGATAGGAGAAAGATAACAACATAACGAGGTGAAGATATAGCAAGGAGAGAGAAGTAGAAGAATTTCAAGGGAGAAATAGAAGAACGGAAAAGGAGAGGGGAAGAACCAGAAAAAGGAGAAGAGATACCAAGAGGGGGATAACAAAACACTATAGTTTATTATCAAATTCAAGTCTATCTGAAACTTTAATATAGGCACTCTTATATTGGCACCAAACATAATTCAAATAGGACACTAAATCAAATCCTAAAATAAAATCCTAAATTCTTAATTTCCTAAACCTAAGTGATGCAACAAAGAGAACACAAAGATTTGTTATTTTAGGATTATTGGGTTAATTTTGGGATCATTTTGTAATTGTAATTCTTTTGGAATCAAGTAGAAATATTCTAGGATTTTAGGTTTAGGAAATTAGGGATTTTATTTGGTTTAATTTTATTATCTTATTTAGTTATTAATGGTGTCTATATAAAAGCACCTTTCTTAGGATTTTAATTATTCCAATAAGAAAAAAATAATAATTAGACTTTAATTATTGAATAAACTACTATAGTGTTTGTATCCCTCTCTTTGTATCTCTTCCCCTCTCTTTTTGTTCTTCTACTAGCAGAGTCCCCGCACTATGTGGGGGATTAAAATATTTAAATCCAAAACAGTCTTCACTTGATAAATATGTTCCAAAAAAATCAAGTAAATATAAAATTGAATAATTTAATTACTTACAAACTAAAAGATAAGCAAAAAAAAACTACATAATGAGAGAGATGTGGAGAAAAAAAGAGAGGTCATAAAGTAATAAAAAATACAGATTTATGAATTAGTTTTCAAAGTCAAATCCTAAAATTATAAATTTTTGTTTTCCTTTGCTGTATCATTCTCCCCAGCTAAGAAAACTCAATCTCAAGTTTTGAAGTGAAGTATCAAAAGAGAATATCTGTGGATGTGCACGGCTAACACTTCAAATTTTATGAATGTGGCATTCTCGATGAAAAACAAGAATGTTGCCAAAATTATCTATTGAGAAGGGACTACAGACCAAGTAGGTAGGAGAAATTCAATGGAAGGAAGGTGACCCACACACATAATGTCCTCATCTTTGCCGTGGACTTGCTCGCAGTTTATGCTCCTTTCTTCTTTGCTCTATTGAATTTTCTTGTTTATCCCTTCAAGGTCAATGGTACGTGATTCTTCATTTTCTTGTTTCTCATGTTGGGGTTGGGCATGAGTAACTTCATTTTCTTGATTGTTTGGAATGGAACTTTCGTAGTGAGAAACATTGACAAGATTTTTCACTCCTTGTGCAAGCCTTTCAACTCCTTTCTTTAGCTCTAGTACTTTGAGGTACAAAGGCTCAACGTTGAGTTGATATCCTAAATAAGTATCCTAAATTCATGATAGTACGATCTCCAACTCACAACAACCATCATAAATAATATAACAATGTTGCAAATCTGTTTTAAGCCAGATAACATCTTGATGTTAACTCCTGATAGAATGAAGTGGTGACGCTTCAAGGACTGGCCTATCGGCGGCTTTTGGATTATGTGATGGCATTGATGTGGCCTGGAAAGATCAGAAAATGGCAGATATGTCTGAAAATACGGTGGTGCGTGAGAACAAACGCTGATGTTTCTAGGGCTTGGTAATTATCATCTTTGTGTGATAATGAATGCAGTCGGCCAGTTTTAGGTCATATCTTAATTATCTTTTGATGAACCTATATGTCCTTAACATATGTTGCATTCTAGAACGATTACCAATGCTATCTACCTAGGATGCCCTTTGTCATTTATCCAACTAGTTAATTTACTAACGCTTTAACACAGCAGGGAGAAAGGAATTTGAGGAAAAACAAGTCAAATCTCCACAGCAAAGTAATTTGTGGAAAACTGCTTAATTATCTGTATCATTTTTCTATTAACAAAACCATTATTAGTGAGGAGCCACTTTAAACTTGGCAGTCATTACAATAGTCATAGTTTTACCAAGAACAGAATAGTAAAATTGCAATGTTTTTCAGATTATGGGCGTATTTTTCTTATTTTGTTAGTAATCCCATGTTTGCTTGTGATTTGTGAACTGCACCTTCAAGTGTTATGAAGAAGTTATAGTACAGCTACAAACTATGGTATACTGAGCATTATAAAGGTCATTAGTTTTTTGTTGACTCAAATGTCATTTGGTAGGTATTACGTTAATTGTCAAGTGCGAGCAAAGAGGCATATGAGAGAAGCACATTGGAGAGGTATAAAATTTTGTTGACTGTAAAGATTCTAATAGCTCCTTTGTGGTTGATCTACCTTTCCAGTATTAGCATCTGCTACTAATGCATGGCTTCATTCAACACGTAGGGTTTTATAAATATTTCTGTTTTTTATTTTTTATTTTTTATTTTGGTATACTTGAATGCATTAAGTCAGAGGATCATGTCGAATGCCTTTAGGCCTTTCTTCCGCCTAAATTTCCGGAAATTAAGATCTGATCCGAACATTCCTGCATGAGATACTGAAGTGAAACTGGAGGTTTTCATGTCATTAAAACAAACTTGATGGCCTATTCTGCAGTATTCTTTAGATAGTCTATAAAATCTCTATGGTGGGTTCTCATTATTTTTTGTTATGCAATTATTTATGCAACTCATGGTGGAGCCAAGGAAGTCCATAGACACTCTAATAATCCATGCACCTTTAGACTTTTAAATTTTAACTACCAAGAAAAAGAAAAGAAATTCCCTTTAGAACATTAGGCAATAACTACCAAGAAACAAAAGAAAAAATGACTTTAAAAAAAAGAAACAAAAGGAAAAGTGACATTTAATTGGATGAATGGTACCAGGGAAAAATACAGTAACGAAGTTGTAAAAGCTTATATGCCTCATTGGAGGGGAACAACCTTTTGGTCGACGGGAAACAGATTAGAAGAGCCTTTACGATATAAAGGACAAATATGAATGATCTTTGAGAATTGACTAAATCTTCTTTTTATGTGCAAGAGAGCCCAGCTCTCCAGCCATAACTTTTAACTGTCTAAAGTAGTGTTTTGAATTTATTTGAACTTACAAAATAAGTGCTAAGTACATTTTCAAATTTTAAAGTATGAATATCGAAGCAGAAAAGGTTTGAATTTAGAACACTAAAAAATGCACATGATGCTAAACCTAATTTCGTTAGTTAGGAGTATTAAAGAAATATGAATTGGTTGTAAAATACAGGCAGCAAAAAGATATATAATGAATTGATACTCACTCTTTAGGTCTTGGCAAATCTATCAGCTTGTATGTATGAAAATAAAATGTTATGTCGAATGCTGCTTTAAATAATTTTGTATTATGTCCCATACTTGTATGCATTGTTGCATCCGCACTCTGCTGTGGTTATCTATATAATAATTGATGTTTGCTTAAAATATTTCCGTGGCATAGAGTGATCCTTGAGTAGTGGATCAAAGAAGCTATTAACTAGGTTTCACTCATCAACTAGCAGAACTTTAAGATCATGTATCGTTTGCAGGGAATGTGATTCTCGAAGAAGTGAGAGAAGATTGAAGAAAGATGAAGAAAAAATTGATCTGAAAACTGTGTGAAATGTCAAGGCAATGAAAGAAACAAAACTGTGATGTTGAAGAAATGATGATAGAATATTTCTAAACCTTCAAAACAGCAAACAGAAATGTCACTAAGTTCTGAATCTGCTCGTCATCACAATTCAACCATCATAGCTTACACAAATCTCATCTCTGTAATTACATTCCCTGTGACCTACTCTCTATTCCCTCCATCTTATTAACAACTCAGTAATATGCATTACACAAACAAATGTAAAAAGGCCTTCCCCTTGCACCCTCTTTACCCCACTGCACTTTTTTCCTACTCTTCATCATCTCCTGCAAGCTTGAGTTACACCACATACATATCACTTTATGGACACCTGCAATAAAATTGATTGCAGTCTTTGCTCTTTGTTCCATCTCTTCTGGCAAGTTTGTAGTGAAAAGATTGGGGCAGTGAGGGAGATGAACGACAATGTATCAACTTTTAGGCTCTCTAGAGGGAGGTGAAAGAGAAAGATGTCTCGCAAAAAATTCAATAGATCGATGGCGGTGGTGGAGATGGATAAGGTTTACCAATGATTGGTGGCAGTGGACCATAATATACTGGAGCTGGTGGTTGTGGTGGAGAGTTGTTAGCTGGTGGAGGTGGCGAAAATGAAAAAGGAGGTAGAGGTGGAGGTACTTCTATGCATGGAGATGGTGGGGGTGGTTCTATGCATGGAGGTGATGGTGATGATGGTGGTGGTGAATTTAGTTGGGGTGGTGGTGAATTTTGTGGGGGTGGTGGAGGTTGTGTTTGATAGTTATGAATCGGTGGTGGTGGTGGCCGTAGTGAATTTGGAGGTGGTGGTGGTGAATTTTTATTTTAAGGACTTGACGGAGAGGGTAGTGGTGAATAAAATGGAGGAGGTGGTGGTGACGAATTTGGTGTTGGTGACGGTGGAGATCGAATGCAGTAAACCGGAGTTGGTTTTTTTTTGGGGGGGGGGGGGGAGGTGATAGCGGGGGTGGTGATTGTGATGGTGGTGGTAGCAATGGTGGAGGCAAGGGTGGGGGTGGTGAAAGTGGTGGGGGAGATCGTGGTGGAGGAGAATATATTGGTGGTGACGGCGAGGGCTGCAGTGGCGGTGTAGGCGGTGGGGGTGATGGCGGTGAAGGTGATGGTGGGGGGTGGGGATGGGGATGGGGTGGGGGTGAAAGTGATGGTGGGGGCAATGGCAGTGGAGGAGAATATACTGCTGGTGGAGGTGAAAAAACCAGAAGAGGAGATGGCGGGGGAGGCAGAGAAGGAACAAATGGATCACACTTAAAAGCACTATACATAGTCAACACGCCTAGACAAAAACACTTTGCATTGCAATGTGGATCTCTTCCCTGGCCTACCCCTAACAATTCTTCCTATCGTCAAAATTCTCCAAATTCAAACACAGGTGATTCCCTAGTGAAATAATTGTAGGCAAAACTGAAATTCTGCAGATTAGGAAGCGAACGCACACACTCAGGTATTGTCCCTGAGAGCATACTGTGTGCCACATTTAGCTGCTCTTAGCTCACCATTTCTCCTATTGTGTCAGGCAGCTCACCCATGAGCTTGTTAAAGCTCACATCAAAAACTATCACATTCTTTAGCAACCCAATCTCCTTGGGCAAACAAAAGTGCAACCCATTGTTTTTAAGAATCACTTCATGAGTCCTTGACATGTTACCAAAACTCACTGGTAGGCATCCATGAAACCTATTGTTTGCAAGAAAAAAAACAGATACCGGTGAGTTCCTGATGTTATCAGGTAGCTCATGAGCAAACCTGTTATGGTTTATGAATATGGCATCAAGATCTTTGTTGAAGAGAGCTTCAGGTATCTTACCTTCGAATATCAAGATACTTGAGGCTTGGCAAACCTAGAACAACATAAGGAAACTGTTGTATGTATTTGTATTATATGGACTAGCATTACATTTGGTCATTAAGCCCATAATGGGATGGGTCACACTAATAAACATATGGAGGCCCCTACTCTCACCCATTGCTGAAGGAAACTGGCCCATTGAGTTTCCTTTTAATGTCTTTGGTCAGCTACTCTTTCTAGTGGTTGAGACATAACAAAATTCCAAGGGTAGAGAGTAGTTTCTCCATAGAAGAAATTTGCATCTCTTTGCAGGAATCACAAAGCTAGCATGGATAATTCATCACAAGTTTCTGGAGGTATGAACTCTTGATTTACTTGAACACATGCTTTGATTATAAGAAGAGTTTATCAAAAAATAATATGAACTTCTAACAATTGGTATCAGAGCCATCTTCTTATTTTCATGGCTGTGTTCTTTCCTTTTTTGTTTTGCTGTTGTGTTTTCTGTTTTTTTGATGAGAGGAAGGAGATGGTTCAAGAAATTAAAATAGAACATCACAAGAAAACTAATAACTTCTATACTCTACCTGTTCAGTAAGAATAGCATAAATCTCATCCTCATAGTCCAAGAGAATTAGCACAGCTACAGTTCGTCCTCATGCAAAATACTGTACCTGGTCTTTTCACAAAAAAAAAAAAAAATTATAGTGAAGCACTATCATCAAGTGCTTGTTACTATTAGCAGCACTGTCTAATGTTTATTGTGCTTGCTTATATATAAATTTTGTCTTTAAAGCACCGGTACTAAGTTTTGTTTATGTTTGCCCATAGTATTAAATACATAAAGCCTTGTTTGCCCATAATGCTATGTTTATTAAATACATAAAGACTTTTGTTTTATGTTTACCCGTAATGCCTTTGCTGACCGGTACAAAGTTTTTTTTTTTTTTTATGTATTGCCCATATAGCTATGTTATCCTTATTATATTTTTTATGGCCCCCATGTGTTGTTTTTTGGTCTTCATGCTTTATCATGCGTGAGTGAGATTGTAATGGGTGCATAATTTTTTTTTTTTTATATAAATTCTAATTTAGTAATGCTATGTTGGCCTTATTATATATTTAAAGGTTTCAAAAGTTTAACTAGCATGATTTTGACTACCTCAAATTCGGCATCTAATGGATTAATGGAACTAAAAGTGCTCTCCATGTGGCAAACAATAAAATAAATAAAAACTACACCCCTTGGCGTCCTTTTCTTTACCATTTTGTTAGAAAATTAACTCCTTCTTTCTCTCTGTTAAGCAGCCTTAGCTGTAACCATATGCTATTTCGATTAAATGAATTAATGCTCTAGCTAGCGCTCTTTTTAAGTATATAAAATTTCGAAGCTGTACGGCTTAGCAGAACCAAAGCATAATGGTCTTATAATGTGAAGGAAAAAGCTGCGCACATGGTTAGCTATAGGCTATGATTAATTATTCAAATGTTTTCCCTTAGCTGTCATAGCGTGTAAGCAGTGTTAATGTATTAGCATAAGCTTGAGATTCCATAAATAAATAAATAACTAAATTTTTGTTCATATGGATTATGTCATTTTGTTGTAATACAGATGGTTTAGAGTGGCTATGTACCCACCTCTCGTGGAACTAGTCATGATAAATTATCGGAGTTGTTATTATTGATTCTGTTTTGCTTAATGATATTATACTAAGATCCATACGGATAATGAATTTGTCCAGTCGGCAAACCATTATTTGGTAGGATGCTTAGGACGATAAAGATAATAGTTAAGTGCTTGACACTTGGTGGCCTAGTCCTACTCTTTCGGTAGCGGGTCATTTTAAGTCCTTGTATTTAATTATTTATGTTTTATCCTGCGTAAGAGCCTTTTATGTATCTTGGGCTCTAGCATAGTGCATAAGAGTCTATTTTGAATAAGATTCTAGCATGGAAATAAGATTGCCTAATGGAGACATTTATAGGTGCATGTTTTTTGTTCCACATGCATAATAAATTTTCTTATATTCTCAACAGCTTATGGCAATGCATCTCCGTCTCTCTCTTTGTCTGCCATCAAGAGTCTAACTGGAACCAATTATGAGGATTGGTATGAGTCTCTCACTATTAATTTGGCTATCATGAATTTGGACTTGGTTTTGAGGGTCGATGAGCCTGATGAGCCCACTAATGAAAATTCTGCAGCTGAAAAGGCTCGTGATTATGAAGTATACGATTGACAAGTCTATCAAGCAGAGCATAGCTGATACTGATAGCGCCAAAGAATATCTTGATGCCGTTGGGAAGAAATTTATTAAGTTTGATGAAACTTCTTACTACTACAACCTATGATGGGGCTAGTGGAGTCCGAGAACACATCATAAAGCTTACTCATTTCTTTAACAAGCTCAACGGGATGAAAGTTGAGTTAGCAGATAGTTTTCTAGTATGGCAAGTGCTTGAATCTTTGCCATTTCAGTATGATGCACTCAAGACCTCTTATAATGCTCAAAAAGATGAATGGAGCTTGAGTGAAATGACTGCCATTGTAACTCAAGAAGAAGAGATGATGAAAAAGGGCAAGTCTCATACTGCTTTCATGATAACTGATGATAAAGGGAAGAAAAAGAAGTTCTTCAAGGGTAACAGTAGCAACTCCAACAAGATGAAGAAACCTTGGAGGCCTTTTCAACAAGCTAATGTGAGTGTTCCATCTTGGAGGCCTTTTCAACAAGCTAATGCGAGTGTTCCAAATGGGCCAAAGAAGGAAGTTTTTTAAGGGAATGTGCAATTTTTGTCATTCATTTGGGCACAAAAAGGTTGATTGTAGGAAATTTAAAGCCTGGTTAGACAAAAAAGGTACACATTCCCTACTAGTGTGTTTTGAGTCTAATCTAGTTGATGTGCCTTTTGATACTTGGTGGCTAGATACTGGTGCAATTATTCATACTACAAATTCTTTGCAGGATTTAAGAAATCGTAGAAGACCAATTGATACAGAGTTAGTAGTAAATATAGGCAATGGTGTGAATGTTAAAGTTGAACACATTGGTACAGTCAGACTTATTTTGGCTTCTAAACATGTTTTGAACTTGTCTGATACTGCTTTTATACCTTCCATCAGAAGAAATCTTATCTCTGTTTTTGTTCTGGACAAATGTGGATATGTTTTTCATTTTGAAATTGGAAAGACTATGATCTTTTATAACTCCGTTATGGTTGGTACTGCTACTTTATATGATGGTTTGTATAAAATTGACTTGTTTCCTGTTTTAGATCCTGCTTCTTCTAGTTTCTCTGTTGTGAATGCTGTAGTTGGTTCTAAACATGCTAGATCCAATAAAAACTCTTCCATGTTGTGGCACAAAAGGTTGGGTCATATTTCTAAAGAAAGAATAAAGAGGTTGATTAAAGATGGCATACTAGATGACTTGGATTTTTTTGATTTCGAAACTTGTGTTGCATGTATCAAAGGGAAACTTCCAGCGAAAACCAGAAAGCAAAAGATCAGTAGAAATCAGGATGTTCTAGATTTAATTCATACTGATATTTGTGGTCCATTTTCACCTGCCGCTTTGGGGAATTATAGATACTTCATCACCTTTATTGATGATTATTCTCGCTATGGTTGTGTTGAGCTCATTCGAGAAAAATCAGACTCATTGGAAGCTTTTAAGGTTTTCAAGGCTGCTGTGGAACTCCAGAAAAATAAGAAAATCAAAGCGGTAAGATTGGATAGAGGAGGTGAATTTTATGGGAAATATGATGAAACTAGTAGAAATCCTGGACCTTTTGCTAGATTTCTTGAGGCAATTGGTATTGAGGCTCAGTATACAATGCCTGAAACTCCTGAACAGAATGGTATTGCAGAAAGAAGAAATCGTACTCTTATGGATATGGTGTGGTGTATGATTTATCATTCCACTTTGCCTGAATTTTTGTGGGGTGAAGCTTTAAAAACTGCTGCATATGTTTTGAATCAAGTACCAAGTAAGTCAGTTCCTAAAACTCCTTATGAGTTATGGTCAGGAAAGAGGCCTAGTGTGAATCATTTCCGTGTTTGGGGCTGTAAAGCGGAAATAAGGCTTTATAATCCTCAGCAGAAAAAACTTGATCCTAAGACCATTACTGGTTATTTTGTTGGTTATTGTGTGGGTTCAAGAGGCTCTAGATTTTATTGCCCTTCTAATGTTACTAGAGTCATTGAATCTGATCGAGCCATCTTCTTCGAGGATGTTAGTGACAGTGGGAGTTCAGTGCCACGTGAAGTTGTATTTAGAGAGGAGCGTGTTGTTATACCTGTTCAGGTTACCCATCCATCAGTGGCTGCACCATCATTGACAAAGGGAAACAATGCTATTGTCCAAGACCAAGTTGTTGACACTATAGCTGATGTTGATGTGAGAACTGATAATATTGTTTTGAGGAGATCACAGAGAAGTCGTAGACCAGCAATTTTCGATGATTATATTGTCTATTTGCAGGAGCATGAGTTTAATACTGGTATGTCCCTTGATCCAGCCTCTTTTAAGGAGGCTATTGATAGTCCTCAATCTTCATATTGGATAAATGCTATGCATGATGAGATGGCATCGATGTGTCAAAACGGTGTATGGGACTTAGTTGAACTACCATGTGGCTATGCGCCAATTGGTTGTAAATGGGTTTTTAAGACCAAGTATAATTTTGAAGGTCAAGTAGAAAGGTATAAAGCTAGACTTGTTGCTAAGGGCTTTAACCAAAGAGAAGGCATTGATTATAAGGACACTTTCTCGCCTGTTTCTACTAAGGATTCTTTTCGGGTTATTATGGCATTGGTGGCTCATTTTGATCTTGAGCTTCATCAAATGGATGTCAAGACAGCTTTCCTTAATGGGCATCTATTTGAGGATGTGTACATGATGCAACCAAATGGTTTCCAAGTGGAAGGAAAGGAACACATGATGTGTAAGCTTAACAAGTCCATTTATGGACTTAAGCAGGCACCGAGACAATGGTACCTGAAGTTTGATGAGATTATTACCTCTTGCAGTTTCAAGGAGAATCTTGTTGATCAATGCATATATTTAAGGGTCAGTGGGAGTAAGTATATCTTTCTTGTTCTTTATGTTGATGATGTATTACTCGCTGCAAATGACATTGAGCTTCTGTTTGAGACAAAACGCATGTTGTCATCTCATTTTGATATGAAGGATCTTGGTGAGGCCTCTTATGTTTTGGGCATCCAGATTTTTCGTGACAGAACTAGAGGCGTTCTTGGATTGTCTCAGAAAACCTATATTGATCGTGTTCTAAGTAGGTTTAATATGCATTCTTGTTCTCCTGGGAAAGCACCTATTATAAAAGGTGATAAGTTTTCTAAGTCTCAATGCCCTCAGAATGATAGTGAAAGGACTCAAATGCAAACAATTCCCTATTCATCAGTTGTGGATAGTTTGATGTATGCTCAAGTATGTACACGACCTGATATTGCTTATGTTGTTGTTGTACTTGGACGATACTTGAGTGATCCTGGTTTGGCTCACTGGAAGGCTGTAAAGAAAGTACTCAGATATTTGCAAGGCACTAAAGATCTAGTACTTACATATCGGCGATCTGATATTCTTGAAGTAGTTGGATATTCTGATGCCGATTTTGCTGGTTGTCCAGATGACAGAAGATCCACTTCTGGTTATGTTTTTATGATGGCAGGAGGAGCTGTTTCTTGGAAGAGTGTCAAACAGACACTTACAGCTTCCTCTACAATGGAGGCAGAATATGTAGCTTGTTATGAGGCTACATGTCAGGCTATATGGTTACGGAATTTTATCTTGGGGCTAAGTGTTGTTAACACCATTTCAAGGTCGCTGAAGATATTTTGTGACAATTCTGCAGCAATTGCTTTCTCTCGAAACACTAGGAGCTCTTCTCGCTCCAAGCATATTGACATTAAATTTTTGATTGTAAGAGAGAAAATAGCTGAGTCTTGTATTTGTGTTGAGCATATTTCTACAGAACATATGTTAGCTGATCCGCTAACTAAAGGTTTAGCTCCAAAACTATTTCTGGAGCATATGGCTCATTTGGGATTATTAGAGTCTTCTGTTGTAATTAGTTAGTGGGAGTTCTGTAAACATTGACTGTTTGACTATATTGTTTATGCTCATATTATATTTTTTAAATATAGCAATGTCAATATATACCTGAGTCACGCGCATTTTGGACAGGACGTACTTTATGTATTGAGACATACTGATTAGTCTCGTGCCTGGGTCACGCGCATTTTGGACAAGGCGATTGTTTATGTAATGAGATATTATGTTTGGTCTCATGCCTGAGTCACGTGTATTTTGGACAGGGCATACTTTATGTATTGAGACATATTGATTAGTCTCATGCCTGAGTCACGCACATTGTGGACAATGCTTATTAGCTATCAGAGACAATCTATTTTAGTCTATGCCTGAGTCAGGTGGTTGTGAGTATAAGTTTGGTGTCATATATCCTGTCGATATAGTCACTGCACTGGGTGCTACAACTGCATTTTGGACAAGGCATATTGCTTTAAAAACGTTCAGATTTGTCTCTAGGGCTTCTTGTGGAAACGAGTGTTCATCACTTTTTTTATTATTTCCATACTGCACTTGCATTTCATCGACCTAAGTTACGTGATTGCAATTATTGGTCATGTGTCGTATGCCCTGTCGGTGTATCGTTCACTAGCTTATAATTGAAGGCACATTTTGAACAAGGTCTTTTGTTTTTGGGATGCTTGTTTGTGTTTATGTTGATATTAAATGTAATGTTGTCCAAGTGGGAGATTCTTGTATGTATTTGCATTATATGGACTAGCATTACATTTGGTCATTAAGCCCATAATGGGATGGGCTACACTAATAAACATATGGAGGCCCATACTCTCACCCATTGCTGAAGGAAACTGGCCCATTGAGTTTCCTTTTAATATCTTTGGTTAGCTACTCTTTCTAGTGGTTGAGACATAACAAAATTCCAAGGGTAGAGAGTAGTTTTTCCATAGAGGAAATTTGCATCTCTTTGCAGGAATCACAAAGCTAGCATGGATAATTCATCACAAATTTCTGGAGGTATGAACTCTTGATTTACTTGAACACATGCTTTGATTATAAGAAGAGTTTATCACAAAATAATATGAACTTCTAACAGAAACTTCCCTACAAAGCGGTTGTTGCTTAGATCAAGCTTGAAAAGAAGCCTCAGTTTCTTGATACTCCTGGGGAGCGTGCCACAAAACCGATTCGAGTTAATGTGAAACAATGCGATATCTGTGAGAGAGGCCTAGCACTTCAGGGAGGTATCTGGCAATGTCACCATGGTTCAGATTAATGCCAGCAACTGTGATGATTGATGGGTCGTCCAGAGCTGGGGAACAGATGACCCCAGTGTAGTTGCAAACGTTGGATCCCACCCAGTTGAGTGATCGAGAGGATCTGAGATAATGGCTTGTTTCCATGCTTGCAAGGCAATGTAGGCTCTTTTTAGTCTTGGGTTGCCAAAAGTGAGCTCAGGTGGTACTGTCACAAACTCACCTCTTGAGCCAAATTGGTCTCTGTAATGCAAAAGTTGTCTCTGCTTGATGTGTGCAGCTTGTGAGTCAGTGAGGCCTGCATGGGTAGAGGCAGAGAGTGTTTGGGCAGTGGTGAGGGAAATAAGAGTGAGAGTGAGAGTGAGAGTGAGTGGTGAAGATTGAGACAATGTGAAACTTTTTCTTCATCACAGACCACTGAACATCTATGGCAATTTTTTTTTTAGATTTCGGGATTTTCTCTTTAATCTTTTTTGTTATTTAGATCTTGAGAGAGAAAGAAGAGAGGTGTTGGTGATTAGATTTTGGAGCTGAAAATATAGGATTGAATTTGAGCGATTGGGGAGAGGGAGGAAAATAAATGTGGTGTTAAAGATATATACAGCTAAATCACATCAGAAAGGAGCTAGTTTCTTTTTCTGGTTATTTCTGGTCATGAGTGGGATGTTTCCATAATCTAGACAGGGAAAGAATTAAAAGGTCACAATGATCATAAACTTGTAGCAATAATTTTTTTTTGTACTTTTTCAAAAAAAAAAATGACAGTCAAAACTTGCAAATCAAAATTAGCAGTAAAATTATTTAGCATTTGATTAGAAAGTGGGAGTATATTATGTTATTATACCATTAGCAATGGTTTTTTTCCTTGGGAAAAAAGAGAAAAAAACTGAACTAGTAAATTAAATTAGGCTATGCATGTAAGGTGCTAAATGTCCCACATTTTTGGGTGTAAAAGGGCATGTGATAATGCTAGTTGGTAGTAGCGTGTGAAGTTTTTCTCTTACTTATGAGTGGCAGTGTTTGCCGGACCTGGCCAATGCGTAATTTATGGAGCAAGGACATGGTCACTCAGGGGCAATTGCCTCTTTCTACTCTCCTCCCTCAAGTGTTAACCCTTTTAATCTCTTTGTGAAAATTAATAGACGAGGATCCTTTACAATTAAGATAAACTTTTTAATTAATATACTATTAGATGAATATCATGTTATTTATAATGTTGATGTAACACTCATTTAATAGTAAAATTAGCCCTTAATTAGTGAGAGTTTCATTTATTGAGTAAATATGTTTTCTTAGACGAGAAATTTTTGTTTATACCGGACGAAAATTTGATTGATAATTTTAAAAAACTTTATTAATAATATTTGTATATATTCAATTAAAACTGTTAATAAAGTTTTCAACAATTACCTATTAAATTTTCACTTCATTACAAAAATACGCATTCGATGCAAGTAAGAGTTCCTAGTGTTAGACTCATATTACATGTTGGTATACATGGAATAAATTTTTTTTTTTTCATGTAGACGGGAAACGAGATTGTACTCGGATTTTTAATCGGAGAACTTGAACCTGACCGACCACTAAACCAACAGGTTGAGTCAAATCATGTTGATTTATATGCTACTGCATCATAAAGGACCAAACTTTTTCCCTTGTGATTTTATTACAGAGCCAATCAAAGTTTTGTTAATCTCAACCAAACGTTATCAGTTGATTAAATCATGCTCTCCCAAAAATATTAATTTAAAGAAGAAAAAAAAGAAAATGAAGGAAAAGCCGTTGTCTTCCTAATAGAAACTTCAATCTGGTTTGAGGATAATAGCAGAAATCTCAAGTTCTCAACTGCACTGTAATGGAGTAACGATAATGGGTGGGGTGAGAGTAATAAGTGGGGCTCACAGTTACGCTCCCATGAGGCTCTCTCTCCGTTTGATGTTACCGTGAAACAAAGAAAGGGACGTGATAAGGGATAGACTGAATAGTGTTAAAGGTGGAGACAAGGCTATGTGTTTCCATCTTTATTGCCATCTTTATTAATTGCATAGCTGCACATCAATTGTGATACTTGTCTATAGTTGTAGCCTTGGATTTATTAATTGCATAGCCGCACATCAATTAATTGTGAGACTTGTCTATAGCTGCAGCCTTGGATTTAAATAATAAGAGTTGTAAATGCATCAACATCTCTTATTAATGCACAACTGTATTTTCAAGTTTCTCATATAATCGGTGCCGCGTTTCTGAGCCTATAAATTGACATTAGTTCTATAGAAGAAAGTGTGAGAGACATAAGTGTCTTGTAAAATCAAGTGAGTAGTTGTTGTAACAGAGCACTACTCTGGTTTTCTTTCTAGGCTTTTGTTAAATGGTAAAATACTTTGGGTGTGGGTCCAAGGAGTATGCACATTACCGAACCTCGTTAAATCTCTGTGTTCAATTCTTTGTGTGTGCGCATTATTCGAATTCTTGCTATTTTCCTTAACAACTTGTATCAGAGCATTTGGTGATAAATTTTTGTCTGCTTTTTTTGGAGGTTACTATTCACATAAATAGTGAAATTTTGTCGGTGGTACCAATTCATCGGTAACGGTGTTCAAATACACGGAGGTTCGCAGGAATTATCAGAAAAGATCCAGAGAAAGCCATATTCGAGTGAGAGTAATGGCGGATGAAGGTAAAACAAGGATCGAGAAGTTCAATAGAGCAAACTTCGGTTTGTGGAAGATGCAAATAGAGGATTATCTTTACCAGAAAGACCTCTATCTTCCTCTTGGCGGCAAAACAAAGAAACCACAGGAAATGACAGATGAAGAGTGGGAGGTGCTGGACAGGAAGGCTCTTGGCACGATCAGACTCTCTCTCGCTGCAACTGTCACGTTCAACATCTCGAATGAGAAAACCACTACAGTTTTAATGGTGGCTCTGTCCAAAATGTACGAGAAGCCATCAGCCTTAAATAAGGTATTCTTGATGAAAAGACTCTTCAATATGAAGATGGAAGACAGTGGTAGCATCACTGAACTCTTGAACGATTTCAACACACTGACAAGTCAGTTGGAATCCGTTGGGATCAGCTTCGATGACGAAGTTAGAGCACTGCTAACTTTGTCAACGTTACCAGATAGTTGGGATAGTCTGGTAATGGCCGTCAGTAACTCTTCTGGCTCTGGAAAGCTAAAGTTCGATGACGTTGTGGGAGTTCTTCTGAGCGAAGAATTGCGCAGAAGATCTTTAGGATCTGCGGAAACGTCTGGGAACCCTTTGAGTGTAGAAGAAAAATGAGGATCTTCAAATAGAGGAAACAAGTACAGTGGAAGTTCTAAAATTAGGAAGAGTAAATCAAAAGGACCAAAATCAAGAAGTGGAGGTTGCTGGAACTGCGGAAAGAAAGGATATCTGATGAGAGATTGCAAAGCACCAAAGCAGAGTGATAATCAGGAAAGTAAAAATTCTATTAATCTTTCTGATAAAGATTCTGATGCTTTGATCCTTTCTGTTGCGGTTCATAATGATTTGTAGGTGATAGATTCTGGTGCATCTTTTCTTGCTACCTGTCAGAAGGAGATACTCCAAAATTATGTGCAGGGTGATTTCGGGAAAGTATATCTCGGAGATGATGAACCATGCAATATAACTAGAAGAGAAGATGTATAGATAAACCTGGCGAATGGGACTACCCTACAGTTGAAGGACGTGCAACATGTTCCGAACCTCACAAGGAATTTGATATCAGTAGGCCAACTGTCAGATTCAGGATGCAGAACCACTTTCATAAGTGATTCATGGAAGGTGTTGAAAGGGGCTATGGTGATAACTCACGGAAAGAAAGAAGGCACTCTCTATGTGACGAGTGGAACAAATAATGTTCTAACAGCTGCATCAATAGATTCGGGCGCAGACACTTGGCACCGCAGACTTTGGCATATGAGTGAGAAAGGTATGAAGGTCATGCTATCAAAAGGGAAGATTCTAAATTTGAAGCATCTGGACCTGAGCTTCTGTGAAGACTATCTCTATGGAAAGCAAAAAAAGCTGAGTTTTTCTAAGACAGGCAGAAAACCAAAGCTTGAAAAGTTGGAATTGGTCCATACAAACGTGTGGGGACCAACCAAGGTACCATCTCTTAATGGGTCTCAATACTATGTTACTTTTATTGATGATGCCACTAGAAAGTTATGGGTGTATTTTTTGAAGCATAAATATGATATATTTGATGTCTTCAAAAAGTGGAAAGCTATGGTTGAGACTGAAACAAGTCGGAAGCTAAAGTGTCTGAGGTCAGACAATGGTGGAGAATATTGCAGCGATGAATTTGAGGAATATTGTGCTCTCATTGGTGTCAAGAGACAGATAATAGTTCCTAAAACACTGCAGCAAAATGGAGTGGCAGAACGCATGAACCGAACCATTAATGAACGTGCTAAAAGCATGAGGATTAATGCTGGATTACCCAAACAGTTCTGGGCAGAAGCGGTGAACACATCAGTCTATCTGATCAACAGAGGACCATCTGTTGCACTTGAGTTTGAACTTCCAGAAAAAGGTGGACGGGAAAAGAGGTAAACCTATTACACTTAAGAATATTTGGTTGCACCTCTTATGTCCATATAAACTCAGATGAAAGGTCTAAGCTAGACCCAAAATCCAAAAAGTGTGTCTTTATTGGATATAGTATTAATGAGTTTAGCTATCGGTTTTGGGATCCAGAAAATCGAAAAGTCTTCAGAAGTAAAGATGTAGTGTTTAACAAGAATGTTCTATATAAAGACATGATGAAACAGGTGGAAGGGGAAACAGAAAAGAAAGAGTTTGTAGAACTTGAGGAAATTTCTACAAAATGAGTGTTACAACCCAGAGATGAGAATATAGAATCTCACACTCCTGTTCCTTAAGTTACCCCTCAAGAATTAAAGAGATCAGAAAAAGTTAACAAAGGTCAACTCCCGACTCATTATTTAACATCTCTGAATTATTTGCTTTTAACTGACAATGGTGAACCAGAATGTTATGAAGAAGCAATACAGATTAAGGATAAGCTCAAGTGGGAGGCTGGAATGAATGAAGAAATGGACTCTCTGATAGTAAATCAGACACGGGATTTGGCTGAGCTTCCAGAAGGCAAAAAGGCTTTGTATAACAAATGAGTTTACAAGTTGAAAAAAAAACACGATGGAACTAAGCGATACAAGGCCAGGCTGGTAGTCAAGGGATTTCAACAGAAGGCAGGTATCGACTATACTAAGATTTTCTCTCCTGTTATAAAGTTATGTACCATCAGATCTGTATTGAGCATTGTTGCAGTAGATGACTTACATCTAGAACAGCTAGATGTGAAAACCGCTTTCCTTCATGGTGATCTGAATGAAGATTTCTACATGAAGCAACCACAGGGGTATGAAGAACTAGGGAAGGAAGAGTTGGTGTGTAAGCTCAAGAAAAGCTTGTATGGGTTGAAACAAGCACCCAGACAGCGGTATATCAGGTTTGATAATTTCATGTCTGAAAACGGGTATACAAGATGTAACGCTGACCATTGTTGTTATTTTAAGAAGTTTGATGATTCCTACATCATTCTTCTATTGTATGTGGATGATATGTTTATTGCAGGATCAAGCATGATTGAAATAACAGTGTTGAAGGAACAACTCTCCAAAGAGTTTTCTATAAAGGATTTGGGTATGGCTAAACAAATCTTTGGTATGCGGATCAGCAGAGATAGGAAGAATCAGAGATTGTGGCTATCTCAGGAACAGTACGTCGAAAATGTACTAAAAAAGTTCAACATGGATCGGGCTAAACCGGTGAGCACTCCACTAACAAGTCACTTCACACTTTCAAAAGAGCAAGATGCGACGACAGTCGAAGAACATGAATACATGTCAAAAGTATCATATGCCTCAGCAATTGGTAGCCTTATGTATGCTATGGTCTGTACCAGACCAAATATTGTGTAAGCAGTGGGAGTCGTGAGCAGATTCATAATAATCCAGGCAAGGAGCATTGGAAGGCTGTGTAGTGGATTATGAGGTACTTGAGAGGTACCACTAATCTATCCCTATGATATGATGGATCAGAGATCAGTCTGAAGGGCTATGTCGATTCTGACATGGCAAGAGACCTAGATGGTAGAAAGAGTACTACAGGGTACATCTTTACACTGGGCAGTGTAGCAGTGAGCTGAGTCTCGAGATTATAGAAGATCGTAACTCTCTCGATTACAGAAGCAAAGTACGTTGCAGTGATGGAAGCATGTAAGGAAATGGTGTGGCTACAAAGTCTACTCAGAGAATTAGGCAAAGAGCAGAAGGACTATAAGATTTACAGTGACAGTCAGAGTGCAATTCATTTGGCCAAAAATTCTGCATTTCATGCCAGGACAAAGCACATCGACATCAGGTACCATTTCATACGGGGGCTCTTAGAAGAAAGGGTTACTACGCTGGAAAAGATTCATACCAGCAAGAATCTCGCAGATATGTTAACCAAAACTATTACGATTGAGAAGCTGAAATGATGTTCAGCTTCGATCGGTCTTCATGCTTGAAGAAGCGGGAGAAGACTCACACCTAGTTTGACTATGTTGGAATTTCGTTACAAATAGCATATTGTCTCCAAGTGGGAGATTGTTAAAGGTGGAGATAAGGTGGAGACAAGGTTATGTGTTTCCATCTTTATTGTCAAAGTCATCAATTAGGTTGCTTGGATTTATTAATTGCATAGCCGCACATCAATTGTGAGACTTGTCTATAGCTGTAGCCTTTGATTTATTAATTGCATAGCCGCACATCAATTAATTGTGAGACTTTTCTATAGCTACAGCCTTGGATTTAAATAATAAAAGTTGTAAATGCAGCAACAACTCTTATTAATGCACAGCTATATTTTCAAGTTTCTCATACAATCGGTGTCGTGTTTCTGAGCCTATAAATTGATGTTAGTTCTGTAGAAGAAAGTGTGAGAGACATAAGTGTCTTGTAAAATCAAGTGAGTGGCTTTGGTAACAGAGCACTGCTCTGGTTTTCTTTCTGGGCTTTTGCCAAATAGTAAAATACTTTGGGTATGGGTCCGAGGAGTAGACACATTGTTGAACCTTGTTAAATCTCTGTGTTCAATTCTTTGTGTGTGCGCATTGTTCGAATTCTTGCTATTTTCCTTAACAAAGAGAGCATGTGATTAATGGGCCCCTATCTTTGTGGAAATGTTCTCTCATAGTAATGGTGATGGTGGAAGGCGTGTGGTTCTTATTCATCGCTGCCTGTTCCCTATGGTGCACTGCGTCTCATGATTTTACTTACCTTAGATTGCACCTTAATTTTTATTTTTTGTTTTTTTACAAATCCACGTCTCAACTTCATCAACTTTTTTTCTCATCCTACTGAGTCCAGATTATGAAGAAATAGGGATGTTAAATAGAGATACCAACGTGCGGGTTTAGATTGGATACCCTTCTTATGTCAACTACACTCGTGAAACTCGTTTTTATATCCGGTGAGTATACATATTTTTCTCTAATTCCATCATCATCATGGGTACGGATACTCGATGGGTAATTCATACCCATTTTATTTGATACAAAATTTAAAAAGAAAAAAATTATTTAGACAAAATAAGAAAAACATGTCATTATGATTCACATTAAAGAACAAGGTGCAAACTCAAGAGGGGTGAATTGGGCTTTTAAAATATTTTGCACAATAAATAAGTTTTAAATATTTTTCGAGCACAATCAAGAGCAGCAAGTATAATATAGCTAAAAGTAAAGAGATAAGGGAGAGAATGTGCAAACGTTATTTATAGTGGTTCGGTATATCAGATTTCTTCGACCCTACATCCACTCTCTTCAAGAAACCTCCTTGAAGTAATCCACTAATAACACGTGCAACTTCATGGGTACTGCCCAAACCGTACACAATCTCTTTTGATTAAGGGAGTCTTTACAAGAAGTGTTTAACACTTAAACACTCTAAGAGTTACACCAACTTTTTCTCTTCACAATGATTAGAAATTTAATGATCAAGATCGAAAGAGACTTTGTATATAATGTTCTTACAAAGAAGAAAAGATCTCTCTTAGAAGTTCAAATCTTTTAAGAATGGCTCATAAAGGTTTTGAGAAAGTTTTGAATGAAATAAATGAGAAGATAAAGATTAATTGAGCAAGAGTTGTTGTTATCTCTTATTTATGAAGGTATTTTATACTTAAAATCCCTACTAGTAGTTACTCACACCACAATCAAGTTTGGGAGTGGTTTGGAGCATTTAATGCTCTAAACGGCGTTCAGAATTTGAAAAATATATGTTATTTTCGAATGTTCAAATGTTTTGCTCTGTTTTAGCATTCGATTATTCAGTCGACTGAACTGATCATTTAATCAACTGGGTCACAGAGCTTAAACTCTTTGTCTCTCATTCAGTCAACTGGATGATCTCTTCAGTCGATTGGGTCATCAAGGGTAGAAGTTTATAATATATGGCCTTTATTCAGTTGACTAAATCTTTCATTTAGTTGATTGAGTCATTCAGTTAACTGAATTTTGCATTCAGTCGACTGAATTAAAAGGGCAGGATATTTTATCATTTTGTTCAGTCGACTGAATCCCTTTGAAATAATCTTTTACTTTAACAAAAAATTCACAGATTTTATATTCAGTTTGAAAGTTTTTGTTCAAATCATTTTGAAAAACGTTTGAGTCATAAATAAAGCTAAGAACTTTAAAGATGAGATTTACATTGAATTATATCTATCTAGCTTCTTATCTAGTTCTTCACTGTCTTCTCTTAAAGTGCGTGCATCATTGCATTGAGAACCTTTAGCACATAAACAGTTAGATAAACTTGTTAGATATGCTTAAATCAGTTTTGTTATAATTAAAATCAAGTTAAGGGTCAACAATCTCCTGGTTTTTAATGATGACAAAACCATTTGAGATAAACACATTTAAAAAAAAAAACTAAGTGTTTGGATTTTTTGAAAATTTAGACAGAGTTTCCTCTGTTTTTAAAATTATATCCTCTTGCAAATATATAAATTATAATCCAACCAAGAAGTATTCATAGCGGATATAGATGTCATTAAGTAAGGAGCAATGCTCCCCCTTGATCTGTGCGGTTTGAAGAAAATTGTCAGCTATTTCAAATTCAGTTGATTGGATCGTTTGATTCAGTCGACTCAATGAGTGGCAAAGAATCAGAGTTTGATTTTAACTACGCGTGCAGTCGACTGTATTAATGGATAAGTGATTAAGTCGATTTAGTGAAAGGCACAAACTTATGGGTTCTACAAAACATACCATTCAGTCGACTGAATCAAGATAATTTCAGAAAATTTTGAACTCCATGTCAGAACAATTTGCAAGCTTAATTTACTTTAAGCCATTCTTGAGTGTGGGAAACATCAAATTAGAATTAATGCTCATTCACTTAATGACATATATGCAAATGATGAATGTAAATGCAATTAAGCACATCAGTATTCAAAGTTTTTAATACCTATTAATATTCTAATTTTGCAAAAACTATCTTCATTCAAGGGTTTAGTAAGGATATCAGCAATTTGATCTTCTAGGTATTAATTCAAGTTTGGTATCACATTTTTTAACATGATCTCTTATAAAGTGATGTCGAATCTCAATATGTTTAGTTCTAGAATGTTGAATTGGGTTCTTTGTTAGATTGATAGTACTAGTGTTATCACAAAAGATTGCTATATTTTCAAAATTCATATCATAATCTTCTAGTTGTTGTTTTATCAATAAAACTTGTTCACAACAACTACCGACGGCAACATAGTCCGCTTTGGCAGTTAATAATGCAACAAAATTTTGTTTATTTGAAAACCAAGAAGTTAACATGCAACCTAGAAATTGGCATGTACCATTAGTACTTTTTATATCTAACCTATATCCAGCAAAATCAGCATTCGAGTACCCAACTAAGTAGAAAGTAGATTTTCTTGAATACTATAATCCTAGATTTTGAGTACTATGCAAATATCTTAAAATTATTTTAACAACCACTAAGTGAGATTCCTTAGGATTAGCTTGGAATCTAGCACACATGCATACACAGAACATTATATCAGGCCTATTAGTAATTACGTAAAGTAAAGCATCTATCATGCTTCTATACTTTTTAGTTTCAACAGATTTACCTCATTCATCTAGATCAAGCTTTGTTGAGGTGCTCATGGAAGTTCCAATTGATTTTGAATTCTCCATCTCAAACCTTTTTAGTATATACTTGGTGTATTTGGATTGATTGATGAAGATTTCTCCCTTTGATTGTTTGATTTGAATTCCAAGGAAGTAGGTAACCTCTCCCATCATACTGATCTCAAATTCACCTTGCAAACATTTAGAAAATTCTTGACACATAGATTCATTAAAGGCACCAAATATAATATCATCTAGATAATTTTGTACTAATAAAGTATCATGTTTATGGGTTTTTATAAAAATAGTTGTATCTATTTTTCCTCTTGTAAAACCATTTTCAAGTTAAAACTTACTTAATCTTTTACCGTACTATTGGAGCTTGTTTTATCCCATAAAGAGCTTTAGAAAGCTTATAAACATGGTTTGGCTGATTAAGATCTTTAAAACTAAGAGGTTGTTCAACATAACCTCTTCTTCAATAAAGTAATTTAAAAATGCATTTTTTACATCTATTCGAAATAGTTTGACGTTCTTAAAATATACAAATGCAAGCAACATACGCATAGCTTCTAGTCTAGCTACGAGAGCATAGGTTTCATCAAAATCAATGCATTCTTTTTTATTATAGCCTTTAACTACAAGTCTAGCTTTATTTCTAGTTACTACTCCATTTTCATCCATTTTGTTTCTAAATACCCATTTAATTCCTATAACAGTATGGTCTTAGGTTTAAGAACTAAATTCCACACTTTATTTCTTTCAAATTGATTTAGTTCCTATTGCATGGCATTTATCCAATTATCATCATTTTCAGCTGAATTAAAGGACTTAGGTTCAACTTGGGATAAGTAAGCTACAAAGTTACACATATTTCTAATAGAAGAACGAATTCTTACTCTTTGTGAAGGATCACCAATCACTTTATCGATTGGGTGATAATTCACATACCTCCAAACTTTGGTAAGTCCATTTCCTTGTTGACTTGTAGAGTGTTGATCAAATTTGGGAGCATCTACCTCTTGATTCGTTTGAGGTTGACTTTCCTTAGAGTCAACAATGGGAGTAGAAACATCCACTCTTGGAATAAAATTTGCATCATCATCAAGAGTGACTATTCTACTACTAATAGGTTTAGACTTATCGAATGCTACATGTATGGATTCTTCAACCACTAAGACTCTATAAGTTTTACTAAAGGTTGAATATCCCAAGAATATCTTTTCATCGGTCTTAGAGTAAAATTTACCTAAATTAGTTTTATTGTTATTTAGGATGAAACATTTGCAACGGAAAGCTCGAAAATAAGAGATATTAAGCTTTCTACCTTTCTATAGTTCATATAGAGTTTTTTTACGCATAGGCCTAATTAGTACTCTATTTAAAATATAGCAAAAAGTGTTTACAGCTTCCGCTCAAAATTATTGTTTCTCAAAGCATAGTTTTTGTAAATTCTTCTAGAACTCTATTTTGCCTCTCAATAACACCATTTTGTTGAGAAGTTCTAGGGGCTAAAAAGTTATGAACAATTCCATTTTCATCACAAAATTTTGAAAAGCTTTGATTTTCAAATTCCTTTTCATGATCACTTCTAACACTCGAAATAGAGATACTTTTTTCATTTTGAACTTTCTTGCAAAAGTTCACAAAACCTTTATAAGCTTCATCCTTATAAGCAATAAAAATAACAAAGATATATCTTGAATAATCATTAACAATAACAAGAGAATTTTTACCCACTTTACCATATCCAATGATTTTCATCCTGGTGTCATCTCCAATCGTGACGTGTCCGTCATCCCTTAGAGTCAACTCTTTGAACACACTTTGATCACCAGTCATATGCTTTGAGAACCCACTATCAAGGTACCAATGGTCACCTTTTTCCTTTCTATGGAGACATATCTACATTACACATGGATACATAATAGCACTTTTAGGTGTCCAAAATTTCTTGGGTCTTTTGGGGTTAGTCCTAGAAAATACGGCTTCTTTAGGGACCTATACTTTCTTAACATTATGAGGTGCTCTATAATTGTAGATATGTTGATGATACATGATCCTAAGATGATAGTTATAAAAAATTTTAGGATGACTTGAATATGCATGTCTATCATTCCTTCTATGAGCATTCCTATTATACATGTTTCTAGCATAAAAATTATGAGTATACATGTTATCTATAGGGTATGCATGATAGTTATTTCTATGATATGTGTTCCTAGTATGTGCATTTCTTGAACATGTATTCCTAGTATTTGCATTTTTAGGATGAGCTTACATATATGCATAAGTATTTCTAGGATTTTTATTCCTAGCATATGCATTTGAATTCTTTGCATTGGAATTGAAATTTGCATTCTTAGGCTTCCTAGCATTTTTTAACATTGCTAGTAGCCTTAGAAGTAGTGGGTTCATCTACACTTATTGTTTTCACAAAGATAGTCTAATTAGAACTTTGTTTACCTAGTGGAGAATAACCCAATCAAGATTTTTCTCCACTCATTCTTTGGCAAGATAACACTTCATCTAGTTTTTCTTTCCCAAGAACATTCCTAGATATAGTGTTATTTAACTTCATAATTTTTTTTTCAAATCATCATTTTCATTTTTCAAATATTCAAGTGATGAGTTATTAATCTCTAAATAAAGTTTTTCTTTTTCTTCTTTTAGAGCTTCCATCTCTTTAAAGAGAGATGTGACTTGCTTTTTGAGAGATCCATTTCTAGAATAAAATTTCTTTAATTCCGTATGAATTTCGTTTATTTCCTCATTATTACTATCAATATCATTAGTGGGGGAAGAACTGTTACCTCGCTTTCTTTATCGATTGCCATCAAGCAAAGGTTGGCAATTTCTTTATAGTTGATCTCATTATCGGAGTCTTCCTCATCATCACTCCAAGTTGATGTAGTATCCACCATTACTTTTTTCTTGAAGTTATTGTACAGCTTCTTTGTTATAGGGTAATCGGCCATGCTTTGCCCGAGTTTCTTACAACCAAAGTACATTATTGGTTCCATTTTTGTGAAGTCCTTTGTGCAAGGCTTCTTGCTCTTCTTCAAGAACTTGTGAAATCTCTTAGTGATGAGAGTCATCTCTCTATCTTCTTCACTACTCTCATTCTCTTCTTCTTCTTCTTCCACTTTTTTTTGCTTGTGGTAGCTTTGAGAGCAATGGCTTTCTTCCTTTTTTACTGTTCATTATTAACTTCTTCACTCATTTCCTCCATCTCATTGGTCAATAGAGAGCCAAGAAGAGTTTCAACTTCAAGTAAATCAAGTTTTTGGCTTCCTTGTTCACTGTTTTCTTTGTTTGCCAACTTGGTGGCAATGATCTAAGAATATTCCTCGTTAACTCATGCTCATCGATGTTCCCACCAAGAAGCTTTAAACCATTAATAATGTTAGTAAAATGAGAATACATTTCAGATATTGTTTCGGTATGGTACATTTTAAAATATTCATACTTGGACACTAGCATATTGATTTTTGTTTTCTTTACTTCACTTGTGCCTTTATATGTGACTTGAAGTTTGTCCCAAATTTTTTTTGCCGAATCACATGTTGAAATTTTATTATATTCATTTAAATCTAATGCATAATGTAATATACTAGTAGCTCTACTATTTAAAGACATCATTCTATAATCCTCTTCATTAAACTCAATTTTGAGTTTAGGCATTATATGAACGATCTCTCCAATAGTTACATCATTTGTAGGAATTCTAAGTCCTTCTTCAATAATCCTCCACAAATTATAATTTTGTCCTTCAACAAAGATTTTTATTTTATTTTTCTAATAATTATAATTTGTGTCATTAAACAAAAGAGGTCTAGTATAGGAATGACCTTCGGTGTAACTATTGGTTGCCATCGGATCAACTTAAGGATTTTAAGCCATAAAAATTGAGAACATGGCTCTGATACCAATTGAACACCAAGGTTCAAACCTAAGAGGGGGCTGAATTAGGTTTTTAAAACTTTTTGGACAATAAATAAGTTTTAAATGCTTTTCCAGTACAATCAAGGGCAGCAAATATAATAAAGCTGAAAGTAAAGAGATAAGGGAGAGAATGTGCAAACTCTATTTATAGTAGTTCGAATTTTTTTCGACCCTACGTCCACACTCTTCAAGAAACCTCTTTAAAATAATCCAATAATAACACGAGCAACTTCACTAGTGTTCCCCAAACAGTACGCAATCTTTTCTGATTAAAGAAGTCTTTATAATAAGTGTTTAACACCTAAACACTCTAAGAGTTACACCAACTCTTTATCTTTACAATGATTGGAAATTTAATGATCAAGATCAAGAGAGACTTTGTATTTAATGCTCTTACAAAGAAGAAAAGATCTCTTTTAGAAGTTCAAAGCTTTTAAGAATGGCTCATAAATGTTTTGAGAAAGTTTTGAATGAAATAAATGAGAAGATGAAGAAATTGCTCAAGAGTTGTTATTATCTCTCATTTATGAAGGTCTTTTATTCTTAAAAGCCTTGCCTTACTAGTCGTTACTCACACCATAATCAAGTTTGGGAGTGGTTTAGAGCATTTAATGCTCTAAATGGTGTTCAGAATTTTGAAAAATAACTGTTATTTTTTAGCGTTCTGTCGGCCGGATGCTTATTCTGTCGATTGGATGCTTGTTCAGTCGACTGAAGTGTTTTGCTTTGTTTTAGAATTCAACTATTTAGTTTACTGAACTAATCATTCAGTCGACTGGGTCAGAGAGCTTAAACTCTCTATCCCTCATTCAGTCAATTGGATGATCTCTTCAGTCGACTAGATCATCAACGGTAGAAGTTTAGAATATATGGCCTTCATTCAGTTGATTGGGTCATTCGGTCGACTGAATTTTACGTTCAGTCGACTGAATCAGAAGGGTAAAATATTCTATCCTTTTGTTCAATCAACTGAACAGTCCAATCAGTCGACTAAATCCCTTTGAAACAATCTTTTACTTTGACAAAAACTTTATAGATTTTATATTCAGTTTGAAAGTTTTTGTTCAAATTATTTTGAAAAATGTTTGAGCCATAAATAGAGCTAAGAACTTTCAAGATGAGATTTACATTGAATTAAATCTACCTAGCTTCTTATCTAGTTCTTCAGTGTCTTCTCAACCTTTAGCACATAAACACTTTGATAAGCTTGTTCGATATGCTCAAATCAATTTTGTTATCATTAAAATCAAATTAGGGGTCAACAAACATGTCCAACAATCACATCTCAAAAATCATAAAATAACTAAGTTGAAACAAATAAAATAATACTTTCCCTTAATTAGATTATATATATATATATATATATATATATATATAAATATACGGGTATCGATCGGATTGGATAACACTCTCCTCGCACTTGTCCCCGTACCCGACAAGTATTTTAATTTTTCAACCGCACCCGACTAATCGAAGAAAAAATGGCCTACAAACCCTCTCCATTAGGATCGAATTTTGCGGGTACTTAACGAGCACAAGTAAAATTGTCATCCCTATTGTCAAAAACCAAGCAAACATCTAAAAATCTGGCCAAACCACCCTAAATAGAGCAGTTTTTTAAGGTGGATGATCAATCGGTTGTGGAAATAAAATTTTATTTCCAAACTGATTGTTGGGTGGTAGCGGAAACAGTCTCTCATCCGACCTGGACCTCCACCTGCTATTATAAAATATCTATTTTATCCTTGGTATGTATCATACTTACAAAAATACACATCCTTATATAAGCATTTTTCTTACATTTTTAGGTCAAAAATACAAAAACATAGAGTTTTTTTAAATGTTTGATAAAATAGTATTTAATTTGTTTTAAGAAAAAGCTGGGTGGTAGCGAGTGGAAGGTGGATGGCCCTCTCACCCGTATTGGCTGGGATTGGACTAAAATTTTTCATTCGGTCACTGGATGGTAGTGGAACTGGATAGTTAATTCTACTGTTGTGGATGGGGGCGGATGGAAGTATTTCTACACCTAACTCGACCCATTGATATTCCTAAGAAGAAATGTGCATATGTACAAAGATGATTTCTATATCACATTGATTTTTAATAGGTTGGAAAAACAACTGTGTTTTTAGGACATTTAGGTAAGGTACTTTTGATGATTAAATATCAATTATTACTACTCCACATAATTATAACTAGACTTTCTTGTATGTTTGGTGTTTAAATGTGTGTCCAATAATCTTTATTATTTCAAAAATTATTAAGGAAGATAGTGAACCATCCAAACTATTAAAATTCAAACCATGATCCATTCAAACCTTGATTCCAGCTTTGTGTCGACAATTTGAGCTCTTAGAATTAAATATATTAACTCTTTTACTGGAACTTGTTTAACATATAAAAAAGTTATGCATAATTTTATATTTCACAACAAATTTCATTTAAATCGTGAAGAATTATTCGTGATAAATTGAGCCTTTAGGTTTCGTCCCTTAACAAATAAAGTTTTGAAATTTGGAAAAATTGAATCTCGATCGGAATTGAATGACATGCAATATTAAGACTATCCAATTATCTCAGTCATTACGTCAACCTGAAATGGTGAAGCTATTGGACAGTGTTAGCTATCGCGAGGCTGCTCAGCAACCTCAGTTATGCAAAGGCAAAACTGGCATCAACTTCGCCGTCACATCCTTACCATTGAAAGCTAATGCAGTGATGAAGTTGTTGGGCAACTTTGGCATTGCAGACCACTCAGTTCTGATTAGGGGTCGATTTGCTCTTGAATAGAATCTCATAATTCGATCTATCATAAAAGAATTCTTGAAAGTTGAAAACAAAATCTGTCCAAACTTAAAATGTAAAATATGTATCAAACCTTAAAATTTAAACAATATATACAAATGAAAACGAATGCATATCCAATAAACATAATTTAACACACCTACTAAAAATCGCATGTGGTTCTTCAAGCTTTGCTTATTGTTGATGTGTGTTCCTTTGCTTGCGTTTTAATATAATTTTTCCATTTCAAAAAAAGAAAAGAAAAGAAAAGAAAATGGATTGAAGTGGGAGGTTTGATTTTAAATGTCGGCTTTTGAGAAGAGATATAATTACCAATTAGAACATGTCCAAGTCACGATAACTCAAAACATATTATTCTTTTTTAATTCATTTTAAATATCTTTTTTGAAAGTTCTGGTTATCAACTAATTTATATTATCACTGTTAAGGTTTAAGAGAGGAAGTGAGACAATACAAAGAAGAGAATTGTATTGAATGGTGTGATTTACTTACAAGTGAGCTATCCTATTTATAGGAGCCAATAAGAGAGCCAAAGATATACACAACCAATGTGGGATTAAACTAACTAAGCAATAACTATGCTATACATAATCTAACAGCCCCCCTCAAACTCAAGGTGGAATATGAGAAACCAACTTGAGTTTGAAAACAAGATCACGAAAACGCCTTGGAGGATGTGACTTGGTAAAGATGTCTGCGAGCTGATCCTTGGATGTGACAGAATGAAGCTGTAGGGAGCCTTGAAGGAGATGATGACGGACAAAATGACAATCAATCTCAATATGTTTGGTCCGTTCATGAAACACATCATTATGAGCAATCTGAATAGCACTTCTATTGTCACAGTATACAGGAGTAGCAGCAGAAAATGATACACCCATATCTTGTAACAACCATCGTAACCAAAGAAGCTCAGAGGTGGTGTCAGCTAAAGCACGATATTCTGCCTCTGTACTAGATCGAGCAATAACAGTTTGTTTCTTACTACGCCAAGAGATAAGAGAGGTGTCAAGTAGGAAACAATAACCGGTGGTAGAACGACGATCTGTAGGATCACCTGCCCAATCTGCATCGGTATAAGCACACAACTGAAGAGGAGACTGAGAGGAGAAAAAGAGCCCATGAAACAATGTCCCCTTTAGGTAACGAAGGATGCGAAGAACAGCAGCAAAATGAGTAGAGCGAGGAGCAGCCATAAACTGACTCACCTGATGGACAGCATACGAGATATCAGGTCGAGTAACAGTAAGGTAGACAAGACTGCCAACCAAATGTCGATATAAAGTAAAATCACGAAGAAGTTCGCCATCATGGGGTGTAAGACGAGTATTAAGCTCAGTTGGTGTGTCAACAACCTTACTGTCTGTGAGATTTGCCCGAGAAAGCAGATGCATGACTAAGACGTGAATGCCAAAGTGCAAGGGATGGTGGTGACAAGGAGGCAGCAGCAGAGACGTTAGAGGCAGGAAGGTTGGGCAGGTGTAAGGATGAGAGTTCGAACATGCGCCCAATTCTACGCCCGGTCCCAAGGGTCTGACCAGTACGAGGATCCTGCACATTCACACCAGAAAAGTCAAAGATAATTCTATATCCAAGTTCACATATTTGCCCAACGGAAAGAAGATTATAAGATAATTCTGGCACATGAAAAACTTCAGGAATAGAAAGAGAACGACTATTGATGGTGCCTATAGTTTTAACAGTCATTGTGGAGCCATCAGCTGTGCGAATGAATGAGGAATGAGGCGAAGGTGCAGATGTAGTAAATGAAGCTGGGAAAGGTGTCATATGGTTGCAACAAGCGGAATCAAAAAGCCAAGAGGCAGAATTACCTGGCAGGACTGAGAGGGCAGAGGAAGATGCATTGCCAGAACGAGACTGGATGACCTGATTAACTATTGCCTCGAAGTCAGTTGCAGATAAGGTGACAGTAGAACCTGATGACCCGTTAGAGAGTGCAACTGAAGATGAAGCTGTAGTCGCAGATGGATATGGAACAACTGTAGAGATAGTGCTCTCAGGATGAGCAACTGCTGCAGTGGGAGCATTGGATCTTCCCCTTTGCCAACATTTATCAATAGTGTGCCCTCGACGTTTACAAAAACGACAGAAATTGTTGTCACGAGGCTTAGGAGAAGGTCGAGGAGAACCAAACCTGTCAGAATGCTTTGGCTGAAATGATGAAGAACTAGATAATGGAGCAGCCAACACTGAAGGACTATGTTGAGAGTGCATAGTCTGTGATCTGCTTTCTGCACGAACAAGTTCAAATATAGCATTGTCCAAAGTAGGGAGAGGAGAGCGATGTAAAAGTTGCACACGAATAGGCTCAAAACCATCACGTAATGCCATAAGAAAATGGTGAAGACGATGTTGATCCCTTCGTTCAGCATACATTTTGGCATCTGTAGGATCCTTCCAAATAGGATCAGAGAGATCAATTTAATTCCATAAGAATTGCATGCGAGCAAGAAAATCATTAATACTCTGCCCCGGTTCTTGCTTCAGGCAGAAGAGCTCAAACAGGAGCTGATATTCTCGAGCACCATCAACAGCAGAATAACGAGAAGCAAGCATATCCCAAGCACCCTTAGCTTCATCAAAGCTACCAAATAGGGCAGAAATAGATGGAATAGTAGTATTACGAAACCATGTGAGAATTTGATGATGATTACTTTCCCAATCAATGAGACGAGTGAGAAAAGCATCATTAGTTTCAGTAGCCCCTTTAATTGGCTTCTCGACAATACCAACCACGTAAGACCAAAGCTTACGACTTTTGAGGAAATTTCGCATAGATTGAGACCAAACAATATAGTTTGTACCATCCAATACAGACTGAACATGACGAAAAATATCTTTTTCTGCCATCTGGTCAAATCTGGTTGTCGGTCAACGGTCAACGGTTGAATAGTGACGTCGATGGAGCAGCGGCTGAGATGACGTCGATGGAGAATGAGACTCCGATTATAGTGGTGACCCGAGAGACATGAAAAGGATATTCAAGAAGTTTTTCTGATGTGAAGGATCCACTAATAGTGGCAATCACAGAGCATACTCAACTCTTAATATACCGACAACCTTAAAAAAGTTTTTCTGATGTGAAAGATCCACTAATAGTGGCAATCACAGAGCATACTCAACTCTTAATATACCGAGAACCACGAAGGCTCTGATACCATGTTAAGGTTTAAGAGAGGAAGTGAGACAATACAAAGAAGAGAATTGTATTGAATGGTGTGATTTACTTACAAGTGAGCTATCCTATTTATAGGAGCTAATAAGAGAGCCAAAGATATACACAACCAATGTGGGATTAAACTAACTAAGCAATAACTATGCTATACATAATCTAACAATCACAACCAGTTGTTCTTTCAATATTAATAATATTTTTTCTTTTAAATTGTAATAATTGTAATTCAAATTGGATTTGAGATATTAAAGATGCGTTCAGATGTGATTTTTTTAAACATTTTTTTTTAATAATTTGGACATTTTTAATATAATTTTAAAATATAATATTGAAAAAATTTGAAAAAAAATTGTTTTTGAACTTTTCCAATATTATGTTGGAAGAAGAAGTGTTTTTTTTTTTCATTTTCAAATTATGTTAAGAATGCTTAAATTGTTGAAGGAAGTGCTAAAGAAAATATAATTTTTTTTTAATACTAAACGCACTCTAATTGCTCAAACAAAAAAAAGATATAACTGTTGAGTCTATGTTGCCATTAATATTTGAAGTAACATTACTCAAATCATTTTAATAAAAAAAATATCACTTTTTTTTTAGTTCATAAGAAATTATATTAAGTATGACACAAGTGAATAACCATTCTTAAATAACTAAAAATGCATCACAATAATGTCCCAAGATGTTAACTACTAATAGATAAAAGATAAATATATATATATATATATATATATAGGTTTTTTTTATTTAGTGGTTATTTCTAGGTATTTTATAAAGGAGATTCAAGTCCGACCCATCTATTTGTCAATGTATAAAAAAATAAAGATACAAATAAATTTCTTTAAGTTATCAATGAGTTTGTGAAGAAACACAAATGAATTTTCAAACACATATTCAATGAACTTTCATGAAAATATATAAAAATTTAGGGTTTGTTTGGTAGAAATTTTTGCAACATTTTTTTTTTGTTGTTTATCTTTTTAATATAATATTGAAAAAGATGAGAAAAAAAATATATATATATATATTTCAAATAATTGACACATTTAACTTTTGTGTCCGAGTCTAAAAATTGACACATTTAACCCTTGCGTCCGGATCTAAAAGTTGACATATTTAACCCTTGTGTCCAGGTCTAAAAGTTGACATATTTAACCCTTAAATTCAGGTCTAAAAGTTGACACATTTAACCCATGTGTCTGCATCTAAAAGTTAACACATTTGACCCCTGTGTCCAGATACAAAAGTTGACACAATTAACCCCTGTGTCCATATTCAAAAGTTGATACATTTATCCCCTGTGTCTAAGTCCAATAGTTGACACATTTAACTCTTGTGTCTGAATCTAAAAAATGACACAATTAAACCCTTTGTCTAGATCCAAAACTTAACACATTTAACCCAGGTCTAAGTCCAAAATTTAACACATTTAACCCATGTGACTGGGTCCAAACATTGACACTTATAGCCTATGTTCGTGTCCAAAGCAATTGTACTTAAATCACGAATAATCATATATTTAATATAATACATTTTCAAGTAAAACAATACATTCGATGCAAATATGTTTTCACTACCATACAATAGGAACGACTTATCGAAAATAAAAAATCACAAAAATCGTGAGATTGAGTTTCACATCATTAATAGACTCGATTTAAACTATTTTGATTTTGTCGATATTTGAATAATTTCTTTCCTCGATTGCTTTCGTCCATCTAAATGTTTATAGCTGGTAACAACCAATTTTTCACTGTCGTTGCAAACTCATGCAGTTTCAAAATATGGCAATTTCCAAATTAAAAAAAAAAAGAGTAAAAAGTAAAAATCGCGAACCAAACAAATTTGCAAATCAATTAGCTGTATATAGCCAGATTTTCACTGTTCATTTCACGCGTAACATGACTGTCATTTGATTTATTAGAAAGAAATTAAGGAAACAATAATAATGATGACTTACAATACGGTAAAGATTTTGTTTTTAAATGAAGCATGTTATGTATGTGACGTTAATATTATAAATAATGTAATATTTATCAAATGATTTATTTATAAAAAATATTATTAAAAAAAATTTTTGTTTCAATATTAAAAAAAAGAAAGCGGTGATTTTACTGATCAGATTTTATAAAAATTATCATGAAATCGAGAAAATTTATTAATAATTATGAAAAATTTAAATAGTAATTATTTTAAAAAAATTAAATACCAAAATTACTGATCAATTTTTTCTTAATTATTAAAAAAAATTTGATTTCGTGATAGTCACGAAATAAAATCAGTGATATCACCCCTCAGGAAGGAGGGAGAGAATAATATGTATGCGTCCATTTTGAAATTTCAAATTGGCTAGTAATTACTATACTTGAAGTTTGACAATATTTCCATCATATTAATCATAGGTTGATTACAACTTGATTTACAGTTAATTTTCTATAAATAAAAAGTAAATTAAAAAAAAAAGAGATGGAATTTTTTTTTTAATTGGATACATACTCCTTAACTTGGGTCATCCAAAAGATTTGACATTGAGGATAAACTTTAGTTTTTAATTTATTTTTATTTAAAAATTTATAATTTATTCTTTTTGTCTCAATTTATATATTATAGTTAATTTTTTGAAGTAATTTTGACTTTAATTTTTTTTAAATATGTTATTAATTTAAAATTATAAAAATAATTTTTAAATACTTATGAAATATCTATGTAAAATTTTAATTTTAATTTTAAATTAAAAAATTAATTATTTAATTAAATAACTAATATACTGTGACATATTAACCGACCGAAGAAATATTTATTTTGACATTAGTGCCTTGTGATATTATATGTACCTTATTGCCTTCGATTAATCATATCATTGGAGCTTAATTTATCATGTGCCAAAAATCACTTTAACTCAACCCTAAATACCAATTACATTCTTTACGAAAGACATGCATAAATATTTTAATCTAAAAATAAAATTTGAATGCAAGTTTTTTTTATTGCAACTAGTAATAGTTATAATAATTAATTGTTCATTAAGATATTAGTATTAAAAAACTGGGTAAATTAAATTGTACTAACTTCAAGTTTATTGAAATGACATTAACATACTAAACATTTTAAAAACTCATTATTCACTCCAAAACATCAATTTTCACCATCAAGCAGCCCAAAATAAATTTATTTGAAGAGTTAAAATTTTAATTGGATATTACTTTGGTCATGATGATGAAAATTTGTGTTTCAAGGTGAATCGTGAATTTTAAAAATATTTGGTATGTTAGTGTCATTTCAACATACTTGAAAGTAGTACCATATAATTTGTTCAAAAAAATTACACCATCGAGGCAATGTTTGGTCTTAGCATAAAACCAATTTAAGTTGAAGCTTGTTTTTTAAAATTTATCAAAAATTTAATTAAACTAAATCAAATCTTATTAAATTAAATTAAATAACAATTAAACATCAATTAATAGATTGTTTGATTTGATTAAGCATTTAGTAAATTTTAAAAATAAACTTTAATTTAAAGCTAATTTTAAAATTGGACCCAAAAATATATGGAGTCATGACGTTCAAAATTTTTTTGTTAGCTCGGGTCTAAATACAATAGTTTAGATTAGTTAAAAAATTTACTGATAATCTTGAAAAACTCTATTGATAACATCAATATAAATACAAGATTCAAAAATTAACATTACTAATAAAATTATAAAATTACCAATAAAATTAAAACTCCAACCAACTAAAAAATACTCACAGATATCACCGGCTAATATGGCACATTTTAATATATAAAAAAATCGGATTAGAGCCTGAAAATAAAAGCGAATCAAACTCCACGTTAGATACCATTATTGGATAAGCATTAGAATAAAATAATCAACTACGTGACAGATCATATCTAGAAGATATTTTTATTACATTACTAATCAATCTTAGAAGATATTCCGCAACTTTAGCCTAAAATCCAACCAACATTTTCTACGTCGATCCAGAGTTTGAGAGCACGCGCCCTGTCTTTCAATTATTTTCCTCTACAACCGCATCATGATTCTATACATGGGATTATCCATTCAATTTTTCCATAAAGATAATCATCACTGTTGTTTAAGAAGAACTTTTGTTCAATTCAACAGGGCTACTATTTTAGTAATTCTAAAATCAGATCTAAGCCGTTTCAATGGGATGATGTCATCCAATAGTCGGCTAATAATAATGCACATATACAAGAGCTCACCTTTACGGGGTAGTTTCGCTTGTTAAAAGATTTCTTTTTTTAAGATACGCGGGGTTGATTACGTCATTTCGTTGTGTAGAATTTGTCAACAACGATAAGCGAAGACCCGAAAAACCGGTATATCTATCTATATATAACCCGACTTCTCACTCTCATTATCTCTCTCTCCCTCTCTATTACTATCTTTCTTCTTGTAACAGCACATTCAAATCACAATTCACAAGTAGACGCAAATTCTCTCGCGAGAAAGAGAGGGAGGTTTTGGATCGGAGCTCAGGGGGTCTCGTCGCATCTTACTGTTGAGTCTCGAATTCCGATCGGTGGAGACCGCCGGATTGAAAGTTCGTTATTCTAAAATAATTCATTTAGATCATAATTTTATTTTCATTGTCTCATTTTTTTTTAATATTGTCTGCTTAAGTTTTAAGGTAATGTGCATGTGAATGCTATAAGGTTTCAATTTCATCTTTTTAGTTTCTTACTCTACTGATTTGCTAATCGTTGTTAGACCGACTAGGTTCTGTTTGTTTACTAAGAAAATCTGAGAAGAAGAGAAGGAAAAGTAATTTAAATCGTAAATTCTCTTGTTTGGTTCCTGACAATACAAAAAAGGGGAGATATTAGTTTTCAGGGAACTGTTACTTGGAAAAGGTGAGGTTTTAAATTTCGTTTCTTTAATTTCTCTTTTTCTCTGTGTTCAGCCAGATATCAAACAGAATGAGTTAGTTTTATAGGGGGATTATCGACTTAATTATGAATGTTAATCTTCAGATCGGTGCAATGTGCAGTGATAAGCAATAGGCGGTAGTAATTTGGCGGAGGATAATACTCCATTTTTTTGTCGGTTTTTCCTGTTGATTTTGGATTGTTGTGTGGATTGATGTGGATGTGAATTTTGCTTGAATTCAATGATTTAGAGATGGGTACCTACCCTATAATGATTGACTTTTAGTTGATTTCTTCGCTGTCGAATCACATTATAGTGTGGCGCTGTTGCTTGTTATTCTTACCTTTCTGGATGTCATTTTGATCATTGTTGTTGCTGTTACTACTCCATAATTATTGTTTCTTATTGGATTCATAACTAGGCACTGAAATTTTAATTAAGGCGTGAAGGTAGAGAAATTTATTTCACATGTGTGACACATTGTTTTGATGTCTTGTTTCAGTAGTAATATTTTTTCTCCCTCCCTTATTTTGGCATCGTGTTTGCTTTTCCATTTAAATTGCTATGTTTGTCTGCCATTATTAGGTGTTAGAGTGTGATCTTTGTAGTTTCTACTTCGATTTTTCTTGTATTTGGTTGGATTATACGGATTCTTTCCATTTGTTGCTGGTGTGAATAATTTTTTCAAGGGATTCCTTCCATTTTTCTGATAGTTAATTGCTAGTGTGAATAAGTTTTTCTATTAGTGAAGTAGTCTGAATGATTAAATCTCTGTTTTTGAAGAGAGGCTGCAGCTGGTAAGGATTGCCTTCAACGCATCACCTGACCTGGTTTGGTTAGATGGTTCTGGAATCTCTTAATATTTATTTGGTATTTACTACAAAGCTGAATTGAGGAAGAAAAAAGAATATTCGTGGGGAAATGGTGCAGAAAAAGGCTTAACTTCCATTAATCAAGAACTTTATTATGGGCATAGTTGTGTTTAGATTCATGTATGGTGAGTTAGTTTTTTTTTTTTTATTTAAAGAGTGAAACAATCATGGGTATGTAACTGGATTTTTAAGTGAAAACTAGTTGTTACTTGTATGGTTGTTATAGCAATTTGTATCTTATTTAACATGCGACCTCATAAGTATGCTAGTTCTTGTCTGGAGTTAGCTTACAGGAAGCAGATTAGGATTCGACTCTGGAACAAGGTTTAGCCATTTAGCAAGTTTAATGGTGAGGAGATGCTGAGGGTACTAGCTTGAGGTTGAAGCAGAATAATTTAAGGAGTGATTTAATTGGCAAGTCACTCTAATGGGATGTTAAGGATGCTGTAGAACTAGGTTTTGGTTGATTATCCTTTGTAACTCTTCACATAGACCCTTGCCTTTTTTGTGGACTTGTCACAATACCATTATTAATTACTATATGAATAGCTGGAGTGCCACCCAAGCCTTGGAACTTGCGGTATGTCTGGTGCATTTACAATCTGTAGATGACAGTCCAGGTAGCTTCCACTACCTTGCTTGGGAGCAAGCTGTCTGAAACCTCGTATTCTTCAACCCCTACAGCAGGCAAGAATACCATGTTGACAGGGATTCTGGGCCATGCTCTTGACCTATGTTTCAGGCATTGTGTTGCTGTGATGGTTGATCCTTTAGATGATGAGTTCTGGTCATCTAATCCCTGGCCAACTGTTTCCCTTCAAAGAGGGGTCTTGGAAAAGGCTACTGGGGTTTTGGGAAAACCTAAAATAAATTTTGGTTAATTTTGTCACCTGGTAGGCTGAAACGGTCTTTTAAGTATCAGTTAAACAAGGACGCTTCAATAATTCTGTTATTTTATGTGTTTGCAGTCGCTACCACATTATATATGGATTCTTTCCATTTGTCATGTGATATTTAATTGCTGGTGTGAATAATTTTTTCAAGGGATTCCTTCCATTTGTCTGATAGTTAATTGCTAGTGTGAATAAGTTTGTCTATTAGTGAAGTAGTCTGAATAATTAAATCTCTGTTTTTGAAGAGAGGCTGCAGTTGGTAAGGATTGCATTCAACACATCACCTGACCTGGTTGGGTTAGATGGTTCTGGAATATCTTAATATTTATTTGGTATTTACTACAAAACTGAATTGAGGGAAAAAAAAGAATATCCGTGGGGAAATGTTGCAGAGAAAGGCTTAACTTACATTAATCAAGAACTTTATTATGGGCATAGTTGTGTTTAGATTCATTTACGGTGTGCTAGTTTTTTTTTGTTAAAGAATGAAACAACTTTGGGTATGTAACTGGATTTTTAAGTGAAAACTATTTGTTACTTGTTACTTGTATGGTTGTTATAGCGACTTGTATCTTATTTAACATGCGACCTATTAGTATGCTAGTTCTTGTCTGGAGTTAGCTTACAGGAAGCAAATTAGGATTCGACTCTGGAACAAGTTTTAGCCATTTAGCAAGTTTAATGGTGAGGAGATGCTGAGGGTATTAGGTCGAGGTTCTAGCAGAATAATTTAAGGAGTGTGATTGAATTGGAAAGTCACTCTAATGGGATGTTAAGGATGCTGTAGAACTAAGTTTTGGTTGATTATCCCTTGTAAGTCTTCACGTAGACCACTTGCCTTTTTTGTGTACTTGTCACAATACCGGTATTAATTACGGTATGAATAGCTGGAGTGCCACCCAAGCCCTGGAGCTTGCGGTATGTCTGGTGCATTTACAGTCTGTAGATGACAGTCCAGGTAGCTTCCACTACCTTGCTTGGGAGCAAGCTGTCTGAAACCTCATATTCTTCAACCCCTACAGCAGGAAAGAATGCCATGTTGACGGGGATTCTGGGCCATGCTCTTGATCTATGTTTCATGCATTGTGTTGTTGTGAAGGTTGATCCTTTAGACGATGAGTTCTGGTCATCTAATCCCTGGCCAGCTGTTTCCCTTCAAAGAGGGGTCTTGGAAAAGGCTATTGGGGTTTTGGGAAAACCTAAAGTAAATTTTGGTTAATTTTGTCACCTGGTAGGCTGAAACGGTCTTTTAAGTATCAGTTAAACAAGGACGCTTCAATAATTCCGTTATTTTATTTGTTTGCAGTCGCTACCACATTATATAATGAGATGTTGTTGAGGCATTCTTTCATTAAATTAAACAGGATGATTAATCTTTTCCACTGACTCTCTTTTAGTTCCTTGCATTGGGGATGGGATTTAGCATACTACCTAGGGATTTCCATGCAGGTTAAATACATCATGACACAGGTTCAGGATGCTAGAGGTCTGTGAGTGACCACATAGGATTAGGCGATTTCATCTTGGAAATTTTCTGCAGGATTATTCTATCTATTTCAGTGGTGGAAATGTGAACGCCACAATAAGTTCTGACAACAGACTGTTGCTGCAAGCAAGATGCTGAAATTTTTAGGAAGCAAACTGCTGTCTTGTAGGCCAATCATCAAATCTCTTGCAAGATTCTGTGTTGGCTTCTGATATATTTCTTCCATCACCCCCTTTTGTAATCCCTTAATCATCTTCTCTTTCTTCATCACCCGGTTGGTTTGCAACCTCTACATCATCATGCATCCCAAGGAGAGAAGAATCTTAAATATTTCATCCTGTATGTCTGATTTTGTTGTGTTATGTACGATTGATGGTTAAACAGGAAGTAATGGACATCAATTTATTGGACTGATTTAGAGGGTAAAAGTTGTGGGTGTTTCATTCTATTAGTCGTAGCATGTCAATCTTGGCTCTCTCTGCCTTTCTCACTGTCATTTGTTTCCTAAACATGTTAAAAAGGAGGTATGAGCTCCACCTTTTGGTGGAGGGCTTCATCTTCTTGAATGGGGAACTTGGTCCTTTGAGGGAGTGAATCATTTCACTGGTTCAGCCACAAAATTGTAATTCTTCTTGTAGCTAGCCAGTTTTTTTTTTGTTTAGATATTAGGAGAAAAGGCTAGGTTTAAATGAGCTGAGTTCTAAGTGAAAAAAGCCTCTCATGTCCTGATGTTAAAAATATTTCAAGTGTTGGGTAAGTTCAGTTCTCGGAGAAGACTTGGTGCAGGAATTGCTAATGGAGGTAGGCTTGTCCTTGATGGACAATCAACACATGCTATATCTCATACTTTCACCTATTTATGTTACTTTAGAATGCATTTGATTGTGTGATGTATTGCTTTTACAATAGGTTGGGACATCTATTGATCGTTTCCAGTCTAATTGGATTTGGTTCCCAGACTTCAAGGAATCAAGTGATCATGCAATGCTATTGCTTATTTTTCATAGCTGGAGGCTACAAACATCCTCAGTGCTGCATTTTAGTTATATATGGGATTCTTATAATTCTGCTTGTTTTGATGCTTCCTTCTCATGGAGTAATGCTGATTGGAGCTGTTCAACCTTAATTGGATTGTGTTATTGCTGATTTCCATTGGTCTGCAGCAGTGTAGAAGAAAGCAACAATTTCATGGAGTGTTTACCTGGCTTGTTCGGCTGACTAGATATGTTTGAAGCTTTAGAATCTTTGCTAAATCTGTTCCTACATGCAGGTTTTCCAGGCTTGTTGCTAGCTTCTAGATAGCTATCAGTCTCATCCGAAGATTGTGTGTCCAGTGGGAGTAGCCTTCGAGATTTCATCTCAAAGCCTGCAACAACTAAACTGTGAAGAAAACAAAACTGAGGCAATGGGTTCATGCTCTGAGAACTTGAATGAAGAGTTCAAAGGGGAATCAGCTGATCATATAGAAACTGCTGAATTGCTGGAGAAAGGGTTTATGGAGTATGGGTAAAGCTCTTTCTTCCACTTCCATTTTTCTTTAGGGTTTCGTCCATTTCTTTTCTTCTTAATATTTTTTTCCCTCTTCTCCAGATGTTCCCATTACAAACGAAGATGTCGCATTAGAGCTCCTTGCTGCAATGAGATCTTTGATTGTCGTCATTGTCACAATGAGGCAAAGGTAAGAGTTTATATTTTCTCTAAACAATTTTCGATGTTGGCATAAAGTCAAGATATTAGCTTATGTATGTTATTGTGCAATGGCTATTTTGAGCTTCTTTTATAGTAGCTTCTACTAAGTAGCCATTGCGCACTTGCAAGGGAGTTTTGTAAAATTACTACTAATTTTTTTGTAGTGCGGTTAGATGAAGTTAAATTTAGACTTGTTTTTTAATGTATTTATGATTAGGAATTATCATAATAGCTGATTGTTTATTTGTTGTGGCAATTTAAAATGGTATTGAATTGTGCTTAATTGTTGGTTGGTATGCAGAACAATATAAATGTTGATCAAAAGCTTAGACATGACATTCCTCGGCATCAAATCAGACAGGTAGATCGATTCGCAAGTTTCTTCATAGGATTATTTGTGTTTTTTAGATTCTTCCTTGTTGCTGACAGTGGGCCCCTTTCTCCCTAATTTTGCAGGTGATTTGTTCACTATGTGGCACTGAACAGGAGGTGAGTTTTAGAAATTTGATTCTCTGTTGGAATTGTATTAAGAGAAAGGTTATGACTCATTCTAGTGACGAAATGCAAGAACATAGCTACATTTTGCATCTAACATGAGTGGCTCACCTTGTCATGTTTTTAATTTGTTCGCCGATTTTACCAGGTCTGCCAAGTCTGTATCAAATGTGGCGTATGCATGGGAAAATACTTCTGCGAGACTTGCAAACTTTTTGACGATGATGTGAGTGATTAAGTTCATCTCTTAATCAGTATTATTTTCTTTCTGTTTTTCCGATTTATGTCACCCAAGTGCTAATTACAGTTGTGACTACCCAATCCTGACCGTTTATGCATACAAGTGTGTTTTTATAATATTGGTACTTCAGTTTAAATGCTTGTGACATGAATGGTACCTAACATGGTGAGGGTGCTAAAAACAGTGTTTTTGTTTATAGTTTTGGCTTGATACTGTTGTGTGATCTCACAATGATGATTCACATACTGTTCTAATTATCTTTCTTTTGTTTTGCAGACATCTAAGAGACAGTATCATTGCAGTGGATGTGGAATTTGCAGGTGCGATTGTTGACCATCCTGTTTAGTATGTCTAGAAAATATTGGCTGCAGAATTACTTCTTGTAATAGCAACTTAAATTATCTCACTATTACATGTCTGGGAAGGAGTTTAGAAGTCGAGGATAGTAAACGAAAATTTGGTATTCATATATCTTTTGTTTTCATAATTCTTATCTTTTCCTTTGTCATGTTCCTAATTGGATCTTTAATGCTGGTCGTTTCAGAACTGGAGGGCATGAGAAATTCTTTCACTGCTACAAGTGTGGTTAGTAACACTCGTCAGGCCTTTCTTATACTTGCCTAATTTTGACAGATCTTATCAGTGATCATGAGATTGACTATTTTTTTTTTTTTGATAAATAAAAGATGAGATTGAGTAATTTGTGCTTGCTTGTTTTTGTACTTGCAATAAAGGTTGCTGTTATTCTATTCTTCTCAAAAATAGCCACCCCTGTGTGGAGGGAGCCATGCATCATGATTGCCCTGTTTGCTTTGAGGTAACTTAGTTTAAAACTCTACTTCTCTTGATTACTTTCCTGTTCTGTAAAAAAGTCTAGATTTTTTGGTTTACTTGAAAGATACCTAACTATTAAGTGCATTGCATATGGTTATCTGTAGTATCTATTTGAGTCAACAAATGAAGTATCTGTTCTGCCTTGCGGACACACTATTCACCATGAATGCTTAATGCAGATGCGAGAACATATCCAGTGAGTGACCTTGCAACTATTCTTAATTGAAATCTCTTTTCATTCTTTTTTTTTTCTTTATTGTACAAAGACATTTTGTTATTCTTACTGACTGTTGATACGACTTCTGTGGCAGATATACTTGCCCTCTTTGCTCTAAGTCTGTTTATGATATGTCCAAAGCATGGGAGAGGATTGACAGGGAAATTGCAGATACACCAATGCCAGAAACCCTAAATAAAATGGTTTGTCTCTTTCTCTCTCTTATGTCTGCGTTCTTGAGTATTCACTCACACAAAATATGAGTTCACATGCACTAATGCGCAAACCAGAAAATCTCAAGTAGTCTGGATGATATGTATATCTCTGGTCTAGCCATTGGGTAGTTTCAAAGAGGGTCATTCTGATATGTCATGTAAATGCCCTTCCTTTATGATGAGGGGACAATGGAAAACTGATTAATGTAAATTGGGTCTCTAATGCGACTTGTTAATCCCAATATTGCCCGACAGATTTGGATCCTTTGCAATGACTGCGGAAAAACATTGGAAGTCAAATATCATATCGTGGCTCAAAAGTGCCGAAATTGCAAGTCCTATAACACTCGTGAAACTAGAGGCTAAACAACTGGCAACTTACTGCTATTGATAGTGGTGATTTGTTTCACATTGGATGCATCACGAGTTGAGATTTTATCAACTTTTCAGCCTTGTTTGTGGAGGTGTGGTGCTGCAGCCTTCTATGCTGGGGGCATTGGCTTGTGTTTTCCCATTTAATCTTTTTTTTGGCACCATCTTTTTCTTTGGATTCTGTTTGTTTCCTCATGCGAACCATGTAAATGCACTGGCAATGCTCTTAGTGGCTATTTAGACTAATAACTGATGTCTTTTCTTTCGATTCCATGGATTTTCCATATTTACATGGTACTTTCGGGTTTAAAGTTGTGTTCACTTTGGTGGGATCATATTAGTATAGGTTTCTCTATGGATTTATGACCGTTTTTTTAAGCAACCAGCATAATTCTTTACTTCTCTAAGGTTTGTTTGGTAGTCGTAAAGGTCATTTCTCATGAGGGAAAAAAATTGTTGTCTTGGGATGAGGATATTTCTTTGCTGGTGGTTGCTTTCGCTGTTGTGGCAAATGAAGGAGTTTTCTCTTTGCTGGTGGTTGCTTTTGCTCCGATGCTCATTGAACCTGAATGTGGAAAATTTGTGTTTGGCATTGCATTGGGTGGAGCAGTTTGGTGATGAGGAGTGGGAGTTTGGTCTGGTTTATAGTTTGATTATCTTTACCTGTGTGGTGTTGGTTTGACTACATTTTCTGATATTAGATTGAGAGGTTTTCAATGGGCTGGCCAACCTCTAATGGGACGTCTTGTTTCCATGGGAGTGTTTCCTCCTTACACTAATTCTTTTCGTTATTTTTTTAAAACAGTTTCTCCTTTTTTTGGGGGGAATTTATGCAAATCTACGGTGTGGAACAATGGTTATAGTTCATCGATCTGAATAAGAATTGGTTTTTAGTGTCAATTTAATGTCTTGCACGCAGTTCTTTTCTCTGGTTGGAAGCTCTTATCAAAATGCAGCCAACTATCTTTCTACATGCAATGAAAATGATTATTTTATTCAATACGTTTTAAACGTGGGTTGAATGTATACCATATTTCATGTTTGAGTGAGAATGATTGAGAAAACAATGAGGATCACATGTCCATTTTGTTTAAGAGATTTGTAAATAATAAATGAGATAGAGATTTGTAAATACAAATGATATTGAGGTCAATACTGTGGTTCTGGGACTATTAGATCTTTAGATTCTATTATCATAGAGTGGGTTATTGGTTCGATTCTATATCAGTTATTTTTTTCATTATTTTATATGAGTAATGTGATAAGACAGACTTTAATTAAATCAATCGTTTTATTATTTTTATGAGTAAATTTTATTTTTAGTTTTTTTAGTTTGTCTCGTGTTTTTATTGGGTCTTTGAAATTTAAAACATTAGTCATTTATGTTTGGTACTTGTTCCAATCAAGTCTTTTACCTAAATAACCCAATAATCTCATTCACAACTAGTTTATTCACAATAGGTTCATTCATAATAAGTTTATTCATGTCAGGTTTAACAACATAATCAAAACCAATTTCATCAAATTTTCACATCATTTGTTATCTCTACATCTTCATCAACCTTATTTAATTGGTCTTTCATCACATCAACCATAATCTTATGTTTCAAATAAAGTCAACGACTCTTAACTATAGGAGCTTTCATGCACATAGCATACACATTTGAATTACTAGTTAATGAAACAAAATCATTTTAGTGAAGGACCTAATTGGAATAGGTATCATACTTAAATGATCCAATAAGGACGTTTTACACTTCAAAGATCTAATAAGGACATTGAACAAACTAAAATGACTAAAAATAAAATTTACTCTATTTTTATATAACATCCCTTCAAAAGAAATTAGAGTAAATGTTAAGGTATTTTTATCCTTTCAAAACATTTAAAATTGGGAAAATTTAAAAAATGCTTCTATAATTTGCGATAAATTATAATTGCCCCACTTTATAAGGATCACCGGTCAAGAATTGATTTTAACGAATTAAAATTCTTTATTTCACATTATCTCTAACGGTACATTATTATGTTTTTAGTATTGGAAGGTACCGTTAAAGTTGTTTTTTTTTTTTCAAAATTTGAACATCTTAACTTTAATTATTTTTTGTTTAGGAGTTTTGGAAGCAGAATAGAGCAAAGGAGAGAAGACGAGAGTGAATGGGTATTCCTTTTTTCTCATTCCTTTTTCTCTTTGGGTAGCGAGTCAAAGAGCCTTATGGCTTTCGATTTGGATACTTTAGATTAACGCCAATTACCGAACCATTTTCTAACACCATTTCCCAGGAGCAGAATGGGTAGAGTTCTTTAGCTGAGTACTACCAGAAATCCTCGCAGATCCCCGCAAAGAAAATTTAGAAGAACTGAAATCGTTAGACATAAGATCTGCTAACGAACTTCAAGATTCTATTTGAATCTCATAGCATTAAGCAAGCAAATCCATGGAAACCACAGAAAATCAAGAAGTTCAATTCTGCTTGGTCTAACATGATGAGGCTGAGTGGAACCCTGGAAAATTGCGCAAATTCATTGTTTTAATTTCTTTTATAGAAATTTCATTACATTAAATTAGTATTATATTTATTGTAATTTGACTTCGGGTAAAAACTATTTTTTTGTCCCTCAACTTGGAATTATATATCATTGCGATTGAGTCTCGTAACTTATTAAATTACCAAAACTGAATTTTAATCTCAATTTCAATTGATATGATGTTCCAGTGACGTCTATATAGTGCTCAGTTAGACAAAGCCATGATAATTTTCGCCCATCTACGCACGTGCAAAGGGAGAACAACATCTATGCACTTCACTTAATCATCTTTAACGCAAATCAATTAGAATCTTAAAACCCTAATCTTAATATGTTGTGATACCTAGAGAGAACACAATAGAAAGATAGAATTTGTGCAATTTTGTAACCCTAAGAGGCTTGCATACTACCTTAGTGAGTTGGTGTGGGTTGCAATCACATGAAGATGGCTTTGTTTGGCGTGAAGTTGGTTAAAGAAGAAGAATTCACGATTTTTTTTTTATAAATGTTGATACCAAAAATATGACCGCCGTTTCCCCTATATATAGTGTTACGGAGCATAGTCTTATTAGGAAAGTAACTCATAGGTGAGTGTTTAAGTAGGATTATAGTCTCTCAGAGATGAGTGTCCTTGTAAAATTAAGGTGTCTATATTTTAGGTTTAGGTGAGAAATTACTTTTTTATCCTTGGACACATTTAATGACTTCATCGATGGTGCTTTTGGTCGTGTGGGCTTATTCTAGGGTGCCAAATGTTGCTATCTGATTGGGAGATAAAATCACCCCACATCATATGCCATCCACTTCCTTGAGTGAATTTTGTTTGCTTAAGGAAGTAATTCTGTCTTCCTGATTTGTAGGTCAGAGATGTACCGAGGTAAGCAAGTCCTTAGGTTTTTGGAGAAAAAATAACCAAGGAGAAAAAATGCTTAGAGTATTGTCCTCAGACTTTTAAGGAGACATGATCGAGGTCGAGAGATGCTCGGTGCATTCTTCTCAAAAATCTTGAAGAAAATGGCCGAGGGTGAGAGATGCTCGCAACATTCTCCTCGAACTTTTTGAAGAAAATGGTCGAGGGTGAAAGATGCTCGGGGCATTCTCCTCATACTTTTTGAAGAAAATGGCTGAGAAAGAAAGATGCTCTAGGCATTTTCCTTGGACTTTTTGAAGGAAATGGTCGAGGGTATGCTCGGGGCATTTTCCTTGAAATTTTTTTAAGGAACTGGACTAGGGTAAGAGATGATCGGGTCATTCTTGTCATACTTTTTTAAGGAAACAGACGAGGGTAAGAGGTGCCCGAGGCATTTTTCTCTGAATTTTTGAAAAAAAAATGGCTGAGGGTGAGAGATGCTCAGGGCATTCTACTTGGAATTTTCGAAGGAAATGGTCGAGGATGAGAGATGCTCGGAGTATTCTCCTCGGAATTTTCGAAGGAAATGGCTTAAGGTAAGAGATGGTCAGGGCATTCTCTTATGAATTTTTTGAAGGAAATGGTTGAGGGTGAGAGAGGTGAAGGGGATTCTCCTCAGAATTTTTGAAGGAAGTGGTCGAGGGTGAGAAATACTCGGAGTATTATACTCAGACGTGTTGAAGGAGCCTACTAAGAGATGTTTGGTAAATTCTTCTCGGTATATACCGAGGATTTTGAATTAAAAAATTTCTTGACTCATTATGGTCTCTTGGGCCAACTTATACTCTATGGGATGGGCCCATGGGCCTGAATATTTTCATATTAAAAGGCTTTTCTCTTGGGAAACACAAAAGTTTGAAGATTATTTGTTTTCTAGAGTATCTAGGGAAGCACAAAGGTCCCAATCCAAACCCTTAGTTTGTTTTGATCTGGACCATTGATTTTTCTATATAAAGAAGGGGCCTCCTTAAGTCCAAGTATCCCACCTTCAAGGTTTCCTCTTCCAATCGAAGTGCTCGGTATCTTCTCAAGGTTAGAGCGCTCATTACTCTTTTATAGTCCTCATGTCTAGGCCCTTTGGGGCCAAGGAAGGAAGTTTGTTAGAGGTTTTTGTTTGGAGAGATGAGTCCATCAATCGTGGATGAGGCTGTCATTTGGGAAGAAGAAGGTAAGCCCAGTCGTTTCTTGACGGGTGCTTAGAGGGATATAGTCATAGATGTCAAAAATAAAGGGCTTCGAGTCCCTTCTCCGACTTTCTGATTGAGCACTCCCCTTTATTAACCGACCAAGATAGCTTTCTGACCTTGTTGTGTAGCTTCTTTCGTACCAAAGATGGAAGGAAAGGTTCAAGACTTGTTGCGTGTGATGGATTTTTCCTTTTTCTTTGCCTTTTGTAACTGGCCTTTGTGCCTACCTCTTGTACTTAAAACTTAAATATTAATGAAAAAGGCTATTTTTGTGCATGTCTTCCCTTTCGAATGGTGTGAATGGTTTTGATATGTTTTTTTTTATCGAGGCTCTAGACTTGAAGTTCTCGAGTCAGAGCTCGTACGAGAAGTGTTTGTTCGAGCATAGATCCTAGATTTTCATCCAGGTTTCATCTCTTAAGATGTGTCGAGGAGTTAAGGTGCTCGGATTAGTGTCTTAGACTTTTTATGAGGAATATGGCCAAGTATAGGAAATGTTCAAGGCCTTGTCTTTGGGCTTTTCTGAAATTTGGACCAAGGGTTTGGAATGCTTAGGGCATTGTCCTTTAGCCCTCGAGACTTGGCAACCTATCCAAGTCCTTACCTGTAAGAGTGTGTTAGTCCTCGAGCCTTTATAGTGATCAGCTCTAAAGTGAGAGACCTTCCAAGGGAGGAAGGTCCTCTAGTTGGTCATTATGCCACCCTTTAAGCCTAGATATACTTAGGTCTTTGGTGTCTTAGTGATGAGGGCTTCACCCTCGGAGATGAGGGCTTAGTCTTTGCGGTTATGGTGCATACAATTGCCTTTGCGTGTCGAAGGGGATGACTTCTTTAGAGTGCTCAAGCTAATTTTAGGAATTAATACTCTTGGTATTTTGTATAATTTTCTTGCAAGAAGATTGTAGGAGTGAAATGGTTTATATGTTAAACATAAGTAGACAAGCGAAAATTACAAAGATAGGCAAGATAAAAAGAAATTTTGTCTCTGATAGAATTGGTTGAGGTTCCCCGCGTTCCAGGTCTGGGGTATAGATGATTCATTAAGGTTCTTTAGCTCAAATATTTCTACTTTATAGACCCTTTGGATGCAGTAAGGTCCATCCTAATTTGGAGCTAGCTTGCCCATCTCTCGTGGATGGGAAGTTTCCTTCTTCCTGAGTACTAGATCTCCGAGCCTGAAGGTGTTGCCTTTGACTCTAGAGTTGTAATGCCTTGCTAACCTCTGGTGGTAGTGTAATACCCGTATTTATAAAGTAAGAGTACATAAGTAATTTGATAAATATAACATTGAAATAAAATAATATACATGAAATTTTTTTTATTAAATTTATTATTGAATAAAATAATTCTTTTGAAAAAAAATGGACGCACGGACAACGAGTAAGGAAGAAAAAAAAGTTTTGGTTTAAAAAAAATTAAATCGAAACAGTATGGGTAAAAAGAAGAAGAAGAAGAAGAAGAAGAAGAAGAAATTTGGTTTTTTTTAAAAAAAAAGGAAGGGGTGTGCAACACCTAGAAGTCCAGCTGTTGCATGCAATTCATGTAAAATGAAATGTAGAGATTGGGGGGACACTGAGCACCGTTTAAGAATATATATATATATATATATATATATATATATATATATATATATATATATATATATATAAATGTTTTTATAAGCTTTGTTTTATTAGTTTTACCAAATCCTGTTTGGTTTTCTTCTATCTTCAATTCAAACTACTCTATTTCTTTAAACATTTGGGGACTAAAAGAAATATTAAAAGGTTAAAATTTTGAAAAGGTTTACGGGAGAAATTTTAAGAGAGTCGAGGAAAGCTCTAAGAAAAACCAAAGGTAATAATGCAAATTTTATTTTTGAAATTTAGCATACATGAAATTTCCCGGAATTCAATGTGAAATTTTTTAATGGGTATAGATCTTTGGAAGAATTAAAGAATAAATGAGAAATTCTAATATAAATATTATGTTAGGTGTTGACGATCAACAATCGAGGGAAATTGTTGAAAAGAGCAGAAAAGGCAAGGAGGTGATCCACGGGTAGTTATAAGTGCTACGTGGTAAGTTAGATTTACTTTAAGTAATCAAGATAATTATGAAATATATATTGATAATATTTGAATAAATTATTAACTTATGATTTGATAATAGATGAAAGTTGGTTGATGGATATGATATAAATAATTGATATATAGAGAATTATTATATGAGAATTAATATTATTAGAATAATGGTTCGAATTAATAGTGAAGGTGATAAATGAAATTCTTGACGAGCTATGGTTGATGATTTGAAATGATATATGAGGAGAGTAATTTAGTGAAATTTATCAAATAATAATTTGGGAAGAAACATGATAATTAATTTGAATGTCTGAATACATGCTTATTTTTATATTATTGTTCATATGCATATTTCATATCATTGTTCATATGCATATGCATGAAATAAAAGAACCGTGAGGGGGTTGGTCTAAATGAGAAACTGTGACAGCCGGTGTATGCGAGAAATAAATGAAAACCGTAACAACCGGTATATGCTTGAAATAAAAGAACCAGGAATGGCCGGTCTAAATTAAAACATGTTGACATGTGAGAAGACATTCCCAAATAATAATAACATTTAAATTCACGCAATGCATTTGCTTTAAATATTGATTGTTATTGCTTGAGATGCTAAAGTGTTATTCTTGATTGTAAATTTATTGATAAATGAATGAGTCTCACAGAGAGACCGATATAGTGGGAAAGAAATATGAAGGTATGATATGATAAGAACTATTTGAGTGATAAACTATATGATGTGAACCTCATAACGAGATAACTATGAGACATAATTGATAGTCCCAAAATGATCTAACATAATAGAAGATGAGATGGATAAAGGATAGGGATTATGATATGAGTAATGATGATAGGATGCTATTATCAAATTTTATGAAATATAGATGAATGAATATTGGAAGACTAATTATACAAATTGAATACTTCTAGTAAATTTAATTCACTAAGCTTGTGAAGCTCACTCCTTATTGTCAAATAATTTCAGGTAGCAAACAGGACATATAGATTGGTGAACTGAGATTCAGACGAAGTTATTTTCTGTAAGCCACGTGGTCCACATCCTCAGACTAATGGAAAGAAAAAAAAATATTTGTAAATATTCATGCATACTATGTTGTATATACTGTTATGTTAAAATCTGAATGATGTAACTCTCCTCTTAAAGGTTGAGGATTTATGTATGTAGATCATTCAGTTGATGTTTTTATATTGTTGCATATATGTGTCGTGTTAGGATTTTCAAAATGTGACGATACCGTCTCAGGGTAGCCAACCTAGGATAGGTCGTTACAATTTTGGTATCAAAGCATTAGGTTTTATGATTCTGTAGGCTGCATAAGAATTTAAAGAAGTGGAAGATTTAAACAAACTATATTTTAATGCAGAGTCTGAGGATGACATGTGAACATGCTTGAGCTAGAGGTAGAATTCTGAATCAGAGGGGACTTGGTAGACCCCCAATATTTAGAAGAACTAAAGCAGAGGGAGAGGTGGACTCTGTGGTTCCTGCTAGGGAACAAGCTGCTAGCGCAGCTGGTACTAGTAGAGGTGGGTAAGAATCTGAGATTATGAGGGATGAGTTGAGAGAAGTCCTTGATCATGCGATAGAGAGAACAAATGCAGTAGAAGAAAGGGCTGATAATTTGCAGAGGAGATTAGAGGAAAGGGATAGAATAGAACTTGATGCGGTGAGACAAGAGGTTCATGAGGGAGAATGTGTGTTTGCTCATGAAATGCAAGGGGATTGTTTTGTGAGTTTTCTTAAGTTTAAATCCCAGTCTATTAAAGGATCTGTAAATCCTGTGAAAGTTGAGCAATGGATTAGACATGTTGAGAAATATTTTGAAGTCTTACCAGTGATAGATAGACAGAAGGTTACTTTTGCTTCATTTATGCTGGAAGGTGAGGCTTCTCAATGGTGGGAGGATATTCTGCCTAGGGTGAGTACACAGGTAGAACAACCTTTAACTTGGTATAGGTTTAAGGATGAGTTCTTTGCAAAGTATTTCCCAGATACATTTCGGGCATAGCAGGAGAGAGATTTTATTCCCTTAAGGCAGAATACCTTATTTATGGCTGAGTATGATAGTAGATTTATAGCTCTATCGAGGTTTTTACCTGAGTTAGTAAATACAGAGGAGAGGAAATGTAAGCAATTTTTAGACGGGTTACAATTTGAAATTCGATCTAAACTCTCTTACATGGGTATTGGTAATTATGCTATGATGATGGATAAAGCATTACAGATTGAGAAGGATTCGATGGAGTTTAGAGATAGGAGGGATCAGCTGAAGAGGTCTAGATTTGAGGGACCTAGAGGTAGTGGTAGTATGAGTGTGTAGGGTGGGAGACTACCCTAGAGGAGGCTTTCCTTGTCACAAGGAACTGTAGTACAGAGTCAGAGGCAAGTAGGATCTATTGTTTCTATAGCTCAGAGTAATACCGGTGGGACCCCTCGATTTAGGAGACAGGCTATGAGAATTGAGAGTTATGGTAGAAGAGTAAGTATGTCGCCAAGGGGATATAGTAATCTGATGTATGAATAAAAGCCAAGAGTTTACTTTAGATGTAATCAGACAGGGCATATAGCTCGAAATTGTCCTACTTAGATGTGCTTTGTATGTGGTGAGGGAGGATATAGAAGTATAGATTGTCCAGTGAGGAAATTTGTTGAGATGGGTGCTGGGGGTATTGAGAGAAGACAGGTGGAGAGAGGTGGTGGATCAGGGAGTGTACGGGGCAGAGGCAAAGGATAAGTAGCCGAGAAAAGACGTGATGGTCAGTTACAGCCCAGAGACAACAAAGTCTATGCATTGACCTAACAGAATGCATAAGCTACTCTTAATGTTGTTATGAATTTAATATCTATCCTTGATAGGCCTGCTAGATTATTGATTGATCCTGGTGCAACCCATTCTTTTGCATCCAATGTTTATATGAAATCTATTGATGTTACTATTAGTCCTTTGATGCATGCTATTGTTGTTAAGGTTCCTACTGGGGATAGGGTTATTATCAAGAAAATTTATCGGGGTTGTGTGATTTGTCTAGCTGATAGAGAATTTGAGGTTGATTTATCGCCTTTAGATATGACAAATTTTGATTTAATTCTGGGAACGAATTGGTTATCTACATATCATGCTTGGGTAGATTGTTTTAAGAAGAATGTGGTGTTCAAGATACCAAGACAAGAGGAGTTTAATTTTCAGGGAGAATGTAATATACTTGCAAACTGACTTATTTCTGCCCTTACTGCTAGTAAATGGTTGAAGAAGGGTTGTGAGGGGTATTTGAAGTATGTGGTGGATTATGGCAAGGAGATTAGGAAGTTAGAAGAAATCTTGGTAGTAAAAGATTTTTCTGATGTATTCCCTGATGAGTTGTCTGGGTTGCCTCCCAATCGAGAGATTAAATTTTCTATTGAGGTGATTCCAGGATCAGTACCCATATCTATAACACCTTATAGAATGAAACCAGTTGAATTGAGAGAGTTGAAAGTTCAGCTTCAGGAGTTGCTAGATAAATAGTTTATTCGACCTAGTATGTCACCTTGAGGAGCCCCTGTGTTGTTTGTCAAGAAGAAGGATGGGATAATGAGGTTGTGTATTGATTATAGACAATTGAATAAGATCACCATCAAGAATAGATATCATTTGCTCAGGATAGATGATTTATTCGAGCAGTTACAGGGAGCTAGGATGTTTTCTAAGATAAACCTGAGATCAGGTTATCTCTAAATGTGAGTTTTGGTTGAGTGAAATATATTTCTTAGGGCATGTTGTGTTAGGAGAGGGGATAGTAGTTGACCCACAGAAAGTTGAAGCAGTGTTGAATTGAGAAAGACCCACTAGTGTGACTGAAATTAGAAGCTTTTTGGGGTTGGCTGATTATTATAGGAAATTTATCCCAAAAATTTCTATGATTGTTGGACTATTTACTAGATTGACTAGGAAGGAAGTAAAGTTTAGGTGGTCAGAAGAATGTGAGAGGAGTGTCCAGCTGTTGAAAGAAAAACTGACTACTGCCCCGGTATTAGCGCTTCCTTCTAGTGTTGAAGGATTTGTGGTATATAGCGATGCGTCACATCAGGGGTTGAAATGTGAAATGTGTGTTGATGCAACATGAGAGAGTTATAGCTTATGCTTCTAGGTAATTGAAGAACCATGAAAAGAATTACCCAACCCATGATTTAGAATTGGCTGCCATAGTTTTTCCTTTGAAGATTTGGAGACATCATCTGTATGGAGCCACTTGGGAAATCTTTACTGGTCATAAAAGTTTGATGCATTTACCGATCCAAAAAGAGTTGAATTTGAAGCAAAAGAGGTGGATGGAGTTAATTAGTGATTATGACTATACAATTCATTATCATCTAGAAAGACTAATGTTGTAGCTGATGCATTGAGTGCTACAGGGAGATTAGCTGCTATTGGGAGTCATAATACTAGCTTGATGATAGAATTAAGAAAAATGATGATGCAGTTGAGTGTCAATGATAGAGGAGTATTGATGGCAAATATGGTGGTACAATCTTCTATTATTGATAATTTATTACAGATGCATGGTAGAAATGAAAGGATAGAGAATATCAGACATGAAGTATTGAGTGAGAAGCCGACGAAGTTTAGAATTAGAGAAGATGGTACTTAGAGTTTGTGTTCCCAATGATATGGAGATGAGAAAGGAGATACTAAGGGAGGCTCACGATCCTATATACTCTATGCACCCGGGTAATAATAAGATGTATAGAGGGTTGAGACAGAATTATTGGTGGTCAGGGATGAACAAGGATGTAGCGGAGCATATTTCTAGATGTTTGACTTGTCAAAATGTGAAGTCTGAGAATAGACATCTAGCAGGTTTATTACAACCTCTTCTAGTACCTGAATGGCTATGGGAGAATGTGAGCGTGGATTTTGTCTCTGGTTTTCCCTGTACTAGAGAGGTCATGATGTTGTATGGGTTATAGTGGATAGACTCTCTAAGTCTTCACATTTCCTTAAAGTTGGTGGAACTGTATATAGCAGAGATTGTAAGATTACATGGAGTACCTTTGAGCATTGTATCAGATAGAGATTCTAAATTTACCTCTAGATTTTGGAGAGGTTTTCAAGAAGCTATGGGTACACAATTGTAGTTTAGTACAACTTTTCATCCACAAATTGATGGGCAAACAGAGAGAATCATCATAATACTAGAAAATATGCTGAGGGCAAGTGTATTGAGTTTCTCAGTGAGCTCGGATGCTTATTTACCTTTGATCGAGTTTGCATACAATAATCAATATCAAACTAGTATTGGGATGGCACCATTTGAGGCTTTATATGGTCGAAGGTATAGAACTCCAGCATGTTAGGAAGAAGTTCGAGAAAGAAAGATATTTGGTCTAGAAATGATAGATTTGACTACTGAGAGGATCAAACTAGTTAGAGAGAACCTTAGAGCAGCATAGAACAGACAGAATGGATATGCCAATAATAGAAGAAAACTTCTTGAGTTTCAGGTTGGTGATTGGGTATTTTTGAAGATATCTTCATGGAAGGGTGTATTAAGGTTTAAAAAGAAGGGAAAATTGAGCCTGAGATTTGTGAGGCCATATGAGGTGATTGAAAGAGTTGAACCAGTCGCATATAGATTGGATTTGCCTCCAGAGTTAAAACAATTACACAATGTGTTTCATGTTACACTTTTAAGAAAGTATTTACAAGATGACTCCTATAGTATTCCAAATCAGGCTATAGAACTTCAGGAAGATTTGACTTTTATGCAAGTACCAGCCAAAATTCTAGACAGAAAGGAGCAAATTTGCTTAATAAAGTCATTCATTTGATTCAAGTATTATGGCAGAACAAAGATGCTGAAGAAATTACTTGGGAGCATGGGGTAAGGATGAGAAAAGAATACTCGTAACTTTTTCATGAATTAGGTAAGGAAATTTCGGGGACAAAATTTTTATAAAGTGGGTAGAATTGTAATACCCGTATTTACAAAGTAAGGGTAAAAAAGTAATAACATGGAAATAAAATAATATATATGAAAAGAAATTATTATTGAACAAAATAATTCTTTTGAAAAAGAAAACAAACTGGACACGTGGACAACCACTATAGTTTTCTTTTTTGTATCTTTTTTGTCTGAAAATAGGTTTGACTTGCTTCACCTATGAGAATTTCTACCAATCCTTCTTTTATTCATCAAAGCTTATCCTAATCTTCGTTGAGATTGCTGTCTTAGCCCTATCTTATCATCTGTATAATGGGGTTCGTCATTTATTGACGGTTTTTTCGGGATTTCTCTTTCTTAGAATTGGAAGAAAATGAAATTGTTGACCCTCACCTGTATTTTAATGATGATAAAATACAACTGTTATTATACTAACTAAGTGTAGTAAGCAACAAAAGCATTCAACCAAGGATCAAGGCACAAGAACTCAAACCGAATCAAAGTATTAAGTGAAGACTGAAGAACTAGTATATGTCTAAGGTCTTAGAACCAATGTAAGTCTCACTTATACATTGTAATAGCTTGTTCAATGGCTCGAACAAAAAAAAAAGGTTTTCTAAACCGATCGTTTTAAAACAAACGTTTTAAATTAAAACAGAAAAACTGGGTTGGAAGATAACCCAGTCGACTGGGTATATATACCAGTCGACTGGTATATGAGACAGTATGTCTCTAGTCGACTGGATCATTCATACCAGTCAACTGGTAAAACAGACAGTAAGTCCCCAGTCGACTGGATGAAAAATATCAGTCGACTGGATACCTAGAAGGTCTAAAAATGACATTTTTTGAAGTGAACCCAGTCGACTGGTATCACGACCCAGTCGACTGGTAGTTCAAAAATATGACCGTTGGACTTCAAATCTGGACGTTTTAAAGCAAATCTTTTTCAAATTAAAGTCCTAATGGCTATATTATTTGATTACTATATAAACTCATTCTATTAAGCTTTCAAACTAGAGCTGCACACATTCAAAAAGAGTTAATCTCACACAATCAAGTTATTATACTCTTGAAACTCAAAAAGCTTTGAAATATTCTTATTGAGCCATTCTTCAAGCTTTACTTTGAAAGAGAGACATTATTCAGTTGTATAAGCTTCCATTAGCTGTTTCTCTACCATTTACTTTACATCATCTTTTGTAAAGGGATTACTTCCGAGAGGAAGGGGATAGCTTGTGAGAGGAAGGAATTGTAAGGTTTGTACAACATCGAGAAAGTTGTACGACTAAGTTACTTAGTGGATTAATTCAAGGAGTTACTTGAAGAGAGTGGACGTAGGGTCGGAACGAATCCGATATTGTCGAACCACTATAATCTGAGTTTGCATCATCTTCTCTCTAAACTCTTTGTTTACAGCATATTACTTGTTTTAATTGTTTGCTGCTTATTCGTTTTTATAAACTTGTATTAATTCCGTAAAAAGTTTTAAAAACCTAATTCACCCCCCCTCTTGGGTTGAAACCTCGATCTATAATTGGTATCAGAGCTTTGTTCTCATATTTAGGCTTAAAATCCTGGAGTTGATCCAATGGCAGCAAATATTTACTCTGAGGGACACTTTTATACTAGACCACCTTTGTTCAATGGCTCCAATTATAACTATTGGAAAAACAGAATGAAAATCTTTGTCGAAGGACAAGATTACAATCTATGGAGAATCATTGAAGAAGGACTTAGAATTCCTACAAAAGAAATAGTTATTGGAGAGACTCATCATACAATGCCTAAACTTAAAACTGAGTACACTGACGAGGATTGTAGAATGATGTCTCTCAATAGCAGAGCAACAAGTATGTTACATTGTGCATTAGATATTTTTTAATATAATAAAATATCTGCATGTGTTTCAGCTAAAGAGATATGGGACAAATTACAAGTCACATATGAAGGAACTAGTGAGGTAAAAAAGTAAAAAATTTACATGCTAATTTCTGAGTATGAATCCTTTAAACTGTCTCTTGACGAAACTATTTCTGAAATGCACTCACGGTTCACTACTATTATAAATGGTTTAAAACTGCTTGGTAAGAATATTGAGGAGGTTGAACTAACCAGAAAAATCTTGAGATCTCTGCCACCAGAATGGAAACCAAAGAAGACAGCCATACAGGAGGCCAAAGATCTTAACAAACTGGATGTTGAGACACTACTTTGGTCATTATTGATGTATGAGATGAAAGAAATGACTCCTATCGTCAATAATGATGAGAAGAAGAAAAAGTATATTGCTCTCAAACCTTCCACGAGCAGCAAAGAAATGGAAACAGAAAAAGAAGCTGAGAGCAGTGAGGATAATGGTGAAATGGTATTGATCACCAAACGATTTCACAGGTTCTTGAAGAAAAGAAAGAAACCTTACACAAAGGATCCCACTCCGAAAAAGGAATTGCTTATGTGCTATGGCTGCAAGAAGCCCGGTCACATTAGAGCTGATTGTCCAGTTTCAAACAAACCATACAAGAGATTCAAAAAGAAAGCCATGATAGCAACTACCTGGAGCGATGACGAAGAATATGAGTCATCAGACAAAGAAATCGGATACGAGGAAATTGCAAACTTTTGTTTGATGGCAATCGATGATGAAAGTGAGGTAACATCTTCTCCTTCTTCTAAGAATAATATTGTGGGTAGTAGTGAAGAATTGCTAGAAGTAATAAATGAAATGCATGAGGAATTGAAGAAATTTGGTTCTAGAAATTCTGTTCTCAAGAAAGAGGTATCATCTCTCTCTAAAGAGATGACAAGTCTTAGAGAAGAAAAAGAAAAATTATCATCTTTACCTTATGATTCTTCTCAAGATTTTCTCAAAGATGAAAATGAGAATTTAAAAAATAAAATTTCTGAATTGAATAGCACTATATCAAGACTTATGCTTGGAAAAGAAAAACTTGATGAAGTGCTTTCTTCCCAAAGATTAAGTGGAGGAAAATCTGGTGTAGGATATTCTCCTTTGGGAAAGCAAAAATCAAAAGATAGCTTATTCATAAAAACCTCATGTGTGAGTGAAGCCTCTACTTCAAGAAACCTTAGCAAGATTAAAAGCACTCCCTCATTAAATGCTAGGAATTCAAATGTTCATACGAAAATGAAGCAACCTAGAAATACACATGCTTATATGTATGCACACTCTAGAAATGCTTATACACATCCTAGAAATAACCAACATGTACATAATCAACATATGAACTCTGCTCATGCTCATCCTAGGAATTACCATCATGGTTATCATAGAAATAATTTGTATACACATGCTAGCATGTATCCTAGAATGCATCATCATTCATTTTCTGGAAATGACATGCATTTTCATACTCCTTACCATAGAAACATATATCCTAGGAATTATTATCCTAAGGATTATAGGAATGCACATGTAAGATATCCTAGAAATTTTAATTGCTATCATCCTAGGATTGTGCATCATAAATATGTCCATAGATCACCATATACTGTTAAGAAAGTATGGGTTCCAAAAGGAACCGTGTTTTCTAGGACTAACCCCGAAGGACCCAAGAAATTTTGGGTACCTAAAAGTGCTATCGTATATCCTTGTGTGATGTAGATATGTCTCCACACCAAGGAGAAAGGTAACTGTTGGTACCTTGATAGTGGATGCTCGAAGCACATGACCGGAGATAAAAGCGTATTCAAGGAGCTAACTCTAAGAGATGGTGGACTTGTGACCATTAGAGACAATACTAAAATAAAGATCATCGGGCATGGAAAAGTCGGTAATGATTTCTCAACCTTAGATAATGTATTGCTAGTACAAGGCCTTAAGCCAAATTTACTTAGCATTAGTCAACTATGTGACAAAGGCTACAAAGTCACATTTGAGACCTCTCATTGTCTAGTTATATACATTAAGAGCAATAAGATCAAATATATTGGCCATAGACATGAAAATGTCTACATAGTTAATTTGAAATCCTTGCATTCTGAAAATGAAAAATGTTTTCCTGCTTTTAGTGAAAATCCATGGCTATGGCATAGAAGGCTTGGTCATGTAAAGATGAACTTGCTAAAAATCATTTCAAGAAAAGATTTAGTTATTGGACTTCTTAAAATCAATTTTGAAAAAGACAAAGTATGCGATGCTTGTCAAATGGGAAAACAAACTAGGATTTCTTTTAAAGTAAAAAATGTAGTCTCAACTACTAGACCTTTGAAACTTTTGCATATGGACTTATTTGGTCCAATTAGTACCATTAGTCTATGTGGCCATCAATATGCTCTTGTTATTGTTGATGACTATTCAAGATATACCTTTGTTATTTTTATTGCTTACAAGGATGAAGCTTTCAAAGGATTTGAAAAGTTTTGCAAAAAGGTACAAAATGAAAAAGGAATTTGTATTTCTAGCATAAGAAGTGATTATGGCAAAGAATTTGAAAATCAAAGCTTTTCAAGATTTTGTGATGAAAATGGAATTAATCACAACTTTTCAGCTCCTAGAACTCCTCAACAAAATGGAGTTGTTGAAAGGAAAAACAGAGTTCTAGAAGAATTTTTAAGAACTATGCTTTGTGAAAATAGTTTACCAAAATACTTTTGGGCTGAAGCCGTGAATACTTCTTGCTATATCTTAAATAGAATTTTGATAAGGCCTCTGCTTGATAAAACTCCATATGAACTATTGAAAGGGAGAAAGCCCAATATTTCCTATTTTCGTGCTTTTGGTAGTAAATGCTTCATCTTAAATAACAATAAAACTAACTTGGGTAAATTTGATTCTAAGACTGATGAAGGAACATTTTTAGGATATTCAACATCTATTAAGGCTTATAGAGTTTTCAATAAGAGAACTTTAGTGGTAGAAGAATCTGTACATGTAACTATTGATGAATCTAACTCAATTAGTAGTAGAGAAGTTTCCTTTAAAGATGATGCAGATTTTATTCCAAGAATGGAAACTCCTACTCCCATTGTTGACCCAAAAGAGAGTTCACCTCAAGCAAATGAAGAGATGGAAACTCCCAATTTGGACCAACCATCCTCAACCTAACAAAAGGAAAGTCTACCCAAAGATTGAAGGTATGTAAATTATCATCCAAATGATCAAGTGATTGGTGATCCTTCACAAGGGGTAAGAACTCGCTCTTCTATTGGAAATATTTGCAATTTTGTAGCTTATTTGTCTCAAGTAGAACCTAAGACATTTATAGAAGTTGAAAAAGATAATGATTAGATAATTGCAATGCAGGAAGAAATAAACCAATTTGAGAGAAACAATGTTTCGGAACTAGTTCCAAGACCTAAAGATCATTCAATAATTGGAACTAAATGGGCATATAGAAATAAGATGGATGAAAATGGAATAGTAACTAGAAACAAGGCTAGACTAGTTGCTAAGGGATATAATCAAGAAGAAGGAATAGAATTTGATGAAACCTATGCTCCCGTAGCTAGATTAGAAGCTGTTTGAATGTTATTAGCCTTTGCATGCTTTAATAAATTCAAGCTATTTCAAATGGAAGTGAAGAGTGTCTTTTTAAATGGCTTTATAGAAGAAGAGGTTTATGTTGAGCAACCTCTTGGATTTGAAAATCCTAGTCTTCCAAATAATGTCTACAAGCTTTCTAAAGCTCTATATGGGTTGAAGTAAGCTCCAAGAGCATGGTATGAAAGACTAAGTAAATTTTTGATTGACAATGATTTTGTAAGAGGTAGAATAGACACAACTCTCTTCACAAAAACTCACAAAAATGACACTTTGATAGTTCAAATATATGTTGATGATATTATATTTGGTGCTACTAATGAATCTATATGTCAAGAGTTTGCAAAGTGCATGCAAGGTGAATTTGAAATGAGCATGATGGGAGAACTTACCTACTTCCTTGGACTTCAAATCAAGCAACTAAAAAGAGGCATCTTCATCAATCAACAGAAGTACATTAAGGACCTACTAAAAAGGTTCGAGATGGAAAACTCAAAGCCACTTGGAACGCCTATGAGCACAACTACTAAACTTGATCTTGATGAAGGAGGTAAAACTGTAGATTCTAAATATTATAGAAGCATGATAGGTACTTTACTTTATTTGACTGCAAGTAGACCTGATATAATGTTCAGTGTATGCATGTGTGCTAGATTTCAGGCTAATCCTAAGGAATCACATGTAGTTGCAGTAAAAAGAATCCTTAGATATCTATAAGGAACCCAAACTATAGGATTATGGTACTTTAGAGATTCATCTTTTGAGCTTGTAGGTTATTCAGATGCTGATTTTGCTGGATGTAGGTTAGATAGAAAAAGCACAAGTGGTACATGCCAATTTTTAGGAGCTATGTTAACCTCTTGGTTTTCCAAGAAACAAAATTCCGTTGCACTATCAACTGCCGAGGCGGAATACGTTGCAGCCGGAAGTTGTTGTGCCCAAGTATTATGGATGAAACAACAACTAGAAGACTATGGCATGAACCTAAAAAACATCCCAATATTTTGTGATAATACTAGTGCTATCAACCTAACTAAGAACCCTATTCATCACTCTAGAACAAAGCACATATAAATAAGACATCATTTTTTAAGAGACCATGCTCAAAAAGGTGACATAAGACTAGAATTCATACCTTCAGAAGATTAAATAGCTGATATTCTTACAAAACCTCTAGGTGAAGCTAGTTTTTGTAAAATTAGAATGTTGATAGGATTGCTGGATTATGATAAACTGAATATCTGATTGCTCATTCATTCATCATATGCATGTTTGACAACTAGTGAAAGAGTATTAATTCTTGTTTAAATATCTCCCTCACTGAAGATGTCATAGATAAACAAATTTTGTGCTATATTTCAAGACTGAAAATTTTCATAAGGGTCCAGTCGACTAGCGAATCTATACCAGACGACTGGTAAGTCACTGCTCTTTCATCCAGTCGACTGATAAGTTTGATCCAGTCGACTGGTAAGTCTCTGTCTCTTCTTCCAGACGACTGGTAAATACTGTCTAGTAGTCTGGTATCTCTAGACCCTGTTTGGAGCCAATTTTTTGAAAATCAGTTGTCATCCAATCAACTGGTCAATTCAATCCAGTCGACTGGTATCTTACTGTCAGTTCACCCAGTCGACTGGTTCATGAACCCAATCGACTGGTATGAAAACTGTTCATCTTTCCAAAGGGACCTAGTCAACTGGTAACTTGACTCAGTCGACTAGTATCGGGATTCTATAAAAGGGATTGTTTATTTTTCTGATTTTTTACGCCATTTTCGAACACCCTTGCTTTCTCTCTCTAGAAAAATTCATCATTTTGATCTAAAAACCATCTAAACTTCATCTAAACACACCGATATACTCATCCATAACGAGATTTTTAACTTTCTACGGTTAAAATATCTTATTTTCACTAAAATTCTTTTTACCCAAAAACTTCAAATTTATCCAAAATGTCCGATAAAATCCATGTTAAATTCACAACCAGTGGACCAAATGCGCCTAAAAGGCCAAGGTCTACAAAACCCTCGGCATCAGAGTCATAGGGGAAAGGTGTAGCGAGCTCATCAAGCAAGACGCCCAAAACAGAGCTTGATGAGTCTCTGTTTTTCAGTCCTATGGCAAAAGCAAGGTATGACTCAATAATCCGTCATAAAAAGATCATGACGAGTAGAGTTGTAGACTTTGACTCTATTCGTCATGGCAATTTTGATATCTTGCCAGCCTTTGAGGCGATTCACTTGACCCCATTGGTCAAAGTGCATGAAAAATACTACCCGAGACTGATTCACCAGTTCTATACGAACTTGGTGAAACCCAGTCCTCTGGCTCTGAGATTCAGAACCAGAGTCAGTGGTGTGGAGTTTGAGGTCAACATTGACCTCCTAATGAGCTAACTGAGGATCCCTGCAAGGGGGATCTAATAGAGTCTGGATGGATGGCCAGACAACTTCGACGTTGAGGTGACCTGTCAGATAGTCAAGGGAGACCCTAACTATGTGTATAGACTCACTACATTTCATACATGTAGTGATATGCCCCTCGACTTGAAGCTGTTTCAGCTGATAGTGAGTTAGACTATCCACCCTAGACTCGGGAGTCGAAAGTATCTATCTAAGATAGATACGGTATTGATTTGGTGCCTTAAATCTGGGCACCACTTCATTATTTATCCTCTGCTTCTCGCCAACATGATAAATGGCGAAGCGAGCGACTCCGGGTGTCTTCCTTACGGGATGCTCATTACACTCATACTCCGGCACTTTCGGGTGCCTTTGTCAGCCTCCGAGGCTCAGGATATTGGACCGACGGACATCATCGACGTCTCATCACTGAAGAAGATGGGATGTGCGGTTCGAGACAGCTTCCTCCATCCAAAAGCCAGGAAGTACTTACGGATACGAGGAGATGAAAGTGATGATGATGAGAAGGAGGAGGCTGCTGCCTATGCTGATATGGACACTGATACCCGAGCACCTCCGATTGGTGACTCGAGTACTAGTCAGACTAGATACGGTGATATACTTCAGGCTATCTCGAGCCTTTAGATGACAATGGAGTCCGGATTCCAGTCCATGTAGTCGGAGTACCAGAGATTGAGCTCCTCCATCGACCATCTACGGGACGTCTTCGAGTTACATCGAGAGCACACCGAGGGTTCTCTAGCTGAGATTAGGGAACTTCTTCGTGATGGCTCAGACTCTCCTACTCCTTGAGTCTATGTCTTCATTATGTACTTAGGATTTTCCAGCACTTACCACATAGCACGAACATATTCTGTATTTTTGTCTTATTTTTGGCTCTATGAAGCCCGTACATGTAATGAATTTTTCTATATGATGTTATGTTTCCATTAGCCATATTTCATATATCTATTTACATTATTTGTGATATGTTTGCATAGTTTCAAACTGCTTTTATTCACGAAAATGCTATGAAACTGATAATGCTTATATGAAAACTTTCGGTTCTTCTCGGGAATGCTTTCGAAATCCGAATGAAGCCAAATTTTCGTGTACAGGTTTTTTTAATCATACTCTAGATGACTATGGTTACTAAATAACTTTTTTTTTTATTTTGTTTTTGGCCCCTTTGATTGTTGTTGTCAAAACGAGGGAGAAAAATGAGAAAAACGAGAAAAACTAAGTAAAAAGAAACCAATGCATAGATTTAGGGGGAGTACTGCTCCAAAATTTATTCTTTGATTGGTTGAGTTAATTGTGGTTGGTTGAAATATATATATGAACTGCATTACCTGTTTGCAGGGTGGTTTTATTCGAATAACATAGGAGACTCTTTCCGATTTTTCGTAAAATCCAAACACTTAGCTTTTTTTTATCTGTTTTCGTATTATTAGTTTTGTCATCATCAAAAAGGGGGAGATTTTGGACCCTCACCCGTATTTTAATGATGACAAAAACAACTATTATTATATTAACTAAGTGTAGTAAGCAACGAAAGCATTCAACTAGGGATCAAGGCACAAGAACTCAAACCGAATCAAAATATCAAGTGAAGACTGAAGAACTAGTATAGGTCTAAGGTCTTAGAATCAATGTAAGTCTCACTTATACATTGTAATAGCTTGTTCAATAGCTCAAACAAAAAAAAGGTTTTCTAAACCGATCGTTTTAAAACAAACGTTTTAAATTAAAACAGAAAAACTGGGTTGGAAGACAACCTAGTTGACTGGGTACATATACCAGTTGACTAGTATATGAGATAGTATGTCTCCAGTAGACTGGGTCATTCATACCAGTCGATTGGTAAAACGGACAGTAAGTCCCCAGTCGACTGGATACCCAGAAGGTCTAAAAATGAGATTTTTTGAAGTGAACTTAGTCGACTGGTATCACGACCCAGTCGACTGGTAGTTCAAAAATATGACCGTTGGACTCCAAATCTGGACGTTTTAAAGCAAATCTTTTTCAAATTAAATTCCTAACGGCCATATTATTTGATTGCTATATAAACCCATTCTATTAAGCTTTCAAAATAGAGCTGCACACATTCAAAAAGAGTTGATCTCTCACAATCAAGTTATTATACTCTTGAAACTCAAATAGCTTTGAAATATTCTTGTTGAGCCATTATTCAAGCTTCACTTTGAAAGAGAGACATTATTCAGTTGTATAAGCTTCCATTAGCTGTTTCTCTACCATTTACTTTACATCATCTTTTGTAAAGGGATTACTTCCGAAAGGAAGGGGATTACTTCCGAGAGGAAGGGAATTGTAAGGTTTATACAACACCGGGAAAGTTGTACGACTAAGTTACTTAGTGGATTACTTCAAGGAGTTCCTTGAAGAGAGTGGACATAGGGTTGGAATGAATCCGATATTGCCGAACCACTATAATATGAGTTTGCATCCTCTTCTCTCTAAACTCTTTATTTACAGCACATTACTTGTTTTAATTGTTTGCTGCTTATTCGTTTTTATAAACTTATATTAATTCCGCAAAAAGTTTTAAAAACTCAATTCACCCCTCCTAGAGGATCTGTTAACAAAGAGGGCCTGGTTTAGTGGTTCTATGTAGCCTTTTGGTTCTTGTACCCGGTAAGTTCTTTGGAGAGTTACTCTTAACGACGAAGTCAGCAAGGGCTTGAACCTTGATAATCATTTTGGGCTTGTAATAGATGTCAAACTCTTCGAGCTCTATAGACCACTTGACTAGTCTTCCAGAGATGTCTAGTTTATGTAATACTTGCCTCAGCAGTTGATCAGTTAATGGATTGGAATTATAGCACTAATTTTCTTATGGTGATCATAATAGTGAAAGCTAGTTTCTCAATGGGTAAATATCGAGTTTCTGCATCATGGAGTACCTGGTTTACGTAGTATATAGGTTTTTGTATTCCATTTTCTTTTCGAATCAGAATTGGGGTGATGACCATAGGGCTTTGTGGTGATGTAAAGGAACAAATCTTCCCCATCTAATGGCTTGGTTAACAAGGGAGGTGAGTTGCGATATTCCTTTAACTCTTCGAAGTACGCTTGATAGTCCTCAAACCATGAAAAATCTTTGTTCTATTTAAATTCCTTGAAAAAGGAAAGACATTTTTCAGTGGATTTCAATATGAAGTGACTGAGGGCGACAATGCGCCCTGTCAACCTTTGGACTTCCTTGACGTTCTAAGGTGGTCTCATGTCCCAAATTGCTTTGATTTTCCAGAGGTTGGTTTCAATTCCGCGCTAAGTTACCATGAACCCAAGGAATTTGCTTGAGGTAACTCTAAAGGCATATTTCTTAGGTTGAGCTTCCCGATATTGCTTAAGGACTTCGAAGACTTCTTCGAGATCAGCTGTGTCTTGCTGATTGTGCGCTTTTGACAAGCATGTCGTCAGCGTAGACTTCTATGTTCTTTCTCATCTGATCTTTGAAAATTTTATTGACCAACCGTTGATAAGTGGCTCCTGTATTTTCGAGCTTGAAGGGCATAACCTTGTTTTAGTAAAGTCATTTATCTATAACAAAAGAGGTCTTAGATTGCTCAAGCTCATGCATAAGGTTATAACCATAGTAGGCGTCCATGAAGCTAAGTAGCTTGTATCTTGAAGTTCCATCTACCAATTGATCTATCTTTGGAAGTGGGATACTATCTTTCAAACATGCTTTATTGAAATTGGCAAAATCAATGCAAATTCTTCATTCACTATTTGCTTTTTTCACCATTACAACGTTGGCGACCAGTCTGAGTAATGGACTTCCCGGATAAAGCTAGCCTTGAGTAGTTTGTCCACTTCTTCTTCGATAGCTTTCTACCGTTCAAGGGTAAACGATATATTCTTCTGCTCCACGACCTTATGGTCAGGGTCTGCATTCAGCTTGTGAACTATGGCTTGAAGGTCGATTACAGGCACGTCGGAGGCCAGCCATGCAAATAAATCTTGGTATTCTATGAGAAACGATATGAGTGAGGTGTGGAGTTCTTCTAATAGGTTTGACCCAATTTGAACAGTTTTATGTTCCCTTCCTCGCTCAGGGGGAACAATTATCAGCTCTTCTAAAGGTTGCCTTCTAGGTGCTTTGAGTTCGTCCCTTAAGTCTTCAATTTTTGGAGGCAAGGCCTCGGTCTTTTGATGTCCCCTGACAGAGCTTGGGTAGTAGGAGAGGGAGGTTGTCTGATCCCTATGAACTTACTTGATGCCAGTCTTGGTGGAAAACTTCATCTTCAAGTGGTATGTGGATACCACTGCCTTAATGGCATTCTAGCTTAGTTTGTCAAGGATGGTGTTATATGTGAGCAGGAGTTTGACAACCAAGAATGTGGTCGTGACAATGACCTGCTTGGGGGTTGTTCCCGTAATGATTGGTAGGATAATGCTACCCTTATGGAATGTTGGCTCTTCTGAAAACTCATAAAGAGGGAAAGCGATCGGTGTGAGTTGTTCATTGCTAAGTCCCATTTTCTTGAACGTGTTATGGTACATGACGTTGATCTAACTCTTGTTATCAACAAGGATTATTTTCACATTGCAGTTCCTAATGAATAAGATGGTAACAATGGCATCATCATGGGGCGTTTATAGTCCTCCAAAGTCATCATCTGTACAAGATATTATTTTTCCTATTCTTACCTCTTCGTTTGCTTGTCGATAGGCGTTGCCGACCTATTATGAATTCCTCGTACATTGAGTGACCGCTCTCCAGCAGTTAGGCCACCGAAGATGGTATTGAGGGTGCTTATGATCATGGAGCGGCTTTGTGACCTTACTCTATAATGGAGGGGGGAGAGTCTTACGGCGAATCGGTAGTTTGTGGGGTGAAAACCCTTGCTCAGATCCGAATGCCTTGTTGGTCCAAGGCTTTGTCGTGGTGTTTGACGCAGTTGGGGAAGGGCTTGCCTCCTGATTCACGTGCCAAGATGGAGGTCAAGTCTTGGTATCCCACATCAGCTAGAAAGGGAGTGACTAAGGTGTTTATAAGTGATTTTCACCTCCACTTGCATAACACGTTTTAAAGTTGTGAGGTCTGGTGTGCCAAAGCGGACAATATTGTACCAAACAGGAGGTCAGGTCGTCTAATGGTGTCAGAGCTAGATTCTCGAAAGCTATGTCGGCGATTTTAATTGGTGGGTTGTTGGATGTGGACCACACCACAGATAGAAGATTGTGACACCCCAAGATAGAGTTCAAGTCTTGTTATCCCACATCGCCTAGAGAGGAAGTAACTAAGCTGTTTATAAGTGATTGTCACCTCCACTTGCACAACACGTTTTAAAATCGTGAGGCTTGGTGTGCCAAAGCGAATAATATTGTGTCAAACGGGAGGTCGAGTTGTTATACACTACTTTGGTGACGAGCGTGATCACCTGGTTGAGGTCGCAGGATCTGCCCAGGCTGTCTGTTAGCATGCTTAGCCATGTCTTTTTTGGCAACGATATCCTCATGAATTAAAAAGATGTTAACAAGGCTGAGAAGCATGTTCTGATTAGTCGAGGTCCTGGTTGTAATGGTGGTATCAACATTAGCAGCAGTAGTAATGGAATTTTTGGCCTTAATTTGAGTCGGCATCGTCAACAGATTAGTTCTTTATTAGTTTTTTTCCATAGATAGTGCCAATTTGTTGATAGTAAAAATCTTACCATTGTTTCTTGGAAGCACAAAGATAGACTTGTGCACACAAAACAGAAAAACCTCAAGGAGTGGTCGGAAGACCGAATGGGTTGTGCCTCCGAGGGATTCTCCAATGCCTAAGTGAGTAATCTATTTATAGAGAATGAAAAGGTTGAGGGCTTTCAATGCTATTTGTGGCATACCTGTGTGACAATGAGAGCCCCTATATATAGTGTTACAGAGCAAATCTTGTTGGGAAAGTAACTCATAGGTGAGTGTTGAGGTAGGATTTGAGTTTCTTAGATATGAGTGTCTTTGTAGAATTAAAGTTTTCTATGTTTTAAGATTTAGGTGTGAAAATACATGTAATAATTTCATTAATTGTGTTTTTGGTTTTATAGATTTATTTTAGTATGTCACGTGTCGCTATTTGATTGGGTAATAAAATCACCCCACACCAACAAGAAAAACTCGAGAAATTTGAGAGTTTGATGAAAACGAATGAATTTGAAGAGTTTGATCTTAAATGCGGGTTTAATCTTATGTTTTGCGAAGAATGGCGCATGTAACATTTTGCCAATTGAAATTGAGACTCAATTTTGATAATTTAATAAGTTGCAATACTCTCTCCACGAACCGCTAGCTAATAAGTCACCTAGAATTGGATACGTGAGATCCATTATTGCAATCCGTGACGATGCCATTTTGACTATCTAGAGACCTGTTCTACGGTTTACGTTCCACCTTATCCAGAAGAAGATTGCAATTTATTTGGAGGAAAATGGAGGGAACCAACGGCTAGAATTCAAAGATGGCTCTTCCGAGCGTCTTCTCGTCACTCTCAATTCCCACACAAAAAGCAGCCAAGCATTCCACTCTCAGATCTATCTCAACACCGAATACTATCATCCATTTATTGAAATCTTGCTCAAATACTAGAGAATTTTTACCATTTCATGCTCATTTAATCACCACAAATCTTACCAACGACCCTCAGATAATCAATCATATTGTTCAGTTCTTTGTCTCTATCGAGGATCTCAACTACGCGCATCAGATTCTCAGCCGAACCCATAAACCGGAAATTAAATTTTGGAATGCCCTAATTGAAGACCAGCTCAAGCATGGTTCTCCACAGGATGCGTTTTCATCTTATAATAATATGGTCAATCAAGGGGTGTTGCTGAATGTATCCACTTTTCACTTCTTAATTCATGCCTGTTCTAAGATTGTGGCTGTTCAACGAGGAAGAGAAGTTCATGGCAGGATTCTGAAATCTGGGTTAGGTCATAATAGATCTTTGAACAACAATCTGATGGGTATGTATTTGAAATGTGAGAAATTGGAGGACGTGTGCAAACTGTTTGATAGATTGTCTGATAGAGATGTTATCACTTGGAATACCACGATATCATGTTATATTCGGATGGGAATGTATAGAGAAGCCTTGGATTTAGTTCAGGAAATGATCATCGATGGGGTTAGTCCAGATGAGGTAACTATGGTGAGTTTGGTTTCAGCTTGTACGAAGTTAAGGGATTTGAAAATGGGAGAGAAGTTGCATCTCTATATTGAGGAACATGATTTGAAGATTGGTGGAAGCTTGTTGAATTGTCTAGTGGACATGTATGTCAAGTGTGGGAAAATGGAGAATGCATATGAGCTTTTGGATAGATGTGAATCTGATGGTGATGCTGTTTTGTGGACTGCTCTGGTAAGTGGGTACATGAAAGCTAACAACATTGATGCGGCTAGGCACCTGTTTGACCAGATGATGGAGAGGAGTTTGATTTCATGGACGACGATGATTTCAGGTTATGTTCAATGTGGGCATTATCGTGAAAGTTTAGAGTTGTTTAGACAAATGAGGTTTGAAAATGTGGCGCCAGATGAGGTTTTGTTTGGGACAGCACTTTCAGCTTGTGCTCATGTAGAAGATTGTGAATTAGGCAGATCCATCCACAACTTAATTGTGAAAGATAAGATGATTGTTGATGGGTTTCTTGGGAACACTCTGATAGACCTGTATGCCAAATGTGGAGAGTTGGATGATGCCTATGTTATTTTCAATCAGTTATCTAACAAAGATATTGTTTCTTGGAATTCAATGTTGGATGGCTTTTGCATAAGCAGAGATATTGGGAGGGCTAGAGCATTCTTTGATAAGATTCCCGTGAAAAATGTGATTTCTTGGAATACTATGCTGAACTGCTATGCTAGATATAATCAACTTAGAGAAGTTTTTGAGCTCTTCTGTATTATGCAGAGTTCAGACGTGAAACCTGACAAGCTCACTCTGGTCAGTTTACTATCTTCTTGTGCTAGTGTTGGAGCCCTGAACCATGGCCTTTGGATTCATACTTATATTAGGAAGAATCACTTTGAGTTGGATAGCATGTTAGGAACGGCCCTGATAGACATGTATGGTAAGTGCGGAAGCATTGAAATAGCCTACGAGGTATTTCTTCAAATAACTGAAAAGAATGTATTTGTTTGGACTGCAATGATAGCAGCATATTCCAAGGAAGGCCAAGCCCGGAAAGCAATTGATCTCTACTTGGAAATGGAAGAAATGGGAGTCAAGCCGGACCATGTCACGTTTATTGCTCTTATGTCCGCCTGTAGCCATGGTGGTTTAATTGATGAAGGGTATGTATACTTCAACAAGATGGATATTGTTTACGGTATTGTTCCTAGAATTCAGCACTATGGCTGTATGGTTGATCTTTTAGGTCGAATTGGGCAATTAGAAGAGGCAGTACGGTTCATTAAAAGCATGCCATTGGAACCGGATGCCTCCATATGGAGTTCCTTGATGAGAGCATGTACAGTCCACAACAATGTTGAATTGGCAGAGAAAGCATTTAAGCATATCACAGAGGTAGACCTGCTAAACGATGCAGCTTATGTGCTGCTTTCAAATTTATATGCAAAAGCTGGTAGATGGGATGATGTGAGTTGGGCGAGAAAGAAGCTACATAAGTTAGGCGTACGTAAGCAGCCAGGATGCAGTCTAATAGAACAAGACGGAGTTGTTCATGAATTTACAGCAGGAGATTTCTCAAAACCTTGGTATTCAGAAATATATTCCATGTTGGATGAAATTGAGGAAAGACTACAGAAACAGGAATGGCAAGAAACATCATCTCGCCATAGCGAAAGATTGGCAGTTGCTTTTGGACTTATAAGCAGCCCTGGACGAAATACTATCCGTGTTGTGAATAACATTCGTATTTGTGAGAGTTGTCACTCAGCTATGAAGCTTATTTCTCTTGTATATAGAAGAGAGATTATTATTAGGGACAACTATAGGTTCCATCGATTCCAAGATGGGTGCTGCTCGTGTAAAGATTACTGGTAATTCAAGTTAAACATTCTTCAAAAACTAATCTAGTTTTAAAGATCAAATGAATAAAATAGGATGCAAAAGATATAGCATTAGATTTTGTTCCTCATTTATTTCCTTTCCAGATTCCTCCATGGGAATTTGCTTAAGACCATGATGTTCTTCTCCCTTATTCATCAATGCAATCACACAACCATTCTGGTTCTTGCCACAGAATATCAACAGCAGGAAAAAGAAACAAACTACTGTGATTTTTGAAGTTGCTGCTGATTAAAGAAAAACACATCAACTAAGCAAAATTATTTTAGCAACAAAATACAAAAAAGAAATACTCAAAATTAAAGTCAAATTCACTTTTATTAGAGATAATTCGTCACGAGAAACTAAAATAAAATTTACTAGAGGTTATGGTAATTTTATCTCATAAGAACCGTTTCGTTTAAACAGTATAAATGATTTAATTGTTTATAAATTAATTTTTAAAACAGTTTATGTTAAAATAATAATTAAATTATAAATTATTTTAATATAAAAATAAATACATTTTTTTTCTTAAGTTTGACCTAACGTATATTTATTCCTTCGAAATTTTGGAAAAGACAATCATCCCCTTTCACCAAACAAATTCTGTCAATTTCTAACTTAGATAACGTAATAACAAAAATGCACACCGTTAAAATTCTCTCTCTTATTTATTATCTTGTCACCATTAGAAAAAATATAATGAGTTATTCAAATATTTTTTATAAACAAATCTAACATTAAAAATAAGTACTTCTTAACAGATCACCGCATATATATCTTCTTCTCAGCAGATCTGAGCTAGGTTTCGATGTTGATTGGATGTGCAGAGGAGGTGGGTCTTCTTCGAACGTATCCTAATGTCTCTTCCCTAGACCTCTGGCTTTGCTGTCGCATTGAAGACGGACTGTGTCGTTGCTGTTGATTCGCGGTGGCTCGTCGGGCATAACCTAGTGGCTGAGTGTGAAATTGGGTGTTGGGTTTTGTTTGTTTTGTGAGAAAAGTTGGGGTAAATAAAAGGGATTTGGTGAGAAGGAAGGAGCATGTGGCTTCTGCTCACGCAAATGACAGCGGCGCGACGATAAGTCAGGGATGGTGGAAATGATAGCGTGTGGGTGTGCCCAATAGCTCACAGATCCTTATTTTGGCGCAGTGGTGAGAGGGACAAAAAGTTAGGTTTTGTCTATGATTTCAGTGGAAATTTTCGAAAGGAAATGGTGTTTGGGGAGTGGGAAAGTGAGGGAAAATCTTGGATTTCATTGTTTTCTTCCCTTTTCTTCTTCTCAACATCAACGAATTATCCCCCACCCCTTTCTTTGTGATTTTTTTCTTCCTCTATGTTTTTTCTCTTTCTTTCTCTATTCTCTCTCTATGTGAATTTCAGAATGAGCTCCTCCTCTGTTTGCTTTCATTTTTTTCTAAGGATTGATTGGAGGGAAAGTACAGATTTCATAGTGTTTGGAGGGTGAGAAAAGAGAGACAAGTGAGAAAATTAAAATTACCCCAACCCAGATTGAGGGGAAAGTAAAGATTTCGGAGTGTTTGTAGCATCAAAAACATGTGAAACGGAGTATCATGAGAAATCGAAATTGAGATGAAGCATGACTTTTGCTTTTCTCTTCACCGGATAAGGTTTCAAGGCTTTGAGAGTGATTAGTGTTAAAAACAATATTATTTTTGTTTGATTTAAATTTTATTTAAAAATTAGTATGTATTTGATCATGTTAAGGAAGAAATGAATGTTAGGTTTTACAAAAAAAATTTCTTTGGCGGATCCAAAAATGGGAAAAGAAGTAAAGAGCAGATGTGTTTTTGAAGATTTACATATTACTTGATAAAAGTAGAAGGGCAAAATCGATTTAAACCAAAATAATATTGAACATGTCTCACTGATTGAACAGATTTTTTGGCTACGAGGGATTAAGTGTTCCGAAAACCCAAATTATGAATAAGACAAAGAGGTTAATTCTCTTTTCAAAACTAGGAGGTAAATGTACATTAAGTTAAACTTTTAGGAAAAAAATGTATTTATCTCTTTAATAAAATAATAATAAAAATAATTATTTTTAACAAAAATTCAGTTTCTAAGAAATAAAAACCATTTTATTAAGGGATAAATACATTTTTTTCTCTCAATGTATACTTATCACCTCCCAAGATCCGTTTAATTTCTAACTGAGATGATTACATGACAAAAATGTTCACTGTTAAAACACTTATTTGCATGTTCTCTCTCTTACATATACTTTCATGCCCACTATTAGAAAGAAAAAAAAAAAAGATTTATTTCCTTTTCCTCCTCTCCATCTTCTCCAGCCACAATCTCACAAAGGAAACCCTATCCCCTAGCCGTGACACGCAAAGCTTACTTGCCACCCCAGCACCAGTCTCATGCAGAGCTTCTACAACGCAGAAACTTATCATTATTTAGATTTCTCTTCCCTGCTCAGCCACTAACTTTAGATGATTCTTTAAATTTCTTTCTTACTACATCGTTATCTGAGTTCATTATATCTGTTGTTTGCGCCACCTGACTTGAAGCTTGAGAAGTTTAGAGAAATTCTCAGAACAACCAACACAGACCTAAAGATAGTACATCCAAATTCAAATCCATGATGAGAAATAGGTAGGAAAGTAATATTTAACACGTTATATTAAATAAATTTTCCAATCTGAAAAATACTATAGTTCAAAGAAAAAAAAATGATATTTGGGTTTGGTCATCTTCTTCTTCTTTTGGTTGTATTCTTCTTTTTCTTTCGAATGTTGTCTTTTTCTATTATGAATTTTGTCATCTAGTTTTAAATCTAAAAAATTTGGGTTTGATTTTGTGATCTAGTTTGAAGAAGAAGAATTGGTTTTAAAAGGTTTTCTAAGTTTGAAATCTAAAATTTTTGGGTTTGATTTTGCTATTTGGGCATGAAAAGAAGAAGAAAAATGAGTTTGATTTTTAGTTTTGAAAACTAAAATTTATGGGTTTAAAAAATTCATGGGTTTGAGAAATCTTACTGGGCACAAGAATGGAGCCCTTCTAATTACCAAGCGATGTCACTGTGAAGGATAATCCCAAAACCCATTCATCACTTGCACTATTAGCTAGAAGGGGCTCAGATTCTAGTCTAGTATGATTGAAACCCAACTGCAACACAAATTTGTTCAAGAAATAAACTTTAATTTCTTTGTGTGATCGCAAATGAGAAGGGAAGTCATATGTTATGTGTTTTAAGAAGGGCATTTTCGGTTTAAACCAATATGAAGCTGACATGTCACTCTGATTGACCAATTTTAAATTGTTGACTAACAGATTTATTGACGGCAATGACTTAAGTGTCTCATAAAATCAAAAGTATGAATAAGACAAAGGGAGTAAGTGTTTTTTCTAAAACTATGAGGAGTAAGTGTACATTAGGTCAAACCTCGAGATGGAATATATATTTATCCCTTTTATAAAAATCATTACTCCTAGTAGTGTGAATTCTCAATGAGCTTTTTAGTTCACCCCCTCCATTTTTATTAACTTTTCAAGAAAGCATCGGAAGACTTGTGGTCAAGGTTGAAAGGAGTCCTTAATAAGGTTCTCGTCCACGACATCCTCGTCTTTTGGATCTTGTTGGGAGTCTAAGTTTTTGTCATGGTTTGCTCTTTGTAAAATTGTATAAGTTAATTGTAAATGAGGAAATTTTTTTTTTACTTGTGCCCTTTGTAAGATCTTAAGAGTTACTTCATAGTATTGAAAGGTTTTATGTAAAGATATGTGTTTGTATATATTTGAATTAATTGAAAAGAATGTTGTTTGATTTGTATGTTTTGTAGGGAGTCTGTAAACTAAGGTTCAAACCCAAGAGAGAGGTGGGTGAATTGGGTTTTAAAAAATTTTTAGCAATTAACTTGCAAGTTTTAAAACAGTTTGATAAACAATGCACACTATCAAATAATACACTTGTAAAGAAAGGAGTTAAATGAAGAGAAAATGCAAACTCCGTTTATAGTGGTTTGACAATATCAGAATCTCTCCAACCCTATGTCCACTCTCTTCAAAGAACCTCCTTGAAGTAATCTGCTAATTGTTAGTCGAGCAACTTCACGGGTGTTGCACAAACCATACAATAATCTTTTCCTCACGAAAGTTACAACCAAAGTGTTTAATCCTAAACACTCTAAGAGTTACACCAACTCTTTCCCTTTACAATAAATTGTATTGAATGTAAAGTAAATGGTAGAGAGATAGTAATGAATGCTTTTTACAAATGAATAATATTTATCTTTCAAGAACAAGCTTGAAGAATGCTTCACAATAAATTTTTCAAATCTTTTGAGAATTAATGAGCTAAATAATGAATTGAATGTGCTATCTTCCTTGTTTAAATGCTCATCGAAGTGGGTTTATATAGCCTTGAGTTAATATGGCCGTTTGACACTGACTTGGTAGGTTTGGGGCATTAAATGCTCAAGTCTCGCATATCAAATTGTTATATTTTCGAATTACCAGTCGACTGGGTCTTTAGTTCCAGTCAATTGGGAATTTACTGTCCCATATCCCAATCGAATGGTATGTAGACCCAGTCAACTGGGTTGAAAGACAATGATAGGGGCTTAAATATTCTGTTAAGCTCTTTATCTATATGTTTTAGTCTATTTTACTTCACCTTTGTGTTTTACACGTTGTTGTAGGTTTTGGAGAAGAAAGAAGCATTTTTGGCACTTAAAGGAAGAAAATTTGGAAATCCTGGAGCAGCTGCTGGATAAAGTGCGATCGAGCGCAACCCTCGGTGCGATCGAGCGCATCAGTGCTCGTGCGCGAGCAAAGAAGAATCCAGCGCAGCATTGCGATTGAGCGCACATGTACGGGCGTGAACAATAAAGAGGCAGAACCAGTTTTGGAAATAAAGGAGTTTTATGTTTTAGGAAAGTTTAGGGTTCCTGAGTCTTCTAGGATTATTCAACCCCTATAAATACACCTGTAAAACTCACACAAGGGAGATCACTTCTTTTATATTTTGCTTAGCTCGGAGTTGTAAGCTTTGGAGAGGATTGACAACCCATCTCCACAGTATTCTTCGAGTTTTATAGTTTATGTTTAGTTTATGCTATGATGTTTATCTTAGACAACATGTGTAACTAAACTCTTATAGGGCTCGATTGAAGCCCTAGTTATGCTCTCCCATATATATATATATATATATATATATATATATATATATATATATATATATATATATATATATATTCATTTATTATCTTTGCAATAACCTTGATTATTATGCTTAACTTGATTAATGCCTGTGCTTATTTACATTCCTCATATGTGTATGTCTGATCAATATATGCATGTGGTATGAATTAGTTAGTTAGATCAATTTGGATGACCGAGTCCTGGGCCTAACAATAGTAACAAAAGATATCCACACTGGATTCTTGGATTAATCAACATGGGAAACTGGGAGTAGATGTCATGCCCTAGGTCTCATGTGGTTGTCGATTTCCATAAATCTTATGCTTTCTTAAGGAACAACTCAGTAGATACCATGCTGAATCCTTTAAGAAAGAAAAGAATTAGAGTAGATACCATGCCTAACTCGTTGCTTAGGGAGATAAATAGCTTAAGGAGAAGATACCATGCCCTTAGGTTGGCAACCATTAGGTATTCATAGGAAGGCTAGTGCATTGACCTATTACACATTGGGAAAGTATGACTAGTGGTGGATATCAAAGCCCTATGTCTCATTATTATTAATTCACATTCAACAGTTATTTTGATATACTTTTATTAAGAAACTAATTCTAAAAACGAAATTTACCAATCCCTGTGGAAATGATCTTGCATTCGCACACTATACTATTAAGTTGACCTTGTGCACTTGCAAGTAAAACAAGTTCGATTATTTGCCCATTTATTTTGGTAGATAATCGTACAACAAGTTTTTGGCGCCGTTGCCGGGGATTGAGCTAAATTTCCTTTTAGAATTACTTTTGTTTAGATTAATCATCATTATTCTATTTTCTAAAAAATTTTAAGTTTATGTTTTTCACCTTTATTTTTATTTTCATCAAACCCTAATCAAATTCCTTTCTGTTTCAGGCACATCAAACCCTAATTTCACTTTCTGTGATATTTGCGATCGATCGCACCCTTCTGTGCGATCGAGCACAATTAGGGCAGAGAGTCACCCGAGCAGCAGAGTTGAACTGCTGCACTAAAGCTGGTTTACCTGATTTATGCATGGACTTCGATCCCGACATCCAACATTCTTTCCCCTCGATCCTGAGCTTGAGCGAACCATCCGACAAAGGCTTAGGAATAACTTCGAGGAGAACGAAGAAGAATTCAAGAACAAAACACCAATGGCGGAACAGCTCGAAAACCAACAACCACCTGCATGAGTACCGATGAAGCATTCCTTCATCCCACGGAATATTGATCAGCCATCATGTATTGCATATCAACCTGAGGTGGCAGGAAACTATTACATATCTCCACAAATATTGAACGCTTTGACCCACTTTAGGGGTACTCCTAATGAGGATCCACACTTGTACCTTCGAGAATTTTTCGATCTTTGCAAGTTCCAGTACATCCAAGGCTTAGACCAAGAAGGAATAAGGTTAATTCTTTTCCTTTTTTCCTTAAAAGATAATGCTAAATTGTGGTATAATTCTTTGCCTGCAGTTTCCATCCACACTTGGGAGGAGTTGGCGAGAAAATTTCTAAGGAAGTTCTTCCCAGCCCAGAAGACAAGGCAAATGAGGAAAGAAATACAATCCTTCCTACAAAAGGATGGGGACCTCTTCTTCGAAGCATAGGGACACTTCAACGAGCTGCTACTCAAATGCTCACATCACAACCTACCTCAAGATGAACTGGTACAACCTTTTTATGAAGGTTTGAGTGATACTAACAAAAGTATTGTTGATTCAGGTTGTGGAGGAGTGCTGATGGAGAAAAGTAGCGAAGAAGCTATGGAGCTCTTCGAAACCCTAAGTGAACACACTCAGCAGTTCTTCTCTCGAGGTAGACATGTGACCAAGGCTAAGGGTGTGTATGAGGTAAATCTAAATGGAGGATCTTCTCCTCAAATAACTGCTGTGGAAAGGAAACTAGACCTGTTGGTAAAAGCCATGGCTGCTCAAAATGCCTCATCTAGCCTACCAGCTACACCACTCCAGGTATGTGCGATATGTTCCCAATTCGATCATAATACTGATACTTGCCTTTTGTATTCACCTACAGATCCGGAACAAGCCAATTACGTGGGACCTAACAATTATCCACTGAATAACAACCCACATGCAAACACTTACAACCCTGGATGGCGAAACCACCCAAACTTCTCTTGGAACAACAATCAAAATACCCTTAACTAGCAAGGGCAGCAACAAAACTCCCAACCAGCAGCCCATAGTGCTCCCGAACCAAAGAAGAATGACCTTGAAAGTCTTGTGAGACAATTGGCCACTCAGCAGCAACAATTAATGACCTCACAAGATCAGTTCATGACAGATGAAAGGCAATTTCGAACTGAACTTAGACAAACCACAGCAAAACATGAACAAGTCATCCAACGACTAGAAGTACAAATGGGACAACTGGCGAAAGAGCTAAGTGCCAGAAATCAAGGTGAGCTGCCAGCTCAAACATTACCCAACCCTGGGGGCATCAGCAACTGAAGGCTGTCACAACCTTGAGAAATGGCAAAGTAATAGGGTCCGACGAGTCTGTAACAGAATCCAAAGAGACACCATCGGTATCAAGGGTAAGTGAGATAGAGAAGATGAATGCACCACCCTTCCCGCAAAGGTTAGTAAAACAAAAAAAAGACAATAAACTGACTGATATTTTCGAAACCTTGTGGAAAGTTGAAATTAACATTCATTTATGCAATTCACCAAATACCTGCATATGCTAAGTTCCTAAAAGATTGTTGCACTCATAAGAGAAAGTTTAAAGAGCATGAAACAGTAGCATTAACTGAAGAAGTAAGTGTTGTACTACTAAGAAAACTCCCACCAAAACTAAAGGATCCGGGTAGTTTTACTATTCCTTGTTTGAAAGGGCATTACTAGATTTAGGAGCGGGTGTAAACTTATTACCATACACGGTATTCAAAACCCTAGGTTTAGGGGAGCTACAACCGACTTCCATTACCTTACAGTTGGTAGATAGGAGTATTAAAATACCTAAGGGTATTCTTGAGGACGTCCTAGTAAAAGTTGGTGAGTTCATTTTACGTGCTGATTTCATTGTATTAGACATGGAGGAATGCCTTATGCCATTACCCCTGCCCATCATATTAGGGAGACCCTTCATGAGAACTGCCGACACTAAGATTTGTGTGAAAAAGGGTATAGTGAGTATGAAAATCAATAGTGAGAAAATAGAATTTAAAATATTTGATGCAATGAAACTGCCTCAAGATGATTTGGAATGCTTAAATGTATGTATGATACAAAATTTTGTCGAGTAAGCTTTTTAGGTCCAACACATTGATCCATTGGAGACCACTCTCACCCATGGCTTCACAGAAGAGGATATTAAGCAAGAACTTGAAGATAACATCATTGAAACTGTGCACATCCTTGAGACCTCTCCAAAACACTCAAATAATTATGCTCCTCCATTTAAATCTCTCTTACCTACTAATACTACTCTTCTTCCATCCATTATCCAGGCACCAACATTGGAATTAAAGCAGCTGCCCAAGCATTTAACGTATGCCTATTTAGGAGAAAAGAAAACTTTACCTATGATCGTAGCAGCTAATTTGAGTAGTGGAGAAGAAGAGAAGCTATTTAGAGTTCTTAGGGAGCATAAATCTGCCATTGGATGGACCATTGCTGACATTAAAGGGATAAATCCAGCCAAATGCATGCATAGTATCTACCTAGAAGAAGAAGCAAGGCCCACTCGAGATGCTCAAAGAAGACTTAACCCACACATGAAAGAGGTAGTAAAGGCTGAGGTATTGAAGCTACTCGATGTTGGCATTATCTACCCTATATCAGACAGTAAATGAGTGAGTCCGGTCCAAGTTGTTCCTAAAAAGAGTGGGATTACCGTTGTAAAAAACGAAAATGAGGAGCTCATACCTATAAGAAAGACAACGGGTTGGAGGGTATGCATTGATTACCGAAAATTGAACAAAGTAACCAGAAAAAATCATTTTCCCCTACCATTTATTGATCAGATGTTAGAGAGATTAGCCGGTCACAGTTATTACTGCTTCTTGGATGGGTACAGTAGGTACAAACAAATTGCCATAGCACTCGAGGATCAAGAAAAAACTACCTTCACATGTCCCTTTGGTACATTTGCTTATCGAAGAATGCCATTCGGTTTATACAACGCACCAGCCACTTTTCAAAGATGTATGATAAGCATTTTTTTTCGATATGGTGGAGAAATACATTGAGGTATTCATTGATGATTTTAATGTCTTTGGTTACACTTTTGATGAATGCCTAAGTCATTTGGAGAGTGTCCTAAAGAGACGTGAAGAAAGTAACTTAGTGCTGAATTGGGAGAAATGTCACTTCATGGTTCAACAAGGTATTGTGTTGGGTCACTCCATCTCAAACAGAGGTATTGAGGTAGACAAGACTAAAATAGACATCATTTCAAAGCTACCTCCTCCTCCCACAGTCAAGGGCAATAGAAGTTTCCTTGGACATGTCGGTTTCTATAGAAGATTCATCAAGGATTTCTCCAAAATCTCGAGACCTCTTTGTGCGTTATTGGCTAAAGATACAAAGTTTGAATGGAATGATGACTGTATGCAAGCTTTCAACACATTGAAGGATGTTCTCACCTCTGCCCCAATAATGATGGCACCGGATTGGAATCTTCTTTTCGAATTAATGTGTGATGCTAGTGACTTTGCCTTGGGAGCGGTTTTAGGTCAAAGAGCTAATAAGGTACCTCATGCTAGATACTATGCTTATAGAACTGTAAATGATGCTCAACTTAACTATTCTACTACTGAAAAAGAATTGTTAGCTGTTATTTTTGCTTTAGAGAAGTTTAGGTCATATCTTATTGGTTCTAAAGTTATTGTATTCACTGACCATGCTGCTTTGAGATATTTGTTTTCTAAGAAAGATGCAAAGCCTAGGCTAATCAGATGGGTACTCCTATTACAAGAATTTTATTTGGAGATTAAAGACAAGAAAGGTAGTGAGAATGTAGTTGCAGATCATTTGTCAAGGCTACCCTATAAGAATGACGATAAAAAATTACCTCTGAATGAGAACTTCCCTGATGAACAATTGTTCGCTCTAGAGATAAAATTTCCATGGTATGCTGATATTGTAAATTATTTAACTGCAAAAGTTTTTCCCCCAGGAATGACCACACAAGAAAAGAAGCGGCTGATATCTCTATCAAGACACTACCATTGGGATGATCCTTACCTCTTCAAATTACGCCCCGATCAAATCATCCGACAATGTATTCCAGAAGATGAGCACTTAATCTTATTACAACATTGCCATCAGTTTGCTTATGGAGGACATTTTGGGGCAAAACGAACATCTCTTAAGGTTCTACAATCTGGTTTTTATTGTCCTAATCTGTTTAAAGATGCTTTCCTCTTTTGCAACTCATGTGACAGATGCCAGCGGACAAGTAATATCTCTTCCTGAAATCAGATGCCCCTACAGAATATTCATGTAGTAGAACTTTTTGATGTATGGGGCATTGATTTCATGGGTCCTTTTCCTAACTCCTTAAGTTATTTATATATTCTTATAGGTGTGGATTATGTGTCCAAATGGGTCGAGTCTGTCACCTCAAAAACTAATAATCACAAAGTAGTTATAAAGTTCTTACAAGCTAACATCTTTACACGATTTGGGACTCCAATAGCAATTATCAATGATGGGGGGAACCACTTTCATCATCGTTCTTTTGCCAAACTACTCCGAAAATATGGGATCACTCATAAAGTTGGCACTCCATATCACCCTCAAACCAATGGCTAAGTGGAGATTAGCAACCGAGAGATCAAAGGAATCCTAGGAAGGACAGTGAAGCCTAATCAGAAAGATTGGTCTCTACGCCTAAATAATGCTCTATGGGCATATCGGACAGCCTATAAGACTCCAATTGGCATGTCTCCCTACCGCCTAGTCTTTGGAAAAGCATGCCATCTTCTGGTAGAATTAGAGCATCGAGCATATTGGGCCATAAAGCAGTTCAACTTCGATATGAAACAAGCGGGTGAGAAGAGGAAGCTACATCCAAATGAACTTGAAGAATTGAGATATGATGCCTATGAGAATGCCAAATTATACAAGGAACGAAAAAAAGTCTATCATGACAAACAACTAGTGAGGAAAGAGTTCCATATAGGATAAAAGGTGTTGCTATATGACTCAAGATTGAGACTGTTCCCAGGCAAGCTCAAGTCCAGATGGTATGGTCCGTACATGGTCACCAAGGTCTTCCCTCATGGTGCTTTAGAGGTCCGTGGTCCCAATGAAAATCAGCTCTTTACGATAAATAGACACAGAGCCAAACCATACCTCTATATTAACTTCCCTCTGAGAGATGAAGACTTGGCACTTGAATCGGTACAGTATACAGCTGAGAGGAGCCACATGAGGTGGATTCTAAGTGCTTCATTTCAACCAAGTAGCACTGTAGCACGAGAGTGCTTAAGCAATTCATATTCGCTAACCCATACAGCTCAAGTATCTCTATTAAGGTTAGTGGCACTAAGGCCACTAACACATGGTAAGGTTGTATTGTTCCTACTTTGACATTTCAGCTGCGGTAAGTTTTTATTTTTGTCCATGCACACTGCTTGCGATCGAGTGCACCATTCAATGTGCTCGAGCGCAAGAGTGCGATCGAGCGCAAGCTAGTGCAATCGAGCGCAATTGTGATAGAGACTCACGTGCTTACTTTAAAACAACCTACTTTTACTCACTCACTCACACTCCCTGTCACTCACACTATTCCGTCCGCAACACAGCACTCTCACTCTCGTTATTACTCCCTCACTCACCACGAAATCATCACTAATCACTCACTCACCACCAACCATCACTCATATAACATAATGCACACCGTCCAGAGCATCAACCACCACACTCTGCCACCAATCCGTGATTACAGGTATGCTTATCCAACATATTTTTAATCACACAATCACCCACAATCACATTCATTATTTCCTTATCTTTTTCCTAATTCATTGCATACATACTATATTGTTTGGGTGAGTAATTGTATTCTGGTTATGCAGAAGGGTAGGAACAAATTCAAACATCAAACACCATATCTTCTTCTGTTGACGCCCACAAGTTGTTCGACGAAAGGACTGACCGTGTCCGATCGAGCACACTTCAATTTCGATCGAGTGCATAGACCAGTGTGCGATCGAGCGCACATATTCGAGATCGATCGAAAAATTGACAAAAACTAGGATCGACATGTCCAAGTAAACCGCTTCCACCTCTTGTTCTTCGAGTAGCCGTGCCCAGTCATCCCGACTAAGCATAGAGCAGAGAGAACTCTTATTCAAGACCACCTTCGCCATCGATGACGTATTCAAGCAAATGGATGTCACTCAATGGGCGGTCCAAGCATTTAAACACCGAGGGTTGAAGAGGCTTTTTAAACCAGTCTGCTCGACTGCTTACACTCAGCTGGTGGTCCAGTTCTATGAGGGTCTGTCCTTTGATTGCAGCAGATTGGGAGTACTGACTTTTTCAGTCCAGGGCACATCCATCGAGGTGACTAGTGCCAACATAGCCACTGTTTTTCACTGTTGTGATGAGTCCCCTCTGGAGGACGCCGATATTGAGGTGCAGCCGGACTCTTTTGACTTGACCAAGATTATTGAGGATATGTGCACTAGATAGTACGCTGACAGACATAACAACGCAGCAAGCCGATCAAAGTTGCCTCCATGACTTTGGCTTGTAGACACTATCCTTCAGCACAATGTGTGTCCATTGGGGTACAAGACACAGAAGAGAGACCAGTTTCTATAGACGTTGTATGCCTTCCACAGAGGTCACTGGTACTCTCTCCCAGCTGTTATATGGAGCCAACTGCATAAATTCTGGGATCATGTCCATGGTTGTCAGACCACCACGGCCAATGCATGGGGGCTCCCATTCCCATTTCTACTCTCGTACATCTTCAAGAAGAAAGGGATTAAGGGGACCACCAGTGACGGACCAGTACGAGAGCATCTCTTCTTCGGGAAGGCTCAATGGACACATAGTCTCTCACATATGCCAAGAGGACTCCCAGCCCCTGCACATGTAGCTGAGAGGGTTGATGAGGATCATATGGAGACAGAGACCCCTGCAATTAGCCCACTGCGAGAGGAGGACCATCTATACATGGGGCCTACAGAGTCCCTGGGATCATGTCCAAGGCCGTCAGACCACCATGGCCAATGCATGGGGGCTCTCATTCCCATTTCTACTCTCATACATCTTTAAGAAGAAAGGGATTAAGGGGACCACCAGTGACAGACCAGTTCGAGAGCATCCCTTCTTCGGGAAAGCTCAATGGACACATAGTCTCTCGCATATACCAAGAGGACTCCCAGCCCCTGCACATGTAGCTGAAAGGGTTGAGGAGGATCATATGGAGATAGAGACCCCTACAATTAGCCCACTACGAGAGGAGGACCATCCATACATGGGAACCATAGAGTCTCAGTGCTTTCTCATTGAGTTGTCCTCCTTCCGAAGTGAGGTCTCTGCAGCCACATCACTCGTGTACCAGTGCATAGATGGTTTGGAGGCACGGTTTGCACGACAAGAGGCGATACTACAGGCCATTCTTGATCGCCTACCTCCGATACTCGGTATCTCTTCGACTGCACCACCTGGCCATCAGCAGTGAGAGGATACCCCGTCTGACTGAAGATATTAAACTTAGCACTCATGGGAGGCACCCCAAAGCATATCCTTTTTAGTATTTTATTTTATAGTATTTACTTTTCTATATCTGTTTATTATTACTTGTTTTCCAGTTTATGTTTGTTTTTCTTTTTCAAGGACATTGTCAGTGCATCCAGTTCAAGTTTGGGGGCGTGCTACGATCCATGCCAGCCATTAAGTTCTCCATCTCCCAGGTCAGATCCTTCCATCACACATTGAGAACAATGTGCAATTTAAGTTTGGGGGTATGAGGACACACTCACACACACACTATGTCCCATTATTTTTTTTGTTGTTTTTTATAGATAAATACATGTTCATTCTGTTCCAAAAATTTTGGGTGATCTAAACAAACAATATGATTTGACTTCATAAATGAGCTTAACACTTTGAATATATAGGCCAATAATTAAGTTTTGAACATAGATCACTTACTTTTAGGCATTTAAGGATTCACAAGTTTAACCTGAACTAACACGAGCACATTAGCACATAGTTGTGTGGGGTATGACATGTAATTTTGAATTGTATGTTTCTTTTGCTCAACTGTGAACCAGATGACCTGTTAGATTAATGCTTTGGCATAAAAAATAAAAAAAAATAAAAACTTTCCACTGAGTAACTGGCCGTTTTGCCTCAGTAAGCAGTGAGTGTCACGTCAAAAGGTGAAAATTCTAATTGGTGTCATTAAGACCTGTTAAGTTCCGTAGCCTTTTTGACTCGAGTTAGTAAGTCCTTAAGGGTATCTTTACACCTAATGCCCTAAGACCATCTGGTTTGGGAGTCATTGGCTAAATGCTTGCTACATGAGTCAAATAGAAAGCTTAAGGGAACTAAAGACTTGTTAAGTTTCGTAGCCTTTTTGACTCGAGTTGGTAAGTCCTTAGGGGTGTCTTTACACCTAATTCCCTAAGACCATCTGGTTTGGTAATCATTGGCTAAACACTCGCTACATGAGTCAAATAGAAAGCTTAAGGGAACTACCTTGGCAAATAAAAGGAAAAAAAAAAACTATACCATTTTTGTTGATTCTAATAGGAAATTTGGTGAATCTTGAGTCATTGAAACACTACACATTAGAATTATTTGGAATTCTAATCTTTTATGTGCTAGTTCACCACACACTAAAGTCAAACTTGTGATGTCTTAAACTACCTCATAAAAGTGATTTGCATTCAAAACTCTTACTCATTGCAAAGATATGTTTATATTTGTTAAGCTTGCTCATGAGTGCGCATCATAATTTTGTGTGAAGACTTAACTTTTGTTAACACTATGAATATTGGATCTATCTGTGTGTCGTTATTTTTCATTTTAGTTTTTAGTTTTGTGTTGCTAAGAGACTAGCAATATGTAAGTTTTGGGGTGTGATAGGTGCTTAAATATTCATTTAATTTACATTTGTTAAGCTCTTTATCTATACGTTTTAGTCTATTTTACTTCACCGTTGTGTTTTACACGTTGTTATAGGGTTTTGGAGAAGAAAAAAGCATTTTTGGCATTTAAAGGAAGAAAATTTGGAAATCCTGGAGCGGCTGTTGGATAAAGTGCGATCGAGCACAACCCTCGATGCGATCGAGTGCATCAGCCCTCATGCACAGCATTGCGATCGAGCGCACTACGTATGCGATCGAGAGCACATGTACGGGCATGAACAGTAAAGAGGCAGAACCAGTTTTGGAAATAAAGGAGTTTTATGTATTAGGAAAGTTTAGGGTTCCTGAGTCTTCTAGGATTATTCAACCTCTATAAATACACCTGTAAAACACACACAAGGGAGATCACTTCTTTTATCTTTTGCTTAGCTCGGAGTTGTAAGCTTTGGAGAGGATTAAGAACCCGTCTCCGCAGTATTCTTCGGGTTTTATAGTTTATGTTTAGTTTATGCTATGATGTTTATCTTAGACAACATGTGTAACTAAACTCTTATAGGGCTCGATTGAAGCCCTAGTTATGCTTTTCCATATATATTCATTGATTATCTTTGCAATAGCCTTGATTATGATGCTTAACTTAATTAATGCCTGTGTTTATTTACTTCCTCATATGTGTATGTCTGATCAATATATGCATGTGGTATGGATTAGTTAGTTAGACCAATTTTGGATGACCGAGTCCTGGGCCTAACAATAGTAACAAAAGATATCCACACTGGATTCTTGGATTAATTAACATGGGAAACTGGGAGTAGATACCATGCCATAGGTCTCATGTGGTTGTCGATTTCTATAAATCTTATGCTTTCTTAAGGAACAACTCAGTAGATACCATGTTGAATCCCTTAAGAAGGAAAAGAGTTAGAGTAGATACCATGCCTAACTCGTTGCTTAGGGAGATAAATAGCTTAAGGGGTAGATACCATGCCCTTAGGTTGGCAACCATTAGGTATTCATAAGAAGGCTAGTGCATTGACCTATTACTCATTGAGAAATTATGACTAGTGGTGGATATCAAAGCTCTATGTCTCATTATTATTAATTCACATTCAACAGTTATTTTGATCTTCTTATTAAGAAACTAATTCTAAAAATGAAATTTACCAATCCCTGTGGAGATGTTCTTGTATTCGCACACTATACTACTAAGTTGACCTTGTGCACTTACAAGTAAAACAAGTTCGATTATTTGCCCATTTATTTTGGTAGATAATCACACAACAGACAACCCAGTTTTCATGTTTCAAAACAGTTTTTGATTTAGAAACTTTTTGTATTATAGTTTTATCAAAGTCTTTTGTAAATTGAGCTATAGGATCAAGCTAAGTAATTGAATACTAGAGGTTTACAATTGATTCAATTACCTTAGTACCTATTATAGATCTTGTGTCTTCTTTTGGTGTCTGAACATGTTGAGTTTTTGCCTTTTGTTTCTGTACTGAATGCTTTTATGGCCCAAACACTTAGATAAAGTTGTTAGTGCAATTAGAGTAGTGTTTTGTCATTATTAAAATCAAATACGGGTCAACAATCTCCCCTTTTTTGATGATGACAAAACTAAAAAAAGAAAAAAAACAATTTAAAAACTAAGTGTTGGGTTTTTGAAAAATTTGGACAGAGCTTCCTTTGTTTTTCTTATAAAACCAACCTGTAAGCATTCCAAATAAAGTCCATATACAATTATATCAATCCCAACCAAGCAATGTAAGACTATTTTACTCTTTTCAACATATTCGGAGCAATGCTCCCCTTAAATTTATGCTATCTTAGTTTACAATAGCTTTACAATAGATTTAAACTTGAAAAATAAGCAATTTACTCACCACAGACATGAAGATAAGGCATAAACAAACTTTTGTGCAAAAACTAGGAATGATTCGGAGTTGGGAAGACTTCCTAGGAAGAATCAAAAGTTTGCACATAAGTGTTACTAGTTAAAGCATATAGATGAGTATGAATAGCTCAAACCAAGCAACCATATAGCTCGAAAGTAAAGCATACACATGAGCTAAATTCTAAGTAAGTAAAAATAAGCAAGTAAATAGATATATCCATTATCATAAGCTTTTAGGAAGTTATCTGAAAGTACAAGCACATGAATGTATACAATGAAAATGAATGTTCGTGCTAAAATATCTAAGGAGCTATACATACAAAACAAAATAGATAAAACAAAAAAAACTCAGCAAGTGGGGGAATCAAAGTTGCCCCGAAGAAGATCCTGAATCTCAGCCAAAAGGCCCTCTGTGTGCTCCTAGTGTAACTTGAAATCGTCTCGGAGTGTGCGGAGGTCGCAACGCATAAGATCGACTGAAGAGCTCAAGATTTGGAAGTTGGACTACATGGACAGCTGAAGGCTCGCAACAGTCTGTAGTAGGTCATCGTAACCAGTCTGACCACCACTAGAGCCACCATGGCTAGAATGTTGTGGACTAAGGTCAGTGTCCATGGCAGTGGGAGGAGCTGCATCACCCGACATCTCGTCGTCCTCCTCGTTGTTGTCGTCATCATTGATGTGTATATTCCTCATAGCCTTAGAATAGATCATACCATCTCAGATCGAGCACCCTATCTTCTTGAGTGAGGAGACATTAATAATGTCCTTGGGGCCAATATCTTGAGCTTCTAAGGCAAGCAAAGGGACATGGAAGTATTGGAGGATCATGGTGATGAGTATCCCGTATGGGAGGCACTCGGAGTCACTTGTTTCGCCATTTATCATGTTGGCTAGCAAGAGGGGGTAAATATTGAAATAGTGTTTTGTTTTGAGACACCAGATCAATACTATGTATATTTTAGACATATAGCCTCGAATCCCGAGTCTCGGGTAGATGGTCCAACTCACAATGAGATTGAACAATTTAGAATCAAGGGGCATGTCACTACATTGATGAAATGTAGTGGGTCAAAAGATATAGTTAGGGTCACCCCTAACAACCAGACAAGACACCTCATAATTGAAATTGTCTGACCATCCATCCAGACTCCACTAGACCCCTCCCACGGGGATTCTCATTAGTTTGACCAGAAGGTTGGTATTAACTTCAAATTCTATGCCCATCACCTAGGTCTTAAACCAAAGAGCTAATGGGCTCAGTTTGACCAAGTTGGCATAGAATTGATGGATGAGGCGCGGGTAGTATTTTTGGTGTATTGTTATAAGTTGGGTTAGGTTAATGGCCTCAAAAGCATGTAAAATATCAAAGTTTTCATGACGGATAGAATCGAAATCAACAAATTTTCCCATCATGATTTTCTTGTGGCGTATGACGGAGGTATATCTTTTGTTGGCGGTGGGGTTCCAAAATAAGGACTTATCAAGATCGGCCCTTGTTGCATTGCTCGATGAACCGGCCAATCCTTTTCCTTTTATGTCCGTTGCCGAAGACTTCTTGGACCTGGGCTTTGTAGGCACGTGAAGTCCGACAACGGTGGTCTTTATCCGGATTCTTTCAGACATTTTGGGAAAAATTTGTTTTGGAGAAATATTTTGGGAAATGTGGAGTTTTCGACCGTGAAACGTTGAAAAAAAGATGATTTGAGGTATGATTGAAGGTTCTATGGAGTTATTTTGAGAGATTTCGGTCTAAAATCAATGATTTTCTAGAAAAGGAAAGCTTAGGGTTTTCAAAAATGGAGTAAAATTTTTGAAAAACTTAAGCAATTATATATAGTATCGTGATACCAGTTGACTGGGTCCTTCTTATTTTAGGGACAATTAGACATACCAGTCGACTGGGGTGTCTAGGAGAAATTCAAATTTTGGCTCCAAGCTTCTTATGTGATACTAGTCAACTGGTTCCTTGAACTATTCGACTGGTATAATGGGCAGTGAGCTACCAGTCGACTAGATTGACTCAACTAATCGACTGGTAAAATGGACAGAGAGATACCAGTTGATTGGGTCATCCAACTAGTCAACTGGGTCTTTCAAAAAGCATAAGATTTTGAGCTCAAAGTAGAATTTTTTGCACGAAATGATTTATCTATGTCATTTTGAGTGAGAGAGATGTTAAATGAGAGTTAATACTCATATCACTTAATGTCAAATATGCATATGATGAAATGTAGATGCAATCAAACATGCATATTATCATAGTTTGTTAAGCCCATTAATAGTCTAATCATGCTAAAGTTGTCTTTGTTCAATGGCTTAGTAAGAATGTCAGCTATTTGGTCCTCTGAAGGTACAAATTCTAATCTAATATCACTCTTTTGAGCATGGTCTCTTATGAAGTGATTCTTTATTTCTATGTGTTTGGTTCTAGAATTCTAAAGAGGGTTTTTGGTCAAGTTGATAACGCTAGTGTTATCACAATGGATTGGTATGTTTTTAAAGTTCATTCCATAGTCTTCTAATTATTATTTCATCCACAACAACTTTCGGCTGCTACATATTCCACTTCGGCAGTTGATAGCAGACCAAATTTTGTTTCTTGGAAAACCAAGAGGTTAACATTGCACCTAAAAATTGGCATGTTCCACTAGTGCTTTTTCTATCTAGCCTATAGCCCGCAAAATCAACATCTGAATATATTACAAGCTCAAAAGTTGATTTTCTAGAATACCATAACCCTAGGTTTTGAGTCCCTTGTAGATATCTAAGGATTCTTTTCACTGCAATTATATGTGATTCCTTAGGATTAACTTGAAATCTAGCACACATGCATATTCTGAACATTATATCAAGTCTACTTGCAGTCAAATAAAGTAAGGCTCATATCATACTTCAATAAGTTTTAGTATCTACACGCTTACCTTCCTCATCTTGGTTAAGTTTTGTAGAAGTGCTCATAGGAGTGCCCATTGATTTTGAGCTTTCCATCCCAAACCTCTTTAATAGGTCCTTGGTGTACTTTGATTAATTGATGATGATATCTTCTTTCAATTGTTTGATTTAAAGTCCAAGAAAGTAGGTAAGCTCTCCTATTATACTCATTTCAAATTCACCTTGCATGCACTTTGCAAACTCTTGACACATTGATTCATTAGTAGCACCAAATATGATATTATCAACATAGATTTGGACTAATAGTGTGTCATTTTTGTGAGTTTTTGTGAAGAGGTTCGTGTCTACTTTTCCTCTTGTAAAACCATTTTCAAGCAAAAACCTACTTAGTCTTTCATACTATGCTCTTGGAGCTTGCTTCAGCCTACAGAGAGCTTTAGAAAGCTTATAGACATGGTTTGGAAGACTAGGATTTTCAAATCCAAGAGGTTGCTCAAGATACACCTCTTCTTCTATAAACTCATTTAAAAATGCACTTTTTACATCCATTTGAAATAGCTTAAATTTATTAAAGTATACAAAGGCCAATAACATACAAATGGCTTCTAATCTAGCTACGGAAGCATAAGTCTCATCAAAGTCTATTATTTCTTCTAGATTATAGCCATTAGCAACTACTCTAGCCTTGTTCCTAGTTACTATTCTGTTTTCGTCATTTTATTTCTATATACCCATTTAGTTCCTATTATTGTTTGATTCTTGGGTCTAGGAACTAGATTCCATACTTTGTTCCTTTCAAATTGATTTAATTCTTCTAGTATAGCATTTATCTAATCAATATCTTTTTCAGCTTCTACAAAAGTCTTAGGTTCTACTTGAGATAAATAAGCTACACAATTACAAATATTTCTAATAGATAATCGAGTTCATACTCCTTGTGAAGGATCACCAATCACTTGATCGATTGGATGATAATTCACATACCTCCAATCTTTGGGAAGACTATCCTTTTGTTGACTTGTAGATGGTTGATCAAGATTGAGAGCATCTACCTCTTGTCTTGTTTGAGGTTGACTCTTCTTCGGGTTAACAATGGGAGTAGATGTTTCCATTCTTGGAATAAAATCTGCATCATCATTTAAAGAAACTACTCTACTACTAATTGGGTTAGACTCATGAAAGGTAACATGTACGAATTCTTCAACCACTAGAGTTCTTTTGTTAAAGACTCTATAAGTTTTACTAGAGGTTGAATATCTTAAGAATATCCCTTCATCGGTCTTGGAGTCAAATTTACCTAAATCAGTTTTATTTTTATTTAGGATGAAGCACTTGCAACAAAAAGCACGAAAATAAGAGATATTAGGTTTTTTACCTTTCCGTAGTTCATATGGGGTTTTGTCAAGCATAGACCTGATTAAAACTCTATTTAAAATATAGCAATAAGTATTTACGGCTTCTGTCCAAAAATATTTTGGCAAGCTATTTCTCACAAAGCATTATTCTAGCAAATTCTTTTAGAACTCTTTTTTTCCTCTCAACAACTCTGTTTTATTGAAGAGTTCTAGGTGCTGAAAAGTTGTGATCAATTTCATTTTCATCACAAAATTTTAACAACTTTGGTTTTCAAATTCTTTTCCATGATCACTTATAATGCTTGAAATAGAAATACTTCTTTTACATTTTAAACCTTTTTACAAAAGTTCACAAATCTTTTGTATGCTTCATCCTTGTAAGCAATAAAAATAACAAAGGAATATCTTGAATAATCATCAACAATTATAAGAGCATATTGATGGCCATCTAGACTAATGGTACTTATTGGACTAAACAGGTCCATATGCAAAAGTTCTAATGGTCTAAAAGTTGAGATTATATTTTTTGATTTAAAATAGATTCTTGTTTGCTTTCCCATTTGACAAGCATCACACACCTTGTCTTTTTCAAATTTGATTTTCAGAAGTCCAATGACTAAATCTTTTCTTGAAATAATTTTAAGCAAATCCATGTTCACATGGCCAAGTCTTCTATGCCATAGCCATGGATTTTAACTAAAAGCGGGAAAACATTTTTCATTTTCCGAATGCAAAGGTTTTAAATCAATTATATATAAATTTTCTTGTCTATGGCCAACAAACTTGATCCTGTTACTTTTGATGTCTATAACTAGACAATGTGAGGTTTCAAATATGACTTTGTTGCCTTTGTCACATAGTTGACTAATAGTAAGCAAATTTGGCTTAAGGCCTTGCATATATAAAACATGATCAATAGTTGAGAAATCATTACCAACTTTGCCATGCCCAATGATCTTTATCTTTGTATTGTCTCCAATGGTGACGTGTCCATCATCCTTTAGAGTTAGCTTTTTGAACATGCTTTGATCACCGGTCGTGTGCTTTGAGCATCCACTATCAAGGTACCAATAGTTACCTTTTTCCTTAGTGTGGAGATATATCTACATTATACAAGGATATACAATTGCACTTTTAGGTACTCAAAATTTCTTGGGTCCTTTGGGGTTAGTCCTAGAAAATACAGTTCCTTTACAGACCCATACTTTCTTAACATTATAAAGTACTCTATAACTATAGACATGTTGATGATGCATAATCCTAGGATAATAGTTATTGAAATTTTTAGGATTTCTCAATTGTGAATGTCTATAGTTCCTTGGATAAGCAATCCTAGAATACATATTTCTATTATGAAAATTATGAACGTGCATGTTATCTCTAGGAGTGGTATGACGACAATTTATAGGATATGCACTTGTAGCATTATGAACATACATACTATCTCTAGGATGCACATGATGGTAATTCCTAGGATGTCCACTTTTACAATGCAAGTTATGAGCATACACATTATCTCTAGGATACACATGATGACAGTTCCTATGATGTGTATTTCTAGTCTGTGCATTCCTTGAATGATTATTCTTAGCATTTGCATTTTTTAAGTGAGCATACATATATGCATGAGTATTTCTAGGATGGTTATCTTTAGTATATGTATTAGAATTTAAATTTTCATTCTTAAACCTACTAGCATATATTGAAGGAGTATTTTTAATCTTGCTAGTAGCATTGGAAGTGGAGGCTTCATTCATAGCATTTCATCTAGCTTTTCTTTTCCAAGCATAAGTCTAGATATAGTGCTATTCAATTCTATTATTTCCTTCTTTAAAATTCATTTTCATTTTTTAGAAAATCTTGTGAAGAGTCATAAAGCACGGAAGATAGTTTTTCTTTTTCTTCCTTTAAACCTTCCATCTCTTTAGAAAAAGATGAGACTTCCTTTTTTAGGGTCATATTCCTATAATTGAATTTTTTCAATTCTTCATGCATTTCATTTATAATCTCAATTAACTCTTCACTACTACTAACATTGTTATTATTATTAGAAGGAGAAGAAATTGATACCTCATTCTCATTGTCGATTGCCAACCTATGCTTGATGGCAATCTCCTCGTAACCAACTTCATTGTCCGAAGTTTCTTCCTCTTCGTCATTGATAAGTGCTTAAATATTTGTATTTAAGCCCCTTAATTTATATTTCTTAAGCCCCTAGTTGTGCTGGTTTAGGGCACAAATCTGGAAGAACTGGTCACTGTTTAGTGCGATCGAGCACAAAGGATTGTGATCGAGCGTAACAGTGCTCAAGTGCTCAAGCCTAGGATCGAGTACACCAGCGCTCGTGCGTGTAAGAAAAAGGCTCAAGCGCACCTGCACTAGAGCGCAACAGTCTATGATCGAGCGCACACGTGTATCAGTGAAGAGTAAAACGGCAGAACCTATTTTGGAAAGTAAGGGTAGGGTTTTATTTTACAAGTTAGGGTTTTTAGATGTCTCTAAACCTTATAAATATGCTTGTAAACACAGAAAGAGGAAGCTGCCCGGAGAGAGAAATTTTGGGAGACGAATTGACAACTTGTCTAGGAAGTATTTCTGGGTTTCTTCTTTTCTTTATTTTGTTTTATGAAGATGTTTAACATCAAACTCATGTGTAACTAAACTTTTTGTAGGGCTCGATTGAAGCCCTGATTATGTTTTTCCATATATGATTATTGTTTCCTTTGCGATAGCTGTGTTATGATGCTTAATGTCTGTTTCATTGAATTCCTCATACGTGTTTGCCTGATCAACATATGCATGTGGTATGGACTAGTTAGTTAGATCAATTTGGATGACCAAGTCTTTAGTTTAACAATAGTAACAAAAGAAATCCACGCCGGATTACTGGGTTAATCAATATGGGAAACCAGGAGTATATAATATGCCCTAGGTCTAGTGTGTTTGTCGATTTCTATAAATATTAGGCTCTCTTAAAGAACAACTTAGTAAACACCATGCTGAATCCTTTAAGAAAGAAAAGAGTTAGAGTATACACTATGTCTAACTTGTTGCTTAGGGAAATCAATAGCTTAAGGAGTATACACCATGCCCTTAGGTTGACAACATTAGGTATTCATAATGTGACTAAATCATTGGCACACTGTTTTATTGAGAAAATATGATTAGAGGTGGATATGAAAGCCCTACGCTTTTATCATTATTAATTCAAACTCACTTATTATTTCTATCGTATTATATAGAGAAACTAATTCTAAAACAACATTTACCAATCTTTGTGGAGATGATCTCGCTTTTACACACTATACTGTTATGTTGATGTTGACCCTCACCTATATTTTAATGATGACAAAACACAACTCTTATTATACTAACGATTCTGTCTAAGCGTATTAAGCAATAAGAGCATTCAACCAATGATCAAGGTGTAAGAACTCAACCCGAATCAAACATCAAGTGAAGACAGAAGAACTAATATAGGTCTAAGGTATTAAAACAAGTTGTAGTCTCACTTGTTCAGGTAATTAACTTGTCCAATGGCTCTTTTTGAAAAAACATTTTAACATAACCTTTTAATCAAATGTTTTTAAAGTTAAAATCTCTTCAACACATGAAAACTGGGTTGTTAAAGCAACCTAGTCGACTGGGTAAGACTGGTATAAAGGTCAATATGTTCCCAGTCGACTGGATGCTTCATACCAGTCGACTGGTGTTCTAGGCAGAAGTTTCCCAGTCGACTGGTACCTTCAATAGCCTTAAAAATGAGATTTTTAAAGTGGACCCAGTCGACTGGTACTAAGACCCAGTCGACTGATAATTCGAAAAATATGACCGTTATGGCACCAGACCTGTACAAAAGCGTACCAAATCAATTCAGAACGGATATATTACATCAAGGCTATTTAAACCCACACTACTGAGCATTTAGAAAGAGAGTATTACACATTCAAACAAGTTTTTACTCATTGATACTCAAAAAGCTTTGAAAAATTGATTGTTGAGCCATTCTTCAAGCTTTACCTAGAAAGAGAGATATTATTCAGTTGTATAAGCTTCTATTGTTGTCTCTCTACTGTTTTCTTTACAATATTTGTTGTAAAGGGATTTGCTTCCGAAAGGAAGGAGTTTTGCTTCCGAGAGGAAGGGGTTTGCTTCCAAGAGGAAGGGATTGTAAGGTTTGTGCAACACCTGAAGTTACACGACTAAGTTTCTTAGTAGATTACTTCAAGGAGGTTCCTTGAAGATAGTGGACGTAGGGTCGGAATGATTCCGATATTACCGAACCACTATAAACCGAGTTTGCATCCTCTATTCCTTAAACTTTTTATTTACAACACATTTTACTTGTTTATAAGCTTATTATGTTATTTGTTTTATAAACGTGTGTTTAATATGCAAAAGTTTTTAAAACCTAATTCACCCCCCTCTTGGGTTGAAACCTCAGTCTACAATTGGTATCAGAGCCTCGTTCTCAATTTTAGGGTTAATATCCTTGAGTTGATCCGATGGCAGCAAATAGCTATTATGAGGGACACTTATACACTAGGCCTCCCTTGTTCAATAGCTCCAACTACAACTATTGGAAAAACATGATGAAAATCTTTGTCGAATGACAAGATTATAATCTGTGGAGAGTCATTGAGGAAGGATCTAGAATTCCTACAAAGAAAATCACTATTGGAGAAATTAATCATATAATGCCTAAACTCAAAACTGAGTACAATGATGAGGATTGTAGAATGATGTCTCTCAATAGTAGAGCCACAAGTATATTACATTGTGCTCTAGATATATCTGAATACAATAAAATCTCTGCATGTGTTTCGGCTAAGGAAATATGGGATAAATTGCAAATTACATATGAAGGAACTAGTGAGGTTAAAAAATCAAAAATCTATATGATAGTTTCTGAATATGAATCTTTTAGAATGTCTAATAAGGAAACAATTTCTCAAATGCACTCACGTTTCACAACTATTGTTAATGGTTTGAAGCTTTTTGGTAGGAACATTGTGGAATTTGAACTAACAATAAAAATCCTAAGATCTTTGCCACCTACTTGGAAAGCAAAGAGGAGGACTATTCAAGAAGCCAAAGATCTTGACAAACTGTATGTTGAGACACTCCTTGGGTCATTGTTGACATATGAAATGGAAGAAATGAATCATACTGTCAATGATGATGAGAAGAAGAAAAAGGTGATTGCTCTCAAAGACTCCACAAGCAACAAAGAAGAAGAATCGAAAAAAGAGGAGGACAGCAGCGAAGAAGACGGTGAAATGGTCTTAATCACCAAACGGTTTCATAGATTCTTGAAGAAAAGCAAGAAACCATACACGAAGGATCCCACCTCAAAAAGGCAACCACTTATGTGCTATGGATGCAAGAAGCCCAGTCACATCAAGGCCGATTACATAGCTACAAGCAAACCATACAAGAGCTTCAAGAAGAAAGCTATGATAGCAACTACTTGTAGTGATGATGAAGAAGATTAATCCTCGGATAAAGAACTCAGATACGAGGAAATCGCCAACCTATGCCTTATGGCAATTGATGATGAAAATGAGGTATTATCTTCTCCCTCTTCTAAAAATAACATTGTGAGTAGTAGTGAAGAATTGTTAGAAGTCATAAATGAAATGCATGATGAATTAAAGAAATTCGATTCTAGGAACTCTACTCTTAAGAAAGAGGTGTCATCCCTTTCTAAAGAGATGATAAGTCTAAGAGAAGAGAAAGAAAAATTATATTCATTACTGTATGATGCCTCTCAAGATTTCCTTAAAGATGAAAATGAGAATTTAAAGAAGAAGATATTAGAATTAAATGGTACAATATCTAGACTCATGCTTGGAAAAGAAAAGCTTGGTGAAGTGCTTTCTTGTCAAAGATTAAGTGGAGGAAAATCTGGTTTAGGATACTCTCCATTAGGCAAGCAAAAATCGAAAGAGGGCTTATTCATAAAAGCTTCATGTGTGAATGAAGCCTCTACTTCAAAGGTTAAAATCACACCCACATTGAATGACAGCATGTCTAGAAATACTAATTCTAATGCTAATATAAGATTGAAGAATCCTAGAAATACTTATGCTTATATGTATGCTCATTCAAGGAATGCTTATGCACATACTAGGAATAATCATCATGTGCATCCTAGGAACAATTTGTACACTCAAGACTTGCACACTGCACAAGCATATCCTAGGAATTAGAATCATAGTTATTCTAGAAATAATATGCATACTCATGATAATGCAAGCATGTATCCTAGAAATCATCATCATACATTTTCTGGAAATGATATGTATATTCATATTCCTCACAATAGAAACATGTATCCTAAAAACTCATATCCTAAGCATTATAGGCATACACAACTAAAGACTCCTAGAAAATTCAATAACTATCATCCTAGAATTATGCATTATCATGTCTATAGAACTCCATATATTATTAAGAAAGTATGGGTCTCAAAAAGAACTGTATTTTCAAGGACTAACCCCAAAGGACCCAAGAAATTTTGGGTACCTAAAAATGCCATTGTGTATCCTTGTGTGATGTAGATATGTCTCCACACCAAGGAAAAAGGTAACTATTGGTACCTTAATAGTAGATGCTCAAAACACATGATCGATGATAAAAGTGTATTCAAGGAGCTAACTCTAAGAGATGGTGAACTTGTCACCATTGGAGACAACACAAAAATAAAGATCATCGGGCATGGAAAAGTTGGTAATGATTTCTCAACCATGGATAATGTATTGCTAGGACAAGGCCTTAAGCCAAATTACTAAGTATGAGTCAACTTTGTGACAAATGCAACAAAGTCACATTTGAGACCTCTCATTGTCTAGTTATAGACATCAAGAGTAACAAGATCAAATTTGTTGGCTAAAGACATGAAAATGTCTATATAGTTGATTTGAAATCCTTGCATTCCAAAAATGAAAAATGTTTTCCTACCATTAGTGAAAATCCATGACTATGGCATAGAAGGCTTGGTCATGTGAACATGAACTTGCTGAAAATCATTTCAAGAAAAGTTTTAGTCATTGGACTTCCCAAAATCAATTTTGAAAAAGACAAAGTATGTGATGCTTATCAAATGGGAAAACAAACTAGGATTTCTTTTAAATCAAAGAATGTAGTCTCAACTACTAGACCTTTGGAACTTTTGCATATGGACTTATTTGGTCCAATAAGTACCATTAGTCTAGCTGGCCATCAATATGCTCTTGTTATTGTTGATGACTATTCAAGATATACCTTTTTTATTTTTATTGCTTACAAGGATGAAGCTTTCAAAGGATTTGAAAACTTTTGCAAAAAGGTTCAAAATGAAAAAAAGGGATTTGTATATCAAGCATTAGAAGTGATCATGGAAAAGAATTTGAAAACCAAAGCTTTTCAAAATTTTGTGATGAAAATGGAATTGATCACAACTTTTCAGCTCCTAGAACTCCTCAACAAAATGAAGTTGTTGAGAGGAAAAATAGAGTTCTAAAAGAATTTGCAAGAACAATGCTTTGTGAAAATAGTTTACCAAAATACCTTTGGGCTGAAGCAGTAAACACTTCTTGCTATATCTTGAATAGAATTTTAATTAGGCCTATGCTTGATAAAACTCCGTATGAATTATGGAAAGTTAAAAAGCCTAATATCTCCTATTTTCGTACTTTTGGTTGTAAATGCTTCATCCAAAATAACAATAAAACTAACTTGGGTAAATTTGACTCTAAGACCGATGAAGGAATATTTTTAGGATACTCAACCTCTAGTAAGGCTTATAGAGTTTTCAACAAGAGAACTCTAGTGGTAGAAGAATCCGTACATGTAACTCTTGATGAATCTAACCCAATTAGTAGTAGAGAAGTTTCTTTTAATGATGATGTAGATTTTATTCCAAGAACGGAAACTCCTACTCCCATTGTTGACCTAAATGAGAGTCCACCTCAAACAAATGGAGAGATGGAAACTCTCAAAGTAGACCAACCATCTACAAGTCGACAAGAGGATAGTCTTCCCAAAGATTGGAGGTATGTAAATTATCACTCGATTGATCAAGTGATTGGTGATCCTTCACAAGGGGTAAGAACTCGTTCCTCTATTAGAAATATTTGCAATTATGTAGCTTATTTGTCTCAAGTAGAACCTTAGACATTTATAGAAGCTGAAAAGGATAATGATTGGATAATTGCAATGCAAGAAGAAATAAATCAATTTGAAAGGAACAATGTATGAAATCTAGTTCCTAGATCTAAGAATCATACAATAATTGGAACTAAATGGGTATTTAGAAATAAAATGAATGAAAATGGGATAGTAACTAGAAACAAGGCTAGACTAGTTGCTAAAGGATACAATCAAGAAGAAGGAATAGACTTTGATGAGACCTATGCTCCTGTAGCTAGATTAGAAGCTATTCGAATGTTGTTGGCCTTTGCATGCTTTAATAAGTTTAAGTTATTTCAAATGGATGTAAAGAGTGCCTTCTTAAATGGATTTATAGATGAAGAGGTTTATGTTGAACAACCTCTTGGATTTGAAAATCCTAGTCTTCCAAATCGTGTCTACAAGCTTTCTAAGGCTCTATATGGGTTGAAGCAAGCTCCAAGGGCATGGTATGAAAGACTAAGTAAATTTTTGATTGACAATAACTTTGTAAGAAGTAAGATAGACACAACCTTCTTCACAAAAATGACACTTTGCTAGTCCAAATATATGTTGATGATATTATATTTGGTGCTACTAATGAATCTATGTGTCAAGAGTTTGCCAAGTGCATGCAAAGTGAATTTGAAACGAACATGATGGGAGAGCTTACCTACTTCCTTGGAATTTAAATAAAACAACTAAAAGGAGGCATCTTCATCAATCAATCAAAGTACACTAAGGACCTACTAAAGAGGTTCAGGATGGAAAGCTCAAAGCCACTTGGAACACCCATAAGCAACTCGACAAAGCTCGATCTTGATGAAGGAGGTAAATGTGTAGATACTAAATATTATAGAAGCATGATAGGAGCTTTGCTTTATTTGACTACAAGCAGACCTGATATAACGTTCAGTGTATGCATGTGTGCTAGATTTCAAGCTAATCCTAAAGAATCACATGTAGTTGCAGTAAAAAGAATACTTTGATAGCTACAAGGAACTCAAACAATAGGATTATGGTACTCTAGAGATTCATCTTTTGAGCTTCTAGAATATTCAAATGCTGATTTTGCTGGATGTAGGTTAGATAGAAAAAGTACAAGTGGAATATGCCAATTCTTAGGTGCAATGTTAACCTCTTGGTTTTCCAAGAAACAAAACTCAGTCGCACTATCAACCACTGAGGCAGAATATGTAGCAACTGGGAGTTGTTGTACCCAAGTATTATGGATGAAACAATAACTAGAAGACTATGGCATGAACCTTAAAAGTATACCAATACATTGTAATAATACTAGTGCTATCAACTTAACTAAGAATCCTATTCAGCACTCTAGAACTAAACACAAAGAAATTAGACACAATTTCTTAAGAGATCATGCTCAAAAAGGTGATATAAGACTAGAATTCATACCTTCAGAAGATCAAATAGCTAACATTCTTACAAAACCTCTAAGTGAAGCTAGCTTCTGCAAAATTAGTCTATTAATGGGATTGTTGGATTATGATAAACTGAATGTCTAATTGCTTCATCATTCATCATTATGCATACTTGACATCTAGTGAATGAGTATTAATCCTTGTTTAATATCTCCCTCACTCAAGATGGCATAGATAAACAAATTTTGTGCTAAGACTCAAGACCGAAAATTTTCTCAAGAGTCCAATCGACTGGTAAGTCTATCCCAGTCAACTAGTAAGTCAATATCAGTCGACTAGTTTAACTAGACCTTGTTTGGAGACAAATTTTTGAAATTCAGTTATCACCCCAGTCGACTGGTAAGAACTACCCAATCGATTGGTATCTCTCCGCCAATTCATCCAGTTGACTGGTACCCTGACCCAGTCGACTGGTACATAAAACTGTTCATTTTTGCAAAGGACCCAGTTGACTGGTATCCTTACCCTAGTCGACTGGTATCGCGATTCTATAAATAGTCTCTTCATTTTTTCAATATTTTCATGCCATTTTCAAAAGCCCTAGCTTTCTCTCTCTACAAAATCTCGTCATTTTGATCCAAAAATCATCAAAACACTAACAAAACACATTGATCTACTCTTCCCCAACATCCATTTCAACTTTCTACAGTTGAAATCCACCATTTCCTCTCAAAACCCATTTTGACCCAAAAACACTCTTTTCCAAAAATAACCGATAGAATCTGAGTTAAATACACCACTGGGGGACCAAATGCGCCTACAAGGCCAAGGTTCACAAAATCCATGGTTCCGAAGGGCAAGGGCGTGGCGGGCTCATCCAACAAAAAGCCCATAACAGAGCTTGACAACACTCTGTTCTCCAGCCCAGCGGTGAAAGCAAGGTATAATTCTGTTATCCGACACAAGAAAATTATGAAGGGTAGAATTGTCGACTTCGACTCTATTCGTCATGGTAATTATTACCTTTAACCTGCCTTCAAGGTCATACACTTGACCCCACTGGTCAAGGTACATGAGAAGTACTACCCCAAACTGATTCACCAGTTCTATGCGAACTTGGTGAAACCCAGTCCACTGGCTCTAAGGTTCAGAATCAGTGTTATGGTTATGGAGTTTGAGATCAATACTGGCCTCTTGATGAGCATTTTGAGGATCCCTGTGGGAGGGATCCAATGGAGTCTAGATGGATGGCCAGACAATTTCGAGATTGAGGAGACATGTCAGATAGTTAGGGGCGACCCTAACTATGTGTTCAGACCCACTACATTTCACACATATAGTGATATGCCTCTAGACTAAAAATTGTTCAATCTCATCGTGAGTTGCACCATCCACCCGAGACTAGGGAGTCAGAGGTATCTATCAAAGATAGATACCGTATTGATTTGGTGCCTTAAAACTGGGCACCACTTCAATATATACCCCCTGTGGCTCGCCAATATGATTAATGGCGAAGCGAGCGACTCTGGATGTCTTCCCTACGGGATGCTCATCACGCTCATAATCTAGCACTTCTGAGTGCCTCTCCCCACCTCCGAGGATCAGGATATCGGGCCAAAGGACATCATTAACGTTTCCTCACAGAAAAAGGTGGGATGCACGGTCATCTACTCTAAGGCCGGGAAGCACATTCGGATTGGAGATGATGACAGTAGTGATGATGAGGATGTTGTTGCTGCTGCTGACATGGATACGGATGCCCGAGCACCTCCTCTAGTGGAGAGGATGACAGTAGTGATGATGAGGATGCTGCTGCTGATATGGATACGGATGCCCGAGCACCTCCTCTGGGTGACTAGAGTGCTGGTCAGGCTAGGTATGGCGATCTATTTCAGGCCATTACGAGCCTCCAGCTGACCATGCAGTCCGGATTCCAGACTTTGAGCTCCTCCATTGAGACCCTTTGGGATGACTTCGAGCTACACCGAGAGCGCGCCGAGAGTTCCTTGACTAAGATTCGGGATCTCGTTCGTGATGGCACGGACTCTCCCGTTCCATGAGTCACTTTCCTATCTTTCTTTTGATGTATTTGATATAGACCTTTTTATTGTTCCTAGCACGGATATAGTCTCATGTTCTATTACATTTTATACTTCTATATGGCTATACGAAGCCTGTACATGTATAGACTTTTTTATATATATGATGATGCTTTATGCTTAGACCTGTGTCTTGTACTCGTTCTATGTAAATGAAATTTAGTTGCATGCTTTACATCACTTTATATTCGTTAAAAGCTTTAAAACTGATTCTACTTGTATAGAAACTTCCGGTTCTTCTTAGGAAGGCTTCTAAACTTCGAATGATGCCAAATTTTTGTAAAAAAGTTTGTTTATAGATAATTTTGATGACTATGGTAGCTACGTAGCTTATTTTTTAGTTTACAGCCCCCTTTTCTGTTGTTGTCAAAACGGGGGAGAAAAATGAAAAAATGTGAAAACCTAATGAAAACTTAAAGATACTGCATAAATTTATGGGGAGTAGTACTCCAAAGATATTGGAATATGTTTGTATATGTTGAGTTGCTTGGTTGGGTTGAATATAAACTGCTTTTGATCTTTACAAGTTGGTTTTGTTCAAAAAACATAGGAGACTCTGCCCAATTTTTTTTCAGAAAACCAACACTTTAGTTTTTATTAATAGTTTTCTCTCATTAGTTTTGTCATCATCAAAAAGGGGGAGATTGTTGACCCTCAACTATATTTTAATGATGACAAAACACAACTCTTATTATACAAACAATGCTATCTAAGTGTATTAAGCAATAAAAGCATTCAACCAATGATCAAGGTGCAAGAACTCAACCCGAATCAAACATCAAGTGAAGATAGAAGAACTAGTATAGGTCTAAGGTATTAAAATAAGTTGTAGTCTCATTTGTTCAAGTAATTAGCTTGTCCAATGGCTCTTTTTGAAAAATAATTTTAACATAACCTTTTCATCAAATGTTTTTAAAGTTAAAATCTCTTCAACACATGAAAACTGGGTTGTTAAAGCAACCTAGTCAACTGGGTACTTATACCAGTCTTCTGGTATAAAGGTCAGTACATTCCCAATCGACTGGATGCTTCATATTAGTCGATTGGTGTTCTGGGCAAAAATTTCCCAGTCGACTGGTATGAACAACCTAATCGACTGGTACTTTGGGAAAAAGTTTCCCAGTCGATTGGTACCTTCAATAGCCTTAAAAATTAGATTTTTAAAGTAGACCCAGTCGACTGGTACTAAGACTGAGTCGACTGGTAATTCAAAAAATATGACTATTATGACGCCAAACCTGTACATTTGCTGTACAAAAGCGTACCAAATCAATTTAGAATGGATATATTACATCAAGGCTATTTAAACCCACACTACTGAGCATTTAGAAAGAGAGTATTACACATTCAAACAAGTTTTTTACTCATTGATACTCAAAAAGCTTTGAAAAATTGATTGTTGAGCCATTCTTCAAGCTTTACCTAGAAAGAGAGATATTATTCAGTTGTATAAGCTTCTATTGTTGTCTCTCTACTGTTTTCTTTACAGTATTTGTTGTAAAGGGATTTGCTTCGGAAAGGAAGGGGTTTTGCTTCTAAGATGAAGGGGTTTGCTTCCAAGAGAAAGGGATTGTAAAGTTTGTGCAACACCCGTGAAGTTGCACGACTAAGTTTCTTAGTGGATTACTTCAAGGAGGTTCCTTGAAGAGAGTGGACATAGGGTCAGAACGATTCCAATATTGCTGAACCACTATAAACCAAGTTTACATCCTCTATTCCTTAAAATCTTTATTTACAGCACATTTTACTTGTTTATAAGCTTGTTGTGTTATTTGTTTTATAAACGTGTGTTTAATCCACAAAAGTTTTTAAAACCTAATTCATCCCCCCTCTTGGGTTGAAACCTCAGTCTACAGTTGACCTTGGGCACTTGCAAGTAAAACTGTTCAAATATTTGCTTATATATTTAGGAAGATTTTTGCACAACAAGTTTTTGGCGTCGTTGTTACGGGGGATTGCGCTAAATTTCTGTTTAGAATTATTTTTCGTTCAGTTTTATTTTTCTGTTATGTTTTATTTTGTTTCATCAAATATCTAATTTATTTCTTTTTTTTATTGTTTCTGTTTTTCTGTTTTAGGTGTGCAGTAGAGTAATTTCTGGCACTGTAATCGAGTGCTGTGCTTGGTTCGATCGAGCACAAAAGGTCTAGAGACTACCCGAACAGTAGTACTAAAACTGCCGCACTGAAGCATTTAAGCTAATTCATGCAAGGGCTTCGATCCAAGAATCCAACCTTCTTTCCACTCGATACAGAGCTTGAGCTGACCATTCGACAAAGGCTTAGAGGCAACGTTGAAGAGGTAGAAGAAGAATTCGAGGGAGAAGCACCAATGGTGGAACAGCTTGACAACCAACCGCCACCAGAGCGAAGACCCATGAAGCAATCCTTCATTCCACATAACCTCAACCAGCCCTCATGCATTACATATCCCCGCAAATATTCAGTGCATTGACTCATTTTAGGGGTACACCTGCTGAGGACCCACATTTGCATCTTCGGGAATTCTTTGATCTCTGCAAGTTCCAACATATCTGAGGCCTAGATCAAGAGGGAATTAGGTTAATTTTTTTCCCTTTTTCATTAAAAGATAATGCTAAGTTGTGGTATAATTCATTGCCTACAGTGTCCATCAATACCTAGGAAGAACTATCCAGTAAGTTTCTAAAGAAGTTTTTCCCAGCACAAAAGACAAGACAGATGAGGAAAGAGATTCAATCTTTCCAATAGAAGGATTGAGACCTTTTCTTTGAAGCACGAGGACACTTCAATGAGCTGTTTCTCAAATGTCCACATCACAATCTACCTAAAAATGAGTTGGTACAAGCTTTCTATGAAGGTCTGAGTGACCTAAATAAAGGTATTATGGATTCAAGTTGTGGAGGTGTGCTGATGGAAAAGAGTAGTGAAGAAGCCATGGAGCTGTTTGAGACACTAAGTGAGCATACCCAACAATTCTCATCCAGAGGTAGACAAGGAGTTAAGAGCAAGGGTATATATGAGGTGATCTTAAATGGTGGATCTTCAAATTAGATGGTTGCTGTGGAAAGGAAGCTAGATATGCTTGTTAAAGCCATGACTGCCCAAAACATCTCACCTAGTCCATAAGTTACACCACTCCAGGTATGTGCTATATGTTCTCATTTTGATCACACTACTGAAAGTTTCCTTTTTTATTCATCTGCAGATCTAGAGCAAGCAAACTATGTGGGACCTAACAACTATCCACCCAAGAACAATCCATATGCAAATACCTACAATCCTGGATGGCGAAACCACCCCAACTTCTTATGGACTAACAATCAGAATGCTCTGAACCTTCAAGGGTAGCAAAGGAATTCCCAACCAGTAGCCCAATCAGTTCCAGAATCAAATAAAAATGACCTAGAGATTCTTGTAAGTCAATTAGCAACTCAGCAACAATAGTTGATTACTTCACAAGATCAGTTCATGGTAGATGAAAGATAATTTCAGACTGAACAAAGACAAACCACTACAAAGCATGAGCAAGCAATTCAAAGGCTGGAAGTACAAGTGGGGCAATTGGCTAAAGAGCTTAGTAGAAGAAAGCAAGGTGAACTCCTAGCCCAAACACTACCTAATCCATGAGAACACCAACAATTAAAGGCCATCACAACTCTCAGAAATGGTAAGATCATAGGAACTGATGAGCCTGCACATGTATCTCCAGATAAACCATCTGCATCAAAGGTAAATGAAATGGAGAAGGTGAAATCACCACCCTTCCCTCAAAGGTTAGTAAAGCCAAAGAAAGAAAATAAATTATTTGATATTTTTGAAACTTTGCGAAAAGTAGAGATAAACATTCCCTTATTAGATGCAATTCAACAAATACCTGCTTATGCTAAATTTTTGAAAGATTGTTGCACTCATAAGAGGAAGTTTCAGGAGCATGAAACAGTGGCTTTAACTGAAGAGGTAAGTGCGGTATTGTTAAGAAAACTACCACCACAGCTAAAAGATCCAGGTAGTTTTATCATTCCTTGCAGGATAGGTGACCAACTTTTTGAGCGTGCATTACTGAATTTAAGAGCGGGTGTCAATTTGCTACCATACACAGTATTTGAAACACTAAGTTTAGGGGAGCTTCAATCGACTTCCATCACTTTGTAATTGGTAGACAGAAGCATCAAAAGACCAAGAGGTATTCTTGAGGATGTCTGGGTAAAGGTAGGTGAGTTTATTTTACCTGCTGATTTTATTGTATTAGATATGGAAGAATGCCCTATGCCATTACCTCTGTCTATCATCTTAGGAAGACCCTTTATGAGAACTATTGATACAAAAACTTGTGTGAAAAAGGGTATCGTAAATATGAAGGTAAATGGTGAGAAAATAGAATTCAAAATATTTGATGCATTAAAATTACCCCAAGATAATATGGAATGTTTTAATGTATGTATGATGCAAAGTATTGTTGAGCAGGTTTTTCAGCTTCATCACATTGATCCGTTGGAGACCACCCTCACCTATAGTTTGACAACATCTGATATGGAGCCAGAACCTGAAGATGTTGCTGATGAGATTATTAAAGTTGCGCACCTCCTTGAGGCCTCTCCAAAACATCCAAGTAAGTATACCCCTTCATTTGAACCTCTTGTGCCTACTAATACTATTTTTCTCCCTTCCATTGTCCAAGCACCAAACTTGGAATTGAAGCAGTTGGCAGAGCATTTAACTTATGCTTATCTGGGAGAGAATAGGACATTGTTTGTGATTGTTGCTGCTAATCTAAGTGTTGGGAAAGAAGAGAAACTGTTGAGAGTTCTTAGAGAGCATAGAACTGCTATCGGACGGACCATTGCTGACATCAAGGGGATAAGTCTAGCCAATTTCATGCATCATATCTACCTTAAGGATAAATCAAAACCCACCCGAGATGCTCAAAGAAGACTCAACTCACACATGAAAGAGGTAGTCAAGGCAGAGGTATTGAAACTATTGGATGCTGGCATTATCTACCCCATCTCAGACAATAAATGGGTAAGTCCAGTCCAAGTTGTTCCAAAAAAGAGTGGGATCACAGTGGTGAAAAATGAAGATGATGAGCTAACACCTACAAGAATAACCACTGGTTGAAGGGTTTACATTGATTACAGAAGGCTAAACAAGGTGACCAGAAAAGATCATTTTCCTTGCCCTTCATTCATCAGATATTAGAGAGATTAGCTGGCCATAGCTACTATTGCTTCTTGGATGGGTATAGTGGTTACAACTAGATTGCCATAGCACTAGAGGACAAAGAAAAAACCACCTTCACATGCCCTTTTGGCACCTTTTCTTACAGAAAGATGCCATTCGAACTATACAATGCATCAGTCACTTTTAAAAGATGTATGATGAGCATTTTTTTTTACATAGTGGAAAAATTCATTGAGGTATTTATGGATAACTTTAGTGTTTTTGGTTCTAAGTTTGATGAATGCCTCAATCATCTGAAGAGTTTCCTCAAGAGATGTGAAGAATACAACTTGGTGTTAAATTGGGAAAAATGTCACTTTATGGTTCAATAAGGCATTATGTTGGGTCATTCCATTTCCAAAAAAGGTATTAAGGTGGACAAAGCCAAGATCGACATCATTTCCAAATTGCCTCCTCCTCTAACAGTCAATAGTGTTAGAAGTTTCATTGGATATGTTGGATTCTACAGACGATTCATCAAGGACTTTTCTAAGACCTCTAGACCTCGTTGTGCACTATTAGCTAAAGATACCAAGTTTGAATGGACTGATGACTGTATGGAAGCTTTCAACACATTAAAGAACTTACTCACCTCTACACCAATAATGATAGCACCTAATTGGAGTCTTCAATTTGAGTTGATGTGTGATGCCAATGACTTCGCCTTGTGAGGTGTCTTGGGCCAGAGAATAAATAAGGTACCTCATACTATCTATTATGCTTTTAGAACTTTGAATGATGCTAAGCTAAATTATTCTAATACTGAGAAAGAATTGTTAGCTGTCATTTTTGCTTTGGAAAAGTTTAGATCATACCTCATTGGCTCTAAGAATATTGTATTTGCTGATCATGCTGTTTTGAGATATTTGTTTGGTAAGAAATATGGAAAGCCTAGGTTGATCAGATGGGTACTCCAATTGCAAGAGTTTGACTTGGAGATTAAAGACAAGAAGGGCAGTGAGAATGTGGTTGCAGATCACCTATCTAGGCTACCTCATGAGGACGACAAAAATGAGCTACCTTTGAATGAGAATTTCCCTGGTGAACAATTTTTCGCATTAGAGGTAACACTTCCATGGTATGCCGATATTGTAAATTATATAACTGCTAAGGTTTTTCCTCCAGGTATATCTAGTCAAGAAAGGAAGCGGTTGATATCTATATCTTGACATTACTAGTGGGATGACCCCTACCTATTCAAATTTTACCCTAATCAAATCATCAGAATGTGTGTCTCAGAGGAGGAGTATTTGAGCTTATTGCAACATTGCCATCAGTTTGCTTGTGGATGACACTTTGGGGCTAAGAGAACAGTTCTTAAGGTATTACAATCCGATTTTTATTGGCCTAATTTGTTTTAAAATGCCTTTTCATTTTGCAGCTCATGTGATAGATGCCAGAGGATAGATAACATCTCATCCCGAAATCAGATGCCCTTGCAAAATATTCATATAGTAGAGCTTTTTGATGTATGGGGTATTGATTTCATGGGTCCATTTCCTAACTCATATGGTTATTTATATATTCTTGTGGGTGTGAATTATGTGTCCAAATGGGTCGAGGCTGTCCCCTCAAAAACTAATGATCACAAAGTAGTTCTCAAGTTTTTATAGGATAACATCTTTACTCGGTTTGGGACTCCTAGAGCAATAATCAGTGATGGAGGAAGCCATTTCCATAATCAATCTTTTGCTGCTCTGATAAAGAAATATGGGATCATCCATAAAGTTGGCACTCCACATCATCCTCAAACCAGTGGCCAAGTGGAGATAAGTAACCGAGAGATCAAAGGCATCCTGGAGAGGACCGTGAATCCTAGTAGGAAGGATTGGTCTTTGTGCCTGAATGATGCTCGTGGGCATATAAGACAGCTTATAAGACACCAATTGGCATGTCTCCATACCGATTAGTTTTTGGGAAAGTGTGTCATCTACCAGTGGAGTTAGAGCATCAAGCGTATTGGACCATCAAGCAGATCAATTTTGACATGAAAAATGTGGGAGAGAAGAGAAAACTGGATGTGAATGAGCTGAAAGAATTAAGGCATGATGCATATGAGAACACCAAGCTCTACAAGGAAAGTACCAAAGCCTAAACAGCTAGTGAGGAAAGAGTTTCATGTGGGACAAAAGGTATTGATCTATAATTCCCGATTAAGATTGTTCCCAGGTAAGCTTAAGGCCCGATGGTCTAGTCCTTATGTGGTCACCAAAGTCTTTACCCATAGTGCTTTGGAGGTTCATGGTTCTGACAGCACTCGGACATTCACGGTAAATGGACACAGAGTCAAGCCATACCTTGAAATCAAATTGTTACCAAGAGATGGAGATTTGGCACTCCAGTCTGTCCAGTATGCAATAGCACCGAGAGCGCTTGAGCCACATGAGGTGGAATTTAAGTGCTCTCTTCTAAGAGAGTAGCACTGAAGCTACTATAGAGAGCATTTGAGTAGTTCAGACTTTGATAAACGTATAGCTCAAACGCCTCTATTGAGGTCAGTGGTACTGAGGCCACTGAGTATGGTATATTTTTATTTTTGTCTATTGTTTTTCATTATTTTTAACTTTCCTCGTCCTTTCTTTAGTTAGTTTAGTGGTACAGTGCATTCTGTCCTTGCAATCGAGCACACTCCACAGTGCGATCGACCGCAACCACACCATGTGATAAGTGCTTAAATATTTGTATTTAAGCCCCTTAATTTACATTTGTTAAGCCCCTAGTTGTGTACAGTTACATTGTAAAACCTCGCCATGCGCCCAATGGCGCGCGAGTGCATCCACATGCACACACCTGCGCACAAGTGTGATCGAGCGCACTCGGGACAGAGGGTCACGTGCTTATTTTAAGTCATTTCATTCTATCACACATTTTCACTTTCACTCTCGCATCCTTCACTCTTGCACCCTCTGCCTACTCTTAAACCCACTCACCACCAGGTAATTTCATACCCTTGTTTCACCTCTCACAACCACACGTGGTCACGAACCATTTTGACATAAGCCCACATTTTTTTTATTCTTTTTGCTACTAATAATTGCATACAACATGTTCTTTTTATCTTTGTAGTTATGTTTTGTTCAAATTACAGGAAATTAGGAACTTTCAGCTCTTGTTGCCACTGATTGGATTCACTGTCGCCCACAACCTGTTCAACAAAAGGCCTCAGTGATATACCAGCTAGTGCGATCGAGTGCAATACGAGCGTGATCGAGCGCAATTGGTACAGTGCAATCAATCGCACTTTTCTATGATCGAGCGCACCATATGTAGAATTTTTTCCAGGATGCCTAAGCACACTTTCTTTACATTCGTGCTTTCGGAAGCCGAGCACAGTCATCCCAGCTTACTTTTGAGCAACAGAAGATCTTGTTTGAAACCACATTTAACATAGACAATGATTTCAAAAGCTTTGAAGCCACTCAATAGGCTGTCCAAGAGTTCAAACGTCGTGGTTTGAAAAGATTGTTCAAGCCTATCAGCTTTACTGCCTACAGCGGATTCATTGTTCAGTTCTATGAGAACCTCTCCTTCGACTACAGCAGGCCGGGTGTCTTGTCCTCATCTGTTTAGGGCAAGTACATTGACTTGACATCATCAGATTTAGCTGTTGCCCTAAAGTGCAATGACGAGTATCCACCCGAGGGCACCCATTTGGATGAGCAGTCGGAGCCATTTTCCATATCCACCATCATTGAGGACATGTGTGCCGACCAATATGCAGATAGGCACAACAATACTGGTAACCGGTCCAAGTTGCCTCCACTACTCTGGCTTGTGGATTTGATTCTACAGCGCAATGTGTGCCCTTTGGGACACAAGACTCAAATGCGAGACCAGTTCCTCCAGACATTGTATTCATTTCATAGAAGTCATTGGTATTCCATCCTTGTGATCATTTGGAGCCAGATTCATAAGTTTTGGGACCACGTCCATGCACACCAGGTCACCACTGCTAATGATTGGGGGCTCCCGTTCTCGTTCCTCCTTAGTTATATTTTCAAGAAAAAAGGAATTAAGGGATCCTCCATCGATAGACCAGTCAAGGAGCACCCCTTCTTTGGCAAGAGTCAATGGACCCAGAGCCAATCATATATGCCTAGAGGACTTCAGTGACCTGCACCAGCTGCTGAGAGGGTAGAAGACAACCCTGTGGAGACAATGGACCCAGTAGCTAGCCAAACTTGGGAGGAGGACCATGCTAACATGGGACCCACAGAGTACTAGCATATCATTGAGGAGATGTCCTCTTTTCTGTGTGAGCTAGCTGATATTCGACGGGAGGATCGAGAGGCTACATGCCTAGTTCATCAGCGTATAGACGGTTTGGAGGCACGCTTTACGAGGTAAAAAGCGATTCTCCAGGCCATTCTAAACCAACTACCTCCCGCTTTAGGTGCCTCATCTTCAGCACAACATGGAGACCAGCAGTGATAGTGGTGCACCGTCTGGCTGAAGACATAAAACTTAGCGCTCATAGGAGGCACCCAACAGCGTATCTTTTGTTTTTTTTTAATTATTTTTCACATTTCTTGTTAGTGTTTATTTTTATGTTCACCTTTTGTTTTTCTCATTACTAGTATCTTTTGTTTTTCAGTACTACCTTAGTATTTCTTTTTCAGGGACATGTGTGCATCAGTTCAAGTTTGGGGGTGTGCTATTAGCCATGCCAGCCAGCTAGTTCTCCATCTCCCAGGTCAGATCTTTCCATGTTATTCACATATTGGGGATAATATGTAATTTATGTTTGGGGGTATGGGAGACACATTCACACAATTTGTCCCAGTTTTTTTTTTTTTTAGTGAAAAGATAAATGCATGCTCATATTGTTTTGAAATTTTGGTTAATATAAACAAATATTGTGATAAGATTTCATTAGTGAGCTTAAAATCTTGAACACATGATTTAATAATAGAGTTTTAAAGTTTAGTTACTTACTTTAGGCATTTAAGAATTCACAAGTTTGATCTAATCTGACACGAGCACATTAGCAAATAATTGTGTGGGGTATGACATATGATTTTAATATGTATGTTTCCATTGCTTAACTATAATTGGATGACTTGTTAGATGAACACTTCGGCATAGAAAAGTAGAAAAAAATTTATTGAACAAAAAGAGAAAAAAAATGCTCATAATGATCATTAAATAAACTTTCCACTGAGTAGCTGGACCTCTTGCCTCAGTAAGCAGTGAGTGTTCACGTCAAAAAGTGTGAATTTTGCTCATAATGATCATTAAACAAACTTTTTACTGAGTAACTGGACCTCTTGCCTCAGTAAGCAGTGAGTGTTCACGTCAAAAGGTGAGAATTTTGCTTGGCAGCATTAAAACTAGTTTAGTTTCGTAGCCTTTTTTACTGGAGTTAGTAAGTTCTTAGGGGTATCTTTACACCTAAAGCCTTAAAACCATCTGGTTTGGGAGTCATTGACTAAACACTCGCTACATGGGTCAATTAGAAAGCTTAAGGAAACTAAACATGGCAAAAATCTCATAATAAAATAAAAGAAAGAAATAAAACTATGCCTTTTTTGTTCATCCTGATAGGAAATTCGGTGAATCTTGAGACACTGAAACACTACACATTGGAGTTATTTGGAAGCTTCATTTTTTATGTGCTAGTTCACCATACACTAAGTCAGACTTGTGATGCCTTAGCCATCCTCGTGTAAGTAATTAGATTTTAAAACTCATATTCATTGCGAAGATGGGTTTGTATTTTAAGCTTGCTCATTGAATGAATATCATGGTTTTGTGTGCAACCTAAATTTTTGGATACCATGTGTTGTGAGTTTTAAATTACTCGCAAGTGCATGAATCGTTTGCAATATAGTGTTGTGCAAGTGCGAGGTTGAATCCACAGGGAATTGCGTTGTGAAAATATTTTTATCTAAACTAACCTTATCTTAACCTAGTTCCAAATTGCGAATTATATTTTGCAAAACAAATATAAACTAAACTAAATTGATTTAAAGACTAATGATAAAAACACTAAGGTTTCTGAATCCACCCCACCAAAGTAAAGCATATATTTTCATGTTCTATAAAAATAATCTATCAAAACATTCCATGAATCCAACTTTAAACAAATCACAACAAATATCCCAATTAAACCAAAACAATCCAATGTATCCGCTATTAACAAATCACAAAGGATATCCAATTTAATCAAAAACGATTCAATGTATCCATCAGATGAAACACACGGAATATCCAACAGAACAATTTAAAAACTATCAATCGTAAGAATTTACTCAAACAATTGACCAGAACATTTATACTAAAAAAAACATCAAAATTGTATAAACAAATCTGAAAATCTTATGCCAAACAACGGCGAGGCTTCATCTTCAACCTTAGTTGAAGATTTTAGTCACTTATAACCATGAAACTAAAGTTCACAATAACAGTGCTAAACATTAAATTAAAAAAAACAGCAAATTAAAACTGACTATACATGGGAGAAATTCCACTCGCTGTTGGGCAGCGCTTCCCCTCATGGTAGCAAAGCCTTTGAAATCCACCAGAATGCTAGCAGACGTCCACCAGATTGCACCAAAATGGCACTTGGATTGCCTACTAAAGATGAAGTGAAGAGGGGCATATATAGGGAAACATCACAAGTGCAATATGTTTCCAATCCGATGTGTGATACTGCAGATTCTAGCTTTTGCTCTTTAACCTTTGTCTACTAAAATAGCCATAACTTTCTCTAGAAAAATAATTTTATTGATCCGTAAAATTCATAGAAAATAGACATCCAGATCTTTCCAAGCATATATGGGTCATCTCCTGGTTCTTCCTGAATCAATACAGTTTAATCCTCAAAAATGGTTGATCTGTCACGCTAAAATCATGCACAGCCTGACCTTTGTCTACTAAAACTGCCGTAACTTTCTCTAGAAAAATCATTTTATTGATCTGTAAAATTATTCAGAAAATAGACATCCGGATCTTTCCAAGTATATATGGCTCATCTTCTGGTTCTTCCTGAATCAATACAGTTTAATCCTAAAAAATAACTGATCTTTACAGGCAATTCTGGCAATTTTAGTGAAACTCCTTTCCCAGTGCTTGTAAACCTGAAAAACAACGAAAACAACTCAAAATAACAAATTCCTAAGCTAAAGAATGTAAATTAAATGGCCAAAATATGTAATATTTGGCACTCATCAAATACCCCCAAACTTACATTTTGCTAGTCCCTTAGCAAAGCAAAATAAAAAAAAAACTAAATGGAAAACAAAGAACATAAAGATCAAACATGTGTTCCAAAAATTTAAGGAGCACTCAAAACCATGATATTCGTTTATGATCAAGCCTAAAAAAATATAACTCATCTTCACAATGAATAAGAATTTTAAAACCTAATTACTTACAATAGGCAGGCTAAGACATCACAAGCTTGAATCAGTGTAAAGTGAATTAGCATATACAGATGAGGTTTTCAAATAACTTCAATGTACAATGTCTCCATGTCTCAAGATTCACAGAATTTCTCATCAGAATGAACAACGATGGCATAGTTTTATTTTATTTATTTTTATTATAAGGATCTGCTATGTTTAGTTCCCTTATTGACCCATATATCAAGTGTTGAGTCAATGACTCCCAAACCAGATGGTTTTAGGGCATTAGGTGTAAAGACACCCCTAAGAACTTACTAACTCGAGTAAAAAATGCTACAAAACTAAACTGGCCTTAATGCTACCAAGCAAAATTTCCACTTTTTGACGTGAACACTCACTGCTTACTGAGGCAAGAGGTCCAGTTACTCAGCGGAAAGTTTCGTAATGATCATTATGAATAAAATTCCCACCTTTTGAAGTGAACACTCACTGCTTACTAAGGCAAGAGGTTGAGTTACTCAGTGGAAAGTTTATTGATGATAATCGTTATAAATATTAGTAGTATTATTTGTTTTTTTTCTTTTTTTTTATGTTTTTCTATGCCCAAGTGTTTATCCAACAAGTCATCTAGTTTCAGTTAAGATAAGGAAACATACACATTAAAATCACATGTTATACCTCACATAATTTTGTGCTAATGTGCTCGTGTCAGATTAGATCAAACATGTGAATTCTCAAATGCCTAAAGTAAGTAACAAAGTTTTAAAACTCTATCATCAAAACATGTGTTCACAATTTTAAGCTCACCAATGACATCACATCATAGTATTTGTTTAGATCAACTAAAATTTCAAAATAACATGAGCATGCATTTACCTTCTTTCTTTTTTTTATAAAAAAATGAAGAAAAACAATAACAAATTAGGACAAAGTGTGTGTAATGTGTCTCTCATACCCCCAAACTTAAATTACACATTGATCTCAATGTGTGAATAATATGGTAAGAGCTGACCTGGGATATAGAGAACTATCTGGACTGGTATGGCTCATAGTATACCCCCAAACTTGATCTGAAGTACGCTTTGTCCTTGAAAAATAAAGACTGGAAAACAAAAAACACTAGAGAAAAAAAATAACAAGAAATATGTAAAATAATAAACAAATAGAAAGGATATGCTGTGGGGTGCCTCCCATGAGCGCAAAGTTTAACGTCTTCAGCCAGACCCAACATTAGTAATCGTGTCTAGCTAAGCGCTCTATCATCTGATCAAAAAATGGGAGTGGAAAATGATCATTCTTTATGGCAGCATTCAACTTATGGTAGTCTATACTCACTCTCCATCCTGACTGCACACGAGTTGAAACCAACTCGTTGTCTTTACTCATCACTACCGTCAATCCAGCCTACTTTGGCATGACATGAATTGGGCTCACCCACTCACTATCAAAGATTGGATAAATGATCCCTACATCAAACGGCTTAATCACTTCAGTCCTCACAACCTCTTGTATAGCTGGGTTAAGCCTTCTTTGTGGCTCCCTCGATGGCTTGGCATTCTCCTCCAAATGTATCTTGTACATCACCACCGAGGGGCTGATTCCTCTGATATCCTCAATAGTCCAGCTGATAGCTGCCTTATGCTCTCTTAAAACGTCCAATAATTTCTCCTCTTGAGCCTCAACCAAATCTGAAGCTATAATCACAGGCAAAGAATCTGCTGGACCTAGGAACTCATACTTAAGATTGTAAGGTAAAGGCTTAAGTTCCTTCTTGAAGGGCTCAAGTGCTGCGATCTCCTCTATCTCATTGCTCTCCCGAGGATGGATTTATCTTTGTCTTATTTGTTTTTCATTTAGTTTTTAGTTTTACATTGCTAAGGGACTAGCAATATGTAAGTTTGGGGGTGTGATAAGTGCTTAAATATTTGTATTTAAGCCCCTTAATTTACATTTGTTAAGCCCCTAGTTGTGTTATTTCATGCTATTTTATTTCTTTTCTGTGTTTTCTGTGTTTTTCTAGGTTTTGAAGAAAATGGAGCATTATATGGTTTAGAGCACAAATCTGGAAGAACTGGTCACTGTTTAGTGCGATCGAGCACAAAGGATTGCGATCGAGCGCAACAGCCCTCAAGCTCCCAAGCCTAGGATCCAGTGCACCAGCACTCGTGCGCGCAAGAAGAAGGCTCGAGCGCACCTATGCTCGAGGGCAACAGTCTGTGATCAAGCGCACACGCGTATCAGTGAATTGTAAAACGACATAACCTATTTTGGCAAGTAGGGGTAGGGTTCTATTTTACAAGTTAGGGTTTCCAGATGTCTCTAAACCTTATAAATAGGCTTGTAAACATAGAAAGAGGGAGCTGCCCGGAGAGAGAGATTTTGGGAGACGAATTGATGACTCGTCTAGAAAGTATTTTTGGGTTTCTTCTTTTTTTATTTTGTTTTATGAAGATGTTTAACATCAAACTCATGTGTAACTAAACTTTTTGTAGGGCTCGATTAAAGCCCTGATTATGCCTTTCCATATATGAATACTGTTGCCTTTGCGATAGCTGTGTTATGATGCTTAACTTGATTAATACCTGTTTTATTAAATTCCTCACATGTTTTTACCTGATCAACATATGCATGTGGTATGGACTAGTTAGTTAGATCAATTTGAATAACCGAGTCTTGGGTTTAACAATAGTAACAAAAGAAATCCACGTCGGATTCTTGGGTTAATCAACATAGAAAACCAGGAGTATATAACATGCCCTAGGTCTCGTGTGTTTGTTGATTTCCATAGATATTAGGCTCTCTTAAAGAACAACTTGGTATACACCATGCTGAATCCTTTAAGAAAGAAAAGAGTTAGAGTATACACCATGCCTAACTTGTTGCTTAGGGAAATCAATAGCTTAAGGAGTGTACACCATGCCCTTAGGTTGACAACATTAGGTATTCATAATGTGACTAAAGCATTGGCACACTGTTTTATTGGGAAAATATGATTAGAGGTGGATATCAAAGCCCTACGCTTTTATCATTATTAATTCAAAATCAATTATTATTTCTATCGTATTATATAGAGAAACTAATTCTAAAACAACATTTACCAATCCCTATGGAGATGATCTCGCTTTTTCACACTATAGTGCTATGTTGACCTTGTGCACTTGCAAGTAAAACTGTTCAAATATTTTTTTATTAATTCAGGTAGATTTTTGCACAACAATCATCACTCTATGTGGTTGCAATCATGGCTTTATTTTTGAAACTCTTATAAGGTTTGCTCGTTGTTAGGAAATCGGCCTTGTTGTGACCGGGCTTCTTGCAACCGAAACACATAAAAGGTTCCCTTTTCAGAGTGGAATCCTTTGTGTAAAGTTTCTTACTCTTTTTCAAGAACTTGTGAAACCTTTTGGTGATTAAAGCCATATCACCATCTTCTTTGCTGCTCTTATCCTCTTCTTCTTTCTCTTCATCTTTGTTGCTTGTAGTGGCCTTGAAAGCAATCATCTTTTTCTTCTTCTCATCATTATTGACAACGAGATTCATTTCCTCCATCTCGTATGTCAATAGTGATCTGAGGAGTGTTTCGACATCAAGTTTGTCGAGATCTTTGGCCTCTGTAATGGTCGTCTTCTTTGCTTTCCAAGTGGATGGCAAAGACCTTAAAATCTTCCTCGTTAGTTCAAACTCCTCAATGTTCATACCATTAAGCTTTAAACTGTTAAAAATTGTGGTAAAACGTGAGTGTTTTTGAGATATAGTTTCATTGGGAGAAATTTTGAATGATTCATATTCTGACACTAGCATATAGATTATTTACTTTTTCACTTCGTTAGTACCTTCATATTTAACTTGTAATTTATGCCAAATATCCTTAGTGGAAACATATGCATAAACTTTATTATACTCAGAAATAACTAAGCACAAGGTAACATACTAGTGGCTCTACTATTTAGAGACATCATTCTACAATCTTCTTCATTGAACTCAGTTTTGAGTTTAGGCCTTTTATGATTGATTTCTCCAATAATTATTTCCTTTGTAGGAATTCTAGGTCCTTCCTCAATGACTTTCCATAGATTTTAATCTTGTCCTTCGATAAAGATTTTCATTCTATTTTTCCAATAGTTATAATTGGAGCCATTGAACAAATGAGGCATAGTATAAGAATATCCTTCGGTATAGCTATTTGATGCTATCGGATCAACTCAAGGATTTCAAGCCAGAAATTGAATACGAAGCTCTGATACCAATTGTAAACCAAGGTTCAAACCCAAGAAATAGATGAATTAGGTTTTAAAAACTTTTTAGCGATTAATTTGCTAGTTTTAAAACAGTTTGATAAACAATGCACACTATCAAATAATATACTTGTAAATAAAGGAGTTAAAGGAAGAGAAAATGGAAACTTCGTTTATAATGGTTCGACAATATCGGAATCTCTCCGACCCTACGTCCACTCTCCTCAAAGAACCTCCTTGAAGTAATCCATTAATCGTTAGTCGAGCAACTTTACGGATGTTGTACAAACCTTATAATAATCTCTTCCTCACAGAAGTTACAACCAAAATGTTTAATCCTAAACACTCTAAGAATCACACCAACTCTTTCCCTTTACAATAAATTGTATTGACTATAAAGTAAATGGTAGAGAGATAGCAATGAATGCTTTTTACAAATGAATAATATCTCTCTTTCAAGAACAATCTTGAAGAATGATTCATAATAAATTTTTCAAAGATTTTGAGAATTAATGAGTTATCTTCCTTGTTTAAATGCTCATTGAAGTGGGTTTATATAACATTTAGTTAATATGGCCATTTGACACTAACTTGGTAAGTTTAGGGCATTAAATGCTCAAGTTCTGCATCTCAAACGGTCATATTTTTGAATTACCAGTTGATTGGGTCCTTGTACCAGTCGACTGGGTCCAGTGAAAAATGTTCACCTTTAGACTTAGGGAAAGTACCAGTCGACTGGGTCATAAGATCAATCGAATGGGTGAAGTTACCAGTCGACTGGGTCTTTAGTACCAGTTGACTGGGAACTTACTGTCTCATATCCCAATCGACTGGAATGTAGACTCAGTCGATTAAGTTGTCTTTCAACCTTGTTTTCATGTTTCAAAACAGTTTTTGACTTAGAAACTTTTTGTATTATAGTTTCGTCAAAATATTTTGTAAATTGAGCTATAGGATCAAGCTAAGTAATTGAATACTAGAGATTTACAGTTGATTCAATTACCTTAGTACCTATTCTAGATCTTCTGTCTTTTTTTGGTGTCTGAACGTATTGAGTTCTTGCCTCTTGTTTCTGTACTGAATGCTTTTATAACAACACTTAGATAAAACCGTTAGTGTAATTAAAGTAGTGTTTTGTCATTATTAAAATCAAATACGGGTCAATAGAGTCGATTGCGTAGAGTTAGAGAGGATGTCATTTAGGAGTTGTAGCTAGTAATGGTTTGGGTAGAAGTAAGGTATTTTGAGAATAAAATCAAGTTAACTTGTGTTTGGGTGTTGTATGAATTGGTATTGTTTGGAATGACCTTGTTGTGCCTTGTGAAATATTATTGGTGATGCCTTTACTGAAAATTATGGGTGTAATTGCTTTGATACAATGAAATTGTTTGATTGGTGTATTGCTTATATGTATGAAAACATTAGCATGTGATTAATTGTTTGATGAGGATAGTAAAAGGTGAAAAATGATAAAAAGACTTTTCTTTAAGTGGTTTTATTAATTTGAAAGCTTTACTTTGATTCGTGTGTGCTTTGGTAAATTATTGATGAACTGCTAGTTAAAGGACTTTGGGATATTGTTGAGAATAATTCCCTAAAGATATGAGTTGAATGGGTTGTACTGAATTAGTAAACTATATTGATTTATGTATGAACACTTCATATGATGATTTCTTTCATGTTGTGTACGCTAAAGTGCTTGTAAACGATGATTGTGTGAATGTTATGTAGTGCTGACTTAAGAAATAATTATTATAGGAATTGTAGACTCGAAATAGATGAAGTCTTAAGTAGTAGGTTTGTATGTGTGTAGGCTTGGGTGTTGAGTATAGTAGAAAGATGGTTTTTTGGGTATCGGAGTTGGAATATTTTGAAAGTTCGGGTTGTGATTATCTATTAGAAAATGTGGGAAAGATTGAAAGTTGGGAAGTTTTATCAATTCATAATTGTAAACATCTCATTATGGAATGGGATTTGAGAAGTATGATACGTATATTGGTAAAAGTGTAGATGGGTAAACATGTATAAAAAGAGATAAGAGCAATTGTTGGACAAGTAGTTAATGTAGGAAATAAGGTGTAGTAGGGAGTAGTTGAAATAAAACGATAGAAACATTTTATGTGAAGTTTTTTTTTAACGATATCTTAGACTTAAAAAGAATAGTAATGGAAGTATGTTGGAAAATGGAAATTTTTATGTGAGAAATTTTAAAATAGAAAGGTGTAGTAAATTCTAAATTGATCTTAAGTGTTAAGCAAAGTTCGATACAAGGAGAGGGTGGATTTATTCTAGAACCTAAATGTTTTTGTTATAGATAAAGAATGAATAACTAAATGGTTGATGCTAGTTGAGTGAGCCTTAAATTTTTGCTTTACTTGGAGATATAAAATTGAGGAATGCTAATTTAGATCTAGTGAGAGATGTGTGGTAATGAACTAAGATAGTTAAAGCGCTTATAAACCTAAATGTTAGTGGTTAACTTGTTTGAGATGTGATTGGGATGATGGGAAGAACTGGTGACTAACGAAAGTATGATATGTAAGTTTAGTAAAAGAGATCGCTACTTAATTAGATATATCTTTGAGAAGTGGGATAGGATGTCAAGAGTCTAATGAGATATAAGAATATTAGAAAAACTATTACAGAAGAGAGATAGATATTGGATGCCAGACCAAGAGATAGTTGGACAAGGAAAATGGAAGAGAGAAGAAGGAATTCAAGAGGGGCGTCGTAACTTAAGAGCCAATAAAGTTTGGAGTGACCTAAGAAGGGATAGTATTGGGAGAAGTGTTTGATAAAGGAGATAATTAGAAAGGCTAGAGGCCACTAAACGTTGTGAAATTGTGATGAAGCTTAATGAGAAGTAAAGGGAATATCCTAATTAGATAAAGGAGAAAGGTGGAAAATGAGAGGAAGAGAAGGAAATGATGGAGATTTTTTTTGACAAAATCAAGGTAAATTCTTGTTCTTCTTTACTTCTAATTGTTAATAATGTTTATTAGACTAAATATTTGAGTTTTGAGAATGCTGAATTTGAAGTTTGACTTGAAAAAAGTTAAGGAAAATGTTTATTTAAAGAAAATTAAGTTTTGTACTAAATGTGTTGATTTAAGGATTTTGAGCTCAAATTCTTCTCATAGGTAGTGTAAAATCTTTGATTCAAAACCCTTAGGAACTTGTGTTTTGAATGGATTGAAAGTTCCATGAGAGATAAGTGAAGGATTTTGAAGAAAAGTAGTGTTTTGGGCAAATTTTTAGGGGTTTCAGACCAGACAATCGACTGTCCCGTGTGCACACTCAACTGTGTGGCCTTTCTGGTCAGAGGATAGTCAATTGTCCATTTGGACATAATGGACAGTCAAATGTGCAATCTTTCTAGGACATCACAGTCGACTACTTAAATGGATAGTCGATTGTTCAAGCCCCTGAAACTGTTTGTCAGCCCATATTTTCGAAAATAAATCATTTTTGTTAAAGAATTTCAATCCTAAACTCCTCAAAAGTATTATGAGCTTGATTACGCGATAAAGAGTTTTAAGAAAAGGTTTTGAAAAGGTTTCTTTTGTTTTAAACCATGCTAGAACGAACTTTGTAAAAGTTTTAAATAAAGTGGACGAGGGTTTGTGACTTAAACCATAGTTTTGTATGCTCGTATAAATTCTTTGGTGTTAAATTAATTGTATGCATCATAGGTGGTTATGCCAAGTATATATATCTATGTTAGGTGAAATTAATAAGGAAATACCAAGGTTATGAGAAAATCCAAGGTTTAGATTTTGGCACAATTAAGGTGAGTTTCACTTTAATTTTAGTAAGTGTAATAACTTGTAAGAATAGAAATAAAAAGTTAAAAGTATAAGATATGACTGTTTGTAAAAATCATAAATTTGTGTTATGAGAATGATATGTATATGTGTAAATATGTGGATGTATAAGAATTTTAGTATGGAAATAACTTGATGTAAATTATGTTTGAAATTTTTTTATGCGTATAGCTGTGATGAAAATTGATTAAGGGATCGTTATGAATCTAGTGACATGATTGGTTGATAGATGTTTCATTTCAAGAAATTGTTGCATCATGAATTGCATTTCATATGATATATATTATTTAACAATTTATAAGAAGGGGTGAAGTGTGAGGCCGATAGGTCCATTCCTATAAGGGGTTATAGGAAACCAAATTGATTTGGAAATGTAGGACCCTGCTCGAGAAAAAGGGTGTAAGGGATCGGAAGTTATATACTGATGATTTGTTGATGAGAAAGATATTTGTATGTGGGGAAACATCCCCATTGTTATATGATTAGCCCAATGAGGGGCATTATGATGAGATTATTGAGACAAGATTATGTATTACACGGCATCGCATTGCATTTCATTAATTCATGTTATGATTGGCCCATGAGGGCCACATGTTGTGTTTGGCCCATAAGAGGCATACATGGTGATTGGCCTATGAGGTGCAGGTGATGTGATTGATTTAGTGAGAATCATATGGATGTTGGTTGTTTGTAATGCAAAAAAAAATTGATGATATGGTTGTTACTTGTAAAAGTTTTTCCCTTTTGATTTGTGCGGTGTAATGAATATTTCTTGATACAAAATTTAATCAAATGTTTTAGTACTTCTTATGATCGTTGTTCTTGTTGTGATAAATATTGAGGTAAGTAATCAAAAATTCTTTAGAAATCATGTTATTTATATAAAATGAACTACGTAACAAAGTTTGGAAATAAAGAAATAAAATTCTCAAAACAATTACTCCTTGTAATGTGAATTCTCGCTGAGCTTTTTAGCTCACCCCTCCCTTTTTACTAACTTTTCAAGAAAGTACTGGAAGGCTTGTGGTCAAAGTTGAAAGGAGTCCTTAGTAAGGTCCTCGTTCCACGGCATCCTTGTCCTTTGGGTCTTGTTGGGAGTATAAGTTTTTGTCATGGTTTACTTTTTGTAAAAGTATATAAGTTAATTGTAAATGAGGAAATTTAACTTTACTAGTGCCTTTTGTAAGATCTTAAGAGTTAGTATTGAAAGGTTTCATGTATGTAAAGATATGTGTTTGTATAGATTTGAATTAATTGAAAGGATTGTTTCTTGACTTGTATGCTTTTTACGGTTGCATCTTGAATCAAGGTGCTCAGTGTTGAAAAGTAATGAAGTCGTACCGAGTAAGACCCACTCAGGATGGGTCGTTATACTTTTGGCATTTACTTGTGCTCCAATTATGCTATGCACACTTATTTTTGTACTGATTTGCTGTTGGGTTCATTTTTTATGCCTTTGGCACTTGCTTGTGTTCCCATTATGCTATATAGGTGTTTGAGGAGGGATGAAAGAGGACAAAGAGAGAAAGAGATGTGTTTCTCATTCATGCATGGCATTAGGTTCATTTAGGTGTGTCTCTCAAACATGTTAGATGTTTGGGGAATGATGAGGGCAGAAAACTTTGAGAAAAATAGGAAGATGAGGGAGGTGTGTCTTATGTAGGCATGCTATTAGTTTCACTAAGGGTTTATGGTCTCTCATGCATGCATGACATTAGATTCATTTAGGTCTGTCCCATGTATTACATTAGGTCCTAGCTAATGATGAACCCATTAAAATGTCCTTATTTTTCTCCTTTTTACATGTCATGCATTGATTTGGGCCAGGTTTTGTTACTTTGAACTTGTGAATTATGTGTATATGCATGTTTAGGTTACATTAATGTCAATCAGTTTGGGGATTTAAGGCTAGAAATTTTCCCATGATGATGAGCACTAGGTACTTTGTTGCATGTAAATGTAACACATAAATGAAACTTAACCTACGTGTGTATGAGGTATATCTCTATAGACATGTAAATGTAAATATATTTTTTATTTTATACATGATATGTTATATGATTGATTAAATTGTAACAAGTGCATTTATGGATAGAGATGCCTAGGATAGAATAGACATATGAGAAGCCCACATTTTTCCTTATGGTGGTGGAGAAGAACAATATTTTAAGGGGCTAATTAATCAGTGGCCAACTAGGGGAATGATGCAAATAATACATCGGTTTAGGGACAGGTTCAATGAGGAACTAGAACCGAAACAATTTAAACTTCATTGGATGCTATGCAAGGATCAATTTAGATATTAGAAGGAGTTGTATTCTATTAGGGTTATTGACAGTGAAGGGAACATTATTTTGGAAGAGCATCATTGCCCACGGTTATTACAAGTTAGGTTTCATTAGTAGACATTAGTCTTAATGTCAATGTAGTGCCTTATTACATACCTTTTATTTGAATGGATTATTTTTTTAGTTTAGTTGCATCCATGTAGTGCAAGATATCGCGACAATGTTATTAAAGATGTGGAGCTTCTTTGTACCATATTTCAAGGGATACCCAAGATAGAAATAGACATTGTGCCCGATCGGTACTTGTTTGGTGAGCCCTTTATGGTTGCTAATCAGGCTTAGGATGTCCCCGTGTAGGTGCCCTGGTGTAGATGTCCCTGTTGTAAATGTCTCTAGTGCAGATGTCATAGAGGTCCAACCCGTTGATGCCCTTGAGTTAGTTGAGTGGGATTATGGATTTTTTAGGTTTTATTTGAATATTTTATGTTTATATATGGATGTTATGAATGGTGGATTTTCTATTTATGTTTGGATCTTATGAACGATGGATGTTATGTACGGATCTTTATGGTATTGGTCATTTTATTGGTGAATTTCATATACCGAGTTGCAGAATGCTATTATCAAATCAACAAATCTGAGGTGTGCTTATTAGTCATTTCACTTCTCTTTCTTAATAAGAGACAAAAAGAATTTTGTTTGGGATGATTCAAATGGACTCATATTAGGAAGCCACAATTTTATATTTTGTTATTTTTTATTTAAAAAATTATAAAATGAAATACATATTTTATATAAAATATATAACTTTTATGGGAATATTGTTCCTATGAATTTGTAATTAATTATGAGATTTAAATGGTAATTTAGTTCATATTAATCATTTTAAAATTAGAAAACAATATAAAATGGTCTGTTGTTATCAAACACGGATAATGATACTAAACAGTTTAAAATCAAATAGTAAAAAATCAATCAACTTGATTATAATAATAAAAAAATGAAAATAAATTGTCATTCGCCAAACAATTTAACAAATCTGAACCAAACAAAGCCCTTAATAAATGAGTCTTAATGATGTGAATTGTGACAACAAAATAGCGATTGAAAGTGAGCAGTGGGTTTTATGGATTTTCTCTACCACCTCAGTCCACATTGATGAATGGCGCAGTGGGCTTGTGGTCCTTCTGTTAGGACTACTAATGTCTTGTGGGTTGTGGCATTACTACTCTCTCTCCTTTCGTCTTCCTCTTCAATCATGGAAATTTTGTAGACACGCCAAAAGGTGAATTCAAGGTGGTCTTGCAGATTATACAAGGCATTGGAGTTTTTGTTTTGTCATTACATGTAAATCTATGCAAACTTCATGCCTGTTTATCAATCTGTTGAATTATCAAGTAAATTTTTAACTTTTAACTGGATATGAGAAGGAAATTTATGGAGCAGAGTAATTCTTTCTCTTCTTCAAACAGACAGAAAAAATTTCTCTTGTACCTTGTACATTTTGTGTACTAAAGCCCATCAATTTTACCATCATGAGCTTCTGGTATATGTAAATCTGACCTATGAGATCTAGTAAGATAGATAATAAAACAAATTTAGAGTAGGTTTTGACCAATTCACAGAGGAAACTGATTTCATTGTCGAAAATCATATCGGGCTGTGTTCTACTTGGGTATCCGTACTCAATTAGGGGGAACCGAAAAGATTTCTTAGCCCAAAAACCATAATAAAGTTGAGTCTCAATCTTTTGGAACCGGTTTCATGAGTTATCATGAAACCAATAAAATTCGCTCTAATAGAAAATTGAATATTAATTATATCAAAAATTTTAAATATTAAAATTATTACTTAATTTTCTTACGATTATTAGTGAATTTTTTCGATTTCATAGTAACTCTTACAAATCCGATTCCATGGTATCACTACTCTATAAAGTTTACTTATATTATGTAATAAGTTACTCCACTATCAAATATATCAAATTACTACAATAAGTAAAAATATTTTACTACCAAATGTATTATGGTGACTTGATCTTTTTATTTACAACAATGATGTATATAACCTAGCCCTAATTTCTATCTACCCATACAACTACCCACACAATAACCATCTTTATTCACAAATGAGTTATTGGTCTGAGAGATCGAACTCAAAACTTCAACACACCAAATACATTTGAATCGAGATAATAACCATGAACCAAAAACTGTTAGTTTATGATGACTTGATGTTTGATCAAATCACCACAGATGTACCTTAAATTTAAGGCATATGGGTCCATGTTTGGACTTCACATATGAAAAGAATGAAATCTAGTTAGATCACATGTTAGGGACTCCCTTAATTGAACGTATGAAAGGTTAGGAAGCATTAAAAAATCCTGCAAATTTCCTTCTGCAATTTCGAGGGAAATATGTACGTATGTTCAACCACAATAATGGTGGCACATGGAAGGGAGAGGCAATCCCAGAAAGCAATAAACCCATTTCATGATCAACATGGAAGAATCAAATACAAAGACGAAAAGGGCGTATCATTGTTGAATGTTATCAACCAGATGAATAGTGTCTACCAAATCAGTCCTAGAATTCAGCATTCCATGATGTTAGCAGAAATGCTCACTCAGTTTTGAAGGCCTACCTTGTGAATACAATTTTTCTTTCTTATAAAAAAAAAAAATGTTTGAGAGGGTTATGTACAGATTCCATTTTCAAGATGGCATTACTCCTGTAAGAAACAAGCACCACATTCCCCAAATCAGAAGACTTAATTAGAGAGGAACATACCAGGCCCTATATATAATGTGCTTTTATAATTCATCAAAAACTTGTTTAAAGTCGGCTGCCGTAATCAAATTAAGCGGATAGCCATAAAAATCAGCTATCACCCTTTCTACATGAATTATAAAGGCAATAAAAGTTTGGTTGATAAATATATTTCCAAGTTTGAATTTATTGAAAGCAAAAACTTGTCAACTACCATCCCATTACCCACCAAGACCATGAAGGCTGAAACACAATCAGTAAACATAACAATGTACAAAAAGGATCATCCATGGCTGCTAACAGATGCACATAAACAGCTCTTTGTAAACAGATGATCAGGGTGCCTCTACCTTTGTGAAACTTTCATCAATCATGGGCGTGGTGGCTACAGGAGAAAATACTTTTTATGTCGCGATGATGATGCCAGTTTCAGAAAGCTTCTGGCCATTGTCTGACTTTGGAGAGTTCTCAGGAGACTCGTCGATGTCTTTCTCCATTTCCTCATCAATCAAAATCTCCTGCGAACGACAGTCTAAACTGCAGAATGCTTTCTCTCCTCTGCAGGCAGCCAATCAAATAAGATTCTCAGGATTGAAACCTCAAAAAAGGAGCATTGCATAACTAAATACTACAGGTAAATGAAGCAAACCTGTATATGTAAATATCTTTCCCCTCCAATTTCTTGTTGCAAGAATAGCAAAAGCTCAAGAAATTATCAGAAGGATACACAGTGGCTGAGCTTGTGATAGTCGGAGCCAATCCAATTTCTTTCCCTTCATTCTTACTAACATTGCTCAAATCAGTATCATGACAATCCAAAATGCAGTCACCATAGATATGAGTAGTTTTTGGGTTGGGACCATGTGAAATAACACAGGTATAATCCTCAGAAAGCTCAATCTCACTTGTCGGGAGAGATTCAATGAATCCATTGCCAGAACCAATGGATACTGAGATTGGATTCAATTCTGTATGCGAAACAAAATTAGAATTTGGGCTTCCTCCAATCAACTGAGGAGGAGAACTAACTTGAGAGGCAACATTTTCCAAACATATATTCCCAAAATTTGATTTGGTTTTGTGGCCAGCTAAACCGGAAAGAGCTGAAAATGACCTGCAGGAATCCAGTGAACAAGAGCGGATTTTACTAAATGGCTCAGGTTCTGATGGGTTTTCTCCAATTTCAAAAACAACATTAGAGTTGCCCTTTTGCAGGGGAGACTTGAACTGGGTATGAAGGAAAACTGCATAATCTTTAGGCAAAGATTTAGGTGCCTGAAAAGAATCGTTATGGATTTCATACTTCGAGGATTTAATCCTCATCCCTGGTCCAAAAAGAATATTCCGGCTCTCCGATGAGGGGAGAGCTTTCCCTGATATTTTCTTATCATCATCAAGAGAATCTACAATGCTTAAGCCTACTTTGCTACAATCCCAGCTCTTTTGCTGCCCATTATGGGGTGACCTTGGGGACCTAATTAAGGGGTTGCCTAGATTTGAAAACACCCTAAAATCTAAGGGAGACGTTGGGCTCCTAACAGCATCAGAATCTGATGAACCCTTCGGGCTCAGCCCAACAAAGAGACCAGGGACATTGAAAAAGGAATTGCTTTTGTGATTGTTGTGCCTCAAAACATCAGATTGGAAATAAGAATCAGAACCAGAATCAGACATTGCTTGAGCTTTCTGATGTGACCTGGTCCTCTTCCTCAGCATTATTTGAAAACCCTTCTCCCTTATCTGTATCAAAATCAACAGATTTAAGCATATTAATTTTTACGTTTAGAAATCGGTAAGAAGCAAAGAAAGATGATAGAATACAAGTTACTAAGCAAGAAAATCATCAATCCATAAGCTACATTTGGCAAAGGAAAGAAGAGAAATGATCAAACCTCTCAAACATGAAACATAGAGATACTAGGCACCACCCAAGGAAGATCAGAACGATAAACATTCCTACTGATTGCAAATTCCACCCCACGCCACCTCACCAAAATCCAAAAAAAAAAAAAGCTAATAATTTTAAACTGAAGCAAGAAAGGATTTATTTATGAAATGACAGAGAAATGTCAAATCAATTGCAAAATAGCCTTTCCATGCCCAAATCGCCAATCGTAGACCAAAAATCTGATGATCATTAACACCTCATTAAGAAAAACACAGTCCACCTCGATCTCTCACTACTAAAATACATAAATCAAATGCCAACACATACAGCGTATAGCATAGACACACTTAAATATACAGAAAAGTGAAAATGATAATCAAATCGGTCGATTAGGAGATACCCAGACGAGAAAATCCCAAAAATGCACAGAAGAAGCTCCCAAAGCAAAGACATCATGCGTATATAAGAAAATGTTCAGGGCATCAAAAAAATAAATCAACTTGATTTCTTAGCTTAAACTCGAGAAAAATCCATAAGCAAAAAAATCTATCTTGTACCCAAAAAAAAGTCTTTGACTGCATCATTGCAATTAAAAAAAAAGATAACTGAGAAGATATAAAAGAACTGAAAGATAACAGGGGAAGAAGAAAGAAAAACCCACCTGGGTTCTCTTTTCTATCTGGAAACTTCACAGATTAGATGTTTTAGAGAAGAGACCCAAATGCAGTAAATAAAATAAAAGCTGAAAGAAAATCTCTGTATCTATGTCTGCGTGAAACTTGTGCGGTACTCCTCTCTCTCTCGCCTCAAAATCAGCGAAGCAGTAAGCTTCTGAAATACTCCCCTCTTCACTCTCTCTCTCTCTATAAATTATACTTTTTCCCTCTAGAAATGTATTTATGTAAGTATGCAGTACTGCCTTTCTTTCTTTGCCCAGAGAAATCTCAAATCTCTCCCCACAAACTTTCGTAATGTTTGCATTTACCAACTCCTCCTGCCTTTTATTCAATTTACTTGTGTTATGTGTCTTTTCTCTTTTATGCCACAATTATTTTTGCTTCTTACATAATTTTATTTCATATAGTAAGACTTCTCTTACTAGTTGTTTTACTTGTTACTCCTATTATTGCGTCAATAAAAAAAAATTTGATTCTCTTCATTTGAGAATTAAAATAAAATTTAATTCATGGTGAAATTTAACGTCACTTCATTAAATGAAGAAAAATGAAATCTAAATTTGTCATGACGGTATTCATGTGATATTTGGGTCATTTTAAAGCCAACTTTAAATTGAACTTTATTTTTTAAAATTTGTCAAAAACCTAGTCAAATTAAATCAAATCTTATTAAAGTTCATTAAATAACAATTAAAACATCAATTAATAGGTGATTTGATGTGATTGGATTAAGTTTTTGACAAATTTTAAAAAATAAACTTCAGTTTAAAGTTGGTTTTAAACTCACCCAAACATCACCTCAATCTTACCATAAGTTTGACCTTTGTTCCAATTTCAAATGAAAATAATCCAAATAAAAAAAATTTAAACTCTAATTTTTTTTAAAGATTTTTTATGTCAAAAATAGGTCGAGTCTACTGAAGTACAATCGAGTCAATCACTGGAGTCGAATATGGGTTAGTTCCCTTGAATGTACTATGAGTCTGGTTGGTTCGGTATGAGCTGAATCATGGGTACCTGAAAAGAAAGTCGACTTAGGGTGTTTTATTCTGAGGAAGGCCCTTTGATGCTTAAGTCGAAGTAGGTGGTGGGGAGAGCAAGTTAATTAAAATAGATCCTAAAAATGATATTGTTTAAGGGACCCATATTTATAGGGCTCAAGTGATGTAGAGATTATTATTTTACCCTTGTGATTGACAAGTGTCATCCTCTAGTAGGAGGGAATATTTGACCTACATCATATGCCCCCTCATTCCTTTGGAATTAGGTTAACTCTAAAGGAGTAGAAATTCTAGGCTGGATCTGAAATCACAAAATTTTATTGGCGAGATGGGGACACTTACCTTAATACAAGACCTTGTTTTGGTCAAGGTGGTTGGTCCCTCGTGAAATTAGGGCACCCACCTCGGTACTCGAATTTGTCTTGGCCGAGTTGGTTGGTCCCTTATGAAATTGGGACACTCACTTCAGTACTCAACCTTGTCTTGGTCGAGGTGGTTGGTCCCTTGTGAAATTGGGACACCCATCTCAGTACTCGATCTTGTCTTAGTCGAAGTGGTTCGTCTGTTGTGAAATTAGGACACCTACTTCGGTAATCATCTTTGTCTTGGCTGAGGTGGTTTTTCCCTTGTGAAATTGGGACACCCACCTCGGTACTCGAATTTGTTTAGGCCGAGGTGGTTAGTCCTTTGTGAAATTAGGACACCCAACTCGATACTAGGACTTGTTCTGGCCGAAATGGCTGGTCTTTTGTGAAATTTGGACACCCACCTCGGGACTCAATCTTGTTTTGGACGAGGTGGTTGGTCCCTTGTGAAATTGAGACACCCACCTCAGTACTCGACTACCTTTGGGCCAAGGTGGTTCAAGCTCGTAGCCATCCACCTCGACACTCGATTGAATTTAGATCGAGATGGTTCAGGCTTATGGCCATCCACCTCGGTACTCGACTAACATTGGACCGAGTGGTTCAAGCTCATTTCCCACCCACCTCGGTACTTGACTGCCTTTAGGATAAAGTGGTTGGAGTTATTGGCTCACCCACCTAGGTACTCAGTTACCTTTGGCTCTTAAAGGGTTGATTTGCCTCAGTACTCAACTTATTTAGGTCTGAGTACCGAGGTGGTTGCTTGCATTTGTCGCTTGTACTGTTTTGTTTCTCAAGGAGCCCTTAATTTTTTTTTTTTTGGTGGGCATTAAGTTGATTGATATGATTGTTAGGCTGCTCCAGGTGCCTTTTTCGGTTTTCAAGGTAACTCAAACTCTATATAAAATAGGGGTTCCTTAGGTTCCTCACAACCCCTGTTTTTTCAAAACCTCAAAATCTTGAGAGCTCAGAGCCTAGTCAGCTTCGTCCTTCCCTAGTTGGCCTCATCCTCTTTTCTTGTTGACTTCATCTTCCTTTTCGCTTCTGCTCGACCCCATCCTTTTCTTGTTCGGCCTAGTCTTCCTTCGTTGTTCTTGCTTCTCTTTTCGGTAAGAATTTTGCCTTATTATTTTATTTGGAAATGTCTTATTTTTCTGATGAGGGTAGGGATACCCATCATCTTTCTAGGACAAAGGTATCATCTTCTGAGAGGACTTAGTCTAATTTGAGTCACGGGTCTAAGGAGATCGATTAAACCTTAGGTTTGAAGTTGGGGGACGTCCTTCCCTTGGAAGAGGTATGTGCCAAGATGTCACGGGATCATGACTGTTTTCATTATGCTATAGAGTCGCATATGTGTTCAATTTCCTTAAAATTGCTTTCTCTTTTTCGCTGGAAGTATTGTATTTCTAAGGGGTATGGGATACAGCTCCCTACTTCTGAGGAGAGGGAATGTAGCCCGATCCGTGGTGAATCTTCTTATAAGATGTGCATATATAAAGACTTCTTTAAGTGAGGCTTCCATCTTCCTATGGATCCAGAGATAGCTGAGGTATTCAATTATTTTAGCATCGCTCCCAACCAACTTCCCCTGAATTCCATAAGAATGGTTATTGGTTTCTTCGTTAGCCTTAGGAAGTATGGCTAAAACATACCGTTTTCCATGAAACTTTTTCCGTATTATTTACTTCATCAAGAAACTTTAGAACACCAGTTGGTATAATTTGTCTGTGGAGACCGAGAAGAAAATAGTAATCAAGAACCCGACGTCTGTCTATGGGTGGAAGATGAGGTTCTTCTTTGTTCGTCACAAAGATCCCTTCCCTGTCAGATAAGATGGGAGTACAGTATCTTCGATTTTTAGAGAGATCTCTCTCTACTAACTAAGGTGGAAAAGGATTTTCTTACTAGGATTTGCTCCAGACCCATCTACTCCTTCGAGTTGATAAAGAATGAAACTCTTGTTTGTTATGGGTTAAGTCAGGCAACTCTTGGTAGTTTACTTTAAACTTATAAAATATTTAGCCTATTTTCGGCTTATTTACTTGCAATATATTTTCTCTTTTTTGTACTGATCAATCTTCTACTTTTTGTAGCTATGGTTGTAGATATAACCTGACTTCTCCACTTAGCCATCGGCAAACAATAGGAAGCTCTTTATGTTCCTTATTCATCCAGTGCAGAGGTCTCTCCCCCTCCTCTTACTGAACAGAGAAAAAGACAATGTGGGGACAGTAGCTTGGGCTTGAGGGACCATCCCCATCTTCCATGTGATGATCTTTTTGCTGGAGAGGGGTACATCTTTTTATTTATGTGTGTTACGGTGAAGGCAGTACATGCTCAACTCCCGACGTCTTTTGTAGTCGCGGGTCCATCTTGTCTTCACATTTGGCATTCACTGAGCCAAGGATAGCCCATCAATTGATCCAAGGGTCTATTATTTCCAAGGATGAGACCCAGATTCTGAGTTATCCTACCGAAGTCATTGTCGGGATCATGAGTCAATCTACACATAAGGTATATCTCTTCTTATACTTAGGGTTATTTTTAAATTTTACCATCAATGCCTGACCTATCTTCTTCACTATTTTTAGGTGGGCATGTTATGTACTATAGTGGTCGAGCAGTACCCCCAAGCTGTGACAAAGGCTGGCCGTCTGGCTAAGGAGAAATGTGATCTTCAGACCCAATTGTACTCTCAAGTCAAGTAGATTTTAGAGTTAAGGGATGAGCACCACACCATTCGAAGAGAGGTCCAGACTTTGACTATGAGAGTTGAGTCAGCTGAAGCCGAGATAGAGAAGCTAAAAGCTGAGTTGGCTAAGTTAAGGGAAGTGATTATCAAGGAGTTTTAAAAAAATGTTATTTGAGAACTTACTCTATGACAAGGCTATCGAGGAGTACGTTGCGGACTTCTAAAAAGCCAATGCTAAGGTAGTTAATATTGCTCATGACTTGGATCTCTACCAGGTGCGCATTGTCTTTCCTTAGAAGACTCTTTCTCCAGGCATGACGGATGGTTTGATTTCTATGAGATATGATGGCACTCGGTCTTGCGCTCGGGAGGCTCAGGTCACAATCACTAGCATGGATAGATGGATTATCGCGGAGTATGCAGGGGATCGGAGCAAGTATCAGGAGGAGTAGGTTTAGGGCTTTAGCTTATGCTTTATTTCATTCCTTTAATGAAATGGACTTTTATGTTCTTCCTCTAGTTGACATGCTAAGTCATTTTTTATGTTTAATGCTTGTCTTCGTGCTTATGTATCCAAGTTTCTTAGGCCCTTAATTATTATACGGTTTTGTGCCCGAGTTGGGATTTTACTTCTCAGAATGTCAACTTATCTCCGAATCTTCATACCCAGGTTGAGGTTTCTTTTTTAGAACCCCAACTTTTTTCCGGGTCTTCATGCCCGAGTTGAGGTTTCTCTCTTGGAACCCTAACTTTTCCTCGGTTCTTCATGCTCGAATTGGGGTTTCTCTTTTGGAACCCCAACTTTTGGGTGTTTTACCTCGGTACTCGACTGTAGAGGTTGTCTAAGGTAAAGGTTGTTTTGGATGCCTCACTTCGATCCTCGGCAGTGGAGGTTTTTGGAGGTGAAGGCTATTTTGGACGCTTCTGTCCTTTTGGGCATATTAGAGCTTTGATTGCTGAAAAGTAATAAATATATGCAAGTATTGACAAAATTTATATGATTTATAAAGCTGAAGTGCTTACATCGATTACTCGACTCTCAAGACATTTTACATTCATAATTTATTGATAAAATTTTCTCAAGTTCTCTAAGTTTCATCTTCGTGGTATGGGTGCACCATCCAACTTTTTCAAATCAAAGGTTCCTAATTTGATTACTCTTCTGATGTGATACGGACCTTCCTAGTTAGCTGAGAGATTTTCCATGTCGCAGGGGTTTATGTTGGTATTTGACTAAGGTTTGCACAGGTCCAACCATGGCTCAAAGATGGTTAAAGTCTAAACCAAAGTTGGAAGATTAAAGTTCAGCAAGTTAAAAGACTGCACACATGTGTGTGCATCAATTTGGAGCAAGATAAGGGTAGGCGCACTAGTGTGCGCACTTCAGCACACAATCAAGAAAATGTGCGCACAGCTGCAGTATTAGTGTGCACCTAGGCACCCCCTACCAGCGCCCTGGCGCCCAGAATGATGTCTCCCTGACCCGCACCAGTGCCTAGGTGCTCCCCACGAGCACCATGGTGTCCAGAAGGTGTGCAAAGGTGCCCTGCCCAGCGCCATGGCGCCTCTTGTTGAGCGCCTAGGCGCTAGGCACACCAAAGCACACATGGACAACCTACTTTAGCCTTCTCTTAGGTGCATGAGTGCAAGGTTAAAATACACAGCACCATTGAGGATTGATGGAGGGCCAAGATTAAGTGATAAACAAGATCCAAGGGTGGAGATTGACTCACAAGAATGACAAAGAAGTGGGTGGCTATAAAAGGGGTTTCCTAGCCTCATATTTTCAAGACAACTCATATATACAACAACATAAGTTTGTGACATTCTTTGAGATCAATTGTAATACAAGAGAGAATTGTGTGAGAGACATAAACACAAGAGGGACTCTTTGTAGTGAGGCTGGTTGTAAAGAAGAGAGAGTAGTATAGAGAGAGAGCATTGTAATCTTCTTTCTTCTCTTCTTGGTTTCTTCAAGAACTTGAGTTTCTTGAAGGGGATTGCTGTAACTTGTAAGAACTATTTGAGATAGTGCAGAGGGTTTGGAGGAACTCACGGGGACGTAGGCACATTATCGAACCTCGATAACAAATTGCTTGTTTTCTTTCTTTCTTTGATTTTTTGTTCCTGTTTTCGATTCCAATTCTTTCTACAAGTCATTCTAGACTTGGGTGTTTGGAAGATCACCTCCTGGGCATCTTGTCAAGGTGATTTCCAATAGTTTAAGACTTCTTTCTTTTAAAAGACTAGCTCTCTAAGCCTTAAGGTTCTTTGCCTCACCCTAAAGTTGTAATACATGGTTATCCTCTGTTGGTATGTTGTGAGCTTTAGCAATGCTTCATCTCGATCCCCTTTGATTAAGTCTAAATTCACTCTCAAGCCTTCATCATTACTACTTAGGTTGAAGAGTTGAACTCTAAGGGAGGGTTCTCCCACCTCGACTAGGACCACAGCTTCAGATCTGAAAGCTAGGAATAAAGGTATTTCTTTTGTTGGCGATCTAGGTATGGCTCTGTAGGCCTATAGTGCATGTGGCAGCTCTTTGACCCATAGTCCTTGGGCATCTTCAAGTCATTTCTTTAAGGTTTGCAATATGGTTATGTTCACAATTTTGGCCTGGCCATTGGATTGTGGGTATCCGACTAAAGTGAATTGCTAATCGATTTGCAAATCTTGACAGAGCCTTTTGAATCGTGCTCCTTTAAACTATTTTCCATTTTCGGTTATTAGTGTTCTTGGGATCCTATACCAACACATTATTGATTTCCAAATGAAATCCTTGGCCTTGTCTTTTGTTATCCTTGTAAATGGTTTTGTTTCTGCTCATTTAGCGAAGTAATCGATTACTATGATCAGGAACTTCAATTGTCTGAATACTCGGAGAAAGGGTCTGAGTATGTCTACACCCCACATCACAAATATCATAGGGTTAGTCACCATATTCAGTGAATTTATGAACGAACGGGGAATTGACTATCATCGCCCTTTTGGTTAAGTAATTGACTATCATCGCCCCTTTTGCCTCGTATTCTTCTGCAACCTAGCTCATGACCAATTGTGAGTTATTGAACACTTCCAATTTTTCCACTACTAAAGACTGGGCTAACTTTAGTCCAGCCAAGAGAGCCTCATATTCTACTTCATTGTTTGATACTCTAAAATTAAATTGTAGGGCATATTGGACTGTGAACTCTTTGGGGATAACCAATAAGAGACTGGCTTTGTTTCTTAAGGCATTGAAGTAACCATCAACAAAGAGCTTCCAACTCTGTTGTTCTTGTTGTTACTTTGTTTCTCGCCCTTGCATTGTCTCTTCAAGGAATGTACATTCGATGATAAAGTCAACCAATGCTTGGGCCTTTATCGCCGGTCTTGGTTTGTACCTAACTTCGAATTCTCCCAACTCAATAGACTACTTTACAAGTCATCTTGAGAGGTCAGGTTTTTGAATTTTTGTTCTTAAATGATAGTCTATCAGCACGCTGATGGGGTGTGATTAGAAGTACGATCGTAGTTTTCGAGCTGAAATGACTACAGTGAATGCTAACTTTTCAAGGGGTCGGCATCGCATCTCAGCATCTTGGAGCGCTCTACTTACGTAGTAGATCAACCTCTACACCCTTTCTTCATCCCTCACAAGTACCGAAGCTACGACCACTTCACTTGCTAGTAAATACAAATAGAGCTATTTCCCCTCATTTGGTTTGGTAAGATGTGTAGCGAACTCAAATACCTTTTCAATTCTTTAAATGATTTATAACATTCCTCTGTCCATTGAAAGTCTAGGATTTTTTTCAGTGCCTTGGAGAAAGACAGACACTTATCAACTGACTTGGATATGAATCGACCTAGTGCGATGATCCAACAAGTGAGCTTTTGCACTTCTTTCACGTTCCTCGGGGATTCCATATCTAGGACAACTTTGATTTTCTCAAGGTTTACTTCGATCCCTCTTTGAGTAACTACGAAGCTAAGGAATTTTTGGAGGTTACCCCGAAAGCACACTTCGAAGGGATGAGTTTCATTTGATGTTTCCTTAGTACTGAAAAACATTCTTCCAGATCAGCCACATGATGTGCCGCTTGCATGCTTTTTACAAGCATGTCATCAATATATACTTTCATGGTCCTTACAATCTGGTCTTTGAATGCCTTAGTAACCAGCCTCTGGTATGTTACCCTGGCATTCTTCAATCAAAACAACATTATATTGTAATAGTAGAGGGCCCATTTTTTCTATCATGTAGGTTGTATTCGGCTGATCTGGCTCATACATCTTGATTTGGTTGTACCCTAAATACGCGTCCATAATACTTAGCATCTCGAAGCTTGAAATTGTGTTGACTAACTAGTCTATTCTTAACAGAGAAAAATTATCTTTTAGACATGCTTTATTCAAGTCGGTGAAGTCGATACAAATCCTTCACTTCCCATTGGTTTTCTTTACCATCACCACATTAGCTAATCATTGAGGGTAGTCAATCTCTCTGATGAATTCTGCTTTAAAGAATTTATTAACTTCAGTAACGATTGCTAGTTGTACGAGAAAAAGAGGTCTATGACCAATAAGGTACTTATGATGGTTGTTTGACAAGGTGAGGTTCTTGCTGTCATCATTAACTCAATACTTCATTTTAGGTACATTGGCTCACCCGAGAACTCGTACAATAGGTAGTTCACTAGCTTCAGACGGTCTACTGACAGCTTCATCTTTTCCATTGCGAAGTTTGAGATGATCAAGGTTACAACCACTATGTCATTGTATAGGGACTTTACTCCCTCCAGGTTCTCGCATGAGAATTTAATTGTTTGATCGACTCGTGTATTCTTCGTGGGTCATTCGACTGATCCGATGAAGCTGGTATATGCCTTCCATGAGTTTGAGGATTCTTCCCCAAACGTTGTCCACTCGAAGATAATTTGGATGACGCTCGCTATCGAGGTGTTTTCCAACTTTCCCTCAGGGTCTAACATCTTTTTTTTTATTTTTGATTTTTGACTCGGATTCTACTTTGGTCTATTCATTTCCCTGCGGTCTGGACTTCTTCTACGACCCGAGCTTCTTACTGATTTTATCTTGATAAACTTCTTCAAGTACCCTCTCTGTACCAGGCTTTTGATTTCATCCTTCAGATGTCTGTATTCATCTGTGTTATGGTCATGGTCCTTATGGAAGTTATAGAAATGACTCATGTCTTTTTTTTTCAGTTAGAGTCTTGATCTTGGCAGGCCACTTGGCGATGTCTTGGTTTGCTAGCTGCATCAAGAGGTTAACCCTCGAGGTATTGAAGGGAGTGTAAGTTTCGTATCCTCGAAGAACTCCTGATTTTTCGCTTCTTCTAACATCACTTTGACCTCTCTTTCTTTGGTCGCCAATGGGCTTATGTTCCTCAGGCTCTTTTCTTTTTCTGCCTATCAAGGTGTCTTCCTTCTCGATCACAAATTTGTTTGCTTCGGCAAGAAGGCTTGGCATGGTGTGTAGTGGATTCCTGATAAGTGCTTAAATAGTCATATTTAAGCCCCTTAATTTACACTTGTTAGGCTCTTTATTTATCTATTTCTATGGATTCTACTTCATTTTCGTGTTTTATGTGTTTTTCACAGGACTTGGACAAAAAGATGATAATTTGGAGCTTTTAGAAGCAAAAGTCAAATTCTGCCATCCAGCAAGCATCCAACATACACTCTAGCACAATCACTCCAAAGGCGACAGAGCCAGATATAGAAAGAAGTCTTCTGACTCCAAAAAGTAATTAGGGTTTCAGGACACTTAAAGGACCCTATAAATAGCCCTGTAAAACACATAAACCACACCTTTTGTTCCAGATTCCAAGTAGAGAGCTTTGGAAAGGAATTGACGACTTGTCTCCCGAGTCTTTTTCGGTTTTAGTTTTCTGTTTTTATTTCATTATGTTTAGAATGTTTAGTTTACTTAACATGTGTAACTAAACTCCTATAGGGCTCGATTGAAGCCCTAGTTATGCTTTTCCACATGTTCATTCATTGATTATCTTTGCTATAGTCTTGTTAGAATATTTAACTTGATTAATACCTGTTTGTATTTACATTCCTCATATGTATGTGCCTGATCAACGTACGCATGTGGTATTGATAAGTTAGTCAAATCAATTTGGATGACTGAGTCCTGGGTTCGACATTAGTAACAAGGGATATCCACACTGGATTCCCGGGTTAATCAACATGGGAAATCGGGAGTGGACCAAGCCTTAGGTCCAGTGTGGTTGCCGATCTCCACAGCCCTCATGCTCTCTTAAGGAACAACTCAGTATACACCCATGCTGAATCCCTTAAGAAAGAAAAGAGTTAGAGTATACACCATGCCTAACTCGTTGCATAGGGAGATCAATAGCCTAAGGTGTGGACCAAGCCCTTAGGTTGGCAAGCATTAAATATTCATGATAAGGCTAGAGCATTGAAACCTTAGTTAGTGGGAAAGTATAATTAGTGGTGGGTATCGTAGCCCTATGTTCTCATTATTGTTATTCACTCACAATCAAACTGTTATTTCTCTTTTTAACTTGAAAAAACTAATTCTAAATAGAAATTCACCAATCCCTGTGGAAATGATCTCGAACTTGCACACTATGCTACCACAGACCTTGTGCACTTGCAGGTAAAACTAGAATGATTATTTGTATAATTATTTAGGTAGATAATCGCTCCAACAAGTTTTTGGCACCGTTGTCGGGGGTTGCACTAAATTTCTTTTTAGAATTAATTTCTCATTTAATTTAATTATTGTTACTTCCTTTTTATTCGATTCTTAATTATTGTGTTTATCTTCTTTTTCGCTTCATTAAAAAACCTAATCAATTTCCTTTTTCTCTGTTTCAGGTACTCAAAGAGAAACTTTCTATGTCACTTGTGATCGAGCTCACCTTCTGTGCAATCGAGCGCAATTAAGGCAGAGAGTCATCCGAGCAGCAGTGTTTGACTGCTACACTCAAGTAACTACCACTGATTCATGCACGGACGACGATCCAAGCATCCGAAATTCCTTCCCCTTGATCCCGAGCTAGAGAGGACTATCCGACAAAGACTTAGAGATAACTCGGAAGAGAACAAAAGTGGAATTGAGGAAGACACACCAATGGCAGAACAGATAGCCGAACAGCAACCACCTGAGCGAAGGCCGATAAAGCAATCCTTCATCCCACAGAACTTCGAACAACCTTCGTGCATCGTGTATCAACCTGAGGTGGAAGGAAACTATTACATATCTCCACAGATTCTTAGTGCACTGACTCACTTTATGGGTACACCTAGTGAGGATCCACATTTGCACCTTCGAGAGTTCTTCGACCTTTGCAAATTTCAGCACATCCGAGGCTTAGACCAAAAAGGAATAAGGTTAATTTTTTTCCTTTTTTCCTTGAAAGATAATGCTAAATTATGGTATAATTCTTTGCCTGCAGTTTTCATCCACACTTGGGAGGAGTTGGCTAGCAAATTTCTAAGGAAGTTCTTCCCAGCCCAAAAGACAAGGCAAATGAGAAAAGAAATTCAATCATTCCAACAAAAGGATGGTGATCTATTCTTCGAAGCCTGGGTACACTTCAACGAGCTACTACTCAAGTGCCCACACCACAACCTACCCCAAGACGAACTAGTACAAGCTTTCTATGAAGGTCTGAGTGATTCTAACAAAAATATTGTTGATTCAGGTTGTGGAGGAGTGCTGATGGAAAAGAGCAGCGAAGAGGCTATGGAACTCTTCGAAACCCTAAGTGAACACACGCAGCAGTTCTTCTCTCGAGGTAGACATATAACCAAAAGTAAGGGTATGTATAAGGTAAGCTTAAACGGAGGATCATCTCCTCAAATAGCTGTTGTGGAGAGGAAACTTGACCTATTAGTTAAAACCATGGCTGCTCAAGACACCTTAACAAACCCATCAGCTGCACCACGTATGTGCCATTTGCTCACAGTTTGATCAAAATACTTATACGTGTCCTTCATATTCATCTGCAGATCATAAGCAAGCCAATTTTGTGGGACCAAATAATTTTTCGTCAAAGAACAACTCCTATGCCAACACATATAACCCTAGATGGCGGAATCACCCGAATTTCTTGTGGAGCAACAACCAAAACAGTCAAGGGCAGCAAAGAAACTTCTAACCAGCAGCCCAATCTGCTCCTGAACCAAAGAAGAGTGACCTCAAAAGTCTTGTGAGGCAACTAGCGACTCAGCAACAACAAATCCTAAATAAACATGAACAATTCATGGAAGAGTCAAGGCAATTTCGGACTGAAATGAGCAAATCACTGCGAAACATGATCAAGCCATTCAAGGACTAGAGGTATAAATGGGACAATTGGCCAAGGAATTAAGCAGCAGAAAGCAAGGAGAACTCCCAGCCCAACCACTACCTAATTCAAGAGGACATCAGCAACTGAATGCTGTAACAACCTTAAGAAGTGGTAAGATCATCGACACTAATGAGCCTACACAAGCATCTCCAGACCAGACCTCCATATCTATGGTAAGAGAGATGGAAAAGGTAAATACACCTCCACCCTTCCCTCAAAGGTTAGTGAAGCCTAAAAAGGAAACTAAAATGATTGACATTTTCGAAACCTTGAAAAAGGTGGAAATAAATATTCCTTTATTAGATGCAATAAGACAACTACCTGCTTATGCTAAGGTTTTAAAAGATTGTTGCACTAACAAACGGAAATTTCAGGAGCATGAGATGGTAGCCTTGACAGAAGAGGTGAGTGCTGTATTATTGAGAAAATTACCACCTAAATTAAAAGACCCGGGTAGTTTTACTATTCCTTGCAGGCTAGGTGACCAGCTTTTTGAGTATGCATTATTGGACCTAGGAGCAAATGTCAATTTGCTACCTTATAGTGTATTCGAGACACTCGGTTTGGGGGAACTCCAACCAACCTCCATAACGTTACAATTGGCTGACAGAAGCATCAAACAACCAAGAGGTATCCTCGAGGATGTTTTGGTAAGAGTAGGTAAATTTATTTTACTTGCTGATTTTATTGTATTGGACATAGAGGAGTGCCATATGCTTATACCACTCCCTATCATCTTAGGGAGACCATTTATGATCACTGCTGACACAAACATTAACGTAAAAGGAGGTATTGTCACAATGAGAGTAAATGATGAAGAAGTAGAATTTAAAATCTTTAATACACTAGACAATACTAAAACTAATGATGAGTGTCACAATGTGAGTTTCATACAAGTTATTGATAAGGAAGTGTCTAAAGTCCATTACACTGTTCCATTGAAGACCATTCATGCTAACATGAGATTGGACATTTGGCCAGAGGATAATGTGATTAAAGATATCCATGGAGTTGTGCACACCATGAAGAGTACACCTAAACCTTCAAGTAAGTATAATCCTCAAGTTAAAAATCATGTACTTACTAATACTACTCTTCCTTGTTTTATCTAACAAGTACCAAAATTGGAGACAAAGCAGCTATCAATGGACCTAGAACCACCTGATGGGGTCCTAAGTGCCTCCTTCAAAAGATATAGCCCTAAAAGCTACCATAGAGAGCGCTTGAGCAAATTCCACTTACATAACGTATAGCTCAAGTGCCTCTATCAAGGTTAGTGGTACAGAATGCCACTAAAATATGGTATGTCTGTATCGTTCTGATTTTGTTTTTGGTAAGTTTTAAATACATACTGCATTGCACTTGAGCGCACATCCCCCATATCACGAGCGCATTACCCTACGCACTTGCGCATCATGCGATCGAGTGCACTTCACAAATGCGCTCGAGGGTAATCAGAGCAGAGAGGGCACGTGCATATTATAAACAGTTTCCCTTTTCCCCCTCATTTACGCTCTAGTGCACCTCGCACTCTCAAAAATCGCACTTTGCCTCCTCTTACCCTAATCTTGCATGGTAACTGACCTCAACCCTCATCTGCTACTCCACACCACCACCACTTCGCCACAGAATCAAACCAAACCACTAGGCAGATACATTTTCTCTCTCCCTTGCACATACACCACCCTCCTAAGTACAAAAAGTACACACATATTTTGTTTTTTTTTTATACTTACTGATTACGCCCAAAACATAACGTGGTTATTGTAGTACAGTTTTGGGGTGTCGATTCCACAGGGAAACAAGTTAAGTACAACAGAAGGTGTAAACCTCAACACAAACGATAAAAGATTAAAATGATAAAATCTGAGTTGTTTTGAGGAAAGGGTAATTTTGTAAATAAGTTTAAAATAAAAATGACAACAAGGTTCCGAGAATCCTCCCTAGGTTCATTGCTCTAATCCTAACTTGATTCAGTTGTTTTTATCTCGATTGCAGGTTTCACATCCCAAATAGGCAATCGGAAAATATTTAATTAAAGCGCATTTATAAATCCTAATGTAATCGTTATGAATTATTCTTTACTTTCTAACACACATGACCTAACTTATAAATTATCAAGAGACGACGATATATCTAAAATGACGATACCGCAGCAATGGACAAATCTATAAAAGAGATCTACCGGACTCAATCACACCCAAACAGGTACACATAAGAAAAGCCTGACTGAACTTATATGGAAAAGAAGCATGCAACCACCGGAGTTATAATAAATCTACTAATTAAATTAAGAATAAAACATAACAATATTTAATGAAAATAATTCCAACTACAACCGAATCAAATAAAGGAAAATAAGAACAACTACACCTAGGGATTCATCCCTTCGCCTTGCTTGGAGACTAGCCGGCCATGGGGCTCATGTGTCCTCGAGTTGCCTCCGGCCTCCCGACGATCATCTCTCCCGACCTTCAAACTTTAAACTTCGGGTTCCTCCTAAAGACCCTCTGGATTGCTCCTAAAGGCCCTCTGGATTCATCCCCGATTGATTGATTATTTCAGCTGAGCAGAGTGGGTCTTTATATTGGCAAACTCCCGGAATGCTATGTGTTATCTAGCCAATGTGGGATACTGTCCGAGTGCGCTCGATCGCAGCTCGAGTACGATCGATCGCACATGCGCTCGATTGTGACTTGTGCGCTCGATCGCATATGCGCTGCAGAGTACCTTGCTCGATGTGGGATGTGCACTTAATCGCATTGCTTGTGTGTTCGATCGCAATTCAGGCAGCAGTCCATCTTGTCCTTCCAGAAGCATAGGATCTTGGTCTTTTAAGCAACAATCGCTTCTTTTTCTCTTTTAAACTTAAAGTACCTGTAAATTACACTGAAATAAGTTAGTGGTCCAATAATATTACTTTAGAGTTATTAACATATAAAAGCACAATAAAGACCGAGATCGATCCTAAAATGCTAACAATTAACCACTGCTGAGAGGCATTTTATGACTCTCATCACTTACACATACCCACGGTTCTGGATCTTTAGTTTACATATGCATTATTTATATATGTTATTCTTGTGTATTGATTGGGTCATTTAACATTTGTAGGAGGTTCGGATCAAGGGTGTATAAATTCTACAGCTTTTGGGTTTTGGTGCACATAAGGTATTCGACATATTGCCTGGCTGAGTGCGATCGAGTGCTTGACAGTAGTGATCGAGCGCACTTCAATCTGTGCGATCGAGCGCACCAACAGCTGCGCACGAGCGCAATCACACTAGAAGAAACTACTATTTTTCCACAACTCATGGCTTCGACTTCCCAAGCTCCCAGCAGCCGTCATCAAACATCCCAACTCAGTTTCGAACATCGTGAAATACTGTTTAAGACAACATTCAGTGTGGAAGAGGACTTCAAGAGTTTGGACGCCACAAGATGGGCGGTCCAAGAGTTCAAGAACCGAGGTCTCAACTGGCTGTTCAAGCCAGTCCGCTCGACAATATACACTCGATTCGTGGTTAGTTTTTACGAGAACCTGATCTATGATTGCACCAAGCTCGAGATTTTATCTTCCTCAGTCCAAAGCAGATTCATAGAGCTAACCACGATCGATATAGCCAGTTCTTTGCACTACTGTGATGAGTCTCCACCAAAGGACAACCATATAGCGGAGCAGCCTTACCCATTCCCTCTATCGCACATCATAGAGGACATGTGTGCGGGACAGTACGCAGACCGCCACAACAATGCGGGGAGCTGGTCTAGGTTGCCTCCCCGTTTATAGTTCATTGACTCAGTCCTGCAGTGAAATATGTGTCCTTTGGGGCACAAGACATAGAGGCGGGATCAATTCTTACAAACTCTTTACGCCTTTCACCGGGGTCACTGGTACTCCATCCCAATGGTCATATAGAGTCAGATACACAAGTTCTGAGATGGGGTGCATAACCGGCAGACGACCACAGCCAATGCTTGGGGCCTTCCTTTCTCCTTCTTGCTCAGTCATATCTTCAAGAAGAAGGGGATTAGAGGTTCCTCTATAGACGACCCAGTTAGTGACCGCCCCTTCTTTGGGAGAGCCCAGTGGAGCCTTAGCCAGTCTCACATACTCCAAGAACCCCGGGCATAATTTCCAGCTACCGAGCCCATAGTAGATGATCCGATGGAGGCCAAGCATTCACCAGTGAGCTCTTCAGAGGAGGAGGATCAGACAGATATGGGATCCATAGAGTATCAGCACCTCCTAGATGAGCTATCCTCCTTCTGCTGTGAGCTATCCGACATCCGTCAGGAGGATCGTGAGGCAGCCCATTCGATCCATCAGCGAATTAATGGGTTAGAGGCACAGTTCACACGACAAGAGGTGATGCTATAGGCTATCCTTGACCGTCTACCTCCTGCACCCGGTACCTCTTCGACTGTACCCACAGATGATCAGCAGTGAGAGATACCCCGTCTGGCTGAAAACGTAAAACTTAACGCTCATGGGAGGCACCCCAGACATATCCTTTTTATTTAGCATTTTTCATTTGTTTATAGTTATATTTACATATCTATTATTTATATTTTGTTTTTTGAAACAATGTTTATTTTTCTTTGTCAGGTACTTAGTGCGTGCATCCAGTTCAAGTTTGGGGGTGTGTACATGCAAGCAAGCAAGCACCCTAGTTCTCCATCTCCCATGTCAGATCTTTCCATGCCACACACACATTGGGGACAATGTGTATTTTAAGTTTGGGGGTAGCGGGAGATACTAGATACTATTACGCACACACTTGAAACACATGCACACACTAAGTCCCAGTTTTTTTTAGAAAAGATAAATACATGTTCATTTGGTAACAAAAATTTTGGTTGAATTAAAATTTTGATAAAACTTCATTAGTAAACTTAAAAGCTAGAACACATAGTCTTGTATTAGGAATTTTACAAAGTTAGTTACCTATCTCAAGGCACCAAAGAACTCACAAGTTTGATCCAAATTTGCACAAGCACATTTAGTACACATTTGTATGGGGTATGACACATAATTCTTTTATATATGTTTCCATAATCTAACTGTAATCGAAAGACTTGTTGAAAAGAACACTTTGGCATAAGAAAAATAAAGATAAATGTTCATCATGCAAAAAGTGATTAAAAAGCTTCTAATGATCATTAAAAACTTTCCACTGAGTAACTGGGCCTCTTGTCTTAGTAAGCATTGAGTGTTCACGTCAAAAGGTGGGAAGTAAGCCTTTAACGATCATAATAACAAATTTCCACTAAGTAATTGGGCCTCTTGCCTCAGTAAGCATTGAGTGTTCACGTCAAAAGGTGGGAATTTCATTTAGAGGCATTAAAACCTATTAGTTCCATAGCATTTTTTACTCGAGTTAGTAAGTCCTTAGAGGTGTCTTTACATCTAATGCCCTAAAACCATCTGGTTTGGGAGTCATTGGCCAAACACTCGTTACAAGGGTCAAATAGAAAGCTCGATGGAACTCAACATGGCAAAGATACATGATAAAAGAAAAAGCAAGTATTATGCCATTTTGTTCTCTTTGATAAGAAATTCGATAAAGGTTTGGGCACCGAAACACTATACATTAAAATTATGTGGAAGCTCTATCTTATATGTGCTAAGTCATCACACACAAATCAAACTTGCGATGCCTTAGGCCAGCCTTAGGTAAGTAACACGAGCTTTTGAAAATCCTTTTTCAATACAAAAATATGTTTTTATTTTTAAGCTTACTCATGAACGGTTATTATAGTTTTATGCACAACCCAAATATTTGAATATCATGGAAATGAATTTATCTTTAAATTTTGTTCTAACATAGTCTTTAGTTTTGTATTGCTAAGGGACTAGCAATATGTAAGTTTGGGGGTGTGATAATTTACACTTGTTAGGCTATTTATTTATCTATTTCTATGGATTCTACTTCATTTTCATGTTTTATGTGTTTTTCACAGGACTTGGACAAAAAGATGATAATCTGGAGCTTTTAGAAGTATAAGTCAAATTCTACCATCCAGCAAGGTACGCTCGAGCGCATCCCGCATACGCTCGAGTGCAATCACTCCAGAGGCGGTAGAGCCAGATATGGAAAGAAATCTTCCGACTCTAAAAAGGAATTAGGGTTTCGGGACACTTAAAGGACCCTATAAATAGCCCTGTAAAACACATAAACCACACCTTTTGTTCCAGATTCCAAGTAGAGAGCTTTGGAAAGGAATTGACGACTTGTCTCCCGAGTCTTTTTCGGTTTTAGTTTTCTGTTTTTATTTCATTATGTTTAGAATGTTTAGTTTACTTAACATGTGTAACTAAACTCCTATAGGGCTCGATTGAAGCCCTAGTTATGCTTTTCCACATGTTCATTCATTGATTATCTTTGCTATAGTCTTGTTAGAATATTTAACTTGATTAATACCTGTTTGTATTTACATTCCTCATATGTATGTGCCTGATCAACGTACGCATGTGGTATTGATAAGTTAGTCAAATCAATTTGGATGACTGAGTCCTGGGTTCGACATTAGTAACAAGGGATATCCACACCGGATTCTCGGGTTAATCAACATGGGAAACCAGGAGCGGACCAAGCCCTAGGTCCCGTGTGGTTGCCAATCTCCACAACCCTCATGCTCTCTTAAGGAACAACTTAGTATACACCCATGCTGAATCCCTTAAGAGAGAAAAGAGTTAGAGTATACACTATGCCTAACTCGTTGCATAGGGAGATCAATAGCCTAAGATGTGGACCAAGCCCTTAGGTTGGCAAGCATTAAATATTCATGATATGGCTAGAGCATTGAAACCTTAGTTAGTGGGAAAGTATAATCAGTGATGGATATCGTAGCCCTATGTTCTCATTATTGTTATTCACTCACAATCAAACTGCTATTTCTCTTTTTAATTTAAAAAAATTAATTCTAAATAAAAATTCACCAATCCCTATGGAAATGATCTCGCACTTGCACACTATGCTACCACAGACCTTGTGCACTTGCAAGTAAAACTAGAACGATTATTTGCATAATTATTTAGGTAGATAATCACTCCAACAATTCCTAGAGAGATAATGGCTTAAGTCAGAAGCTTTGAGGCCATTGATGAAAGCTATGACTACTATCTTTTGATCCATGTCCCTAACTTGTACCATAGCCAAGGTGAACCATGAGATGTAGTCCCTAATAGTCTCATCTACATGCTGAGTTATGCTCAGCAAGCTTTTATGAGTCCTTTTAGGACTTCGGCTGTTAAAGAAGTATGTAGCAAACATCTCACCGAGTTTATCGAACAACCTTATCGACCCTAATAGCAATCTAGAGTACCAAGTTCTAGTTGTTTCTCAAAGTGTAATTGGGAATGCACGACACATCGTTGTCTCTGAGTGACCGTGGAGGAACATCAGAGACTTAAAAGTCTCTAAGTGATCTAGGACATGTCTTCCCTGTGTATGGCTCTATGTAAGGCATTTTGAAGTTAGAAGGTATCTTCTCGTCCATGAGCTCTTAGGAGAATAGGTTGCCCGCAGGTCTGATTTTGTCGAGGATGTTTCCTCGTATGGCTTTGATGGCAAGGCCAATGCATCTATTCATTTCTTTTAGTTGTTTGCTCATGTCGGACTTATCCTGCTCTTGTTGCTTCCTTGACAAGTACGAATTCCAGATAGACTTGTCGCCCCGGATTGAACGTTGAGGACTTCACTGAGGGCTATATTGACTTGGTTTTCTTTTGTCCCAATGATGCCCTTGGCTCTTGTATCGTGCTTGGGGTTCACGTCCCATTCCCGAACTTACCTCCTTAGGTCGGATGTTCTGACTTCGAGGGATCACCTCGATAGTCTTTCGGGTGGTGTTGGTTGTTCGGACAAGGGATTGGTGACACTTGGTTCAACTTGGCTCGGGTTTTCGAGGCGTGTGACTAACTCCTCAAGTCAACGTTGAAGAACAATATACTTGGCTTTGCTCATTGGACCATCAAGGTCAGCTTCATGGACCTCTCGTTGGGCTATTTAATTCAAGTGTGAACCAGACTGTTGGTCAAGTGGAGCCCGTTCTTCATTTACCCTGGGTTGATTGTTTCTTCCTATGGCACGATGAGGGTTTTTCCTTTTTATCAGGGGTGAAGACAGTGGTAATTCGGATGGGTTTATCTCAGAGGCTGTCTAGGTAGTATTTCGTGTTGGAAATTTTCTTAGGAGGCATTTTCAATAGAGATAAGATTTATTTGTGTTCCCATGGACGACGCTAATTCTGTTGATGTTGGAAATAAATCGGGTCTATTGAAGTACGATCGGATCGGTCACTAAAGTCGGGTCCAGGTTGGTTCGCTTGAATGTACTCTAAGTCAGGTAGGTTTGGTATGAGCTAAATAGGGGGTATCTGAAAAGAAAACCAATACATAGTGTTTTACTCCGAGAAGGGCTTCCGATATCTAAGTCAGAGTAGATGGTGAAGAGAGCAAGTTAATTAAAAGATATTATAAAAATAACTGTTTAAGAGGCTCATAATTATAGGACTCAAGTGAGATAAAAATTATTATTTTACCCTTATGATTGAGAAATGTCACCATATGATAAGAGTGCATATTGACCTACATCAAAGATAAATTGGTCTAAAGCCTTTAAACAAAATAATAATAACCACTTCTAACCAATTTTTGAATGGTCTAAATTGCCATGCTGACGTGGTAAAAATACATAAGAGTGAAAATCTGTAGTGGGATGTGAGATAATAAAACAAAAAGGAAAAGGAAAATAGTTCAGTTACTAGTTTACCCCTTATTCGGTGATTCATCACCAAACGACAAAGCTGACCAGTGAAAGGGGTTTTCCACAGAAGCTGACAAACGGTCACGGCATTCAACTGTAGTTTGTTGGCTGAGTTAACGAGGTTCATCTTAATCGGCTCCAGTTAGTGAACTAAACGGCGAGCTTTGAACTCAGTACAGTAGTTGAAAAGAAAATGACTTAAAAAATCCCGCCGTGGCATTTGACTTTATAATGATCTCATATGGGATGTTTATGCACTTCTTTTAGAATGGTTGTATATGCACTTGATATTAATATAATAGTTTGCTATTATGATTTTTTTTTCGCAGTATTTAGTAGTACAAAACAACTTTGATCGAAAAGCAACATATAGAAAATAATACATGTTACTTTTTATTACTTTTTTTATTTTTAATTTTAAGAGTATATTAAATATATATAAATAATGGTAGTGCTATAGTATGCAAATTTTTTTTTGTTGTAGTCTCTATCGACTAGGTGCCCTCAAAATAAAAATTACCACTCCATTTGTTTTTGAAAAATCATATTTTTAAAGGAAGAATTTACCACTAAACCAAGAGAAATTCTTGTAAGCACTTATTCATGAAATATCATTACATAAAGGTATTTTCAATTAGCAAATGACATGAAAAAAAAAAAATTTGAGAGATACGTTTCATTCAATAATTGAAAATATCTTCGTATCATGTATTTTTTATAGATCAAGGTTATCTAAGAATTTTTTAAAAGTTTTAAATCATTTAGGAGAAGTTGTTGACAACAAAAAAAAGATAATTTCACAAATTTTTAAAAGTTCATATAAATTTGTAGTTGTCTTCGCAATGGATGCGGGTGGTACTTTTCATCCTCTTTTGCATCCGTTAATAGAAACGATTATACATTTTCGTCTATCAATCAATGCAGGTGATGATTATTAGTGCAACTGTCAAATATTATGGGTGAGATGGTCAATCGCAGTCATCCATTTTCACATGCATATTATTTTCTTCATAAAAATTCTTTAAAACTTGTTAAAATATAAACTTGTGCATATAATCATACTATCATAAAAAAAAATTATATTGTCTTTTAACAATAATTATTTTTAACCCGCGTAAATTATCAAATATTCTAAATAAAACCAACAAACCGTAAACCATCATAATCAATTTTAACATAAATCATCCTACATATAAATCTTCATAAACTATAATCTATAAATATTCATTTTACAACCCAAAATATAAATATCACAAACATTCTAAACATAAAATTTTCAAATTAAATTATAAATAAATAAATTATATAAAAAAATATTTAGTATTAAAAAATGACGGGTGAATGACCAAGTGAATGGCATATTACATTCACAATCCATCCACTCTCACTGTGCTTGATAATTTTTGCATCCACTGTCCATGCGTTAAAAGGAAAAATCCAATCGAATTGGATGAATTGATTTTGTGAGTTGTCCATAGATTATTTTCATCTCTAAAAGGAGGCTGATGATATTCCTATTTCCTAATGATATGGAGGACATTATAGTCAAATCAATAATAAAGGAGTAAAAAATAAATCCGACATAAGCGCCGAGTTAAGTAACTAAATCGACGATCTTAACCCTGTTGGTCAAAATGTCAAATCCCGTACATGTCCTCTCTCAAGACCGCAAAGAGCCACATAACGGCAGTTATCACCGTGAAGTAAATGCTAACTACATCATTCGGTGGTCCTTTTCAAGTGCCACGTCAACGGTTAGTTAACTTAACCATAGGTAAATCTTAACTTGATGTTATCATTTTCCTTAGCTCCCCTCTCTTTAATCTTTTTCTCACTTTTAGGTACTGCACTTTTTTGTCGTTTTCCGTGACTCAACTTTCCATGATTTTAAGATGGTGTTGCGATGACCGACACGTGTACATGTTTTGTCTCGGATCTCGGTGAAAAATCCAACGGTGGCTAAGCGGAGATTCTTTTAAGAAAGGGACCGGCAATCGACGGTTTTCGTTTAACCTTTTCCATTGTACTACGAATTGTAACTCCTCCTCCTCCTGTGGGGCCCACCACACGTGTTCTTCATGGCTAATACCGAGCGGACGGGGTGGGCAGATGAAATTTGGAGCTTCACTTTTTCCTCTGGGGCACTCAAGCTGAGCAAAGTTAAAAAACCCTGATATGAGGCATAAACAATACATTTTCTTAGGAAATACAAGAAAATTGTGAATGTTTTTGGTAGAGATAACATAGTTAAGTTAAAATAATTCGTTTTTACCATAAGAAAATACTTCAGTGAGTCTTATTTTACGTCACTTTTCTCTTTTTGAGATATATTAAGTTAAATGTCACCATTTGAAAAAGTTTAGAATCAAGTTTACTATTACTATTTGTATTTATCCTTGTTCGGACCACATTCAAATTTCGTTTGATTAGTTTACTTGCATTTTTTTAAAAAAATAAAACAATTATATGGTGTGTCACTTAAAAATTTATATTTTGAGTTTTGCATTATAAGATAGTCAAATTTAACTTGATCCAATTAGTTAAATATTCGATCAAACACAAACTTAAAAAATAAATTAAAATAATATAATTCAAACTAATTTAATTTGAACAAAAAATTATTCGATTCAAAATCTAAATTCAATCAAACTCAAACTTGAAACAAAAAATAACTCCGTACAATATTTCAATTTGATTTTGTTACATAAATAAATAACCACAAACTTCAGTTCCGTAAAAAAAAAAAAATTTCATTTCATTTGATTACCAATTGATTTTTTTTTATTTTAAAAATTAAATACTCTAAATCGTTTGTTTTTGAAAGGTGAAATATAAATGATATACATTTTCTAAGAATATATTTAATATTTTAAATGGTTGGTTTAATAGGATCCACCTCGTTTATTCTCTATTACATGTACTAGGGGTATCATATGAAAGTAAAACATTTCCTTATGATTTGTGACGTTAGAAGGGTGACAAATGAAACATATATTTTACAATAAAATAAATGGATAATGCACTTGCCTTATTTTTTTAGCAAGAAACCTTAATTATACACAATCCAATGCATATGTGTGAAAGCTGCATGTATCTAAAACAATGTACAAAATAAATAAAATACATCATAGATATAGGTTGATGAGGGCATAGGTTAAGATGAATAAGTTAGAATATTTTCAGTCACATGGGATGAATTTCTGAGTGGCCATAAAAAAGGGTGGAAATAGTAACTAACAAAGCTGTTTGGTTAATAAGAAAGGAAAAAAAAAGAATTTTCGTATTTATAGTATTTTGCAGTCTGCAATACACCTAGCAGACATGGGTAAATGACATTATTTCAATTAATTATTAAAAAGTCGGTTTGTTACCGAAATATTCCTTTTACATGTGGAATTAAGAAAAATACATTTGTTAATGCTAAATAATTCTTCAAGAAGATACGGTGTTTGGGTATTTGCTGTTGATGTTTAGATTAAAAGCGACTAACATCTAGTTGCTGCAATTATGGGTGGCAAGGATAGAATCATTTTATAATGTTTCGGGTCTAACACAGATTGGACAATTGCATAGGAAAATCTTGGTGTACAAGGTCCAATGACATGTTGGGTGGGCTTCTAAAACTACCACTTTATGCAAACTAGGTATATTTTAGGTGACAAACAAAGGCATGAAGATAAATCAGGAGTTAGTAATGCAAGACATAATACAACACTTGGCCGAGGAAGATAAAATAGATGGAGAAGCTGCAGAAAATAGCTCTACACCAACAACAAAAGCTTCTGGGCTGCACCTAGATGGACACGATTATATAGTAGACTGTTAATGGCTTAATGGTAATATGAGAGTTAGCTGTTACACTTCTTAGAAAATAACTGATTTCTGTTGGTTGTTACAGTTTCTCTTATTGATAATTCTGAGAGATGCATATAAACTGTCTTCTCAGTATTTGTAAAAAGGTATCCAAAATATTTTCTCCTCAGTTTTTTCATTTCTGGTCTAAAACCTGAATGGAAGAGAGAATTGTTAGTAGTACAACCTACCACTTTGTGTCAAGCCATGGCTTTGGCTAAACTTGGCTAAACTGCAAGAAGAAAAACACACAAAAATAAGGAACACTTTCAGGCCTCAATGGGTAAAAACTAATTCTGGACCAAGACTGCTTAAAACACCTGTTATGCCAATACAAAAACAACCACCAAATAAGCCTGTTGTGAAGCTAACTCTTGCAGAGTTAAAGATTAGAAGAGATAAGGGATTGTGCTATAATCGTGATGAAAAGTATAGCATAGGCTATAAGTGCAAAAATATATTCTTCTTACTAGTAGGAGAGGATAATAATAAGGCTGGGGAGATACACATTGCAGAAAAGAAGAAGTGATTGATGATGATAATGAGACTGCAATTTTATCATAAATTAGTCTTGATGCTTTGTTAGTCCAATTGAGTCAAAGAACTATTAGACTCATAAGGAGAAGTGGCAAGCATAAGGTACATGTGTTAATTGATAGTGGGAGCACCCATAATTTTATAAAGGAAATAACAGCAAAATTATTGGGTATACCAATTATGCATGCAAGACAATTCATAGTGATGGGGCCTGATGTAGCCCATAACATGCCGGCCCGATAAGAAACACCTGATGTAGCCCATGAACACTCCAGCCCGATATGAAACGCTTGATATAGCCCATAACACTCCGGCCCGATAAGGAACGGCCTAATAGACCTACGCATGGGCTCCTTTTGCAACATGCCGCTCTGTAGCCGCCCTACGATATACCACCCTGCAGCCGCCTACAACACGCCGCCCAACAGCCATCCTACAACACGCCGCCCTTTAGCCACCCTACTACACGCCATCCCCTAATCATGCAATTAATGCCTCAACACTGACGAGATGTGGGCAAAGCCCGTTCAGAGGGCTATAAATAAACCCAGGTATGGAATTCAGCAGGGACTGGATTTTGGATTCACACTGAGTTATTTACTCCTACACTGCTTTAAGCTTAAGCACTCAGCCTCGACCCACTTTAAATTCCCATTCTAACTTAAGCATCTGAGTGCCCTCGGAGGTCTCCCCTCCCCTCCTTCCGAGGGTCTTTAGTTCACCTCGTTACTTATGCAGGGCCACGTTAGTACCCAGGCCACGTCAACACCTAGGCTACGTCAGCGCCCATGCCACGTCGGCAGTAGCAATTTTTTGGCATCAACACATAGTTTATATAGGAAATGGGAATTTTTTACTCTACTCAAAGCAATGCCAGCAAGTGCCTTTAAAGCTGTAGAATTATGATTTTACTATTAAGTTCTTTGTTTATCTATCTAAGGAGTAGAAGTAGTGTTAGGCATACAGTGGTTAGAATTATTGTGCGCTATAATCATTAATTACAAACTATTAACAATGGATTTCAATTGGAAGAATAAACCATTTCATTTGGTGGGCGAACCTCAGCTTAATCTAGATCTTGACACCTTAAAGCAGTTAAAAAATATTGCCACTTATGAAGGTATAACTTCTTATTTTCATCTCTCAGTTTCTACAATGCCAGTAGCTGAACAACCTGTAGTCAAAACTTCACACCCCTCTATTGCAGCCCTATTACATGAATTTCACAATGTATGCCAGGAAGCTAAACACTTACCTCCACATAGACAGTTTGAACACAAAATTCACTTGATTCCAAGGTCACAACCAGTTAATGTCAGGCCTTATAGATGCTCTCACAATCAGAAAACTGAAATTGAATCCTTGGTCAAAGATATGATAGAGTGGGGTGATTAGACTCAGTCAAAGCCTCATTTTTTTATTTTATTTTTTTAATCCTTAGTCTTACTAGTCAAGAAAAAGGATAGTATATGGAGGTTCTGTATGGACTATAGAGTGCTAAATACTAATACTGTGAATGATAGGTTTTCTATTCTAACAATTGATGAACTATTGAATGAATTACATGGAGCACATGTATTTTCAAAGTTGAAACTTAGAGCAGGTTACCACCAGATCAGAGTTTAGACAGATGATATTCCAAAGATAACCTTCAGAACTCATGAAGGCCATTATGAGTTTGTGGTGATGCCATTTGGTCACACTAATGCCCTTCAACATTCCAAGCCACAATGAATTAGTTTTTTAAACTTTTCATAAGAAAATATGTTATAGTCTTCTTTGATGATATCTTAGCTTATAGTGTTTCGTTAGATAATCATCTGTTACATTTAAAAGAAGTCTTGAATTATTTAAGTACAAATGAGCTGTTTTCTAAAGAGAGTAAATGTGTTTTTTTGCCAAAATTCAATTGAGTACTTAAGCCACATTGTGTCTGCAAGTGCAGTACAACTAGATCACAAAAAATTTTAAGTAGTGTTGGAATGGCTAGTGCCCCAAAACATCAAGCAATTAAGGAGATTTCTAGGGCTTACTTACTACAAAAGATTTGTTCAAGGTTGTTGATGCCAAAAATGTGTTTGTTGAGTTGGAGACCGGGCCTTAAGGAGATCTGCACAGGGGAGAAGAGATGAGCTAAGGGGTTGCCGGAGGGATTGCCTCCGAGGATGCTCCGAGGCTTTTATTAGTGCGGGATGAGATGTATGAGAGTAACGAGCGTTCTTTTTTTTTTTGGTTTAGAAGAAAAACTATCTCATAGAATGCACACCTGAGTCTTTTTATAGGGCTTTGAGGCGACCTTTCACCCAGGGTGGTGGTGACGTGGAGATCCAACTGGGTGGGCAATGATGCCCATGAGGCCCAACTGTGTTGCCTTGGGTCATCCGTGTGCTTCACCTTGTTATCTTGGTTTGGGGCCATCCACGTATGAGGCGGCCCTTGCGTCTCGAGTGGTAGTGACCTGGATGGTGGTGGTGCCGTGGAGATCTAGTTGGGTGGGAAATGATGCCCAAGAGGCCCAGCTGTGTCACCTTGGGTCATCCATGTGTTTCGCCTTGTTTTCTTGGTTTGAGGCCGTCCATGTATGAGGCGACCCTTGCGTCTCGGGTGGTAGTGACCTGGATGGCGGTGGTGACGTGGAGATCCAGTTGGGTGGGCAATGATGCCCATGAGGCCTAGTTGTGTCACCTTGGGTCGTCCATGTGTCAACCTACGGCCTACCCTTGGGACGATTCACGTGTCATCTTTTTATTGGATGTGTGTTTTTTAGCAATATCAGAGGCCCCCCACTTCCTTAAGTACATTTATGTGTTTAAAGAAGTATTGTAGGGTTCGGTTTTTAATGAAAGAGGTAATATACCGTGTTTTGACAGAGCCGGGCCGAGCCGAGCATGTATGGAGCAATCCATCTACTCGGTCTTGGAGACATGAGTCCGAGCATGTCTGGTGCCTGACCATCTGCTCGGACCTTGGAGCTAGTGGGCCGAGCACGTGTGGAGCTATCAATCTGCTCGGCCTTGGAGACATGAGTCCGAGCATGTGTGGCGCCTGACCATCTGCCCGGACTTTGGGGCTAGTGGGCCACACATGTATGGAGCAATCAATCTGCTCGGCCTTGGAGACATGAGTCCAAGCATGTGTAGTGCCTGACTGATGAGAGTCATAAAATGCATCTTTACAGTACTTAATTGTTAGCATTTTAGGGTTGATCTAGGTTTGAATTGCACTTTTATACCTTAATAACTCTAAAGTGTCATTCTTGGATCATTGATCTATTTCGATGCATTTTCAGGTACTTTAAATTCAAAAGATATGGAAAAGCTATAATTGCTTGAAGCACAATGACTTGATGAACACCGGAGTGAGGGTTCACAAGCACTTGTAAAGGAGTTTCACTAAATTGCCAGTACAGATCAATCATATTTGCAAATTAAATTGTATTGATACAAGAAGAACCAGGTGATGAGCCATATATGCTTAGAAAGATCCGAAAGTCTATTTTCTGGAGAATTTTACGGCTCGTAAAAATGATTTTTCTAGATGAAGTTATGGCAGTTTTAGTAGACAAATGTCAGGCCTCCAGAACAGCACCAGCCAGCGCCGCGATGCTCCTCAGCCAGCACCGCGGTGCCCAGAAGCATACCCAACCAAGCTGAAGCCAGCACCGCAGCGCCCATAAAGGAGCACCGCAGCACGCACACGATGTTATATCTCCGAGTTAGAACTTAATTAGGGTTTTAACAATAGATTAAACCCGAAAACACCCTTGGACCTTTGTACTATAAATAGATCACTTAGGGTTGAAGAGAAAAACATCTTTTGAGAGGTTGGAGGCCGGGGAAAACATCATGAAGGCTGCCACACTCTCCTCCATGGCCAACTAATCTCCAAGCAAGGCGAAGGGATGAATATCTAGGTGTAGTTGTTCTTATTTTCTAGTCTTGATTCATTGTAGTTTGGATTTATTATCATTAAACATTGTTATGATTTACTTTTTAATCTAATTAGAAGATTTTCTCTTAACCCGGTGATTGCATCTTTCTCCCCCATATAAGTTTAGTCATGCTCTTCTTATGTGATGTTGTTGAGGTGTGATTGAGTTCGGTAGATTTCTCTTATAGATTTGTCCATTACTGCGGTATTGTCATTATGATATATTGTCGTTTCTTGATAATCTATAAGTTAGGTCATGTGTGCTTGAAAGCAAAGAGTATTTCATAACAATTACATTAGGGTTTATATATGTGCTTTAATTGAATATTTGTCGATTGCTTGTTTGGGATGTGAAACTTGCAATCGAGATAAAAACAACTGAATCAAGAATAGAATAAGGCAACGAACCTAGGGAGGATTCCCGGACCCTTGTTATTCTATTATATATACACAATTATTTCACACTACTTCAAACTCAGATTTTCTCGTTTAACTTTTATCGTTCGTTTTAAGGTTTGCACTTTCTCTTGTAGTTAGTTTGTCTCCCTGTGGAATCGACACCCCAAAACCGTGCTACAACTACCGCGTTATACTTTTGACGTTGATAACTCTGAATAAATCATGTTATTGTAATTCTTTTAGGCACGTTTTTGGTGTTGATCTTAAGCATTAGAAGTGTATTTCATGTGTTTTTAACAATTTGAGTTTAGTTTATCTTATTCTACTAATAGTTGTTTTAGTTGAATGATCAATGCAAGTCTTGGAAATCTTCTGTGTAGACACTTGCTGGAGCACTAGAGATCACTGGAAGGGCAAAATATGTGAAGGAGACAGAAACTCAAGGCTGCAGCGCTGGAAAAATGGCACTGCAGCGCTAAAAGCTGGCATAAATAGAGGAATTTTGGACAGAAAGTTGGTGCTACAGCGCTGGAAAATTGGAGTTGCAGCGCCAGAATAGGGTTCAAAATATGTCTTGGCGCTGCAGTGTTAGGATGTTGGTGCTGCAGCGCCGGCCCATGGATTTTGAATGTTATAAATAGAAACTCTAGCTGAACAAGAAGGGAGAGCGACCGTAGAAGAAGAAAACAGAATTTGGAGGAGAAGAGACGCAAAAGGAGAGTTGGAGACACTCCGGGAGGCTACGCATCAAGCTTTTAAATCATTCTTCTCCGGTTTTGTATTATTCTTATCTAGCTATGTTGATGTTTTATAATATGAACATGGGTTGTTCCATTATTTAATATTGCATTCTGTTTTTCCCTTTAGTTAATTGTTAGTAACATTTTCTCCGATAATTATTCGTTTGCTCAAATAACAGTAAGAGTGTCATAATTTCTGTAGTACTTGTTCAGTCCTCATTGGGAACGATATTTACTCATCATTTTATTACTTGAACGATTAGTGCACTTGTTAGTGTAAATTTCATCGCATCAAGTTTTTGGCACCGTTGCAGGGGGCTGAAATAAAATATTACATGTATTATGATTCTACTAGTTAATTTGAGAGTTTGATAATTTGGTTTTTAAGTCTAATTTGCAGGGTTTTCATTTCTAGTGCATGACACATACTAGTGGGAGAATACTTGCATAATTCAATCCAGAAATTGAGCGCACTTTTCATGCTTTGAGAATAGCAGTGTCAGTAACAGTCAATATAATGGCAGAAGGGAACAATGCAGAGGTGCAATGTGCACTTTGGGATTATTCTATACCAAAGATGGATGGTGTTGAATCTAGCATCCGGCGACCACCTATACAAGCGAACAATTTCGAAATTAAGCCCGCCATCATTCAGATGATTCAACATTCAGTACAATTTGGGGGCCTATCGCAAGAAGATACAAATGTTCACTTGGCGAATTCGTTGAAATTTGTGACATATTCAAGCATAACGGAGTATCGGAGGATGCAATTCGCTTAAGGCTTTTTCCATTTTCATTGAGGGATAAAGCAAAAAGCTGGTTGACTTCTTTGCCAGCCAGATCCATAATGACATGGGCAGAATTGGCACAAATTTTTTTAAGGAAATACTTCCCTTCTGTAAAAACTGCAAAGTTACGTAATGAAATTACTATGTTCTTGCAGGTCGATCGGGAATCACTCAATGAGGCATGGGAATGTTTTAAAGACCTTTTGAGAAGATGTCCTCATCATGAGTTGCCTACTTGGATGCAGGTACAAACTTTTTATAACGGACTAACCAGTATAACTCGAAACATGATTGATGCAGCTGCAGGTGGCACTATCATGAGAAAAACTCCAGAAGAAGCTATTGAATTGCTAGAAGAGATGGCCCCAAATTCTTATTAATGGCCAGTTGAAAGGTTACCTGTTAATAGAGCCTCATGATTGCACAATATAGATGCTGTTACAGCTTTAATAGCACAAATGGAGGTTCTCACCAAGAAGATAGATGGACTTTATCCTATTACACAAGTTATATGTGAATTGTGTGGTGGTGGTGGCCACCATAGCAGTAACTGTCAAGCAGGTAATCAGTTTTCATATAATTCATCTGCTGAAAAAGCTAACTTTGTTTCAAATTTTCACAGGTAAAACAATCCATACAGTAATACATATAATCTGGGATGGAAGAATCACCCGAACATGTCTTGGAATCAAAGTAATGTGAAACGACCTCCTCCTGAATACCCACTTCAAGAAAAAAAGTCCAACTTGGAGGACATGATGGCCAAATTCTTAAGTACAGCAGAAACTAGGTTCCAAAATCAAGAAGCATCCATTAGAAATTTGGAAGTTCAGGTGGGCCAACTAGCAACTATAATTTATGGACGTGCACAAGGTTCTCTTCCGAGCAACATAGAAAAAAATCCTAAAGAGGATGTTAAGGCTATAACACTAAGGAGTGGCACACAATTGGATGAGCCCAAATCTAAAGAGATCACTAATCAAGAAGGCAAGAAAGAAGAGACCATGCATGAGGAGAAATGTGTTTCAGCAAAGAAGTCTGCTGGTAAAGGTTTGATCGATTCTAACTCTGAAACTAAATATATGCCACCTCTTCCCTATCCTCAGAAATTTATGAAAGAAAAATTAGATAAGCAATTTTCAAAATTTTTAGAGATTTTCAAGAAATTGCATACTAACATTCCATTTGCAGAGGCTTTATCACAGATGCCTAGTTACACTAAATTTTTGAAGGAAATTTTGTCTAATAAATGGAAGCTTGAGGAACATGGAACGGTGATATTAACTGAAGAGTGCAGCGCCATACTGCAAAACAAGCTACCTCCAAAATTGAAAGATCCAGAGAGTTTTACTATACCCTACACTTTGGGAAGTTCATTCTTTGATAAAGCTTTATGTGACCTTGGTGCAAGTATCAATCTTATGCCTCTTTCAATTTTCAAGAAACTTGGATTAGAAGAAGTCAAAACAATGACAGTGTCATTGCAATTAGTTGATCGATCTATTAAGAGACCACGAGGAATTATAGAAGATGTACTGGTAAAGGTTGATAAATTTATATTCCCTGTAGACTTCATTGTTCTCGACATGGAAGAGGATTGTGAGGTACCTCTTATACTTGGACATCCATTCCTTGCTACAGGGAGAGCCTTAATTGATGTACAACAAGGGAAATTGACTTTAAGAGTCAATGATGAGCAAGTAGTTTTTGATAAGTATAAAATTATGAAATACCCTTCTGGCTTATCTATTTCTTCTTGTTTTCAAGTGGATATTGTTGATAACCTCATTGAGGAGTTTCAAGAGAAAACATTAAATGAATATAATTTAAAGAGATGCATCATGGAATCAGGACCTACTACCACTGAAGAACTCGTCATCCAAGAAGAAGCAAGGAACTTGGAGTCTAAAATGGGAAAAGAAGTGCCAGAAGAACAAATAATAGTAACTGAATTGAAAACTTTACTTACTCATTTGAAATATGCTTATTTAGAGAAAAATATTTTCCCTACTATAATATCTTCTTCGTTGACAGGTGAAATGGAAGAACGGTTGCCGGAAGTCCTAAGAAGGCACATATTTTCGGGAAAGCTGAAATCTCGGTGGACTGGACCATACACCGTGATAAGTGTATCCCCTTTTGGTGCCATTGAATTACGACACGATAAAAACAAGGAGAAGTTCAAGGTCAACGGGCACAGGTTGAAGCACTACATCATAGGGACCTTTGACCCTCAATCGTCCACAACCATTCTCCAAGAGCCATAAATCAAAAAGTCAAGCTAAAGACTATAAATTAGAACAAACATTTTGTTTTTATTTTTCTTTTCTTTTGAATTTGTTTTGTGATAGGTGCTTAAATATTCATATTTAAACCCCCTTATTTACATTTATTAGGTCCTTAGTTATGTTATTTTAGTCCATTTTACTTCATTTGTGTGTTTTACATGTGTTTATAGGGTCTTGGAAGAAAAGAAGCAGTTTTGGCACTTAAAGGAAGAAGCCTGGAAATCCTGGAGCAGTCTCTGGTCAAGCTGTGATCGATCGCATCATGCAATGCGATCGAGCGCACATTGCGATCGAGCGTAAGACGTGTGCGATTGAGCGCACATGTACAGGTGTGAACAGTAAACTGCATAACCCTATTTTGGAAATAAAAGAGTTTTTACGGTTTAGGAAGTTTAGGGTTTCCTGCACCCTCTAGGACTACTAAAGCCCAATAAATACACCTGTAAAGCACACACAAATCACCATAACTGAGAGAACACTTCCTTTATCTTTTACTTGGATTTGTAAGCTTTGGGAGAGAATTGACGCCTCTTCTCTCGGGTTTATTCTTCTCTTTATGTTTAGTTTATATATGATGTTTATTTTAGACAACATGTGTAACTAACTTTCTTATAGGGCTCAATTGAAGCCCTAGTTATGCTTTCTCATATATTTATTCATTGATAAATCTTTGCCAATGGCTTTTATTATGTTGCTTAACTTGATTAATGCCTGTGCTTATTTAAATTCCTCATATGTATGTGTATGGCCAGCGTGTGCATATGGTACGGACCTGTTAGTTAGATCAATTTGGATGACCGAGTCCTGGGTCTAACATTAGTAACGAGGGATATCTTATCCGGATACCCGGGTTAATCAACATGGGAAACCAGGAGTAAATACCATGCCCTAGGTCTCATGTGGTTGTCGATTTTCATAATGCTTATGCTTTCTTATGGAATAACTCAAGCAGATACCATGCTGAATCCCTAAAGAAGAAAAGAGTTGGAGTAGATACCATGCCTAACTCGTTGCTTAGGGAGATCAATAGCTTAAGGAGTAGATACCATGCCATTAGTTTGGCAACCAGTAGATACACATGATAAGGCTAGTGCACTGATACATTATACAATTGGGAAAGTATGACTAGTGGTGGATATCGAAGCCCTATGTCTTTATTATTATCACTCACATTCAACAGTTATTTGATTTCTTGTTACTTTAAAGAAACTAATTCTAAAAAACTGAACTTTACCAATCCCTGTGGAGATGATCTTGCTTTCGCACACTACATTACACTGTTGACCTTGTGCACTTGCAAGTAAAACAAAGTACGTTTATTTACTTAATTATTTAGGTATATAAACGCACAACAAGTTTTTGGCGCCGTTGTCGGGGATTGCGCTAAAGTTTCTTTTAGAATTACTTTCGTTTAATCATTATTTTATTTTCTATTTACCATCTTTATTTTTATTTTTCATCAAAACCTAATCGAGTTGCTTTCTGTTTCAGGCTTTAAACCCTAGATCACACTTTCTATAATACTTGCGATTGATCGCAACCTTCTGTGCGATTGAGCGCAAATAAGACAAAGAGTTACCCGAGCAGCTGAGTTAAACTACTGCATTGAAGCTATTTTACCTGATTCATGCATGGACTTCGATCCTGACTTCCAACAGTCTTTCCCCTTGATCTCGAGCTTGAGCAGACCATCTGACAAAATCTTAGAGACAACTTTGAGGAGGAAGAAGAGGAATTCACGGAAGAAGCACCAATGGCAAAACAGCTAGAAATCCAGCAACCACCTGCACGAAGACCGATGAAGCAATCCTTCATCCCACAGAACCTCAACCATCCTTCATGCATTGCATATCAATCGAAAGCAGAGGGAAACTATTACATATCCCCGCAGATACTCAATGCTTTGACTCACTTTAGGGGTACACCGATAGAGTATCCACACTTGTACCTTCGGGAATTCTTTGATCTCTGCAAATTCCAGCACATCCAGGGCCTAGACCAAGAAAGAATAAGGTTAATTCTATTTCATTTTTCCTTAAAAGATAATGCTAAGCTATGGTACAATTCTTTGCCTGCAGTTTCAATCCACACTTGGGAGGAGTTGGCTGGCAAATTCCTAAGGAAGTTCTTTCCAGCTCAAAAGACTAGGCAAATGAGGAAGGAGATCTAATCCTTCTAACAAAGGGATGGAGATCTGTTCTTTGAGGCATGGGGACACTTCAATGAGCTACTACTCAAATGCCCACACCACAACCTACCTCAAGATGAGCTGGTACTATCCTTTTATAAAGGTCTAAATAACATGAATAAAGGTATTGCTGATTCTGGTTGTGGAGGTGTGCTTATGGAAAAGAGTAGTGAAGAAGTCATGGAGCTGTTTGAGGCATTGAGTGAGCATACCCAACAATTCTCCTCTAGAGGTAGACAAGGAGTCAAGAGCAAAGGTATATATGAGGTTACTCTGAATGGTGGACCCTCTGCCCAAATAACTGCTTTGGAGAGGAAGCTAGATATGAGGCTAGATATGATTGTAAAAGCCATGTCTACTCAAAACATCTCTCCTCGACCACAAGCTACACAAAGCCAGGTATGTGCTTTATGTTCTCAATTTGATCACACTACTGAGACCTGCTATTTTTATTCATCTACAGATCCCATTCTATTATCAGCATAGCTATTCGGTCTACTCAATGCTACTTTATAGTTCTCTCTAACCAGTTTGATCCTCTCAATTGTTAACTCAATGGACCAAATATATTTTTCCCTCCCAATTCTTCCCAATATATTGGATTTCTTCACCTTCTACCCATCTGTTGAGGATGAAAAGCAATATTAAATTGTAACTGCGTACCCGTGGCTTTCTGAAAGCATCTCCAAAACCAAGATGTAACTCTAGCATCTCTATTTGACACTATGCTTAATAGTATTCCATACAACCTCACAATCTTAGCTACATACAGTTTAGCCAACTTTTTAGGACTCCAATTTGTTTAAGTTGGAAGAAATTGAGATGACTTAGAAAGTCTATCTACTATCACTTACACTGTATCGTGACCTCTCTTGGTATGGAAAAATCCAAAAATAAAATCTATGCTCCAATTTTTTTTATGGTCATTCAAGCATAAGAAGAGGCTGTAATAAGCTTACTGAATGTCTATTCTCAGATTTCACTTATAGAAAAACCAAACATCTAGAAATGTATTCAGCTACATCATCATGTGCCTCTCTTAATGTCTCCTTTCTCAACTTCGCATCATTGGGAACACAAATTCTATGTTCCAACCAAAATACCATCGTTTCTAATTTTTGAACTCAAATTACTTTCTACTAAGCACTTCCTGCTTAATATTTTCTATCTCTTTATTTCTACCTCTCCCTGCCTGCTTGTTCTCCCCACAAGTGCTTGGCAAGCGCGCGTATAATCTGCCTGCTTGGGCTTGGTCAATTACTTGGCGAATGCACGCACGTAGTTGAAGATATGGAACTTGGCTCTGATACCAATTGTCACAGGTTCATTTTTTAGCATGACACCCAGCCTGTGTGGTGCCCAGCCCCTTGGGGCCAGTCTTCATCGAAGTGGTACTATTTCTTGAGACCGACTAGTTTCGCCCTACATTGGGCTCCTCAGGGAAACGACTCCAGTCATATTCATAGAAGAGAACAAATATTTCTTTTTTCAATGAGAATTTTACACAACATGGGGGAAACTGCTATTTATATTTCTAATTGAAATTTTGGATTGTGCATCTCAATCTATATATACAGATAGATAGATCTATAAGATTATAGATTCACACCCGATATCTTTCTATACATAGTGATGGTATAAACTCATATGGCCATGTTCTATTTGGCAAAATATAAATTAATTTGTAAAATAAAGGTAAAAAAGTACTTTAATAAATATGACATAAAGTTAAAATAATATATACATATATTTAAATGCGAAAAGTCAAATTTTACACAAATAAAATAAAAAATTTTCTAGATGTCCAGGGATGTCCAGTAAAAGGAAAAAGAAAAAAAAATTTTCTTTAAAAAAAAAAAAACGTGGCAGCAGGTGTTGCCACCTGCTACCAAGTGCATTTTCAAAGGGGTTGCATGTCTTCCACATTTCAAAACGTGGAGGCTTGGTAGATAATTTCTTTTGGCTGATTTGTTACAAAATCAAACTTATATATATAATATGTAAACATTAATATTATACTTACTAGATTTGGTTTAATCTTCCTTCTATTACTCTATTTCTTTAAACACTTGGGAACCGAAAGAAATGTTGAAAGAGCAAAATTTATAAGGGGTTTACAGGGGAATTTTTTAGAGAGTCACAAAAAGCTATCAGAAAAACAGAAGGTAATAATGTAATGTTTATTTTTTGAATTTTTAACATTTATGAAATTTCCCGAAAGTCAAAGTGGGAATTTTCAAAGGGTGTGGCTTGTGAAGAATTAAAGAATAAATTAAAAATTTAATATAAATATTATGTTAAGTGTTGACGATCAGCAACCAGAGGAAATTGCTGAGAGGAACGAGAAAGGCAAGGAGGTGATCTATGGGTAGCTTTAAGTACTACGTGGTGAGTTAGATTTACTTTAAGTAATCTAAATAAAAATCAAATATCTAGTGATAATATTAAAATAAATTATTAGCTTATGCTTTGGTAGTAGATAAAAATTTGGTTGATAGGTATGATATGAATATTTGGACATGTAGAAAATTATTATATGAAAAGAAATATTATTAGAATAATGAGTTGATTTAATAACGATGGTGATAAATAAAATTCTGAATGAGTTATGGTTAATAAATTGATGTGATATATGAGGAGAAGAAATTAATGAAATTTATCAAGTAGAAATTCAAGGAAAGACATGATAGCTAAATTAGATATTTGAATACATGCTTATTTTTATTTTATTATTTATATGCATATTCATATCAGTTTTCATATGCATTTGAATGAGAATAAAAGAATCGGGAAGCAGCCGATCTAAATAAGAATAAAGGAACCGGGAAGACAGCTGGTCTAAATGAAAATAAAAGAACCGGGAAGGCAATCAGTTTAAATAAGAATTTAAGAACCGGGAAGGCAGTCGGTCTAAATGAGAATGAAAGAACCGAGAAGGTAGTCGGTCTAAATGAGAATGAAAGAACCGGGAGGGGGCCGGTCTAAGATAAAAATATATCGACATGTGGGAAGACGTTCCCAAATAATAATTCATGCATTGCATATGTTTTACATATTGATTGTATTATTGAAGTGTTGTTGATTTTATAAATTTATTTGTAGATAAATGAGTCTCACAGAGAGACAGTTACAGTGAGAAAAAGATATAAAAGTATGATGTGATAATAATTATTTAAATGTTAGACTGTATGCTATTATCCAGTCATATGAGAAATAAATGATTAAATATTAAAGGGCTATTTATACAAATTTAATACTTCTAGTAAATTTAATTCACTGAGCTTGTGAAGCTCATCCCTTATTGTACAATGATTTCAGGTAGCAGACAGGACAACTAGTCTGGTTGGATCAGAGTCAGACGAAATCATTTTCTGTAAGCCACGTACGTGTTAATATCCTCAGACAAATAAGAAAATGAAATGAAAAATTTATTTGTAAATATTCATGCATTTTACATTGTATATTATGTTTAAGTTAATATCAGATTGATGTACCTCCCCTGTTGAGGGTTGAGAATTAGAATAAAAATTTCTGTTAGTATTATTTTTATTGTTGCATATATGTGCCGTGCTAGGATTTTCAAAATGTGATGACACCGTATCGGGGGTGGCCAACCCGGGATGGATCTTTACAATTATATGAAGTGATAAATTGATATCTTTGAAAGAAAACTATTGATGAAAAATTGATGAATTATAAATTGATATATTATACGAAAAGATGGCTTCATATATATGATGATAAAAGATAGTTTTTATGAAAGAAAATGACTTGATTTGTATGATGTTATAATATAGTTGCTTGTATGTTATTGATCATATGCATATAAGGAAGGCCAGAATCCATGGCTGGTATGGATGAAGCAAGTCGACATGTGGGAAGACATTCCCAAACGATATAATAGATATTAGTATTGCCCATACATTGATAGTATGAAGTGATTATATGAAATGATGTGATGAGAAAGAAAAAAAGAAAAAAAGAAAATGATCTTGAAATGAAGATGTGGATGCATGCATATATATTTATTTTTATTATTATTGAGATGATAAGGCATCAAATTGATTATGAAATGATGATATGATTATGAGTCTCATGAAGAGATAGATATGATGAGCAAATGATGAAAAGAGATGTAATATGAAAATTGTTGGTATTTGTCTAAGGTTTAAACATGTCTAAACATGGTTCAAAAATGGTTAAATTCTAAACCATGGCTGGAAGATTAAAATACATCATTTTAAAGGAGTGCACACATGTGTGTGCATCCATTTGGGTGTGTGTGCACACCCCTAATCAACAAGGCAAAGTAGTGTGCACTGCTGAGTGAAGGGCAGCATCAGTATGCGCCTCACCTCCCCTTCACCAGTGCCTCACCGCCCATTAAAGAAGCTACTTGGAGAAGGGAAGCACCACACCACCCCTCCACCAGCACCGCACCACCCAGAATGTGGTGCAAAAGAGCTTTGCATAGCGCCTCACTGCCCCCTGTTCAGTGCCTAGGTGCTAGGCAAACTGATGCACACATGGACAGCTTGTTAAAACATCCTCTTAGGTGCGTGGATGCAAGGTTAAAATGCACAGCACCACTTAGGATTGAGGGAGAGCCATGGTTAAGTGGTCATCCAGATCTAAGAGTGAAGATTGACTCTCAAGATTGGACAAGAAGTTGGTGCACTATATACAGGGTCACCTAGCTTCATTTTAGACAGGTTGTTGTGAAATACTTTGAGATCAATTATAAAGAGTGACATACAAGAGAGAATTGTGTAAGAGTGCAAAGACACAAACATAAGAGGGACTCATTGTAGTGAGGCTAGTTGTAAAGAGAGAGGAGTCTAGATTAGATAGAGAGCATTATTAGTTCTTATCTTCTTCATTTATTCTCTTCTTGGTTTCTTTAAGAACTTGAGCTTCCTGAAGAAGGTTACTGTAATTGTAAATAACCATTGATTTAGTGCAGAGAGTTCAGAGGAACTCACGGGGACGTAGGCTATTACCGAATCTCGATAACAAATCGGTTGTCTTATTTTCTTTCTTGCTTTCGATTGCTTTATTTTTTTCTACAAGTCATTCTAGACTTGGGTGTTTGGAAGATCACCACCTGGGCATCTTTTCAAGGTGATTTCCAATAGTGGTATCAGAGCTTTAGATTGTGGTATCAGAGCTTGCACAGCTGGGTATTGGAGCAAGAACAAGAAGGTGACGGAGCCAAGACCCCAAGAATCAAAGATCAACTTCTTGGGTGATTCAAGAATGGAGTAAAGATCAATATCAGATCGTGTTCTTGAGGGTGATTCAAGAATGGTGTTAAGATCCATCTTCGATCAAGTTCTTGAGACTGAAGAAAGCATTTATGGGTATTGCGTAAATCTGAGACCTCGTTTGCAAAGATGGCTTCAAATTTCATGGTTGAGAAGTTTGATGGAAAGAGAGATTTTTCCCTATAGAAGCAGAAGATCAAGGCGGTTCTAATGCAACAGAAAGTGGACTTGGCTATTGGAGAAGATGATGCTTTTCTAACGAGTGTCATAGAGGACCAGCGGGTTGAGATGAAGAAGACGGCTTACAGTACCATTTTCTTACACATGTCGGATAGTGTCATAAGGGAGTGCGGAGACTCGGAAGATCTAGCTGTCATATGGAAGAAACTATATGAGTTGTTTCTCACCATAACTCTCCCTAACAAAATTTATCTTCTTAAAGGAATCTTTTCTTTTAAAATAGATCATAGTAAAGAGTTGCAAGATAATCTTGATGTCTTTAATAAGCTAATTTAAGATTTGAATAGCTGTAGCATTACATTTCCAGATGAATAATTGGCTGTTATCTTGTTAAATTCTCTTCCTGATTGCTTTGATAATTTGATTAATGCTATTGAGTATGGAAGGGATACTTTAACCAAGGAGATTGTGATCAATGCCATAAGGGCACATGACTTCAAAACCAAGATGAAGGAGACATCAAGTGGAGATGGGCTGTTTGTAAGAGGAAGGCCAACAACTCGGAATGGCAGTAGCAACCATGGCAACCACTGAGAGAAATCAAGAGGTAGAGGGCAAAGCCATGGGAGAGCACATTCCAAATCAAGATTTGGAAAGAGGTGCTTCTACTACAACAAGGAGGGTCATTTCAAAAAAGATTGCAAGAAGAAGATGTGGGATGAGAGAAGAAGCCACACCAATAATGGAGAGGCTTCGATTGCCAAGGGAGAACAACAAGATGATGTTCTTGTTGTGTGCTCAAATGTGAACAGGTGGCAAGGCAGTGAAAAATGGATTCTGGATTCCAGGTGCACTTATCACATGTGCCCTCACAAGGAATGGTTCAAGAATTTCAAGGAGACCAATGATGAAAGGGTTTTCTTGGGGAAAGATATTTTTTACCAAGTGAGAGGCATAGGAGACATCCAGGTGAGGATGTTTGATGGAATGACAAGGCTCCTGGAGAATGTGAGGTATTTTACAGATTTGAAGAGAAATTTGATTTCATTAGGGCAGCAGGATTCCATGGAGTATACATGCAAAGTAGAGGGAGGAAAGATCAAGGTGGCCAAGGTATCTTTGGTAGTGATCAAGGCCGCAAGAAACGATGGACTTTATCAGATGATCAGAGAGACAGAAATCAATAATCAAGTAGCAAGCTTGATGGCTGAGATGGATAAGGCAGCCCTTTGACACATTCGCTTGGGACACATGAGCGAAAAGGGCTTACAAGTTCTTAGCAAGGATGGTCTATTTAGTGGTGACAAAGTAAAGAAACTAGATTTCTGTGAGAGTTGCATTCTTGGGAAGCAACACCGGGTTAGTTTCAACGTCGGAGTGCACAAGTCTAAGGGGATTCTTGATTACATTCATTCGAACCTTTGGGGACCAGCAAAAATACCAACACAGGGAGGTAACTTTTACTTTATGTCTTTAATTGATGATTATTCAAGAAGTGTGTGGGTTTATTTACTTAGAAATAAATCAGATGCCTTGGATAAATTTGTTGTGTGGAAGAAGTTGCTGGAAACTCAAACGGGTAGGGTAGTTAAGGCTTTACGAACCGATAATGGCTTAGAATTTTGCAATAAGGATTTTGAAAAACTCTGTGAATTAAATGGCATTCTAAGACATAGAACGATTGTAAAAACACCTAAGCAAAATGGAGTTGCTGAGAGGATGAATAGAACCCTTATGGAAAAGGTTAGGTGCATGTTAATAGGATCCGGTTTACCAAAATATTTTTGGGTAGAAGCTGTGGCTACAGCTGCATACTTGGTAAATAGATCACCCTCTAGAGCTTTAGAGCTCAAGACTCCCATGGAGATGTGGAGTGGGAAACTCCATGAATTAAGCAACCTTAGGACTTTTGGGTGTACTGCATGTGCACATCAAAATGAGGATAAACTTAGCCCAAGATCTAGAAAATGTGTATTTCTAGGATATAGTGATGGGGTTAAGGGATATAGGTTGCGGCCCTTAGAAAAGAAAGGCATGAAACTCATTATAAGCAGGGATGTTATTTTTAATGAATTGTTATTTCCCTACTTGGAGAAAACTAACCTTGCAAGGGCTAATGAGCAAACCAGTTCGAAAATTATGGAGCATCGCATCAAGGAGAGTTCGGTTTAAGTAGAGCAAGGAAGGCAAGAGGGTTCAGACCTGGTAAAGCCCTTGAATGAAGACCATACTCAAGAAACTCAAGAAGAGGCTGAACAAGAAGAGGGTGATGCAGCAAGTCATAATGACTACTAGCTCACAAGAGACCGGGGAAGGAGGGTGGTTAGACCACCTTTGAGATATGGGTTTACGGATGCTAATGTAGCAGCTCCTTGGATAGAAGGAGAGGGTGAACCAGAAACTTACACGGATGCCATAGAGTGTAAGGATTCTTCAAAGTGGCAGCTGGCTATGGAGGAAGAAATGGACTCTTTGATGAAGAACAACTCTTGGGAGTTGGTGCCCAAACCTGAAAAATAGAGAGTTGTGGATTGTAGATGGCTCTACAAGATCAAAGAAGAGAATACTCTAGGGATGAAGTCCGATATAAAGCTAAGCTGGTGGTGAAGGGGTTCACACAAAAGGAAGACATAGATTTCACAGAAACTTTGTCACCTAGACACAAGGTGGAGAAGATGGTGAGTATCCTCATCTATGTCATTGATGTGCTATTGGTTCGGAATAGCAGGAAGAGGATGGAAAGGTTTACATCTCAACTCAGTGAGGAGTTCAAGAAGAAGGATCTCAGTCTTGCACAAAAGATCATTCGGATGAGAATCATCTAGGAAAGGGAGAGAAACAGATTGAAGATCTCTCAAACTTCCTACATAGAGAAGATGATATCTAAATTCTCTATGGAAGATAGAAAACTAGTGAAGGTTCCCCTTGCATGTCATTTCAAGTTCTCCAGTGATCAATGTCCGAGATCGAAAGCTGAGAAGAAGGAAATAGAAAAAGTCCCTTATTCTAGTGCTGTTGGTTCTGTTATGTTCACAATGGTAAGCACTAGACCTGACATTGCTCATGCAATGAGTGTTCTCAGCAGGTTTATGAGTAATCTCAGAAAAGAGCATTGGCTTGGGATGAAGTGGTTGCTGAGGTACTTGAAGGGAAGTAAGGCTGGTTTATGAGAAGAGGGGTAAGTCCATCTTCCTTGAGGGTTTTGCGGATCCGGACTATAGAGCAGATCAGGATAAAAAGAGATCGATTACCTCCTACTTCTTCAACTTAAATGGATGTTGTGTAAGTTGGAAGGCTCAGTTGCAACCAGTGGTAGCATTTTTAGCAACCGAGGCTGAGTATATAGCAGCTACGGAGGCCATTAAGGAGGCTATGTGGTGCAAAGGGTTGCTAGAAGAGTTGAAGGTACTGGAGGAGCCGGTTGTGGTGTTTTTGGATAGTCAAAGTGCATTGCACTAGTGTAAGAATCCAGTGTTCAATGAGAGGACAAAGAACATGGATGTTCGGTATCATTTCATTCCGGAAAATGTTATGAAAGGATGCATCCATGTGGACAAGGTAGCCACGGAAGAAAATCTTACGGATTTAGGTACTAAAGTCCTACCTCTAAGTAAGTTCAATCATTGCCTTGGACTACTTAGGATTGGACTTGGTTAATTGATGACTCAAGATGAGTTTGGATCCTGAAGCTCTCTGCATAATGGTTCGGGTTTAAATACTTAGACAAAGGTAGATACTGTTGGTATTTATCTAAGGTTTAAACATGGTTCAAATATGGTTAAATTCTAAATTAAGGTTGGAAGATTAAAATACAGCATGTTAAAGGAGTGCACACATGTGTGTGCATCCATTTGGGTGTGTGTGCACACCCCTAATCAACGAGGCAAAGTCGTGTGCACTGCTGAGTGAAGGGCAGCATCAGTGTACACCTCACCTCCCCTTCACTAGTGCCTCACTGCCCAGCAAGGAAGCTGCTTGGAGAAGGGCAGCGCCGCACCGCCCCTCCACCAGCACCACACCACCCAGAATGTGGTGCAAAGGAGCTTTGCCTAGCGCCTCACCGCCCCCTGTTCAGCGCCTAGGCGCTAGGCAAACTGATGCACACATGGAAAGCTTGTTTAAACCTCCTCTTAGCTACGTGGATGCAAGGTTAAAATGTATAGCACCACTTAGGATTGATGGAGGGCCATGGTTAAGTGGTCATCAAGATCGAGATTGACTCTCAAGATTGGATAAAAAGTTGGTGCACTATATAAAGGGTCACCTAGCTTCATTCTAGACAGGTTGTTGTGACATACTTTGAGATCAATTGTAAAGAGTGACATAAAAGAGAGAATTGTGTAAGAGTGCAAAGACATAAACACAAGAGGGACTCATTGTAGTGTGGCTGGTTGTAAAGAGAGAGGAGTCTAGATTAGATAGAGAGCATTGTTAGTTCTTATCTTCTTCCTTTCTTCTCTTCTTGGTTTCTTCAAGAACTTGAGCTTCTTGAAGAAGGTTGCTGTAATTGTAAAGAACCATTGATTTCGTGTAGAGAGTTCAGAAGAACTCACGGGGATGTAGACTATTGCCGAACCTCGATAACAAATTGCTTGTCTTCTTTTCTTTCTTGCTTTCGATTGCTGCATTTCTTTCTACAAGTCATTCTAGACTTGGGTGTTTGGAAGATTACCACCTGGGCATCTTGTCAAGGTGATTTCCAAAAAAAATCATAAATTGATTGTATTATGTTGTGAACCTCATGATGAGGTAATTATGATTAAAATGATAGTTTTGAGTTGATTAAATATATGAGAAGAAATCTAAAACAATGTTTAAATGAGAGAATCCTAGAGAATGTAAATATGATGATTGAAATCATATGATTTAAGAAATGATTTGAACTATTTATATGAGAAGTGATAGATGAATAATTGTCTTTGAATTATGATTATAAATTGGTATATGAAATATGACTAGAAGTATACAAATCGAATACTTCTAGTAAATTGAATTCAATGAGCTTATGAAGCTCACTCCTTAATTATTAATGATTTCAAGTTGCAGGCAGAACCAATAGATTTTATCTTTAGTTTAAGGTCCTAGGTAAGTCTGTAGAGACCGATATTTTAATCTTAATATTTTAAATCTTGGGATTTCACTTGGACGTGTTTTTGGAGTACTTGTTCAAATTTGAGTTTATTTGAGTTCGTTTTTGAGTTTGTAAAACTTGGAAGTAAGTGAATAAAATAAGGTTTATGTAATAAAGTATATCTTAGGGAGATTTTAAAAATTTTAAGAGTTTCGTGGTGGTTTATGAAAGAGATAAGAAATGGAGTGGTGGTGCTATAAAAAGAGTAAAATTGTGGCTTATAAATAGGACGAGAGAGGGAAAGAAACCGATCATGTGCTAGATTTCTCTAGAATTGTCAAGAGAGAAGGGAGAAAAGAAGAGAAAAGGAAAGAAAGAGAGAAGGGAGAAAAGAAGAGAAAAGGAAAGAAAGAAAGAAGAAGAGGAAGAGAAAGGAATGAAAGAGAGAATTTTAGCAAAGATTAAGGTAAAGACTTATCATTCTTCTTTCTTAATTATCAATCATGTTTGTTAAACTAAAGATTTGTGTTTTAAAAGTCTGAATTTGAAGATTTTCCAAACAAAGTTTGAGAAAAATGGGTTTGTGTAAGGTTTACTAAATTGTTGTGTATTAACTTGAAATTTTCCTTTGGGTATTGTAAAAGTTTGATCTAAAAACTTTAGAGACTTGTGTTTTAAAAGATCTAAGAGTTTTATGAAGGATCAACAAGGTTTTACAAAGAAAAAAGGAAGATTTTTGGGAGTTTTTTGGTGTTGAACCAGTGGGCACTCGATTGTGATCTGGTCAAAAACTCCAGAACGCCAGGACAACTAACTATCCAAGCTACAAAGTCGACTGTCTAAACGTTCTGGAGGTTGGACAACCGATTGTGCATTTAGATAGTCGACTGTGGAGCCCTGTTTTCGAGCAAAAATAGTACTTTTCGTACCCTTTTTAAACCTAAGCCTTTTTAGAACAACTTAATGAGATCTTTTGGATGAAAACTTGAACTTTTTAGCTTTAAGAAGAATTATTTATTTTATTTTAAAATCTCTAAGAGAAAAAATATTATGTTTGTATTTAAAAAAAAAAGGAAAGATTTTTGTGGCTCAAAAGCATAGTTCTTTTCTTTTTGTGATTTACGGCTTGAATAATTTTGTATTTGTATGAATATCTTGTGATAGTTAAATGATTTATTCGTTAGTTATAGTGGAGGACTGTATCAAAGTCAAGAAGGTATCTAGAGACTAGAATTTGGTACTAAAGGTGAGTTTTACTTTACTTCTAGTAAGCGTAGTAGTTCTTATAATAGAAATAAAAGATTAGAAGTATGAATATACGTTTGAGTATGGAATAGTCGATGGTAGTGTTATGTGTTGATATATATATATATATATATATATATATATATATATATATATATGATGAGGCATAATGTTATAAGAATTAAATATAGAAATGGTTTGATATAGTTTACGTTTGAAGAAGTTGTGATGTTCATAGTTGTAATGAAAATGATTGGTGTATTGTTATGAATTTAATGGTGTGATTGGTTGATGTTGTTTAATTTCAGAAATTAGTGCATTATGAATGCATTGCATGGCATACATTCTTAAATGATGGTGTGAAATGAGTGGAATAAAATGTGAGGGTAGGGCCCGCCCATAAAGGGTGAAAAGGTACCGAGGATAATTCTGGAAATGGTAGGACCCCTCCGGAAAGGGTGTAGGGGTTCTGAGAATATTTGATGTGATATTTGACGTACCACTATGTGGGGAGATATCCTAGTTGTTATATCATGAGTCCAGTAAAAGGCTTTATGATAATATGAACTGATATATGATTTTGTAATTCATTATATTTGCATTTGCATTGCATCTCATGGATAATGGGTTTATTAATGGAATTAACCCATGAAGGGTACTTACGGTGATTCGCCATTAAGAGGCATATAATGTGCTTCGCCCGGTGAAGGACATGAATGTTGTTTGTTGAAATAGAAATGTGTTGAGATGGAAAATCCTTATATTTTGTTATTGGCCTTATGATGTGTGAAACGTGTTAAGGATAATATGTTTATACTTAATTAAGAAAAATTAATAAATTCTTGTGTTATTGGTTTTCTTCTTGTTAAGAAATTGAGAATGATTATTGGAAGAAACTTAAGAACTATATTACATGTACTTAGCAATCAAATAGATTATATAACATAGTTAGTAGTCAAAATGATAATTTCGTCCAATACGGTTACTTCTAATAATGTGTTTCTCATTGAGTTTTTTAACTCACCCATTTGCTTTTACTAACCTTTCAGGGAAAATACTGGAAGAAGTATGGTCAAAGTTAAAAATAAATACTTCAATAAATTTTTCCACCAGATTAGAGAAAATGGACATCATGCATCTCTGGAATGTCGCTGGAGCATTGCAAAGACAAAAAAGAATCCTCCTATATGCAAAAGTTCCGTAAAGATACGTGAAAGTAGTCTTATCTTTATCTTCGGGAGCAATTACGATTTGATTGTATTCAGAATACCCATCTAGAAAACAATAGTAAGCATGGCCAGCGAGTCTTTTTAACATTTGGTTGATAAAAGACAATGGAAAATGATCTTTTCGAGTTGCATCATTAAGTCTTCAATAATCTATGCATACTCGTCATCCCGTGACTATCCTTGTTGGTAGAAGTTCAATGTTATCATTATTTACCATAGTTATTCCTCCTTTCTTTGGAACCACTTGAACCGGACTCACCCATGCACTATCCGAGATTGGATAGATAATTCCAGCATCTAAGAGCTTCAAAACTTCTCTATGCACCACTTTTTGCATTGATGAACTCAATCTCCGTTGCGGTTGAACTATCGGCTTGAAACCATCCTCCATTAAAATCTTATGCATACAAATGGAAGGACTAATTCCCATGATATCCGAGATTTTCCATCCCAAAGCCATCTTATGCTCCCTTAAAACTCTTAGCAACTTTTCTTCCTCTACATCACTTAAAGAACCATTAATAATAACTGGAAAAGTAGAGTCTTGGCCTAAGAAAGCATACCTCAAATTTGACGAAAATGGTTTGAGCTCAAGTTTGGGTGGTTCCTTACTTGAAGATGTCAGCATGGATGAACCTACCTCTTCTAATTTTGGTTTTATGGAAGGATAAAAGGATTGTGTAGCTTCCATATACCTTAAACACTCCCTAACCTCTTTATTCTCGGATTTAAGAGTTGTAGAATTAGTAAGACACACCTCAAGTGGTATCTTTGAAAATCCAGTCCTATAGGTCTCGGTCACCACTAAGTCTATGTCACTAATTTGAAAACAAGAGTGTACTTTAGAAGGAAAATCCATAGCCTTAAATACATCAAAAGTCGCCTGCTCATCATCAACCCTCAAAATAAGTTTCCCTTATTGCACATCAATTAAGGTTCTCCCTATAGAAAGAAAATATCATCCTAAAATCAAAGGTATTTGCTCGTTCTCCTCCATGTCGAGCACAATAAAATCCACCTGAAAAATAAACTTGTTCACCTTCACCAAAACGTCTCCAATAAGTCCTCGTAGGTGCTTGATAGACTTGTCTGCCAATTGTGAAGAGACCATAGTAGACTTTGCTTCTCCAATACCTAACTTCCTGAAAATCGAAAACGGCATAAGATTAATACTTGCTCCTAAATCACATAAAGCTTTATCAAAGTAATAATTTCTTATAGTGCAAGAAATCGTAAAACTCCGTGGATCTTTCAATTTATGAGGCAACTTCTTTTGTAAAATTATACTACTCTCTTCAGTTAACATCCTCGTCTCATGCTCTTCTAACTTCCGCTTGTTTGATAAAATATCCTTAAAAAACTCTGTATATTTAGGCATTTGCTCTAAAGCTTCAATAAGAGGAATATTAATATGCAATTGCTTAAAAATACTAAGAAATTTAGAGAATTGATTATCTAACTTATTATTATTATTTTTTTAAGTCTTTGAGGAAAAGGAATTGGTGAATCATAAATTGAAGAAGAATTAGTTTCAGATGTAAACTCCATGGAATTCATAGGTTTTGAAGCTTATTTATTTGCTTTAGAATTTCCACCTTGCTGGTCGGCCACTTGCTACTTCAATTCCTCCATCTTTGGCTCGGACTCCACATGATTTCTAGCTTTATCTTGCTCAGTACTTGCTCCTTGTGGCTACTCAATTGTCCTCCCACTTCTCAATGCTATTACTTTGACATATTCATTAGGATTGGTAACGGTATTGCTCGGCAAAGTTCCTGTTGTCCTCTCTATAAGAATGTGTGAAAACTGACCAATTTGAGCCTCAAGGTTATGAATCAAAGCCGAATTGTTTTGGATCCCCAAATCTGTCTTTTGCATGTATTACGTGAACATCTCCTCAAGTGTTGGCTTCTTTTCTTGCTATGAAAATTTTTGAGGTGGTCTAGATGCCCCTTGATTGTTTCTCCACAAAAAATTGAGATGATTTCTCCATCCGAGATTGAATGTGTTTGAATAAGGATTATTTTGACATTGGAAATTGGACATGTAATTAGCTTGTTCAAAATTTGGTTGAGCAAACGGATTCCCAACTTGGCAATCGGTACTTGAGTGATTTCCTGCACAATAGTCATACACAACATTAGTTTGAATAGCATTAACATTCATCTTACCTAATTGTTTAGATAAAGCTGCTATTTGTGCCGCCATTGTGGTAATAGAATCTAGTTCAAAAACTCCAACCATCTTTCTTTGCATTGCTCTCTCCGAAGGCCATTGATAATTGTTGGATGCCAATTCCTCAAAAAGTTCATAAGCTACTTCATGAGTTTTACTCATTAAAGCTCCTCCAACTGCTGCATCAGACATGGACCTTTTTGTAGCTCCCAAACCATTGTAGAATGTTTGGACTTGAAGCTATCCTGGAAGGTCATGATGAGGACACTTTTGCAATAAATCTTTCTATCTCTCCTATGCTTCATACAAAGATTCATTTTCAAATTGATTGAATGTGGTAATATCATTCCTTACCTTTGTTGTCTTGGCCTGTGGTAAATACTTTGCCAAAAAAATTGTGCTAACTCCTCCCAGGTAGTAATGACACTAGGTGGTAGAGAATTCAGCTAGGCTTTCGCTTTTTCTTTGAGTGAAAAAAGGGAAAAGTCTCAAACAAACAACATCATTCGTCACTCCATTATGCTTAAATGTGTCGCAAATCTCTAAAAAATATTTGATATGAACATTAGGATCCTACTGCGACAGCCCTCCAAACTGAACAATTTGTTGTATCATTTGAATTATTGTCGGCTTAATCTCAAAATTATTAGCTTGTATAGCCGGCCTCCTAATGCTAGATGTAGCCCCATTAACCGAGGGCGTAGCATAGTCCTTCAAAGCCCAATTCGCCTCTCCATTCCGCTGATATGCCATTGTGACTTTTTGCTTTTTCTTTTTCTTGATTTGACGCAAAGTTCTCTCAATCTCGGGATCAAAAAATGTAGACTTTAGTGGTTTAGAACGGGGCATACACTTCTAATTCCTAAAATAAAAATAAAAGAAAAGCAAAACTGAAATCTAGTCACTAATCTTAAAAAAATTATAAAATAATCCAAATTAGTAACACTCTAACTAGTATCAATATCAATTACAAATAATTAGTCCCTGGCAAGTCTGCTACTATTTACAAGGCAAGGGCAGCTGGCTTTATATAGGCAACCTCCTAGAAAAGAAAAGGAAAGTACAATAATACTACTCCTTCTAGGAAAAGTAAAGACACTGAAATGAGAAACATTTCTACTAGTTGGAAAACATGAAATAGGAAAGTAACTAAAAGGAAATACAACACAAAATAGGAAAAAGTGCAACCTAGGAAAAAGAAAGACACTAAAATGAGAAATATTTCTACTACTAGGAAAACATGAAATAGGAAAGTAACTAAAAGGAAATATAACACAAAATAGGAAAAAGTGTGGCACAAGCAAATAAAATAAAATAAATAAAAATCAAATCAAATCAAAAGAAATAAAGGAAAACTAATAATTTTAATAAGTAAAAGAGTAATAAAAATCATGTAAAATTACACTTATCAGCTGCCTCCATAATGACTCAAATTCCCGACATCATTTTGAATTAATAACCATCTTAACAAGTTCAATATTTTCATTTTTCATGAGAAATTCAAGTCAAAGAGTGATCATTCAAACACCCTTTCAAACTTCCTTTTTTTTTTATTGTCATTCTTTTTTTTAATTAATTTATTGTGGTCCACACATATGAGTGACCACCCAACATAAAATAGCCCTACAGACTTGCAAACCAAAAGAATAAAAGGCTATTTTTAGACCAATATAGGTTATCCATGCACTAGGTAGCATGTTCAAACTGAAGAGTGAAGAGTATTGTTAGGACTGTTGTGAAGAGGACTATTTAGTATTTTCATTTTTTCTCCTAATCCATTTCATTTCCAATTTTGGGAAAGTAAGGGACTTTTACATTCTTTAGTTAAGTCTGACGATAAAGTTTTACAGGAGGTAGAATTGGAAAGATTAAAAAAAATGTAAGGATGAGATTGTTCCAACAAAAAACATTAGTGTAAATTGAGATTTGTTGAAAATCACCTCAAGAATCCCAGGTGGTGACCTTCAAAGAGCCAAGTCTAGAATGACTTGTAATAAATAGCAATCAGACCAATTAAAGAAAGGACATAAGCAATCGTTATCGAGGTTTGGCAATTTGCCTACGTCCCCATGAGCTCCTCATAGCTCTCTGCATTAAATCAATAGAGTTCTTACAATTACAGCAACACCTCCTCAAGAACCCTCTTGTTCTTGATACATGAAAGAAGAAAAAAGAAAGAGGTAAGAACTGAGTGTTTCCCAGGAATTTTCCCCAAGAAAATTCTAATTACAAAGCCCTTGAACCCTTCTTCTTGATTGCTCTCTCTCACTCGAAACACATCTAAAGATTTGAGAGTCTTTCTCTCTCAACACCAGCCACTCTTGGAATGAGACCCCTTCTTGTGTTTCTCTTGACACTTGTGACTTTGCACTATTGTGTCAAGTGTTTTTGTGTCCATCTTTTGTTGTTAATGACCCTTTATATAGAGCACTAACTTCTTGAACCAATCTTAAAGTCATTTCCAACCCTTAGATCTTGAGAACCAAACAATCTTAGCCCTCCAAGATGACCAAGTAATTATGTGGGCTTTTAACCAAGTTCCACGCACCATCTTAAAGTGCTGATCAGAGTGCATCAGGTGTGCTTGGCGCAGCGGCCTAGAACAGGGCTGGCCGCGGTGCACACAGGGCAGAAACTCCTCCAGGTGCTGGGTGCCGCCTGCCACAGCGGACACTTGGTGCAGGAGTTTTCTCCCTTGCTGAAGGCCACGGCGCACAATCCTTGTGCCGTGGCTCAAAGCCTGCTGAAGTTTAATTCTTCAACCCGTTTAATCCTTAGACAAATACCAACAAGACTAGACTTAAAATATAAGGATGCAAGTTTGCTGTGAAAATATTTGCAAGTGAACAAAATCGCAACAATAAGTAAAGTTTTAAAGAAAAAAGTGTCGAAGCCACAAGGACTAATTATGCTATTGAGTATTGAAATTTACCAAATTATTTATTATTTGGTAATAAAATTTAATTTTTTTTGACTTTATCACCTAAATTAAACTAAAGTACTTGACAAAAATAAATTAAAAGAAAATAAAATAAAACTTAAAGTTATAGAGATAATAAAAATAAATCTAGAGCTCTTGATTTCACCTAGCTAATCCCACACAATTTATTATTTATTGTTACAAAATTCCACCTTTTCAAGTTGACGAAAAATAAATCCTTTTTTATTCAGTGTTTTCTCTCGAATAACATTAGAAATATCTCCACCTAATAATTCATCGTATCTCTACGTAAATTAAATTATTTGAAGATTCATTAAGTGCTTTGGATTTTTCTTAATCTAAAATCACATTAGTCGCGGTAAAGTATCTTTATCTTTCACTCAACTAATGGTATTTAACCCTAAAAGTTTCAAATCACAAATTACCTCTCGGTTTCATTATGATTCAATAAATCAAACAATAATTGGCCAGAAAATTGTAAGCAATAAGATCAAGGATAAACACTCAACATAAAAAAATAACTTGAAATAAAATAACTTGGAATTTAAATTGTGTGTTCAAAGCTAGACTACATCAAAGCCCTAGAAAAATAAAATTAGTTCTTAACAAATCTGAAATCAACCACATTCTTATTTAAATGCATCAAAAGAAAACTAAAGAGAAGAGAATAAAACTCTTTTGCTAGAAATAAGTTGATGAAACATTCAAGATTGTTGAAGATCTCTCTTCATTGAGACTTGGTAGCTGCCCTCCTTGTCTTCTCTCTTTATTCTCTTGTCTAGGAAAAATCTGCTGTGCTTACAAGGCAAGGGCAAGGACAACTAGCCTTATCTAGGCAAACTCTTAGAAAATAAAAGGAAAGTACAATAATACTACTCCTTATAGGAAAAGGAAAAACAATGAAATGGAAAATACTTCTACTACTAGGAAAACATGAAATAGGAAAGTAACTAAAAGGAAATATAACACAAAATAAGAAAAAATGCAGCCTAAGAAAAGGAAAGACACTGAAATGGAAAATACTTCTACTACTAGGAAAACATGAAACAAGAAAGTAACTAAAAGGAAATATAACACAAAATAGGAAAAAGTGTGGCACAAGCAAATAAAATAAAATAAATACAAATCAAATCATATAAAGGAAAATTAACAATTTTAATAAGTAAAAGAGTAATAAAAATCATAAAAATTACACTTTAGCAAATTCCCACAAACTTAAAATTTGCTAGCCCTCAAGCAAAGAAAAAGAGAAAAACAACTAAAAATAAGAATTTGTTGAATTCATAAAATTTGTTGCTTCAAAGATTGCCTAAAGTTTATAATCCAAATGAATCATTCAATATCACACAAGTCCAAAAGTTAATTCAAAACACAATTTCACCTCATTTTCAATCCTCTTATTCATGTATGCCTATCATTCTCACTTCATCATTAGCTTCCCGGATGATTTTATGCAAACAGGTAAATATATAATGGATCTCTAGTTATGAAATTGATAATTCCAACTCCATAGGCTTGCTTTTCAAATCACTCTCCACTAATGTAGAATAAAAATATTACCAAGGATCAATAGGTCTTTATTAGGCTTGTAATGTAAGGCTAAGGTGAGGGCTACAAAGAAAAGATAGGGTTCAAACAAAGCAAGAGAACTTAATTTTGAACACAAACAAAACAAATAGACCATACGCACTTCTAATACATATACTTCTTCTCGATCCTTTGAATCTCTCAAAACACCTCTCTTTATCATTTTTTCAAAGATCTTTTTTTATCTAGGAACTCTTTTTTTTTAATATATCTAAGAATTCAAAGTTACTTTTTTTTTCTCTTTTTTTAAACACTTCTCAACTCCTTATTGACTTTTCACACCCCCAATCTTATGACTTTGATAACATGGGCTATGATAAAATTTACTTGTAAACTTTCTACCCCTCACACCTTCCATGCTCTTCTAACTTTGTGTAAACTTAGTTCTCTTGAAAGGTAAGGACATCAGTGTTTAAGCTCAAATAGGGTAGGGAATATGGTGTTTTATAAAAAGAAAAAAATAAGGCCAAAGTATAATTCAACAAAGCTCAAAGGGGCGACTAGGGATAAAGATAATAAATAGGTACGCTTGAAAGGCTCAATTAATTCAAAGAATGCCTAAATCATTTCCTAAGTAATATTTTATCTAGGATTTCACCTCAAGTGTCATCAAACAAGTTCTAGAGTTTGTTGAGACCATACAAATTTACAATATTCACATAAAATTTCTCTAGGAATGCAAAACAATTAATGATCATGATAAGCATTCATTGAATATAGAAGATCCCAAATTAAGTAAAATCTAGTCAGGGATTAACAAATAGACTCAAGCAATAAGAATTTTCCCTAAAAATTATAATCAATTTCAACCAAATTCTTATCATATACCTTTTTCATCAAACCAAAAACAAAGAAATGTTTTTTAAACATAAACTACCTTCCTCCAAACTTGAATAACACATTGTCCTCAATTGGAAAGAAGAATAAAAAAGAAAAAAAGAATGAGAAAAGGTAAAAAGTGCTCCACCGATTTCCAATTGAATGTTGTCCTTGAAAGTGCAACCATGTAACACATTAGAGAGCCCACAAACTTATACAAACCTACAAGATGAAAACAAAAATAAAAAGATTAAATAAAAATTAAAGAGAAAAAAAAACATGGGTTGCCACCCAAAAAGCGCTTTGTTTAAAGTCTATGGCTAGACATTCTCCAAATCAGTATTTAGGATTGGCGAGATTGATGGAAAACTTTTGCATTCTAAATTCTCCATCCATATAAGGCTTTAACCTCTGTCCGTTAACCTTGAATGTCCTTTTTGTCTCATGATGAACTTCAAATGCTTCACATGGAAAAACAAAAGTCACAACAAATGGTCCCGACCACCTAGATCGCAACTTTCCCAGAAAAAGTCGAAGTCTTGAATTGAATAGTAAAACTTTCTGCCCCACTTCGAACTCCCTTCTCAAAAAATACTTATCATGCCATCTTTTAGTTTTATCCTTGTAAATCTGAGCATTCTCATAAGCATCATTGCAAAACCCATCTCATTAATTTGCAACCTCTTATCACTTGCAACCATTAAATCAAAATTAAGTGTCTTTATCACCCAATAAGCTCTACGTTCTCACTCCACCGGTAAATGGCATGCTTTTCCATAAACTAACCGATAAGGTGACATTCCAATCGGTGTTTTAAATGTTGTCCTATAAGCCCATAATGCATCATCTAACCTTCGTACCCAATCCTTTCATGAGATACTAACAATCTTCTCGAGTATTCACTTCAACTCCCTATTGGACACCTCAACTTGGCCACTTGTTTGCGGAGTATATGGTGTTGCTACATGATGAGTAACTCCATACTTAGTAAGTAAAGCTTCAAATGGAAGGTTGCAAAAATGCTTCCCACCATCACTAATTATAGCCCTTGGAGTGCCAAATTGGGAAAAGATATTTTTTTGAAGAAAATTCACCACAACTCTAGCATCATTGGTCGGCAAAGCTGCAGGTTTCCCCCACTTGGAGACATAATCTACAGCCACCAAAATAAATTTGTTAGAATATGAAGATGGAACAGGACCTATGAAATCTATCACCCAAACATCAAACAATTTAATCACTAAAATATTATTCAAAGGCATCTCATGTTCCCTAGAAATATTCCCAACCCATTGACATTGATCACATAAATTAACAAAGTTAAAAGAATCTTTAAAAATAGAAGGCTAATAAAACCCGGATTGCAAAATTTTTGACACTATTTTTGCTCCACCAAAGTGGTCACCCACTTCCAGTGAGTGGCAATGTCGGAGTATGCTCTCCATCTCTTTTTCGGGTACACATATCCTAATTATCTTATCTACACAATGTCGGAATAGAAAATGTTCCTCCCAAAAATAATACTTCAAGTCAGAGAAGAACTTCTTCTTTTATTGATATGTCATCCTGGGAGATAGAATTCGCGACACCAAGTAGTTGACTATGTCGGCATACCATTGAACAACCTGTACAGCCTTCAAATTCTCATCTAGAAATGTTTCATTAATTGGCAATTGCTGCTCATCATCCGCACCCTTAGGCTCAATCCGGGACAAGTGATCTACCACCAAATTTTCGGTACATTTATTCTGCTTAATCTCCAAATCAATTTCTTCTAGAAGCAAAATCCATTGAAGTAATCTTAGTTTCGCATCCTTCTTCGTAAGCAAGTACTTAAGAGTGGAGTGATCGGTATAGACAAGCAGCTTCGAACCGATCAAGTAAGAACGAAATTAGTCAAAAGCAAAATCAATTGCTAATAATTTTTTTTCAATAGTAGCATAATTAAGTTAAGCTCCCGTTAAAGTCCTACTTGCATACTAAATAACATGAAAATTTTTATATTTTCTCTGCCCTAAAACAACCCCTATAGCAAAATTACTAGCATCACACATCAATTCAAAAGGTAAATTCCAATATGGTGAAACAATTATAGGTGCTGAAATTAATTTCTTTTTCAATGTTTCAAAAGCATGCAAGCATTAATGAGAAAAATCAAACAATGTATCTTTAATCAAAAGATTGCAAAGAGGATTAGTAATTTGAGAAAAATCCTTAATGAACCGTCGATAAAACCTAACATGACCCAAGAAATTTCTCACGCCCTTCACATTGGCCAATGGTGGAAGTTTGTCAATAACCAAAAACTGAGAAGTCATCCATGAATACTGCTATAAATTTTTCCACCATATCAAAGAAAATGGACATCATGCATATCTAGAACGTGGCTAAAGCATTGCAAAGGCCAAAAAGCACCCTCTTATATGTAAAATTTCGGTAAGGACATGTGAAAGTAGTCTTCTGTTGATCTTCAGGAGCAGTTACGATTTGTTTGTATCTGGAATACCCATCTAGAAAAAAAATAGTAAGCATAGCCAGCGAGTCTTTCTAACATTTGGTCGATAAAAGGTAATGAAAAATGATATTTTCGAGTTGCATCATTAAGTCTTCGATAATCTATGCATAATCGCCATCCCATGACTGTCCTTGTTCGTATAAGTTCATTGTTGTCATTCTTTACCACAGTTATTCCTTCTTTCTTTGGGACCACTTGAACCATACTCACCCATGCACTATCCGAGATTGGATAGATAATTCCAACATTTAAAAGCTTCAATACTTCTTTATGCACTACTTCTTGCATTGATGGAATCAATCTCCATTGATTCCTTTGATATCCGAGATTGTCGATCCCAAAGCCATTTTATGCTCCCTTAAAACTCTTAGCAACTTTTATTCCTCTACATCACTTAAAGAACCATTAATAATAACCAGGAAAGTAGAGTCTTGGCCTAAGAAGGCATACCTCAAATTTGATGGAAGTGGTTTGAGCTCAAGTTTGGGTGGCTCCTTACTTGAAGATGTCAACATGGATGAACTTAACTCTTCCAATTTCGAGTTTATGGAAGGATGAAAGGATGGTGTAGCTTCCAATAACCTTACATACTCTCTAACCTCTTCATTCTCGAATTCAAGAGTTGTAGAATGAGTAAGATACCACTCAAGTGGCAGATTTGAAAATCTAGCCCTATAGGTCTCGGTCACCACTAAGTTTATGTCACTAATTTGAAAACAAGAGTGTACTCCGGGAAGAAAATCCTAGCCTTAAAAAAATCAAAAGTAACTTTCTCATCATTAACTCTCAAAATAAGTTTCTTTTGTTGGACATCAATTAAATTTCTTCCCGTAGCAAGAAAAGATCACCCCAAAATCAAAGGTATTTCAACATCCTACTTAATGAGTCCTCCTTCACCAAAAATAAAATCTGTCGAAAAAATAAACTTGTCCACCTTCACCAAAACGTCTTCAGTGAGTCCTCGCGGGTGCTTAATAGACCTGTCTGCTAATTGTAAAGAGACTATAGTAGGCTTTGGTTCTCTAAGACCTAACTTCTCGAAAATCGAAAAAGGCATAAGATTAATACTTGCTCCTAAATCACATAAAGCTTTATCAAAATAAGAATTTGCTATAGTGCAAGGAATCGTAAAACTCCCTGTATATTTCAATTTATGAGGCAACTTCTTTTGTAAAATTGCACAACTCTCTTCGGTTAACATCACCGTCTCATACTCTTCCAACTTTCGCTTGTTTGATAAAATATCCTTTAAAAACTTAGCATATTTAGGCATTTGCTCTAAAGCTTCAATAAGAGGAATATTAATACGCAATTGCTTGAAACTATTAAAAAATTTAGGCAATTGATTATCTAACTTATTATTATTTTTTTTAAAGTCTTTGAGGAAAAGGAATCGACGGATCATAAATTGAAGGAGAATTAGTTTTTGATGTAAACTCTCTAGAATTCATAATTTTTGAAGCTTCTTTATTCGCTTTAGAATTTCCAGCTTTTTGGTCGACCACTTGCTGCTCCAATTCTTCCATCTTTGGCTCAAACTCTACATGATTTCCAGCTTTATCTTGCCCGGTACTTGTTCCTTGTGGCTACTCAGTTGTCCTCCCACTTCTCAATGCTATTGCTTTGACATGTTCCTTAGGATTGGTAATGGTATTGCTCGGCAAAGTTCTTGTTGTCCTCTTCGTAAGAATGTGTGGAAGTTGACCAATTTGAGACTCAAGGTTAAAATGGAAGCTGTATTTTTTTGTATCGCCAAATCTGTCTTTTTCATGTATTGCATGAACATCTCCTCAAGCGTCGGCTTCTTTTCTTGCTGTAGAAAATTTTGATGAGGTCTAGATGCCCCTTGATTGTTGCTCCATGAAAAATTGGGGTGATTTCTCCATCTAGGATTGAACGTGTTTGAAAAATGATTGTTTTGACGTTGGAAATTGGACACGTAATTAGCTTGTTCAGAATTTGGTTGAGCAAACGGATTCCCCACTTGGCAATCGATACTTGAGTGATTTGTTGCACAATAATCGCACACAACATTATTTTGAATAGTATTAACATTCATCTTACGTAGTTGTTTAAATAAAGTTTCCATTTGTGCTGCCAAAGTGGTTATAGAATCAAGTTCAAAAACTACGGCTGCCTTTCTTGGCATTGCTCTCTCCGAAGGCCATCGATAGTTGTTGGATGCCAATTCCTCCAAAAGTTCATAAGCTACTTCATGAGTTTTACTCATTAAAACCCCTCTAGCTATCAACCATGGACCTGTTTGTAGCTCCTAAACCATTGTAGAATGTTTGGACTTGAAGCCATGCCGGAAGGTCATGATAAGGGCACTTTTGCAATAAATCTTTGTACCTCTCCCATGCTTCATACAAAGATTCATTTTCAAATTGAATGAACGTTGTAATATCATTCCTTAACTTTGCTGTCTTGGCCGGAGGGAAATTCTTTGCCAAAAATTTTTGTGCTAACTCCTCCCAAGTAGTAATGACACTAGGTGGTAGAGAATTCAGCTAGGCTTTCGCTTTTTCTTTGAATGAAAAAGGGAAAAGTCTCAAACGAATAGCATCATCCATCACTCTATTGTGCTTGAAGGTGTCACAAATCTCTAGAAAATTTATGATATGAACATTAGGATCCTCTTGCGATAGCTCCCCAAACTGAATAGTTTGTTGTATCATTTGAATTATTGCTGGCTTAATCTCGAAATTATTAGCTTGTATAGTCGACCTCCTTATGTTAGATGTAGCCCCATTAATCGAGGGCATAACATAGTCCCTCAAAGCCCTTTTGCCTATCCATTATGCTGATCTGCCATAGTGATGGCAGGTGTGGTGACTTCTTGCTTCTTCTTTTTCTTGATTTGACGCAAAGTTCTCTCAATCTCGAGATCAAAAAATGTAGACTCCAATGGTTTAGATCAGGGCAGATGCTTCGAAATTCTGAAATAAAAATAAAATGAAAGCAAAACTGCGATCTAATCACCAATCTTAAAAATAAAAAAAATCCAAATTAGCAACAATCTAGCTAGTATCAATATCTATTACAAATAATTAGTCCCCGACAATGGTGCCAAAAACTTGGTGTGAAAATATTTGCAAGTAAACAAAATCGCAACAAGTAGTAAAGTTTTTATAAAAAAAAAAATAGTGTCAAACCAACAATGACTAATTATGCTATTAATTATTGAAATATACCAAGTTATTTACTATTTGGAAAATAAACTGAAATTTTATTGACTTTATCACTTAAATTAAACTAAAATGCTTGACAAAAATAAATTAAAAGAGAAGAGAATAAAACTTAAGGTTGTATTGATAATAAAAATAAATCTAGAGCTTTCGATTTCACCTAGCTAATCCCACACAATTTATTATTCTTTGTTATAAATTCCACATTTTCAAGTCGATGAAAAATAAATCCCTTAATTATTCAATGTTTTCTGTTGAATAATATTAGAAATATCTCCACCTAATAATTCATCATATCTCTATGTAAATTAAATTATTTAAAGATTCATTAAGTACTTTGGATTTTTCTTAATCTAAAATCGTACTAGTCGCGGTAAAGTATCTTTATCTTATTGCTCAACTAATGGTGTTTAATCCTAAAAGCTTTGAATCACAAATTACCTCTCGGTTTCATTATGATTCAATAAATCAAACAATAATTGGTCAGAAAATTGTAAGCAATAAGATCTAGGATAAACACTCAAAATAAAAAATAAATAAATAAAAACTTGAAATTTAAATTGTGTGTTCAAAGCTAGACTACATCAAAGCCCTAGAAAAATAAAATTAGTTCATAACAAATCTGAAATCAACCACGTTCTTATTGGAATGCATCAAAAGAAAATTAAAGAGAAGAGAATAAAATTCTTTTGCTTGAAATAAGTTGATGAAGCATTCAAGATTGTTGAAGATCTCTCTTCATTGAGACTTGGCAGCCGCCCTCCTTCTCTTCTCTCTTTATTCTCTTGTCTAGGAAAAATATGTTGTGCTTACAAGGCATGGGCAGCTAGCCTTATATAGGCAAACTCCTAGAAAAGAAAAGGAAAGTACAATAATACTACTCCTAGGAAATGGAAAGACACTGAAATGGGAAATACTTCTACTACTAGGAAAACATGAAATAGGAAAATAAATGAAAAGAAATATAATGCAAAATAGGAAAAAAAATGCAGCCTAGGAAAAGGAAAGACGCTGAAATGAGAAATACTTCTACTACTAAGAAAACTTGAAACATGAAAGTAACTAAAAGGAAATATAACACAAAATAGGAAAAAGTGCGATACAAGAAAATAAAATAAAATAAATAAAAATCAAATCAAATTAAAAGAAATAAAGAGAAACTAACAATTTTAATAAGTAAAAGAGTAATAAAAATCATGTTAAAATTACACTTATCAAAGTTATAAAAACTCCTAACGGTAGTACAATAATTACAAGGTTGCAATGTTTGTAATATTTACCAGGTGGGTTTATTAGGATAGAAAAAAAAATTACAATAAAATGACTCACGTCTTTGGAGCCTAGAGCATCTCACTTTGATACTATTACTATAACAGTGTGTAATATTCATAATGCCATTTCCTAGTTTACTGAGTTTTCTATGGTTTCACCATTTGTGTAAGGTGTAGAATAAGCAGGGGAGAAACAAATGATGGTTTGAAGATTGGTTAGCTCTTGATAATTCTTCGGATTTTCCACGTTTATACTTCATTAGCAGTTGAAGTTTCAAGCTGTTACAACTACATTCATCTGGCGGCTCTCCTTTTGTTGCTAGTTTGTTTGTGTGTTCTATATTCTTCTATTACTTGGTCCCTACTATTTTTCTAACTAATGAAGAAATTCAAGGATTTTATTTTAACAAAGACAAATGATCTTCAGGGATTTGGAGGTTGGTTTCTTATATTTCAGACTTGTTTACTGCCCGTTATTTGATGAAATTCAGTGTAATGCATGTACATAAGTTGATTAATTTGATAAATGGTTGCTAGCATCGAACTTTCACATTTCTTCCAATTACTACTATTTTATGTTTTGCAAACACATAGCATGAGATGGATCAAGAGCATTTTATTGGAGTCCATGGAAAATTGAGAATCTAATTGGCTCCAGATCTCGGTTGGGCTCAAGTTAGATTGAACTAGCCCTCCCAAGTTGTATGGAAGCTCGTACGTCTATTATGTGTGGGTTCCAGCCAACCATTTCCCATTAGGGAAGTAGGGCACCGTGTAGCCTACAGTGGCTCGATAATTGTTCCTAAACACGATTGACAAATGCTTTCGATATACAATTGCCAAACTCACCTCTCCCCCAACACACGCACATCCACCTACCAGCACACACAAAAGCCTTTTAAGATAAATACACTTGGACAGATTGAAGATAAGAAAAAATTTCAAATGAATTATTAACTTTTTATAGAACGTTAAAACTTTGTACCGATATGCATGCAAATACATTTCTAAAGATTCAGTTAGTTATTGGTTGGGAGAGGGGGGAGACTGCACAAGTTACAGCCCTGACAACAGATCTCATAAATTGAGGCAATGTAGTACATTAATAAAATAAAATGTACCATAAATCACAAATCATACACCTGTAGTATTGATGTTCTCCAAGGAAATGACAGCACCAGATTTGGCCTTATTTGATGTTTGCGATAGAATATATATGACCCAAAGGTGAAGGTATAGAAGGTAAACTAGAGACCACATTTTTGCCGTTGGATTTCTCCTAAGGATGATAGTTCCAGCCAAGAAAATAGCATCCAACTGCTGAACTAGCGATCCTAAATGCTTCTTGCCAGAACGAATTTTGTCTTCAAACAAAGGCGTCAACCTTGAATCTGAGAGCTCACATTCTCCTAATTCCAAATCTCTTGATGATGTATCAATCATAGCTATCGACTTATTTTCATCTAGCAGCCTTAAACTTGCCTGGAGAATACATTATGGTATAAGTCATATGATAAGATCTCTATGTTTCTCAGTAAAAGTATACTAATGACTATAGGGTGAAATATGTACCTCAATTCTGAATAGTAAAGTTGCCTTCTCTAAGGAAAGAGCCTCAACCTAGTTAAACAAGTAAATGAAACAATGATAGTTTGAATAACAGCCAATAAATCCACAAATAAATGAAAATTTAAACCAACTCTTTCCTAAGATATATCAAGTTATCCATGACCAACCAGTCCTTTTTCAACATCAGATCATTGTAAACATATTGAGAACCATGTCCAACAAGAAACAACACACCATATATCTTATCTTACTTCACTAATAACTATAACAGAAGCAATGTGAAAGATACCCAGGCTAAAAGAAAGATAAAAATCTCTAATAATACAAAGTGATAACGGAATCTAGCCAACACTGTCAATTAAAAACAGGTGCAACATGGCACCAAGTTGCTACAAGAGGAGCATCTGGAAGCAGGCTCAGTGTTGGAAATGCATATGAGGATTTATAGGATTTTTTTTTTTACAAGTAAAAGGTATATTAATCAAAGGCACCAAAAGAGCACCACCGATGCACAAAAATCTATAGAAATCTATCTATAAGATAGTGTCTCAATAAAGTCTGAGATATCTTCATCATTTACCAAGAAAAAAAACATTATCTTAAGTTCTTAACCCAAAACCCAAAAGTATGTAAGCACCCATCCTTGACGGTGGCTAAGGGGTTTTCCTTGCCATCAAAAGCTCTTCTATTCCATTCATGCCAAATGACCCAAAAAATGGAAAGAGGTATCAAGCAATATGCCTTCTTCTTTTGCCTTGATCCTCTCATTCTAGAACTCATCTTGGACCGTCACCCATTGAATTCCCACTAAACTAAGAGCCATCTCCTAAAGATGCCTACTCAAAACCTAAGTGATGCAGAAAAAGAAAGGAATTATTGGTATTTGTCTAAGGTTTAAACATGGTTAAAGTCTAAACCAAGGTTGGAAGAATAAATTTTAGCATGTTAAAGGAGTACACACATGTGTGTGCATCACTTTGGGTGTGTGTGCACACCTTTATTCCTCAAGGAAAAAGAGTGCGCACGGTTGTGAGAGGGACAGCATCAGTGTGCGCCGCACCTCTCCCTCACCAGCGCGGCACCTCTCCCTCACCAGCGCCGCACCACCCAGCAAGGAGGTAAAAAGGGGCTTTTCCTAGCACCTTACCGCCCCTTGGTCAGCGCTTAGGCGCCAGGCACACTGAGGCACACACATATAACTTGGTTAAAAATCTTGTTAGGTATGTGGATGCAAGGTTAAAATGCACCGCACCACTTAGGATTGATGGAGGGCTATGGTTGAGTGGTCATCAAGATCTAAGAGTGGATATTGACTCTCAAGATTGGACAAGAAGTTGGTGCACTATATAAAGGGTCACCTAGCTTCATTATCAACATGAATGTGAATGAGATTATGACATAATTTGAGATCAATTGTAAAGAGAGACAAGACATAATACAAGAGAGAATTGTATGAGAATGCAAAGACACAAAACACAAGAGGGACTCATTGTAGAGAGGTTGGTTATAAAGAAGATAGAGTAGTATAGATAGAGAGCATTGTAATAGTTCTTATCATCTTCTTTCTTCTCTTCTTGGTTTCTTCAAGATCTTAAGGTTTCCTGAAGAGGATTGCTGTAATTGTAAAGAACTCACGGGGACGTAGGCACATTACTGAACCTCGAAAACAAATCATTTGTCTTCTTTCTTTATTTGATTTCTGTTCCTGTTTTCGATTCCTAATCTTTACAAGTCATTCTAGACTTGGGTGTTTGGAAGATCACCACCTGGGCATCTTGTCAAGGTTATTTCCAACAGTGGTATTCGAGCTAGTACAACCAGGTATCGGAGCAAGAACAAGAAGGTGATAGAGCCAAGAATCAAAGATCAACTTCTTGGGTGATTCACGAACGGAGAAAAGATCAAGATTAGATCGTGTTCTTGAGGGTGATTCAAGAACAGTGTTAAGATCCATCTTCGATCATGTTCTTGAGGTTGAAGAAAGTATTTGCGGATATTGCATAAATCTGGGATCTTGTCTGAAAAGATGGCTTCAAATTTCGTGTTTGAGAAGTTTGATGGAAAGAGAGATTTTTCCCTGTGGAAGCGGAAGATCAGGGAGGTTCTAACGCAACAGAAAGTGGACTTAGCTATTGGAGAAGATGATACTTTTCCAGCAAGTGTCACGGAGGACCAGCGGACCGAGATGAAGAAGATGGCTTACAGCACCATTTTCTTGCACATGTCGGATAACGTCACAAGGGAGTGCGAAGACTTGGAAGATCTTGCTGTCATATGGAAAAAACTAGATGAGTTGTTTCTTACCAAAACTCTCCCTAACAAGATTTATCTTCTTAAAAGAATCTTTGCTTTTTAAAATGGATCCTAGTAAGGAGTTACAAGATAATCTTGATGTCTTTAATAAGCCAGTTCAAGATTTAAATAGCTGTAGCATTATTTTTTCGGATAAAAAATTAGCTGTCATTTTGTTAAATTCTCTTCCTGATTGCTTTGATAATTTGATTAATGCTATTGAGTATGGTAGGGATACTTTAACTAAGGAGATTGTGATCAATGCCATAAGGGCACATGACTTCAAAGCCAAGATGAAGGAGACATCAAGTGGAGATTGGTTGTTCGTAAGAGGAAGGCCAGCAACTTGGAATGGCAGTACCAACCATGGCAACTACCGGGAGAAATCAAGAGGTCGAGGGCAAAACCATGGGAGAGCACATTCCAAATCAAGATTTGGAAAGAGGTGCTTCTACTGCAACAAAGAGGGCTATTTCAGAAAATATTGCAAGAAGAAGATGTGGGATGAGAAGAGAAGCCATACCAACAATGGAGAGGCTTTGGTTGCCAAAGGAGAATAGCAAGATGATGTTCTTGTTGTGTGCTCAAATGTGAGTAGGAGGCAAGGCAGCGAGAAGTGGATTCTGGATTCCAGGTGCACTTATCACATGTCCCCTCACAAGGAATGGTTCTAGAATTTCAAGGAGATCAATGATGGAAGGGTCTTCTTCGGGAATGACAATTCTTGCCAAGTGAGGGGGATTGGAGACATCCAATTGAGGATGTTTAATGGAGTCACAAGGCTGCTACGAAATATGAGGTATCTTCTAGATTTGAAGAGAAATTTGATCTCATTAGGGCAGGTGGATTCCATGGGGCATACATGTAAAGTAGATGGAGGAAAGATCAAGGTGGCTAAGGGATCTTTGGTAGTGATCAAGGCAGCAAGAAACGATGGACTCTATGAGATGATCGGAGAGACATAAATCAATGATGAAGCAGCAAGCTTGATGGCTGAGATGGATAAGGCATCCCTTTGGCACACTCGCTTGGGACATATGAGCAAAAAGGGCCTCCAAGTTCTTAGCAAGGATGGTATACTTGGAGGAGACAAAGTAGAAAAACTAGATTTCTGTGAGAGTTGCATTCTTGGGAAGCAACACTGGGTCAGCTTTAACACTGGAGTGCACAAGTCTAAGGGGATTCTTGACTACATTCATTCGGACCTTTGGGGACCAGCAAGAACACCAACACAGGGAGGTAACTTTTACTTTCTGTCTTTAATTGATGATTATTCAAGAAGAGTGTGGGTTTATTTACTTAGAAATAAGTTAGATGCCTTGAATAAATTTGTTGTGTGGAAGAAGTTGCTGGAAACTTAAACGGATAGGGTAGTTAAGGCTTTAGGAACCGATAATGACTTAGAATTTTGCAATAAGGATTTTGATAAATTCTGTGAATTAAATGGCATTCTAAGGCATAGAACGGTTGTAAAAACACCCCAACAAAATGGAGTTGCTGAGAGAATGAATAGAACCCTTATGGAAATGGTTAGGTGCATGTTAATAGGATCCGGCTTACCAAATATTTTTGGGGAGAAGCTGTGGCTACAACTACATACTTGGTAAATAGATCACTCTCTAGAGCTTTAGAGCTCAAGACTCCCATAGAGATGTGGAGTGGGAAAGCCCTTGAATTAAGCAACCTTAAGATTTTTGGGTGTGCTGCATATGCACATCAAAAGGAGGATAAACTTGGCCCAAGGTCTAGAAAATGTGTATTTCTAGGATATAGTGATGGGTTTAAGGGATATAGGTTGTGGTCCGTAGAAAAGAAGGGCATGAAACTCATTATAAGTAGGGATGTTATTTTTAATGAATTATTATTTCCCTATTTGGAGAAAACTAACCCTGCAGGGGCAAGTGAGCAAACCGGTCTAGAAGATGTGGAGCATCCCATCAAGGAGAATTCACTTCAGGTAGTGCAAAGGAGGCAAGAGGGTTCGGACTACGTAGAGCCCTTGGATGAAGGCCAAGCTCAAGAAACTCAAGAAGAGGTTGATGTAGCAAGTCATAATGATTACCAGCTCACAAGGGACCAGGGAAGGAGTGTGGTTAGACCACCTTTGAGATATGGGTTTGCGGATGCTAATGTAGCAGCTCCTTGGATAGATGGAGAGGTTGAACCAGAAACTTACATGGATGCCATGGAGTATAAGGATTCGTCAAAGTGGCAGCTGGCTATGGAGGAAGAAATAGATTCTTTGATGAAGAACAACTCTTGGGAGTTGGTGCCCAAACCAGAAAAATAAAGAGCTGTGGATTGTAGATGGATCTACAAGATCAAAGAAGGGAATACTCCAGGAGATGATGTCTGGAATAAGGCTAGGCTGGTGGCGAATGGGTTCACAAGAAGAGAAGACATAGATTTCACAGAAACTTTCTCACTTGGACACAAGGTGGAGAAGATGGTGAGTATCCTCATCTAAGTCATTGATGTGCTGTTGGTTCGGAACAGCAGTAAGAGGATGGAAAGGTTTACATGTCAACTCAGTGAGGAGTTCGAGAGGAAGGATCTCAGCCTTACACAAAAGATCCTTGGGATGTGTATAATCCAAGAAAAGGAAAGAACCTGGTTAAGGGTTTCTTAGGCAATGGGTTTTTTCAGCAGATTTGTGAGTAATCCCAGAAAGAAGCATTGCCTTGGGATGAAGTGGTTGCTGAGGTACTTGAAGGCTCAGTGGTAGTCAGTAGTAGCACTCATAACAACTGAGGCTGAGCACATAGCGGCTATGGAAGCCATAAAGGAGGCTATGTGGTGCAAAGGGTTGTTGGACGAGTGGATGGTCCTAAAAGAGCAGGTGGTGGTGTCTTCGGATAAAATGGCCACAGAAGAAAATCCTGCAAATTTAGGTACTAAAGTCCTACCTCTAAGTAAGTTCAATCATTGCCTTGGACTACTTAGGATTAGAGTCGATTGATTGATGACTCAAGATGAGTTTGGATCCTGAAGTTCTCTGCACAATGGTTCGGGTTTAAACACTTAGACAAAGGTCTAGATTGTTGGTATTTGTCTAAGGTTTAAGCATGGTTCAAACATGGTTAAATTCTAAACCATGGTTGGAAGAATAAATTTCATCATGTTAAAGGAGTGCACACATGTGTGTGCATCACTTTGGGTGTGTGTGCACACCTCTATTCATCAAAGCAAAAGAGTGCGCACAGCTGTGAGAGGGACAGCATCAGTGTGCGCTGCACCTCTCCCTCACCAGCACCGCACTGCCCAGCAAGGAGAAAGTTTTGGTGGAGGGCAGTGCCGCACCTCTCCCTCACCAGCGCCGCACCACCTAGCAAGGAGGTAAAAAGGGGCTTCGCCTAGCACCTCACCGTCCCTTGTTCAGCGCCTAGGCGCCAGGCACATTGAGGCACACACATACAACTTGGTTAAGCCTCTTGTTATGTGCGTTGATGCAAGGTTAAAATTCATAGCACCACTTAGGATTGATGGAGAGCCATGGTTGAGTGGTCATCAAGATCTAAGGGTGGATATTGACTCTCAAGATTGGATAAGAAGTTAGTGCACTATTAAAGGGTCACCTAGCTTCATTATCAACATGAATGTGAATGAGATTATGAAATAATTTGAGATCAATTGTAAAGAGCGACAAGACATAATACAATAGAGAATTGTGTGAGAGTGCAAAGACACAAAACACAAGAGGGACTCATTGTAGAGAGGTTGGTTGTAAAGAAGATAGAGTAGTATAGATAGAGAGCATTGTAATAGTTCTTATCATCCTCTTTCTTCTCTTCTTGGTTTCTTCAAGAACTTAAGGTTTCTTGAAGAGGGTTGCTGTAATTGTAAAGAACCATTGATTTAGTGCAGAGAGTTCAGAGGAACTCACGGGGACGTAGGCACAATGCCGAACCTCGATAACAAATCGCTTATCTTCTTTCTTTCTTTGATTTCTGTTCCTGTTTTCGATTCTTAATCTTTACAAGTCATTTTAGACTTAGGTGTTTGGAAGATCACCACTTAGGCATCTTGTCAAGGTGATTTCCAGCAAGAATTATGTACTATTCTGGGATTTTCGGCATCACAAAGTCTTTATTATACTTTAATAATTAAATGGTCATGGATATTTTATTTTCCAAATTCCTTCTAAAATATGTATGCATGTCTGTGAAACACAACACTTCCTCCCTATGATACTAAGGTAGTTAAATAATCTTGGATTTCCCAAATAAACTAAAGTTTCTTTTTCAAGGACAAAAGCTTTAATTGTTTATTTTCTTCTGAGCAAGAACCTTTTAATATAGTTAATGCCAGCATTGGCATGGCAATGTGGTTTACGATACACTCTATATGTAATTCAATTATTTCTTGCTCTCTCCATGACTTTACCAATTAGGTCATCACCAGAATAATGGACAGAGAAAAAATATGCTTGCTTTCTTTGCACTCAGCCAGGTACTCAATGCAATAATTTAAAAAAAAAAAAATCTCAAAGGTAAGGATGCAGAAGTTAAAGATTAAGAATTGTAAATTTACATGGATGCCTATTGAAAATCACCTCAAGAATCCAAGGTGGTGACCTTCAAACACCCAAGTCCAGAATGACTTGTAATAAACAGGAATCAAACCATCGAAGAAAGAACATAAGCAATTGTTATCGAGGTTTGGCAATTTGCCTACATCCCCGTGAGCTCCTCCGAGCTCTCTGCACTAAATCAATGGAGTTCTTACAATTACAGCAACACCTCCTCAAGAACCCTCTTATTATTGATATATGAAAGAATAGAAAAGAAAGAGATAAGAACTAAGTGTTTCCCTGGAATTTTCCCCAAGAAAATTCCAATTACAAAGCCCTTGAACCCCACTTCTTGATTGCTCTCTCTCACTTGAAACACCTCTGAAGATTTGAGAGTCTTTCTCTCTCAACACCAACCACTCTTGGAATGACATCTCTTCTTGTTTTTCTTTCTTGACACTTGTGTCTTTGCACTCTTGTGTCTTGCTTGTTGTGTTGTGTGTAATTGCTCCTAGATAACCCTTTATATAGAGCAATAACTACCTTGGCTAATCTTGAAACCAATCTCAACCCTTAGATCTCAAGGACCAAAGAACCATGGCTCTCTAAATGGTCCTGTGCGTTTTAAATAAGTTCCATGCAACATTTCAAAGTGCTGACCAAAAGGCATCAAGTGTGCTTGGCGCCGCGGCCCAGAACAGGGTAGGCCGTGGCGCACACCAGGGCAGGCCACAGCTCACACCAGGACAGAAACCCCCCATGTGCTAGTGATTGCGGTGCACAAGGCCTGAGCCATGGCGCACACCTAGTGGAGGATCTTCCTTCCTTGCTGTGTACGCAGCGGCTCAAAGACTGCTGAAGCTTCAATCTTCCATTCATTTAATTCTTAGAGAAATTCCCAACAATCTCTACCTTTGTCTAAGCAATTAAAACTGAACACATTGTGCAAATAACTCAGGATCCAACTCAACATGAGTTACTAAATCATCTGACTCCAATCCTAAGAAGTCAAAGGCAATGATTGAACTTGCTTAGAGGTAGAACTTTTGTACCTAAATCTACAGGATTTTCTTCTATGGCCACTTTGTCCACATGAATGCATCCTTCCGTAACATTTTCCCGAATGAAATGTTACTGAACATCCATGTGCTTTGTCCTCTCATGGAACACTGGATTCTTACACAAATGTAAAGCACTTTGGCTATCCGAATACACCACCACCTGCTCTTTTAGGACCTTCAACTCTTCCAACAACACTTTGCACCACATTGCCTCCTTAATAGCTCCCGTTGCTGCTATGTACTCTGCCTTGGTTGTTGAGAGTGCTACCACCGGCTGTAACTGAGCCTTCCAACTTATACAACATCCGTTTTAGTTGAAGAAGTATGAGGTAATCAATCTTATTTTATCCCGGTCTACTCCATAGTCCGAATCAGCATAACCCTCTAGACAGATGGACTTACCCTTCTTCTCGTAAATAAGCCCCACATCTGAGCTTCCCTTCAAATACCTCAGCAACCACTTCATCCCAAGCCAACGCTTCTTTCCGGGATTACTCATAAACCTGCTGAGAACACTAATTGCATGAGCAATGTCGAGTCTAGTGCTTACCATGGTGAACATAACAGATCCAACCGCACTAGAGTAAGGGACCTTTTCCATTTCCTTCTTCTCTTCATCCGATCTCGGACAGTGATCGTTGGAGAACTTGAAATGACCAGTGATGAGAGTCATAAAATGCATCTTAACAGTACTTATTTGTTAGCATTTTGGATTGATCTAGGTTTGAATTTCACTTTTATACCTTAACAACTCTAAAGTGATATTCTTGAATTGTTGATCTATTTCAATGCATTTTCAGGTACTTTGAGTCCAAAAGAGGTGGAAAGCCATCATAGCTTAAAGCACGATGGTTCGATGCACATCAAAGTGAAGGCACGGTTACGGAAGGACAAAATAAAGAGAAACCAAGTCTTTACTGTGTATGCTACGGCCTGAAAAGTCTAAGCCTCTGCCTCTAGAACCAAGCCCGAAAAGAGCTAGAAGACCTTCAGTGTGCGCCGTAGCCCGGACCAGTCTGAGCCGCGACCTGGTAGTCTAAGCTGCGGCTTGGACCAATCTGGGCCGTAGCCTCCAGAAAGATGAAGAAAACCCAAAAGGCTTAGCCATGGCCTAGATTAATGTGAGCCACGGCGCGAGCACGATGATTTGTTTCCGAGTCACGACTTAATTAGGGTTTTAATGATAGTTTAAACCTGAAAACACCCTTGGACCTTTTATATTATAAATAGATCACTTAGGGTTTGATAAGGACAATCATAAAAGGATGGAAAACTCAAGAAGGCTACCACATTCTCCCCCATCAAAGTGTTCAAGAATGAATCCCATGGCCAACTAATCTCCAAGCAAGGCGAAGGGATGAATCATTAGGTGTAGTTATTCTTATTTTCCATTATTGATTCAGTTTTAGTTTGGATTTATTGTCAAAACATTATTATGATTTACTCTTTGATTTAATTAGAAGATTTTCTCTTAATCCGATGATTGTATCTTGCTCCTCGATATAAGTCTAGTCATGCTCTTCTTATGTCAAGATTGTTGGATGTGATTGAGTGTGGTAGATTTACCTTTTAGGTTTGTCCATTACTACGATATTGTCATTAAGATATAATGTCGTTTCTTGATGAATCTATAGGATTGGTCATGTGTGCTTAAATCGAAAGTAAAGAGTAATTCGTATCAATTACATTAGGGTTTACATGTACTTTGATTGAATATTTACAGATTGCTTGTTTGAGATGTGAAACTAGTAATCGAGATAAAAACAATTGAATCGAGATTGGAATAAAGTAACAAACCTAGGGAGAATTCTCAGACCCTTGTTGTTTCTCTATTATATTCTTCAATCTATTTACACAATTTTCTCACATTACTTCATTATCAAAACTCAGATTCTCTCACTTGATCTTTATCATTCGTGTTAAGGTTTACACTTTTCCTTTGTAGTTCGCTTTTCCTCATGGGATCGACACCTCAACTATACACAATAACCATGTATTAGTTTGAGCGTAATCAACCAGCAAGGGGAATCTTTACTGGTTTACTATCTTCCATAGAAAACTTAGATATCATCTTTTCTATGTAGGAAGACTGAGAAACCTTCAACCTGTTTCTCTCTCTTTCTCGGATTATACTCATCCTAAGGATCTTTTGTGCATGACCAAGATCCTTCATCTCAAACTCCAAACTGAGTTGAGATTTCAACTTTTCTATCATCTCCCTGTTGTTACCAACCAACAGCATATCATCAATATAGATGAGGATAATCACCATTTCCTCCACCTTGTGACCTTTATAGTATAAGCATGAATCATAGTAGCTCATCATAAAACCCAAGCTAGTTACAAAGGAATCGAACCTTGTTGGTATTTGTCCAAGAATTAAACGGTTGCAAGAAGGGGGAAAAATTCAGCATCAGGTGGAGGTTGTGCGCAGTGGCCTAGCCTTGTGCACCGTGGCCCACAGCAACTCCAGGAAGTCCAACCTCCAGAATGCACCGTGGCTCAACCTCCCTAAGCCATGACACCAAGCAACTGAAGAAGAATGGTGCATTTTCTCCTTGTGTGTGTTGCGGCCTGCCTTGTTCTGGGCCGCGGCGCCAGACACACTGATGCACACATGTTTAAGTTTTTTTGAGTGGTGCATGGGACATGTTTAAAATACACCGGATCACTTAGGATTGATGGAGGGCCATGGTAAATTGATCATCAAGATCTAAGGGTGGATAATGACCCTCAAGATTGGTCAAGAAGTTGGTGCACTATATAAAGGGTCACCTAGCTTCAATCTAAAGAACAATGTGATAACTTGTGATGTGTATGAGAGTTGTGTGAGAGTGCAAAGACACTAAACACAGGAGAGATCTCATTGTAGAGAGGCTGGAGGTTTTAGAAAGAGAGAGTAGACTAGAAAAAGGATTCAAGGGCTTGTAAGGGGAATTTTCTTGGGAAAATTCCAAGGTTAGTTCTTATCACTTTCTTGTACTTATTCTTCTTTTGTTCTTTAAGAACCTGTGAGTTCTTGGAAGGTTGTTGCTGATTGTAAAGAACTGCATTGATAAGATAGTGCAGAGAGCTCAGAAGAGCTGACAGGGACGTAGGCATATTGCCGAACCTTGTCAACAAATTTCTTGTGCTATTTTCTTTCTTGCTTTGATTAGTTGCTGTCTCTTTTCTTTATACAAGTCACTCTAGACTTGGGTGTTTGGAAGATCACCTCCTGGGCATCATCCAAGGTGGTTTCCCAACAGTGGTATCAGAGCTTTGGATAGCAGGATTAGAGCAAAGATTCGCGGGTATCGGAGCAAGGTGACAATAATCAAGGGTCAACTTCTTGGGTGATTCAAGAACGGAGTTAAGATCTATATCTGATCATGTTCTTGAGGTGAATCAAGAACGGAGTTAAGATCAATATCTAATTGTGTTCTTGAGGGTGATACAAGAACGGAGTAGAGATCATGATCTGATCGTGTTCTTGAGGGTGATTCAAGAACGGTATTGGGATCAATCTTCGATCGTGTTCTTGAGATTTAGAAGAAGTTGGAGAGCAATTGTGGGTGCTACATAAATCTGGGATTCTCTCCGCAAGATGGCTTCAAACTTCATGGTTGAGAAGTTTGATGGAAATGGAGATTTTGTTCTTTGGAAGTGGAAGATCAAGGCTGTTCTTATGCAACAGAAAGTGGACTTGGCGATTAGAGAAGATATTGCTTTTCCAGCAAGTACCACGGAGGTCCAGCGGAATGAGATGAAGAAGATAGCATACAGCACCATCTTCTTGCACTTGTTGGATAATGCCACAAGAGAGTGCGGAGACTCGGAAGATCCAGCTGTCATATGGAAGAAACTAGATGAGTTGTTTCTTGCCAAGACTTTCTCTAATAAGAGGTATCTTCGTAAATGAATCTTTGCTTTTAAATTTGATCCTAATAAAGAGTTGTAAGATAATCTTGATGCCAAGATGAGAAGTGCATCAAGTAGAGAAGGGTTGTTCGTTAAAGGAAGGCCAGCAATTCGGTATGGTAGCAACATACATAGCTACTACCGGGATAAAGGTAGAGGAGAAAGCTATGGGAGATGCTTCTACTGCCATAAGGAGGGTTATTTCAAGAAAGATTGCAAGACGATGATAAGGGATGAGGGAGGAAGCCATACCAAGAATGGAAAGGCTTCGGTTACCAAGGGAGAATAGCAAGATGATGATGTTCTTGTTGTGTGCTCAAGTGTGAGCAAGGGGCAAGAAGGCAGCGGGAAATGGATTTTGGATACCAGGTGCACTCATCACATGTACCCTCATCGGGATTGGTTCAAGAATTTCAAGAGAACCAGTAATGAAAAGGTTTTCCTGGGGAATGATATTTCTTGCCAAGTGAGGGGGATAGAAGACATCCAGTTGAGGATGTTTGATGGAGTCATAAAGCTGCTGCGAAATGTGAGGTATCTTGTGGATTTAAGGAGAAATTTGATCTCATTGGGGCAGCTGGATTCCATAGGGTATACATACAAAGCTGAGGGAGGAAAGATCAAGGTAACCAAGGATTCTTTGATAGTGATCAAAGCAGCAATCAAAGATAGACTTTATGAGATTTTCGGTGAGATAGAAATCAAGGATCAAGCAGTAAGCTTGATGGCTGAGATGGATAAAGCAGCACTTTGGCATAATCTCTTAGGACATATGAGTGAAAAGGGGCAACAAGTTCTCAGCAAGGATGGTCTACTTGGTGGTGACAAAGTAGAGAAACTGGATTTCTGTGAGAGTTGCATTCTTGGGAAGCAACATTGGGTTAGCTTCAACACTGGAGTGCATAAGTCTAAGGGCATTCTTGACTACATTCATTCAAACCTTTAGGACCAGCAAGAACACCAACATAGGGAGGTAACTTTTACTTTCTGAATTTAATTGATGATTATTCAAGAATGGTTTGGGTTTATTTGCTTAAAAATAAATCAGATGCTTTGAATAAATTTGTGGTGTGGAAAAATTTGCCGGAAACTCAAACGAGTAGGGTAGTTAAGGTGTTAAGAACCGATAATGGCTTAGAATTTTTTACCAATAGGTTAAATGGAATTCTAAGATATAGAACGGTTGTGAAAAACCCTTAGCAGAGTGGAGTTGTTGAGAATATGAATAAGACCTTTATGGAAAAGGTTAGGTGCATGTTAAATGGATCTGGATTACCCAAATGTTTTTAGGGGGAAGCGGTGTCTACTGCTATGTATTAGGTTAATAGATCGCTCTCTAGAGCTTTAGAGCTCAAGACTCCCGAGGAGATGTGGAGTGGAAAACCCCCTAAGTTGGAAAACCTTAGGACTTTTGGGTGTGCTACGTTTGCACATCAAAAAGATGATAGACTTAGCCTAGGATCTAGAAAGTGTGTGTTTCTTGGATATGGGCAAGGGGCTAAGGGGTATAGGTTGTGGTTCTTAGAGAAAAAAGGACTTAAACTCGTAATAAGTAGGGATGTCATTTTTAATGAGCATTTATTTCCCTATTTGGAGAAAACTAACCTTGCAGGGGCTAGTGAGCAAACCAGTTCGGTATTTATGGAGCATAGCATCAAGGAAGATTCAGTTCAGGTAGGGCAAGGAAGGGAAGAGGGTTCAGACCAGGTAGAGCCCATTGATGAATGCTAAGCTCAAGATACTTATGAGGAAACTGAACTGAAAGAGGATGATGCAGCAAGTCAGAAGGACTATCAGCTCAGAAAAGGCCGGGAAACAAGGCTGGTCGGACCACCTTCAAGATATGGGTTTGTGGATGCTGCATATGCAGTAGCTCCTTGGACAGAAGGAGAGATGAGTGAACAAGAGACTTAAATTAATGCCATGGGATGTAAGGATTCACCAAGATGGAAGCTAACTATGGAGGAAGAAATGGATTCTTTGAGGAAGAACAACTTTTAGCAATTAGTGCACATTCCGGGAAAACAGAGAGTTATGGATTGTAAGTGGACTTACAAGATCAAAGAAGGGTACCCTCCAAGAGATGGAGCCTAGAATAAGGCTAGACTGGTGGTGAAGGGGTTCATGAGAAGAGAAGACATAGATTTCATAGAAACTTTCTCACCTGGACACAAGGTGGAGAAAATGGTGAGTATCCTCATCTATGTCGTTGATATGCTGTCAGTTGGGAACAACAGGGAGAGGTTGAAAAGGTTTACATCTCAACTCAGTGAGAAGTTTAAGAGGAAGGATCTCAGCCTTACACAAAAGATTCTTGAGATGAGAAGAATTCGAGAAAGGGAGAGAAATGGGTTGAAGGTTTCTCGGTCTTCTTTCATAGAAAAGATGTTGTATGAGTTTTCTATGGAAGATGGTAAACCAGTGAAGGTTCCCCTTGTTGATCATTTCAAGTTCTTCAACAAATGATGTCTTGGAATGGATAAGGAGAAGAAGGAAATGGAAAATGTCCCTTACAGTAGTGCGGAAGGATCAGTCATGGTCATGATGATCAACACTAGACCCGACATTCCTCAGGCAATTGATGTTCTTAGAAAATTTGTGAGTAATCCAAAAAAGAGCTTTATCTTGGGATAAAGTGGGTGCTGAGGTACTTATAGGCTTAGTGGTAGCCAGTGGTAGCACTCTTAACAACCGGGGCAGAATGCATAGCGGCTACGGAAGCCATAAATGAGGCTATGGGGTGCAAACGGTTGTTGGATGAGTGGAAGGTCCTAAAAGAGTAGGTGGTGGTGTCTTCGGATAGCCAAAGTGCATGGCACTTATGTTGGAACCTGGTGTTTCATGAGAGGACTAGGCATATGGATGTTAAGTATCATTTCGTTTGGGAAAATGTTAGGGAAGGATGCATCCATTTGAGCAAAATTGCAACGGAAAGGAGTCCTGCAGATTTAGGTACCAAAGGCCTACCTCTAAGTAAGTTCAATCATTGCCTTAGACTTCTTAGATTTTGAGTTAAATGAATGGTGACTCAAGATAAGTTTGGATCCTGATTTCTCTACACAATGGATTCGGGTTTAATCGCTTAGACAAAGGTAGAGATTGTTGGTATTTGTCAAAGGATTAAACGGTTGGAAGAAGGGGGAAAAATTCAGCATCAGGTGGAGGGTGTGCACCATAGCCTGGCCTTATGTGTCATGGCCCACAGTAGCTCTAGGAAGCCCAGCCTCTAGGCCGCACCATACCCAGGCCGCGGCTCCCAGCAATTGAAGAAGAATGGTGTATTTCAGCCCTGTGTGCGTTGCGACCTGCCTTGTTCTGGGCCACAACGCTAAGCACACTAATGCACACATGTTTCAGTTTTTTGAGTGGTGTGTGGGACATGTTTAAAATGCAAAAGATCACTTAGGATTGATGAAGGGCCATGGTTAATTAATCATCAAGATCTAAGGGTGGATAATGACCCTCAAGATTGGTCAAGAAGTTTGTGCACTATATAAAGGGTCACCTAGCTTCAATCTAAAGAAAAATGTGATAACTTGTGATATGAATGAGAGTTATGTGAGAGTGCAAAGACACTAAACATAGGATATATCTCATTGTAGAGAGGCTGGAGGTTTAAGAAAGAGAGAGTATACTAGAAAGGGGATTCAAGGGCTTGTAAGGGGAATTTTCTTGGGAAAATTCCAGGGTTAGTTCTTATCACTTTCTTGTACTTCTTCTTCTTTTGTTCTTCAAGAACCTGTGATTTCTTGGGAGGGTGTTGTTGATTGTAAAGAACTCCATTGATAAGATAGTGCGGAGAGCTCGAAGGAGCTCATGGGGACGTAGGCATATTGCTGAACCTTGTCAACCAATTTCTTGTGTTCTTTTTTTTCTTGCTTTGATTGGTTGTTGTCTCTTTTCTTTATACAAGTCACTCTAGACTTGGGTGTTTGGAAGATCACCTCTTGGGCATCATCCAAGGTGGTTTTCGAATAAACCTCTTATTCCATTACTGAGGTGATTGCTTCAGGTCATAGAGAGATTTCTTTAATTGGCATACCAAATCTCCCTGCCTCCCTTCCTCATAGCCTTCAAGTTGCCTCATATAGATGGCCTCATCAACCTCTCCAAGTAAGAACACATTCTTCACATCTATTTGCTCGATCTCCCAATTAAATTGGACCACCATAGCTAACACTATCCTTATCATCTTATATTTCACAACCAGTGAGAATATTTTGATGAAATCTATGCCTTCTCTTTGTGTAAACCCTTTCGCCACTAGTCTAGCCTTGCACCGGACTTTATCCCCTAGACTGTTCCCTTCTTTGATATTGTAAATCCATTTACAATCCACAACTCTCTATTTTTCTGGTTTCGGCACCAATTCCCAAGAGTTGTTTTTCCTCAAAGAATCCATTTCCTCCTTCATAGCTAGCTTCCATCTAGACGAATCCTTACATCCCATGGCATCAATGTAAATTTCTGGTTCACACCCTCCTTCTGAATAAGGAGCTACTACATTAGCATATGCAAAACCATATCTCAAAGGTGGTCTGACCAGCCTCCTTTCCCGGTCCCTTGTGAGTAGATAATCATTTTGATTTGTAGCATCATCCCCTTCTAGTTCAGCCTCCTCTTGAGTGTCTTGAGCTTGGCCTTCATCAATGGGCTCTATATGGTCTGAATCTCTTACCTTCCTTACTCTACCCGAACTAAATTTTCTTTGATGCTATGCTTAACATAAACCGGGCTAGTTTGCCCACTATCCCCTGCAGGGTTAATTTTCTCCAAATAGGGAAATAAATGCTCATTAAAAATGACATCCCTACTTATTATGAGTTTAGTTCCTTTTGGCGCTAAGAACCATAACCTATACCCCTTAACCCCTTCACCATTTCCTAGAAATACACATTTTTTAGACCTTGGGCTAAGTTTATCATCCTTTTGATTTGCAAACATAGCATATCCAAAAGTTCTAAGGTTGCTCAACTCAAGGGGTTTACCACTCTACATCTCTTCGGGAGTCTTAAGATCCAAATACGCAGCAGTAGACACAGCTTCCCCCCAAAAACATTTGGGTAACGCGGAACCAATTAACATGCACCTAACCTTTTCCATAAGGGTCCTATTCATCCTCTCAGCAACTCCATTTTGCTGAGGGGTTTTCACAACCGTTCTAGGTCTTAAAATCCCATTTAACTCATAGAATTTATTAAAATCCTTATTAAAAAATTCTAAACCATTATCTGTTCTTAAAACCTTAACTATCTTACCCGTTTGAGTTTTCAGCAACTTTTTCCACACCACAAACTTATTCAAAGCATCTGATTTATTTTTAAGCAAATAAACCCAAACCTTTCTAAGAATAATCATCAATTAAAGAAAGAAAGTAAAGATTACCTCCTTGTGTTGGTGTTCTTGCTGGCTCCCAAAGATCCACATGAATGTAGTCAAGAATACCCTTTGATTTGTGCACTCCGATGTTGAAGCTAACCCGATGTTGCTTCCCAAGAACGCAACTCTCGCAAAAATCAAGTTTCTCTACCTTGTCACCATCAAGTAAACCATTCTTGCTGAGAACTTGCAGGCCTTTTTCGCTCATGTGTCCCAAGTGATTATGCCAAAGAATCGCCTTATCCATCTCAAGCATCAAGCTTGCTACTTGATCCTTGATGTCCGTGTCTCCAATCATCTCATAGAGACCATCCTTTATTGCTGCTTTGATCACTATCAAAGATCCCTTGGTTACCTTGATCTTTCCTCCCTCTACTTTGTATGTGTACCTCATGGAATCTAGCTGCCCTAATGAGATCAAATTTCTTCTCAAATCCAGAAGATATCTCACATTCCATAACAGCCTAGTAACTCCATTAAACATCCTCAATTGGATGTCTCCTATCCCCCTCACTTGGCAAGAAGTATCGTTCCCCAAGAAAACCTTTCCTTCATTGGTTTCCTTGAAATTCTTGAACCAATCCCGGTGAGGGCACATGTGATAAGTGCACTCGAAATCCAAGATCCATTTCTCGCTGCCTTACCTGCTGCTCATATTTGAGCACACAACAAGAACATCATCATCTTGCTGTTCTCCCTTAGCAACCGAAGCCTCTCCATTGTTTGTATGGCTTCTTCCTCTCTCATCCCTCATCATCTTCCTGCAATCTTTCTTTAAATGACCCTCCTTATTGCAGTAATACCATCCCTTTCCTCTAAACTTTGGTTTGGAATGCGATCTTCCATAGCCTTGACCTCTACACTTTGATTTGTCCCGGTAGTTGCCATAGGTGTTACTGCCATTCCGAGTTGTTGGCGTTCCTCTAACGAACAACCCTTCTCCACTTAATCCTTCCCTCATCGTGGCTTTGAAATCATGAGCCCTTATAGCATTGATCATAATTTCCTTAGTTAGTGTATCTCTTCCTTATTCAATAGCATTAATCAAGCTTTCAAAACAATCAGGAAGAGAATTCAACAATATAGCAACCAATTGTTCATCCAGGAATGTTATACTATAACTAGTCAAATCTTGAACTAGTTTATTAAACATATCAAGATTATCTTGAAACTCTTTATTAGGATCCATTTTAAAAGCAAAGATACATTTCAGAAGATAAATCTTATTAGGGAGAGTCTTGGTAAGAAATAACTCATCTAGTTTCTTCCAAATGGCAGCTGGATCTTCCGAGTCTCCACAGTTCCTTGTCACACTATTCGGCATGTGCAGAAAGATGGTATTGTACGCCATATTCTTCTTTCATTTCGCTGGAGCTCCGTGATACTTGCTGGAAAATCATCATCTTCTCCAATAGCCAAGTCCACCTTTTGTTGTATAAGAACCGCTTTGATTTTCCGCTTCCAAAGAGCAAAGTCTCCTTTTCCATCAAACTTCTCAACAATGAAGTTTAAACCCATCTTGCGAAAAAAATCCCAGATTTATGCAGGACCCACAATTCATTTCCAAATTCCAAATCTCAAGAACACGATCAAATCTTGATCATAACACCAATCTTGAAACTCATGAACCAGATCAGATCTTGATCCCAACACCATTCTTGAATCACCCTAGAAGTTTCTTTTGATTCTTGGAGTCTTGCTCTGATACCCTCTATTACAGCTCTGATACCACTATTGAAAATCACCTCAGGAATCCCAGGTGGTGACCTTCAAACACCCAAGTTCATAATGATTTGTAATAAATAGGAATCAAACCATCAAAGAAAGAACACAAGCAATTGTTATCGAGGTTCAGCAATTTGCCTACGTCCCCGTGAGCTTCTCCAAGCTCTCTGCACTAAATCAATGGAGTTCTTACAATTACAACAACACCTTCTTAAGAACCCTCTTGTTCTTGATACATAAAAAAAGAGAAAAGAAAGAGATAAGAACTAAGTGTTTCCTTGGAATTTTTCCTAAGAAAATTCCAATTACAAAGCCCTTGAACCCCACTTCTTGATTGCTCTCTCTCACTTGAAACACCTCTAAAGATTTGAAAGTCTTTCTCTCTCAACATCAGCCACTCTTGGAATGAAATCTCTTCTTGTGTTTCTCTCTTGACACTTGTGTCTTGCTTATTGTGTTGTGCGTTATTGCTCCTAGATAACCCTTTATATAGAGCAATAACTACCTTAGCTAATCTTGAAACCAATCTTAACCCTTAGATCTTAAGAACCAAAGAACCATGTCTCTCTAAGTGGTCCTGTGCATTTTAAACAAGTCCCACGCAACATTTCAAACTGCTGACCAAAAGACATCAGGTGTGCCTGGTACCACTGCCCATAATAGGGCAGGCTGCAGCGCACACTAGGGCAGAAACCTCCCATGTGCTGGAGGTCATGGTGCACAAGGCCTGCGCCGTGGCGCACAGCCCTGTGCCACCCTGTGCCACTGCGCACACCTGGTGGAGGATCTTCCTTCCTTGTTGTAGGTCGCGGCGCACACACCTAGTGCCTCGGCTCAAAGACTGCTGAAGCTTCAATCTTCCATCCATTTAATTCTTAGAAAAATTCCCAACAGCAATTATAAAACTAAAACTATTTTACTGATTCCCATCTCTATCAAACTTAAGTTGTAATTCATCTCATCTGAACAATCATCAAGTATATTGTTTATAGAAAAATGTTTTAGGGTTCACTTTCTTGTTTTGCTGTACCACTTTATGACTACCATCCCAACCTTCCCCGAAGCCCCCAACTTTTTCTTTGGGGCACGATTCTTGTTCTTCCCCAACTAGTTCGGGATATAAGGCTTAGTTGAGTTGAACTCATGATTCTAACTTCTACATGAAACATATAGATATTATGGCTACACAAAAATACATCATACAATCATATGCAAGATGTTGGAGAGGCAAACCTGGGCTTGTTTCTAAATTAAATGGTTAGTCAGCTGACCAAGCCTTCGCTTGAGCTCAACTTCTACTTCTGTTGGGTTCTCCATCTCTTTCCTCATCATTTCAATGTTTTCTTCCAGCTTCTTTGCCTGAAATATAATAAATAAAATCAGATAAGTATAAAATATGCCATAACTATTTATATATGCCTTAATATGACAATAAGATAAAATATGAAGATCAATTTAGCTGATGATTTCTTCTTTTATATAAGTCTCAATTAACTAATGACTTATTGGTACATGTATTAACATGATAAGTCAACAATCCTTGATAAAACTTCGCATATAATTGAAGTAGCTAAGGGGGAAAGGGAAGCATGGTAAGAAAACTAGTGCTTTATGTATGTATAAACCAACCAGATAACTTTAGATTAAATAACATAGAAACATTTAAAGGAAATAACACTGGAAGTTGATAGGGCATCAAATGTCCTTTTAAGTTACCATGAACATCAGAGTAGATCCCAAGTTTCCCTTTATCCAGTAAATGCAACCCTTCTGGAAGTTTGGATTTGTTGCACATATTAAGTCCTGAATTATTACAATTATCCAAGTAGCAAATCACCTACTTCTAATAAGTTTAACCCAATGTCCAATGAAGTTTTGGGGTATTAAAAAAATGTTTTAGATTACATATGGACTAGAATTATGTCCCAAAATCTACCAATCTATTAGGGTGTGTTTGGGTGAGGGATTTATAGAGGGAGTTTCACTTTTTGAGAAGATTTTTTTGTTATAATAACAATGAACATTTTGCGAGGATTTTAAAATACATATTAACAAACACTTTGTTTGGTTACACTTAAAAGATAGCTTTAAAAATACACTAGGGATTTTAAGAGAGGATTTTGGGACCTCAAATACCTTATTAAAATAACACCTAGTTAGGCATTATTTTAAAATCCTCGGCTGTCTCTCTCATCACTCGGTCCTCGATACCCCTTTCTCTTCATCTCTGATTTCTCACTCTCATTTCATTGCATCGTGGTAAATGAAAGTTGCCTTTAATATATCCTATCACTTCCTTCAAAAGCATCTTTATTCTATAATACATCCAAACTACTTGGTGCAATTTGTTTTATCTCGGTAGTTTGCTACATTTCTTTGCATCGTGGCAAATGAAAACCAAGCCTCATCAGCTTCACATACAGAAATCCAAACCATATAAGATGACTTGAACAATATCAAGGGTACAATAGAACAACTTAGTAGTCTTGTAGCTCAGTACAACAACGTCGTAATGAGTTTGCACAACATAGAATAGACAATGGTAAACTTCATGTAAGAGAGATGTCTGAGTCATCTATTAGGAAACTGCTTAATTCTTAATAGGGTATGCACAAGGAATTCTTCCCACTTTAGGCATTCAAGGTGTTTCCAATAAAGTGAGTCATACCATTAGCCTAGAGGTGAGATTCCCCCTTTTAGAGATCTCGACCCTGAAAGTGAATCTAGACCCCATCTTGATGATCACTAATGATTTCATTAATTCTTAATAGAACATTAGGCCTCTGCCTACACAAAAACCTATCAATAATCACCCAGTAGGAAAGAATCTCACCCCTGTAGGTTGTCATGGTAGAGTTGTTGATAGGAATGATAAGCATTCGCCCCAACCTCTTAGTTATAGTCGTGAGGAGTTTGTTGATAACACTGGGAGGCCAAGGTTGATGCTCCTACTTATGATGGGAAATTGGATCCAGATACGTTCCTAGATTGGCTAAATGGAATGTAGGACTATTTTGATTGGTATATGTGAATCCATTTTGCTAACCTAGAGGTTGTCTAGCATAACCTACAGCATTTAGATGAGCCACCAATCACTCTACAGGAACTATGAAACAAACATTAAAGAAGAAATAACTCCCCACTTATAAAGCAAAAATTGAGGAGAAGTACCTTCCCACTTATTATTGGACTTATATTAGGACTCAAAGCTAAAATCATAAATAATTATCTTCTAGTGTGACTAATTACATAAATCAATTCGAGGAACTTATGCTTAGGTGTGCTCTTAATGAAGTCTTTCACTACAATTGGTAGGTTTGTTAATGGTCTTACAGCATATATAAAACGAGACGTTGCTTTGTATTCTCTGATTCTGTAGAAGATGCTTATCATAAAGCACCTCAAGCTTTCTTATTTACATCGTATAACCTTTCAAGAAGGATAGTCCTATCCATCTAAGTTCTCTAGGGATAGCACTAAGCAAAGTAATGAGTTCAGTTCCTCCATTCTACATTCCAATGCATCCTTCAGTGAGTCTTGTCCTACTGGTTCTTCTAAATAGTGTCATCGATGTCATGAGAAAGGACATATGGCTGCTCAATTTCATCAGGGTGTCTTAGTTTTAGATCACAAACCTAGTGATTCAACCAAAAGTGAGGATCAAATTGTTGATCAAGTAGAACTCTGGGCTGATGATGAATTAGACAACGGTTAAGAGGATAATAATTATCATGTCAATGTTGTGGGGTGCATTTTGTCTATAGTCGATATTAAGAGATACAGTTTCCTAATTACATATGTATTTTGTTTTCAAGTCTTTCTTAGTTTATGTTTTCTATTCCTATTAGGATTTATATTCTTAGATCTATATGTTATTGGTTTGTTCACATAACACAACAACAATAATAAGAATTCTTCTACAATATTTCTATTCAATCTCATCTTCCTCCTTTTGTCTAAACCCTAACTTAAATCTTAACATGGTATAAGAGCATTGATTCTCTCTACTGTAATACTTTCAAAGAGATTAGCACCGCGAGCAGCTCAATCACCTACATTATCTCCAACCAAATCTGCAATAATAGGATTTCGAGGATCATCTTCAGGTATTTCTTACTCTACTTTTCCTACAAGGTCGGGCCCCTACATCAACTGTTTTAGTGTATATCCCACCACCCAGCTGAGCAAATAGGGCAACAAATGAAGATCCAAAACCATTTCCCACCAGGAGAAGAGGCAAATCATTAACCTTCATTGAACTTGGCAAATCAACCCCTAACCAGACATAAACAGATGATGTGATGATGCCAACTAATCCGCACAAGGAAAAGTTCAACCATGCAGAAGGTGCTTGATCAGTATAAAGCAACCAATGAGTAGACACACCAAATGTCAAAACAGCCAAAACTACAGTAATGGAATATCCTTTCTAAAGTATGGCCATTGGATCCTCAACTGGAGCCTTCACACTGGAGTCACAGGTGCCCCTAATTGAAAATATGCCAATTGACCATATCACTAGGTCAAAAGAATGAATAACAAGAGGAAATAGTATGAAGCGAGACGAATCTTCAATTTTACACCGTTGAGCCATTGTTCCACCAAGTATCATAACCCATGGTTTGGGACCCTGGTGGTAGTCTTTGGTAAAAAAAAACATGCATAGCTTGGTTTAGATTCTGCCTTTTAGTTTATGTTTTGTTTTTTTGATGAATATTTCGGCGTTTCTCAGATGTATCTTTTTCACCGGAGTCTTTTAGTCTATTTACTAGTGGTAAGCATGTTGTTTCTATTATCCCGGTGAGGCATTATCGGATTCTGGCATTGGCTCGGTCATCGGAGAGCACCATCAGGTGTATGCTGGAAAGGCGACCAAAACCCTATGCCGACAACTTATTTCGGCACCAGTGCAGCGTCCAACACAAACTAACCTGATTGAAAACCCTGCTTTGGTCTATTTTTCTCTATCACCAGTGGTTCCCACTGTCTTCACTGCGATCCAAGGTCAGATTTTGACTCGCCGTGCTCTGGCAACAAAAACCCAGCCACCAAAGTTTCGGTCACTTCCAGCCGTCTAGTCTATTTGAAAATTTTGTTTTGGTTCTGTTGAAGGAAAAAAAAAAAAGAAGAAAAGAAGAGATTGACTCCCATACTTTTGTTTAGGATCCCTCCGTTTTATATCCTACTGGATCTGACCTAGATTTGGCCCATGGTAAACCTCTTTTTTTAAAAGAAAGGAAAAAAATATTTGTTATGTGTTTCTGGTCTTGTGTTTCCTGTTGAAGAGAATAAGAGTTCCTGACTTGTGTTTATGTTGTTGACCCGATGTTGATGTTAACCTGATCCGACTTGTGTTGATGTTGTTATTCTCCTTACTCATTCGATTGTAACCCATTCAAGACAGAGTCAAAGTTCATCAAAAACAAGACAAAACTCATATCTTATCTCGATAAGTGGTGCTGATGTGGTGATCGTTTACTGTTTGCCATGGGTGTAAAGCCCTGACTTATTCTCATAGGTTGTTGCAATTTATGGATTTAGGTTTATTTATTTCAAATAAGATCAGGTTTGTTATTGGTAAGGGTTTATTTGTAACAAATTGGTGTATGTGTATGCTTGAACTTGAGGGGGAGTGTTAAGGGAAATAGTTTCCTAATTATATATGTATTTGGTTTTCTAGTCTTTCTTAGTTTATGTTTTATATTCCCATTAGGATTTATATTCTTAAGTCAATATATAGGGTTGTTGGTTTGTTCACGTAACATAACAACAACAATAAGAACTCTTCAACAATATTTCTATTCAATCTCATCTTCATCCTTTGTCTAAACCCTAACTTAAATCTTAACAATTGAAAATGATGATGTATAAACTATTGAGACACTTTTAGAAGCTGATATTGTTTAAGACCCATCCCTCCATAAATATGTTTACTTTTTCCCTTTCGTTTGAGCTAGTTGATTCTTTTTCATTGCTCATCCTAGATTTGCATGTCAAGCTTAACAAGAAACTGCATTAAGTAATGGTGATTGTAAACTTGTTATTGCTATACATAGTAGGGCAAAGGAATTTCATGAAGGTGATTTTCTCATAGCTTTTATTCCTTCTGCACACTATCTTGAACATTCTTTAAAAGAACTGCATGCAACCATTGGTCCTTTCTCCATTATTTGTAAACTTGAACCTAATGTGTATTTTCTTGATTTATCTACACATATGAATATAAACTCTCTTTTCAATATAGAGAATTTAGAACTTTACGGAGGCCTTTTGAAGCCTATTCCTTTGCTTCCTAGTGCTCATACAAGTCATACTAATGAGATTGAGGCCATATCGGATGCTTAGGCCATCACTTCTTCACATGGTGCCATCCATCGATACCTTGTCACATGGAAAGGTCCTCCAAAATCATATGGTACCTAAATTTCATAGGGTTTATTTCGTGCTTTGCATCCTGAGCTTTTGGAGGTCTCATTCGTTGGAGTAAAAATCTCCTAAACTGGTGGAGAATGATGGGGGACAAGATTTCGTTATTTCATGGTTTGGAATTATGTTTTATTAGAGATTTGTTTATAAGGGTTTTGGTTATGATTTGGGAATTATTAATTATTAGGGTTTTGGGTTATTTACTGCTATGTTTAGGATTGGTGACCATATAAGCAACTATATTATGTTGGAACTGATAAGGTCATTGATATAAAGTTTTTGACTTAACAATCTCCCTCTCTTGTGTCTTTTTTGTCCTCTAGCTCCCTTTTTCTTTTATTTTATTCCCCTTTCTTCTTCTCCCTCACAGTTATTCTCCATCCTTCCTTCCTTATCTTTCTCTTCTCATTCTTCCTTAATCTATTTCTTTATCTTTGGTTACTTGTTATACATCCAATATATCTTTAGGCCACATGGAAACAAGCATCTTCAAACCAAATGCAACTAAGATGCTTTCAGAGGTTTAATAATTGAATACGACATTCAAACATTTATGAAACACCAAAAAGTTACTCTAAGCAAATCAAAAACTTATAGAACAATGTATTTATACCAAATTACTCAAATATATCAAAACATGAATGCTAACCTTGTCATGCAATTGTCCAATTTTATCAGTTATAAAAGAGTACTCTGCCTCTAGTATCCCAGGTTCAAATTCAACTCCTCTTGAAGTTGCTAACTGCTTTATTCCATATTGAATGAAAAGATTATCACAAATTGGACATAGAAAACTTGTTCGTGCGTATTAAGCACCAAAGATCACATGAAGAACATACTCACTTGGTTTAAATATTCCATTTTGGTGACCATTGGAGATCATCCTCTTCAATTCTACAAGATAAAAAGGAGTTTCAAGGAGTTGTATGTTAAGCTATCAATAAGCCATATAAATTTTCATGGTTATAAACAATCAACAAATCCTTGGGCATGAATAAGACCCCAACTGTAGACAAAATTGTTGGGTTTGTTAGAGATATTCTTGGATGTAGTTGGAGAATTAGTCAAAGGGTTTGTTTTATAAATATCTTTTGTAAAATATATGGTTGTCTACTTTCTAGGATCCATAGTTAGGGTATTCCTACTTTCTAGGATCTATAACTTCTTGACTATGTGTATTTAAGCTCTACGGGGCTGTATCATTTTAAGGGATTTAAAGATATTCGTTCACATGGTATCAGAGCACCATCCTTAAATTTTATTTATTTTACTAGCCTTTATTGCTGTCACAACCTACAGAGCTGTAATTTTCGATTGAAGCCTTCATTGCTTCAAATTTTCACTGTTTTGTTCTCTCTATTATTGCTCTTTTTTCTTCTTCTTAATTTACTGACTTGATGTCAAGAAAAGAGATAGAAAAATTGAAAACTCAGGCTGAATATGCCCCAGCTAGTCAGGTTTCAAATGAGCTGTAGAATATCCAAATAGCTTATAGATTAACAAGAAAGAATTATTTGAAGTGGTCCCAACTTGTTATAACTTTCCTCAAAGGAAAAGGAAAGTTGAGCCACTTGCTAAGAACAGGTCTTCAGAATGATGAAACTGGTTGTAAGGCCTGGGATGAGGAGGACTCTATGGTCATGTCTTGGCTATGGAATTCGATAGAGCTAGAGATCAGTGATACTTGTATATTCTTTCCTACCGCAAAGGATATTTGGGAGTATGTCTAGCAGATTTATTCAAAAGTGAATGATACAGCATAAGTGTATGATATTAAGATTAAAACATCAGCTGCAAAACAAGGTAATAAAAGTGTTACTGAGTATGCAAACTTGCTGAAAAATCTATGGTAGGAAATGGACCATTACAGGTGCATTGAGATTAAATGCAGTTCAGATGCAGCTGCCCTGAAGAAATTCATAGAAAAAGATCGAGTCTATAATTTTTTGGTAGGGATAAATGCTGAATTTGACTAGGTCAGGGTGCAGATCCTTGGGAATGAGGAGCTGCCATATTTAAATGAGACTATTCCTATGGTTAGAACAGAAGAGAGCAGACGAAGGGTAATGCTTGAGGCGTTGCCATCTGAAGGATCAGCTATACTTTCTGATGGAGAGAAAAAACTGAGCATGGATCAAACTGCATAGCCTAATTTCAAGAAATTAGGGCAGCCAAGGAGCTCAAACTAAGAACACCTGTGGTGTACCTACTGCAATAAGTCTAGGAATACAAAGGATACTTGCTGGAGGTTACATGGAAAACCACCCAGCCGAGATTGGAATCGTAAAGGAGGACATGATAGGAACTCAATCCAGGCACATCTTGTAGAGGTTCAGAACTCTCATGGAAAAACTCAGGAGATAGATGAGTTTAAGCGGGAAGAGATAGAGAAATTACGCAGCTTATTGGGCTCTCTGGCAGAAGAAAAGGTAGTTGGGACTTGGTCCTTGGTACAGGCAGGTAAGTCGTCTAATTCTCAATGATTTAATGTCTTGGATAAGTCTTTTTCTAACTTCTGGGTCATTGACTCTATCTAGGTAATAGGAAGATATATGTAGCTGATGGTTTATATATTACTGTTGTTGGTATAGGGAATATCGAAATTTGTCCTTCATTTGTACTTAAAGATGTCTTACATATCCCTAAGTTGTCTACAAACATGTTATCCATCCATAGGCTTACTAATGACCCGAATTGTAAAGTCATTTTTTATCCTGCCTATTGTGTGTTTCAGGACCTGGATTCAGGGAAGATAATTGGGTGTGCTAAGGAAAAAGATGACTTCTATCATCTCGAGGCCACCTGTAAACCATGTAACTTCACATTTGATTTACCTAAGTTGTTGCTTACTGAGTCAACCACCAATAAAGATAGGGCATGGCTTTATCATTATCGTTTTGGTCATTCTTCTTTTAGGACTTTACAAGTTATTTTTCCAGCTTTGTTTAAGAGACTTGATATTCAAACTTTTCACTATGATGTTTATCAGTTTGCTAAGCAAAAACAAGTTTCATTTCTAGTTAGTAATAAAAGATGTTCAGAACTGATGAGAGCTATAAAATACATCTTAATAGTACTTAATTGTTAGCATTTTAGAGTTGATCTAGGTTTTAATTGCACTTTTATATGTTAACAACTCTAAAGTGTCATCTTTGGATCACTAATTTGTTTTGATGCATTTTCAAGTATTTTGAGTCTTAAAGAGATAGAAAAGCTATTGTTGAATGAAGCACAAAGATTCCACGTATATCGAAGCAAAAGAGTGCTTTTGGAAAGGCTAAACAAAGAGATCCAAGCATGTGCGCCGCGCCCTAGAACCAGCTGGGCCGCACACTCCAGAACAGAGGCCAAAGCAAGCAAAAAAGGCCATCAGGTCAGGGTGTGCCTTGGACCAAGTGGTGCCGTGCCCTGAGGTGTGAGGTGCCCCCTAAAGGGCTGAGGTGCACCCTGGATGGAGCTGGGGCACACCTTCCAAAAAGTTCACAAGGCTGGCCAAAAATCGAGCCTATGTGCGAGAAAATCCAAGTCTAGGCGTGGACATAAACTTTGCTCTCCGAGTTAGGTCTGAATTAGGTCTTTAATGATTGTTTAAAACCCTAGAACACCCTTTCACCCTTGTATTATAAATAGATCACTTAGGGTTTGATATTATTCATTCATTTAAGCTGGAAGACTCATGGAAGCATGAACTTCTCCTCCATCAAAGTGTTCAACCATGAGCCCTATGGCTAACTAATCTCCAAGCAAGGCGAAGGGATATCCCTAGGTGTAGTTGTTCCTATTTTCCTTTATTTGACTCAGTTGTAATAGAGCTTTATCGTTAAGATATTATTATGATTTACTTTTTAATCTAATTATCAGATTTCATCTAATCCGATGATTGTATGTTTCTCCTTGATATAAATTTAGTCATGCTTTCCTTATATCAAGATTGTTTGGGTATGATTGAGTCTGGTAGGTTTATCCTTTAGGCTTGTCCATTACTGCAAAATTGTCATAAAAGATATATTGTCGTTTCTTGATAAACTTATAGGATAGATCATGTGTGCATGAATCGAAAATAAAAAGTATTTCATAACAATCAAATTAGGGTTTATACATGTTCTCATTGAATATTTGTCGATTGCATGTTTGGGATGTGAAACGAGCAATTGAGATAAAAACAACTGAATCAAGTTAGGATTAGGGCAACGAACCTAGGGAGGATTCCCGGATCCTTGTTGTCCCTCTATTATATTTTACAACCTACACAATTACTTCATCATCAATTTCAAACTCTCTATTTATTTTGATTATATCGTCTCATATTAAAGTTTACATCTTTCTTTATAGTTAACTTGTTTCCCTGTGGAATCGACACCCCAAAGCCGTGCTACAACTACCGCATTATTGTTTTGGGCGTAATCAAATTTTGGCGCCGTTTCCGGGGAGACGCGCTTACATACAAGGAAGTTTGTCAACTCTAAGACAAGACGGTACTATCGTTCTTTCCTTTAAGTTTTCTAATTTTTTTTTCTGTTTTATTTATTTACTCTCTAATTCCTTTGGTGTATGCTTAGATCGAGAGATTCACGAGGGAGATTCATTAAAGGACCTGAAATAGAAATACCTTTCCCTTCCACGTTCGTTAGTGAAACCTCGCCTAGATCAAACCCTAGTGTACATCCATTCAAAAATTTAGAAAATTTTGATAACATGGCTGAAAACCCTAATGAAAATATTGCTAGGACACTTAAAGATTACCTACATCCTAGCTGAACAGCCACACCATCATGCATTATGTTTCCAGCCAACACTCGCCATCAAGACTTTAAAACAGGGATGATACAATTACTCCCTACTTTTCATGGTTTGGAAAATGAAAACCCATATGTGCACATTAGAGAATTTGAGGAAGTAGTTGCGACTTTTCATAGTCAAGATGCAACGGATGATATCGTGAGACTCAAGCTTTTTCCTTTTTCCTTGAAGGATAAAGCTAAGAGTTGGTTATACTCGCTGAGACCACGATCAATTGGGTCATGGAATAAGATGACCCAAGTCTTTTTTAACAAGTACTTCCCTCAACATAAGACTAATGCATTGAAAAGACAAATCTCCACCTTTGCACAAAAGGGAAACAAGACTTTGTATCAGTCTTGAGAGAAATTTAAAGAGCTGTTAAGTATGTATCGACATCATGGGCATGAAAATTGGCGTTTAGTGAGCAATTTCTATGAAGGTCTTACCTATAGAGAACACCAATTTGTAGAGATGATGTGTAATGGTGAGTTTCTGCAAAAAGACCCTGATGAGGCTATTGAGTACCTCAATGAGCTTGCTGAAAAAGCTCACACATGGATTGGACCTAGTGCTACTGAAAGCACAAATAGGTCATGACCTATAGGAAACCCTACTGTCGAAGGAATTTACCATCTTAGGGAAGAGGATAACCTTAAGGCCAAGGTTGAGATGCTTACTTGGGAGTTAGAGGCATTAAAAACTAAAAAACCAACACACATGGTTAATCAAGCCGAACTTTTAAAACTATGTTTTGTATGTGGTGGGGTTGATCATCCCGCCTAAGAGTGCCCCACATTTGTTGATATGAGAGGGCTGTACGAGGAACAATGTAATGCCTTAGGCATGTACAAGAAGCCTCCAGTACCCTTCTCTAACACTTACAATCCAGGGTGGCGAAATCACCCCAACTTCAGCTGGAAATCTGAAAATCAGCAGCATGCACAGCCCCCTAGATCATACCCTGTACCTTATCATGCACCCTCATCTTCTAGGAACTCTTTAGAAGACATCTTACATGCTTTTATAGAAGTATAAGGTAAAACAAACCAGAGGTGTGAAGCTTTAATTACACAGGTAGTTGAGGAAAACAAAGAAATAAGGAGCCAAGTGTCTTAATTAATGGGCTCCTTGAGTGTGACTGAGATAGGTAAGTTCCCTTCCCAAGCTCAGTCCATACCTCTCTGTCAACATATGGCACAAGAAAATTTGAAAGATGTAAATGCCATTGTGACCCGAAGTGGTAAGTCACTACACATCCCACCAATGAATAAATAAGAGGATGTGGAAAAGGGGCAAGCTAGTAGCAATGCCGAGCTGCCCAAAGACTCTGAAGTGACCAAAAGTCCTGTTAAGGCACCATTCCTCCAAGTCTTAAAATCCAACAAAAAAATCTAGAAATAAATAATGAAATCATTTAGAACTTAAGACAAGTAAAACTTAATCTTCCTTTTTTGCATGTGATTAAACAAGTCCCTACCTATGCAAAAGTTCTTAAGGATTTATGTACAATTAAGAGAAAACACCATGTTAAGAAAATAACATTCCTAACTGAGCAAGTTAGTGCGTTAATTGAGCAAAGAATTCCCCCAAAATACAAAGATCCAGATTGTCCTACCATTGCTTGCAGCATTGGAAATCATGAGGTTGGACAAGCCTTGCTAGATTTAGGAGCTAGTGTAAACCTGATGCCATTCTCCATTTACTTACAATTGGGGTTAGGAGAAATCAAACCAACTGCCGTGGTACTACAATTGGCCGACCGCTCAGTCAAAGTACCCCAGGGTGTGGTAGAGGATGTTTTGATTCAAATTGATAAATTTTACTATCCTGATGATTTCTTAATTCTTGGTACCACTTCTGCTGTTGACACTAACTCTAAAATTCCTTTGATTTTGAGTAGACCTTTTCTTGCTACTGCGAATGCTCTAATAAATTATAGGAACGGGCTCATGAAGCTGTCCTTTGGCAACATGACCCTTGAAGTAAATATTTTCAATGTTGCAAAACAGCCCGAAGATGAGGACGGAAAGCACCAGCTTTACATGATCGAGTCATTCATCAATGAGAGAGTTTCCTTAACTCATGATTATGATCCTCTTGAAATTTTTCTTGTTAATTCTGAGATAGATTTATATAATGATAAAACTAATATAATTGATATCTATGCTATTTTTGACAAATCTCAAGATTATGGCACTCGGGCATGGCAACCAAGGTTTGAGAAGCTGCCCGAAAGAAGCCAGATACAAGTCCCCTCAACTGTGGAAGCACCTAAAGTCGAATTGAAGCCACTACCTAAGGGTCTAAAACATGCCTTTCTCGGTCCAGGTGATACCTTTCCTATTATTATTTCTTCTGAGCTATCTGAAACCCAAGGTAAGAAATTAGTTCAAACTTTAAATGCACACAAATCAGCCCTAGGATGGAGCATGACTGATTTAAAAGGAATTAGTCCCCTGATCTACTCCCATAAAATAAATTTGGATGAAGGAAGTAGTCCTTGTAGAGACCCTCAACGTAGGCTTAACCCCACTATGGAAGATGTAGTGAAAAATAAAGTGTTGAAACTGTTAGATGCGGGTATTATATATCCCATAGCTGATAGTAAGTGGGTAAGCCCTACGCAAGTCGTTCCTAAAAAGTCCAAAGTCACGGTGGTAAAGAATGACCTAGGAGAGCTAGTCCGTACCAAACTTGTGATCGGGTAGCGTATATGCATTGATTACAGAAAATTAAATGCTGCCACCCAGAAAGACCACTTCCCACTCTCTTTTATTGATCAAATTCTTGAGTATGTAGCTGGTCATCCTTTTTACTGTTTTCTAGATGGTTATTCTGGTTATAATCAAATAGAAATTGCATTAGAAGACCAAGAAAAGACCACCTTTACTTGTCCCTTTGGCACTTATGCTTTTCGTAGAATGCCATTTGGATTATGTAATGCCCCTGCTACTTTTCAACGCTGCATGATGAGTATTTTTAGTGACATGGTTGAAAATTGCATGGAGGTTTTTATGGATGACCTAACTATTTTTGGTTCTTCATTTGAAGCATGCTTAATGAATTTAGAAAGAGTATTAATTCGCTGTGAGGAAAAAGAATTGGTCCTAAATTGGAAAAAATGTCATTTCATGGTACCATCCAGTATTGTCTTGGGGCATATTGTCTCTTCTAAAGGGATAGAGGTTGATCAATCTAAGATTGAATTAATCTTTAAACTACCAACCCCTAAGACAATAAAGGATGTGAGATCTTTCCTTGGTCATGCTGGTTTTTATAGGAGGTTCATACAAAATTTTTCGAACATATCTAGGCCACTACGTGCCCTCCTAGTTAAAGACACCCCCTTTGAGTGGACAGAAGCTTGTCAAGAAGCATTCCAAATGCTGATCGGCAAGCTTACTTTCGCACCTATAATGCAGTCACCAGATTGGACTTTGCTTTTTGAAATCATGTGCAATGCTAGTGACTACGCTGTCGGTGCTGTTCTTGGACAGCGAAGGGAAGATAAACCTTTTGTCATTTACTATGCTAGTAAGACTTTAAATAGTGCTCAAATGAATTACTCTACAACTGAAAAAGAATTACTAGCTGTAGTATTTGCTTTAGATAAATTTCGTGCTTATTTGATTTGTTCTCCTATCCTTATTTTTACAGATCATGCAGCCCTCAAGTATCTTCTTACAAAGAAGGATGCTAAGGCACGACTAATCCGATGGATCCTCCTCTTTTAAGAATTTGATATACTATCAAGGATAAGAAAGGAGTGGAGAACGTAGTAGCTGACCATCTATCGAGGTTGACTTTTGGGGACACTTGTGATGACATGCTAATGAAAGATGACTTTCCCGATGAGCATTTACTCTTCGTTACTTCTTTACCATGGTTTGCTCACATCGTGAATTATTTGGTTACAGGTGAGATACCAATGGATTGGAGTGCTCAAGACAAAAGGAAATTCTTATATGAGGTACGTAATTTCTATTGGGATGACCCCTATCTTTTCAAGTATTGCCCTGACCAAATTCTAAGGCGTTGCATCCCTAATGAAGAGATTGCAAATGTCACAGAATTTTGTCATTCCCAAGCTTGTGGAGGCCACTTTTCAATGAAAAAAACCGCTGCAAAAATTTTACAGTGTGGATTTTATTAGCCTACCATGTTTAAAGATGCAAACACCTATTGTCGCTCATGTGAAAGGTGTTAAAAGTTAGGAGCTGTGTCTCGCCGAAATATGATGCCCTTAAACCCTATTTTAGTGATTGAAATCTTTGATTGTTGGGGAATCAATTTCATGGGACCCTTTCCTCCTTCTTTTGGATACCAATATACCATTGTGGCAATAGACTATGTATCTAAGTGGGTAGAGGCAGCAGCTTGCCGAAGTAATGGTAATAGAACGGTGATTAAATTCCTTAAAGAAAATGTGTTATCTCAATTTGGTACACCACGTGCTATAATTAGCGATCGAGGTACACATTTTTGCAACCATTCTTTTGAAGCATTGATGAAAAAATATTGGGTATTACATAAAATCTCTACTGCCTATCATCCTTAGACTAGTGGACAAGTAGAGCTTGCTAATAGGGAAATTAAACAAATTTTAGAAAAAACGGTTAACCCAGATCGCAAGAATTGGTTTTTGAGACTAGTTGATGTGCTTTGGGCTTACCGTACAACTTTTAAAACTCCTTAGGTATGTCACCTTATCGGCTTGTTTTTGGAAAGCCTTACCACATACCCATGGAGCTTGAGCATCAAGCTTATTGGGCCATCAAGTCTTTTAACTTTGATATGGGCAAAGCGGGTAAGCTTAGGAAATATCAGCTGACTGAGTTAGAAGAGTTAAGAAACGATGCTTATGAAAATTCCAGAATCTATAAGGCTAAGATGAAAGTATTCCATGACAAAAACATTTTGAGAAAAACATTTAAACCTAATGATCGGGTGTTCTTATATGACTCTAGACTTCATAAGCATCCTGGAAAACTTCGATCAAGATGGACCGACCCTTTTATAGTGAAAAATGTTTTTGAAAATGGGGTAGTCGAAATTGAAGACACTAGAGATGGTCGGGTCTTTAAAGTAAGCGGTCAACGACTTAAGATCTTAATCGATAGACAAGATCCGAAAGTGGAAGAAATTCCACTTAGGGATCCGATCTATTCACCTTGACCACGCAACAAAGGTACGGTTTTACTTTTATTTTTGTTTTGTTTTTAATTAAGTTTTCTTCAATTTTTATTTTTTTATTATTATTTTAATTTAATCTGATTTTTTTTAGAATTGTTTTTGCTAATTTTCTTTCATATTTTTTTTTCTTTCTTTTGGCACCAAACAAAAAATTTCTTCTGTTGCAACAGACCCAGCTCACACCACGCCCCATCAGAGCCGACACCGCCCCCCACTTCGCACGAGCTCGCGCCGCGCCCCAGCTGTTTCGGTGCCTCGCCTCACAGAATGCAGCGCACACTCGCCCAGCTCAAGCTAAGGCACGCCCTCTGCCAAGCCACGTCTTGACCTGTTCTGCCACCTGTACCTGCACACAAATAAAACCCTTTTCTACACCTCTCCTCTTCATTTCAAACACACGAACCAAGCAGCCCTTTTTTTCCCCCTTTCTCTCCCTCTCTCAAAACCCTAACCTCCCTTATCATCTTTCCTAATATTTCTTTATTTTAACTCCATTTCTTGAAGGATTTTGCACTAATCTTGCATCTTTTGTTCAAAATGTCTCCCACCCACTTGGTGCAAAGAAGCTTTTGGTGTTCATCAAGCAACCTTCAAGTTGGCGATTAGAATTTTAGCAAGAAGAATGGCATGCAATTCCCTGGTGGTACACTTTTTTCAGCACCTGTGCACTCGTTCTTACAAAGGGAGTTTTTCTTTACTTTCTCAAAAACATTGAGGACAATGAAAATTTTAAGTTTGGGGTGGAGACGTATTTCTTAAAAATTTCTTGGTGTTACTTTCCCTTACCTTTTGTTTTTATCATGTTTTGTGTTAGCCTTAGAGTTTATTCACATGTCAATGATATGAGCTTAATTGAGATAGCATATAGCATTTAGAAGAAGTTAAATCTTGCTTCGGTTTGAAATTAATTTAAGTATCAATCTTCGTTTGGTTTGAGACTCTAGTTTGTGGTAAGATTGTATGATTAGTCTAAAACATTTAGAGAAGTTTTATGTGTGATTGCTTTGTGAATACTTTTGCGGTCTCGACAAGCTCTAGAACTTACTTGATAACCACTTGAGGAAAATTTCTAGAATGCACATTACTTATGATATGATATAGGCCATTTTTGGACCGTTTGAGCCTGTCAAACCCACCATTGCTATATTTACCACTAGTCACCTATTTAAGCCCTTTTTCTTGAAAATGAATTTGAGTCTTGTTTCTTTCAATAGCCCACTTACTCACCTTTATGAGCCTAAGAAAATATTTTATCCTTACATTCCTCTTAAAAGAACTTAGCTATACACATTTGTTGAGAAGCACTAAAAAGGAGTAAGGATCACTACCATAACCCAAGTACATTAAAGGAGATAAGTTGGGGGTTATGGAAAAGAAAAGAAAAATGGAAAAGGAGGTGAATGGTTTTATGCCAAAATACAAAAGAAAAGAAAAGAAAAGAGAAATGAATTATGGCAAAGAAAGAAGAAAAAAAAAAGAAAAGTGGTGATTAGAGAAAAATGCTCGAAAAATAGTTGAAAAAGTTGGGTGTTGAAGTAAGGTTATCTAGTGCTTAAAAGTGGTTGTGTTTAAAGCTAAGAGATTGAGTTCTTTTACTTATGAATCCTTCCCATTCTTTCTTAACCTTTACCTTAGCCTAACGTTACAAGCTTATTAAAGACCTACTGATCCAATGTAATGTGATTTTTCTACAATAGTGGAGAATGGTTTGAAATGTAAGCCTATAGAGCTTATTTTTGTGATTGATGTCACACAATTTATTATGTTTTAGAGGCCAAGACTTGTATTCATGAATGTCGTACATAAAATCATCCGGATGTTCGGATTAATAGATTGTGGTAAGATGGATGTTAAGAGTCGATAACAATTTTAAGATTGATGTTTAGATTACTTTTGAACTTGGGTGAAATTTAATGATTCTATATGTTGTGTGCTATGTGAAAATTTTGAGACAAAATGTGAATTACTCTTGGTTAACACTAATATTGCTCTACTTTGTTGTGATCCCCACCGAAAAATTCATCTCTTGTTTTCTCTTGAATCGCTAGGGACTAGCAATAAGCTAGTTGGGGGTTGTGATGAGAGCTATAAAATGCATCTTAATAGTACTTAATTGTTAGCATTTTAGAGTTGATCTAGGTTTTAATTGCACTTTTATATGTTAACAACTCTAAAGTGTCATCTTTGGATCACTAATTTGTTTTGATGCATTTTTAGGTATTTTGAGTCTTAAAGAGATAGAAAAGCTATTGTTGAATGAAGTACAAAGATTCCACGTATATCAAAGTAAAGGAGTGTTTTCAGAAAGGCTAAACAAAGAGATCTAAGCATGTGCGCCGTGCCCTGGAACCAGCTGGGCCGCACCCTCCAGAACAGAGGCCAAAGCAAGCAAAGAAGGATATCAGGTGTGAGGTGTACCCTGGATTAATCTAGGGTGTGCCCTGAAGGGCTGAGGTGCACCCGGGATGGAGCTGGGGCGCACCTTCTAGAAAGTTCACAAGGCTGGCCTAAAACCGACCCTAGGCGCGGACACGAACTTTGCTCTCAAGGTAGGTCTGAATTAGGTCCTTAATGATTGTTTAAAACCCTAGAACACCCTTAGACCCTTGTATTATAAATAGATCACTTAGGGTTTGATATTATTCATTCATTTAAGCTGGAAGACTCAAGGAAGCAGCAACTTCTCTTCCATCAAAGTGTTCAACCATGAGCCCCATGGCTAACTAATCTCCAAGCAAGGCAAAGGGATATCCCTAGGTTTAGTTGTTCCTATTTTCCTTTATTGGATTTAGTTGTAATAGAGCTTTATCGTTAAGACATTGTTATGATTTACTTTTTAATCTAATTATAAGATTTCATCTAATCCGGTGATTGTATCTTTCTCCTTGATATAAATTTAGTCATGCTTTCCTTATGTGAAGATTGTTTGGGTATGATTGAGTCCGGTAGGTTTATCCTTTAGGCTTGTCCATTACTGCAATATTGTCATAAAAGATATATTGTCATTTCTTGATAAACCTATAGGATAGATCATGTGTGCATGAATCGAAAATAAAAAGTATTTCATAACAATCAAATTAGGGTTTATACATGTTCTCATTGAATATTTGCTGATTGCATATTTGGGATGTGAAACGTGCAATCGAGATAAAAACAACTAAATCAAGTTAGGATTAGGGCAATGAACCTAGGGAGGATTCCCAGATCCTTGTTGTCCCTCTATTATATTTTACAACCTACACAATTACTGATCATCAATTTCAGACTCTCTATTTATTTTGATTATATCGTCTCATATTAAAGTTTACATCTTTCTTTATAGTTAACTTGTCTCTCTGTGGAATTGAGACCCTAAAGTCGTGCTACAACTACAACATTACTGTTTTGGGCATAATCATGAACCTTTTCGTTTGATTCATAGTGATATTTGGGGCCTTTCTAGAGTTTCTAATGTTTCTGATGCAAAATGGTTTGTGTCTTTTATAAATGATTGTACTCGAGTTTCATGGGTATATCTTCTAAAGTGGAAATCTGATGTGAGTAGTGTGTTTCCTACTTTCCATGCAATGGTTCAAAATCAATTTGGTGAGAAAATAAAAAGATTTCATTCTGATAATGCCACTGATTATTTTAATCACCTTATCACCATATTTTCTAAAGGACGGAATCATTCATGAATCTTCATATGTTTACACACCCCAACAAAATGGGGTGGCAAAAAGGAAAAATGGACACATTATGGACACTACCCGAGCCCTATTGTTTCATAATTCAGTTCCAAAATCCTATTGGGGGGAGGCAGTCTTTACTTCCATTTATCTCATAAACAGGTTGGTTACTCTAGTCTTTGACTCTCAATCACCAATATCTCTTCTCACACAGTTTTTTCCACACTTTAATACTTCTAGTTCTATATCACCTATAGTGTTTGGCTGCACCTCCTTTGTTCACATCCATAGCTCTCTCAGAAGTAAGTTAGACCCTAAAGCCATTAAGTGCATTTTTGTTGGATATTCATCCACACAAAAAGGTTACAAATGTTATCATCCATCTACACAAAAATTTTATGGGTCAATTGATGTTATCCAATAAACTCTTAATCACCAATATCTCTTCTCACACAATTTTTTCCACACTTTAATACTTCTACTTCTATATCACCTAGAGTGTTTGGCTGCACCTTCTTTGTTCGCATCCATAGCTCTCTCAAAAGTAAGTTAGACCCTAGAGCCATTAAGTGCATTTTTGTTGGATATTCATCCACACAAAAAGGTTATAAATGTTATCATCCATCTACAAAAAAAAAAAAAAAAAAAATTTGTCAACTGATGTTACCTTTCATGAAACTAAGCCATTTTACATCAAGCCTTATCTTCAGAGGGGAGAGTTTATTGGAAGATAAGCTTGATGCTTCCTTAAACTTCAACTCTTTGACCTACCTGCCTCAATTATGGGTGTCTCAACCTATCCTACATCAATTACTGAACCTGAAACAATGTCAACTAGTCCTGAAACCAGACCAAAAACTGAAGCCAACCCAGAAACCGAAGCTAAACAGTCACAAAATAACCTAAACCCTAAGTCATTAAGTCAACATACAACTACAGGTATTTCAGGGCGTGATGCTATAAGGTTCTCACATGTGTATTCAAGAAGAAACAAGTCATCATTTGTCAGCAAAGTCCATCATCGACTCCTAATACTAGTACTAAGATAACTCTTCCCTTTTCAGATTTTCCTGTTATTGTTAGGAAAGGAACCCGTGAATGTACCAAAAAACCCCTTTATCCAATCTCTAATTATGTGAGCTTTGATAAGTTTTCACCATCTCATAAAAGCTTTCTTGTGAGTCTTAACACCATCGCAATTCCAACCATCTTATCCAAGGCAATATCTAATGAGAATTTGAGACAAGCTATGTAGGTGGAAATGGAGGCTTTGGAAAAGAACACGACATGGGAGATAGTTGATCTACCTAAAGGGAAGAAAGTAGTTGGTTGCAAATGGGTCTTCACAGTGAAGTATATAGCTGATGGAATTCTTAAACGATACAAGGCAAGGTTAGTAGCTAAGGGTTATACTCAGACTTATAGTACTGATTATAAGGAGACCTTTGAACCTATGGTAAAGATTAATACAGTAAGAGTACTGTTATCTCTAGCTGCAAACTTTGATTGTCCTCTTCAATAATTCAATGTTAAGAATGCATTTTTACATGGAGATCTAGAAGAGGAAATTTATATGAGAATACCACCGGGTTATAGGGGAGCATTAGGAGCTAATAAGGCTTGCAGATTAAAGAAAGATTTTTATGGCTTGAAACAGTCCCTAGGGCATGGTTTGGGAGATTTGCAAAAGTGTTGTTGAAGTCAGGATACAAACAAAGTCAAGGTGATCATACTTTGTTTATTAAACATTCTCAAGATGGGAAGGTAACTGTTCTCCTTGTATATGTTGATGACATCATTATAAGTGATGATAATGAGACAGAAAGGGAGAGATTAAAGGTCTGTTTAGCCAAAGATTTCGAGATTAAGGAGTTGGGAAGGCTGAAATATTTTCTAGGGATTGAGGTAGCACATTCACAGCAAGGTATATTCATTTTTCAGCAAAAATATGTGACAAATTTGTTGAAAGAAACAGGAAAACTAGGATGTAAACCAGTAGTTATTCCTATTGATCCAAATCAAAAACATGGTGAGGCACCTGAGGATATTCCAGTGGACCGAGAGATGTACCAAAGACTAGTTGGGAAGTTGATTTACCTCTCACACACAAGGCCAGATATAGCTTCTGCTATTAGTATGGTCAGTTTATGCACTCACCAAGAGAAGTTCATTTGCGGGCTGCACATTAGATTTTACATTACTTGAAAGGAAGTCCAAGCAAAGGTGTTTTGTTTAAATGGAACTTAGGTTTGGTCTTGGAAACATACATAGATGCTGACTATGCTAAATTAATAGTGAACAGAAGGTCAACATCTGGCTATTATACTTTCTTTGGAGGAAATCTAGTGACATAGAGAAGTAGGAAGCAGAGTGCGGTAGTAAGATCAAGTGCATAAGCATAGTTCAGAGCAATGGCATTAGGCATTTATGAGCTACTTTGGTTGAAGATTATTTTGTATGATTTGAAATCAAGAGGAGTGAACCAATGTGACTTTATTTTGATAACAAGTCAGCTATCAGTTGATAGAACAAAGCATATTGAAGTTGATGTGAATTTTATTAAAGAAAAGTTGGATAGTGCACTGGTTTGTACTCCTTATGTCTTGACTACAGAACAATTGGTTAATATACTAACTAAAAGGCTAAGCAACAAGGTCTTTTATGGAATAATTTCCTACCTGGAAATGCAAAATACTTATTCACCAGCTTGAAGGGGAGTGTTGGGTTTGTTAGAGATATTCTTGGATGTAGTTAGGAGAATTAGTCAAAGGGTTTGTTTTATAAATATCTTTTAAAAAATATATGGTTGTCTACTTCTAAGATCTGCAGTTAGGGTATTCCTACTTTCTAGGATCTATAACTTCTTGACTATGTGTATTTAAACCCTACGGGGCTGTATCATTTTAAGGGATTTAAAGAGATTCGTTCACAAAAACCAATCAGTGTATTCACAATAAGCAAAAAGAAAGAAAAATCTAAAAGAAATTAATAGGTCAAAGTTAATATTAGAAACAAAAGGCAACAGATTAAAGCCTTAAGCTTTCATTTTGCAGGATGACAATGTTGTGGACCTCGCATTATAGTGCTACTATTCATGGCTCTGTGGCCAGGTTGTTCCCAGAACACACATAAGTCTTTCCTTTAATATTGTGTGTCTGATAAGGAGAAGTGTTGGCTTTTTTCCAGTCTTTAGTAATATTTTTTTCATAACGTACTTTATTTGTATGTGTGGTCCAGATTAGTTATTTGCAAAGGTTAAGATCAATATTTTGAGTCTCAAGTAATTGGAAACCTCTCTAGGGGTACCACATAAACTTTGGCAAGTCATCAAATTCTAGCAATAATTAGTTGGAGACCAATAGTTATCTATTTTATTTCTTTATGTATGATTTAATTTCTATTTATTGAATTGATCTATACAACTAGAAGGTTTTCAATCACCCTAGACTTTCTCCTAGCCTATGTCAATAGCACTAGGACTATAATACTTGTTGGTATTTGTCTAAGGTTTAAACAAGGTTGGATAAACTTCAGCATCAGGTCTCCAGGCCATGGCTCAAGGTGTGCGTGCCTCACCCTACAGCAAGTCTAGGATATGTGGCCTCCAGGCCGCACCGCGGCTCAGCTTCAGCAAGATGCGGCGCCCAGCAAGGTGAAGAATGGAGGTGGTTCAGCCATGTTCCAGGCCGCGGCATGCCCTGTTCTAGGCCGCAGCTTGAAGGCACAACTGATGCTTATGTTTCAGCATTTCAAATGGTGCGTGAGGCATGATTAAAACGCATAGGATTACTTAGAATTGATGAAGGGCTATGGTTGATTGGTCCTCAAGATCTAAGGGTGGATATTGACCTTTAAGATTGGTCAAGAAGTTGGTGTACTTTATAAAGGGTCACCTAGCTTCAAAGAGACATTAACACACAATACAAGTGAGATCAATTGTAAGAGTGCAAAGATACAAAACAAGAGAGACTCATTGGAGAGGCTGGTTGTTTAGAGAGAGAGAGTTGTATAGAGAGGGGATTTAAGGGACTTGTAAGTGGAATTTTCTGGGGAAAATTCCAGGGTAACTCAAGTCTTTATCACTTTCTTTTCTCTTCTTTCATTCTTCAAGAACTAGAGGTTTCTTGAAGAGGAGTTACTATAACTTGTAAGAACTTATTGATTAGTGCTGATAAGAGCCATAAAATGCATTATAATCGTACTTATTTGTTAGCACTTTAGGGTTGATTTAGGTCTTAATTGCATTTTTATTCATTAACAACTCTAAAGTGGTATTTTTGGAGCATTAACTTATTTCGGTGCATTTTTCAGGTATCTTGAGTTAAAAGAGATGGAAGAGCTATCATCATTTTAAATACGAAGCTCCATTGAACACTCAAGCGAAAGAATGGTCGCGGAAGAGCCAAGATGAAGAGAAATTAAGAAAGGAGTTTTCACTAAGTTGCTAGAGTTTCTTTACAAATTAAACTGTATTGATATAGGAAGAACCAGGAAGAGTGCCATGTATACTTAGAAAGATCTGGAAGTCTACTTTCTGTAGGATTTTACGGTTCATTAAAATAATTTCTTTAGAGAAAGTTATGGCGATTTTAGCGGACAGAGGTCAGACCTCCTGAATCAGCATCCGACCGCGCCGCACCTTGGATTATTTGAGGCGCACCTTGCAGAAAGAGAGCTGATGAGAGTCATAAAATGCTTCTCAACATTGTTTAATTGTTAGTATTTTATGATTGATCTCGATCTTTATTATGCTTTTATGTGTTAATAACTCTAAAGTGATATTATTGGACCACTGACTTATTTCAGTGTATTTTCAGGTACTTTAAGCTCAAAAAAGGAGGAAAAGTTATCATTGCTTGAAGCACAAAGACTCAAAGCATACTGGAGTGAAGGAATGCTTCCGAAAGGACAAGATGGAGGACTTAAAAGAGCAACAGCTGCTGCCCGCACTGGAAAGGAGTTTCACTAAATTGCCAGAATTACCCGTACAGATCAATCATCTTTAAAAACTAAACTGTATTGATACAAGAATAACCAGGAGATGAGCCATATATGCTTAGAAATATCCGGAAGTCTATTTTCTGAAGAATTTTACGGTTCATCAAAAGGATTTTTCTAGAGAAAGTTATGGCAGTTTAAGTAGACAAAGTTTAGGCTGTGCGGGCTGTGCGGGATTTCAGCGTGATTTTGAGCTTAAATCTCACATCCCACATTGGTTGGAAAACACATTTATATATCCCACATCCCAAATTGGATTGGAAACACATTACACTCATGGTATTTCCCTATAAAAGGCCTACTCCACTTCAGCTTTAGGGCATTCAATCGGAGCTCATATGAATACATCAAAGAGTGAATCCAAAGGGCCTTTAGGAGTAATCCAGAGGGCCTTTAGGATGAATCCGAAATTATAATTTTGAAGGCAAGCTGAGGAATCTCTGAAGCTTTCGCTACCGAGTAGGAGATGATCGTTGAGAGGCCGGAGGCAACTCAAGGAAGTATAAGCTCCATGAGCAGCTAGTCTTCAAGCAAGGCGAAGGGATGAATCCCTAGGTGTAGTTGTTCTTATTTCCTTTATTTGATTCAGTTATAGTTTGGTATTATTTTCATTAAATATTGCTATGTTTTATTCTTTAATTTAATTAGTATATTTTTATTAGTCCGGTGATTGCATGCTTCTTTTCCATATAAGTTCAGTCATGCTTTTCTTATGTATATCTGTTTGGGTGTGATTGAGTCTGGTAGATCTCTTTTATAGATTTGTCCATTGCTGCAGTATTGTCGTTAGATATATCGTCGTCTTTTGATCATTTATAAGTTGGGTCATGTGTGCATGAAAGTAGAGAATAATTCATAACAATTACATTAGGATTTATAGTTGCACTTTAATTGAATATTTTCCGATTACCTGTTTGGGATGTAAAACTTGCAATCGAGACAAAATTAACTGAATCAAGTTAGGATTAGAGCAATGAGCCTAGGAAGGATTCCCGGAACCTTGTCATTCTTAATTATATTTCAAACCTATTTACACAATTACCCTTTTGCATAATCAAAAACTCAGATTCATTTAATCTTTTATCATTTGTGTTAAGGTTAACACATTTTTTTGTAATTAACTTGTTACCCTGTGGAATCGACACCCCAAAACTATACTACAATAACCGTGTTATGTTTTGGGCTTAATCAAATTTTGGCGTCGTTGCTGGGGAAACGCACTTAAGTACAAAGAAGTTTATCAACTTTTGCCATGATGGTAGAAGAGTTGTAAATAGTTTTTATTTTCAGTAGCTGTAAAGGCGGTAACTTTGTTCCTTCTTTTAGCCCACTGCATTAATTTAATTTAATTTATTTTATTCTTTCTTTTTATAGGATTTCTAGTATTTTGTGAACTTGCATGCCCAGATATAGGGACACTTTGGGTAGATTTGCTTGTAGGCCTGTGTTAGAGTCAGAAGGCAACTTTTTAAACCCTTTGTTTGATAGTCCATCTAGTCCTGAGGAAATGAGTGAACACAAGGATCAACCTAATAGAACCCTTTAGGATTACCTCCACCCTACATGCACAACCACACCGTCTTGCATCCTATTTCCAGCCAACATTCCCCAACTAGATCTTAGGACAGGGATGATACAGTTACTCCCTACATTTTATGGCATGGAAAATGAAAACCCGTATGTGCACATTAGGGAGTTTGAGGAAGTAGTCGCAACTTTCCATGATCAAGGTGCAACTACTAATATTGTGCGACTTAAGTTCTTTCCTTTTGCTTTGAAGGATAAAGCTAAGAGTTGGCTATACTCACTTAGACCACGATCTATTGGGTCATGGACTGAGATGACTCGAGCCTTCTTTAACAAGTACTTCTCTCAACATAAGACTAATGCGTTGAAAAGACAAATCTCCACCTTTGCACAAAAGGAAAATGAGACTTTGTACCAGTCTTGGGAGAAGTTTAAAGAGCTGTTAAGTATGTGCCCGCACCATGGATATGAAAATTGGCGTTTAGTAAGCTATTTCTATGAGGGTCTTAACTATAGAGAACGCCAATTTGTAGAGATGATTTGCAATGGAGGATTTCTGCAAAAAGACCCCGATGAGGCTATTGAATACCTCAATGAGCTGCTGAGAAAGCTCATACATGGACTAGACCTAGTGCTACTGAAAGCACAAATAGGTCACGACTTGTAGGAAACCCTAGTGGAGGAGGAATATACCATCTTAGGGAAGAGGACAGCCGGAAAGCTAAAGTCGAAATGCTCACTAGAGAGTTTGATGCATTTAAAACTAAGGGCTCAAAGCAAACACATGTGGCTAATCATGCCGAGTCTTTAGAGCCGTGCTTTGTGTGTGGCGGGGTAGATCATCTCGCCAAAGAGTTCCCCACATTTTTTGATATGAGAGGGGCGTATGAGGAACAATGTAATGCCTTAGGCATGTATAAGAAGCCTCCTGCACCTTTCTCTAACACTTATAACCCGGGGTGGCGAAATCACCCCAACTTCAGCTGGAAATCTGAAAACCAGCATGCACAGCCCCCTCGATCATCCCCTGCACCTTATCATGCACCTTCAACCTCTAGGAACTCTCTAGAAGACACCTTACAGGTTTTCATAGAGGCACAAGGCAAAACAAACCAAAGGTTTGAAGCACTAATCATGCAGGTGATGGAAAAGGGTAGAGAAACTAGGAGCCAAGTGTCCAATTTAATGAGCTCCTCGAGTGTGACAGAGCGAGGTAAGTTCCCTTCCCAAGCTCAGTCCATACCTCAGGGCCAAAATATGGCACAAGAAAATCTGAAAGATGTAAATGCCATTGTGACCCGAAGTGGTAAGTCACTACACATCCCACCAATGAATGTATCCGAGGATGTGGGAAAGGGTCAAACTAGTAGTGATACTGATCTGACCAAAGACCCTGAAGTGACCCAAAGTCTTGTTAAAGCACCATACCCTCAAGCCTTAAGGTCAAACAAGAAAAATTTGGACTTAAACAATGAAATCTTAGAGAACTTAAGGCAAGTGAAACTTAATCTTCCCCTTTTGCATGTGATTAAACAAATTCCTACCTATGCAAAAGTTCTTAAAGATTTATGCACAATTAAGAGGAGACACCATGTCAAGAAAATTGCGTTCCTAACTGAGCAACTTAGTGCTTTAATTGAGGAAAGAATTCCCCCAAAATACAAGGATCCAGGATGTCCTACCATTGCTTGCAGCATTGGAAATCATAAGGTTGGACAAGCCTTACTAGATCTAGGAGCTAGTGTGAACCTGATGCTATTTTCCATTTATGTACAGCTAGGTTTAGGGGAAATCAAACCAACCGGTGTAGTGTTACAGTTGGCTGACCGTTTAGTCAAAGTACCCCGAGGTGTGGTAGAGGATGTGTTGATTCATATTGAAAAATTTTACTATCCTGTTGATTTCCTAATCCTTGATACAACTTCTGCTGTTGACACTAACTCGAAAATTCCTTTGATTTTGGGTAGACCTTTCCTTGCTACTGCAAATGCTCTGATTAATTGCAGGAATGGACTCATGAAGCTGTCTTTTGGAAACATGACCTTAGAAGTGAACATTTTCAATGTTGCAAAACACCCCGAAGATGAGGATGAAAACCACCAGTTATATATGCTCAGTCACTCATCGATGAGGGAGTTTCCATGACTCATGATTTTGATCCTCTTAAGAATTTTCTTGTTAATTCTGAGATTGATTTATTTGATGACAAAACTAATTTAATTGATGTTTGTGCTGTTATTGACAGATCTCAGGATTATGGCACCCACCCATGGCAACCAAGGTTCGAAGAGTTGCCCAAAAGAATCGAAAAACAAATCCCCTCAAGTGTGGCAGCACCTAAAGTCAAATTAAAGCCACTACCTAAGGGTGTAAAGCATGCATTTCTCGATCCAGGTGATACCTTTCCTGTCATTATTTCATCTGAATTATCTGAGACCTAATGTGATAAACTGATTCAGACCTTAAATGCACATAAATCAGCCTTAGGCTGGAGCATGACTGATTTGAAGGGAATTAGTCCCCTGATCTGCTCCCATAAAATAAATTTGGATGAAGGAACCAGTCCTCGTAGAGACCCTCAACGTAGACTTAACCCCATTATGAAAGAAGTAGTGAAGAATGAAGTACTAAAACTGTTATATGCGGGTATTATATACCCCATAAATGATAGTAAATGGGTAAGTCCTACACAAGTCGTTCCCAAAAAGTCTGGAGTCACTGTGGTAATGAATGACCTAGGAGAGTTAGTCCCTACTAAACTTGTGACCGAGTGGCGTATGTGCATTGATTACAGAAAATTAAATGCTGCCACCCAGAAAGACCATTTCCCACTTCCTTGTATTGATCAAATTCTTGAGCGTGTAGCTGGTCATCATTTTTACTGTTTCTTAGATAGTTATTCCAGTTATTATCAAATTGAAATTGCATTAGAAGACCAGGATAAAACCACTTTCACTTGTCCTTTTGGCACTTATGCTTTTCGTAGAATGCCATTTGGATTGTGTAATGCCCCTGCCACTTTTCAACATTGTATGATGAGCGTCTTTAGTGACATGATTGAAAATTGCATGGAGGTTTTTATGGATGACCTGACTATTTTTGGATCTTCATTTGATACATGCTTGATGGATTTGAAAAAAATATTAATTCGTTTTGAGGAAAAAGAATTGGTCTTAAACTGGGAAAAATGCCATTTCATGGTACCATCCGGCATTGTCTTAGGACATATTGTCTCTTCTAGAGGAATAGAGGTTGATCAATCTAAAATTGAATTAATCTCTAAATTACCTACGCCTAAGACAATAAAGGATGTGAGATCTTTCCTTAGTCATGCTGGTTTTTATAGGAGGTTTATACAAAAAATTTTCAGCATATCTAGACCACTATGTGCCCTCCTAATTAAAGATGCCCCATTTGAGTGGACTCAAGCTTGTCAAGAGGCCTGTAAAATGTTGATTGGCAAGCTTACTTCAGCACCTATAATGCAGTCACCTGATTGGAATTTACCCTTTGAAATCATGTGTGATGCTAGTGACTACGCTGTAGGTGCTGTTCTTGGATAGCGAAGAGAGAGAAAACCTTTTGTCATTTACTATGCTAGTAAGACTTTGAATAGTGCTCAGATGAATTACTCCATAGCTGAAAAAGAATTGCTAGCTATAGTATTTGCTTTAGATAAATTTCATGCATATTTAATTGGTTCTCCTATCCTCATTTTTACAGATCATGCAGCTCTCAAGTACCTTCTTACAAAGAAGGATGCTAAGGCACGCTTAATACGATGGATCCTACTCCTGCAAGAATTTGACATTACTATCAAGGATAAGAAGGGAGTGGAGAACATAGTAGCTGACCATCTCTCAAGGCTCACATTTGAGGACACTTGCGATGACACGTCAATTAAGGATGACTTTCCTGATGAGCATCTACTCTCTGTTAATTCTTTACCATGGTTTGCTCACATCGTGAATTATTTGGCCACAGGTGCGATACCTATGGATTGAAGCGCTCAAGATAAGAGGAAATCCTTGTATAAAGTACGTAATTTTTACTGGGATGACCCCTCTCTTTTCAGGTACTGCCCTGACCAAATTTTGAGGCGTTGCATCCCTAATGAAGAGATTGCCAGCGTCGTAGAATTTTGTCACTCCCACGCTTGTGGAGGCCACTTTTCAATGAAAAAAACCATTGCAAAAATTTTGCAGTGTGGATTTTATTGGCCTACCTTGTTTAAAGATGCAAATATCTATTGTCGCTCATGTGAAAGGTGTCAAAAGTTAGGAGCTGTGCCTTGTCGAAATATGATGCCATTAAACCCTATTTTGGTAATTGAAATCTTTGATTGTTGGGGCATTGATTTTATGGGACCCTTTCCTCCTTCCTTCGGATACCTTTATATCATCGTGGCCATAGATTATGTATCTAAATGGGTAGAGGCAGCAGCTTGCCGAAGCAATAATAATAGAATGGTAATTAAATTTCTAAAAGAAAATGTGTTATCTCGATTTGGTACGCCACGTGCTATAATTAGTGATCGAGGTACACATTTTTGCAACCGTTCTTTTGAAGCTTTGATGCGAAAATATGGGGTGTTACATAAAATTTCTACTGCCTATCATCCTCAGACTAGTGGGCAAGTAGAGCTCGCTAATAGGGAGATTAAACAAATTCTAGAAAAAACGGTTAATCCGGATCGCAAGGATTGGTCTTTGAGACTAGTTGATGCACTTTGGGCTTACCGTACAGCTTTTAAAACTCCATTAGGTATGTCACCTTATCGGCTTGTCTTTGGAAAGCCTTGTCACTTACCTGTAGAGCTCGAGTATCGAGCATATTGGGCAATCAAATCTTTTAATTTTGACATAGGAGAAGCAGGTAAGCTTCAGAAATATCAATTGACTGAGTTAGAGGAGTTAAGAAACGATGCTTATGAGAGCTCTAGGATCTATAAGTCTAAAATGAAAATATTCCATGACTTAAGAGTCTAGATTCCATGAAAATATTTTTTAGTGAAAACTATTTTTGAAAATGGGGCGGTAGAAATTGAAGATACTAGGGATGGTCGAATTTTCAAAGTCAATGGTCAACGACTTAAGATCTTAGTCGATAGACCAGATTCGGAAGTGGAAGACATTTCGCTTATAGATCCGGTCTACGCATCCTGACCACACAACATAGGTACATATTTACTTTTATTTTTCTTTCTTTTGTTTTGTAGTTTTATTTTTTTTTTAGTCCATTTTAATGATTAATTTTTAGTGTGCTAACACCCGGTGGTACACCGCAGTTGCCTTCTTTTTGTGTGTTCTATGTTGTAGATCAGATTTTCAACAAGAAGTTGAGCATGCAGATCAATTGGTCGTGCACGATTTTTTTGCTCCACTCACCTTTGGTTAAAAAGGGAGTTTCCTTAATTTTTGCTTTTACATTGAGGACAATGCTTATTTTCAGTTGAGGGTGGAGGGGGAAACACATTTTTTATAACTGTTGAACTGCTTGGTGTCATCTTTGTGTGTGTCTAGCATGCTTCGTGTTAGCTTTAGAGTCAATTTACATGTCAATGATATAAGCTTAATTGAGATAGCAGATAGCATTTAGAAGGAGTTAAATTTTGTTTCGGTTTGAAATTAATTTAAGTATCAATCTTGATTTGGTTAGAGACTCTAGCTTCTGGTAAGATTGTATGATTAATCGAAAACATTTAGAAAAAGTTTATGTGTGATTATTTTGTGAATATTTTTGCGGTCTCGACAAGGTTTAGAACTTACTTGATAACCACTTGAGGCGAATTCCTAGAATGCACATTACTTAGGATATGATATAGGCCATTTTTGAACTGTTTGAGCCTTTCAAACCTACCCTTGCAATATATATCACTAGTCACCTATTTGAGCATTTTTCTTGAAAAAGAAGTTGAGCCTGGTTTCTTTTAAAAACCCATTCACTCACCTTTATGAGCCTAAAGAGAATATTTTATCCTTACCTCTCTCTTAAAAGAACTTAGCTATACACATGTTGTGAGAAGCACTTAAAAGGAGTAAGGGTGGAAATATGAAAATATATATATATATATATATATATATATATATATATATATATATATATATATATATATATCACTACCACAACCCAAGTACATTAAAGGAGATAAGTTGGGGGTTGTGGAAAAGAAAAGAAAAAAAAAATGAATGATGAAAAAGGAGGTGAATGGTCTTATGCCAAAATACAAAAAAAGAAGAAAAATGAATTATGGCAAAGAAAGAAAAAAAAATGGTAATTTGTTGAAAAGAAATGCTCTAAAAATGGTTGGAAGAGTTGGGTATTGAAGTAAGGTTATCCAGTACTTAAAGAGCTGTGTTCAAAACTAAGAGATTAAGTTCTTTTACTGGTGAATTCTTCCCATTCTTTCTTAGCCTTTACCTTAGCCGAACGTTACAAGCTTATTAAAGACCTATTGATCCAATGTAGTGTGATTTTTCTACAATAGTGGATAGTGGTTTGAAATGTAAGCATATGGAGCTTGTTTTTGTGATTGACGTCACAAAATTTATCATGTTTAGAGGCCAAGATTTGTATTCATGAATCTTATGCATAAAATCATCCGGGTGTTCGGATTAATGACTTGTGGTAAAATGGATGTTAAGAGTCAATAACGATTTTAAGATTGATGTTTGAATTACTTTTGGATTTGGGTGAAATTTAATGATTCTATATGCTGTGTGTTATGTTAAATTTTTGAGACAAAATGTGAATTTCTCTTGGTTAACACTAACATTGCTTTTCACTTACTTAGAGTGCTATCGTAGAATTCATCTCTTGTCTTCGTTTGAATTGCTAGGGACTAGCAATAAGCTAGTTGGGGGTTATGATGAGAGTCATAAAATGCTTCTCAACAGTGGTTAATTTTTAGTATTTTATGATTGATCTCGATCTTTATTATGCTTTTATGTGTTAATAACTCTAAAGTGATATTATTGGACCACTGACTTATTTCAGTGTATTTTCAGGTACTTTAAGCTCAAAAGAGGAGGAAAAGTTATCATTGCTTGAAGCAAAAAGACTCAAGGCATACTGGAGTGAAGGAATGAATCCGAAAGAACAAGATGGAGGGCTTAAAAGAGCAATAGCTGCTGCCCGCACTGGAAAGGAGTTTCACTAACTTGCCAGAATTGCCCGTACAGATCAATCATTTTTTTAAAAATTAAACTGTATTGATACAAGAAGAACCAGGAGATGAGCCATATATGCTTAGAAAGATCCCGAAGTCTATTTTCTGGAGAATTTTACGGTTCTTCAAAAGGATTTTTCTAGAGAAAGTTATGGAAGTTTAAGTAGACAAAAGTCAGGTTGTGCGGGCTGTGCGGGATTTCAGCGTGATTTTGAGCTTAAATCTCACATCCCACATTGGTTAGAAAACACATTTCTATATCCCATATCCCACATTGGATTGGAAACACATTTCACTCATGGTATTTCCCTATAAAATGCCTACTCCACTTCAGCTTTGGGGCATTCAATCGGAGCTCATCTGAATACATCAGAGAGTGAATCCAGAGGGCCTTTAGGAGTAATCCAGAGAGTCTTTACGACGAATCTGAAAGTATAATTTTGAAGGCAAGCTAAGGAATCGCCGAAGCTTTCGCTACCGAGGAGGAGATGATCGTTGAGAGGCCGGAGGCAACTCAAGGAAGCATGAGCTCCATGAGCAGCCAGTCTTCAAGCAAGGCGAAGGGATGAATCCCTAGGTGTAATTGTTCTTATTTCCTTTATTTGATTCAGTTGTAGTTTGGTATTATTTTCATTAAATATTGTTATGTTTTATTCTTTAATTTAATTAGTAGATTTTTATTAGTCCGGTGATTGCATGCTTCTTTTCCATATAAGTTCAGTCATGCTTTTCTTATGTGTATCTGTTTGGGTGTGATTGAGTCCGGTAGATCTCTTTTATAGATTTGTCCATTGCTGCGGTATTGTCATTAGATATATCGTCGTCTTTTGATAATTTATAAGTTGGGTCATGTGTGCATGAAAGTAGAGAATAATTCATAATAATTACATTAGGATTTATAGTTGCACTTTAATTGAATATTTTCCGATTGCCTGTTTAGGATGTGAAACTTACAATCGAGACAAAAACAATTGAATCAAGTTAGGATTAGAGCAACAAGCCTAGGGAGGATTCCTGGAACCTTGTCATTCTTAATTATATTTCAAACCTATTTACACAATTACCTTTTTGCACAATCAAAAACTCAGATTCATTTAATCTATTATCATTTGTGTTAAGGTTAACACATTCTTTTGTAATTAACTTGTTTCCCTGTGGAATCGACACCCCAAAACTATACTACAATAACTGCGTTATGTTTTGGGTGTAATCAAGAGCCAAAGGCACTGAAAGAAGCATTAGGGAGAGGCACACCTTGGATTATTTGAGGCGCACCTCATAGCACATACACCTGACTTGACAAAACAGAGGCGCACCGCGCCCAAGTGAAGGTGCAACAGCCCGCACACAGCTATATGCTTTCCGAGTTAGACCCTAATTAGGTCTCTAATGACTTGTCCAAACCCTAAAACACCCTTAGGCCTTGTACACTATAAATAGACCACTTAGCGTTTGTAATTAAACATTCAAAAAGTTGGAAAACTCAAGGGAGGCTGCCACACTCTCCCCCATGGCCAACTAATCTCCAAGCAAAGTGAAGGGATGAATCCCTAGGTGTAGTTATTTCTATTTCCCTTACTTGATTCAGTTGTAATAGAGCTTTAGCATTCAAACATTGTTATGATTTACTTTTTAATCTAATTATAAGATTTCATCTAATCCGGTGATTGTATCTTTTTCCTTGATATAAATTCAGTCATGCTTTCTTTATGTCAAGATTATTTGGGTATGATTGAGTTCGGTAGATCTAGCCTTTAGGTTTGTGCATTACTGCAATATTGTCATCAAAGATATATTGTCGTTTCTTGATAAACTTTTAGGATAGATCATGTGTGCATGAATTGAAAATAAAGAGTATTTCATAACAATCAAATTAGGGTTTATACATGTGCTTTAATTGAATATTTGCCGATTGCCTGTTTGGGATGTGAAACTTGCAATCGAGATAAAAACAACTGAATCAAGTTAGGATTAGGGAAACGAACCTAGGGAGGATTCCTGGATCCTTGTCATTCCCCTATTATATTTTACAATCTACTTTACATAATTATTTCATTATCAATTTCAGATTCTCTATATAATTTGATTATATCGTCTCACATTAAAGTTTACATCTTTCTTCATAGTTAATTTGTCTCCCTGTGGAATCGACACCCCAAAGTCGTATTACAACACCGCGTTACTATTTTGGGCGTAATCAAAATTTTGGGGCCGTTGCCAGGGAGACGCGCTTACAAACAAGGAAGATTGTCAACTTTGAGACAAAACGGTAATATTGTTCCTTTCTTGAAGTCTTGATTTTTTGATTTTTTTGTTCTTTGCTCTTTGTTTTGATTTTTTTAAATTTATTTATTTATTTATTTTCTTTCTGTTTTACTTATTTCCCCTAACATGGTCGAAAATCACAATGAAATTGTTGCTTGGACACTTAAAGACTACTTGCACCCTAGCCGAACGGCCACCCCATCTTGTATCATGTTCCCCCCTAATGTTCAACAACCTGATTTTAAGTCGGGCATGATCTAATTGCTACCAACCTTCCATGGGTTTGAGAATGAAAACCCCCATGTCAACAATAGGGAATTTGAGGAAGTAGTAGCAACTTTTCACAATAGGGCTGATATGATAGACACCGTTAAACTTAGGTTTTTTCCTTTTTCACTTAAGGAAAAAGCCAAGGCTTGGCTGTACTCGTTAAGGCCTAGGTCCATAGGTAGTTGGGATGAGATGACACGAGTTTTCTTCCAAAAACACTTCCCAACCAATACGACCAATAGCCTCAAGAGACAAATCTCAAAGTTTGCATAAAAAGAGAGCGAAACCTTATATCAAGTTTGGGAACATTTCAAGGACCTGTTGAATTCTTGTCCACACCGTGGGTATGAGAGTTGGCGGGTAGTTAGCTATTTCTATGATGGACTCCTAAGTAGGGAAAGGTAGTTCATAGAAATGATGTGCAATGGGGATTTTCTTCAAAAAAATCCCGACCAAGCCATAGATTTCCTACATGACCTATCAGAAAAATCCTACACTTGGACAGGACCAAATGCCATGGAAAACACTAGGAGAAATCAACCCGCTAGGATTTATCAACTTAAGGAAGAGGATAACCTTAAAGCCCGTTTAGAGGCCCTAACTAAGGAAATTGAAGCCTTAAAAACTAGAAATGCTAGGGCTCCTGAATCGGTTACTAGGGTAGAGTCCTATGAGCCTTGTTTAATGTGTAATGGGATAGATCATTTACCTAAGGATTGTCCAGTTTATTTTGAGATGAAGGAAGAGTGTAATGCTGTAGGTATACCCTTTGGGAAACCACACTCATCCTACTCTAACACCTACAATCCCGGTTCGAAAAATCACCCTAATTTTAGTTGAAAATCCGACATGCAACCCCCTGCCCACTCTAGTACCCAATGGCAACCGGAAGCAACTTCATATAATGCACCTCAACAATATTTACCTTTGGAAGATACATTTAAGTCATTTATGCAGGTACATGCCAAGAATGTGGAAGATCAAGGTAAAATAAATCAACAGCTATTAGAGGAGCAACAAGGGATCAAAGCGGAATAAAAGGAGATAAAGAACCAACTCATTAAGTTGACTAGTTTCTTGGCGATTCAAGAGCAAGAACAGTTTCCTTCGCAAACACAACAAAATCCAAGGGGACAACATATGGCACAAACCTCCAATCCTGGAAATCAAAATGTTAAAGAGGTTAATTCCATAATCACTCGTAGCGGTAAGAAAATTGATGGTCTCACTCTACCATCAAACTTGAGTAACAAGGATAAAACCCCCAAGGAACAAGAGGCTCGTGATGTTTATCGCCCACTGGTGCCTTTCCCTCGAGCACTTCTTAAACCTAAGGAGATAAATACAGCATTAAAAGGTGAGATTCTTGAACAACTTCAGCATGTTAAAATTAATCTCCCTCTTTTTCATGTCATAAAACAGATTCCCAACTATGCTAAAGTCATCAAGGATTTATGCACACTCAAGAGGAAGCACAATGTGAAGAAGACGACATTCTTAATGGACCAAGCAAGTGCTATAATTAACAGCAAGACACCGCCCAAATATAAAGATCCGGGCTATCCAACGGTGGCTTACCAAATTGGAAATAAACCTTGTGGCCAAGCATTGCTAGATTTTGGTGCTAGTGTGAACCTCATGCCATACTCCATGTACTTGCAGCTCGGTCTAGGTGAGATCAAACCAACCTCCGTGGTACTTCAATTAGCGGATAGATCGGTAAGAAAACCAAGAGGTATTGTAGAAGATGTTTTGTTGCAAATTGATAATTTCTACTATCCTATTGATTTTTTGGTTTTAGATACTGTTTCTACTGTAAACACGTAGTCCAAAATTCCTTTAATACTTAGAAGACCATTCCTTGCCACTGCCAATGCCCTCATTAATTTTATGAATGGTCTAATTACGTTATTATTTGGAAATAAAACTTTAGAGTTAAATATTTTCCGAGTCTCAAAACAGCCACATGAAGAGGATGAGTGTATCGATACTCACATGGTTGATAAGCTCAATTTAGAGGATGAGCATACTAAAGATAATTCTAACTCTTTGGAATCCCCTCATAATAATTTTAAGTTCGACGTTTCTTTAATTTATTCCCATGCCATTAATGCTATTGATATTTTTGATAAGTCACAGGAATTTATTAAGAAATCATGGCAACCATGCTTTGAGAAGTCACTTGAGAGAAGTCACTTGAGAGAAGTCACATGGATGCGCAAATCAAATACCCTACTGTTGATAGTGAGTGGGCAACACCAAGAATACTTGAGCCACATGTGGTGGACTTTAAGTATTCTTTGCCAAAAGATTAGCATTAAGGCCATTAAATTGGAGCCTCATCTTCAGCACCACAATGAGGCCAACAGTGAGAGTGGTGCAGTGTCTGGCTGAAGACGTAAAACTTAGCGCTCATGGGAGGTGATGAGAGTCATAAATTGCATCTAAACAATACTTAATTGTTAACACTTTAGGGTTAATCTCGGTCGTAATCGTACTTTTACATGTTGATAACTCTAAAGTGTTCTTCATAAATCATTGACTTAATTCGATGCATTTTCAGGTGCTTTGAGTACAAAAGAGATGATAAAGTGATCTATGTTTAAAGTGCCAAAAGATTTTGGGTGTCGGTGCTCGTTTTTGTCCAAGGTTTAGACATTTCCAAACATGATTTAAATATGATTAAAAGTCTAAACCAAGGTTGGAACAATAAAGTACATTGAGTTAAAAGACTGCACACAAGTGTGTGCATCACTTTGGAACAAGTTAAGGGTAGGCACACTAGTGTGTGCACTTCTGCATACAAGCTGAATGAGTTTCACTAAATTGCCAGAATTTCCCATACAGATCAATCATCTTTGAAGATTAAACTGTATTGATGTATGAAGAACCAAGAGATGAACCATATATGTTTAGAAAGATCTAGAAGTCTATTTTCTGGATAATTTCACGGTTCGTAAAAAAGATTTTTCTAGAGAAAGTTATGGCAATTTTAGTAGACACAGTTCAGGCCCCTAGAACAGCTTCAACCCAGCGCCGCGCCTCTCACTGTCCAGCGCCCCAGCGCCCAAGTAAACAAGAGTGAGCACCTAGGCACCCATGAACCAGCGCCGCACCACCCACTCGCCTCCTGACCAGATTAGGGCAAGCAAATGACATTATTCTAAGACCAAACTGCCCCTCATGGGCTATAAATATGCCTTTAAGGAATGTGCAGCTGAGCAAGCAAGAAATTCAAGAGAGAAAGGAGGTAGAGAACGAAAGGAAGGAAGGAAGGAAGGAAGAGAGAAAAAATAGATTGGATCTAAGGGATCCAAATCTAGCATTCTTCCATTTTATTTCTAAGTTTCTTGAGGTCTAGAAATCAAGGGGGGAGAGCATCCATATTGCTCTTCCACCTTGAACTCTATGGCCACATCAAGGGGAGAGCATCCTTATTGCTGTTCCACCTTGATTTCCATGGCTAGCTAGTCTTCACACAAGGGAAAAGGATGAATCCTTAGGGATTTATTGTTCCTTATTTCCTGTTCTTGATTCAGTTGTACAGATTTAATGTTAAATATTGTTTTATGAATTATTCATTAATTAAGTAAGAAGGATTTGAGTTCATGTGATAGATGCACTTTTTATTCTTCTTCTTTTAGATTCTCTTAATCCGATGATTGTATCCTTCTCCTCCTTTGAGGTTGTTTGGATGTGATTGATTCTGGTAGATTTATTTTATTGATTGTCCATTACTACGATATTGTCTTTTAAGATATATTGTCGTTTCTTGATAATCTTTAAGATCGGTCATGTGTGCTTGAACCAAAATCAATGAGTAATTTGTAGCAATTATATTAGAGTTATAAATATGCTTGATTGAATATATTCTGATTCCTTGTTTGAGATGTGAAACTTGTAATCGAGATAAAATCAATTGAATCAAGAGTGGAAATAGGGAACGAACCTAAGGAGGATTCGCGAAACCTTGTTATTTCTTATTTATATTTCATTTACATTCACACAATTTTTCTTACATTATCTCATTATCAAAACCCAAAAATCTTTCGTTTGACTTTTATCGTTCGTTTTAAGGTTTACACATTTTCCTTTGTACTTAACTTGTTTCCCTGTGGAATCGACACCCCAAAGTTGTACTACAACTACCGTGTTATACTTTGGGCGTAATCAAATTTTGGCGCCATTGCCGGGGAAACACTTTTAAGTACAAGGAAACTTGTCAACTTTGAGTGTAACGAAAAAATAAAATAAAAATCGTAAATATCTTTCTTTTCAGCAGTTTGTAAATACGGTCATATCATTCCTTTACTTCTGTTTTATTTATTTATTTATTATTCTGTTTTATTTATTTGTTTATTATTCTGTTTTATTTATCTGTTTATTATTCTGTTTTATTTACTTGTTTATTATTCTGTTTTTTTTATTTTGTTTATTATTCTGTTTTTTTTACTTGTTTATTATTCTGTTTTATTTATTTGTTATTCTGTTTTTTTATTTAATTTCCCCTCTGAATTAATTGGTGCATGCTTAAACCGAGAGATTCGCGAGGTAGATTCATTAGAGGACCCGAATTAGAGTACCCTCTCCTTCCACCTCCATTGGTGAAACCTCGCCTAGATCAAACCATAGTGCACCCCCATCAGAAAATTTAGAGGATTTTGTTAACATGGCCGATAATCGTAATGAAAATATTGCCAGGACACTTCAGGATTACCTCCACCCTACACGCACAGCCACACCATCATGCATCATGTTTCCAGCCAATACTCGCCAACTAGATTTTAAGCCAGGGATGATTCAATTACTCCCTACTTTTCATGGCTTGGATAACGAAAACCCATATGTGCACATTAAAGAGTTTGAGGAAGTAGTTGCAACTTTTCATAGTCACGATGAAACCAATGACATTGTTAAGCTTAAGTTCTTTCCTTTCGCTTTGAAGGATAGAGCTAAGAGTTGGCTATACTCACTAAGACCACGATCTATTGGGTCGTGGACTGAGATGACTGAAATTTTTTTCAATAAATACTTTCCCCAACATAAGACCAATGTTTTGAAAAGGAAAATCTCTACCTTTGCACAAAAGGACAGCGAGACTTTGTATTAGTCTTGGGAGAGATTTAAAGAGTTATTGAGTATGTGCCCTCACCATGGGTATGAGAATTGGTGTTTAGTGAGCTATTTCTATGAGGGTCTTACCTATAGAGAACGCCAATTTGTAGAGATAATGTGTAATGGTGGGTTCTTGGAGAAAGATCCTGATGAGGCCATAGAGTACCTCAATGAGCTTGCTGAAAAAGCTCACACTTGGACTGGACCTAGTGCTACTGAAAGCACAAATAGGTCACAACCTATAGAGCACCCAAATGGTGGTGGAATTCAACATCTTAGGGAAGAGGATAACCTTAAAGCCAAGGTCGAAATGCTCACTAGAGAACTAGAGGTATTAAAGACTAAGAGCTTAAAGCCAACACACGTGGTTAATCATGCAAAATCTTTTGAACCATATTTTGTGTGTGGCGGAGTAGACCATCTCACTCAAGAGTGCCCCACATTTGTTGAGATGAGAGGGATGTATAAGGAACAATGTAACGCCTTAGGCATGTACACGAAGCCTTCTGCACCCTTCTCTAATACCTATAATCCGGGATGATGAAATCACCCCAATTTCAGCTGGAAGTCTGAAAACCAGTAGCTTGCACAACCCCTTGCACCATATCATGAACCATATCATACACCTGTATCTTTTAGGAGTTCTTTAGAAGACACTTTACATACTTTTATTGAAGCATAGGGGAAGACAAATCAAAGTCTTGAATCTTTAATTGTGCAGGTTGTTGAAGAACATAAAGAGATAAAGAGCCAAGTGCCCAAGCTGACGAGCTATTTGAGTGTGACTGAGCGAGGTAAGTTCCCTTCCCATGCTCAGTCCACATCCTACGGTCAGCACCAAACGCAATAGAAGAAAGAGGAGGTGAATGCCATTGAGACACTTAGTGGTAAGTCGTTACACATCCCAACACCGAACAAATCAGAGGATGTGGATGACAACCACCAAGTATATACCCTCACCCATGGCTTCACAGGAGCATATATCGAGCCAAAACCTACAGATGTTACTGATGACATCTTTAAGGTCTCTCCACAGCACACAAGCAGCAAATTTAACAGTAAAGCAATTGATGGTGCATTCAACTCATGTTTGTCTTGGAGGGAATAAGAGAGTCTGGCTGAAGATGTAAAACTTAATGCACATGGGAGGCACCCCAAAGCATATCCTTTTATTTTTTATTTTTTTTGTTTTTAATTATTTTTCTTGTTTATTATTAGTATTTTGTTGTTTTCCAGTTTTACTTTTGTATTTCTTTTTCAGGGACAAATATACGAAGCAGTTCACATGGTGGTGCACAATTTTCAGCTTCTGTACACTTTTGGCTATAAAGGGAGTTTCCTTATCTTATGCTTTCACATTGAGGACAATGTCTATTTTAAGTTGGGGGTGGAGGAAAAATATTCCTATTTTTCATTGAACTGCTTTATGTCATTTTACCTTTTTGTTTGTTTTTAGCATACTTTGTGTTAGCCTTGTAGTCAATTCACATGTCAATGATATGAGCTTAATCGAGATAGCATATAACATTTAGAAGAAGTTAAATCTTGCTTCGCTTTGAGAATAAATTAAGTGTCAATTTTTCTTTGGTTTGAGACTCTGGTTTGTGGTAAGATTGCATGATTAGTCTAAAGCATTTGGAGAAGTTTTATGTGCGATTATTTTGTGAATACTTTTGCTGTCTCAACAAGCTCTAGAACTTATTTGATAATCACTTGAGGCGAAAATCATAGAATGCACACTACTTAGGATATGATGTAGGCCATTTTTGGACCGTTTGAGCCGTTTTAACTTAACCTTGTTATATTTATCGCTAGTCACCTATTTGAGCCTTTTTCTTGAAAAGAAAAATTGAGCCTTGTTTCTTTCGATAAACCATTTACTTACCTTTATGAGCCTAAAGATATTTTATCCTTAGCTTTCTTTTAAAAGAACTTAGTTATACACATGTTGTGAGAAGCACTTAAAAAGAGTAAGGGTGAAAATATGAGAAAATATTACTACCATAACCCAAGTACATTAAAAGAGATAAGTTGGGGGTTGTGGAAAATAAAAAAAAAAGAATGAAAGAGGAGGTGAATGGTCTTATGCCAAAATAAAAGAAATATGTGAATTATGGCAAAGAAAGAAAAGAAAAAAAGAAAATGGTGATTTATTGTGAGAAATGCTCGAAAAATGGTTGAAAGAGTTGGGTGTTGAAGTAAGGTTATCTTGTGCTTAAAATGGTTATGTTTAAATTAAGAGACTTAGTTCTTTTATTTGTTTAAACTTTCCTGTTCCTTCTTGACCTTTACCAAGCCTAACGTTACAAGCTTATAAAAGACCTATTGATCTGATGTAGTGTGATTTTTCTACATAGTGGAGAGTGATTTGAAAAGTGAGCCTATGGAGCTTGATTTGTGATTGATGTCATGCAATTTAATATGTTTTTAGAGGCCAAGACTTGTATTCATGTTATGTTGTGCATAAAATCATCCGGGTGTTCAGACTAATGTATTGTGGTAAGATGGATGTTAAGAGTCGATAACGATTTTAAGGTTGACATTTGGATTATTCTTGAACTTGAGTGATATTTAATGATTCTATGTGCTGTATGTTATGCATGATTTTTGAGACAAAGATTTTTGAATCACTCTTGATTAATGCCAGCATGGCTATATTTTGTTTTAATAAAGAATTCATTCCATGCCTTTCGCTTGAATTGCTAGGGACTAGCAATAAGCTAGTTGGGGGTTGTGATGAGAGTCATAAAATGCATCTAAACAATACTTAATTGTTAACACTTTAGGGTTAATCTTGGTCGTAATCGCACTTTTACTTGTTGATAACTCTAAAGTGTTATTCATAAATCATTGACTTAATTCGATGCATTTTCAGGTGCTTTGAGTACAAAAGAGATGGTAAAGCGATCCATGTTTAAAGCGCCAAAAGATCTTGGGTGTCGGTGCTCGTTTTTGTCCAAGGTTTAGACATTTCCAAACATGATTTAAAGATGATTAAAAGTCTAAACCAAGGTTGGAGCAATAAAGTACATTGAGTTAAAAGACTGCACACAAGTGTGTGCATCACTTTGGAACAAGTTAAGGGTAGGCACACTAGTGTGTGCACTTCTGCATACAAGCTGAAGGAGTTTCACTAAATTGCCAGAATTTCCCGTATAGATCAATCATCTTTGCAGATTAAATTGTATTGATGTACGAAGAACCAGGAGATGAGCCATATATGCTTAGAAAGATCTAGAAGTCTATTTTCTGGAGAATTTCATGGTTCATAAAAAGGATTTTTCTAGAGAAAGTTATGGCAGGTTTAGTAGACACAGTTCAGGCCCCCAGAACAGCTTCAACCTAGCGCCGCGCCTCTCACTGTCCAGCGCCCCAGCGCCCAGGCAAACAAGAGTGAGCACCTAGGCGCCCATGAACCAGCGCCGCACTACCCATTCACCTCCTGACCTAATTATGGCGAGCAAATGACATTATTCCAAGACCAAACTGCCCCTCATAGGCTATAAATATGCCTTTAAGGAATGTGCAGCCGAGCAAGAAAGAAATTCAAGAGAGAAATGAGGCAGAGAAAGAAAGGAAGGAAGGAAGGAAGAGAGAAAAAACAGATTAGATCCAAGGGATCCAAATCTAGCATTCTTCCATTTTATTTCTAAGTTTCTTGAGGGCTAGAAATCAAGGGGGGAGAGCATCAATATTGCTCTTCCACCTTGAACTCTATGGCCACATCAAGGGGAGAGCATCCTTATTGCTATTCCACCTTGATTTCCATGGCCAACTGATCTTCACACAAGGGAAAAGAATGAATCTTTAGGGATTTATTGTTCCTTATTTCCTGTTCTTGTTTCAGTTGTACAGATTTAATGTTGAATATTGTTTTATGAATTATTCATTAATTAAGTAAGAAGGATTTGAGTTCATGTGATAGATGCACTTTTTATTCTTCTTCATTTAGATTCTCTTAATCCGAGATTGCATCCTTCTCCTCCTTTGAGGTTGTTTGGATGTGATTAATTCTGGTAGATTTATTTTATTGATTGTCCATTACTGCGATATTATCTTCTAAGATATATTGTTGTTTTTTGATAATCTTTAAGATCGGTCATGTGTGCTTGAACCGAAATCAATGAGTAATTTGTAGCAATTATATTAGAGTTATAAGTGTGCTTGATTGAATATATTTCGATTGCTTGTTTGGGATGTGAAACTTGCAATCGAGATAAAATCAATTGAATCAAGAGTGGAAATAGGGAACGAACCTAAGGAGGATTCCCGGAACCTTGTTATTTCTTATTTATATTTCATTTACATTCACACAATTTTTCTTACATTATCACATTATCAAAACCCAAAAATCTTTCGTTTGACTTTTATCGTTCGTTTTAAGGTTTACACATTTTCCTTTGTACTTAACTTGTTTCCCGGTGGAATTGACACCCTAAAGTTGTACTATAACTACCGTGTCATACTTTAGGCGTAATCAGGAGGCAACCCACAACATATCCTTTTATTTTTATATTTCTTTTTCTTGTTTATTTTGCTGTTTTCCAGTTTTACTTTCGTATTTCTTTTTCAGGGATAAATATACGAAGCAGTTCAAATGGTGGTGCACAATTTTCAACTTCTGTACACTTTTGGCTACAATGGGAGTTTCCTTAACTTTTGCTTTCACATTGAGGATAATGCTTATTTTAAGTTGGGGGTGGAGGACACATATTCCTTTTTTTTCATGTTCTTCATTGAACTGCTTGATGTCATTTTTCCTTTTTGTTTATTTTTAGCATGCTTTGTGTTTGTCTTGGATGTAATTCACATGTCATTGATATAAGCTTAATTGAGATAACATACAATAATTAGAAGGAATTAAATTTTGTTTTGGTTTAAAATTAATTTAAGTATCAATCTTCATTTGGTTTGAGACTCTAGTTTGTGGTAAGATTGTATGATTAGTCTAAAACATCTAGAAAAGTTTTATGTGCGATTGTTTGTGAATACTTTTGCGGTCTCAACAAGCTCTAGAACTTATTTGATAATCATTTGAGGCGAATTCCTAGAATGCACACTACTTAGGATATGATATAGGTCATTTTTGAATCGTTTGAGCCTTTCAAACTTACCCTTGCAATATATATCACTAGTCACCTTTTTGAGCCCTTTTTCTTGAAAAAGAATTTGAGCCTTGTTTCTTTCAAAAACTCATTTACTTACCCTTATGATCCTAAAAATATTTTATCCTTACCCTTCTTTTAAAAGAACTTAGTTGTACACATTGTTGAGAAGCACTTAAGAGGAGTAAGGATGGAAATATGAAAAACCATAACCCAAGTATATTAAAGAAGATAAGTTGGGGGTTGTGGAAAAGAAAAGAAATAAAAAAAATTAAAAAAAAAAAGAGATGAATGAGTATTTGCCAAAAACAGAAAAAGAAGAGAAGTATGGCAAAGAAAGAGGAAAAAGAAAAGAAAAAGTGGTGACACTTGAAGTAAAGTTACATAATGCTTGAAAGTGGTTGTGTTTAAAGCTAAGAGATTAAGTTCTTTTACTTGCAAATCCTTCCTGTTCTTCCTTAACCTTTACCTTGGCCTAACATTACAAGCTTATTAAAGACTTATTGATCCAATGAAGTGTGATTTTTCTACAATAGTGGAGAATGATTTGAAAAATAAGCCTATGAAGCTTGTTTATGTGATTGAGGTCACACAATTTATTATGTTTTTAGAGGCCAAGACTTGTATTCATGAATATTGTGCATAAAATCGTCCGGGTGTTCGAATTAATGGATTGTGATAAGATGGATGTTAAGAGTCAATAACGATTTTAAGATTGATGTTTGGATTACTTTTGGACTTAGGTAAAATTTAATGATTCTATGTGCCGTACATTATGTGCAATTTTTGAGACAAAAAGTGAATTACTCTTGGTTGACACTAATATTGCTTTTCATAAAATTTGATTTCCACCATAGAAATTCATCTCTTGTTTTCGCTTGAATTACTAGGGACTAGCAATAAGCTAGTTGGGGGTTGTGATAAGAGCCATAAAATGCATTATAATCATACTTATTTGTTAGCACTTTAGGGTTGATTTAGGTCTTAATTGCATTTTTATTCATTAACAACTCTAAAGTGGTATTTTTGGAGCATTAACTTATTTCGGTGCATTTTTCAGGTATCTTGAGTTAAAAGAGATGGAAGAGCTATCATTATTTTAAACACGAAGCTCCATTGAACACTCAAGCGAAAGAATGGTCGAGGAAGAGCCAAGATGAAGAGAAACTAAGAAAGGAGTTTTCACTAAGTTGCTGGAGTTGCCATTCAAATCAACCATCTTTACAAATTAAACTGTATTGATGTAGGAAGAACTAGAAAGTGTGCCACATATGCTTAGAAAGATCTGGAAGTTTACTTTCTGAAGGATGTTACAGTTCATTAAAATCATTTCTCTAGAGAACGTTATGGCAATTTTAGTGGACAGAGGTCAGACCTCCTGAATCAGCATCAGGCCGTGCCGCACCTTGGATTATTTGAGGCGCACCTTGCAGAAAGAGAGCCAAAGGCACTGAAAGAAGCATCAGGGAGAGGCGCACCTTGGATTATTTGAGGCGCACCTCACAGCACATACGCCTGACTTGACAAAACAGAGGCGCACCGCGCCCAAGTGAAGGTGCAGTGCGCACACAGCTATATGCTTTCTGAGTTAGACCCTAATTAGGTCTCTAATGACTTGTTGGATTATTTGAGGCGCACCTCACAGCCCATACGCCTGACTTGAAAAAACAGAGGCGCACCGCGCCCAAGTGAAGGTGTAGCATGCACACAGCTATTTGCTTTCCGAGTTAGACCTTAACTAGGTCTCTAATGACTTGTCCAAACCCTAAAACACCCTTAGGCCTTGTACACTATAAATAGACCACTTAGGGTTTGTAATTAAACATTCAAAAAGCTGGAAAACTCAAGGGAGGCTGCCACACTCTCCCTCATTGCCAACTAATCTCCAAGCAAGGCCAAGGGATGAATCCCTAGGTGTAGTTGTTTCTTTTTCCCTTACTTGATTCAGTTGTAATAGAGCTTTAGCGTTCAAACATTGTTATGATTTACTTTTTAATCTAATTATAAGATTTCATCTAATCCAGTGATTGTATCTTTTTCCTTGATATAAATTCAATCATGCTTTCTTTATGTCAAGATTATTTAGGTATGATTGAGTCCAGTAGATCTAGCCTTTAGGTTTTTCCATTACTGCAATATTGTCATCAAAGATATATTTTCGTTTCTTGATAAACTTATAGGATAGATCATGTGTGCATGAATTGAAAATAAAGAGTATTTCATAACAATCAAATAAGGGTTTATACATGTGCTTTAATTGAATATTTGCCGATTGTCTGTTTGAGATGTGAAACTTGCAATCGAGATAAAAACAACTGAATCAAGTTAGGATTAGGGCAACGAACCTAGGGAGGATTCCCGGATCCTTGTTGTTCCCCTATTATATTTTACAATCTACTTTACACAATTATTTCATTATCAATTTCAGATTCTCTATTTAATTTGATTATATTGTCTCACATTAAATTTTACATCTTTCTTCATAGTTAATTTGTCTCCCTATGGAATCGACACCCCAAAGTCGTACTACAACACCGCATTACTATTTTGGGCGTAATCAAGTGCAGAGGGCTCAGAGGAGCTCACGGGCACATAAGCACTTTGCCGAACCTCGATAACAAATTGCTTGTTTTCTTTCTTGCTTTGATTGGTTGCTGTTTCGTTTCATTACAAGTCATTCTAGACTTGGGTGTTTGGAAGATCACCACCTGGGAATCTCCAAGGTGATTTCCCAACAGTGGTATCAAAGCTTTGGTGAGCGGGTATCGGAGCTGGAATAGAAGTTATCGGAGCAAGACTTCAAGAATCAAAGATTAACTTCTTGGGTGATTCAAGAACGGAGTAAAGATCAAGATATGATCGTGTTCTTGAGAGTAATTCAAGAACAGTATTGAGATCAATCTTCGATCATGTTCTTGAGATTTAGAAGAAGTTGGAAAGCAATTTTGGGTACTGCATAAATTTGGGATTTTCTCCGCAAGATGGGTTCAAACTTCATTATTGAGAAGTTTGATAGAAAGGAAGATTTTTCCCTTTGGAAGCGAAAAATCAAGGTTGTTCTTATGCAACAAAAGGTGGACTTGGCGATTGGAGAAGATGACGCTTTTCCAGCAAGTATCATGGAGGTCCAATAGATTGAGATAAAGAAGATGGCATACAGCACCATCTTCCTGCATATGTCAGATAATGTGACAAGGGAGCGTGGTGACTCGAAAGATCCAGTTGTCATATGGAAGAAACTAAATGAGTTGTTTCTTACCAAAACTCTCCCTAATAAGATTTATCTTCTTAAAAGAATCTTTTCTTTTAAAATGGATCCTAATAAAAAGTTGCAAGATAATCTTGATGTGTTTAATAAGCTAGTTCAAGATTTGAATAGCTGTAGTATAACATTCTTGGATGAACAATTGGCTGTTATTTTGTTGAATTCTCTTCCTAATTGTTTTGATAATTTGATTAAGGCAATTGAATATGGAAGAGATACACTAACCAAGGAAATTGTGATCAATGTTATAAGAGCTCATGATTTCAAAGCTAAGATGAGGGAAGCATCAATTGGAGAAGGGTTGTTCATTAGAGGAAGGCCAGCAACTCGGTATGGCAGTAGCATCTATGGAAACTACCGGGAGAAATCAAAGGATAGAGGCCAGAGCCATGGGAGATCGCATTCCAAACCAAAGTTTGGAGGGAAGTGATGCTTCTATTGCAACAATGAGGGTCATTTCAAGAAAGATTGCAAGAAGAAGAGATAGGATAAGAGAGGAAGAAGCCATACCAACAATGGAGAGGCTTCAGTTGCCAAGGGAGAACAGCAAGATGATGTTCTTGTTGTGTGCTCAAATGTGAGTAGGAGGCAAGGCAGTGAGAAATGGATCCTGGATTCCGGGTGCACTTATCACATGTGCCCTCACCGGAATTGGTTCAAGAATTTCCAAGAAACCAATGATGGAAAGGTTTTCTTGGGGAATGACACTTGCCAAGTGAGGGGGATAGGAGACATCTAGTTGAGGATGTTTGATGGACTCACAAGGCTGTTGTGGAATGTGAGATATCTTCCGGATTTGAAAAGGAATTTGATCTCATTGGGGCAGCTAGATTCCATGGGGTACACATACAAAGCAGAGGGAGGAAAGATCAAGGTAACCAAGGGATCTTTGATAGTGATCAAAGCAGCAATGAAGGATGGTCTCTATGAGATAATTGGAGAGACAGAAATCAAGGATCAAGCAGCAAGCTTGATGGTTGAGATGGATAAGGCAGCCCTTTGGCACACTTGCTCAGGACATATGAGCAAAAATGGTCTGTAAGTTCTCAGCAAGGATGGCCTACTTGGTGGTGACAAAGTAGAGAAACTTGATTTCTACAAGTGTTGCATTCTTAGGAAGCAACACCGGGTCAGCTTCAACATTGGAGTGCACAAGTCTAAGGGCATTCTTGACTACATTCATTCGGACCTTTGGGGACCAGCAAGAACACCAACACAGGGAGGTAATATTTACTTTCTGTCTTTAATTGATGATTATTTAGGAAAGGTTTGGGTTTATTTGCTTAAAAATAAATCAGATGCTTTGAATAAATTTGTGGTGTGGAAAAAGTTGCTGGAGACTCAAACGGGTAGGGTAGTTAAGGCTTTACGAACCGATAATGGCTTAGAATTTTGCAATATGGATTTTGATAATTTCTATGAGTTAAATGGCATTCTAAGACATAGAACGGTTGTAAAAACACCTCAGCAAAATGGAGTTGCTGAGAGGATGAATAGGACCCTTATGGAAAAGGTTAGGTGCATGTTAATTGGGTCAGGTTTACCAAAATATTTTTAGGGGGAAGCTATGTCTACTGCTGCATATTTGGTTAATAGATAACCCTCTAGAGCTTTAGACCTTAAGACTCCCATGGAGATGTGGAGTGGAAAACCCCTTGAATTAAGCAACCTTAGGACTTTTGGATGTGCTGCATTTGCACATCAAAATGATGATAAACTTAGCCCAAGGTCTAGAAAATGTGTGTTTCTAGGGTATGGTGATGGGGTTAACGGGTATAGGTTGTGGTCCTTAGAGAAAAAAGGATTAAAACTCATAATAAGTAGGGATGTTATTTTTAATGAATTGTTATTTCCCTATTTGGAGAAAACAAACCCTGCAGGGGCTAGTAAGCAAACCAGTCCTGTATTTGTGGAGCATAGCATCAAGGAAAATTCAGTTCAAGTAGATCAAGGAAGGCAAGAGGGTTCGGACCAGGTAGAGCCCATTGATGAAGGCCAAGCTCAAGACACTCAAGAGGAGGCTGAACTATAAGGGGTTGATGTAGCAAGTCAGAATGACTACCAGCTCACAAGGGACCGGGGAAGGAGGGTGGTTAGACCACCTTTGCGATATGGGTTTGCGGATGCTAATGTAGCAGCTCCTTGTTGAAAAGGAGGGGTTGAACCAGAAACTTATATGGATGCTATAGAATGTAAGGATTCATCAAAGTGGCAGCTAGCTATGGAGGAAGAAATGGATTCTTTGAGGAAGAACAACTCTTGGGAATTGGTGCCCAAACCAGAAAAAGAGAGTTGTGGATTGTAGGTGAATCTACAAGATCAAATAAGGGAACACTCCAGGGGATGAAATCCGTTATAAAGCTAGGCTAGTGGTGAAAGGGATCAGACAAAGAGAAGGCATAGATTTCACCGAAATATTCTCACCGGTTGTGAAATACAAGACGATACGGATAGTATTGGCTATGGTGGTCCAATTTGATTGGGAGATCGAGCAAATGGATGTGAAGACAACATTCTTGCATGGAGAGCTTGATGAGACCATCGACATGAGGCAACCCGAAGGCTATGAGGAAGGAAGGCATGGAGAGTTGGTGTGCCAATTGATGAAATCTCTCTATGGCCTGAAGCAATCACCTCGGTAATGGAACAGGAGGTTCGATTCCTTTGTAGCTAGCTTAGGTTTCAGGAGGAGCTACTATGATTTATGCTTGTACTATAAGGGGCACAAGGTGGAGGAAATGGTGATCATCCTCATCTATGTTGATGATATATTGCTGGTTGGGAGCAACATGGAGAGGATAGGAAAATTGAAGGCTCAAATCAGTGAGGAGATTGAGATGAAAGATCTTTGCCATGCACAGAAGATCCTTGGGATGTGTATAATCCGGGAAAGGGAGAGAAACAGATTGAAGATTTCTCAGACTTTCTACATAGAAAAGATGATATCTAAGTTTTCTATGGAAGATAGTAAACCAGTGAAGGTTCTCTTTGCTGGTTATTTCAAGTTCTCCAGCGATCAATGTCCGAGATCGGAGGCGGAGAAGAAGGAAATGGAAAAGGTCCCATACTCTAGTACAATTGGATCAGTCATATTCATGATGGTAAGCAATAGACCTAACAATGCTCATGCAATGAGTGTTCTCAGCAGGTTTATGAGTAATCCCGGAAATGTGCATTGGCTTGGGATGAAGTGGTTGCTGAGGTACTTGAAGGGAAACCCAAAAGGAGGGCTGGTTTATGAGAAGAGGGGTAAGTCCATCTGTCTTGAGGGTTATGTTGATTCGGATTATAGAGCAGACCAGGATAAAAGAAGATCAATTACCTCCTACTTCTTCAACTTAAATGGATGTTGTATAAGTTGGAAGGCTTAGTTGCAGCCGGTGGTAGCACTCTCAACAACTGAGGCTGAGTATATAGCAGCAACGGAAGCCATTAAGGAGGCTATGTGGTGCAAAGGGTTATTGGAAGAGTTGAAGGTACTAAAAGAGTAGGTGGTCGTGTATTCAGATAGCCAAAGTGTGTTGCACTTGTGTAGGAATGTGGTGTTCCAGGCGAGGACAAAGCATATGGATGTTCGGTACCATTTCATTCGGGAAAATGTTACGAAATGATGCATTCATGTGGATAAGGTGGCCACGAAAGAAAATTCTGCAGATTTAGGCACCAAAGTTCTACCTCTAAGTAAGTTCAATCATTGCCTTGGACTTCTTAGGATTGGAGTCGGTGGATATGGTGACTGAAGTTGAGTTTGCATACTGAGTTCTCTGCACAATGGGTTCGGATTTATTCACTTAGATAAAGGTAGAGATTGTTGGTATTTGTCTAAGGTTTAAACAAGGTTAGATAAGCTTTAGCATCAAGTCTCCAGGTCGCGGCTCAAGGTGTGCACACCTCACCCTACAGCAAGTCCAGGATGTGTTCTTTCCAGGCCGCGCCTCAACTCAGCTTCACCAAGGTGTGGCGCCCAGCAAGGTGAAGAATGGTGGTGGTTCAGCCCTGTTCCAGGCCACGACATGCCCTGTTCTAAGCCGCGGCTTGAAGGCACACCTGAGGCTTATGTTTCAGCATTTCAAATGGTGCATGAGGCATGATCAAAACATACAGGATTACTTAGAATTGATGAAGGGATATGGTTGATTGGTCCTCAAGATCTAAGGGTGGATATTAACCTTCAAGATTGGTTAAGAAATTGGTGCACTATATAAAAGGTCACCTAGCCTCAAAGAGACATTAACTCACAATACAAGTGAGATCAATTGTAGTAGTGCAAAGACACAAAACAATAGAGACTCATTGGAGAGGCTGGTTGTTTAGAGAGAGAGGGTTGTATAGAGAAGGGATTCAAGGGCCTTGTAAGTGGAATTTTCTAGGGAAAATTCCAAGGTAACTCAAGTCCTTATCACTTTCTTTTCTCTTCTTTCATTCTTCAAGAACTAGAGGTTTCTTGAAGAGGAGTTGTAGTAACTTATAAGAACTTATTGATTAGTGTAGAGGGCTCAGAGGAGCTCACGGGGAAGTAGGCGCATTGCCGAACCTCGATAACAAATTGCTTGTTTTCTTTCTTGCTTTGATTGGTTGCTGTTTCGTTTCATTCCAAGTCATTCTAGACTTGGATGTTTGGAAGATCACCACCTGGGCATCTCCAAGGTGATTTCCCAACAAGATGCATTTTATGACTCTCATCATAACCCCCAACTAGCTTATTGCTAGTCCTTAGCAAGTCAAGCAAAAGAAAAATGAAATGAATTCTATACTAGAAATCAAAACAAAACCCAAAATCCTAAAAACAAAACAAAGCAATGTTAGCGTTAATCCAAGATTAATTCAACTTTTTGTCTCAAAAATTGCATATAACACACAACACATAGAATTATTAAATACCATCCAAGGCCAAAAACAATCCAAACATCAACCTCATATTCGTTATCAACTCTTAAACATCTATCTTACCACAAACCATTAATCCAAACACCTTGATGATTTTATGCACAACATTCATAAAAACAAGTCTTAATCTCTAAAAACGTATTAAATTGCGTGACATCAATCACAAATCAAACTCCATAGGCTCACTTATCAAATCACTCTCCACTAATGTAGAAAAATCACACTACATCGAATCACTAGGTCTTTAATAGACTTGTATTGTTAGGCTAAGGTAAAGGTCAAGAGAGAACAGGAAGAATTAAACAAGTAAAAGAACTTGGTCTCTTAATTTTAAACACAACCTTTTTAAGCACTAAATAAACTTACTTCAACACCCAACTCATTCAACCATTTTTCGATCATTTCTCTCAATAATTTAGCACTTTTTTTAATTATTTCTTTGTCATAATTCACTTCTTTTTTTTATATAGCACATAATTTCTCTCCCCTTTTTTTATTCTTCTTTTCTAGCACATAACCATTCACCTCCGTTTTCATTCTTTACTCTTTTCCACAACCCCAATCTATCTCCTTTAATGTACTTGGGTTATAGTAGTAATATTTTTTCATATTTTCACCCTTACTCCTCGTAGGTGCTTCTCAACAAATGTGTATAAACTAAGTTCTCTTAAAAGAAAGGTAAGGATAAAATATTTTTAGGCTCATAAAGGTCTGTAAATGGCTATCGAAAAAAACAAGGTAAATTTTTTTTTTTTATTTTAAAAATGCTCAAACGGGTAACTAGCGATAAATATAACAAAGGTAAGCTTGAAAGGCTCAAACGGTCCAAAGATGACCTACATCATATCCTAAGTAGTGTGCATTCTAGGATTTCGCCTCAAGTGATTATGAAATATGTTCTAGAGCTTGTCAAGACTGCAAAAGTATTCACAAAACATTCGCACATAAAACTTCTCTAAATGTTTTAAAGTAATCGTGCAATCTTACCGCAAACCAAAGTCTCAAACTAAATGAAGATCGACACTTAAAATTATTGTCAAACCGAAGCAAGATTTAACTTCTTCTAAAAGCTATATGCTATCTCAATTATAATCATATCATTGACATGTAAATTAACTCCAAAACTAACACAAAACATACTAAAAACAAACAAAAAAAACCTAATTTTTTTAATTTTTCAACTTTTTTTTTATTTTTCTAATAATTTATCCTAACAAACGAATTAAAACGAAAAAGGGAAAGTGACACTAAACAATTCACTGGTATGAAATAGGAAATGTGTTTCCTTCACCCCCTAACCTAAGACTTGCATTGTCCCCAATGGGAAAGAAAAAGAGTCGAGAGAAAGAAAGAAGAAAAAGTAAAGAAAACTAAATAAGTAAATAAAAAATGAAAAAAAATAAAACTAATGTACAATGGAACGAAAGTACCAGCTTAAGAAGGATAAACTAGTGGCACCAAAGAGACCTCTTCAGGCCTATCTTCAACACGTTCATGTTCCAAGTAGAGCTTCAACCTTTGGCCGTTAACTCGAAATGCACGACCGTTGGAGGGATCTTCAACTTCTACCACTCCTTTTGGAAAAACATTATTCACAACATAAGGTCCCTTCCATCGTAATCGTAATTTTCCCGGATGGAAGTGTAACAGAGAATCATAAAGAAAAGCTCGATTACCTTGTTCAAAAAAATTTCGGAGTATTTTCTGATCATGTACCGCTTTCATTCTTGACTTTAAGTCCTTAGCATTATCATATGCATCATCCCTCAACTCTGCAAGTTCACAAAGTTGCATTTTCCTCTCTTCACCAGACATCTTCAAGTCATAATTAAAATTTCGAATTGCCCAATATGCTCTATGCTCAAGTTCTACCGGTAAGTGACATACTTTGCCGAATACCAACCGATAAGGAGATGCTCAAAGAACCATTTTGTATGTTGTTCGGTATGCCCAAAGCGCATCCGGTAGGCGCAAAGACCAATCTTTTCAAATTGGATTTACCGTTTTTCAAGTATTCACTTAATCTCCCTACTTGCTAGTTTCGCTTGGCCATTGGTTTGTGGATGGTAAGCTGTAAAAACCTTATGGGTGACTCAATACCTGCGCATCAAAGCCTCAAAAGAACGGTTACAAAAATGTGACCCTTGATCACTAATTATAACACGTGGAGTACCGTACCTAGATAAAATATGCTCTTTAAGAAATTTAACAGTAACTTTATTATCATTAATGCGGCAGGGTATAGCTTCAACCCATTTAGAAACATAATCAACGGCAAGAAAAATATAAAGATACCCAAAAGAAGGTGGGAATGGTCCCATAAAATTGATCCCCCAACAATCAAAGATTTCCACCACTAAGATTGGTTTAAAAGGCATCATATGACGACGGGACAATGAACCTAGCTTTTGAAATCTTTCACATGAACGACAAAACTCATTACTATCCTTGAATAAACTAGGCCAATAAAAACCACATTGCAAAATTTTTGCAGTTGTCTTTTTAATAAAAAAATGACCACCACATGCATAGGTATGACAAAAAGTTAACACACTATCAATTCCCATATCCGAAATGCATCTTCTTATTATTTTATTGGGACAATACTTAAAAAGATGAGGATCATTCCAATAAAAATTCTTTACCTCAGCCAAAAACTTACGCTTATCTTGTACAGTCCATGTAGATGGAACTTGACGAGAAACCAAGTAATTTGCAATGTCAGCATACCATGGTGTGTGACAAAGGACAGCAAATAAATTCTCATCCGGAAAGGCTTCGCAAATAAGCAAAATGCCGATATCATTCTTAAATTCCAAACGAGATAGATGGTCCACCACAACATTTTCCATCCCCTTCTTGTCTTTGACGGTCAAGTCAAATTCCTACAAAAGCAAAATCCAACGTATCAAATGGGTCTTAGGATCCATTTTTTAGAAAAGAAATTTAAGGGCGGAGTGATCCGTGAACATAGTGATAGGTGAACCAATTAAATAAGAAAGAAATTTATCCAATGCAAATACTACAACTAGTAATTCTTTCTCGGTTGTGGTGTACATCATTTGAGAATGATTCAAGGTTCTACTAGCATAATAAACAACAAATAGTTTTCCCTCCCTTCTTTGTCCTAAAGCAGCCCCTAAAGCATAGTCACTAGCATCACACATAATCTCAAAAGGAAAAGTAAAATCAGGTGATTGCATAATAGGGGTGGTTGTAAGCTTAGAGACAAGTGTCCTAAAGGCTTTCTCACATTTGGGGCTCCAGTTGAACTCGATATCCTTCAACAAAAGGTTACATAAGGGTCTAGAGATAGCACTAAAATTTTAAATAAACCTTCTTTAAAACACACATCATATGCATAATTCTATCAAATAATGCTTATATGAATAAAATCAAGCATTCATCATTATAGTATGCACCAAATTAATATAAATGAATGCATGCAGATTTTAAGGTCTTATAAACAATATAAATTAATATTGGGTGAAAAAATTTCAAATCTCATAAAATATTACTCCTATATAAGTACATGAAGAAAAACGAAAAAAGAGAGTTTGAGAGTGATGAGCAGGTGAGAGAGAATTTGAGAATTCAAATTCTAATAGAAATTTATAGTAAATATATATAATATAATACAATATTTATATCAATCCAAATTCTAATAGGATTAGAATATATATTTCTATAGAAGGAATCAAAACTACTTTGTTTAAGTAAAAGTATTTTTGTCGTTTTATACCTTATTCAAACTTCATATAGATTTTATAGACTATAGATTATATATTAGAACAAATATATAATCAAACACATTACTAAAGGTCTTTTATTTATAGGCAAATTACTATAATCTATTAACTTAAAAGAAAGAAAATAAAAAATCATACTTTATTATTTTAAAGTTAATTCATGTAAAATAAATATATTAAAATTACATTTAAGTAAATATATATACTAAAAATTAAGGAAAATATTTACGCATATACAACAAATATAAACCATACACTTACATTGTAGAAATTGAAACGTTTTCGCGCATCCAAGATTATCGGACTGCTTCACTGACTCCAAAAGAACCCTCTTATCATTCTCCAAAACTCTTCATCGAGAGGTGTAATTACATAAACGAAAAACTCCTCCAATCATTGCAGAAGTTCCATAACTTTTTCTAGCAATGGTTATAAATATTTTTCATTAAGTGCTCTCTCTCTCTCTCTTAATTATGTAGAAAAACTGACAACCTCCTTCTCTAGAGAGATAGGTATTTAGCAGTTATATTAGCTATATTTTAGGAGTTGTAACCACTTCCTCAAAAAACATTTCAAATTAGTGAACTAGTTTAACCCATCATAAGTACTCAGTTTGGGTCCAAGACCTAAATTCCAATATCTCTTACTTGCACATGAAGGACTCCACATTGCTTTACCATATTGAGAATATCTTTTACATCTATCCATTCTAAGAATCACTCATATTGGAAATTGGTCGTGCGACCATTGAGCACGCTTGCTGTAATACTGTTGTGTGTCTATCTACCTAAATAAATAAGTAAATAATCGTACTTGTTTTTCTTACAAGTGCACAAGGTCAATGGTAGCATAGTGTGCAAGTGCGAGATCATTTCCATAGGGATTGGTGAATTTTGATTTAGAATTAGTTTCCCAAAGTAAAAAGATAAATAAAAGTGAGGTGTGAGTTAATAATAATAAGGACATAGATTTGTGATATCCACCACTAATTACACTTTCCCACTAAGTAAGGTGCCAATGCTCTAGCCTTATTATGAATACCTAATGGTTGCCAACCTAAGGGCTTGGTCCACACCTTAGGCTATTGATCTCCCTAAGCAACGAGTTAGGCATGGTGTATACTCTAACTCTTTTCTCTTTTAAGGGATCCAACATGGGTGTATACCGAGTTGTTCCTTAAGAGAGCATAAGGGCTGTGGAGATCGGCAACCACATGGGACCTAGGGTTTGGTCCGCTCTCGGTTTCCCATGTTGATTAACCCAAGAATCTGGTGTGGATATCTTTTGTTATTTTTGTTGAACCCAAGACTCGGTCATCCAAATTGATTCAACTAACCAATCCATACCATATGCATAAGTTGATCAGACACATATATATGAGGAATTTAAATACAAACAGGTATTAATTAAGTTAAGCATTATAACATGGCTATAGGCAAAGGTAATCAATGAATATATATGTGGAAAAGCATAACTAAGGCTTTAATCGAGCCCTATAAGAGTTTAGTTACACATGCTAGCTAAACTAAACATCCTAACCATAATAAAACAAAAACAGAAAAACAAAACCCGAAGAAGACTCAGGAGACGAGTCGTCAATTCCTCTCCTAAGCTCTAACTTCAAGTCTAAAACAAAAGGTATGGTTTTTTGTGTTTTAAAAGGCTATATATAGGGCTCTAAGGGTGACCCAAAACCCTAATTTCCTATTTGAGGTCCGGAGACTCCTTTCCATATCTGGCTCTACCGCCTCTGGAGTGTGTGCGCTAGAGCATATGTGGGCTACACTCGAGCCTTCTAAGTGTGAGCTCATGTGTTGTGTGCTCAATCAGAAGGGAGGTGCGCTTAAGTGCACCTTGCTAGATTTGCATAGCTTTACTTTTCATCCCTTAAAGCTCCAAAATGTCATCTTTTTGCCCGAGCCCTTTGAAAAACACATAAAACACAAAAATGAAATAGAATCTACTAAAATAGATAAATAAAGAGCCTAACAAACGTAAATTAAAAGGCTTAAATATGACTATTTAAGCACTTATCACACCCCCAAACTTACATATTGCTAGTCTCTTAGGAATACAAAACAAAAAGACTATGTCAAAATAAAATTTAAAGATAAATGCATTTTTCATGATATCCAAAAATTTGGGTTGCACATAAAACCATGATGACCGTTCATGAGTAAGCTTATAATAAAAATAAATTTTTGTATTGAATGAGGGTCTTTAAAAGCTTATGCTACTTACCTAAATGTGGCTTAAGTCATCGCAAGTCTGATTTGTGTGTGATAAGTTAGCACATATAAGATGGGGCTTCCAAATAATTTTGATGTATAGTGTTTTAGTGCCCAAACCTTTATCGAATTTCTTATCAAGAAGAACAAAAATGGCATAATGCTTGCTTCTTTTCTTTTCTTTTCTTTTTTTTTATCATGAGATTTTTGCCATGTTGAGTTCCATTAAGCTTTCTAATTGACCCTTATAACGAGTGTTTAGCCAATGACTCCCAAACCAGATGATTTTAGGGCATTAGGTGTAAAGACACCCCTAAGGACTTACTAACTCGAGTCAAAAAGGCTACAGAACTAACAGGTTTTAATGCTTCTAAGTGAAATTTTCACCTTTTGACGTGAACACTCACTGCTTACTGAGGCAAGAGGCCTAGTTACTCAGTGAAAATTTTTATTATGATCATTAAATGCTTAATTCCCACCTTTTGACGTGAACACTCACTATTTATTGAGGCAAGAGGTCCAGTTACTCAGTGGAAAGTTTTTAATAATCATTAGAAGCTTTTTATTCTCTTTTTGCATGATGGACACTTTTCTTTATTTTTATTATGCCAAAGTGTTCTTTTAACAAGTTATCCGATTACAGTTAGGTCATGGAAACATATACATAAGAATTATATGTTATACCTCACATAAATGTGTGCTCGTGTTAGATCGGGATCAAACTCGTGAATTCTTAAGTGCCTTGAGGTAGGTAACTAAACTTTTAAAATTCTTATTTAAAAGATTATGTGTTCTAGATTTTAAGCTTACTAATGAAGTTTTATCATATTTTTAAATCAACCAAAAATTTTATCACAAAATGAACCTGTATTTATCTTTTCTAAAAAAAACTGGAACCTAGTGTGTGCATGTGTCTCCCACTACCCCCAAACTTAATATACACATTGTCCCCAATGTGTGCGTGGCATGGAAAGATCTGACCTGGGAGATGGAGAACTAGATTGTTTATATTGCTCGGACACGCCCTCAAACTTGAACTAGATGGATGTACTAAGTTCCTGACAAAGAAAAATAAACATTGTGCTGAAAAACAAAAAATATGGATAATAAACATGTAAATATAAATATAAATTAAAGAAAAATACTATCATGAAAAGGATATTCTTTGGGGTGCCTCTCATGAGCGCTAAGTTTTACATCTTGAGCCAGACATAGTATCCTCTCACTGCTGATCATCGAGTGGTGCAGTCGAAAAGGTACTGGGTACCAGAGGTAGGCGACCAAGGATAGCCTGTAGCATCTCCTCCTGCCGTGTAAACTGTGCCTTCAAACCATCTATGCACTGGTGCACCAGTGATATAGCTGTAGATACCTCACCTCAAAAGGAGGACAATTCAGTGAGAAAGCGCTGGGACTCAGTGGGTCCCATGTCCGGATGGTCTTCCTCCCTCGGAGGGCTCACTGTCGAGCGCTTGGTATCCATAGGATCTTCTGCCATAGGCTCAACAATAGGAATTGGTGCCTAGGGTCCTCAAGGCATATGGGATTGGCTGAGGCTCTACTGGGCTCTCCCAAAGAATGGATGATCGCTAACCGGCCCCCATCTATAGAGGAGCCTCTAATCCCCTTCTTCTTAAATATGTGGCTGAGCAAGAAGGGGAACGGGAGTCCCCACGTATTAGCCATGGTGGTCTGACAACTATGTACACTATCCCAGAATTTGTGTATCTGACTCCATATGACTGTTGGAATAGAGTACCAGTGACCCCGGAGAAAGGTATAGAGAGCCTGCAGGAACTGATCCCTCATCTGTGTCTTATGCCCCAAAGGACACACGTTACGTTGGAGGACAGAATCAACAAACCATAAACAAGGAGGCAACCTTGATCGGCTCCCTGCATTGTTATATCAGTCTACATATTGGCCCGCACACATGTCCTCGATGATGTGTGGCAGAGAAAACGGGTCTGGCTGCTCCTCCATATTGTTGTCCTCTGGAGGGGACTCATCATTGCAATAGAAGGAACTGGTAATGTCGGCGGTGGTCAGCTCGATGAACCTGTCCTGGACTGAGGATGATAGAATCTCTGGTCTGGTGCAGTCATAGGTCAGGTTCTCGTAGAAGCTGACCACGAATCGGGTGTATGCCATCGAACAAATCGGCTTGAACAGCCGCTTGAGACCCCAGTTCTTGAACTCTTGGACTGCCCATCTTGTGGCGTCCAAACTTTTAAAGTCCCCATCTATGTTAAATGTAGTCTCGAACAGTATTTCACGCTGCTCGAAACTGGGCCGGGATGCTTGGTGGCGATTGTTGGATGCGCGAGATGTGGAGCTCATGTGCGAAGAAAAAAATAATGCAGCTTCTGTCGTGTTTGTGCTTGTGCACAGCTGATGGTGCGCTCGATTGCACAAAGTGATGAGCACTTGATCGCGAATTCCTAGCGCTCGATCGCTTTCGCTTAGACAATATGTCAAACAGTTTGTGTGCACCGAAAACATGAGGCTATAAGAATGTGCTTCAAACGTGAGCTCAACATCCTGGAAACATCACAGACAATCCCAACACATGTAATTAATCCAATGTAACTCTAAAATCATGTGTGATTGTGTGTATCTGATTTGAAAAGAAAAATGAAAATAGTTGAGGTCATACCTTGTGGGTGCGGTAAGGTGAGTGGGTGTGTGAGGTGATAATAGGGAAACAAAATGTGGGATGGGGAGGTATGTTTGGATGGAAAATGAGATGGAGTAAGAGGTTGAGACCGTTGGAGTGCTGTGATTGATGTGTGACCTTGAGAGGGCGAGAGTGCTATAGAGACATATAGGACGTGCGCTTGAGCGTAAATGAGGGGAGAAAAAGGGAAACTGTTTATAATATGCATGTGACCTCTCTGCCCCGAGTGCACTCGAGCGCATTTGTGAAGTGCACTCGATCGCACTATGCACAATTGCTTAGTGTGATGTGCTCGCACGCAATGGAGTGCAGGGCAAGAGGGCGCTCGAGCGCATGTGGTATGCTCGACCGCAAGACAAAAAATTGCTAATAATAAAAAGGTTTAAAATAAAGAAATGAACAAGGAGAAAATTAGTAACGATACAACCATACCATTTTATAGTGGTCTCAGTACCACTAACCTTGATAGAGGCGCTTGAGCTATATGTTATGCAAGTGGAAATTGCTCGAGCGCTCTTTATAGTAGCTTCAGTGCTACTTTCTTTGCAGGGGGCACCTAAAGCTCATATCAGGTGGTTTCAGTGCCCTTGAAAGCTGTTGCATCTCCAATCTTGGTACTTGGACCGTAGAAGAGGGGAAAATAGTATTAGTAAGTTCAGGAGGTTCAATTGGGAGAATATACTTACTTGAAGGTTTTGGTGTGTTCTTGATAGGGTGCATAGCGCTCTTTATGTCTTTGATCACATCTTCATCCTCTGGCCTAATATCCAATCTTGTGTCATCACGGTTGGGGATGGTTTCCAATGGGACAGTGTGATGGACCTGAGAAACTTTCTCAACAATACCTTACATTAAGCTTACATTAGAATATTCGTTATCATTTTTGGTTGATTCTAAGGTATTAAATATTTTGAATTCCATCTCCTCATTATTTACTTTCATAGTGACAATGCCCCTTTTTACACTAATATTTGTGTCGGCTGTGATCATAAATGGTCTTCCTAGGATGATGGGGAGTGGCAATGGCATATGACATTCTTCTATATCAAAGACAATAAAATCAGCAAGTAAAATAAATTTACCTACTCTTACCAAAACATCCTCGAGGATACCTCTCGATCGTTTGATGCTTCTGTCGACCAATTGCAAAGTCATGGAGGTTTGTTGAAGCTCCCCCAACCCTAATGTCTTGCATACACTGTATGGCAGCAGATTGACACTCACTCCTAGATCCAATAGTGTATGCTCGAATAGCTGGTCACCTAGCTTGCAAGGAATGGTAAAACTACCCGGATCTTTTAGTTTTGGTGGTAATTTTCTTAATAGCACAACAATTGCCTCTTCAGTCAGGGCTACTGTCTTATGTTCCTGAAACTTCCTTTTGTTAGTGCAACAATCTTTTAAAAACTTAGCATACGCAGGAATTTGTTTAATTGCATCTAATAAAGGAATGTTTATTCCACCTTTTTCAAAGTTTCTAAAATGTCACTCAGTTTAGTCTCCTTTTTAGACTTTACTAACCTTTGAGAGAAGGGTGGAGGTGCATTTATCTTTTCTATCTCACTTACTTTAGAGGTTGATGCTTTGGCTGGAGATGCTCATGTTGGCTCATCGATGCCTTTGATCTTTCCATTTCTCAAGGTTGTCACAGCATTCAATTGTTGATGTCCTCTTGGATTAGGTATTGGTTGGGCGGGAAGCTCACTTTGTTTTCTACTACTTAGTTCCATGGCCAATTGCCTCATTTGTATCTCTAATCCTTGAATGGCTTGATCATGTTTTGCAGTGATTTGTCTCATATCAGTCCGAAATTGCCTCGTTTCTTCTATGAATTGTTCATGTGAAGTCATTAGTTGTTGCTGCTAAGTTGCCAATTGCCTCACAAGACTTTCGAGGTCACTTTTATTTGTCACGGGAGCTGAGTGGGCTACTGGTTGGAAGTTTCTTTGCTGCCCTTGACTGTTCTGATTGTTGCTCTAAGAAAAATTCGGGTGATTCCGCCATCCAGGGTTGTAGGTGTTTGCATAAGGATTGTTCTTTGGTGGATAGTTGTTTGGTCCCACAAAGTTTGCTTGATCATGATCTGCAGATGAATACAAAGGACACACATTAGTATTATGATCAAATTTGGAACAAATAGCACATACCTGGAGTGGTGTAGCTGGTGGGTTCGATGAGGCATTCTGAGCAGTAATGGCTTTAACCAGCAGGTCTAGTTTTCTCTCCACAGCAGCTATCTGAGTAGACTATCCTCCATTTAAATTTACCTCATACATACCCTTACTTTTGGTTATATGTCTTCCTCGAGAGGAGAACTGCTGAGTGTGTTCACTTAGGGTTTCGAAGAGTTCAATTGCTTCTTTGCTGCTTTTCTCCATCAGCACTCCTCTATAACCTGAATCCACAATATTTTTGTTAGTATCACTCAAACCTTCATAGAAAGCCTATACCAGTTCGTCTTGAGGTAGGTTGTGGTGTGGACATTTGAGTAGTAGCTCGTTGAAGTGTCCCCAAGCTTCGAAAAATATATCTCCATCCTTTTGTTGTAAGGATTGAATTTCCTTTCTCATTTGCCTCGTCTTTTAGGCTGGGAAAAACTTCCTTAAAAATTTGCTAGCCAACTCCTCCCATGTGTGGATAGAAACTGCAGGCAAAGAACTGTACCACAGTTTAGAATTATCTTTTAAAGAAAAATAGAAAAGAATTAACCTTATTCCTTCTTGGTCTAAGCCTCGGATGTGCTGTAACTTGCAAAGATCGAAGAACTCTCGAAGGTACAAGTGTGGGTCCTCATTGGGTGTACCCCTAAAGTGAGTCAGTGCACTGAGTATCTGTGGAGATATGTAGTAGTTTCCTTCCACCTCAAGTTGATACGCAATGCATGATGGTTGTTGGAGGTTCTGTGGAATGAAGGATTGCTTCATCGGCCTCCACTCAGGTGGTTGCTGATTGTCGATCTATTCTGCCATTGGTACTTCTTCCTGAATTCCTTCTTCTACCTCTTCCGAGTTGTCTCTAAGCCTTTTTCGGATTGTTCGCTCAAGCTTGGTATCGAGGGGGAAGAACGTTGAATGCTTGGATCGAAGCCCGTGTATGAATCGGTGGCAGTCACTTAAGTGCAGCAGTCAAACACTGCTGCTCGGGTAACTCGCTACCTCAATTGCTCTCGATCGCACAGAAGGTGCGCTCGATCATAAATGGCACAAAGAGCTCACCTGGAATGCCTGAAACAGAAAATAGAAAGAATTTGATTAGGGTTGTAAAATAAAAATAAGATAAAAACATAAACTTAAAATTTTTTAGATTTTTGACAAACTAGAAATATAATGAAAAGAAAATAATGATTAAACTAAATGAAAAAGTAATTATAAAAAGAAATTTAAGTGCAATCCCCGGCAACGGTGCCAAAAACTTGTTTTGCATTTATCTACCTAAATAAATAAGTAAATAATCGTACTTGATTTACTTGCAAGTGCACAAGGTCAATGGTAGCATAGTGTGCAAGTGCGAGATCATTTCCACAGGGATTGGTGAATTTCGATTTAGAATTAGTTTCCCAAAGTAAAAAGAGAAATAAAAGTTAGGTGTGAGTTAATAATAATAAGGACATACGGCTGTGATATCCACCACTAATTACACGTTCGCACTAAGTAAGGTGCCAATGCTCTAGCCTTATTATGAATACCTAATGGTTGCCAACCTAAGGGCTTGGTCCACACCTTAGGCTATTGATCTCTCTAAGCAATAAGTTAGGCATGGTGTATACTCTAACTCTTTTCTCTCTTAAGGGATTCAGCATGGGTGCATATTGAGTTGTTCCTTAAAAGAGCATAAGGGTTGTGGAGAAAGGCAACCGCACAGGACCTAGGGCTTGGTCCACTCCCGGTTTTCCATGTTGATTAACCTACGAATCCAGTGTGGATATCTTTTGTTACTTTTGTTAAACCCAGGACTCGGTCATCCAAATTGATTCAACTAACCAATCCATACCACATGCATAAGTTGATCAGAAACATACATATGAGGAATTTAGATACAAACAGGTATTAATCAAGTTAAGCATTATAACATGGCTATAGGCAAAGGTAATCAATGAATATATATTTGGAAAAGCATAACTAGGGCTTCGATCGAGCCCTATAAGAGTTTAGTTACACATGCTAGCTAAACTAAACATCCTAACCATAATAAAAAAAAAACAGAAAGATAAAACCCGAAGAAAACTCGGGAGACGAGTCGTCAATTCCTCTCCTAAGCTTCCAACTTCAAGTCTAAAACAAAAGGTATGGTTTCTGTGTTTTACAAGGCTATATATAAGGCACTAAGAGTGTCCCGAAATGTTAATTTCCTATTTGAGATCCGGAGACTCCTTTCCATATCTGGCTCTTCCGTCTCTAGAGTGTGTGCGCTCGAGCATATGCGGGCTGCACTCGAGCCTTCTAAGTGTGTGCTCATTCACAAGGGAGGTGTTGATAAGAGCTATAAAATGCATCTTAATAGTACTTAATTGTTAGCATTTTAGAGTTGATCTAGGTTTTAATTGCACTTTTATATATTAACAACTCTAAAGTATCATCTTTGGATCACTAATTTGGTTTGATGCATTTTCAGGTATTTTGAGTCTTAAAGAGATGGAAAAGCTATTGTTGAATGAAGCATAAATATTCCATGTATACCGGAGCAAAGGAGTGCTTTTCGAAAGGCTAAACAAAGAGATCCAAGCATGTGTGCCGCGCCTTGGAACCAGCTGGGCTGCACCCTCCAGAATAGAGGCCAAAGCAAGCAAAGAAGGCCATTAGGTCAAGGTGCGCCTTGGACCAAGGGGCGCCATGCCCTGAGGTGTGAGGTGCGCCCTGGATTAATCTAGGGTGCGCCCTGAAGGGCTGAGATGCACCCTGGATGGAGTTGCGCCGAACCTTCCAGCAAGTTCACAAAGCTGGCTCAGAACCAAGCCTAGGCGCGCACACGAACTTTGTTCTCCGAGTTATGATGTAATTAGGTCTTTAATGATTGTTTAAAACCCTAAAACACCCTCGGACCCTTCTATTATAAATAGATCACTTAAGGTTTGACATTAGACATTCATTAAGCTGGAAGACTCAAGGAAGCAGCAACTTCTCTTCCATCAAAGTGTTCAACTATGAGCCCCATAGCTAACTAATCTCCAAGCAAGGCGAAGGGGTGAATCCCTAGGTGTAGTTGTTCCTATTTTCCTTTATTTGATTCAGTTTTAATAGAGCTTTATCGTTAAGACATTGTTATGATTTATGATGAGTCTTAAATATTACATATTTTAGACCCTTAACTTATATTTGTTATGCTCTTAGTTAGTAGTATTTCACTTTATTTTACATCTTTCTTGTGTTTTGTGTATTTTTATAGGTTTGTGGAGAAAATGAAACATTTCAGGAGATTTGAAGCTTCTGGAGACATTGTGATCGATCGCACGAGATATGCGCTCGAGCGCACCTGCCTACGAACGAGCGCACCTGCCTACGAACGAGCGCATGGTCAACATCCCACATCGAAATATTTGAAGTTCAGTGCATCTGCGATCAATCATAGCAGACATGCGATCGAGCGCACATGAGATCGTGCGCACAAGACATGCGATCGATCGTACCTGCGATCGATCGCACCACACTGCGATCGAGCGCACACGGGCAGTATCCCATATCGAATCTGCAACCCATATTGCTCCGGGTCTTCCCCTATATAAACACCATCTGGATTCATCATTCAGTGTACAATTCTTGGGCCACTTTGGTGTTAACCGGTGGACGTCCGCTAGCATTCTGGTGGATCCCGAAGGCATTGCTACCACGAGGGGAAGCGCCGCCCGTCAGCGAGTGGAATTTCTCCCATGTAAAGTTGTTTATTTATTTCTTTATATTCAGTTGTTTTAGTTTAAATGTTTAGCACTTTTTATTATAGTTTTATAGTTATGAGTGGCTAGACTCTTCAGCTAAGGTTGAAGATGAAGCCCAGCCGTTGTTTGGCGTAGTAGTTCAGATTTGCTTGTACAAATCTGAAAATTTTTAGTATAAAATGTTCTGTCAATTATTTGAGTTAATCTTATAATTGATTGAGTTTAAATTGTCTGTTGGATATTCTTTGTGTTTCATCTGATGGATACATTGAATGCTTTTCGATTAAATTGGATTTCCTTTGTGATTTGTTGAGAGCGGATACAATGGACGCTTTTGGTTTAGTTAGGATATTCTTTGTTTTTTGTCTTATAGTTGGATTCATGGAATGTTTTGATAGGCTATATTTTTAGAACATAAATGTTTAACTTTGGTGGGGTGGATTCGGAAACCTTAGTGCTTTTTATTATTAATTTTTAAATCAATTTAATTTAGTTTTAATTTGTTTTGCAAATTATCATTCAAAATACGGAACTAGGTTAAAATAGAGTTAGTTTAGATTAAATTATATTTTCACAACGTAATTCCCTGTGGATTTGACCTCGCACTTGCACAACACTATACTGCAAATGACTCGTGCGCTTGCGAGTAATTTAAAACTCACAACAAGTTTTTGGCGCCGTTGCCGGGGAATTGTTTGGTTTGTGAAAATTTTTGGTTTGAATTAATTTTATTTTTCTACTAGTTAGTTAACAAAAAAAAAAATTAAAAAATCAAAAAATTAAAAATTATGTGGATGAATCCAGCGCCAGTTTCACAGTCTTTAGAGGACACCATTAAGGAGTACATGAAAATGGTCGGCCCGTCCCTTAATGCTGCTAACACATTCAATGTTGATAGCTGTTTCATCTGTGCTAGTCCCATGCATCTAGCACAGAATTGTCCATCAATGCCGGCTTGTGCCGAGTACCCCATGGAACAAATGAATGCTTTCAATGACTCTTGTTGGGAATCAAATGGATCTTACTCCGAAACATACAATCTAGGGTGGTGGAACCACTCTAATTTTTCATGGGAGCAGAACCAACTGATGAATCAAGGAGGAGCCCCTTATCATGCTCACAATCAATACCCTCCCGAATTTCCTCCACCAATCCCAAGTTATGCCTATCCAGCACCATCACCCGCTTACCAAGCTCCCATTCAAGCGCCAGCGTCGGTTTCACAGTCATTGGAGGACGCTATCAATGATTTCATGAAAACGACTAGCCAATCTATGAGTGAAGTGATGAGTGCAACCATAGAAATCACCCAAGCGATTGCCGAGCTAGAGAGTCAAATTGATCAAATCGCAAGTTACGTGGGTGAAGGAGAGGAAAGAAAGTTCCCCAGTCAACCTGATCCTAACCCAAAGGAACAGTTTGCGGTGGAAAATTTATCAACTCCTATACAAGGGCAAGAAAGTGGCAACAAAGAAAAGAGAGATGCTGAGCCATCTACAGCCACACCTATCATTAAGGATCTCCCTAGGTCGTTTTTACTTAAAATGCCTTACCCTGAGAGATTACAAGTGCCCAAGAAAGGAGAGGAGTTTGAGGATCCCCTGGAGGCATGCTTTGCTCACTTTGGAGAGGACTTAGGCTTAGATAAGTTACTAGAGGAAGTGAATGCCATTTTGGAGTCTGATCCTCAGAAGATCAGTGAGAGGGAGGAGACTGTGGATGAATCATGTATTGAGGACCCCCTGGAGGCATGCTTTGCTCAATTTGAAGAGGATTTGGGCTTAGGTAAGTTGTTTGAGCAAGCAAATGCTACTTTGAAGTCTGCTCCCCTAAAGATCAGTGAGACGGAGGAAACCACAACACCTGAACCCCCCAAGAAGGAACTTAAGCCTTTACCGGACAATCTTAAGTATAAGTTCCTAGGTCCAGCAGATTCTTTGCCTATAATTATAGCTTTAGATTTGGGTGATGCTCCAGAGGAGAAATTATTGGATGTCTTAAGAGAGCATAAGGAAGCTATAGGCTGGACTATTAAGGATGTCAAGGGAATCAACCCCTCGTTGGTAATACACATGATACAGTTGGAGGAGAATGCCAAGCCATCGAGGGAACCACAAAGAAGACTCAACCCTGCTATGCAAGAGGTTGTGAGGGCAGAAGATATTAAGCTGTTAGAGGCAGGGATCATTTATCCCATCTCTGATAGCAAGTGGGTGAGCCTGATTCAAGTCGTGCCCAAACATGCTGAATTAACAGTAGTGAAGAATGAGGACGACGAGTTGGTGCCAACTCGTGTTCAATCAGGAGGGAGAGTGAGTAGTATAGACTACCGTAAGTTGAATGCTGCCACTAGGCCTGATCATTTTTCATTCCTATTTATTGATCAGATGGTGGAGCACTTAGTTGGGCATGTTTACTAATATTGGGTCTGGCTGAAGACGTTAAACTTAGCGCTCATGGGAGGCACCCCACAGCTTATCTTTTCTTTTGTTTATTTATTATTTCGCATTTTTATGATTAATGTTTGTTTCCAGTATTTTTTGTTTTCCAGTTTTTATTTTTTAGGGACAAAGCGTACTTCAGTTCAAGTTTGGGGGTATGCTATGAGCCATACCAGTCCAGATAGTTCTCCATATCTCAGGTCAGCTCTTTCCATATTAGTCACACATTGGGGTCAATGTGTAATTTAAGTTTGGGGGTATGGGAGACACGTCACACACTTTGTCCTAATTTGTTGTCTTTTCGTCATAGAGATAAATACATGCTCATGTTATCGTGAAATTTTAGTTGATCTAAACATTTTCTGTGATGTGATGTCATTGGTGAGCTTAACATTTTGAACACATGATCTGGTGATAAATTTTTAAAATTTAGTTACTTACTTTAGGCATTTTGAGAATTCACATGTTTGATCTAATCTAACACGAGCACATTAGCACAAATTATGTGAGGTATGACACGTGATTTTAATATGTATTTTTCCTTATCTTAACTGAGACTGGATGACTTGTTGGATGAACACTTGGGCATAAAGAAAGAAAAAAAAAATTAATTACTACAACTTTCCGCTGAGTAACTGGACCTCTTGCCTCAGTAAGCAGTGAGTGTTCACGTCAAAAGGTGGAATTTTGCTTGGTAGTATTAAGGCCGGTTTATTTTCGTAGCCTTTTTTACTCGAGTTAGTAAGTCCTTAGGGGTGTCTGTACACCTAATGCCCTAAAACCATCTGGTTTGGGAGTCATTGACTCAACACTCGCTACATGGGTCAATTAGAAAGCTTAAGGGAACTAAACATAGTCGTGCCTTATTATTGTTAAAAAAATAAAAAGAAAAAGAATAAAATAAAAACTATGCCTTTTCATTCATTTCTGATGGGAAATTCGGTGAATCTTGAGACATGGAGACCTTACACATTGGAGTTATTTGGAAGTTTCATTTTTATATGCTAATTCACTTTACACAGTGTCAGACTTGTGATGCCTTATCCTGCCTTTTGTAAGTAATTAGATTTGGTTTATATTTTTAAGCTTGCTCATGAATGAATATCATGGTGATGTGTGCTCCTTAAATTTTTGGATACCATGAGTGATGACTTTATCTTTATGTTCTTTGTTTTTCATTGAGTCTTTTATTTTGTTTTGCTAAGGGACTAGCAAAATATAAGTTTGGGGGTATTTGATGAGTCTTAAATATTGCATATTTTAGACCATTAACTTATATTTGTTATGCTCTTAGTTAGTAGTATTTCACTTTATTTTACGTCTTTCTTGTGTTTTGTGTATTTTTACAGGTTTGTGGAGAAAATGAAGCATTTCAGGAGATTTGAAGCTTCTGGAGACATTGCGATCGATCGCACGAGATATGCGCTCGAGCGCACCTGCCTACGAACGAGCGCATGGTCAACATCCCACATCGAAATATTTGAAGTTCAGCGCATCTGCGATCGATCGTAACAGACATGCGATCGAGTGCACATGAGATCGTGCGCACAAGACATGCAATCGATCGTACCTGCGATCGATCGCACCACACTGCGATCGAGCGCACACGGGCAGTATCCCACATCGAATCTGCAACCCATATTGCTCCGGGTCTTCCCCTATATAAACACCATCTGGCTTCATCATTCAGTGTATAATTCCTGGGCCACTTTGGTGTTAACCAGTGGACGTCCGCTAGCATTCTGGTGGATCCCGAAGACATTGCTACCACGAGGGGAAGCGCCGCCTGTCAGCGAGTGAAATTTCTCCCATATAAAGTTGTTTATTTATTTCTTTATATTCAGTTGTTTTAGTTTAAATGTTTAGCACTTTTTATTATAGTTTTATAGTTATGATTGGCTAGACTCGTCAGCTAAGGTTGAAGATGAAGCCCCGCCATTGTTTGGCGTAGTAGTTCAGATTTGCTTGTACAAATCTGACAATTTTTAGTATAAAATGTTCTGTCAATTATTTGAGTTAATCTTATAATTGATTGAGTTTAAATTGTCTGTTGGATATTCTTTGTCTTTCATCTGATGGATACATTGAATGCTTTTCGATTAAATTGGATTTCCTTTGTGATTTGTTGAGAGCGGATACATTGGACACTTTTGGTTTAGTTGGGATATTCTTTGTTTTTGGTCTTATAGTTGGATTCATGGAATGTTTTGATAGGCTATATTTTTAGAAGATAAATGCTTAACTTTGGTGGGGTGGATTCGGAAACCTTAGTGCTTTTTATTATTAGTTTTTAAATCAATTTAATTTAGTTTTAATTTGTTTTGCAAATTATCATTCAAAATACGGAACTAGGTTAAAATAGAGTTAGTTTAGATTAAATTATATTTTCACAACGCAATTCCCTGTGGATTCGATCTCGCACTTGCACAACACTATACTACAAATGACTCGTGCGCTTGTGAGTAATTTAAAACTCACAACAATTTACGTTTTAATCTAATTATAAGATTTCATCTAATCCAGTGATTGTATCTTTCTCCTTGATATAAATTTAGTCATGCTTTCCTTATGTCAAGATTGTTTGGGTATGATTGAGTCCGGTAGGTTTATCCTTTAGGCTTGTCTATTACTTCAATATGGTCATAAAAGATATATTGTCATTTCTTGATAAACCTATAGGATATATCATCTGTACATGAATCGAAAATAAAAAGTATTTCATAACAATCAAATTAGGGTTTATACATGTTCTCATTGAATATTTGCCGATTGCATGTTTGGGATGTGAAACTTGCAATCGAGATAAAAACAACTGAATCAAGTTAGGATTAGGGTAACGAACCTAGGGAGGATTCCCGAATCCTTGTTGTCCCTCTATTATATTTTACAAACTACACAATTACTTCATCATCAATTTCAGATTCTCTACTTACTCTGATTATATCGTCTCATATTAAAGTTTACATCTTTCTTTATAGTTAACTTGTCTCCCTATGGAATCAACACCCCAAAACCTTGCTACAATGACCGCATTACTTTTTTGGGCGTAATCAAATTTTGGCGCCATTGCTGGGGAGACACGCTTACATACAAGGAAGTTTGTCAACTCTAAGACAAGACGGTACTATCGTTCTTTTCTTTAAGTTTTCTAATATTCTTTTTCTGTTTTATTTATTTACTATCTAATTCCTTTGGTGTATGCTTCGACCGAGAGATTCGTGAGGGAGATTCATTAAAAGACCCGAAATAGAAATACCTTTCCCTTCCACATCCATTAGTGAAACCTCGCTTAGATCAAACCCTAGTGTACACCCACCCGAAAATTTAGAAAATTTTGATAACACGGCTGAAAACCCTAATGAAAATGTTTCTAGGACACTTAAAGATTACCTACATCCTAGCCGAACTGCCACACCATCATACATTATATTTCCAGCCAACACTCGCCATCAAGACTTTAAAACAGGGATGATACAATTACTCCCTACTTTTCATGGTTTGGAAAACGAAAACCCATATGTGCACATTAGAGAATTTAAGGAGGTAGTTACGACTTTTCATAGTCAAGATGTAACGGATGATATCGTGAGACTCAAGTTTTTTCCTTTTTCTTTGAAGGATAAAGCTAAGAGTTGGTTATACTCGCTGAGACCGCGCTCAATTGGGTCATGGAATGAGATGAACCAAATCTTTTTTAACAAGTACTTCCCTCAACATAAGACTAATGCATTGAAAAGACAAATCTCCACCTTTGCACAAAAGGAAAACGAGACTTTGTATCAGTCTTGGGAGAAATTTAAAGTGCTGTTAAGTATGTGTCCACATCATGGGTATGAAAATTGGCGTTTAGTGAGCTATTTCTATGAAGGTCTTACCTATAGAGAACGCCAATTTGTAGAGATGATGTGTAATGGTGAGTTTCTGCAAAAAGACCCTGATGAGGCTATTTAGTACCTCAATGAGCTTGCTGAAAAAGCTCACACATGGACTGGACCTAGTGCTACTGAAAGCAAAAATAGGTCATAACCTATAGGAAACCCTAGTGGTGGAGGGATCTACCATCTTAGGGAAAATGATAACCTTAAGGCCAAGGTCGAGATGCTTACTAGGGAATTAGAGGCATTAAAAACTAAAAAACCAACACACATAGTTAATAAAGTCGAACCTTTAGAACCATGTTTTGTGTGTGGTGGGGTTGATCATCCTGCCCAAGATTGCCCCACATTTGTTGACATTAGAGAGCTGTATGAGGAACAATGTAATGACTTAAGCATGTATAAGAAGCCTCCAGCACCCTTCTCTAACACTTACAATCTGGGGTGGCAAAATCAGCCCAACTTTAGTTGGAAATCTGAAATTCAATAGCATGCACAGCCCCCTAGATCATACCCTGCACCTTATCATGCACCCTCATCCTCAAGGAACTCTTTAGAAGACACCTTACATGCTTTTATAGAAGCATAAGGTAAAACAAACCAAAGGTGTGAGGCTTTAATTACACAAGTAGTTGAGGAAAACAAAGAAATAAGGAGCCAAGTGTCTAAAGTAATGGGCTCCTTGAGTGTGACTGAGCGAGGTAAGTTCCCTTCCCAAGCTTAATCCATACCTCACGGTCAACATATGGCACAAGAAAATTTGAAAGATGTAAATGCCATTGTGACCCGAAGTGGTAAGTCACTACATATTCCACCAATGAATAAATCCGAGGATGTGGAAAAGGGGCAAGCTAGTAGCAATACCGAGCTGCCCAAAGACCCTGAAGTGACCAAAAGCCATATTAAAGCACCATTCCCCCAGGCCTTAAAATCCAACAAAAAAATTCTGGAAATAAATAATGAAATTCTTAAGAACTTAAGGCAAGTGAAACTTAATCTTCCTCTTTTGCATGTGATTAAACTAGTCCCTACCTATGCAAAAGTTCTTAAGGATTTATGCACAATTAAGAGGAAACACAATGTTAAGAAAACAGCTTTCCTAACTGAGCAAGTTAGTGTGTTAATTGAGCAAAGAATTCCCCCAAAATACAAAGATCCAGGTTATCCTACCATTGCTTGCAGCATTAGAAATCATGAGGTTGGACAAGCCTTGCTAGATTTAGGAGCTAGTGTAAACCTGATGCCATTCTCCATTTACTTACAGTTGGGGTTAAGAGAAATCAAACCAACCGCCGTGATACTACAATTGGCTGACCGTTCAGTCAAAGTACCCCGGGGTGTGGTTGAGGATGTTTTGATTCAACTTTATAAATTTTACTATCCTGCTGATTTCTTAATTCTTGATACCACTTCTGCTGTTGACACTAACTCTAAAATCCCTTTGACTTTGGGTAGACCTTCTCTTGCTACTGCAAATGCTCTAATAAATTGTAAGAATGGACTCATGAAGCTGTCCTTTGGCAACATGACCCTTGAAGTAAATATTTTCAATGTTGCAAAACAGCCCGAAGATGAGGACGAAAACCACCAGCTTTACATGATTGAGTCACTCATCAATGAGGGAGTTTCCTTAACTCATGATTATGATCCTCTTGAAAATTTTCTTATTAATCCTGAGATAGATTTATTTGATAATAAAACTGATATAATTGATATCTGTGCTATTTTTGACAAATCTCAGGATTATGGTACTTGGGCATGGCAACCAAGGTTTGAGGAGCTGCCCAAAAGAAGCAAGACACAAGTCCCCTCAAGTGTGGAAGCACCTAAAGTCGAATTGAAGCCATTACCTAAGGGTCTAAAACATGCCTTTGTCGGTCCAGGTGATACCTTTCATGTTATTATTTCTTTTGAATTATCCGAAACCCAAGGTAAGAGATTAATTCAAACTTTAAATACACACAAATCAGCCTAAGGATGGAGCATGGCTGATTTAAAGGGAATTAGCCCCCTGATATGCTTCCATAAAATAAATTTGGATGAAGGAACTTGATTATGCCCAAAACATAACACGGTATTGTAGTACAGCTTTGGGGTGTCGATTCCATAGGGAAACAAACTAATTACAAAAGAAGATGTAAACCTCAACACAAACAATAAAAGTTAAAGTGGCAAAATCTGAATTGTTGATTGTGTGAAAATTGTGTAAATAATTGATGGATAATATAATATAGAAACAACAAGGTTTCAGAAATCCTCCTTAGGTTCATTGCTCTAATCCTAACTCGATTCAGTTGTTTTTATCTCGATTGCAAGTTTCACATCCTAAACAGGCAATCAACAAATATTTAATTAAAGTGCATGTATAAACCCTAATGTAATTGATATGAATTATTCTTTACTTTCAAGCACACATGACCTAACTTATAAATTATCAAAAGACGATGATATATCTAAATGATAATACCGTAGCAATAGACAAATCTATAAAAGAAATCTATCGGACTCAATCACACCCAAATAAATACATATAAGAAGAGCATGACTAGACTTATATGGAAAAGAAGCATGCAATCACCGGACTAATAAGAAATATACTAATTAAATTAAAGAATAAAACATAACAATGTTTAATGAAAATAATACCAAACTACTACTGAATCAAATAAAGGAAAACAAGAACAACTACACCTAGGGATTCAACCCATCGCCTTGTTTGGAGACTAGCTGGCCATGGGGCTCATGCGTCCTCGAGTTGCCTCCGGCCTCTCAACGATCATCTCCCCCTTGATAGCAAAAGCTTCAGTGATTCCTCAACTTTCCCTCCAAAAGTGATTCGGATTGCTCCTAAGGGCCCTCTGGATTGCTCCTAAAGGCCCTCTGGATTCACTTTCTGATGATCTCAGATTCTCCGATGGTCCTCAAAGCTGAAGTGGAGTGGGTCTTATATAGGCAAATACCACGAGTGCAATGTGTTTTCAATCTGATATGGGATGTGGGATATAGAAATATGTTTCTAACCGATGTGGGATGTGGGATTTAAGCCTTCACATGCTCTTCATGCTAAAATCCCGCACAGCCTGACCTTTGTTTACTTAAACTACCATAACTTTCTCTAGAAAAATCATTTTTATGAACCGTAAAATTCTTCAGAAAGTAGACTTCCGGATCTTTCTAAGCATATATGGATCATCTCCTGGTTCTTCTTGTATCAATACAGTTTAATTTGCAAAGATGATTGATCTGTACGGGCAATTCTGGCAATTTAGTGAAACTCCTTTCCAGTGCGAGCAGCAGCTGTTGCTCTTTTAAGCCCTCCATCTTATCCTTTCGGAAGCATTCCTTCACTCCAGCATGCCTTGAGTCTTTGTGCCTTAAGCAATGATAACTTTTCCTCCTCTTTTGAGCTTAAAGTACCCGAAAATGCACCAAAATAGATCAATGATCCAAGAATGATACTTTAGAGTTGTTAACGTATAAAAGTGCAATTAAAACCTAGATTAACCCTAAAATGATAACAATTAAGTACTATTAAGATGCATTTTATGACTCTCATCATAACCCCCAACTAACTTATTACTAGTCCCTAGCAATTCAAGCGAAAACAAGAGATGAATTCTACGGTGGGAATCAAAGTAAATGAAAAGCAATATTAGTGTTAACCAAGAGTAATTCACCTCTTGTCTCAAAAATTGCACATAACACACGGCACAAAGAATCATTAAATTTCACCCAAATCCAAAAGTAATCCAAACATCAATCTTAAAATTGTTATTGACTCTTAACATCCATCTTACCACAAACCATTAATCCGAACACCCGAATGATTTTATGCATAACATTCATGAATACAAGTCTTGGCCTCTAAAACATGATAAATTTCTTGACGTCAATCGCAAAAACAAGCTCCATATGCTTACATTTCAAACCACTCTCCACTATTGTAGAAAAATCACATTACATTGGATCAATAGGTCTTTAATAGGCTTGTAACGTTAGGCTAAGGTAAAGGTTAAGAAAAAATATGAAAGATTCACGAGAAAAAGAACTCAATCTCTTAGCTTTAAACACAATCACTTTTAAGCACTAGATAACCTTACTTCAACACCCAACTTTTTTGACCATTTTTCGAGCATTTTTCAATTTTTTTTTTTAAAGTCACCACTTTTCTTTTCTTTTCATCTTTCTTTGCCGTAATTCACTTTTCTTTTGTATTTTGGCATAAGACCATTCAACTCCTTTTTCATTTTTCTTTTCTTTTACATAACCCCCAACTAATCTCCTTTAATGTACTTGGGTTATGGTAGTGATATTTTCTCATATTTCCATCCTTACTCCTTTTAAGTGCTTCTCAACAAATGTGTATAGCTAAGTTCTTTTAAGAGAAAGGTAAGGATAAAATATTCTCTTTAGGATCATAAAGGTGAGTAAATGGTCACTTCATTTTCAAGAAAAGGCTCAAATAGGTAACTAGTGGTAAATATAGCAATGGTAGGTTTAACAGGCTCAAACAGTCCAAAAATGGCCTATATCATATCCTAAGTAATGTGCATTCTAGGAATTCACCTCAAGTAGTTATCAAGTAAGTTCTAGAGCTTGTCGAGACCGCAAAAATATTCACAAAATAATCACACATAAAATTTTTCTAAATGTTTAAGACTAATCACACTATCTTACCACAAACTATATTCTCTAACCAAATGAAGATTGATGCTTAAATTAATTTCAAACTGAAGCAAGATTTAACTTCTTCTAAATGCTATATGTTATCTCAATTTAGGCTCATATCATTGACATGTGAATAAACTCTAAGGCTTAACACAAAGCATCCTAAAAACAAAAAAAAAGGGAGAACGACTCCAAGTAGTTCAACGGAAAAAAATGTATGGAAATAAAGAATATGGAAACAAAGAGATGCGTTTCCTCCACCCCCAACTTAAAAATTGCAGTGACCTCAATGTAAAAGAAAGAGTAAAGGAAACTTCCTTTGTAGCCAAAGGTGCACAGAAGCTGAAAATTGTGCTCCACCATTTGAACTGCTTTGTATATTTGTCCCTGAAAAAGAAATACTAAGTTAATGCTGGAAAACAGAAAAAAAAATACGAACAATAAACAAGAAAAAGAAATATAAAAACAAAAAAAGTAAAAGGATATGCTGTGGGGTGCTTCCCCTGAGCGTTAAGTTTTATGTCTTCAACCAGACACTCTTATTCCCTCCTAAACAAACATGAACTGAATGCACCAGCAACTACTTCACTGTCAAATTGGGTGCTTGTATGCTTTGAAGAGGCCTCAAGGATGTCATCAGTAATATCCATAAATTTTGGCTTGATATATGCTCTTGTGAAGCCATGGGTGAGGGTGGACTCTAATGGATTAAGGTACTGGACCTTTTCCATGAATGAGTCAATCATGTATGCTTGGTGGGTTTCGTCCACATCTTCTGATTTTTTCGTTGTTGGGATGTGTAATAACTTAGTATCTTAATGGCATTCACCTCATTTATATTCTGTTGCACTAGGTGTTGACCATGGGGTGTGGACTAAGCTTGAGAAGGGAACTTACCTCGCTCAATTACACTCAAGTAGCTCATTAACTTGGAAACTTGGCTCTTTATCTCTTTATTTTCTTCAACAGCCTGCATAATTAAATATTCAAGTCTTTGATTAGTCTTACCATGTGCCTCAATAAAAGCATGTAAAGTGTCTTCTAAAGAACTCCTAGAAGATACAGGTGCATGATATGGTTCAAGATATGGTACAGGGGGTTGTGCAAGCTGCTGGTTTTCAGACTTCCAGCTGAAATTGGGGTGATTTCGCCATCCCGGATTATAGTTATCAGAGAAGGGTGCCAAAGGCTTCTTGTACATGCCTAAGGCATTACATTGTTCCTTATACATCCCTCTCATCTCAGCAAATATGGGGCACTCTTAGGCGAGATAATCTACCCCGCCACACACAAAACATGGTTCAAAATATTTTGCATGATTAGCTACGTGTGTTGGCTTTAAGCTCTTAGTCTTTAACACCTCTAGTTCCCTAGTGAGCATCTCGACCTTGGCCTTAAGGTTATCCTCTTCCCTAAGATGGTAAATTCCACTACCATTTGGGTTCCCTATAGGTCGTGACCTATTTGTGCTTTCAGTAGCACTAGGTCCAGTCCAAGTGTGAGCTTTTTCAGCAAGCTCATTGAGGTACTCTATGGCCTCATCAGGATCTTTCTCCAAAAATTCACGATTACACATCATTTCTATGAATTGGCGCTCTCTATATGTAAGTCCCTCATAAAAATAGCTCACCAAGCACCAGTTCTCATACCCATGGTGAGGGCATATACTCAATAACTCCTTAAATCTCTCCCAAGACTGATATAAGGTCTCACTATCCTTTTGTGCAAAGGTGGATATTTGCCTTTTCAAAGCATTGGTCTTATATTGGGGAAAGTATTTGTTAAAGAAAGCCCACGTCATCTCAGTCCACGACCTAATAGATCGTGGTCTTAGTGAGTACAGCCAACTCTTAGCTCTATCCTTCAAAGCAAAAGGAAAGAACTTAAGCCTCACAATGTCATCGGTTTTATCTTGACTATGAAAAGTCGCGACTACTTCCTCAAACTCTCTAATGTGCACATATGGGTTTTCATTCTCTAAGCCATGAAATGTAGGGAGTAACTGTATCATCCCTGTTTTAAGATCTAATTGGGGAATGTTAGCTGAAAACATGATGCAAGATGGTGTGGTTGTGCGTGTAGAGTGGAGGTAATCCTGAAGGGTCCTAGTAGGTTGATCTTCGTGTTCACTCATTTCCTCAGGACTAGATGGTTTATCAAATAAAGGGTTTAAAAAGTTTAATCCTGACTCTAGCATAGGCCTACAAGCAAATCTACCCAAAGTGTCTCTATATCTGGGCATGCAAGATCACAAAATAATAAAAATACTTTAAAAAAGAAAGAATCAGATAAAATAAAAAAAAAAATAAGAAATTAATGCAACAAGCTAAAAGAAGGAACAAAGTTACCGTCTTTACAGCTGCTAAAAAGAAAGACTATTTAAGCGCGTTTCCCCGGCAACGGTACTAAAATTTGATTATGCCCAAAACATAATGCGGTATTGTAGTACAGCTTTGGGGTGTCGATTCAACAGGGAAACAAACTAATTACAAAAGAAGATGTAAACCTCAACACAAACGATAAAAGTTATAGTGACAAAATCTGAATTGTTGATTGTGTGAAAATTGTGTAAATAATTGATGGATAGTATAATAAAGAAACAAAAAGGTTCCAAAAATCCTCCTTAGGCTCGTTGCCCTAATCCTAACTTGATTCAATTGTTTTTATCTCGATTGCAAGTTTCACATCCCAAACAGGCAATCGACAAATATTCAATTAAAGTGTATGTGTAAACCCTAATGTAATTGATATGAATTATTCTTTACTTTCAAACACACATGACCTAACTTATAAATTATCAAAAGGCGATGATATATCTAAATGACAAAACCGCAACAATGGACGAATATATAAAAGAGATCTACTGGACTCAATCACACCCAAACAAATACACATAAGAAGAGCATGACTAGACTTATATGAAAAAGAAGCATGCAATCACCGGACTAATAAGAAATTTACTAATTAAATTAAAGAATAAAATATAACAATGTTTAATGAAAATAATACCAAACTACAAATGAATCAAATAAAGAAAAATAAGAACAACTACACCTAGGGATTCATCCCTTCGCCTTGTTTGGAGACTAACCGGCCATGGTGCTCATGCGTCCTCGAGTTGCCTCTGGCCTCTCAACGATCATCTCCCCTTTGGTAGCGAAAGCTTCGGTGATTCCTCAGCTTACCCTCCAAAATTACTTCGGATTCCTCCTAAGAGCCCTCTGGATTGCTCCTAAAGGCCCTCTGGATTCACTTTCTGATGATCTCAGATGATCTTAGATTCTCCGATGGTCCTCAAAGCTGAAGTGGAGTGGGTCTTATATAGGAAAATACTACAAGTGCAATGTGTTTCCAATCTAATGTGGGATGTGGGATATAGAAATGTGTTTCTAACCAATGTGGGATATGGGATTTAAGCCTTCACATGCCCTTCACGCTGAAATCCCGCACAGCTTGCAATTTGTCTACTTAAACTGCCATAACTTTCTCTAGAAAAATCATTTTTACGAACCATAAAATTCTCCAAAAAATAGACTTTCGGATCTTTCTAAGTATATATGGTTCATCTTTTGGTTCTTCTTGTATCAATACAGTTTAATTTGCAAAGATGATTGATCTGTACGGGCAATTTTAGCAATTTAGTGAAACTCCTTTCTAGTGTGGACAGCAACTGTTGCTCTTTTAAGCCCTCCATCTTGTCCTTTCGGAAGCATTCCTTCACTCCAGTATGCCTCGAGTATGTGTGCCTTAAGCAATGATAACTTTTCCTCATCTTTTGAGCTTAAAGTACCTGCAATTGCACCGAAATAGATCAATGATCCAAGAATGATACTTTATAGATCAACCCCAAAATGATAACAATTAAGTACTGTTAAGATGAATTTTATGACTCTTATTAGAACCAGTCCTCATAGAGACCCTCAACGTAGGCTTAACCCCACTATGAAAGAAGTAGTGAAAAATGAAGTGCTGAAACTGTTAGATGCAGGTATTATATATCTCATAGCTGATAGTAAGTGGGTAAGCCCTACGCAAGTTTCCTAAAAAGTCTGGAGTCACGATGGTAAAGAATGACCTAGGAGAGCTAGTCCCTACCAAACTTGTGACCGGGTGGCGTATGTGCATTGATTACAGAAAATTGAATGCTGCCACCCAGAAAGACCACTTCCCACTCTCTTTTATTGATCAAATTCTTGAGCGTGTAGCTAGTCATCCCTTTTACTGTTTTCTAGATGGTTATTCTAGTTATTATCAAATAGAAATTGCATTAGAAGACCAAGAAAATACCACCTTTACTTGTTCCTTTGGCACTTATGCTTTTCATAGAATGCCATTTGGATTATGTAATGCCCCTGCTACTTTTCAACGCTGCATGATGAGTATTTTTAGCGACATGGTTGAAAATTGCATGGAGGTTTTTATGGATGACCTAACTGTTTTTGGTTCTTCATTTGAAGCATGCTTAATGAATTTAGAAAAAGTATTAATTCGCTGTGAGGAAAAAGAATTGGTCCTAAATTGGGAAAAATGTCATTTCATGGTACCATCCGGTATTGTCTGAGGGCATATTGTCTCTTCTAAAGGGATAGAGGTTGATCAATCTAAGATTGAATTAATCTCTAAACTACCTACCCCTAAGACAATAAAGGATGTAAGATCTTTCCTTGGTCATGCTGGTTTTTATAAGAGGTTCATACAAAATTTTTCGAACATATCTAGGCCACTATGTGCCCTCCTAGTTAAAGACACCCCCTTTGAGTGGACAGAAGCTTGTCAAGAAGCATTCCAAATGTTGATCAGCAAGCTTACTTACGCACCTATAATGCAGTCACCATATTGGACTTTGCCTTTTGAAATCATGTGTGATGCTAGTGACTACGCTGTCGGTGCTGTTCTTGGAAAGTGAAGGGAAGATCATGCAGCCCTCGAGTATCTTCTTACAAAGAAGGATGCTAAGGCACGAATAATTCGACGGATCCTCCTCTTGTAAGAATTTGATATCACCATCAAGGATAATAAAGGAGTGGAGAACGTAGTAGCTAACCATCTATCGAGGCTCACTTTTGAGGACACTTGTGATGACATGCCAATCAAAGATGACTTTCTCGATGAGCATTTACTCTCCGTTACTTCTTTACCATGGTTTGCTCACATCGTGAATTATTTGACTACAGGCGAGATACCAATAGATTAGAGTGCTCAAGACAAAAAGAAATTCTTATATGATGTACGTAATTTCTATTGGGATGACCCCTATCTTTTCAAGTACTGCCCTGACCAAATTCTAAGGCGTTGCATCCCTAATGAAGAGATTGCAAGTGTCTTAGAATTTTGTCACTCCCAAGCTTGTGGAGGTCACTTTTCGATAAAAAAAAAACCGCTGCAAAAATTTTGAAGTGTGGATTTTATTGGCCTACCTTGTTTAAAGATGCAAATACCTATTGTCACTCATGTGAAAGGTGTCAAAAGTTAGGAGCTGTGTCTTGTCGAAATATGATGCCCCTAAACCCTATTTTAGTAATTGAAATCTTTGATTGTTGGGGCATTAATTTCATGGGACCCTTTCCTCCTTTTTTCGAATACCAATATATCATTGTGGCAATAGACTATGTATCTAAGTGGGTAGAGGCAGTAGCCTGACGAAGCAATGATAATAGAACGGTGATTAAATTCCTTAAAGAAAATGTGTTATCTCGATTTGATACACCACGTGCTATAATTAGTGATCGAGGTACACATTTTTGCAACCGTTCTTTTGAAGCATTGATGAAAAAATATAGGGTATTACATAAAATCTCTACTGCCTATCATCCTCAGACTAGTGGACAAGTAGAGCTTGCTAATAGGGAAATTAAACAAATTTTAGAAAAAATGATTAACCTGGATCGCAAGGATTGGTCTTTGAGACTAGTTGATGCGCTTTGGGCTTACCGTACAGCTTTTAAATCTCCCTTAGGTATGCACCTTATCGGCTTGTGTTTGGAAAGCCTTGCCACTTACCCGTGGAGCTCGAGCATAGAGCTTATTAGGCCATCAAGTCTTTTAATTTTGACATAGGAGAGGCGGGTAAGCTTATAAAGTATCAACTAACCGAGTTAGAGGAATTAAGAAACGATGCTTATGAGAACTCTAGAATCTATAAGATCAAGATGAAATCATTCCATGACAAAAATATTTTGAGGAAAACATTTAGACCTAATGATCGAGTGTTCTTATATGACTCTAGACTTCATAAGCATCCTGGAAAACTTCGGTTAAGATGGATCTGCCCTTTTATAGTAAAAAATGTTTTTGAAAATGGGGCAGTGGAAATTGAGGACACTAAGAACGGTCAGATTTTTAAAGTGAATGGTCAACAACTTAAGATCTTAATGGATAGACAAGATCCGGAAATGGAAGACATTCCGCTTATGGATCCGGTCTATTCACCTTGACCACACAACAAAGGTACGTTTTTTTTTTAATTTTTTTTTTCTTTTGTTTTGTGACTTTATTTTTTATTTTTAGTTTTTAGTTTAATTTAATCTGATTTATATATATATATATATATATATATATATATTATTTTTATTATTATTTTGGCTGATTTTATTTTTCTCTTTCTCTTTGGCAAACAAACAACTTTTTTTTTGAATCAGGTCGCGCCGCGCCCCACCAGAACCCGCGCCGCGCCTCACAGAACACCTCCCACACTCCCACAGCCCAAGCCGTGGCACACCTTGATCCAAGCCGCGGCTTGCCCTGATTTGCCACCTGCACACACACTTAAAACCCTTTTTCACTCTCTCTTCTTCATATCATCACACGAACCCAGCAGCCCTTTTCTCCCTTTTCTCTTCCTCTCTCCAAACCCTAACCTCCCTCATCATTTTTCCTCAAAATTTCTTTATTCTACCTCCATGTCTTGTAGGATTTTGCACTAATCTTGCCACTTTTGTTGAAAATTTCTCCAACCCACTTGGTTCAAAGAAGCTTTTGGTGTTCATCAAGCAAACTTCAAGTTGGTGGTTAGTTTTCTTATCTCCAATTTTGAGTATCAGGTAAGCATAAATTCTTCCCTTCTTATTCAATTGTGCTATTTGGGTGGTTGATTTTACCTTTATATTATTATTCTATACACTTGATTCACATGGCACCCAAATCCAAGAGACTAAGAGGGAAACAACCTCAAGAATATGATGCGAACAAGTTTGTTAGTTTGGAGGCTAGTGAGAGATATAATAGTGATTACACCCAAAACATACGCGCTGTTGTAGTATAGTCTTGGGGTGTCGATTCCACAGGGAGACAAATTAACTATAAAGGAAGGTGTAAACTTTAATCTGAAACGATATGATCAAATTAAATAGAGAATCTGAAATTGGTAGTGAAACAATTGTGTAAAGTAGATTGTGAAGTATAATAGGGGAATAACAAGGTTCTGGGAAACCTCCCTAGGTTCGTTGCCCTAATCCTAACTTGATTCAGTTGTTTTTATCTCGATTGCAAGTTTCACATCCTAAACAGGCAATCGACAAATATTCAATTAAAGTGCATGTATAAACCCTAATGTAATTGATATGAATTATTCTTTAATTTCAAGCACACATGACCTAACTTATAAATTATCAAGAGACGATGATATATCTAAATGGCAATACTGTAGCAATGGATAAATCTATAAAAGAGATCTACCGGACTCAGTCACACCCAAACAAATACACATAAGAAGAGCATGACTAGACTTATATGGAAAAGAAGCATGCAATTACCGGACTAAAAAGAAATCTACTAGTTAGATTAAAAAGTAAATCATAACAATGTTTGAACGTTAAAGCTCTATTACAACTGAATCAAGTAATGGAAATAGAAACAACTACACCTAGGGATTCATCCCTTCGCCTTGCTTGGAGATTAGTTAGCCATGGGGGAGAGTGTGGCAGCCTCCCTTGAGTTTTCTAGGTTTTTGAATGTCTAATTACAAACCCTAAGTGGTCTATTTATAGTGTACAAGGGCTAAGGGTGTTTTAAGGTTTGAACAAATCATTAAAGACCTAATTAGGGTCTAACTCGGAGAACAGGGGTAGTGTGCGCGCTGCACCTTGGATTTGTTGTGCTGCACCTTGGCTTTGTAAAGCTTCTTGTGTGTTGCTGTGAGGTGCGCCTCAAATAATCCAGGGTACACCTCTCCCTGATGCTTCTTCCAGCGTCTTTTGGCCTTCTTTCTGCAAGGTGCACCTCAACTGATCCAAGGTGCGCCTCTCCCTGATGCTGATTCAGGAGATCTGACCTCTATCCGCTAAAACTGCCATAACTTTCTCTAGAAAAATCCTTTTGATGAACCGTAAAATCCTCCAGAAACTAGACTTCCAGATATTTCTAACCATGTATGGCTCATCTCCTGGTTCTTCCTACATCAATTCAGTTTAATTTGCAAAGATGATTGATTTGTATAGCAATTCTAACGACTTAGTGAAAACTCCTTTCTTAGTTTCTCTTCATCTTGACTCTTCCGTGACCACTCTCTCACTTGAGTATTCATTGAAGCTTCGTGTTTAAAATGATGATCACTTTTCCATCTCTTTTAACTCAAGATACTTGAAAATGCACCGAAATAAGTTAATGCTCCAAGAATACCACTTTAGAGTTGTTAACAAATAAAAATGCAATTAAAACCTAAATCAACCCTGAAGTGCTAACAAATAAGTACGATTACGATGCATTTTATGGCTCTCATCACAACCCCCAACTAGCTTATTGCTAGTCCCTAGCAATTTCAGCGAAAACAAGAGATGAATTCTATGGTGGGAATCAAAGTCAATGAAAAGCAATATTAGTGTTAACCAAGAGTATTTCATATTTTGTCTCAAAAATTGCACATAACACATGGCACATAGAATCATTAAATTTCACCTAAGTTCAAACATAATCCAAACATCAATCTTAAAATCGTTATTGACTCTTAACATCCATCTTACCATAATCCATTAGTCCAAACACCCGGATGATTTTATGCATAACATTCATGAATATAAGTCTTTGCCTCTAAAAACATAATAAATTGCGTGACATCAATCACAAAAACAAGCTTCATAGGCTCACTTTTCAAATCACTCTCCACTATTGTAGAAAAAATCACACTGCATTGGATCAAAAGGTCTTTAATAAGCTTGTAATGTTAGGCTAAGGTAAAGGTTAAGGAAGAACGGGAAAGATTCACAAGTAAAAGAACTTAATCTCTTAGCTTTAAATACAATCACTTTAAGCACTTGGTAACCTTTACTTCAACACCTAACTCTTTCAACCATTTTTCGAGCATTTCTTTCAACGAATCACCATTTTTTTTTTCTTTCTTTCTTCTTTCTTTGCCATAATTCATTTTTTTTTTAGATGGCACATAACCATTCACCTCCTCTTTCATTCTTTTTCTTTTCTTTTCCACAACCCCCAACTTATCTTCTTTAATATACTTGGGTTATGGTTTTTCATATTTCCATCCTTACTCCTCTTAAGTGCTTCTCAAAAAATGTGTACAACTAAGTTCTTTTAAAAGAAGGGTAAGGATAAAATATTTTTAGGCTCATAAGGGTAAGTAAATGGGTTTTTGAAAGAAACAAGGCTCAAATTCTTTTTCAAGAAAAATGGCTCAAATATGTGACTAGTGATATATTTTGCAAGGGTAGGTTTGAAAGGCTCAAACAGTTCAAAAATGGCCTATATCATATCCTAAGTAGTGTGCATTCTAGGAATTCGCCTCAAGTGATTATCAAATAAGTTCTAGAGCTTGTTGAGACCGCAAAAATATTCACAAATCCGCACATAAAACTTTTCTAGATGTTGTAGACTAATCATACAATCTTACCACAAACTAGAGTCTCAAACCAAATGAAGATTGATACTTAAATTAATGTCAAACCGAAACAAAATTTAACTCCTTCTAAATGTTGTATGTTATCTCAATTAAGCTTATATCATTGACATGTGAATTACATCCAAGGCAAACACAAAGCATGCTAAAAACAAATAAAAAAAAATGAAACCAAACAGTTCAATGAAGAACATGAAAAATAGGAATATGTTTCCTCCACCCCCAACTTAAATAAGCATTATCCTCAATGTGAAAACAAAAGTTAAGGAAACTCCCTTTGTAGCCAAAAGTGCACAGAAGTTGAAAATTGTGCACCACCATTTGAACTGCGTCGTATATTTATCCCTGAAAAAGAAATACGAAAGTAAAACTGGAAAACAGAAAAATAAACAAGAAAAAGAAATATAAAAATAAAAGGATATGTTGTGGGTTGCCTCCCATGAGCGCTAAGTTTTACGTCTTTAGCCAGACGCTGCACTACTCTCACTGCTGGCCTCATTGTGGTGCTGAAGATGAGGCTCCAATTTAATGGCCTTAATCCTAATCTTTTGGCAAAGAATACTTAAAGTCCACCGCATGTGGCTCAAGTGTTCTTGGTGTTGTCCACTCACTATCAGCAGTAGGGTATTTGATTTGCGCATCCATGTGACTTCTCTCAAGTGATTTCTCAAAGCATGGTTGCCATGATTTCTTAATAAATTCCTGTGACTTATCAAAAATATCAACAGCATTAACGGCATGGGAATAAATTAAAGAATCATCGAACTTAAAATTATTATGAGGGAATTCCAAAGAGTTAGAATTATCTTTAGTGTGCTCATCCTCTAAATTGAGCTTATCAACCATGTGAGTATCGAGACACTCATCCTCTTCATGTGGCTGTTTTGAGACTCGAAAAACATTTACCTCTAAAGTTCTATTTCCAAATGATAATATCGTTAGACCATTCCTACAATTAATGAGGGCATTGGCAGTGGCAAGGAATGGTCTTCCAAGTATTAAAGGAATTTTGGACTCCGTATTTACAGTAGAAACAGTATCTAAAACCAAAAAATCAACAGGATAGTAGAAATTATCAATTTGCAACAAAACATCTTCTACAATACCTCTTAGTTTTCTTACCGATCTATCCTCTAATTGAAGTACCACGGAGGTTGGTTTGATCTCACCTAGACCGAGCTGCAAGTACATGGAGTATGGTATGAGGTTCACACTAGCACCCAAATCTAGCAATGCTTGGCCACAAGATTTGTTTCCAATTTGACAAGCCACTGTTGGACAGCCCGGATCTTTATATTTGGGCGGTGTCTTGCTATCAATTATTGTACTTGCTTGCTCCATTAAGAATGCTATCTTCTTCACATGGTGCCTCTTCTTGAGTGTGCATAGATCCTTGATGACTTTAGTATAGTTGGGAATCTGTTTTATAACATGAAGAAGAGGGAGGTTAATTTTAACATGCTGAAGTTGTTCAAGAATCTCACCTTTTGATGCTGAATTTATCTCCTTAGGTTTAAGGAGTGCTTGAGGAAAAGGCACCGGTGGAGAATAATCATCATGGGCCTTTCGTTCCTTGGGGGTTTCATCCTTGTTGCTCAAGTTTGATGGTAGAGTGGGACCATCAATTTTCTTACTGCTACGGGTGATTATGGCATTAACCTCTTTAACATTTTGATTTCCAGGATTGGAGGTTTGTGCCATATGTTGTCCCCTTGGATTTTGTTGTGGCTATGAAGAAAACCGTCCTTGCTCTTGAATCGCCAAGAAACTAGTCAACTTAGTGAGTTGGCTCTTTATCTCCTTTTGTTTCGCTTTGATACCTTATTGCTCCTCTAACAGCTGTTGATTTATTTTGTCTTGATCTTCCACATTCTTGGCATGTACCTGCATAAATGACTTAAACATATCTTCCAAAGGTAAAGATTGTTGAGGTGCATTATATGAAGTTGTCATTGGGTACTAGAGTGGGTAGAGGGTTGTATGTCGGATTTCCAATTAAAATTTGGGTGATTTTTACAATCAGGATTGTAGGTGTTAGAGTAGGGTGAGTGTGGTTTCCCAAAGGGTATACCTACAGCATTACACTCTTCCTTCATCTCAAAATAAACTAGACAATCGTTAGGTAAATGATCTACCCCATTACACATGAAACAAGGCTCATAGGACTCTACCCTAGCAATCGATTCAGGAGCCCTAGCATTTGTGGTTTTTAAGGCTTCAATTTCCTTAGTTAGGGCCTCTAAACAGGCTTTAAGATTATCCTCTTCCTTAAGTTGATAAATCCCAGCGGCTTGATTTCTCCTAGTGCTTTCCATAGCATTTGGTCCTGTCCAAGTGTAGGATTTTTCTGATAGGTCATCTAGGAAATCTATGGCTTGGTTGGGACCTTTTTGAAGAAAATCCCCATTGCACATCATTTCTATGAACTGCCTCTCCCTACTTAGAAGTCCATCATAGAAGTAGCTAACCACCCGCCAATTCTCATACCCATGGTGTGGACAAGAATTCAAAAGGTCCTTGAAACGTTCCCAAACTTGATATAAGGTTTCGCTCTCTTTTTGTGCAAAGTTTGAGATTTGTCTCTTGAGGTTATTGGTCTTATGGGTTGGGAAGTGCTTTTGGAAGAAAACTCGTGTCATCTCATCCCAACTACCTATGGACCTAGGCCTTAACGAGTACAGCCAAGCCTTGGCTTTTTCCTTAAGTGAAAAAGGAAAAAACCTAAGTTTAATGGTGTCTATCATATCAGCCCTACTGTGAACAGTTGCTATTACTTCCTCAAATTCCCTAATGCGGACATAGGGGTTTTCATTCTCAAACCCATGGAAGTTTGGTAGCAATTGGATCATGCCCAGCTTAAAATCAAGTTGTTGAACATTAGGGGGGAACATGATACAAGATGGGGTGGCCGTTCGACTAGGGTGCAAGTAGTCTTTAAGTGTCCTAGCAACAATTTCATTGTGATTTTCGGCCATGTTAGGGGAAATAAATAAAACAAAAAGAAGAAAGAAAGAAAAATAATAATAATAAATAAATAAATTAGAAAATAAAAACAAAGAGCAAAGAACAAAATAAATAAAAAAAAAATCATAAAATCAAAACTTCAACAAAGGAACGATATTACCGTTTTGTCTCAAAGTTGACAATCTTCCTTGTTTGTAAGCGCGTCTCCCCGGCAACAGCGCCAAAATTTGATTATGCCCAAAACATACACGGTGTTGTAGTATAGCCTTGGGGTGTCGATTCCACAGGGAGACAAATTAACAATAAAGGAAGGTGTAAACTTTAATCTGAAACGATATGATCAAATTAAATAAAGAATCTTAAATTGATAGTGAAACAATTGTGTAAAGTAGATTGTGAAGTATAATAAGGGAATAACAAGGATCTCGGAATCCTCCCTAGGTTCGTTGCCCTAATCCTAACTTGATTCAGTTGTTTTTATCTCGATTGCAAGTTTCACATCCCAAACAGGCAATCGGCAAATATTCAATTAAAGTGCATGTATAAACCCTAATGTAATTGATATGAATTATTCTTTACTTTCAAGCACACAGGACCTAACTTATAAATTATCAAGAGATGACGATATATCTAAATGACAAAACCGCAGCAATGGATAAATCTATAAAAGAGATCTACCGGACTCAATCACACCCAAACAAATACACATAAGAAGAGCATGACTAGACTTATATGGAAAAGAAGCATGCAATCACCAGACTAATAAGAAATCTACTAATTAGATTAAAAAGTAAATCATAACAATGTTTGAATGTTAAAGTTCTATTACAACTGAATCAAGTAAGGGAAATAGAAACAACTACACCTAGGGATTCATCCCTTCGCCTTGCTTGGAGATTAGTTAGCCATGGGGGAGAGTGTGGCAGCCTCCCTTGAGTTTTCTAGGTTTTTGAATGTCTAATTACAAACTCTAAGTGGTCTATTTATAGTGTACAAGGCCTAAGGGTGTTTTAGGGTTTGAACAAATCATTAAAGACCTAATTAGGGTCTAACTCGGAGAACAGGGGCAGTGTGCGCGTTGCACCTTGGATTTGTTGTGCTGCACCTTGGCTTTGTAAAGCTTCTTGTGTGTTGCTGTGAGGTGTGCCTCAAATAATCCAGGGTGCACCTCTCCCTGATGCTTCTTCTAGCGTCTTTTGGCCTTCTTTCTGCAAGGTGCGCCTCAACTGATCCAATCTGTGTTTCTTGAAAGGGAACATATTGATAGTGCACCTAGTACTAGTGGTGCAGTGACGAATTCTGGAGCTGAAAGAGATGAGTTAAGAGAAGCTCTTGCTCGTGCTCTTGAGAGAATGAACTAGGAAAATGATAGTGCTGGTAATTTGCAGCATAGATTAGATGAGCAAGTTAGACCAGAACATGATATAGTAGTAAAACATGTGAGGAGTCCTGAGAGGCATAAGGTTCAGAGGGGTGATGGATATGCAAGGAGATTGTTTTGCTAGATTCATTAAGTTGAAACCCCCAACTTTTAGAGAATCTTAAAACCCAATTGAACCTGAATTGTGGATTAAATATATAGAACATTTATTTGGAGTATTACTAGTGACTGATAGACATAAGGTTTTTTTTGTATCTTTCCAATTAGAGGGTGAGGCTGCTAATTGGTGGGATGATATTCTCCCTAGGCTGAATATGGATGTAAATCGATCCTTAACCTAGAGTAAGTTTAAGGAAGTATTCTTTATAAAGTATTTTCCTGATATTTTTATATCTTAGCATGAGAGGGATTTCATTAAATTAAGGCAAAATATGATGATTGTGGCATAATATGATGAGAGATTTGTAATCTTATCTAGATTTATGCCTAAGCTTGTGAATACCAATGAGAGAAAGTGTAAGAGATTTCATGATGGCTTACACTTTGAGATACATTCTACACTCTCATATTTAAGGCATTCGAATTATGCTACTTTAGTGGATATGTCACTTTAGATAGAGAATGACATAGTTGAGTCTAGAGAACGTAGGGAGTGGTTGAAGAGAAGTAGACATGAAAGTTCTAGATGTGGTAGTCTAGGGATTCAGGGAGGTCGCCCACCCTGGAGGAGTTGTTCTTTTTCACAAGGATCATTTATTCAAAGTTAATAGAGGCAGGGTGGATCTATGGCCTTAGTTACTTAGAGTTCTGTTGGAGAAACACCTAGGTTTAAGAAACAATCTCTGGGAGTTAGAGGATTCAGTATAAGTGGGAGTATGCCACCAAGAGGAGCTGGAAGTGTTGTATCTGATAGAAAGAGTAGAGTATATTATAGGTATAATCAGACAAAACATTTTTCTTGGAATTGTCTTACTTTGATTTGTTTCGTTTATGGAGAGGGTAGACATATTAGTGTGGATTGTCCACTAAAGATTAGATCAACTGGGGTAGTTTCTACTGGAGGTGTTGGTAAAGGTTAGTCAGATAGAGGTGGTTGATCTAAGAGTGTTCGGGGTAGAGATTAAGGTAGAGGAGTAGTTGCTGAGAGAGAATGTGGTAGTCATACACAACCCAAAAAAGCAAAGTGTATGCACTGACCCAGCAGGATGCCCAAGCTACACCTGATGTCGTAATGGGTACAATATTTATTCTTAATAGACCTGCTAGAATATTAATTGATCCTAGTGCAACCCATTCTTTTACATCCATATCTTTTACGAAATTTAATAATGCATCTATTAGTCCCTTAATTCGGAATATAATTATTGAGGATCCCACTGGGATAAAGTTGTGATAATAAATATTTATCAGGACTGTGTTATTCATATGGGTGATATAAAATTTGAAGTAAACATATACCTCTGAATATGATAGATTTTGAGTTGATAATGAGAATGGATTGGTTGTCAACATATCATGCCTAGGTTGATTGTTTCAGAAAGAATGCAGTGTTTAGAATACCTAGGCAATAAGAGCTTAGTTTTCAAAGGGAACATAAGATAATTTCAAATTGTCTTATTTCTGCCTTGACAGCTAGCAAGTGGTTGAGAAATGGTTGTGAGGGGTTCTTAGCCTATGTGGTGGATTCTAGTAAATAAGGTAGAAAGCTAAAAGAAATATTAGTGGTGAGAGAATATCTGGAGGTATGTCCTGATGAGTTATCTGGTTTGCCTCCTAGTTGAGAGATTGAATTCTCCAATAATTTGATTGCAGGTTCTGCATCTATTTCTATAGCACCCTCTAAAATGGAATCTGGTGAGTTGAGAGAGAAGTACAACTCAAAAAGTTGTTAGATAAACAATTCATTCACCCTATTGTGTCACCATGGGGAGCCCCAATATTATTTGTAAAGAAGAAAGATGGAACAATGAGTTTATATATAGATTACAAGAAATTGAATAAGATAACCATTAAAAACAAATGCCATTTACCCATGATAGATGATCTATTTGAGCAGTTACAAGGAGTTAGGGTATTTTCTAAGATAAACTTGAGATCTAGCTACCATCAATTGAGGATTAAAGAAGGGGACGTGCCTAAGATTGCTTTTAGGACACATTATAGTCATTATGAATTTCTTGTGATGCAATTTGGATTGACAAATGCTCTAGCTGTATTTATGAATTTAATGAATAGAGCGTTTAAACTATTTCTAGATAAATTTGTGGTTGTATTTACTGATGATATTCTGATATATTCGAAGAGTGAGTTAGAGCATGTGAAACATGTAGAAATTGTGTTAGAAATTCAAATGAAAGAGAAATTATATGTGAAATATCTAAGAGTGAATTATGGTTGAATGAGGTAACTTTCTTGGGGCATATCGTATCTGGAGGATGAATAGCAGTTGATCCTCAAAAGGTTCAAGTAGTGTTAAATTGGGAGAAACCAACCAATGCAACAGAAATTAGAAATTTCTTGGGATTAGTTGGTTATTACATGAGGTTTATATAGAATTTTTCAATAACTGAAACACCTTTGACTAGATTAACCTGGAAAGATGTGAAATTTGTATAGTCTGAGGAATGTGAGAGGAGTTTCTAATTATTGAAAGAGAAATTAACTACCGCTCCAGTATTAGTACTTCCTTATAGATATGAAGGATTTATGATATATAGTGATGCTTCACATCAAGGGTTAGGATGTTTATTGATGCAACATGAGAAGGTAGTAGCTTATGCCTCTAGACAATTGAAGAATCATGAGAGAAACTACCCTACTCATGACTTAGAGTTAGCTGTCATAGTATTTGCATTGAAGATTTGGAGACATCATCTATATGGAGCCACTTGTGAAATATAAACTAACTATAAGAGTCTCACATATTTATCAACCCAACGAGAGTTGAATTTGAGACAGAGGCGATGGATGGAGTTGACTAATGATTATAATTTTACAATTCATTACCATTCAGGGAAAGCAAATGTAGTAGCTGATGCTTTAAGTAGAAAATCCACATGAAGATTAATTGTTATAGAGACCTATAATGTGAATTTGATGGTAGAATTAAGAAATATGAGGATATAGTTGAAAGTAAATAAGAAATAAGGATTGTTAGCAAACATGATTATACATCCATCCATTATAGAACACCTTTTAGAAGTTTAAGGTAAAGATGAGGAGGTAGAAAATATTAAGAAGGTGGTATTTAGTGGGAAAAAATTTGAGTTCAGAATTAAAAAGGATGCTATTATAGTATTGGGACATAGGATTTGTGTTCCCAATGATGTTGAGTTGAGAAATTAGATATTAAAATAAGTACATTATGCGATATACTCAATGCACTCGGGTAATAATAAGATGTACAAGGGATTGAAACAAAACTATTGGTGGTCAAGATTAAAGACGGAGGTAGTTGATTACATTTTTAGATGTTTAGCTTGTTAGCAAGTGAAATCAGAGAATAAATATCCGGCAGGTTTACTACAACCTCTTCCTGTTCCTAAATTGCCATGGGAAAAAGTGAGTATAGACTTTGTTATTGGATTTCTCTTACCCAAAGAGGCCATGATGCTGTGTAGGTAATTGTAGATGGACTATCTAAGTCATCTCATTTTCTTTATATTAGAACTACTTGGACTCCAGAAATATTGGTTGAATTTTACGATATGTGAAAGGTACTCTTGAATTCTGGCTAATGTATAAGAGAGGTGATAAATTCTTACTAAGTGGCTTCACCAACGCTAATTGGGCAGGTGACAAGAATGATAGGCACTCAACTACAGGATACTACTTTAGCATAGGTTCGGCTGCAGTTTCTTAGTGTAGCAAGAAGCAACCATATGTCACACTTTCGAGCACTAAAGTAGAGTATGTTGCAGCAACTAAGGCTACTCAGGAGTGTGTTTGGCTAAAGTGGGTGATTGGAGATATCTATGGTGAAATTGATTATCTTATTCCTATTCAATGCAAAAATGAAAGTGCAATCAAGCTAGATGCAAATCCAGTGTTTCATGCTCGCACTAAACACATCGAAATTATGGATCACTTTTTTCGGGAGAAAATACTTGCACAGGAAATCAAGTTAGAAACAGCACAAACTAGTGATCAAACATCAAACATTTTTACTAAGGCTCTTGCAAAAGCCAAGTTCGAGAACTTTAGAAGAGCACTCGGTCTACTTGATCATAAGCATGCACTAAGAGGGAGTGTCAAACTTAGTGCATCTTAAAGATATGCTAGTTATTGAAGTGTCCTAGTCTTTAGTAAGTGGCTGAGTATTTTTCTGCCATATATCATAAGCACAGTGAGGTGTCAATAAAATAGGCTAATAGGAACTATTCTTATGACCATTTGTTAGCAGTTGAGATATTGTAGATTTTTTAAGAGTAGAATAAGGCTAATTAGTTATCTTTCATCTATTTAAATCATCTATGTAATTCTCTAATCAATATGCAAATAAAGCAACTTTTATTTTTCAGATATCTTATTTTCTAATTCAAATTTCTGTTTTAGTTTCAGATTTCTTCTCAATTTTTTTTGTGGCAGATTTCCCTTCCATTTTTTTCTCTATTATCTATGTCATTTTCTTTCCTTTTTTAACTTCTATATGGAGCTAGATGTTAAATCTTTTAGCTTGTTTTTCCCTATAGAATTCTTTCTCTTACCATAGCCCAATGCAGATGCATTGATGTTTATTGTTGGAATTTTTTAATTAAATTTGTTTTGTTGTTTTAGGAATTCTTTTGTGAACATATTAGTTTCACTGAACACCGTGAATAAATGAGAGAACACCGTGAATAAATGAGAGATAAGTGGTGCCATATTTTTTTCTCCATAAAATCACCAGAGGAATCCATTTTAATTTAGCAGATGGAATTTGTGGTTTTCATCGCCCATTCAAATTCCATGAATTGCAGAACTTAAAAGAACAATTTTTTGGAATAGAAAGAATATGACAAATTATAATGTAATGCCTCCAATGGAGGATGATCTTCTTATGAAGATATTTAATAAATAAATCAAATTTTTATCATGTGATTTGCACATAAATTTTTAATACATGGTTCAATGTGAAGTTGTCACATCAGTGGATATGAAAATGTTCCTCCATATTGGTGTGAAGCCAAATATTACTCGAATATAAATTTATTTTACAAAATGAGAAAAAAACACTATTAAAATTTTAATAAAAATATTAATTAATTAAAAGAGTTTGCTAATTTACCCAATTGTAAGAGTAGGTTAGCATTGTGCCTCAATTTTTTTGGATTAAAATATTCTTGATTATCTACTAAAACATAATTGAAACATGGATTTTTTTTTAATATTTACAGAAAAGTTAAAAATTCAAAATATAGGGATGAAACCCACTTCCAGGTGCTAGAGTCTGTCGAAAAGTGTGACCCACCCGAACTTTTTCTAACAGTGATTCGTCGTCAAATTTTGCACGCAAGTAGGAAATTCAATTTCCAACACATTGGTGGTGCTACTTTCTGGTAGCGCTAGATCTAAAACATACTTTCTTGAAGTAACAGACGATGTGTAAGGGCGACCAATCATCAGACGGCGACGCTTCTTGATTTCATTTTGTAGATTTTGGTGAGAGTTTTCTAACGGTAGCGGAATGCATTTTTTCAACTACTGATTGACCCGATATCACCAAAAAAATCTTAAAAGTAAAAAAAAAATTTAAATATATGTATTTATTGAATTATCCTATTGCCCTTGTGTTTGTGTTATGAAAAATTGAATTATTGACGATGTTTTGATCCACTGGTATATTCCTAACTTACTCCTACAATGGCATAAATTAGCAAACCCTTTAATTAAATTTATTTGTTAAAATATTTTTTTACAAATAGTTCTTAAAGTGTTAGTTATTTTATCTCTCACGTTTTTTAAGCTTTAAAACAAAATATGTAATATCCTTTTAAAAAAAAAAAAAGCAAAATGTGTAATACAAATTCTACCTTTAATTTTACAAACCAAATAAGATGAAATTGTCAATTCAATTAAAAGAATCAAACATCAAAATAAAATCACTATTTTATTTTAATTTTATTCCATTAAAATGAAATTGTTATTCAATTCAATTACACCTAAATGAAATTAAAAATTGAAAACTATATCAATATTTTTCATTTCTCTCTCATAAATCGGGGAGCTCCAACCAACCTCCATTACTTTTCAATTGGCTGACATAAGCATCAAACAACCGAGAGGTACCCTCGAGGATGTTTTGGTAAGAGTAGGTAAATTTATTTTACCTGCTGATTTTATTGTGTTAGACATAGAGGAATATCATATGCCATTACCACTCCCTATCATCTTAGGAAGGCCATTTATGATCACTACTGACACAAATATTAGTGTAAAAAGGGACATTGTCACTATGAAAGTAAATGATGAGGAGATGGAATTCAAAATATTTAATACATTAGAATCAACCAAAAATGATAATGAGTGTTATAATGTAAGCTTAATGCAAAGTGCTGTTGAGGAAGTTTCTCAGGTCCATCACACTGCTTCATTGGAGACCATCCCCAACCATGATGACACAAGATTGGACATTAGCCCAGAGGATAACGATGTGATTAAAGATATCAATGAAGCCATGCACCCCATCAAGAACACACCAAAGCCTTTAAGTAAGTATAATCCTCGAGTTGAAAACCTTAAACTTACTTGATAGGAGCTTAAATATTCATATTTAAGCCCCTTAATTTACATTTGTTAAGTTCTTTATCTATATGTTTTAGTCTATTTTACTTCACTTTTGTGTTTTACACGTTTTTATAGGGTTTTGGAGAAAAAGAAGCATTTTTGGCACTTAAAGGAATAAATCTGGAAATCCTAGAGCAGCTGCTGGCTAAATTGCGATCGAGCGCACTCCTCTGTGCGATCGAGTGCACCACATATGCGATCGAGCGCACATGTACGGGCGTGAACAGTAAACTGCAGAACCTTGTTTTGGAAACAACCCTATTTTGGAAATAAAAGAGTTTTGCATTTTAGGAAAGTTTAGGAACTCATGAGCCGATTAGGACTTCTCAAAGACCTATAAATACACTTGTAAATCACACTCAAAAGGCATCACCTCTTGGGGGGGATCACTTCTTAGATCCATTCTTTTATCTTTTGCTTTAGCTTGGAGAAGGAGACCGTGGAGCGGAATTGACGACTCTTCTCTCGGGTTTCTTCTTTCCTTTTTATTTTATTATGTGTAATTAAATTCTTAGTAGGGCTTGGTTAAAGCCCTAATTATGTTTACTCAATAAATTTAGTATTGGTGCCTTGCGATATTTATGTTGTGTTACTTAAACTTGATTAATACCTGCTTTTATTTAAATTCCTCATATGTATATGTCTGATCAATATGTGCATATGGTATAGACTTGTTAGTTAGATCAATTTGGATGACCGAGTCCTGGGTCTAACATTAGTAACAAGGGATATCTTATCCGGATACCCGGGTTAATCAACATAGGAAACCAGGAGTAGATACCATGCCCTAGGTCTCATGTGGTTGTCGATTTCCATAGTACTTATGTTTTCTTAAGGAACAACTCAAGCAGATACCATGCTGAATCCCTTAAGGAAGAAAAGAGTTAGAGTAGATACCATGCCTAACTCGTTGCTTAGGGAAATCAATAGCTTAAGGAGTAGATACCATGCCCTTAGGTTGGCAACCAGTAGGTATACATGGCATGAATAAAGCATTGGCATATTGTTATATTGTGGTAGCATAATTAGTGGTGGATATCAAGTCCCTACGCCTTTATCCTTAGTATTTTATTATTTCTCAACGCTTTTATTATTTCTATCTTTTTATATTGCGAATATAATTCTAAATTGAACTTTACCAATCCCTGTGGAGATGATCTTGCATTCGCACACTATACTACACTGTTGACCTTGTGCACTTGCAAGTAAAACAAGTGCGATTATTTACTTATTTATTTAGGTGGATAAACGCACAACAAGTTTTTGGCGCCGTTGCCGGGGATTGTGCTAAATTTCTTTTTGGAATTATTTTTGTTATTTTTGTTATTATTTTAATTTATTCTATTTGATTCTGTTCTGTTTTATTTTTTATTTTTACCAAAAATCAGATTTATTCCTTCTTTTTCTGTTTTTGTTTAGGTGTGCAGAGGAGGAGTTTCTGTCCTCATTGCGATCGAGCGCACTACTTGGTGCGATCAATCGCAAGCCCAGTGCGATCGAGCGCAGTTCAGGGTGCGCTCGAGCGCAAAAGGTCCAGAGAGTACCCGAGTAGTGGTACTGAAACTGTTGCACTGAAGCGGTTCAATTGATTCAATCAAGGGAGAAGCACCAATGGCGGAATCTAGATATGCTTGTCTAGATACTATAGAGAGGAAGCTAGATATGCTTGTAGAAGTCATGATTGCTCAGATTGCCTCACCTAGGCCACAAGCTACACCACTCCAGGTATGTGCTATTTGTAGTCATTTTGATCACACTACTGAAACTTGCCATTTATATTCATCTGCAGATCAAGAGCAAGCAAACTATGTGGGACCAAACAACTACAATCCATATGCAACTACCTACAATCTAGAATGGCGAAACCACCCCAACCTCTCATGGAGCAACACTCAAAATGTTCAAGGACAACAACGATACTTCCAACCAGCAGCCCAACCAGTGCCGGAATCAGAAAATAGTGACCTAAAGAATCTTATGAGGCATCTGATGACTTTACAAGAACAGTTCATGATCGAGCAACGACAAACCACTACAAAACATGAGCAAGCTATTCGAAGACTGGAAGTCCAAGTGGAGCAATTAACTAAGGAGCTAAGTGAAAAAAAGCAAGATGAACATCCAGCTCAAACAATACATACTCCAAGTGTTGTTGAGGAAGAATTTCCAGCCCATCACGTTGATCCAATAGAAACCGCTCTTATCTATAGTGTCCCAAGATCAGATATTGAGCCCAAATGCAAGGATGTTACTGATGACATCATTGACACTATGCACCTCCTTGAGGCCTTTCCAAAGCATCCAAGTAAGTACACCGATCCATTTGACCATCATGTGCCTACTAATATTATTTTCCCTTCTATTGTACAGGCACCTAACTTGGAATTCAAGTAGTTTTCAGAGCACTTACAATATGCTTATATGGGAGAGAATAAGACATTTCCTATGCTAGCTGCTGCCACTCGTAGTTTTGGGGAAAAATAAGGCTTGGTCTAGCTGAAGACGTTAAACTTAGCGCTCATGGGAGGCACCCCACAGCTTATCCTTTTATTTTTATTATTTTATTTATTTATTGTTATTTATTTATTTTTATTACTTCTTGTTTTCCCGTATTACGTTAGTTTTTCTTTTTTAGGGACAATGTGTGCATCCGTTCAAGTTTGGGGGTACACTATGAGCCATGCCAACCTAGCTAGTTCTCTATCTCCCAGGTCAGCTCTTTCCTTGTTATTCACACATTGGGGACAATGTATAATTTAAGTTTGGGGGTATGGGAGACACATTCACACACACCTTGTCTCAGTTTTTTTTTTGTTTTGTTGTTTTCATAGATAAATACATGTTCATTCCGTTCCAAAATTTTTGGGTGTTCTAAACAAACAATATGATTTGACTTCATAAGTGAGCTTAACACCTTAAACATATCGGCCAATAATTAAGTTTTGAACCATAATCACTTTCTTTTAGGCATTTAAGGATTCACAAGTTCGACTTAAACTAAACATGAGCACATTAGCACATAGTTGTGTGGGGTATGACATGTAATTTTGATTTGTATGTTTTTTTTGCTTGATTGTGAACCAGATGACCTATTAGATTAACGCGATGGCATAAGAAAATAAAAAAAGTTCGTTATTGCTCAAAAAGAAAAGAAAAAAAAATGCTCCTAAAGATCATTAAAAAGAACTTTCCATTGAGTAACTGGCCCTCTTGCCTCAGTAAGCAGTGAGTATCACGTCAAAAGGTGGAATATTCTGATCGGTAGCATTATGATCAGTTAGTTTCGTAGCCTTTTTTACTCGAGTTAGTAAGCCCTTAGGGGTGTTTCTACACCTAATGCCCTAAAACTATCTGGTTTGGGAGTCATTGGCTAAACGCTCGTTACATGAGTCAAATAGAAAGTTTAAGGGAACTAACTTGGCAAAAATCTCACAAATAAAAGAAAATAAAAAAATCTATGCCATCTTTGTTGATTCTAATAGAAAATTTGGTGAATCTTGAGTCATCGAAACACTACACATTAGAATTATTTGGAAACCCAATCTCTTATGTGCTAGTCCACCACACAGTCAGTTAAACTTGTGATGTCTTAACCTGCCTCATGAAAGTGATTTGCATTCAAAACTCGTATTCATTGCAAAGATGTGTTTATACTTGTTAAGCTTGCTCATGAATGCACATTATAGTTTTGTGTGAAACCTAAACTTTTGTTGGACACCATGAGCATTGGATTTATCTTTGCGTCTTTGTTTTTCATTTAGTTTTTGGTTTTGTATTGCTAAGGGACTAGCAATATGTAAGTTTGGGGGTGTGATAGGAGCTTAAATATTCATATTTAAGCCCCTTAATTTACATTTGTTAAGTTCTTTATCTATATGTTTTAGTCTATTTTACTTCACTTTTGTGTTTTACACGTTTTTATAGGGTCTTGGAGAAAAAGAAGCATTTTTGGCACTTAAAGGAATAAATCTGGAAATCCTAGAGCAGCTGCTGGCTAAATTGCGATCGAGCGCACTCCTTTGTGCGATCGAACGCAGCATTGCAATCGAGTGCACCACATATGCGATCGAGCGCACATGTACGGGCGTGAACAGTAAACTGCATAACCCTGTTTTGGAAATAACCCTATTTTGGAAATAAAGGAGTTTTGCGTTTTAGGAAAGTTTAGGAACTCATGAGCCGATTAGGACTTCTCAAAGACCTATAAATACACTTGTAAATCACACACAAAAGGCATCACCTCTTGGGGGGGATCACTTCTTAGATCCATTCTTTTATCTTTTGCTTTAGCTTGGAGAAGGAGACCGTGGAGCGGAATTGACGACTCTTCTCTCGGGTTTCTTCTTTCCTTTTTATTTTATTATGTGTAATTAAATTCTTAGTAGGGCTTGGTTGAAGCCCTAATTATGTTTACTCAATAAATTTAGTATTGGTGCCTTTTGATATTTATGTTGTGTTACTTAAACTTGATTAATACCTGCTTTTATTTAAATTCCTCATATGTATATGTCTAATCAATATGTGCATATGGTATGGACTTGTTAGTTAGATCAATTTGGATGACCGAGTCCTGGGTCTAAAATTAGTAACAAGGGATATCTTATCCGGATACCCGGGTTAATCAACATGGGAAACCAGGAGTAGATACCATGCCCTAGGTCTCATGTGGTTGTCGATTTCCATAGTACTTATGTTTTCTTAAGGAACAACTCAAGCTGATACCATGCTGAATCCCTTAAGGAAGAAAAGAGTTAGAGTAGATACCATGCCTAACTCGTTGCTTAGGGAAATAAATAGCTTAAGGAGTAGATACCATGCCCTTAGGTTGGCAACCAGTAGGTATACATGGCATGAATAAAGCATTGGCATACTGTTATATTGTGGTAGCATAATTAGTGGTGGATATCAAGTCCCTACGCCTTTATCCTTAGTATTTTATTATTTCTCAACGCTTTTATTATTTCTATCTTTTTATATTGCGAATATAATTCTAAATTGAACTTTACCAATCCCTGTGGAGATGATCTTGCATTCGCACACTATACTACACTGTTGACCTTGTGCACTTGCAAGTAAAACAAGTGCGATTATTTACTTATTTATTTAGGTGGATAAACGCACAACATTACTAATACTACTTCTCCCTATTTTACTGTCTAGGCACCAAAATTGGAGACGAAGCAGCTATCGATGGCACTAGAACCACCTGATGTGGGCTCTAAGTGCCTCCTTCAAAGAATGTAGCACTGAAGCTACCATAGAGAGCGTTTAAGCAAATCCCACTTGCATAACATATAGCTCAAGCGCCTCTATCGAGGTTAGTGGTACTGAGGCCACTACAATATGGTATTGTTGTATCGTTACCAATTCTTCCCCTTGTTCACTTCATTATTTTAATATTTTAATATTTCATTACTATCAGCATTTTCTGCACTGCGATCGAGTGCACTACATAGTGTGCTCGAGCGCACTCTTGCCATATACTCCAGTGCGCGCGAGCGCAACACCCTACACACTTGCGCACTTTGCCATCGAGTGCTAGGTATTAGCGATTGAGCACTCATCACTCCATGTGCTTGAGCGCATTTACACCAGAAGCTACCTCCTACACCCGGTACCTCTTCGACTGCACCACCCGATGATCAGCAGTGAGAGGATACCCCGTCTGGATAAAGATGTAAAACTTAGCGCTCATGGGAGGCACCCCATAGCATATCCTTTTCATTTTAATATTTTTCTTTTGTTTATGTTTATATTTACATGTCTACTATCCATATTTCTTGTTTTCTGGCATAACGCTTATTTTTCTTTGTCAGGAGCTTAGTGCGTGCATCCAGTTCAAGTTTGGGGGCGTGTTACGAGCAAAACAAGCAATCTAGTTCTCCATCTCCCAGGTCAGATCTTTCCATGCCACACACACATTTGGGACAATGTGTATATTAAGTTTAGGGTAGTGGGAGACACTGTTACACACACACTTGAAACACATGCACACACTAGGTCCCAATTTTTTTTTTTTATTTTAGAAAAGATAAATGCATGATCATTTGGTGATAAAAATTTTGGTTGATTTAAAAATATGATAAAACTTCATTAGTAAGCTTAAAATCTAGAACACATAGTCTTGTAATAGGAATTTTACAAAGTTTAGTTACCTACCTCAAGGCACTTAAGAATTCACGAGTTTGATCCAGATCTACATGAGCACATTAGCACGCATTTGTGTGGGGTATGACATAAAATTCTTTTGTATATGTTTCCATGACCTAACTGTAATCGGATAACTTATTAAATGAACATTTTAGCATAAGAAAAGTGTTCATCATGCAAAAAGAAAATAAAAAGCTTCTAATGATCATTAAAAACTTTCCACTGAGAAACTGGACCTCTTGCCTCAGTAAGCAGTGAGTGTTCACGTCAAAAGGTGGGAATTAAGCCTTTAATGATCATAATCAAAATTTCCACTGAGTAACTGGGCCTTTTGGCTCAGTAAGCAGTGAGTGTTCACATCAAAAGGTGGGAATTTCACTAGGAAGCATTGAAACCAGTTGGTTCTGTAGCCTTTTTTACTCGAGTTAGTAAGTCCTTAGGGGTGTCTTTACACCTAATGCCCTAAAAACAGCTGGTTTGGGAGTCATTGGCTAAACATTCGTTACAAGGGTCAATTAGAAAGCTTAATGGAACTCAACATGGCAAAAATCACACGATAAAAGAAAAAGAAAAGAAGCAAGCATTATGCCTTTGTTGTTCTTTTTTATAAGGAATTCGATGTAGGTTTGGACATCGAAACACTATACACTAAAAAATATTTGGAAGCCCCATCTTATTTGTGCTAATTCATCACACACAAATCGAACTTGCGATGTTTTAAGCCAACCTTAGGTAAGTAACATAAGCTTTTAAAAATCCTTTTTCAATACACAAATGTGTTTTTATTATAAGCTTACTCATGAACGGTTATCATGGTTCTATGCACAACCCAAATTTTTGAATATCATGAAAATGAATTTATCTTTAATTTTGTTTTAACAGTCTTTCGTTTTATATTGCTAAGGGACCTACAATATGTAAGTTTGGGGGTGTGATAAGTGCTTAAATAGTCATATTTAAGCCCTTTAATTTATGCTTGTTAGGCTCTTTGTTTATCTATTTTAGTAGATTCTATTTCATTTTCGTGTTTTATGTGTTTTCCACAGGGCTTTGGCAAAAATATGATATTTTGGAGCTTTTAGGAGTAAAAGTCTAGTTCTGTCATCCATCAAGGTGCGCCGAGCACACCTCCCTTGTGATCGAGTGCACATACACACGAGCACATTTGTAGAAGGCTCGAGGGCACACATGCGCTTGAGCGCAGCCCGCATACGATGTAGCACAAACACTCCAAAGGCGGTAGAGCCAGATATGGAAAGAAGTCTCAGAATCTCAAATAGGAAATTAGGGTTTCGGGACACCCTGAGAACCCTATATATAGCCTTGTAAAACACATAAACCATACCTTTCGTTTTAGACTTGAAGTTGCAAACTTAAGAGAGGAATTGATGACTCGTCTTCCGAGTCTTCTTCGGGTTTTATTTTTCTATTTTTGTTTCATCATAGTTATGATGTTTAGTTTAAGTAGCATGTGTAACTAAACTCTTATAGGGCTTGATTGAAGCCCTAGTTATGCTTTTCCACATATTTATTCATTGATTACCTTTGCCTATAGCCATGTTAGAATGTTTAACTTGATTAAGACCTGTTTGTATTTAAATTCCTCATATGCATGAGTCTGATCAACGTATGCATGTGGTATGGATTAGTTAGTTGAATCAATTTGGATGACCGAGTCCTGGGTTCAACAATAGTAATAAGAAATATCCACACTAGATTCTCGAGTTAATCAACACAGGAAACCGGGAGCGGACCAAGCCCTAGGTCCTGTGTGGTTGTCGATCTCCACAGCCCTTATGCTCTCTTAAGGAACAACTCAGTATACACCCATGCTGAATCCCTTAAGAGAGAAAAGAGTTAGAGTATACACCATGCCTAACTCGTTGCATAGGGAGATCAATAGCCTAAGGTGTTGACCAAGCCCTTAGGTTGGCAACCATTAAATATTCATAATAAGGCTAGAGCATTGGACCTCACTTAATGGGAAAGTATAATTAGTGGTGGATATCGTAGTCCTATGTTCTCATTATTATTAAATCACACTCAACAGTTATTTCTCTTTTTACTTTGAAGAAACTAATTCCAAATCGAAATTGACCAATCCCTGTGGAAATGATCTCGCACTTGCACACTATGCTACCATTGACCTTGTGCACTTGCAAGTAAAACAAGTACGATTATTTGCATATTTATTTACGTAGATAATCATCCAAGAAGCCCTGGGCACATCGATTGTTGCTTCATATGTGCTTATTAGGCATTGCTCATATTCAGTTTTCTTTGCTCATTATGTGTTTTTGTTTTGTGGCTAATGTGTTCTGTTGGAAATCACCTTGACAGGATGCCTAGGTGGTGATCTTCCAAACAACCAAGTCTAGAATGACTTGTAGAAATAATTTCAACAATCAAACAAAACAATAGAAAATCAAAGAAAGAAAGAAGACAAGCAATTTGTTATCGAGGTTCGGCAATGTGCCTATGTCCCCGTGAGTTCCTCCGAACTCTTTGCACTATCTCAAATGGTTCTTACAAGTTACAATAATCCCCTTCAAGAAACCAAGTTCTTGAAGACACCAAGAAGAGAAGGAAGAAGATTACAATGCTCTCTCTCTATGCTACTCTCTCTTCTTTACAACCAGCTTCACTACAAAGAGTCCCTCTTGTGTTTATGTCTCTCACATAATTCTCTCTTATATTTACAATTGATCTCACAATGTCACAACTTTCTCTTGTTCGATATGTGTATACTAGATGTATTCTATGTGAAAAATGAGGCTTCAGAACCCTTTTTATAGCCTTTCACTTCTTGGACATTCTTATGAATCAATCTCCACCCTTTGATCATGATCTCCTTTTAATCTTAGCCTTTCATCACTTTTCAAGTGATGCTGTGCGTTTTGGTATTACGCACACACACTTTGGAGAGCCTTTAAGCCTGCTGCCTATGGGTGCAGTAGTGTGCCTGGCGGTGCGACGCTCAGCAGGGCGAGGTGAGGCACCTAGGTAGAGTGTGCTTGCGTGAACGCTGGGTGGTGCACCGCGGATGGCTGAGCAGTGCAGCACTGGTTCTGTCCCAACAGCACCCTTGCTAGGTGATGCGTTGCTGGTGGATGGTCAGGTGCACCACTGGTGCGGTCCTGGAGCTTCCCTTCTAGATAGAACGACACTGGAGAGGGGGCGGTGCACCGCTGGTGCACACTGATGCTGCCCAGCAGTGCACACACTCCATCAGCTTGTGTCCAGAAGTGCACACACCAGTGTGCCTAGCCTTTCCTTGCTCTAAATTAATGCACACATATGTGTGCAGCCTTCTAACTTGCTGAACTTTAGTTCTCCATCTTTAGTTTAGATTTTAACCATCTTTGAACCATGGTTGGACCTGTGCAAACCTTAGATAAATACCAATAATCTCTACCTTTGTCTAAGTGTTTAAACATGAACCATTATGCAGAAAGCTTCGGGATTCAAATTTATCATGGGTCATCTATCAACTGACTCTTATCCTAAGTAGTCTAAGGCAATGATTGAACTTACTTAAAGATAGAACTTTAATACCCAAATCCGCAGGATTTTCTTCCATGGCAACCTTGTCCACATGGATGCATCATTTCGTAACATTTTCCTAAATGAAATGATACTGAACATCCATATGCTTTGTCCTCTCATGGAACACTTGATTTTTACATAAGTGCAAGGCACTTTGACTATCCGAAAATACCACAACCTGCTCCTCTAGTACCTTCAACTCTTTAAGCAACCCTTTGCACCACATAGCCTCCTTAATGGTCTCCGTAGCTGCTATGTACTTAGCCTCGGTTGTTGAGAGTGCTACCACTGGCTGCAACTGAGCCTTCTAACTTACACAACATCCATTTAAGTTGAAAAAATATGAGGTAATCAATCTCCTTTTATCCCGGTCTGCTCCATAGTCCGAATCAACAAAACCCTCAAGGCAGATGGTATTACCCCTCTTCTCATACACCAGCCCTACTTCTGGGCTTCCCTTCAAAAACCTCAGCAACCACTTTATCCTAAGCCAATGTTCCTTTCCGGGATTACTCATAAACCTGCTGAGAACACTCATTGCATGAGCAATGTCGGGTCTAGTGCTTACCATGGTGTACATAACAGAACCAACAGCACTAGAGTAAAAGACTTTCTCCATTTCCTTTTTTTTCGCATTTGATGTTGGACATTGATTGCTGGAGAACTTGAAATGACCAACAAAAGGAACCTTCACTGGTTTGCTATCTTCTATAGAGAATTTAGATATCATCTTCTCTATATAGGAGGTTTGAGAGATCTTCAATCTGTTTCTCTCCCTTTCCCGGATGATACACATCTCAAGGATCTTTTGTGCATGGCTAAGATCCTTCATCTCAAACTCCTCACTGAGTTGAGCCTTCAATTTATTTATCCTCTCCATGCTGCTCCCAACCAGCAACATGTCATCAACATAAATGAGGATGATCACCATTTCCTCAACCTTCTGCCCATTATAGTACAAGTATGAATCATAGTGCTCCTCATGAAACCCAAGCTGATTACAAAGGAATCAAACCTCTTATTCCATTGCCTAGGTGATTACTTCAGGCCATAGAGAGATTTCTTTAATTTGCACATTAACTCTCCCTACCTTCCCTCTTCATAACCTTCAGATTGCCTCATGAAAATGGTCTCATCGAGCTCTTCATGTAAGAATGCTGTCTTCACATCCATTTGCTCAATTTCCCAATCAAATTAGACTACCAAAGCTAACATTATCCAGATCGTCTTGTACTTCACAACCGGTGAGAATATTTCGGTGAAATCTATGCCTTCTTTTTTTGTGAACCCCTTCGCCACCAGCCTAGCTTTACACCGGACTTCATCCCTTGGAGTATTCCCTTCCTTGATCTTGTAGAGCCATCTACAATCCACAACTCTCTGTTTTTCAGGTTTGGGCACCAACTCCCAAGATTTGTTCTTCATCAAAGACTCCATTTCTTCCTCCATAGCCAGCTGCCACTTTGATGAATCCTTACACTCCATGGCATCCGTGTAAGTTTCTGGTTCAACCTCTCCTTCTCTCCAAGGATCTGCTGCATCTATAGCATTTGCAAACCCATATCTCAAAGGTGGTCTAACCACTCTCCTTCCCTGGTCTCTTGTGAGCTGGTAGTCATTTACTGCATCAACCTCTTCTTGTTCAGCCTCTTCTTGAGTTTCTTGAGCTTGGCCTTCATCCAACGGCTTTACCTGGTCTGAACCCTGTTGCCTCCTCTGCTCTACTTGAATCGAGTTCTCCTTGATGCGATGCTCTATAACTTCCGATTTGGTTTGCTCACTAGCCCCTGCAGGGTTAGTTTTCTCCAAGTAAGGAAATAATAATTCATTAAAGATAACATCCCTACTTATGATCAGTTTCATGCCCTTCTTTTCTAAGGACCACAACCTATATCCCTTAACCCCATCACCATATCCTAGAAATACACATTTTCTAGATCTAGGGTCAAGTTTATCCTCCTTTTGATGTGCTGCACACCCAAAAGTCCTTAGGTTGCTTAATTCAAGGGGTTTTCCACTCCACATCTCCATAGGAGTCTTGAGCTCTAAAGTTCTAGAGGGTGATCTATTTATCACGTATGCAGCTGTAGCCACAGCTTCTCCTCAAAAATATTTTGGTAACCCGGATCCTATTAACATGCACCTAACTTTTTCCATAAGGGTTCTATTCATTCTTTCAGCAACTCCATTTTGCTGGGGTGTTTTTACAACCGTCCTATGCCTTAGAATGCCATTTAATTCATAGAATTTATCAAAATCATTATTGCAAAATTCTAAGCCATTATCGGTTCGTAAAGCCTTAACTACCCTACCCATTTGAGTTTCCAACAACTTCTTCCACACAACAAATTTATTCAAGGCATCAGATTTATTCCTAAGCAAATAACCCACACTCTTCTTGAATAATCATCAATTAAAGACAGAAAGTAAAAGTTACCTCCCTGTGTTGGTGTTATTGCTAGTCCCCAAAGGTCCGAATGAATGTAATCAAGAATTGCTTTGGACGTGTGCACTCCGGTGTTGAAGCTGACCCGGTGTTGCTTCGCAAGAATGCAACTCTCACAGATATCCAGTTTTTCTACTTTGTCACCACCAAGTAGACCTTCCTTGCTAAGCACTTGCAAGCCCTTTTCGCTCATGTGACCAAGCGAGTGTACTAAAGGGCTGCCTTGTCCATCTCAGCTATCAAGCTTACTGCTTGATCATTGATTTCTGTCTCTCCTATGATCTTATAGAGTCCATCGTTTCTTGCTGCCTTTTTTTCCTTGTTGTTTTGACCCCAAAATTATGTTTGAGGATTTTTTTTCCTTTTTTTTTGTTGTTTTGACCTTATAAATAAGGAGGCCACATACGAAAAAGACAGTTGATTATTATTATTGAATAAAATTGTGTTTTTTTCCCTACAAACTATCTGTTGAAACTAGCCTGCAGAATAATCACTTTTCTGCCCGGCATCAGTTGGTATCAGAGCTTCAGCATCTTCCTAGGGTGAGATTTCATCAGTTTCCATGGTTGGTGGTTGTGGTCGTGGTTGTCGCGGGCAGGTTCCAAATGAGGAAGCCCCATGCCGTGATCGTAACGTTCAGGATGCAATGATTGAGGATTTACAGAGGTAAGTTGTAGAGTTAACCCAGCGTCTAACGGCACAAAAGTTCGATGATCATGAGATGGAAGATCATGATTCCGATTCCAGTTTTGAAAACCCGTATTACAATCCTGCTCGATTCGGGGAACGCCGTGGTTGGGAGGATCGTTATGGAGACCTTGGTTTAAGAGTAGATCTGGCTGAGTTTTCTAGTACGTTACAGGCCAAAGGATTCATCGATTGGTTGAATGAAGTAGAGCGTATTTTCGAGTATAAGGAAGTTTCAGATCGTGTCAAAGTGTAACTGGTCGCCATTAAACTCAAAGGCAGACCATCTGCATGGTGGGAGCAGTTGAGGCGCTCACGCGACCGACATGGTAAGGCCAAGATCACTGATTGGGAGAAGATGAAGAAGAAGATGATGGGTCACTTCCTTCCTTTCGGTTACACTCAAACCTTATTTCAACGACTTTATTCGTTGAGGCAAGGCACGAGATCGATTGATGATTACACGAAGGAGTTCTATCAATTGGTAGCCCATAATGATTTATCTGAGACGGAAGAGCAGATGGTGGCACTGTATTTGGGGGGATTACGATAGCCCCTGCAGGATGTCCTCAGCCTTCACTCGTTGTGGATCATTTCTAAAGCATACTAGCGTGGAAAAACAGCAGAACAGGAGGCCAATGAACAGAAGCGATCAAAGCAGTCAGCCAATTCGCCCTCAAGAATCCTGTCCTGCCCAGCAGCCACCATAAGGTAACTCTAACTCAAATATTAGATGTTTCAGATGTGGTGAACATAGACATAAATTGACTAAGTGCAGGAAGCCTGCTAGTTAGAAGGGTAAAAATCTCTTGATTGAGGATGATGGGGTAGAAGAAATTAAGGAGATTGGAGAGCCTGTGTATGACGATGATGAAGATGGAGATGTGTTGTATGGGGATGGCCAACTATGTGGGACCGAACAGTGCATATGCAAATATATACAACCCTAGATGGTGAGACCACCCCAACCTTTCATGGAGCAACAATCAAAACACTTTGAACCTTTAAGGGCAACAAAGGAACTTCTATAAAGCAGCCCAACCAGTTCTAGAACCCAAGAAGGATGGTCTAGAAAGTCTTGTAAAGCAATTAGCCACTCAACAACAACAACTACTGACAACATTGATGACTTCATTAGATCACCAAAAACAAACCACTCAAAGACTAGAAGAACAAATGGGGCAATTGGCTAAGGAGCTAAGTGAAAGAAAGCAAAGTGAACTTCCTGCACAAACACTACCAAATCCAAGAGGACATCAGCAGTTGAATGCCGTTACAACTCTCCGAAATTGTAAGATCATAAGAGTTAATGAGCCAGCTCAAGCATCTCAAGCTAAGCCATCCACATCCAAGGTAAGTGAAGTAGAGAAGTGGAATGCACCACCCTTCCCTCAAAGGTTAGTAACGCCAAAGAAAGATAAATTGCTTGATATTTTTAAAACTTTGAGAAAAGTAGAAATTAACATTCCCTTATTAGATGCAATTAAACAAATTCCTGCTTATGCTAAATTTTTAAAAGATTGTTGCACTAATAAAAGAAATTTTCAAGAACATGAAACAGTGGCTCTAACTGAAGAGGTAAGTGCGATATTGTTAAGAAAACTACCACCAAAACTAAAAGATCGGTAGTTTTACTATTCCCTGTAGGATAGGTGATCAGTTGTTTGAGCGTGCATTACTAGATTTAGGAGCAAGTGTCAATTTGCTACCATACATAATAGTTGAAAAACTAGGTTTGGGGGAGCTTCAACCGACCTCCATCACTTTGCAATTGGCAGATAGAAGCATCAAAAGACCTAGAGGTATACTTGAAGATGTCCTGGTCAAGGTAGGTGAGTTTATTTTTCCTGCTGACTTCATTGTATTAGATATGGAAGAATGCCCTATGCCATTACCTCTGCCCATTATATTAGGAAGACCCTTTATGAGAACTGCTAATACAATAATTAATGTGAAAAAGGGTATTGTAAGTATGACGGTAAATGGAGAGACAATAGAATTTAAAATATTTGATGCAATGAAATTACCTCAAGATGATAATGATGATGAATGTTTTAATGACTGTATAATGCAAAGTGTTGTCAAGAAAGTTTTTCAGGTCCATCACACTAATCCATTAGAAGCCGCCCTCACCCATAGCTTCAAAAGATCGGATATTGAGTTTGCATCAAAAACTGTCTCTGATGACATCTTGGAAGCTATGCACCTCCCTAAAGTCTATCCTATGCATCCAAGACCGAGTGATAAGAAGAAATCACATTTGAATACACTGAAAGGATTGAGTCATGATGAATGTGCGACACCACCAAGAGCACTTGAGCCACATGAAGTGAACTTTAAGTACTCCCTACCAAAAGACTAAAGTGAGAGAATACCACGTCTGGCTGAAGACATTAAACTTAGCGCTCATGGGAGGCACCCCAAAACATATCCTTTTTCTTAGTTTATTCCATTTTATTATTCGTATTTCCTAATTTATTTTTCTATCTGTTTATTATTACTTGTTTTCCATTTTATGTTTGTTTTTCTTTCTTTTTCAAAGACAGCGTGAGTGCATCCAGTTGAAGTTTGGGGGCGTTCAACGAGCCATGCCAACCATCAGTTCTCTATCTCCCAGGTCAGCTCCTTCCATGCTATTCACACATTGGGGACAATGTGCAATTTAAGTTTGCGGGTATGGGGACACAGTCACACACTCACTATGTCCCACATTTTTCTGTTTTGTTGCTATTTTCATAGATAAATGAATGTTCATTCTGTCCAATAAACTTTTTTTTTGTGATCTAAACAAAACTTTATGATTCGACTTCATCAGCAAGCTTAACACTTTGAACATATAGGCCAATAATCAAGTTTTGAACCTAGATCACTGCCTTTTAGACATTCAAGGATTCACAAGTTTGACCTAAACTATCATAAGCACACTAGCACATAACTGTGTGGGGTATGACATGTTATTTGGATTTGTATGATTCTTTTGCTTAACTGTGAACTAGATGACTTATTAGATTGATATTTTGGCATATAAAAATAGAAAAGATTGATTAGTGCTCAAAAGAAGAAATAAATGCTCCTAATGATCAATAAAACTTGTTTTCTGCTGAGTAACTGGCCCTCTTGCCTCAGTAAGCATATAGTGTCACGTCGAAAGGTGGAAAGTTCTGAATGGTAGCATTAAGACCAGTTAGTTTCGTAGCCTTTTTGACTCGAGCTAGTAAGTCCTTAGGGGTGTCTTTACACCTAATTCCCTAAAACCATCTGGTTGGGGAGTCACTGGCTAAACACTTGTTACACGAGTTAAAAAGAAAGCTTAAGGGAACTAACTTGGCAAAAATCTCACAAATAAAAGAAAAGAAGAAAATCTATGCCATCTTTGTTGACTCTAATAGGAAGTTTGGTGAATCTTGAGTCATCGAAACACTACACATTTGAATTACTTGGAAACCCAATCTTTTATGTGCTAGTTCACCACACACCAAAGTCGAGCTTGTAATGTCTTAAATTGCCTTATGAAAGTGATTTGCGTTCAAAACTCTTATTCATTGCAAAAATATGTTTATATCTGTTAAGCTTGCTCATGAATGCACATCATAGTTTTGTGTTAAGACTTAAACTTTTGTGGACACTATGAACGTTGGATCTATCTGTGTGCTGTTAATTTTCATTTTAGTTTTGTTTAGTATTGCTAAGGGACTAGCAGTATGTAAGTTTGGGGGTGTGATAGGTGCTTAAATATTCATATTTAAGCCCCCTTATTTACATTTATTAGGTCCTTAGTTATGTTAACTTAGATCATTTTACTTCATTTGTGTGTTTTAAATGTGTTTATAGGGTCTTGGAAGAAAAGAAGCAGTTTTGGCACTTAAAGGAAGAAGCCTGGAAATCCTGGAGCAGTCTCTGGTCAAGCTGCGATCGAGTGCACATTGTGATCGAGCGCAAGACGTGTACGATCGAACGCACATGTACAGGCGTGAACAGTAAACTGCAGAACCTTATTTTGGAAATAAAAGAGTTTTTACGGTTTAGGAAGTTTAGGGTTTCCTGCACCCTCTAGAACTACTAAAGCCCTATAAATACACCTGTAAAGCACACACAAATCACCATAACTGAGAGAACACTTCTCTTATCTTTTACTTGGAGTTGTAAGCTTTGGGAGAGAATTGACGCCTCTTCTCTCGGGTTTATTCTTCTCTTTATGTTTAGTTTATATATGATGTTTATTTTAGACAGCATGTGTAACTAACTTTCTTATAGGGCTCGATTGAAGCCCTAGTTATACTTTCTCATATATTTATTCATTGATAAATCTTCGCCAATAGCCTTTATTATGTTGCTTAACTTGATTAATGCCTGTGCTTATTTAAATTCCTCATATGTATGTGTATGGCCAGCATATGCATGTGGTATGGACCTGTTAGTTAGATCAATTTGGATGACTGAGTCCTGGGTCTAACATTAGTAACGAGGGATATCTTATCCGGATACCAGGGTTAATCAACATGGGAAACCGGGAGTAGATACCATGCCCTAGGTCTCATGTGGTTGTCGATTTCCATAATGCTTATGCTTTCTTAAGGAACAACTCAAGCAGATACCATGCTAAATCCCTTAAGGAATAAAAGAGTTAGAGTAGATACCATGCCTAACTCGTTGCTTAGGGAGATCAATAGCCTAAGGAGTAGATACCATGCCCTTGGGTTGGCAATCAGTAGGTACACATGATAAGGCTAGTGCACTGATACATTATACAATTGGGAAAGTATGACTAGTGGTGGATATCAAAGCCCTATGTCTTTATTATTATCACTCACATTAAACAGTTATTTTATTTCTTGTTACTTTAAAGAAACTAATTCTACCAATCCCTGTGGAGATGATCTTGCTTTCGCACACTACACTACACTGTCGACCTTGTGCACTTGCAAGTAAAACAAAGTACGTTTATTTACTTAATTATTTAGGTATATAAACGCACAACATTTTGTGTGTTTATATTTTTTGTTTTGTTTGATTTGTCTGTTAGTTAAGTTTTTATTGTTTTAAAATGGTTTATTGTTGTTTTATTTTCAGGAATTGATTGGAGTCAGGACAGAGGCTCCGCTCTGCAGCCATACACTTTGGGCGCTGCAGCGCTGATCAGACCAGAGATTCAGCGCTGCAGTGCCGGGAAGTTGGCGTTGCAACGCCAGGTCGCACACTGAGTTTTTAAATACTACGATCTGTCACTGTTAGGTCATGTACAATTTCTGATTCCCAGCACCTCTCTCTCTCTCCAAATCACTAAAATTCAACCTTCTTCCCTCATCGCACCACCATATCCCGGTCATAGCAATGATCCGGAGGATGAGGACATTGACAAGGACGATTGATTCGGCCTCTGACTCATCAGGGGAGTTCCTTTCTCTTACTTTATGTTCAAATTTTATACATTGCGGACAATGTATCATTTAAGTTTTAGGGGGAATGTTATCTGAGTGTTGTGTGCTGCCCATATTTCTAGTTATTTTTCTATTTGTTTTATCTGAGTGCTTTCTGTTGTTTGATTTTGATTTTGCCGATAATAAGAAATAGATTGACTTGATTATAGCCATTGAAAATTTGAAAAATGTTGCATTTGTCTGTGTGCTTGAATTGGTTGTTGGATTTATTTTACATCGAACTCTTTGAACACAATGAGCACTTACAATTAAGCACTTTGTTGTCTTGCTATTTCGAAGAGCATTTATGTGAGCAGTGTAGTCTTGTGATCTCTTGGACTCTAGAACTTGTTTGAAGACCACTCGAGGTGAAATCCTAGGTAGTATAGTACCAAAGAAAGGATCCAGGCCATGTTTGGAAAGTTTGAGCCTTTCTAGCCAACCTTTGATATATGATTATCCTTAGGTTTCCTCTTTTGAGCTTGGATATCTATTGTTTTGTCACTCGATCATCTAACTTATTTCTTTTTCAAAAAAAAAAAAAATTGCTACAACTCTACCTTTCACCTGTGAGCACATCGATTAATGAATGGACTATTCTCTTAAGTGGTGGCAGAGGATTGAGTAAGAGAAAGTGGTCTTCACTTGGCTATGACAAGGATCACATATTTCCCATCGAGAGTGACCAAGGGAAATATCGAAGTTGAAAAGGTTTACCACACAAACTATTTGATCAAGTTGTATTCTGCCTATCATAAGCAGCTGGCAAAGTCGTGTTTGATCATCGTGTACATGCTATGTTATAGTTTCATTAATGCACACGGAAATAAAGACTGGTGCTGCTATAGTACAAGCATATGAAAAAAAAAAGAAAAAAAATAGAGAAAAAGAAAAGAAGAAGAAGAAGATGTGACAACAGCAAAAGTATTGGAAGTATTCCATGATAACTGAGGGAAAGTTTGAAATAAAATTTTTATTGGTTGATGTGCTTAAGGTGATGTGAGCCTCAAATAAATCTTTTACCATACCTTAACCTTACCCAAAGTTATAAGCTGAATAAAGTCCTGGTGATCTCGGGTATTGTCATGGCCTACATTAGTGGAGAGTGGTGTGAAAAGCAAGCTTATGGACTTTGAAAGATTGGCATTATCCTACTTGCTTGCATAAACCGATCAGATTGCAGAGACAATTAAGTTTATAAAGGTGTTACACACACACACGTTTGAAGAATTTGATGTGAGATAAAACTGGCAATAAATTTGAAATTCTAGACATTTGCAGTAATTGGAAAGTTTTCTTGCGTTATGATTTATATGCAATCTTTGAGGCATGTTATATCAAATCTAATCAAACCATCTCTCACTCTTAGGATGTGTGTGCATAGAATTTTGTTCTAGTTTGCTCGAGGACTAGCAAAAACGTAAGTTTGGGGGTGTGATAACTCTGAATAAATCATGTTATTGTACTTCTTTTAGGCACGTTTTTGGTGTTGATCTTAGGCATTAGAAGTGTGTTTCATGTGTTTTTAGCAATTTGAGTTTAGTTTATCTTATTCTAATAATAGTTTTTTTAGTTGAATTATCAATACTAAGTCTTGGAAATCTTCTGTGCAGACACTTGCTGGAGCACTGGAAGGGCAAAATGTGTGAAGGAGACAGAAACTCAAGGCTGCAGCGCTGGAAGCTGGCATAAATAGAGGAAATTTGGATAGAAAGTTGGCGCTGCAGCACTGGAAAGTTGGAGCTGCAGTGCTAGAATAGGGTTCGAAATATGTCTCGGCGCTACAGCGCTGGGATGTTGGCGCTGCAGCGCCGGCCCGTGGATTTTGAATGTTATAAATAGAAACCCTAGTTGAACAAGAAAGGAGAGTGGCCTTAGAAGAAGAAAACAGAATTTGGAGGAGAAGAGATGCAAAAGGAGAGTTGGAGACACTCCGGGAGGCTACGCATCAAGTTTTTAAATCATTCTTCTCCGGTTTTGTATTATTCTTATCTAGCTATGTTGATGTTTTATAATATGAACATGGGTTGTTTAAATATTATTATGGAGTAGATATTTTTGTGTTAAGGATAGATGGATCCTAAACCTATGTCATGAGTGCTATTTGGACAAGTTGGAATTTGCTTTGTTTTTCAAAGAGTGTATTTTATTGTTCTTAATGCTGTTTATTATTTTGATTCCTTCTTGAGGCATGGTGATGTGTCGAATAGAGAAGCTATGCTTTCATGAATGGTTGAATTAATAAATATGATGTTGGATTGTTATCTATGCAAAGCCAGGGTAAAACATGCCATGAATGAAATAGGAGTAATCGAATAAGGATTCTAGGAAGTTCATGTGGTCCGTTTAAACCATAACCGAATAGGGAGATTTAACTAAAAGGAATTCCATTGAACGTAGTGCTTCTTAAGTTGAATTAATCTAGAATAGACCTGGAATACGGATATTTGAAGTTGATGATTCTTGAGATTGTGGTTAGACCTGAATAAGGATAACCAATTTATTAGGGATTCTACCATCTTGAAAAACATAGTAAACGAAACTTGTGCATTCAAAACTCTTGTCAATTATGGTTTAGGAGAAGTCGAGTCCTTAGCACGTTAGTTCATAAGAGTCTTCATTCCAAAGTGTGCAAATCTTCCGTTATTTAATATTGCGTTCTATTTTTCATTTTAGTTAATTGTTAGTAACATTTTCTCCGACAATTATTCGTTTGCTCAAATAACAGTAAGAGTTGAGTCATAATTTCTGTAGTACTTGTTCAGTCCTTGTTGGGAACGATATTTACTCATCATTTTATTACTTGAACGATTAGTGCACTTGCTAGTGTAAATTTCATTGCATCAGGCGTAATCAAATTTTGGCGCCATTGCCGAGGAAACGCACTTACTTACAAGACGATTGTCAACCCTAAACCAAACGGTACTATCGTTCCCTTCTTTTAAATTTTAAATTTTTGTTTTTGTTCTGTTTTTATTTATCCCTCGTAAAATTCAGTTGGTGTATGCTTAGATTGAGAGATTCACGAGGGAGATTCATTAAAGGACCCGAACTAGAAATACCCTTCCCTTCCACGTTCGTTAGTGAAACCTCGCCTAGATCAAATCCTAGTGTACACCCAACAAAATATTTAGGAAACTGTGTTAACATAGCTGAAAACCCTAATGAAAATGTTGCTAGGACACTTAGAGATTACCTACATCCTAGCCGGACAGTCACACCATCATGCATTATGGTTCCAGACAACACTCACCATCAAGATTTTAAAACTGGGATGATACAATTACTCCTTACTTTTCATGGCTCGGAAAATGAAAACCCCTATGTGCACATTAGATAATTTGAGGAAGTAGTTACGACTTTTCATAGTCAAGATGCAACTGATGATATCGTGAGACTCAAGTTTTTTCCTTTCTCCTTGAAGGATAAAGCTAAGAGTTGGTTATACTCGCTGAGACCACAATCAATCGGGTCATGCAATGAGATGACCCAAGTCTTTTTTAATAAATACTTCCTTCAACATAAGTATAATGCATTAAAAAAAACAAATCTCCACCCTTGTACAAAAGGAAAACGAGACTTTGTATCAGTCTTGGGAGAAATTTAAAGAGCTGTTAAGTATGTGTCCAAATCATGGGTATGAAAATTGGTGTTTAGTGAGCTATTTCTATGAGGGTCTTACCTATAGAGTACACCAATTTGTAGAGATGATGTGTAATGGTGAGTTTCTACAAAAAGACCCTGATGAGGCTATTGAGTACCTCAATGAGCTCGCTGAAAAAGCTCACACATGGACTGGACCTAGTACTACTGAAAGCACAAATAGTTCATGACCTATAGGAAACCCTAGTAGTGGAGGAATCTACCATCTTAGGGAAGAGGATAACCTTAAGACCAAGGTCGAGATGCTTACTAGGGAGTTAGAGGAATTAAAAACTAAAAAACCAACACACATGGTTAATCAAGCTGAAACTTTAGAACCATGTTTTGTGTGTGGCGGGGTTGATCATCCCGCCCAAGATTGCTCCACATTTGTTGACATGAGAGGGCTGTACGAGGAACAATGTAATGCCTTAGGCATGTACAAAAAGCCTCCAGTACCCTTCTCTAACACTTATAATCCGGGGTGGCGAAATCATCCCAATTTTAGCTGGAAATCTAAAAATCAGTAGCATGCACAACCCCCTAGATCATACCCAACACCTTATCATGCAGCCTCCTCCTCTAGGAACTCTTTAGAAGACACCTTACATGTTTTTATAGAGGCACAAGGTAAGACAAACCAAAGGTGTGAGGCTTTAATTACACAAGTGGTTGAGGAAAACAAAGAAATAAGGAGCCAAGTGTCTAAATTAATGGGCTCCTTGAGTGTGACTGAGTGAGGTAAGTTCCCTTCCCAAGCTCAGTCCATACCTCACGGTCAACATATGGCATAAGAAAATGTGAAAGATGTAAATTCCATTGTGACCCGAAGTGGTAAATCACTACACATCCCACCAATGAATAAACCTGAGAATGTGAGAAAGGGTCAAACTAGTAATGAAGCCGAGTTGTCTAAAGACCCTGTAGTGACCAAAAGTCCTTTTAAGGCCCCATTCCCTCAAGCCTTAAAGTCCAACAAGAAAAATCTAGAAATAAATAATGAAATCCTTGAGAACTTAAGGCAAGTGAAACTTAATCTTCCTCTTTTGCATGTAATTAAACAAATCCCTACCTATGCAAAAGTTCTCAAAGATTTATGCACAATTAAGAAGAAACACCATGTCAAGAAAACAACATTCCTAACTGAGCAAGTTAGTGCACTATTGAACAAAGAATTCCCCTGAAATGCAAGGATCCGGGCTGTCCTACCATTGCTTGCAGCATTGGAAATCATGAGGTTGGACAAGCCTTACTAGATCTAGGAGCTAGTGTAAATCTGATACCATTTTCCATTTACTTACAGCTAGGGTTAGGAGAAATCAAACCAACCGGCGTGGTATTGCAATTGGCTGACCGATTAGTCAAAGTACCCCGAGGTGTGGTAGAGGATGTTTTGATTCAAATTGATAAATTTTATTATCCTGTTGATTTCTTAATTCTTGATACTATTGACACTAACTCTAAAATCCTTTTGATTTTGGGTAGACCTTTTCTTGCTACTGCAAATGCTCTAATAAATTGTAGGAATGGACTCATGAAGCTGTCCTTTGGAAACATGATCCTTGAAGTAAATATTTTCAATGTTGCAAAACAGCCCGAAGATGAAGACGAAAACCACCAGCTTTATATGATCGAGTCACTCATCAATGAGGGAGTCCCCTTAACTCATGATTATGATCCTCTTGAAAATATTCTTGTTAATTCTGAGATAGATTTATTTGATGATAAAACTGATATAATTGATATATGTGCTGTTTTTGACAAATCTCAGGATTATGACAATCGGGCATGGCAACCAAGGTTTGAGGAGCTGCCCGAAAGAAGCAAGACACAAGTCTCCTTAAGTGTGGAAGCACCTAAAGTCAAATTGAAGCCACTACCTAAGGGTCTAAAACATACTTTTCTCGGTCCAGGTGATACATTTCCTGTTATTATTTCTTCTGAATTATCTGAGACCCAAGGTAAGAGATTAATTCAAACTTTAAATGCACACAAATCAACCTTAGGATGGAGCATAGCTAATTTAAAGGGAATTAGTCCCCTGATCTGCTCCCAAAAAATAAATTTGGATGAAGGAACTAGTCCTCGTAGAGACCCTCAATATAGGCTTAACCCCACTATGAAAGAAGTAGTGAAAAATGAAGTGCTGAAACTGTTAGATGCGGGTATTATATATCCCATAGCTGATAGTAAGTGGGTAAGCCCTACGCAAGTTGTCCCTAAAAATTCTAGAATCACTGTGATAAAGAATGACCTAGAAGAGTTAATCCCTACCAAACTTGTGACCGGGTGGCGTATGTGCATTAATTACAGAAAATTAAATGCTGCCACCCGAAAAGACAACTTCCCACTCCCTTTTATTGATCAAATTCTTGAGTGTGTAGCTGGTCATCCTTTTTACTGTTTTCTAGATGGTTATTCTGGTTATTATCAAATTGAAATTGCATTAGAAGACCAAGAAAAAACCACCTTCACTTGTCTCTTTGGCACCTATGCTTTTCGTAGAATACCATTTGGATTATGTAATGCCCTTGCTACTTTTCGACGCTGCATGATAAGTATTTTTAGTGATATGGTTGAAAATTGCATGGAGGTCTTTATGGATGACTTAACTGTTTTTGGATCTTCATTTGAAGCATGCTTAATGAATTTAGAAAGAGTATTAATTCTCTGTGAGGAAAAAGAATTGGTTTTAAATTGGGAAAAATGCCATTTCATGGTACCATCCGGTATTGTCTTAGTACATATTGTCTCTTCTAAAGGAATAGAGGTTAATCAATCTAAGATTAAATTAGTCTCTAAATTACCTACCCCTAAGACAATAAAGGATGTGAGATCTTTCCTTGGTCATGCTGGTTTTTATAGGAGGTTCATACAAAATTTTTCGAACATATTTAGACCATGATATGCCCTCCTAGTTAAAGATACCCCCTTTGATTGGACTCAAGCTTGTCAAGAGGCCTTTAAAACACTGATTGGCAAGCTTACTTCCGCACCTATAATACAGTCACCGGATTGGACTTTACCTTTTGAAATCATGTGCAATGTTAGTGACTACACTGTAGGTGCTGTTCTTGGACAGCGAAGGGAAGGTAAACCTTTTGTCATTTACTATGCTAGTAAGACTTTAAATAGTACTCAAATGAATTACTCTACAACTGAAAAAGAGTTGCTAGCTGTAGTATTTGCTTTAGATAAATTTTGTGCTTATTTAATTGGTTCTCGTATCCTTATTTTTACAGATCATGCAACCCTCAAGTATCTTCTTACAAAGAAGGATGCTAAGACACGACAAATCCGATGGATCCTCCTCTTGCAAGAATTTGATATCACCATCAAGGATAATAAAGGAGTGGAGAACGTAGTAGCTAACCATCTATCTAGGCTCACTTTTGAGGATACTTGTGATGACATGCCAATCAAAGATGATTTTCTCGATGAGCAATTACTCTCCATTACTTCTCTACCATGGTTTGCTCACATCGTAAATTATTTGTCTACAGGTGAGATACCTATGGATTGGAGCACTCAAGACAAGAGAAAATTCTTATATGAGGTACATAAATTTTATTGGGATGACCCCTATCTTTTGAAGCACTACCCTGACCAAATTCTAAGGCGTTGCATCCCTAATGAAGAGATTGCGAGTGTCTTAGAATTTTGTCACTCCCCAGCTTGTGGAGGCCACTTTTCAATGAAAAAAACCACTGCAAAAATTTTGCAATGTGGATTTTATTGCCCTACCTTGTGTAAAGATGCAAACACCTATTGTCGCTCATGTGAAAGGTGTCAAAAGTTAGGAGCTGTGTCTCGCCGAAATATGATGCCCCTAAACCTTATTTTAGTGATTGAAATCTTTGATTGTTGGGGCATCGATTTCATGGGACCCTTTCCTCATTCCTTCGGATACCAATATATCATTGTGGTAATAGATTATGTATCCAAGTGGGTAGAGGTAGCATCTTGTCGAAACAATGATAATTGAATGGTGATTAAATTCCTTAAAGAAAATGTGTTATCTCGATTTGGTACACCATGTGCTATAATTAGTGATCAAGGTACACATTTTTGCAACCGTTCTTTTGAAGCTTTAATGAAAAAATATGGGGTATTACATAAAATATCTACTACCTATCATCTTCAGACCAGTGGACAAGTAGAGCTTGCTAATAGAGAGATTAAACAAATTTTAGAAAAAACGATTAACCCCGATCGCAAAGATTGGTCTTTGAGACTAACTGATGCGCTTTGGGCTTACCGAACAGCCTTTAAAACTCCATTAGGTATGTCGCCTTATCGGTTTGTTTTTGGAAAGCCTTGCCACTTACCCGCGGAGCTCGAGCATCAAGCTTATTGGGCCATCAAGTCTTTTAATTTTGACATAGGCGAAGCCGGAAAGCCTAGGAAATATTAGCTGACCGAGTTAGAAGAATTAAGAAACGATGCTTATGAAAATTCTAGAATCTATAAGGCTAAGATGAAAGTATTCCATGACAAAAATATTTTGAGGAAAACATTTAAACCCAATGATTGGGTATTCTTATACGACTCTAGACTTCATAAGTATCCTAGAAAACTTCGGTCAAGATGGACTGGCCCTTTTATAGTAAAAAATGTTTTTGAAAATGGGGCGGTAGAAATTGAGGATACTAGAGATGGTCGAGTCTTTAAAGTAAATGGTCAACGACTTAAGATCTTAATCAATAGACAAGATCCGGCAGTGGAAGATATTCCGCTTATGGATCCGGTCTATTCACCTTGACCACACAACAAAGGTATGTTTTATTTTATTTTATTTTTTTTGTTCTGTTTTTAATTAATTTTTATTCAATCTTGATTATTAGTTTTTAGTTTAATTTAAATTTTTAGGATTATTTTTTTTCATTATTTTTTGGTGACTTTATTTTTCTCTTTCATTTGGCAAAAAAAAAAAAAACCCAACATTTTTTTGGTGAGAAATAGCCTAGAAGCAGTCCAGGCCCAACCCGCGCTGCAATTCATCTGGAGGTGCACAATCTTCAGTACCTGTGCACTTGTGCTTACATAGGGAGTTTCCTTTACTTTCTCTTTAACATTAAGGACAATGCACATTTTAAGTTGAGGGTGGAGGAAACATATTTCTTTTTCATTAAATTGCTTGGTGTTACTTTCCCTCACCTTTTGTTTTTAGCATGCTTTGTGTTTGCCTTGGATGTAATTCACATGTGAATGATATAAGCTTAATTGAGATAACATACAGCATTTAGAAGGAGTTAAATTTTATTTCGGTTTGAGAATAATTTAAGTGTCAATTTTAATTTGGTTAGAGACTCTAGTTTGTGGTAAGATTGTATGATTAATCTAAAGCATTTAGAGAAGTTTTATGTGTGATTACCTTATGAATCCTTTTGCGGTCTCGACAAGCTCTAGAACTTATTTGATAATCATGCGAGGTGAATTCCTAGAATGCACACTACTTAGGATATGATATAGGCCATTTTTGAACCGTTTGAGCCTTTGAAACCTATCCTTGCAATATATATCACTAGTTACCTATTTGAGCCTTTTTCTTTTAAAATAATTTGAGCCTTGCTTCTTTAAAAAAAAAACCCCATTTACTTACCATCATGAGCCTAAAAATATTTTATCCTTACCTTCCTTTTAAAAGAACTTAGTTGTACACATTGTTGAGAAGCACTCAAGAGGAGTAAGGATGGAAATATGAAAAACCATAACCCAAGTATATTAAAGAAGATAAGTTGGGGGTTGTGGAAAAGGAAAGAAAAAGAAAATGAGAAAAAAAAAAGAGGTGAATGGGTATTTGCCAAAAACAGAAAAGAAAACAGAAAAAGAGGAGAAGTATGGCAAAGAAAGAAGAAAAAGAAAAGAAAAGTGGTGACTTATCAAGAGATATGCTCTTATAAAAAATGGTTGAAAGAGTTGAGCATTGAAGTAAAGTTATCTAGTGCTTAAAAGTGGTTGTGTTTAAAGCTAAGAGATCAAGTTCTTTTACTTGCAAATCCTTCTCATTCTTCCTTAACCTTTACCTTGACCTAACATTACAAGCTTATTAAAGACCTATTGATCCAATGTAGTGTGATTTTTCTACAATAGTGGAGAGTGATTTGAAAAGTGAGCCTATGGAGCTTATTTTTGTGATTGATGTCACGCAATTTAATATATTTTAGAGGCCAAGACTTGTATTTATGAATGTTGTGCATAAAATCATCCGGGTGTTCGGATTAATGGATTGTGATAAGATGGATGTTAAGAGTCGATAACAATTTTAAGATTGATGTTTAGATTACTTTTGGACTTAGGTGAAATTTAATGATTCTATATGTCGTGTGCTATGTGCGATTTTTGAAACAAAAATGAATTACTCTTGGTTTAACACTAACATTGCTTTACTTTGTTTTGATTCCCACCGTAGAATTCATCTCTTGTTTTCGCTTAAATTGCTAGGGGCTAGCAATAAGCTAGTTGAGGGTTATGATGAGAGTCATAAAATGCATCTTTACAGTACTTAATTGTTAGCATTTTGGGGTTGATCTAGGTTTGAATTTCACTTTTATACCTTAACAACTCTAAAGTGTTATTCTTGGATCATTGATCTATTTCAATGCGTTTTCAGGTACTTTAAGTTCAAAAGAGATGGAAAAGCTATCATTACTTGAAGAACACAATGACTCGATGAACACCGGAGTGAAGATTCACAAGCACTTGGAAAGTAGTTTCACTAAATTGCCAGAATTGCCTGTACAGATCAATCATATTTGAAAATTAAACTGTATTGATACAAGAAGAACCAGGTGATGAGCCATATATGCTTAGAAAGATCTGGAAGTTTATTTTCAGGAAAATTTTACGGCTCACAAAAATGATTTCTCTAGAGAAAGTTATGGCAGGTTTAGTAGACAAAGGTCAGGCCTCCAGAATAGCACCAGCCAGCGCCACGGTGCTCCTCAGCTAGCACTGCAGTGCCCAGAAACACACCCAACCAACCTAAAGCCAGCACTTCAGCGCCCATAACGGAGCACCGCAACGTGCACACAATGTTATATCTCCGAGTTAGAACTTAATTAGGGTTTTAACAATAGATTAAACCCGAAAACACCGTTGGACCTTTGTACTATAAATATATCACTTAGGGTTGAAGAGAAAAACATCTTTTGAGAGGCTGGAGGCTGGGGAAAACATCATGAAGGCTGCCACACTCTCCCCCATGGCCAACTAATCTCCAAGCAAGTTGAAAGGATGAATCTCTAAGTGTAGTTGTTCTTATTTTCTAGTCTTGATTCATTGCAGTTTGGATTTATTATCATTAAACATTATTATGATTTACTTTTTAATCTAATTAGAAGATTTACCCTTAATCCGGTGATTGCATCTTTCTCCCCCATATAAGTTTAGTCATGCTCTTCTTATGTGATATTGTTGAGGTGTGATTGAGTTCAGTAGATTTCTCTTATAGATTTGTCCATTATTATGGTATTGTCATTATGATATATTGTCGTTTCTTGATAATCTATAAGTTAGGTCATGTGTGCTTGAAAGCAAAGAGTATTTCATAACAATTACATTAGGGCTTATATATGTACTTTAATTGAATATTTGTCGATTGCTTGTTTGGGATGTGAAACTTTCAATTGAGATAAAAACAACTGAATCAAGAATAGAATAAGGCAACGAACTTTGTTCTATTATATTTACACGATTATTTCACACTACTTCAAACTCAGATTTTCTCGTTTAACTTTTATCGTTTGTTTTAAGGTTTGCACTTTCTCTTGTAGTTAGTTTCTCTCCTTGTGGAATCGACACCCCAAAGCCGTGCTATAACTACCGCGATATACTTTGGGCATAATCACTAACCATCTACTCGGACTTTAGAGCTAGTAGACTGAGCACGTGTGGAGTAATCTATCTGCTTGGCCTTGGAGACATGAGTCCGAGTATGTGAGGTGTCTGACCATCTGCTCAGACCTTGGAGCTAGTGGGCCGAGCACGTGTGGAGCAATCCATCTGCTCGACCTTGGAGACATGAGTCCGAGCATGTGTGGTGCTTGACCATCTGCTCGGACCTTAGAGCTAGTAGGTCGAGCACGTGTGGAGCCATCCATCTGCTCGGTCTTGGAGACATGAGTCCGAGCATGTGAGGTGCCTGACCATTTTCTCAGACCTTGGAGCTAGTGGGCCAAGCACATGTGGAGCAATCCATCTACTCGACCTTGGAGATATGAGTCAGAGCATGTGAGGTGCCTGACCATCTGCTCAGACCTTAGAGCTAGTGGGCCTAGCACATGTGAAGGAATCCATCTGCTCGGCCTTGGAGACATGAGTTCGAGTATGTGAGGTGTCTGACCATCTGTTCGGACCTTGGAGCTAGTAGACGGAGCATGTGTGGAGCAATCCATCTGCTCGGCCTTGGAGACATGAGTCTGTGCATGTGTGGTGCCTGGCCATCTTCTCGGACCTTGGAGCTAGTGGTCTGAGCACGTATGGAGCAATCCATCTGCTTGGCCTTGGAGACATGAGTCCGAGCATGTGTTGTACCTGACCATCTGCTCAAACCTTGGAGCTAGTGGGGCGAGCACGTGTGGAGCCATCCATCTGCTCGGCCTTGGAGACATGAGTCCGAGCATGTGAGGTGCATGACCATTTTCTCGGACCTTGGAGCTAGTGGGCCAAGCACATGTGGAGCAATCTATCTACTCGACCTTGGAGATATGAGTCAGAGCATGTGAGGTGCCTGACCATCTGCTCAGACCTTGGAGCTAGTGGGCCTAGCACGTGTGGAAGAATCCATCTGCTCAGCCTTGGAGACATGAGTTCGAGTATGTGAGGTGCCTGACCATCTGTTCAGACCTTGGAGCTAGTAGACGGAGCATGTGTGGAGCAATCCATCTGCTCGGCCTTGGAGACATGAGTCCGAGCATGTGTGGTGCCTGGCCATCTCCTCGGACCTTGGAGCTAATGGTCTGAGCACGTGTGGAGCAATCCATCTACTTGGCCTTGGAGACATGAGTCCGAGTATGTGTGGTGCCTGACCATCTGCTCGGACCTTGGAGCTTGTAAGGCGAGCACGTGTGGAGCAATCTCTCTGCTCGGCCCTGGAGAAGTCTGGGATTTTAGAGAGATTTTTGGGCTTCTTGTTTTTTGGGCCCTCTAAGGATGTGGTTTACGACCCAACTCTTGGGCACATTTGGGCCTTTCGTGACACGTGGCGTGCGTCATCATTCATTAAATACTAGTAACCGTTTTCCATGGGTGACGACGTTCGATAATGATTGAAGCCTTTGGAAAGTGGGATGGCACCTTTAGAGAGATGAATGGCGCCTAGGGGAATAAAACATCTCCTAGGGAAGTAGTATGGTTTTTGGGAAGTGTGAAATTAGCCTCGAGCTGCTAAAGGGTCACTTTCCCAGCCATCTCTTTTAATGTCTTCGCTTGCCGTGCCCATTTTCCCTTTATAAGGAAGCTTTTGCTCCCTTCTTTCTTCACTTCAAATCAGTGAGCATTTTTATGAGTGAGAAATCTTTCGAGAGTCCTCGTCCTCGATCCCCTTTCTGAGAGCATTCATCCTCATATTGAATTTGCTAAATGTTCATCCCCGTTCCAATCTTCTGAGAGCTTTTACCCTCACTTTGAGAGCCTTCGTGCTAAATTTTTTCTGAGTCTTGGTGTTCGGCGCTTACTGGTGGTTCGAGTCATTCTATGGTATAAGTGCTTGGTCGAGCCGGCGTTTCAAGTTTTTTGGGGGAGGGAGTTCCTGAAGAGCGAACCTTTAGGGCAGTGGAGTCCAAATCGTTCAGACTCTGGTGAGTTATGCCCTCAATTTCTTTTAAATATGTATTCCCTTGATAAGTATCACGATTAGCCTTGTAGTGTTCGTGGTAGTAGTAGGAGTAGGAGTAGCATAGGTGAAAGTGGTAGTGATAGTACCGAGGTGTCAGAGTCGTCCACGTCCTCTTCAAGGAGGGCGACCTCAAAAAGGGCCGTGGTGAGGGAAGGTCCTTTGGCAATGGTGCCATATGTCCCCGTGGTGGAAGAGTATGAAGAGGACTCTCCTTTAGGGGACGAGACCCTAGCAAAAATTAGGGGGACTTTGGCTGGAGAAGAGAGGGAGGAGTGGAATTACACCTCCAATGAGGTCCTAAGCCATTTGAAGTAGGAGGACCCGGAGGTGATCGGAAAGATGTACAGCATACCGAGCTGGTATGACCTTCGGCTGGCCGAGGCAGGAGAAAAGGCTTGCGACCCCTTTCCGAGCAGTATGCCCTATGAGTTATGCGTGTACGAGCACTACATGAGGGTCAGGCTTTGGTTCCCCTTTCATCCCTTCTTCTGTGCCGTTTTACGATACTTCGATATTGCACTGTGTCAGCTAGTGTCAAACTGGGTACGGCTGATCATGGCCTTTATTTGTGTCTGCTCGGAATTGGGTGGGCCAATGAACATGGATATCTTCAAGGTCCACTTCCTAATTAGTAGGTACAGTTAGACCGAATAAGTGGTTTTTAGCACCCAGCCGAAGAGGAGGCTGCTAAAGAGGACTCGCTCGTCGATCAAGAGATGGAAGAAAAACTTTTTCTTTATCTGATCTGCCGAGGACTTCGGCTTCCCTCGCTCGTGGAGCATGGATCGAACCGAGAAATGTAAGAAGATGAGTCTTCGTCCGAGTGAGCAAGAGGTCGGGGATGCCATGGTGGCCTCGCGGCTTGATGTTTGAAGTCCTCTACGATAATGAGGAGCTGGTGAGGTGCGGCCTGTGCCTTCCATGCCCCGAGTCTTTGCTCGAGAGTGGTAAAGATTCATGCCTTTGATACTTTGTAGTTTTTTGTTTCTGCTTTGCTTTTTATGCCTCGTAGTTTTACTTATGCATTTTTCTTTTCTTTGAACAGAGATGGATGCCACGGCACGTGCCCTGGAGCAGGTGAGGAAACTCGCCATGGAGAAGAGGAGGGCCACTACGGTCGAGAGGCAGCAGGCCTCGAACTCGGGGATGAGGAAAAGTCCTCGCGCCTCTACTCCGATAGATCTGGAGAGCCCTCCCCAACCGGAGCCTATACCAGTGACCAGCGCTGCCTCGAGATCTTCGGTTGCTCCGGGCCCTTTGATGGGCGCTGCTTTGGGGGCGGCAGTCTTCAGGTCCAACTGGGCCCTGAAGGTCAACGACTCCGTTTTTGCGTATCCGCGGGTGGTACGGGAGCATATGATCATGAGGATTCCTCCTCGAGATCTCCAAGAGTTGTCTCAAAGGCCGACCGAGTCCCTGTGTTTGGCGCTGGAGGCCGTCGCCTCCTAGGTATTCCCTTTTCCTTAGCTCTACACTTTCCCTTGAGTTTTTACCTTGGTTTGATTAACACTTTTTTCTCTGATCGCAGATGGGCGTCCTACTCGGTGTTACCTCCCGTCGCTGCATGGAGACGACCGAGCTGCTGGGTCGTACCTAGCGCCAGTTGGAGGAAAAGACCGAGGCCTATCAGCAGTTGCAGGCCTCGGAGGATGTGGCTAACAAGTCTAAGGCCGAGGCAACTAGGGAGAGGGATGCCGTCTTTTGCACCAAGCTCGAGACAGAATGGGCCATGCAATGCTTGAGGGACGAGGGCAAGACCCGTACTTGGGTGGCTATTGAGGAGGCTCTAGCTTCCTTCCAGGACTCGAATGCCTTTAGGACAGCCGTGGACTTGGAGGGGGGAAAGCAGTTTCTGGAGGGCTTCTTGGAGGCGAAGAGGAAGGTTGAGGCCATGTACTCGGAGATGGATTTTTTGGGCCTCGACCTTCTGAAGCCCAAGGAAGAGGAGGATGAAGAGCAGGCCGCCATAAACGGGGAGCAGCCCGCCACAGAGGGGGTGCAGCTCACCACAGAAGAGGAGGCCAAGGCTGAGGCGTCTCCAGCCCTAGACTAGAGTTTTTATTTTCCTTTTATATTTCGAGGCCGTTAGTGCTTTATAACCTTTTGAAGAGTTGAAAAGAACCTTTTTTTTTTCAAACTTGCTTTTTTTATAACAGTTTTCTGTTTTACACTTTCTATTCTAGTCAAACTTCCTCTCGAGACTCGTGTGCTAGATTTGAGTTCATTGGTAGAAACGTCGGAGATGTTCGGTGTTCCAGGTTCATGGAATGCGTTTTCCACTTAGCTCATCGAGCTCAAAGGTACCAGGGCGGTATACCCTTTTGATACGATACAGGCCCTCCCAGTTAGGGATCAGCTTTCTCGCTTCCCGTGGTCGAGACACTTCGTTCTTTCGTAGAATGAGATCTTGAAGCCGAAAATACCTTCCTCGTACTCGAGAGTGTAATACCCGATGGTTCGCTGTTGATAGGCCGCCAGTCATATCTGGGCTTTATCTCGTGCTTCATTGAAAATATCGACGTTCACACGAAGAGCCTCATCATTGCTCTTGCCTTCGAAATTTGTATTCGGAGTGAAGGCACTCCGATTTCCAAAAGGATAACAGATTCGGAGCTGTAAGTCATGAAGAAAGGGGTTTTGCCAGTCGATGCTCGGGCCGTAGTCTGATATGCCTAGAGGATATTTGGCAAGTGGTTCGTCCACTGTCAGTCTGTCTCATTTAATCTTTTCTTGATGCCCTGTAAGATGGTTCTGTTAGTCACTTCGGCCTATCCATTAGCTTGTGGGTACCCGACAGAAGAGAAGCGATGCTAGATATGTAGCTCGTCACATAATGCTTTAAACCGAGCACTATTGAATTGTTTGTCATTGTCTGTCACTAGCACTCAAGGTATACCAAAGCACCATACTATCGACTTTTAGACAAAACCCCTGGCCTGATGATCGGTGATACTAGCTAGTGATTCGGCCTCCACTCACTTTGTGAAATAATCTATTACCACGATGAGGTACTTTTGTTGACTAAGCACTCCGGTGAAAGGTCCGAGCAAGTCTATTCCCCACATGGCGAAAGAAAGCGGACTAGTGACCAGAATGATGGGATTCATCGGTCTACGGGAGACGGTAGCATACTGCTGGCAACTTTTACACTTCTTCACTAGCTCTATGGCTTCCTCTCGCAACCAAGGCCAGTAGTAACCCTGACGAAGGATCTTGAAGGCGAGGGCTCGTCCCCCGAGGTGATTTCCACAGATCCCTTCATAGACTTCCCGGAGGGCATAATTGGCCTCCATTGGGCCCAGAAATTTCAAATAAGGAATCATAAGACCCTTTTTATATAGTTGATAGTTCAAAATTGCGTACTGTGCTATTCGGGAGAAGGCCTTTCTGGCCTCGCTCTTGTCACTCAGGAGATTTCCGTCTTACAAATACCCGAGGATAGGGTCCATCTAGGTTTCCCTAGCAGCCACGGGCAACACAGTTGTTTCTTCGATGCTGGGTGCTGTGAGCGTTTCGAGGTAGACCGCTCGTGTGGTTTTGGACTATCGAGAGGAGGCGATCCGGGCCAGGGAGTCAGCCTTTGAGTTTTCAGCTCGTGAAATCTGGCTGATTTGAAATACTTTGAACATAGTGGCAAGCTCTTTAGCCTTTGCTAAATAGTGGGTGATCTTCTCTCCTCGGGCCTCAAACTCTCCATTGACTTGGTTCACCACTAATTGCTAGTCGTTGTACACATCCAGGGCTTCTACGGAAAGTACCCTGGCTAGCTTCATCCCTGCTAACAAAGCCTCGTACTCGACTTGGTTGTTTGAGGCTCTGAATCCGAACCTCAGGGCGTACTCGACAGCGAAACCGTCTGGATCACCCAGGATAAGCCCGGAGCCATTTCTGGTATCGTTTGAGGATCTGTCGATATGGAGCATCCATTGAGGGATCAAGTTGGTTTCGCCGAGAGTTAGAGTAGGATCCTCCTGATTTTGGAGAGTTGTTTCTATGATAAAATTGGCTAAGGTCTAGGCTTTGATGACCGTTCGAGGTTGGTAAAGGATGTCAAACTCACCGAGCTTTACTCACCACTTGACCATTCTTCCGGAGACATTTAGTTTGTGGAGACTTGTTGAAGGGGCTGATCGATCAGAAAGATGATTGTGTGGGCTTAAAAGTATGGTTTGATCTTATAGGCTATGATCAGAAAGGCGTACGCCATTTTCTCCATGAGAAGGTATCTTGTTTCCGCATCGTGGAGAACCTTGCTCACATAGTAAACGGGTTTTTGAAAGTCCGCTTCCTCCCGAATCAGGACAGAGGCCATCACCTCATACCCCGTCGAGAGGTATAGGAAAAGCTCTTCACCCGTAATGGGTTTGGTAAGCAAGGTGGGTGAGCCTAAGTACCTCTTTAGCTCCCCAAATTCTTATTGGAAATCCTTGGACCAGACAAAGTCTTTCGTTTTTTTTTTCTTTTTATGGTTTTGAAGAATGGGAGGCATTTTTCCACTGATTTTGACATGAATCGGCTCAAAGCTGTTATTCGCCCCGTGAGTCGCTGAACCTCCCGCATAGTCCAAGGTGGTTTCATGTTGAGGACGGCCTCTATCCTTTCAGGATTCGCCTCTATGCCCCTTTGTGCTACCATGAACACAAGAAATTTTCCTCTTGTGACCCCGAACACGCACCTAGATGGATTAAGCTTCATTTGATGGCACCGAAGGACTTTGAAATATCGTCCATATAGACTTCCATGTTTCGGTCGATCTGCTCCTGGAAAATCTTATTCACCAATCTCTGGTAGGTGGGTCCAGCGTTCTTCAACCCGAACTGTATAACTTTATAGCAGTAGAGCTCCTGCCCCGTGATGAAGGCTATTTTCTCTTGATCGGGCCTATACATGAGAATCTGGTTATACCCGGGGTATGCATCCATAAAGGTCAGCAACTCGTGCCCCGATGTTGCATTGACAAGTTGGTCGACCCTTGGCAAAATAAAGCTATCTTTTGGACAGGCTTTATTTAGATCTGAGAAGTCGATGCAAATTCACAATTTTCCACTAGTCTTCTTTACCATTACCACATTGGACACCCAATCTGGGTAGTGTACTTCGCGGATAAAGTTGGCTGTGAGTAGCTTGTCCACTTTGGCTTTGACAGCGGCTTGTCGCTCGGGCGTGAACAATCTCTTTTTCTAGATGACTGGTTTGTGGTTTGAGTCCACATTTAACTTATGAATGATCACCCTCGGGCTGATCCCAGGCATGTCTGATGCAGACCAGGCAGAGAGGTCCTGGTTTTCTTGAAAGAGGGCGAGCAAGGGTCCTTTAAGGACCTCGGGGAGATTAGAGCCAATCTGGATGGTTCGGGAGGTATCTTCTCCAAGAGGTATCGCGGTCAGCTCTTCTACTAGCTAGCCCCATAGGTTTCTCCCTTCGTCCCTAAGGTAATCCAATTCGAGGGGTAGGGCCTCCGATCTTCGACCTTATCTCACTGCGTTGAGATAACAAGACCAAGAGATCTGCTGATTCCCCCTAACTTTGCCTACTCTGCCCTCGGTCGGGAACTTCACTTTTAAGTGATATTTAGAAACAACTGCTCGGAGCCTGTTGAGAGTGGGTTAGCCCAGGATCCTGTTATAAGAAGAAGGCTGCTGGACGATTAGGAAGGCAGTCTGCACAGTGGTTGCTTGCAGGGCTGTTCTTGCTGCCACTGAGAGGACTATGTTGCCCTCTGTGAACACCAGGCCCCCAGAAAAGCCATAAAATAGGGTAGAGACCAACTCTAGCCGAGAGTCTCCCAACTGTATCTATTGAAAAACATCGTAGAACAAGATGTCAGCTGAACTTCCGTTGTCAACCAGGACGCGCCTGACCTTGTGGTTGACCACGAGGAGAGATATGATCACGGCATCGTCATGCGGATTCTGGACTCCTTCCAGGTCCTAGTCCAAAAAGGTGATGGACATATCCACCTTTTGTCTTTTTTGGGGTCTAATGATGGAAGCTATGGACCAGGCATAAGTTCTTTTGCGGCTCCCGGAAATGCCCCCTGCTGCAGGCCCCCCACGGATGGTTTTAATGACCTTGGCAGCAATAGCCTCTGATTTTTTCTGGCTGGGCTCTTCGTAGTTTGACCCAAGATTCTTCTGAGTAGGCCAAGCCATCCATCCCGATTGGAGGGGCGCTCGGGACTCCTTCGGGATTGACCCATGAATTTCTCTGACCGGGGCCTAATGAATTCTTTTAGTTGCCCTCTATTGATGAAGGCTTCTATCTGGTACTTTAATGCCTGGCAATCTTCTGTGTCGTGCCCATGGTTCTTGTGGAAATGACACCGCTTTCCTCTATCCTCATTAAGGCGTAATGGTCTGGGAGGCCACTGCAAGATCAGTTTGTCCTGGATCTACATCAAGACATCAGTTCTGGATGCATTGAGAGGAGTAAAGCTTCCAAAGGGCCTGGGGACCCTGGGTCTCTTCTCGTGGAAGGGTCGCTTAATGAGTTCTTAATGCGGGCTGGCAGGGCCCTTCTTTTTTCTTTCGGCATCCCCTTCCCGCTCTCTCCAAAAGGCTTGGTCATCCTCCGCTAGCATGTATTTCTCAGCTCTGGCAAAGATTTCGTTCATGTGGCCGGGCGGCCGCATGGTGAGTTTTGAGTTAAAGATCCCAGACCTCAACCCATTCTTGAATGCTAGCATCTGGACACTGGGGTCAAGGTCGGGGATCTCCCAAGCTATCGAATTAAACCTTGATATGTAGGCTTGGAACTTCTCAATTTTCAACTGGACGATATTGAACAGGGACTCCAAGGTCTTCTTAGGACCTTTACTGCTAAGAAAATGTGAGGCAAAAGCATAACTTAGCTCTTTGAATGTGCGGATGCCCCCTAGTTTCAAATGAGAATACCACGTTCCGGTCGCCTTCTCAAGCGTCAAGGGGAAGGCTCGGCACATCACAAGATCGGAATACCCGTAGAGCATCATCGTGGTTTTATAATGCTGAAAGTGGTCCAGGGGGTCCGTGGAACCGTCGTAGGGTTTGATTTGTGGTATTCGAAAGTTCAGCGGGAGGGGAGCCTCAAGGACCTCCAGCGTGAAGGGAGGGTCTTGGACGTCGAGCTCGTCCATGACGCTATGGCTGTGGCCTTTTAACGCCTCATTGATTCATCCTTCTATGTCCTCTATCTACTTTCCGAGGCCCTCATTACTTTCGGACGAGGGTCTTTCTCTGGATTTATCCATCCGGGGCAAGGAGGACTCCGTCGCGGAACAACTCTCGGTAGGGGATCTACGGCTGGTGGAGCTGGTGTGGCTGGGGTCCGGCCGTGATGGTGCGGGAGAAGGTTGGCGAGCTCCTCTGTGAACCTTGACGGCTAGGTCAACCACCAGCTGTGAGAGTCCCACGAATTATGTTTGGAGTGTAGCCATGTTGGGGTGTTCCTCGGATTCGGCTGAGGAACTTGATCCAGATCGATGGGTGTGAGTATTAGCCCCTGCTGCTCCTTTATCGGCGTCCCTGGCGGCATGTTTGAGCAGCATGACAACAGATGAGTTCTTTTAAATTTCTTCACTTTTACTGTTTAGCGAGAGATGGTGGTTTTCCATGGACGGCACCAATCTATTGATGCCAAAAATGTGTTTGCTGGGTTGGAGGCCGGGCCTCAAGGAGATTTACACAGGGGAGAAGAAATAAGCTAAGGGGTCACCGGAGGGATTGCCTCCAAGGATGCTCCGAAGCTTTTATTAGTGCGGGATGAGATGTATGAAAGTAATGAGCGTTCTTTTTTTTTTTTTGGTTTAGAAGAAAAATTATCTTAGGTGTTGGAAATTCACCTTTGCAAGAATCCCAGGTTTTGATCTTTCCAAACTCCCAAATCTAGAATGATTTGTACTAAAACAAGAATCAAACCATAAAAAAGAAAACACAAGCAATTGTTATCGAGGTTCGACAATTTGCCTACGTCTCCGTGAGCTCCTCCGAGCTCTCTGCACTAAATCAATGGAGTTCTTACAATTACAGAAACACCTCCTCAAGAACCCTCTTGTTCTTGATGAATAAAAGACGAGAAAAGAAAGAGATAAGAACTAAGTGTTTCCCTGGAATTTTCCCCAAGAAAATTCCAATTACAAAGCCTTTGAACCCTTAATCTTGTATACTCTCTCTCACTTAAAACACCTCTGAAGATTTGAGAGCCTATCTCTTTCAACACCAGCCACTCTTGGAATGAGACATTTTCTTGTGTTTTGTGTCTTTGCACTCTCACACTTGGTGTTTTTGTATATGTTTATTTTTTGCTCCTAGATGTCCCTTTATATATAGAGCAACAACTTCTTTAACCAATCTTGAATTCAATCTCAACCCTTTGATATTGAGAACCAAAGAATCATTGCCCTCCAAGTGGTTATGTGCGTTTTAATCCACGCATAATGCACTAGCTGAAAAACATAACATAAGGTGTCAGGTGTGCCTGGTGCCGCTGCCCAGAACAGGGCAGGCCGCGGCGCACACTAAGGCAGAAACCTCCTCCATGCTGGTGGCCGCGGCGCACACCAGCCTGTGCCGTGGTGCCACTTGGAGGAGGAACTTTTCTACCTTGCTGGAGGCCTCGGCGCACCAAGCTTGTGCAGTGGCTCAAAGACTGCTGAAGCTTCAATCTTTAACCATTTAATTCTTAAACAAATTCCCAACAATCTCTACCTTTGTCTAGGTAATTAAACCCAAACCCATTGTGCAGAGAACTCAGGATCCAAACTCAACTTGAGTCACCAAATCATCCGACTCCAATCCTAACAAGTCCAAGGCAATGATTGAACTTGCTTAGAGGTAGAACTTTAGTGCCTAAATCTGTAAGATTTTCTTCCGTGGCCACTTTGTCCACATGAATGCATCCTTCCGTAACATTTTCCCGAATAAAATGATACCGAACATCCAAATGCTTTATCCTCTCATAAAACACCGGATTCTTACACAAATGCAATGCATTTTGGCTATCTGAATACACCACCACCTGCTCTTTTAGGACCTTTAACTCTTCCAACAAACCTTTACACCACGTAGCCTCCTTAATAACTTTCGTTACTGCTATGTACTCTGCCTCGGTTGTTGAGAGTGCTACCACCGGCTGCAACTGAGGCTTCCAACTTATACAACATCTGTTTAAGTTAAAGAAGTATGAGGTAATTGATCTTCTCTTATCCCAGTTTGCTCCATAGTCCGAATCAGCATATCCTTCTAACCAGATGGACTTACCTCTCTTCTCATATACAAGCTCCACATCTGAGCTTCCCTTCAAATACCTCAGCAACCACTTCATCCCAAGCCAATGCTCTTTTTTGGGATTACTCATAAATCTGCTGAGAACACTGATTGCATGAGCAATGTCGGGTCTAATACTTACCGTCATGAACATGACTGATCCAACTGCACTAGAGTAAGGGACCTTTTCCATTTCCTTCTTCTCTGCATCCAATCTCGGACATTGATTGCTGGAGAACTTGAAATGACTAGCAAGGAGAATCTTTACTGGTTTACTGTCTTCCATAGAAAACTTAGATATCATTTTTTCTATGTAGGAAGATTGAGAAACCTTTAACCTATTTCTCTCCCTTTCCCGAATTATACTCATCCCAATGATCTTTTATGCATGACCAAGATCCTTCATCTCAAACTCCGAACTGAGTTGAGACTTCAACCTTTCTATCCTCTTCTTACTATTACCAACCAACAGCATATCATCAACATAGATAAGGATAATCACCATTTCCTCCACCTTGTGACCTTTGTAGTTCAAACACGAATCATAGTAGCTCCTCATGAAACCCAAGCTAGTTACAAAGGAATCGAACCTCTTATTCCATTGCCGAGGTGATTGTTTCAGGCCATAGAGAGATTTCTTCAATTTGCACACCAAATCTCCATGCCTTATTTCCTCATAGCCTTCGGATTGCCTCATGTAGATGGTCTCATCAAACTCTCCATGTAAGAACGCTGTCTTCACATCCATTTGCCCGATCTCCCAATTAAATTAGACCACCATAGCTAACACTATCCTTATCGTCTTGTATTTCACAACCGGTAAGAAAATTTCTGTGAAATCTATGCCTTCCCTTTGTGTGAACCTCTTCACCACTAGTCTAGCCTTACACCGGACTTTATCCCCTAGAGTGTTCCCTTTTTTGATCTTGTAAATCCACTTATAATCCACAACTCTTTGTTTTTCTAGTTTGGGCACCAATTCCCAAGAGTTGTTCTTCCTCAAAGAATGCATTTCCTCTTCCATAGCTAGCTTCCATCTTGACGAATCCTTACATCTCATGGCATCAATGTAAGTTTCTGGTTCACTTATCCCTCATTCTGAATAAGGAGCTGTTACATTAGCATTCGCAAAACCATATCTCAAAAGTGGTCTGACCAGCCTCCTTTCCTGGTCCCTTGTGAGCTGATAATCATTCTGATTTGCTGCATCATCCCCTTCTAGTTCAGCCTCCTCTTGAGTATCTTGAGCTTGACCTTCATCAATGGGCTATACTTGGCCTGAACCCTCTTGCTTTTCTTGCTCTACTTGAATTGAATTTTCTTTAATGCTATACTCCACATAAACCGGGCTGGTTTGCCCACTATCCCCTGCTTCTCTAAATAGAGAAATAAATGCTCATTAAAAATGACATCCCTACTGTAGCTCGAGGTTTCAACCCAAGAGGGGGGGTGAATTGGGTTTTTAAAAAACTTTTGCGGAATTTATACAAGTTTATAAAAACTGATAAGCAACAAATAATTGATACAAGTAGAAAGCTGTAAATAAAGAGTTTAAGGAAAGAGGATGCAAACACAGTTATAGTGGTTCGGCAATATCGGATTCGTTCCGACCCTACGTCCACTCTCTTCAAGGAACTCCTTGAAGTAATCCACTAAGAAAACTTAGTCGCACAACTTAGCCGGGTGTTGCACAAACCGTACACAAGCAATTTACAGGAATTGCTTAAACCGAAAAATCCCCTTCCTTTCGGAAGTTTCCCCTTCCTCTCGGAAGTAATCCCTTTACAAAGATGGTGTAAAGTAAAAGGTAGAGAGACAACAAATGAAAGCTTATTACAACAGAAATGTCTCTCTTTCAAAGTAAAGCTTGAAGAAATGGCTCAATAAGATTATTTCAAAGCTTTTTGTGTTTCAAGAGTATAAAAACTTGATTATATGAGATCAACTCTTTTTGAATATGTGCTGCTTGTTATTGAATGCTTTGCTGAGAGGGTTTATATAGCAATCAATTAATATGGCCGTTTTGGACTTTAATTTGAAAAAGATTTACTTTAAAACGTTCAGATTTGGAGTCCAACGGTCATATTTTTGAACTACCAGTCGACTGGGTCGAGATACCAGTCGACTGGGTTCACTTGAAAAATATACGTTTTCAGACCTTCTGGGTATCCAGTCGACTGGTATATATCATCCAGTCGACTGGGGACTTTCTGTCCATTGTGCCAGTCGACTGGGTTGATTCATCCAGTCGACTGGGAAATTTCTGGTCAAAGTACCAGTCGACTGGGTTAATTCATCCAGTCGACTGGGTACCTTCTGACCCATATACCAGTCGACTGGTATATGTACCCAGTCGACTGGGTTGTCTTCCAACCCAGTTTTTCTTCTGTTTTTCATTAAAAACATTTTAAAATTAATGGTTTTAGAAAAACCATTTGTGTTTGAGCCATTAAACAAGCTAATACAATGTATGAGTGAGACTTACATTGGTTCTAAACCTTAAGACCTATACTAGATCTTCAGTCTTCACTTGATACTTGATTTGGTTCGAGTTTTTGCACTTTGTTCCTTGGTTGAATGTGTTTGATCCTTAATACAACTTAGTTTAAACATGTTAGTTAAATAACAGTTGTGTTTTGCCATCATTAAAATACGGGCGAGGGTCAACAATCTCCCCCTTTTTGATGATGACAAAACTAATAATGTAAAAACAGTTTTAAAAACTAAGTGTTAAGATTTTACAAAAATTTGGACAGAGTCTCCTCTGTTTTTCGAGAAAAACCACCCTGTAAACAAGCAAACACAGTTTATATTTCTTTCAACCAATCCAGAATTAAACTCAACCAATCAATAAACATTTTTACACAGATATGGAGCAATGCTCCCCCTAAATCTATGCATTGGTTGCGTTTTTACTTAGATTTTCTCGTTTTTCTCGTTTTTCTCCCCCGTTTTGACAACAGCAACCAAAGGGGGCAGAACAATTAACAAATAAGCTATGAGACAAACAGATATTTAAAAACAGTTCTAACATATCACAAATAGCTTAAATAAATGCAAGAAATATGGCTTATAGTATTACATCATCATAGAAAAAGTCAATACAAGTAGAGTCTTATAGAGCCATAACTAAGAAAAACAAACATGAGATGTCCGTGCTAAGTGACAAATACTGGAAAAGTGCTAAGAACTGATTAAATGAATGAGACTCATGGTGCGGGAGAGTCCGAGCTGTCACGAAGAAGTTCCCTAATCTCAGCTAGGGAACCCTCGGTGTGCTCTCGATGTAACTCGAAGTCATCCCGTAGGTGGTCTATGGAGGAGCTCAGCCTCTGATAATCGGACTGCATGGACTGAAAACCAGACTCCATCGTCATCTGAAGACTCGCAATAGCTCGTAGGATGTCACCATATCCAGTCTGACCAGTACTCGAGTCACCAATGGGAGGTGCTCGGGTATCTGTCTCCATCTCAGCAGCCGTATCAGCATCCTCATCACTGTCACTCGCATCCTCTCGAATCCTTAGGCGTTTTCCAGCCTTAGGATAGAGAAACCCTTCACGAACAGTACATCCCATCTTCTTTAGAGATGAGATGTTGATGATATCCGTCAATCCGATATCCTGAGCCTCGGAGGCAGGCAAAGGTACCCGGAAGTGCTGGAGGATGAGTGTAATGAGCATCCCATAAGGAAGACACCCGGAGTCGTTTGCTTCACCGTTTATCATGTTGGCGAGCAGCAGAGGATATATATTGAAGTGGTGCCCAGATTTTAGGCACCAAATCAATACCGTATCTATTTTAGATAGATACCCTCGACTCCCGAGTCTCGGGTGGATGGTCCAACTGACAATCAATTGAAACATTTTTGAGTCGAGGGGCAAGTCACTACATGTGTGAAATGTAGTGGGTTTGTACACATAGTTAGGGTCGCCCCTGACTATCCGACAGGCCTCCTCAACTTCAAAGTTGTCTGGCCATCCATCCAGACTCCATTGAACCCCCCTTATAGGGATTCTCAGAATGCTCATCAAGAGGTCAGTGTTGACCTCAAACTCCACACCGCTAACTCTGGTTCTGAATCTCAGAGCCAGAGGACTGGGTTTCACCAAGTTAGCATAGAACTGGTGAATCAGTCGCGGGTAATATTTTTCATGAATACTGACCAGTGGGGTCAGATTTATTGCCTCAAAGGCTGGTAGAATATCGAAATTACCATGACGAATGGAGTCGAAATCAACGACTCTACCCGTCATGATTTTCTTGTGACGGATTATAGAGTTATACCTCTTATGAGCAGCTGGGCTGAAAAACAGAGCCTGCTCCAACTCTGTTCTGGGCTCCTTGCTGGATGACCCTGCTACTCCCTTCCCTTTTGATTCCGAAGCCGAAGGTTTTGAAGACCTAGGCTTTTTGGGCGCATTAGGTCCACTTGTTGTGAGTTTTATACGGATTTTGTCACTCATTTTCGAGAAATTTGAAGTTTTTGGAAAAAGGAAATTTGGTAAAAATGAGAGATTTTAACCGTAGAAAGTTAAAAATCTCTTTAGGAATGAGTAGATCGGTGTGTTTAGAAGGGATTTGGATGGTTTTTAGATCAAAAAGATGAATTTTTCTACAGAGAGAAAGCTTGGGCTCTTTGAAAATGGCGTAAAGAGGGCGAAAATGAATAGTCCCTTTTATAAAATCGCGATACCAGTCGACTGGGTAAACTTACCAGTCGACTGGGCCCCTTTGAAAAGATGAACAGTTCTCTTACCAGTCGACTGGGTAAACGTACCAGTCGACTGGATTAACTGACAGTGAGATACCAGTCTACTGGGCTATCGTTACCAGTCGACTGGAGGTTCATGAAAAAAATTTGGCTCCCAGCAGGATTTGATCTTATAGACGACTGGAGAAGACTTACCAGTCGTCTGGAGTTTTTGGCAGAGAGTTACCAGTCGACTGGGTTAAAATTACCAGTCGACTGGACAATCAGGCAGTGACTTACCAGTCGGCTGGAGCACATTTACCAGTCGACTGGACCATTAGTAAAATTTCCAGTCTTGAATTTATAGCACGAATTTGTTTATCTATGACATTTTTGAGTGAAGGGAATAATTAAACATGGATTAATACTCTATCACTCAATGTCAAACTTGCAAATGATGAAATGTGAGATGCAATCAAACATTCAATTTATCAAAATCAAGCAATCCCATCAACTTTCTTATTTTGCAAAAACTAGCTTCACTTAAGGGTTTTGTAAGAATATCAGCTATTTGATCTTCTGAAGGTATAAATTCTAATCTTATATCACCTTTTTGAGCATTGTCTCTTAAGAAATGATGTCTAATCTCTATATGCTTGGTTCTAGAGTGCTGAATAGGATTTTTGGTTAGGTTGATGGCACTAGTATTATCACAAAATATAGGAATATTTTTGAGACTCATGCCATAGTCTTCTAGTTGTTGTTTCATCCATAGTACTTGGGCACAACAACTGCCAGCTGCTACATATTCCGCCTCAGCGGTTGATAGTGCAACTGAATTCTGTTTCTTGGAGAACCAAGAAGTTAACATAGCACCTAAGAATTGGCATGTTCCACTTGTGCTTTTTCTATCTAACCTACATCCAGCAAAATCAGCATCCGAATATCCTACTAGCTCAAAAGATGATTCTCTAGAATACCATAATCCTATGGTCTGGGTCCCTTGTAGATATCTAAGGATTCTTTTTACTGCAACTACATGTGATTCCTTAGGATTAGATTGAAATCTAGCGCACATGCATACACTGAACATTATATCAGGTCTACTTGCAGTCAAGTACAGTAAAGCACCTATCATGCTTCTATAATATTTAGAATCTGCATTTTTACCTCCTTCATCAAGATCAAGTTTGGTGGTTGTGCTCATAGGTGTTCCAATTAGTTTTGAGCTTTCCATCCCGAACCTCTTTAGTAGATCTTTGACGTACTTTTGTTGATTGATGAAGATACCTCCTTTTAGTTGCTTGATTTGCAGTCCAAGGAAGTAGGTAAGTTCTCCCATCATGCTCATTTCAAATTCACCTTGCATGCACTTTGCAAACTCTTGACACATAGATTCATTAGTAGCACCAAATATAATATCATCAACATATATTTGAACTATCAAAGTGTCATTTTTGTGAGTTTTTGTGAAGAGAGTTGTATCTATTTTTCCTCTTACAAAATCATTATCAATCAAAAATTTGCTTAGTCTTTCGTACCATGCCCTTGGAGCTTGCTTCAGCCCATATAAAGCCTTAGAAAGCTTGTAGACATGATTTGGAAGACTAGGGTTTTCAAAACCAAGAGGTTGTTCAACATAAACCTCTTCTTCTATAAAGCCATTTAAAAAGGCACTTTTCACATCCATTTGAAATAGCTTGAATTTATTAAAGCATGCAAAGGCTAATAACATTCGAATAGCTTCTAATCTAGCTACGGGAGCATAGGTTTCATCAAAATCTATTCCTTCCTCTTGGTTATATCCCTTAGCAACTAGTCTAGCCTTATTTCTAGTTACTATACCATTTTCATCCATTTTATTTCTATATACCCATTTAGTTCCAATAATTGAATGATCTTTAGGTCTTGGAACTAGTTCCCAAACATTGTTTCTCTCAAATTGATTTATCTCTTCCTGCATTGCAATTATCCAATCATTATCTTTTTCAGCTTCTATAAATGTCTTAGGTTCTACTTGAGACAAATAAGCTACAAAATTACAAATATTTCTAATGGAAGAGCGAGTTCTTACCCCTTGTGAAGGATCACCAATTACTTGATCAATTGGATGATGATTTACATACCTCCAATCCTTGGGTAGATTTTCCTCTTGTTGACTTGAGGATGGTTGGTCCAAATTTGGAGTTGCCATCCCTTCATTTGTTTGAGAAGAACTCACTTTTGGGTCAACAATGGGAGTAGAAGTTTCCATTCTTGGAATAAAATCTGCATCATCTTTAAAGGAAACTTCTCCACTACTCATTGGGTTAGATTCATCAATAGTTACATGCACAGATTCTTCTACTACTAGAGTTCTCTTATTGAAAACTCTATAAGCCTTACTAGTAGTAGAATATCCTAAAAATATCCCTTCATCGGTCTTGGAATCAAATTTACCCAAGTTAGTTTTATTGTTATTTAAGATGAAGCACTTACTACCAAAGGCACGAAAATAGGAAATATTTGGCTTTCTCCCTTTCCATAGTTCATAAGGAGTTTTATCAAGCAGGGGCCTTATCAAAATTCTATTTAAAATATAGCAAGAAGTATTCACGGCTTCAGCCCAAAAATATTTTGGTAAATTATTTTCACAAAGCATTGTTCTTGAAAATTCTTCTAGAACTCTATTTTTCCTCTCAACAACTCCATTTTGTTGAGGAGTTCTAGGAGCTGAAAAGTTGTGATTAATTCCATTTTCATCACAAAATTTTGAAAAGCTTTGATTTTCAAATTCTTTGCCATGATCACTTCTTATGCTTGAAATACAAATTCCTTTTTCATTTTGTACCTTTTTGCAGAACTTTTCAAATCCTTTGAAAGCTTCATCCTTATAAGCAATAAAAATAACAAAGGTATATCTTGAATAGTCATCAACAATAACAAGAGCATATTGATGGCCACCTAGACTAATGGTACTAATTGGACCAAATAAGTCCATATGCAAAAGTTCCAAAGGTCTAGTAGTTGAGACAACATTTTTTGCTTTGAAAGATATCCTTGATTGTTTTCCCATTTGACAAGCATTGCAAATTTTGTTTTTCTCAAAATTGATTTTAGGAAGACCAATAACTAAATCTTTTCTTGAAACAATTTTTAGCAAGTTCATATTTACATGACCAAGCCTTCTATGCCATAGCCATTGATTTTCACTAAAAGCAGGAAAACATTTTTCATTATTGGAATGTAAGGATTTCAAATCAACTATATAGACATTTTCATGTCTATGGCCAATGAATTTGATCTTGTTGCTCTTGATGTCTATAACTAGACAATGAGAGGTTTCAAATGTGACTTTATATCCTTTGTCACATAATTGACTAATGCTAAGTAAATTTGGCTTTAAGCCTTGTACTAGCAATACATTATCTAAAGTTGAGAAATCATTACCGACTTTTCCATGCCCGATGATCTTTATTTTAGTATTGTCTCCAATGGTCACAAGTCCACCATCTCTTAGAGTTAGCTCCTTGAATACGCTTTTATCACCGGTCATATGCTTCGAGCAACCGCTATCAAGGTACCAACAGTTACCTTTCTCCTTGGTATGAAGGCAAATCTACATCACACAAGGATATACGATAGCATTTTTAGGTACCCAAAATTTCTTGGGTCCTTTGGGGTTAGTCCTTGAAAATACGGTTCCTTTTGGGACCCATACTTTCTTAACAATATATGGTGCTCTATGAACATGTTGATGATGCACATACCTAGCATTATAGTCATAGTAATTTCTAGGAAATTTTACATGTGCATTCCTATAATCCTTAGGATGATAGTTCCTAGGATACATGATTCTACGGTAAGGGGTATGAAAATGCATGTCATTTCCAGAAAATGAACGATGATGCATTCTAGGATACATGCTAGCATATGTATGCAAGTTATTTCTAGAATAGCCATGATGGTGATTCCTAGGATGAGCAGAATGCATTCTTTGATTATACACATTGTTCCTAGAATGAGCATGATGATTATTTCTAGGATGTGTATGAGCATTTCTAGAATGAGCATACAAATAAGCATGAGTATTTTTAGGATGCTTCAATTTAGTATGATCATTTAAGTTTCTAGAGTTCCTCGGATTTATTAAGGGAGTGCTTTTAACAAGGTTAGGAGCTTTCGAAGTAGAAGCTCCATCTACACAAGAGGCTTTCATGAATAAGCTCTCTTTTGTTTTTTGTTTTCCCAATGGAGAATATCCTACACCAGATTTTCCTCCACTTAATCTTTGGGAAGAAAGCACTTCATCAAGTTTTTCTTTACCAAGCATAAGTCTAGATACAGTGCTGTTTAATTCAGAAATTTTATTTTTCAAATTCTCATTTTCATCTTTAAGAAAATCTTGAGACGAATTATACAGTAAAGATGATAATTTTTCTTTTTCTTCTCTAAGAACTATCATTTCCTTAGAAAGAGATGATACTTCTTTCTTAAGAACAGAATTTCTAGAATCAAATTTCTTTAATTCTTCATGCATTTCATTTATGACTTCTAGTAATTCTTCACTACTAGTAACAATATTATTTTTTGAAGAGGGAGAAGATGTTACCTCACTTTCATCATCGATTGCCATTAAACAGAGGTTGGCAATCTCTTCGTATCCAATTTCTTTGTCTGATGACTCATCTTCTTCGTCATCGCTCCAGGTAGTTGCTACCATAGCTTTCTTCTTGAAGCCCTTGTATGGTTTGCTTGAAACTGGACAGTCAGCTTTTATATGTCCTGGCTTCTTGCAGTCATAGCACATAAGTGGTTCCCTTTTTGAGGTGGGATCCTTTGAGTAAGGTTTCTTGCTTTTCTTCAAGAACCTATGGAATCGTCTGGTGATTAGAGCCATTTCACCATCCTCTTCACTGCTCTCTGCTTCTTGTTCTAATTCCTTTTCTTTGTTGCTCGTAAAAGCTTTGAGAGCAATTTGCTTCTTCTTCTTCTCATCATCATTGACGATGGGAGTCATTTCTTCCATCTCGTATGTCAATAATGACCCAAGCAGCGTCTCAACATCAAGCTTGTCAAGATTTTTGGCCTCTTGAATGGCTGTCCTCTTTGGTTTCCATTCTGGAGGTAGAGATCTTAAGATTTTTCTGGTTAGTTCAACTTCCTCAATATTCTTGCCAAGCAATTTTAAACTATTTATAATAGTAGTAAATCGTGAGTGCATTTCAGAAATGGTTTCATTAGGAGACATCTTAAAAGATTCATATTCAGAAATTAGCATGTAAATTTTAGACTTTTTTACTTCACTTGTTCCTTCATATGTGACTTGCAATTTGTCCCATATTTCTTTAGCAGAAACGCATGCAGATATTTTGTTATATTCAGAAATATCTAAAGCACAATGTAGCATGCTTGTTGCTCTGCTATTGAGAGACATTGTTCTACAATCCTCGTCAGTAAACTCAGTTTTGAGTTTAGGCATTGTATGAAGAGTCTCTCCAATAACTATTTCTTTTGAGGGAATTTTAGGTCCCTCTTCTATAATTCTCCATAGATTGTAATCTTGTCCTTCGACGAAGATTTTCATTCTATTTTTCCAGTAGTTATAATTTGATCCATTGAACAATGGAGGTCTAGTATAAGAGTGTCCCTCAGAGTAGCTATTTGCTGCCATTGGATCAACTCTAGGAATTTAAGCCTTATAAAGAGAACGAGGCTCTGATACCAATTGTAGCTCGAGGTTTCAACCCAAGAGGGGGGGTGAATTGGGTTTTTAAAAAACTTTTGCGGAATTTATACAAGTTTATAAAAACTGATAAGCAACAAATAATTGATACAAGTAGAAAGCTGTAAATAAAGAGTTTAAGGAAAGAGGATGCAAACACAGTTATAGTGGTTCGGCAATATCGGATTCGTTCCGACCCTACGTCCACTCTCTTCAAGGAACTCCTTGAAGTAATCCACTAAGAAAACTTAGTCGCACAACTTAGCCGGGTGTTGCACAAACCGTACACAAGCAATTTACAGGAATTGCTTAAACCGAAAAATCCCCTTCCTTTCGGAAGTTTCCCCTTCCTCTCGGAAGTAATCCCTTTACAAAGATGGTGTAAAGTAAAAGGTAGAGAGACAACAAATGAAAGCTTATTACAACAGAAATGTCTCTCTTTCAAAGTAAAGCTTGAAGAAATGGCTCAATAAGATTATTTCAAAGCTTTTTGTGTTTCAAGAGTATAAAAACTTGATTATATGAGATCAACTCTTTTTGAATATGTGCTGCTTGTTATTGAATGCTTTGCTGAGAGGGTTTATATAGCAATCAATTAATATGGCCGTTTTGGACTTTAATTTGAAAAAGATTTACTTTAAAACGTTCAGATTTGGAGTCCAACGGTCATATTTTTGAACTACCAGTCGACTGGGTCGAGATACCAGTCGACTGGGTTCACTTGAAAAATATACGTTTTCAGACCTTCTGGGTATCCAGTCGACTGGTATATATCATCCAGTCGACTGGGGACTTTCTGTCCATTGTGCCAGTCGACTGGGTTGATTCATCCAGTCGACTGGGAAATTTCTGGTCAAAGTACCAGTCGACTGGGTTAATTCATCCAGTCGACTGGGTACCTTCTGACCCATATACCAGTCGACTGGTATATGTACCCAGTCGACTGGGTTGTCTTCCAACCCAGTTTTTCTTCTGTTTTTCATTAAAAACATTTTAAAATTAATGGTTTTAGAAAAACCATTTGTGTTTGAGCCATTAAACAAGCTAATACAATGTATGAGTGAGACTTACATTGGTTCTAAACCTTAAGACCTATACTAGATCTTCAGTCTTCACTTGATACTTGATTTGGTTCGAGTTTTTGCACTTTGTTCCTTGGTTGAATGTGTTTGATCCTTAATACAACTTAGTTTAAACATGTTAGTTAAATAACAGTTGTGTTTTGCCATCATTAAAATACGGGCGAGGGTCAACACCTACTTATTATGAGTTTGGTTCCTTTTAGCTCTAAGGACCACAACCTATTCCCCTTAACCCCTTCACCATATCCTAGAAACACACACTTTCTAGACCTTGGGATAAGTTTATCATTCTTTTGATGTGCAAACACAGCACATCCAAAAGTTCTAAGGTTGCTTAACTCAGGGGGTTTACCACTCCACATCTCCTCGGGAGTCTTAAGATCCAAAGCTCTAGAGGGTGATCTATTAACCAAATACGCAGTAGTAGACATAGCTTCCCCCCAAAAACATTTCGGTAACCCGAAACCAATAATCATGCACCTAACCTTTTCCATAAGGGTCATATTCATCCTCTCAGCAACTCCATTTTGCTGAGGGGTTTTCACAACTGTTCTATGTCTTAGAATCCTATTTAACTCACAAAATTTGTCAAAATCCTGATTGTAAAATTCTAAGCCATTATCAGTTCTCAAAACCTTAACTACCTTACCCGTTTGAGTCTCCAGCAACTTTTTCCACACCACAAACTTATTCAAAGCATCTGATTTATTTTTAAATAAATAAACCCAAAACTTTCTTGAATAATCATCAATTAAAGAAAGAAAGTAAAGATTTCCTCCTTGTGTTGGTGTTCTCGCTGGTCCCCAAAGATCGGCATGAATATAGTCAAGAATACCCTTTGATTTGTGCACTCCGGTGTTGAAGTTGACCCGATGTTGCTTCCCAAGAATGCAACTCTCGCAGAAATCAAGTTTCTCTACCTTGTCGCCATCAAGTAAACCATCCTTTCTGAGAACTTGCAAGACCTTTTCACTCATGTGTCCCAAGCGATTGTGCCAAAGAAGTGCCTTATCCATCTCAACCATCAAGGTTGCTGCTTAATCCTTGATGTTTGTCTCTCCTATCATCTTATAGAGACCATCCTTTATTGCTGCTTTGATCACTACCAAAGATCCCTTGGTTACCTAGATCTGTCCTCTCTCTTCTTTGTATGTGTACCCCATGGAATCTAGCTGCCGCAATGAGATCAAATTTCTTCTCAAATCCGGAAGATATCTTACATTCCGCAGCAGTCTTGTAATTCCATCAAACATCCTTAATTGGATGTCTCCTATTCCCCTCACTTGGCAAGAAGTATCGTTCCCCAAGAAAACCTTTCCTTCATTGGTTTCCTTGAAATTCTTGAACCAATCTTGGTGAGGGCACATGTGATAAGTGCACCCGGAATCCAAGTTCCATTTCTCGCTGCCCTGCCACTTGCTCACATTTGAGCACACAATAAGAACATCATCATCTTGCTGTTCTCCCTTGGCAATCGAAGCCTCTCCATTATTGGTATGGCCTTTTCCTTTCTCATCCCTCATCATCTTCTTGTAATCTCTCTTAAAATGACCCTCCTTATTGCAGTAGTAGCATTGCTTTCCTTCAAACTTCAGTTTAGAATGCGATCTTCCATGGCTTTGACCTCTACCCTTTGGTTTGTTCCGGTAGTTGCCATAGATGTTATTGCCATTTCGAGTTGTTGGCCTTCTTCTAACGAACAACCTTTCTCCACTTGATCTTTCCCTTATCTCGGCTTTGAAATCATGAGCCCTTATAGCATTGATCACAATTTCTTTGGTTAGTGTATCTCTTCCATATTCAATAGCATTAATCAAGCTTTCAAAACTGTTGGGAAGAGAATTCAACAATATAACAACCAATTGTTTATCCGGGAATGTTATACTATAACTAGTCAAATCTTAAACTAGTTTATTAAACACATCTAGATTATCTTGCAACTCTTTATTAGGATCCATTTTAAAAGCAAAGATTCATTTTAGAAGATAAATTTTATTAGGGAGAGTCTTGGTAAGAAATAACTCATCTAGTTTCTTCCAAATGATAGCTAGATCTTCCGAATCTCCACATTCCCTTGTCACACTATCCGAAAAGTATAGAAAGATGGTGCTATACGCCATCTTCTTCATTTCATTCCGCTGGAGCTCCGTGATACTTGCTAGAAAATCGTCATCTTCTCCAATAGCCAAGTCCACCTTTTGTTGCGTAAGAACCACTTTGATTTTCTGCTTCCAAAGGGCAAAGTTTCCCTTTCCATCAAACTTCTCAACAATGAAGTTTGAACCCATCTTGCGGAGAAAATCCCAAGATTTATGACTTCTAAATCTCAAGAACCCGATCAAATCTTGATCCCAACACCATTCTTGAACCTCAAGAACCAGATCAGATCTTGATCCCAACACTGTTCTTGAATCACCCAAGAAGTTTCTTTTGATTATTGGAGTCTTGCTCTGATACCAGCTGTTGTTCTAGCTCTGATACCACTGTTGGAAAATAACCTTTGCAAGAATCCCAGGTTGTGATCTTTCCAAACCCCCAAAATCCAGAATGATTTGTACTAAATCAAGAATCAAACAATAAAAGAGAAAACACAAGCAATTGTTATCGAGGTTCGACAATTTGCTTACGTCCTCGTGAGCTCCTCCGAGCTCTCTGCACTAAATCAATGGAGTTCTTACAATTACAGCAACACCTCCTCAAGAACCATCTTGTTCTTGATGAATGAAAGACAAAAAAAAAAGAAAGAGATAAGAACTAAGTGTTTCCCTGGAATTTTCCACAAGAAAATTCCAATTACAAAGCCCTTGAACCCCTAATCTTGTATACTCTCTCTCACTTGAAACACTTCTGAAGATTTGAGAGCCTATCTCTCTCAACACCAGCCACTCTTGGAATGAGACCTCTTCTTGTGTTTTGTGTCTTTGCACTCTCACACTTGGTGTTTTTGTATATGTTGTTTTTTTTCTCCTAGATGTCCCTTTATATATAGAGCAATAACTTCTTTAACCAATCTTGAAGTCAATCTCAACCATTTGATCTTGAGAACCAAACAATCATTGCCCTCCAAGTGGTCCTGTGCATTTTAATCCACGCACAACGCACCAGCTGAAAAGCAGAACATAAGGTGTTAGGTGTGCCTGGCGCCGCGGCCCAGAACAGGGCAGACTGCGACGCACACTAGGGCAGAAACCTCCTCCATGCTGTGCTGTGGCACCACCTGGAGGAGGAACTTTTCTACTTTGCTGGAGGCCGCGGCGCACCAAGCTTGTGCCGCGGCTCAAAGACTGCTGAAGCTTTAATATTTAACCATTTAATTCTTAGACAAATTCCCAATATCATGGAATGCGAACCTGAGTCTTTTTATAGGGCTTTGAGGTGGCTTTTCACCCAAGGCGGTGGTGACATGGAGATCCAGCTAGGTGGGCAATGATGCCTAGGAGGCCCAGCTGTGTCGCCTTGGGTCGTCCGTGTGTTTCACCTTGTTGTCTTGGTTTGGGACCGTCCACGTATGAGGCGGCTCTTGCGTCTCTGGCGGCAGTGACCTGGATGGCGGTGGTGATATGGAGATCCAGCTGGGTGGGCAATGATGCCCAGGAGGCGTAGCTGTGTTGCCTTGTGTTGTCCGTGTGTTTTGCCTTGCTGTCTTGGTTTGAGGCCATCCACATATGAGGCGGCCCTTGTGTCTCTGGTGGTAGTGACCTGGATGGCGGTGGTGATGTGGAGATTCAGCTGGGTGGGCAATGATGCCGAGGAGGCCCAGCTGTGTCTCCTTGCGTCGTCCGTGTGTTTTGCCTTGTTGTCTTGGTTTGGGGCCATCCACGTATGAGGCGGCCCTTGTGTCTCGGGCGGTAGTGACCTGGATGGCGGTGGTGACGTGGAGATCCAGCTGGGTGGGCAATGATGCCCAGGAGGCCCAGCTGTGTCACCTTGGGTCGCCCGTGTGTCAACCTGCGGCCTACCCTTGGGACGGTCCACGTGCCGTCTTTTTATTGGATGTGTGTTTTTTTAGCAATATCAAAGGCTATGCTACAATAGCTGCCCCACTGACTAATTTGCTTAAGAAAGATTTATTACATTTGGAGGATGATCCAACAGATGCTTTTGACAAATTGAAAACCATAATGACTAAAGTACCAGCCCTGAGTTTACCAGATTTTACTAAAGAAATTCAAGTAGAAATTGATGCTTTAACTGTGGGTATTGGAACAGTGTTGACATAAGAAAGTCCTCCACTGGCCTTCTTCAGCAAAAAATCAGGTCCTCAGATGAAAACAGTTTCAACCTATTTCAGGGAGATTTATGCTATTATACAAGTTGTATACAAGTGGAGACAATACTTGCTTGGAAGGAGATTTCTAATTATCACTGATCATAAGAGTGTCAAAAACCTTATGAATTAAGTACTTCAAAGTCCTTAACAATACTAGTATTTGAGTAAATGGATGGGTTATAATTAAACAACTGTATATAGGCCTTGAAAGGAAAATGAAGTTACAGATGTTCTTTCAAAGATTCCAGAAGTGTGTGAGAGTGTTCCTGCAGTCCAAGCCACTAACAATAGTCTATTAAGTTTGTTGCACCTATTTTTGACTTGGTTTCAACACTGACATAAGAGAATAGTCACAATCCTGAACTGGTGGGTGCAAATAGGCAGTTGTATGAAGGTTCTCTCAACAATTCAGGGTACTCTATTCACAATGGATTACTGTATTATAAAGGCAGACTTAGAATTGCTTCCACCTCTTCTTTAAAAGAGCTCATTCTTCAAGAATTACACTGCTCTCCTATAAGGGGCTATTTCGGTTTTCTCAGAACTTTTATAAGGATTTCAGCAAGCTTCTACTAGCTTAAAATGAGAGAAGATCAATCTTGTTGGTTTATTGCAACCCCTCCCAATTCCTGATCGAGTTTGGAAAAATGTTACCATGGATTTTATTACAGGACTGCCAAAATCTAAGGGGTACACTGTGGTGTTGGTTGTGGTAGATAGACTTACCAGGTTTGCTCACTTTGGACCACTACCTACTTACTACAACACCTTGAAAGTTGCACAGCTGTTTATTGACATGGTTATCAAGCTACATGGATTTACCAAGTCTATCATATCTGATAGAGATAAGGTTTTTCTCAGTCAATTATGGAAATTACTGTTCAAACTAAGTGGCACAATCCTATAGTTAAGTTCTGTCTATCACCCCCAAAGTAATGGTCAGTCATAAGTCTTAAACAAATGTTTTGGAGCATACTTAAGATGCTTTGTATAGGACAATCCCAAATTATGGTTTCAATTTTTGCCTTGGGCTGAGTTGTTGTACAATAGCTCTTATCACTATGCCGTTCAAATGTCACCATTTCAAGCATTGTATGGTAGGCCTCCTCCTTCTATTCAACAGTATATTAAAGGTCCTAGTAAAGTGGAACCCATTGAACATGGATCTGACAACCAGAACTACAATGTTGAAAGACAATCTCCACCAAGCACAGAACAATGCTGATAATCATAGAGCTAATGCTCAGTATTCAGTAGGAGACTGGGTGATGATTAAGCTTCAACCATACAAACAACAATCATTAGCTAGAAGGATGAATCATAAACTTTACAAGAGATTATATGATCATAAACATGTCATCACTCCACTAGCCATTGTGGGGAAAACACAAGTCTATTCTCAAGGGTCACTTATACCTCATGTACTGGTTCAATGGAATGGTTTGCCTATTGAGGATTCTAATTGGGAAAATTACAAGATCTATAAGTTTTATATCCTAGTCTTTGCCTTGAGGACAATGTGGTTGTTAATGGGGAAGGAAATGTTACAAACAAATGAATGAAGCTAAATCAGGAGTTAGTAATGCAAGACGTGATAAAACACTTGGTAGAGGATGATAATAATACAAAAGAGGGAATAGATGGAGAAACTGCAAAAAATAGCTCTACACCAGCAGTAGAAGCTTTTGGACAACAGCAGAGGGTGAGCTCAAGGCCAAGGACTGCACCTAGATGGACCCACGATTATATACTAGATTGTTAATCGTAATATGAGAGTTAGTTGTTATAATTGTTAGAAAATAATTGAATCCTGGTTGTAACTAAATTATGTTGGTTGTTACATTTCTCTTATTATAATTATGAGAGCTGCATATAAATAGCCTTCTCGTTGTTTGTAATAAGGTATCAAGAGAATAAATCAAATTATTTATTCATGAACCCTCTTTTTCTTCTTTTAAGAGCTTGTCGTTGTTATAAAATAATCTTTCAAAATTGAAATGATGGGAGAGTAAAAAAACATTATGAATGATATAATAGTAAAACTAATACCATTTACACTTTCTTTTCGAATTTTCGTTCTCTCAATTTAGAGAGAGAACCGTAGATTTAACTTAGACTTGGCTCAACCTTTCCATTTATTTTGGATTGGCAGAATTATGCCAATAAATAAAATTTTTGCCTCTTCATCATTTTAGATTAACTAGCATAAACTTTTTTTAGAGTTAATTAACATAAACCTAAAGCTATTAGTTAATACTCCCCCGTCCTATATTTTTAGTCCACATTTTCTAAAATAGATGTCCCAAATAGTTTGTTTGTTTTCCTTAAATAGAATACTAAAACCAGTAACTTTTCTAATATACCCTTACCATCCTCTTTTTATAGGGTAAACTACATTTTTAGTCTTTCGAATATCCCTGATTTTCTATTTTAATCCCTGGACTAAATTTTTTTTTAATTAATATCACCAACTATTGATTTCGTCATAGTTTGGTCCATCTGTTAACTTTCTGTCTAATCTAGACCATCAAATACCAATCTGCTTGTTGACATGGCCAAATTTGCTGAGGTGATATGAATGAGTAAACTACATTTTAATCCTCTGAGTATGCTCGATTTCCTACTTTAGTCATTCGACTAATTTTTTCTATTTTAAATGGGGCAATATATTTTGGTTTTAACATGTCACAATGATATGTGTAGGCAGTAAAATTGTGCTGAAAATTAAAGGAAAAAAGATTTCATACATGAAAAAAAAAAAAAGTTAATGCTGAGATTTGCAGAGATATGTTGTCACAATGAACTTGGAAAATTGAAACTCTTCACCTTCAGAATTTATTGAATTGCTTTGATTCGATCAAAACCTGAAGATCAATCACTAGAATGGACTTGCCTAGAGGAACAATGAGTTTTCCAAGTCTTTTTCTTGTAGGAAAACATAATTTTCGGAGAATGATCAAACATTATACTACTTCAAAATTATGCAGGACAACAGAAAGAATCAAAGTAAAAGGAAAACAACACTAATTGTAGTTTTAAGGTTCTAAAAAGAGCTAAAGTTCTATTACTTCACACGACGGAAAACATGACTTGATCAAAAGACTTATTTCTAGGGTATAAATCTTGCAACACATAAAATAAATAGAATTTATTTATACTAATAATTAATTATATGATGATTGACAATTACCTATTTCATGGCCATCAAATAATAAACCACTTAAAGATTATTATAAGGAAAAATAAAGTAAACAAGCCATCAATCATCAAAAAATGAAAATTATATAAGGACATAGGTATTCAAAGTAGATATCTCCAACAAAAGAAACAACTATAAACAGAAAAATGTCTAGCAATTATACTTGCTTGTGTTTGCATATGTGGCCATCAAATAATAAACCACTTAAAGATTATTATAAGGAAAAATAAAGTGAACAAGCCATCAATCATCAAAAAATGAAAATTATATAAGGACATAGGTATTCAAAGTAGATATCTCCAACAAAAGAAACAACTATAAACAGAAAAATGTCCAGCAATTATACTTGCTTGTGTTTGCATATGTGCTTAACAGTAGTTCAAACTAAGAAATACTTGTACAACATAGAAATTTATCTTTTTTACCCGATTTAGCAAAAGAAAATCTTATTATAATTTTGAAGCGTCAAGGAAAACAACTCAACTGTTCAAACATAATGACCATGATAAAAATGAGAGAAGGAAAAACAAGTTTTTAGATTTTTCTTAATTTCTTTCCCCTCATATCATGAACAAACAAATATTTACTCTAAAAATTTAGTGCCAAACAAAGGGACAAGTAATTTCATAAATGGAAATCCGCAAGTCCACTACTTCTCTTTTCACATACAATTTAGTTTAAATGCATCGAACTTACATGTCATATGGCATAATGTGATGCTACAACTTGTTGTGTATCAAATTTAATTTCTTTAACATAAAATTGTAAAAAAAATAGTATAGGATGGTATAATGCACCGTCTTTCTAGTGTCATTAACAGAAAAATCTTGGTACCTACAAAATCTCTGCCAATGGGAGACCAAATGATTATTTTAATTATGTAAAAAATCATTTGAAAAATAAATAAATAAATTTGGTAAAAATGTTAAATTCTTTTTTATATCTTTGTCAAGATCTATGTCATTAGTCAAGAGATTAAAATAAAAAGTCAGATATACTCGAAAGATTAAAAATACAGTTTACCCATTTATGAGTTAAGTGATTCCCGTGCAAATTAAAGCTTCCTCAGTAAATTTGGCCACATCAACATGTTAATTTGGCATTAAACGATCTAGTTTCGATAAAAAATTAACGAAAAAATCAAAATAAGACGAAATCAGTAGTTAGTGATATCAATTAAAAAAAATTTAAAAATTAAAATAAAAAATCATATATATTTAGAAGACAAAAAATACAATTTATCTTTTTTTAAATTCAATGTCAGTGACTTGGTGAGACCCATTTCTACTCTAAATTACCATGCCAAACAATTTTTAACCTTTACATTAAATTGAAAAGTTTTGTTGTGGGCCCATTAATTTTAAGGGTACTGAGCATCCATGCTTAATGCTCCTTACTTGCAAGTGCTACAAATATATATTACTCATATATAGCAATACAAGATTACTCTACCGTTTGGTTTTTACTTTTTACAACTCCAGCAAGAACGAGTTTTATATATCGGCATCCTCAACAGAGGCATCAGATAACAAAAGATTATTGGAAGCTTGGAGGGTAACAGCCCCAAATTACAAAGTCACGTGCCTAACAAATGACGTATAAAGATGGCTAAAGCATTAAACTCGTTCACTATTTTTTTGGTAAATAAAGTTCAGATTAAACAATTAAGGGGCATCCTACAATACTAAATGGACCAAGTAACTATAGTAGGAGTACTGAATTGACTAAACAAGTCTTTTGAGCCTGTTCTTGGGGAGGCAAAGATAAAAGAAACTGTTGGTTGTGAGTTTTGATTTTAGAGAAGGTGGCATATAGAGGATAGAAAAGGCAACGAAGAGAATGCCTTCCATGTGGATGAAGAAATGTCTGGAAGAAATTCCAAGAGATTGCACAGCGAAAGAGCGCACTAGTAAGAGTGCAACTTCATTACTCCACTATGAAACTAGTGTGCCTAACCAAAGTTATCAAAACAACCAACTCCCAGCGTGGTTTAAGCCAAATGAACATACACTACTGCATTAACACGTCTAATGGTCATGCTTTAAAAAGCTTATTTTTACTCGAACAATTCACAGCCCAAGCTACAATTTCCCACCAATAATGCCTAGCAAGAGTACAATTTAAACTACTACTTTCCAACACACTATCACACTCATTTGCAGAATTGGAAATTAGAAGAAAAAAATTAATCTGCAGAGTTAACATATTTACCATAGGCCAGGATTTTTTTTTATATCTTGAGCCATTCAATTGTACTCTAAAATTTATGTAGAATTACTAATTGTCTCATAAGTAGCATGAATAATTCTGTCAACGGTGACATTGCTTATCTGCTGTTAGTTTCAAAGGAAGACCAACATAAGCAACTAAGTGTACACAAAAAGAATATAAACTGAAGTGACAACAACAATAAGGTCATAAGAATATGGAGTATAAATACGTAACTGAAGTATATTTCCAGCAAGAAAAGGCAGAGAAAAAGGTTAAAAAAGGGAAAGCAGGGTATAGTTGCAAAAGGTAAAGCAGAGTATAGTTGCATCTACAAAAGGTGTTTCTTTTCATTTACTGCTTCATTTACTCAGTTCATATATTCATTCAAACAAAGCATGAGCAGATTAGTTATACAAACATCTACAAAAGAAAGGCAAAAAGAACAGAACACAGTCACGCTTGTGACAGAATACTCATTGTTGCAACTGAGTAATGACATTGTCAACTAGAATTTGATCACATTGAAGCTTAAAGGGGAGAGTACCATGTCTTTCCAAGTGATTTTTTCCCATATGTGACAGTTTGTTATTGTTGGGTCCATTACATTTCATAACCTCAATCAAACACTGATGCAATGATAAGAAGATGAAATTGAGGCTTTGTGATCATAAATCATGAAAAGCTTTCTACACAACATTGATCTGTTCATCAATTGTAGTAGGTGCCTGTTGATTTTGAAGTGATTGGATGGCTCTAAAAAAACCAAGATCAAGAACATTCATATCCAGACTATTTGGAGGTTGGAAAACAAGCTGAAAATTAAACCCATCTTAAGTTGCAGCCTCAACAAACTCAATATCATTAGGATTGATATGTCGTTTTGCAATGTCTTGTTGAATATAGATTGATTCTCTAGTATCAGAATTTGGCCATTTAGCGCTAATTGCAGGTAAAACTTTCTCTATCAAACAATGTCTAGTGACATCCTTTGTTACCGATAAAATTGGTTTTGTTTCCGGTGTACTAGTAGAGCGGTTCTTGCTATTTCGCTTAGCAAGTTCCTTGTATGTAAATGGAAAATTTCCAATTTCCTAGAAATTCTTCTCTTCCGGATGCATCAAATCTTGGACGAGCTATTGTTTCTAGAAACATAATTTTGGAAATGAAACGCTTGCTCTAACAAGTATATATCGGGTTTTCCTCTTCAAGTAAAAAATAATATCTCTTGACTCTTTAGTCATATAGAACCATTTCTCATTAATATGAACCACATTAAACATATCTTTGAATGTAGGATTGTTGCCAACATTACCCGTCTCAAACATGGACAAACAAAATTGAAGTCTTGCCTTTTTGTTTCTTTAATTTCTGTTAGAAACAACTTCAATGCATTTGAGTGTGGTCGAATTGAACCTTCTTTCACATGCCTTAGAAGAGTTGATTTAGAAAAATCCGAAGGCCTTTGAGAGTGATCTCATGTTTGTGCGCAGATGCAATGGAATCTCCAACATTTTCTTAAAATCAATATGAATTCGCTTAGGACTAGTGCTTCTTGAAAATTTATGAGATACAACAACTGCAAGATCGATATCAATTTAATTTTTTTCTTGCTTCCATATTCGAGTAATTGTTTTGATGTGGACAAAAAATGAAGAGGCGACAACAATTAAATGCCCCTTGACTTCGTTGCAACATCTCAAAAACAATTTTTCGTTGTTGATTTGTTAAATTTCGACCAATCCTAAACTGGAGATTGTTTACATCTGGTAAAGAATTCATGATTCATTTAACAGTAAAAGTATTGTCTTGAAAGTTACACATGTAAAGCCAAATGGATGGAAAAGGTTTGTGCTTAAATGTTACAGGACCATGACCGCTTTTGCGCTGCTGGGCCATATATGTGTGGTATTTCCTTAAAGTCTTTTTCTCTTTTTCGTCGTAAGTATTGTATTCTTAACGAGTATGGGATCCAATTTTCCACTTTTGAGGAAAAGGCATATAGCCCGATCTGTGGCGGGTCACCTTATGAGATATGTATATACGAGGATTTCTTTTGCGGGTGTATTTAATATTCCTATGGATCCAGAGGTAACTGAGGTGTTTAAATTTTTTAGCATCGCTCCTAACTAGCTACCTCCAAATTCCATGAGGATGGTCATAGGCTTCTTTGTGAGTCTTAAGAGGTATGATAGACATGGATAGAAATGTATCGTTTTCCATGAACCTGTTTTAGAGTTTTTTCATCATTAATAAGCTTCAAGATACTGTTTTGTACACCTTATCTATGAAGAAGAACTCGTCGTCTATCCATGGGTGAAAGACGAGGTTCTTCTATGATCGCCACGAAGAGCCTTTTTCTATCAGGCGAGACTAGGAATATGGTATCTCCGATTCTCAAAGAGATTTTTCTTCAGTGACTGGGACTGAGGAGGATCTGACCACCATGATGTTTGCTAATCCTATCTATGCCTCCGAGTTGGTGAAGGTGTAAGTTCTTGTTCAATATGGGTTAAGCCGGGCTATTCTCGATAGTTACTTTTACACTTAGAATTTTTTTGGTTTATTGCAACTTTAATTTCCATCTATTTCTTGTATTGACTCGTCTTGTTCTTTTTGCAGTGACGGTTGTAGATAAAAACCACCTTATTCGCTTGGCGATCAACAAGAACGGGAAGTCTCTCTCTGCCCATCCACCACCCAACTCAAAGGCTCATTCTCTTCCTCTTGCTGAACGGAGGAAAATAACCTAAGAGGACAACAGCTTGGGTTTGAGGGACCAACCTTGGTTTTTTATTCGTGGCCTTTTTGCTAGGGAGGGGATTCACCCTCCATCTTTTGTGTCACATGGCGAGGGCAACACTAGTTTGGCCCTAGATTTTTTCATGGTCACTGGTTCGTCTTACCTATCGATTCAATGTTTGCTGAGCTGAGGATCGTCCATCAGTAGATTCGAAAGTCCATCATTCCCAAGGATGAGGTTGATATCTTGAATTATTCTCCCGAGGTCATGGTTGGGATTATAAGCTAGTCCGCGTCTTCCTATACTAGGAATTATTTTTAACTTTTTTTTATTTTAGTCTGATATATCTTCTTTGCTTCTTTAGGTGGGTATGTTCTGTGTCGCAATAAACGAGCTATACCCTCAATTTTGGCGGAGGTTGGTCGCATATCTAATAAGTGGGATGACTTATAGACCTAACTGCGTTATCAGGTTGAGCAGGTCTTGGAACTGAAAGAGAATCGTCGCAATCTTCGTGAGGAGGTTTGGACTCTGAATGCGAGGGTCAACTCAGTTGATGCCGAGATATAGATGCTCATAGTTGAATTGACCAGGTCCATGGAGGTTTCCATAGGGGAGTTCAAGCGGTACACATCTTTTGACGACTTACTATATGAGAAGGCTGCTGAGTAGTATGTCGCTGGCTTTGAGCAGGTGATTACGCTCAAACTAACACGTGATTATTGTGCATAGTTGAGGTGTCGATTCCACGAGAAAGGCAAACTACAAGAGAAAGTGTAAACCTTAACACTAAATGATAAAATTCAAATAAGAAAATCTGAGTTTTACAAATGAAATTATATGAGAGAGTTGTGAAAATATGACGAAAAATTCAATAAAGAAATAGCAAGGTTCCAAGAATCCTTCCTAAGTTTGTTGTCTTATTCCTATCTTCACTCAATTGTTAATTTCACATCCCAAACAAGCAATTGGTAAATATTCAATTCAAGCACATAAACACCCTAATGTAATTGCTACAAATTACTCTTTAATTCCAATTCAAACACATATGATCTATCTTATAAATTATCAAGAAACGACAATATATTTCAATAACAATACTGCAATAATAGACAAACCTATAAGATAAATCTACCGAAATCAATCGCATCTAACAACTTGACATAAGAAGAGCTTGACTAGACTTATATGGAGGAAAAAGATGCAATCACCGGATTAAGAATAAATCCTCTCATTCTTACTTAATCAAAGAGTAAATCATAAACAATTTTTAATAATCAATCCATAAAACTGAATCAAGGATAGAAATAAGAACAACTACATCTAGGAATTCATCCATTTTCCTTGCTTGGAGTTTAGTTGGACATTAGGCTCATGCTTGATCACCTTAATGAAGAAGAATATGGTGGCTCTCCTAATTCCAGCCTCCTTTTCAGCAAATCCTAAGTGTTCTATTAATACCCCATAAGGATCAAGGGTATTTTCGGGTCAAGAAATGTCATTAAAGCCCTAATAAGGTCGTGAAATGGAAACAGGGCAATCGTGCCCGCGTCGCGGCACAGAAAAGGGAAGCTGCAGCACAGCTATAAAAACACCCTTGTGCCGCGGCGCAAAACTTTCCTCGCCTCGGTGTAGCCATTGATCCTGGCTTTTCGAAGGTTCTAGTGGTCGCGGCGCAAACCTTGCCTCGCCGCGGCATGGAACCCTAAAAATGGGTTTCTCTTCATTTTGTCCTTCCGAAACCACTCCTTCAGTCCGATATGCATAGAATCTTCGTGCTTTAAGCAACATTAGCTTTTCCATCTCTTTTAAACTCAAAATACCTGAAAATGCATCAAAATAAATCAATGAACCAAGAATGACACTTTAGAATTATTAAGGCATAAATGTGTAATTTAGCCCTAAATCAACTCTAAAATGCTAACAAATAAATACTATTAAGATGCATTTTATAACTCTTATCATAAACCCCAATTAGCTTATTGCTAGTCCCTAGCAATTCAAGGGAAAAAAATATGAAAAATCATTCTATATTAGAAATCAAAACAAAATAAAACAATGTTAGTGTTAATCCAAGAGTAATTCAACTTTTTGTCTCAAAAATCGCACATAATACACAACACATAGAATCATTAAATACTACCCAAGTCCAAAAACAATCCAAACATCAACCTCAAATTCATTATCGACTCTTAACATCCATCTTACCACAAACCATTAATCCAAACACCCGGATGATTTTATACACAACAGTCATGAATATAAGTCTTGGCCTCTAACAACGTATTAAATTACATGACATCAATCACGAATCAAACTCTATAGGCTCACATTTCAAATCATTCTCCACTAATGTAGAAAAATCACACTACATCGGATCAATAGGTCTTTAATAGGCTTGTAACATCAGGCTAAGGTAAAGGTCAAGAAAGAACGGGAAGGATTAAACAAGTAAAAGAACTCAGTCTCTTAATTTTAAACAAAACCGCTTTAAGCACTAGATAACCTTCAACACCCAACTCACTCAATCATATTTCGAGCATTTCTCTCAATAATTCATCATTTTTTTCTTCTTTCTTTTCCAAAATTCACTTTTTTTTTAGCACATAACCATTCACCTCCGTTCTCATTTTTTACTCTTTTCCACAACCCCCAACCTATCTCCTTTAATGTACTTGGGTTATAGTAGTAATATTTTTTTTCTGTATTTCCATCCTTACTCCTCTTAAGTACTTCTCAACAAATGTGTATAAACTAAGTTCTCTTAAAAGAAAGGTAAGGATAAAATATTTTTAGGCTCATAAAGGTAAGTAAATGGACTATCGAAGGAAACAAAGCTCAAAATTTTTTTTTTCAAGAAGAAGTCTCAAACAAGTAACTAGCGATAAATATAACAAGGGTAAGGTTAAAGGGCTCAAATGGTCCAAAAATGGCCTACATCATATCCTAAGTAATGTGCATTCTAGGATTTCGCCTCAAGTGATTATCAAATAAGTTCTAGAGCTTGTCAAGACCGCAAAAGTATTCACAAAACATTTGCACATAAAACTTCTCTAAATGTAATAGACTAATCATGCAATCTTACTGCAAACCAAAGTCTCAAACCAAATGAAGATCGACACATAAAATTATTCTCAAACCGAAGCAAGATTTAACTTCTTCTAAATGCTATATGCTATCTCAAATAAACTCATATCATTGACATGTATATTAACTCCAAAGCTAACATAAAGCATACTAAGAACAAACAATATATATATATATATATATATATATATATATATATATATATATATATATATTATCCTAACAAAAGAATTAAAACAAAAAAAAGGGAAAGTGACACCAAACAATTCAATGGAATGGAATAAGAAATGCGTTTCCTCCACCCCCAACTTAAGATTTGCATTGTCCTCAATGTGAAATAAAAAGTAAAGGAAACTCCCTTATTAACCAAAAGTGCTAGGAAGCCGAAAATTGTGCACGGCCATTCGAACTCCATACTGTTCCTCTTTTTGAAATTTTGATCTCTAACATAGAACAAAACAAACAAAAAGAAGGAAACTACAGTGTAACATTAAGATTCCCCCTGAATGTTAGGTTAGCACATCAAAACTAAATAAATAACTAAAAATGAAAAATGAAGTACGAAAAATAAAGATAACGAAAAAGAGTACAGAATAAAAGTTAATGCAGTCATCCGAAAAATAAAATAAAATGAAACAAACAAGAGACAACCCAAAAGTTAACCTGCCATGTCATTGTCCTGCTTCTCCTCCTCCTCTGGAGCTTGATCAAAGGATGAACCCGAATAGGGTGGCAAGGTGGGAAAGTGATCCATATAACAATCGATGGCGGAAGCAAGGTATTGGTACATCTGACCAAAAGAAAGTAAACCACCGCGTGATAGTCTGCTTGCCTGGCTAAGAGTCGATCATGACGATCAAACCTATCCTGTAAGAATTTCTGAAGCTCATCAAATCGAATCTCTAAACACTCAAGCCGTTCTGCAACAGTCAAAGACCTAGGAGGTGGAGGTGGGGCAACAGCCGATGCTCCCTCTTCCGGAGCTTGCAATCTCATTGTCTTAATCACATTGAGCATTCCGTCATCGATAGGCTTCTTGGGGTGCTATGTTTCCTCATCACTACTGTACTGGGCACCGGCTCGGATGCATAACTGAGTAATCAAGGAAGAGAAGTATAGACCAAGCTTTTGTCTCACAGTATAGATGATAGAATTAAACATAATTCGGCCCACATCAATAGTCATACCCATCAAAATAGCATAAATAAGAACAGCCCTCTCAACAGTAACATCGCTATAATACGTAGTGGGCATCATCTTCTAACACACAAAGTATTACCAAGTCCAAGCATTCACAGTCAAAGAAGTACCTGGCAAGGTCTTAGGATTACCACCCGACATCTTCCAAGTCGTGCCCGGAATACAGAGTGTATTACAAACCTCATCATAGTCAACATTAGAAAAATAAGCAATATATTCGCAATTCTCAATGTCGGGTAGCCCATAAAATCTGTTAATAGATGCACTGTCAAAGAAAACAGTTTTTCCTCTAACCATCACTTTTCCATTCCTATACTCTTCCGCATTAGCATAAAATTCTCTAACCACATTAATAATGGAATTAAGTGGTTGTCCCCCAAATGCACCCCAATTCCTATCAGCAATCATCTTAAACAAAGTTGGGTTTCCTCTCTCTGTGATAGTGAAACTTCTTTCAGGAATGGGTCTCCTAGCATGCATTAAACTAACATACCTCTCACTAGCATTAAAACTGACAAATGTACTATCATCAAACTCTTAAGGCTGTTTCCCCCTTTGTCTCTTAGTTTTAGGGGCCATTTGAATCAAATTGTTCTAAGACAAGAGAACTAATTCAAATGCAACCACTCAAATATCACAAATCCACAACAAAGAGAAGGAAATCGACCTTACTTGATTAATAATCGGGCCAAAGTTGGAGAGAACACCCATAAACTCGAAATCCTCTTGAAATCCCGAAATCCTCTTGAAACCAAAGCTTTGTGGACAAATTTGCAGCAAAATCTTCAATATAAGTGAAAAATTCGTAAAGAAATTGTGTTAGAATCAAGAAAGAATGAGAAAAAATAGATGTGTAAAGTTGGATTTGGAGAGAAGTTGAGAGAGAGTAGAAGAGTTGTTGTTTTCTTTCAAAAGAAATGAAGAACAAAGAGGGAAAAATGGGTTTTTAAAAAGCTTATCGCAACCTCGCGCTGCAGCGCACACTTACACGTGTCGCGACCCTAAAACCGAACCCCCAATTTTGATGCACCGTTTGTCACGGCACACACTGGGCTGTGTCGTGGCGCACACTGGAAAACTTGAAATCTGGTAGGTGCAGCACGAGATTTTGGGCCATGGCGCACACTAGGCCTTCTTGTTTGTGCTAAAAAGTAACAAATAAAAAGGCATAAAAATATATACTAAAATTAATAAAAATAAACCTAAAACTAAAAATTAAATTAAATAAAAATTACAATTAAAATTAAAACGGAATTAACAAAAAAAAATCTAAAATTAACAAAGACTCAACAAAATTAAAACTAATGTACAATGGAACGAAAATACTTGATTTAAGAAGGATAAACTGAGTCCACCAAAGAGATCTCTTCAGGCCTATCTTTAACACGTTCATGTTCCAAGTAGAGCTTCAACCTTTGGCCATTAACTCAAAATGCACGGCCGTCGGAAGGATCTTCAACCTCTACTACTCTATTGGGAAAAACACTCTTCACAATATAAGGTCCTTTCCATCGTGAATGCAATTTTCCCAGATAGAAGTGTAACCGCGAGTCATACAGAAAAACTCTATTACCTTGTTCAAGATTTTTTCGGAGTATTTTCTGATCATGCACCACTTTCATTCTTGACTTTAAGTCCTTAGCATTATCATATGCTTCATCCCTCAACTCCGCAAGTTCACAAAGTTGCATTTTCCTCTCCTCACCGGACATCTTCAAGTCATAGTTAAAATTTTGAATAGCCCAATATGCTCTGTGCTCAAGTTCTACCAGCAAGTGACATGCTTTGCTGAATACAAACCGATAAAGAGATGCTCCAAGAACCATCTTGTATGCTGTCCGGTATGCCCAAAGTGCATCTGATAGGCGTAAAGACTAATCTTTTTGGTTGGGATTTACCATTTTTTCAAGTATTCTCTTAATCTCCCTATTTGCTAGTTCTGCTTAGCCATTGGTTTGTGGATGATAAGTTGTAAAAACCTTATGGGTGACTTCATACTTGCGCATTAAAGCCTCAAAAGAACGGTTATAAAAATGTGAACCTTGATCACTAATTATAACACATGGAGTACCGTACCTAGATAAAATATGATCTTTAAGAATTTAACAACAACTGTATTATCATTAGTGCGGCAAGGTATTGCTTCAACCCATTTAGAAACATAATCAACGGCAAGCAAAATGTAAAGATACCCAAAAGAAGGTGAGAATGGTCCCATAAAATCGATCCCCCAACAATCAAAGATTTCCACCACTAAGATCGGGTTGAGAGGCATTATATAACGGCAGGACAGTGAACCTAACTTTTGACATCTTTCACCTGATCGACAAAACTCATTAGTATCCTTGAATAAAGTAGGCCAATAAAAATCGCATTGCAAAATTTTTGTGGCTATCTTTTGTATAAAAAAGTGACCACCACAAGCATAGGTATGACAAAAATTTAACACACTATCAACTTCCATATCCGGAATGCCTCTTCTTATTATTTGATCGGGGCAATATTTAAAAAGATAAGGATCATTCCAATAAAAATTCTTTACCTCAGCCAAAAACTTACGCTTATCTTGTGCACTCCATGTAGATGGAACTTGAGGGGAAACCAAGTAGTTTGCAATGTCAGTATACTATGGTGTGTGACCAAGGACAGAAAATAAATTTTCATCTGGAAAGGCTTACCGAATTGGCAAAATGTCAGTATCATTCTTAAATTTCAAGCGAGATAGATGGTCCACTACAACATTTTCTACCCCCTTCTTGTCTTTGATGGTCAAGTCAAATTCCTGCAAAAGCAAAATCCAACGTATCAAACTGGTCTTACCATCTGTTTTTGAGAAAAGAAATTTAAGGGCGGAGTGATCTATAAATATAGTGATATGTGAACCAATTAAGTAAGAGCGAAACTTATCCAATGCAAATACTACTGCTAGTAATTCTTTCTCGGTTGTGGTGTACATCATTTGAGAATGATTCAAGGTTCTACTAGCATAATAAACAACAAATAGTTTTCCCTCTCTTTTTTGTCCTAAAACAGCCCCTACATCATAATTACTAGCATCACACATAATCTCATAAGGCAAGGTAAAATCCGTTGATTGCATAATAAGGGTAGTTGTAAGCTTAGACACAAGTGTCCTAAAGGCTTGCTCACATTCGGGATTCTACTTAAACTCAGTATCCTTCATCAAAAGGTTACATAAAGGTCTAGAGATAGCACTAAAATTTTGAATAAACCTTCTATTAAACTTGGTATGCCCTAAGAGAGACCTAACATCTTTAATATTCTTAAGAGTGGGTAGTTTAGAGATTAATTCGATTTTCAATTTATCCACTTCTATCCCCTTTTTAGACACTATATGGCCCAAGACTATTCTGGAAGACACCATAAAATGACACTTCTCCCAATTAAGCACAAGCCTCTTCTCTTCACATTTACACAAAATATTTTTCAAATTAGATAAACATGAATCAAAATAAGTTCCAAACATGGTTAAATCATCCATATACACTTCCACACATTTTTCAACCATGTCACTAAAAATACTCATCATGCATTTTTGAAAAGTAGCTAGTGCATTACATAAACCAAAGGGCATTCTATGAAAAGCAACCAAAAGGACAAGTAAAGGTGGTCTTCTCTTGATCCTCTAAGGTAATTCCTATTTGGTAGTATCCCGAATACCCATCTAAAAAACAATAGAAAGGATGACCAACCACCTGTTCTAAAATTTGATCTATGAATGGAAAGGGAAAATGGTCTTTCTGAGTAGCCGAATTAAGTTTCCTATAATCAGTGCACATACGCCACCCAATCTCTACCTTAGTTGGTACTAACACCCCCTCTTTATTTTCTACCATGGTCACCCCGACTTTCTTAGGAACTACTTGGGTTGGACTAACCCACTTACTTTCGGATATTGGATATGTAATTCTCACATCCAACAGTTTTAAGACTTCTTTCTTAACTACCTCTTTCATAGTTGGATTTAGCCTTTTTTGTGAGTCTCTATGAGGGTTAGCTCATTCTTCTAGATAAATCCTATAGGAACAAATTAAGGGGTTAATACCTTTTATGTCGGCCATGGTCCAACCTAATGCAGATTTATGCTCTCTTAACAAATTCAATAATTTATCACATTGCACATCACTAAGTTCGGAGGAAATAATAACTAGAAAGGTATCACCTGGGCCTAAAAAAATGATTGAGTCTTTTGGGTAGCGAAGCTAAATTAAGCGTTGGTGTCTCATCGGAAGAGGGTTTGGGTGCCTCCCTTTCTTTAGGCAACTCCTTAAAGCATGGTTGCCATAATTTCTTAATAAATCCCTGTGACTTATCAAAAACATCAACAAAATTAACGGCATGGGGATAAATGGAAGAATCATCCAAATCAAAATTATTAAGAAGGAATTCCAAAGAGTTAGAATTATCTTTAATGTACTCATTCTCCAAAATAAGCTCATTAATCATGTAAGTGTCGAAACACTCATCCTCTTCATGTTGCTGCCTTGAGACTCAAAAAACATTCACCTCTAGAGTCATATTTCCAAATGATAATGTCATTAGGCCATTCCTACAATTGATGAGGGCATTGGCGGTGGCAAGGAATGGTCTTCCAAGTATTAAAGGAATTTTTAACTCCGTATTCACAATAGAAATGGTATCTAACACTAAAAAGTCAACAGGATAATAGAATTTGTCAATTTGCAATAAACCATCTTCCACAGTACCTCTTGGTTTTCATACCGAACGATCCGCTAGTTGGAGTACCACGGAAGTGGGTTTGATCTCACCTAGGCCGAGTTGCAAGCAAATGGAGTATGGCATGAGATTCATAGTAGCCCTCAAATCTAGCAATGCTTGGCCACAAGCTTTGTTTCGAATTTGGCAAACTATTAGAGGATAGCCCGGATCTTTATACTTGGGTGGTGTCTTGCTATCAATTACCACACTTACTTGCTCCATTAAGAACATCGTCTTCTTCACATTGTGCCTCCTCTTGAGTGTGCATAAATCCTTAATGAATTTAGCATAGTTGGGAACCTGTTTTATGACATGAAGAAGAGGAAAGTTAATTTTAACTTGCTGAAGTTGTTCAAGAATCTCACCTTTTAATGTTGAATTTCTCTCCTTAGGTTTAAGGAGTGCTTGAGGGAAAGGCACGGGTAAAGAATCACTATGAGCATCTTGTTCCTTGGGGGTTTCATCCTTGTTACTCATGGTGTTAGGAATCAAGTTTGATGGTAAAATGGGTCCATCAATTTTCTTACCGCTGTGAGTAATCATGGCATTAACCTCTTTAACATTTTGATTATCAAGATTGAAGGTTTGCGCCATGTGTTGTCCCTTTAGATTAGGTTGTGGCTGTGAAGGAAAATGACCTTGCTCTTGAACCGTCAAGAAACTAGTCAACTTGGTGAGTTGGGTCTTTATCACCTTTTGTTCCTTTTTGATCCTTTGTTGTTCCTCTAGCAACCGTTGATTTATCTTGCCTTGCTCTTCCACACTCTTAGCATGTACCTGCATAAATGACTTAAAAACATCTTCCAAAGGTAAGGTTTGTTGTGGTGCATTAGATGAAGTTTCTTTCGGTCTCCATTGTGTACTAGAGTGGGTAGAGGGTTGTGTATCGGATCTCCAACTAAAATTAGGGTGATTCTTCCAACCGGGATTGAAGGTGCTAGAGTAGGGTGAGTATATTTTCCTGAAGGGTATACTTAAAGCATTACATTCATCCTTTATCTCAAAATAGGTTGGACAATCCCTAGGTACATGATCTACCCCATTACACATGAAACAAGGTTCGTGGGACTCTACCCTAGCAACTAGTTCGGGGGCTCTGGCATCCTTGGTTTTTAAAACTTCAATTTTCTTAGTTAGGACCTCTAAATGGGCTTTAAGGTTATCCTTTTCCTTAAGTTGATAAATTCCAACGGTTTGATTTCTCTTGGTACTTTCTATGGCATTCGGTCCCGTCCAAGTGTGGGCTTTTTCCGATAGGTCATCTAGAAAATCTATGGCTTAGTCAGAATCTTTCTAAAGAAAATCTCCATTACACATCATTTCTATGAATTGTCTTTCTCTACTTAGAAGTTCATCATAGAAATAGCTAACTACCCGCCAACTCATATACCCGTGGTGTGGATAAGAATTCAAAAGGTCATTGAAACGTTCCCAAACTTGATAGAAGGCTTCACTATCATTTTATGTAAAATTTGAGATTTGTTTCTTGAGGTTATTAGTCTTATGGGTTGGGAAATGCTTTTGGAAGAAGGCTTAGGTCATCTCATCCCAACTTCCTATAGACCTAGGCCTTAACGAGTACAGCCAAACCTTGGCCTTTTCCTTAAGTGAAAAGGGGAAAAACTTGAGTTTGACAGTGTTTACCATATCAGCCCTACTTTGAAAGGTTGCTACTACTTCCTGAAATTCCCTAATGGACATAGGGGCTTTCATTTTCAAACTCATGGAAGGTTGGTAGCAATTGGATCATGCCTGGCTTAAACTCAGGTTGTTGAACATTAGGGGGGAACATGATATAAGATGGTGTGGTCATTCGGCTAGGGTGCAAGTAGTCCTTAAGTTTCCTAGCAACATTCTCATTGTGATTGTTGGCCATGTTAACAGAATTCTCTGAATTCTCGTTTGGGTGTGCACTATGATTTGATCTAGGCGAGCTTTCACTATCGGATGTGGAAGGAGAAGGTAACTCTATTTCGGGTCCTTTAATGAATCTACCTCGCACATCTCTCAGTCTACGCATACACCAAAGGAATTAGAGGGAAACGAATAAAACAAAAAAAATAGAAAATCAAAACAAAGAGCAAAGAACAATATTACCGTCTTGTCTCAAAGTTGACAATCTTCCTTGTACTTAAGTGTGTTTCCCTGGTAACGGCGCCAAAATTTGATTACGTTCAAACTAACACGCGATTATTGTGCATAGCTGAGGTGTCGATCCCACGAGGAAAGCGAATTACAAGAGAATGTGTAAACTTTAACACTAAACGATAAAATTCAAATAAGAAAATCTGAGTTTTACAAATGAAATTATATGAGAGAGTTGTGAAAATATGACGAAGTGTTTAATAAAGAAATAACAAGGTTCCAAGAATCCTTCCTAAGTTTGTTGCCTTATTCCTATCTTGACTCAATTGTTTTATCCCAATTGCTAGTTTCACATCCCAAACAAGCAATTGGTAAATATTCAATCCAAGCACATAAACACCCTAATGTAATTGTTCCAAATTACTCTTTAATTCCAATTCAAATACACATGATCTATCTTATAAATTATCAAGAAATGACAATATATTTCAATAACAATACCGCGGTAATAGACAAACCTATAAGATAAATCTACCGAAATCAATCACATCTAACAACTTGACATAAGAAGAGCTTGACTAGACTTATATGGAGGAGAAAGATGCAATCATTGAAATAAGAATAAATCCTCTCCTTCTTACTTAATCAAAGAGTAAATCATAAACAATGTTTAGTAATCAATCCATACAACTGAATCAAGGATAGAAATAAGAACAACTACAACTAGGAATTCATCCCTTTGCCTTGCTTGGAGTTTAGTTGGATATTAGGCTCATGCTTGATCACCTTAATGAAGAAGAATATGGTGGCTCTCCTAATTCCAGCCTCCTTTTGAGCAAATCCTAAATGTTCTATTAATACTCCAGAAGGTTCAAGGGTATTTTTGGGTCAAGAAATGTCATTAAAACCCTAATAAGGTCGTGAAACGGAAACAGGGCAATCGTGCCCGCGTTGCGGCACAGAAAAGGGAATCCGCGGCACAGCTGTAAAAACACCACTGCGCTGCGGCACAGCTGTAAAAACACCACTGCGCTGCGGCACAAACCTTTCCTTACCACGGCGCAGCCATTGATCCTGGCTTTTCAAAAGTTTTGGTGGCCACGATGTAAGCCTTGCCTCGCCGCGGCATGGAACCCTAAAAATGGGTTTCTCTTCATTTTGTCCTTCCGAAACCACTCCTTCAGTCTGATATGCATAGAATCTTCGTGCTTTAAGCAACGTTAGCTTTTCTACCTATCTTAAACCCAAAATACCTGAAAATGCATCAAAATAAATCAATGAACCAAGAATGACACTTTAGAATTATTGAGGCATAAATGTGTAATTTAGTCCTAAATCAACCCTAAAATGCTAACAAATAAATACTAATAAGATGCATTTTATGAATCTCATTAGCAGGCTAAGGCAAATGTGGCTAAAATTTCTCCTCAACTGGATCTGGATCAAGTTCACATCATCTTACTGGACATGATAGTTTCTCAAGGGACTAGGGGTGGTGATGGTGTGTAATACTCGTGTTCATAAAATAATGGTAAATAAGTAATTTTACACATATTATATTGAATTAAATAATCCATTGATGAAAGATTTAGTATTGATTTGAAATAATATTGAAAATTTTGTTGAAAAGAGTTAGAAATTTTTTAAGAATAAAGTACTAAAAAACAAAAATTTTGAAATTTGAAGTTGAAATGAAAGAATTTTGAAGAAAAATGTTCACTAAAGTTGAGGAAAATAATTTAAAAAAAAATTGGAAGGAAGAAAAGATGAAAATTTTATTTTTAAAGGGAAAATGGTAAAACTGTAATTATGTAATGGCAAAGTGATAATTTTTAAATGATGGCAGAATTATAAATAACCGATGACTAATATGTATATTGTATTAAACAAATAAATAACTAAAACCATAGACTTCACGTGAAAGCAGTGAAGCGGCGAGGAAAAAAAATAAATAAATAAGGGACATGACGTTAACATGAAGGTTATATATATATTATTAAAAAAAACGGTGAAGAACATGGGTTCTGAGAACCCATGTGAAATACTAATATCAACATTGATATTAGTATAAAATAATATTAAAAGAAATTTTTTTGCAAAGTTTATAAGTCTCTGAAAGCTCAGACTTTATTTCTTCAAATCTCGTTTGGTTTTCCTTCTTTCTTCAATGCAAATTCTTAGCAAAAAGTTATAAAGAAAATTTCTCCAATATTATAGATAATTATAGTCATCCAATTACAATAGCAAGATTTCATCACATTTAAGATAAATTTTCAATAAGACTTATAACTAGATAATTATATTGTTTAAATTAAGTTATTAAATAGTAAGATTTATGAAAGTTTATGATTAGGTGCTGGTGATCAATAATCTCAAGAAATTGTTGAAAGGAGCAAGAAATGTAAAAAAGTGATCCATGAGTAGCTTTAAGTGCTACGTGATGAGTTAGATTTACTTTTAGTAATCGAGACCATTAAAAATATGAATTTATGATATTTGAATGAATTGTTAAATTATAATGATTGGATGAGGTATTTTCAGTTATGTATGATAATTGATTGATTTATTAATTAGGGATTAAATATTATGTTGAAAATTAATTATATAAAAATTTATATTTTAAGAAGGACAGATTAATGAAAAATATTCTAAGAAGTTATATGAAATTTCTGAAAATATGATTGAAAAATAGATATGATGTATAATGAGACAATTTAATAAATATGATAAGAATAATAATTTGAGAAAGAGCTAGATAGTTGAATTGAATGCTTTGATGTATACTTGCTTGCATGTTATTGTTCATACGCATAAAGAGAAGACCAGGAAGGCAGCTGGCCTGGCTAAGAAGACCAGGAAGGTAGCTAGTCTAGCTGAAACATGTCGACATGTGAGAAAACGTTCCCAGATGATAATATGAAATGATCTGATGAGAAGAAAAAGAAAGATAATTTAAATTCATGCATTATATTTGTTTTTAATATTTATTATTAATGACTGAAATACTAAAGAATCAGTTTTGATTATTAAATGATTGATAGATAGATGAGTCTCATAATGAGACAATTTTGATGATAAATAAATAGAAACGATGATATAATAAAGAATAATATTATTGATTGTTTGTATGATGTGAACTTTATGATTATTTTAAATTGGAAATATTAAATTAATAAAATATATGAGATATATGAATTGAAAGAGTATAGCTTGATAATTTATTTATTAAGAGAAATTGATAAATGATTGAATTAGAATGTGAGAGAGGATAGATGGTTAATTATGCCGATTTAATAATGAATGAATATAACTAGAAGTATACAAGATGAGTACTTCTAATGAATTTAATTCACTAAGCTTATGAAACTCATTCTTCATTGTTAAATAATTTTAGGTAGCAGGCAGGACAAATAAATTTGTGAGCTGAGATCCAGACTGAGTTATTATCTATAAGCCTCGTGGTCCATATCCTCAGACTAATAGAAGAATTTTTTGTGTGTAGATATTCATGCATAATATGTTGTATATATTGTTTCAGATGGGATATTAATAATGTAACTCCCCTGTTGAGGGTTGATGTATATATATTTTCAGTCGATGTATGTTTTTATATTGTTGCATATATGTGTCGTACTGTGATTTCAAAATATGACGACACCGTCTCAGGGATGGCCAACCCGGGATGGCTCATTACATGGTGCTCAGTCTCGTGCCTAGGATGCTGATGTTACTCTTGTTAGCTCTGATGGTCGAATCTTGGCAGAGTATGTCACGGAGAAGGAGCAGACTTAGGATTTCTTTTTTACTTCTGTTTTTTGTGCTTGGCCTAAAAGCTCTCTCATCTTGTACTTTTGTTTTTTTTTGTTAATGAAATGGATACTTATATTCTTTTTTTCATTATAAACCATGTTTTGAGTTACTTGTGTTAAGTACTTTTTATTTTTTGCGTTTTTCAAGACTTGCTTAGTGTTTGGAGAAAATCCTACTAAGTATTATATGTCCGAGTTAGGGCTTCATTTTTGAGCCATTAACTCTTATTTCTGAGACATCAACTTCTTTGGGTCTTTGTTCTCAAGTTGGGGTCAGGTTTTAGTGGCTAAGTCAGAGTTCCTTTTTACTCTTCTGATGCAGTACATGCATTCCCAATTGGCTGAGAGACTTCCCATGTCTCGAGAGTTTGAGACTTCTTTCTTCTGGAAGACCAGTTCTCCAAGTCTGAAGGTTCGTTTCTTTTCACCCTAGAGTTCTAGTATCTGGTTATCCTCTATTGGTATGTTGCAAGTTTCAGTAATGCTTTATCTTGAACCCTTTCAATTAAGTCCAAGCTTGCTTTCAAACCTTTCTTGTTGTTGCATGGGTTGAAAAACTGAACTTTGAGGGAGGGTACTCTTACCTTGATTGAGACTACAACTTCTGACCTGAAGGCTAAGAAGAAAGGTGTTTCTCTCGTTAGAGACTGAAGTGTGGTTCAGTAGGACCATAATGTGTGTGGAAGCTCTTTGACTCAAAGTTCTTGAGTGTCTTCAAGTCACTTCTTCAAGGTCTGCAATATGGTTCTATTTGTAACTTCGACCTGGCCATTAGCTTGTAAGTACTCGACCGAAGTGAATCATTGATAAATTTGTAGGTCTTAACAGAACTTTTTGAATCGTGTTCTCTAAAATTGCTTCCTATTGTCAGTTACCAGCACCCTCGAGAGCCCATACCGACATACCATCAATTTCCAAATAAATTCTTTGGCCTTCTTTTCTGTTATCTTTGTCAGTGGTTCTACCTTTGCCCACTTAGTGAAGTAATCTATTGCCATGGTCAGGAATTTAAGCTGTCTAGGTGCCCGAGCAAAACGTTCGAGTATGTCTACACCCCACATTACGAACGATAATGGGCTAGTGATGACAATCAATGGATCCGTGAGAGAGGGAAGGACAAGGGAAAACTTCTAATGCTTTATGCATTTCTTAACAAAGTCTGAAGCTTCTTTCTAGAGCCTCAGCGAGTAGTAACGTTGTCTCAGTATCTTATAGGCTAGAGCTCGTCCTCCTAAGTGGTTCATGCAAATCTCTTCGTGGACCACCCTAAAGGCATAATTTGATTCCCGTGGTTTGAGGGATTTAAAGTAGGGTTGATTAAGAGATTTCAAATATAACTGGTTTCCAATCATGTAATATCGGGTTGTTCTTGACAAGAGCTTCTTGGCCTTAATTCTTGACTCTAGCAACTTGCTGCTTTCAAGGTACCTGACAATGAAATCCATCCAATTGGGTCTATCATCGTTATCTAGTACTTCACCTTCATTTAGACTTAGTCATGGCAGGATTTCAACATATATTGTCCGTAGAATATAAGAGGTCTTAAAGGATGTGAGTTATGCCAAGGCATTGATTTTGGCATTTTCTACTCTTGGTACTCGGTTCACCCTAATTTCTTTGAATAAGCTCATCAACTGCTTTACTTTGGCTAGGCATTTGATCATTCATGTTCTTTTTGCCTCGTAATCTTTGATTACTTGACTAACCGCTAATTGGGAGTCACTGAACTTTCTTAGGGCTTTCACTACCAGAGATCGAGCTAACTTGAGTCCAGCCAAAATGGCTTCATACTCTACCCTATTGTTTGACGTTTTGAAGTTGAATTGCAAGGCATACTCAACTCAGAAATCTTCAAGACTAACTAGGATGAGGCCCGCACTAGTTCCTAGTGCATTGAATGAGCCATCAACAAAGAGTTTCTAACTCTACTCCCTTATCGTTTCTCTGTTTCTTACTCTTTTACTGCTCCTTTAAGGAATGTGAACTCGACAATGAAGTTGGCAAGTGCTTGGGCTTTAATTACTGGATGAGGCGTATATCTTATTTCGAATTCTTTCAACTCAATAGACCACTTTACAAGTCGTCCTAAGAGCTCAGGTTTTTGAAGTATCGTCCTCAGAAGATAATTTGTCTGCACGTTGATGTGGTGTGATTGAAAGTAGGGTCGTAGCTTTTGGGCTGATATGACTATGACTAATTCAAACTTTTCATGGGGTTGGTATCTTGGTTCTGCATCTTGAAGCATTTAATTGACGTAGTAAATCGGCCCCTTTCCTCATCTCTTATGAGGACTGAAGCTACGACTACTTCGTTTGCTGTTAGATACAAGTAAAGCTCTTCCTTTTTCTTGGGTTTACTTAGGATGAGTAGCGAACTCATATACTTTTTTAGTTCCTAAAATAATCCCTAACCCTCTTCTGTCCATTAGAAATCTGGAATTTTTTTTTAGCGCTTTGAAAATGGTTAAGCATTTCTCAATTGATCTAGACATGAATCGACCTAGAGTGGTGATTTAACTGGTGAGTTTTTGCACTTCCATCACATTCCTCGAGGCTTACATATCTAAGACAACATTGATTACTTTAGGGTTTACTTGTATGCCCCTCTAAGTAACTACAAAGCCAAAGAGTTTGTCAAATGTCACCCCAAAGGCACACTTTGAGGGGTTAAGCTTCATTTGATGCTTTCTCAGTACTGAGAAATATTCTTCTAAATCAACGATGTGATGAGCTGCTTGCATACTTTTTATGAGCATGTTGTTGACATACACTTCCATGTTCCTTCCAATCTGGTTCTTGAATAGCTTATTGACCAACCTTTGATATGTTGTCCCGATGTTCTTTAATCCAAACGGAATCACGTTGTATCAGTAGAGACATTTTTCTATCATAAAGGTTATATTTCGTTGATCTGGCTCATACATCTTGATTTGATTGTACTTAGAGTACGCATCAATGAAACTCAACATCTTATACCCTGAAGTTGCATCCACTAACTGATTAATCCTTGATAGAGAAAAGTTATCTTTTGGATAAGCTTTGTTCAAATCGGTGAAGTCGATGTAAATTCTTCACTTTTCATTAACCTTATTATCCATTACCACATTGGCTAACCACTAGGGGTAGTCAATTTTCCTAATATACTCGGTTTCGAGGAGCTTACTGACTTTTGCATCAATATTTTGTTGTCACTTTGCTGCGAAAGCTCTCTTTTTCTGTATGACTGGCTTTTGGTTGGGATTGAAATTTAGACAATGTACCTTTTTTTAGGGTCAATGCTTGGCATGTCCGCTCTTAACCAGACAAACACATCTTAGTTTTCTTTGAGGAATAAGATCAGTCATATTAGGAGTTCTCCCTCCAAACCCGCATCGATCTGTACTAATTTCTTTGATTCTTTTTTTGTGATGGGTATTGCTATAAACTCCTCAATAGGTCTTCCTCTTTGAATCTTAGAATTATATTTTAGATCTTCTATTTGATGGATGCATGCCTTGCCTTTCTTAAGAGAGGCTAAGTAACATATTTCGGTTGCAACTTGGTTGCTTTTGACCTCTCTTATGTAGTTCTCTTTTGGGAATTTCATCTTCAAGTGGTATGTTGAGACCATATTTCTCATGGAATTTATCCCCGGTCGCCTAAGGATAACGTTATATGAAGATAAGAGATCTATGACTAAGAAGGTACTTAAGACGACTGTTTGACAGGGAGAGGTACCTACTGTCACTGGTAACTTCATGTTTCCTTTCGGATATACTAGATCACCTAAGAACTAGTATAAAAGATGGTGTGTCAGTTCAAACAATTTTTTGACAGTTTCATCTTCTTGAAAACATTATAATACAAATGTCTTGAGATAATCCATTATATAATGAGATTCTTTCAACCCCAAAGTTTGAGACGACCAAGGTCATGACAACTGCGTCTTCATGGGGGAACTTTACTTTTTCAAGGTTTTCGTTCGTAAATTTGATTATTTGATCGACTCGGGTCTTTTTTCTAGGCTCTTTAATTAATCCGACGAAATGAGCGTAGGCTCTTCATGAGTTTAAGAATTCTCTCTAAGATATTGTCCTTCCAGAGATAGTTCGGATGACGCCTACTATTGGGGTGTTTTCCAACTTCTTCTCTAGAGTACACCATCTTCTTTTTTTCCTTTCTTCCACTCAGATTCTACCTTGGTCTACTCATTTTTTTAAGGTTCAAGCTTCTTCTTCTGCTTGGGCTTCTTCTTAGCTTTACCTTGACGAACTTATTCGAATACCCTCTTAATATCAACCTTTCATTTTCATCCTTCAAATGTCGACATTTCTTTGTGTCATGGTCGTGGTCTTTGTGGAAGCGACAAAAATGACTCATGTATCTTTTTTCTACAGGTATCTTGATCTTAACGGGCCATTTGATAATTAATTGGTTTACTATTTCCATCAGGGGGTTGGCCCTCGAGGTATTGAGGGGAGTATAGATCTTAAATCCCTAAGAAACTCTCGATTTTTCACCCTTTCGGTTATCATTTTAGCCTCTTATCTTTTGATCACCTTTTGGTTTATGCTCCTTGGGCCTTTTACTTTTTCTAATTTGTTAGGGTTTCTTCCCTCTTTTTATGAAAGGCTTAGTCTTCTTCAGCGATTACAAACTCGTCTGCCTTGGTAAGAGAGACTGACATGGTGTGTAATAGGTTTCTAGAGAGATAGTGGCAGAGGTTAGAGGCTGTGAGGCCATTGATAAAGGCTATGACCACTAGTTTTTGGTCTAGATCCCCTACTTATACCATGATAGAAGTGAACTGTGAGATGAAGTCACGAAGGGTCTCCTCTACATGCTGAGTTATGCTCAACAAGCTTTCAGGAGTCATTTGAAGACCTTGACTGCTGAAGAAATGCATGGAAAACAACTCACTAAGTTCGTTGAACGAGTTTATAGACCCGAAAGACGACTTAGAAAACAATATTCTTGTTGTCACTCAAAGTGTTATTAGGAATGCATTAGACATTGCTTCCTCTGAGTGGCCGTGTAGGAACATCAAGGACTTAAAAGTCTATAAGTGGTCTATAGGATAAGTCTTTCCCGTGTAAGGCTCTATGTGAGTTATTTTGAAATTTGAAGGCATTTTCTCATCCATGAGCTCTTGGAAAACAATATTCTTGTTGTCACTCAAAGTGTTATTGGGAATGCACGGCACATTGCTTCTTTTGAGTGGCCGTGGAGGAATATCAAGGACTTAAAAGTCTATAAGTGGTCTATGGGATAAGTTTTTCCCGTGTAAGGCTCTATGTGAGTTATTTAGATATTTGAAGGCATTTTCTCATCCATAAGCTCTTGGAAAAATGAGTTTCTTGCAAGTCTAATATTATCGAGGATATTTCCTTGAGTGGCTTTTATGGCGAGCCCGATGCGTTCGTTCATTTCTTTTAGTTGCTTATTCACTCCGGACTTGTCTTGTTATTCATGTTTCTTGGATGGATGAGATTTTGAAACAGATCTATCATCTTGGATAGGGCGTCAAGGATTTCTTGAAGGGCTATGTTGACTTGGTTTTTCCCTCTCTAGAGTACGTCCCCAGCTTTTATCTCATGCAAATGACTCGTGTTTCTTGCCTGAACTTATCTTCTCAAGTCGAGCATTCAAGTTTCGAGGTAACACTTCGGTGGTCCTTCAAGTGGTATTGACAGTTTGGATTAGAGATTTACAGTGTCTAGGTCCACTCGGTTCAAATTGGTCGAGTCGTGTGATAAGCTTTTCAAGTCGACGTTGGAGAATGATGTACTCAGCTCTATTGACAAGGGCATATATATGTCTCATGGAATTCTCGTTGGATCACTTGGTTTGAATCTAACCCAGCTTGTTGGTTGGATGGGCCCTACTCTTCATTTATCTCGAGTTGATTGTGAGTTCCCAAGGTATGATGATGGTTCAACCCTTCCATTAGAGGCAGAGGTGGTGGTAATTCGGACGGGTTGACTTCAGTGGTCATCTGAGTAGTATTTCGTATCAGATTTTTCTTGGGCGGCATTTTCAATAGAGATAAGATTTATTCGTGTTTCCCACATACGACTATAATTCTATTGATGTCAAAAATAGGTTTGGTTTGTTTTAGTCTTGTTGAGTCGGTAAGTGGATTCATATTCAGATTGGTTTGCTTGGTTGTATACTGATGCAAGTTGGTCCGGGATGAGTTGGATCCGGGGTACTTGAAAAAAAAAACCGACCCAGAATATTTTACTAGGGGGAGAACCCTTTGATGCTTAAGTCAGAGTAGGAGGTGGGGAGAGCAAAATAGTGAAAAGTGGTTATAAATGAATTAATGTTAAGGGCCCCTATTTACAGGGCTCCAAAGAAATCGAGATTACCATTTTACCCTTGTGATTTACAAGTGTCACCCTCTGGTAAAAAAACATTTTTCCTATATAAATTTGTAACATAATGCTTCTCTTTTCTTATTTGATGGAGATAAGATTATTTTCATTTAAATATTAATAATCTTTAAGGGTGTTTTGTTAAGACCAAATCTTATATAAAACTTTTAGCTAAAAGAAATTGGACTAAAAACTTGAGACAGAAGGAGTATAACTTAATCCTATTAATTTTAGTTTTACATTCGAAATTAATAACAAAAAAATCACCATCAAGTTTTATTTCCCACTTTGGTTTTGCCTTGGATTTCATTTGTACATAAAATTATTGAGTGCTTGAGTAGTACATGTGCCTGCATCGTCCTTTAACGAAATGGATGCTTTAGAAAAGAGAGACTTCACTAAAGATGATAGATTTGTCTATGTGTGAGGAAATAAAGGTCTTAAGTCCTTTCTCCTCTATTGCTTGGTTGAGTTCGATTTTTTTTTTTCTTTCTATAACTTGATTAGGTTCGATTTGATCTTAGAACTTTCTCTTACAATTGGATTTGTTACAAATTTGCAATTGCTATTGTGGCCACATGGGTCTTAAGTGAATAGTGTAAACAAGAAAATGCAATAAAATGGGAACAATATTTGTAGTGAAGCATGGAGCAAGAGGTAAAGTCTTACAATCTTCCATATTAAAGTTCTATAGAACTAATTTAGCTCTTACACCAAAAACTGACAATATATTATTTTTAATGTAAATTTAATGACAATATGTAAAATTAATAGATTTAGCTTTATGATAATTGACCTAAAGTGATGATGTGACAAAATTTTTATTTAGTGACATAATTTTAACCAATAAAAAATTGAATGGTTGAGATGGGATTAAATTGAGTCAATGGTTCACTCCCTAAATTGAGTCAATGTTTTTATTTTTCTATTTTTTTTTGTTTTCTATTTACTTAATTAGCAATAATTTTATTACCTCTTATACAAACAACAATTCTAATAGTCTGTACCATAATCTCTTTGTTTATTTTTTTAATTGTAAGCATGTCTCGTGAGTTATTAATAGATGTACTTATTGATTGGGGGGACTAAAGTGAGATTTAACTGTTTTAATTCCACATGAACAACTAATCCTATGCTTGGTTGGAAGGATTTACTATTCAAATGGGATTGAGATGGTATAAAACTAATCATAATCCCACCTCTTTGTCCCACCTTTTTGGGACTTAACTTTTATTTTTTTGCCCTTCTTGCCCTAACTGCAATAGATATATATTTCTTGTTTCTTCTTCTTCTTCTTCTTTATAGCGCGACATATCTAGTTCAAATTTGTTTAAGATCCCTTTTTCGAGATCTATTTCATAGTGTTCAGATCCCTTTTTTGAGACCTGTTTCATAGTGAAATTAAGGTTCGTCTTTCTCCTCTCAAGGTGCAAATATGGTGTTTATTAGAAAAGAAATTTCAAAAAAATGATAAAAAAGGAGATTTTAGATTCGTTTTTCAAGATTTGTTTCATGGTTAAAATTAATATTTGTTTTCCTTTTCTCAAGGTGCAAATAAGTTGTTTCTTGGAAAAAAAGTGCAAAAAATTGGTAAGAGAATTGATTCATGGTTGAAGATTTGCAAAATTTTCTCAATCAATAGATTGTAAACTTTGGTTACAAAGATATATTATAGCTTGGTATCATATAACAATTCTAATTAACATTAGACATGTTTTTGCTGGAATTGATTGCATTTATTCTTGCTGATGGAAGAATAAGAAAAATGAATCCATTTTTATCTTTTGAGATTTCATTTATTTGTTTCTATAAATGTTTTTTACTCTTTGCTTGCTCTTTATATTGGAATTTCTTGTCATTGAAATCCTATTTTTATTATATTTGTTGTTTTGATGAATTAAGATGATTTTTATAGTGAAATTAAAGTTTGTGGCAAAATTGTTTTAGAGTTTGTGGAGAAATTAGGGCTAGTTAGGGATGACAAAAAGTAAAGGATAATATGGTATTTTGACTTATTATCCTATTTTAGTACTAATCATCCAATCCCATGAACCAAAAATGGGATTAAGTTAGTCTTATTTTAATCTTTTCGAATCTTATCTCACTATAATCCTAATTCTATCTCAACCATAATCCAGTCTATGAACCAAACAGATCCTTGATGTCGTGGGTTTAAAAATTAATCAAACCTTCTCATTAAGGACTAAGGGCCTATTTAGTTAGGAGATTAAGGTGAGATTGACTATTTTAATCTCACATGAACAGTTAATCTCATGTTTTGTTAGACAGATTCACAACTTGTGTAGGATTAAGATGGGACAAAATTAATCCTTATCCCACATATTTTATCCCATGGTAGGCATGTTACAAAATTTATCCCACCCCGGACTAATTTTTTTTCTTTTTTCGCCCTTTCCCTATCTTTCTCTTCTTCTTCTCCTTCTCTTTCTTTTACTCCATCTTCTCCTTCTCCTTCTCCTTCTCATCCTCCTCATTCTTCTTCATTTTTATTCTTTTTTTTTCTTTTTTTCCTTCTTCTCATCCTCTTCCTATTTTTTTTTTCTTCTTCTCATTATTTTTTTCTTTTTCTTTTTCTCATTCTCTTCTCCTTCTTCTTCTTCTTCTTCTTCTTCTTCTTCTTCTTCTGGACAGATCTGCGCGTCTGGCACTTGAAGTCACCGCATTGATTCACGTCACCCTCTATCAGCAAATTGTTTCTCTTTATCTATGAGATGTGTGATGGGTTGACAACAAAGATACAAGAGCAAACTTGGGAAAAGAACCCTAACATCAACAAAATCCCTTACAAATTCCAACCTAAATATATCTCCAAATCTATTGTAATGCTACAAGAAATAGTACTTTTAGTGGCAGCCACGTTAAATTGGCCATTAGATGAGTTTTTTTTATATTTTTTTTATTGGCTATCATCCTAACCTGCCACAAAACAACCTTTAGTGGCGGATTCAAAGTAACAGACATTAAACTTAAGGTTTTAGTGGTGGACGAAAATGCTAGGTCATTAATAGTGACTTTTAATGGTGGCTGAATAAAGGTAGTCACTAAATGTTTCACTTTTAGTGGTGGTCTCCCATGGCCCTCACTAATAATATTACTTTTAGTGGTTTCCATAAGAAAACAACCATTATATTAAGAACTTTGTTGGTGGCCGAAATTTACATTTCATTGATAGGGATTTTTAGTGACGACCAAATGAAAATGAACACTACATGTTACACTTTTAATGGTGGCCAAGATAAGCCCTCACTAATGACAATGCTTATAGTGGCGCCAAGATAAACCCTCATTAAAAGCTACACTTTCAGTGGTGAGCATTCGAAAGTGGTCACTAAAACTTGAACTTGTAGTGACGGCCACGGTAAGCCTTCACTAAAATCAACACCTTTAGTGGCAACCGCATTGGAGCAACCACTAAATCTCTCTATTTTAGTGATGGTTAGTACTTTTTCGTCACTAATAAACACTTTTAGTGGTGGCTTTAAAAAGTGGTCACTAAACATTAAACTATTAGTGGTGACTGCAAAGAAACAAGCACTAAATCTCTTTCTTTAAGTGATGGTCAGAAGTCGTTGGTCACTAATAGACATGTTTTGTGATGGCAATATAAAAGTAATCACTAAAAATTAAGCTTTTACGCTTTTTAATTTCAATCCAAATTGGATTTGGTTTGGTGTGACTGCACACGTTATTTTCAATGAAAAAGCTAGACTTCTTGCAATGACATTGAAAAAACTCCAAACTTTCCAAATCAGTTATATATATATATATATATATATATATATATATATATATATATATATATATATATATATTTCTTTTTTTCTTCTTCAATTTCATGAATCCAAATAAACTCTTTACGAAATTATGAGATTTAAAGGAATATTAAGGTTACATAGCATATATGAATCATAATTTTAACTATATCTATAAAGTACCCATCAAACATGATTAAATTGAGTAAGTTTGGAAGCAAGATGGTGATGATCCTCTTCAGTAATTGGGGAAATTTTTTCCTCAGTTCATCATTGGATGAGTATCACATCAACATTATAGATAATGTAATATTCATCTAATGGTGCACTGGGAGAAATTTTCCTTCAATTACTAAAGAGGAACTTGATCCGAAGCAAAATTATACCTAACAAATCATGTACATATCTGTGTGAAATTTATATACTCGTCATGTATAGAGACAAGAACGGAGGAAAGTGTACATGATCCAAACTTGTTCCATTTCCATGTCTAATATCATATATTATTGTTCTTGATGACTATAAATGAGTTATACATAAAGTTCTTAATTACACATCTATTAGTTTGAAAAGTACTCCACATATATAAAATTTATATTATTTTATATTATAAAAAAATATGTTACATTCCTCGAAATATTAAAATATGGTGTTATGAAGATTATATTACTTAATAAAAAATTTATTTCATAAAAATTAATGCAACATTACTCTCTTTACAATATTAGTAATTATTAACTTTCAAAATAATCGATCATTATAAAATAATTAAATTAGTTATCTAATAATTAAATCAAATCTTTAAACTATATATGTAAATAAATGCATTTGTATTAATATATTAATACTTCTTAACATTAATAAATTAACTAAAAAATAATTTCAAAATTTTAGACTATGTAAATAAATGCATTTTTATTAATAGAGTTTTCTAATTTCTTCAATTTTTAAACTAAAATATTCATATGTATAATATATGAAAACAAATCATTTTCAAAAGAAAAGTAAAATTTTAGGGTTTTAAGTTAGCTCTTTAACTTTGCGCTTAGGTGAGAAAGGAAAAAAGATGAAAATGAAACATAAAGCTCTACGCTTCTCCATTATCCTTTCTCTCTAAAAATTAGGGCAAGCCATCCATAATGTTAGAAACCCTAAGTTTTGAGATATAATTTTCGGTTTATAATTTTATGGTGTTCATAAATAGAGTTGAGAGAAAGTACAAGATGGATAAATAGAGATAGAGGTGAGAGATCATAAGTTGCTGAGAAGTGATCTATGAAAGTATGGTCTTTCAATTTATAGGCTGCAGATGAGGGGAAAAGAGAGGAATGAGAAAAATACTGATGGGTTTGGAGACAATGGTCGGGGATGATGAATAGTGGAGGGTATTATGGTCTTTTGAATTATTATCTTACTTTAATAGTAATAGGTCAATCCTATACACCAAACATATGATTAAGATTATACCACATAATCTTTTATAATCCTATTCCGCTATAATCCTAATCCTATCTCACTATAATCTTGTTCGTGAACCAAATGTGCTTAGAGGTGGTAGATAAATGAAATCAAAAGACTCTAGTAAGCTAACTCTAAAAACGTCGCCCATCAGTAGTGTTAGCTAGGTCAAATTGTTTTGAAATTATTATGTTATACATATAAATTAGGATCTTCCCATTACATTAACGATGCAAGATGTGGATCATCACAAACTCCATAGGTTTAGACACTCGCATCCTCACAAGGGGAAGGTACACATATCACACATCACAAGAAGACCAATGGTTCTGACCCGTAGAGAACCCCAAATACCAAATGTTTACATAGTAATAAACTTGGATCGACTCTGATACCTTTTATAGCACCACAAGTTCATTACCCAAAAGTGTTAGTTGAAGTTGCTTTTAGGATCATCAGGTCTAACATATAAATTAGGATTTTTCTCATTACAATATCGATGTACAATCACACAGATCATAAATCACAAATTAGACCAACAGTTTCGACCCGTTGGGAGCCCCAAATTCAACACATCCACTTGGTAATGAATCTAGGTCAGGCTATTAGCTCTAATACCATTCGTAATACCACGAGACCATCACCTAAAAGTAATATCTCAAGTTGTTTTCAATTCATTTGACCATATATATAAATAAATATCTTTTCCACTACACTATCGATGTGGGATGTGGGTCGTCATAAATTTCTGTTGCAACCCCATTCCGTGACTCAAAAGAATATCCAATTGAGCACTTTGAGGGTCACACATATATAGTAGGATCTTTTTCATTGCACTACCGATGTGGGATGTGTGTCATCATAAATTTTTCTCGTTTAAACTCTCATATCCTCGTGAAAATGAGCTCAAATCACATATCACAAATCATATCAACGGTTTCAACCTGTTAAGAGCTCTAGATACCACATATCTACATGGTAGTGGTACTGAGTCGACTCTAATATCATTTTATTGCATGAACCCACACTCATTGACTCAAAAGAATATCCAATTGAGCCTTATGAAAAGTTACACCTATATAGTATAATCTTTTCCATTGTACTACTAGTGGTCGTGGGATTTGGGGCATCAAACCAACTCATTATTATTTAGTTTTTTGAGGGATGAATTAGATGACAAATGCTTAAATCTCAGCGGATCTTTGACAATGATTAAGGCCATTTTGTCATTTGTTGTTAGTTTTGACTACTATAAAATTCTTTTTTCTTCCACAATATTGTAATTTTCACATTTCCCTCACCCCAAATGCATTTTTTTGATAGACTATAACTACCATATCATTCAAGATTAAACATAACAATGTACGACACATAGATTGGTGGGTCCAAGTTTTATTGTTTAATTAATTTGATCAATTTAATCATTGTGAAAACAATAACTTTTGTAATAAAATTTGACCACACTTATACGTTTGTCTTACGTGATATGCATAAGCTACGGATGACGTGGTAATCTTAATCTACGACTAAGACTTTCTCAAACATACGTATGCCACTTTTGACCAATACCTATAGTTGTACACGAGTGTTATCAATGTGACACTAGAAGAGATAGATTTTGTTTAGTTTTTCTCTGATTTTTCCCAACTTTTAAATCAACCCAGTATTTGGTACAACAAAAAATATTTAAATTAAAAGAGACTATATTCTAAAATTAATTTTGAATCAAAATTTGCGTCATTACTCAATATGAACATGCCATTAGAGATGCAGTATTCACCAAATGGTGATATCAATCTATTTAAATTTGATTTAAATAATTTATCTTTTTTATTTTAAAAAAATACAATTTAAATTGTTCATTAGAAAGCGGCAACTTCTAGAGTAGATGAGTCTTATGTGTGTGACACTCTCATAATGTACCATTTTTTTTGAGACAATATAGATAAAGGATAGAAGCTTTATTTGTGCTAATCTAATATTTAAGGATTCTTTAATATATGTGAACTAAGGGTTTTGTTAAGGGACGTCAAGAAAAAGTTCCCTAAGTTTAGGAGAAGTTCTAGTTCAGTACAGGTTCATGAGAGATATATGGTACAAAAGTTCATCTCACTATTAAATGGTATGAAAAGAGAGAAAAAAATATTTTAATTTCATTCAAGGGTGAGATGGACCCTTATGCTTTGTATCTCTCATAGATCTGTGGTAGGCACGAATTTTATTAGGTTTAGAATAGAGTTTTGCCTCTCAAGAAGCATGGTTTATGTAGGAATAACTAACCTAATTTGGAAACCCTTGAAAGCCATGCAAGGAAAGTGCCTTTATTATATTTTTAGATCCAATTAAGGCCATTCTAAGATACATAAACGTCACCACTGATGCTTCGTGCTTTTATTGTCACACTCTTTAAACAAATCTCTATATCTTTAGGGTATGTGACTGGGTTAAGCTCCTCTAAATTTTTTTAGATGTTTCAAGGATTTCACAGCTTCTAGATATTGAGTTGTTTGAAAGGTCTTTTTGTCTATACTTTTGTGACATTCTCATTGCTTCTAAAACTATACTTTCTCTTTGTAAACTCAAACCTTTTGAATATTTAATATTGCTCTCCCACTAAAACACAATGCCATGAAGACATGTAAACCACTAGATACACGCATGTTAGATTATACTTAACACACATGGGTGTTGTATAGGTAAACAAAATAAAGCAGGCGCAAGTAATGTACTGTGAGATTTTACTAGTAAATGGATTAGCACATCGCTAGAAGATGTGCTATGAGGAATAGTTTTATCACTAGTATTTTGTCGAGTTCTAGGCCTTGAATTATAGTGTCACCGTGGCTCGTAATCTTAATAATGAAAATTTATTGATCCAACGTAATACTTGAATGGTTAAGATTGCATCATTTTTCTCGAAGGATGAAAAAGTGAAAAATGGAAGCAGAATCCCACGAAATTAAGCATAATAACATGAAAGTCAACCATTGCATGTTTACATGGATGACCTTCTCGAAAATTAGATCTATTTTAAGTTTTTATGTTATTTTAAACTTCGTTTGAAACAAATGAATTCTATAGTTTTATGAAATTCAAAATAATTGTCATGTTTGGAAAAAAAAAACCCTGAAATTCATTTCGAAATGAATTCACTATAAAATTGAATTGGCTTGTTGAAGTTATTATATCAAAATTGATAGAATTTACAAATGAAGAGTAAAAAGCTATGTTGACCCAATTACTCCTATTTTCCTCTCTCTTTCCCTCCCCGCTCTCTCTTCATTTGAAATTTTCATTTATTTCAAATATTTTAGACATGAGAATTCAAATGAATTCTACAATTTTAAATAAGAAAGTCCAACATAAAAATTTATTTAAATTCATTTCTAAGTGAATTATGCTTTCAATTCATTTGAAAATAAAAAACAGACTCTTCTTATTCTATCCCTTGATGTGGTAAAGTGTATGTGACACGAGGGTTATAACTTCACGTATGAAGATATAGATAGAGTGATAACCAGTGTTTTCAAATGTGAAGGCGTTAGACGAGGCTTTTGGGGCGTAAGTCTTTTGAATATGTTGGAGCATTTCAAAATTTTAATAAAATAATAATAATAATAAATTAATTATAATAATAAAAATAAAAATAATTTAAATTAATTAATTTTTATCAAAATTTAATACTTTACTAACTCTCTATAGCGTGATAATTATAATTTTATAAATATTAATATATATTTATATGTAGTATAACTTGTATTTTTATATTGTTGTAACTTGTAAGTGATTAATTAAATAGTTTGTAATTATTACTAAACTAGATAACATGAAATATATATTTATGAAGTGTAATGATATCACTTGGGCGAACGCTCAGTAGACAAAACGTCTAAATGAGGGTGCCCCGAGCGAATGCTCAGTAGACAAAACGTTTAAGAGGGACGCTTCGAGCGCGCCCCACCAGCACCTTTTAATACACTGGTAATAACTACGAAAAAATTTAGCTTCTTAATTTTTTCTCAATACCATAAATTGATCCTCGTAGTTTTTTTTTTTTGGTCAAATTGATTCATAGAGTTTCAATTTGGTTAAATAAATCTCATAATTTGGTCTTATGCTCAAATTGATCATGATATTTTAATTTAATAAAATAAATCCTCTAGAATTTCAATTTAGTCAAATTGAGTCTTTATCTTTAACTTTTCTTCACGTGTAGTGAAAAAATTACCACTAGGTAAATGACTCTACAATTCAATCCAAATGATTATATAGAAAGTTAAAAGAATATTTAATTAAAACTTTAAAGATTTATTTAATTAATATAAAATTTTGAAGGTCAATCTGATAAAAGACAAACCACAGAAAGTAATCGTGCGATTTAACCACATATCTTTTTTTGGGGTACAATTCAGCTACTTAATTTAATCTTCGCCTTTTCACAAAAGAAAAGAACTGTACTGCTACTATTTTTTTTTGAACATGGGAGAAACAAGGGCAAATTCTGTCATTTTACTCTGAAAACTCTGTGTTCCCTCACAAAACCGTTTTTTTGAACATGGGAGAAACAAGGGCAAATTCTGTCATTTTACTCTGAAATCTCTCTGTTCCCATACAAAACCGCGCCTACAAAATTCTCTCGCTCGCTGCAACCTTTCTTTTTCTGAGCTGGAAAAGCAACAATGGCGACTTCACCATTGCAGACCGATACGCAACTTGTGGCTTCTCCTCCTCAGGAAGCTGAATCTATGCTCTCTTCTGTCGTCTATGGTTCGCTTCTCTTCTACTCTTCTTTTCAACAATTACATTCATCTTGTGTACTATTTTAATTACAATCCCGATAATCCTGTGATATTTGTTCTGTGTTTTTTTTTTTTTTGCTTATTCGTGAGTATCATTATCTGCTTTACGAATTAATGTCGAGTAAAAACGAAATTTCACAATTATTTGAATATTAAAATATGAATGTTGTGAATGTGAGTATCTTGTGGGGATCGGATTGCCATGATACGATTTTCGCGGTTGATTGCGTGTAATATGCTTTGTAGTTGATACAAGCTTGAAGATTATATGCTCAACGGACAAGTGAAGCTTCATTGTTTTATGTGATTTTGTGTTCGCTATTTATATATTTTTATGTTTTTCGTGTAACACTTGCAAATTTTGCAATTGAATTGAATGAGAATATGCTAAACCTAAATTATGATTAATGTTTCTTCTTTCAGATTTTCTTCACAATATTTTACTTCCTATACAAAACTACTTTTTCTAAACTACCATTTTTTACCTCATAAAATGAGAATATAATTTGATTTTATGGTACATTTTGAATGGAAGCGGTTTATCTCTGGTAATGCAAAAGTGGCATGTGCCTCACTCAATGTGAGAGATCACGGTCAATTCAGTCAAATTCTTGAATCAATTGATGAAAATTTTACATGTTTGACCAACTTGTCGATTTCTTATTGGTGTAAGTGAGTATAAAATGTTATAATTTCTTGAAATCGTGACCAATGTTGTGTTTGCTTGGAAGTTTGAAAATGCTTGATCTATGTCTTAGTCTGAAGATTGTTATATCGGTTCCCTTGAATCATATAAACCCATGGGAAGCTTGCTCAAGAGCTTTCTTGTATAGAATGTGACCTTTCTATGAACTCCAAGTAGCATTCTGGATAAGGTGGTCAGAAAAGCTTGGAAACATTGATTTTAAACTGTTGAATGTTATAAAGAGTGCTTCCTATATAATCAACTAACACATATATTATTAAGTTAGTCACACAAACACAAGTGTGTGCTAGTAGATGTTTTAGTTTTGACGACGCTGCCATTTATTTTTTGCTACTAACTCTGGTAATTTGATATCACTGATTATCTATCATCTGATATGAGGAGTCCTTAAAATTGCACAATTTGTTTCAGTGTTTTAATAGAACCCCTGATTTTTTCTATCAATGAGTGCAGATTTGTGCCAGCAAGTCCAGATGGCGATGGAGAACATGCTTAAGATGATAAAGTAAGTTGTTTGTTAGTATTTCTTTGGAAATATTGTGTCTTGACCATTTTTAGAGATATGGCATTTGCTCCTGAAAAGAAGCTTTTATGCGTTCTCAAATCTAATTTCTACCTACTTTACGTTGATGCAAGCATAACTAGTTTTTTGTTCCTTGTTGCCACTGTTTTTCTCTTGTTCTCTGTTTTCTGATGGTTATGTTGTTTCACCTGCTTAACAAATTGCTTGCTTTTCCACTATAATGACTTGGTCATTTTGCTGAAGAAACTGCTATATTTCAAGAAATGGAAAAGTTTCTTTTTGCAGTTTTATTTTCAATTGTTTTATTTTCTCTCTTTGTTGAATGCTGCAAATGTGTTGGAGGATGAAAAAATTTATTGCATGGTTTTTGTATTTATTTTCCTTAGTCACCTTCTACCCTACTTTGCATGCATGACAACTCAACTGCTAGGCTTGTATCACTTATTTCCCTTCTATTTGCTTATACTGCTGCAATAATTTCGAAGTACAATGGTCTGTATTTGAAAACATCCTTTTAAATATTTCCATTGTCTCCTTTACCTACCACACAACATCAGCATACACTTATCCTTCTCCATCTTCATATGGGGTAGTTTGTTATTCCCTTTCTCTCCTTTTTTCTTTGTTTGACGTTCTGATTAGATTCCGGAATTCAATGTTAGTCAATGATTGATCGGATTAATTGAATTGTTTCTTGTAAAAGTCCTGTTCCTGCTAATTATTTTCTTGTCATTCTTCATATCTACTTGTCTTTTCCTTGAAAAATTCTGCAGTGAAATTGATCAAAACTCTGCTGGAATAGTGGAAGAGATAGAGAAATCCAAAGACTCTGCACTTGAGAGAAAGAGAGCCTTGGAGGAAGAGAAGGAACAATGTCAGAAAGCTGCTTATACTGTTTTAGACATGCTAAATAACAGGGAGTGAAAGCCATAAGTTCTACTTTTTTTCCAATGAGACTTTGGCATACGGCAAATAATCATGGGCTATTCTTTTTTTGGTTGATGAAGTTTTGAATCTAAGACCTACAAATCCTACCCACCTTTTACTGCTTGATCTCCCAAGGCTTATCAGATCGCATGCCATATATATGCATAGATATATGCGGAGTACATAAATTTTTCTTTCTATTATACATTGTGAATCTTTAAATTTATATGACAGAACTTTAAAATTCATCACGATGATGAAGCAATGGAATACATAGACTGATAACTGGAATTAGTTTAATTTTTAAAATATAAACAAGTGATCGTTTTCTCTTAAAGCATTCAGTTCTTCTACTTGTGAGCCATCGACCATGAGAATCGTGCTTCCTCTCTTGGCAAACTTCTTTTCTGCATCCACCAAATTTAACAAGTTCAGTATTTTTCCAAGTATACTGTTGAGCTTCCTTTTTTCTCATCAAGTGTATAAATACGTAGGGAAATCAAAGGGAAATTTTTTTATAGACCTTCCAAGAAGCAAGGGTTGAAAACTTTAGTATTGCTAGATTTTTTAATAACCCTATTTTATCTGTAACTTACATTTGTGGGATGTGTGAAAGGTCTTTAGTTCTAGTGGCTAAGTAGCATGCATGTGTGAGGTCTTGGGATTCAATAATATTATGTGGATTTTCTATTTAAGTATTGAACTCTAGTGCTTCGATGGTTGACATACAATTCTGCATTGGTCACTATTGTGTCAATGCCTCATTTTAGGTAGAAGAACAGCGTTGTTGGAGACCGTTTGTGTCCTTTAGCATGCCTTTTGGGAGTTTTTCTAAAAGAAATATTTGATTTCAAGAATCTTGTAGTTCTGTGATACCTGCTAGTTTCAAGAGATCTTCTATCGAGTCAGACAGATGTATAAGCTTTCCCATTGTGTCACCATCTGCTGTACCTTCATTTGGATGACGCCCATGGATTATCACCCTTATAGGCACTGTGCTTGGTAATGGAGAAGTTTCTGGTGTTCCTGCAAAATGGTTGGATGATCAATGTGCTGTGCAACACAGGTTTGAGCTGTCAGGCTGACTAAATGAAGAAAATCAATAAGTCATTATCACCTTAACAAAATCATTTCAGTATTTTTGGGGTTCTGCATTAGCTGTGCCATGTGGAAACTTCATCTTATAATTAGTTCTAATGGGAGGACTTTACTTCCATCCAATACAAAGGAGTATTTTCCTTTCACCTCCACCCAAAGACACCAAAATCAAACATGCAGGGAGAAAATAAGGGAATCCAATCAAAATTCATGTTGAAATTGTTTATGCTGTGCCAGTTACGTGCTAATTTTCTCACTTCTATTTTATCTCCACACTCTTGCATGTAAAAATTCAATTGTTACCTCTTGTAATCATTCAAGTAATATTTGTGTTTACCTCCTACATTTGGATCTCTGCGAGAATCTAATGCTCCGTGGTATTGTGTCTCCTCATTTGATCCTGTGTGCTGCAACACATAACACTGATCATTAGCTTAGAGTTTTATTATACTCTTTAATGATAACCAGCATAGTCCTAATTTTGATTACTTTAGGGACATGGGATCCTTTTCAGAAAGCTTATTAATTTTGATAAAAGGGTAATGATTTATGAATCTTCAGGAATTGTCACAAAGCTTGGCTTATCAAGAAAAAAAAACTGTCACAGAACTTCACATTCACGTCTAAATAGGACAATGCCCATGATGGAATCATAGTTCACAATGGAATTTCCTGCATAGTTGAATTCAAACCATGATCATTTTCATCCTTTTTATCCCAAAACTTTACCTTCATGTCAAATAGGACAATGCCCATGATGAAATCATGGTTCACTAATTAAATTTTCCTGCATTAGTGACTGTTCAAACCAAGATCCTTTATATAGGCAGATTCCGATTTTTACTTATCATTTGTTTGCTTTAGACCAGTTTAACTGGTTGGATGTGAAGATATACCTCTTCTATATTCAGGTCATCAAGTAATTCCGTTAGAAACGGTATTTCTTGTTGCATCTCCTGCTTTAAGTCCTTCAGGTACTGCAAATAAAAGAGAATCAGCATATAAAAGTACATCTGCATTTTAGGCTGAGTTATAAATCTCTCTCAAAAAGAAAATAACTGATGTGTTTTTGGGCTACATACTACATTGCTAATGAAAGATGTTATAGCTAAAATTGCTGTTTATTTTGCTTACAGTATTCCTATGGAAATAATGATCTCCTCCAAAAATCTTATTCATTTTCTCCATAAAAGTGTGGAGTTGACTAATTGGGAATGTAATGAGATATATAGATATTCCAAACCTGAATGAAGTTGGAAATAATTATTTTTCCATCTTCGCTCTGTGGCTGCACCATTTGCTTGAAATGATGATGACTAATCCGGATGACCTGGGAAAGCCTCTTGGTTCTTACCGTAAAAGGTTGTGGGCTATTGAAAAGTACCCCAATTTCTCCTGCCATGTCTGCAGATCCTAGTTTTGACAAAGGCTGAAAAATTCACGATGCACTTAGTTGAGAAGGGAAACTGTTTTGTTTCCCCTATATTATAAGTCTGAATTTTGGTTTGTTATACTGGATTTCCACCCAAACCTTTATGTAGAATCAGTAACATTGACAGACATCTCTTTCCTAATAAGTCTCAAGTTTTTTTTTTTTTTTTTGGGGGGGGTGGGGGTGTGGTATGCTACATGTTTCTGCTCTAGTATATTTGCATTTCTGCTGTATAGTAATTCTTTATACTATTAATTTTCTTGCTCTAGTATTCTTGTTTACTGTTTATTCAATAACAGATGTTGATCATTAAGATATAAAATCTTTTGTTGAGTTCCTCATTTCCTGGATTAGGTTTACAATGCTTTGCTAAACCTGTTTATAAATTTTTCTACTGCAGGATGTTAATAAAAACCACTTCATTTGTAAGAAAAGCATGACCATCTAGGGCAATTTCTCCTTAGGATGCTGCATCATTTTGTTGATATGATAGATGCCATCAGCCGTATATGGGATATTATCTTTTGTAGGATTTGGTTCGGTAGTAGTCTCTTTGTAAGAACTAGAAATATAATTTGAATTTTGTATCAAGTAGAAACATTCTTTGAACCAGATCTTACATAACCATATATGATGATTGTATGATATCCACTTTTAATCTCTAATATTCTTGTTGACTGCTGGCAGCCCACCACTATAATTTTGATGTTAGAGGTCTTGAATTCATAGATCACAACACATGCAACAGTTATTGTCAATATGTTTACACTAGCAGCTTTTGTTAGCGCTACATATGCATGTTGAATTTTGAATGCATTGCCTCTTAATTGTAATCTATTTACACAAACTTTCCATTTCAGCAATTTTATGCTGGAGCGGCTTAGATAATGTTGAAGCATAGGATAATACGGCAATTTCACATGCAGTTTTAGTTTATATTGCAGAAACTTGTATTTTGATTGAAGTTTCATTGTCATATTCAGAGTATTTATATATGAAATTAGTACTTCAAATAATGGGGGTTTCACTACTGAATGGTAGTAGACAGATTTATTTGGAAAGATAAAAAACATTGGTAAAAATGAGATCTCTCTGTAATATTGAAGTGCAAAAACATACCTGCTCCATTCCATTCTTATATGTCAGCACGTCCTGCAGTTTCAGATACAATTTCAGTTTTTGGCACATTAGATCACATAAGAAAGAGAGTAAGAGAGATGCTAAAATGTTTACCACTGCACCGGATGCTAAAATGTAGAAATCCGTAGATATCTCATTTTGTAAGATAATTTCAACCTTGGGTGGAAAATATTCTGCTTTTATCTCCGAAACCTGTAAAAAAATTACATGGAATTTTACTAAGATGGCTATTTTAAGAATCTTTTTCTGTTATTTGCATATTTAATATTATGTAATATACAACTTTTGAACATAAAAATTATAAAGAGCAGTACTGGAAATATTTTTACCAGTTGGATAATAAAGTCTTTAGACACTCCTTTGAATAGATACGCCTTTTCAACAGTGTTAAGGAAAAGATGCTGAGTAATGCCAGATCTGATTGCCTTGGGCAGGTCCTCTAGTACTTCTTCTTGCTGTAACTCTGCTGTCTTGAATTTGAGTTGCATGTGTGCCAGCATTTGCTCCTTCAAGCCTTCTGGGAGCCTATTCTTGCTTCCGTATTGCAATATTTGATTGATGGCATTCCTCTGTTAAGCCATCATCCAAGCAACAAACAAAGGTTACTAAATACTTTTGTAAATAGGGGCAGAGCCAGGTTTGTCAATTTCGGGAAATATCCGATCTCTGTGTATATATATATATATATATATATATATATATATATATATTTGGGGGTGATTAGGGTGAATTTGAGTCTAATTGAGCCGAGTCCGAATTGAGAGTGTTGGAGCTCGGCTTGTGAGAAAAAAGCTTATTGAGTCAAGCTTGAGTTTAGAAAATTAAATTCGAGCTCGGTTCGCAAGGTGAAAGTGAGGCTTGAGCTCGACTCGTGTGCTGCTCGACTCATTGACTTGAGCTTCGAGCTTAGCTTTTCCAAGTGAAGCTTTTTTGAACTAAAATGAAGGTAAATGGATTACGTATGGGTATTCATATTTTTAATATTTTGTGAAAATAAAATAAATATATAGAATGTTGTAAATTTTCAGTATTTATTAATTATAATGAGTTAGGCTTGCGAACCTAATTAGTCGAGTTTGAAATTGTTCGGGTTTCGCTCGGTTCGATAGGTTATTTAAGCCAAAATCACTACTTGATTTCGGTTTATTCGAGTTTTAGCCGAGCCTTGCGAGTCTGATGAGCTGTTTGGCTCATTTCCACGAGTGACGGGCCACAAATTCGTACATGGCATCGTCCCGCGTCCAGACAAGCGGTAGAGCTTTTAGAAAACGAAATCATATATCTAATTCAATTTGACGAGCATAGTAGATTGATAAGTCGAAAAGAGGAAGCAAAGAAAGAAGAGAATTTTACCAGGGCAAAGGTTCGAATAGCGCTGTGGACAACGAGATTTGTCATGTTTCCGATAATGTAAGCAGTGAGGCCAATGTTGAAGAGCATGTAACACATATTGAAAAGCTTCTCTCCTGTATTGACTGCGTGCAAGTCTCCATAGCCAACGGTGGTGAGGGTAACAATTGACCAGTAAATGGAATATGTGTAGCCAAGCCAGATGCTTCTGTGTTTAAAATCCTTCACCTGAGATCCAATCCATGTTTGATCTGGTGCTTTGTGATGGGCTGCTAGCCAGTAGTAAAAGCAGCCTGCTGAGTGAACGGCAAATAGTGAAACCTGCAGGCCATTAAATATATATTTATAGAGGGAATCTGAATGTAAAATTTAAGAAAATAAATTCTCATTGCATAGAGGGGTAGTTCAAGAACTTTAGCATAACTTACACAGATCAGTTTAAATAGCCTTGTTGCAAAGTAGCCAAACCGTGTGTCTTTCTCTAGCCTGGGGAAAGTAAATTGTATAATTAGATGACAAATTGCAGACAAAGCACTGTTGTTGCATTCTTTTTTTGGTTACACTGGTGGGCAAGAGGTTCGGATTGTGACAGGTAGGGTCCATGAATTTTGTCCTACATACTGTTTAATAATACACAATCCATGCTTTTACCTATTATCCGTTTATATTTTTCTTTTACTAATGGTACTCATTTTTGTTAAACTTTTAATTACTCGTCGTTTGCTTGTTAGATTATACGGGTATATGTACAAATCGAAGTGCATACTTTATTTGATTTCGATGGAATAATTATTTTTTATTTTAAAAGAAATTATAATAACAATATAATCTAAATCGCAGATCACTAATAATAATAATTAATTATCAAAAATCAAAATACAATATTAAATCAACTTTTGTAACATTATATTTTTTTAAAGATTATATTAAAAATATGTTTTATAGATAAGAAGCACTTGTAAAAATTATAAAATATATAGATAATAAGGTTTAACGGTAAGCTAAGGGGTACTACCCATACCCTATGTACCCATACCAATTGGTATTAAAAATTAATATTCATACATGTCTAAACTCATTTATTTACTATTCATATCAATTTTAGCAGATAAGCTTGGATACCTAGAAATACCCTAATTGCTGTTAACTCTATTCATAATTTTTTCTTTTTGATATATTAATGGGGAAGGAGATCAAACCAGAATCTCTTACATAAAAAAAAAAAAAAAAAAAAAAAAACCTTGAAGATAACCATGTACCAAAAATCCTGAAAAAAAAAAGGAAGAAATTACAAAGTGAAATTTTACCTTTTGAAGAGTTCACTAACTCGGCGGAGTCGCCAGAGTCGAAGTAGGTTGAGGAAGCCAAAAACCTGACCTTGATGCGTTTTGCCAGTGATGATTCTGTATAAGAACTGAAACGGCAGAGTTGAAGCTACGTCCATGGTGAAGTACAATCTTGTGACATACCTGAGGCCAAGATAATTGAAAGTATATGTTCTCTTTTAATTAGTTTCAAGTTTTAATTTCTTTATCAGTAGATTTTGATGTAAATTAATTATAGCTTTGCCTAAACTCAGATAAGATTATTGTAGATGGGTAGATCAAACTCACAATAAGTGTGGATGGTACTTAGTATATTTGTTTACTTTGAGTTGTAATATATTTGAACGGAGCTGAGAGTTGATGGACCACATATAGCTGTCAAATTGAGCTCGACTCTTATATCAAACGAGCCTAGAAGTGAGATCGAGCTCGATTTGAAAGCTTATCGAGCTGCGAGCAGCTCCACTGGTGTCTACCCTTAGGGACGGACATGGTTGGGTGATCATATAAATCAATGAAACCAAACTACAACCAAAATTTCGGTTTGTTTATCATAACCATATAACTCATTCTTGTTCAGTAGAGACCAAGGTTTCATGCTTAATGATTGTTTGTCAAATCGCTGTAACGATCTTAATTCCTAGCTAGGCGTGCTTCATGACAAAGGTTGGTTACTAAAAAGCTTATGCCAGCTTCATATGTAGGTCAGACATATTAAGTATATATATATATATATATGCTGCATGTAATAACTATTCATGGGCTTCAAAATAAAGTACTACTCCAGTATTACAAGAGATACGAGCATTAAAAAAGGGAAAGAAAAAAACAATATTGATAAAGTATTAAAAATATTAGTGAAACTAATTTACCTTAGAGCGATTTTCTTGTGATCATCGACAAGGAGATAAGTTGAATTGTCCAAGTAAGCCACAAAGAAGGTTAAGATGATATCAGTTGCAAAGAAGAAATCAACGACCAAATCAATGATCATGAGTGCCCCAGTTGCTGCTTTCTTGAAAGCTACCTCGAAGGGAGATGCCCATGCAGAGTACACAACTAGTACCACAAGAAACGTTTGCCACAACCTGCATTAATTTGTGCATAATATGTTCTCTTCATCAATCAATAATTAAGAGAAAAACACACATGGGCATAGAAGAAACTAAAGAAGGTAAACTGACCGGTATCTACGATCATAAGGAGCGATAACATATTTCTTGAGTTGAAGGTATCCTTCATGATCAACAACAGTTCCAAACGCTGGTAAGAGGCTGCTTGAAACTGAGGTCAAGTTCTTGATTTCACCGCTTGATCGTCTCCGGAACAGCAAAGGTAACGGTGACCTTGTTTCCGATAAAGACATTGTTATTGTTATTGTGAGTAATTGTTTTGAAAGAGAGAAGAATGGAGAAGAGAAAAAGAAATCTTATCGCTTCTTGTTAATGTAGGGATTGAATGTGGGGAGGAGCTTTCACAGATTAATAGATGATAATTTTTTATTTATAAGACGTAATGATAAGTTAATTTAATTGAATATCGATCCAAACATCCATAATAAATAGAAAAACCTTGAAAGTAAACTTTTGAGAGTCAGAAATTCTTTCTTTATATATATATATATATATATATATCAACAGGCTAGCACGTCACTGCAATTGTGAATGCTTGCAGTTATTAATTATTTCTTCAAGTCAAAATTGTTAATTAATTCCACTTACAACGGGCAACTGGCAATAAAAATTTAAAAAGATAATCCAAAAAAAGAAATCAAGACATTACTCTCGAAGTTCCAATCGCTGAGCGAAGCTCACACAATTGTTTTGACTATAACAATTGATGTGCAACAGATATGACAAATCTGACTATTTTCTCAATTTATGAAATAACTCTTCTATGTTGTTAAAGCTACTTGCGATGGCTATGGTCTTTACACTTTTGACCACCTAGAACTGTCAAGTTGAGCATGCAAACAAAGAAAATCAAGGAGGAAAAACCGTGAACATGGTCACCAACGCTTGCATGTGCCTTCCACATGAAGACTGACCTTTGCACAACATTGATCTACAAGTGCTTAACCAGATAATTCAAAACCTAAAAATGAACCAAAGGATCAGAAACGGGAACATATTGATTAAACTCAGTTCCTTTCCCTAGTTTCAGGGACTGTCCATTGGTGTGGTCAGTCTCTACAGTGAAGCTTACTCGCCTGTAACGGAAGGCAAGGTTCACATAATATTCAAAAGACCACGATCTTTTCTATTTAAGAATTAAAATGAATGTTAAGTTCATTGCGAGATTAAATGCCACATTGACAAATTTGAATTTGAATATTCTTCATTTAATTATGTGACATTCATTCTCACCATAAACTCAACTCTTTTTCAATTTCAAATGGAAAAGATCATGATCCATATTCCAATAGGTCAACGTACTACCTAGGCAAATCAATTTAACATAATTTGAAACCAAAAATGAATAACACAACAGAATTTTCCATTTTTGGCCCCCACATCTATTCAATAGCTATATGTTATTAAAGGGAAAGGAAGCATATGATACAGTGAAAAGCAAGCTAAAATTTGTTACTTGTATCCTATATAAAGCATGGAAAAACAGACCTTGCAGCTTTTACAAAACCATGATCTATTATATACAAATGACACAAATTGACATCTTATATTTCTCTGCAAACCCTATAAACTTGGCCACGGTTAGTCAGTCACAATCCATGACACAAAACCACTAATCTGGTTTGGAAGCAGCAGTAGTAGCAGATACAGGACAGGAATGACTTGGAAAAGACGAGAAAACAACAGGAGAAAGCAGATCTTAGTCGCATTTTGCTTCAAATCTCACTAGTTTTCAAGACAGCTGCATGCTTCAAGTGGCATCCAGAACAAGAACACTTTCTTCGAGCAATGCTGCAAACTCCATAGCTTTCAAACTTTCCCCACTGCAAGAAAATTGCTGAACAGGTCAAAGTGGCCATGACTAGTTTAAACTAGCAGTTTTTTTTTTTTTTTTTTTTTTTCAGTAACATGCTACATGTATTGAGCCAGCCATTGTTTACACATATCAAGCACAGGGAGTGCATTAGCATGCAGAGCCTGATGAGCTACATATTGAACATCAGCCACACTTCCACTTCTAGAAGCAATTTGAAAAGCACTTTTTAGACGACCACAGACCACACAAGCCAGCACTTTCCTGCATGGACAAGTCGAACATATGAAAAAATAGTTTGATTTATCACATAGTGATTCAGAAAATCATATAAATGTAAACTACATCATCTATAATCTTGTTGTACAAATTATAGCAGCTATCTAATGACCCATTGCCTGACACACTGGAAAAGTCCGACTTCCAACTGCAAGTGCACAGTATCAGGCAATAAATGCTGCCACTTCATGAAGAAAATTTTGAAATCATATGTAGACTCCATTAGTTGCCTTGTTTACTGGGACCAGCACAGCATAACAGCCTCTGTAATGGTCAATGCTCTTTTTCACAAATTGAACTTGACTGCTAAGAAACTTTACCTGTGACTGCTGGTTAACATGTCTATGAGACGGTCAGGGCGTTCTTTGTGTTTGTTAGCATAAACATTTATTGCAGCCCCCAAGACCTACACCATTCCAACACACGTATTATTGAGATTTATTAAAAGAAAATATTCTTACCATGAACAAGATAACAGGCCACATAAACTTTCAAAAACTGAAAAAAAAAGAGGAATGAGATTTAAACTTGACCCTTATAACATCAAGAAGATAGAGAAGCAATTGCCCACCTCCAAATGTCATTACGTTTAGTGTTTAAGTGATGTAATTAGTGAGAACAACTGAGGCCCACCCAATGCAGCTTTTCCAACAAATATTAAAGATCTCCTTTTGAATGAAGTTCTTTCATGTTTATGCTTACCCAAAAAGAATTATCAGAATATGTCCAGTATTTCAATAGAATCATGCCACTATAGTAGATAAATTAGTAGCCACCAAACAGTGAGACAATAGAGATACAACCAAACTGAGCCAAAGAAGATTGTTTCTGCCTGTATCAAACTTGGCTTAGTTTGCCCAAGGTTAGTTTGAGCTATATTTCACAACTGATTTTCATCCCAAATTTGAAAACTCAAGTGATAAAGAACACAAAAAAGTTTAGACTCTGGCTCAAATGAGTTGAATTGCAGATTTGATTTCAAGAATGAAGGAGAAAAAATATTTGATTCCTGATTAACACTTGCTCCCATATACCATTTTCTTGATTTCTGGGTTTTACTTTGAATCTATAATAAAATCATTTCATGTTTCCAAGAATTTTGAAAGTTCTTTAGTACCATCATGTGTTCTGTAATCATTTCAACTCTTGAAACCTCTTAATATATCAGACAAAATGAATGTAATCATATTACCTGGTCCCAGTCATCATCACCTATTGTTCCTTTTATGTTTCTGAAAAATTCTGTCAACTGACTGCCTTTTTTCCTTTCGGCAAGTGATGCCGCAACACCAGCATATATGTCAACAGCTGCACAGTATGAAAAGAAGACTCCAAAGGTTAAAAGCACAAATGCACAATTTCAAAAGCTAAAATACCGTGACAAACATATTAAATGAACAAAAATTTAAATGCATAGCAACCTGGAAGATTAAATTCATAGATCACTTGGAAAGCCAAGTCAAAATTCTTCTCAACAAGAGTCTCTGCAATCTCACATCTTCTCCTGCAAAGCAACAATTACAGCAATGGCAAAAGTTAGCTGACAATCAGGTTGTTTTTTTTTTCTATTTTCTTGTTCCACTGGCTTCATTGATTTCTTTGCTAATTAATCTTAGGAATTACTTTATTTCCTCTTTATCTTTTCTTTCACTTCCAAAAAATTGTCTTCTACAATTCCCATGTACTTAATTTGCCTTCTTTGTGCTTTGGATAAATATTTTACATATAAAAAGAAAACGGAAAAACCATACACTAGTTTTTGAATGGGGAGAAATTAACCAAAACAGTTTCAGTGGCAATTTAAGTTAAGAGAGAAAAGAAAAGAAACGGCAGGAGAGAAATGAAGAGAAGTAAAACTCATTTCTGCCTACTTGTTTGGATATTCAAAGAAGCAAATTGGAAGAAATTGTCATTTTGAAGCTCGTATTAGGACATTTTTCGGACAATAAAAAAAGAATCTTTGTATTTCTCTCAAAATCTCTCCACTCCTGGAGGGATGTGAAAACTGGGCCCAGAAAGAAATAGCAGCTTATAATTTCTCTTTGCTTCTCTCCATCTCATTTCTCTTCTCTCAACTTCTCTCAATCCAAACAAAGCATTAAGCCAAAAATTAAGACACAATTTATAACAATCTGAGAATACAAACACAGTTTATAACATGGTCCCTTGTAGAAATCAGAACAGACAGCTCATGCTCACATGTTTGATATAAAGAAAGTTAAGAAATGCATACAACCATCAGAAAGAACATAATTGTCTCAAAGTCGCCAATAATGCTCTTATATTATTCAAGAATAATGAATGCATATGGTTAAGTGTCAACTAAAACTCAACTATAATCTAGAAAACACAAACCTGAAGGTTTCTGGATCATTTGGATTCCCAAAGAGTGAATGCTTCCACTGTGGTCCATCTGAATCATTAAAGGATTTCACAACTTCAACCTACAATATATAAAAAATCCACAATAAGTACGCCAGTAAAACCAATGAAGTTGACTTTACAGAGGATGCAAGCAATTTGGATCCTTCAACAATCATGATATATACTTACACCTAGGCCACTCACCAGACTGCAATGATTTTGATTCTATTCTCTCATGGTTCATATAAAGGTACTACATCTACTCTGGTGTCAGACAGAATGTGAGGGGATAAAATCAAAGGATAATAATCAAGTAAAAGGATACTGACGATCCTGGGGATTAATCAATCAAAGGGAAATGAAGCTTCTCAACGTTGCTCACCGTGAATCAATTGATATGAATACCCTTCATTAGACAAACATAATAGCGCTCTAAGACAAGCGTTAAATATAACAAAATTGGATATCTACTAGCGTTAACCACTATTGAATGACATGATAACTACATACAAAGAGATAAGTTGAACCTTACTCCAACTAACAAATTATTATTCAAGCATGACTACAATTTTATCTCAAAAAATCGAAAAGGTCAACACACCTGTAATATTTCCATAAAAACCGTAAATATTATTTAAAACTCATAAAAGAAAGTAATACTAAATTGTTAACTATTGGACTCTAATTGTATTGGCTTGGAAACATGTTGATTGAACCTTTGCAGCCTTCAGGTTCGACCATAGGGGCTGCGTCACAAAAATTGTGAACCAATCAACTAGAGAGACATCAGCCAATTATTTAAAGCCAGGTCAAAATGATAAATGTTGATATAAAGTTATAAACTGATAGGAGCATCTCTTGCAAGCAGTGGGAGTTTCTACAATCAGGCAAATCAGTTCCAGAAAAAAAGATGCTTGCTTCCAAACCATGTTTTAACATAGCAGAAGCCAGAAGCTATAAAGTATTCCAAATTTGATAATTGATGATGATAGACTGTGGAAGAAAACAAATAAATTACAAGATTACTTGAATGCTATTTTAGAAGCACAAAACTATAAAAAAGGCAAAAAAGTACACGAAAAAAATGAAGTGCACTGTTATGAACTATTTTTTTTCTATAATGAAATACTATCATGAGATTCTAGATTAAAGAAACCATTTTCTTTCATAAAAAGGAGGATCTCCTCAAAAGGTTTGAGAAAGCAGAAACCAAGTCATAGTCAATAAATAAAACGTCAAGTTTGTTCACTGAAAAAAGAATATATTCTGTGTTAACCTTATGCCTCTGAGATTACAAGATTGCTTTAAGCTCAAAAAAAGCAAATTTTTTTGTTCTGTAGTTAATAGATGTCATTACCTGAATTGATACACGAGCAGAAAACTTAACAAGTCCTTCTTCAGTGAGCTTCTCGGAAGCACTTTTTCCTCTATTACCTTTTGTTACAAGCTTGGTAGAATCTCCACCTTTGTACCTAGCTGACAACCCTTCATCGAAATGCATCTACACCAAAGGGAAGATAAATGAAAACAGAGCAACTACTAAATATTGAAGAACTTACAATTTAAATGTAACAGGAAGAACATTATGGCTGCATTCTTGTGCTTCTTAGCTGAGAAAACTTGCATCAATATACTAGCCAACTCATGGACTGGTTGACTATTTCCTTCATCCAATGTTCTCACTCAAGGCATATGCATGCAGTTTTTTCATAAATTAAAAACGAAATCAGATAACATAAAAAAGAGAAGCAAGAACCCTACGTAAACGGATTATACAAAATATAGCACCACAACTGAAGTCTAAAGTTTGAGCAGTCTGAAGAAAATAGAAAACAAGACCGAGAAAATGAGGAGATAATTAAATCCATGCATAATATTTCCATAATGATTTCCTGCAGAAAAATCTCCAGTAGCCTTCCTTTATTTCTCTCCAGTAAAATACATCACATTAATGATTTAAAAAACAAATTTGAATGACCCTTAAAGCTATCCTGCTACTTCTCATCCCTTTAATCTCACAAACATGTAGACAAAAGGTCAACAATTTCTTGTTTTGGTTAATGCTAATTTTCTTTGAGAATTTCCTGCCGTGTTATAAGATGTACTGTATTCCTAATCATCAGTAAACTCATTATAACTTAAAGTGTCATCTGTCAAATTATTTGCTATAAGAGAAATCATCTTGAATACCCTAAGACCTTAAGAATTTTATAAATTTAGTCATTTTGCTGAGCTTGTACCGAAATATTATCCTAGCCATGCCTAAGGTTTCTATAAAGCACTCCACCATGAAAAGCATTGATATATTCCCCCTATAATGAACCTTTCTCGACATTTCTTTTGTATTTATATCATTTCTTCAGGTTAATTTTCTTACAATAAATATACGTTATACTCTAAATCAAAGAAGTAATAGTTAACTAGTTACCTTAGCATGTTCCAAATGCCTTATAGCTTCCTCTTGTGAAGAAGAATTCATAAATAGCTGAATACAGCAAAGTCCAGCAGCAACATGGTCCTTCTTGATTACCTGAACCATTAACTTTAATTAAAGAAATAATGAACTCTATTGTAAAGTACAAATGGGACATCAAATTTTTGGCACTCTTATTTTTTAATTTTTAATTTATTTTTATTTTTTGGGGTGGGAGACTTCGCATACGTAATACAGAGTCAATCAAGCTCAATTTGTTATAGAACTTGAATGCTACTATGGTAGAACTCCAATACCATAATCATTGGGAAAGATCAAGTTTAATAAATGAAGTCAAGAATCCCCACATGTTAGTGCCTTCAAGTTCTTGAGTTCACCAATCAGTTGGTGTAAAGTGAATATTCTAGGTAACCGAGGATCCTACATTAGCTATTTGGATAACATTTTTCCCCTACAAAAGTTGTTTTTTTTTGGTGTGGGACGCCACTTGGGGAGAGAATTTTAACTACCGACAATCTTCAAAAGATTTGAAAACTTTTAGTCAACCGGTGTTATCTTTATAAAGAGAAGGACGAGACCGTTTATCTCTTACTGTGGTGTTATTGGACTAGGAAATTATGGGAGATGGATTATGTTGTGGGACCGCGATCCTCTCCATTTGAGAAATTAAATGTTGGTTAAGTTCATGGTGAGATTGAATGTCATCATAACAAATTTGAATTTAAATATTCTCCATTTGATGATATGGCTTCCAATCTCACCATAAACTTAACTCCATTTTAATTCTCAAATGGAGAGGATCATGATCCTATGTTGTGTTAGGCCTTTCTGGGTTGGTATCGGGTCTATTGAAGAAGAGGCGTGGATGTGGTATTCGAGCTTCTAGAGTTATGAGGAAAGCCATTGCATTGGTCCTTCTCTCCATTTTTTGGGTTGTTTGGAGCGAAAGGACTCAAAGGAATTTTAATGGAGAGGAAAGGCAGGTTGCATCGATTAAGGATGAGTGGCTCAATACCGTTAACTTTTTTGGTTCAATGGGAATAATTTTGTAAATGGTGAAGATCTTACTGAAATTATAGATTTTTTGTCTTGTATATTGTTGCTTCTATACAGGAGTGGCACCCCCTTGGTGCCTTTTATACCACCACTCTTTAAAGGATACAAAAAATCATGTTAGAAACTATGTTCCTCACCTAAGCAAATTAAAAAAATATTACAAATATGTTGAGAGTCCTAATAAGATTCTTAACGAGTGTCCTAGTAAGCTTGGATCATATTTATCTTATCTAATTGTTGTGTCCTATTCCTATTAGACTTAGTATTCATAAGTCTATATATTGAGTCAATTGTATTATTTTCATTCAATCAATAAAACAAAGAATTCTTTTCAATTATTGTTTTTCAACACAGTATCAGAGTAAGATCTCTTTTGGGATCCTAAATAATTTTTTTATTTCTTCCAAAAAAAAAAATTCATCAATACTGTTCATCCAGCGCTGTTCATCGACACTATTTTCAATACTATTCACAAGTAGCAAAGAAAATTTGATAAATAGATTCGTACGAAAAAAAACTCATTTAAAAAAAATTAAAATAAAAAAATATTCATCTATTTTCCTCTTAACTTTGCCTTCGTTGTGGAAGAATTTTGTTTTGTGTTATCCTTTTTTTTTTTAGGAAATTACTATGGAGGCCAATATTGTCTCCGGTGTCTCCCCATCCAAGTTCTCATATTAGAACTTCATTTAGTCATGGTGGTAAATTTGTTCGTTGATGTATGTCCCATTATTTCGGGCATACTCGAGAGACGTGTTGGAAGTTAGTTGGTCATAGTCGAGGTTCGCTTCGTCAATGTACGTATTATCATCATTCCGAGCATACCTGAGAGACGTGTTGGAAGTTAGTTGGTCATCCTATGATTATTAATGATATGAATTTTAATTCTGTTAAGTATGGAATTACCTCAAAATCCATGCCTTCAACTTCTTTGATGGTTTCCAAAAATGAGTATGATGAGTTTTTACAGTATAAGGCAACCAACCAGATATCTTCCTCGATGGTCCTTTCCACCCAGAAAGGTACACCAAAAACTTGTCTATCATCTAGTAACTCTACATCTAGACCTTGGTCCTTGACTACTAATCATTTGTCAGGTACCACTGATGTTTTCTCTAGCTTTAATCACTATTCGTCTTTACCTAATGTTACTCTTGCAAATAGATCTAAAACCACTGCTAGTGGCATTGGCACTATGCACCCTAGTTCTTCTATGTCTTTATCATCTGTCCTTTATGCTCTTTTTTCTTATGATATCTGTTACGCCAGCTTACAAAATCTCTTAACTGTTCTGTTACCTTTCTTCATTCTGTTCTTATCTAGGATCTGACAAAAAGAAAAACAATTGGTGGAAGGCATGAATCGAAAGGCTTGTATTACGTTAATCCTATCCCATCACCCATTGCTTGCTCGATTAACGTGTCTCAAATTAAGAAACATTATCGTTTTGGGACTTCCAGACTTGGATTTCGGTATTTCGTTACCTTTGTGGATAATTATTCCAAACTTACTTGGCTTTATTTAATGAAAGACCGTTCCCAGTTGATTTCCATTTTTTATGCCTTTTGTGCTGAGATAAAAACCCAATTTGACTTATCTGTTAAGATTCTCCGTAGTGACAACGCTCGAAAATATTTTTCTGAACTTTTTACAACTTTTATGACTAAGTCTGACATTATTCATCAATCATTTTGCTCTTACATCTCAACAAAATCGGGTTGCGGAGCAGAAAAATCGCTATCTTATGGACTCTGCTCGTACTCTCTTATTTCATATACATGTCCCCAAATTGTTTTGGAGTGAAGGCATTATGATTGCATGTTACTTAATCAACCGTATGTCATCCTCTATTCTTGATGGCCAAACCCCCGCCCCCCCTCGGTGCTCTTTCCTAAAGATGCTACCTTCCACTTACCTCCTTGTGTCTTTGGATCTGTTTGTTTTGTTCATAAGCTCCGTCCAAGGGTTGACAAACTTGATCCTCGCTCTATGAAGTGTATTTTCTTAGGCTATTCTCGTACACAGAAAGGTTATCAGTGCTATAGTTCCTCACCACAAAGGCACTTTGTTTGTGCCGATATTACATTCTTTCAGTCTACTCCGTATTACTACGAGTCTCATTCTATCTCAGATCCGACTTATTTATTTCCTTGTCCATTTCCTGTTCCCATGCATCTTAAACAGTCAAATCCTCCTCCACTAGTCTCTTCGTCGTCTGCTACTCCGTTGCAATTATACTCCAATCATCTGCGACCTTCCGCCTCTGCTACTCCACCAATTGCTTCCTTGTTGACAAATGCCGATCCTCCTTCCTCATCTGAGGATGATTGTCCTATTGCTCTTCGTAAAAGTAAACGTTTATGTACTGCTCATTCGATTGCTAATTTTGTGTCTTATGATTATTTATCTCATTCTTTTGCTTCGTGCGTTGCTTCGATCTCTTCTGTCTCTATTCCTAAGTCTGTTACAGAAGCTTTATCTCATTTTGGGTGGAAAGCCGCTATGGATGAAGAGATACAAGCCTTGAATACTAATGATACATGAGACTTGGTTCCTCTTCCATCTGGGAAATCTGTTGTTTGTTGTCGTTGGGTCTATACTGTATAGGTTCATCCTGATGGTACTATTAATAGATTAAAAGCTCGCCTAGTAGTAAAAGGGTATACACAAGTATGGTATTGATTATGTTGAGACATTCTCTCCAGTGGTGAAGATTACGTCAGTTCGTGTGTTTATCTTTCTCACAGCTACTTTTAATTGGCCCCTACATCAGTTGGATGAGAAAAATGCGTTTCTAAATGGTAATTACAAGAATAAGTATACATGGAGCAACCACCCAGATTTGTTGCTCAAGGGGAATATGGGTTAGTATCTTGATTAAAGAAATCTCTATATGGCTTGAAACAATCTTCTTGAACGTGGTTTGGTCGGTTTAGTGAAGTAGTGATTGATTTAGGCCTCAATAGGTGTGGTGTAGATCATTCTGTATTATATAAACACAGTAAGACATGTAGGATATTGTTAATTGTATATGTGGATGATATTGTGATCACGGGAAATGACAAAGAAGGCATTCTAGCATTGAAACAATTCTCGAGTACTAAATTTTAGACAAAGGATTTAGAACAATTGAAATACTTCTTAGGTATTGAGGTTGGTAAATCTCGTCATGGTGTTTCTTTATCTCGACGTAAATTTGTTCTTGATTTGTTTGATATTGGGAGTGTTAGGATGTAAGCCTATAGATAGTCCTATGGATCCCAACACAAAACTTACAGTTGATCAAGGTGATTTATTGTCTGATCTAAGGCAATATAGGCGTTTAGTTAGAAAATTGAATTATTGGACTATTACTAGGCCTGATATTTCATTTGCAACAAGTGTGGTTAGTCACTTTCTCGATGCTCCGCGAACTAGTCATTTGAATACTGTTATTCGAATTTTGAGATATTTTATTAGTGTTCCTGCTCGTGGCTTACTTTATCAAAATCATGGTCATGCTCAAGTTGAGGGTTATACTGATGCAGATTGAGCAAATTCTCCATCTGATGAAAGGTCCACTACTGGGGTATTGTGTATTTGTTAGAGGTAATTTAGTATCATGGAAAAGTAAGAAATAAATTGTGGTTGCTAGGTCGAGAGTTAAATATAAATATAGAGCAATAACGCATACTACCTGTGAGATGGTTTGGCTAAAACAGTTCTTAGTAGAACTTAAGTTAACCAATTAAGTCTTATGAGCTTGGTGTGTGACAATCAAGCAGCTATTTATATTGCAAATAATCCAGTGTTTCATGGGACAACTGAACATATTGAAGTTGATTATCATGTTGTTCAAGAAAAGCTTATACAAAATGTGATTAGTACCATATATGTGAAGTAAACATATCAGTTAGATTTATTTACTAAACTATTGGATGGTTTTCAAGTTCGATTTATTTGTAACAAGTTGGGTATGATATCTATGCTCCAACTTGAGGGGGAGTGTTGAGAGTTCTAATAAGATTCTTAATGAGTGTCCTAATAGGCTTGGATCATATTTATTTTATCTAATTGTTGTGTCCTATTCTTCTTAGACTTAGTATTCATAAGTCTATATATTGGGTCAATTGTATTATTTTCATTCAATCAATAAGACAAAATTCTTTTCAGTTATTGTTTTCAACAAAATACATCAGGTATACAATAAAAACACACTACAGAATAGAAATACATGAAACTAACATTTCTGGTAAAAATCATCCCTTTTACATTTTAATTGAAAACTAAAGAACTGAAGAAAAAAACTGAAAATCTTATAAACAAAGGGAACTCCATGTACCAAGATAATAAATACATCATGTATAGAATAAAATACACCGTAGAATAGAAGTACATGAAAACCGTTTCAGGTAAATATAATCGCTTTTAAATTTTGGGGTATTTATATGATATCACCCTCTCGTTTTGGGCTGTCTCAATTTGCACTATGCATCTTCAATTGCATATGTGCACCTTGCATATTGTCATATTCTCCAATGGGTCCTTCTATCATCTATTAACTATTAATGAGTAATGAGCCATACCTGAGTCATGTGACACACGTGGCATGTGTTAAGTGCGAACATGACCACGTGAGCATCTTGGAGCGTAAAATGATCTTATCATAATAATTTTTTTGTTTTCTTTCATTAATATACACTTCAAGTTAATTCTATCATAATGATTTTCGTTACAATTTCTAAAAATCTTGTAGTGTTGTTACTGCACAAATTAAAAAAGAAAAGGTCGGTGGCTTTTAAACAAAGACAATTACAGTGTACATATTAGTTTAAATTTATTCTTAATATTGTTTTTTGCTTTGTACTATGAATTTAAATGAGGTACTTCGGAAAATTTAAAGTTTAAACCTCTTAGCTGGTCACATTTATACTGTGCACATGAAGCACATGTTGGCCGTCAAATATTAACAGTAAATATTAATGATAGAAGGGACTATTGGAGAATATGACCTTATGCAAAGTGCAAATTGAGATCAACACAAAGGATTGGGTGTAACTAGGGTTGCTGAACCAAAATAACCAAACCGAACAATTTGGTTCATTTATTTCGGTATTTGGTTTTTAGTTTTAATATTTTGGGATTTTGGTTTTGTTTTAGTTGGTAATATTTTGATACCACCAAATTAATGAAATTTTGTTCATCCTCTATATAGTGGATATTTATTATGGTGGTGGTTTTGTGGAAGTTAGTGTTGGTTGTTTAAGGAGGTTAATTTTTTTCTATAGTATTCGACCTTATTCTTGGAGGTTTTTAGATAAAGAAAAAAAAATGGATACTCCCTCCGTCCCATATTTTAGTCATGTTTATATTTGCACAAAGTTTAATGCAAATATTTTTTTTGTCCAAAATACCCTTCAAGTTTGAACTTAAGCTACATACATGTGAAGTTATTGACATAAAAAGAATAGACTAGATATTTGGAAGGTCAATGGTTTTTGTAGTTCATTTAAAGAAAGTGGACAACTAATACGGGACATCTATTTTTGGAAAAAGTGACAAAATATGGGACAAATGGAATATTTAATGGATTTTTTACAAAGTAATTTAGTGTCATTTAATTCCGTAACTTTTTCCTTTGATTTGGTATTGTGGCACCAAAAATCAGGTAACTGAAAAACTTTGGTTTGGTAGAAAAATCTTTAGTTCAGTTCTGTTACCAGCCGATTTGCATCCTTGGGTATAATCAAATGACTAAATTTTAATTGAAAACCAATCAATTGAAGAGAAAATTATTATACAAAGGGAATTCTGTGTACCTGAAAATTGTATAGATAATTGAAATGCCGATGAGCTTCACAATATGTGCAAATACGGCCAAGGGCTGCAGCAGTATACTGATTTACAGCTAGATCCTGCTGTTTTGCAGATGACATTCTAGCTGAAATTACATCCTCCAAAACCGACATTGCACCATAACCAATACATAAGTCGCACAAATCATCAACAGTACCATAATCAGTTGCCAAAGGATCTGGTCTTTGTGGGGATGAAGATGAGGTTACTGCCCCCGTCGATGAAGGTTGAGGAGGAGGGGGGATACCATTAGGAGGAAAGAACAATATGCATGCATCATTATAGTGACCATGCCTAAACATAAAACCAAGCAAATTCTGACGAGCATACTGCAGAGTTCAAGGAAAAAAAATACCATTCAATGACTAAAATAATCACAATAATATACACAATTCTGCTCAGTACACACTGAATGCGTATGTAAGAGAGTGGGTGTGCGCATGTGTGTGTAAAAGGAAACAAAACTTGAACATTATTTATAAGAGAGTCGACCAATATATCCAAAGAAGAATGGTCAGTATCCACAGTTTCATATAAAAAACTTAAAAAGATATTCCCAAGCATGTAGAAAATGATTTCAGCTTACTTCTTGCAAATAGTTGACACACTCAGCGTACCGAATGCTGTCCAAGTTGCTGCGAGGTCCATCTTCAAACTCTGAACCATGCGTAGAATTATTATTTGCAGATTCCTGAGACCGTCTGGATCTTTCTGAACGTGGAAATGTAGATGGCATATACAAAACATTGAGATATGAATCAGCAGATAGAGAATCATCCAAGATTGTCGGAGCACTTCTGGCTAAATGTTCATACCTGTGGTATAAGGAGAAGAACATTCTGTTAATGAGCTTAATTTGGATATATTTGGAATCTGTTTTCTTGGCTCATAGTTTCCAGTCTGGATCTTTTTGAAATATTTTGATGTCTTAGATCTAATTCTGTAATTTGTCTTGCTTTGGAGTTTCTCTTGTGTACTTCCCATGTAATTGGGTTTTTCTGCTTCTTTTAGTTTAAATTTCATTACTTATCCCCCCCCTCCCCCCTTCCCCCCGAAAAAAAATACACAACAGAGATTCTACACCGATGATTATATGGGTACGTTTTATTCCTTTTTTCACACTTCTTATGGGAAAGCTATCTTACCTTAAACAAACTTCTACTTATGTATGGCATACAACTCTAGGTATTATCAAAGCTCTTTTCAAACAGTAACAAAGTATTTTTCTTTTGTGTATTTTCATTGCTTCATTTCTTTCTAATGGCAGGTTCCCTTCTAAATTTCATATAGTTCTATGTGCATTCTAAATTATAATGCATATATTAAGACATAACATAATGATAACTTCTACATGTTTTGAATCTATTAAATTACATTATACAAAACAGAAAAGTTTCAAAAGTCGGAAAATAGATTGCCATCTGAAGAGCTAAAGAGGCACCATATAAAACCTGTGAAGCTCTGACCTACTTGAAGTCTTTGGACAATGTTGGCTCAACTTCTAGACAAATTAGCAACCCTAACAGAATTGTAACTCTTAAGAAAAATATAGGAATTCTAACTTCAGAATTCTATTGCGAGCTTACATGGAACGAACAGCTGACACATCCACAGGTGGACCTCCTTCGATTGTATTTATGATCTCTACAATGACAGGTGCAGTATCACCCTTATACAACTGAAGAGCTTGCCTGCAAACCATCAAATAAGAAACAGAATAAAACTGCTCTGCACTGCACTTCAGCTAGGAGAAGGAAGAGAGAAACAAAAGAGAGAAAGAGAGTTCTACAGAACTTGACTTCTACCCCTTTATCATAACACATTTGTCATAAAATAAGATTTAAAAGCATGTGTATTATTCAACATACTTGAACTTCACACGAGCTTGTGCGTAGTGTTCCATCCGAATCAAAGCATGACCCCACGCATTCCACACAGGAAAAACATCAATCTGAAAGGAATCCCAACTTTCATAAGCTCAGGATCATCCACAGAAGAGCATCATCAACTATTAAAGTTTCTGAGTATGGCATTTACCTTACACTTCTTGCAAGTATATACTGCCATGCTGTACCGTTCATCAACAATCAACCTGTTACAGAGACGGGCAGATGACTCTTTGTCAGCAATATCATCAAGAGAAGCAGCAATTCCTGATCCCAAAAGGCTTTGAAGCAGCTCAGCACGTCCTAGCCAAGTATCTGACTGTGAAAGAACTTCAGATAGCTCATCTGCGGACTGACTACCCACGCTAGAGCTACCAGCATCAGAGGATGCATCATCAGCATCCCTACTTCTTTCAGAGTAACTAGCCAAGTCAGTACCGCCAACGAGCTTTCTCAGCAGTGATTTAGCATATAATAATCCCTGCACAAACAATACATATAATTTGATGGCAAGGATGACCTCTAGTATCCATCAAGGATGGATGGTTACATACTTTTGGGTTTTGGTTCAAGGCAATTTTTTTTGTAAATAATGAAGAAGACTTCATAGACTTCTTTGAGATAACATCTTGTAGATAGCTTTTTTCTAATTGGACAGCACTCCCTTGGTGCCTTTGATATACATATTTTCTTTTACCGATAAAAAAAATTCTGCATCTGCATTACAAAATAATTTGCAGGCAAAGAAAAATCTAATAATGGCATCATACCCTTTCCATACCTGTAAAATCAAGAGCACATCCTATAGGCCTTTATTTCTTTTTTATTTGATAAAGTACTAGTGTCTTTATTGATGGTGTCATTTTTAATCACTGGCATAAATCTTGACAACAGGAAATAGTTTGTTGACATCATATGAAATCCAAGGGCATAGGCAAATATACAAACCTGTACAAATGTCTCTGTAGCATGATATGCTCGACCAATTGTTTCCATAGATGCACTCTCAGGTAACTGCTGGGAGCTCAGCACATTCTTCATCTGATTAATACACAAGTCCAGGGCACCTTTGGCAGATGCTAACTCATCAGAACACAATGAAAGCAGAGCCTAGAAATAGAAAACCAAAACATTTAGCACAGCTTCAGCAGAATGCATAAAATCAAGATAACTACTGCAAGAAAAAACCACAATTAAAGTGCACAAATAACCACATGAATAGGAAATATGCCACAAATCTTGCTTATTTGACGTCAGTCAATAAATTCCAAGTACAAGAGACATCACTTTATTATAATATTTCCTTTGATTCTGAAAGCAACCAGATGGCTTTCGAGAAAGAAAGGACATTAAGTATATCAAGTTCCTTAATACACAAAGAACCCACAAACTCTCTGAATTTTTCTGTCTTCAAATCTAACCAACTTGATATTTGATGCAGAGATTACCACAAATACCAGAGCGATACTGATGTATGCACTGACACATCCAACTAGCCAGAAAATGGGAATGACATCAAACCGTAAATCAAAAGGCAGGTTACACGCTGAACATACTTGAGCAAAAGCCAAATGGTATGCACATATGCTCATAATGTACATGCATTAAATTCACTACACCATAGATTAGGTACCTGAGCCATGTAACTGGAAAGCTAAGGGGTTAAACTCCAAAACAAATACCTAGATTGCTAATAGACTATTATTTGCAATTGGAATCAACAGTTCACTCAAACTATTGAGGAAAAATGCACATATAATAACTCAAAATCATTTTAACTAATGCTTATACAAAATCTATGTTCGAGATCATGAGCTACCCACAAATAACATAAGAAAAGCACCCAAACTTTTTTTCTTTTACTTATTAAAAAAAAATTCTTTTGATGAGTGGAAAAGCAGCCAAATTATATTATGCCAATGAAGGAGAACCATAGGGCTCTATTTGACATTTTGGAATTATAGGTTATTATGGACTTGTTTTTATTAGGGTTTTGGTTTATTCCCTATTATCAGGGATGGATCTAAGGGGAGCATGATTGAAACGAAAAATTCCCCTCCCCCCACCCAAAAGATTGAAACGAAAAAATTTACTAGGCTGCTCAAGTTCTTTTTTCTTTGACTGTATCGCCATTGCCCCTCCTCTCTTCTTCACATCCATGATAACGGGTCCCTCATATCCCAAAACTAAGTAATAATTCAATTCCTAATTGCCTGACACGTTATATGTTAGCAGTTAAAGACGCTTTTAGAATTTCTTTTGTTCTTTTTTTATTTTACCTACCCCAACAGTGAACTCTCCTATTTATTCTATTTAGTCTACTAACTTTTTGCTAAGTGATTCTTTTATACACTGTAAGCTTATGCAGGAGAGATAGAGGTTGAGAAAAATAAAACAACTAATGATTAGCATACTTTATAATTATTGTTCAGCTGTTCCAAATTTTCATTGAAGAAATTGAAGATTTTGTGTTTAGGTTTTTTGTAATCACTTTTTAATTTATGTTTATTTTTATTTTTTTTTAATAAGGTAATCACTTATGTATCTTTACTTTTTTATACTTATTGTTGATTGTTTGATCCGTCTAGTATTGCCTTTTCCAGTCTCAACTGCAACTACTTAATGATCATCTATGTTACTCAGCTCGGGTATGGGGGTTAAACGTGGGTACTATCCGAGTGTCAAACTCGTTATAAAAGAGTGTCCATGTGTCATATCGTATTTGGAATGTCCTATCCGTAAAGGGTACAATAGGGTAAAACAAAGAGTCATGTAACAAAGACGATCATTTTCAACCATGAACATCATGAAAACTAAAATTAGAAACAAGATGGAAATGAGTATCTTGTAGATTACATGATTATTTATATTGAGAGAAAAGATTCAATCATAGATGAATTTTATGATATGAAAGAATATCTAGCACGACCTCGAAAAATATTTGAGATGTATTCAATTGACTTTATATGGTTCATTATTTTATGCTCATATATGAGATTTTTTTTGGAATTACATGCATTTTTCTTAAATATATATAGTTTGATGTATTTTTAGTTCCATAATTAGAAATTTTAGTTGAAAACTGTGGGAAAACACGTGTAATTCTAGGAGTGCTGTGTAGATTTTTTAAATTTGAATTTAAATAGAACCTTGTATATAGGAGTTATCCTAGGAATTAGTTGTGTAACTAATATTCTGATTTCAAATCTGATTGTTATCAGGTTAGGTTTATCCCTTTAAATAGGGGTACCTTGTACACTTTACGATGGATGAATGAAACATTCAGTTTCTCCAATTCTACATGGTATCAGAGCTGAATTGATCCCTATCAAAAAAAAAAAAAAAAATCAAGAGAAAACCAGAGAGTCCCTATCACAGCCGAAGCACCAACCAAACACTATGTCTGATCTTTCAGGTGAAAACACTTCCAAAAGCCCTGAAACAAACCCCTCACTACAAATCACCTCACACAAGCTGAATGGCCAGAACTATCTGCCATGGTCCCGATCTGTCACCATATTTGTCTGAGGTCGAGGCAGATACGGCTATCTCTCGGGCACCACTACAGCCCCGCCAGAATCAGATCCTTCATACCCTACTTGGGAGGCCGAAAACTCCATGTTGATGGCCTGGTTGATCAACTCTATGGAACCAGATATAGGTCGATTATATCTGTTTCTTCCTACTGCCAAAGTCATATGGGAAGCCACTGCCGAAACTTACTCTGATGCTGGTAATGCTGCACAGCTGTTTGAGGTTACTCAAAGGGTTCGCCGAATCAGACAAGGAGAGCTCTCAGTCACTCAATACTACAGCATTCTCAAAGGTCTGTGGCAAGAGGCTGATCAATATCGACAGGCGAAATGGGAGTGTGCTGCTGACAGTACGCTGTACAGCAAGATGCTTGAACAAGAGCGCATCTTTGAGTTTCTGATTGGCCTTAACCGAGACTTACACGATGTGCGAGGACGAATAATTGGAAGAGAACCCCTGCCTTCCATTCCCGAAGTCTTCGCTGCTGTTCGCCGGGAAGAAAGCCGCCGGTTCGTGATGATGGGGGGAAATCAGCCCACTCTACCTATCGATAAATCTGCGCTGGCTACCGACTCTGCTCTAACAACTCAGCAGCATTACAATCGAAGGAGTGACAACAGACGCCCTTGGTGTGACCATTGTCACAAAGTCGGTCATACCAAAGAAACCTGTTGGAAGCTGCATGGAAAACCAGTGCACCTGAAGAACAATAAGCCAGCCGAGAGCAATAATCGTGCTCTTCATGTCAGACACCCAGTCCGTTCATTCAGGCTCGCAAACTGGTTCTCAAGACTCAGTCATCTCCAATGAGCAATGGGATCTTCTTCAGGACCTGATTCAGAAGACCAAATCGCCAGCTGCATCCACTCCTAATCCATCTTGCTCCTTAGCAGGTATGACAAACAACTCTCGCGTACCTTGGATAATAGATTCACAGAGCAAAATTGTTTCCTGTTTTATTTTCTAATAAAGATCCTTCTCTATTTCAAAGTGAGATTTGTGAACTAGCAAAACATCACATAGCACTTTTTCGCTCAAAAATTTATGAAAAATCTTTACCTTTCAATCTTATTCATAGCGATCTTTGGGGTCCATCCTGTGTTTCAAATATTTCGGGTACAAGATGGTTTATATCTTTTATTGATGATCATACTCGTTCAACATGGATATATCTCTTAAAAGACAAATCTAAAACGTTTCAGTGCTTTCAAAATTTTTATAACATGATTAAAACCCAATTTGGTGTTTCTATTCAACTCTTTCGAACGGATAATGGTCGTGAATATTTCTCTAATGTACTTGGCAATTTCTTATCTGAAAAAGGAGTCATTCATCAATCCTCATGTGTCGATAGTCCTCAACAAAATGGTATCGTCGAAAGAAAAAATCGGCATCTCTTAGAAGTGGCTAGGGTATTAATGTTCACTTATCAAGTTCCAAAATATCTTTGGGGGGAAGCTGTTTTGACTGCTGCATACTTAATTAATCGTATGCCATCTAAAGTTCTTAATTTTCAAACACCCATTCAAATATTTCAAAAATTCTATCCAAATACAAAATTATTACATTCTTTACCCCTAAAAACATTTGGTTGTCAAGCCTTTGTCCATATTCACAGTCAATTTCGAAGCAAACTTGACCCTAAGGCCATTAAGTGTGTATTTTTTGGCTACTCTCCTACTAAAAAAGGATACAAGTGTTTTGATCCAATCTCTAAAAAATTCTTTGTGTCAGCCGATGTCACTTTTTTTGAAAATCTTCCTTATTTCTCCAAAACTCATCTTCAGGGGGAGATAAGCTCACAATTCGAATCAGAAGCTGAATTTTGGGAATCAGAATCAGCAGAATCAGTTCCAAATATCTCTCCGTTTCAAAATTCAAATGAGTCCCAAATCTCTCCAAATATCTCTCCAGTTCAAAATTCGAATGACACCCAAACTTCTCCATCTATCTCTCTAAATCCAAACTCAAATTCAGATCTTTCAGTTCCTAAAAAAAATCAGCAAACTGTACAAAATCCTAGGAACTCGGCAGATATTTCTCCAAAAACTCCAAAACATCATGTCCCAATCCCGGTGCTAGAAAATCGCAAAGAGGGGGAAGAGTCTAACTGCCCTGAACTTCGTGTCTATACAAGGCGGAAAAATCCTAACAGGATAATGCAGACCGTTAAGCCCGTACCAATACTGCCCTATCCTTCAGCCGAGATTGAGGATTCAAACGCAAAAGGTAATGATCTAAATCTACCTATAGCAACCAGAAAAGGAGTAAGAACCTGCACACAACATCCCATTGCTAAATACACATCATATCACAGATTATCTCCTGCCTATTTGTCCTTTGCTCTCAATCTGGCTTCTGTAGAAATACCCAGGAATATTGAAGAAGCTTTGGGGAAACAAAAGTGGCGTGCGGCTGTAATGGAGGAGATGAAGGCATTGGAAAAAACTGGAACCTGGGAGATTGTTAAATCGATAGAAAGCAAGGTTCCTGTTGGCTGTAAGTGGGTTTTCACTCTCAAATACAAGGCTGATGGATCGATTGACCGTTACAAAGCACGGCTGGTTGCCAAAGGGTACACACAGACTTACGACATCGACTACCAAGAGACCTTTGCACCCGTAGCAAAGATGAACACAATCAGAGTGATCATGTCCATAGCTGCAAATCAAGATTGGCCACTCCACCAGCTTGACGTAAAAAATGCTTTTCTCAATGGAGAGCTAGTAGAAGAGGTCTATATGTCACTCCCCCCAGGATTTGAGAAACACTACGGAAAGGACAGCGTATGCCGACTAAAAAGATCACTATACGGTCTGAAGCAATCACAAAGGGCCTGGTTTGACAGATTTTCAAGAGCAATCAAAGGTTTCGGGTTTGCACAAAGTCAAGCTGATCACACCCTGTTTCTGAAGTATTCGGCAGGGAGAATCACTGTGTTAATAGTATATGTTGACGACATAATAGTGACAGGTAATGACAGTAAAGGTGTTCAGGAGGTTAAGGAGTATCTTGGGAAGGAATTCGAATTCAAAGATCTTGGACATTTGAAGTATTTCTTAGGTATAGAAGTAGCAAGATCAAAATCGGGTATTGCAGTCATGCAAAGGAAGTATACACTGGATCTACTCAAGGAGGTCGGAATGCTAGGATGCAGGACTAGTGAGGTTCCCATTGAACCAAACTTCAAACTGCAGGTTAGTGGAGACAAGATACAGACCAATAAGGAGAGATATCAACGACTAGTCGGGAAACTCATTTATCTATCCCACACTAGACCCGATATCGCCTTCTCGGTTAGTGTGGTCAGTCAACACATGCATTCTCCAACAGATGAACATCTGGAAGCTGTGTATAAGATTTTAAGGTATTTGAAGAGAACACCTGGTAGAGGATTGCTTTTTACTAATAAGCACCCATTGAAGATTGAAGCTTATACAGATTCAGATTGGGCTGGATGTATCAATGACATGAGGTCAACGACGGGTTTCTGTACATATGTGGCAGGTAATCTGGTCACTTGGCGAAGTAAAAAGCAAACTGTTGTGGCGCGAAGCAGTGCTGAGGCAGAATTCAGGGCTGCAGCTCAAGGTATATGTGAACTGTTGTGGCTTAAAAAACTAGTCGAAGAAATGGGTATCAAGGTTGAAGGACCTATGAAGCTTTATTGCGACAACAAGGCAGCAATTAACATTTGTCACAATCCTGTTCAACATGACAGGACAAAACATGTTGAAATTGATAGACATTTCATTAAGGAGAAGTTAGAAGAAGGAGTTGTCTGTATGCCTTACATCCCTACAAAGGAACAGCTAGCTGATTTGTTTACAAAAGGGTTGCAGAAACAGACATTCGAAGACTTAGTGAGCAAGCTGGGTCTTTACGATGTGTACGAACCAGCTTGAGGGAGAGTGTGGGAAAACACGTGTAATTCTAGGAGTGCTGTGTAGATATTTTTAAATTTGAATTTAAATAGAACTTTGTATATAGGAGTTATCCTAGGAATTAGTTGTGTAACTAATATTCTGATTTCAAATCTGATTGTTATCAGGTTAGGTTTATCCCTTTAAATAGAGGTACCTTGTACACTTTACGATGGATGAATGAAACATTCAGTTTCTCTAATTCTACAAAAACCTTTCCCCCACCCCCCCCCCCCCCCAAAAAAAAAAAAAGTAATGATGGTGGATCCATCCGTGCCTCTTATATTTGGGATTTGGTGCCTATATAAGCACCAATCCCAAACATAATAAGAAATAACCAATCCCAAACATAATTGGAAATAAACCAATCCCAATTGCAATAGGAAATAAACCAAAACCCTACTAAAACAAGTCCATATTAAGCAAAACAAGTTCATCTATTCCACTAGCATACCTTGAAGAGAATAATGTCGGGTGCACTTTCATATCTGTGAGATGCACGAATAGCTACATCCTTATTAACATCACCAGTCAGCATCCATTCCTCAGCAATTGAAACAGAAGGAAGCCTCTCTTGCCCATCTGCAGAATATGACGAAACATGATCCTCGTGAATTCCAGCCATTGCCTCCCAGGCAACTTTTTCAGATGCTGTCAATCCAGAACTCTTTCTCTTACGGTATACATCTTTTGGAGCAGTCTTGTCTCCAGTGTTACGTGGAGCCCAAGAAAATGCTCTACGAGCCTCTTTTTGCAAGTTACTTAAACTGCTAGAGAAAGATGACCTTGCAGGGCCACCTGCTCTTGCTTTATGCTTCGGTCTAGTTCCTGAAACAGATATCCGAGGTTCTCTCGAAGGCGAGCTGATACTGACAGTAATAGCTTTAGCAGCGTATGATATAATTACGTTGTTATCTCTCAATGAAGGAAATTCTTTAAGGATCTGAAAGAAATACATCCAAACAGTTCAGTATTTAAGTGGGAGGGGAAACAAATCTGAAGCAAAAAAGATAAAGGAGATTTTACTGAGGGGGCGGGGGCTCGAGGAGAGGCATAGACCTTTCATGATGTAAATAAATTATTACAGGGAATTAAGAGCAGTGCAGGCAGTAATTGAAAAGCATCATGAGTGCTAGTAAGGCATCTAAGAAGTTCTCTAAGTATATACCAGCGAAGCAGATTGCAGTTGTTTCCTCATTAGCAAAACCTCCAATATCAAATGTGGATGCTCATGCAAGGAAGAACATCTTTGCTGCCATGGCAATGGCAAGGCAGCCAGTACACGAAGACCTAAAGCCCAAGAGTTAAGCCGAGAAACCTCCACATTTGAGAGATTCCCATCTCTTCGCTTCAAGAAGAAGTGTACCTTTATAAAAGAAGAAAAGAAAAATTATTATAAGGAAATATTCAAATTAGAAGAATGTAGTTTACGCAATCCACTCAGGTCTCAACAAAGGCTGACAAAAAACTAATAATTACAAGAAGTTGCTTTGACCGTAGGTTGGGTAATAGCTGCATTGCACCCATAGCAACTGGTAAAGCATCATCAGAGTCACGTAGTGAAGATAAGAAGCGTGAAGCTTCTGCAGGACCCCCACCATTGAGAGGATCTGCAGTGAGAAGCTTCACAAGTTGCCGGCCCTGCAGTTCTCTCCTCAAATCTATTGATAGTCCTGCACTTTCAGCCACTTCTAATGCAGCAGAAACCGCTCCCTTCCCAGCCAACCTAAGAGCCAAGCCCTCAGGATCTTCCTTACACTCAGATTCAACCTTAGATTTCCACGAAAGCATAAAAGAATGTGTGAGATAAACTTAAGCATGAAGAAAACTAACAGGAAAATATTGAATTATATTTTTCTTCATTTATTAATTTTTCACTTCAGTCAATAATCAGGAGAGAAATATGACCTCTTGCCAGCTGCTATGGTGATCATCTGCACTTAATATGTGGCTGTACTTCTGCAAAGCTTGTCTCATTTGCAAAACCTAAAGTTCCCAAAGCATAAGTTACTGAGGGAAAAGCATCAAAGTCTCACCCAGTAAAACTAATATAACAACACATAAAAATTAACATTCATGCAGAAAAAAAGACAACTTCCAACAGTAATCGAAATAATGAAGTCTATAACAAACTGATTCAAGTACCTCAGTCCTAACCGGATCGCTTTGAGGCAGGTGGCAACTGCACATGGTGAGAACATCCAAAGCAGCATCAAGTTCCCATCTGTGCATATACCTGGAAAAAAGTTTGAAATTTGAGGATGTTGTCCACAAGTCTAGACATATTGGAAATATTCCGTAGCTTATCACTTTAGCATGAAAAACGGTATGTCTGTGCATCAAAGTGTGACCATGATGTAAGAAAATGATGCAAATTATAAGCGCCTCCCGAGTCCTGAGTGAGAAGGATTAATAATAGCTTTGTTTCGATGTGGGACCTATATGGGATCCCATGTTTGCTAGCCCAAGTACCAATTGTCTTATTTTTATGTGATGCAGAATACGAAAGACAATATCTATTATTTTGGGATTATGTTGTAATGACAATATTCTTCACGATGGTATTTTAGAAAACTTAGATTTAGGCAATTAGATAATTATTAGGATTTGATTTACTTTTTTATTTAAATAATGTTTGGTGCCGCACTCATATTAGGATTGTAAGGACAGACTGGATTATGGAATAAATTACTAGTGTTGTTATCTTTTGTCCCTCTTGTTTCCGTGTTCTTTATTCTTCTTGGCCTGTTCTCCCTTTTGTCCGTCTATCTTCTATCGAATTTATTTTCTCTCGGTCTAATGTCCTTGATTCTCTTATGTTTCTCCCCTTTCTCAATCAGCTTCTCTTTCTACTTATCTGTCCTACATCATTATGTTTATTTGATTAGCATGGAGCTGGTTTTATTTTATTTCTTTTCTTCCTTCCAATGGGGAGGGGTAGAAGATCTGGTGTTTAGACAACGTCATACTTCCAGGACACATGCTTTAGTATTGGTCCAATTAAGTTAATTTATCAGCGACTCATATTTTCAGCAATTACAAAAGATATAAAAAGATTGTGTCATGCAATTGTAATTCCTAGTTGAAATGACTAAAAGCAACAAGCTGTGTGAGGCATTCAATATCCACTTCCTCACTTTTTCTTCTTTTAATTAATGCTTTGTACTGTTCTACTTATATTTTTCTTCAAAACTATACTTAAACTATCTTGCTTACCAAAAAAACCTATCTTCCATTATTCTTTGTACCTCAATCCCTGTTAAAAAAACCCCAATTCTTCGCCCCTCATTAAAGCACCTTAGCACCAAAATAATTAATAGTGATCACATTTTACTGATAAAAAAACAGGTGCACCCTAGCACCCATAGAATCTTGGAAACAGAAAACTGCAACTTTTACAACAGCCCTACAACTTATATATATATATATATATATATATATATATATATATATAAATCAGTTGAAAGGAACCAATGGAGAGCCATCCCATGCACAAATCATATAGATTTACAATACAAAAATTTCTATGAAATCTATAACCTCTTCTTCATTTCCCAAAAAAAAACAATTAAACCAAAAATTGAGGGTATGAAGCCACTTATGACCTCGTTCCTCTCATTCCACATTACCGAAAAATGGAGAGAGATATCAAGGCTATTGTTTTGTTCAATTCTTTAAGCCCATGTATCCCCCACCAAGACCAAATCTCATCCTCTATCGATACGACCCCGACCCACTTAATACCTAGAATCGCAAAGGCCACCAATAACTGTCATGCCCAAGAGCATCTGAACGAAAGATGGTCTACGAACTCAGCTTCTTATCTAAAAAGACAAACACCGGTTAGTTAAAACTTTACCCCTTCTTTGAAGGTTATCAATGGAAATCCTTTCCCATGCAAAGAAAGCAATTTTACAAGGTTTGCACGAATTTCAAATAGCTTTACAAGTGAAGATTCCACTCGCCTCTATATAGAGATTGTTCACGAGAGCCTCATAGTAGGACATGAAATCAAATCTCCCCGTCATTAACTTTCATCTTACCTTATACTTCCCATTTAAGTCCATCCTATATCCATTTTACTTCTCAAAAAAAATTCCAAAATTTTGGATTTCCCCGTCTTGTGCATTCCTAGTGAATGGAACCTCCCACACCACCTCACCAATGGCTAACAAAACACAAGAGCTAATCAAAGAATCCTTATTTGTTTCGAAGGAGAAAAAAATCTTACAATTGTTCCTTTACAGGTGATCTCACCCCAAGTCGCCGCAAAAGCAAAGAAAGCAACCTTTGTAGTGCGCATGGTTTCCAAATAGCTCTCCAAGGAATTTTTTTTACATAGCTAAGTTCAGCAAACAGGGTCTGAAGCATGATTTGGTATCATAGGCACCTCCTTTACGAATCACTTCGATTTATCCTCCACAAGACTATCTAAGCTCACCCCATAAATCTTTGAAGAAAAAAGACGTTCTATGCATGGAATCCCTCAACATAGAATGTTTTGGTTTAACGGTACATCCCATGATCTCCCATCCTTCGACAAAGATATACAGGAGCTGACCAAGGCATCCTTGTCCCTAGCTAATGAGAATTTATCCAAAAATTACAGCTTCAAAGGTGATTCTAGGACCAAACATCATGCCATAACGAAACAGATTCTCGATTACTGATGACAAGACATGTAAGGGGGAAAAATCATCCAACTCTTTCTAATCCACTTGCAAACTTCCACTCCATAAGATCCCCCATCCACTTTGGCAATCCACTCATTATCTCCAAGCAATACTTAGCCACAACTACTTTCATAACACCTATGTTATCTGGACTCGGGTATAAGTGTCGGACACGAGTAGTCGGACTCGTCTATTTTTAATATTTTTTTGTAAATTTTACTTTAATTTGGAGCGTCCGAGTGCCATACCCTTGTCCGAGTGTCATACCCTTGTCCAAGCGTCGAGCGTCCGACACAGGTATAACAGAGTAAAGTGAAGAGTCCATGTAACATAGCTTAACACTACCCCTTGGAGCATATATAACATATTGACCAACTTGTTACAAATATATCCAACTCGAGTACAAGAAGACCCATAAGACAGGTCAAAAAGAACCGTGACACTGGGTCAACAAGACCCACAACAACAGATCAACAAGACCCACAACGACATTAGAACTGGTCGATTTACTACCCATGATCAAATCTGAGAAATAGATTGAGTCTTCTTCAACAACACAAACCCACATCCAAGTCAGATCAACAGATCCTACTCATGGGCAGAGGGTCAGTTGTTAAAAACTTGGGTTGGTGGGTTGGGTCTTCAGACAAAAGGATCCTTCTCCACAAATTCCTTTGCGACACAGGCAAATTTTTGACACCTACTAAGGTGCTGCAGGGGCCTCACGATTGGAGAATAGGAAGCCACATCGTACAGAACTCACCTGAAAAGAGGGAGATGACCAGAGAAGAAGCAAAGGTAACCAGAGAAGACAAAAACTCACCGGAGAAGACAAAGTAACAAGAAAAAAGGCAGAACTGACCAGAGAAGGCAACACTGAAAGAGGGGTACACTGGGAAATTCACCCAGGGTCCCAAAAATGCTCAGATACCATATTGATGTTTATGAGAGGGGCTGGTATTGTGTGGGTGTGTGTGTGTGTGTGTGTGTATATATATATATATATATATATATATATAACATAATGGAAATTACATAAATACCCTTTAACACTTCTAACAATATTTATAATGATCTTATTTTACTGATCATAAGAAAAAAAGCTGCACCCTAGCACCCATAGAACCTCTGAAACAACAACTACTACTTGCACAACAGCTCTACAACTTCACATAAACTACACTTATTATCAACAAAGCAAATGTGTATTCAAGAAAAATGAAGTAACTTATTATCAAGTCCATGGACCAAAAGGAAACATGTGAACTTTAATAGATGATCACAAAACCAGCCCTATCAGGTGAAGTGAATGAAAGGGCAAGTTTAGAGATCTGAGGCATCAAGAACCACTGTCAATAAAGCAGAAAGATGAGTTGCTCCATAGTATTAGAGGAGAAAGAGCAATAGAAAACATAGCTGCAGATATGCAAATATCCTCTTGTATCTCAAATTCAATAAGTATGACTTTACATACTTGAGAGCAAGTCTAGCTGCCAGTTGCTTATCCTTCAAACGCAGGCAATACTGCCAACTATTGCTCCAGATGTTGTGACCTCCATAACCATGTGATTGTCCAGAGACTGAATGGTTTTCTTCACCACGCTCGATAAGAAGCTGAAGTAATCGGTCTGAGGCCCCATTGCGTAGAAAGCGATCCGAAAGTGCAAGAGCATCCATTAGTTTCCCTTCATCAATCAATCTGGTAAGAAAGAACAAAGAGTTGAGAATGAGCAAATAGTACGGCACTTCAATCCTAGCATAACATCCTTCCAACCAACACACACTCAGATTCGTTGGAAAACGTTATTTGGAAGGATTTCCTAGAAACTATGAAAATGTGTTCCCTTAGAAATTGTGCACGATTTTTCAACAATTTCTATCATTTGAGATGTCTTCCTTTGCTCCATTTCCGTTGAACAATCACAAGATGCACCAAGGATAAGAATTCATACACAAATGAATATAAAAGCTGCAGAACAAGAAAATCGTCCATATGAAAAACAAACAAAGAAGAAGAAACAATTTAGACCAAAACCTCTCTACAGCTTTCTCATAAGGGTCTTCGTTCTCCCAATCAAAAGAAAGGAAAACTGTAGAATCACTTTCAGCATTTTCAGATTTTGTAGAATCACGCCAAGGGTCAGGAGGTGCATCATCTTGACCACTTTGGTCTGTCAATGCTGTTGAGACATTATTGATACCAACAATTTCGTCAACTTCTGAGTCAGAGTCACTGTCATGCTCACGGAGTCTTTTAATAGCAGTTCTTGCTTCAGGGTCAACCTTTCCTTCATCAGTTTTTTGCTTAGCTGTTACAGCAAACTCGGAAACTCGATGAAGATTAGTTTGCATTTGTATCCATCGGTTTAAAGTTGGGAACCTGTACAAGGGGAAAAATAGATGAAAAATGTGAAAGCAAGGAATTTTAAAGTATATCAGATCAAGATGTGATTCGTTTCTCCAAGGCATGTATCTTACCTCTCAGATTGATCAAGAGCAAACTCGTAAAACAACCTGTCATCATCAGGAGCATGAAGTAATTCATCATTCAAGGAGCTGGATATAGTAGAGTCACTGCCATTGTATAATATACTGCTCCCAAAAACACAAGCTAAGACAGCCCTTACTGGTGATATTTTAACCAAGTGCTTTATTATATCCAACTGGAGGGGATACAAAGGGACTCCAGGGGTTGCTGAGGAACGGCTGTAACAATTAGGCTTAGCTTCTCTAGAAGAGGGGGAGAGCACTTTATTTTCTGAGGAACTATGAGGACAGGTAGGAATTACTGGAATGCAGGCCCATCCATGACCAGAACGTGGAGGATAAACAGGAGGTACACATGCCGATATCACTTCATGGACAAAATCAGCAGACATAATTTCAGCTACCTTTCCAGCTGCATCAGTGCTGCCTCGGTCAAAGACCAGACGAGTTAAAAGCTGCAAAAAAAAATAGGAAAACATTTGTGATCCTACATGAAGCTCATTCTTTAATGCATTGACTTATTATTAAATCATGAGAAAAAGATTTTTTTTAAAATTAAAATGTTAAAGTTTTGCATTTCTTTTTCTTTGGGTACATTTTTTAAAGAATTATATAATCAGGAAACCGAGGGGGTGCCAACCCATGTACAGAAGCTGTTAACTACATGACAAAATCAATAAACTCTATAAGCTCGTCTTTATTTTCAAAAGAGCAGCAATTGAACCGAAAATTAAGAGCGTGCAACTCGCCTATTCTTGGTGATCATAATTGACTTCTCGCCATCAAAGCCCTTTAATTCCAAAAAAATCCAAAAATGGAACGGAAAATCAAAGGTATGACTTTCCTTTTCTCTCTATGTGCTTCAATACTCTACCAAGCCCATAACTCCCCTCCAATGAAACTGACTCCTACCCAAGAAAGACCAAGAACTGAAAAAAGCCACCACCCACAAATGCCTAGCCCAAGAGCAACGCATCCAAAGGCGAGAAACAGACTCGGCCTCTTTACAAAGATAGCACCAGTTAGAAAATTTCCCCTTTTTGAGGATTATCAATGGTTAAGATCTTAACCCAAGTTGCCTCCCACACACACACACACACAGACACAAAAAAAAAAAAAAAAAACCTTTATGGGAGCACATATTTTCAAATGGCATTCGAAAAAAAGGCTTTTTTATAAGGCTTTCAAAGATAAGTTAGGATTCTCTTTCAAAGGTAAGCCCTCCAAACGGGCCTTAAAGTAAGACTTAACATCAAAAGTGTCTCCCTTCTCTATCTTCCACCTGACCTTATCCTCCCCTAGTAGATCCATCCTCATTCCATAAATATTCCAAAAAAATATCTTAATGCAACTGATATGGCCCAAAATACATCGACCCAAATAAGCTCCAGACCCACCAGAACGGTCCAGCCCAAATGAGCTTCAAGCCCGGCAGGATGCTCCAACCCCATAAGGAGCCCAACTAAACTCTCCAGCCTTGACAAGCGGACCAATGTACTCTCCGGCCCAGCAAAATCTCAGGGCCCATAAGGGATTGCCCAGCAAGCCTATGTCTGGATCTCCCCTACGGCCGCCCCGTAACTCCCCTACGCACAGCCCTACAGCTATACTATGGCCACCCTACGACCTGCAGCAGTCACCTACCGCCACCCTACGGCCCGCCACCCTACGGCCACCCTACCCCGAGCTTGTAATCATTGACCCCTTAGGGGCGAATGGCTATAAATAAGCCTAGGTATGGACACCATAGGGACATTCAGTCATTTTCACTTGCACTTGATTTACTTGAGCCCTCGGTTTCTCTTTCAAACCCTCGGCTCCTCCTTCGAATCTAAACTAACTTAAGTTTCGGAGCGCCCTCAGAGGTCTCCCCCTCCTCTCCTACCAAGGGTCTTCAGTTCACCCCTGTTACCTGTGCAGGACCAGGCCACGTCCTCACCAAAGCCACGCCAACAACCAGGCCACGTCCTCACCAAAGCCACGCCAATAACCAAGTCACGTCTTCACCCCGGCCACGTCAGCACCAACAATCTTTGGCATCAACAGATTGGCGCCATCCGTGGGAAACCACAATCTCTCGCTACAGTAGAAGCGAAGAAATCTAAAGAACTCATCTATTGCGATAACAAGCCGTCTTACACCACGTAGCACACTTTAGAGTTTTAAGTGTGCACGGCCGAGCGCCATAGTGCACACGTCTCTGTCCGAGCGGTTGCTAAGTGTGCACGGCCTAGCGCCATAGTGCACACATCCCTGTCCAAGCGGTTGCTAAGTGTGCACGGCCGAGCGCCGTAGTGCGCATGCCCTTGGCCAAGCATCAGTGCGCAACAATGCGCACGACCAAACTAAGCCGCGCACACTCAAGTCCGAGAGAAGGAATATGTGTGCAAACGCTCGGACCAAGCCGAGCCTCAGTGCACACTTGTGCACTGGCCAAGCATCAATGCGCACGACCAAACTAAGCCGCGCACACCCAAATCCGAGCGTGTGCATATGTGCTCATATGCTCGGCCTCGTCCGAGCTTCAGTGCACACAGTCCAAGCTTCAGTGCACACAGCCAAGAGAGCGCGCGCACACCAAAGTCCGAGCGTGTGCATATGTGCTCATACGCTCGGCCTCGTCCGAGCTTAAGTGCACACTAGTGCACACAGTCCAAGCTTCAGTGCGCAACAGTGCGCACAGCCAAGAGAGTGCGTTGCCACGTCCCGCTCAAATTGTCCCGCAAAATCCAAAGGAATGGTGCTTGCCCAAAGGATCTAGACTTTTCTACAAGTTACTACATGGGAAAGTTCTAGAGTGGTCTAGTGTTGTCTAGAGGAAGCTAGAGTTGGATGGACTCAACTCAAGCCTGGAAGACTCTAGAATATTCTAGAGTACACTAGCATGTGCTAGAAGGCGCTGGAAGATTCTAGAAGGTGCTGGAAGGTGCTGGAAGCTCCTGGAAGATTCCGGAACATCCTAGAACTTGGATGAAGGAACTAGACAATCCTAGAAGACCCTGGAGTTGGCTAGACTTGACTAGAAGGTTCTGGAACCTTGAGGCATGTTGTAGATAAGAACTAGAACTTTGTAGATGTTCTTGTACATTCTAGACTTGGTAGGATCTAGAAACTTGTGGCATAACCTTAAGCTTGGTGCCACAACTATAAATAGGCCTCTTGGCCTTCATTTGTAACCCATCCTCGAAAAATCTTAGGAACTTGTAAGAAAACCTCTCTAGAGCAATACAAAGCATTCTTCACAAACTCTCTTGTGTTCTCGCTTTGCTCTTGAATCCTCTAAATCTCCAAGTCCCTTTCTAGTCTCTTTGGAGTGTTTGTTTCGGGTTAGAAGGCAGGCTTAGTTCAACGGACCGTGCTAACTGCCGCACGATTGGTAGTTGAAGTCTAGGGTCGTGACAGTTGGTATCAGAGCATTTAGTTGAAGCATATCTATCCTCGGCATAATGAAGACCGGTGCCCCATTCACACCAAACGTGGAAGTTCCACCAATGGAGCGTGGGCGTGAGGAAGTTCAGAAGCCACCATCTAAAGAGTCTCGAGCCAAGTCGAAAGACATGATCTCTAGCTTGGAGGCACGTGTGGGGAGTGTGCAGGGCAGCTTGGGGGAGCTATTCGATCGGGTGGACAACTTGGAGGAACGCTGCAGCGGCTTGGAGGCCAAGGATGCAGAGATCTATGCGGCAGTCAAGATGTCCCTCAACGAGCTAGACGATGGGCTAAGGCAAGAGATCGACATGTTGAAGGCTGAACTAGCCAAGGTACGTGATCTTGTCCAAAGAGAAATTAATAATGTGTTACTTAGAGTTGAGGATATGGGTGGAGATCTAGCACTTTGCAAACGTGCTATGGTTTCGGGAGCTACTACAACCACCATCATTGAGGCCAAGAAGGTGGAAGTCCCCAAGCCAAAGACGTTCAATGGTGCTAGAAATGCTAGGGAAGTTGAGAACTTCCTATGGGGGCTTGAGCAATACTTTGAGGCTACTGGCATAACGGACCATGCCAGCAAGATCCGAACCGCTGCCATGTACCTGTTCAACACTGCCATGCTGTGTTGGAGACGAAGGCATGGAGATGTGCAACGAGGGGTATGCACAACAGACTCCTTTGATGACTTCAAAAGGGAGTTCAAGAGCCAATTCTTCCCAGTGAATGCCGAAGAAGAGGCGAGGGGGAGGCTTCGACGGTTGAAGCAGTCAGGTAGCATAGGGGACTATGTCAAGGAGTTCACAACTCTACTGCTAGAAGTCCCTAACACATCTGATAAGGATGCATTGTTCCTCTTCATGGATGGTCTCCAATCATGGGCTAACCTTGAGCTTAAGCGACGTGGTGTCCAAGACTTAGCCACAGCTATCGCGGTTGCCGAAAGTCTCATTGATTACTCCACAAACAAAGAAGGCTCAAAGGTTGCGGACAAGAAGTTTGGTGGAGGAAAGAGTGGAGGAGGCCATGCCAAAGGACAAGGCCACAAGAATCATAAACAAGGCTCCTCGTTCAAGCCACGGGATAAAGGGAAGGAAAAGGAGGATCGTGGTGCCTCAAAGCCCCGAGTGACGTGTTTCATATGCAACGGACCGCATTGGGCATGGGAGTGTCCGAAAAGGAAGGCGTTGAACGCCTTAGTTGCCTCGCATGACCAAGAAGGAGGCAAAGAGGATGAAGGCACAACAATGGGATCCATGCAACTGCTTCGTGCATTGCAGAATACGCCAAAGACCCCTAAGGGCGTGATGTTCGTGGATGCAACCATCAACGGGAAGGTCGCCAAAGCCTTGGTCGACACAGGTGCATCACACAACTTTGTCTCATTTGAGGAAGCCAAGAGACTCGGTTTCAAGGTTACCAATGGAGGTGGCTCCCTCAAAGCGGTAAACTCAACAGCACGACCTCTCCAAGGAGTTGCTCATGGAGTGAAGGTCAGTTTTGGTGCATGGACTGGCCAAGTAGACTTGTTGGTGGCGCCCATGGTCGACTTCTCGTTGGTATTCGGCATGGAGTTTTTGGACCAGGTTAGGGCTTTCCTTGTCCCATTTTCTAACTCTGTGCATTATGGATGGTTCAAAGGCTTGTCTGGTACCAACGGAAAGGTCCACCAAGCCTGCTACCCAAGTTCTCTCAGCACTTCAATTCAAAAAGGGATTGAAGAGGGAAGAAGAGAGTTACTTGGCCATCTTGAAGGAATTTGATGATGAGGAGGTGTCACCACAACAAGGTTTGCCGACGAAGGTGCAAGCTGTCCTGGACGAGTTCCAAGACGTGATGCCAGAGGCGTTGCCTAAACGGTTACCTCCAAGGAGGGAGGTGGATCACGAAATCGAGTTGGAGCCTGGCACAAGACCACCAGCAATGAGTCCTTATAGGATGGCGAACTCAAAGTTGGTAGAACTCCGAAAGCAGCTCGATGAATTGCTAGATACTGGTTTCATTAGACCCTCCAAAGCTCCATTTGGTGCCCCGGTGCTCTTTCAAAAGAAGAAGGATGGCTCACTGAGGATGTGCATTGACTATCGGGCTCTAAACAAGATCACGGTGAAGAACAAGTATCCTATCCCGCTCATTGCCGACTTGTTCGATCAATTGGGGAACGTAAGATACTTTTCGAAGCTGGACTTGCGGTCGGGATACTACCAGGTTCGCATAGCAAAGGGAGATGAGCCCAAGACCACATGTGTGACCAGGTACGGTGCCTGAGTTCCTAGTTATGCCATTTGGTCTCACCAATGCACCTGCTACATTTTGCACTCTTATGAATAAGCTCTTCCATCCCTACCTCGATCGGTTTGTGGTAGTATATCTCGATGATATTGTGATATATAGCCGAACTTTGGAAGAACATCTTGAGCACTTGAGGAAGGTGTTCAAGGTCCTAAGGCAAAATGAGCTATATATCAAGAAGGAGAAGTGTTCCTTTGCCCAAGATGAGGTGATGTTCTTGGGGCATAGGATAAGGGATGGGAAGCTTATGATGGACGGAGCTAAGGTGAAAGCCATCTAGGAATGGGAACCTCCCACTAAGGTCCCCGAGTTAAAGTCTTTCCTTGGACTTGTGAACTACTACAGGAGGTTCATCAAGTCATATTCAGCAAGAGCAGCCCCACTGACTGACCTGCTTAAGAAGAACAAGTCTTGGGAATGGACAAGCGAATGCCAAGCCTCGTTCGAAGACTTGAAGAAGGCTGTTAGTAAAGAGTCGGTGCTTTGTCTACCAGACCCCTCCAAGACATTCGAGCCACACGCAGATGCTTCCGACTTTGCCATTGGTGGAGTGTTGATGCAAGAAGGGCATCCAATTGCCTACGAAAGTCGCAAGCTTAACGACACCGAACGCCGCTACACGGTGCAAGAGAAAGAGATGACGACTATCATTCATTGCCTAAGGGTGTGGCGACACTACTTGTTGGGTTCTCACTTTGTGATCATGACGGATAATGTAGCAACTAGCTACTTCCAAACTCATAAGAAGTTGAGTCCTAAGCAAGCTCGGTGGCAAGATTTCTTGGCGGAGTTCGATTACAAGCTTGAGTACAAGCCTGGCAAAGCGAATGTGGAGGCCGATGCGTTGAGTTGAAAGGCGGAGCTAGCAGCCTTGAGTAGACCAAGCAGTCCCTTGCTGGAAAGGATAAAAGAAGAGTTGGAGCATGATGCCTTGGCACAAAACCTCATTACCCTTATCAAGGAAGGAAAGACGAGGCGATTTTGGCTGAGTGACGGACTACTCTACGCCAAGGAAAATCGCATCTATGTGCCGAAGTGGGGGAATTTGAGAAAGGAGCTGATCAAGGAGTGCCACGATTCACTATGGGCTGGTCACCTAGGCATGAGACGCACACTTGCATTGATCAAGTTGCCTCCCACACACACACACACACACAAAAAAAAAAAAAAAAAAAACCTTTATGGGAGCACATATTTTCAAATGGCATTCGAAAAAAAGGCTTTTTTATTAGGCTTTCAAAGATAAGTTAGGATTCTCTTTCAAAGGTAAGCCCTCCAAACGGGCCTTAAAGTAAGACTTAACATCAAAAGTGTCTCCCTTCTCTATCTTCCACCTGACCTTATCCTCCCCTAGTAGATCCATCCTCATTCCATAGATATTCCAAAAAAATATCTTAATGCAACTGATATGGCCCAAAATACTCCGACCTAAATAAGCTCCGGACCCACCAGAACGATCCAGGCCCGGCAGAATACTCCGGCCCAAATAAGCTCCAGACCCACCAGAACGGTCCAGCTCAAATGAGCTTCAGGCTCGGCAGGATGCTCCAACCCCATAAGGAGCCCAACTAAACTCTCCAGCCTTGACAACGGACCAATGTGCTCTCCGGCCCAGCAAAATCTCAGGGCCCATAAGGGATTGCCCAGCAAGCCTATGTCTGGATCTCCCCTATGGCCGCCCCGCAACTCCCCTACGCACAGCCCTACAGCTACACTATGGCCACCCTACGACCTGCAGCAGTCACCTGCAGCCACTCTACGGCCCGCCACCCTACGGCCGCCTTGCCCCGAGCTTGTAATCATTGACCCCTTAGGGGCGAATGGCTATAAATAAGCCTAGGTATGGACACCATAGGGACATTCAGTCTTTTTCACTTGCACTTGATTTCTCTTTCAAACCCTCGGTCTTCAGTTCACCCCTGTTACCTGTGCAGGACCAAGCCACGTCCTCACCAAAGCCACGCCAACAACCAGGTCACGTCCTCACCAAAGCCACGCCAACAACCAGGTCACGTCCTCACCCCGGCCACGTCAGCAACAACAATCTTTGGCATCAACAGATTGGCGCCATCCGTGGAAAACCACAATCTCTCGCTACAGTACAAGCGAAAAAATCTAAAGAACTCATCTGTTGCGATGCCAAGCCGTCTTACACCACGTAGCACACTTTAGAGTTTTAAGTGTGCACGGCCGAGCGCCATAGTGCACACGTCCCTGTTCGAGCGGTTGCTAAGTGTGCACGGCCGAGCGCCATAGTGCAAACGTCCCTGTCCAAGCGGTTGCTAAGTCTGCACGGCCGAGTGCCGAAGTGCGCATGCCCCTGGCCAAGTATCAGTGTGCACCAGTGTGCACGATCAAACTAAGCCGCGCACACTCAAGTCCGAGAGAAGGAATATGTGCGCAAACGCTCGGACCAAGCCGAGCCTCAGTGCACACTTGTGCACTGGCCAAGCATCAGTGCTCACGGCCAAACTAAGCCGCGCACACCCAAGTCCGAGCGTGTGCATATGTGCTCATACACTCGGCCTCGTCCGAGCTTCAGTGCACACTAGTGCACACCGTCCAAGCTTCAGTGTGCACAGCCAAGAGAGCGCGCGCACACCAAAGTCCGAGTGTGTGCATATGTGCTCATACGCTCGGCCTCGTCTGAGCTTCAGTGCACACTAGTGCACACAGTCCAAGCTTCAGTGCGCAATAGTGCGCACAGCCAAGAGAATGCTCTGTCACGTCCCGCTCAAATTGCCCCGCAAAATCCAAAGGAATGGTGCTTGCCCAAAGGATCTAGACTTTTCTACAAGTTACTACATGGGAAAGTTCTAGAGTGGTCTAGTGTTGTCTAGAGGAAGCTAGAGTTGGATGGACTCAACTCAAGCCTGGAAGACTCTAGAATATTCTAGAGTACACTAGCATGTGCTAGAAGGCACTGGAAGATTCTAGAAGGTGCTAGAAGATTCTGAAAGGTGCTGGAAGGATGTGGAAGCTCCTGGAAGATTCCGGAACATCGTAGAACTTGGATGAATGAACTAGACAATCCTAGAAGACCCTGGAGTTGGCTAGACTTGACTAGAAGGTTCTGGAACCTTGAGGCATGTTGTAGATAAGAACTAGAACTTTGTAGATGTTCTTGTACATTCTAGACTTTGTAGGATCTAGAAACTTGTGGCATAACTTTAGGCTTGGTGCCACAACTTTAGGCTTGGTGCCACAACTATAAATAGGCCTCTTGGCCTTCATTTGTAACCCATCCTCGAAAAATCTTGGGAAGTTGTAAGAAAACCTCTCTAGAGCAATATAAAGCATTCTTCACAAACTCTCTTGTGTTCTCGCTTTGCTCTTGAATCCTCTAAATCTCTAAGTCCCTTTCTAGTCTCTTTGGAGTGTTTGTTTCGGGTTAGAAGGCACGCTTAGTACAACGGACCGTGCTAAGTGCCGCACGATTGGTAGTTGAAGTCTAGGGTCGTGACAGCGCGCACACCAAAGTCCAAGCGTGTGCATATGTGCTCATACGCTCAGCCTCGTCCGAGCTTCAGTGCACACTAGTGCACACAGTCCAAGCTTCAGTGCACACTAGTGCACACAGTCAAGAGAGCGCGCGCACACCAAAGTTCGAGCGTGTGCATATGTGCTCATACGCTCGGCCTTGTCCGAGCTTCAGTGCACACTAGTGCACATAGTCCAAGCTTCAGTGCGCTATAGTGCGCACAGCCAAGAAAGCGTGCGCACACCCAAGTCCGAGCGTGTGCATATGTGCTCATACGCTCGGTCTTGTCCGAGCTTTAGTGCACACTAGTGCACACAGTCCAAGCTTCAGTGCGCAACAGTGCGCACAGCCAAGAGAGTGTACGCACACCAAAGTCCGAGCGTGCGCATATGTGCTCATACACTCGGCCTCGTCCGAGCTTTAGTGCACAGTAGTGCACACAGTCCAAGCTTCAGTGCCCATAGCCAAGAGAGCACGAGCACACCAAAGTCCGAGCGCGTGCATATGTGCCCATACGCTTGGCCTCGTCCGAGCTTTAGCGCACACTAGTGCACACAGTCCAAGCTTCAGTGCGCAATAGTGCACACAGTCTGAGCTTCAATGCGCAACTGTGCGCACAGCCAAGAAAGCGCGCGCACACCCAAGTCCGAGCGTGTGCATATGTACTCATACGCTCGGCCTCGTCCGAGCTTCAATGCACACTAGTGCATACAGTCCGAGCTTCAGTGAGCAACAATGCGCACGGCCAAGCGATCACGCGCACACCCAAGTCCGAGAGTTGATATATGTGTTCATACGCTCGGCCTCGTCCCAGCTTCGGTGCACATTTGTGCACACAGGCCGAGCATCAGTGCCCAATAGTGCGCATGGCCAAGCATCTCCAGGGCCGAACGACAGTCGTATTCTCCAAAGTCTGGGCCTTGTCTATCGCTCGGCCAAGTTTTCTCCAAGGATTCTCCAAAGTCCGAGTCTTGTCAACGCTCGGTCGTATTCTCCAAAGTCCGAGCCTTGTCTATCACTCAGCCAAGATTTCTCCAAGGATTCTCCGAAGTCCGAGCCTTGTCTATCGCTCAGCCAAGTTTTCTCCAAGGATTCTTCAAAGTCCGAGTCTTGTCAACGCTCGGTCGTATTCTCCAATGTCCGAGCCTTGTCTATCGCTCGGCCAAGTTTTCTCCAAGGATTCTCCAAAGTCCGAGCCTTGTCAACGCTCGGTCGTATCTCCAAAAGTCCGAGCGTATGAGCTGCGTTGCATACGCTCGGCCATGTTTTTTCCGAGATTTCTCCAAAAATCTAAGCCTTGCCAACACTCGGTCATATCTCCGAAAATCCGAGCCTTGTCAACGCTCGGCCGTATTCTCCAAAAAAGTCTGAACGTGTGAGCTGCGTCGCATACACTCGGCCAAGTTTTCTCCAAGGGTTCTCCAAAGTCCGAGCCTTGTCTAACGCTCGGCCAGGTTCTCCGAAAAGTCCCAACGTTTAAGCTACACTACTAACGCTCGGCCTTATTCTCCAGGGTTCAGATGTTTTGCAAACACTGTATCAAGACTTCTCCTAGTTCAAGCATTTCTCCCATATTGTGTTCAAGATCAAGTTCGTTTTATTGAATTAAGTATGGAAAGCAAGGATATCACACAAGGCGAAGGTTAAAAGAAAAGATATTTTATTAATTCAGAGAATTACAATTAACGACCTCGAAGTACAAAGGAAAAACTAAAACACCAGGCTTCTCAGGCAGTGCCGGTTACAAGCTCCCACACCCTCTTCAGGCTGAAAAGCTCTTGGCATAATCCTGAAGAGCTCCTGGCGCGAGCCTGAGACTGAAAGCGCTCACCTGTCAGGTGCAGCCCCAGGCCCGGGTGACCTCCTCAGCCCCTCTTCTTCTTCATTTCCAATAAGCTCAAGGGACCAAGGAGCCCACCATCCAGAGACACGGCCCGCCGGACTTTAAATGAAACCGTGGTACTCCTTTGAGGACGATCGTGTCCCTCTTCTTCTTCGGTACCAAGGAATCGAGAAGCTCTTGGCACAAGGAACCCTCCCAGCTCCCACTAGGAATCTGGAAGAGGTCCTTGCCTCCACTCGGAATCTGAAAGAGGTCCTGACCCCCGTTTGAAATCAGGGAGAAGACCGTGTTCGTAGAACCACGATCCTCCTCCAGGGTAGCCTCGTCTTCCTCTCTGGTTTCCATAAAACCCTCAAGAAACTGATGGCTCCCCTCTTTCTCTGAGATCATTACCCTCGAAATTATCTAAGCCAATAACTCCTCTATTAGAAAGTAGTATTTCCCTCTCAATCTCTTCAGAAACTGAACTTGTTTTTCCTTAAAACAAAAGGTGTCAAAAACCCCTATTTATAAGAAGGGAAAACATGTTTCGCGAAAGAAATTAATGCGAAAACGGAAAAAAAAAAAAAAAAAAAATACTTTAGGGTTTTTCGAAACGATTTTTCGTTTCCCCAAACACCCTTTCGCCTCCCAAGAGTAACGACCCGACTCTCAAGGACAGCCGTTCGAGCGCAAGTCTGACTTTATGGCTTTTGAGAAGACTTTTCACTTCCCCAGACAATCTTTCGCCTCCTGAGCATCACGGTTTAGCTCTCACGACCGGGTTTTTTACTCTTCAACTCCATTTAAAAGCCTGACCGACAAAATACTTCCTTAAGCACATGAATGTACCCAAAGAAGTCGGGGGCCTATGATATGGCCCAAAATACTCCGGCCCAAATAAGCTCCAGACCCACCAGAACGGTCCACCCCAAATGAGCTTCAGGGCCAGCAGGATGCTCTAACCCCATAAGGAGCCCAACAAAACTCTCCAGCCTTGACAAGCGGACCAATGTACTCTCCAGCCCAGCAAAATCTTAGGGCCCATAAGGGATTGCCCAGCAAGCCTATGTTTGGATCTCCCCTACGGCCACCCCGCAGCTCCCCTACGCACAGCCTTACAGCTACACTATGGCCACCCTACGACCTGCAGCAGTTACCTACAGCCACCCTACGGCCGCCCTGCCCTGAGCTTGTAATCATTGACCCCTTATGGGCGGATGGCTATAAATAAGCCCAAGTATGGACACCATAGGGACATTCAGTCTTTTTCACTTGCACTTGATTTACTTGAGCCCTCGGTTTCTCTTTCAAACCCTCGGCTTCTCCTTCGAATCTAAGCTAACTTAAGCTTCGGAGCGCCCTCGGAGGTCTCCCCCTCCTCTCCTTCCGAGGGTCTTCAGTTCACCCCTGTTACCTGTGCAGGACCAGGCCACGTCCTCACCAAAGCCACGCCAGCAACCAGGTCACATCCTCACCAAAGCCACGCCAACAACCAGGTCATGTCCTCACCCCGGCCACGTCAGCACCAACAACCTTTGGCATCAACAGCAACGAAGCACTGACTAAACGGAACATCCTACACAATCCAACCCTCAAACAAGGATACATACGAGTTAACCATGGCGTCCTTACCCCTAACAGTAGAATAGATGCCCCGGAATTGATCCTCTAAAGAGCTTCCCCGCATCATACATCGTACCATATCCATATGGGTTCCTGTTTATCCACCTCAAAACATAAAAAGACTTAAAAGCTTTTGTTAAAGTATAAAGAATTAATTGAGCCCCTTCCCATCAGCTTAAGCTTTTGGGATAATTGGTAACTCAACTATTTCTTAACATGGTATCAGATGCCCATTTTCATTTAATATTTTCACTTGGTTCTTCGCCATATTTGGGCTTCTTATATTTGGGTTTCACTTTGTTCTTTGCCATTTGATATTTGGGTTTCACATGCAAATCCTTTAACGTTAGGGGGTGTTAAAGTATAAAGAATTAATCGAGCCTTTCCCATCAGCTTAAGCTTTTGGAATAATTGGTAAATCAACAATTTCTTAACACTTCCCAACCCCTTTAATCCAGTCCCACACTTGCACTCCATAGGGGCCAATCTTATTTTGGAACCCACACAGTTTGTTCCAATCCATACTTAGCCACTATGACTTTCCTCCATTATTGGTGTCTTTCAACCACCTCCAAGACCACTTAGTAAGGCTTCATTGAGGAGAGTGATAGATTTCAAGTGCATCCCTCCTCTCTCAATTGGTTGGTTGACCACTTACCCATTTCACCAAGTGGCACTTACCCTATAGATACTTTGTTTGAATTCCTTCTAACCTTCTAGCAATGGAACAAGGAATAGGAAGGACATGAAATTGATAAGAAGGCTATCAAAGGTGCTAAGAGTCAACCTTCCCATTTGGAAAGGTAGTGTTTCTTCCATCCGGTTGAATTTGGCTTTTAACAACAGGCTTGAATAAGTTACGAATAGACCCCTCCTTGCACCCCAACAAACAACCCAAAAAATCCCAATTGATAAGAAGGCTATCAAAGGTGCTAAGAGTCAACCTTCCCATTTGGAAAGGTAGTGTTTCTTCCATCCGGTTGAATTTGGCTTTTAACAACAGGCTTGAATAAGTTACGAATAGACCCCTCCTTGCACCCCAACAAACAACCCAAAAAATCCCAATTCACTCCTCCAATAGAGATTAATTCACTCTTGCCCAAATTTAGCTTGAGACCAGATATTGTTTTAAAGCAAAGATGATGGTATTGTCCACCATAATTTCCATATCGTTCCTCGACCTTTAAACCAAGACCTACCTCAACCTCCTTATTTAACATCTTACTAAGAACTTCCATAACCAAAATAAATAAGCGAGGGGAAAACTTCCCTTAACGAAGCCCTCTAGAGCCATAGAAGAAACTAGAAGGGCATCCATTAACAATGACAAAGGATGCAGAAGTAATGCATTTCTTAATGCACTTTACAACTTTTTCTCCAAGGTCCATACTCTTAAACAAGTAGATCACAAAGTCCGGGCATACATGTTCATAAGCCTTTTACATATAATCCCCCATCCCCCCCCCCCCCCCCAACCTCAATGGTAATAAAGCAACACCTAGAGTTTGTCTACCTCCAACAGACCATTTTGAGTCGATCCTACCATCCAACCACTTTCCTTAATCTTCTAGTCCTCACCAAGACATTGGAAATAAGCTTGTAGATACATCCAACAAGGAGAATATGGTGATGATCCGAAGTTGATCAATTCTCTGAACACCAAAAGTCGGTCAGTTCTAGAAAAAGACACTCCGTAAAATCGTCTAAGTCAAAGAACCCCACAAGAAAGGAAGATATAGAAACATATTAAAATCTCCACTCACTACCCAAGGGAGTCACCTCCTCCTATAGCATAACTCTACCTTGTCCCACACTCGATCCATACACATCGGAAAAAAAAGCTACTATTCATCATCTTGAATACTCACGATATTACGTGAGCCCCTACCAAAGAATCAACTAACTCTAACACATACTCATTCCACAAAACCAAAATACCTACGACTATACCTGTCACAAGTAGTGTCAATATCATTCATACTCTTTTTGATAGAAACATAAATTGTCACCAAGGGATGCCAACCCAACTACAAAGAACTTACAAGTCAAAAACTCAAAACAATAAAAAATGTCAAGTTCATTTACATTAGACTTTCCTTGTAAGCAAACAATGTCACCATCCAAGCTCTTAAACCCCACACTCCTAACATTATATCACTCATAACCTTTCAATGTTGTTTCTTGTAAGCAAACATTGTCACCTTTCCATTCTTTTTAGAAATTCTTATTATAACCTTCTTGTCAATATCATTCATAGTTTCATACTCTTTTTAATAGAAACATAAACACTATTAAAGGGAACCAAGGGAGTACCAACCCACTACAAATAACTTACAAGTCAAAATCTCAAAACAATCAAGAATGTCAAGCTCATTTACATCAGATTTTCCTTTGTGCCAAAAAGTTAAAGTAGCAAGCAATCTAGAGTTTGTATTGGGGTTTCCATCCCCTCAAAATTCATTTCCCACCCAGTTAAACCATAAAATGGCTAGTGGGATAAGAACCATAACTTTCGTCTTTTCCTTTGTTGCAGTTACACCTCTCCAAGCCCAGAGTTTTTCCTCTATAGACCCCATGACTGTCCAAGAAAACGCCACCACCGAGAGAACCAAATCCCACAATTGTCTCACCCATGGGCACAAATGCAAAAGATAGTCGACTGTTTCTACTTCTTCCTTGGATAAAAAGCATCTATTTACTGATCTTTAATTATCTTTTAAAAAAAATCTATTTACTAACATCCTTTTTTTTCTAATAAGTAAAAAGTTATTAAAAAAGCACCAAGATGGTGCACCTCAAAGCCAGAAGTTAATTACAATGAAGAAACTCCACAAAGTCTAGAAGATCATCATTATTTACAAAAAATATCCCTTTAAAACAAAAGTTTAGGGCATTGAACCAACTATCTCTAATATTTACAAAAGGTTTTTCTATTCCATCGAATGACCTCCGGTTCCTCTCTCTCCAAACAATCAACCAAATAGAATGCGGAATTAACTCTAAAGCCTTCTTGACCTCCTTGGAAGCCCTCAAACCACTCCAACCCCAAATTTCATCTATCATGAAACCCGCAACCACCCAAAAAACCCACACAATTCTATAGGCCATCTCCAACAAACTCCAAGCTAGAGAGGATTCCATCAAAAGATGATACACAGATTCGGTGCACTTCTTACAAATATAGCACCAATTAACAATTACCTTCCCCCTTCTTTAAAGATTGTCAATAGTAAGAATTATATCCCGTGAAGCCTCCTACACAAAATAAATAAATAAATAAATAACCTTCTTGGGTGGCCAAGCACACCAAATTGCTTTCCAAGGGAAGTTGGGATGTCCATTAGCAATGGCTCTATCAACGAGAATTTTATAAAAATCTCTTTTACCTTAAACCCTTTATCCGGGCTAGGCCCCCATCTCATCACATACTCTCTCCCCACCTTGATCCTAGAAATATGTAAGGAATCCAAAAACAACGCAACCTCCCCAACTTCCCAATTATGAACATTATGAATAAAAGGCACAACCCAAGAGACTCCTTCAGTAGTCAAAGAATAATAAGAGCAAATCCTCACTTCTTTATCTCTCACAATGCTAAAAATGCTCGGAAACTTATCCTTCAAAGGAGTATTCCCACATCAAGTATCATACCAAAATCAAATCCTCACTTCTTTATCTCTCACAATGCTAAAAATGCTCGGAAATTTATCCTTCAAAGAAGTATTCCCACATCAAGTATCATACCAAAATCAAGTCCTCATACCATTACCCATCAAAATCTCGACTAAGTGTCGAATATCTTCCCACCCATTCCTAATCCACTTCCAAACTCTCACTCCATAAGCTCCTCGAGGCTCCTTAGGCATCCATCTATTTACTAACATCCTACTTCTTCAAAGATTGTCGATGGTCAAAATTCCCCCTTAAGAAGTCTCTCAAGCGAAGACAAGCAACCTTTCCTAGATCCGACGTCTTCCAAATTGCTTTCCATGGGAAATTTGTTTTCCTTTCCTCTTATTACTTCAATGAAGAGCTCGATAGTAGGATTTTAACTGTAAATTTTCCATCATGCTTTAACTTCAAGTTTTCTCTTTCTGCTCTATTCACATTAAGCAAAGTATTATACAAGTAAAAAAAACTTGTGAACTCCTCAATTTCCCAATCTTGGCCATTGCAGGTGAAGTCACAAACCCTTGACCCATCACTCCCAACCAAACAAAAACAAACCAAAAACTCATTGTCCCTAATCATTAATACACTTTTTTTATAAATAAAAAATTGTATTCACTAAGCGCACCAAGGGGGTCCAAACCCATTTACAAGCCAAAAATTTAAAAAGTCTAAAAGGGTCCTCATCATTCCCAAAAAAAATTATTCACACCCTTAACATTCCATGAAATGCTTCAAACCCATAGTCAAAGTTCATTTGCCCCCTCTCTCTGGCACTCCTATGACACCACCACTACACCCCCCTTAATCGTTATTAACATGGAACTCCAATCTCTTAAGTTCCCTATTACCACTCTCCATTGAATCTGCAACTAGATGGAGTCTTCTTCATCCTTAGCTTGCTATCCTCCCATCACTGATCTTCTCTCTCTTCAAACCCATCAAAAAACACTCCCAGCATCTTACTCTCTCTTCACATCATTCGAAACTCACCCAAATACCCGCTCTTGAAACATGTCCCTTTCCAACTCTAAAACTGTTTCAAGTTGGGCCTGGATATCGTTCAAAGGGACAGAAACGACCATAACACTCACCTCCAGACATTTCCCTAATTACCATTCTCCTCTTTTTCCACACACAAAGAACCAAAACCAATTCCATCTAAAACTCCCTCTTCTTCCACAGAAAGCATCACATCTGCCTCTCAAAAGCCACCAGCTCCTGAGCCTCCTCAGCATTAACTCCAGCCCGCTCAACCACCCTGTGACTTACAATCATCCGAGGCCCCTGTTCCAGCCCGCAGTGACCACTGTTCGTGGAGATGCAAGTCAGTCGTCTCCATTGAAAAATCAGAGCCGTCGGCGCAATGTCAGGACCTAGCAATAACTGTTGTGCGACACCAAGTTTGGACGCTGAGCTCACACTATCAAACAGCAGGAAAAAGTCATTTACCTGAGCTAACACCCATTTCCAGCAGCAAAGAAGCCCCGTCAACATCGACTGGCTCCAACCATGCCTTTTCCAGATTTCTCTGCCTCCATTTGTACTACCAACATCCCCCTCCTCCTCAGTGGCAGGAACCTGGAATTGGTTGCTGATTTGGATACGTTTAGAGAAGTCTACCCAAAAGTACATTGCTTCGGCCAGCAAATTTGACTTGAAAAATTGGCCCACTAAGCTCAAAATCCCCTACCCCCTTAACTTACGGCCTAATACTAGAACCCAGATCCAAACGATTCCCAAAGCAGTCTTTAAACCCCTTAAAATTATGGGCCTAGAGACCTGGCCACCTGACAATCTAATTTGAAGTTCAAACAGCCTTGACTCATTGACCTGGGTCCACCCAACCCCTGCAGCCCAGCCACACTCACCCACGGGCGCGTGGTCACACACCTTCTTCTCCTTCGTCTCTTCTCTGCAAACAAGCCCCTACCAGCCCAAAATTATTCCCTATATCCCAACGCATGAAATCTCCATTTAACTCATAATCCATGAAAGCCTATCAGCCTCAATCTAGATCCAACTGAACCCATGGTAGGCCTATTAACTACTGCCTCTCTGTTTCTCCGCCGCCCTCACTACCAATGAACACCCAAAGCTCAATTAATCTCACTGCCTTCCACCATCCACTCACCATTCAACCCTCAAGAAGCACAACCGGCCAAGACCCACCCGCGCTGACCTCCATCAGCATCAAGAAACATTCAAAACCATTCTTCCTCAAAAAACACCCCTGCACTCACTCTGCTTCTCCGTCGCCCTCACTACCAATGAACACCCAAAGCTCAATTCATCAATTAATCTCGCTGCATTCCACCATTTACTCACCGTTCAAACCTCAGGAAGCACAACCAGCCGAGACCCAACCGCGCTGACCTCCATCAGCATCAAGAAACAGTCAAAACTATTCTTCCTCAAAACACTAAAACAGTGAACCATCATGGGCACATATCTACGGATCCAAGATGAGTCTCCTTTCTCCCACCAAAACTGACTTCACGCCTCTCTAAACCATTTGATCTCTTCCACTCCCAAGTAGATAGAGATACACTGCAAGAGTTTCCCGATATCCTCATAATGTCAACTGCTTCTCCCTCCATCACGAAGTCAAGACTTGCTCTCCTTTTCCATAACCACCTCATCACAGGAAATTTTTCCCTCTTCTTCTCTACCCTAGCGTTGTTTTCTTACGTTCTGATTACAAATTGATTATAAGTGCACACATGCATTTACATCTTCAACCTTTCATCATATCGCCCATGAGTAACAACAATTTCAACATTATAACCAAGGAAAACTGATATACAATTCAAACCATGGGACTTGAACTACGATATTCCGACTGAAAGAAGGAAACTATTGACTCTTTGTACATGGAAATTTGCAACTTATACAGTAAGAAGATACCAATGCAGAATATGTTGCAATTAAACTACACAGAATATGCCTAAGAGAAAATGAGAAATCAAAAGGCACAACCACACACTGATACAAAAAAATAAATAAATTACAGAAAAATCTTACATCTTTAGGCCACTCATACACGAGTGTGAAAAAGTTGAAATCATGAGTTGTATCAGTCCCATCTACTATGTCACCAATTGCAGCTACATGGAGAATAAATTGTGATAGATATGTTGTTGGTTTTGTGCTTAAAGGACCAAATAATCTCTTCCCAGTGTCTTTCATATCATAACCAGCAGGCTGCACACTTGTATTTCCAGCCACTGAACTTAAGGGTGTCTGTTTGACAGCTTTGAGCCCAAGCCCAAGAACGCCATCTTTATCAAAATTGGACACAGCTTTCTGATCGTTGTATGAGCTTTCCCCTTTAATAAGATTCACTTCTGCTTCTTCATCAGCAATAGCTCTTGCTAGATTATGAAGCTTACCTAAGATTTCACAGAAAAAATATATTAGAGCCACAGCAACAGATCTTCTGTTATACAACAGCAAAAACAGCACGTAACACCCACTTCTACCAAAAAAATATTAAAATTAAAAGAATAAAGGGTACCACTCAGGAACTGTCTCTTGCCCCTGTGAGCATCTTCAATCATCTGATGTAGCATTGCAAGAGCACGTTCCTTTTGCCCCTGTCGATGAGACTCCTTAGCAGACGAAATAGTAATATCCCCAGCCAAAATGGCCTGAAGAGCTTGAGGATTATCCTGAAAGAATAGATAATGCAGCCGGGTCAATAACCCAGAAAACATTTCATTGTTGAGCATGTCATAAATATTATTGATTTTACATATAAAAATAAACACAAAGAGAAGCAGGAGTAGTATCCATACAACTTCCATGAAGTCTAAATAATTGTGCATTTAAGAACTACGATGGCTGACCATGTAGTCTAATATATGCAGCTTGTCATTTAACCAGAGTGGCAAAAGGCATGCATAAAATTTCTATATTTAGATTTCCTCCTTTCCTCGGTCAAATATGAGTTGGTTTCTTAATCAAGGTGTTTCTCCTCAAGAAATCAAATCTTGTTTAAATGCAATATAGAACCGGGGAGGGGGGGGATGTGGGAGGGGGAATGGAATGCAGAGGCAAGGTTGAACGTCAGAGACAGACTAGACATTAGTCTCCAACTCCTGAGACTCATAATGAGAATTATCGAACAAGTAGTCAATGTCAAACTTGTGCGAGCTAGAACTCTTAATCCAACAAATGAAACTTGAAATCTTACCTGTTCTAAGAACTCATGTAAACGCTTGAGGACACGACGTGAGACAGAAATAATTCCCACTTCATGGATCTGATCCCAGTAAGTAGAACCCACCTTTGGAGAACCTCCTGGATATATTTCAGATAGCATAACTTGAGCCTGCATACGATAAAAGTCGATGCATAATGGAATGTCAAACAACAGAAAGGAGAGCTAGGACAGTAAAAGCAAAAGAAAGGAAACAAAAGGATAGACTTTCCAAAAAAAAAACTTATAGGTGCATGGGAAGATTAGATAGCTAATATGCACTTGAAACAATTGGATTCCCCAGAAAAAAGATTTCTCTTCTAGAAGTAAATAAGAAATGTACCTGCTGAAAAATAAAATCAAGTCCTACACTCGTACTCTATTGTGAATTTTCAAATTTTACTTTTAACAAGAACATCTGCATCTTTACAGAGCATGCATAGGCTTTGTGATGACGATAACAGTCAAATTGATGGTAAAGAAAAAGTTGATTTGCTTCAACTGTGCTCACTCAGTACTAGAAGAAAAACATAATATATATATATATATATATATATATATATATTTACAAAAGAAAAAAAGGAATATCCGTGAAATGAAAAAACAAATGAAGATGATAATGATATAACTTAATTTTTTATTGCACAGCTAGACATTAGAAAAAATACTTTACAGAGAAGAAAAAAAAGACAAACACGATTAGAAGAGAAAGATATGTGATGCTCAGAGTTAAAATCCAAACAAAGAAAAACTTCCAAGTTTATAGATAGGAGAATATTGCCTGATCCAAAAGCTGTTGGGACATTTTTGCAGACCTTGCAGAAGTGGCAGCAACATCAATAGAGAGAAGAATCTGGCATGACATAGAAAATATTTAAATATTTAAATATTTTGAATATATACAAAGAGTTAATGGAGTTAGTATTTCAAGAACTTACTGCAGCCAAAGGACCTAACTGGGAACGTAACGAGGAAAAATCCAGATCTTGTACAGCAAAAGTCCCATCAGCAGCACGAGACACAGCATCTTCTACCTGGAAAAGAACAAAACACGTTAAAACTGATTATGCTTACATAATTTATCAGATTCAGTTACTACAGCATACAGGAGGGGGACAAAAGAGATTCATAAGACAATAAAATAAACCAAAGACAAGAATAACATCAGAAGCTAACAAGTCCACTGTACCCCAAAGAAAAAGACTCAGGTGTCTGGTTTAATGATCCCAATGATTTCTACTCCATCAAATATAATAAACTGAAATATCCACCTGGAATAGAAAACAGGGAAAAGCATGTTCACATGGAAGAAACTCTCAATTCTGAAACAGCTTCTAGGCTGACGAAAAACGAGGACTACATATGAAAGCCAGGATAAACATCTATAATTAAGTTAATACCTGGACAAGGAATGTTCCAAAACCTTAAGTTCAACATGATCTCAGACTTTCCAAAAGTAAAACTTATAAGTGCACAATAATCCATCACTACTTTGGACACTACTGAAACCATAGGAAATTGGGAGAAACCACATCTCACAATTATCTAGAAAAAAGGGTACCCTTCTCAATAACATCCCCTTAATCTTGGTTTTCAACCAGCATTGTCACCACTGGTCAGACTCTCGAAAGTAGCAAAAGCAGCATTATCAACTGTAGGCCTCTCATGAGCATCTTTTTCTTTTTCCTTATTTTTTTTTTTCAAATCCCTCTTATCAGCATCCAAAAAATTATTCTAGCCCACCATCAGTTTATAATTGCATAACCCATAAATTTATGGCCCAACATCAAGCTTCAGACCACCTCAAACATTTAATTCTAGAACAATGATCAAACCATGTATTTCCCATCCAATGAACAACATTTGATGAAATTTAACACAAAAGGAATGCTGAATCACTGTCAGCATTTTTTTTTTTTTTTTTGATAAGTAAAAATTGTATAAAAGGAACTAAGGGGGTGTAACCCATTTACAAAGGACTATCTACATGAAAGTAAGTCAATAAAGTCTAGAAACTCCTCCTCATTCACCTTAGACCAAAAACAGAGGGTATTTAACTATTTACTTTTAATGGTATCATTTGAATTCTCCACACCCTTAAAATCCCTCTCATTCCTCTCTTTCCTAATCAACCAAATGATAGAGAGGCATCAAGTGAAAACCTTCTTCATCTCTTCAAAGGATTTAATACCACTCCAAAGCCCAAATCTCATCTACAATAGTACCGGCCATGACCCAATTAATACCCAACACACAAAAAACCATCTCCCAAAGATGTTTTGAGAAAGAACACCCCAACAAAAGGTGATAAATGGTCTCGGCCTCTTCTTTGCAAAGATAGAAGCTAATCATTATGTGAATTACTGTAATCCCTAGAAGCTAATCAGGAATCTCTAAGAGTAATACCTAGAAGCTATGCAGGAAACTAGACTCTCTCAAGAGGGCAGCAAATCAAACTCCCACATTATATGAATTACTCTCCAAGAGATGGTATTTGGAAAACCTAAAAACTGATTCAGTCTAATTCTTAACCATACCCACAAGGTAATCTTTTTTTTTATGAATAAAGGAAAGTTTATTAAAACTGAGACACCGAAGGGGTGCCACCCATTTACAAAAACTATAATGATAGTATCTCAATGAAGTCTATAAAATCCTTATCATTTACAAAAAAAAGCTTGAAATACCAAAACCCAAAAGTATGTATCCGCCTATCCTTGATGGCAGCCAAAGGACTTTCCATCCTTCAAAGGCTCTTCTGTTCCTTCCATGCCAAATAACCCAAGAAATAGAGAGGGCGCAATATAAGCCTTTTCATTTGCTTAGAACCTTTCAGCCCACTCCAAGCCCACACTTCATCTTGAATAGAACATGCGGCCACCCAAAGGATTCCAACCACACTAAAAGCCATCTCCCATAAATGTCTACTGAAAGAACAACCCAAAAGAAGGTGATACATGGACTTGGCTTCCACTTTGCACAGATAACATCTATTGACCAAAATTTTCCCCCTTCTTTAAAGATTATCAATAGTATCTCCCACAAGTTGATCTTAGTGAATGAAAGATGGAATAAATTACTTAAAAGGATTGAATAATTGTAAATTCACAAAGGAAAACGAGGTTTCCATGCTAGTACTACATCATAAGAGTACTTTCACCAAGACATTGGACATCAATTCATTAAACTCAGAACCAACACCTTAATTTGGGGGAAAATACCATACTGTATAGATATAAGATTGTCTTCAACATATAAGACTGATTCCAACACCTCATTAAACTCAAGTTCTAAGGTCTCTAAAAACCCTGTAATCTCTTTTTCCTTTTGGCGCAAACCAAGAACATTACAAAAACAACCTCCATGAAGACAACTAATGCCCCCCCACCCTTTTGAAAAAAATCAGGAGAAGCCTAATTAAGTACAATACTCACTATATACTACCAGGTCCTTCCCTTCCTCATCACAAGAAAACTTCATTTCTCCATCATGTTAGTATCAAATTTATAATCACATGCATTCCTAGCCAACACAATCGTTGCTAAACCCAACTAACCTACCAAAATCCTCATCTCTTTGTCATCCTCAAAGAACAAATCTCAGTAATCTTACTCGATGCTTCTTTACCCTATAATCCATTTTAGCACCATTTTAAACTCCTTAACATCAACGAGGTAAGGTTTGTCCAATATAATTCTGAAAACCTCACCATTACTTAAGTATGAAATGATTTTCGACCATACTAGAATTAATTACATAAACTAAAATAAACCACTTGCAAACAATTCATTTCCACAAACTAAAGTAAACCACTTGCCAACAATTTGAACCCTATAGAGAACAGACGATGTCAGTGATGGAGCCAGAAATTTTCATCAAAGGAGGACAAGGTAGACATTAAGGAGACTTTCTCCTTTGGAAGTATGTTGCATGTATATCCTAAATGAATTAAGGCATAGTTTAAAGAAGTACAAAAAAAAAGCATGCTTATCATTAAAATATTATAAAAAAAGTTTATGGTAAATTACAAATTCATCCTAGAGTTTTACTCATAATTACAACCCACTCCTTTAGTTTCAAAATCGAACAACTCAGTCCTTCCATCTAAACTTCATTACAAAATTTATGAAAAATCAAAAATACCCTTCTATATATTTGAATTTCACATGTGCAGGTTGCCACTATTCCTTTACCTACCTCTCTCCTCTCTCAAGATCGTGCATCTCTCTTTATGCAGATCAAATCTTCCTATCTTTCTCACACTTTTTTATGGATATCTTTTTCCCCTTCATCTTCGTGCTCTCTCTTACGCACATAGGAAAAGACGATAGTTGATAGGCAATGCTTAAGGCAATGTAGTTGTCGTAGAGAAAATAATTTTTTAGGGGATTTGCGGTTTTTGAGTATTTCGATTGATGGGAAAATGAAGGTAAAAAGAGGGAATTGAAAACCTGAAACTTCAATTTTCTTTTTGGAGTTTATGGGATATTATTGTATTGTTTTTTCGTTTATATAATTCCCAATTGTTAGCATAGAGCATGACCTGCTTGTTTGCTGACAAAAGAAGTTGAGAACTACATTTTTTCACTGTTTTGGTCCAATTAAACCAAATATTTTTAATCCCTCGATCATTTATGTGATATTTTGAAAATTGAAAACAAATGGAAGGAATGAAATGCAAAGGAAAAACATAATATTGAGCATTTTGAATCCAACTATTACCATAGAGTTCATATTTACATAAAAAAATGTTTTTATTAGTTATTTTAATATATGTTATATCATCGTGCACAAGTCACATGATATTTTGTGGTATTCTTGACAATTAACAATTATTGCTAAACACTCAATGGTGTTTTGGCCATTTCGATAGCTTTTCCATCAAAGTTCTTAGTGGAAATTAACGGAATAGACTAATTTGAAATGTAATCAATAAACTTTGGGGTGGATTGTTCACTTTTGGAACTAGAGGAGTGGGTTGTAATTATGAGTGAAACACAATGATGAATTTGTAATTTACCCAAAAATTTATTAAGTGGCATAGGAAGTTTATTTTCTTTTTATTATAAAGTAGTTGATGTAATAACGAAATGTATGGGGAAGACAAAAAAAAACATTAATTATGACAAATATTTCAAGTTACATTTTTGTTAATAAACTTGTAATAAGGACTGATGTTAGCTTAGAATTTCATGTTTTCTGGGTGGGAATGTTTCTTAAATAAATGCAGCTGGGGGGAGAAAACTAAGGTGGCCATCATGTATATAGCCGTTACAGTGAAAAAGTGGCCCCATATTAGCTCCACCATTAGGTAATACAAGCTGCCAAACTTTACTATAATATCTATCACATCTTCAAGTAGGAATGAACATTCGGTTCAGTCCTCAACCGAAATATTTCGGTTCCTATTTCTTCAAAACAACCAACCGAATCCTTATTCGGTTTTCCATCAAACTGACCAAACCAAATTTCAGTTGGTTTCGATTTCTTGTTCTGTGTCCATTAATACGGAATGCTGAAGATTGAAAAATTCAAAGGTTTGGATGCTTTTTTGAGAAGATTTATGGCACGAGATTGGATTTGGGTAGAAAACAAATAACTAACAATTTGATAATAAAAACAAAACCCTGTTCAAAAGAGTGTGATATGGATAAAATCATAATGTCAAAGCGTATATGAAAGAGTTTTACATATATAAAGAAAATGAAGAGTTATAGGATGACCAATCTGGATCATACCGATGCTCTTCTGAAGGCACTATCTACCCATTCAGCTAATTCAAGGGTAGCTCTGTCCTCTGCAGACAATGAAAATCGATGAACTGCCTCTTCTCCAATATCATATTTTGCTCTTTGCATGCAACTGCAGCATATAAGAACATTAATATACTTCTTTTCCTTTTTTAAATTTCTGATAATTATAAAGGAACTTCAATATACTCACCTCTGAAAGCATTAAAATTGATCAGAATTTTGTTTAATGAAAAAAAGTGTTACAGTATTATATGATACATCCCTGGTTATATTTTTAGAAAAACGAAAACTTTACTACACATGGTCTAAGATCACACAGTCTATCATAACCTATAAGCAAAATGCAAGCATTCATCTTTCAATGGCCAACATGGTGACAGATCCCTAACAAGATACTGTAGTCACTTTCAAGTTTCACTGTGAAAGATTTTGAGAAGCAATATTTCTCTTACCTGTTCAAGTCATCATGATTTGAAAACAAAAGAAAAAATGGTGAGGCATTTTGCCAAAGTCAATAACCAGATAATTAAATCCAATACCTAAATGCCACAGAAGCCTGCCTAAATCACGAGTATCTGCATTTTCTTTTTCAAATTTAATCTGAATTCTGCTCAACTCCACAAAACCAACTATATGTACTTCATTTATAAAAGAATTCCCTTTGACCCAAAAAATAAGCTAATTACATCAATACGTCTCTCTATGCCTTCAAAAGCTCTTTGATTCCTCTCCTTCTAAACTATCCAAAAGATAAAAGGGGATCTTAGAGTAAGCTTTCTTGAGATTCTTAGAAAGCTTGAAACCCACTCCAAGCCCACACTTCATCTTGTACAGATCCGGCATAAACCCAATTAACACCAAAAACCTTGTAAGCCATCTCCTACAAGGCTCTAACCAAGGACACTCCATCAAAAGATGAAACATGGACTCACCGCATCCTCTGCAAATGAAACACCAATTCACCAACACTCTCTCCCTCCTTTGCAAATTATCTAAAGTGAGAATTTTTTCCCAAAAAGCTTTCCAACCAAAGAAATTCACTTTCCTAGACACAACGGAGCACCAAATTGTTTTCAAAGGGAAGTTGAATGAACCATCCGCATGAGCCCCGGACACAAGGAACTTATCGAAATATTTCACCTCAAAACTTTTACTTGGGCTATCCTTCCAACTCATTGTATCCTCTTTAAATAAATCCAACTTATAACAATACAAAGATTCCAAAAAAAAATTGCACCCTCGCAACCTCCCAATCATGAACAATTCAGATTAAACGCACATCCTACGAAATAACACCATTAATCACCGAGATACAATAAGAACAAAGAGCATCTTTATCTCTCACAATTGCAAAGATCTTCAGGAACCGGCCTTTAAAAGGCAAGTTCCTGAACCATGTAGCCGGGTTCTCCTCCCATCACCTACTTTCACCAAAAGACATGGACCAAGGCTTCCCATCCATTTCCACACTCTTACACCATAAGCCCCCCTCCCTTTCTTAGGCAACTAATGGATAAATCAAGTTGATTATTTCACCAGTTGTTACGTCCAGTTATACAGTATACTGAAGCAGTACAACTGCAAAAGATAAAAGTATTTCTCAGTAAATTATTTGTCCATTGCACCAAATGCTCTTTTTGCTCACAAGAGTCTTGTCAGATATTGAAGCAGTTATCTACTATACGCCACTTACACTATCAAAGATCCGGTGCAATGAGATTATTTGCACTTTCACAGTCCAAAAAATTGTGTAATAGGGTTGAAGCTAGTTGTTGTTAGAATTTGTAGTGTTTACCACATATAAAATTGGATTAATACTTTCACCAATACCTGTGCACCTATCTCCAAGATTTTGTTCAGACATCTATGCAGGCAACTTTCAGCAATCCTTTAGAGCTCCTGCTTCAAGTTGACCTTGCTAGAAGGGGCTAAAATAATGGCAAGAGTACAGCTCCTAACCAAACAGAAAGCAGCTATCCAGCCAAACATAGTTTAAGAATTCAAATCAGGGCAGGTTCTAACACAATAATATGTACCTGTCCATAGACGTTGGGCAGGGAAAATTACCTAACTAACCTCATAAAACTGTATATGTCCAAATCAAACATCAAAATAATTTTTTAATCAGTAGGAGTATAGGTATTATTTAAATGGATATGAAGGGGTTGTCAACCCCAACACATCTATCTTCTTGAGGACAAGAAATCTTTTTTTATAAGTAAAGAATTATTATTATAAAAAAAAAAGCACCAAGAGTGTACAACTCAAAGCCAAAGGCTAATTACAAGAAAGGAAATCCAAAAGGTCAAAGTTAATTACAAAAAAAATTCCCTTTAGCCCAAAAGTTGGGTATTTAGCCAACTATCTCTAAGGGAATCAAAACTTCTCTCAAAACCATCGAAGACTCTACGATTTCTCTCATTCCACACTAGCTAAAAAATAAAGTGTGAAATCAAATTATAAACCTTTCTTACCTCCTTTGGTGCTTTCAACCCACTCCAAGCCCAAACTTCATCTTTCACGGATCCCACTACTACCCAAGAAATCTCCAAAATCCTATAGGCCATCTCTCACAAACTTCTAGCCAACGGGCATTCCACAAAAAGATGAAACACGGACTCGTTGCATCGCTTGCAAATAAAACACCAATTAATAATTACTCTCCCCTTTCTTTGCAGATTATCAATGGTAAGAATTTTCTCCCGAAGCCTCCCACACAAAAAAAAAAAAAACTTACTTTCCTAGGGGCACGGGAACACCAAATAGCCTTCCACAGAAAATTGAAAATCCGACTGAAGGATCCCTATCAACCACAATCTTGTACAAATATTTAACCTCAAAACCTTTCTCCGGATTAGGTCCCCATCTAGCCAAGTCACTCTACTCCCATCCAATCTAATATTGTATAAAATCTCAAACAATCTCTCAATCCCCCCAACTTCCCAATCATGGACATTATGAGTAAACAGCACATCCCAAAAAACCTCATCATTAGTGAAGGAAGCACTAGAGCTAATAAGCGCTTCTTTATTTTACACTATATTAAAGATTTTCATAAATTGATCTTTTAGAGGGGAGTTCCCAAACCAAGTATCAAATCAAAGTCGAGTTCTCTCCCCATTTCCGAAAAACACTAAAACGTAAGGAAGAAAATCCTCCCACCCTTTCCGAATCCATTTCCAAACTCCCACCCCATAAACCCCCTCGCGCCTCCTTAGACATCCATCCATTAGGATCAAGCCCGAACTTAACTACTACCACTTTCCTCCAAAGTTGATCCCTCTCCACAGGAAACTTCCATAACCACTTCCCAAGAAGTGCTTTATTAAATAAAGAAAGAGATTTGATCCCCAATCCCCCTTTCTCCAAAGATTGTTTGACCACACCCTATCTCACCAAGTGGTACTTGTATTCCTCTCCCGTGTTAACCCAAATGAACCTTCTTTGAATACTTTCCAACTGGTTTGCCACCGAAGAGGGAATAGGGAAAAGAGACAAAGTAAATCGGAAGACTAGAATGAGTGCTTTTAATAAGACTAAGCCTTGCCCCTTTTGAAAGGTACTGATACTTCCAACCGGCATATCTTTTCTTGAACTTTTCTACAATCGGATTCCAAACACTTTTATCAATAAATTTAGCGCCAAAAGGGAGACCAAGGTAAGTGATAGGAAGATATTCCACTTTGCATCCTAGTAAGTTCGCAAGAAAACGATCATTGATAATCTCACCAAGCGGAATTAATTCACTCTTGTTAAGATTGACCCTAAGCTCAAAGACAACCTCAAAACAAAGAAACACACAATGAAGATGCAACGCTTGAATAGCCTCTTCCTCGCAAAAAAACCAAAGTGTCATTAGCAAATAAAATATGTGACACCTTCCCACTAGCTCTATCACTCCCAACTATAAAATCATGCAATAGTCCCTCATCAACAGCTTTCATCAATATCTTACTAAAGGCCTCCATAACCAGAGTGAATAAGAACAGAGACAACAAATCCCTTTGAGGACAAGAAATCTAAGAACTCGAGAAGTTTATTTTATTTAAAGAATATTTATTAAACTAAAATTCAACGTATTTAACCATCTACACTTGATAACTTCAATTGAACCTTCCACATCATCAAAGGCTCTTTTATTCCTCTTGTTCCATAATAACCAAAAAATGGTGAGAGGTATCACCGCAATCAACTTCCTCTTTTCCTTCAAAGCTCGAATGCCCGACCAAGCCCATAATTCATACCCAACCGAATGGCATGAACCCACTTAATACCAATCACCACAACTGCCAAGTTCCATATCCTCCTAGTCCAATGACATCCCAACAAAAGGTGTTCCACCGTCTCGACATTCTCTTTGCAAAGAAAAAAATCTATTGGTAAGGATTTTCCCCCTCCATAGAATATCCAATTTCAAAATCCTTCTTCAAGTAGCCTTCCACAAAAAATCTACCTTTCCCCTTTCACTGAAAGTTAGCACTAACTTCCATCAAGTGATGCTCGAAAGCCCCTCATAGAACGATATAACATCAAAAGTTCATTTTGACATTGGGTTCCACCTAGGCTTATACTCCATCCTAAGATCCACCTTACCCCATAAATCATATCAAATAAGGCATCAAGATTATCTAATCCCCAATCGTGAAGATTTCGAGTGAACTCTGTTAGAGTGTTGAGAGTATTAGGGTTTAAGGGTATTGATGTAATTTCATAATATTAAGTTCTCTGTATATATGACCAGTTTACTGCTTACTATCTCTCTATTTCCTTTCTTTCTCGAAACCCTAATCACTGTCTAAACCCTAAACACAAACGTTAACATGGTATCAGAGCCCATTGTTTGGGACCCTAAGGCAAACCAAAGGAAAAAAATATATATAGCTAGGTTTAGATTCTACTTTTAGTTTCTATTATGTTTTTCCAACGAATTTCTCGGCGCTCTTCAAGTGTTTTCCCTCTTCTCCAGCAACTTTTGTTTCGTCTCCGACAGGTTTAGTTTTCTTTCTTTCCGGTGAGATTGTGACATCCTGTTGCCGGTCATGAGTCCCCTGTTATGTGTGGTGATGCTGCGTGAAGAAAAGAAAGTTTTTGGTTTTTATTTATGTGTTGACTTGACCCGGATCCAAGTCAGATTTGCCCCTCGACACAATCCAACCCGTTTTGTGGATTCAGCCCATATGAAGCAGTTCGTTCCACTCTGTTTTGTTGTCTTGTTGACCCCTAAGTAGAGGGTCTTGTTTGTCCGATGTCTCCGGACCTTGTTCATGGATCGTGTTGATCCATTATCGTTAGATGGTACCGACATGGTGACCTTACTATTGTCTTGGGCCTAGTTGCCCCGAATTGTTATGAGTTTCGCTGTTATTTGGGTTTGAATTTATTTATAACATATTGGATGGGTATCGTTGTAACAAGTTGGAATATGCTCCAACTTGAGGGGGAGTGTTAGAGTGTTGAGAGTATTAGGGTTTAAGAGTATTGATGTAATTTTATAATATTAAGTTCTCTATATATATGACTACTAACCTTAGGGTTAGTAACCAGTTTACTGCTTACTATCTCTCTATTTCCTTTCTTTCTTGAAACCCTAATCACTGTCTAAACCCTAAACACAAACGTTAACAAACTCCATGTCCCACACCACCCCTCCATCACTTGGCATAATAAGAGAACCCACCAAAACATCTTTGTCCCTCGCTATGGAGAGCAAGTCTAGAAAACGGACACTCGAAGGGGTATTCCTACACTAATTGTCATGCCAAAACCTTGTCGAACCATCATTACCCACATCAAAAATGACATAAGGATGAAGATCATTCCAACCTTTCTTAATCCATTTCCAAAGACCCACTCCATAAGAAAATCTACCATCCCTAGAGGACCACCCATTGTTCTCCGAACCAAACTTAACCTGATTACGTTTCTCCAAAGTTGGTTCCCTCCATCATTAACCCCAAAGAAATCTTTTTTTTTTATATATGTAAAAGTATATAAAAGAAAGCACCAAGGGGTGCAACCCATTTACAAAGGGACTATCTACAAGATGGCATATTTATGAAATCAAGGAATTCTTGCTCCTGAACAAAGTATTGCCCCTTAAACAAAAAAAACAAAGGGTATTTAACCATCTACTTTTAATCGTATTACCTGAGCTCTGTACTCCCTAAAAAGCACTACTATTCCTCTTTCCACACCGACCAAATGATAGAGAGAGGTATCAACGCAAAAGCCTTCCTCATCTACTTAGAGCCTCTAATACCACTCTAAGATCAAACCTCATTCTAAATGGACCCAACCATAACCCAGGTTACTCCCACCACACATAAAGTCATCTCACAAAGTTGCTTTGTAAAGGAATAACCCATCAAAAGATGATTTACTTTCTTGGCCTCTTCCTCACAAAGATAGCACTAATTAAAATTCACTTTTCCTCTCTTTTGCAAATAATCAATAGTCAAGATCCATTCCCAAGAAGCCTCCCAAGTAAAAAAAACTGACCTTAAGGAAGCTCGACCTCCAAATTTCTTTCCAAGGAAAGTTTAATCTACCTTCCCTGGGGAACTCACCAAAAAGGGCCTTATAAAAGGACATAGCATCAAATACTTTCCCCTTGTTCAAAATCCATCTCGGCGTATCCTCGCGAAGCACATCAAACGACACTCAGTAGATGAAATCAAAGAAACCACCCACACTATCAAGTTCCCAATCACACACAGTTCGAATAAAAGTAATATCCCAAGCGATAACACCAATAATGGAAGAAACACACGAACTAACAAGAATGTCTTTATCCTGCACAATCGCAAAGACCTCCAGTAATTTTTCTATTAAGGCCACATCACCACACCAAAGATCATGTCACAACCGAATGGTGTGACCATCACCCACCTCAAACGCCACAAAGGGGATAAAAGCCCCAACCTTCCCTAATCCATTTCCACACCCCACTGCATAAGCCCCTCGAACCTCCTTGGAAACCAACCCATTAAGGTCAACCCATACTTTGAACAAATAACATCTCGCCATAACTAGTCCCTTTATCTCATAACTTCTATAACCATTTCCCAAGCAAAGTTTTATTAAACTAAGTGAGATTTTAAACCCTCAAGCCCCAAAAGGTTGCTTGACCCATTTAACTAAATGTTACTTATACACATCCCCATATGCCCCCAAAGAAGGTTACGTTGGATGTTTTTCAACCTCCTAGCAACCAGACCCGTAATAGGAAAGAGCAACATGAAAAGTAAATGGTTAGATTAGCAAGAGTGCTTCTTATACAAGTCAACCTCCAACCAAAGAAATCTTTCTTTTCCAACCTTTTTGCAATTTAATGAGAAGAGAGACATGAAATAAATGGGAAGATTAGACAAGGTACTCTTCAATCAAATGAGAATTTTCCTTTAAGATTGGGAAAATTTGAAAAACATAAATGAACCTTCAAAAGAACTAACATATCAACTCAATTAAGAAAGTTTGCAATCAAATTGTTAAGTTGTATGAACATCTCTCTCTTTTTCCCTGGGGGAGAAAAGAAAGAAAGAGAAACTAGTGAGTATTTATAATTTTTTGCAAATCTGTTTTCTTAGCTACCAATGAGGGAATTTATGGACTTGAGAGATATTGGAAGACTACAAGGTCTTAAAGGCCAATTCTCTTGGGCAGTAGATGCATGAAATCAACTAAATACTGTGGAACAGTACAACAATTACCTAAACTACTGCTTGAAAAAATCAGAATCAATCAACCAAGCAATGGGTCGCATGCATATCACAAGTGTACTTGATTGTTATATGACATTAAATATCAAAAAAGAACTCTCAAACTTACAGGTTAAGCAGCTTGGAGGGGGCTGCCCGTAATACAGTCAATGCCTCCTTCCAACTCCACTGGCGTTCAGATAATGGCAGAAGACGCTGCAAAACTGATAACCGCCATTCCCAATCATCAATGAAACGTTTAGCCATGGAGATGCTCCACTCTAAGGCCTGCCTTCTGTCAATATTTACACCATCACTCAACGCATGCTCTTGTTCAATTATAGTTGATGGAAGACTGTGATGTAATATATCGAGTAGCAACCCTGTGAAAGATATAACCATTTTGTTTCCCCCTTCACATGTAGCGAAATCAGTATGTTCCCAAGCACATGCAGAGGATGACTCAGAAAAGCTCCCTGGTGAGGCACAGTGCGTCAAATTGAGAGAGATATCATCCATATGTAAAAGTGAAATTATAACATTCACCATCAATATCTGCATCAATGAATAGAATGAACATTACATAAATATTGAATATAAATAACCGGAAAAAAATGGGAAAAAAAAAATATTTGATGCCACTACCTACAAACTAAAAGCATTTAAGTGAAGAACAATATTTACAATGATGAAGAACTTTAAGGAAACCCATAAAATCCTATATGATTATTAGTACATGACCAGCGTAAAAGCATAATGCACCTATGAATATCTTACAGAAACTTTTCTTAGATCATGACCAATCAAAAACAACTCGAAACAATTTCAGGCAAGGAAACACATTATATAAGCTTCATGATGTTCACAAATTAGTCTTCTAACAAGTAAATAAAGAGAATTACAGCCTTAAAAAACCAAAAATAAAGAAATGCAAAATGATTGAGAAAAGGCAGGCTTCAAAGAGATTACCTTGCGCGGAATATTTGTGATGGCCTCCAAATGGTTCCTGAGGTCTTTCAAATAGCATAATGCTATTTGGCGATGACCATCACTTTCATCAGTCAGGCTCACTTCCACTGCTCCCAGCCCAAGCACAGTTGACTCCAAAGCATAACGCATGTGCATAAGTTCAATATCTTGCATCCTACCAGGGGAAAAACATGAAACATTCCAGCATAGTGGAAAAAATGACCCAGAAAATAACAAATATACAGAAATCCTATGCAGACATGGGTTTTTGGTTTGAAATATATATGCCCACATTTAGGAAACAAAGACACAACTGAGGAGAGGAAGCATCAAGACTTGTACTCTAATTTAAGGTAAAAATTGATCTCTATAAAAAACAGTATCTTCAGACAAAATAGTTCCTCAATTTAAAAGTCCCATGCAGCACATGAACAGGTTAGGAAAATACTATGCCTAAACCTTCCAACAACATGTTTCTTAGAAAAACATGTTAGGTAGAAGTTCAACACAATCCCCATACACATCTTTCTTTGATAACTAATCCTCATACACATCTTAGTATGATGAGTAACAAACAAGCTGACACATGTGCCCCGCACATCCAAGTGTCCATGCAATCCGTGAGTATCTAAGTCGAGCTGATGATGCTAGAAAAACAATGTCTTATAAAGAGCACAGCAAATAAATATGCGTACTCCTAAACTGGAACAGCATAGACCACTACCAGTAACATTAGATAATAACTCCTTTTTCTATAAGAACATTAGATAATAACTCCTAAACTGGAATGCATACCAGCACAGAAAACAATCATCAAACTTAGGTCCAAGCAGCACTTATTCAAAATTTTGTACTTGCAGATATCCAGTCATAGACATTAAAAAAATTAGGGAAGAAAACACAAGAAACCTATAGTTTTCTAAAAGTTCTTATATGGTCCCTAATTTTTTTATTGGCTCAATATAAACCTCAATAATATGAGATCCATTCAATCTAATCCTTCTGTCTTCTACGACAAAAATTAGCTACACTTGGGTCTCTAAGCCAACCCATTTGGGGGATAAAACTGGAAGCACACCCCTCTCCGAAACTAACAAATACTATTGCCTCAAAAAAAAAGTTTGCTTACTGAGAAAATGCTAGAATGCAGAAAAAAGTTGATGGGTTTCAAATTATATTCTACCAAACAGAAACTACTTTCTCAGTCTTTTAATAGAGCCACAACTTTCTCCCAAGTCCCACCTCACCTAACCCACACCTAAATTATCTTCCATGGTCCCTGAAACGACCTCACAACAGCCACCAAGCTCACCCACAAGTTTGCAGAGTTCAACGCCATGTGCTATGCATAGAAACTTTTCTTATTTTGTTTTTAATGAAAAATAAATTTGCTAAGAGAGAGAAAAAGAGTAAGAAGTGGAGGACAAGGAGTCCTATTACATAAAAACAGCTTCCAATCTCAATGCATATTACTCAAAGTAATAACCCTAGAAACTCCTTTAGTTGAAGCCCAAAGGGAGAAAAGATAAGCAACCCTATTCCAACGCAGATGCACGATCGTGGAACGATCTCTAAAGATTCACTCAAATCGCAAACCAAGTACACTTCCATAAAATCTGTTGTCACTTATTCCTTCAAAAACCCCAAAATTTGATCTTCATAAGACCTTCTACATTATATAGACAAACCCATTTTTCTCCAAAAATACCAAACAAATTATTCCAAATCTTCTTAGCTACTTCACAATGGAGAAAGAGATGGTTATTTGTCTCATTTCAAGAATTGCACATTAGACAAATATATGAACTGAGTGCCTTGTTAAGCCACCGCACCTCAACAAGTCATTAGTATTAATCCAACTCTAAGTGAAAACCTTGATCTTAAAGGGAACATGTGCCTTCCAGATAGCCTTGTCCAAAGGAAAAATGAGAGAGCAACGGCTTTCAATAGATTTTACATGAATGATTTACAAAAAAAAAATATATATATATGCTAGAACCATCCCTTTCCCAAATTCTAGTATCACACTTAGAACAGGAAGCAAAAGAATCAAGGATATTTACCAAACTCATCTGCAACATCTTAAACAATAAATCCCCTCCTCCATCAATTTCATTTTACAATCAATTGAAGAAATGCACCAATCTCAAGGCTAATAAGTCCACTTACACTTTTGTATATCTGCCATGTTGAGTTTTGTAGACAAGATTCCATGGGCCAGTTCAAAAAAAGAAAAAGATTTCATGGGAAAAGTGATTGTTGATGGTTATTTGCTCAGATTTATTTATTGGATCTATTATTGTTGATTTCTGCTTCAAGTTAAGGTGGGTAGAGACGGGAAGGAATGCTGGAGAGAGACACTCTTATATGGAATACAATGATATATGGGTTGCTGAAAACTTATCAAAATAAGATATATAGGTTGCTGAAAAATTGTTTGCTTGAGGATTCAATTCAGATATGGTTAAGAGTGATGGTATGCAGTTGGATTTTATGTCAGTTTCACATCAAATATCAAATCCTTCACATAAACCCTACACAAAGAGATCCTCCCATGTTAAATTTCAATTTATAAATACTGGTGCCAGGTTGAACACGACTGCTTGGTGGGCAAAAAAAAATATTAGAATATTTCGAGTTCAAAATAAAAGTTAAAATGGAACCCGAATCAAGAGAAATTTTAATTGAAATCAAACTTTGTAAAGAAGTCGAATAATTTTTCTTCAGACACCCACCATTTTTTTTATTTTTGAAACCAAAAAAAATAATTTTCTTAAAAACACGATAGTATTTCCCAGAAACCAATTTTTCTAATGAAACAAACTATTTTCTCCAAAACCCAATAATTTTATATTGATTCTGACACTATGGCGATGTTTTCTTAAATCAGTACCACTTAAAGTGGTTCAAGGCATTTTTACCTTGAATGGATTTCTGTTAGTAAGGGGTGTGCTTCCAGTTTTACCCTTTATATGGGTTAGTTTGGTGAGACGTGTGCTCTGGACGTGTTTTAACACTTAATTTAAATGGTAACAGACGGAAGCGTTTGATTAAATCAATTTCATAACACTAATTTTAAATTGTGCAAATATAAACTTAGGGATCACATAAAAACTTACATTAAACTATACGGTTTTTGATGTTTTTCCCAATAAATCAAGCATCAAGTAGTAGCATAAGTATCAAGTATAGCTATAATACATGATAAGATTTACAAATACCTCTTCCAGGCTGCTATATTTGAAGCAATAGGCTGCAAGCTAACCAATTCAATAGCATCCTGATATTTTATACCTGGAACAACATCAAATAACACCTACAGAAAAGATATCCTGTTACAACTCGATAAACGATCAAAGTAAAAAGAAACACTTTTCAAGTGCATGACTCCACTATCATACCGCTGACAATTAAAACTTTTATACTTCAAAAGTAATGAGAGAGAGAGAGAGAGAGAGAATGCAGTTCATTGGCAACTGAATTAACTTTTCAGGTAACAAAGAATCAGATACTTCAGAGAAAGAAAAAAAAAAGATAACAAACAATCAGACATGTCAATAAAGATACCACAATAATTTTCAGATACAAAGGCTTAGACATGTCAATTAGCCCTCTGTGTTATTTTGGTGTCTAAATTTTCATGGATTTACAATTTAACCCCAGGGCAAGTTCAAGTGTGTAAGGATAAGAAGGATTATTCATGTCGACGAAGAACATGAAACAGATTAAGCAATTAAGACTCGCAATTAGTTCGCTTTGTCATTCTCCTAGTTCCTCTTTAGTGACGCAAACCCTCACCAATAAGATTTGACTAGCATAGGATTCAACATTGGAGAAATCAAATGGAATACAGATTTCCACCTAAAACGTAGAGAAGCACATAAATAAGTTAGGCTGGAAGTTATCCATGACATCGCAGTTCACTATAAGGCATCAAAACAACCTTCAACATGTAGTCTATTATCAACTTTTGTTAAATCTTTTATGTCATAAATCAATATAAGAAAACGGATAAGGACTCAGTAGAGGCAACCCCATGCACACAGGTAGTATGCCAAACTTTCAAAAAGAAAAAAAGAAGCTTGAAATAATCATCGGAATTATCTGACATTGTATTTGACAATTTGTGTTACAGAGAAACTACTGCCCATAACTTGTTATGCTTCCCCAGAGGGTTAAATTTGAAAAACAAAGAGGGGGGAGGTTATCCATCCCTCTCCATATCTCTCCAATTGTGGAACGAATTCAAAAAAGGGACCGCGAAAAAGTTCTAGCTCTCATCTCCGTTCTTCATTTCCCTTCTCTCGTCAAGTACCCAAACAAAAGAAGTTATTACTCTCTCCATGTCAATTCTCTTCTCCCCACGTCTCTAAATCCAAGCATAGCCTACCAGCTTGTCTGTAAAATCTGCAGATACTGCACATGTCACATCCCTTTTAACTTATAGTAGGGGAATTAAATATTACCAGCCATTTCTTGTTGGCCTCTTTCTAAATGTAGTTACACACCCAAAACTGTACAGGTTTGTAGATTTCCAAAATAGTGCCACAATTTGTTAACCCATTAAAATGCCACCCCCAATAAAATTTTCAATCATGGCAAAACGTACCTAACCCCCAAAATGAAGAGAGGGTAAAAAAACATACTCCAAAACTCATATGCACAAAATAAGAACAAATAAGAAATTGAAAACATTTTATCTAGGTTCTTCACATACATATCGCATCTATTAAAGGGTTGTACCCATACCTCATCTATTAAAGGGACGTACCATACCACATCTATTAAAGGACATTGTACCATTTAATCAACAGATAATTACCAAAGGTCTGGCCTGTAAAATCCATCCAAACAAGAAATGCACTTCTTGTTATGCATCAAATATAACTAGTCACAGCATTCACTAATACTTATTTCCTTTCTCATAACAAAGTTGCTTGATCTAAGCACCACCCATGAGAAAGCCATAAGAGATTCATAGAACTCGTCCCTCATAACATATTATATACCACATCTGCAATGTGTCTTTTTAAATTTTAACAATTCGGAAAAGCAGAGAAAAGAACTTCAAATAAGCATTTCTCCAGCCTCTCATCTCATTATCAACATAAAGGATGCTCTTTCATACAGTCACCCGTAAAAACTCTTGAAAAGCAACTCCATAAGAACTCATCACCTCCAGAGGATGCCAATCTTCCTTTTAGCATTTCCAGCCTACCATGTACACACAAAGGCTATCCATATCAGATATAGCTGTCAAGCTTCCAATATGGATCATAGAATTCTTTTCTCGAGTTGTATATCATGCATCACAATCCTATCCTATTTGAACCTCCAAGTCAGTAGAATCTAGACCAAGCTGTCAAGATATGAACAATTCACAAGATCGAGAGGAATCTTTCGTAATTGGGAGAAAAGAAAAAAAGTCCATAAATCACCTACCAAGACACTGATACCATTTATATATTATCTTTATTTTATTTCTCCACTACTACAAATACACTCTTTTTTATAAGTAAAATTGTATTAAAAGGCACCAAGAGGGTGCAGCTCAAAGCCAAGGCTAATTACAACAAAGAAGATCCACAAAATCTACGTGGTCAAAATCATTTACAAAAAATGATATCATCATTACAGGGATAGACATTAAAATCTCCCTTTTTTAAGCATATAAAATTAGTTGGTAAATTTTTCTTAAGGAAAGGAAACCTTGAAGAGTACAGCTGGCAAATCCATCTGAACAATGATATAGAAGCAACAACTTTACAACAGTTGAAGCTGGTAGCTTATAAACAATCCATAATATTTTAATTGTGTATAATGTACAGCAGCACTTCAGGTAAGCAGATAACAATTACCAGAATCTTACCCGAAGGGGACTTTGAACAGAAAGTCTTTCCAACACAAAGTTTTCAACAAACGGCTCTGACTGAGCATCTTCATTTCCAAATGATATTTGTTCATTCCCAGACATCAGTAAGGAGGACTTTGAAGTCCAAGGTCGACCAGAATTGACACAAGCAACAAAGGAGGCAAGATCAAGCTGATAACATAATGAATCGCAAAGATGTTCCATGCAAGATATCTGCCAAAAGAGAGAGGGAAACAGATTTTAAAAGATTCATGTTTTCCGATTAATATTTATACATTCTATCATATATTACAAGTATGCGATTCCTCATAATGATTTAAAAACCAGAAATTACCTCATCTGACTGATTCCCATAAAGAGAAGATTCCTCCAGCCGGAATACTTGCGACTTAGTTGTCCACAGCAGTTGCATCAATTTTCTCCGTGCTGCAGTTTTACCAGACAACAGATCCCAACCCATGGATGCTACTAGGGGCCTAAGTCTGGGAAATAGTGTAAGAACCTGCCACACATAGACAATTAAGGTCTGTAACAGTAAAACTTCCAGAGATTCAACATTGACAAGAGAAGTGAGTGATCTGAGAAACAATGAAAATTATCACTTTCGTACTCACATATTTAATTTAAACATAAAACCGGGCACATACATTGCTAGCTTCTTGGAGTTGCTCCCTCTTCACAGCAGACAGGGCAGTATCCATGACACATTCCAGTATATGTAACCCAGAAACACGAGCATAATGATACATATCTCTCATGCAAGAACTGACTGCCTCATTTAAGGGTGAAGTTTTGTTGTCTAAATCTGTATCAGGTTTCAATTCCACAAGATATCTCTGAAAACGCTCAAGAGGGGTTGGAATTTGGTTGTTATCAACAGATCTAAACACCTGGATCTCTTGAAGTAGCAACTCATCTTGTATAACCTGCAGAAAACCACCTTACACAATCATATGAATTCCACAAGGGTGATAATACAAAAAGAATTTTACTTATCAAATACACATTGTTTTTATAAGTTGCTTATCAAATACACATGCACACGCAGACTGATACTGAGACTTCGATTGGGCAACACTAACCTTTACATCAATATAGTTCTTAGGCACAGTTACATCAGAAAATTGCACTTTATAGTAGACCTTTGATATCTTACATCCGGATAACCAATAAAATCATATCCAAGCTAGCCAAGAGGCCATTAGGGGACTTCAGGAATGGACCTGGCTCAGTCCACTGACTCCAAGGGGAAACGATTCAAACAAAATCAGAAAGGCGTAAACAGTCTTTTTTTTTTTTTCCTTTTTTCTTTCTCGGTATACCTATGCCTGTTTTATTTGCTCATATAAAGCAGACCTCATTCCTCAACCCAATCTAACACAAACCCCTCTAACCCTATATTTCTTGGGCTCAATCCCACACTTGGAGGCACCCTGCCAGGGTTTGGAGTCACTTGGCCAGTAGGGCAGTGGAAACTTCATTTAAATCTTCTTCTGTTTTATATGTAAAAAGTATTATAGAAAAGCACCAAGTTGGCGTGACCCGCTTACAAAATGCTAGCTACAAGAAAGCGATTCTACGTACCATAAGATGAAATTCATTTACAAGAAAGAAGATTAAGCCAACATTCCTTAAAAGATGTTCTATCTTCAACATTCTCAAAAGCTCTCTTGTTTCTTTCCAACCACACCATTCACATAATAAAAAGAGGAATCAAAGCAATGAGTCAATGTCTTTCCTCTTCTCTTTAAGAACCCAAAAACCACTCCAAGCCCAAAACTCGTCAAGGACGGAGCTGGCACAAACCCAAGAGAGACCTAAAATCCGAAAAGCCATCTCTGAAAGTTGACGGGTCCAAGAGAAACAAAGCAAAATATGATGGATGGATTCAGCTACTTCCTTGCAAAGGTAACACCAGTTTACCATAACTTCTCCTTTTTTTGAAGATTGTCAATGGTAAAAATTCTTTCCCAAGTAGCCTCCAAGCAAAAAAAAAGACAATTTAGAAGGGACACAAATCTTCCAAATACTTTTCCAAGGAAAGTTTGAATTTCCTTCTAAAGGCAAAAAATGTCCTTATGGAAGGAACTAACTTCAAACTTCCAACCTGCCGTAAGGCACCATTTCACCCTATCCTCACTATCTGAATCAATCTTTGCTTGGTAAATCTTCTCGAAAAAATCTTCCACTTCTTGAACTTCCCAATGTTGCACATTGCGATGAACATAATATTCCAAGCCACCATCCCATTGGTCCATAGGTCAAAGAAACAAAATTACAAATCAAAGCTTCTTTGTCCCTCGCTAGAGCGTATGCACCCGGAAATTGATCTTTCAAAATGGTATCCCCACACCACACCATGCCAAAAACTAATAAAGACACCATTACCCACCTCAAAGCATACCTTAGGAAGAAAATCATCCCATTCCTTCCTAATCCACTTCCAAACTCCTATCCCTTAGCCCCCCTCACTTCGTTAGAATTTAGAAACCCAACCATGATGATCCACTCCATATTTTGCACAAGCCACTTTTCTCCAAAGATGCTCATTTTCATTAGAAAATCTCCATAACCATATCCCTAGTAAGACTTTATTAAACAAAGTGAGTGGTTTGAGCCCTAAACCTCTTCTATTGATTGTATGCTTCACAATACCCATCTCGCCAAATGGTACTTGTGTTTCTCCCCTGTGTTACCCCAGAGAAATCTACTTTGCATACTTTCAAGGCTTTTAGCCACCCCACAAGGAATTGGGCCAATTAAGGCATTAATATATTAAAAGAGTGGTGAGGTCTAAACTTCTTATGAAACATTAACTTGTCAGGAAACAGAAAGTTGATCATCAGATTCTCGAGTTCCCAAATAGATTTCGTATTATTTAGCAAGTTCATGGTAGCTCTAGGAAAGTGTTACACATCATATAAGGAGCCTTGCGCGGTCTCAATCATCAATTAAAAATCACCTAGAGCAATTTAAAGAAAACAAGAATCACCTCGATCATTTGGACGAGATGTCTGCAATTTGATGCAAGAGCTTCTCCGTAAATTAATAGCAATTTTTGTTGTACAGCATGCAAAGAGTCTCCATATCCTTCCCTTTTTGATGTAACCCCCTTAAGCAGATCTTGCAAAACCGCACTATTAGAAACATCAAAAGGGAATGCTTAAATATCTTTTTCTTGATGAATAGGGAATACAAATAAATATCTAGAAGACAATGAGGAAAGGTTCAAAATATATTCACATGTTTATCAAACAAAAGAAAGAAATGAAAGAAGAAGAGTATAATGTTGTCCAGATGTGACATATAGGCCAATACATTGATCAGTTCGGCCAATAAGGCCTCTCCATAGAACTGAGCCATTGAATAAAAATACTAATTTTAATTATAAAAAGAAAAAGAATAATAATAATAATAACAATAAGCAATTTAATGAGAATCTATAGCAGCTACACCATGAAAATAAAGGTTGAACTTGCTATAGTATCATATTATTCTTAGAATGAAAGACAATATCCGACTGGTCATTCTTTACAAGATCAAGATTGAATTGGATATGGATGATCGACTTACTGGGAAGTTGAATGAGGAGAAAAGGTTTGAAGTCAAGACTTTCATTAAGGCCCTTTTTGGTGGCTTACCTATTCTGGGTAGCTCAAACTTTCCTTGGAAAGCCATTTGGTTGACTCAAGCTCCTAAGGAAAGTGTTAGTTACCCGTTGCTATCTGTGCAAGGAGAAGGGTGAATTGGTTTACCACCTTCTATTGGGGTGTTCCTTCACTAAACATCTTTGGATATGGCTTATTCTGTTTTGAGAATCAATTGGGTTATGGTCTGGTTCTATTTTTTTATCAATAATAGGTATGGAGTGGTATTTGTGATCTAAAGAAATGAAGAAAGCCTATGCTATGATCCTTTTATCTATTTTTTGGTTGATTTGGAAAGAGCAAAATAGGAAGAATTTTGATGAAGTTTAGACACCAATACAGTTCATTAAAAATGGAAGGTTTAATACCCTTTGTTTTTGGCTAAAGGGAAATTATTTTGTAAATGAGGATGAGTTCCTTTATTTTAAAATCTTACTATCTTGTAGATAGTCCTATTGTAAATGGGATGCACCCCTTGGTGCCATACATATAGAATATTAACTGTACTGATAAAAAAATTCCACTACTCAAACTTATCAAAAAATATATATTCTACAGCTCATAACCCATAAAATGTATTCTTTCATTACAACGTCAAAGGTATTTTTTTCAAAATTATCAAATTAATCTTGGCACAAATCGAAATCACAATCCTAGGATCTCTTACAGCTGCGAGTAGTTAATATAAAAGAATGTCAGGTTTCGGATTGACTGCGATATCTACAAGACTTGTGAGGTATAGTTTAAGCATCTTTCTTTTTCCACTGCTTGAATTTATGATTTCATATTGTGAAAACAAATCTAAATCATGAATTTTAATACTAGTGACATAAAACTCATCCAATATTTGAGTACAAAGTGAAGTCGTGATGATAACTAGCATCGATTATAGCAAGCATGGTAACCATATTAACTATAAAAGTCAAGTTTATACCTAAATTTCCCAATTACAAGAATCAACCCCTGACACCTAGATGTGAGCAAAAAACCGAACAGAAACATTGATTTCAGTTTGGTTTGGTTTGGTTCATTCCTTTTAATTGGATAGTTTAGGCCTTATTTTTAAGAACCCGATTAAAATTCGGCTCAGTCGGGCTCCAACATTTGAAAACCTTTTATCCTGAACCGAACCAACCATATACAATACTACAATTGCATTTCTTTTATATCATGTTATTTGTCGTGTTCATTTGAAAAGATTAACTCACCCTTATCTGATATGATGTCATTGGTAAAGTAAAACAGAAGGTCAAAAAGCATTTCAAAATCTTATCCCATTGGTAAAAGTGAAATAAACCAAAAGGCATTCTAAGTTAAAATCCCACAGATAAAATGGCAGTTTCACGGAAATTTACTAATCTCTCACTCTCCCTCTCTCCCTCTCTCCCTCTCCCTCTCTCTCGCACACACACACTACCTTACATCTCTTATCTAGCCCTGTCTCTCTCTCTCTCTCTCTTCGAAGAATTTTTCAGTTTTCCCTTTTAACTTACACAAGCAAAAAAATCATCCTAAAAGATAGAGTTTCAAATTCTCTTGCTTTACTATTACTCTGTCTTCTGTTAATTTTTAAGACCAAAAACTGAAGTCCACCGGTTCATCATTAAACCAAAGCATCTTTTCACCTTTTATCAGATATTAGGTTCTCTTGATGGAGGATTGAGTATAAAACCACTTATCCCCTTCAACAAAGCCATTCTTGGTAAGTGACTTTGGAGATTCATGATTGAGAAAATTCATTTTGGCGAAGGGTGATTAAAGTTAAGTTTGGCACAGAGCAGAATTAGTTCTCTAGGGAAGGTAGAGGCTCATACAGGATGGCTCTATGGAAGTGGAATGGAAAAGAATGGAATTCCTTTTCCCTCATATCCAATATGATGTGGGTAATGGTGGCTTGACTCGGTTAAGGAATGATTTGTTGGTGTGAGGACTCCCCTTTGAGTGTGCGGTTACCGGATTGTTTCTCTGTTGCTAGGGATGAAGATGCTTTGGTGGGTTCTAGTCTGGTCCTGGTGATGGAGGTGTGGTGTGGGAGCTAAAGTTCACCCAAAATTTTAAAGATTGGGAATTGAAGAATCTTGATGATGTCCTTGCTATGGTTTATGGGGTGAGGTTGGATCTTAATAGAAGGATAAGACTAAGTGAAGCCTAATGCTGAAGGGGATTCTTGATGTCCTAACAAGAATGTTCAGGATTTAAGTCATATAAAGGTTCATCATTTGTATGATGAAACCTTCCTGTCTTCAAATTTCAAAACAAAGCAAAATGACTAGGGTAAGTCGCCAAAGCTTTTAGCAACAAATAGGCTGTTAAATTTACCAAACCAAGAAACCAACAGAAGTGAAACAGGAAAAACACAAGCATGGAGACAGAACTTACAAACTGATTTCGTGTTCCTTTCTTTTTTTTTCCTTTTCTAATCAGATCTAGGATGAGCAACAATAAGAAATAATCTATAGCATACTGAAATACCAAGAATGAGCTATAAAGGGCGGAGAATAACGTGTTCTGTAGCATGACAAGAAAATCGGATAAACATACCGATACTCAGCCTCCTCCACTCCATAATCAAGGCGAAGAAAACGAATGCGAGAAACAGCTCCTTCTCCATCTCCCTCCTTTAGACACTCCTTGATAGCATCCAAATGCGCCAACTGAACACTCCTTTGTATCAAACCAAGCACTCTCTTATCCTCCTCTGATGAATCCACCTCAACCTTCTCATCTGTCCTTACCCTTGTCGCCAAACTCGATTCATAACCCTCCCACCCGTTCACTTGCCTCTCTATATTCCAACACAACGCGTCAAAAACATCCGCGAACTCCAAGACGACTCTCCTCCAGCACATCATTTCCCGTTCCTCGATTGACAGATCCCCCGAAACCTCCCTCTTCCCACTCCCATCACCATGACCACCACCTCTATCAATATTCACCTTCAATCTCTTCACACCCAGCTCCAAAAACCTATCCAAAACCCTCACGCACTCCCCCAATTCACCATCCTCATCTCCCAAATTCTCATTGTTCTCCAACAACTCCGCATTTCTCTCCTCAAAACCCCCACTCTCACTCATGAGCTCCTTTTCCTTTTCCTTCTCAATTCTCTCTAAATCAACATCCTTCCTCACACTCCTCAAAACCCGGTCGCTCAACATCTGTACCAACAACAAGAACTCTGCGCGCAAGAGCAGTGTATCGGGATCCAACCCCCATGTTGAAGTGGGGTTGCTGAATTGAAGGAGTTCCAGGGTCGACATAAACGTGAGGAGAGATGGTGATGGGCAAGATGGTGACCAGAGGATGTTGTCAAACCGGCCAGAGTTGGCTACGATTGTTTGGAGAATAGAGACAGCGAGGTCCGGGTTCCGGGTCCGGAGAGCGAGCAGAGTGGCTCGTAATGGCTCGGATTGGGCCAGGTACAGGTGGTTCGCGGCTAGGCGCGAGAGGAGCTCTGTTTCTTGGTCCATTGTGGTGAAGAAAACGAGATCTGGTTATGGATTTTGATTAATCACGTGCTTTGTATAACACGAATGTATACATATACAGAGAAAATTGACTGCCGTGAGCTGAGATTAATGTGACTGTTGCTTGTAGTTTGGATGGATGTTTCTCTGAGGTGGCGAATTTCGGAATTGGATGTTTGGTTCGTGGGTAAGTTTTTGGGAATTCCATTTTGGTCCGCAATTAGTTTCAATTCAGTCATTGAAAGTTAGTATAATTACAATTTAGTGGAATAATCATAAAATATTTACTAGTTATTAAGGCGAGCACAAAGACCAGTAGATCCGCGGATTCAACCCAAACCAATGTGATGGGTTAAGTTGATTAAGGTTTTCAAAAATTAAGTTGAGTTTCGATTGAAAATATTTTGAATTCAGTGGGTTGGATTAAATCACGGGTTAAAAAATCTCAACCTGATCTAAACCGGTAACCCAATCATTATATAATTATATATTATATATATTTAAAATATATTTACTTTAAATAATGATGAACTACATTCATATTTTAGTAAATTAGTTTGGAATGTAATATATAATTTGTGTATGTGTATATTTGATGGACTATATTCATATTTTGATAAATTAGTTTGGATTGCAACATATATTTCACGTGTGTATATATATATATATATATATATATATATATATATATATATATATATATATATATATTTTGTTTCTTTTTTTCCTTCTTAGTAATCCTAAAAGCTAATTTTCATCAAAAATGCCAATTAGAATAACATATGAGTAGCATATTTTTTTAAATACTTTTTAGTTGAAAAAAACCATTTATTCTCGTGAAAAAATTTCTTTTGGACTTTCAATATGTTTTCCAAAAGCTTGTTGAATTGATTTACTTATTCTATATTCATTCAATCTATATTTTTTATATGATGGAACTTGATTATGAAAATTATAGGACAAAACTATGCTAGTGTTGAAATTTTGAAGAATTTGATTGATCAAACACCTTTAAAATCTAGTTTTTATTTACTTTTGTATGGTTTGTATTAAATTAAGGTTGTTTGAACTTTATGTGAAGTGATTTAAGATAATTAATTTGTAAATGGTGGTTTGTAAAATTTAATAAATTCTTGTATGAATTTGATTTTGGATATAATTAATAATGATTAATTGTAGTAAAATATTTTTTCTTACGTAATATGTTTTCATTACTTTTTAAGTGAAAAAAATACTAAACCGGTGATCCAAACCGATTTGAATGGGCTGTATTGGGTCGAGTTAAGATTTTTTTTAACCCGATATAATTGGGTTGGGTTGATTTTTTAGGCCAACCTGGCCCATACTCATCCCTACTAATTATCAACGACCCTTTGGATACAAATGTTAAATGTTAAAATCTAGATATGAATATAAGAAATTTAAGTATAGTAATCACTGTACATCATGTAATATTCATATTAAATTTTCTAATAGAACTTGTGCATCACTTCATCTACAAAAATATTAAAATCCCTTGTTGAAATAAGAATTTTTTTTTTTCAGAGAGAGAACAAACAATATGCAAAAAAAAAAAAAAAGGTAAAAGATGGTGTCTGCAAAAGAGTTGTGTAAGAGGAGAGTCCTCGAAGCAACATTCATAGCAGTAATGTACATGGAAGAATTGTGGGGCAAGTTAACGCATGTGTGATAAAATTTGGTCTTAGGAGCTTGACATCAAAAGATAATGTAAAAGGGCCAAGACACGTGGGCTGCTCATTAAGAATAAGCTTAAGTGATTTTCCATTAGTCTAGACATGGATGCAAGTAATTTGATGTTGTAGAGTTTTGATGAGGATGTCCTTGCCGGCTTTCAAAAAAGCGAGGCAAGAGTTTGACACTTGGATTCTAAAGCCTCAATAGCCTTAAATGACCAAATCTAGAGTAGGGTCAATAATGATCAACACATCAAAACCAAAATGAGAAGAAGTTACAAGTCTTTTATGTCGGATACCAACAAGATAAACATGCCATTTCAGAGATGGTTGATCTTGAGGGTGGGAGATAGGTGTAAAAGGAGAAAGGTGAGGCTCTATTTAAGAAGGCTTTTTTGTGTTGTGAGAGAACATTGATGCCCTCTCTTCTAGGAACTCATCCAAAGATAAAAAAGAAACCTTTCATCATCCAAGGAAGCATAAGAATTACAATGAATGAGCTAAAAAAGGATATGTTTTTGTGCTTTTATATGCTCCATAAAGTGCTAATTCAACGTAACAGAATCTGTAAGTGATATTAGGGCTTGGCCTGAAAAAAAATAGTCCAGGAGTTGATGAGATCTTTAATCCCATGATATTGATTTGACTTGCCTATTCCTCTAAGGATAGTACCTAACTAGACAGTTTTGGTAAATTCACACTCAAGGAAAATATAATCCAGTGTTTCAGGGACTTCTTGGTAAAATAAACACATTGGATGGTGAGAAATATTCCTACTTTGAAGGAATTCCCCCTTGTTAAGAGCATGGTGGTAAACATGTTAGAGGAATAGGAGAATCTTGAAAGTGAGAGGTAAGCCCCAAAATTTTCTCTAGAATTTAGGCTCCTCTCTATCTAGGCTGTCTCGTTGTTGAGTAACTCTACCATTTTGAACAAAATGATAGACCAATTTTACAAAAAAAAAAAAAAGGAATCAGAAGAAGAAAGTGGCTAAATCAACCAATCGTGTTCCTGTAATTCTTTTCCTTCATTCCACACATTATTAAAGAAGTTGGCATAACTGTCGTAGTTCAAGTTGGAGTGTATTTGTAAGAGTATAATTAACATTGTCAAGAGAGTTAGGTTTGTTTTCTACATTGATTTGTCACTCCTAAACTCCTTCTTTCAATAAATTTCTCCCTATAAAAATTCTCTCTCATTCAAGAAGAACAACTTTTGCTTTGGCATGACCACAAACTAGAAGGATTAAAATATTTGGCTTTGAGTTGGGAGGCAATAAAAATATAGGGTTGTATAATGATCCTCCAAGTCTTTTTACCCAGCATTGGAAGATTCACGTCATGAAAGTTTCAAATGCCAAAGCTCCCATTGGCTCTTAATGAACAAAGTTTTTGTCGGCTTAATAAACGAAGCCTTCTAGTGCCTACATTATGTCCTTACCAATTTTTTTTGATAATTTGGTCCATTTTCTAACAAACAAACTTAGGAAATTTGATACAACTCATTGTGTAAAAAGGGAAGGCAACAATAGTGGATTTAATGAAAGTGAGACAACCTCCTTATGAAAGAAGATTATTTTCCATCCAACAAGTTTTTATTGGAATTTTTCAAGGAATTATTGGAAAACCCATTTTTTATGTTGTAAAACTCATTTCAAGTCCCAAATGCTTGCTAGGATGATCAACATTTTCAGAGTTGGAAAATTGAAGTAAGATCAGTCTTTAGTCTTGCCCCAAGTTTAGACTGAACATTAGCTCAGATTTGTGAAAGTTTACTTTCTAACTAGTTTAAACACAATAAGTTTCCATAGCAGCTCGAAGCATCTAACATATTACTTTCTTGACCTCAAAGAAAAATACACATCATATTCGTAACAGAGGTATGATATGGGGTAAACAGAGTAGGCAATAGTAGTGCCTTTCAAAAATTCTTGATGTTCCACTTGAGCTAACACACATGAAAGAACATTTTGATATATAATGAAAAGGTAAAGGGTGAGAGGATGACCTTACCTGAAACATCGAGAAGGGCTGATGGGTTTTGATGATTGTCCATTTATCAAAATTTGGTATGAAATAGTAAAAATTCATTGGTGGAAGAGTTCTATCCAATGATTACGGAAGTTCATTGGTGGAGGAGTTCTGATCCTTCTTTGTTATTTGTCCAAGTGTAATGCCGTCATTAAGCTTTTTGTTCTATCAAACCATGCTTATTAATAAAGGTTCTTAATGCTCCATTCTCATCAAATCTACATTTTTCTGAGTTAATTTATCTGAGAATGTGAGAATTTGGTTAAAATCTCCAATTATGATCCACACATCATTTTCTTGAGGGGAATTCATAGTGATTTCCCAAACTTATTGGCGTTTATGATGTTTTGGATGAACATAAATACATAACAAAAAATAACAAATTCCATTATTTTCATTCAATTTTATATATAGAACATGCCTACTTTTCCAAAATACAATAATTGATACTTAAGATTTTCAGCTAAACCATAAACCACCACTAAGTCCTCTACTACCAATTCCATTAGTACCATCAAAATTCATAACCCAAAGCTTTCGAAACACTTTTTCAATACAACATTTGGTTTCATAGAAAAAGATAAACTGGAGTTTAGAAGATAGCTGATTACACCCAAAGTATAACGCGGTTATTTGTAGTACAGCTTTGGGGTGTCGATTCCACAGGGAAACAAGTTAATTACGAAAGAAGGTGTAAACTTGAACACAAACGATAAAAGATTGATTGAAAGAAGTTGAATTGTTGATTTTATGAAAATTGTGTAAATGATTGAATAATATAATAAAAAAACGACAAGGTTCTAGAAATCCTCCCTAGTTTCGTTGCTCTAATCCTAACTTGATTCAGTTGTTTTATTCTCGATTGCAAGTTTCACATCCCAAACAGACAATCGGCAAATATTCAATTAAAGTGCATTTATAAACCCTAATGTGATTACTATGAATTATTCTTTACTTTCAAGCACACATGAACTAACTTATAAATTATCAAAAGATGACGGTATATCTAAATGACAATACCACAATAATGGACAAATCTATAAAAGAGATCTACCGGACTCAATCACACCCAAACAAATACACATAAGAAAAGCATGACTGAACTTATATGGAAAAGAAGCATGCAATCACCGGAGTAATAATAAATCTACTAATTAAATTAAAGAATAAAACATAACAATGTTTAATGAAAATAATATCCAACTACAACTGAATCAAATAAAGGAAAATAAGAACAACTACACCTAGGGATTCATCCCTTCACCTTGCTTGGAGATTAGCTGGATATCGAGCTCATGCTTACTTGAGTTACCTCCGGCCTCTCAACGATCATCCTCAGCTTGCTCTCCAAATTTATACTTTCGGATTCGTCCTAAAAGCCCTTTGGATTGCTCCTAAAGGCCCTCTGAATTCACTCTCTGATGATTTCAGATGAGCTCCAATTGATGCCCAAAGCTGAAGTGGAGTAGGCCTTTTATAGGGAAATACCACGAGTGCAATGTGTTTCCAATCCGATATGGATGTGGGATATAGATATATGTTTTCCAACTGATGTGGGATATGGGATTTAAGCCCAAAATTACGCTAAAATCCCGCACAACCCGCACAGCTTGACCTTTGTCTACTAAAACTGCCATAACTTTCTCTAGAAAAATCATTTTTACAAGCCGTAAAATTCTCCAGAAAATAGACTTCCAGATCTTTCTAAGCATATATGGCTCATCTTTTGGTTCTTCTTGCATCAATACAGTTTAATTTTTAAAGATGATTGATCTGTATGGGCAATTCTGGCAATTTAGTAAATCTCATTTCTTGGTTTCTCTTCATCTTGGCTCTTCCGCGACCATTATCTCACTCGAGTATTCATTGAAGCTTTGTGTTTAAAACGATGATAGCTTTTCTATCTATTCTTTAAGCTCAAAGTACCTGAAAATGCACTGAAATAAGTCAACAATTCAAGAATAACACTTTAGAGTTATGAAGGTATAAAAGTGTAATTCCAACCTCGATCAACCCTAAAATTCTAACAATTAAGTATTGTTTAGATGCATTTTATGATTCTCATCATAATCCCCAACTAGCTTATTGCTAGTCCCTAGCAATTGAAGCAAAAATAAGAGATGAATTCTATTGTAGGAGTTAAAAACAAAGTAAAGCAATGTTAGCGTTGAATCAAGAGTAATTCACTTTTTGTCTCAAAAATTACACATAATATATGACACATAGAATCATTAAATTTCACCTAAGTCCAAAAGTAATCCAAACATCAATCTTAAAATTGTTATTGACTCTTAACATCCATCTTACCACAAACCATTAATCCGAACACCCGGATGATTTTATGCATAACATTCATGAATACAAGTCTTGGCCTCTAAAAACATAATAAATTGCGTGACATCAATCACAAAAATAAGCTCATAGGCTCACTTTTCAAATCACTCTCCACTATTGTAGAAAAATCACACTACATTGGATCAAAAGGTCTTTAATAAGCTTATAACGTTAGGCTAAGGTAAAGGTTAAGAAAGAATGGGAAGGATTCAACAAGTAGAAGAACTTAATCTCTTAGTTTTGAACACAACTCTTTAAGCATTGGATAACCTTACTTCAACACCCAACTCTTTCAACCATTTTTCGAGCATTTCTTTCAACAAATCACCATTTTTTTCTTTTCTTTCTTTCTTCTTTCTTTGCCATAATTCTTTTTTTTTTTATTTTTTATTTTTGGTATATAACCATGCACCTTCTTTTTCATTTTTTTCTTTTCTTTTCCACAACCCCCAACTTATCTCCTTTAATGTACTTGGGTTGCAGTAGTGATATATTTTCATATTTCCACCCTTACTCCTTTTAAGTGCTTCTCACAATATATGTATAACTAAGTTCTTTTAAAAGAAAGGTAAGGATAAAAATATTTTTAGGCTCATAAAGGTAAGTAAATGGTTTATCAAAAGAAACAATGCTCAATTTTTCTTTTAAAAAAAAGGCCCAAATAGGTGACTAGTGATAAATATAGCAATTGTAGGTTTGAAAGGCTCTAACGGTTAAAAAATGGCCTATATCATATCCTAAGTAGTGTGCATTCTAGGAATTCATCTCAAGTGATTATCAAGTAAGTTCTAGAGCTTGTTGAGACCGCAAAAATATTCACAAATAATCACATAAAATTCTCTCTAGATGTTATAGACTAATCATACAATCTTATCACAAACTAGAGTCTCAAACCAAATGAAGATTGATATTTAAATTAATTTCGAACCGAAACTAAATTTAACTCTTTCTAAATGTTATCTGCTATCTTAATTTTGTTTATATCATTGACATGTGAATTAACTCCAAGGCAACCACAAAGCATGCTTAAAACAAAAAGGGAGGGAAAATGACACCAAGCAGTTCAATGGAAAAAGAAAAATGTATGGAAATAAAGAAAATGGAAACAAAGAGACGCGTTTCCTCTACCCCCAACTTAAAAATTGCATTGACCTCAATGTAAAAGAAAGAATAAAGGAAACTCCCCTTGTAGCCAAAGGTGCACAGAAGCTGAAAATTGTGCTCCACCATTTGAACTGCTTCGTATTTTTGTCCCTGAAAAAGAAATGCGAAAGTAAAACTGGAAAACAACAAGATAACAATAATAAACAAGAGAAAAAAGAAATATGAAAAACAATAAAAAATAAAAGGATACGTTGTGGGCTGCCTCCCATCAGCGCTAAGTTTTACATCTTCAGCCAGACACTCTTATTCCCTCCTTGAAAAACATAGGTTGAATGCATCAGCCACTGCTTCATTGCCAAATTTGGTGCTTCTATGCTTTTGGGGTGCCTCAAGGATGTTATCAGTAACATCCCCAAATTCTGGCTCGATGTATGCTTTGGTGAAGCCATGGATGAGGGTGGACTCAAATGGATTAAGGTGCTGGACCTTTTCCATGAATGAGTCAATCATGTATGCTTGTGCTTGATGGCTTTCATCCACATCCTCTGATTTTTCCATTGTTGGGATGTGTAATGACTTACCCCTCAGTGTCTCAATGGCATTCACCTCCTTTAAATTCTTTTGTGCTAGATGATGACCATGGGGTGTGGACTGAGCTTGAGAAGGGAACTTACCTCGCTCAGTCACACTCAAGTAGCTTATCAACTTGGACACTTGGCTCTTTATCTCTTTATGTTCTTCAACAACCTGCACAATTAACAATTTAAGTCTTTTATTAGTCTTACCCTGTGCCTCAATAAAAGCATGTAAAGTGTCTTCTAAAGAACTCCTAGAAGACATAGGTGCATGATATGGTGTAAGGGTTTGTGCAAGCTGCTGGTTTTTAGACTTCCAGCTGAAATTGGGGTGATTTCACCATCTTGGATTATAAGTATCAGAGAAGGATGTCAAAGGCTTCTTATGCATGCTTGAGGCATTACATTGTTCCTTATACATCCTTCTCATCTCAACAAATGTGGGACACTCTTGGGCGAGATGATCTACCCCACCACACATAAAACATGGTTCAAAATATTTTGCATTATTAGGTACGTGTATTGGCTTTAAGTTTTTAGTCTTTACCTCATCGAGCTCCCTAGTTAGTATTTCGACCTTGGCTCTAAGGTTATCCTCTTCCTTAAGATGGTAAATTCCACCACCATTTGGGTGCCCTATAGGTCGTGACCTATTTGTGCTTTTAGTAACACTAGGTCAAGTCCAAGTGTGAGCTTTTTCAGCAAGCTTATTGAGGTACTCTATGGCTTCATCAGGATCTTTCTCTAAAAACTCACCATTACACATCATCTCTACAAATTGGCGCTCTCTATATGTAAGTTCCTCATAAAAATAGCTCACTAAGCGCCAACTCTCATACCCATGGTGAGAGCACATACTTAATAACTCTTTAAATCTCTCCCAAGACTGATACAAAGTCTCACTGTCCTTTTGTGCAAAGGTGGAGATTTGCCTTTTTAAAGCATTGGTCTTATGTTGGGGAAAATATTTATTAAAAAAAATCTGAGTCATCTCAGTCCACGACCCAATAGATCGTGGTCTAAATGAGTATAGCCAACTCTTAGCTCTATCCTTCAAAGCGAAAGGAAATAACTTAATCCTCACAATGTCATCGGTTTCGTCTTGACTATGAAAAGTCGCGACTACTTCCTCAAACTCTCTAATGTGCACATATAGGTTTTCATTATCTAAGCCATGAAATGTCGGGAGTAAATGTATCATCCCTGTTTTAAACTCTAATGGGCGAGTATTGGCTAGAAATATGATGCATGATGGTGTGGTTGTGCGTGTAGGGTTGAGGTAATCCTGAAGGGTCCTAGGGGGTTGATATTCGTGTTCACTCATTTCTTCGGGACTAGATGGACTGTCAAATAAAGGATTTAGAAATGAATTGAATTCTGACTCTAGCACAGGCCTACAAGCATCTTTATGTCTTTGCATTCAAGGTAACAAAATAATAAAAAAAAATTACTATAAAAAGAAAGAATAAGATAAAATAAAATAAAATTAATGCAGCAAGCTAAAAGAGGGAATGAAGTTACCGCCTTTACAGCTACTGAAAAGAAAAACTATTTACAACTCTTCTACCGTCATGTCAAAAGTTGACAATCTTCTTTGTACTTAAGCGCGTATCCCCGACAATGGCGCCAAAATTTGAAAGTATAACGCGGTTATTTGTAGTACAGCTTTGGGGTGTCGATTCCACAGGGAAACAAGTTAATTACGAAAGAAGGTGTAAACTTGAACACAAATGATAAAAGATTGATTGAAAGAAGTTGAATTGTTGATTTTATGAAAATTGTGTAAATGATTGAATAATATAATAAAGAAATGACAAGGTTCAAGAAATTCTCCCTAGGTTCGTTGCTCTAATCCTAACTTGATTCAGTTGTTTTATTCTCGATTGCAAGTTTCACATCCCAAACAGGCAATCGACAAATATTCAATTAAAGTACATTTATAAACCCTAATGTGATTGCTATGAATTATTCTTTACTTTCAAGCACACATGACCTAACTTATAAATTATCAAAAGACGACGGTATATCTAAATGACAATACCGCAGCAATGGACAAATCTAAAAAAGAGATCTACCGGACTCAATCACACCCAAGCAGATACACATAAGAAAAACATGACTGAACTTATATGGAAAAGAAGCATGCAATCACCGGAGTAATAATAAATCTACTAATTAAATTAAAGAATAAAACATAACAATGTTTAATGAAAATAATAACCAACTACAACTGAATCAAATAAAAGAAAATAAGAACAACTACACCTAGGGATTCATCCCTTCGCCTTTCTTGGAGATTAGCTGGCCATCGAGCTCATGTTTACTTGAGTTACCTCCGGCCTCTCAACGATAATCCTCAGCTTACTCTCGAAATTTATACTTTCGGATTCGTCCTAAAGGCCATTTGGATTGCTCCTAAAGGCCCTCTGGATTCACTCTCTGATGATTTCAGATGAGCTCCGATTGATGCCCAAAGCTGAAGTGGAGTAGGCCTTTTATAGGGAAATACCATGAGTGCAATGTGTTTCCAATCCGATGTGGGATGTGGGATATAGAAATATGTTTTCCAACTGATGTGGGATGTGGGATTTAAGCCCAAAATCACGCTGAAATCCCGCACAGCCTGACCTTTGTCTACTAAAACTGCCATAACTTTCTCTAGAAAAATCATTTTTACAAGCCGTAAAATTCTCCAGAAAATAGACTTTTGGATCTTTCTAAGAATATATGGCTCATCTTCTGGTTCTTCTTGTATCAATACAGTTTAATTTTCAAAGATGATTGATCCGTACTGGCAATTCTGGCAATTTAGTAAATCTCCTTTCTTGGTTTCTCTTCATCTTGGCTCTTCCGTGACCATTATCTCACTCGAGTATTCATTGAAGCTTCATGTTTAAAATGATGATAGCTTTTCTATCTCTTTTTTAAGCTCAAAGTACCTGAAAATGCACTGAAATAAGTCACAATTCAAGAATAACACTTTAGAGTTCTTAAGGTATAAAAGTGTAATTCCAACCTCGATCAACCCTAAAATGCTAACAATTAAGTATTGTTTAGATGCATTTTATGACTCTCATCAATAGAGTAATATCTCTAATAAACTAAATTGTTAGAGGTTTACCCATCCCCTTGTAGTTCTAACTTAAAAGCTTTATGAAGCCCTAAATGGTTGTTTAGGGCTAGCTTTCCAGTTCCCTTCATCATCATCAGTGCTTGATACAGGATTTTAATGTGTATCGTTTTTGGACTCTACTTATCTGGTTCCATAGTGTTCCTATCTCGCTATCTTTTGTCAGCTCGTTCAATTTAAGTATCAACAGGAATAGACAAATTGGGCATAGGTGAAGTCAGAGCTTTTAGGACATTTTCAGTGTTTTCATCATAAGAAGAGGAAGACAGGAGGATAATCAAGTTGGACTCAACGACTACTCTTAATCTTTGGACTGTGCTAGCATTTGTAGCAAAGCCATCCAAGGCAACATGAAAATCATAGAATTGTTTAGCGTCTAAATGCAAAGCATAATGCAAAAATGGCTTTAAATTAAGGCTATTATATCCACTTCCAAGAGGATCTGGATAGGCTTTTCGGGGTTGTTTTGTAGATTTGTAATCTCTTAAGAAGGGGGGTCTCCCTGCCAGAGGTTGAGAATTGTATTTTCGGCCTGCATCCTTTCTTGTATGTTGATTTTAATAACCAAAAGCTTGCAGAACTTTTGAAATAGATGGAGCAGTAGAGAAATTATCCAAAACCTTGGCAAAATGATAACTGTAAGGAGGGAATAAGGCTATAATTAGTTCCAAATTCACCATGGTTATAGGAACATAATCCATTATAGGATGGCTTTGAAAAAATGAAGGGGTTTTCTAGTAGGTCGTGGTTAAGTGATATTGAAGGACAAAGAGTTAGTGGGGTGATCTTTCACAACCTGCTTCTTTTTTTATCCTCAGTAGAGGATCCCTCCCCACAATTCTCATTGATCCCTGTAGAAGGTTGGGAACCATTCAAGTGATGTAAATTGGGGGGTGATTACACCCAAAGTGTAACACAGTAGTTGTAGCACAGCTTTGAGGTGTCGATTCCACAGGGAAACAAGTTAAATATAAAAGAAGGTGTGAACTTTAACACAAACGATAAAAGATTGATTGAAAGAATTTGAATTGTGTGAAAATAGTGTGAAGGAAATTGTGTAAATAGATTTATGATGGAGAAACAACAAGGTTCCGGGAATCCTCCCTAGGTTCGTTGCCCTAATCCTAACTTGATTCAATTGTTTTTATCTCGATTGCAAGTTTCACATCCCAAACAGGCAATCAACAAATATTCAATTAAAACACATATATAAGCCCTAATGTAACTGATATGAATTACTCTTTACTTTCAAGCACATATGACCTAACTTATAAATTATCAAGAGATGACGATATATCTACATGACAATATCGTAGCAATGGACAAATCTATAAAAGAGATCTACCAGACTTAATCACACCCAAACAAATACACATAAGAAGAGCATGACTAGACTTATATGGAAGAGAAGCATGCAATCACCGGATTAATAGGAAATCTTCTAATTAAATCAAGAATAAATCATAACAATGTTTAATGAAAATAATTCCAAACTACAACTGAATCAAATAAAGGAAGATAAGAACAACTTCACCTAGGGATTCATCCCTTTGCCTTGCTTGGAGACTAGTCTGCTATGGGGCTCATGCTTCCTCGAGCTACCTCGGGCCTCCCAATGATATCTTCGGCCTCTAATTTTCCTCCTAAGGGCCCTCTGGATTGCTCCTAAAGGCCCTCTAAATTCACTTTCTGATGATCTCACATGATCCCAGATGATTCCTAAAGCTGAAGTGGAGTAGGTCTTTTATAGAGAAATACCACGAGTGCAATGTGTTTCCAATCTGATGTGAGATGTGGGATATAGAAATGTGTTTCCAATCGATGTGGGATATGGGATTTAAGCCCAAAAACTTCTGCTCACGCTGAAATCCTGTACAGCCCGCACAGCCTGACCTTTGTCTACTTAAACTGCCATAACTTTCTCTATAAAAATCAGTTTTACGAACTGTAAAATTCTCCAGAAAATAGGCTTTCAGATCTTTCTAAGCATATATGGCTCATCTCCTGGTTCTTCCTGCATCAATACAGTTTAATTTTCAAAAATGACTGATCGGTATGGGCAATTTAGTGAAACTCCTTTCTTGGTTTCTCTTCATCTTGGCTCTTCTGCGACCATTATCTCACTCAAGTATTCATTGAAGCTTCATGTTTAAAATGATGATAGCTTTTCTATCTCTTTTTTAAGCTCAAAGTACCTGAAAATGCACTGAAATAAGTCAACGATTCAAGAATAACACTTTAGAGTTATTAAGGTATAAAAGTGTAATTCCAACCTCGATCAACCCTAAAATGCTAACAATTAAGTATTATTTAGATGTATTTTATGACTCTCATCATAACTCCCAACTAGCTTATTGCTAGTCCCTAGCAATTCAAGCGAAAACAAGAGATGAATTCTATGGTAGGAGTTGAAAACAAAGTAAAGCAATGCTAGAGTTGAACCAAGAGTAATTCACTTTTTGTCTCAAAAATCGCACATAACATACGACACATAGAATCATTAAATTTCACCTAAGTCCAAAAGTAATCCAAACATCAATATTAAAATCGTTATTGACTTTTAACATCCATCTTACCATAAACCATTAATCCGAACACCCGGATGATTTTATGCATAACATTCATGAATACAAGTCTTGGCCTCTAAAACATGATAAATTCTGTGACGTCAATCACAAAAACAAGTTCCATATGCATACATTTCAAACCACTCTCCATTATTATAGAAAAATCACATTATATTGGATCAATAGGTCTTTAATAAGCTTGTAACGTTAGGCTAAGGTTAAGGTTAAGAAAAAATGGGAAGGATTCATGAGAAAAAGAACTCAATCTCTTAGCTTTTAAACACAATTACTTTTAAGCACTAGATAACTTTACTTCAACACCCAACTTTTTCAACCATTTTTTGAGTATTTTTCATTTTTTTTCTTCAAAATCACCACTTTTCTTTTCTTTTCTTCTTTCTTTACCGTAATTCACTTTTCTTTGTATTTTGGCATAAGACTATTCACCTCCTTTTTCATTTTTTTTTCTTTTACATAACCCCCAACTAATCTCCTTTAATGTACTTGGGTTATGGTAGTGATATTTTCTCATATTTCCATCCTTACTCCTTTTAAGTGCTTCTCAACAAATGTGTATAGCTAAGTTCTTTTAAGAGAAAGGTAAGGATAAAATATTCTCTTTAGGCTCATAAAGGTGAGTAAATGGGCTATTGAAAGAAACAAGGCTCACTTATTTTTCAAGAAAAGGCTCAAATAGGTGACTAATGGTAAATATAGCAATGGTAGGTTTAACAGGCTCAAACGGTCCAAAAATGGCCTATATCATATCTTAAGTAATGTGCATTCTAGGAATTCGCCTAAAGTGTATTCATAAAGTAATCCCACATAAAACTTCTCTAAATGTTTTAGACTAATCATACAATCTTACCGCAAACTAGAGTCTCAAACCAAGCATACTAAAACACACAAAAGGAAAGATGACACCCAACAATTTAATGGAATGCAATAGGAATTATATATCCTCCACCCCCAACTTAAGATAAGCATTGTCCTCAATGTAAAAGCAAAAGTTAAGGAAACTCTCTTTTTTAACCAAAGGTGCATGGATCTAAAAGTTGTGCACGACCAATTGAACTGATGCGCATATTTCTCCCTGAAAAAGAAATACGAAAGTAAAACTGGAAAATAACAAAATAATGATAATAAACAAGAAAAAAGAAATATAAAAAACAGTAAAAATAAAAGGATATGTTGTAGGTTGCCTCCCATGAGCGCTAAGTTTTATGTCTTCAGCCAGACGCTCTTATTCCCTCCTAGAAAAACATAGGTTGAATGCACCAGCTACTGCTTCAATGCCAAATTCGGTGCTTGTATGCTTTGGAGATGGCAAGGAATACTTAAAGTCCACCACATATGGCTCAAGTGTTTTTGGTGATGCCCTTTTACTATCAGCAGTAGGATATTTGATTCCCGCATCCATGTGACATCTCTCAAGCAACTTCTCAAAGCATTGTTGGCAAGATGTCTTAATAAATTCCCGTGGCTTATCAAAAACATCAACAACATTAACGACATGGGGATAATTTGAAAAATATTTGAACTCAAGATTATTAGGAATGAATTCAAAAGAGTTAGAATTATCTTTGATGTACTCATCCTCTTCATGTGGCTGCCATGGGACTCGAAAAACATTTACCTCTAGAGTCCTATTTCCAAATGATAATGTCATTAGTCCATTCCTACAATTAATGAGGGCATTGGCGGTGGCAAAGAATGGTCTTCCAAGTATCAAAAGAATTTTGGACTCCGTGTTTATAGTAGAAACAGTATCTAAAACCAAAAAATCAACAGGATAGTAGAAATTATCAATTTGTAACAAAACATCTTCTACAATACCTCTTGGTTTTCTTACCGATCTATCCGCTAATTGAAGCACCACAGAGGTTGGTTTGATATCACCTAGACCGAGCTGCAAGTACATGGAGTAAGACCTGAGGTTTACACTAGCACCCAAATCTAGCAATGCTTTGCCACAAGGTTTATTTCCAATTCGGCAAGCCACCGTTGGACAGCTTGGATCTTTATATTTGGGTGGTGTCTTGCTGTTAATTACAGCACTTGCTTGCTCCATTAAGAATGTCTTCTTCTTCACATTGTGCTTTCTCTTGAGTGTGCATAGATCCTTGATGACTTTAGCATAGTTGGGAATCTGTTTTATGACATGAAGAAGAGGAAGATTAATTTTAACATGCTGAAGTTGTTCAAGAATCTCACCTTTTAATGTTGTATTTATCTCCTTAGGTTTAAGGAGTGTTTGAGGGAAAGGCACCTGTGGGCGATAAACATCACGGGCCTCTTGTTCCTGGGGGGCTTTATCCTTGTTGCTCACGGTATTAGGAATCCAGTGTGATGGTAGAGTGGGACCATCAATTATCTTACCACTGCGAGTAATTATGGCATTAACATCTCTATTGTTTTGATTTTCATGATTGGAGGTTTGTGCCATATGTTGTCCCCTTGGATTAGGTTGTGGCTATGAAAGAAACTAACCTTAATCTTGAATCGTCAAGAAACTAGTCAACTTGGTTAGTTGACTCTTTATTACCTTTTGTTCCTCTTTGATCACTTGTTGTTCCTCTAACAACCGTTGATTTATTTTTCTTTGATCTTCCACACTCTTGGCATGTACCTGCATAAATGACTTAAACATATCTTCTAAAGGTAAAGATTGTTAAGGTGCATTAAATGAGGTTGCTTCCGGTTGCCATTGGGTACTAGAGTGGGCAAGGGGTTGTATGTCAGATTTCCAACTGAAATTAGGGTGATTCTTCCAACCAGGATTGTAGGTGTTAGAGTAGGGTGAGTGTGGTTTCCCAAAGGGTATACCTATAGCGTTACACTCATCCTTCATCTCAAAATAAACTGGACAATCCTTAGGTAAATGATCTACCCTATTACACATGAAATAAGGCTCATAGGACTCTACCTTAGCAACCGGTTTAGGGGTTCTAGTATCCTTGGTTTTTAACGCTTCAATTTCCTTAGTTAGGACCTCTAAACGGGCTTTAAGGTTGTCATCTTCCTTAAGTTGGTAAATCCCAGTGGGTTGATTTCTCCTAGTGCCTTCCATGACATTTGGTTCAGTCCAAGTGTGGGCTTTTTCTGATAGGTCATCTAGGAAATCTATGGCTTGGTTGGGATCTTTTGAAGAAAATTCCCATTGCACATCATTTCTATGAACTATCTTTCCCTATGTTGTGAGTTTTAAATTACTCGTAAGCGCATGAGTCGTTTGCAATATAGCGTTGTGCAAGTGCGAGGTCGAATCCACAGGGAATTACGTTGTGAAAATATAAATTTATCTAAATTAATCTTATCTTAACCTAGTTCTGAGTTTTGTATTATATGTTGCAAAATAAATAAAAGCTAAGTTAAATTGATTTTAAAAACTAATAAAAAGACTAAAGTTTCTTAATCCACCCTACCATAGTTAAGCATATATCTCAATGTTCTAAAGATAGCCTATCAAAAAATTTCATGAATCCAACTTAAGACAAAAAACAACAAATATCCTAATTAAACTAAAAGTATCCAATGTATCTGCTTTTAACAAATCACAAAGGAAATCCAATTTAATCAAAAACAATTTGATGTATCCATCAGATGAAACACAAGGAATATCCAACAGAACAATTTAAACATAATCAATCATAAGATTCTACTCAAATAATTGACAGAATATTTATACTAAAAACATCAGAATTGTATAAACAAAACTGAAACTAATATGCCAAACAATGACAGGGCTTCATCTTCAACCTTAGTTGAAGATTCTAGCCACTCATAGTTATGAAACTACAGTTCATAATAAAAGTGCTAAACATTTAACTGAAAGAAATAAATTACTTTACATGGGAGAAATTCCACTCGTTGTTGGGCGGCACTTCCCCTTGTGGTAGCAAAGCCTTTGGGATCCACCAGAATGCCAGCAGATGTCCATCGGTTAACACCAAATGGCTTAGGAATTGCACCAAATAGCATAAAGAATTGCACACTGAATGATGAGGCCAAATGGTGTTTATATAGGGGGAGTCCCGGAGTACAAAGGGTTACAAATTCGATGTGGGATACTGCTTGGGTGCGCTCGATCGCAGTATGGTGCGATCGATCGCATGTCTTGTGCGCATAATCGCAAGTTTGGCGCGCTCGATCGCAGGAACACTGCAATGCAAAGATTTCGATGTGGGATATTTTCCATGCGCTCGATCGTAGCACGGTGTGATCGATCGCATTTGCTCTTGAAGCTTGACCTCTCCCGAAATGCTTCATTTTCTCCACAAGCCTATAAAAACACAAAAAACACATAAAATAAAGTGAAATAATACAAGTTAAGAGCTTAACAAATATAAATTAAGGGGCTTAAATATGCAATATTTTAGACTCATCAAATACCCCCAAACTTATATTTTGCTAGTCCCTTAGCAAAACAAAATAAAAAACTAAATGAAAAACAAAGAACATAAAGATAAGTTCATCACTCATGTTATCCAAAAATTTAAGGAGCACACACCACCATGATATTCTTTCATGAGCAAGCTTAAAAAGATAAACCCATATTCGCAATGAATAGAAATGTTAAAATCTAATTACTTACAAAAGGCAGGTTAAGGCATCACAAGTCTGACACTGTGTAAAGTGAATTAGCATATAAAAATGAAGCTTCCAAATAATTCCACTGTGTAAGGTCTCCATGTCTCAAGATTCACCAAATTTCCCGTCAGAATGAACGAAAATGGCATAGTTTTTATTTATTTATTTATTTATTTTTATTTTATATATATAAAGCTCTGCTATGTTTAATTCCCTTAAGCTTTCTAATTGACCAATGTAGCGAGTATTGAGTCAATGACTCCCAAACTAGATCGTTTTAGGGAATTAGGTGTAAAGACACCCCTAAGGACTTACTAACTCGAGTAAAAAAGGCTACAAAACTAAACTGACTTTAATGCTACCAAACAAAATTTTTCACATTTTGACGTGAACATTCACTACTTACTGAGGCAAGAGGTCCAGTTACTCAGTGGAAAGTTTTGCAATGATCATTATGAATAAAATTCTCACATTTTGACGTGAACACTCAGTGCTTACTGAGGCAAGAGGTCCAGTTACTCAGTGGAAAGTTTATCAAAATTTCAAAATAACATGAGCATGCTATACCTTCTTTTTTTTTCTTTTTTTTTATTAATGAAGAAAAAATAACAACAAATTAGGACAAAGTGTGTATAATGTATCTCCCATACCCCCAAACTTAAATTACACATTGACCCCAATGTGTGAATAATATGGAAAGAGCTAACCTGGGATATGGAGAACTATCTGGACTGGTATGGCTCATAGCATGCCCCCAAACTTGAACTGAAGTACATGTTGTCCCTGAAAAATAAAGACTGAAAAACAAAAAATACTGGAAACACTCATTAATCATAAATATGTAAAATAATAAACAAACAGAAAGGATAAGCTGTGGGGTGCCTCCCATGAGCGCTAAGTTTAACGTCTTCAGCCAGACCCAAAATTAGTAATCGTGCCAAACTAAACGCTCCACCATCTGATCAATAAATGGGAGTGAAAAATGATCCTTTAGTGTGGTAGCATTCAACTTACGGTAGTCTAGACACATTCTCCATCGTGACTGCACTCGAGATGGAACCAACTCATCGTCTTTATTTATTACTACCGTCAATCTAGCCTGTTTTGGCACGACATGAATCGGGCTCACCCACTCACTATCAAAGATTGGATAAAGGATCAGAACCTCTTGTATAGCTGGGTTGAGCACTCTTTATGGCTCCTTCGATGGCTTGACATTCTCCTCAAAATATAACTTCCGCATCACTACCGAGGGGCTTATCCCTTTGATATCCTCAATAGTCCAGCCGATAACTTTATTGTGCTCTCTTAAAACGTCTAATAATTTATCCTCTTGAGCATCAACCAAATCTGAAGCTGTAGTCACAGGCAAAGAATCTGTTGGACCTAGGAACTTATACTTAAGATTGTCTGGTAAAGGCTTAAGTTCCTTCTTGGGGGGTTCAGGTGTTGTGGTTTCCTCCGTCTCACTGATCTTTTGAGGAGCAGACTCCAAAGTAGCATTTTCTTGATCAAACAACTTATCCAAATCCAAATCCTCTTCAAATTGAGCAAAGCATGCCTCCAGGGGGTCCTCAATGCTTGATTCATCCATGGTCTGCTCTGTCTCACTGCTTTTCTGAGGAGCAGACTCCAAGATAACAGTTGCTTGCTCACGTAGCATATCTACATCCAAATCCTCTCTAAATTGAGCAAAGCATGCCTCCAAAATATCCTCAAACTCCTCTCATTTCTTGGGCGCTTGTAATCTCTCAAGGTAAGACGCTTTAGGTAAAAATGACCTAGGGAGATCCTTAATGATAGGTGTGGCTGTAGATGGCTCAGCATCTCTCTTTTCTTTGTTGCCACTTTCTTGCCCTTGAATAGGAGTTCATAAATTTCCCTCTGCAAATTGTTCTTTCGGGTTAGGATCAGGTTGACTGGGGAACTTTCCGTTCTCTCTTTCACCCAAGTGACTTGTGATTTGACCCATTTGGCTCTCTAGCTTGGCAATCACTTAGGTGTTTACTATTATTGCACTCCTCATTTCACTCATAGATTGGCTAGTCGTTTTCATGAAATCATTGAGAGTGTCCTCCAGTGACTGTGAAACCGACACTGGCGCTTGAATGGGAGCTTGGTAAGTGGGTGATGGTGCTGGATAGGCTGAGTGACCATAACTTGGAATTGGTGGAGGAAATTCGGGAGGGTATTAATTGTGAGCATGATATGGGGCTCCTCCCTGATTCATCAGTTGGTTATGCTCCCATGAAAAATTAGAGTGGTTCTACCACCCTGGATTGTATGTTTCGGAGTAAGATCCATTTGATTGCCAATAATAGTCATTGAAAGCATTCGTTTGTTCCATGGGATACTCGGCAAAAGCTGGCATTGATGAACACTTCTGTGCTAAATGCATAGGACTAGCACAGATGGAACAGCTATAAACATTGAATGTATTGGCTGCACTGATGGACTGATCAGTCATCCTCATGAAATCCTTGAAGGCGTCCTCTAAAGATTGTGAAACCGGTGCTGGATTCATCCACATTTTTGTTCTTTTTTTTAATTCATTTTATTTATTTATTTTTGAGCAATTGTAAATAAAATAAAATAAAATCAAAATTAAAATTAAAATTATAAAAATAAAACAAAAATGCTAACTAAACTAGTAGAAAAATAAAATCAATTCAGACAAATTTCACAAACAAAACAATTCCCTGGCAACGGCGCCAAAAACTTGTTGTGAGTTTTAAATTACTCGCAAGCGCACGAGTCGTTTGCAATATCGTGTTGTGCAAGTGCGAAGTCGAATACACAGGGAATTGCGTTGTGAAAATATAAATTTATCTAAACTAATCTTATCTTAACCTAGTTCTGAGTGTTGTATTATATGTTGCAAAATAAATAAAAGCTAAATTAAATTGATTTTAAAAACTAATAAAAAGACTAAGGTTTCTGAATCCACCCCGCCAAAATTAAGCATATATCTCAATGTTCTAAAGATAGCCTATCAAAAAATTTCATGAATCCAACTTAAGACAAAAAACAACAAATATCTCAATTAAACCAAAAGCATCCAATGTATCCGCTTTTAACAAATCACAAAGGAAATCAAATTTAATAAAAAAACAATTTGATGTATCCATCAGATGAAACACAAGGAATATCCAACATAACAATTTAAACACAATCAATCATAAGATTCTACTCAAATAATTGACAAAACATTTATACTAAAAACATCAGAATTGTATAAACAAAACTGAAACTCATATGCCAAACAACGGCAGGGCTTCATCTTCAACATTAGTTGAAGATTCTAGCAACTCATAGTTATGAAACTACAGTTCATAATAAAAGTGCTAAACATTTAACTAAAAAGAAATAAATTACTTTACATAGGAGAAATTTCACTCGCTGTTGGGTGGCACTTCCCCTTGTGGTAGCAAAGCCTTCGGGATCCACTAGAATGCTAGCCGACGTCCACCAGTTAACACCAAATGGCTTAGGAATTGCACTAAATGGCACAAAGAATTGCACACTAAATGATGAGGCCAGATGGTGTTTATATAGGGGGAGTCCCGCAGTACAAAGGGTTACAAATTCGATGTGGGATACTACCCGGGTGCGCTCGATCGCAGTATGGTGCGATCGATCGCATGTCTTGTGCGCACGATCGCATGTGCGCTCGATCGCAAGTCTGGCGCGCTCGATCGCAGGAACACTGCAATGCAAAGATTTCGATATGGGATATTTTCCATGTGCTCGATCGCAACATGGTGCGATCGATCACATTTGCTCTTGAAGCTTGACCTCTCCCGAAATGCTTCATTTTCTCCACAAGCCTATAAAAATATAGAAAACACATAAAATAAAGTTAAATAATACAAGTTAAGAGCTTAACAAATATAAATTAAGGGGCTTAAATATGCAATATTTTAGACTCATCACCCTACTTAGGAGTCCATCATAGAAATAACTAACTACTCGCCAACTCTTATACCCATGGTGTGGACAAGAATTCAAAAGGTCCTTGAAATGTTCCCAAACTTGATATAAGGTTTCGCTCTCCTTTTGTGCAAAGTTTGAGATTTGTCTCTTGAGGTTGTTGGTCTTATGGGTTGGGAAGTGTTTTTAGAAGAAAACTCGGGTCATCTCATCCCAACTACCTATGGACCTAGGCCTTAATGAGTACAACTAAGCCTAGGCTTTTTCCTTAAGTGAAAAAAGGAAAAAACCGAAGTTTGACGGTGTTTATCATATCAGCCCTACTGTGAAAAGCAGCTACTACTTCCTCAAATTCCCTAATATGGATATAGGGGTTTTCATTCTCAAACCCATGGAAAGTTGGTAGCAATTGGATCATGCTCGGCTTAAAATCAGGTTGTTGAACATTAGGGGGGGAACATGATACATGATGGTGTGGCCGTACAGTTAGGATGCAAGTAATCCTTAAGTGTCATAGGGGGTTAATCTTCGTGTTCACTCATTTCTTCAAGACTAGATGGATTGTCAAATAAAGGATTTGAAAAAATAATTAAATTCTGACTCTAACACAGGCCTACAATCAAATCTACCCATAGCGTCTCTATGTCTGTACATGTGAGGTAACAAAATAATAAAAATACTATATAAAAAAAAAGAAAGAGTCGAATAAAAGAAAAAATAAAAAATTAATGCAGCAAACTAAAAGAAGGAACGAAGTTACCACCTTTATAGCTGCTGAAAAAAAATTTATTTACAACTCTTCTACCTTCGTGTCAAAAGTTGACAATCTTCTTTGTACTTAAGTGCGTTTCCCCGGCAACGGTGCCAAAATTTGATTACGCCCAAAGTGTAACGCTGTAGTTGTAGCACAGCTTTGGGGTGTCGATTCCACAGGGAAACAAGTTAACTATAAAAGAAGGTGTGAACTTTAATACAAACGATAAAAGATTGATTGAAAGAATCTGAATTATGTGAAAATAGTGTGAACGAAATTATGTAAATAGATTTATGATGGAGAAACAACAAGGTTCCAGGAATCCTCCCTAGGTTCGTTGCCTTAATCCTAACTTGATTCAATTGTTTTTATCTCGATTGCAAGTTTCACATCCCAAACAAGTAATCAACAAATATTCAATTAAAGCACATATATAAGCCCTAATGTAACTTATATGAATTACTCTTTACTTTCAAGCACATATGACCTAACTTATAAATTATCAAGAGACGACGATATATCTACATGATAATATCGCAACAATTGACAAATCTATAAAAGAGATCTACCAGACTCAATCACACCTAAACAAATACACATAAGAAGAGCATGACTAGACTTATATGGATGAGAAGCATGCAATCACCAGATTAATAGAACATCTTCTAATTAAATCAAGAATAAATCATAACAATGTTTAATGAAAATAATTCCAAACTACAACTGAATCAAATAAAGGAAGATAAAAACAACTACACCTAGGGATTCATCCCTTTACCTTGCTTGGAGACTAGTCGGCCATAGGGCTCATTCTTCCTTGAGTTGCCTCAGGCTTCCCAATGATCATCTTTAACCTCTAATTTTCCTCCTAAAGGCCCTCTGGATTGCTCCTAAAGGCCCTCTGGATTCACTTTCTTATGATCTCAGATGATCCCAGATGATTCCCAAAGCTGAAGTGGAGTAGGCCTTTTATAGGGAAATACCACGAGTGCAATGTGTTTCCAATCCGATGTGGGATGTGAGATATAGAACTATGTTTCTAACTGATGTGGGATGTGGGATTTAAGCCCAAAAACTTCTGCTCACGTTGAAATCCCGCACAGCCCTCACAGCCTGACCTTTGTCTACTTAAACTGCCATAACGCTCTCTAAAAAAATCAGTTTTACGAACTGTAAAATTTTTCAGAAAATAGACTTCCGGATCTTTCTAAGAATATATGGATCATCTTCTGGTTCTTCCTGCATCAATACAGTTTAATTTTCAAAAATGCTTGGTTGGTATGGGCAATTCTGGAAATTTAGTGAAACTCCTTTCTTGGTTTCTCTTCATCTTGGCTCTTCTGCGACCATTATCTCACTCGAGTATTCATCGAAGCTTCATGTTTAAAATGATGATAGCTTTTCTATCTTTTTTTTAAAGCTCAAAGTACTTGAAAATGCACTGAAATAAGTCAACGATTCAAGAATAACACTTTAGAGTTATTAGGGTATAAAAGTGTAATTCCAAGCTCGATCAACCCTAAAATGCTAACAATTAAGTATTGTTTAGATGCATTTTATGACTCTCATTAGGGGGTCCTGCCTTGAAGAACCAGTTCTACTAGCGACATTGCTCAGACTACCAGAAGTAGTGGCCGGTCCAGGAAAACAGATGAGGTCAAAGCTTTAAGAAGTTATATGTAACTTAAATTATGAACCATGCATAGCAGAGTATGTCTGGCTAAGGGGATATGTTTAAATATGTTCACCGGTTAGGATTGTAGCATTAGTGAGGAGGTGTTCAGAAACGCCTAACCAAGAGAACTAGGAAGGTTGGTTATCAATTAATTGGGGGATAAAATTGTTAGGTTCCATATATACGTAGATGGGTGGAGGTTGAGGTAGAACTGAGGAAGGCTCAGTTGATGATGGGTTGGAGAAAGTTGCATCATATGTAGGTTGTTATTGTAACGAACCATCCCAAACGGGTCCACCCAAGATGGTATCATTACCTTTCAGGATGAAGCATAGACTTATATGCAACAATTTCACAACTTTTAAAAAAATTTATATCATATACATCTTGAGACATTCTCAAGAAAATACATAATTTATTTACGTAACAGTAAACATGTCTATGCATGAATAAGTGCACAACTTGATTACAAATAAACAAAATGTTACCTAAAGATGCTGACCACGTGGACCCACTTAACAGCCACAAATAGATCTTATTTACAGCACTAGATTAACCCTTCTGTCTTCAACCTGAAATTTAATAAAGAGGGAAAGGGGGGTGTGAGCTTTACACAATTCAGTGAAGTTCCAATTTACTCGAAGTACTCGATTTGTATATTTCAATTTATAATTTTATTTATAAGTTATTTACAAGTCATTATAATTCATATTTCATGTCATATCATAACTCAAGAATTTCATTCAAATATAGATATCACTCATAACATCTAGTTGAACATCATTCTTCTCATCAAATATAGATATCACTCGTGATATCTAGTTCAACATCATTTATCTCATTATACATCACAAAATTTTATGACCATTTAATTTATCAACATCTCAATGAGAATATGAATGAATGCATATGCATAATCTTCATCCTTCTTTCCACATCTCATCAAAATAATTTTATTTTTATTTTTTTCACATCATATCTCATCACAATTTCATTTTCATCCATATATGGGTATTTGTATCAGTCTCTAATACAACTACTAGGGACGTCTCCCTACGTGCTGTTATTATCATCCAAACAAGCCAATGTTCTGGTCTTCCCCGTACTATACCCTCTATTATGGCCTGGTAATACAATGTATAATCACATACAAGAAAGAAAAAGGATAACAACATTTCGTCAAATAATTACATCACAAAATTTCAAATTTATCATAACAATCTAGTCTATAGGATTTACACATCCTTTCAAGAATACAATTCCCAACAATTTATCATAATAGCCCAGTATATATAATTTACACATCCTTCCAAGAATACAATTCACATCAATTCGTCTTGTATATACATATACTCAATCATTTCATAAAATTAATATTACCGAGACTTATAATTAACTTTATTAATTAATTTCATACTTATTTTCCTTATTTCTTTAAATTTATCATATTTAATAATGTACCCTTTATCTTTTCTCACTAATAATTCATTTTATGTTTTATCCAGATTTCTTACTTCTTCTCACTTACTAGAAGTAAAGTGAATTCACCTAGAAGCACCACGTACTATTCGTGAATTACTTCCTTACCTTTATCATTTTTCTCAAAGCAGGGTTACTCGGACCTGCTTCTCCCAATATTAATATCTCTCATAACTAAATTTTAAACCCTTATAATGTGTTATATGCATGTATATATGTATGCATGTTCCAACCCAATCCCAAATTCAATGTTTTAGTTAAATTTGTTTCCTTTTAACTTGAATCAAATCCAAATTAATTAAAGAAGAACATGAGGTTTTAAGCTTTTAAAATCATAATTTCTATATGAAAAAGTACAAGAAAAGAAGAGATTACCTTCATAAAGACTTTATTAGAAACTTCTTGAAATCAAATCTTGAATGATCGAACTCAACAAACTTTTATGAAAACCTCAAATCTTTCGTATACTTCTCAAGAGTTTTTGAAAGATACTTAGAGAGAGAAATGAGATATTTGAATAAAAGAAATGAATTTAGGTCATGAAATCAGTACATATAATGCTCAATACCTTACTATTCGACTCGCTAGGCGATTGGGGCTTCCTAGTCACTTACCTAGGCGACTGGTATGGTCTTAGTCACCTAACTATGTGTTTGGTAAGGTACTAATCGTCTACTTAGGCGACTGGTACCTTCTGATGTCCTTTAAAACTCATTTTTTCATCATTTTAGTGTCTTCCAACAACTTTTCCACAATATATTTTTAAATTTTTGTCTCAATACTGCCTCAAATTTTAATTTTAATTTAAACCAATTTATATATGTATGCATGATGATCAAATAAAAATAGTAGATTACCAAATTACCCCTACCCTAAGGGTAAGGATCTTACATTTCTACCCACCATATAAAAATTTCATCCTCAAATTTTTTTTTACTTACATCAGAATAAAGTTAAGGATATTGTTTTCTTATGTTTGCTTCGTGTTCCCACGTAATTTCCTCAATATCTCGATTCCTCCAACGCAATTGCACTAACAAAATAAGTTTATTCCGTAAAACATGTTCTTTTGTAACTAAAATTTTAATTGGCACTTGCATAAAAGACAAGTCTTCTTTAATTTCTACATATTGACATGAAATCAAATGTAACTCATCAAGTATATATTTATGTAAAGCAAATACATGAAAAACATTATGCAACTGAGCAAATTCTGGAAGTAATGTCAGTCTATAAGCCACCAATCCAATCGTTTCAATAATTTCATATGGCCTAATATATCGAAGGCTGAACTTCCCTTTCTGTCTAAAACGTAGTACTCCTTTTCAAGGAGGAATCTTTAGTTGCACCCAATCACCTACCTAAAATTCAAGAGGCCTTCGTCTCTTATCCACATAACTTTTATGTGTACTCTAGGCTGCTTTAAATGTTATTTAATTAGTTTAATCATCTTAGTTGTTAAATCAATTAATTCTAGCCCAAAAATCTTCCTCACCCACTTCTTTCCAACATACTGGAGTTCTACATTGTCGACCACACAAAGCTTCAAATGGAGCCATTTCAATATTGGCTTGGAATTGATTATTATAGGCAAACTCTATAAGGGGTAAATAAGCATCCTAACTTCCAGAAAAACTCATTACACATGCCTTCAGCGTATCTTCTAATATACAAATGACTCTTTCAGTCTGACCATCTGTTTGGGGGTGAAAAATAGTACTAAATTGAAATTGAGTACCCATAGCTTGCTGAAAACCTTTCGAAAACCAAGAAGTAAATCTAGCATATCGATCAGAGACAATACTCAATGGTACTCCATTTAATTTCACTACCTCTACTACATATAACTCAACTAACTTCTTAGTATTCCAAGTGGTTCGAATTGGAAGAAAATGAGAAGACTTTGATAATCGATCTACTATCACCTATATAGAATCATTATTTCTCTGAGTACGGGGAAATCCTATAACAAAATCCATAGTCACATTTTCCCAATGCCACTCAAGCACGGGAAGAGGTTGTAGTAAACCTGTTAGATGTCTATTCTTTGATTTCACCTATTGACAAACCAAACATTGAGAAATATATTATGCAATATCCTTTTTAAACCTGACCACCAATAGTTTTGTTTCAGTTCTTTATACATTTTATTATTCCCTAGGTGCATCGAGTAAATGGTAGTATGAGCGTCTTTTAAATTTCATTTCTCAACTCCAAATCATTCGAAACACATATCCGATGTCCCAACACTATCATTCCATCTTCTCATATTCTAAAGTTTGATTGTTTTCCATCCAATACTTAATTCTTTATTGTTTCTAACATAACATCTTTACTTTGAGCTTCTAAAAGATGATCTATTATAGATGACTTTACAATCATATAGTTATCAATCCTCAACTTTCACTTATTTTTGACTCCATTCCTATACTCCTCAACTCTACCATTAGATTTTTATCAGGACTCTCCAAAGCAGCTAACTTACTAACGGATTTTTGACTCAAAGTATCGACCATTATATTGGCTTTCCTTTGATGATAATAACAAGTACAATCATAATCACTAATTAACTCTATCCATCACCTTTGTCTCAAATTCAACTCTTTTTGTATGGGTAAATACGTAAGACTCCTATGATCTGTATATATCTCACAAGTGGCTCCATATAAGTGGTGTCTCTAAATTTTCAAGGCAAAAACTATAGTAGCCAACTCCAAATCATGGGTAGGATAGTTTCTCTCATGGTTTTTCAATTATCTAGAAGCATATGTCACTATCTTCCAATGTTGCATTAATACGTAACCCAACCCCCTGATGTGACACATCATATATACTACTAACACCATAGCAGTAGTCAACTTTTCTTTTAACAATTGAAAACTCTTTTCACATTCCTCAGACCATTCAAATTTAACTTCCTTTCTTGTCAATCTAGTCAAAGGTGTTGCAATAATAATAAAAAACTTTTGAATAAACCATATATAGTATCCTACTAACCCCAAGAAACTATGAATTTCAATCATATTAATAGGTCTCTCCTAATTCAAAACAGCTTCAACCTTTTGTGGATCTACTACCACTCCTTCACCTGACACTACGTGCCCCAAAAATGATACTTTATTCAATTAGAATTCACACTTAGAATACTTCGCATATAATTTCTCCATTATAAGAGTTTCCAATACAATTTCTAAGTGTTTTACATGCTCTTCCTCATTTATAGAATACACCAAAATGTCATCAATAAATACCACCACAAATTTATCCAAGAAAGGTTTAAATACTTTATTCATTAAATCTATAAAAGCAGCAAGAACATTCGTTAACCTAAATGGCATAAATAAAAACTCATTGTGACCATATCGAGTCCTAAAGGCAGTCTTAGGAACATCCCCTTCCTTAATTCTCACCTAATGATACCCTGAGCTCAAATCTATTTTAGAGAATACATGAGCTCCTTGCAACTGTTTAAACAAATCATCAATTTGAGGTAAAGAATATTTATTTTTTTTATTGTTATCATATTCAATTGTCGATAATCAATATATGTTGGAAATCACCTTGACAAGATGCTCAGGTGGTGATCTTCCAAACACCCAAGTCTAGAATGACTTGTAAAGATTTGGAATCGAAAACAGGAACAGAAAATCAAAGAAAGAAAGAAGACAAGCAATTTGTTATCGAGGTTCGGCAATGTGCCTTCGTCCCCATGAGTTCCTCCGAACTCTCTGGACTAAATCAATAGTTCTTTACAAATACAACAATCCTCTTCAAGAAGCTCAAGTTCTTGAAGAAACCAAGAAGAGAAGAAAGGAAGAAGATAAGAACTAACAATGCTCTCTATCTAATCTAAACTTCTCTCTCTATCTAATCTAAACTTCTCTCTCTTTACAACCAGCCTCACTACAAAGAGTCCCTCTTGTGTTTATGTCTCTCACACAATTCTCTCTTGTATTACAATTGATCTCAAATTATGTCACAAACTTGTGTTTTTCTATATGTGAAAAATGAGGCTAGGGAACCCCTTTTATAGCCATCCACTTCTTGGTCATTCTTGAGATTCAATCCTCACCCTTTGATCATGATTACCACTTAATCATGGCCCTCCATCACTCCTAAATGGTGCTGTGCATTTTAACCTTACACCCATGCACCTAAGAGAGGGTTAAAACAAGCTGTCCATGTGTGCTTTACTTTACCTAGCGCCTAGGTACTTAACAGGGTGCGGTGCGATGTTGGGCAGAGTCCTTTTGCACACTCTCTGGGTGGTGCGCCCCTGGTGGGGAGTGGTATGGTGCTGGGGTGCTTCAGGAGGCATACATTCTAGATGGTGCAGTGCTGGGCTGTGCGCGGTGCGGTGCTAGCCATCACTTGTAGTGCGCACACACTTTCAGCTTGTGTGTAGAAGTGCACACACTAGTGCGCCTACCCTTACCTTGCTCTAAAGTGATGCACACACATGTGTGCAGTTTTTTAACTTGCTGTAATTTAATAGTCCAACCTTGGTTTAGACTTTAATCATCTTTGAACCATGTTTTGACAAGTTTAAACCTTAGATAAATACCAACTATCTTTACCTTTGTCTTAGTGTTTAAACCCGAACCATTTTTGTAGAGAGCTTCGGGATCCAAACTCATCTTGAGTCATCAATTAACCAACTCCAATCCTAAGTAGTCCAAGGCAATGATTGAACTTACTTAGAGGTAGAATTTTAGTACCCAAATCCGTAGGATTTTCTTTCGTGGGTACCTTGTCCACATGGATGCATCATTTCGTACCATTTTTCGGAATGTAACCGAACATCAATATGCTTCGTCCCCTCATGGAACACCAGATTCCTCCTCAAGTGCCACGCACTTTGGCTATCTGAATACACCACCACCTGCTCTTTTAGGACCTCTCACTCGTCCAATAACCCTTTGTACCCCATAGCCTCTTTTATGGCTTCCGTAGCCGCTATGCACTCTGCCCCGGTTGTTATGAGTGCTACCACCAGCTACAACTGAGCCTTCCAACTTACACAACATCCATTTAAGTTGAAGAAGTAGGAGGTAATCAATCTCCTTTTATCCTAGTTTGCTCCATAGTCCTAATCCGCAAAACCCTTAAGGCAGATGGACTTACTCATCTTCTCATAAACCAGCCCTACTTCTGGGCTTCCCTTCAAGTACCTCAGTAACCACTTCATCCTAAGCCAATGCTCCCTTCTAAGATTACTTATAAACCTGCCGAGAACACTCATTACCCAAGAAACCCTTAACCAGCTTCTCTCATTTTCTTGGATTATACACATCCCAAGGATCTTTTGTGTAAGGCTGAGATCCTTCATCTCGAACTCTTTACTGAGTTAAGATGTAAACCTTTCCATCCTCTCCCTACTATTCCGAACCAACAGCACATCATCGAAATAGATGAGGATACTCACCATCTTCTCCACCTTGTGTCCAGGTGATAAAGTTTCTATGAAACCTACATCTTCTCTTCTTGTGAACCCATTCGCCACTATCCTAGCTTTGTTCCAGAATTCATCTCCTGGAGGGTACCCTTCTTTGATCTTGTAACTGCACTTACATTCTACAACTTTCTACTTTTATGGAATTTTCACCATTTCCCAGAAGTTGTTCTTCCTCAAAGAATCCATTTCTTCCTCCATAGCCAGCTGCCACTTTGACGAATCCTTTCACTCCATGGCATCTGTGTAAGTTTCTGGTTCAACCTCTCATTCTATCCAAGGAGCTGATACATTAGCATCCGTAAACCTATATCTTAAAGGTGGTTTAACCACCCTCCTTCCCTGGTCTCTTGTGAGCTGGTAGTCATTCCGACTTGCTGCATCAACCTCTTCTTGTTCAACCTCTTCTTAAGTTTCTTGAGCTTAGCCTTCATTCAAGGGCTCTACCTGATCCGAACCCTCTTGCCTCCTCTGCTCTACCTGAACTGAGTTCTCCTTAATGCGATGCTCCATAACTTTCGGACTGGTTTGCTCACTAGCCCCTGCAGGGTTAGTTTTCTCCAAGTAGGGAAATAATAATTCATTAAAAATAACATCCCTACTTATAATCAGTTTCATGCCCTTTTTTTCTAAAGACCACAACCTATATCCCTTAACCCCATCACCATATCCTAGAAATACACATTTTCTAGATCTAGGGCTAAGTTTATCCTCCTTTTGATGTGCATATACAGCACACCCAAAAGTCCTAAGGTTGTTTAATTCAGGGGGTTTTCCACTCCACATTTCCATGGGAGTCTTGAGCTCTAAAGCTCTAGAGGGTGATCTATTTATCAAGTATGCAACTGTAGCCACAGCTTCTTCCCAAAAATATTTTGGTAAACTGGATCCATTTAACATGCACCTAACATTTTCTATAAGGGTCTTATTCATCCACTCAGCAACTACACTTTGCTGAGGGGTTTCCACAACCGTCCTATGTCTTAGAATGCCATTTAACCAACAGAATTGATCAAGTTATTGGTTAAAAATTTCTAAGCCTTTATCGGTTCTTATCCCCTTAACTACTCTACCCATTTGAGTCTCTACCAGCCCTTTTCACTCCACTAATTTATTCAAAGCATCTGATTTATTTTTAACCAAATAAACCCACACCTTTCTTGAATAATCATCAATTAAAGACAGAAAGTAAAAGTTACCTCCCTGTGTTGGTGTCCTTACTGGTCCCCAAAGGTCCGTATGAATGTAGTCAAGAATGCCCTTAGACTTGTGCACTCCGATGTTGAAGCTAACCCGGTGTTGCTTCTCAAGAACACAACACTCGCAGAAATCAAGTTCCTCTACTTTGTCACCACCAAGTAGGCCATCCTTGCTGAGAACTTGCAGGCCCTCTTCGCTCATATGTCCTAAGCGAGTGTGCCAAAGAGCTATCTTATCCATCTCAGCCATCAAGCTTGCTACTTGATCATTGATTTCTGTCTCTCCGATCATCTCATAGAGTTCATTGTTTCTTGCTGCCTTGATCACTACCAAAGATCCCTTGGCTACCTTGATCTTTCCTCCCTATACTTTGCATGTATACCCCATGGAATCCAGCTGCCCCAATGAGATCAAATTTCTCTTCAAATATGGAAGATACCTCACATTTCGCAGCAGCCTTGTGACTCCATCAAACATCCTCAATTGGATGTCTCCAATCCCTCTCACTTGGCAAGAATTATCATTCCCCAAGAAGACCCTTCCATCATTGATCTCATTGAAATTCTTAAACCATTCCTTGTGAGGGCACATGTGATAAGTGCACTTGGATTCAAGAATCCACTTTTCACTGCCTTGCCTCCTGCTCACATTTGAGCACACAACAAGAACATCATCTTGCTATTCTCCTTTGGCAACCGAAGCCTCTCCATTGTTGGTATGGCTTCTCCTCTCATCCTACATCATCTTCTTGTAATCTTTCTTGAAATGGCCCTCCTTGTTGCAGTAGAAGTATCTGCTTCCTCCTCCAAATCTTGTCTTGGAATGAGATCTCCCATGGTTCTGCCCTACTTCTTGATTTCTCCCGACAGTTGCCATGGTTGCTACTACCATTCCGAGTTACTGGCTTTCCTCTTACGAACAACCTATCTCCACTTGATGTCTCCTTCATCTTGGCTTTGAAATCATGTGCCTTTATGGCATTGATAACAATCTCCTTTGTTAAAGTATCCATTCCATACTCAATAGCATTAATCAAATTATCAAAGCAATCAGGAAGAGAATTTAACAAGATAATAGCCAATTGTTCATCCAGAAAAATAATGTTGCAGCTATTCAAATCTTGAACTAGCTTATTAAAGACATCAAGATTATCTTGAAACTCTTTACTAGGATCCATTTTAAAAGCAAAGATTCTTTTAAGAAGATAAATCTTGTTAGGGAGAGTTTTGGTAATAAACAACTCATCTAGTTTCTTCCATATGACAACCGGATCTTTCGAGTCTCTGCACTCCCTTGTGACGCTATCCGACATGTGTAAGAAAATAGTGCTGTAAGCCATCTTCTTCATCTCGGTCCGCTGGTTCTCCGTGACACTTACTGGAAAAGCATCATCTTCTCCAATAGCTACGTCCACTTTCTGTTGCATTAGAACAGCCTTGATCTTCCACTTCCAAAGGGCAAAGTCTCCCTTTCCATCAAACTTCTCAACACAGAAATTTGAAGCCACCTTTTGCGGACAAGATCCCTGATTTATACACTTCCCGCAAATGCTTTCTTCAACATCAAGAACACAGATCAAAGATGGATCTTAACACCGTTCTTGGATCTACCTTAAGAACACGATCAGATCTTGATCTTTACACCGTTCTTGAATCACCCAAGAAGTTGATCTTTGATTCTTGGAGTTTTGGCTCCATCACCTTCTTGTTCTTGCTCTGATACCCATCTATACAGCTCTGATACCACTGTTGGAAATCACCTTGACAAGATGCCCAGATGGTGATCTTCCAAACACCCAAGTCTAGAATGACTTGTAAAGATTTGGAATCGAAAACAGGAACAGAAAATTAAAGAAATAAAGAAGACAAGCAATTTGTTATCGAGGTTCGGCAATGTGCCTATGTCCCTATGAGTTCCTCCAAACTCTCTGGGTAGAAAGAAAGAAAGAAAGAAGCTCAAGTTCTTGAAGAAACCAAGAAGAGAAGAAAAGAAGAAGATAAGAACTAACAATGCTCTCTATCTAATCTAGACTTCTCTCTCTTTACAACCAGCCTCACTATAAAGAGTCCCTCTTATGTTTATGTCTCTCACACAATTCTCTCTTGTATTATAATTGATCTCAAAGTATGTCACAATCTTGTGTTTTTCTATTTGTGAAAAATGAGGCTAGGGAACCCCTTTTATAGCCATCCACTTCTTGGTCATTCTTGAGATTCAATCCTCACCCTTTGATCATGATTACCACTTAATCATGGCCCTCAATCACTCCTAAGAGGTGCTGTGCATTTTAACCTTGCATCCACGCACCTAAGAGAGGGTTAAAATAGGCTGTCCATGTGTGCTTTACTTTGCCTAGCGCCTAGGTGCTCAACAAGGCGCGGTGCGGTGCTGGGCAGAGTCCCTTTGCACGCTCTCTGGGTAGTGCGCCACTAGTGGGGAGTGGTGCGGTGCTGGGGTGCTTCAAGAGGCATGCATTCTGGATGGTGTGGTGCTGGGCTGTGCGTGGTGTGGTGCTGGCCATCACCTGTAGTGCGCACACACTTTCAGCTTGTGTGCAGAAGTGCACACACTAGTGTGCCTACCCTTACCTTGCTCCAAAGTGATGCACACACATGTGTGCAGTCTTTTAACTTACTGTTCTTTAATAATCCAACCTTGGTTTAGACTTTAACCATCTTTGATCCATGTTTTGACATGTTTAAACCTTAGATAAATACAAAAAATATACAAACTTAAAGTCTCATCCTTCTTCTTAACAAAGAATACTGGCGCTCCCCAATGTGATACACTAGAACAGATAAACTACTTATTCAATAACTCCTAAAATTATACCTTAAGTTCTTTCAATTCAGCTGGTGCCATTATATAAGGGGATAAAAAAATTAGGCTAGAACCAAAAATGAAATCAATGGAAAATTCTCTCTCTACTAGGTGGTAATCCAGATAATTCATCGAGAAACACATTTGAATAATTTCTAACCACTGATATTTCGTCTAACTTCATACTTCCCTTACTAGAATCAATCACATAAGCTAGATACCATTCACACCATTTTCTTAACCATTTTCTAGTTGTCAAGGCAGAAATAAGACAAATATGAGAGTATTTTATGCTCTCCTTGAAAACTAAACTCTTCTTGCCCAGGTATCTGAAAAATCACATTCTTTCTAAAACAATCTACCCACGCATGATGTTCAAACAACCAATCCATTCCTAATATCAAATCAAAATCCACCATACTTAAAGGTAACAAATTAACGTCAAATTCTTTATATCCAATATTTATAATGCATCATGGATAAATATTTTTAATCATCACTCTATCTCCTGTGGGAATCTCAACAACTATATCACTTTGCGAGGATAATATAGGAGCATCAAGAGATATAATAAAAAGAATGGACACAAAAGAATTAGTAGCTCCTAGATTGATTAATATCTTAGCAGTTTTACCAAAGATGGAAACTGTACTTGTAACAATATTAGGCGTTGCCTAAGCATCCTGCTGAGTAAGGGTATAAACTTGACCTCCCCTCTGCTGACTCTAACTAGAACGTCCCTTCTTTATTATTGTTCCTCGACCTGGAGTTCCACCTCGAACATTACCTAATCCATTACCTCGGCCTTGTTGGCCTCTCTCAGAAGCCCTAGTAGTAACCACATCTATTGGTCTAACTCTCAATGAACAATCTAAACTCTTATATCCACTCTGACCACAACCAAAACAAACCAAAGTAAGGCAATTATGAGACAAGTGTCCTGCTTAATTACACTTATAACATACCTTACTTTCCCTGGCTGATACATTACTACCATTTCCTCTACCTGCTACACTCCCTCTTTAATTAAAATCACCCACTACCATAGGTTTTCCAAACCTAGGAGTTCCTCCTACTGAACTCTGAACAACATATGTTACTAACCCACTCTACTGACTCTGAGCAATTGGTCCTTAAGTAAAAGAATGAATCTTTTGAGATGGGTGACCTCTTTGCATCCCAAACCCAAAATATCTCATCTAATAACCTCAAATCTACTTCTCTTCTACCATTCTCGACGTCCTCTAGGCTCAAATATATTGTTTTCTATTTGAAGTATCATGTCTACTAGTGCAGCATAATTAGAGTGCTTCAAATAAAAAAGTCGAGAATGAATCTCAAAGTTCAATCCATCTAGAAACCATTTACATTTCATTTCTTCAATATTCACTAATTCAAGAATAAACCTAAATAAAGCCACAAATATTTCATCATATTAGGATACATTCATCACATTCTATCTCAACTGAACGAATTCTCTTTCTTGCTGAGACCTATATTTATTAGGAAAATACTTAGCAAAGAACACCTCCTTAAACCTATTCCAGGTCAAAAGTTGATCTACATCTATACTAAGTCTAAGAAAAATATCATCCCACCAATTTTAAGCCTCACCCTCCAATTGAAAAAAAGTAAAAGTAACCTTTTGCCTTTTCTATAACCGGTAATACTCCAAATAAATGCTCCATTCATTTAATCCATAATTTAGCCTCATATGAGTTTTCAAAATCGTTAAAGGATGGAGGTTTCAATTTAATAAATCGGGCAAAACTAATCTCTTGCATCTCTTAAACAAAATCACCCACTCTTCTCTGAATATCCTATCCATCCAAAATTCTAATAGGATTTACTATAAGATCTGGACTCTTCCTAGTATATTCATTCAACCTACGTTGGAATTCCTCAACTCTACCTTCAACTTAATTTAGTCTATCAAGAATCTAAGCTAGAGCTTCTCTCAACCTCAAAATCTTTTGTTTTACCACTAATAGTGCTAGGTGCACTATCTACATGTTCTCTATGAGGAACTACATAGTCAACCTTAACCTTTTCCATTCTAAATAACGGGGGTCATCCACGTTCTCTAATAGGAGTATCACCCCTATTCTAATTTCATCCTACTACCCTAACTCTAGGTTTACCACGTCCACGTGGCACCCTCAGACCTACACCAAAAGAAATCATTGAGAAACTATAACACCAAATTCATGCAGTCTATAGAACCTTAAATCTAAAGCTCTGATACCAAAAATTGTAGCAACCTATCCCGGACAAGCCCACCCAAGATGGTATCGTCACCTTTCAATACGAAGCACAGACTTATATGCAACAATTTCACACCTTTTAAATTTTTTTACATTATATACATCTTAAGGAAATACATAATTTATTTACATAACAGTAAAAATTTTTATGCATGATTAAGTACACAACTCGATTACAAATAAACAAAATATTTCTTAAGGATATCGACCGCGTGAACCCACCTAATAGCCACGAATCGTTTAAAACACTTTATCAACCCTTCTATTTTCTGCCTGAAATTTAATAAAGAGGGAAAAAAAGGGTGTGAGCTTTACGTAACTTAGTAAAGTTCTAATTTACTTGGAGCACTCAATTTGTATACTTCAATTTATAATTTTATTTACAACTTATTTACAAGTCATTATAATTCATTTAATCATCATATTTCATGGCATATCGTAACTCAAGAATTTCATTCAAATATAGATATTATTCATAATATCTAGTTCTGTTGGGAAATCATATTCTTGATGCCCAGATGGTGATCTTCCAAACACCCAAGTCTAGAATGACTTGTAACGAATCGGAAACAGAAACAGAAATCAAAGAAAAGAAAGAACACAACAATTGTTATCGAGGTTGAACAATGTGCCTACATCCCCGTGAGTTCCTCCACACTCTCTGCACTAAATCAATGGTTCTTATAAGTTACAACAACTCCTCTTCAAGAAACCTCTTATTCTTTAAGAATAAAATAAGAGAGAAAAAAAAATGATAAGGTCTTGAGTTACCCTGAAACTTTCCCCCTTGAAAATTCCACTTACAAGTCCCCTGAATCCCCTCTCTATACTACTCTCTTTCTAAACTACCAACCTCTCTAATAAGTCTCTCTTGCTTTGTGTCTTTGCACTCTTACAATTGATCTCTCATTCACAATCTTAAGTTATGTTGATTTGCACCTAGATGACCCTATATATAGTTCACCAACTTCTTGACCAATCTTGAAGGTCAATATCCACCCTTAGATCTTGAGGACTAATAAACCATATCCTTTGATCAAGTCTAAGTGATCCTGTGCATATTGATCATGCATCCACGCACCTAACAAAAGGTTGGAAAAATTAGCATTAGTGTGCCTTCAAGCCATGGCCTAGAATAGGGCAAGCCGCCGCTTTGAAGGGGCTGAAATCTTTTGTCATGCTAGAGGCCGTGGCCTGGAGTGGTTGAGCCACAGCGTACGGGGCCAAGCCACGGTGCACACTCCTTGGGCCACGACGCACAGCTACTCTCCCATCTTTTGGACTTCCTAGAGGCTGAGGGGCGCACACCTTGAGCCAAGGTGCCAAGACCTGATACTGAACCCTTTCAAACCATGTTTAAACCTTAGACAAACACCAACAATCTCTACCTTTGTCTAAGCGATTAAACCCGAACCCATTGTGCAGAGAACTCATGATCCAAACTCATATTGAGTCACCATTCAACCGACTCTAATCCTAAGAAGTCTAAGGTAATGATTGAACTTATTTAGAGGTAGAACTTTGGTGCCTAAATCTGTAGGATTTTCCTCCATGGCCACCTTGTCCACATGAATGCATCCTTCTGTAACATTTTCTCGAATGAAATGATACCGAACATCCATGTTCTTTTTCCTCTCATGGAACACCAGATTCTTACACAAGTTCAATGCACTTTAGCTATCTGAATACACCACCACCTGCTCTTTCAGGACCTTCAACTCTTCCAACAACCTTTTGCACCATATAGCCTCCTTAATGGCTTCCGTTGCTGCTATGTACTCAGCCTCGGTTGTTGAGAGTGCTACCACCGGCTACAACTAAGCCTTCCAACTTATACAACATCTGTTGAAGTTGAAGAAATATGAGGTAATCGATCTTCTTTTATCCCGGTCTGCTCCATAGTCCGAATCTGCATAACCCTCAAGACAGATGGACTTACCCCTCTTCTCATAAACCAGCCCTACTTTTGGGTTTCCCTTCAAGTTCCTCAGCAACCACTTCATCTCAAGCCAATGCTCCTTTCCGGGATTACTCATAAATCAGCTGAGAACACTTATTGCATGAGCAATGTCGGATCTAGTGCTTACCATAGTGAACATAACTGAACCAACCGCACTAGAGTAAGGGACCTTTTCCATTTCCTTCTTCTCCCCTTCCGATCTCGGACATTGATCGCTGGAGAACTTGAAATGACCAGCAAGGGGAACCTTCGCTAGTTTGTTATCTTCCATAAAAAATTTAGATATCATCTTTTCTATGTAGGAAGTCTGAGAAATCTTCAATCTGTTTCTCTCCCTTTCTTGGATTATATTCATCCCAAGAATCTTCTGTGCATGGCCAATATCCTTCATCTCAAACTTCGATCAGACCATAGAGAGATTTCTTCAATTGACACACCAACTCTCCCTGCCTTCCTTTCTCATAGCTTTTGGATTACCTCATGTAGATGGTCTCATCAAGCTCTCCATGCAAGAACGCTATCTTCACATCCATTTGCTCGATCTCCCAATCAAATTGGACCACCATTGCCAATATTATCCGTATAGTCTTGTACTTAACAACCGGTGAGAATATTTCGGTGAAATCTATGCCTTCTCTTTGTGTGAACCCTTTCGCCACCAGCCTAGCTTTATATCAGACTTCATCCCCTGGAGGATTCCCTTATTTGATCTTGTAGATCCACCTACAATCCACAACTCTCTGTTTTTCTGGTTTGAGCACCAATTCCAAGAGTTGTTATTCCTCAAAGAATCCATTTCTTCCTCCATAGCTAGCTGCCACTTTGATGACTCCTTACATTCCATGGCTTTCATGTATGTTTCTGGTGCAACCATCCCTACTTCTGTCTAAGGAGCTACTACATTAGCATCTGTAAACCCATATCTTAATGGTGGCCTGACCACCATCTTTTCCCGATCCCTTGTGAGCTGGTAGTCATTCTGACTTACTGCATCATCCCCTTCTAGTTCAGCCTCTTCTTGAGTATCCCGAGCATGGCCTTCATCAATGGGCTCTACCTGGTTCAAACCCTCTTGCCTTTTTTGCTCTACCTGAACTGAATTTTCCGTGATGTGATGCTCCACAAATTTCGGAATGGTTTGCTTACTAGCCCTTGCAGGGTTAGTTTTCCCCAAATAGGGAAATAACAATTCATTAAAAATAACATCCCTACTTATTATGAGTTTCATTCCTTTTGGCTCTAAGGACCACAACCTATACCCCTTAACCCCATCACCATACCCTTGAAATACACATTTTCTAGACCTTGGGCTAAGTTTATCATCCTTTTGATGTGAAAATGCAGCACATTCAAAAGTTCTAAGGTTGTTCAACTCAGGGGGTTTCCCACTCCATATCTCTTTAGGAGTCTTGAGCTCTAAAGCTCTAGAAGGTGATCTATTAACCAAATATGCAGTAGTAGACACAGCTTCTCCCTAAAAATATTTTGGTAAACCGGACCCAATTAACATGCACCTAACCTTTTCCATAAGGGTCCTATTCATCCTTTCAGCAACTCCATTTTGTTGAGGTGTTTTTACAACCGTTCTATGTCTTAGAATGCCATTTAACTCCTAGAATTTATCTAGATTCTTATTGCAAAATTCTAAGCCATTATCGCTTCATAAAGCCTTACCCTCATTCTTTGAGTCTCCAACAACTTTTTCCACACCACAAATTTATTCAAAGCATCCGATTTACTTTTAAGCAAATAAACCCAAATCTTTCTTGAATAATCATCAATTAAAGATAGAAAGTAAAAGTCACCTCCCTGTGTTGGTGTTCTTGCTGGTCTCCAAAGGTTTGAATGAATGTAGTAAAGAATGACCTTAGATTTGTGCACTCTGGTGTTGAAGCTGACCCGGTGTTGCTTCCCAGGAAAGCAACACTCGCAGAAATCCAATTTCTCTTCTTTGTCACCACCAAGTAGACCATCCTTGCTGAAAACTTGTAGGCCCTTTTCACTCATATGTCCCAAGCAAGGGTGCCAAAGGGCTGCCTTATCCATCTCAGCCATCAAGCTTGCTGCTTGATCCTTGATTTCTGTCTCTCCGATCATCTCATAGAGTCCATCTTTTATTGCTACTTTGATCACTATCAAAGATACCTTGGTTACCTTGATCTTTCCTCCCTCTGCCTTGTATGCATACCCCATGGAATCTAGCTAACCCAATGAGATCAAATTCCTTTTCAAATCCGGAAGATACCTCACATTCCCCAGCAACCTTGTGACTCCATCAAACATCCTCAACTGGATATCTCTTGATTACGCCCAAAACATATCGCGGTTATTATAGTACAGCTTTGGGGTGTCGATTCCACAGGGAAACAAGTTAATTACAAAGGAAGGTGTGAACCTTAACACAAACGATAAAAGATCAAATGAATCTGAGTTTGTTTGAGAAAAAGGGTAATTGTGTAAATAGGGTTGGAAATATAATTAAGAATGACAAGGTTCCAGAAATCCTCCCTAGGCTCGTTGCTCTAATCCTAACTTGATTCAGTTGTTCTTATCTCGATTGCTAGTTTCACATCCCAAATAGGCAATCAACATATATTCAATTAAAGCGCAATTATAAATCCTAATGTAATTGTTATGAATTATTCTCTACTTTTAAGCACACATGACCCAACTTATAAATTATCAAAAGACGACGATATATCTAATGAAAATGCCGCAGCAATGGACAAATCTATAAAAGAGGTCTACCGGACTCAATCACATCCAAACAGATACACATAAGAAAAGCATGACTGAACTTATATGGAAAAGAAGCATGCAATCACCGGACTAATAAAATAATCTACTAAATTAAATTAAAGAGTAAAACACAACAATGTTTGATAAAAATAATACCAACTACAACTGAATCAAAATAAAGGAAAATAAGAACAACTACACCTAGGGATTCATCCCTTCGCCTTGCTTGGAGATTAGCTGGCCATAGAGCTCATGCCTCATTGAGTTGCCTTCGGCCTCTTAACGATCATCCTCAGCTCGTCCTCCAAATTTTATACTTCGGATTCCTCTTAAAGGCCCTCTGGATTTACTCCTAAAGGCCCTCTAGAGTCACTCTCTAATGATCTCAGAAGATGATCTTAGAAGAGCTCCGATTGGTTCATGATTTCTGCTGAGCAGAGTGGGTCTTTATATAGGCAAACTCCCGGATTGCTATGTGTTATCTAGCCGATGTGGGATACTGTCTGGGTGCGCTCGATCGCAGCCCAAGTGCGATCGATCTCACATGCACTCGATCGCGGCTTGTGCGTTCGATCGTATATCCACTGCAGAGTACCTTGCTTGATGTGGGATGTGTGCTCGATCGCACTACTTGTGCGCTCGATCGCAATACAGGCAGCAGTCCATCTTGTCCTTCCAGAAGCATGAGATCTTGGTATTTTAAGTAACGATCGCTTCTTTTTCTCTTTTAAACTCAAAGTACCTGAAAATTACACTGAAATAAGTCAGTGGTCCATTAATATTACTTTAGAGTTATTAACACATAAAACCACAATAAAGACCGAGATCAATCCTAAAATGCTAACAATTAACCACTATTGAGAGGCATTTTATGACTCTCATCACAACCCCCAACTAGCTTATTGCTAGTCCCTAGCAATTCAAGCGAAATTAAGAGATGAATTCTATGGTGGGAATCAAAGTAAATGAAAAGCAATATTAGTGTTAACCAAGAGTAATTCACATTTTGTCTCAAAAATTGCACATAACACACGGCACAAAGAATCATTAAATTTCACCCAAATCCAAAAGTAATTCAAACATCAATCTTGAAATCGTTATTGACTCTTAATATCCATTTTATCATAATCTATTAATCCAAACACTCGGATGATTTTATGCATAACATTTATGAATACAAGTCTTGGCCTCTAAAAACATAATAAATTGCATGACATCAATCACAAAATCAAGCTCCATATGCTTACATTTCAAACCACTCTCCATTATTGTAGAAAAGTCACACTACATTAGATCAATAGGTCTTTAATAAGCTTGTAACGTTAGGCTAAGGTAAAGGTTAAAAAGGAATGGGAAGGATTCAACAAGTAAAAGAACTTAATCTCTTAGTTTTGAACACAACTCTTTAAGCACTGAATAACTTTACTTCAATACCCAACTCTTCCAACCATTTTTCGAGCATTTCTTTCAACAAATAACCATTTTTTCTTTTCTTTCTTTCTTTTTTATTTGCTATAATTCTTTTTTTTTTTATATATTTTGGCACATAACCATTCACCTTCTCTTTCATCATTTTTCTTTTTCTTTTTCTTTTCCACAACCCCCAACTTATCTCCTTTAATGTACTTGGGTTGTGGTAGTGATATTTTTTCATATTTCCCTCCCTACTCCTTTTAAATGCTTCTCAAAAAATGTATATAGCTAAGTTCTTTTAAAAGGAAGGTAAGGATAAAATATTTTAGGCTCATAAAGGTGAGTAAATTGGCTATTGAAAGAAACAAGGCTCAAATTCTTTTTCAAGAAAAAGGCTCAAATAGGTGACTAGTGATGAATATAGCAATTGTAGATTTGAAAGGCTCAAACGGTTCAAAAATGGCCTATATCATATCCTAAGTAATGTGCATTCTAGGAATTCGCCTCAAGTGATTATCAAGTAAGTTCTAGAGCTCGTCGAGGCCACAAAAATATTCACAAAATAATCACACTTAAAACTTTTCTAAATGCTTTCGATTAATCATACAATCTTACCACAAGCTAGAGTCTTTAACCAGATCAAGATTGATACTTAAATTAATTTCAAACCGAAGCAAGATTTAACTACTTCTGAATGCTATATGCTATCTTAATTAAGTTTTATATCGTTGACATGTAAATTAACTCTAAAGCTAACACAAAGCGTGCTAAACACACACCAAGATGACACCAAGCAGTTCAACAGTTCAATGGTATGATATGCAATAAGAAATGTGTTTCCTCCACCCCCAACTGAAGATAAAAATTGTCCTCAATATAAAAGCAAAAATTAAGGAAACTCCTTTTTTAACCAAAGGTGCGTGGAGCTGAAAATCATGCACGACCAATTGAACCTCATGCTCAACTTCTTGTTGAAAGTCTGATCTACAACATAGAACAAACAAAAAAGAAAGCAACTGCGGTGTACCACCGTGTGTTAGCACACTAAAAATTAAAATGGACTCAATAATAAAATAATATAAATACGAAACAAACAAAACAAAAGAAAGAAAAATAAAAGTAAATACGTACCTGTGTTGTGTGGTCAAGATGCGTAGACTGGATCCATAAGTGGAATGTCTTCCACTTTTGAATCTTGTCTATCGACTAAGATCTTAATTCGTTGACCATTGACTTTGAAAATTCAACCATCCCTAGTATCTTCAATTTCTACCGCCCCATTTTCAAAAACAATTTTCACTACAAAAGGGCCGGTCCACCTCGACCAAAGTTTTCCAGGATGCTTATGGAGTCTAGATTCGTATAAGAACACCCGATCATTAGGTTTAAATATTTTTCTCCAAATATTTTTATCATGGAATATTTTCATTTTAGACTTATAGATTCTAGAGCTCTCATAAGCATCGTTTCTTAATTCCTCCAACTCGGTCAATTGATATTTCCGAAGCTTACCTGCTTCTCCTATGTCAAAATTAAAAGATTTGGTTGCCTAATATGCTCGATGCTCGAGCTCTACAGGTAAGTGGAAAGGCTTTCCATAAACAAGCCGATAAGGTGACATACCTAAGGGAGTTTTAAAAGCTGTACGGTAGGCCCAAAGCGCATCAACTAGTCTCAAAGACCAATCCTTGTGATCCGGGTTAACTGTTTTTTCTAGAATTTGTTTAATCTCCCTATTAGCAAGCTCTACTTGCCCACTAGTCTGAGGATGATAAGCAGTAGAAATTTTATGTAACACCCTGTATTTTGGCATCAAAGCTTCAAAAGAACGGTTGTAAAAATGTGTACCTCGATCACTAATTATAGCACGTGGTGTACCAAATCGAGATAACACATTTTCCTTAAGAAATTTAATGACCGTTCTATTATCATTGCTTCGGCAAGCTGCTGCCTCTACCCACTTAGATACATAATCTATTGCCACTATGATATATTGGTATCCAAAGGAAGGAGGAAAGGGTCCCATAAAATCGATGCCCCAACAGTCAAAGATTTCAATTACCAAAATAGGGTTTAAGGGCATCATATTTCGACCAGACACAACTCCTAACTTTTGACACCTTTCGCATGAGTAGGTGTTTGTATCCTTAAACAAGGTAGGCCAATAAAATCCACACTGCAAAATTTTTTCAGCCGTTTTTTTCATTGAAAAGTGGCCTCCACAAGGTAGAGAATGACAAAATTCTAAGACACTTGCAATCTCTTCATTAGGGATGCAACGCCTTAGAATTTGGTCCGGGCAGTACTTGAAAAGATAAGGGTCATCCCAATAAAAATTTTCTTTTGTCTTGAGCACTCTAATCCATAGGTATCTCACCTGTAACCAAGTAATTCACAATGTGAGCAAACCATGGTAAGGCAGTAACAACAAGTAAATGCTCATCAGGAAAGTCATATTTGATCGGCATGTTATCAGACGTGTCCTCAAATGTGAGCCTTGAAAGATGGTCAGCTACTACATTCTCTACTCCTTTCTTGTCTTTGATGGTGATGTCGAATTCTTGTAGGAGTAGGATCCATCGGATTAGGCGTGCCTTAGCATCCTTCTTTGTAAGAAGGTACTTAAGGGCTGCATGATCTGTAAAAATAAGGATAGGCCAATTAAATATACACGAAATTTATCCAAAGCAAATACTATAGCTAGCAATTCTTTTTCAGTTGTGGAGTAATTCATTTGAGCACTATTTAAAGTCTTACTAGCATAGTAAATTACAAACGGTTTTCCCTCTCTTCGCTGTCCAAGAACAGCACCTACAGCGTAGTCACTAGCATCACACATGATTTCAAAGGGTAAATTCCAATCAGGTGACTGCATTATAGGTGCTGAAGTAAGCTTGCCAATCAACATTTTAAAGACTCTTGACAAGCTGGAGTCCACTCAAGTAGGGCATCTTTAACTAGGAGGGCACATAATGGTCTAGATATGTTGGAAAAATTTTGTATGAACCTCCTATAAAAACCAGCATGACCAAGGAAAGATCTCACATCATTTATTGTCTTAGGTGTAGGCAGTTTAGAGATTAATTCAATTTTAGATTGATCGACCTCTATTCCTCTAGAAGAGACAATATGCCCTAAGACAACCGGATGGTACCATGAAATGGCATTTTTCCCAATTTAAGACCAATTCTTTTTCCTCACAACGAATTAAAACTCTTTCTAAATTTATTAAGCATGCATCAAATGAAGATCCAAAAACAGTTAGGTCATCCATAAAAACCTCCATGCAATTTTCAACCATATCACTAAAAACACTCATCATGCAACGTTGAAATGTGGCAGGGGCATTACATAATCCAAATGGCATTCTACGAAAAGCATAAGTGCCAAAAGGACAAGTGAAAGTGGTTTTATCCTGGTCTTCTAATGCAAATTCTATTTGATAATAGCCAGAATAACCATTTAAGAAACAGTGAAAAGGATGACCAGCTACACGCTCAAGAATTTGATCAATAAAAGGGAGTGGGAAATGGTCTTTCTGGGTGGCATCATTTAATTTTCTGTAATCAATGCACATACGCCACCCGGTCACAAGTTTAGTAGGGACTAACTCTCCTAGGTCATTCATTACCACAGTGACTCCAGACTTTTTGGAAACGACTTGTGTAGGACTTATCCATTTACTATCAGCTATGGGGTATATAATACCTACATCTAACAGTTTCAGTACTTCATTTTTCACTACTTTCATAGTGGGGTTAAGTCTACGTTGAGGGTCTCTATGAGGACTCATTCCTTCATCCAAATTTATTTTATGGGAGCAGATCAGGGGACTAATTCCATTCAAATCAGCCATGCTCCATTCTAAGGCTGATTTATGTGCAATTAATGTCTGAATCAGTTTCTCATATTGGGTCTCAGATAATTTAGATGAAATAATAACAGGAAAGGTATCACCTGGACCGAGAAATGCATGCTTTAAACCCTTAGGTAGTGGCTTCAATTCGACTTTAAGTGCTGCCACACTTGAGAAGATTTGTTTTCTGCTTCTTTCAGGCAACTCTTCAAACCTTGGTTGCCATGGGCGGGTGCCATAATCCTGAGATTTGTCAAAAACAACACAAATATCAATTACATTAGTTTTATCATCAAATAAATCAATCTTAGAATTAACAAGAGAATTCTTAAGAAGATCAAAATCATGAGCCATGGAAACTCCCTCATCGATGAGTGACTTGAGCATATATAGCTGGTGATTTTCATCCTCATCATCGGGCTGTTTTGCAACATTGAAAATGTTCACTTCTAAGGTCATATTTCCAAAAGACAGCTTCATGAGTCCATTCCTGCAATTAATCAGAGCATTTGTAGTAGCAAGGAAAGGTCTACCCAAAATCAAAGGAATTTTCAAGTTAGTGTCAATAGCAGAAGTTGTGTCAAGGATTAGGAAATCAACAGGATAATAAAATTTATCAATCTGAATCAACACATCCTCTACCACACCCCGGGGTACTTTGACTGAACGGTCAGCCAACTGTAACACCATACCGGTTGGTTTGATTTCCCATAAACCTAGCTATACATAAATGGAAAATGGCATTAGGTTCACACTAGCTCCTAGATCTAGTAAGGCTTGTCCAACCTCATGATTTCCAATGCTGCAAGCAATGGTAGGACAGCCTGGATCCTTGTATTTTGGGGGAATTCTTTCCTTAATTAAAGCACTAACTTGCTTAGTTAGGAATTCAGTTTTCTTGATATGGTGTCTCCTCTTAATTGTGCATAAATCCTTGAGAACTTTTGCATAGGTAGGCACTTGTTTAATCACATGCAAAATAGGAAGATTGAGTTTCACTTCCCTTAAGTTCTCTAGGATTTCATTGTTTAAGTCCAGATTTTTCTTTTTTGACTTTAAGGGTTGAGGGTATGGTGCCTTAACAGGACTTTTGGTTACTTTAGGGTCTTTAATCAGTTTAGTAGTACTACTAGTTTGACCCTTTTCCACATCCTCGGATACATTCATTGGTGGGATGTGTAGTGACTTACCACTTCGAGTCAAAATGGCATTTACATCTTTTAAGTTTTCTTGTGCCATATGTTGACCGTGAGGTATGGACTGAGTTTGGGAAGGGAAATTACCTCGCTCAGTCATACTTGAGGAGCTCATTAACTTGGACACTTGGCTCCTAGTTTCTCTATTCTCTTCCATCACCTGTGTAAATAATGCCTCAAACCTTTGGTTTGTCTTACCTTGTGCCTTTATAAAGGCCTGTAAGGTGTCTTTTAGCGAGTTCCTAGAGGATAAGGGTGTATGATAAGGTGCAGGGGATGATCTAGGGGGCTACACCTGCTGGTTTTCAGATTTTCAGCTGAAGTTGGGGTGATTTCGCCACCCCGGGTTATAAGTGTTAGAGAAAGGTGCAAGAGGCTTCTTGTACATGCCTAAGGCATTACATTGTTCCTCATATAGCCCTCTCATATCAGTAAATGTGGGGCATTCTTGGAGGAGGTGATCTACCCCGCCACACATAAAACACGGCTCTAAAGACTCGGCATGATTAGCCACATGTGTTTGCTTTGAGCCCTTAGTTTTCAATGCCTCTAACTCCCTAGTGAGCAGTTCGACCTTAGATTTCAGGTTGTCTTCTTCCCTAAGATGGTATATCCCTCCACCACTGGGATTTTCTATAGGTCGTGATCTATTCGTGCTTTCAGTAGCACTAGGTCCAGTCCATGTATGAGCTTTCTTAGTAAGCTCATTGAGGTATTCAATAGCCTCATCGGGGTCTTTTTTCAGAAATTCCCCAATACACATCATCTTTATAAATTGGCATTCTCTATAGGTAAGACCCTCATAGAAATAGCTCACTAAACACCAATTTTCATACCCATGGTGTGGGTACATACTCAACAGCTCTTTAAATTTCTCCCAAGACTGATATAAAGTCTCGTTTTCCTTTTGTGCAAAGGTGGAGATTTGTCTTCTCAACGCATTAGTCTTATGTTGAGGGAAGTACTTGTTAAAGAAGGCCTGAGTCATCTCAGTCCACGACCCAATAGATCGTGATCTAAGTGAGTATAGCCAACTCTTAGCTCTATCCTTCAAAGCAAAAGGAAAGAACTTAAGTTGCACAATGTCAGCAGTTGCACCTTGATCATGGAAAGTTGCGACTACTTCCTCAAACTCCCTAATGTGCACATATGGGTTCTCATTTTCCATGCCATAAAATGTAGGGAGTAACTGTATCATCCCTATCCTAAGATCTAATTAGGGAATGTTGGCTGGAAACATGATGCAAGATGGTGTGGTTGTGCATGTAGGGTGGAGGTAATCCTTAAGGGTCCTAGTAGGTTGATCCTCGTGTTCACTCATTTCCTTAGGACTAGATGGATTATCAAACAAAGGGTTTAAAAAGGTTCCTCTTGTCTTTAGCACAGGCCTACAGGAAAATATACCCAAAGTGTCCCTATATCTGGGCATGCAAGATCACAAAATATCAAATAAAATGCTGCAAGAAACTATTTACAATTCTTCTATTGTTATGTCAAAAGTTGACAAACTTCCTTGTACTTAAGCGCGTTTCCCCGGCAACGGCGACAAAATTTGATTACGCCCAAAATATAACGCAGTTATTGTAGTACAACTTTGGAGTGTCGATTACACAGGGAAACAAGTTAATTACAAAGGAAGGTGTGAACCTTAACACAAACGATAAAAGATCAAATGAATCTGAGTTTGTTTGAGAAAATGGGTAATTGTGTAAATAGGGTTGGAAATATAATTAAGAATGACAAGGTTCCAGAAATCCTCCCTAGGCTCGTTGCTCTAATCCTAACTTGATTTAGTTGCTTTTATCTCGATTGCTAGTTTCACATCCCAAACAGGGAATCAACATATATTCAATTAAAGCACAATTATAAATCCTAATGTAATTGTTATGAATTATTCTCTACTTTTAAGCACACATGACCCAACTTATAAATTATCAAAAGACGACGATATATCTAACGACAATACCGCAGCAATGGACAAATCTATAAAAGAGGTCTACCGGACTCAATCACATCCAAACAGATACACATAAGAAAAGCATAACTGAACTTATATGGGAAGGAAACATGCAATCACCAGACTAATAAAATAATCTACTAAATTAAATTAAAGAATAAAACATAACAATGTTTGATAAAAATAATACCAACTACAACTGAATCAAAATAAAGGAAAATAAGAACAACTACACCTAGGGATTCATCCCTTCGCCTTGCTTGGAGATTAGCTGGCCATAGAGCTCATGCCTCCTTGAGTTGCTTCTGGCCTCTCAACGATCAACCTCAGCTCGTCCTTCAAATTTTATACTTCGGATTCCTCTTAAAGGCCCTCTGGATTTACTCCTAAAGGCTCTCTAGAGTCACTCTCTAATGATCTCAGAAGATGATCTTAGAAGAGCTCCGATTGGTTCATGATTTCAGCTGAGCATAATGTGTCTTTATATAGGCAAACTCCCGGGTTGCTATGTGTTATCTAGCCGATGTGGGATACTGTCCGGGTGCACTCGATCGTAGCCCGGGTGAGATCGATCGCACATGATCTGGATCGTGGCTTGTGCATTCGATCGTATATGCGCTGTAGAGTACCTTACTTGATGTGGGATGTGGGCTCGATCGCACTACTTGTGCACTCGATCGCAATACAGGCAGCAGTCCATCTTGTCCTTCTAGAAGCATGGGATCTTGGTCTTTTAAGCAACGATCGCTTCTTTTTCTCTTTTAAACTCAAAGTACCTGAAAATTACACTGAAATAAGTCAGCGGTCCATTAATATTACTTTAGAGTTATTAACACATAAAACCACAATAAAGACCAAGATCAATCCTAAAATGCTAACAATTAACCACTGTTGAGAGGCATTTTATGACTCTCATCATCTCCTATCCCACTCACTTGGCAAGAAGTGTCATTCCCCAAGAAAACCTTTCCATCATTGGTTTCCTGAAAATTCTTAAACCAATTCCGGTGAGGGCACATGTGATTAGTGCACCCGAAATCTAGGATCCATTTCTCGCTGCCTTGCCTCCTACTCACATTTAAGGACACAATAAGGACATCATCTTAATGTTCTCCTTTGGTAACCGAAGCCTCTCCATTCTTGGTATGGCTTCATCCTCTCTCTTCCCTCATCTTCTTGCAATTTCTCCTGAAATGACCCTCCTTATTGCATAGTAGCATCGCCTTCCTCTAAACTTTGATTTGGAATGCGATCTCCCATGGCTCTGCCATCTACCTCTTGATTTCTCCCGATAGTTGCCATGAATGCTACTACCATTTTGAGTTGCTGGCATTCCTCTAACGAACAACCCTTCTCCACTTGATGCTTCCCTCATCTTGATTTTGAACTCATGTGCCCCTATAGCATTAATCATAATCTCCTTGGTTAAAGTATCTATTTCATATTCAATAGTATTAATCAAATTATCAAAACAATCAGGAAGAGAATTCAACAAAATAACAGCCAATTGTTCATTCGGGAATGTTATGCTACAGCTATTCAAATCTTGAACTATCTTATTAAACACATCAAGATTATCTTGCAACTCTTTATTAGAATCCATTTTAAAAGCAAAGATTCTTTTAAGAAGATCTATCTTATTAGTTAGAGTTTTGGTAAGAAACAACTCATCTAGTTTCTTCCATATGGCACCTGGATCTTCCGAGTCTTCGCACTCCCTTGTGACACTATCCGACATATGTAGGAAGATGGTGCTGTATGCCATCTTCTTCATCTCAATCCGCTGGACCTCCGTGATACTTGCTGGAAAAGCATCATCTTCTCCAATCGCCAAGTCCACTTTTTGTTGCAGAAGAACCACCTTGATCTTCCGCTTCCAAAGGGCAAAGTCTCCCTTTCCATCAAACTTCTCAACAATGAAATTTGAAGCCATCTTGCGGAGAAAATCCCAAATTTATGCAGCACCCACAATTACTTTCCAACTTCTTCTAATCCTCAAGAACATGATCTTAGATTGATCTCAATGCCGTTCTTGAATCACCCTCAAGAACACGATCTGATCTTGATCTCTACTCCATTCTTGAATCACCCAAGAAGTTGATCTTTGATTCTTGGAGTCTTGCTCCGATACCTTCTATTTTTGCTCTGAAGCCCAGCTATTCTTGGAGCACAGCTCTGATACCACTATTGGGAAATCACCTTCTTGATGCCCAGGTGGTGATCTTCCAAACACCCAAGTCTAGAATGACTTGTGAAGAATCAGAAACAAAAACAGAAATCAAAGAAAAGAAAGAACACAACAATTGTTATCGAGGTTCGGCAATGTGCCTACGTCCCCGTGAGTTCCTCCAAACTCTCTGCACTAAATCAATGGTTTTTACAAGTTACAGCAACTCCTCTTCAAGAAACCTCTTGTTCCTAAAGAATGAAAGAAGAGAGAAAAGAAACTGATAAGTCCTTGAGTTACCCTAAAACTTTCCCCCTTGGAAATTTCACTTACAAGTCCCTTGAATCCCCTCTCTATACTACTCTCTTTCTAAACTACCAGCCTTTCTAATGAGTCTTTCTTGCTTTGAGTCTTTGCACTCTTACAATTAATCTCTCATTCACAATCATAAGTTATGTTGATTTGCACCTAGATGACCCTATATATAGTGCACCAACTTCTTGACCAATCTTGAAGGTCAATATCCACCATTAGATCTTGAGGACTAATCAACCATAGCCTTTAATCAAGTCTAAGTGATCATGTGCATACTGATCATGCATCCACGCACTTAGCAAAAGGCTTAAAAAATCAGCATCAGTGTGCCTTCAAGCTGCGGCCTAGAACAGGGCAAGCCACGGCTTTGAAGGAGTTGAAATATTTTGTCATGCTAGAGGCCGTGGCCTGGAGTGGTTGAGCTGCGAAGCACAGGGCCAAGCCACAGTGCACACTCCTTGGGCCGCGGCGCACAGTTACTCTCCATCTTTTGGACTTCTTGGAGGCTGAGGCACGCACACCTTGAGCTGAGGCGCCAAGACCTGATGCTAAGCGCTTTTAAACCATGTTTAAACCTTAGACAAACACCAACAAGTTCAGCATCATTCTTCTTGTCAAATATATATATCACTCATGATATCTAGTTCAATATCATTTATCTCATTATACATCATAGAATTTCACAATCATATTAATTTATCAGCATCTCAATGAGAATATGAATGAATCCATATGCATAATATCTCTAATTCTTTCCACATCTCATCACAATCATTTTAATTTCATTTTTTTCGCATCTCATCATATCATATCTTATCACAATTTCAATTCCATCCATGTATAGGTATTCATATCAGTCTTTGATATAGTTGTTAGGGACGTCTCCCTACGTGCCGACACTATCATCTAGACCAACCATGGTTATGGTTTTCCCCGGACCATACCCCCTCTCTTGTGGCCTGACAATGCATATGTGCAATCACAAGGATAACAACAATCAATCAAATAACCACATCACAAAATTCTAACTTATCATAACAATCCAGTCTATAGATTTACACATCATTTGAAGAATAAAATTCATAAAAATTTATCATAATATCCTAGTATATATAATTTACACATCCTTTCAAGAATATAATTCACATCAATTTATCATGTATATAGATATAGTCAATCATTTCATAAAATTAATATTATCGAGAGTTATAATTCACTTTATTGATTAACTTTATACTTATTTTCCTTATTTCTTCAAATTTATCATATTTAATAATATATCCTTTATCTTTTCTCATTGATGATTCATTTTACGTTTTATCAAGATTTCTTACTTCTTCTCGCTTACTAAAAGTAAAGTGAACTCACCTAGAAACACCACGTACTATTTGTAAATCATTTCTTTTCCTTTATTACTTTTTCTTAAAGTAGAGTTACTCGGACCTGCTTATCCCACTGTATCTCCACCTAACAAGAATATTCTTAACCAATATTACTATCTTATAACTAAATTTTAAACCCTTATAATGGCTTATATGCATATATATATATATATATATATATATGTATGCATGTCCCAACCTAGTCTCAATTTAAAAGTTTTAGTTAAACTCTTTTCCTTTTATCTTGAATCAAATACAAATTCATTTAAGATGAACATGAGGTTTTAAGCTCTTAAAATTATGATTTCTATATGAAAAAGTACATGAAAAGAAGAGATTACCTTCATAAAGATTTTGTCAAAAACTTCTTGAAATCAAATCCTGAATGATCGAACTCAACAAAGTTTTATGAAAACCTCAAGTCTTTCATATACTTCTCAAGAGTTTTTGATAGATTTTTAGAGAGAGATAGATTTTAGAGAGAGAAATAAGAGATTTGGATGAAAGAAATGAATTTAGGTCATAAAATCAGTATATATAGTGCCCAATACCTTACTAGTTGCCTGACCTAGGCGACTAGTATCTTCTGACGTCCTCTAAAACCCAATTTTCATCATTTTAGTGTCTTTCAACCACTTTTCTACAATATATTTTTTTTAAAATCCTGTCTGAATATTACCACTTTTCATCATTTGGAAGGCAATGTTGTTGCTTAGCAAGCCATAGTAATCAAAATCTGAATCTGAGGTGTTAAATCGACCATATATTCTAGTCCATATTAGCTACTTTCACTTGCTTCAAATCGATTTCTAAAAGGGCCATAAATGAAAGTATCTCTTGGATTTTCACTGTTATGGCTAAGCTTGATATCATACTTAAAATGGATTTCAGAAACATCATAAAATGTGTTATAGCCAAATAACTCATGTAAATTTTCCATTTGTTTATTTAAAAGTCGTTCCACATTAGAATTCTCTCACCTAAACCTTCTATGTAGATGTCCAATAAGACCACAAAAAAACAGAATTTAAATACTCTTACATACCTGATGTCCACCTATTGGTGCCTACCATCACCTTGCTTTAAGATGAACCTTGTCAAGTAAGAAGCCAAAGATCCATAAAGTCTCAAATTTTAACTGTCTGGATGTTTCTAGATAGTTTGTTTTCATATTCCACATGCTCAACATCTCCAACTATTGAGCCAAATCTTACAACAAGACTTTGGGTTTGATAATTAAATAACAGTCCTACCAGTTGAATCCAGATATAGGTGTACGATTGGTAAAGCGAGCGACTGTACAAGTTAGGTTGCCAACAATCAACCACCAAGAATCCCCCATCGAGGGATCAAGGGGAGCCTTGCCAGAAAAACATACAATTCTCCATGTTTTGAAAATGGATAATATAGAAGTGTCCATCCCTTCCAATCACAATCATTCTACTTCAATGAATCAATCCATGTCAATCAATTATTGCATCCTTTTAGCTGTGAAGACGCGGTAGTCCAGTAAATAGAAGATAAAGTAGTCACTCCAAAAATGGCAGCTTTTTTCGAGTTCATATGATTGAACCTAAATGATGGTTCCTCACTATGCATGGGTTTAGGGAGTTCCATTTTTAAGTGAGGTTGTGAGGGAGGTTGGTTTAGGGAATGGTGGTATAAGACGATCCTGGTTTGGGAGAGAGTTGGGAGAAGATGAGTCCATAGGAAAGGCTAAGTGATTTGGAAGCTGATTGTCTGCTATGGTTATAGAGTTTTTACAGTTGAGCTCAAGGGGAGAAACGATCATTGTTGTATCCACTCATCATTTGGAGGTCATGAATTTATAGACGTGCTCGAATTCCTTCATTCTTCTGTCTAGTTACTCTTTCACTTCCAAGAAGTCTGAAGCCTGCCCTTTTTTGCCCCTATTCATATTGAATACCTTCAGGCATTTGAAAAACTTATCTATTTTAGCCGCCTTATATTTTTGTAAAAGAAAATTACCTATTCCAAAGGTGGTCACATGGGTCTTGGTGTTGTACAAGAAGAATAATTAGAAATTGAGAGCATGTATTGGCGGAATAGGAAAAGGTTAAGGCTAATGCGAAGGAAGAGATTGGACAAAGAAACTTTTATGCATTATTACTTTAGCCATTCCAATATTTTGAGGATTTGAAAAAGCATCGAGAATTTTCAAAGTTCCTAGATACCAATAGATGTGCCAAATTAATTTCGTAGAGCTCAACTAAAAAGGGTGGTATAATGATGATTATAGATCTAATAAATGTAGGAGGCAAATCTGTTGAGAGATTTTGGATGAACCAAAGTAACAATCCAAACATAAAAGTTGGATGAAATAAATTGGGGTTGGACAAACAAACCCTAGTTTTAGCAGAGGATAAAACTCTTTACTAGAGCTTTTTAAAGAAGAGGACTTTATGATTATAGAAAAGTTCTAAGAGTTGAATTCTATAAATTTTATGGAATTCATTTGTAATTTTGTTGGAAAAAGAAAAAAACTATGAAATTCATTTCAAAATGAATTCACTATGAAATTGAGTGAACTTGTTGTAAATTTTATTAAAATTGATAGAATTTACAATTGAATTCTATAAAATGAAGAGTAAAAAGTTATATTGACCAAAATAATTTATTTCTCTCTCTCTTTTTCCCACTATCCTTCCCACCCCTCCCCTTTTGAGTTCTTCATTTATTCCAAATAATTTAAGCAAGAGAATTCAAATGAATTATACAATTTTACATAAAAAAAAGTTGAACATAAAAATCGATTCACTTTATTTATAAATAATCCTCTTTTCAATTCATTTGAAAATAAAATGAATTCCATTTTTCATTTATTCCAAACAGACTATAAATGAAAAAAAAAAGAATTACTAAAAAATGTTGAAACAAACTTGAAAATTCTCGTTAAAGAAACACATAATATGTGGATATGTGAATCCCTGATTTGTTAGGAGTGTGTGGATCAGCCAAGGTTCATTTTCTTCCGTTGTGCATAGTTGTCGCATGTAATAAACACTAAAGGTACATGAGTAATCTAGAATTGATCATTGCAGATGATACTATGAATTTTTATGGAGCTCGATAACTAAATTAGAATATTTTAATTTCGGGGTTTGCACTTCGACGCCTAAAAATGGGTACCAATTAAGATTTGAGTTATAATTTATTCGTACGGGGATTTTTAAGACTTGGAAATAAGTAAATAAAATGGAAATTTGGAACAAAGAATTTTCTTGGGAATTTTTTTAAAAGTTTTAAGAGGAAAATAAGACAAACTAGGTAAAATTTGAAGCTTTAAAAGAGTATTGGGTAACTTATAAAAAAGAGGCAAAGTGGAAGGATGTTTGTGTAATTAAGGAAGAGTATGAGTATAAATAGGGTGTTAGAGAGATGGAGAAATCCAACAACTATTGGAAATCTCTAGAACTAGCCGAGAAAGAGAAGAGAATAAGAAAGAGATGAGAAAAAAGGGAAGAGATGGGAGTTTCCTGCAAATTTCAAGGTAAAAGTTTGTTACTTTTTCTTTTTAACTATCAATCGTGTTTATTAAACTAAAATTTTTGTTTTGAAAGTTTGAATTTGAAGAATCTTCAAAGAAAAGTTTGAGAAATATGTTTGTTTTAAGAAAATGGGATTTTGTACTAGGTTTAGATTGTTGGTGTATTTTAATTTGAGATTTTGCTTAGGTTAATGTAAAGTTTTGATTTTTAACCCTTAAGAACTTGCGTTTCAAAAGATTTAAGAGTTTTAAGGAAGAATTTTCATGATTTTTGGGTGCTAGAAGTGATGTTGGAAATCACCTTGACAAGATGCCCAGGTGGTGATATTCCAAACACCCAAGTCTAGAATGACTTGTAAAGATTTGGAATCGAAAACAGGAACAGAAAATCAAAGAAAGAAATAAGACAAGCAATTTGTTATCGAGGTTTGGCAATGTGCCTACGTCCTCGTGAGTTCCTCCGAACTCTCTGCACTAAATCAAATGGTTTTTACAAGTTACAACAACCCTTTTTAAGAAGCTCAAGTTCTTGAAGAAACCAAGAAGAGAAGTAAGGAAGAAGATGAGAACTAACAATGCTCTCTATCTAATCTACTCTCTCTTCTTTACAACCGGCCTCACTACAAAGAGTCCCTCTTGTGTTTATGTCTCTCACACAATTCTCTCTTGTATTACACTTGATCTCACACAATGTCACAACAATGATTAATGAGAATGAAGTTAGGTGACCCTTTATATAGCCACCCACTTCTTGGTCATTCTTGAGATTCAATCCTCACCCTTTGATCATGATTCCCACTTAATCATGGCCCTCCATCACTCCTAAGTGGTGCTGTGCATTTTAACCTTGCACCTACACACCTAAGAGAGAGTTAAAGTAGGCTGTCCATGTGTGTTGCACTTTACCTAGCGCCTAGGTGCTCAACAGGGCATGGTGAGGTGCTGGGCAGAGTCCACTTGGAGTAGCTCCTGGGCGGTGAGGTGCTGGTGCGTTCCTGGAGGCATGAACACTGGGTGATGCAGTGCTGGGTTGTGCATGATGCAGTGCTAGTGCATCCCTGGAGTCCCCATTTTGCAAGGTGCAGTGCTGGAGAAGGAGGGGCGAGGCACACACTGATGCTGCTCCCTTCTCCCAGCTATGCACACACCCTTCTGCTTGTGTGCAGAAGTGCGCACACTAGTGCGTCTAGCCTTACCTTACTCCAAAGTGATGCACACACATGTGTGCAGTCTTCTAACTTGCTGAAATTTAATCACCTAACCTTCATTTAGACTCTAACCATCTTTGAACCATGTTTAAACCTTAAACAAATACCAACAATCTCTACCTTTGTCTAAGTGTTTAAACCCGAACCATTTTTGCAGAGAGCTTCGGGATCCAAACTCATCTTGAGTCATCAATCAACTGACTCCATTCCTAAGTAGTCTAAGGCAATGATTGAGCTTACTTAGAGATAGAACCTTGGTGCCTAAATCTGCAGGACTTTCCTCTGTGGTCTTTTTGTCAACATGAATGTATCCTTTCGTACCATTTTTTGGAATGTAATGATACCAAACATCCATATGCTTCATCCCCTCATGGAACACCGGATTCCTCCATAAGTTCCATGCACTTTGGCTATCCAAAGATACCACCACCTTCTCTTTTAGGACATCCCACTCGTCTAACAACCCTTTGCACCCCATAGCCTCCTTTATGGCTTCCATAGCTGCTATGCATTCTGCCCTGGTTGTTATGAGTGCTACCACCGGTTGCCACTGAGCCTTCAAATACCTCAACAAACACTTCATCCCAAGCCAATGCTTCTTTTTGGGATTACTCACAAATCTGCTGAGAACACCCATTGCCCAAGAAACCCTTAACCAGTTTCTCTCATTTTCTTGGATTCTACACATCCCAAGGATCTTTTGTGTAAAGCTGAGATCCTTCCTCTCGAACTCCTCACTGAGTTGAGATGTAAACCTTTCCATCCTCTCCCTGCTGTTCCAAACCAATAGCACATCAACGACATAGATGAGGATACTCACCATCTTCTTCACCTTGTGTCCAGATGAGAAAGTTTATGTGAAATCTATGTCTTATCTTCTTGTGAACCCATTTGCCACCAGCCTAGCTTTGTTTCGGACTTCATCTCTTGGAGGGTACCCTTCTTTGATCTTTTAAGTGCACTTACGTTCCACAACTTTCTACTTTCTTGGAATTTTCACCAATTCCCAGAAGTTGTTCTTCCTCAAAGAATACATTTCTTCTTCCTTAGCTAGCTTCCACTTTGACGAATCTTTACACTCCATGGCATTCGTATAAGTCTCTTGTTCACTCATCTCACCTTATATCCAAGGAGCTGCTGCATCCGAAGCATCCGCAAACCCATATCTTGAAGGTGGTCCGACCAGCCTTCCTTCCCGGTCTCTTGTGAGTTGGTAGTTATTCCGATTTGCTGCATCAATCTCTTCTTGTTCAGCCTCTTCTTGAGTTTCTTGAGCTTGGCCTTCATCTAAGGGCACTACCTGGTCTGAACCCTCTTGCCTTCCTTACTCTACCTAAACCGAATCTTCCTTGATGCTAAGCTCCACAAGAACCAAACTGGTTTGCTCACTAGCCCCTGCAGGGTTAGTTTCTTCCAAATAGGGAAATAACAATTCATTAAAATTAACATCCCTACTTATTATGAGTTTCAATCATTCTTTCTCTAAGGACCACAACCTATACCCCTTAGCCCCTTCCCCATATCCTAGAAACACACTTTCTAGATCCTGGGCTAAGTCTATCATCCTTTTGTTGTGCATACGCAGCACACCCAAAAGTCCTAAGGTTATCCAACTCAGGGGGTTTTCCACTCCACATCTCCATGGGAGTCTTGAGCTCTAAAGCTCTAGAGGGTGATCTATTTACCAAGTGTACAGCTATAGCCACAGCTTCTCCTCAAAAATATTTTGATAAACCGGATCCATTTAACATGCACCTAACTTTTTCCATAAAGGTCTTATTCATCCACTCAGCAACTCCACTTTGCTGAGGGGTTTCCACAACCATCCTATATCTTAGAATGCTATTTAACCTACAAAATTGATTAAGTACTTGGTTAAAAATTTCCAAGCCATTATCAGTTCTTATCCCCTTAACAACTCTACCCATTTGAGTCTCTACCAGCCCTTTCCACACCATTAATTTATTCAAGGCATCCAATTTATTTCTAAGCAAATAAACCCACACTCTTCTTGAATAATCATTAATTAAAGACAGAAAGTAAATGTTACCTCCCTGTGTTGGTGTCCTTGCTGGTCCCCAAAGGTCCGCATGAATGTAGTCAAGAATGCCGTTAGACTTGTGCACTCCGGTGTTGAAGCTGACCCGGTGTTGCTTCTTAATAACACAACACTCGCAGAAATCAAGTTCCTCTACTTTGTCTCTACCAAGTAGGCCATCCTTGCTGAGAACTTGCAGGCCCTCTTCGCTCATATGTCCCAAGTGAGTATACCAAAGGGCTGCCCTATCTATCTCAGCCATCAAGCTTGCTGCTTGATCATTGATTTCTGTCTCTCCAATCATCTCATAGAGTCCATCATTTCTTGCTACCTTGATCACTACCAAAGATCATTTGGGTACCTTGATCTTTCCTCCCTCTATCTTGCATGTGTATCCCATGGAATCCAGCTGCCCCAATGAGATCAAATTCCTCCTCAAATCTGGGAGATACCTCACATTCTCCAGCAGTCTTGTCATTCCATCAAACATCCTCACCTAGATGTCTCTTATGCCTCTCACTTGGTAAGTGATAAGTGCTTAAATATTCATATTTAAGCCCCCTTATTTACTTTTGTTAGGTCCTTAGTTATGTTTATTTAGTCCATTTTACTTCATTTGTATGTTTTACATGTTTTTATAGGGTTTAGGAGAAAAAGAAGCATTTTTGGCACCTAAAGGAAGAATCTTGGAAATCCTGGAGCAGCTTCTGGTCAAAGTGCGATCGAGTGCACTACTGCATACGATCGAGCGCACATGTGATCGTGCGCACATAAGAAGGATCGAGCGCAGCACTTGCGATCGAGCGAAAGACGCATGCAATCGAGTGCACATGTATGGGCGTGAACAGTAAAATGGCAGAACCAGTTTTGGAAATAGAGTAGGTTTTGCATTTTTGGAAGTTAGGGTTTCCAGAGTCTTCTAGGACTACTCAAGCCCTATAAATACACTTGTAAAACACACACAAAGACATCACTTCTTTTATCTTTTACTTTCGCTCGGAGTTATAAGCTTTGGAGAGGATTGACAACCCATCTCCCGAGTATTCTTCGGGTTTTATAGTTTATTTTTAGTTTATATTATAATGCTTATCTTAGACAACATGTGTAACTAACTCTTTATAGGGCTCGATTGAAGCCCTAGTTATGCTTTTCCATATATTTATTCATTGATTATCTTTGCCAATAGCCTTTATTATGTTGCTTAACTTGATTAATGCCTGTGTTTATTTAAATTTATGTGTATGGCCAACGTATGCATGTGGTATGGATTGGTTAGTTAGATCAATTTGGATGACCGAGTCCTGGGTCGAATAATAGTAACAAAAGATATCCATATCGGATTCTTGGGTTAATCAACATGGGAAACCGGGAGTAGATACCATGCCCTAGGTCTCATGTGGTTGTCGATTTCCACAGCCCTTATGCTTTCTTTAGGAACAACTCAGTAGATACTATGCTGAATCCCTCAAGAAAGAAAAGAGTTAGAGTAGATACCATGCCTAACTCGTTGCTTAGGGAAATCAATAGCTTAAGGAGTAGATACCATGCTCTTAGGTTGGCGACCATTAGGTATACATGATAAGGCTAGTGCATTGATACATTACACAAATGGGAAAGTATGATTAGTGGTGGATATCAAAGCCCTATATCTTTATTAAATCACATCAACAGTTATTTCTTTTTACTTTGAAGAAATTAATTCTAATTTGAACTTTACCAATCCCTGTGGAGATGATCTTGCATTCACATACTATGCTACTATTGACCTTGTGCACTTGAAAGTAAAACGAGTGCGATTATTTGCTTATTTATTTAGGTAAGTAAACGCACAACAAGTTTTTAGCGCCGTTGCCGGGGATTGCGCTAAATTTCCTTTTAGAATTAATTTCGTTTAGTTTAATCATCATTATTTGTATTTTTCTAAAAGTCTTTAATTTTTGTTTATCATATTTATTTTTATCAAACCCTAATTGATTTTTCTTCTATTTCAGGCACATTAAACCCTAACAGAACTTTCTGTGATATTTGCAATCGATCGCAACCTTCTGTACGATCGAACGTAATTAGGGCAGAAAGCTACCCGAGCAGCAGGGTTGAACTGCTGCACTGAAGCTGGATTACCTAATTTATGCACAGACTTCGATCCTGACATCCAAAATTTTTTCCCCTCGATCCCGAGCTTGAGCGGACCATCTAACAAAGGCTTAGGAACAACTTCGAGGAGAACGAAGAAGAATTCGAGAACAAAGCACCAATGGCGGAACAACTCGAAAATCAGCAACCACCTGCACAAGTACCAATGAAGCAGTCCTTCATTCCACGAAACCTTGATTAGCCATCATGTATCGCTTATCAACCGGAGGCGGAAGGCAACTATTACATATCTCCACAAATCTTGAGTGCCTTAACTCACTTTAGGGGTACATCTAATAAGGATCCACACCTGCACCTTTGGGAGTTTTTCGACCTTTGCAAGTTCCAGCACATCCGAGGCCTAGACCAAGAAGGAATAAAGTTAACTCTGTTTTCCTTTTCCTTAAAAGATAATGCTAAACTGTGGTACAATTCTTTGCCTGCAGTTTCTATCCACACTTGGGAGGAGTTGGCTAGCAAATTCCTAAAGAAGTTTTTTTCCAGCCTAAAAGACAAGACAGATGAGGAAGGAGATTCAGTCCTTCTAACAAAAGGATAGAGGCCTCTTCTTCGAAGCATGGGGACACTTCAATGAACTACTACTCAAATGCCCATATCACAACCTACCCCAAGATGAACTGGTATAAGTATTCTACAAAGGATTGAATGATACTAACAAAAGTATTGTTGATTCAGGTTGTGGAGGAGTATTGATGGAGAAAAGCAGCGAAGAAGCTATGGAGCTCTTCGAAACCCTAAGCGAACACACTCAGTAGTTCTCCTCTTGAGGTAGACATGTAACCAAGGGTAAAGGTGTGTATGAGGTAAATCTGAATGGAGGATCTTCTCCTCAAATAGCTGCTGTGGAAAGGAAATTAGACTTATTGGTAAAAGCCATGGCTGCTCAAAATGCCTCATCTAGCCTACCAGCCACACCACTCTAGGTATGTGCGATATGTTCCCAATTTGATCATAATACTGATACTTGTCCCTTGTACTCACCTGCAGATCTGGAACAAGCAAATTTTGTAGGACCTAACAACTATCCACTGAAGAATAACCCATATGCAAACACTTACAACCCTGGATGGAGGAATCACCCGAATTTCTCGTGGAGCAACAATTAGAACAGTCAAGGACAGCACAAAAACTTCCAACCAGCAGCCCAATCTGTTCTCGAACCAAAGAAAAGCGACATTGAGAGTCTTGTGAGGCAATTAGCAACTCAACAGCAACAATTGATGACCTCACAAAGTTAGTTCATGGAAGAAACAAGGAAATTTCAGACTGAAATGAGACAAACCATAGCGAAACATGATCAAGCAATTCAAGGATTAGAGGTACAAATGGGGCAATTAGCCAAGGAATTGAGCAATAGAAAGAAAGGTGAGCTTCCCGCCCAGTTAGTACCTAACCCAAGAGGACATTACAAATTGAATGTTGTGACAGCCTTGAGAAATGGCAAGGTGATAGGGTCCGATGAATCTGCAACAGCATCCAAAGAGAAACCATCGACATCAAAGGTAAGTGAAATGGAGAAGGTGAATGCTCCACCCTTCCCGCAAAGGTTAGTAAAACAAAAGAAAGACAATAAACTGATTGATATTTTTGAAACCTTGCGGAAAGTTGAAATTAACATTCCTCTGTTAGATGCAATCAAACAAATACCTGCATATTTTTAAAAGATTATTGCACTAACAAAAGGAAGTTCCAGGAGCATGAGACGGTAGCCTTAACCGAAGAGGTAAGTGCTGTGCTTTTAAGAAAATTACCACCTAAACTAAAAGATCCGGGTAATTTTACTATTCCTTGCAGGCTAGGTGACCAGCTGTTCGAGCATGCACTATTGGATCTAGGAGCTAGTGTCAACCTGCTGCCATACAGTGTATACGAGACACTAGGTTTGGGAGAGCTTCAACCAACCTTCGTCACTTTACAATTGGCTGATAGAAGCATCAAAAAACCGAGAGGTATCCTTGAAGATGTGTTGGTAAAAGTAGGTAAATTCATTATACCTGCTGATTTTATAGTATTATATATGGAAGAATGTACTCTGCCATTACCTCTCCCTATCATCCTAGGACGCCCCTTTATGATTGTTGTGAGTTTTAAATTACTCGCAAGCGCACGAGTCGTTTGCAGTATAGTGTTGTGCAAGTGCGAGGTCGAATCCACAGGGAATTGCGCTGTGAAACTATATTTTCAATCTAAACTAACTCTATCTTAACCTAGTTTTGAATTTCAGATGATAATTTGCAAAAGAAATTAAAATTAAACTAAATTGATTTTTAAAACTAATAATAAAAACACTAAGGTTTCCGAATCTGCCCCACCAAAGTTAAGCATATATGTTCTAAAAATATAGCCTATCAAAACATTCCATGAATCCAACTATAAGACCAAAAAAAAAAGAATATCCCAACTAAACCAAAAGCATCCAATGTATCCGCTCTCAACAAATCACAAAGGAAATCCAATTTAATCGAAAAGTATTCAATGTATCCATCAGATGAAACACAAGGAATATCCAACAGACAATTTAAACTCAATCAATTATAAGATTAACTCAAATAATTGACAGAACATTTATACTAAAAATTGTCAGATTTGTACAAGCAAATCTGAACTACTACGCCAAACAACGGCGGGGCTTCATCTTCAACCTTAGCTGAAGAGTCTAGCCACTCATAACTATGAAACTATAATTCATAATAAAAGTGCTAAACATTTAAACTAAAACAATTAAATGTAAAAAAATAAATAAATAACTTTACATGGGAGAAATTCCATTCGCTGACGGGCGGCGCTTCCCCTCGTGGTGACAAAGCCTTCGAGATCCACCAGAATGCTAGCGGACGTCCACCGGTAAACACCGAAGTGGCTCAGGAATTGTACATTAAAGATGAAGTGAAGAAGGGCTTATATAGGGAAATATCACAAGTGCAATATGCTTCCAATCCGATGTGGGATACTGCAGATTCCAGTTTTTGCTCGTTGACCTTTGTCTACTAACACTGCCATAAACTTCTCTAGAAAAATCATTTTATTGATCCCTAAAATTCCCCAGAAAATAGATATCGGGATCTTTCCAAGCATATATGGCTCATCTCGTGGTTCTTCCTGAATCAGTATAGTTAAATCCTCAAAAATGGCTGATCTGTCACACTGAAATCATGCACAGCCTGACCTTTGTCTACTAAAACTGCCATAACTTTCTCTAGAAAAATCATTTTATTGATCCGTAAAATTCTCCAGAAAATAGACATTCGGATCTTTCCAAGTATATATGGATCATCTTCTGGTTCTTCCTAAATCAATACATTTTAATCCTCAAAAATATCTGATCTGCACGAGCAATTCTGGCAATTTAGTGAAACTTCTTTCCAAGCTTGTAAACCTGTAAAACAACGAAAACAACTCAAAGAAACAAATTCCTAAGCTAACAAATGTAAATTAAAGGGTCAAAATATGCAATATTTGGCACTCATCAAATACCCCCAAACTTATAATTTGCTAATCCCTTAGCAAAACAAAATAATAAAAAAAAACCTAAATGAAAAACAAAGAACATAAAGATAAGTTAATCACTCATGGTATCCAAAAATTTAAGGAGCACACATCACCATGATATTCATTCATGAGCAAGCTTAAAAAGATAAACCCACCTTCTCAATGAATAGAAAAGTTAAAATCTAATTACTTACAAAAGGCAGGTTAAGGCATCACAAGTCTGACACTGTGTAAAGTGAATTAGCATATAGAAATGAAGCTTCCAAGTGACTCCAATGTGTAAGGTCTCCATGTCTCAAGATTCACCAAATTTCCCATCAGAATGAACAAAAATGACATAGTTTTTATCTTTCTTTTTTTTATATATAAAAAGCTCTGCTATGTTTAATTCCCTTAAGCTTTCTAATTGACCCATGTAGCGAGTGTTGAGTCAATGACTCCCAAACCAGATGGTTTTAGGGCATTAGGTGTAAAGACACCTCTAAAGACTTACTAACTCGAGTAAAAAAGGCTATGAAATTAAATTGGCCTTAATACTACCAAACAAAATTCCACCTTTTGACGTGAACACTCACTGCTTACTGAAGCAAAAGGTCCAGTTACTCAGCGGAAAGTTTTGCAATGATCATTATGAATAAAAGTCTCACCTTTTGACGTGAACACTCACTGCTTACTGAGGCAAGAGATCCAGTTACTCAGTGAAAAATTTATTGATGATGATCATTATAAACATTAGTAGTAAATTTTTTTTTATTTTTTTATATGCTTTTCTATGCCCAAGTGATCATCCAACAAGTCATCCAGTTTCAGTTAAGATAAGGAAAAATACACATTAAAACCACATGTCATACCTCACATAATGTGTGCTAATGTGCTCGTGTTAGATTAGGTCAAACATGTGAATTCTCAAATGCCAAAGGTAAGTAACTAAATTTTAAAATTTATCACCAGATCATGGGTTCAAAATTTTAAGCTCACCAATGACATCACATCACAGAAAATGTTTAGATCAACCAAAATTTCACGATAACATGAGCATGCATTTATCTCTACGACGAAAAGACAACAAATTAGGACAAAGTGTGTGATGTGTCTCCCATACCCCCAAACTTAAATTACACATTGACCCCAATGTGTGACTAATATGGAAAGAGCTGACCTGAGATATGGAGAACTATCTGGACTGGTATGGCTCATAGCATACCCCGAAACTTGAACTGAAGTACGCATTGTCCCTGAAAAATAAAAAAACTGAAAAACAAAAAATACTGGAAATAAACATTAATCATAAAAATGCGAAATAATAAATAAACATAAAAGATAAGCTGTGGGGTGCCTCCCATGAGCGCTAAGTTTAACGTCTTCAGCCAGACCTAACATTAGTAATCGTGCCCAACGAAACGCTCCGCTATCTGATCAATAAATGGGAATGAAAAATGATTAGGCCTAGTGGCAGCATTCAATTTACGGTAGCTGATACACACTCTCCAAATTGACTGAACACGAGTTGGAACCAACTCGTCATCCTTATGCTGCACTACCGTTAATTCAACACGTTTGGGCACAACATGAATCTAGCTCACCCACTTGCTATCAAAGATGGGATAAATGATCCCTGCCTCTAACAGCTTAATATCTTTTGCCCTCACAACCTCTTGCATAGCAGGGTTGAGCCTTCTTTGTGGCTCCCTCGATGGCTCAGCATCCTCCTCCAAATGTATCTTGTACGTCATCACCTCGGGGCTGATCCCCTTGATGTCCTCAATGGTCCAGCCTATAGCTTCCTTATGCTCTCTTAAGACGTCCGATAATTTCTCCTCTAAAGCATCACCCAGATCTGAAGGTATAATCACAGGCAAACTATCGACTGAACCTAGGAACTTATACTTAAGATTATCTGGTAAAGGCTTAAGTTCCTTTTTGGGGGTTTCAGGTGCGACAGTCTCCTCCGTCTTATTGCTCTTCAGAGGAGGAGACTCTAAAATGGCATCCGCTTGCTCAAGTAATTTATCTAAATCCATATCCTCTCCAAATTGAGCAAAGCATGCCTCTAGGGGGTCCTCAGTGCGGGAGTCATCCACAATCTCATTCGTCTTATTGCTCTCCCGAGGAGGAGACTCCAAAATGGCATTCACTTGCTCAAGTAATTTATCTAAATCCATATCCTCTCCAAATTGAGCAAAACATGCCTCCAGGGGGTCCTTAGTGCTTGATTCATTCACAGTCTCCCCAAGAATCTCCTCTATCAAGCATACATTTCTCACTTCATCATATTCATGTGGTTTCCTAGTGATATCAAAAATATTCAACTCCACTGTCATATTTCCGAAGGAGATCTTCATCACCCCTGTCCTACAATTTATCAGGGCGTTAGCCGTGGCTAAGAATGGTCGCCTTAGAATAACCGGTATTTGAATCCCTACATTCTGAACCGGCTCTGTGTCAAGCACAATAAAATCCACGGGGAAATAGAACTTATCCACTTTTATCAAAACGTCCTCAACTATTCCCCATGGTCTTTTCACTGACCTGTTAGCCAATCGAAGCGTAGTGGATGTGGGCTTCAATTCTCCTAACCCCAACTGTAAATAGACTGAGTAGGGTAGAAGATTCACACTCGCCCCTAGATCCAAGAGAGCCCTCTCAATTTGGCTGACTCCTATCGTGCAAGAGATAGTAGGACACCCCGGGTCCTTATACTTGATGGGTAGCTTGCACTGAAGGATTGAGCTGACCTGCTCAGTCAAAAATACCTTTTTTGGGACATTCGTCCTCCTTTTGATAGTGACCAAGTCCTTTAGAAACTTGGCATATGATGGCATTTGATGGATGACATCCAAAAATGGGATATTGATTTGGACTTGCTTGAATACCTCCAGAATTTCCTCATACTTCCCTCATTTCTTCGGCGCCTGTAATCTCTCAGGGTAAGGTGCTCTAGGTACAAATGACCTAGGAGGGTCCTTCTCAGTAGGTGTGGCTGTAGATGGCTCAGCATCTCTCTTCTCCGTGTTGCCACTTCCTTGCCCTTGCTGCATAGCAGGGCTCTCTTCCACTCGATTGTTCACCTGTCTCCCAGACCTCAGTATGACAATCGACTGTACTTGTTTCGCCCCGTGCGTAGGAGTTGATGAACTCTCAACCATATATTGTCCTTTCGGGTTGGGCACGGGCTGACTGTGGAACTTCCCCTTCTCTCTCTCATCCAAGTGACTTGCAATTTGCCCTATTTGACTCTCCAGCTTGGCAATTGCTTGGGTGTTTACCACTGTTGCACTCCTCACATCACTCATATTTTGGCTAGTCGCCTTCATGAACTCCTTAAAGGTGTCCTCTAGCGACTGTGAAACTGGCGCTGGTGTTTGAGTGGGTGCGTGGCAAGCAGGTGAAGGTGCTGGATGGGCAGAATGACCATGATTAGGAATTTGTGGGGCAAATCCGGGAGGATATTGATTTTAAGCATGATGAGGGGCTCCTCCCTGATTCATTGGTTGGTTCTGCCTCCGTGAAAAATTTGGGTGGTTTCGCCACCCTGGATTGTACGTCTCGGAGTACAATCCATTTGACTGCCTTCGAAAGTCATTGAAAGCATTTACTTGTTCCATAGGATACTCGGCACAAGCAGGCATTGAAGGGCAATTCTGTGCTAGATGTATGAGACTAGCACAGATGGAACAGCTTTCAATATTGAATGTGTTGGCAGCATTGATGGATTGGCTCACAGTGAGAGCGTCAATCTTATTAGTGAGGGCATCTAACTTTATCCTCAAATCAGTGTCCTCTCTGACCTCATAGATGCCTCCCCTCTTAGGAGCACGAATGGACTTATCTCGACAGCTTGAAAAATCCCACTGCTGTGAGTTATCGGACAACTTGTCCAACGCCATATATGCTTTATCTCCTGTCAGACTCAAGAATGCCCCCCCATTCATAGACTCGATCATGCTACGGTTGGGTTGAGTCAACCTTTGGTAGAAGAATTGAACGAGTCTCCACTTCTCATATCCATGTGGACGGCATCTGATCAGTAGCTCTTTGAAGCGCTCCCAACCCTCAGAAAATTTTTCATCCTCATCCTGAGTGAAAGAGCTGATCTCCTTTCGGCACTCATTCACTCTAGACATTGGGAAAAACTTATGATAAAATTTGCTAAGCAGGTTTTCCCAAGATGTAATAGACCCGGGCGTGTTAGAATCCAACCACGCCCTAGCTCTATCGTGAAGAGAAAAAGGTAAGAGTCGAAGATGGACTGACTCTTCAGAGAAGTTCTGGAATTTGAATGTGGCACAAATGTCTTTGAACTTCTTCACATGGCTATAAGGATTTTCAAGATCTAAGCCATAGAATGAGGATAAGAGTTGGATGACATGTGGCTTCAAGTCAAAGTGGGTGGCATTGGACAGTGGCAACACTATGCAAGAGGATGAGTTAGTCGCAACCGGTGCGAACAAGTCCCTAAGGGATGTAGTGGAGTCCACGTTCCAAGCTCTAGGTTGCTCTACATGTTCAGGATGATTTGCATTCCTATAATTCTCTGCCATCTCAACAGTCTCTCTCTCAACTAGCACTCTTTTCTGTCTCCTAAGAATTCTTTCTAAGTCGGGATCTAAATGTATCAAATCTAAGTCCAAGGATCTCCGACCAAGCATACACCAACAAAAAAAGCACTAAAGTAAACTAACCAGCAGAAACTTGCAGAATAAAACAAACATACAACTTAAATTTTTTTTTTTTAAAATTTTTTCAATCCTTTTTTTTTTATAACTAACTAGTAGAAAAATAAAATCAATTCAGACCAAAAATTTTCACAAACAAAACAATTCCCCAGCAACGGCGCCAAAAACTTGTTGTGAGTTTTAAATTACTCGCAAGCGCACGAGTCGTTTGCAGTATAGCGTTGTGCAAGTGCGAGGTCGAATCCACAGGGAATTGCGTTGTGAAAATATATTTTCAATCTAAACTAACTCTATCTTAACCTAGTTTCGAATTTCAGATGATAATTTGCAAAAGAAATTAAAATTAAACTAAATTGATTTTTAAAACTAATAATAAAAACATTAAGGTTTCCGAATCCGCCCCACCAAAGTTAAGTATATATGTTCTAAAAATATAGTCTATCAAAACATTCCATGAATCCAACTATAAGACAAAAAACAAAGAATATCCCAACTAAACCAAAAGCATCCAATGTATCCGCTCTAAACAAATCACAAAGGAAATCCAATTTAATCGAAAAGCATTCAATGTATCCATCAGATTAAACACAAGGAATATCCAACAGACAATTTAAACTCAATCAATTATAAGATTAACTCAAATAATTGACAGAACATTTATACTAAAAATTGTCAGATTTGTATAAGCAAATCTGAACTACTACGCCAAACAACGGCGGGGCTTCATCTTCAACCTTAGCTGAAGAGTCTAGCCACTCATAACTATGAAACTACAATTCATAATAAAAGTGCTAAACATTTAAACTAAAACAACTAAATGTAAAGAAATAAATAAATAACTTTACATGGGAGAAATTCCACTCGCTGACGGGCGGCGCTTCCCCTCGTGGTGACAAAGCCTTCGAGATCCACCAGAATGCTAGTGGACATCCACTGGTAAACACCAAAGTAGCTCAGGAATTGTACATTAAAGATGAAGTGAAGAAGGGCTTATATAGGGAAATATCACAAGTGCAATATTCTTCCAATCTGATGTGGGATATTGCAGATTCCAGTTTTTGCTCTTTGACCTTTGTCTACTAACACTGCCATAACTTTCTCTAGAAAAATAATTTTATTGATCCGTAAAATTCCTCAGAAAATAGACATCGGGATCTTTCCAAGCATATACGGTTCATCTCATGATTCTTCCTGAATCAATACAGTTAAATCCTCAAAAATGGCTGATCTGTCATGCTGAAATCATGCACAGCCTGACCTTTGTCTACTAAAACTGCCATAACTTTCTCTAGAAAAATCATTTTATTGATCTGTAAAATTCTCCAGAAAATAGACATCCGGATCTTTCCAAGTATATATGGCTCATCTTCTGGTTCTTCCTAAATCAATATAGTTTAATCCTCAAAAATAGCTTATCTGCATGAGCAATTCTGGCAATTTAGTGAAACTTCTTTCCAAGCTTGTAAACCTGTAAAACAATGAAAACAACTCAAAGTAACAAATTCCTAAGCTAACAAATGTAAATTAAAGGGCCAAAATATGCAATATTTGGCACTCATCAATGATCACTACTGACACTAATATTAGTGTAAAAAGGGGCATTGTCACTATGAAAGTAAATAATGAGGAGATGGAATTTAAAATATTTAATACATTCAAATCAACCAATGAGGATAATGAATATTCTAATGTGAGCTTCATGCAAAGTGTTATTGAGAAAGTTTCTCAGGTCCATGACACTGTTCAATCGGAGACCATCCCCAACTATGAGGACACAAGATTAGAAATTAGGCTAGAGGATGACGATGTGATTAAAGACATTAATAGAACTATGCACCCCATCAAGAACACATCACAGCCTCCAAGTAAGTATACTCCTCAAGTTGAAAATCCTGAACTTACTAATACGACTTTTCCTTATTTTATTAACCAGGCACCAAGATTGAAGATGCAGTAGTTGTCAAGGGCACTTGAACCACCTGATGTGGGCTATAAGTGCCCCTTTTAATGGGAGTAGCACTATATCAAGAGTGTGCTTGAGATGTATCACATTTGCCAATCATGTAGCTCAAGTGCTTCTACTGAGGTTAGTGGTACTGAGGCCACTAACACATGGCAAGGTTGTATTATTCCTATTTTTCAGCTGCGATAAGTTTTCGTTTTTTCCCATGCATACTGCTTGCGATCGAGCACACCATTCAATGTGCTCGAGCGCAAGAGTGCGATCGAGTGCACTCGTGGCAGAAAGTTTAGTAATAAATTTAAAATTTTCATTCACACTCACTCACTGACCCTCTCTGCACATATACTCACTCGCTCGCACTCTTATCACTCTCACGTTCACACTTTCGACTCTGGCATCATCACACTCCATCTCCACCATCACCAATCATCACTCCATCACCCCCATCATCGTTAACCACCATTATCCCCACTGTCACCACCACGTCCTCTTCCCTATCGCACATCCATTCTATTTTTAAATATACAAGGTAACCCACTTTGATCTAACATATGGTTCTTACTAATTAAATTCCATTTTTCATTCTATATATGTGTTATCATGTTTGTGATTGGGTATTTTTATGCTTGCAGGAGGTTAGGAACACATCCAAAACCATAAGTCCATAGCTTGGTCTTTTGTTGCCCACAACCTGTTTGAGGAAAAACCTGACCGTGTGCGATCGAGCGCACGTCAAGTGCGATCGAGCGCAAGATCCAAATACGATCGAGCGCAAGATCCAAGTACGATTGAGCGCAATTCTGGCAGAAACTAGTATTAGCATGTCCAAACTATCTGCCTCCACTTCTCGTGCTTTAAGTAGCCGTGCCCAGTTATCCCAGCCAAGCATCGAGCAACGAGAGCTATTATTTGAGACTACTTTTGCCATCGATGATGTCTTCAAACACATGGACGCCACTCAATGGGCCGTCCAAGCATTTAGACATCGACGGTTGAAGAGGCTTTTCAAGCCGGTTTGCTCGACTGCATACACCCAGCTCATAGTCCAGTTCTATGCGACCCTATCCTTTGACTGCAGCAGACCGAGAGTATTAACTTCTTCAGTCCAAGGCACACCCGTAGAGGTGACTAGTGCCAACATAGCCACTGCTCTTCATTGTTCTGACGAGTCCCCTCTGGAGGACACCAATATCGAGGAGCAAGCGGAGTCCTTTGCCTTGTCTGAGATCATTGAGGACATGTGCGCTAGCCAGTATGCTGATAGGCACAACAACACAACAAGCTGGTCAAAGTTACCTCCACGACTTTGGCTCGTAGACACCATCCTTCAGCGCAACATGCGCCCATTGGGGCACAAGACACAGTGGATAGACCAGTTTCTACAGACCTTATATGCCTTCCACAAAGGCCATTGGTACTCTATTCTGGCTGTTATATGGAGCCAGTTGCATAAATTATGGGATCATGTCCATGGCAGTTAGACCACCACGACCAATGCATGGGGGTTCCCTTTCCCATTCCTACTCTCTTACATACTCAAGAAGAAAGGGATTAAGGAGACCACCAGCGACGGACCAGTGCGAGAGCATCTCTTCTTCGGGAAGGCTCAATGGACACATAGCCTCTCGCACATGCCTCGAGGACTCCTAGCACTTGCTTCTGTAGCTGAAAGAGTTGAGGAGGATCGTATGGAGACTGAGAACCTTGTAGTTAGCCCAGTGCGAGAGGAGGACCATCTGAAAATGGGACCCACAGAGTCCCAGCACTTTCTAGCTGAGCTGTCCTCCTTCCGAGGTGAGGTCTCTATCGCTACCACACTCGTGCATAAGCGCATAGATAATTTGGAGGCACGGTTTGTACGACAGGAGGCTATACTACAGGCTATCCTCGATCACCTGCCCCCTGCCCCCAGTACCTCTTCGACTGCACCACTAGATGACCAACAGTGAGAGGATACACCGTCTGGCTAAAGACGTTAAACTTAGCGCTCATAGGAGGCACCCCAAAGCATATCCTTTTTAGTATTTTATTTTTAGTATTTACTTTTATATATCTGTTTATTATTACTTGTTTTCCATTTTATATTTGTTTGTCTTTCTTTTTCAAGGACAGAGTGAGTGCATCCAGTTGAAGTTTGGGGGCGTGCTACGAGCCATGCTAGCCATATAGTTCTCCATCTCCCAGGTCAGCTCCTTCCATGCAATTTACACATTGGGAAAAATGTGCAATTTAAGTTTGGGGGTATGGGGACACACTCACACACTCATTATGTCCCATTTTTTTGTTGTTTTTATAGATAAATGCATGTTCATTCTGTTCCAAAAATTTTGAGTGATCTTTACAAACGTTATGATTTGACTTCATAAGTAAGATTAACACCTTAAACATATAGGCCAATTATTAAGTTTTGAACCTAGATCACTTCCTTTTAGGCATCTTAGGATTCACAAGTTTGACCTGAACTAACACGAGCACATTAGCACATAGTTGTGTAGGGTATGACATGTTATTTTGATTCGTGTGTTTCTTTTGCTTGACTGTGAACCAGATGACCTATTAGATTAACATTTTGGCATAAAAAAATAGAAATAGATTGTTAGTGCTCAAAAAGAAAAATGCTCCTAATGATCAATAAAACAAACTTTCCACTGAGTAACTGGCCCTCTTGCCTCAGTAAGCAGTGAGTGTCACGTCAAAAGGTGAAAAATTTTTTGCTCACAAAAGATCATTAAAAAGAACTTTCCGCTGAGTAACTGGCCTTCTTGCCTTAGTAAGAGTGAGTGTCACGTCAAAAGGTGGAAAATTCTGATTGGTAGCATTAAAACCTGTTAAGTTTCGTAGCCTTTTTGACTCGAGCTAGTAAGTCCGTAGGGGTGTCTTTACACCTAATGCCCTAAGACCATCTGGTTTGGGAGTCATTGGCTAAACACTCCCTACACGAGTCAAATAGAAAGCTTAAGGGAACTTAGCATTAAGACCAGTTTGTTTCGTATCCTTTTTTACTCGAGTTATTAAGTCCGTAGGGGTGTCTTTACACCTAATGCCCTAAGACCATCTGGTTTGGGAGTCATTGGCTAAACACTCACTACATGAGTCGAATAGAAAGCTTAAGGGAACTAACTTGGCAAAAATCTCACAAATAAAAGAAAAGAAGAAAATCTATGCCATCTTTTTTGATTCTAATAGGAAATTTGGTGAATCTTGAGTCATCGAAACACTATACATTAGAATTATTTAGAAACCTAATCTTTTATGTGCTAGTTCGCCATACACTAAAGTCAAACTTGTGATGTCTTAAACTGTCTCATGAAGGTGATTTGCGTTCAAAACTCTTATTCATTGCAAAGATATGTTTATATTTGTTAAGCTTGCTCATGAATGTGCATCATAATTTTGTGTGAAAACCTGAAATTTTTGTGGACATTATGAATATTGGATTTATCTGTGTGTCGTTATTTTTCATTTTAGTTTTTAGTTTTGTATTGCTAAGGGACTAGCAATATGTAAGTTTGAGGGTGTCATAAGTTCTTAAATATTCATTTTTAAGCCCCCTTATTTACATTTGTTAGGTCCTTAGTTATGTTTATTTAGTCCATTTTATTTCATTTGTATGTTTTACATGTTTTTATAGGGTCTTGGAGAAAAAGAAGCATGTTTGGCACCTAAAGGAAGAATCCTGGAAATCATGGAGCAACTTCTGGTCAAACTGCAATCGAGCGCACTGCTGCACGCGATCGAGTGCACATGCGATCGTGCGCACACAAGAAGGATCGAGTGTAGCACTTGCGATCGAGTGCAAGACGCATGTGATCGAGCGCACATGTACGGGTGTGAACAGTAAAACGACAGAACCAGTTTTGGAAATAGAGTAGGTTTTACGATTTTGGCAGTTAAGGTTTCCAGAGTCTTCTAGGACTACTTAAGCCCTATAAATACACTTGTAAAACACACACAAAGACATCACTTCTTTTTCCTTTTACTTTCACTCGGAGTTATAAGCTTTGGAGAGGATTAACAACCCATCTCCTGAGTATTCTTTGGGTTTTATAGTTTATGTTTAGTTTATATTATAATGCTTATCTTAGACAACATGTGTAACTAACTCTTTATAGGGCTCGATTGAAGCCCTAGTTATGCTTTCCCATATATTTATTCATTGATTATCTTTGCCAATAGCCTTTATTATGTTGCTTAACTTGATTAATGCCTGTGTTTATTTAAATTCCTCATATGTATGTGTATGGCCAACGTATGCATGTGGTATGGATTGGTTAGTTAGATCAATTTGGATGACTGAGTCCTGGGTCTAACAATAATAACAAAAGATATCCACACCGGATTCATGGGTTAATCAACATGGGAAACTGGGAGCAGATACCATGCCCTAGATCTCATGTGGTTGTCGATTTCCATAGCCCTTATGCTTTCTTTAGGAACAACTCAAGAGATACCATGCTGAATCCCTCAAGAAAGAAAAGAGTTTGAGTAGATACCATGCCTAACTCGTTGCTTACAGAAATCAATAGCTTAAGGAGTAGATACCATGCCCTTAGGTTGGCGACCATTAGGTATACATGATAAGGCTAGTGCATTGATACATTACACAAATGGGAAAGTATGATTAGTGGTGGATATCAAAGCCCTATGTCTTTATTAAATCACATTCAATAGTTATTTCTTTTTACTTTGAAGAAACTAATTCTAAATTAAACTTTACCAATCCCTATGGAGATGATCTTGCATTCGCACACTATGCTACTGTTGACCTTGTGCACTTGCAAGTAAAACGAGTGAGATTATTTGCTTATTTATTTAGGTAAATAAACACGCAACAGTAAGAAATATCATTCCCCAAGAAAATCCTTTCATCATTGGTTTCGTTGAAATTCTTGAACCAACTCCAGTCAGGGCACATGTGATGAGTGCACCCGATGTCCAAGATCCATTTACTGCTGCCTTCTTGCCCCTTGCTCACACCCGAGCACACAACAAGAACATCATTATCTTGCTGTTCTGTTTTGGCAACCAAAGCCTCTCCATTCTTGGTATGGCTTCCTCCTCTATCCCTTGTAATCTTCTTGTAATCTTTCTTGACATAACCCTCCTTATGGCAGTAATAGCAACTCTTCCTTCCAAATCTCAGTTTAGAATGCATTCTCCTATGGCTTTCTCCTCTACCTCTGTCCCGGTAGTAGCCATGCATACTGCTATGCACTCTCCCATGGCTTTCTCCTCTACCTCTGTCCTGGTAGTAGCCATGCATGCTGCTGTGCACTCTCCCATGGCTCTCTCCTCTACCTCTATCCCGGTAGTAGCCATGGTTGTTACCATACCGAGTTGCTGGCCTTCTTTTAAAGAACAACCCTTTACCACTTGATGCACTCATTATCTTGGCATCAAGATTATCTTGCAACTCTTTCTTAGGATCAAATTTAAAAGCGAAGATTCGTTTATGAAGATACCTCTTATCTGGGAGAGTCTTGGCAAGAAACATCTAGTTTCTTCCATATTGCAGCTGGATCTTCCGAGTCTCCGCACTCCCTTGTGACATTATCCGATAAGTGCAAAAAGATGGTGCTGTATGCCATTTTCTTCATCTCATTCCGCTGGTCCTCCGTGATACTTGCTGGAAAAGCATCATCTTCTCCAAGAACCAAGTCCACTTTCTGTTGCACTTGAACCTCCTTGATCTTCCGCTTCCACAGGGAAAAATCTCCCTTTCCATCAAACTTCTCAATACCAAAATTTGAAGCCATCTTTTGCGGACAAGATCCCTTATTTATGCACTACCCACAAATTCTTTCTTCAACCTCAAGAACACAGATTGAAGATGGATCTTAACACCGTTCTTGAATCTACCTCAAGAACATGATCAGATCTTGATCTTTACACTATTCTTGAATCACCCTCAAGAACACGATCAGATATTGATCTTAACTCCATCCTTTATTCACCTCAAGAACATGATCAAATATAGATCTTAACTCCATTCTTGAATCACCCAAGAAGTTGATATTTGATTCTTGGAGTCTTGGCTCCATCACCTTCTTGTTCTTGCTCTGATACCCAGCTGTGCAGCTCTGATACTACTGTCCAAAGCTCTGATACCACTGTTCAAAGCTCTGATACCACTGTTGAAAATCACCTTGACAAGATGCCCAGGTGGTGATCTTCCAAACACCTAAGTCTAGAATGACTTGTAAAGATTTGGAATCGAAAACAGGAACAGAAAATCAAAGAAAGAAAGAAGACAAACAATTTGTTATCGAGGTTTGACAATGTGCCTACATCCCTGTGAGTTCCTCTGAACTCTCTGCACTAAATCAAATGGTTCTTACAAGCTACAGCAACCCTCTTCAAGAAGCTCAAGTTCTTGAAGAAACCAAGAAGAGAAGTAAGGAAGAAGATGAGAACTAATAATGCTCTCTATCTAATCTACTCTCTCTTCTTTACAACCAGCCTCACTACAAAGAGTCCCTCTTGTGTTTATGTCTCTCACACAATTCTCTCTTATGTTACACTTGATCTCACACAATGTCACAATAATGATTAACGAGAATGAAGCTAGGTGACCCTTTGTATAGCCACCCACTTCTTTGTCATTCTTGAGATTTAATCCTCACCATTTGATCATGATTCCCACTTAATCATGGCCCTCCATCACTCCTAAGTGGTGCTGTGCATTTTAACCTTGCACCCACACACCTAAGAGAGAGTTAAAATAGGCTATCCATGTGTGTTGCACTTTTCCTAGCACCTAGGTGCTCAATAGGACGCGGTAAGGTGCTGGGCAGAGTCCACTTGAAGTAGCTCCTGGGCGGTGAGGTGCTGGTGCTTGCGCGGTGCGGTGTTGGTGCATTCCTAGAGGCATGCACACTGGGCGGTGCAGTGCTGGGTTGTGCGCGGTGCGGTGCTGGAGAAGGAGGGGTGCGACGCACACTGATGCTGCCCCTTTCTCCCAGCTATGCGCACACCTTTCTGCTTGTGTGTAGAAGTGTGCACACTAGTGCGCCTAGCCTTACCTTGCTCCAAAGTGATGCACACACATGTGTGCAGTCTTTTAACTTGCTGAAATTTAATTCTCCAACCTTGGTTTAGACTTTAACCATCTTTGACCATGTTTAAACCTGTTTAAACCTTAGACAAATACCAACAAGTGATTTTCTATTGAGAGGAATGCGATGTTCTTAACCCAGTGAAGGGTATGAATGTTGTTGTGGTAATAAAGAAATGTTGAGACAGAAACTCCTCATATTTTATGGGCTTTTATGATGTGTGAAATGTGTTAGGAATAGTATGTTTGAAATTGACTAAGAAAAAAAATTGTGAATTCTTGTGTTTATGGTTTTCTTCTTGTTAATATTTAAGAGAAATAATTGGAGGAAACTTAAGAATTATATTATATGTAATTAGTAATTTAACATATTATATGACATAGTTGAAATCATAAATCAAAATTTCCTCCAATACTATTACTTCTAGCAATGTGTTTATCACTAAGCTTTTTAGCTCACCCTTTTCTTTTACTAACCTTTTAGAAAAATTACCGGAAGAAGTGTGGTTAAGGTTGAAAGAATACCTTAGTAAAGTCCTCATCAATGGAATCCTCACCTCCTGGGTCTCTTTGAAAATTCCAGTTCTTGTCTTAGTTTAATTTTGTAAAAATGTACAAATCAGGAGTAAATTGAGAAATATTTCCCTTTTTAATTGTCTTTTGTAAGATCTTAAGAGTTGTTGTATTGTTGTGAAAAGTTCTTGTATTTAAGGTTTTATGTTTGGATAGATCTGAATTGACTGAAAAAGAATGTTGTTGATTTATATGTTTTGTTTAGTAGCATCTTGAGTTAAGGCGCTTAGTGCCAAAATGTAATGGAGTCGTTCCGAATAGTGCCCATTCGGAATGGGTCATTACAATTCCTTTATTCGTATCAAAGTTATAAGCTAATCTACTATGACCTTAGATGACTTTGGGATTAGGAGCCATGAAGAACAATCATCTCATAGGCACAAAGTAGTCAAATTTTCTCTCTCCATGATTTTGTCATTGACGACAGAACCACATGAGTTTCCAATGAAAAAACTTGTATGCTTTGAATCCTTCTCTCATAAGAGAACTAATGGTCCAAGTTTCATCGATTTTAGTTGAGTATGCTGTAAGATATGTGAGTTTAAAGTTTGAAACCCTTGATTTAAACCAAAAGAATGGTCTCTATTGAAAAACCCTCATCAGTGCCATTGGTTGCCTCAAAAATGCCTTGGGAGGTCGTGCTCTACGATAGAAGTTGATGGGAACCAATTTTGTTTCTAAGAAATGGCTAATAAGAGAAAAAAAGTGCTTCGATAATTCTACTATGGTGGAACCTAGGTTTGATCATGAAGTAGGAGATGATCCAATGCCAAAGCATTATCAGTCGTGCTAGAGTGGCGTGTGAATACTAATCACTATGCCACTAGACTACCGTTTTTCATTATCTAGACTTTCTTCACTATTCATTAATTTTCTAAATATTTATATAGATTGTTATGTTAATAGATAATATTAAGTAATAATTAACAAATGAGAATTTTATTGAAATTCGTCCAAGTGTGAGGCACGTGAGAGAGTTCTAACAATGGAAAATTGTAGTTTGTAGCTATAAAATTAATCTTTTTTTTTTTTTTGGTTTGGAAAGACTCATCATTGAAAACTCGTTTGTTAGCAAACCAAATTGTACAACAATTAGCCTCATGGTCAAAACAAAGGATCTGACGATCCCTTAGCCAAGAGAGGAGAAATTGACAAGCTTTAGTAAGCCCAAACTTGGGGTCAAAGGGTTACTGTAGCCATAACTTTGCCAACTGTAATTTGGAATCAAACTTCAAAACAACTGGAGAGTCCATAACAATTTCTTAATAGCTCTAACATCATCACAAAAGATCGACCAATATTCCTATAACAACCCATCCCGAATGGGCCCTATTCGAAACAACTTCATTTCGTTTTAGCACTTAGCACCTTGACTCAAGATGCAACCAAATACTCATCAAGAATACAAACAATCTATCAATATAACATTGTACATATCCAAACAATCTTCACAATACAATAGAGTCAAAGATTTAAAATTTTCAAAAAAAGAAGCAAATGAAGGAAAACTCCACCACTTAAATAAATCTTGAATACTTTCTCTTAAAACGACTAAACCAAGACTATGAACTTAGAATCTTAACAAAAACCAAAAAGGTGAGGATGTCGTAGTCAAAATCCTTATTTAGGACTTTCTTCAACTTTGATTACCAAACTTTCGGTACTACCTGAAATGTTAGAAAATAAAAGAGTGAGCTAGAAAGTTCAATTAGAAACACATTACTAAAAGTAATCATATTAGACGAAAAATTATCTTTTTAATTAGCTATAGCATGTAAATCATCAAATTCCAAGTACGTGAATTTAAAGTAGTTGAGTTTCTTCCAATCATCTTTCTCAAATTTTTATTAAGAAGAAAATATCAATTAAGTAAGGATTCACCAAGGTCTTTATAAGCCTTTCAAGCATACTAAGCTTACAACACTGCACTCAATCATAAAGTCAATAAGAATAAGGTAATTTTCACTCAATACTATTCCATCATCACAATCATCATTCATGCCTTTCACTGGGCCAAACACATCACATACCTCTTAAAGGCAATTTACAGTCATTACCCTTCATGGGTCAATTCCATTACAACATCCATTATCAATGATATGTAATGCAAATTCAAATGTAATGAGATGTTTAATCATGCATAATTTTATATCATCATAATGCCCCTCATTGGGCTATGCATATAACAAAGCCCCTCATTGGGCTAATCATATAATAACGCCCCTCATTGGGCTAATCAGATAACAACAAGGATGTCTCCCCAGTACGTCAAACATCACAATACAACTCGAATCCTCCCCTACCCCATATTGGGCAAGGTTCTTTCATTAATCTGACCTTCCCCTACCCATTACTGGGTGAGGTCCTTCACATCCAAAGTGTCTGTGGTATCCTTACACCCTTTGTGGGAATAGACCTCCCACAATCTCACTACTTCTCCTCTTATAATATGCTAACCATATATATTGTGTAAAAATGCATTCACCAAGCAATGAATTTGCAAACAAACATTCATCAATCAACCACATCATATTTTCATACCAATCCAACCAGTCACGTTAATCACAATCTCATAGCAATCAAATCAATAGCTTTCATTACATTTACACACATCACCATTTCTCAAGCAAAACTTCCTCAAATAATTTCTAAACTCATATTTTGTACATTTGTGTCTCCACATATGTTTATATAACTCTTATAACATTATTCTTTATTATTTCAATACTTAAAATTTCTTTACTCACATTTCGCATAATTCTACCATTATTGATTTCCACCATCAATCATGTTTTTCATATATTTATTTCTATTTTACAATTTAATATGCTTACTAAAAGTAAGGTGTAACTCACATCTTGAACTGACTCCTAGTCTCAAGATATCTCATTGTCTCTAATATGATCCTCCACTAATATAACAATTAACAATTCACCCAAGAAGAACACACACACACACACACACACACACACACACACACACACACACACACATATACATATATAAACATTGAAGTCATTGCTTGCATAGAGGAAAAGAATTAGACTTTTGAATTTTTAACGAAACTTTCTTTTTGTTTAAATACTTTTCATAAATTTTTCTTTTAGAGACATAGATGAAAAGAAGTAGTCTCTTTAACACCATAAAGTTAATGTTTCTATCCCAAGAATCTCATTAACTTGTTTTGAAAAGGCTTAGGGTTAAAAAGGTATGACAAATTATTGCTTTTGTATGAAAACAGAGTTTGATAGTCGACTGTCTAAATGGATAGTCGATTGTACAAGTTCCAAAAAGTTCTGACAGCTTGGACTATCGATCGTCTAAATGGACAGTCGATTGTCCTTACAATTTGGGCTTTTTGCCCAATTGACAATCGATTGTCCATTCAGAACAGTCAACTGTCTACTGGGTTACAACACCTAAAACCCATGAAAATCTAAATTTTCTTCTCCAAAACTCTTTTGATTTATCATGAAACTCTTAAATATTTTGAATCACAAGCTTTTGAGAGTTAAACATTAATTCTTTACATTACCCGAAAGAGAAATCAAACTCAAAACTTTCAAATCAACATATTTGGTCAAAACCCATTTTTCTCAAACTTTTTCAAGAACACTCGGATTTTCAAAATCCCAACTTAAAATCTTAACAAATTCAACATGCAAGATTAAACAATAAGAAGCAAGAAATTTTTTTTTAACCTTAAGCTTTGCCAAAAACTTTCATTTTCCTTCATTTTTCTCTTCTCCTTCTTCCTCTCTTCCTCTTTCTTTTCTCTTCTTCCCCCTTTCTCTCCTCTCTCCCAAAATCTCTCTCTTTCTCTAGAAGGATCCAACACATCCTAGTCCTTCTCTTCCCTCTCATATATATATAAAACTAAGTTTTTATTTACTGCAAAATCATCCTTCAACTTACTCCTCTTCTTAATTTTCACCATAAGGCTTTTCTAAATCACAAAGCTATCATTCCACTTTAAAACTCTTTCATAAACTACCAAAACATTTCTTAAAACTTCCAAATCTCCCCAAACACAAGTTCTTATTATCAACTTTTCTCTGATTAGTTTTTCCTAAGCTCTACACAGCCAAGCACAAATTATTTATTACTCAAAATTTCGAAATTAAAATATTCCAATTTAAAATATCGGACTCTACAATTCTTTCCCACTAATAAAAATTTCATCCTCGAAATTTCTTGGATCCGGGTATCAAAAAATAACAGGGATTAGCACTTTTCCAAGTTTAATTCACATTCTCGAATATCATAACCACATTCTTCAAATCCATCACTTTCATAAAAAATCGTTATTAAAGGGTTAAACCTCATATTCCCCATCATCTCGATCTTTCTATCAGTTGGTGTCAACCAACTATTATTACCAAGGTGGTCGAATTCTTTACTTTAACAAAATCTGTTCTACTTTACTAGAAACTCTTTCTACTTAATAAGTAGTGTTTGCTTTTTTATCAACTAGTCATCCTCATAATTCATTCATTTTCATTCTTTTGATACTTCAATTCATTTAACTAGTCCCTCAAATCACATATTCTTAACCAAAGTATTTCTTAAAATAATTTCTTTCTTAATTCTCCCTTCCACTTTTGGACTTCAGAACTAAGTTCCTCACTAATTCACATTCATTTCTATCAACTTCATACTTCAAGGGCCTCGGATGCAGTATGACTTTTAAATTGTTTTTCCTCCCCAAGATACCTCTTCACAAGGTCACTTACCAACTTATCACTTTCTCCAATCCTTTAGTCATTCTTCCTCAAGGAAGGCTAAATGATACTTAGGTATTATTAACATTATTACACAAATCTCTTATTTAGTTCAACTTAATCAATTACTCAAATTATTAGTTCTTTACTTCAAGGTCTTTATTTTCACCTATGGAAGAGAAACAATCAACTAAGTCAATTTTTCCATCATTTTAAGGGATTTCTAACATCTATCAAACAAGTGATTCAATTGGTAACTTATACTCTCTTTCTAAAACATCTCTTAAAATCAAATTTTCTCATTTGTTTCCATTCAAACCTTAATTCATCCATCACCTGCTGGCATATGCTTACCGATAACTCTTATCTAACTTTTCATGATAGTAATAGTTAAGTACTTTGTTCTCTATTACAACTTCGAATTGACCAACCTTTCTTCAACAACAACATTACATCGTAATCCAATTCATAAATCATTATACAATAATAATTCAGCTACTCCCATTTAATTAATCCATCTCCATTCTACAACTCTTTTCTCTAAAATTGAAACTTTGTTGTCGTAAAAAAATAACTTAGTAACTTTTGTCCTCGACCTTTACTTGAACTCCCCAAAATTTTTACTCATATAAACCTTTCTTTAATGTTAATTGTACTTTAAACTTATCATCCTTCTTTGATCTTTTCATTTCTTTACATAACTCCAAAAATCAAACTTTCTATATAATCTCCGAAGCTATAAACTCTACGCTTCACATCAAATTTAAACTCTCTTACTCAGAAAAACTTCAAGGATATTGTTTAAATAACTCTCTACCCCAAGAATTTGTAAGAGTATTTCTATCTCTTACCCGTGTAGATATTAATCCTCGTATGAACAAGTTTTCACTTTTGCTTCCCCAACAACCGATTTCTCCACTTCCGAACTTTTACTTGATCATATTTTTAGTACATTAATTCACGCTTAAACTTTTATTCCTTCTATATCTCAATCCTTGTAATTTATTCTTTTTTTTTCTTTTCAATTATCCTTTCTCCAAATATTAACAAAACCAATCACATTAAATATGACAAATCTTCATTTTCATACCCCATCTACATCTTTCTAACAACTTTTATACACTAAAAAATGTTTTATTGGATTGACTACATTTTCAATACCTCTTCTGGTCCATTTAGGCAATCAAAACTTCTAGAAAATCAATTAACACCCCATCTCTACACTTTTCCCTTAAAAATTCTCAAGTCTAATCACATGACATACATCAAAATCCAATAATTTCTTTTAATTTACCATTACCAAAATCTTTGAGTAAGTTATTTCACATTCACATAAAAAAATATACACCCCTTTTCCAAAAGTACATCTCAAACACGTCATAGTTTATATTTTCCTTTATTTTACACTATTTCTGACAGTAGTTAAGTCCTTATCATTAACCATGGTGAGGGTTAAAACTTTTAGCTCGAGGTTTCAACCCAAGAGGGGGGTGAATTGGGTTTTTAAAAAAAATTTGCGGAATTAATACAAGTTTATAAAAACTGATAAGCAGTAAACAATTAATACAAGTAATGTGCTGTAAATAAAGAGTTTAAGGAAAGAGGATGCAAACACAGTTTATACTGGTTCGACAATATCGGATTCGTTCCGACCCTACGTCCACTCTCTTCAAGGAACTCCTTGAAGTAATCCACTAAGAAACTTAGTCGTACAACTTAGCCGGGTGTTGCACAAACCGTACACAAGCAAATTACAGGAGTTGCTTAAACAGAACAATCCCCTTCCTTTCGGAAGTTTCCCCTTCCTCTCGGAAGTAATCCCTTTACTAAGATGGTGTAAAGTAAAAGGTAGAGAGACATCAAATGAAAGCTTATTACAACAGAAATGTCTCTCTTTCAAAGTAAAGCTTGAAGAAATGGCTCAACAAGATTATTTCAAAGCTTTTTGTGTTTCAAGAGTATAAAAACTTGATTAGGTGAGATCAACTCTTTTTGAATATATGCAGCTTGTTATTGAATGCTTAACTGAATGGGTTTATAGAGCAATCAATTAATATGGCCGTTAGGACTTTAATTTGAAAAAGATTTACTTTAAAACGTTCAGATTTGGAGTCCAACGGTCATATTTTTGAATTGCCGGTCGACTGGGTCGAGATACCAGTCGACTGGGTTCACTTGAAAAAATCACGTTTTCAGACCTTCTGGGTATCCAGTCAACTGGTATATTTCATCCAGTCGACTGGGGAATTTCTGTCCATTTTACCAGTCGACTGGGTTGATTCATCCAATCGACTAGGGACTTACTGTCCATGCATCAGTCGATTGGGTTGATTCATCCAGTCGACTGGGTACCTTCTGTCCCATATACCAGTCGACTGGTATATGTACCCAGTCGACTGGGTTATCTTCCAACGCAGTTTTTCTTATGTTTTTCATTAAAAACATTTAAAAACAATGGTTTTAAAAAACCTTTTGTGTTCGAGCCATTGAACAAGCTAATACAATGTATAAGTGAGACTTACATTGATTCTAAACCTTAAGACCTATACTAGATCTTCAGTCTTCACTTGATACTTGATTTGGTTCGAGTTCTTGCACTTTGTTCCTTGGTTGAATGTGTTTGATCCTTAATACAACTTAGTTTAAACTTGTTAGTTAAATAAAAGTTGTGTTTTGCCATCATTAAAATACGGGCGAGGGTCAACAATCTTCCCCTTTTTGATGATGACAAAACTAATAATGTGAAAACAGTTTTAAAAGCTAAGTGTTAGGATTTTACAAAAATTTGGACAGAGTCTCCTCTGTTTTTCAAGTAAAACCACCCTGAAAACAAGCAAACACAGTTTATATTTCTTTCAACTAATCTAGAATCAAACTCAACCAATCGATAAACATTTTTACAAGGCTATGGAGCAATGCTCCCCCTAAATCTATGCATTGGTTGCGTTTACTTAGATTTTCTCGTTTTTCTCATTTTTCTCCCCCATTTTGACAACAATAACCAAAGGAGGCATAACACAAAAAAAAAAAAAAGCTATTTAGACAATATAGTCATTTATAGTATAAGAAAACAAACTTGTACGCAAAAATTTGGCTTCATTCGGATTTCAGAAGCCTTCCTGAGAAGAACCGAAAGTTTTCATACACGTATAAGCATTTTAGAGCAGTTTAGTGGCTAAACAGAGTTGTAAAACAGTGCTAACATATCACAAATAGCATAAATAGATGCAAGAAATATGGCTAATAGAAATACATCATCATATATAAAAAGTCAATACATAAACGGGCTTCACAGAGCCATAACTAAGACAAAATAGTACATGAGATGTCCGTGCTATGTGATAAGAACTGGAAAACACTAAGTACATACAAAAGACATAGACTCAAGGTGCGGGAGAGTCCGAGCCATCACGAAGAAGTTCCCTAATCTCAGCTAGGGAACCCTCGATGTGCTCTCGATGTAACTCGAAGTCGTCCCGTAGGTGGTCTATGGAGGAGCTCAGTCTCTGGTAATCAGACTGCATGGACTGGAAACCGGACTCCATCGTCATCTGGATGCTCGTGATAGCTCATAGGATGTCTCCGTAACTAGTCTGACCAGGACTCGAGTCACCAATAGGAGGTGCTCGGGTATCCATCTCCATCTCAGCAGCCGTATCAGCAGCAGCATCCTCATCACTGTCGCTCGCATCCTCTCGGATCCTCAGGCGCTTTCCGGCCTTCGAATAGAGGAATCCTTCACGAACTGTACATCCCATCTTCTTAAGTGATGAGATTTTGATAATGTCTGTCAATCCGATATCCTGAGCCTCAGAGGCAGGCAAAGGTACCCGGAAGTGCTGGAGGATGAGCGTAATGAGCATCCCATAAGGAAGAAACCCGGAGTCGTTTGCTTCATCGTTTATCATGTTGGCGAGCAGCAGAGGATATATATTGAAGTGGTGTCCAGATTTTAGGCACCAAATCAATACCGTATCTATTTTAGATAGATACCCTCGACTCCCGAGTCTCGGGTGGATGGTCCAACTGACAATCAGCTGAAACATCTTTGAGTCGAGGGGCATATCACTACATGTATGAAATGTAGTGGGTCTGTACACATAGTTAGGGTCTCCCCTGACTTTCTGACAGGCCTCATCGACCTCAAAGTTGTCTAGCCATCCATCCAGACTCCATTGAATCCCCCTTACAGGGATTCTCAGAAGGCTCATCAAGAGGTTAGTGTTGACCTCAAACTCAACACCGCTGACTCTGGTTCTGAATCTCAGAGCCAGAGGACTGGGTTTCACCAAGTTCACGTAGAACTGGTGAATCAGTCGCGGGTAATATTTCTCATGAATTCTGACCAGTGGGGTCAGATTTATTACCTCAAAGGCTGGTAGAATATCGAAATTTCCATGGCGAATAGAGTCGAAATCAACGACTCTACCCGTTATGATTTTCTTGTGACGGATTATAGAGTTATACCTTGCATGTGCCGTCAGACTGTAAAACAGAGTCTGCTCCAACTCTGTTCTGGGATCCTTGCTGGATGAGCCCGCTGCTTCCTTTCCTTTCAACTCTGATGCCGAAGGTTTTGAAGACCTTAGCTTTTTAGGTGCATTAGGTCCACTTGTTGTGAGTTTTATACGGATCTTGTCGCTCATTTTAAAGAAAAAAGAGTTTTCGGGGAAAATGGATTTTGGTGAAAATAAGAGATTTTAACCGAAGAAAGTCAAAAATCTCTTTATGGATGAGTAGATCGGTGTGTTTAGATGAAGTTTGGATGGTTTTTGGATCAAAATGGTGAATTTTTCTAGAGAGAGAAAATTTGGGAGTTCGAAAATGGCGTAAAATTTTTGAAAAAATGAATAGTCGTATTTATAATATCGCGATGCCAGTCGACTGGGTTGAGTTACCAGTCGACTGGGGCCTTTTGAAAAGATAAACAGTTTGCCTACCAGTCGTCTGGGTAAACGTACCAGTCGACTGGGCTACCTTTAGCAGTCGACTAGAGGACAAGAGTTTTTCAAAAAATGACGCCAAACAGGGATTCGACCTAATAGACGACTGGAGAAGACTTACCAGTCGTCTGGAATATTTGGCAGAGAGTTACCTGTCGACTGGGTCAGATGTACCAGTCGACTGGACCCTTAGTAAAATTTCCAGTCTTAAATTTTTGCACGATTTTGTTTATCTATGACATTTTTGAGTGAGGGAAATAATTAAACAAGGATTAATATTCTTTCATGTCAAATATCCAAATGATGAAATGAGATGTAATCAAACATTCAGTTTATCAAAATCAAGCAATCCCATCAACATTCTAATCTTACAAAAACTAGCTTCACTTAGGGGTTTTGTAAGAATATCAGCTATTTGATCTTCTGAAGGTATAGATTCTAATCTTATATCACCTTTTTGAGCATGGTTTCTTAGGAAATGATGTCTAATCTCTATATGCTTGGTTCTATAGTGCTGAATAGGATTTTTGGTTAGGTTGATGGCACTGGTATTATCACAAAATATAGGAATATTTTTGAGGTTCATGCCATAGTCTTCTAGTTGTTGTTTCATCCATAACACTTGGGCACAACAACTGCCAGCTGCTACATATTCCGCCTCAGCGGTTGATAGTGCAACGAAATTCTGTTTCTTGGAAAACCAAGAAGTTAACATAGCACCTAAGAATTGGCATGTTCCACTTGTGCTCTTTCTATCTAACCTACATCTAGCAAAATCAGCATATGAATATCCTACTAGCTCAAAATATGAATCTCTAGAGTACCATAATCCTATGGTTTGGGATCCTTGTAGATATCTAAGGATTCTTTTTACTGCAACTACATGTGATTCCTTAGGATTAGCCTGAAATCTAGCACACATGTATACACTGAACATTATATTAGGTCTACTTGCAGTCAAATACAGTAAAGCACCTATCATGCTTCTATAATATTTAGAATCTACAGTTTTACCTCCCTCATCAAGATCAAGTTTAGTAGTTGTGCTCATAGGCGTTCCAATTGGCTTTGAGCTTTCCATCCCGAACCCCTTTAGTAGGTCCTTAATGTACTTTTGTTGATTGATGAAGATACCTCCTTTTAATTGCTTGATTTGCAGTCCAAGGAAGTAGGTAAGTTCTCCCATCATGCTCATTTCAAATTCACCTTGCACGCACTTTGCAAACTCTTAACACATAGATTCATTAGTAGCACTAAATATAATATCATCAACATATATTTGAACTATCAAAGTGTCATTTTTGTGAGTTTTTGTGAAGAGAGTTGTGTCTATTCTACCTCTTACAAAATCATTGTTAATCAAAAATTTACTTAGTCTTTCATACCATGCTCTTGGAGCTTGCTTCAACCCATATAGAGCTTTAGAAAGCTTGTAGACATAATTTGGAAGACTAGGATTTTCAAATCCAAGAGGTTGCTCAACATAAACCTCTTCTTCTATAAAGCCATTTAAAAAGGCATTTTTCACATCCATTTGAAATAGTTAAATTTATTAAAGCATGCAAATGCTAATAACATTTGAATAGCTTCTAATCTAGCTACAGGAGCATAGGTTTCATCAAAATCTATTCCTTCTTCTTGGTTATATCCTTTAGCAACTAATCTAGCCTTATTTCTAGTTACTATACAATTTTAATCCATTTTATTTATATATACCCATTTAGTTCCAATTATTGAATGATCTTTTGGTCTTGCAACTAGTTTCCAAACATTATTTCTCTCAAATTGATTTATCTCTTCCTGCATTGCAATTATCCAATCATTATCTTTTTTAACTTCTATAAATGTCTTAGGTTCTACTTAAGACAAATAAGCTACAAAATTGCAAATATTTCTAATGGAAGAGCGAGTTCTTACCCCTTGTGAAGGATCACCAATCACTTGATCAATTGGATGATAATTTACATACCTCCAATCCTTGGGTAGACTTTCCTCTTGTTGACTTAAGGATGGTTGATCCAAATTGGGAGTTTTCATCTATTCATTAGCTTGAGGTGAACTCACTTTTGGGTCAACAATGGGAGTAGAAGTTTCCATTCTTGGAATAAAATCTGCATCATCTTTAAAGGAAACTTCTCTACTACTCATTGGGTTAGATTCATCGATAGTTACATGCACGGATTCTTCTACTACTAGAGTTCTCTTATTGAAAACTCTATAAGCCTTACTAGTAGTTGAATATCCTAAAAAATATCCCTTCATCGGTCTTGGAATCAAATTTACCCAAGTTAGTTTTATTGTTATTTAAGATGAAACACTTACTACCAAAAGCACGAAAATAGGAAATATTGGGTTTTCTCCCTTTCCATAGTTCATATGGAGTTTTATCAAGCAAAGGCCTTATCAAAATATAGCAAGAAGTATTCACGGCTTCAGCCCAAAAATATTTTGGTAAATTATTTTCACAAAGCATTGTTCTTGAAAATTCTTCTAGAACTCTATTTTTCCTCTCAACAACTCCATTTTGTTGAGGAGTTCTAGGAGTTGAAAAGTTGTGATTAATTCCATTTTCATCACAAAATTTTGAAAAGCTTTGATTTTCAAATTCTTTGCCATGATCACTTCTTATGCTTGAAATACAAATTCCTTTTTCACTTTGTACTTTTTTGTAAAACTTTTCAAATCCTTTGAAAGCTTCATCCTTGTAAGCAATAAAAATAACAAAGGTATATCTTGAATAGTCATCAACAATAACAAGAGCATATTGATGGCCACCTAGACTAATGGTACTAATTGGACCAAATAAGTCCATATGCAAAAGTTCCAAAGGTCTACTAGTTGAGACTACATTTTTTGCTTTAAAAGAAATCTTAGTTTGTTTTTCCATTTGACAAACATTGCAAATTTTGTCTTTTTTAAAATTGATTTTAGGAAGTCCAATAACTAAATCTTTTCTTGAAACAATTTTTAGCAAGTTCATGTTTACGTGACCAAGCCTTCTATGCCATAGCCATGGATTTTCACTAAAAGCAGGAAAACATTTTTCATTATCAGAATACAAGGATTTCAAATCAACTATGTAGACATTTTCATGTCTATGGCCAATGAATTTGATCTTGTTGCTCTTGATGTCTATAACTAGACAATGAGAGGTCTCAAATGTGACTTTGTATCTTTTGTCACATAACTGACTAATGCTAAGTAAATTTGGCTTAAGGCCTTGTACTAGCAATACATTATCTAAGGTTGAGAAGTCATTACCGACTTTTCTATGCCCGATGATCTTTATTTTAGTATTGTCTCCAATGGTCGCAAGTCCACCATCTCTTAAAGTTAGCTCTTTGAATACGCTTTTATCACTGGTCATGTGCTTCAAGCATCTGCTATCAAGGTACCAACAGTTACCTTTCTCCTTGGTGTGGAGGCAAATCTACATCACACAAGGATATACGATAGCACTTTTAGGTACCCAAAATTTCTTGGGTCCTTTGGGGTTAGTCCTTGAAAATACGGTTCCTTTTGGGACCCATACTTTCTTAACATGTGGTGCTTTATGAACAAGTTGATGATGCACAATCCTAGCATGATAGTCATAGAAATTTCTAGGATATCTTACATGTGCATTCCTATAATCCTTAGGATAATAGTTCCTAGGATACATGTTTCTATGGTAAGGAGTACGAAAATGCATGTCATTTCCAGAAAATGAATGATGATGCATTCTAGGATACATGCTAGCATATGTATGCAAATTGTTTCTAGGATAACCATGATGGTAATTCCTAGGATGAGCATGAGCAGAATGCATTCTTTGATTATACACATTGTTCCTAGAATGAGCATGATAATTATATCTAGGATGTGTATAAGCATTTCTAAAATGAGCATACATATAAGCATGAGTATTTCTAGGTTGCTTCAATTTAGTATGAACATTTAAATTTTTAGACTTCCTAGCATTCATCGAGGGAGTGCTCTTAACCATGCTAGGAGTTTTTGAAGTAGAGGCTCCATCTACACAAGAGGCTTTCATGAATAAGCTCTCTTTTGTTTTTTGCTTTCCCAATGGAGAATATCCTACACCAATTTTTCCTCCACTTATTCTTTGGGAAGAAAGCACTTCATCAAGTTTTTCTTTACCAAGCATAAGTCTTGATATAGTGCTATTTAATTCAGAAATTTTATTTTTCAAATTCTCATTTTCATCTTTGAGAAAATCTTGAGAAGAATCATACAGTAAAGATGATAATTTTTCTTTTTCTTCTCTAAGACTTATCATTTCTTTAGAAAGAGATGATACTTCTTTCTTAAGAACAGAATTTCTAGAATCAAATTTCTTCAATTCTTCATGCATTTCATTTATTACTTCTAGCAGTTCTTCACTACTAGTAACAATATTATTTTTTGAAGAGGGAGAAGATGTTACCTCACTTTCATCGTCGATTGCTATCAAACAAAGGTTGGCGATTTCCTCGTATCCGATTTCTTTGTCTGATGACTCATCTTCTTCGTCATCGCTCCAGGTAGTTGCTACCATAACTTTCTTCTTACAGCCCTTGTATGGTTTATTTGAAACCAGACAGTCAGCTTTTATGTGTCCTGGCTTCTTGTAGCCATATCTCATAAGTGGTTCCCTTTTTGAGGTGGGATCCGTTGTGTAAGGTTTCTTGCTTTTCTTCAAGAACCTATGGAATCGTCTAGTGATTAAGGCCATTTCACCATCCTCTTCACTGCTCTCTGCTTCTTGTTCTAATTTCTTTTCTTTGTTGCTCATAGAAGCTTTGAGAGCAATTTACTTTTTCTTCTTCTCATCATCATTGACGATGGGAGTCATTTCTTCCATCTCGTATGTCAATAATGACCCAAGCAGCGTCTCAACATCAAGCTTGTCAAGATTTTTGGCCTCCCGTATGGTTGTCCTCTTTGGTTTCCATTCTGGTGGCAGAGATCTCAAGATTTTTTTGGTTAGTTCAACTTCCTCAATATTCTTACCAAGCAGTTTTAAACAATTTATAATAGTGGTGAACCATGAGTGCATTTCAGAAATGGTTTCGTTATGAGACATCTTAAATGATTCATACTCAGAAATTAGCATGTAAATTTTAGACTTTTTTACTTCACTAGTTCCTTCATATGTGACTTGTAATTTGTCCCATATTTCTTTAGCAGAAACGCATGCAGATATTTTATTATATTCAAAAATATCTAATGCACAATGAAGCATGCTTGTTACTCTGCTATTGAGAGACATCATTTTACAATCCTCGTCAGTAAACTCAGATTTGAGTTTAGCCATTGTATGAAGAGTCTCTCCAATAACTATTTATTTTGAAGGAATTCTAGGTCCTTCTTCTATGATTCTCCATAGATTGTAATCTTGTCCTTCGACAAAAATTTTCATTCTATTTTTCTAATAGTTATAATTTGAGCCATTGAACAATGGTGGTCTAGTATAAGAGTGTCCCCCAGAGTAGCTATTTGCTGCCATTGGATCAACTCAAGGATTTTAAGCCTAATTAAGAGAACGAAGCTCTGATACTAATTGTAGCTCGATGTTTCAACCCAAGAGGGGGGTGAATTGGGTTTTTAAAAACTTTTTATGGAATTAGTACAAGTTTATAAAAACTGATAAGCAGCAAACAATTAATACAAGTAATGTGCTGTAAATAAAGAGTTTAAGGAAAGAGGATGCAAATACAGTTTATACTGGTTTTGCAATATCGGATTCGTTCCGACCCTACGTCCACTCTCTTCAAGGAACTCCTTGAAGTAATCCACTAAGAAACTTAGTCGTACAACTTAGCCAGGTGTTGCACAAACTGTACACAAGCAAATTACAGGAGTTGCTTAAACCGAACAATCCCCTTCCTTTCGAAAGTTTCCCCTTCCTCTCGGAAGTAATCCCTTTACAAAGATGGTGTAAAGTAAAAGGTAGAGAGACAGCAAATGAAAGCTTATTACAACAGAAATGTCTCTCTTTCAAAGTAAAACTTGAAGAAATGGCTCAACAAGATTATTTCAAAGCTTTTTGTGTTTCAAGAGTATAAAAACTTGATTATGTGAGATCAACTCTTTTTGAATATATGCAGCTTGTTATTGAATGCTTAACTGAATGAGTTTATATAGCAATCAATTAATATGACCGTTAGGACTTTAATTTAAAAAAGATTTACTTTAAAACGTTCAGATTTGGAGTCCAACGGTCATATTTTTGAACTACCAGTCGACTGGGTCGAGATACCAGTCGATTGGGTTCACTTGAAAAAATCACGTTTTCAGACCTTTTGGGTATCCAGTCGACTGGTATATTTCATCCAGTCGACTGGGCAATTTCTGTCCATTTTACCAGTCGACTGGGTTGATTCATCCAATCGACTTGGGACTTACTGTCCATGCACCAGTCGACTGGGTTGATTCATCCAGTCGACTGGGTACCTTCTGTCCCATATACCAGTCGACTGGTATATGTACCCAGTCGACTGGGTTGTCTTCCAACCCAGTTTTTCTTCTGTTTTTCATTAAAAACATTTAAAAACAATGGTTTTAAAAAACCTTTTGTGTTCGAGCCATTGAACAAGCTAATACAATGTATAAGTGAGACTTACATTGATTCTAAACTTTAAGACCTATACTAGATCGTCAGTCTTCACTTGATACTTGATTTGGTTCAAGTTCTTGCACTTTGTTCCTTGGTTGAATGTGTTTGATCCTTAATACAACTTAGTTTAAACTTATTAGTTAAATAACAGTTGTGTTTTGCCATCATTAAAATACGGGCGAGGGTCAACAAAACTAATTTCCTTAATCTTAATCCTTTTATCATTTACTTATACTACAATCTCTTAGTCTTGAAATCTATACTTACTTCTCTTTCACCATAATCGCCCTAATACTCTCATAACTTACTGAATTTTTGGTCTCCTATTAAACATTTTCTTAACATTTCCATTCAAAAGGTAACCTCCTTTGCTAAGCATACCTATTATGTTTTCACTAGTCACCTTCCTTTATAATATTTCAACTACATCCCAAGCAAGTTATCCACTAAATCTTTAACTTTTCAAGTACTCCAAATACCTTAACTCATCATCATGTATCTCTCGCTGAATCCAATTGAACAATTCTCAAACATAAATCTTCAAGTAAGGTAAAACTCTTGAGCTCATTCACAATGTTAGCCAAACGATCATCCAACCTTAGCTCTAAACTCAAGGCTTCTCGGTCTTTAAACAAAACAAAATTCTTCTGGTATTGCACTTCACTTAGCATTAAGATTCAAAATAAAACTCACTATACTTTTATCCTTTATAACTTTTCACATGGTAGTTATACTTTCCAATTATTTTCGATCGAAACTTATAATTAGTCATCGACTAAGATCTTCCACTTTGAATCCATCATATAAGATACTCTAATTGAGTATGTGAAATCTTTGCTTAAGAAAACTACAATTTCCTTCTTATCTCTCTTAAAAGTCTCAAAACACCATAAAAACTTTACTTGTAATCTACCTAGGGCCATCATCCCTTAATTAATTCCTCTCGTTTTACTGTCACTAATTCTTACTAAATCTTATAACTTATACTAACCACTTAATCAAAAAATTTCTCTTATTCCCTTTATATACTAAAAATTTCCATTTAAGTCCCTACTAGAATTTCAATTGTTCTTATCAAATGTCACTTCATAATGAGATATTCACAATTTATACAAATCGAAAAAACTCCCCAATTCTCAAAGATCTCATAGTCCAAATGTTGGTATTTGTCTAAGGTTTAAACATGGTTAAAGTTTAAACAAGGTTGGAAGAGGTCAAGCATCAAGTCATTGAAGCCTCAGCACACTTGGACTGTGCCTCAGCACAAAGTAGCAAAAATGGTTATGCATCAGGTCAGGCTGTGGCCCAGACTACCCTAGGCCGCGGCGCCCAGAGGGTAGATTGCTGGAGAAGGAGGCCAGGCCGCGGCGCAGCCTACCTTAAGCCGCGGCGCCCAGAGGGACAGCAAGTGTGCCCTGCTCTAGGCCGCACCTTGCCCTGTTCCAGGCCGTACCTTAAAGGCACACATAGTCCACTTGATTCAGCCTTTGTTAAGTGCGTGGAGACATGTACAAAACGCATAGGATCACTAAGGATTGATCAAGGGCCATGGTTGATTGGTCATCAAGATCTAAGGGTGGAGAATGACACTCAAGATTGGACAAGAAGTTGGTGCACTATATAAAGGGTCACCTAGCTTCATTCTCAACAACAATGTGACATAACTTGTGATCAAAAGTGAGAGAATTGTAAAGAGTGCAAAGACACAAAAACAAGAGAGACTCATTTGTAAGGCAGGTTGTTTAGAAGAGTTAGTAGAATAGAAAAGGGATTGAAGGGCTTGTAAAGGGAATTTTCTTGGGAAAATTCCAGGGTTAGTTCTTATCACTTTTTGTTTCCTCTTCTTTTTTGTTTCTTCAAGAACTTAGGCTTCTTGGAGATGGTGGCTGTGATTGTAAAAGAACCATTGATTAGTGCAGAGAGTTCAGGTGAACTCACGGGGATGTAGGCTATTGCCGAACCTCGATAACAAATCACTTGTCTTTCTTTCTTTCATTTCTGTTTCTGTTTCTGATTCCTAATCTTTACAAGTCATTCTAGACTTGGGTTCTTGGAAGATCACCACCTGAGCATCTTGTCAAGGTGATTTCCAACTTTTCAAAATATCTCAATCAAATATTCAATCTACTACCTTCCTCCCATACTCAACACCCCAACACGCAAATACAGACCAACCCATTATTCAAGACTATTTATTTTAAATTTTCAATCTCTGTGATAACCGTCCTTCAAAATAACTTTACATGATATTTACACAATCATCAACCATAATCAATTTCGCATACACATCATGCAAGGAAAAACAATATCGGAAGAAACATCCATACATAACTCAATATTATACGATTTATTCTTATACAATACGAACCTTCCACGAAAATACCTCTAATTTTATTTAATTAACTATTAACCAACAATTTGCCAAGGCTTATACCATTCAGGTTAAAAACTTTCAAATTAATAAAACTATTCAAAGAAGAAATCTTTTCTCATTCTTCATCTTTCAACATTTTCATCAAGCACCCAACCACATACAAAGTTCCAACAATTGTACGAGAAAGACATATCAATCAAACATTTCATTACATCAAGGTGTTTTATCAACTACTCTCATCAAAGGCATTATTAGTAAGATTCCACAACACAACAATTCAATCCAACCAATATCAATTTCACACAAGAATCACACACAAGTCGACCCATCTTAAATCTCGAGACATATTAGCCCCATTTAAACCATTAATGATTACCACTCCTAAAAGGCATCCACTCTATACAACCAACTTTCTATAACCATCACATGCACTATATACCATGCAACTAAGTCTATAGGACATTAAACTTAAAGCTCTGAAACCAAAAATATGATGACACATCTCGAGTGGGCCTCCATTTCATTTCATCACTTAGCACCTTGACTCAAGATGCAACCATGTAATACTCATAAAAAATATGTTGGGAAATCACTTTGAGAAGCCCAAGTGGTGATCTTCCAAACACCAAAGTCTAGAGTGACTTGTAATGATCAGAAACAGAAACAAAAATCAAAGAAAAGAAAGAACACAACAATTTGTTATCGAGGTTTGACAATAGCCTACGTCCCCGTGAGTTCTTCCGAACTCTCTGCACTAAATTAATGGTTCTTTACAGATACAGCAACTCCTCTTCAAGAATCTTAAGTTCTTGAAGAACCAAAGAAGAGAAGAAAGAAAGTGATAAGAACTATTACAAAGCCCTCTACCCAATCTATACAATTCATTAATTTTCTAAATATTTATATAGATTGTTATGTTAATAGATAATATTAAGTAATAATTAACAAATGAGAATTTTATTTAAATTCGTCCAAGTGTGAGGCACGTGAGAGAGTTCCAACAATGGAAAATTATAGTTTGTAGCTCTAAAATTAATGTATATTTTTTTTTTTGGTTTGGAAAGACTCATCATTGAAAACTCGTTTGTTAGCAAACCAAATTGCATAACAATTAGCCTCATGATCAACACAAAGGACCTGACGATCCCATGGCCAAGAGAGGAGAAATTGACAAGCTTTAGTAAGCCCAAAGTTGGGGTCAAAGGGTTATTGTAGCCATAACTTTGCCAACTGTAATTTGGAATCAAACTTCAAAACAACTGGAGAGTCCATAACAATTTCTTAATAGCTCTAACATCATCACAAAAGATCGACCAATATTCCTATAACAACCCATCCCGAATGGGCCCTATTCGGAACAACTTCATTTTGTTTTAGCACTTAGCACCTTGACTCAAGATGCAACCAAATACTCATTAAGAATACAAACAATCTATCAATATCACATTGTACACATCCAAACAATCTTCACAATACAATAGAGTCAAAGATTTAAAATTTTCAAAAAAAGAAGCAAATGAAGGAAAACTCCCCCACTTAAATAAATCTTGAATACTTTCTCTTAAAACGACTAAACCAAGACTATTAACTTAGAATCTTAACAAAAACCAAAAAGGTGAGGATGTCGTAGGCAAAATCCTTATTTAGGACTTTCTTCAACTTTGATTACCAAACTTTCGGTACTACTTGAAATGTTAGAAAATAAAGGAGGGAGCTAGAAAGTTCAATTAGAAACACATTACTAAAAGTAATCATATTAGACGAAAAATTATCTTTTTAATTAGCTATAGCATGTAAATCATTAAATTCCAAGTACGTGAATTTAAAGTAGTTGAGTTTCTTCCAATCATATTTCTCAAATTTTTATTAAGAAGAAAATATCAATTAAGTAAGAATTCACCAAGGTCTTTATAAGCCTTTCAAGCATACTAAGCTTACAACACTAAACTCAATCATAAAGTCAATAAGAATAAGGTAATTTCCACTAAATACTATTCCATCATCACAATCATCATTCATGCCTTTCACTACAACATCCATTATCAATGATATGTAATGCAAATTCAAATGTAATGAGATGTTTAATCATGCATAATTTTATATCATCATAATGCCCCTCATTGGGCTACGCACATAACAAAGCCCCTCATTGGGCTAATCATATAATAACGCCCCTCATTGGGCTAATCAGATAACAACAAGGATGTCTCCCCAATACGTCAAACATCACAATACAACTTGAATCCTCCCCTACCCCTTATTGGGCGAGGTTCTTTCATTAATCTGATCTTCACCTACCCATTACTGGGTGAGGTCCTTCACATCCAAAGTGTATATGGTATCCTTACACCCTTTGTGGGAATAGACCTCCCACAATCTCACTACTCCTCCTCTTATAATATGCTAACCATATATATTGTGTAAAAATGCATTCACCAAGCAATGAATATGCAAACAAACATTCATCAATCAACCACATCATATTTTCATACCAATCCAACCAGTCACGTTCATCACAATCATACGCATCACAATCTCATAGCAATCAAATCAATAGCTTTCATTACATTTACACACATCACCATTTCTCAAGCAAAACTTCCTCAAATAATTTCTAATTTCATATTTTGTACATTCGTGTCTCCACATATGTTTATATAACTCTTACAACATTATTCTTTATTATTTCAATACTTAAATTTTCTTTACTCACATTTCTCATAATTCTACCACTATTAATTTCCACCATCAATCATGTTTTTCATATATTTATTTCTATTTTACAATTTAATATGCTTACTAAAAGCAAGATGTAACTCACATCTCGAACTGACTCCTAGTCTCGAGATATCTCATTGTCTCTAATATGATCCTCCACTAATATAACAATTAACAATTCACCCAAGAAGTACACACACACACACACACACACACACACACACACACACACACAAACATATATATATATATATATATATATATACATTGAAGTCATTGCTTGCATAGAGGAAAAGAATTAGACTTTTGAATTTTTAACGAAACTTTCTTTTTGTTTAAATACTTTTCATAAATTTTTATTTTAGAGACATAGATGAAAAGAAGTAGTCTATTTAACACCATAAAGTTAATGTTTCTATCCCAAGAATCTCGTTAATTTGTTTTGAAAAGGCTTAGGGTTAAAAAGGTATGACAAATTATTGCTTTTGTAGGAAAACAGAGTCTAACAGTCGACCGTCTAAATGGATAGTCGATTGTACGAGTTCCAAAAAGTTCTGATAGCTTGGACTATCGACTGTCTAAATGGATAGTCGATTGTCCTTACAATTTGGGCTTTCTGCCCAGTTGACGGTCGATTGTCCATTCAGAACAGTCAACTGTCTACTGGGTTACAACACTTAAAACCCATGAAAATCTAAATTTTCTTCTCCAAAACTCTTTTGATTTATCATGAAACTCTTAAATATTTTGAATCACAAGCTTTTGAGAGTTAAAAATTAATTCTTTACATTACCCGAAAGAGAAATCAAACTCAAAACTTTCAAATCAACATATTTGGTCAAAACCCATTTTTCTCAAACTTTTTCAAGAACACTCGGATTTTCAAAATCCCAACTTAAAATCTTAACAAATTAAACATGCAAGATTAAACAATAAGAAGCAAGACAATTTTTTTTTTTAACCTTAAGCTTTGCCAAAAACTTTCATTTTCCTTCATTTTTCTCTTCTCATTCTTCCTCTCTTTCTCTTTCTTTTCTCTTCTTCCCCCTTTCTCTCCTCTCTCCCGAAATCTCTCTCTTTCTCTAGAAGGATCCAACACATGCTAGTCTTTCTCTTCCCACTCATATATATATAAAACTAAGTTTTTACTTACTGCAAAATCACCCTTCAACTTACTCCTCTTCTTAATTTTCACCATAAGGCTTTTCTAAATCACAAAGCTATCATTCCACTTTAAAACTCTTTCATAAACTACCAAAACATTTCTTAAAACTTCCAAATCTCCCCAAACACAAGTTCTTATTATCCACTTTTCTCTGATTAGTTGTTCCCAAGCTCTACACAACCAAGCACAAATTATTTATTACTCAAAATTTTGAAATTAAAATATCGGACTCTACAATTCTTTCCCACTAATAAAAATTTCATCCCCGAAATTTCTTGGATCCGAGTTTCAAAAAATAACAGGGATTAGCACTTTTCCAAGTTTAATTCACATTCTCGAATATCATAACCACATTCTTCAAATCCATCACTTTCATAAAAAATCGTTATTAAAGGGTTAAACCTCATATTCCCCATCATCTCGATCTTTCTATCAGTTGGTGTCAACCAACTATTATTACCAAGGTGGTCGAATTCTTTACTTTAACAAAATCTGTTCTACTTTACTAGAAACTCTTTCTACTTAATAAGCAGTGTTTGCTTTTTTATCAACTAGTCATCCTCATAATTCATTCATTTTCATTCTTTTGATACTTCAATTCATTTAACTAGTCCCTCAAATCACATATTCTTGGCCAAAATATTTCTTAAAATAATTTCCTTCTTAATTCTCCCTTCCACTTTTGGACTTCAGAACTAAGTTCCTCACTAATTCACATTCATTTCTATCAACTTCATACTTCAAGGACCTCGGATGCAGTATGACTTTTAAATTGTTTGTCCTCCCCAAGATACCTCTTCACAAGGTCACTTACCAACTTATCACTTTCTCCAATCCTTTAGTCATTCTTCCTCAAGGAAGGCTAAATAATACTTAGGTATTATTAACATCATTACACAAATCTCTTATTTAGTTCAACTTAATCATTTACTCAAATTATTAGTTCTTTACTTCAAGGTCTTTATTTTCACCTATGGAAGAGAAACAAGCAACTAAGTCAATTTTTCCATCATTTTAAGGGATTTCTAACATCCATCAAACAAGTGATTCAATTGGTAACTTATACTCTCTTTCTAAAACATCTCTTAAAATCCAATTTTCTCACTTGTTTCCATTCAAACCTTAATTCATCCATCACCTGCTGGCATATGCTTACCGATAACTCTTATCTAACTTTTCATGATAGTAATAGTTAAGTACTTTGTTCTCTATTACAACTCCGAATTGACCAATCTTTCTTCAACAACAACATTACATCGTAATCCAATTCATAAATCGTTATACAATAATAATTCAGCTACTCCCATTTAATTAATCCATCTCCATTCTACAACTCTTTTATCTAAAATTGAAACTTTGTTGTCGTAAAAAAATAACTTAGTAACTTTTGTCCTCGACCTTTACTTGAACTCCCCAAAATTTTTACTCATATAAACCTTTCTTTAATGTTAATTGTACTTTAAACTTATCATCCTTCTTTGATCTTTCCATTTCTTTACATAACTCCAAAAATAAAACTTTCTATATAATCTCCGAAGCTATAAACTCTACGCTTCACATCAAATTTAAACTCTCTTACTCAGAAAAACTTCAAGGATATTGTTTAAATAACTCTCTACCCCAAGAATTTCTAAGAGTATTTCTATCTCTTACCCGTGTAGATATTAATCATTGTATGAACAAGTTTTCACTTTTGCTTCCCCAACAACCGATTTCTCCACTTCCGAACTTTTACTTGATCATATTTTTAGTACATGAATTCGCACTTAAACTTTTATTCCTTCTATATCTCAATCCTTGTAATTTATTCTTTTTTTTTCTTTTCAATTATCCTTTCTCCAAATATTAACAAAACCAATCACATTAAATATGACAAATCTTCATTTTCATACCCCATCTACATCTTTCTAACAAATTTTATACACTAAAAAATGTTCTATTGGACTGACTACATTTTCAATTCCTCTTCTGGTCCATTTAGGCAATCAAAACTTCTAGAAAATCAATTAACACCCCATCTCTACACTTTTCCCTTAACAATTCTCAAGTCTAATCACATGACATACATCAAAATCCAATAATTTCTTTTAATTTACCATTACCAAAATCTTTGAGTAAGGTATTTCACATTCACATAAAAAAAAATCTACACCTCTTTTCCAAAAGTACATCTCAAACTGGTCATAGTTTATATTTTCCTTTATTTTACACTATTTCTGACAGTAGTTAAGTCCTTATCATTAACCATGGTGAGGGTTAAAACTAATTGCCTTAATCTTAATCCTTTTGTCATTTACTTATACTACAATCTCTTAGTCTTGAAATCTATACTTACTTTTCTTTCACCATAATCGCCCTAATACTCTCATAACTTACTGAATTTTTGGTCTCCTATTAAACATTTTCTTTCGAAAGGTAACCTCCTTTGCTAAGCATACCTATTATGTTTTCACTAGTCACCTTCCTTCATAATATTCCAACTACATCCCAAGCAAGTTATCCACCAAATCTTTAACTTTTCAAGTACTCCAAATACCTTAACTCATCATCATGTATCTCTCGCTGAATCAAATTGAACATTTCTCAAACATAAAATCTTTATGTAAGGTAAAACTCTTGAGCTCACTCACAATGTTAGCCAAACGATCATCCAACCTTAGCTCTAAACTCAAGGCTTCTAGGTCTTTATACAAAACAAAATTCTTCTGGTATTGCACTTCACTTAGCATTAAGATTCAAAATAAAACTCACTATACTTTTATCCTTTATAACTTTTCACATGGTAGTTATACTTTCCAATTATTTCCGGTCGAAACTTATAATTAGTCATCGACTAAGATCTTCCACTTTGAATCCATCATATAAGATACTCTAATTGAGTATGTGAAATCTTTGCTTAAGAAAACTACAATTTCCTTCTTATCTCTCTTAAAAGTCTCAAGACACCATAAAAACTTTACTTGTAATCTACCTAGGGCCATCATCCCTTAATTAATTCCTCTCGTTTTACTGTCACTAATTCTTACTAAATCTTATAACTTATACTAACCACTTAATCAAAAAATTTCTCTTATCCCCTTTATATACTAAAAATTTCCATTTAAGTCCCTACTAGAATTCCAATTGTTCTTGTCAAATGTCACTTCATAATGAGATACTCACAATCTATACAAATCAAAAAAACTCCCCAATTCTGAAAGATCTCATAGTCCAAATGTTGGTATTTGTCTAAGGTTTAAACAAGGTTGGAAGAGGTCAAGCATCAAGTCATTGAAGCCTCAGCACACTTAGAGTGTACCTCCGCACAAAGCAGCAAAAATGATTATGCATCAGGTCAGGCTGTGGCCCAGACTACCCCAGGCCGCGATGCCTAGAGGGTAGATTGCTGGAGAAGGAGGCCAGGTCGTGGTGCAGCCTACCCTAAGCCGCGGCACCAGAAGGGACAGCAATTGTACCCTGCTCTAGGCAGCACCTTGCCCTGTTTTAGGCCGCACCTTGAAGGCACACATAGTCCACTTGATTCAGCCTTTGTTAAGTGCATGGAGACATGTCCAAAACGCATAGGATCACTAAGGATTGATCAAGGGCCATGGTTGATTGGTCATCAAGATCTAAGGGTGGAGAATGACACTCAAGATTGGACAAGAAGTTGGTGCACTATATAAAGGGTCACCTAGCTTCATTCTCAACAACAATGTGACATAACTTGTGATCAAAAGTGAGAGAATTGTAAAGAGTGCAAAGACACAAAAACAAGAGAGACTCATTTGTAAGGCTGGTTGTATAGAAGAGTGAGTAAAATAGAAAAAGGATTGAAGGGCTTGTAAAGAAAATTTTCTTGGTAAAATTCTAGGGTTAGTTCTTATCACTTTTTGTTTCTTCTTCTTCTTTGTTTCTTCAAGAACTTAGGCTTCTTGGAGAGGGTTGCTGTGATTGTAAAAGAACCATTGATTAGTGCAGAGAGTTCAGGTGAACTCACGGGGATGTAGACTATTGCTGAACCTCAATAACAAATCGATTGTCTTTCTTTGTTTCATTTTTGTTTCTGTTTCTGATTCCTAATCTTTACAAGTCATTCTAGACTTGGGTGTTTGGAAGATCACCACCTGGGCATCTTGTCAAGGTGATTTTCAACTTTTCAAAATATCTCAATCCAATATTCAATCTACTACCTTCCTCTCATACTCAACACCCCAACACGCAAATACAGACCAACCCATTACTCAAGACTATTTATTTTAAATTTTCAGTCCCTGTGATAACCGTCCTTCAAAATAACTTTACATGATATTTACACAATCATCAACCATAATCAATTTCGCATACACATCATGCAAGGAAAAACAATATCGAAAGAAACATCCATACATAACTCAATATTATACGATTTATTCTTATACAATACGAACCTTCCACGAAAATACCTCTAATTTTATTTAATTAACTATTAACCAACAATTTGCCAAGGCTTATACCATTCAGGTTAAAAACTTTCAAATTAATAAAACTATTCAAAGAAGAAATCTTTTCTCATTCTTCATCTTTCAACATTTTCATCAAGCACCCAACCACATACAAAGTTCCAACAATTGTACGAGAAAGACATATCAATCAAACATTTCATTACATCAAGGTGTTTTATCAACTACTCTCATCAAAGGCATTATTAGTAAGATTCCACAACACAACAATTCAATCCAACCAATATCAATTTCACACAAGAATCACACATAAGTCGACCCATCTTAAATCTCGAGACATATTAGCCCTATTTAAACCATTAATGATTACCACTCCTAAAAGGCATCCACTCTATACAACCAACTTTCTATAACCATCACATGCACCATATACCATGTAACTAAGTCTATAGGACATTAAACTTAATGCTCTGAAACCAAAAATATGATGACACATCTCGAGTGGGCCTTACTCGGAATGACTCCATTTCATTTCATCACTTAGCACCTTGACTCAAGATGCAACCATGTAATACTCATAAAAAATATGTTGGGAAATCACCTTGAGAAGCCCAGGTGGTGATCTTCCAAACACCCAAGTCTAGAATGACTTGTAATGATCAGAAACAGAAACAAAAATCAAAGAAAAGAAAGAACACAACAATTTGTTATCGAGGTTCAATAATAGCCTACGTCCCCGTGAGTTCTTCTAAACTCTTTGCACTAAATCAATGGTTCTTTACAGATACAAAACCTCCTCTTCAAGAATCTCAAGTTCATGAAGAACCAAAGAAGAGAAGAAAGAAAGTGATAAGAACTATTACAAAGCCTTCTACCCAATCTATCTTGTAGAGATCTATTCTAGTGCCTCTCCTGTGTTTTGTGTCTTTGCATTCTCACACTTGCACTTGAATTCTCTTGTATGATGATCTTGTGTTTACATCTTGTCTCACACTTGTTTTGTTGTGTTGAGATTGAAGCTAGGTGACCCTTTATTTAGTACACCACTTCTTAAGCTAATCTTTGAAGTTAATCTCCACCCTTAAATATTGACGACCAATCAATCATAGCCCTTCAATAATCCTTAGTGATCCTATGCATTTTGATCATGCCTCACTGTGCGTTTATCTACCTAAATAAATAGGTGAATAATCGTACTAGTTATACTTGCAAGTGCACAAGGTCATCAGTGTAGTCTAGTGTGCGAAAGCAAGGTCATCTCCACAGGGATTGGTAAAGTTACTTTTAGAATTAGTTTCTCTAAGGTAAAAAGAGATAAATAACTGTTGGAAAGTGATTTGATGATAATAAAGACATAGGGCTTTGATATCCACCACTAGTCATACATTCCCAATGTGTATAAGGTATCAATGCACTAGCTTTATTATGTATACCTACTGGTTGCCAACCTAAGGGCATGGTATCTACTCCTTAAGCTACTGATTTCCCTAAGCAACGAGTTAGGCATGGTATCTACTCTAACTCTTTTCTTCCTTAAGGGATTCAGTATGGTATCTGCTTGAGTTGTTCCTTAAGAAAACATAAGTACTGTGGAAATCGACAACCACATGAGACCTAGGGCATGGTATCTACTCCTGGTTTCCCATGTTGATTAACCCGGGTATCCGGATAAGATATCCCTTGTTACTAATGTTAGACCCAGGACTCGGTCATCCAAATTGATCTAACTAACCCATCCATACCACATGCATATGTTGGCCTTTACACATACATATGAGGAATTTAAATAAGCAAAGGTGTTAATTAAGTTAAGTAACATAATAAGCTATTGGAAAAGATTTTATCAATGAATAAAAATATGGGAATGCATAACTAGGGCTTCAATCGAGCCCAATAAGAGAGTTAGTTACACATACTAACTGAAATAAACATTATAAATAAACTAAACATAAAGGAGAAGAATAAACCCGAGAGAAGAGGCGTCAATTCTCTCCCAAGCCCTCAACTCCAAGTAAAAAAAAAGAGATAAGTGTTTTCTATCTCAGGTGTGTTTTAAGTGTGTGATTTACAAGTGTATTTATAGGTCTTTGAAAAGTCCTAAGAGAACCATGAGTTCCTAAACCTTCCTAAAACAACAATTCTCTTATTTCCAAAATAGGGTTCTGCAGTTTACTGCTCACGCCCGTACATGTGCGTTTGATCGCAGTGTGCCTTGCGCTCGATGGCAGTGTGTGCTCGATCCTTCAAGTGTGCACACGATTGCATGTGCGCTCGATCGAATTGCATAGCACGATCGATCGCACTTTGTCCAGAGAATGCTCTAGGGCTTCCAGATTTCTTCCTTTAAGTGCCAAAACTGCTTCTTTTTCTCTAAGACCCTATAAAAACATGTAAAACACACAAATGGAGTAAAAGAGACCAAATTAACGTAATAAAGGACCTAACAGCTGTAAATAAGGGGGCTTAAATATGAATATTTAAGCATCTATCACACCCCCAAACTTACATATTGCTAGTCCTTTAGCAATACTAAATTAGAAATGAAAGACATAGATAAATCCAATGTTCATGGTGTCAATCAAAAGTCTAGATTTAACACAAAACTATGATGCGCATTCATGAGCAAGCTTAACAAATATAAACATATTTTTGCAATGAATAAGAGTTTTGAACGTAAATCATATTCATGAGGTAGTTTAAGACATCACAAGTTTGACTTTGGTGTGTTCTGACTAGCACATAAAAAATTGGGTTTCTAAGAAATTCAAACGTGTAGTGTTTCGATGACTCAAGATTCACCAAACTTTCTATTAGAGTCAACAAACATGGCATAGACTTTTATTTGCGAGATTTTTGCCACGTTAGTTCCCTTAAGCTTTCTTGCTGACTCGTGTAACGAGTGTTTAGCCAATGACTCCCAAACCAGATGGTTTTAGGGCATTAGGTGTAAGGACACCCTTAAGGACTTACTAGCTCGAGTCAATAAGGCTACAAAACTAACTGATCTTAATGCTACAATTTAGAATTTTCCACCTTTTGACATGACACTCAATGCTTACTGAGGCAAGAGGGCCAGTTACTCAGTAAAAAGTTCTTTTTAATGATCATTTAAGATTTTCCACCTTTTGACGTGACACTCAATGCTTACTGAGGCAAAAGGGCCAATTACTCAGTAAAAGATTTGTTTTATTGATCATTAGGAGCATTTGTTTCTTTTAAGCACTAATCAATCTTTTCTATTTTCATATGCCAATATGTCAATCTAATAGGTCATCTAGTTCACAGTCAAGCAAATGAAACATACAAATCCAAATAACACGCCATACCCCACACGATCATGTGCTAATGTGCTCATGATAGTTAAGCTAAATTTGTGAATTCTTAAATGCCTAAAGGACAGTGATCTAGGTTCAAAACTTGATTATTGGCTTATATGTTCAAAGTGTTAAGCTCGCTGATGAAGTCGAATCATACAGTTTTGTTTAGATCACAAAAAAAGAGTTTATTGGACAGAATGAACATGCATTTATCTATGAAAATAGCAACAAAAATAAAAACAAAAATGTAGGACATAGTGTAGTGTGTGAATGTGTCCCCATACCCCTAAACTTAAAATGCACATTGTCCCCAATGTGTGAGTAGCATGGAAAGATTGTACCTAGGAGGTGGAGAACTGATGGCTGACATGGCTCGTAGCACGCCCCCAAACTTCAACTGGATGCACTGATACTGTCCTTGAAAAAGAAAGAAAGTAAATATAAAATGGAAAACAAGTAATAAATAATAGACAAATGAACTATAAAAATAAAAAAAATAAAATTATAAAAATGAGATGCAGTGGGGTGCCTCCCATGAGCGCTAAGTTTAACGTCTTCAGCCAGACGTGGTACTCTCTCACTGCTGATCATCAGGTGGTGCAGTCGGAGAGGTACTGGGTGCTGGAGGTAGGCGATCAAGCATGGCCTGCAGAATGGCCTCCTGTCGTGTGAAGCGTGCCTCTAAACTGTCGATGCACTGATGTACAAGTGTGGTGGCGGCAGCGACCTCACCTCGAAAGGAGGATAGCTCAGCTAGAAAGTGCTGGGACTCGGTGGGTCCCATGTCCAAATGGTCCTCCTCTCGTACTGGGCTCATGATCGGGCCTCGGTCTCCATGTGATCCTCCTCTACTGGCTCAGCTGCTGGAGCAAGTACTGGGGGGCCTCGTGGCATGTGTGATATGCTATGTGTCCACTGAGCCCTCCCAAAGAAAGAATGCTCTCGTACTGGCCCATCACTGTGGGTCCCTTTAATCCCTTTCTTCTTGAGGATGGAGGTGAGTAAGAACGGGAAAGGGAGGCCCCAAGCATTAGCCGTGGTAGTCTGACGGCCGTGTACATGATCCCAGAACTTGTGCAGTTGGCTCCAGATGACAGACGGGATGGAGTACCAGTGGCCTCTATGGAATACATATAATGTCTGTAGGAACTGGTCCCTCCGCTGTGTCTTGTGCCCCAATGGACACACATTACGCTGTAGGATCGTATCGACAAGCCACAGTCGGGGAGGCAGCTTGGACCGGCTGGCCGCATTGTTATGTTTGTTGGTATACTGGCCAGCGCACATGTCAATGATGATCTCAGCCAGGGCAAAGGACTCCGGTTGCTCCTCGATCTTAGTGTCCTCAGGAGGGGACTCATCGGTGCAATGAAGAGCAGTGGCGATATCGGCACTAGTCACCTCGATGGGCGTGCCCTGGATTGAAGAGGTGAGGACTCCCGGTCTGCTACAGTCGAAAGATAGATGCTCATAAAACTGGACTACGAGCTGGGAGTAGGCAACAGAGCACACTGGTTTAAACAGCTACTTCAACCCTCGATGTCGGAATGCTTGGACGGCCCATTGGGTGTCGTCCATGTGCCGGAATACATCATCAATGGTGAACGTGGTCTCGAACAACAGCTCTTATTGCTCGATACTGGGCCGGGATGAGGAGGCACGATTGCTGGATACACCGGACGTGGAAACAGACGGTCGAGATATGATGGTTCTTGGCTTCTACCTGATTTGTGATCGATCTCACTTAGGTGCGCTCAATCGCACACGGTCAGACTTTTTCTCGAACAGGTGGTGTGCACCAAAAAACTAAGCGATGCTTTGTAAGACTTGAATTCGTACCTAGCCTCCTGCAAACAAGACAAACCCCAAACATACACAAATTTTAAGATATATAGATAAGAATTTAAAGCAAAAAATAAAAATCCGTGTGTGTATAAAAAAAATTGGGTACCGTGTATGTTGACGCGATGTGGAAGAAAGAGGGGGTAGACAGTGGTGATGGGGAAGGACGGTGGTGATGGTGGAGGACGGTGGTGAGGAGGAAGGACGGTGGTGAGGTGTGCGAGTGAGCGTGAGCGCGAGTGTGGAGAGTGCGAGCGAGGGTGTAGGTGCATAGAGAGGTGGAGAGGTGTGAGTGCATAATTGAAGGTTTTCAGACTTATAAATTTGTATACCTTGAGTGCGCTCGATCGCACGCGGGGTGCACTTGATCGCACTTGTGCGCTCGAACACGTTTGAAGGACACGCTCGATCGCACACTTGCGCTTGATCGCAGTGGAGGGTGCGATCGATCGCAAGTATGGCACATGGGCACAAGTAAAAACTTACGTTAGCTGAAAAAAATGATTTATTGAAACAATACAACCTTACCAATTGTTAGTGGCCTCAGTACCACTAACCTTACCAGAGGTGCTTGAGCTTAATAGGTGATCAAATTTTTACTTTGCTCAAGCACTCTCTTGCTACTGTGCTAGTTGTTTGGAAGGAGGCACTTAGAGTCCACCTCTTGGAACTCTAGTGCTTATGTTTCAGCTATGTACTGTACTGATTCAAGTGCTGTTGATAGTTTCTTCATCTCCCATCTTGATATCTGGTCAATACAATAAGGAAAAGTAGTATGAGTAAGTGCAGGAGGTTCAATTTGAAAAGCACACTTACTTGAAGGTTTTGGTGTGTCCTTGAAAAGGTGCACATCTTTAATCACATTATCCTTCTCCGGCCTAATGTCTACTCTTGTGTTCTCATGGTTGGGGATAGTCTCCAATGTAGTGGTGCGATGGACCTGAGAAGCTGTCTCAACAATACTTTGCATGAAATTCATATTAGAATATTTATTATCATTATTGGTTGATTTTAATGTATTAAATATTTGAAATTGTATTTCCTCATCATTTACCCTCATCATGATAATGCCCCGTTTTACACTAATATTAGTGTCAGCAGTTATCATAAAGGGGCATCTTAAGATGATGGGGAGAGGCAGTGGCAAAGTACACTCTTCCATATCTAATACTATAAAATCAGCAGGTATAATGAATTTCCCTACTCTTACCAACACGTCCTCAAGGATACCTCTTGGTCTTTTGATGCTTCTATCAGCCAATTGCAAAGTGACGGAGGTTGGTTGAAGTTCTCCCAAACCTAGTGTCTCGTACACACTGTATGGCAGCAGGATAACACTCGCTCCTAGATCCAATAGTGCATGCTCAAACAACTGGTCACCTAGCCTGCAAAGAATAGTAAAACTACTCGGATCTTTTAGTTTAGGTGGTAATTTTCTTAAAAGTACAGCACTTACCTCTTCGGTTAAGGCTACTGTCTCATGCTCCTGAAACTTCCTTTTGTTAGTGCAATATTCTTTTAAAAACTTAGCATATGCAGGAATTTGTTTAATGGCATCTAACAAAGGAATATTAATCTCTACTTTCCGCAAGGTTTCAAAAATATCGATTAGTTTATTGACTTTCTTTTGTTTTACTAACCTTTGCAGGAAGGGTAGAGCATTCACCTTCTCCGTCTCACTTACCCTTGATGCTGATGGTGTCTCTTTGGACGGTGCTGTATGCTCATCGGACCCTATCACCTTGCCATTTCTCAGGGATGTCACAGTGTTTAATTGTTGATGCCCCCCAGGGTTAGGTAGTGTTTGAGCTGGGAGCTTTCCTTGCTTTCTGCTACTGAGCTCTTTAGCTAGTTGTCCTACTTGTACTTCTAGTCTTTGAATTGCTTGCTCATGTGCCGTATTGGTTTGTTTTTGCTGAGTCATGAACTGTTCTTGTGATGACACCAGTTGTCTTACTAGACTTTCGAGGTCATTCCTCTTTGGTTCAGAATTAGCATGAGCAGTGGGCTGCAGGTTTCGTTGTTGTCCTTGATTGTTTTGATTGTTGCTCCATGAGAAATTTGGGTAATTCCGCCATCCAGGGTTGTAGGTGTTTGCATACGGGTTATTCTTTGGCGGATAGTTGTTTGGTCCCACATAATTTGCTTGTTCTGGATCTGCAGATAGAGGACAAGTATCAGTATTATGATCATATTGAGAGCATATTGCACATACCTGTTGTGGTGTAGCTGGTAGGCTGGATGAGGCAGTTTGGGCAACCATGGCTTTTACCAATAGGTCTAGTTTCCTTTCCATCGCTGCCATTTGAGGGGAAGATCCTCCATTCAGATTTACCTCATACACACCTTTACCTTTGGTTACATGTCTACCTCGAGAGGAGAATTGCTGGGTGTGCTTGCTGAGGGTTTCAAACAGTTCCATCGCCTCTCGCTGCTTTTCTCCATCAGGACTCCTCCACAACCTGAATCAACAATACATTTATTAGTATCATTTAAACCTTCATAGAATGCTTGTACCAGTTCATCTTGAGGCAGGTTGTGATGTGGGCATTTGAGTAGCAACTCGTTGAAGTGTCCCCATGCTTCGAAGAAGAGGTCCCCATCCTTTTGTTGGAAGGACTGAATCTCCTTCCTCATTTGTCTCGTCTTTTGGGCTGGAAAGAACTTCTTTAGGAACTTGCTTGCCAACTCCTCCCAAGTGTGGATGGACACTGCAGGTAAAGAATTATACCAAAGTTTAGCATTATCTTTCAAGGAAAAAGGAAATAGAATCAACCTTATTCCTTCTTAGTCTAGTCCTTGTATGTGCTGGAACTTGCAAAGATCAAAAAATTCTCGGAGGTGCAAGTGTGGATCTGTGTTAGGAGTGCCCCTATAATGAATCAAAGCATTCAAGATTTGCGGAGATATGTAATAATTTCCCGCCGCCTTAGGTTGATATGCGATGCATGATGGTTGATCAATGTTCCGAGGGATGAAGGATTGCTTTATCGGTACTCGTGCAGGTGGTTGCTGATTTTCGAGTTGTTCTGCCATTGGTGTTTCGTTCTTGTTCTCCTCTAAGTTGCCCCTAAGCCTTAGTCAGATGGTCCTTTCAAGCTCAGGATTGAGGGGAAAGAATTCTGGATGTCGGGATCGAAGTCCGTGCATAAATCAGAAAAATTGGCTTCAGTGCAGCAGTGTAACTCTGCTGCTCGGGTAGTCTCTGCCCTAAATGCGCTCGATCGCATAGGAGCTTGCGATCGATCGCAAATACCCTAGAAAGTAGAATTAGGGTTTTGAAGTGCCTGAAACGGAAAAGAAATCAATTAGGGTTTGATGAAAAATAAAACAGAAAAAAAAAAGCAAAATAAAAAAAATAAAAAATAAGGACGAAAATAATTCTAAAAGAAAATTTAGCGCAATCCCCAGCAACGGCGCCAAAAACTTGTTGTGCGTTTATCTACCTAAATAAATAGGTGAATAATCATACTAGTTATACTTGCAAGTGCACAAGGTCATCAGTGTAGTCTAGTGTGCGAAAGCAAGGTTATCTCTACAGGGATTGGTAAAGTTACTTTTAGAATTAGTTTCTCTAAAGTAAAAAGAGATAAATAACTGTTGTAAAGTGATTTGATGATAATAAAGACATAGGGCTTTGATATCCACCACTAGTCATACATTCCCAATGTGTATAAGGTATCAGTGCCCTAGCTTTATTATGTATACCTACTGGTTGCCAACTTAAGGGCATGGTATCTACTCCTTAAGCTATTGATTTCCCTAAGCAACGAGTTAGGCATGGTATCTACTCTAACTCTTTTCTTCCTTAAGGGATTCAACATGGTATCTGCTTGAGTTGTTCCTTAAGAAAACATAAGTACTGTGGAAATCAACAACCACATAAGACCTAGGGCATGGTATCTACTCTCGGTTTCCTATGTTGATTAACCCGGGTATCCGGATAAGATATCCCTTGTTACTAATGTTAGACCCAAGACTCGGTCATCCAAATTGACCTAACTAACCCATCCATACCACATGCATACGTTGGCCTTTACACATACATATGAGGAATTTAAATAAGCACAGGTGTTAATCAAGTTAAGTAACATAATAAGTTATTGGCAAAGATTTTATCAATGAATAAAAATATGGGAATGCATAACTAGGGCTTCAATCGAGCCCTATAAGAGAGTTAGTTACACATACTAACTGAAGTAAACATTATAAATAAACTAAACATAAAGGAGAAGAATAAACTCGAGAGAAGAGGCATCAATTCTCTCCCAAGCCCTCAACTCCAAGTAAAAGAAAAGAGATAAGTGTTTTCTATCTCAGGTGTGTTTTAAGTGTGTGATTTACAAGTGTATTTATAGGTCTTTGAAAAGTCCTAAGAGAACCATTAGTTCCTAAACCTTCCTAAAACAACAATTCTCTTATTTCCAAAATAGGGTTCTGCAGTTTACTGGTCACGCCCGTACATGTGCGCTCAATCGCAGTGTGCCTTGCGCTCGATCGCAGTGTGCGCTCGATCCTTCAAGTGTGCGCACGATCGCATTGCATGGCGCGATCGATCGCACTTTATCCAGAGAATGCTCTAGGACTTCCAGATTTCTTCCTTTAAGTGCCAAAACTGCTTCTTTTTCTCCAAGACCCTATAAAAACATGTAAAACACACAAATGGAGTAAAAGAGACCAAATTAACGTAATAAAGGACCTAACAACTGTAAATAAGGGGGCTTAAATATGAATATTTAAGCATCTATCACTCACACACCATTTAAAATGTTGAAACATAAGCATCAGGTGTGCCTTCAAGCCGTGGCCTAGAACAGGGCATGCTGCAGCCTGAAGGAGGAGAGGCTTTGCTGTTTTGTTAGAGGCCGCAGCCTGGGGTGGCTGTGCCATGGCGTGCACACCTTGAGCTTCACAAGCTTAGTGAATTAAATTTACTAGAAGTAGTCGATTTGTATACTTCTAGTTATATTCATTCATTGCTAAATCATTATAATTAATCATCTATCTTTTTTCACATTCTAACTCAATCATTTATCAATTTCTCTTAGTAAATAAATTATCAAGCTATCCTCTTTTAAAACATATATCTTATACAATTTATCAATTTACTATTTCCAATTTAATATCATTATAAAGTTCATATCATACAAACAATCAATAATATAATTCTTTATTATGTCATCCTTTCTATTTATCTATTATCAAAATTGTCTCATTATGAGACTCATCTATCTATCAACCATTTAATAATCAAAACTGATTCTTTAGCATCTCAAGCATTAATAATAAATATTTAAAACAAATATAATGCATGAATTTAAATTATCTTTCTTTCTTTCTCATCTGATCATTTCAAATTATTATCTAGCAACATCTTCCCACATGTCGACATGTTTTAGCCATATCAGCTACTGTCCTAGTCTTCTCAGCTAGACCAGCTGCTTTCTTGGTCTTCTCAGCCAGACCAGCTGCCTTCCCCATTTTCTTAGCCAAACCAGCTACTTTCCCGGTCTTTTCAGCTAAACCGGCTGCCTTCATTGTCTTCCCTTTTATGTATATGAGCAATAATATGCAAGCAAGCATACAACAAAACATTCAATTTAACGATCTAGTTATTTCTCAAAATTATTATTTTTATTATATTTATTAAATTGTCTCCTCATATATCTTATCAATTTTTCAATCATATTTTCAGAAATTTGATATAACTTCTCAGCATATTTTTTATAAATCCATCCCTTTTTAAAATATAAATTCTTGTATAATTAATATTCAACATACTATTAAATCTCTAATCAATCAATCAATCAATTATCATACAAAACAGAAAATATATCATTAAATCATTATAATTAAAAAATTTAGTCAAATATCATAAATTCATATTTTTATTGGTCTCGATTACTAAAAGTAAATCTAACTCACTACGTAGCACTTAAAGCTACCCGTGGATCACCTACTTGCCTTTGTTGCCCATTTCAACAATTTCTTGGGATTGGTGATCACTAACACCTAATCATAAACTTTCATAAATCTTACTATTTTATAACTTAATTCAAACAATATAATTATTTAGTTATAAGTCTTATTGAAAATTTACCTCAAGTATGATGAAATCTTGCTATTGTAATTGGGTGACTGTACTATATCTAATATTAGAGAAATTTTCTTTATAACTTTTTGCTAATAAATTTTAATTGAAGAAAGAAAGAAATCAAACATGATTTGGTAAGAAAATAAAGTCTTTGATTTTAGAGACTTATAAGCTTTCAATTTTTTTTGTTCTTTTTCCACCGCTTCACCATTCAGAGATTTTTTTTTTTTCGTTTCACCACTCAAAGACTATTTTTTTTCCGCCACTTCTGCGCTTCACCACCTTACGTGAAGTCTACGATTTTTTTAATACAATTTATATATTTGCCATTGGTTATTTACAATTCTGTCATCATTTAAAATTTAATGTTTTTCCATTACATAATTACTGTTTTACCATTACATAATTATTGTTTTGCCATTTACCCTTTAAAAATCAATTTTTTCATCTTTTCTTCCTTCCAAAATTTTTATAAAAATTATATTTTCTTCCAAAAATTTTTAAATTTATTTTCCTTAACTTCAGTTAATATTTTTCTTCAAAATTCTTTCATTTCAACTTCAATTTTTTTAAAAAATAAGTACTTTCGTTTTCAAAAATTTCTAACTCTTTTCAACAAAATTTTCAATATTATCTTTCAAATATTATTTCAAATCAATACTAAATCTTTCATCAATAGATTATTTAATTCAATATAATATATATAAAATTACTTATTTACCCTTATTTTATGAACACGAGTACTACAATTTCATCAATCGAATCCTCCCATACCACTTGCTAGGTGAGATCCTTCACATCCAAAGTTTCTTCGGTACTCTTACACTCCTTGTGGGAAGGGACCTACCACAATCTCACTACTCCTCCTCTTATAATACACTAACCATATATATAGCATGAAAATATATTTACCAAGCAATGAATATGCAAACAAACATTCATCAATCAACCACATCACATTTTCATACCAATCCAACCAATCACGTTCATTACAATCATATGCATAATAATCTTATAGCAATCAAATCAATCACTTTCATTGCATTTACACACATCACAATTTCTTAAACATAACTTCCTCAAATAATTTCTATACTCATATTTTGTACATTTGTGTCTCCACATATGTTTATATAACACTTACAATATTCTTAGTTATTATTTCCATACTTAAATCTTCTATACTAACATTTTGTTATAATTCTACCATTTGTGATTTCCGCAATCAATCATGTTTTTCATATTTTTATTTTTATTTTACAATTTAATACGGCTACTAAAAGTAAGGTGCAACTTACCTCTCGAACCAACTCCAAGCCTCGAGATATCTCATTGTCTCTAACATGATCCTCCACTACACTTAACGGATATAACAATTACAATTCACCCAAGAAGTACATAGACATAAATATAAAAATCTTTCAAGTCATTTGCTTATATAGAGGAAAAGAACTAGACTTTTGAATTTTTAACAAAATTTTCTTTTTGTTTAAATGTTTTTCATAAATTTTGTTTTTAGAGATTTAAATGAAAATAAGTAGTCTTTTTAACACCATAAAGTTCATATTTTTATCCCAATAATCTCATTAATTTGTTTTGAAAAGGCTTAGGGTTAAAAAGGTATGAAAAATTGCTATTTTTGTATGAAAACAGAGTCTGATAGTCGACTGTCCTCACAATCTAGGCTTTCTGCCTAGATGACAGTCGACTGTCTATTGGGTTTCAACACCTAAAACCCACGGAAATCTTACTTTTCTTTTCCAAAACTCATTTGATTTATCATGAAACCCTTAAATCTTTTGAAACAAAAGCTTTTAAGAGTTAAACATCAATTCTTTACATTACTCACAAGAGAAATCAAACTCAAAACTTCCAAATCAACATATTTTTTCAAAATCCATTTTTCTCTAACTTTTCTCATGAAAAATTGAATTTTCAAAATCTCAACTCAATATCTTAACAAATTAAACATTCAAGATTAAATAATAAGAAGCAAGACAAATTTTTTTTGGCCTTAAGCTTTGTCAAAATCTTCCATTGTCCTTCATTTTTCTCTTCTTCTTCTTCCTCTCTTTCTCTTCTCTTCTCCTCCCCCTCTCCCGAAATCTCTCTCTTTCTCTAGAAGGATCCAGCACATGCTAGTCCTTATCTTCCCTCTCATATATATATATAGACAAAGTTTTTACTCATTGCAAAATCACCCTTCAACTTACTCCTCTTCTTAATTTTCACCACAAGGCTTTTCTATATCACAAAGCTATCCTTCCACTTTAAAACTCTTTCATTAACTGCCCAAACATTTCTTAAAACTTCAAAATCTCACTAAACACAAGTTCTTATTATCAAATTTTCTTTAATTACTTGTTCCTAAGTGCTACACAACCAAGTACAAATTATTTATTACTCAAAATTGATTAGGTACACACTTTCACGCATCAAAGCATAACTCCAAAATTAAAATATTCCAATTTAAAATACCGAACTCTACAATTCCCTGAAATATCCATGATCTAAGCCCTTTGATCGTCATGCAAGACACCATCAAAACTAACACAAAGGGGGTTTCAGAGACTACCATCAGCATTCACTTTGATCCACTATACAAAAGGTTTTTCCCACCCAATAAATAGCTCACGACGAGGAGGCTCTAAAACGTCCTTATAGGTGGTTGGAATGAATTCTTTGGCAAACGTCACAAAAATCTTCGTGCCACTATTAGGCCAACTAAAGTTTCCATAAAAAATAATTTTACTATGCCATCCCTAAGTAAGCTTATACACTTGAAGAAAACGAGAGTCTCAAATAGGATATTTGAACCTCTTCATAGGAAATGAACAATTCCAACTAATTTACTATAACAGATCAAGAGAGAAATTTAATTTTCATAGAAAAAGAGGGGAGATGGTCTTCCCTATTGGATTATTTCTAATTAATAGAGTTGTCCAGTCGAGTGGAGGTAAGGTCTTGTCAGCTGGACCAACATGGTATAAATTTTTGTTTTACGAAGTCTTTTCTCGGTTGACTGGGGCTTAAGTTCGATCAACGGGACTAATGTGAAAAATATTTATTTTCATATTGCATAAATTCTTGAACATCATTTAAAACTGATAGTTAATTAGAGGTTAAATTGTTAGTTAAGGAGTTGTGTTTGCTTGAAATAGCCAAGAAATCTGGATAAATATAGAGATCGTAACTACCATTAAAATATACACAATTATTATAAAACTCCCTCATAGCTTATCTTTGTCAAAATACAGTTTCAAAAAGATCTTTGAGGCAAACTTTCAATTTTTTTTTTTGCAGGGGTGGTTTAGTTGTATCGATGAATCATTATTAACTCAGTAGCAAACTCTTTGTGAGTGGAGGTGATTATCACCTTAAAGAAAATGATATTCTTACCTCAATAAACTACATTTTTCTTCAATTTCATGCTACAAACTCAATATGCCAATAGTCAGAATAATAATGGCAAAACGTAGTCTCAAAACAATTATGATGTCAAAGAGGGTAAGGTACATAAAAAAGTTAAAAATTATTTGATCTATTTTAAGTTGTTGGCATATGAAAGTTAGAATCTAATCCTTTGATGGATAATAGATGGTGCAAAACTTAGACAATTGAGTCTATTCGTAAATTCATGGAAAGTCTTTGTAATGGGAAAGACGTGAATACTCGTTTGATTCTTATGTGGCCTAAAAATATCATATGCAACCATAAAGCTTTGAGCTTCAAATAAGAAAAGTAATTTTTCTATCATTAAAGATCTTAGAGAATCTTCTAAATATGTTATTTAGACGATGATGACAATGAATACCATTTATGAAAATAATTGTCACCTTATGTGGCTATCCAAACTCATTAGGTGATATGAACACAAGTCTTGTGAAGTTTTACTCAGATTTTGAATCCTAAGAATTTGTTTAAAATGTAACTGTTTTACCAAGAAGCATTAGTTAGACCTATGGACAATTAAATAAGATGGATCGCATTGTGAAATCTCAAAATTTTCCTAATAATGTGGTTTAGGAAAGATGATTCGAGCACTATGAAAAAAGGAAAAAATTAACTAAATGTAATATTGTACGCTAAGAAAACTTGCACAAAATGTTTTCATGACTTATTCATGTTAACTAACTTGAATATAAAATGTGACGAATGCTCGTGATCCAATACACTTGAGGGCACTTATGTCTTCGCTTAGAGAGTTAATTCGACCATATAAAATTGATATTATGGTTTGAGAAAGCTAGAAAGCGATTCAAATAATATAAACCCTTGGAGAGTTAAACATGAGATAAATGACTAGTCTCTGATCACTCTAAGTATGTGACCTTAATTCTTATCACTTATGCATCTATGAGTTGGAAAGATTACCTATTCAATGACATGCACAATTAATTAAGGAGAAGAAATTCATTAGGCACATAATAGTAATTGCTGTTTCTCAAATAATAAAAAATATATTTCACATAAATTAAATAAATTTCATAACAAGTATAAAAATAAATAATTGAAAATATCACCTATAATTTGAAGAGGATGGACTGAGGCACAAATCAGTCGCTCTCGTTAGGATGTTTTGCACTACTGCAGAGGTAACTAAACTCTACAAGTGCAACAGTCTCATGGTCGTGTCGCCCTTAGGATAAAACAATCCAATGTTCTCTCTTTGTTGTTACTCAATGATATATTCATCGTATCAGTGAGTTAAAGCTCTACATACCACATTTTCTTTGTCCATAATAATATAAAAATACTAAAAAGTACTAGAGAAACTAAAATAAGGAGGAAGAATATTACATTATAATCTACTTTCATAAAGTATGCTAATTTTAAGAATATGCAAACTTTTAGAGAAAGTGTTGAGTAAAATGGAGATGGAAAGAAAAAAAAAAATTTCCACAACTAAAAGCACTCTTAGCTTCTCAAGATGGAAAACATCTTGGTAAGTTCTTTGGTGCTTTCATAACAGAATCCAAAAGAAAGACACAAAACATTCTCTTCTTTGTACAAGGAATCAAAAATTTTGTGACTCAATCTTTAATTACATGAGATTGCCTCGCCCTATCATTTTTTTTATATTTTTTTTACCATTTTATCAGCTTTGTGCCTAGAGGTGGTAAATTTTGAACCGACCCGAGCACAAAAAATATTAGAATAATGTGAATCAAACTCGACCCAAACCAAACCCGAGTTACCCGAAATGACCCAACTTGAACCCAAAGTTACCCAAAACCTGAAATGACCTAAACCTAGAAACAACTCGGACCCGATACGAACCAAACCCGAAATGACCTAACCCTGAAATGATAGTTGACGAGAAGTAGAAGCTAGTTATCAAATAAAATTAATTATACCATAAGAAATAAATTATTTATTTATTTTATCAACTAGTCAGCTAAAAATTCACAATACAATGAGTGCTTTGAATTTTCAAGGTTTTTATAGCATCTATTGATCTATCTTATGTAAATTATATTTTTTTAAAATCTTTTTAAAACATTATTTTCTTTAAAATAAGACTAGTTAAATATAACAAATATAAATGATTCATCAATCATTATAAAAAAATTCAATTTAGTATAAGACAATATAAATAGATTATTTATTATATTATATTTTAACTTTTAGTATGCGTATGGTTATCAAATAAATAGATATATATGAGCAAATAATTATATGTATGCGTAAGGTTATCAATTGATATCTAGTGTAATAAATTAATAATATTAATGTATCTTACACACCATATAATTTATTATACACTTTCTATTTTATTAAAAAATGATCATTAGATTTAATATTATATTCATATAAATCATGCATGTAAGCCTTCACCATCATCATATATGCTAAAGAAAAATTTAATTTTATCTTTTATTAGTTATTTAATTACCAAATTATTTATAGTTATATTATTTTCATCTATAATTTTGATTTGCATTTAATCAAACCATAATTAGTTAAATATATTAAAATGAGCAAAAAGCACATTAAGTTATTAATAACATATTTTTGTGAGTTTAGTTACACTGAAACATAAAAAAAAAAAATAGGATGGTAATCTAAATTTAAAGCATGGTTCAAATGATTTCCTAAAAAATGGAGGAAAATAAAATAGAAAAATAGAGCAAATCCGATGAGTTATATCGAGCCTGCTCAAAAGCTCGAAAAGACCCGGACCAAAATGGCTTGAACTCGAAAAAACCTAACTCGAAATGACCCGAGACCGATACGACCCGACCTAACCCTAGATGACCCAAGACCTGACACACGACCCGAGATCGATATGACTTGAACTCGAGTAGACTTGACCCATAACCTAAAATGACCTAAACCTAAATGACCCGACCCGACCCGATTGCCACCTATATTTGTGCCTTCGCCTAACCCATTACCTAAACTCAAGCTAAATTTTTGAAGCATGAGAATGATGGTAGAAGTTCTATATTCATTATCATAATATGTTACAGGTGACAAATTATAATTTTTAATAGTATAAAGAACATTTTTTATTGAATAATTAGAGTAAACATGGGAATAACCGAAACATAGATAATAAAGCCTTAAAAAAAACTTAAAAAGCATACTCTAACACCTTCACAATGACAAACCAACAAGCACCTAGACTACACTAGCAAATAGAACTACTAGGTCTACTACCACACCTCGGACACCAATACACCAAAACTAGCCAAAACCCTTGTGCACATTACCATCACAACACCAACAACTAAGATACATATGCACATTAAAGCAAGGCATCAAAATCAGTACTTCTACCGACCCCCATTTTTGCCAGATTATCAGCCATGTGATTTGCTTCTCTCAATGTGTGCTTAAACACCACCTTAGAGATAGATTTTATAACATTCTCAATGTCGTTAAAAATATAATTATACTTTCAAGCCTCACCTCATTCCTTTTCATCCAGTATAACACCACCTTTAAATCACTCTCAACAATTAAGCTTTTACCAAAAACTTCTTTATACTTCAATAAGAATTCTTATGCCTCTTCAATGCCAACCAGTCCTACACAATTTGACTCAATATGCACAATATATTTGGAGAAAAATCCTAGCACCATCCCATTTCCATCATTAAGGACCCCTTCAACCATAACTAGGTAGAAAGGAGCAGAGAGAGATGGTAATTACTAAACCTTTTAAACACAATCTATGAAAAGAGATCAAATTGGATATATTAAATTTCTTTACACTATGGTTGTGACACATGTATGGGACATTAAATTCTTTATAAACTTTGTTTGTCCATTATCATGTCAACTAAGTATTCACTACATATTTAATTCTAAATAAATTCTATTACCAGTTATATAAAATGGTTAACATGAATTTTTATTGGTTTCTCTATATATATAACTTGAGATAAATGACAAATGAATTAGAGATAGAAGTTACAAAAAAAAAAATTATGTTATGTTCTTTATTTCTTTATAATCTCTCTCTTTTGCTTGGATTTGTTCTTTTCCTGTAATATTCTCAATGGCCAAAAATATTTAAAATCTTCATATTTACCTTTTGAAATTCTTCAAACCCATTTGATTTCTTTATAAATGTTTAAGATTTGGCTTCATATGTAAAGAATCAATGGCTTTTCTTCAAGTAAAACTTTGTAAGAATTGTTAATGTTTTCAATTTTTGTTTTCTCATTCCCATTGTTTTTTTTTCTTGCTTAAAATCTTAATAATAATGTATTTTTCCTTTTTCTTGCTTATAGTTTTCTCTTGTTGTTTAGATTTCTGTGCTTTGTTTCATGGTTCCATTTGCGAGTAAATGTGTTTTAAGGGTTGCAAATTTTTGATGCATATGCATGTATATTTATTTTGCACTTTTAATCTATCTTTTTTATCCTTCTTCAGCACAATATTTTTTTTTTCATTCGAAAAGATGAAAAAGTTGATTATTTTCATATATTATTTTTGGTATTTGTCTAACACTTAAACATGGTTAAGGTTTAAACAAGGTTGGAAGAGGTCAAGCATCAAGTCATTGAAGCCTTAGCACACTTGGAGTGTGCCTCAGCACAAAGCTGGAAAAAGGTGTGTGCATTAGGTAAGGCCGCAGCCTTGCTCTTCCCAGGCCACAGTGCCCAGAAAGTGGAGTGTTTGAGGAGGAGACCACGCCACGGTGCCCTCTACCCAAGGCCGCGGCACCCAGAACCTTGAGGAAGTGTGATCTGCCCTAGGCCGCGGCGCCCTTGTTCTAGGTCGCGGCGCCAGGCACACTGATGCACACATGTGTAAACCTCTTACATGGTTCGTTAGACATGTCCAAAACACATAGCTTGACTAAGGAATGATCAAAGGCTATGGTTGATTGTTCATCAAGATCTAAAGGTGAAGAATGACACTTAAGATTGGATAAGAAGTTGGTGCACTATATAAAGGGTCACCTAGCTTCAATCTCAATAATGTAATGTGATAGAAACACAAGTGTGTGTGTGTGACAGAACATGTGAGTGAGAGAATTGTGTGAGAGTGCAAAGGTACAAACATACAAGAGGGACTCATTTGAGAGGCTGGTTGTAAAGAGAGAGATTAGTATAGAAAGAGGATTCAAGGGACTTGTAAGTGGAACTTCCAAGGGGGAAAGTTCCAGGGTAACTCAAGACCTTATCACTTTCTTGTTCTCTTCTTTGTTTTTTCAAGAACTTATGGATTCTTGGAGAGGTGTTACTGGATTATAAGAACACATTGGTTTAGTGTAGAGAATTCGGAGGAACTCACGGGGACGTAGGCTATTGCCGAACCTTGATAACAATCGCTTGTCTTCTTTTTTTTCTTGCTTCGTGTTCTATTTCTTTTCTTTACAAGTCATTCTAGACTTAGGTGTTTGGAAGACCATCACTTGGGCATCATTGAGGTGGTTTCCCAATAGTGGTATCAGAGCTAGAGGAGATACCACCAACAGTGGTATCAGAGCTTGCACAGCTAGGTATCGGAGCAAGAACAAAAGGTGTTGGAGCAAGATTCCAAGAATCGGAGGTCAACTTTTTAGGTGATTCAAAAACGGAGTAAAGATCTATATCTGATCGTGTTCTTGAGGTGATTTAAGGACGGAGTAGAGATTAATATCTGATCGTGTTCTTGAGGGTGATATAAGAACGGAGTAGAGATCAAGATCTGATCGTGTTCTTGAGGGTGATTCAAGAACAATATTAAGATCAATCTTCGATCGTGTTTTTGAGATTTAGAAGAAGTTGGAAAGCAATTGTGGGTGCTGCATAAATCTGGGATTCTCTCCGCAAGATGGCTTCAAACTTCATAGTTGAGAAGCTTTATGGAAAGGGAGATTTTTTCCTGTGGAAGCGAAAGATCAAGGCTGTTCTTATGCAACAGAAAGTGGACTTAGCGATTGGAGAAGATGATGCTTTTTCAGCAAGTACCACGGAAGACCAGCAGAATGAGATGAAGAAGATGACATACAACACCATCTTCTTGCACATGTCGGATAATGTCACAAGGGAGTGCAGAGACTCGAAAGATCTAGCTATCATATGGAAGAAACTAGATGAGTTGTTTCTTGCCAAGACTCTCCCTAATAAGAGGTATTTTCGTAAACGAATCTTTGCTTTTAAATTTGATCCTAATAAAGAGTTGCAAGATGATCTTGATGCTAAGATAAGGAGGGCATCAAGTGGAGAAGGGTTATTCATTAGAAGAAGGCCAACAACTCAGTATGGCAGCAACATCCATGGCTACTACTGGGACAGAGGTAGAGGAGAGAGCCATGGGAGAGTGCACAGCAACATACATGGCTACTACCGGGACAGAGTTAGAAGAGAGAGCCATGAGACAGTGCACAGCAACATACATGGCTACTACCAGGATAGAGGTAGAGGAGAAAGCCATGTGAAAGCACACTCCAAATTAAAATTTGGAGGGAAGAAATGTTACTACTGCCACAAGGAGGGTCACTTCAAGAAAGATTGCAAGGAGAAGATGAAGGATGAGGGAAGAAGCCATACCAAGAATGGAGAGGCTTTGGTTGCCAAGACAGAACAGCAAGGTGAAGATGTTCTTGTTGTGTGCTTGGATGTTAATAAGGGCCAAGAAGGTAGTGGGAAATGGATCTTGGATACCGGGTGCACTCATCACATATGCCCTCATCGAGATTAGTTCAAGAATTTCAAGGAAACTAATGATGAAAGGGTTTTTTTTGGGGAATGATATTTCTTGCCAAGTGAAGGGAATTAGCGACATCCAGTTAAGGATGTTTGATGGGGTCACAAGGCTGCTAAGGAATGTGAGGTATCTTTCGGATGTGAAGAGGAATTTGATCTCCTTGGGGCAGCTGGATTCCATGGGGTACACATATAAAAGCAAAGGGAGGAAAGATCAAGGTAACCAAGGGATCTTTGATAGTGATCAAAGCAGCAATGAAGGATGGTCTCTATGAGATGATCGGAGACATGGACATCAAGGGTCAAGCAGCAAGCTTGATAGCTGAGATGGGGAAGGCAACCCTTTGGCACACTCGCTTGGGACATATAAAAAAAGAAGGCCTGCAAGTTCTCAGCAAGAATGGATTACTTGATGGTGACAAGGTAGAGAAACTCGATTTTTGCAAAAGCTGTGTTCCTAGACAGCAACATCGGGTCAGCTTCAACACCGGAGTGCACAAGTATAAGGGCATTTTTGACTACATTCATTCGAACCTTTAGGGACCAGTAAGAACACCAACACAAGGAGGTAATCTTTAATTTTTATATTTAATTGATAATTATTCAAGAAAAGTTTAGGTTTATTTGGTTAGAAATAAATCAGATGCTTTGAATAAATTAGTGGTGTGGAAAATGCTGGTAGAGACTCAAAGGGGTAGGGTAGTTAAGGTGTTAAGAACTGATAATGGCTTAGAAATTTTTAACTAAGAACTTGATCAATTCTGTAGGTTAAATGGGATTCTAAGACATAGAACAGTTGGGAAAATCCCTCAGCAAAGTGGAGTTGCTGAAAGGATGAATAAGATCCTTATGGAAAAGGTTAGGTGCATGTTAGATGGATCCGGATTACCCAAATGTTTTTTGGGGGAAGTGGTGTCTACAGTTGCATATTTGGATAATAGATCACTCTCTAGGATTGTGTACCATAAGACTCCCGAGGAGATGTGGAGTGGAAAACCCCCTGAGTTGGACAACCTTAGGACTTTTGGGTGTGCTGCGTTTGCACATCAAAAGGATGATAGACTTAGCCTAGGATCTAGAAAATGTGTATTTCTAGGATATGGGGAAGGGGCTAATGGGTATAGTTTGTGGTCCATAGAGAAAGAAGGATTGAGACTCATAATAAATAAGGATTTTATTTTTAATGAATTAATATTTCCCTATTTGGAGAAAACTAACCCTGCAGGGGCTAGTGAGCAAACCAGTTTGGTATTTGTGGAGCATAGCATTAAGGAAGATTTAGTTCAGGTAGAGCAAGGAAGGCAAGATGGTTCGGACCAGGTAGAGCCCATTGATGAATGCCAAGCTTGAGACACTCATGAGGAGGCTGAACTGAAAGAGGATGATGCAGCAAGTTAGAAGGACTATCAGCTCACAAGAGACCGGGAAAGAAGGTTGGTTAGACCACCTCAAAGATATGGGTTTAGAGATGCTGCGGATGCAGCAGCTCCTTAGACAGAATGAGATATGAGTGAACAAGAGACTTACATTGATGCCATGGGATGTAAAGATTCACCAAGATGGAAGCTAGCTATGGAGGAAGAAATGGATTCTTTGAGGAAGAACAACTTTTGGGAATTGGTGCACATTCCGGGAAAACAGAGAGTTGTGGATTGTAAGTGGACTTACAAGATCAAAGAAGGGTACCCTCTAGGAGATGAAGTCTGGAATAAGGCTAGACTGGTGGCGAAGGGGTTCACGCAAAGGAAAGTCATGGATTTCACAGAAACCTTCTCACCTAGATATAAGGTGGATGAAGTGGTGATTATCCTTATCTATGCCAATGATATGTTGTTGGTTCAGAACAGCAGGGAGAAGATGAAAAGGTTTACATCTCAACTCAGTAAGGAGTTCGAGAGGAAGAATCTTAGCCTTACACAAAAGATCCTTGGTATGAGAAGAATTCAGGAAAGGGAGAGAAACGGGTTGAAGGTTTCTCGGTCTTCTATAGAAGATGGTAAACCAGTGAAGGTTCCCCTTACTAGTCATTTCAAGTTCTCCACTGAACGATGTCCTGGAATGGATGAGGAGAAGAAGGAAATGGTAAAGGTCCCTTACTCTAGTGCGGTTGGACCAGTCATGTCCATGATGGTGAGCACTAGACCTGACATTTCTCAAGCAATGGGTGTTCTTAGTAGATGTGTGAGTAATCCCAGAAAAGAGCTTTGGCTTGGGATGAAGTGGTTGCTGAGGTATTGGAAGGCTCAGTGGTAGTCGGTGGTAGCACTCTTAATAACCGGGGCAAAATACATAGTGGCTTAGGAAGCCATAAAGGAGGCTATATGGTGTAAAGGGTTGTTGGACAAGTGGATGGTCCTAAAAGAGTAGGTGGTGGTGTCTTCGGATATCCAAAGTGTGTGGCACTTGTGGAGGAATTCGGTGTTCCGTGAGAGGACAAAGCATATGGATGTTTGGTATCATTACATTCCGAAAAATAGTACGAAAAGATGCATTCATGTTGATAAGAAGGCCACAGAAGAAAGTCCTATAGATTTAGCTACCAAAGTTCTACCTCTAAGTAGGTTCAATCATTGCCTTGAACTACTTAGGATTAGAGTCGGTTGATTGATGACTCAAGATGAGTTTGGATCCTGAAGTTCTCTGCATAATGGGTTTGGGTTTAAAAGCTTAGAAAAAGGTAGAAATTGTTCATATTTGTCTAAGGTTTAAACATAGTCAAGGTTAAAACAAGGCTGGAACAGGTCAAGCATCAAGTCATTGAAGCCTCAGCACAAAGCTGGAAAAAGGTGTGTGCATCAAGTCAGGCTGCGACCCTGCTCTTCCCTGGCCATGGTGCCTAGAAGATGGAGTGTTGGAGGAGGACGCCAAGTCGTGACACCCCCTACCTAAGGCCGTGGCACCCAGAACCTTAATGAAGTGTGATCTGCCCTAGGCCGTGGCTCCCCCTGTTCTAGGCCGCGACGCCAGGCACACTGATGCACACATGTGTAAACCTCTTCCATGGTTCGTGAGACATGTCCAAAATGTACAGCTTGACTAAGGAATGATCAATGGCTATGGTTGATTGTTCATTAAGATCTATGGGTGGAGAATGACACTCAAGATTGGACAAGAAGTTGGTGCACTATATAAAGGGTCACCTAGCTTCAATCTCAATAATGTAATGTGATAAAAACACAAGTGTGTGTATGTGACAGAACATGTGAATGAGAGAATTGTGTGAGAGTGCAAAGGCACAGACATACAAGAGGGACTCATTAGAGAGGCTGGTTGTAAAGAGAGAGATTAGTATAGAAAGGGGGTTCAAGGGACTTGTAATTAGAACTTCCAAGGGGGAAAGTTCTAGGGTAACTCAAGACCTTATCACTTTCTTGTTCTCTTCATTGTTTCTTCAAGAACTTGTTGATTCTTGGAGAGGCGTTGCTGGATTATAAGAACACATTAGTTTACTGCAGAGAGTTCAAAGGAACTCACAGGGACGTAGGCTATTGCCGAACCTCGATAACAATCGCTTATCTTCTTTTCTTTCTTTCTTCGTGTGCTGTTTCTTTTTTTTACAAGTCATTCTAGACTTGGGTGTTTGGAAGACCATCACCTAGGCATCATTGAGGTGGTTTCCCAACACTTATTTTATGATGGTTCTTAGTTATAAAATGTAAATGTGATTGGTGCTTATGCTTTTTTAGATTCTTTATGATGTGAACCCGTGGAATGGAAATCTCTTGAACCCACAATTAAATTGAAACTTACCTAAGAAAGCCAAGAATCAAATCAAGATAATCTAGACCCATTAAAATCTTGTTTTAAGAACCTAGATTCGGTGAGAACGCCACAAAGGATTTGCCTTCGATAAGTTCTTAGTTCAATCATGAACAAGTAGAGAAAATTGAAAATTCTCTATAAAGAAAACTTCATTCATGTTCAACTTACCCTCAAAATACGGCTACAAGTGTTTTTGTACCCGTCCATGAAACCTTAGGGCCGAATAAGGCCTACATCAATTAAAGACATTGGCTGAACATCTTAAAGCCCAAAACATCCTAAACTACATGCCTATAGCTAATAAAAGAAGTCCACTTAATGAATTAGATAGGCCCAAACGCCTACAATTATAGAAACATAAAATAGGCCCACATGCCTATGCTTAATGAAATAAAAAGTCTACACAAAACCACTCGGCTATGGCCCCCCTGTATAGATTGTATCACATGGATTAAAGCTGGTTCTTTTTCTTTCAAGCCCATCTTGAATGTTGGGGTCTTGCTCGATAAATTTGCAAACTCGGCCCAAATGGATTGCACCAATCCTTGCATTGCTTCCTTGATCTTCTTAGCTCTTGACCTTGTGATTGGCCCATCTAGAACTTGGAAGGGATCCTTAAAACTCAGTCCACCATGGTGCCCATCATTCCCCCTCTCCTTAAAAGGATTCGACCTCGAATCATCACCTGCATCAAAGGGAGGAAGATCAGAAACATTAAAAGTAGTAGATACATTATACTCACTTGGAAGATCCACTTTATAAGCATTATTATTAGTTTTCTCAAGTATTTGGAAAGGTTCATCTCCTAGAGGATGTCCTTCTATGGGCTGGGAATCTTTCTTTGCCCATGTGAACCCAAACCCAATCTCCTGGTTCGAAGATGACACACCTTCGCCCTTTATTGGCTTGGGAAGCAAACTTTTCATTCTTTTGCGCAATTTGAAGTCGTACCCTCTCATGAATTGACTTCACTAATTCGGTATTCCTCTGTGATAAATCATTAGCAAAAATATTCTCCCTACCTTACTTATAACGAATGACACAAGGAAAGATATCGATGTATTCCATCCATCTAGCATGTTTCTTATTTAATTTAACTTGACCCTTCAGATGGTTAAATGATTCATGATCGATATGGATCACAAACTCCTTAGACCAAAAGGTAGTGCTGCCACGTCTCTAAAGCGTGAACAAGAGCATAAAGTTCTTTGTCATAAGTGGGGTAATTCAGGGCCACCCCACTTAGCTTCTCACTGAAGAAGGCTATGGGCCGCGTATCCTGCATCAAAACGGCTCCAATTCCTATTCATGAGGCATCACATTCAATCTCAAAAGTTTTGTTAAAGTCTGTGTTAGTATTTTTCTAAGGTTTAAACATGGTTGAGGTTTAAACAAGGTTGGAAAAGGTTTGAAGAAGTTCAAGCATCAAGCCTCAGCACACTAGGAGTGTGCCTCAGCATGCAAGCAACAAAAAGGGTCCAGCAAAATGAGTGTGCACACCAGGTTAGGCCGCGACCCTCCTTAGTCTAGGCCGCGGGGCCTAGAAGGTAGAAAGCTGGAGGAAGGCCAAGGCTGCGACACCCCCTCCCCAAGGCCATGGTGCCCAGAACCTTGCTGAATAGGTGCTTTGCCTTAAGCTGCGACGCCCTCTGTTTCAGGCCGCACCTTCAAGGCACACTGAAGCACACACGATTTAGCCTTTCAAGTGGTTCATGAGGGATGTTCAAAATGTATAGCTTAACTTAGGATTGATCAAAGGCCATGGTTCATTGGTCATCAAGATCTAAGGGTGGAGAATGACACTCAAGATTAGACAAGAAGTTAGTGCACTATATAAAGGGTCACCTAGCTTCATTCTCAACAACAATTATGACAAAGCAATACAAGAGATTAATGTGATCATTATACAAGAGATACAAGAGAGAATTGTGTGAGAGTGCAAAGACACAAAACACAAGAGAGATTCATTGTAGAGAGGCTGGTTGTAAAGTGAGAGGAGTATAGATTAAATAGAGAGCATTGTAATAGTTCTTATCTTATTCTTTTCTTCCCTTCTTTGTTTCTTCAAGAACTTGAGTTTCTTGGAGAGAGTTACTGTGATTGTAAAAGAACCATTGATTTAGTGCAGAGAGTTCAGAGGAACTCATGGGGACATAAGTTATTGCCAAACCTCGATAACAAATTGCTTGTCTTCTTTCTTTCTTTGATTTCTGTTCCTGTTTTCGATTCCTAATCTTTACAAGTCATTCTAGACTTGGGTGTTTGGAAGATCACCACCTGGGCATCTTGTCAAGGTGATTTTCAACAGTCTGGAAATGCTAAAACATATGCAGAACATAACTTTTCTTTAATAGTAGCAAACACATTTGTTTGATCAATTCCCCAATGAAATCCAACATTTTTTTTAATTATTTCAGTGAGTGGTGCAACAATGATGCTGTACATTAGGATATCATCAAACTACACGACTACAAATTTGCCTATGAACGCATGTAATACATGTGTTGGAAATCACCTTGACAAGATGCCCAGATGGTGATCTTCCAAACACCCAAGTTTAGAATGACTTGTAGAAAGAGATACAGCAATCGAAAGCAAGAAAGAAAAGAAGACAAACGATTTGTTATCGATGTTCGACAATAGCCTACGTCCCCGTGAGTTCCTCTGAACTCTCTGCACTAAATCAATGGTTCTTTACAATTATAGCAACCCTCTTCAAGAAGCTCAACTTCTTGAAAAAACCAAGAAGAGAAGAAAGAAGATGATAAGAACTATTACAATGCTCTCTATCTATACTACTCTCTCTTCTTTACAACCAGCCTCTCTACAATGAGTCCCTCTTGTGTTTTGTGTCTTTGCACTCTCACACAATTATCTCTTGTATTGTGTCTTGTCACTCTTTACAATTGATCTCAAATTATATCACAAACTTATGTTGATAATGAAGCTAGGTGACCCTTTATATAGTGCACCAACTTCTTGTCCAATCTTGTGAGTCAATCTCCACCCTTAGATCTTGATGACCACTTAACCATGGCCCTCCATCAATCCTAAGTGGTGTTATGCATTTTAACCTTGCATCCACGCATCTAAGAGGAGGTTCAAGCAAGCTGTCCATGTGTGCTTCAGTTTGCCTAGCGCCTAGGCACTGAACAGGGGCCGGTGAGGCGCTGGGCAGAGTCCCTTTGCACCACATTTTGGGCGGTACGGTGCTGGTGGAGGAGCGGTGCGGCGCTACCCTTCTTCCAGCACCTCTCTTGCTGGGTGGTGTGGCACTGGTTAAGGAGGGGCGTGGCGCACACTGATGCTGCCCTTCACACAGCAGTGTGCACTACTTTGCTTTGGTGATTAGGGCTATGCACACACATGTGTGCACTCCTTTAACATGCTGTATTTTAATCTTCCAACCTTGGTTTATAATTTAACCATCTTTGAGCCATGTTTAGATATGTTTAAAACTTAGACAAATACCAACAGTCTCTACGTTTGTCTAAGTGTTTAAACCGAACCATTGTGCAGAAAGCTTCAGGATCCAAACTTATCTTGAGTCATCAATTAACCAACTCTAATCCTAAGTCGTCTAAGGCAATGATTGAACTTACTGAGAGGTAGAACTTTAGTACCTAAATCCGTAAGATTTTCTTTCATGGCTACCTTGTCCACATGGATACATCCTTTCATAACATTTTCCCAAACGAAATGATACCGAACATCCACGTGCTTTGTCCTCTCATGGAACACCGGATTCTTACATAAGTGCAATGCACTTTGAGTATCCGAAAACACCACAACCTGCTTCTCCAGTACCTTCAACTCTTCCAGCAACCCTTTGCACCACATAGCTTACTTAATGGCTTCCGTAGCCGCTATGTACTCAGCCTCGGTTGTTGAGAGTGCTACCACTGGCTGCAACTGAGCCTTCCAACTTACACAACATCAGTTTAAGTTGAAGAAGTAGGAGGTAATCAATCTCCTTTTATCCCTGTCTGCTCCATAGTCCGAATCCGCAAAACCCTTAAGGCAGATGGACTTACCTCTCTTCTCATAAACCAGCCCTACTTCTGGGCTTCCCTTCAAGTACCTCAGCAACCACTTCATCTCAAGCCAATGCTCCTTTCCAGGATTACTTATAAACCTGCTGAGAACACTTATTGCATGAGAAATATCAGGTCTAGTGCTAACCATGGTGAACATAATAGAAACAACCGTACTAGAATAAGGGACTTTTTCCATTTCCTTCTTCTCTGCCTCTGATCTCAGACATTGATCGCTGGAGAACTTGAAATGGCCAGCAAGGGGAACCTTCACTGGTTTGCTATCTTCCATTGAGAATTTAGATATCATCTTCTCTATGTAGGAAGTTTGAGAGATCTTCAATCTGTTTCTCTCCCTTTCTTGGATGATACACATCCCAAGGATCTTCTATGCATGGCCAAGATCCTTCATCTCAAACTCCTCACTGAGTTGAGCCTTCAATTTCTTTATCCTCTTCATGATACTCCCAACTAGCAACATGTCATCAACATAGATGAGGATGATCACCATTTCCTCAACCTCTTATTCCATTGCCAAGGAGATTGCTTCAGGCCATAGAAAGATTTCTTCAATTTGCACACCAACTCTCCCTGCCTTCCTTCCTCATAACCTTTGGGTTGCCTCATGAAAATGGTCTCATCAAGCGCTCTATGTAAGAACACTATCTTCACATCCGTTTGCTTGATTTCCCAATCAAATTGGACCACCAATGCTAACACTATCCGTATCGTCTTGTACTTCACAACCAGTGAGAAGATTTCGGTGAAATCTATGCCTTCTTTTTGTGTGAACCTTTTCGCCACCAGCCTAGCTTTATACTGGACTTCATTTCTTTGATCTTGTAGAGCCATCTACAATCCACAACTCTCTATTTTTCAGGTTTGGGCACCAACTCCCAAGAGTTGTTCTTCATCAAAGAATCCACTTCTTCCTCCATAGCCAGCTGCCACTTTGACGAATCTATACACTCCATTGCATCCGTGTAAGTTTCTGGTTCAACCTCTCCTTCTATTCAAGGAGCTGCTATATTAGCATCCACAAACCCATACCTCAAAGGTGGTCTAACCATCCTCCTTTCCCGGGCTCTTATGAGCTAGTAGTCATTATGACTTGCTACATCAACCTCTTCATGTTCAGCCTCTTCTTGAGTTTCTTGAGCTTGGCCTTCATTCAAGGGCTCTACTTGGTCAAACCATCTTACCTTCCTTGCTCTACCTGAACCAAACTCTCCCTGATGCGATGCTCCAGAGCTTCCAGACTAGTTTGCTCACTAGCCCTTGCAGGGTTAGTTTTCTCCAAGTAGGGAAATAACAATTCATTAAAAATAACATCCCTACTTATAATGAGTTTCATGCCTTTCTTTTCTAAGGACCATGCTGGAAATCACATTGACAAGATGCCCAAGTGGTGATCTTCCAAACGCCCAAGTCTAGAATGACTTGTAGAAAGAATTTCAGCAATCGAACATAAGAACAGAAAATCAAAGAAAGAAAGAAGACAAGCAATTTGTTATCGAGGTTCAGCAATGTGCCTACGTCCCCGTGAGTTTCTCCAAACTCTCTGCACTATCTTAAATGGTTCTTATAAGTTACAACAATCCCCTTCAAGAAGCTCAAGTTCTTGAAGAAACCAAGAAGAGAAGAAAGAAGATTACAATGCTTTCTTTCTATACTACTCTCTCTTCTTTACAACCAGCCTCACTACAAAGAGTCCCTCTTGTGTTTATGTCTCTCACACAATTCTCTCTTGTATTTACAATTGATCTCACAATGTCACAAACTTGTGTGTTTCTCCTCTTGTAAAAATGAGGCTTGAGAACCCTAGCCTTTCACTTCTTGGACATTCTTGTGAATTAATTTCCACCCTTTGATTATGATCTCCACTTAATCATAGCCCTTCATCACTTTCCAAGTGGTGCTGTGCATTTTAACCTTACACTCACACACTTAAAAGGGTCTTAAAATAGGCTATCCATGTGTGCAGCCCTTTGCCTAGCGCCTAGGTGCTCAACAGGGGGCGCCATGGTGCTGGGCAGGGCACCTTTGCACGCCTTCTGGACGCCATGGTGCTGGCTTCTGGGCGCCATGGCGCTGATCTGGTCCTTTAACACACCATTCTGGACACCATGGTGCTGGTGCTAGGTGCCATGGCACTGATACAGTCCTTCAGCACATCATTCTGGATGCCATGGTGCTGGTTGCTAGGCGCCATGGTGCTGATGATGCTGCTGCTGTGTGCACACTTCCCTGATTGTGTGCAGACATGCGCACACTAGTGCGCATAGCCTTCCCTTACTTTAAATTGATGCACACATATGTGTGCAGTCTTCTAACTTGTTGAAATTTGATACTCCACCTTTGGTTTGGACTTTAACCATCTTTAAACCATGGTTGGACCTGTTTGAACCTTAGACAAATAACAATAATCTCTACCTTTGTCTAAGTGTTCAAAAAACCTGAACCATTGTGCAGAAAGCTTTGGGATCCAAACTCATCTTGAGTCACTAATTAACCAACTCCAATCCTAAGTAATTCAAGGAAATGATTGAACTTACTTAGAGGTAGAACTTTAGTACCCAAGTCCACAGGATTTTCTTCCGTGGTCTTCTTGTCAACATGAATGCATCCTTTTGTACCATTTTCTGGAATGTAATGATACCGAACATTCATATGCTTTGTCCTCTCATGGAACACTGGATTCCTCCACAAGTACCATATACTTTGGCTATCCAAAGACACCACAACCTACTCTTTTAGGACCTCCTACTCGTCTAATAACCCTTTGCACCCCATAGCCTCCTTTATGGCTTCCATAGCCGCTATGTATTCTACCCCGGTTGTTATGAGTGCTACCATTGGCTGCCACTGAGCCTTCAAATACTTTAGCAACCTCTTCATCCCAAGCCAATGCTTCTTTCCGAGATTACTCACAAATTTGCTGAGAACACCCATTACCCAAGAAACCCTCAACCTGTTTCTCTCATTTTCTTGGATTCTACACATCCCAAGGATCTTTTGTGTAAGGCTGAGATCCTTCCTCTCAAACTCCTCACTAAGTTAAGATGTAAACCTTTTCATCCTCTTCCTGCTGTTCCAAACCAACAGCCCATCAATGACATAGGTGAGGATACTCACCATCTTCTCCACCTTGTGTCCAGGTGAGAAAGTTTCTGTGAAACCTATGTCTTCTCTTCTTGTGAACCCATTCACCACCATCCTAGCCTTGTTCCGGACTTCATCTCCTGGAGGGTACCCTTCTTTGATCTTGTAAGTGCACTTATATTCTGCAACTTTCTGCTTTCCTAGAATTTTCACCAATTCCCAGAAGTTATTCATCATCAAAGAGTCCATTTCTTCCTCCATAGCCAGCTACCACTTTGATGAATCCTTACACTCCATGGCATCTGTGTAAGTTTTTGGTTCAACCTCTCCTTCTATCCAAGGAGCTGCTACATTAGCATTTGAAAACCCATATCTCAATGATGGTCTAACCACTCTCCTTTCCCGGTCTCTTGTGAGCTGGTAGTTATTTACTGCATCAACCTCTTCTTGTTCAGCCTCTTCTTGAGTTTCTTGAGCTTCTTGGCCTTCATCCAAGGGCTCAACCTGGTCTGAACCCTCTTACCTCCTTTGCTCTACCTGAACCGAGTTCTCCTTGATGCGATGCTCCACAACTTCTGGTTTGGTTTGCTAACTAGCCCCTCCAGGGTTAGTTTTCTCCAAGTAGGGAAATAACAATTCATTAAAAATAACATCCCTACTTATAATCAGTTTCATGCCCTTATTTTCTAACGACCACAACCTATATCCCTTAACCCCATCACCATATCCTAGAAATACACATTTTCTAGATCTTGGGCTAAGTTCATCCTCCTTTTGATGTGCATATGCAGCACAACCAAAAGTCCTAAGGTTGTTTAATTCAGGGGGTTTTCCACTCCACATCTCCATGGGAGTTTTGAGCTCTAAAGCTCTAGAGGGTGATCTATTTACCAAGTATGCAGCTATAGCTACAGTTTCTCTCCAAAAATATTTTGGTAAACCGGATCCATTTAATATGTACCTAACCTTTTCTATAAGGGTCTTATTCATCCACTCAGCAACTCCACTTTGCTGAGGGGTTTCCACAACCGTCCTATGTCTTAGAATCCCATTTAACCTACAGAATTGATCAAGTTCTTGGTTAAAAATTTCTAAGCCATTATCGGTTCTTATCCCCTTAACTACTCTACCCATTTGAGTCTCAACCAGCCCTTTCCACACCACTAACTTATTCAAGGCATTTGATTTATTTCTAAGCAAATAAACCCACACTCTTCTTGAATAATCATCAATTAAAGACAGAAAGTAAAAGTTACCTCCCTGTGTTGGTGTCCTTGCTGGTCCCCAAAGGTCCACATGAATGTAGTCAAGAATCCCCTTAGATTTGTGAACTCCGGTGTTGAAGCTGACTCGGTGTTGCTTCCTAAGAATGTAACTCTCACAGAAATCAAGTTCCTCTACTTTGTCTCCACCAAGTAGGCCATCCTTGCTGAGAACTTGCAGGCCCTCTTTGCTCATATGTCCTAAGCGAGTATGCCAAAGGGCTGCCTTGTCCATCTCAGCCATCAAGCTTGCTGCTTGATCATTGATTTCTGTCTCTCCGATCATCTCATAGAGTCCATCGTTTCTTGCTGCCTTGATCACTACCAAAGATCCCTTGGCCACATTGATCTTTCCTCCCTCTATCTTACATGTATATCCCATGGAATCCAGCTGCCCCAATGAGATCAAATTTCTCTTCAAATCTGGAACATACCTCACATTTTTTAGCAGCCTTGTGACTCCATCAAACATCCTCAATTGGATGTCTCCAATCCCTCTCACTTGGCAAGAATTATCATTCCCCAAGAAGACCCTTTCATTATTGATCTCCTTGAAATTCTTAAACCATTCCTTGTGAGGGCACATATGATAAGTGCACCCAGAATCAAGAAACCATTTCCTGCTGCATTCTTGCCCCTTGCACATATCCGAGCACACAACAAGAACATCATCACCTTGCTGTTCTTCCATGGCAACCGAAGCCTCTCCATTGTTGGTTTGGCTTCTCCTCTCATCCCATAACCTCTTCTTGCAATCTTTCTTAAAATGGCCCTCCTTGTTGCAGTAGAAGCATCTCTTTTCTCCTCCAAGTCTTATCTTGGAATGAGATCTCCCATGGCTCTCTCCTCTACCTTTGTCTCGGTAGTAGCCATTGTTGCTACTGCCATTTTGAGCTACTGGCCTTTCTCTTACGAACAACCCTTCACCACTTGATGTCTCCTTCATCTTGGCTTTGAAATCATGTGCCCTTATGGAATTGATCACAATCTCCTTTGTCAAAGTATCCCTTCCATACTCAATAGCATTAATCCAATTATCAAAGCAATCAGGAAGAGAATTTAAAAAAAATGACAGCCAATTGTTCATCTGGAAAAATAATGCTACAGCTATTCAAATCTTGAACTAGCTTGTTAAAGACATCAAGATTATCTTGCAACTCTTTACTAGGATCCATTTTAAAAGAAAAGATAAATCTTGTTAGGAAGAGTTTTGTTAAAAAACAACTCATCTAGTTTCTTCCATATGACAGCCGGATCCTCCGAGTCTCCGCACTCCCTTATGACACTATCCGACATGTGCAAGAAAATGGTGCTGTAAGCCATCTTCTTTATCTCGGTCCGCTGGTCCTCCGTGACACTTGCTGGAAAAGCATCATCTTCTCCAATAGCCAAGTCCACTTTCTGTTGCATTAGAACCGCGTTGATCTTCCGCTTCCAAAGGGCAAAGTCTCCCTTTCCATCAAACTTCTCTACACAGAAATTTGAAGCCATCTTTTGCGGATAAGATCCCAGATTTATGCACTACCCAAAAATACTTTCTTCAACCTCAAGAACACAGATCAAAGATGGATCTTAACACCGTTCTTGAATCAACCTTCAAGAACACTACCGGATCTTGATCTTTACACCGTTCTTGAATAACCCAAGAAGTTAATCTTTGATTCTTGGAGTCTTGGCTCCGTCACCTTCTACTTCTTGCTCCGATATCCTCTAACCAAGCTCTGATACCACTGTTGGAAATCACCTTGACAAGAGGACCAGGTGGTGATCTTCTAAACACCCAAGTCTAGAATGACTTGTAGAAAGAATTTCAGCAATCAAACACAAGAACAGAAAATCAAAGAAAGAAAAAAGACAAGCAATTTGTTATCGAGATTCGGCAATGTGCCTACGTCCCCGTGAGTTCCTCTGAACTCTCTACACTATCTCAAATGGTTCTTACAAGTTACAACAATACCCTTCAAGAAGCTCAAGTTCTTGAAGAAACCAAGAAGAGAAGAAAGAAGATTACAATGCTCTCTCTCTATACTACTCTTTCTTCTTTACAATCAGCCTCACTACAAAGAGTCCCTCTTGTGTTTATGTCTCTCACACAATTCTCTCTTGTATTTACAATTGATCTCATAATGTCATAAACTTGTGTGTTTCTCCTCTTGTAAAAATGAGGCTTGAGAACCCCTTTTATAGCCTTTCACTTCTTGGACATTCTTGTGAGTCAATTTCCACCCTTTGATCATGATCTCTACTTAATCATAGCCCTTCATCACTTTCCAAGTGGTGCTGTGCATTTTAACCATGTACTCACGCACTTAAAAGGGTCTTAAAATAGGTTATCCATGTGTGCAGCCCTCTAGGCGCACAACAGGGGGCGCCATAGTGTTGGGCAGGGCACCTTTGCACACCTTCTGGACCCTATGCTGCTGGCTTCTGGGCGCCATGGTGCTGATCTGGTCCATCAACACACCATTTTGGATGCCATGATGCTGGTTTTGGGTGCCATGGCACTGATGCAGTCCTACAGCACATCATTCTGGATGCCATGGTGCTAGTTGCTGGGAACCATGGTGCTGATGATGCTGCTGCTATGCGCACACTTTCCTGATTGTGTGCAGACGTGCGCACACTAGTGCGCATAGCCTTCCCTTGCTCCAAATTAATGCACACATATGTGTGCAGTCTTTTAACTTGCTGAAATTTGATACTCCACCTTTGGTTTGGACTTTAACCATTTTTAAACCATGGTTGGACCTGTTTGAACCTTAGACAAATAATAACAGACCACAACCTATATCCCTTAACCCCATCACCATATCCTAGAAATACACATTTTCTAGATCTTAGGGTAAGTTTATCCTCCTTTTGATGTGCATATGCAGCACACCCAAAAGTCCTAAGGTTGCTTAATTTAGGAGGTTTCCCACACCACATCTCCATGGGAGTCTTGAGCTCTAAAGCTATAGAGGGTGATCTATTTACCAAGTATACTGCTGTAGCCATAGCTTCTCCCCAAAAATATTTTGGTAAATCAGATCCTATTAACATGCACCTAACCTTTTCCATAAGGGTTCTATTCATCCTCTCAGCAACTCCATTTTGCTGAGGTGTTTTTACAACCATTCTATGTCTTAGAATGCCATTTAATTCATAGAATTTACCAAAATTCTTATTACAAAATTCTAAGCCATTATCGGTTCGTAAAGCCTTAACTACCCTACCCGTTTGAGTTTCCAGCAACTTCTTCTACATAACAAATTTATCTAAGGCATCTGATTTATTTCTAAGTAAATAAACCAACACTCTTCTTGAATAATCATCAATTAAATACAGAAAGTAAAAGTTACCTCCCTGTGTTGGTGTTCTTGTTGGTCCCCAAAGGTCCAAATGAATGTAGTCAAGAATCCCCTTAGATTTATGCACTCCGATGTTGAAGCTGACCTGGTGTTGCTTCCCAAGAATGCAACTCTCACAGAAATCTAGTTTCTCTACTTTGTCACCACCAAGTAGACCATCCTTGCAAAGAACTTGCAGGCCTTTTTCGCTCATGTCCCAAGCGAGTGTGCCAAAGAGTTGTCTTATCCATCTCAGCCATCAAGCATGCTGCTTGATCATTGATTTTTATCTCTCTGATCATCTTATAGAGTCCATCGTTTCTTGCTGCCTTGATGACTACCAAAGATCCCTTGGCCACCTTGATCTTTTCTCCCTCTACTTTGCATGTATACGTGATGGAATCCAGCTGCCCCAGTGAGATCAAATTTCTCTTCAAATCTGGAAGATACCTCACATTTCGTAGTAGCTTTGTGACTCCATCAAACATCCTTAATTGGATGTCTCCAATCCCCTTCACTTGGCAAGAATTATCATTCCCCAAGAAGACCCTTCCATCATTAATCTCCTTGATATTCTTGAACCATTCCTTGTGAGGGCACATGTGATAAGTGCACTCGGAATCCAGAATCCACTTTCCACTTCCTTGCTTCCTGCTCACATTTGAGCACACAACAAGAACATCATCTTACTGTTCTCCCTTGGCAACCGAAGCCTCTCCATTGTTGGTATGGCTTCTCCTCTCATCCCAGATCCTCTTCTTGCAATCTTTCTTGAAATGGTTTTGCTCCTCCAAGCCTCTCCTTGTTGTGGTAGAAGCATCTCCTTCCTCCTCCAAGTCTTGTCTTGGAATGAGATCTCCCATGGTTTTGCTCTCTACCTCTTGATTTCTCTCGGTAATTGCCATGAGTGCTACTGCCATTCCGAGTTTCTGGCCTTCCTCTTACGAACAGCTCATCTCCACTTGATATCTCATTCATCTTGGCTTTGAAATCATGTACCCTTATGACATTGATCACAATCTCCTTTGTTAAAGTATCATTTCCATACTCAATAGCATTAATCAAATTATCAAAGCAATCAAGAAGAGAATTTAACAAGATAACAACCAATTGTTCATCCGGAAATGTAATGCTACAGCTATTCAAATCTTGAACTAACTTATTAAAGACATCAACATTATCTTGCAACTCTTTACTAGGATCCATTTTAAAAGCAAAGATTCTTTTAAGAAGACAAATTTTGTTAGGGAAAGTTTTGGTAAGAAACAACTCATCTAGTTTCTTCCATATGACAGCCGGATCTTCCGAGTCTCCGCACTCCCTTGTGACATTATCCGACATGTGCAAGAAAATGGTGCTGTAAACCATCTTCTTCATCTCAGTCCGCTGGTCCTCTGTGACACTTGCTGGAAAAGCACCAACTTCTCCAATAGCCAAGTCCATGTTTTGTTTCATTAGAACAGTCTTGATCTTCCGCTTCCAAAGGGCAAAGTCTCCCTTTCCATCAAACTTCAACACAGAAATTTGAAGCCATCTTTGCGGACAAGATCTATGATTTATGCACTACCCACAAATACTTTCTTTTAAACCTCAAGAACACAGATCGAAGATGGATCTTAACACCGTTCTTGAATAACCCTCAAGAACACGATAAGATCTTGATCTTTACACCATTCTTGATTCACCCAAGAAGTTAATCTTTGATTCTTGGAGTCTTGGCTCCGTCACCTTCTTGTTCTTACTCCAATACCCAGCTGTGCAAGCTCTGATACCACTATTGGAAATCACCTTGACAAGATGCCCAGGTGGTGAACTTCAAAACACCCAAGTCTAGAATGACTTGTAGAAAGAGATACAACAATCGAAAGCAAGAAAGAAAAGAAGACAAGCGATTTGTTATCGAGGTTCGACAATAGCATACATCCCTGTGAGTTCCTCTGAACTCTCTACACTAAATCAATGGTTCTTTACAATTACAGCAACCCTCTTCAAGAAGCTTAAGTTCTTGAAGAAAAGAAAGAAGATGATAAGAATTATTACAATGCTTTCTATCTATACTACTCTCTCTTCTTTACAACCAACCTCTCTACAATGAGTCCCTCTTGTGTTTTGTGTCTTTGCACTCTCACACAATTCTCTATTTTATTGTGTCTTGTCACTCTTTACAATTGATCTCAAATTATATCACAAACTTATGTTGATAATGAAGCTAGGTGACCCTTTATATAGTGCACCAACTTCTTGTCCAATCTTGTGAGTTAATCTCCGCCCTTAGATCTTGATGACCACTTAACCATGGCCCTCCATCAATCCTAAGTGGTGCTGTGCATTTTAACCTTGCATCCACACACCTAAGAGGAGGTTGAAGCAAGCTGTCCATGTGTGCTTCAGTTTGCCTAGCGCCTAGGCGCTGAACAGGGGCCGGTGAGGCGCTAGGTAGAGTCCCTTTGCACCACATTCTGGGCAGCGCAGTGCTGGTGGAGGAGCGGTGTGGTGCTGCCCTTCTTTCAGCACCTCTCTTTCTGGGCGGCGTGACACCGGCGAAGGAGGGGCACAGTGCACACTGATGCTGCCCTTCACACAACAGTGCGCACTACTTTGCTTTGGTGATTAGGGTTGTGCACACACACCCAAATGGATGCACACACATGTGTGTACTCCTTTAACATGCTGTATTTTAATCTTCCAACCTTGGTTTAGACTTTAACCATTTTCGAACCATGTTTAGATATGTCTAAACCTTAGATAAATACTAACAACATGGTTCATTAATCTCATGAAAGTACTAGACACATTTGTAAGTCCAAATGGCATAACCAACTATTCATAAAGTCCATATTAGTATTAAAATAAGTTTTCCATTCATCTCCCTCCTTCATTCTAATTTGATGGTAGCCATTTTTAAGATCTATTTTACTGAAATTACATGAGCCATGCAATTCATCAAGCATATAATCTAATCTAGGAATGGGATGACGATACTTTACCGTAATATTGTTGACCGCTCTGCAATCAACGCATATCCTCCATGTCTTATCCTTCTTTGGCACTAGTAGCACTGATACTACACATGGGCTTATGCTCTCCCTCAGGTACCCCTTGCTCATCAAATCTTCAAATTACCTTTGAAGATCATTTGTCTTCTCCAAATTACTCCTATAGGCTGGTCAGTTTGGAATAACTGCTCCAGGTACGAAATCAATTTGATGCTCAATGCCTTTAATGGGTGACAATTCACTCGGCATCTCCTCCGAAAATACATCCTCAAACTCCTGCAACAAAGAAATAGCCAAACTAAGAAGAGATTGGTTAGTTTTAAGATTAAGGTAAGATTCTTTGTAAACACGAAAAATCATAGGCTGGTCTGCTAAAAAGGCCCTCTTAACCTCACTCTCCTTTGTATAAAAACTCATCTTTGTCTTTCATTTTCTCTCTGTAGGTTCTCTTTCTTTTCTTTTTTTTCTCTTGTGGCTCCACTCTATTTTCTTTATTCTCACTATTTCTTTTTTTGCTCAATCTCACTTTTCAGCTTCAGTTGGTCCTTATAGACCTGTTTTGGGGTTAAAGGAGCAAGTTTGATTGTTTTTCCATCCTTTGTAAAGCTGTACCTGTTCCAAGGTAGATAAGAGCCTTATGAGCATCAAAATGAAGATGCCATCTTTCCAAGATAGGAATGACCCTAAAGTCTATTTAGAGTGGGAGAAGAAAATAGAGTTGATTTTTTTGTTGTCATAATTATTTAGAGGGGAAGAAGGTGAAGTTGGCGGTAATTGAGTTCACTAATTATGCAATTGTTTGGTGGGAGTAATTAGTGACCAATATGAGGAGGAATCATGAGAGACCTATAGAAACATAGGGTGAGTTGAAAGCTCTCATGAGGTAGAGATTTGTATCTAGCAACTGCTATAGAGACCTCTACCAAAAATTACAAAACCTTACACAAGGGTCTAGGAGTGTAGAGGATTACCATAAGGAGATGAAGGTGGCTATGATTCGGGCTAATGTAGAGGAGGATCGGGAGGCCACAATGGCCAGATTTTTAAGTGGTTTGAATAGAGACATAGCCAATGTAGTTGAGTTGCAGCATTATATGGAGGTAGAAGACATGGTGCATATGGCTATGAAGGTGGAAAGGCAATTAAAGAGAAAAGGGGCAGAAAGGCATACTTCAGTTTCTAGCACTCCTTGGAAACCAAAGTGGGATAGAAATGATCAAGTTGTAGCAAAGGGGCTGAACCACCTAAGGGAAAAGATGAGGGCACTAGCAAGAACAAACCCAAGGTAGATTTCGAACTTTCAAATGTTTTAAATGTTTGGGTTCAAGGCACATCGCATCTCAATGTCCAAACAAGCGGGTGATGGTTATGCGTGACACTGGGATGATGACTAAGAGTAAGGATGATAGTAATGAGATGCTCGAGTTGGTCGATGCTAGTGATGATGATGGAGTGGAATACCCCGTAGAAGGTGAGTCTCTTATTGCCAGGTGTGCTCTCAATACACAAATTAAGGTAGATGATATGGAGCAGCAGAGAGAGAACATATTTTATACTAGATGTTATGTAAACAATAAGGTGTGTAGTATGATTATAGATGGGGAAGTCGCACCAATGTAGCTAGTACCACCCTAGTTGAGAAGTTGAGCTTACCTTTATTGAAGCATCCTAGACCTTATAAGTTGTAGTGGTTGAATGAATGTGGGGAGGTCAAGATTAATAAGCAAGTTTTGGTGGCTTTTACCATTGGGAGGTATAATGATGATGTACTTTGCGATTTAGTTCCTATGAATGCTGGCCATATTTTGTTGGGGAGACCGTAGCAATATGATAGGAGGGTGATTCATGACGGGTTTAGGAATAGGTACAACTTTATACAGGATGGAAAAATAATTCAAGTTTGCTCCTTTAACCCCAAAACAGGTCTATGAAGACCAACTGAAGCTGAAAAGTGAGATTGAGCAAAAAAGAAAGGGTGAGACCGAAATACAAGAAAGCAAAATGAGAGAAAAAAGGTTTTGTAATTTTTTGTAGAGGTCTCTATAGTAGTGTCTAGGTACAAATCTTCGCCTCATAAGAGCTTTCAACTCACCCTATGTTTCTACAGGTGTCTCATGATTCATCCTCCTATTGGTCACTAATTGATCCCACCAAATAATTGAATAATCAGAGAACTTAATTAACGCTAACTTCACCTTCTTCTCCTCTGAATAATTGTGACAATAAAAAATCAACTCTATTTTCTTCTCCCACTCTAAATAGACTTCAGGGTCATTCCTACCTTGGAAAGATGGTATTTTCATTTTGATGCTCCCAAGATTCCTATCTACCCCATCTAGACCCCTTGGATTTCTCCTAGGTCCTCTTCTACGCCTACCTCCTCTAGGTCTGCTCATTCGACCCATTCCAACTTCAGATACTATATCTTCCTCATCCTTATCATCTTCTTCATTCTGATACTCATTTTCAATGCTAGGCTCACATCTCCTCCTATCTCGCCCACCTTGCAGATTTCTAATCACTACATCTTGCTGATCCATCCTATCCCTCACCTCACCCAACACCAAATTCAACTGTTAAACTGTTGTTGCATGGCCTGCAACACAAAGAATGAATTATCCGCCTCCTCCTTAGGTGTTGAGTCACTCTTATGCGACATTTTTTAATGCGCTGCAAAACAAGAATGTTAGTGATAAAACCTCACACACTCCCTTACGTGTTTACGCTCAAATATTGTCATTCCACTCGTGTTTCACTCTTTTGGCCTTTTCCAATACTATTCTCACCCACTCTTTCCTTTTACCTCACTTATTTTCTCTTTCAAGTTCTTTAAGAACTAGTTGAACGAAATCAAGAAACAACCTTGCATTATTCCAACCAGCAATAGATTCAAGAAACAAAAAAGGAATAAAATGACACGGATCTCAAGGAATTTGTACGAGGAAAAGAATAATTAGGAAACAAGATACTAAAACTGATATATTCAATCCCTTTGAAGATAAAGATCAATTAACACCAAATTACTTCAATTTTCATATTGCAAAGTATATCAAATAGCCAGTTCCGAATTTTTTTTTTTTATAACTATACAACAACCCTTGAATACGCTGCCTTTTTTTTTTCTTTTTTAATATAGATTCATTCACAAATAACAACAATAATTGTAATTTCCGAAAAAAGATTGATTTGATTTCAACAACAAGAAACAGAAATAGAAGGAATCAAAGCAAAGATTACAGATCTGGAAATTAAAGCAAAGATTCGTTTAATCTATTAAAAGATTTGCATATCTAAATTCTTGAATCAAGTACATAAGTAATCAATTGTGAAAATCACAGATCTGAATTCAAACACACGAAATTAACAAGAATGAAGAAGGAATCACATATCAGAATAGAAAACCCTAGAACATGCCTAAGACAAAACCCAAACGCAAGAATTAAAAAGGATAAATCAGACCTGATTTGGAGCCTGAGCTCTGATACCAACTGATGTGAACCCGTGGAATGGAAATCCCTTAAACCCACAATCAAATTGAAACTTACCCAAGAAAGCCAAGACTCAAGTCAAGATAATCTAGACCCGTTGAAATCTTGTTTCAAGAACCTAGATTCGGTGAGAATGCCACAAAGGATTTGCCTTTGATAAGTTCTTAGTTCAATCAAGAACAACTAAAGAAAACTAAAAATTCTCAATGAAGAAAACTTCATTCACATTCAACTTACCCTCAAAATACAGCTACAAGTGTTTTTGTACCCCTCCGTGAAGCCCTAGGGCCGAATAAGGCTTACATCAATTAAAAGACATGGGCTAAACATCTTCAAGCCCAAAATATCCTAAACTACACGCCTATAGCTAATAAAAGAAGTCCACTTAATGAATTAAATAGGCTCAAACACCTACAATCATAGAAATATAAAATAGGCCCACATGCATATACTTAATGAAATAAAAAGTCTACACAAAACCACTAGGCTATGCCACCCCCCTCCGTAGCTTGTATCAAATGGATTAAAGCTGGTTCTTCTTCTTTCAAGCCCATCTTGAATGTTGCCATCTTGCTCGATAAATTTGCAAACTCGGCCTAAGTGGATTGCACCAATCCTTGCATTGCTTCCTTTGTCTTCTTAGCTCTTGACCTTGTGATTGGCCCATCTGGAACTTGGAAGAGATCCTTAAGACTCGGTTAAGCATGGTGCCCATCACTTTAGGTTTGTCTAAATGCATTTGATGATTTAGGAGTTGGTGCATTATTTCATATTTAGGTTTTTATCTTTTTTTATAGGTACGATGCCTGATGGAATATTTTAGTTCTTATAATTATTGTGGTGAAAAATAAGTGTTTAATAGTAGAAATCAATTCGTTATGTTAACATCGCACATCGTCTATTTTAATTTATTTTTAAATTTGTTTTGTGAGCGTGAAATGATGAAAATTGAGATGGTGATGACATTATGATGGGAACATAGGAGGAAAAAAATAAATTGAAGATTCAACAGAGTCTAAATGGTAGCAAAACGAAAACAAATAAAATAATCTTATGAGTTGATAGCAATGTATATGAAAAATTAAGAAATTCAATAGCTTTCTTGGTATTTTATCTAACGACCCATCCTAGGGTGGGTCTTGCTCGAGGAGGTATCATCATCTTTCAGCTTTGATCACATCGACCTATATGCAAAAAAAAATTTTTACGAGGCAAACAATCTTTTGTTTAGCTACTCACAAGTTAAAAAAAATCATAATTTACACAAACAAACGATCTTTACAATACATGAGAATCAAAGTTTAAAACTTTGGAATCATAAATAAATGGAAAACTCCTCACTATAAAATTTTTGAATGGATTCCTAACGAAAAACCCAAAAGATGAGGATGCTGTATGTTGGAAAATCACCTCAAGATGCCTAAGTGGTGATCTTCCAAACACCCAAGTCTAGAATGACTTGTAATGAATCAAAATAGAAACAGAAATCAAAGAAAAGAAAGAACACAGCAATTGTTATCGAGGTTCGGCAATAGCCTATGTCCCTGTGAGTTCCTCCAAACTCTCTACACTAAATCAATGGTTCTTACAAGTTATAACAATACCCCTTCAAGAAACTTCTTGTTCTTGAAGAACCAAAGAAGAGAAAAGAAAGTAATAAGGTCTTGAGTTACCCTGGAATTTTCCCCAAGAAAATTCCACTTACAAGTCCCTTGAATCCCCTTTCTATACTACTCTCTCTCTAAACAACCAGCCTCTCAAATGAGTCTCTCTTGTTTTTTGTCTTTGCTCTCTTACAATTGATCTCTCATTCACAATCACAAGTTATGTTGATTTGCACCTAGATGACCCTATATATAGTGCACCAACTTCTTGACGAATCTTGAAGGTCAATATCCACCCTTAGATCTTGAGGACTAATCAACCATATCCTTTGATCAAGTCTAAGTGATCCTGTGCGTATTGATTATACATCCACACACCTAACAAAAGGCTGGAAAAATCAGCATCAGTGTGCCTTCAAGCCGTGACCTAGAACAGGGAAAGCAGAGGCTTGGAAGGGGCTGAAATCTTCTGTCATGCTGGAGGCCGCGGCCTGGAGTGGCTGAGCCGTGGCGCACAGGGCCAAGCCACAGTGCACACTCCTTGGGCCGTGACGCATAGCTGCTCTCCCATCTTCTGGACTTCCTGGAGGCCGAGGTGCGCATATCTTGAGCCGAGGCGCCAAGACCTGATGCTGAACCCTTTCAAACCATGTTTAAACCTTAGACAAACACCAACAATCTCTACCTTTGTCTAATCGATTAAACCTGAACCCATTGTGCAAAGAACTCAGGATCCAAACTCATCTTAAGTCACCATTCAACTGACTCCAATCCTAAGAAGTCCAAGGCAATGATTGAACTTACTTAAAGGTAGAACCTTGGTGCCTAAATTTGTAGGATTTTCCTCCGTGGCTACCTTGTCCATATGAATGCATCCTTCCGTAACATTTTCTAGAATGAAATGGTACCGAACATCCATGTGCTTTGTCCTCTCATGGAACACCGAATTCTTACACAAGTGCAACGCACTCGGGCTATCCGAATACACCACCACCTGCTCTTTCAGGACCTTCAACTCTTTCAACATCCCTTTGCACAACATAGCCTCCTTTATGGCTTCTGTAGCCGCTATGTACTCAGCCTCGGTTGTTGAAAGTGCTACCACCAGCTGCAACTGAGCCTTCAAACTTATATAGCATCCGTTTAAGTTGAAGAAGTAGGAGGTAATCGATCTTCTTTTATCCCAGTCTGCTCTATAATCTGAATCAGCATAACCCTTCAGATAGATAGACTTACCCCTCTTCTCATAAACCAGGCCCACATCTGGGCTTCCCTTCAAGTACCTCAACAACCACTTCATCCCAAGCCAATGCTCCTTTTCGAGATTACTCATAAACCTGCTGAGAACACTCATTGCATGAGCAATATCAGGTCTAGTGCTTACCATGGTGAACATTATAGATCCAGTCGCACTAGAGTAAGGGATCTTTTCCATTTCCTTCTTCTCCTCATCCGATCTTGGACATTGATCGCTGGAGAACTTGAAATGACCAGCAAAGGGAACCTTCGCTGGTTTGCTATCTTCCATAGAGAACTTAGATATCAGTTTCTTTATGTAAGAAGTTTGAGAGATCTTCAATCTGTTTCTCTCCCTTTCTCGGATTATACATATCTCAAGGATCTTTTGTGCATGGCCAGGATCCTTCATCTCAAACTCCTCACTGAGTTGTGACTTCAATTTTCCTATCCTCTCCATGCTGCTCCCAACCAGCAACATATCATCAACATAGATGAGGATGACCACCACTTTCTCCACCTTGTGCCTCTTTTAGTACAAGCACAAATCATAGTAGCTCTTCATGAAACCCAAGCTAGTTACAAAGGAATCAAACCTCTTGTTCCATTGCCGAGGTGATTGCTTCAGGCCATAGAGAGATTTATTCAATTGGCACACCAACTCTCCTTGCCTTCCTTCCTCATAGCCTTCAGGTTGCTTCATATAAATGGTCTCATCAAGCTCTCTATGTAAGAACATTGTCTTCACATCCATTTGCTCGATTTCCTAATTAAATTGGACCACCGTTGCTAACACTATCCTTATCGTCTTGTACTTCACAACCGGTGAGAATATTTCGGTGAAATCTATACCTTCTCTTTGTGTGAACCCCTTCGCCACCAGCCTAGCTTTATATCGGACTTCATCCCCTAGAGTGTTCCCTTATTTGATCTTGTAGATCCACCTACAATCCACAACTCTCTGTGTTTCTGGTTTGGGCACCAATTCCCAAAAGTTGTTCTTCCTCAAAGAATCTATTTCTTCCTCCATAGCTAGCTGCCACTTTGACGAATCCTTACATTTCATGGCATCCATGTAAGTTTCTGGTTCAACAATCCCTCCTTTTGTCCAAAGAGCTGCTACATTAGCATCCACAAACCCATATCTCAAAGGTGGTCAGACCACCCTCCTTCCCCAGTCCCTTGTGAGCTGGTAGGCATTCTAACTTGCTGCATCAACCCTTTAAAGATGCCCAAGTGGTGATCTTCTAGATTTCCTGGAGGCCGAGGCGTGCACACCTTGAGCCGAGGGGCCAAGACCGATGCTGAACCCTTTCAAACCATATTTAAACCTTAGATAAACACCAACATTGTAGATGAAAATGTTATGAAAGAATCCCTTCATATTGACCATAAAACTTTTGGTATCACCTGAAATATTAGTAAATACAGAAGTGATCTAAAAAGCCCAGTGAGAAACACATTACTAAAGGTAATTGTATTGGAGGAAATTTTTTTGGTTTAACTATAACTATAGCATATAATTTATCAAATTTTAAAAGTACTAAATTTTAAGTTTTATTGAGTTTTCTCCAATCATCTATCTTTACTTCTTAATAAGAAGAAATAGCAATTAAGAAAGAATTCACCAAGACCCTTACAAGCCTTTCAAGCATACAAAGCTTACAACACTACACTCAATTATAAAGTCAATAACAATAAAGATACACCGGGACCAGAATATCACATGCCTCTCATGGGCCAATCATAATGTACACCTCTCAGGGGCCAATAATAAAATATGCCTCTCTTGGGCCAATCATTACAATGCATTAATAGAAAAGTAATTAGATGTATAATCATATATATAGTTTCATATCATTATAACGTCCCATCATTGGACAAATAATATAACAACGGGGACGTCCTCCCACGTATATATATGTCAATCTTCACAATACAAGTCAGATCCTTCCTGATGTGCAAATTTTAAATGCTCGCAAGTGCAAGAATCACAAATAGTATTACGATGAGTTTACTCTCGAGGTCGATCTCTCAGGGAATTGCAGTGGTTTAAATCCTAAATTACTTTCTTAAAATTACTAAAAAACCTCTGAAATTAAATCCTAAACATCTAATTAAAAGATTGGTGAAGAGAAAATTGAAATAAAAACAATCAAGTAAATTAAACAAAAATGAATTATGAAGAGATGAGTATAATCAATGAGAACAATTGAGAGTTTAGCTTACTATCCAATCATGAATTGGAACATTTGGTGAATATAAAGAAATAATCAGCATCCAAGATTATTGGTATTTTTGCTAAGACTAGAGAATGCCATTTATCGTGTTTATTCTCAATTTATAACTAATTAATTAAATCCCATGGATCGTGTTCATCAATTAATTAGTTAAATTAAGTATAAGGAAACCGTAACCATCTAAATCACAATTTGATTTGAATCTTGATTTAAATTCCTATTCAAGAAAGCTTAATTAGGTCTAGATGATTTGTCCTCAACCTAATCTCGAACATTAACCTTGACTATCAATAATAGATGGCCAATCTATAAGCAATAATCAAAGGTATGAAGGATATTGAATAAGAAATTACTAAATCCACCAAAATATCCAAAACAATCAAGGCAGCTAAGCCAAACGCCCAACAATGCGTTCAACCACTCATGTTTAAATCCCAATCACAAAATTCAAATACTAAGGTTACAAAGATATTGAAGGACAAAAGGAGAAAAGTTAGAATTTATTCCCGAATTACAAGATGAGTCCTCAAAGTCTTGAAGCGATTGATCGTCGTCTTCAATCTCTTGATAAGCCGTCTTGATGAAAGAAACCGTCTCCTTCTTCAATCTCCCAAAACTCCTCTTGATAATATCTCTCCAAGAACTGCTGTCGTCTCCCCCCATCTCCGAGTCTAAAAAATTCCTATATATAGCTGTATGGAGACGGCTTTGTAGACAGAAAAGTCGCCCTAGGGTTTCTATTCAGGCCGTGTGCTTCTGTTGCTGTCCAGGCTCGGTTCTGCTGCTGTCTAGGCCGTGTGTTTATTATTGTCCAGGCCAGGTTTCTGCTATCCACAACTGGTATGGTTGTCCTGCTATCCAGCCCGTGCAAATCCCAAAAAAAAATTAGAATTTAATAGCTCCTTCACTTTTACCACGTTGAAATCACGCACAGCTTGACCTTTGTCTTGTAAAACTGCCCTAACTCTCTCTAAAAAAAATCATATTTATGAGCCATAAAATTCCCCAGAAAATAGACATCCATATCTTTCCAAGCATATATAGATCATCTCCTAGTTCTTCCTGAATCAATACAGTTTAATCTGCAAAAATCACTTCTGCCACGCTAAAATCACGCACAACCTGACATTTGTCTACTAAAACTGCCATAACTTTCTCTAGAAAAATCATATTTACAAGCTGTGAAAGTTTCAAGAAAATAAACATTTGGATCTTTCCAAGCATATATGGCTCATCTCTTGGTTCTCCTGAATCAATACAGTTGAATCCACAAAAATGACTGATCTGTACGGGCAATTCTGGCAATTTAGTGAAACTCATTTCTAAGTGCTTGTGAATCTGTAAAACAACAAAAAATAACTCAAAGTAACAAATTCCTAAGCTAAATAAATAAATAAATACTTGAAAAACATACAAAATACTAAGAAAATATTAGTTCATCAAATACTCCCAAACCTAGATTTTTCTAGTCCTCAAGCAAAACTAAAAGAAAACATAAACAAAACTAACCTAAAAACTTAAATCAACAAAATCCTCATGCCTTAATTCTTATTATTACTCATATCTAGATATCTTATGCTCAATTATGTGCACAGTCTCAACACTTCACAATTCATTGCTCAAATCAAGTACACATCGCATATCCATATTCCAATGCTTAAAACATCTCACGTCAATTACCTCTAAACCTAACATCAAGAATCTGAATTTGCTTCGACTCTAGGCCTCACAGGATTCACTCATTAAGCACACTGCACCTAGGTTTCAAACATTCATCAAGCATATGCAAATAGAAGTTATGTTAACAAGAAATTTCAAATATAAATTCACATATGAATATGGATATCATCAAAGAACACATATGTTCGCAAAATAGATCTCATGAAAGGAATCAAATGTTAGGATTGCAAAGCTATCACATCGCCTCTATCATATCCTAGTCAAACACCTCAAGGAAAACATATTGAGTTTGAACCTATGCATAGATGGGCGTGGTTGGCCGAACCTAATTTACACCAAAGCTCTTTCTTTTCAACTCTTTATAAGAGCGACTTCAATACCCTTGAAGTATCTCAGGTCCTCTTTCTTGTCTAACCAAATCCCTTGCTGACATGTTTCTCATATATATATTTCTTCCCTTTTTTACTTTCTTTTTTTAATAGGAATTTGGATCTTTCTCCAAAGACTGTGGCAACTAGGGCGTATAACGATAGGCACATACTCAAACTTCTTACTCAAATTATTCAACTAAAATAATGAGAATACACAACATGATACTTCAAAGGAGTTATATAATCCTAGCATTCAATGCAAAACCTATAGAGATCATCTAACAATTAAGGTCATAACGAAGAGTGTTTAAGAGTATTAAGAAACTAATTCTCAGAATAAAACGCTTATGGCTCAAATAACTCGCTAGGTAGTCTCCACTATTTGATTCTCATTCATTAGATCTAGGTTCATCTCAGTATCAACATCAAGAGCACGGCCTATAGAATATGAATATACATCAATCCTCACAACGACTTGTCAGTGTTAAAGAAACTAAACTCAATGTGCATAAAAGACTTGATTACTAACTATAAAACAACTTGTAACATGAAAATTTTGTCTCAGCAAGTTCTAATTATACCCCCAAACCTAAACTAAATATTGTCCTCAATGTATGAAATCAAATACGCATTTAGAAAAACATTTAGAAGGGAATAATGAAAATGGAAGAACAGAAAACATACTCTATTAAATGGGTGGGTTGCATCCCACCAAGCACTTTCTTTAACATCTTAGCAAGACATTGGTTGAACTTATTCAGGATCGTGCACCTCAATGCACTCAACAACCCCCTTCTCATGGACTCCTTCCAAGTAAGGCTTCACATGATGCCCGTTGACCTTGAATGTCACTTGATTCTTCGGGTTCAACAACTCTACCGCTCCATGAGAAAAAACGTTGACTATCGAAAACAGTCCGCACCATCTTGACTTCAATTTTCCTGGAAATAATTTGAAACAAGTGTTGAACAAAATAACTTTCATTCCAGGATAAAGAGACTTACGGATAAGGCCTTAGTCATGGTAACACTTAGTGCGTTCTTTTTAGATCTTTGCATTCTCATAGGATTCATCACGAATCTCTTCTAAATTATCGAGTTGTAATAACTGCTTCTCTCCTGCCATTGCTATGTCCATGATCAACTCCTTAATTGCCCAATATGCCCGATGCTCAAGCTCAACCAAGCCTTTCCAAAAACCAACCGATAGGGGCTCATCCCAATGGGTGTCTTGTACGCCGTGCAGTATGCCCACAATGCGTCATTAAGCTTGGTTGCCCAGTCCTTCCATGATGGTCGCACCATCTTTTCCAAGATGCCCTTGATTTGCCGATTGCTTACCTCAACTTGACTCGAAGTTTGTGGGTGATATGAAGTCCCCACCTTATGTGTGATGCTATACTTCTTCAACAACCCGTCACAGAGTTTAATGCAAAAATGGGTTACTCCATCATTGATTACGGTCCTCGGTGTCCCAAACCTGCTAAATATCACATCCTTCAAAAATTTCGCAACACAGTTAGCATCATTGGTTCGGGTTGGTATAGCCTCAACCCATTTGGACACATAATCAACCACAACTAATATATATTCATATTCAAGTGAAGGCGAAAAAGGACCCATGAAATCAATTCCCCAGACATAAAATAATTCAACGACAAGATTGTTAGTCAGAGGCATCTCATTTCTCTTTCCAATACTACCAGTCCTCTAACATTTATCACAACACATGCAAAACTTATGAGTATCTTTAAAGAGAGTTGGCCAATAAAATCCATATTACAATACCTTGAGGGTCGTTTTCTTACCTCCAAAGTGACCCCCACAATGAAGTTCGTGGCAAAAAGAAAGAATACTCTCATGCTCAGCCTCAAGTACACATCTATGAGTGATTTGATCTTGACCAAATTTGAACAAATAAGGCTCATCCCAAAAGTAACTCCTGTAAGAAGACAAAAATCTCTTATTTTCTTGAAAAGAGAGGTTAGGTTGCAAGACACCACAAGCAAGATAATTTACAATATCAGCATACCATGGCTCTTGACTTATAGCAAATAATTGTTCATCGGGAAAAGTGTCAACAATTTTCTTATCTTTTTATTGCTTATGTGAATCAAAGTCCAAAATTAACCTAGAAAGGTGATATGCAGCAATGTTCTCACTACCCTTCTTATCCCTTATTTCTAGGTCAAATCTTGCAAAAGCAAGACCCACCAAATTAGTCTTGGCTTAGGATTCGGCTTAGTTAATAAGTGTCTCAATGCCGCATGATCTGAATGTGCAATGACCTTAGACCCTACCAAGTAAGGCCTGAACTTGTCTAATGCAAACACGACAGCCAAAAACTCTTTTTCCGTGGTGGAATAGTTAAGTTGGTCATCATTAAGTGTTCTACTAGCATAGTAGATCACATGCGAACGCTTATCCACTCGTTGCCCCAAAATAGCCCATATAGCATAATCAGATGTATCACACATAATCTCAAAAGGAACTGACCAGTTAGGTGCCATGATAATAGGTGCCGATGTTAACTTTTCTTTCAAAGCATTAAAGGCGATAAGACAATCATCATCAAAAGTAAAAGAAATATCTTTAGACAACAAATTACCTAATGGGCGACTTATCTTAGAAAAATCTTTGATAAATCTTCTATAGAAACTTGCATATCCTAAGAAACTCCTATTCCCCTAAACCGAAGTCGGGGTAGTAATTTAGCAATAAAGTCAATTTTAGCCTTATCTACTTCAATACCTTTACTAGAAATCATATGCCCTAATTCAATGCCCTGTTGTACCATAAAATGACTCTTATCCCAACTGAGTGTTAAATTACACTCAATGCATCTTTCAAGTACCAAAGTCAAATTATGCAAACAGTTATCAAATGAGGTTCCAAAAACTAAAAAATCATTCATAAATACCTCATTGAATTTCTCCACCATATCCGAGAAGATTGACATCATGCATCTTTGGAATGTGGCTGGAGAATTGCATAGACCAAACAACATCGTCCTAAAGAAAAATATCCTAAATGAGCATGTGAATGTTGTCTTCTCTTGATCCTCTGATGCAATCGACACTTGATAATAACATGAAAAACCATCGAGAAAACAATAAAAATCATGCCTTGCTAGTCTTTCCAACATCTGATCAATAAAAGGAAGTGAAAAATGATCCTTTCTAGTAGCTGAGTTCAGTTTCCTGTAATTAATGCACATTCTCCATCCTGTAGTCATCCTAGCGGGCACTAGATCATTCTTCTCGTTTCACACCACTGTAATCCCAGACTTCTTAGGCACAACATGAACTAGAGAAACCCATCTACTATCTGAAATAGGGTAGATAACTCCTACATCCAGGAGTTTTAAATTTTTTTTCTTCACTACCTCTTGTAGGTTAGGGTTTAGTCTCATTTGAGCTTCTCTCACAAGTTTGGAACCGTCCTCTAAAATGATCTCGTCCACACAATCAATAAAAGAACACTCATCGTTAATAAAAATAGAAGAATGAGTGGTTAGAGAATCAAACACTTTAAATTACACAGTCTCTCCCAAGATTATCATCATTAACCTCCCATTATGGACATTAATAATAGTCTTAGTTGTGTCCATAAATGGTCTACCAAGAAAAATTGTGTGCTCCTTGTCTTTAGATGGGGTTCCTTCCATCTCCAATACCACGAAATCCACAAGCACAATCACTTTGTCTACCTGCACCAATATATCCTCAACTATTCCTTTAGGATATTTAACTGACCTGTCAGCGAGTTGAAGGGACACAGTTGTTGACTTAAGCTCCCCCAAACCTAGTTGCAAGTATATCGAATATGGCATGAGATTTATACTTGCTCCTAAGTTTAGCATTGCTTTGGTGACCTTCTTGTTTCCCATTGTGATGTTAATGATGAAACTTCTGGGATCTTTCAACTTAGGTGGCAAGTTTTGTTGGAGCACAACACTAGCAACTTCTGACACCATCACTTTCTCGTTCTTCTCATATTTCCTCTTTTTGGTGTTAAGTTCCTTAAAGAATTTCACATATGATGGCACATTCCTGATAACATCCAAAAGAGGCAAATTAATATTCACTTTAGAAAGCATGTCAAAAATATCAGAAAATTGCTTATCCTATTTAACATCCTTCAGACGACTTGGATAAGGAATAGGAGGCCTATAAGGCTCGGTTGTCTTGTGCAGTGTCATGAAGAAAGATGGCTCATTCTTCTGGCTCTCCTCAGATGTTTGAGAAAATTGTGGATCTTCAGCTAGATTTCTTTTAGGAGGGTCATGCTCCTTTTGCTTCTCAATTGATTTTCCTACATCATGTGGCAAATCATAAGAAATTTTATCATCAGAATTGTTGTTAAGAATTTTACCATTTCGCAGCACTATGATAGCCTTTGCTTGCTTAGGTTAGCTAGACAACTTCCCTTTTTGATGTACTTGCAATTGTTTCGCAAGTTGCCGAACTTGTACTTCCACCCTCTTCATTGATGCCTCTAAGGAATCCAACCTTTGGCTATATCTCTCATGGTTCTCTTTGCTAACTTGAATAAAAGCACTCAAGTTCTCCTCCAAAGTTAGATTTCTAGGTTGATTGGGTGGTGCAACTTGGTTTTGGTATTGAACAAGTCTTGAACTTTGAGCATATGCCGGAGCGTTGTTAGTTTTCCAAGAGAAATTGGGATGATTTCTCCACCCAGGGTTGTAGGTGTTAGAATATGGATCATTCCTCAGCCTAGGTTGGTAAGACTCCATGGCATTAACTTATTCTTGTTCATTTCCTACATAAGATTCATAAGATAAAGAACAAGTGTTAGCACCATGAAAAAAAACCCTACAAACTCCACATACCTCATTGTTGGGCGTGTTTGCGGTAGTGAGAAGTTTGACTTGTTTGATCAACTCTGCAAGTTGCATTGCCATATCGTTGTGGAGCTCAATTTATTAACCCTAACTCTCCTTCCTATTACACTATTTTGTTGGGAATTAGCACCCAGCATCTCATATAGCTCGATGTCTTCTCAGCAGTCTTTTCTCCCATGGCTCCACCTGTAGCGTTATCAACCATATATTGACACTGTTCTGTCAATCTATTATAGAAGAAGTGATTTTGTAGCTGCAATGGGTAATGACGGTGGGGACACTAGATTAGAAGCATCTTGAACTTGTCCCATGCTTCATGGAAGGGTTCTCCCTCTATTTGTGAGAACATGGCAATCTTAATTCTCAACTCAGTGGTCTTTTGATGGGAGTATAATTTGTTCATGAACCGATTGTAGACCGCTTCCCATGTAGTCAAAGAACCATGTTGGAAATCACATTGACAAGATGCTCAGGTGGTGATCTGCCAAACACCCAAGTCTAGAATGACTTGTAGAAAAAAATACAGCAATCGAAAGCAAGAAAGAAAAGAAGACAATCGATTTTTTATCGAGGTTCGACAATAGCCTACGTCCCCGTGAGTTCCTCTGAACTCTCTGCACTAAATCAATGGTTCTTTACAATTACAGCAACCCTCTTCAAGAAACCTCAAGTTCTTGAGGAAACCAAGAAGAGAAGAAAGAAGATGATAAGAACTATTACAATGCTATCTATCTATACTACTTTCTCTTCTTTACAACCAGCCTCTCTAAAATGAGCCCCTCTTGTGTTTTGTGTCTTTGCACTCTCACACAATTCTCTCTTGTATTGTGTCTTGTCACTCTTTACAATTGATCTCAAAGTATGTCACAAACTTATTGTTGATGATGAAGCTAGGTGACCCCTTATATAGTGCACCAACTTCTTGTCCAATCTTGAAAGTCAATCTCCACCCTTAGATCTTGATGACCACTTAACCATGGCCCTCCATTAATCCTAAGTGGTGCTGTGCATTTTAACCTTTCATCCATGTACCTAAGAAGAGGTTTAAATAAGCTTTCTATGTGTGCATCAGTGTGCCTAGTGTTGCGGCACTGAACAGGGGGCAGTGCGGCACTAGGCAAAGCACCCTTTTCACCACTTGCTGGGTGCTACGGCGCTGGTGAAGGAGCGATGCGTTGCTGCCCTCCATCAAACTACCTTCTTGCTAAGTGGTGTAGTGCTGGTGAAGGAGTGGTGCATCACACACTGATGTTGTCCCTCTCACAGCTGTGTGCACTCTTTTTCCTTGATGAATAGAGGTGTGCACACACGTGTGCACTCCTTTAACATGCTGAAATTTATTCTTCCACCCTTGGTTTAGATTTTAACCATCTTTAAACCATGTTTAAACCTTAGACAAATACCAACAAACCAAGTGGAAGAGTCATCAACCACGCTTTTGCTCTATCTTTTAATGTGTAGGGGAAGCATCTTATCCTGAGTTGATCCTCATTCAGCCCCTGTAGAGGAAAAGTCTGCACTGTTGCATAGAAATCCCTTATGAAGGTCAATGGGTCTTCATTTGGAATTTTGTAGAATGAAGGGAGCATGCTAAAGTGGATATTTTTTATCTTATAATTCCGTGCAGCTTCCCCCAATTGGATGCAAGATGTGGAAGTGACGATGATCAGCCTTGCATACTCCTTCATCATAATTTGTCTTTTAGTTCCTTCCATTCTTTCAAGCTCCTCTTTTTCTATTCCCTCAACCTTTTCTTCTTCTTCCATAGGTTGTAATGTCTCCTTTAGCCTATGGATATTATCTATTGCTGGCACTAGATTTCTCCCTTGGGATCTTCTACCGTGCATGTACCTGAAAAAAACAAAAGAAAAATTAAGCTACCAGGAATCAAGAGAGCGAACATCAAGAAACAAATTAATGCCAATTTAAATAAAAAAAAATCAAAAAGTAAATAAAGAAAATTTGATGAAATAAAAATTATACCTAAGAGAAAGAAAGAAAGAAAATAAAAATAAAAATAAAAAAAAGAAAATAACTAATGAATTAAATGCCAATTCCCCGGTAACGACGCTAACTCTTCCCCTTCTAATAATAACATTATTAGTAGTAGTGAAGAGTTAATTGAGATTATAAATGAAATGCATGAAGAATTGAAGAAATTCGATTCTAGGAATACCACCTGATGTGCAAATTTTAAATGCTCGCAAATGCACGAATCACAAATAGTATTGCGATGAGTTTACTCTCGAGGTCAATCTCTCAAGGAATTGTAGTGATTTAAATCCTAAATTATTTTCTTAAAATTACTAAAACAAACTCTAAAATTAAATCCTAAACACTCTAATTAAAAAATTGGTAAAGAGAAAAATGAGATAAAAACAATTAAGTAAATTAAACAAATTATGAAGAGATGAGTATAATCAATGAGAACAATTGGGAGTTTAGTTTACTATCAAATTATGAATTTGAATATTTGGTGAATATAAAGAATTAATCAACATCCAAGATTATTGGTATTTCTGCTAAGACTAGAGAATACCATTGATCGTGTTTATTCTCAATTTATAACTAATTAATTAGATCCCATGGATCTTGTTCATCAATTTATTAGTTAAATTAAGTATAAGGAAAACACAACCACCTAAATCACAATTTGATTTGAATCATGATTTAAATTCCTATTCAAGAAAGGTTAATTAGGTCTAGATGATTTGATCTCAACCTAATCTCAAATATTAACCTTGACTATCAATAATAGATGGCCAATCCACAAGCAATAATCAAAGGTATGAAGGATATTGAATAAGAAATAATCTGGAACATAAAACTAAATCCACAAAAATATCAAAAACAATAAAGGCAGCTAAGCCAAACGCCCAACAATGCATTCAGCCGCTCATGTTTAAATCCCAATCATAGAATTCAAATACTAGGGTTACAAGCATATTGAAGGAAAAAAGGAGCAAATATCGAATTTCTTCCTGAATTACAAGATGAATCCTCAAAGTCTTGAAGCGATTGATCATCGTCTTCAATCTCTTGATAAGTCGTCTTGATGAAAGAAACTATCTCCTCCTTCAATCTCCCAAAATTCCTCTTGATAATATCTCTCCAAGAACTGCCATCATCTCTCCCCTTCTCTGAGTCTAAAAAATTCCTATATATAGCTGTATGGAGACAGCTTTGTAGATAGAAATGTTGCCCTAGGGTTTATGTTCAGGCCGTGTGCTTCTGCGGTTGTCCAGGCTTAGTTCTGCTGCTGTCCAGGCCGTGTGTTTGCTACTGTCCAGGCTAGGTTTTTGCTGTCTAGAATTGGTCTGGTTGTTCTGCTATCGAGCTCATGCAAATCCCAAAAAAAAAAAATCAGAATTTAATAGCTCCTTCACTTCTGCCACGCTGAAATCACGCACAACTTGACCTTTGTCTACTAAAACTGCCATAACTTTCTCTAGAAAAATCATATTTATGAGTAATAAATTTCTCTAGAAAATAGACATCTGGATCTTTCCAAGCATATATAGCTCATCTCCTGGTTCTTCCTGAATCAATACAGTTTAATCCGCAAATGTCACTTCTGCCACGCTGAAATCATGCACAGCCTTACCTTTGTCTACTAAAACTGCCATAACTTTCTCTAAAAAAATCATGTTTACAAGCTATAAAATTCTCCAAAAAATAGACATCTGGATCTTTCCAAGCATATATGGATCATCTCTTGGTTCTTCCTAAATCAATACAGTTTAATCCACAAAAATGACTGATCTGTACGGGTAATTCTGGCAATTTAGTGAAACTCCTTTCCAAGTTACTGTGAACCTGTAAAACAATGAAAAACAACTCAAAGTAACAAATTTTTATACTAAACATATAAATAAATACTTGAAAAACATGCAAAATACTAGAACTAATATTCGTTCATCACTTCCCTACCCCTTACTAGGTGAGGTCCTCTAATAATTTGAATTCTCCTATACCCCTTACTAGGATTCTCCCCTACCCCTTACTAGGATTCTAATATATAAATATATATCTCGGATCCGTCCCTACTCCTTTCCAGGCAGGGTCCTCAACAACATGGATCTTCTCTTATAATACGTTAACCATATATATATAGCATGACAATGCATTCATAAATCAAGTACATCATATTTTCATACCAATCCAACAAATCATGTTCATCATAATTATACGCATCACAATTTCATAGCAATCAAATTAATCACTTTCATTACAACTAAACGCATCACAAAGTTTAAAACACAAACTACATCAAGTTATTTCCATAGTAAACTCTCGTACATCCACACTTATTATCACATGTATATAGTTATAACTTTATAAAGCATCATTAATCGTATTTATACAATCATTATGTAAGTACTAATGACTTTTCACTTTTCGTTTACATGTTTCACAATGCTTACAAATAGTAAGGTGAACTCACCTTTGTCGAGCCAAGATCCAACCTCGAGTTTACTTCCTAGCCTTTGAGTTTTCCTCCCAATCACACTAAAAAAATACACATATACTTAGTACAACCACTCAAAAGCATACAAGCATTTAACACCTAGAGCCTATCATAGAATTTATACAAGCATATAAAAATCAATGGGTTAAATCATAAACTTTTTTTCATTTTATTTAAGACTTTTATAAAAAAAAATCATTCTAATATGTTTTAAACCAAAAGAATCCTTTCAAGATCTTAAATTTTAAAACTTTATCATGTATTAAAACTCATAGTACCTTTAGAGAAGTTTAGAATTGAAATATTATAACAAAAGTCACTTATTTTCAAAGAAAAAGCTAAAGAACAGGTTTAGGGTTTCGGACAGTCGACTATCCCTGTTGGGCAGTCAACTGTAGGCTGTTCAGAATATTTCGCAGTCGACTGTCCAAAGTCCAGAGAGTTTCACAGTCGACTATGCACTTTGGACAGTTGTTTGTCTTGTCGCAAAATCTGAAAATTTCAAGGCAAAAACACCATTTTCGTCAAATCCAAAACTCTTATCTCTCATGGGACTTTTAAATCAAATCAAATAAAAGTTCTCAAGGATTTTAGATTAAAGATTTAACACTACCCAAAAGAGAAATTGAACTCAAAATCATTAAATCAACACACTTTGTACATAAACCCATTTTTCTTCAAGAACAAAAAACTTTCTTAAACTTTCTTCATAGATCTTACTTTCAAGAACTCAAATCTTTATTGATGAACATCCATAGTAATTTAAAGTAAAGTAAAACAAGTTCTTACCTCAAATCTTGCAAAAAAATCTTCCGCCCTTTTTCTTTTCTCTTTCTTTCCTTCTTTCCTTTTTTCTCTTTCTTTCTCTTCTCTCTCATTTTCTCTCTTTTTCACTTCTCTCTTGGCATCTAGAGAATTCCAAAACTATGTGTTGGTTTTCTCCCCTATTTATAGACTAATTCTTTAAAATTTTCAAAACTACCATTCAATTTTCACATCGTCTTATTTTTCACCGCAAAGGTTTCTAAATAGATAAAACTATCCTTCCACTTTGTAATTCTCTCATCACTTACCCAAACATTTCTTAAAACTCCAAAATTTTCCCCAAACACAAGTTTTTAATACCAATTTTTCTTTATTTACTTGTCCCCAAGCTCTACACAACTAAGTATAATTTATTTATTACTCAAAATTGAACAGGTATACACTTTCAAGCGTCAAAGCGAAAGCTTCGAAATTAAAATATTCTAATTTAAAATATTGGTCTGTACATTTTATTATTAGTTTAATGTATTTATATTTCTCCTTCATCATTTATGGGAAAAGCTTACACAGAAAAACCTTAAAAGCTTACTATTTAAGAAATTAAAAAAATATACTAATTTTTTTTAAGTGTCATTCATCAAATATATATATATAATGAATCTAAAATATAAATATTAAAAAATTATTATGATATATACATACTTAAAATCATTTTGAGAACATGTCGTGTATAGTATGAGTTTGCACCTATTTCATGTGTATAAATAACTGCATGACCAAGTCGAAAATGATAGGAAATGGTTGGGATTAGGCCCAAAATCTAAATAATAAGTAGAAAGTAGGGCCAAAACTGTAACAACCCATCCCGTGTGGGCCATACTCAAAATAACTCAATTACTTTTTAGAACTGAGCATCTTGACTCAAGATGCAACATACAAATCAAATCACAAACTTATCAATCATTAAAAATCTAACAAACACATAGCCTTACAAATATGAAACTTCTTAATATAGTAGACCAAAACTTAAGGGTCTTTTTTTTTTTTTTTTTTTTTTTACAAAAGTACCACAATTACAAAGAATTTTCTTAAGATACAATTAACTGTAATGTTTTTACAAAAAAACAGAAGACTAAAATGAGACTTAGACACTCAAACGACGCAAAAGAGGAGGATACCATAGACGAGGACCCTACAAGGGACTTCTTTTCAACTTGGCCTCAAATTTTCAGCATTTTCCTGAAAGGTTAGTAAAAGAAATTGGTGAGCTAAAAAGCTTAGTGAGATAAACATATTACTAGAAGTAATCATTTTTGGATATTAATTTCTTTATTTTCAAATCTTTCTATATAAATATCTTTTCGCATATGTAACACATAAGACTTTTATTTACAGTTTTCGATTAACTTTTTCATTTCTTAGTCCCAAGGAAAACAATCATCACAATGATATTGATATTTTTAATTTATCACATAATTCATATTCTAAATCTTAATTCACACACATAACATAAAAATCCAATATTCATGAACCACATTCATTCTGATAATTTCAAATTTGTAACAATTAATATCTTAATGCCTATCACTGGCCAATCTTAATACATGCCTATTATGCATGGAATGAATATAACGAAATGAAATACAACGCATATTTATTTACTCATTTTATTTCATTGCTTCTCATTTGGAATCATCATATATAATAACGGGGATGTCTACCATGTATGGATACGTCAATCATCACAAACAACTTGGATTCTCCCCTACCCCTTACTAGATGAGGTCCTCTCTCAGCATATAAATCTAAGATCCCTCCCTACACCTTACCGAGTCGGGTCCTTAACAATTGGATCCCTTCTCTACCCCTTACCAGGTGGAGTTACAACTTTTCAACAATTAGGATCTTCTCCCTACCACTTACCCGGCGGAGTCCTATCCTTTCAACAACTAAGATCCCCTCCATACCTCTTACTAGGCAGAATCCTACCTTCACAAGATTATTTTATTTATTTCACACTATCACAACATTGATAAGGATTTACATTACATGCAATGCATTTGCAGGACACCAATTTCTCTAGTATATATTCATTAAATTCTATCATATCGCAACATCATTCAAGCATAAGCTATATCAAGTCATTTCTATACTCAATTCTCATACATTCATAACTCTATACGTATATAAAATCTTCACAACATAATTATTTTTATTTCCATAGTCGTTTACTAAGTCATTTGTATCTTCACATTCCTTCAAAGTATATCATGACATAATTATGCTTATTTCTTACTTTTCCATATATATAAGACTTGTTTATATCCGTTGTCTTCCTATAATCATTAATGCTTATACTTTAACTTTTCAATTTCGTTGGATGATTTACTATGCATACTAAAAGTATGGTTAAACTCACATTTGCTGAGCCAAAACTCAATATTGGATTACTTCCTAGCCTTTGGTGTTTTTCTTCGATCACACCTTAAGTATTGGCAAGAAAAGCCTCCATTTTTCTCTTTTTCTTCTTCTCTTTCTTTCCCTTTCTCTTCTTTTCTTCCTTTTCAATAATAGGAGATTGTATCACCATTTTCGCCATCAATACTCCTCTATCATTAACACTCAACTACATCCTTATTCTTTTTAATTCTATCATTAAGCTAGTATTATGAATCCCAATAGCAGTTAATCTCCCTGTAGCCTTTCTACTCAATGCATCAGCTACTACATTAGCCTTTATTGGATGATAGTGAATCGTACAGTCATAATCATTTATCAACTCCATCCACCTCCTCTGCCTCAAATTCAACTCATTCTAGGTTGGTAAATGCATCAAGCTTTTATGATCAGTAAAAATTTCACAATTGGCTCCTTATAAATGATGTCTCCAAATCTTCAAAGCAAAAACTATGATAGCCAATTCTAAATCTTGGGTCGGGTAATTCCTCTCATGGTTCTTGGAAAACACTTTAGCTCCCTGTAACTGCTCGAATAATTCATCTATCCTAGGCAAAGGATATCTATTCTTGATGGTGATCTTATTCAGCTGTCCATAATCAATACACAACCTCATTGTCCCATCCTTCTTCTTGACAAATAACATAGGGGCTCCCTAGGGTGACATACTAGGTCGGATAAACTGTTTATCTAGCAACTCCTGAAGCTGAACTTTCAACTCTCTCAATTCAGCTGGTGCCATTCTATAGGGTGCTATGGATATGGGTTCTGATCCTAGAATCACCACAATTGAAAACTCAATCTCCCTATTGGGAGGCAACCTAGTCAATTCTTCAGGAAAAACATTAGAAAAATCTTTTGCTACCAAGATTTCTTCTAACTTTCTACTCTCTTTGCTAGAATCCATCGCATATGCCAAATACCCCTCATAACCCTTCTTCAACTATTTACTAGCAGTTAAGACAGAAATAAGACAATTAGCAAGTCTTACTAATGATAAAATATGTTTCCTAGTATTTTTTATGTTTTTCAAGTATTTATTTATATGTTTAGCTTAGGAATTTGTTACTTTGAGTTGTTTTTCATTGTTTTACAGGTTTACAAGCACTTGGAAATGAGTTTCACTAAATTCCCAGAATTGCCCGTACAGATCAGTCATTTTTGCATATTAAACTGTATTGATTCAAGAAGAACCAAAAGATTAGCCATATATTCTTGAAAGATCTGGATGTCTATTTTCTGGAGAATTTTACAGCTCATAAATATGATTTTTCTAGAGAAGGTTATGGTAGTTTTAGTAAACAAAGATCAAGTTGTCCGTGATTTCAGCGTGGCAGAAATGATTTTTGCGGATTAAACTGTATTGATTCAGGAAGAAGAAGGAGATAAGCCATATATGCTTGGAAAAATCCAGATGTCTATTTTTTAGATAATTTTACGGCTCATAAATATGATTTTTTTAGAGAAAGTTATGACAATTTTAGCAAAACCGAGCCTGGACAGCAGGAGAACCAGGCCTGCACAGCAGCCGAATCGTACGGCTCAAACAGAAACCCTAGGATGACTTTTCCGTCTGCAAAGCTGTCTCCATATAGCTATATATAGGAATTTTTAGACTCGGAAAAAGTGGAGATGATGGTAGTTCTTCGAGAGATATTATCAATAGGAGTTTTGGGAGATTGAAGGAGGAGACGGTTTCTTTCATCAAGACGGCTTATCAAGAGATTGAAGATGATGATCAATAACTTCAAGACTTTGAGGATTCATCTTGTCATTCAGGAAGAAATTCTATCTTTGCTATTTTTTTCCTTCAATATACTTGTAACCCTAGTATTTGAATTCTGTGATTTGGATTTAAACATGAGCGGCTGAACGCATTGTTGGGCGTTTGGCTTAGCTGCCTTGATTGTGTTTGGATATTTTGGTGGATTTAGTTTTATGAAATTTTTCAGATTATTTCTTATTCAATATCCTTCATACTTTTGATTATTGCTTATGGATTGGCCATCTATTATTGATAGTCAAGGTTAATATTTGAGATTAGGTTGAGGACAAATCATCTAGACCTAATTAAGCTTTCTTGAATAGGAATTTAAATCAGGATTCAAATCAAATTGTGATTTAAGTGGTTGTGTTTTTCTTATACTTAATTTAACTAATTAATTGTTGAACACGATCTATGAGATTTAATTAATTAGTTAAAAATTGAGAATAAACACGATCAATGGCATTCTCTAGTCTTAGCGGAAATACCAATAATCTTGGATGTTGATTAATTCTTTATATTCACCAAATGTTCCAATTCATGATTGGATAACAAGCTAAACTCCCAATTGTTCTCATTGATTATACTCATCTCTTCATAATTTGTTTTGTTTAATTTACTTAATTGTTTTTATTTCAATTTTCTCTTCACCAATATTTTAATTAGTGTTTAGTATTTTAATTTCAGAGTTTGTTTTAGTACTTTTACGAAAGTAATTTAGGATTTAAACCACTTCAATTCCTTGAGAGATTGACCTCGAGAGTAAACTCATTACAATACTATTTGTGATTCATGCACTTGCGAGCATTTAAAATTTGCACATGAAGTTTTTGGCACCGTTGCCAGGGAATTGGCGATTAATTCTTTAGTTATTTTCTTTGTTTTTATTTTTATTTTATTTCTTTTCTTTCTTTTAGGTGTAATTTTTATTTCTTTTATTTCATCAAATTTTTTTTATTTGCTTCTTGATTTTCTTGATTTAAATTGGTGTTAATTTGTTTCTTGATGTTCGCTCTCTTGATTCCTGGTAACTTAATTTTTCTTTTGTTTTCTTCAAGTACATGCACGATAGAAGATCCCAAGGGAGAAATCTAATGCCAGCAATAGACAACATCCATAGGCTAAAGGAGACGTTACAACCTACGGAAGAAGAGGAAAAGTTTGAGGGAATAGAAAAGGAGGAGTCTGAAAGAATGGAAGGAGCTGAAAGACAAATTATGATGAAGGAGTATGCAAAGCCGATCATCGTCACTTCCACATCTTGCATCCAATTGGGGGAAGCTACACGGAATTATGAGATAAAAAATATCCACTTTAGCATGCTCCCTTCATTCTACGGAATTCCAAATTAAGACCCATTAACCTTCATAAGGGATTTTTATGTAACAGTGTAGACTTTTCCTCTACAGGAGCTGAATGAGGATCAACCCAGGATGAGATACTTCCCCTACACATTAAAAGATAGAGCAAAAACATGGTTGATGACTCTTCTACTCAGTTCTTTGACTACATGGGAAGCAGTCTACAATCGGTTCATGAACAAATTCTACTTCCATCAGAAGACCACTGAGTTGAGAACTAAGATTGCCACATTCTCACAAATGGAGGGAGAACCCTTCCATGAAGCATGGGATAGGTTCAAGATACTTCTAATCCAGTGTCCCCACCATCATTACGCATTACAGCTACAAAGTCAATTCTCCTATGATGAATTGACACAACAGTGAACTCCAACAACGGTATGGTAATGCAACTTGCAGAGTTAACCAAACAAATCAAACTTCTCACTACCACAAACACGCCCAATGAGGTGTGTGGAGCTTGTGGGGTTTTTTGTCACGGTGCTAACACTTGTTCTTTGTCTTATGAATCTTATGCAGGAAATGAACAAGAACAAGTTATGCAATGGAGTCTTACCAACCTAGGCCGAGGAATGATCCATATTCTAACACCTACAACCTTGGGTGGAGAAATCATCCCAATTTCTCCTGGAAGGCTAACCATGCTCCGACATACGCTAAAAGTTCAAGATCGGTTCAATATCAAAACCAAGTTGCACCACCCAATCAGCCTAGAAATCCAACTTTAGAGGAGAACTTGAGTGCTTTTATTCAAGTTAGCAAAGAGATCCATGAGAGACACAGCCAAAGGTTGGATTCTGTAGAGGTATCAATGAAGAGGGTGGAAGTACAAATTGGGAAACTTGCAGAACAATTGCAAGTACATCAAAAAGGGAAGTTGCCTAGCCAACTTGAGCAAGCAAAGGCTATCACAGTGCTACGAAGTGATAAAATTATTAACAACAATTCTAATGATAAAATTTCTTATGACTTGCCACGTGATGCAGGAAAATCAATTGAGAAGCAAAAGGAGCATGACGCTCCTAAAAGAAATCCAGCTGAAGATCCGTAATCTTCTCACACATCTGAGGAGAGCAAAAAGAAAGAGTCATCTTCCTTCACGACACTACACAAGGTGACCGAGCCTTACAAGCCTTCTATTCTTTATCCAAGACGTTTGAAGGATGTTAAAGAGGATAAGCAATTTTCTGATATTTTTGACATACTTTCTAAAGTGAATATTAATTTTCCTCTTTTGGATGTTATCAGGAATGTGCCATCATATACGAAATTCTTTATGGAACTTAACACCAAAAAGAGGAAATACGAGAACGAGAAAGTGATGGTGTCAGAAGTTGCTCGTGCGGTGCTCCAATAAAGCTTGCCACCTAAGTTGAAAGATCCCGAAAGTTTCATCATCAACATCAGAATGGGAAACAAGAAGGTCGCCAAAGCAATGCTAGACTTAGGAGCAAGTATAAATCTCATGCCATATTTGATATACTTGCAACTAGGTTTGGGGGAGCTTAAGTCAACAACTATGTCCCTTCAACTTGCTGACAGGTCAGTTAAATATCCTAAGGGAATAGTTGAGGATATATTGGTGTAGGTAGACAAAGTGATTTTGCCTGTGGATTTCATGGTACTGGAGATGGAAGGAACCCCATCTAAGGACAAGGAACACACAATTCTTCTTGGTAGACCATTTATGGCCACAACCAAGACTATTATTGATGTACAATTTAAAGTGTTTAATTCTCTAACCACTCATTCTTCTATTTCCACTAACGATGAGTGTTATTTTATTGATTATGTGGACTCACTTGTTTATGACACTTATTTGCAGACAGAAATAGAAGTTAAGCTTTAAGTTGCTCTTACAATTGAGAGAGTAGAGGAAACACTATAAGAGATTCGTGATGAAGCCTATGGGAATGCAAAGATCTACAAAGAATACACTAAGCATTACCATGACCAAAGCCTTATCCGAAAATTGAAGTTAAGATGGTGCAGACTGTTTTCGGTAGTCAATATTTTTTCTTATGGAGCAGTAAAGTTGCTAAACCCGAAGACTCAACTAACATTCAAGGTCAACGGGCATCGTGTCAAGCCTTACTTGGAAGAAGTCCATGAGAAAGGGGTTGTTGAGTGCATTGAAGAGCATGAATCTAAATAAGTTCAACCAGCATCTTGCTAAGACGTTAAAGAAAGTGCTTGGTGGGAGGCAACCCACCCATTTGATAGAGTATGTTTTATGTTCTTTCATTTTCATTGTTCCCTTCTAAATGTTTTTCTAAACGTATATTTGATTTCATACATTGAGGATAATGTTTAGTTTAGGTTTAGGGTGCAATTAGAACTTGTTGAGACAAAATTTTCATGCTACAATTTGTTTTATGGTTTGTAATCAAGTCTTTTATGCATGTTGAGTTTAGTTTCTTTAACACTAACAAGTTGTTGTGAGGATTGATGCATATTCATATTCTATCGATCGTGCTCTTGATGTTAATACTGAGATAAACCTAGATCTAGTGATTGAGAATCAAATAGTGGAGACTACCTAGTGAGTTATTTGAGCCATAAACGTTTTATTCTAAGAGTTAGTTTCTTGGTACTCTTAAACACTCTTCGTTATCACCTTAATTGTCAGAGATCTCTATAGGTTTTGCATTAAATGCTAAGATTATATAACTCACTTGAAGTATCATGTTGTGTATTCTCATTATTTTAGTTGAATGACTTGAATAAGAAGTTTGAGTATGCGTCTATCATTACACGCCCTAGTTGCCACTGTCTCTGGAGAAAAAAGACTTAAGATATTTCAAGGGTATTGAAGTCGTTTTTATAAAGAGTTGAAAAGAAAGAGCTTTGGTGTAAATTAGGTTTGGCCAACCAAGCCCATCTATGCAGAGGTTCATACTCAATATGTTTTGCTTGAGGTGTTTGACTAGGATATGATATAGGTGATGTGATAGCTTTGCAATCCTAACATTTGATTCCTTTCATGAGATCTATTTTGCGAACATATGAGCATTCTTTGATGATATCCATATTCATATGCGAATTTATATTTGAAATTTCTTGTTTACATAACTTTTATTCACATATGCTTGATAAGTATTTGAAACCTAGGTTCGATGTGCTTAATGAGTGAATCCTATGAGGCCTAGAGTCAAAGCGAATTTGGATTCTTGACGTTAGGTTTGGGGGTAATTGACGTGAGGTGTTTTGAGCATTGGAATATGGATGTGCGATGTGTACTTGATTTGAGCAATGAATTTTGAAGTGTTGAGACTGTGAACATAATTATGCATAAGATATCTAGATATGAGTCATAATAATAAGAATTAAGGCATAAGGGTTTTGTTGATTTAAGTTTTTAGGTTTATTTTGTTTATGTTTTCTTTTAGTTTTGCTTGAGGACTAGCAAAATTTAGGTTTGGGGGTATTTGATGAACGAATATTTGTCCTAGTATTTTTTTTTCATATGTTTTTCAAGTATTTATTTATATGTTTATCTTAAGAATTTGTTACTTTGAGTTGTTTTTCGTTGTTTTACCGGTTCACAAGCACTTGTAAAGGAGTTTCACTAAATTACCAGAATTGCCCGTACAGATCAGTCATTTTTGTAGATTAAACTGTATTTATTCAGGAAGAACAAGAGATACGCATATATTCTTGGAAAGATCCAGATTTTTATTTTCTAGAGAATTTTACGGCTCATAAATATGATTTTTCTAAAGAAAGTTATGGCAGTTTTAGTAAACAAAGGTCAAGTTGTGCGTGATTTCAGCGTGGTAGAACTGATTTTTGCGGATTAAACTGTATTGATTCAGGAAGAATCAGAAGATGAGCCATATATTCTTGGAAAGATCTGGATGTCTATTTTCTGGAGAATTTAACTGCTCATAAATATGATTTTTCTAGAGAAAGTTATGACAGTTTTAATATAACCGGGCCTGGACAGCAGCTGAAGCACACAGCCCGAACAGAAACCCTAGAATGAATTTTTTGTCTATAAAGCCATCTTTATACAGCTATATATAGGAATATTTAGACTTAAAGAAAGTGGAGACGATGGTAGTTCTTGGAGAGATATTATCAGGAGGAGTTTTGGGAGATTGAAGGAAGAGACAATTTCTTTCATCAAGACGGCTTATCAAGAGATTGAAGACAACGATCAATCACCTCAAGACTTTAAGGATTCATCTTGTAATTCGGGAAGAAATTCTATCTTTACTTCTTTTTTCTTTCAATATGCTTGTAACCCTAGTATTTGAATTTTGTGATTGAGATTTAAACATTAGCGACTGAACGCATTGTTGGGCGTTTGGCTTAGCTGCCTTGATTGTGTTTGGATATTTTAGTGGATTTAGTTTTATAAAATTTTCCAGATTATTTCTTATTCAATATCCTTCATACCTTTGATTATTGCTTGTGGATTGGCCATCTATTATTGATAGTCAATGTTAATATTTGAGATTAGGTTGAGGACAAATCATCTAGACCTAATTAAGCTTTCTTGAAAAGGAATTTAAATCAAGATTCAAATCAAATTGTGATTTAGTTGGTTGCGTTTTCCTTATACTTAATTTAACTAATTAATTAATGAACACAATCCATGGGATTTAATTAATTAGTTATAAATTAAGAATAAACACGATCAATGGCATTCTCTAGTCTTAGCGGAAATACCAATAATCTTGGATGTTAATTAATTCTTTATGTTCACCAAATGTTCCAATTCATGATTGGATAGCAAGCTAAACTCCCAATTATTCTCATTGATTATACTAATCTCTTAATAATTCGTTTTGTTTAATTTACTTAATTGTTTTTATTTCAATTTTCTCTTCACCAATCTTTTAATTAGAGTGTTTAGGATTAAATTTCAGAGTTTGTTTTAGTAATTTTAAGAAAGCAATTTAGGATTTAAACAACTGCAACTCCTTGAGAGATCGACCTCGAGAGTAAACTCATTGCAATACTATTTGTGATTCGTGCACTTACGAGCATTTAAAATTTGCACATCACTTATGTTCTCCCTAAAAATTAAACTCCTCCTGTCCGGGTATCTTGAACACCACATTTTTCCTAAAACAATGTACTCAAGCATGATATGCAGATAACCAATTCATTCCCAAAATTAAATCAAAATCTGTCATATCTAAAGGTAATAAATCAACTTCAAATTCTCTATCAGCAATATTAATCACACAACCTCGATAGATTGTTATGATAATAACTCTATCTCCAGTAGGAACCTCAACAACAATAGCATGCATCAAAGGACTAGCACTAGCATGAATAGATTTCATATAACTATTAGATGCAAAAGAATGAGTTGCACCCGGATCAATCAATAATCTAGCAGGCTTACCAATGATAGATATCATACCCATAACAACATCAGGAGTGGCTTGTGCATCCTGCTGAGTCAATGCATAGACTCTGCTATCTCTGGATTGAAACGGGCTGCCACGTCCTCGCTCTGCTACTGATCTTCGACCTCTTCCCTGCAGGCTCCTTGATCCACCACCTCTCTCCACTGATCTTCTCCAAATACTTCCAACACCTATGTCAGCAGATTTCCCTGCTAGACAAAATACAACAACATGTCCTCCCTCACCACATACGAAGCATATATACGTAGGGCAATTTCGAGACAGATGCCCCGTCTGATTACATCTAAAGCAAACCCTTGACTCCCTATCATACATCAGATTAACACTCCCCCTTGGTGGCATACTTACTCCTATACCATAACTCCCAATTCTTATAGCTTGTCTCCAAAATTGAGAGGTCCCACTGGTATTACTCTGAGCTACAGAAGCAACAGATCCTGCTTGCCTCTGACTCTGTCCTACAGTTCCTTGTGATAAGGAACGCCCCTTTTGGGATGGTCTACCGCCCTATTAACCCATTTTATTACCACCTCTAGGTCCCTCAAATCTAGACCTTTTCAGCCAATCCCTCCTATCTCTAAACTCCATCAAATCCTTTTCAATCTGTAATGTTTTATCCACCAGTACAACATAATTCCCTATGCCCATGTCAGAGAGTTTAGATCGAATTTTGTAGTGTAACCTGTCTAAAAATCTCTTACATTTTCTCTCCTCTGTATTCACTAACTCAAGTAAGAATCTTGATAGAGCTATAAACCTGCTATCATACTCTGCCACAGATAGGTATTCTGCCTTAAGTGAATAAATCTCTCTCTTGCTGGGTTCGAAATGTATCTGGAAAGTTTTTCGCAAAGAACTCATCCTTAAACTTACTCCATGTCAAAGATTGTTCCACCTATGTACTCATCCTAGGCAAAATATCTTCCTACCATTGTGAAGCCTCACCTTCCAGCATAAATGAAGCAAAAGCAACCTTCTGTCTGTCTGTCACTGGTAAGACTTCAAAATATTTCTCCACATGTCTAATCCACTACTCAGCTTCCACAGAGTTTACAGATCCTCTAAAAGACTGAGCTTTAAACTTAAGAAATCTCACAAAACAATCCCCTTGTATCTCATGTGCAAACACCCCTTCTCCCTCATAAACCTTTCATCTCACCATATCAGGTTCTACTCTACTCTTTTCCTCTAATCTCCTCTGCAGATTATTAGCCCTCTCTTCAACTATATTCATCCTTTCTATAGCACGATTTAGAGCTTCTCTCAATTCATCTTTCTTAATCTCAGATTCTCTCCCGGCTCTACTAGTACCAACTGCACTATCGACATGTTCCCTCGCAGGAACCACATACTCAACTTCCTTCTCTACTTCAGTTCTCCTAAAAATTGGGGGTCTACCATGTCCCCTTTGATTCAGAACTCTACCTCTAGCTCTAGCACGACCATGTGTCATCCTTAGACTCTACATTTAAAATATAGTTTATTTAGATCTTCCATTTTTTAAGTTCTCATGAAATCTACAGAATCTTAAAACCTAATGCTCTGATACCAAAATTGTAACGACCTATCCCGGGTTGGCCACCCCCGAGACAGTGTCATCACACTTTGAAAATCTCAGCACGACACATATATGCAACAATAAAATAATTCTAACATAAATTTCTTTCATATATTCTGATGTTAATTTACACATAATTTACAATGCAAAATGCATGAATATTTACAAATAAAATTTTTATTTCATTTTCTCATTTGTCTAAGGATATTGACACGTACATGGCTTATAGAAAAATGATCTCGTCTGACTATCAACCCACCAGACTACTCATCCTGTCTACTACCTGAAATCCACTGCCTCAGCTCAATTGACTTTTGCCAGAACCGCCAATAGTATTTACACTACTAGATGGATTGAATTTTATCCAATCCTATGAGCCCATATGACCACTCTGACCACTAACAAAATATAAATTACTATGTAATGTGGGGCAATCTCCAGGAAGATGTCCAACCAATCCACAATGATGACCAAATCGAGTAGTGCAATTCGGAGAAAAATGGCATACCTGACCACATTGAAAACATGCTCTAGGGTTTGATCTTGACAACACACCACCTCCTCTTCTTAGAGTACCCACTCATCTACCTTAAGTTTCTACTGGTATTGATTGTCCTATAATTCTTTGGCTCCCTTTTGTTGAACTTTGTATAACAGATACTGTCGGTCTATTCTGCTAATTCTAATTCATCACAAAAGGTATATTTCTTATACTTAGTCCCCCTTTAATAATTGACTTACTCCATTGAAAAGGATGTCCACTTATAATCCCATAACTAGGTATGGATTCGAGTCGAATTGAGCCCGAATACTAAAATATTTGAGCTTGGCTCGAGCTTAAATGAACAGGTTCGAGTTCAAGCTCGAGTTTGAATCAAGCTAAAGAATTATGGTCGAGCTTGAGTTTGATAAATTTTATGAAGGCTCAAGCTCGGCTCGACTCAAGCTCGATAACAATCGAGCCTATCCGAGCTCAAGCTCGAGCTTGAACTATAATTTTAATAAATAAAAATATTAAATAAATATTGATTTGAGCTTAAGCTAGGCTTTGTTCGAGCTTGATAATACCTTATTAAACTGTTCGAAAGCCTTTCGGGCCAAACCCTAAGGTATTCAAGCTCGACTCGATAAGCTATTCGAGCTCGAGCTCGAGCTCAAATAAGCCAAGCTTTGAATAAGTTGTGACCGAGCTTAAGGTCGAATAGTTCACACTTTCTTTCCTCTGTATTCACTAGATATGAGACAAATCTAGACAAGGTGATAAATCTCCTGTTATACTAACACACTGTCATGGTATATTGCTTCAAATGGTTGAAATCCCTCTCTAATTGGATTTTAAAAGTTTTAGGGAAATGTTTCTCAAAGAACTCTTGCTTTAATCTTTCCTAGTCTAAAGGTTGATTAACTTCTTCACTCACTCTAGGAAAGATGTCCTATAACCAATTCAATGGTTGTCCTTCCAATTTGAATGATGCAAATGCCATCTTATTTAATTCAGTAACTGGCAATACCTTAAAAAAACACTCCATCTTCTTAATTGATACTTCCGTTTCTAAGGGATTGTCCATACTACTAAAGGTTGGTGGCTGTTGTGACTTTTAAATTACTCGCAAGCGCACGAGTCATTTGCAATATAGTGTTGTGTAAGTGTGAGGTCGAATCCACAGGGAATTGCGTTGTGAAAATATTTTTATCTAAACTAAGCTTTTTTTAACCTAGTTCTGAATTTTGGATTATATCTTGCAAAGAAATATAAAGTAAACTAAATCTATTTAAAAACAACTGATAAAAACACTAAGGTTTTCTGAATCCACCCCACCAAAGTAAAGAATATATCTTCATGTTCTATATAAAAGTAATCTATCAAATCATTCCATGAATCCACCATTATACAAATCACAACGAATACCCAAACTGAACCAAAACCATCCAATGTATCCATTTAATTCACAAATCACAATGGATATTCAATTTAATTTGAATGATCCGTCGTATCCAGCAGATGAAACACAAGGAATATCCAATTTAACAATTTAAAAACAATCAATCATAAGAACTAACTCAAACAATTGAAATAGAACATTTATACTAAAAAATATCAGAATTGTACGAACATATCTGAAAATATAATGCTAAACAATGGCGAGGCTTCATCTTCAACTTTAGATTAAGGTTTTAGCCTCGCATAATTGTGAAACTAAATTTCACAAAAATGCTAAACATAAAACTTTAAAACTCAAAGAAATAAATTAAAACTGACTATACATGGAGAAATTCCACTCGTAGCTGTTGTGCGGCGCTTCCCCTCGTGGTAGCAAGGCCTTGGAGATCCCCCAGAATGCTAGTAGACATCTTCTAGATTGAACACCGATTCCCTCAGTGAGGTGGGACTTTTATAGGGAAGCTCCATGAGTGCAATGTGTTTCCAATTCGATGTAGGATACTGCCCGAGTGCACTTGATCGTAGCCTGGTGCGCTTGAGCACGGAATGGTGCACTGCAAAGTATTTCTAACCGATGTGGGATGTCACAAGTGCACACCTGCACTCGATCACAGGTCTGGGGTGCTCGAGCGCACTAGGCATCTTCCAGCTTAACCTTTGTCTACTAAAACTGTCATAACTTTCTCTAGAAAAATCATTTTTACGAGCCATAAAATTCCTCAGAAAATAGACATCCAGATATTTCCAAGCATATATGGCTCATCTCCCGGTTCTTCCTGAATCAATACAGTTTAATCCACAAAAATGACTTATCTGTACAGGTAATTCTGGCAATTTTAGTGAAACTCCTTTCCAAGTGCTTGTAAACCTGTAAAACAACGAAAACAACTCAAAGTAAAAAATTCCTAAGCTAACAAATGTAAATTAAGGGGCCAAAATATGCTATATTTGGCACTCATCAAATACCCCCAAACTTACATTTTGCTAGTCCCTTAGTAAAATAAAATAAAAAACAAAATGAAAAACAAAGAACATAAAGATAAGTTCATCACTCATGGTATCCAAAAATTTAAGGAGCACTCAAAATCATGATATTTATTCATGAGCAAGCTTAAAAAGATAAACCCATCTTCGCAATGAATAGAAATGTTAAAATCTAATTACTTACAAAAGGCATCACAAGTCTGACTCAGTGTAAAGTGAATTAGCATATAAAAATGAAGCTTCCAAATAACTCCAATGTGTAATGTATCCATATCTCAGGATTCACCGAATTTCTCATTAGAATGAACAAAAATGGCATAGTTTATTTTCTTCTCTCTCTTTTTATTTATTTTTATTATAAGGCTTTACTATGTTTAGTTTCCTTAAGCTTTCTAATTGACCCATGTAGCGAGTGTTGAGTCAATGACTCCTAAACCAGATGGTTTTAGGGCATTAGGTGTAAAGACACCCCTAAGGACTTACTAACTCGAGTCAAAAAGGCTACGAAACTAAACTGGCCTTACTGAACACTCACTGCTTACTAAGGAAAGAGGTCCAGTTACTCAGTGAAAAGTTTCTTAATGATCATTATGAATAAAATTCCCACCTTTTTACGTGAACACTCACTACTTACTGAGGTAAGAGGTCCAGTTACTCAGTGAAAAGTTTATTGACGATCATTAAAAATATTTTTTTTTATACTTTTCTATGCTAAAGTGTTTATCCAACAAGTCATCCAGTTAGCTAAGTCATAGACACATACACATTAAAATCACATATCATACTTCACACAATTATGTGCTTGTGTCAGATTAGATCAAACATGTGAATTCTCAAATGCCTAAAGTAAGTAACTAAATTTTAAAACTTTATCATCAGATCATGTATTCAAAATTTTAAGCTCGCGAATGACATCACATCATAGAAATTGTATAGATCAACCAAAATTTCAAAATAACATGAGATGCATTTATCTTTTCTTTAAAACGAAGAAAAAACAACAACAAATTAAGACAAAGTGTGTGTAATGTATCTCCCATACCCCCAAACTTAAATTACACATTGTACCTAATGTGTGAATAATATGGAAAGAGCTAACCTAGGAGATAGAGAACTAGCTGGACTGGCATGACTCATAGCATACCCCTAAACTTTAACTAAAGTACGCGTTGTCCCTAAAAAATAAAGACTGAAAAACAAAAGAAACACTAGAAATAAACAATAACCATAAATATCTAAAATAATAAATAAACAGAAAAGATATATTGTGGGGTGCCTCCCATGAGTGTTAAGTTTAAAGTTTTCAGCCAGACTGTCCATAGTAGACAACACTCAATCGGAGTAACTAGGATGCTCCAACAATATTGTCTCAATATCCGGACTCCTCAGCTCCAAGAATGGTTTTAGCCTCTGTACATTCACTGATGAGAGTCATAAAGTGCATCTTAATAAGTACTATTTATTAGCATTTTAGGGTTGATCTAGAGTTGAATTACATATTTATACCTTAACAATTCTAAAGTGTCATTCTTAGATTGTTGATCTATTTCGATGCATTTTTAGGTACTTTGAGTCCAAAAGAGGTGGAAAGCGATCATAGCTTAAAGCATGATGCTTCGATGCACATTAAAGTGAAGGCATGGTTGCGAAAGAACAAAATAAAGAGAAACCAAGTCTTTAGTGTGCCGCGTTGTGGCCTAAAAAGTCTAAGCCTCGGCCTCCAGAACCAAGCCCAAAAGAGCAAAGAAGACACCAGTGTGCACCGTGGCCTGGCAGTCTGAGCCGCGGCTTGGACCAAGCTGGGCCGCAGCCTACAGAAAGTTGAAGAAAAGAAATCCAAGGATGAGCCATGGCCTGGATTAATGTGAGCCGCGGCACTAGCACGATGCTTTGTTTCCGAGTTACGACTTAATTAGCATTTTAATGATAGTTTAAACCCGAAAACACCCTTGGACCTTTTGTATTATAAATAGATCACTTAGAGTTTGATAAAGAACAATCATCAAGGTTGGAAAACTCAAAAAGGCTGCCACATTCTCCCCTATCGAAGTGTTCAAGCATGAGCCCCATGGCCAACTAATCTCCAAGCAAAACAAATGGATGAATCCTTAGGTGTAGTTGTTCTTATTTTCCATTATTGATTCAGTTGTAGTTTGGATTTATTGTCAAAACAATGTTATGATTTACTCTTTGATTTAATTAGAAGATTTTCTCTTAATCCAGTGATTGTATCTTTCTCCTTAATATAAGTCTAGTTATGCTCTTCTTATGTCAAGATTGATTGAATGTGATTGAGTCTGGTAGATTTATCTTTTAGGATAGGTCGTGTGCGCTTAAATCAAAAGTAGAGAGTAACTCATATCAATTACATTAGGGTTTACATGTGGTTTCATTAAATATTTACCGATTGCTTGTTTGGGATGTGAAACTAGTAAACGAGATAAAAACAATTGAATCAAGATTGGAATAAGGCAATGAACCTAGGGAAGATTCCTTGTTGTTTCTCTATTATATTCTTTAATCTATTTATACAATTTTCTCATATTACTTCATTATCAAAACACAAATTTTCTCACTTGATATTTATCGTCCGTGTTAAGGTTTACACTTTTCTTTGTAGTTCGCTTTTCCTCGTGGGATTGACACCTCAACTATACACAATAACTGCATATTAGTTTGAGTGTAATCAAATTTTGGCGTTGTTGTCGGGGAAACGCGGTCAAATATAAGGAAGATTGTCAACTTTGAGACAATACGGTAGTATTGTTCCTTTCTCTAAGTTTTAATTTTCTGAATTTCCTTTATTATTCTGTTTTATATATTTCTCCTTTAATTCATTCGGTGTATGCTTAGACCAAGAGATTCGTGAGGTAGATTCATTAAAGGACTCGAAATAGAGTTACCCTCTCCGTCCATGTTCGTTAGTGAAACCTCACCTAGATCAAACCATAGTGTATCCGCAAACGAGAATTTAGAGGATTTTAACATGGTTGATAGCCCCAATGAGAATGTTGCTAGGACACTTAAGGATCATTTTCATCCTAGCCGAACAACCACACCATCATGCATCATGTTTCTAGCCAATACTTGCCATCAAGATTTTAAAATAGGGATGATACAATTACTCCCTATATTTCATAGCTTGGAAAATGAAAACCCATATGTACACATTAGGGAGTTTGAGTAAGTAGTTGCGACTTTTCATAGTCAAGATGCAACTGATGACATCGTGAGACTCAAGTTTTTTCTTTTTGTTTTGAAGGATAAAGCTAAGAGTTGGCTATACTCGCTGAGACCACGATCTATTGGGTCATGGAATGAGATGACTCAGGTCTTCTTTAATAAATACTTCCCTTAGCATAAGACCAATGCTTTAAAAAGGCAAATCTTCACCTTTGTACAAAAGGACAATTAGACTTTGTATCAGTCTTGGGAGAAATTTAAGGAGTTATTGAGTATGTGTCCTCACCATGGGTATGAGAATTGGCGCTTAGTGAGTTATTTATATGAGAGACTTACATAAAGAGAGCGCCAATTTGTAGAGATGATGTGTAATGGTGAATTTTTACAAAAAGATCCTGATGAGGCCATAGAGTACCTCAATGAGTTTGTTGAAAAAGCTCACACTTGGACTAGACCTAGTGCTACTGAAAGCGCAAATAGGTCATGACCTGTAGAAAACCCCACTGGTGGTGGAATTTACCATCTTAGGGAAGAGGACAACCTAAAAGCTAAGGTTGAGATGCTCACTAGGGAAGGGCTCAAAGCCAACACACATGGCTAATCATGCCGAATCTTTGGAACTATGTTTTGTGTGTGGCGGGGTAGGTCATTCCGCCTAAGAGTGTCCCACATTTGCTAATTTTAGAGGGATGTATATGGAACAATGTAATGCCTTAGGCATGTATAAGAAGCCTTTGGCACCCTTCTCTAATACATATAATCTAGGGTGGCGCAATCACCCCAATTTCAGCTGAAAGTATAAAAATCAGCAGCTTGCATAATCCCCTAGATCATATCCTGCACCATATCATACACCCTCATCCTCTAGGAGTTCTTTAGAAGACACTTTGCATGTATTTATTGAGGCACAGGGTAAGACAAACCAAATATGTGAAGCATTAATTACACAGGTTGTTGAAGAGAATAAGGAATTAAGGAGCCAAATGTCCAAATTGATGGGCTCCTTGAGTGTGAATGAGCGAGGTAAGTTCCATTCCCAAGCCCAGTCCACACCCCATGGTCAACACATGGCACAAGCAAATCTGAAAGATGTGAATGCCATTGTAACAAGAAGTGGTAAGTCATTACACATCCCAACAACGAACAAATCAGAGGATGTGAAAAAGGGTCAAGGTAGTAGTGATATCGAGCTGCCCAAGGACCGTGTGGTAACCAAGAGCCCTGTTAAGGCACCATTCCCTCAAGCCTTAAAATCAAACAAGAAAAATCTAGACTTAAACAATGAAATCCTAGAGAACCTAAGGCAAGTAAAACTTAATCTTCCTCTTTTGCATGTGATTAAACAAGTTCCTACTTATGCAAAAGTTCTCAAGGATTTGTGTATAATTAAGAGAAAACACCATGTAAAGAAAACAACATTCCCAACAGAGCAAGTTAGTGCTTTAATTGAGCAAAAGATTCCCCCCAAATACAAGAATCATGGTTGTCCAACCATTGTATGTAGCATTGGAAATCATGAGGTTGGACAAGCATTGCCAGATTTAGGAGCTAGTGTAAATTTGATGCCATTTTCTATTTATTTGCAGATGGGTTTGGGAGAAATCAAACCAACTGTTGTGGTATTGAAATTGCCTGACCATTCAGTCAAAGTACCCCAGGGTGTGGTAGAGGATGTTCTAATCCAAATTGATAAATTTTATTATCTTGTTGATTTCCTAATCCTTGATACAACTTCTACTGTTGACACTAACTCTAAAATTCTTTTGATTTTAGGTAGACCTTTCCTTGCTACTGCAAATGCTCTTATTAATTGCAGGAATGGACTAATGAAGTTGTCCTTTAGAAACATGACCCTCGAGGTGAACATTTTCAATGTTGCAAAACAGCCAGAAGATGTGGATGAGAACCACCAGTTATACATGATCGAGTCACTCATCAATAGGAGAGTCTCCATAGCTCATGATTTTGATCCTCTTGAGTATTTTCTTGTTAATTCTGAGTGTGATGCTATTAATGACAAATCTAATATAATTGATATTTGCGCTATTTTTGATAAATCTCAGGATTATGGCACTCGAGCATGGCAACCGAAGTTTGAGGAGTTGCCTGAAAGAAGTGAGAAACAAATCCCCTCAAGAGTGGAAGCACCAAAGTTGAATTGAAGCCACTACCTAAGGGTTTGAAGCATGTTTTCCTCGGCCCAGGTGATACTTTTCCTGTTATTATCTCATCTGAATTGTCTGAGTCTCAAGGTGAGAAATTAATTCGGACCTTAAATGCACATAAATCAGCCTTAGGTTGGAGAATGACTGATTTAAAAGGTATTAGTCCCCTGATCTGTTCTCATAAGATAAATCTGGATGAAGGAACTAGCCCTCGTAGAGACCCCCAACGTAGGCTTAACCCCACTATGAAAGAAGTAGTGAAAAATGAAGTGTTGAAACTATTAGATGCGAGAATTATATATCCCATAGCTGATAGTAAATGGGTAAGTCCTACACAGGTCGTTCCTAAAAAGTCCGATGTCACTGTGGTAAAAAATGACCTAGGAGAGTTAGTCCCTACAAAACTTATGACCGGGTGGCGAATGTGCATTGATTACAGAAAATTAAATGCTACTGCCCGGAAAGACCATTTTCCACCCCCTTTTATCGATCAAATTCTCGAGCGTGTAGCTGGTCATCCTTTTTATTGTTTCTTGGATGGTTATTCTGGTTATTATCAAATTGAAATTGCATTAGAAGACCAAGATAAAACCACTTTCACTTGTCCTTTTGGTACTTATGCTTTTCGTAGAATGTGTAATGCACCTGCTACTTTTCAACGTTGCATGATGAGTATTTTAGTGATATGGTTGAAAATTGCATGAAAGTTTTTATGGATGACTTGACTGTTTTTGGATCTTCATTTGATGCATGCATATTGAATTTAGAGAGGGTATTAATTTGTTGTGAGGAGAAAGAATTAGTTTTAAATTGGGAAAAATGCCATTTCATGGTACCTTCAGGCATTGTCTAAGGGCATATTGTTTCTTCTAAGGGGATAAAGGTTGATCAATCTAAGATTGAATTAATTTCTAAGTTGCCTACACCTAAGACAGTAAAGGATGTGAGATCCTTTCTTGGTCATGCTTGTTTTTATAGGAGGTTCATACAAAAAATTTTCAACATATCTAGACCCCTATGTGCCCTCTTAGTTAAAGATGCCCCATTTGAGTGGAAACAAGCTTGTCAAGAGGCCTTTAAAATACTGATTGGCAAGCTTACTTCAACACCCATAATGTAGTCACCTGATTGGATTTTACCTTTTGAAATAATGTGTGATGCTAGTGACTTTACTGTAGGTCCTGTTCTTGGACAGTGAAGAGAGGGGAAACCTTTTGTCATTTACTATGCTAGTAAAACCCTAAATAGTGCTCAGATGAATTACTCCACCACTGAAAAAGAATTGCTAGCTGTAGTATTTGCTTTGGACAAGTTTCGTGCCTATTTAATTGGTTCTTCTATTCTTATTTTCACAGATCATGCAACCCTTAAGTACCTTCTTACAAAGAAGGATGCTAAGACACAACTAATACGGTGGATCTTACTCTTGCAAGAATTTGACATCACCATCAAAGACAAGAAAGGAGTAGAGAACATAGTGGCTAACCATCTCTCGAGGCTCACATTTGAGGACACCTCTGACGACATGCCTATCAAGGATGACTTTCCCGATGAGCATTTACTCTCCATTACTTCTCTACCATGGTTTGCTCACATCGTGAATTATTTGGCTATCGTGAATGAGGTACATAATTTTTATTGCGATGACCCCTGTCTTTTCAAATATTGCCCTGACCAAATTTTAAGGCATTGCATCCCTAATGAAGAGATTGTCAGCGTCTTGGAATTTTGTCACACCCAAGCTTGTGGGGGCCACTTTTCAATGAAAAAAACTGCTGCAAAAATTTTTCAGTGTGGATTTTATTGGCCTACCTTGTTCAAGGATGCAAACATCTATTGTCGCTCATGTGAAAAGTGTCAGAAGTTAGGAGCTATGTCTCGTCGTAATATGATGCCCTTAAACCCAATTTTAGTGATTGAAATCTTTGATTGTTGGGGCATTGATTTTATGGGACCATTTCCTCCTTCCTTTGGATATCAATATATCATTGTGGCAATAGATTATGTGTCAAAATGGGTAGAGGCAGCAGCTTACCGAAGCAATGATAATAGAACGGTGATGAGAGTCATAAAATGCATCTAAACAATACTTAATTGTTAACATTTTAGGGTTGATCTCGGTCGTAATCGCACTTTTACATGTTGATAACTCTAAACTGATATTCATAAATCATTGACTTAATTCGATGCATTTTCAGGTGCTTTGAGTACAAAAGAGATAATAAAGCGATCCATGTTTAAAGCACCAAAAGATCTTGGGTGTCGGTGCTCACTTTTGTCCAAGGTTTAGACGTGTCCAAACATGATTCAAAGATGGTTAAAGTCTAAACCAAGGCTGGAGTAATAAAGTACAGTAAGTTAAAAGACTGCACATAAGTGTGTGCATCACTTTGGAGCAAGTTAATGGTAGGCACACTAGTGTGTGCACTTCTGCATATAAGCTGAAGGAGTTTCACTGAATTGCCAGAATTTCCCGTACAGATCAATCATATTTGCAGATTAAACTGTATCGATTTAGGAAGAACCAGGAGATGAGCCATATATGTTTAGAAAGATCTAGAAGTCTATTTTCTGGAGAATTTTACGGTTCGTAAAAAGGAGTTTTCTAGAGAAAGTTATGGCAGTTTTAGTGGAAATAGTTCAGGCCAGCACAGCAGGCCCAGACACACAGCAAGCCTAGACGCACAGCACGGCCCACTCGCCTCTTGACCTGATTAGGGCGAGCTCATTAGTCTGAGGATGTGGACCACGTGGCTTACAGATAATGAATCCATCTGAATCTCAGCTCGCCAACAATCTGTCCGACCTGCTGCCTGAAATCATTTAACATTGAGGGATGAGCTTCACAAGCTTAGTGAATTAAATTTACTAGAAGTATTCAATTGTATAAATAGTCTTTTAATATTCAATCATTTATATCTCATATAACTTGATAATAGCATTCTACTATCACTACACATATCATAAGCCCCATTCTATATCAATCTCTTCTTCTTATATATTTATTCACCTTAAGACCATCAATTATATCTCATAATTATCTCATTATGAGGTTCACAACATATAGTCTATTTTATTTTATTTAGACCGGTTGCCCTCCCAGTTCTTTTATTTCCAGCATATACTGGCTGTCACAGTTTTCATTTAGACCGGCGGCCTTCCCAGTTCTTTTATTTCATGAATATGCATATGAATAATGACATGAAATATGCATATGCACAATAATATAAAAACACATATGTATTCATACATTTAAATTAGTTATCATGCTTCTTCTCCAATCATTATCTGATCAATTTCACTAATTCCTTCTCTTCATATATCATATCAACCCATCATCCATAGTTTGTCAAGAACTTCACTTATAACCTTGATAAGTGCTTAAATATTCATATCCAAGCCCCTTAATTTACATTTGTTAAGTTCTTAGTTTGCGCATTTTATTTCATTTTACCTTTTTTTTGTATTTTCTGTGTTTTTATAGGTTTTTGGAAGAAAGGAAGCATTTTGGAACTCAAAGGGCAAAACTGGAACTGGGAGCTGCAGAAGAGTACGATCGAGCACACAAGCACTCGTGCGCACAAGGAGAAGGCTCAAGTGCAACATTGCGCTCGAGCGCAAACTCATGCGATCGAGCGCACACGCATCAGTAAAACATCAAAACGGTAGTTCTTATTTTGGAAAGTAGGGTTAAAGACCTGTTTTGGAAATTAGGGTTTCCAAGTGTCCTTAGAACCCTATAAATAGACTTGTAAAACACAGAAACAATATCTCCCTTTTAGTTTAGTTTTTGTTCGGGGAGGCCGGAGGCCGGACGAGCCTGGAGGAGAGATTGTGGAGACGAATTGACGACTCTTCTCCATAGTGTTTTCGAGTTTCTTCTTTCCTTTGTATTTTATTTTTTGATGCTGTTTAGCATCACAACTTTGTGTAACTAATTTTTTAGTAGGGGCTTGGTTGAAGTCCTAATCATGTTTACTCAATAATTTAGTTTGGCGCATTTGCGATATTTGTGTTGTGATGCTTAACTTGATTAATGCCTGTTTTTATTTAAATTTCCCACATGTGTTTGCTGATCAACATATGCATGTGGTATGGATTAGTTAGTTGAATCAATTTGGATGACCGAGTCCTAGGTTCAACAATAAGTAACAAAAGATATCCACACCAGATTCTTGGGTTAATCAGCATGGGAAATCGAGAGTAGATACCATGCCCTAGGTCTCGTGTGATTGTCGATTTCCACAAATCTTATGCTCTCTTAAAGAAAAACTCAGTATACACCATGCTGAATCCCTTAAGAAAGAAAAGAGTTAGAGTAGATACCATGCCTAACTCGTTGCTTAGGGAAATCAAAAGCTTAAGGAGTCGATACCATGCCCTTAGGTTCACAACCAGCAGGTATTCATAGCATGAGTAGAGCATTGGCATATTGTTTTGTTGGCGTAGCATGATTAGTAGTGGATACCAAGTCTCTATGCCTCTATCATTATTCTTAATCTAGACGCAATATTTCTATCTATTTTTACTTTGTGAGATTAATTCTAAATCGAAATTCACCAATCCATGTGGAAATGATCTCGCACTTGCACACTATGCTACCGTAGACCTTGTACACTTGCAAGTAAAACAAGTTCGGTTATTTGCTTATTAATTTAGGTAGATAAACGTACAACACACCTCTATTATTAAATCGACTCATTATTCCAATAATATTATTTCTCATATAATAATTCTCTACATATCACTTATTCCTATCATACTTATCAACCAACTTTCATCTATCACCACATCATAAGTTAATAATACATTTAAATACTATCATTATATATTTCATATTTGGTTTTATTACTTAAAGTAAATCTAACTCACCACGTAGCACTTAGAGCTACTCGTAGATCACCTCATTGCCTTTCCTGCTCCTTTCAGCAATTTCTCCCAGTTGATGATCGTCAACACCTTACATAATATCAGTGTTTTAAAAAACCAATTTGGGGCGCGCCCGGGTCGCGCCCACGGGCGAAATCCGGGTAAAACGCCCGCGGGCGTGATTGTTGGGGCGTTTTTTTTTTTTTTGTCGCGACATCAAAACGACGTCGTTTTGGATCAACTGATATCAGCCCAATTAACCAAAACGACATCGTTTTGGTCAGTTACTAATAATTCATCTTCCCTGGCTTGCGGCTCGGCTCGAACTTAGGACCAAATATGTCATAATTATAAACCTTACCACTGAGCTAACGCTGATAATATGATATTATTACACTTCATAAATATATAATACATGTTATTTAGTTTAATAATAATTACAAACTATTTAATTAATCACATACAAATTACAACAATATAGAAATATAAGTTATACTTCATATAATTTATATATAAATATATATTAATATTTATAAAATTATAATTATCAGACTATAATGAGTTGTAACGTATTAAATTTTGATAAAATTAATTAATTAGTTAAAAATTAAATTATTTTTATTTTACTATTCTAATTAATTAATTAATATTATTTTATTAAAAATTCAAAACATCTCAAAAGATTCAAAAGACTTACCTGGATTTTCAACCTTTTAGATTAGAATTTTAAATTTTCGACATTTTGATTGGACGTCATTACAAATAGAACCACTATGTTGAATGGATACATATGCAACAAATAATAATATACCTATAATATCATATGTGATTAAAATTTTCATCAAATTGTTTGATATTTATGTAAAAATATTTTGATAAATATTCATTAATAGGTCTTAAGTTAGTAAAGTTTATTGATAATTAATTAATTAATATTTTTATAATTTAATTAATATTATTTTATCAAAACGCCCCAATGTTTCAAAAGGCTTACGCCCCAACGCCTCGGGGCTTACGCCTCGCCTCATTGAGGCAAAACGCCTCGCCCAACGCCCTCGCCTCTGAAAACACTGCATAATATATATATTAAATTTCTAATTTATTCTTCAATTCTTCTATAATTCACACCCTTTTAAATTTCCTACATTGAATTTCAAGAATTTTATGTATGCTAAATTTCATAAATAAACTTCACGTTATTACCTTCTGTTTTTCTTAGAGCTTCCCGTGACTCTCTATAAAATTCTCTTGTAAACACCTTCAAAATTTTACTCTTTCAATATTTCTTTCGGTCCCTAAGTGTTTAAAGAAATAAAGTAGTTTTGATTTGAGATTGAAGAAAACCAAACAAGATTTGGTAAAACTAATAAAACAATTCAATTCAAATAATAAAAATTTACAGTGGCATCGTTGCACCGCTTTTCTTATCTCTACTGTCCAACATGCAGAGATTTTAATTTCAGTCCAGGTGTTGCCACATCCCTATTTTTTTCTTTTTTATTTTTCCTTTTCCTTTTTCTCCTTTATCTGGACGCTTCAATTTTTATTTCTTTTTCTTTTTCTTTTTCTTTACACCACCACACATCTGATTTTTTTTCAAAAGAATTATTTTATTCAATACTAAATCTTTCACATATATATTATTTTAATTCTATGTCATATTTATCAAATTACTTTTTTATCTTTTTTTTATGAATATGAATATTACACAATAACCGTTAAACAAGTTTAGTCCAATATCTAGATTCTAGCCTGGGTCTTATGGTAAGTAGTGGTTCCCATTAGAACATACATATACGTTATGATATAAATTGTTTGTTGAGTTAATCCTAGTTAAATATGGAGAATTTTCCTGGCACGGGCCAATCACTAGTGAACACCTAAAAAATAATAGGACCTAGCAACAATTGTTTGTTGAGTTAATCTTGGTTAAAGAGATCGAAGCCAATAAATAAGTGCCACATGGTCAACAAGATGTCTCTCGAAACCAAAAACCAAGGGTTGGAATTGCCCTGCAAAAACCAATAAATGAGTTCCAACCCACCGGTTTCAGCCCTTGGATTTTGGTTTCGGGAGACAACTTGTTGGCCACGTGGCACTTATTTATTGGTTTCTCTTTAACCAGGATTAACTCAACAAACAATGGTTTGCTGCTGGTGCTGAAATATTTATGTTTTCAGTTTGTGGACGTTCCATTATATCTTATGTTTCTTTGATGTTCATTAAAAAAATTTCTTTTGCAATTAAAAAAAAAATTAATGATATGAGCTACTTAAATTGATAAGTACTAGTAGTTAATTTTTTCAAAGTTACTTAAATTAAGATTATCAAGAAACTATGAAATTCGTTTGTAAATGATTTTTTTTTTTTATTTTTATAAATTTGCATATTAAATAATTTTAGGATAGAGGGGTAGAAAATTTAATGTCAATACAAAGAGCTTGATTGTGCTATCTACGTGGAAGAAAATTTTATCATTCCTTTTTCTTTTTTACATTTTTTTTTGTCTTGTAGCTTAAAGAAACATTTTGTAAAAAGCATAAATGAAACTGAGAAAATATTATAACAATGCTGAAAATTTTGAAATAGTATTGATCATCATTTTGTTCTCATATGCAATATTAAAGATTGCAACAAGAAAAATGTTTATTAAAATAGCATAAGCCTTTGATTGCTATCCTTGAATAATGTGAATCTTTTATTTTTAATTTATGAGCAAAGCAGGTGATTGTCAACATCCAAGCATAATAAAATCATGCTAATAAGGTTTTGGTTCACTGATAGAAAAAGATGAATACTAAAACTTTGAGACCATAAAATCCTAAGTTCGACTCCTTCTAATTCCAATTCATAGTCCAAGGGCACACATGTACCCTAATGCTCACTTAAGCATCCCATTATTTTTATTTAGAAAAAGGTTTGTGAGGATATATAGAATTGTAAACCTTAATGTGAAAAGGATGGTTTAATTTTCAGATACCAAGAACAGTTGTCATTATTTCTTTTTCATTTAATGGCACATTTTTCTTGTGAAATAGGTTCTTGAGGATATATATATATATATATATATATATAATTTTAAGTAATTCTAACTTAACCTATTTTTCTTTCAACTCACATTATAACAATTTTTCTTAACTACAAGTGAATTGTTGGTTGATAATTTGATTTTGAGACCTCTGGGCATCTCAATACATAAAATTGATGTACTAACCAATGAGCTAAATGCTCCTAGTTATATTGTAACTCTCATATATTTGTTTTGTCTTCTAGTAATATCGTGTGCCAGTGAAATCAAAAAAATTCTATTAATCGCCATTGTTGCTTTCAAAATAACATCTCTCTTATGAAAATGACAATATCTATATTTTCAAAAGCAATAATGGTGGTTGTCATTAATAGTTTTGTCTTTTAGTGATATTGTGTGTAAGCACAAAATGAAAAAATTATAGTAATTGTCATTTCTTTGGAAGTATCATCTCCTCAATGAAAACTAGTGATCTAAAATTAGAAAAACTTATTCAAGTTTTGAGAAGTACTTATGAACCATTTAGCGTTAGAATGTACCATTAAATTATAATACGGATCAATGACTTCAAAGTATTTCTCAACATGTCTAATCCACTGCTCAGCTTCCACAGGATTTACTGATCCTCTAAAAGATTGGGGTTTAAACTTAAGAAATCTCACAAAATAGTCCCCCTGTATCTCATGTGCAAACACACCTTCTTCCTCATGAACCTCTTGCCTCACCACATCAGGTTTATTTCTACTTTTCTCCTCTAATCTCCTTTGCAAATTATCGGCCCTTTCTTCACCTGCATTCATCCTCTCTAGGGCATGGTCAAGAGCTTCTCTCAATTCATCCCTCCTAACCTCAAACTCTCTCCCAGCTCTACCAGTACCTATTGGACAATCAATTTGTTCCCTCGCAGGAACCAAAGACTCAACTTCCTCGTCTGGTTCAATTCCTCTAAATATTGAGGGTCTACCACGTCCCCTCTGATTTAGAATTCTACCTCTAACTCTAGCACATCCACGTGTCATCCTCAGGCTCTGCATTAAAATAAAATTTATTTAGATCTTCCACTTCTTTAAGTTCTCATGCAATCTACAGAATCGTAAAACATAAAACTCTGATACCAAAATTGTAACGACCCATCCTGGGTTGGCCACCCCCGATTCAGTGTCAACACATTTTGAAAATCCCAATACGACACATATATGCAACAATAAAAATTTACCAACTGCAATATTTACATCAATCCTCAACCCTTAACAAGGGAGATACATCATTCAGATCTCAACTTAAACATTGTATACAACATAATATGCATGAATATTTACAAATGTTTTTTTTCTTCTCATTAGTCTTAGGATGTGGACCATGTTGCTTACAGATAATGAATCCATCTAAATCTCAGCTCACCAACTATCTGTCCGGCCTACTCCCTGAAATCATTTAACATTGAGGGATGAGCTTAACAAGCTAAATGAATTAAGTTTACTAGAAGTATTCAATTTGTATAAATAGTCTTTTAATATTCAACTGTTTATATCTCATATAACTGGATAAAAAAACATTCTACTATCATTACACATATCATAAGCCCCATTCTCTATCAATCTCATCTTCTTATATACATATTCACCTTAAGACCATAAATTATATCTCTTAATTACCTCGTTATGAGGTTTACATCATGTAGTCCACCATTTAGATAGTTCTTATCATATCATACTTCCATATTTCTTTCTCACCATAACTGTCACTTTGTGAGACTTGATGAGAGTCATAAAATGCATCTTAATAGTACTTATTTGTTAGCATTTTAGGGTTGATCTAAGGTTGAATTACACATTTATACCTTAACAATTCTAAAGTTTCATTCTTCGATCATTGACTTATTTCGGTGCATTTTCAGGTAAGTTAGGTTTAAAAGAGATGGAAAAGCTATCAATTCTTAAAGCACCATGAGTCTACACATATCGAAGTAAAGGAGTGGTTTTGAAACTGTTCCATGCCGCAGCACAAAAGGGTTGAGCCGCGGCCTCCATAAATTTTCAGAAGTTTGAGACAACCACTGTGCGCCACGGCCTGGACTAGTGGGGTCATGGCCTCCAGAAACTTGAGAAAGCCAGGTCCAAGGGTGGCACCGCAGCCTGCACAGTGTGCGCCATGGCATCCAGGACCACTGAAAGCCTGGCCCAAAGCTGTGCGCCGTGGCTTGGAAAGGCTAAGCTGCGGTGCGTGTGTGGTCCCCTGTTTCCGCTTCAGACCTAATTAGGGCGTTTTAATCATATTTTTGAGCCGAAAATACCTCTAAACCTTATGAGCTATTAATAGAACACTGAGGGAAGCTGAAAGAGAGGCAAAAATCAAAGGAGCTACCATTATTCTTCTTCATCAAACATGAGCCAAACGTCCAGCTAATCTCCAAGCAAGGCAAAAAGATGAATTCCTAGGTGTAGTTGTTCTTATTTCCATTCTTGATTCAATTGTAAGGATTTATTGTTAAACATTGTTTATGATTTACTCTTTAATTAAGTAAAGAATTAGAAGATTTTCTCTTAATCCGGTGATTGCATCTTTCTCCTCCATATAAGTCTAGTCAAGCTCCTCTCATGTCAAGTTGTTAGATGTGATTGAGTTTGGTAGATTTATCTTATAAGTTTGTCCATTACTACGATATTGTTATTGAAATATGTTGTTGTTTCTTGATAAATCTATAAGATAGGTTATGTGTGCTTGAATCGAAATCAATGAGTGATTTGTAGCAATTACATTAGAGTGTTAATGTGCTGTGATTGAATATTTTTCGATTGCTTGTTTGGGATGTGAAACTAGCAATCGAGATAAAACAATTTGAATCGAGATTGGAATAAGGCAACGAACTTAGGAAGGATTCCCGGAACCTTGTTATTTCTCTATTGAATTCTTCATTGTATTTACACAACTCTCACATTATTTCATTATCAAAACTCAGATTCTTTCATTTGACTTTTATTGTTCGTGTTAAGGTTTACAATTTCCCTTGTAGTTCACTTTTCCTCATGGGATCATCAACTCGTCTATACACAATAACAGCGTGTTAGTTTGAGCGTAATCAAATTTTAGCGCCGTTGCCGGGGAAACATGCTTAAGTACAAGGAAGATTGTCAACTTTGAGACAAGACGGTAATATTGTTCTTTGCTCTCTGTTTTGATTTTCTATTTTTTTTTTCTGTTTTATTCATTTACCCTCTAACTCCTTTGGTATATGCTTAGACCGAGAGATACGTGAGGTAGATTCATTAAAGGACCTGAAATAGAGTTACCCTCTCCTTCCATGTCCGTTAGTGAAACCTCGCCTAGATCAAACCATAGTGCCCACCCAAACGAGAATTCAGAGGATTTTGTTAACATGGCCGACAATCACAATGAGAATGTTGCTAGGACACCTAAGGACTACTTGCACCCTAGCCGAACAGCCACACCATCTTGTATCATGTTCCCCCCTAATGTTCAAAAATCTGAGTTTAAGACGAGCATGATCCAATTACTACCAACCTTCTATGGGTTTGAGAATGAAAACCCCTATGTCTATATTAGGGAATTTGAGGAAGTAGTAGCAACTTTTCAAAATAGGGCTGAAATGGTAGACACCGTCAAACTTCGGTTTTTCCCCTTTTCACTTAAGAAAAAGGCCAAGGTTTGGCTTTACTTGTTAAGGCCTATGTCTATAGGTACTTAGGATGAGATGACCCAAGCCTTCTTCCAAAAGCATTTCCCAACCCATAAGACCAATAACCTCAAGAGACAAATCTCAAACTTTGCACGAAAGGAGAGTGAAACCTTATCAAGTTTGGGAACATTTCAAAGACCTTTTGAATTCTTGTCCACACCACGAGTATGAGAGTTGGCGGGTAGTTAGCTATTTCTATGATGGACTCCTAAGTAGGGAGAGGCAGTTCATAGAAATGATGTGTAATGGGGATTTTCTTCTGAAAGATCCCGACCAAGCCATAGATTTTCTAGATAACCTATCGGAAAAAGCCCACACTTAGACAAGACTGAATGCCATAGAAAGTACTAGGAGAAATCAAACCGCTGGAATTTATCAACTCAAGGAGGAGGATAGCCTTAAAGCCCGTTTGGAGGTTCTAACTAAGGAAATTGAAGCCTTAAAAACCAAGGATGCTAGAATCACCAAACCGGTTGCTAGGGTAGAGTCCCATGAACCTTGTTTTATGTGTAATGGGGTAGATCATGTGCCTAAGGATTGTCCAGCCTATTTTGAGATGAAGGGAGAGTGTAATGCCTTGGGTATACCCTTTAGGAAACCATACTCACCCTACTCTAGCACCTACAATCCCGGTTGGAAGAATCACCCTAATTTTAGTTGAAGATCCAATCTACAACCTCCTCCCCACTCTAGTACCCATTGGAAACTGAAAGCAAAGTCATCTAATGCACCACAGCGATCTTTACCTTTCGAAGATATGTTTAAGTCATTTTTGCAGTTTTATGCCAAGAGTGCAGAGGAGCAAGGCAAGATAAATCAATGGTTGCTTGAGGAGCAACAAAGGATCAAAGAGGAACAAAAGGTGATAAAGAGCTAACTCACCAAGTTGACTAGTTTCTTGATGATTTAAGAGTAAGGCCGTTTTCCTTCACAACCGCAACCTAATCCAAGGGGATAACATATGGTGCAAATCTCCGATCCCGACAATCAAAAGGTTAAAGAGGTTAATGCCATGATTACTCGCGTAAGAAAATTGATGGGCCCACTCTACCATCAAACTTGATTCCTAACACCATGAGCAACATGGATAATGCCCCCAAGGAACAAGATGCCTATAGTGATTCTTTACGGTGCCTTTCCCTTAAGCACTCTTTAAATCTAAGGAGAGAAATTCAGCATTGAAAGGTGAGATTCTTAAATAACTTCAGCATGTTAAAATTAACCTCCCTCTTCTTCATGTCATAAAACAGGTTCCCAACTATGCTAAAGTCATTAAGGATCTATGTATACTCAAGAGGAGGCACAATGTGAAGAAGACGACATTCTTAACGAAGCAAGAAAGTGTGGTAATTGATAGCACGACACCACCCAAATATAAAGATCTGGGCTATCCAATAGTGGCTTGCCAAATTGGAAACAAATCTTATGGCCAAGCATTGCTAGATTTGGGAGCTCGTGTGAACCTCATGTCATACTCCATTTACTTGCAACTCGGTCTAAGTGAGATCAAACTGACCTTCGTGGTACTTCAACTAGCGGATCGATCGATAAGAAAACCAAGAGGTATTGTGGAAGATATTTTATTGCAAATTGACAAATTCTATTATCCTGTTAACTTTTTAGTTTTAGATACCATGTCTATTGTGAATACGGAGTCAAAAATTCCTTTGATACTTGGAAGACCATTCTTTGCCACCGCCAATGCCCTCATTAATTGTAGGAATGGCCTAATGACATTATCATTTGGAAATATGACTCTACAGGTGAATGTTTTTCAAGTCTTAAGGCAACCACATGAAGAGGATGAGTCTTTCGACACTTACATGATTGATGAGCTTATTTTGGAGGATGAGTACATTAAAGATAATTCCAACTCTTTGGAATTCCTTCTTAATAATTTTGATTTTGATGATTCTACCATTTATCCCCATGCCATTAATGTTGTTGATGTTTTTAATAAGTCACAGGGATTTATGAAGAAATCATGGCAACCATGCTTTGAGGAGTTGCCGAAAGAAAGGGAGGCACCCAAACCCTCTTCCGAGGAAACACCAACGCTTAACTTAGATCCACTACCCAAGGGACTCAAACATGTCTTTTTAGGCCCAGATGATACCTTTCCGGTTATTATTTCCTCTGAACTTAGTGATGTGCAGTGCGATAAATTGTTAAATTTGTTAAGAGAACATAAATCTGCATTAGGTTGGACCATGGGTGACATAAAAGGTATTAGTCCCCTGGTCTGTTCACATAAAATTAATTTGAAGGAAGGAACTGACCCTTGTAGAGACCCCCAATGTAGGCTTAATCCCACTATGAAAGAAGTGGTGAATAATGAAGTGTTGAAACTATTAGATGCATGAATCATATATCCTATTGTTGATAGTAAATGGGTAAGTCTTACACAGGTTTTTCCTAAAAAGTCAGTTGTTACTGTGGTGAAGAATGACCTAGGAGAGTTAGTCCCTACAAAACTTGTGACTGGGTGGTGGATGTGCATTGATTACAGAAAATTGAATGCCGCCACCCGGAAAGACCATTTTCCCCTCCCTTTTATTGATCAAATTCTTGAGCGTGTTGCTGGTCATCCTTTCTATTGTTTCTTGGATGGTTATTCTAGTTATTATCAAATTGAAATTGCATTAGAAGACCAAGATAAAACCACCTTTACTTGTCCTTTTGGTACTTATGCTTTTCGTAGAATTCCATTTGGATTGTGTAATGCACTTGCTACTTTCAAACGTTGCATGATGAGCATTTTTAGTGACATGGTTGAAAATTGAATGGAAGTTTTTATGGATGACGTGACTATTTTTGGATCTTCCTTTGATGCATGCTTATTGAATTTAGAGAGATTATTAACTCATTGTGAGGAGAATGAGTTAGTTTTGAACTTTTCCATAGACAAGCCAGTATGGAGACATCCCGAGGTTGGTCTTGTAAGCAGTACGATAAGTGCAAAGAGCATCGGGAAGGTGCAAAGTCGAATCCTTTCTATTAGGGTTCACCGTCTTCTCTAATATTTGTTTCACCTCTCGGTTGGCCAATTTAGCCTGGCCATTCGTCTGTGGGTGGTAGGCGTTAGCGACCTTGTGGTGCACTTCTGATTACACCCAAAGTATAACATGGTAGTTGTAGCACAACTTTGGGGTGTCGATTCCACAGGGAAACAAGTTAACTACAAAAGAAGGTGTGAACCTTAACACAAACTATAAAAGATTAAATGAGAGAATCTGAATTGTGAGAAAATTGTGTAGATAATATGATGGATAGATAACAAGGTTCTTGGAATCCTCCCTAGGTTCGTTGCCCTATTCCTATCTTAATTCAATTGTTTATCTCGATTGCAAGTTTCACATCCCAAACAGGCAATCGACAAATATTCAATTAAAGAGCATATGTAAACCCTAATGTAATTATTATGAAATACTTTTTATTTTCAAGAACACATGACCTAACTTATAAATTATCAAGAAACGACAATATATCATGATGATAATACTACAGTAATGGACAAATCTATAAGAGAAATCTACCGGACTCAATCACACCTCAACAACATCACATAAGAAGAGCATGACTAAACTTATATGGGGGAGATAGATGCAATCATTGGATTAAGGGGAAATCTTCTAATTAAATTGAAAAGTAAATCATAATAATGTTTAACGATAAATCCAAATTACAACTAAAGCAAGAAAAGAAAATAGAACAACTACACCTAGGGATTCATCCCTTTGCCTTGATTGGAGATTAGACGCTCATGGGGCTCCTCCTTGAGTCTTTGAACCCTTGTCCTGCCTCCAATGATTGTCATTTTTCAAACCATAAAGTGATCTATTTATAATATAAAGGTCCAAGGGTGTTTTCGGGTTTAATCTTATTGTTAAGACCCTAATTAGGTTATGTCTTAGAGTTGGAAAAACGTGTGGGCGTCTAGGCGCTCCTCGATGGGGGCCTAGGCACTGGCTGAAGTTGAGGAGGGCATGTTCTGGGCACCTAGGCGCTCCTTGGTGGGAACCTAGGCGCTAGCTGAAACTGAGGAGGGCATGTTCTGGGCTCCTAGGCGCTAGCTGGTGCTAGTTCTGGAGGCCTGACCTTTGTCTACTAAAACTACCATAACTTTCTCTAGAAAAATCATTTTTATGAGCTGTAAAATTTTTCCGAAAATAGACTTCCAGATATTTCTAAGCATATATGGTTCATCTCCTAGTTCTTCCTACATCAATACAGTTTAATTTGTAAACATGACTGATCTGTACGGGTAATTCTGGCAATTTAGTGAAACTCCTTTCCAAGTCGCGACACACACACTTTCTTCCCTTCATTTTGTGCTTTATTCAACGGTAGTATTTCCCTCTCTTTTAGACTCCAAACACCTAAAAATGCATCAAAACAAATCAATGATCCAAGAATAACACTTTAGAATTGTTAAGGTATAAAAGTGCAATAAAAACCTAGATCAACCCTAAAATGCTAACAATTAAGTACTGTTAAAGTGCATTTTATGACTCTCATCAACTTCATACCTATGCATCAAAGCCTCAAAAGAACAGTTACAGAAATGAGTTCCTTGATCATTAATCATAGCCCGAGGTGTGCCTAATTTGGAGAAAATGTTTTCCTTAGGAAATTTGACAACAGTGTTGTGGTCATTGTTTCGGCACACTATGGCCTCTACCCATTTGGACACGTAGTTCACTGCAAGTAAGATATATAGATACCCAAAGGAAGGTGGAAAGAGTTCCATAAAATCGATCCCCCAACAATCAAATACTTCAATGACAAGAAGCGAGTTAAAGGGCATCATATGCCTTTCGGGACAAAGCACCAAGTTTTTGGCATCTATCACAAGAACAACAAAAATTGTTACTATCTTTAAACGAAATGATTCCTTAGAATTTTCTTGTCATGAGCTCCCTTCATATTTTCCTTATAGATTCTTGAGTTGTCATAGGCATCATTTCGCAACTCTTCAATCTCAGCCAACTAAAGCTTCCTATGAATTCCTGCATCATTAAGATCAAACTTAATTCTTTTTACAGCCTAATAAGCACAATGTTCTAACTCAACCGGTAGATGGAAAGCTTTTTCATAGACAAGCCAGTATAGAGACATCCTGAGGTTGGTCTTGTAAGCAGTACGATAAGCCCAAAGAGCATCGGGAAGGCACAAAGACCAATCCTTTCTATTAGGGTTCACCGTCTTCTCCAATATTTGCTTTACCTCTCGGTTGGCCAATTCAGCCTGGCCATTCGTCTGTGGGTGGTAGGCATTAGCGACCTTGTGGTGCACTCTATACCTATGAATCAAAGCCTCAAAAGAATGGTTACAAAAATGAGTGCCTTGATCACTAATCATAGCCCGAGGCGTGCCGAATCTAGAGAAAATATTTTCCTTAAGAAATTTTACAACACTGTTGTGGTCATTGTTTCGGCACGCCATAGCCTCTACCCATTTGGACACATAGTCCACTACAAGCAAGATATATAGATACCCAAATGAAGGTGGAAAGGGTCCCATAAAACCAATCCCCCAACAATCAAATATTTAATGACAAGAATCGGGTTAAGAGGCATCATATACCTTTGAGACAAAGCACGAAGCTTTTGTCATCTATCACAAGAACGGCAAAAATTGTTACTATCTTCAAACAGAGAAAGCCAATATAATCCAGACTATAAAATTTTTGCGGTAGTATTTTTCATAAAAGAGTGACCGCCACAAGCTGAACTATGACAAAAATGTAAGACACTATCAATCTTAACCGTAGGGATGCACCGCCTCATAATTTGATCAGGGCAATACTTATGAAGATAAGAGTCATCCCAATAGAAATTTTGTTGAAAATCACCTTGAAAAGATGCCCAGGTGGTGATCTTCTAAACACCCAAGTCTAGAATGACTTGTAAAGATTTGGAATCGAAAACAGGAACAAAAAATCAAAGAAAGAAAGAAGACAAGCAATTTGTTATCGAGGTTCGGCAATGTGCCTACGTCCCCGTGAGTTCCTCCGAACTTTCTACACTAAATTAATGGTTCTTTACAAATACAGCAACCATCTTCAAGAAGCTCAAGTTCTTGAAGAAACCATGAAGAGAAGAAAGAAGATGATAAGAACTAACAATGCTTTCTATCTAATCTAGACTTCTCTCTCTTTACAACTAGCCTCACTATAATGAGTCCCTCTTGTGTTTGATCTTTTTCACTCTCACAAAATTCTCTCTTGTATTATAATTGACCTCACACAATGTCACAATTTAATTCTTGTACTTGTTGTACATGGAAAATGAGGCTAGGTAACCCCTTATATAGTGCACCCACTTCTTGTCCATTCTTGTGAGTCAATCTCCACCCTTAGATCTTGATTGCCACTTAACCATGGCCCTCCATCAATCTTAAGTGGTGCTGTGTGTTTTAAATTTGCACCCACACACCCAAGAGGAGGTTAAAGCATGCTTTCCATGTGTGCTTTGGTGTGCCTAGCGCCTAGGCGCTCAACAGGGGCGGCATGGCGCTGAGCAGGGCACACTTGCAGCCCATTCTGGAAGGTGCGGCACTGGTGGGGAGTGGCATGGCATTGGCATGGGTGAGGGGGTCTTCATTATAGATGCCTAGGTGCTGGTGAAGGGGCGGCGTGGCGCACACTGATGCTGCCCCTTCACACAGCAGTGCGCACACTTTTCATACTTGTGTGCTGAAGTGCGCACACTAGTGCGCCTACCCTTACCTTGCTCCAAAGTGATGCACACATATGTGTGCAGTCTTCTAACTTGCTGTATTTTAATACTCCAACCTTGGTTTAGATTTTAACCATCTTTTCACTATGTTTAGACATGTTTAAACCTTAGATAAATACCAACAATCTCTACCTTTGTCTAAGTGTTTAAACCCGAACCATTTTTGCAGAGAGCTTCGGGATCCAAAATCATCTTGAGTCATCAATTAACCAACTCCAATCCTAAGAAGTCCAAGGTAATAATTAGACCTTCTTAGAGGTAGAACCTTGGTGCTTAAATATGCAGGACTTTCTTCCGTGGTCTTCTTATCTACATGAATGCATCCTTTCGTACCATTTTCCGGAATGTAATGATACCGAACATCCATATGCTTCATCCCCTCATGGAACACCAAATTCCTCCACAAGTGATACACACTTTGGCTATCCAAAGACACCACCACCTACTCTTTTAGGACCTCCCACTCATCCAACAACCCTTTGCACCCCATAGCCTCCTTTATGGCTTCCGTAGTCGCTATGCATTCTGCCCCAGTTGTTATGAGTGCTACCACTGGCTGCCATTAAGCCTTCAAATACCTCAGTAACCACTTCATCTCAAGCCAATACTTCTTTTCGAGATTACTCACAAATCTGCTGAGAACACCCATTGCCCATGAAACCCTTAACCAGTTTCTCTCATTTTCTTAGATTCTACACATCCCAAGGATCTTCTGTGCATGACCAAGATCATTCCTCTTGAACTCTTTACTGAGTTGAGATGTAAACCTTTCCATCCTCTTCCTACTGTTCTGAACCAATAGCACATCAATGACATAGATGAGGATACTCACCATCTTCTCCACCTTGTGTCCAAGTGAGAAAGTTTCTGTGAAATCTATGTCTTCTCTTCTTGTGAACCCATTCACCACCAGCCTAGCCTTGTTCTGGACTTCATCTTTAGGAGGGTACCCTTCTTTTATCTTGTAAGTCCACTTACAATCCAAAACTCTCTGATTTCCCGGAATGTGCACCAATTCCCAGAAGTTGTTCTTCCTCAAAGAATCCATTTCTTTCTCCATAGCCAGTTGCCACTTTAATGAATCCTTACACTCCATGGCATCTGTGTAAGTTTCTAGTTCAAACTCTCCTTCTATCCAAGGAATTGCTATATTAGCATCCGCAAACCCATATCTCAAAGGTGGTCTAACCACCCTCTTTCCCCGGTCTCTTGTGAGCTGGTAGTCATTCCAACTTGCTGCATCAACTCTTCTTGTTCAGCCTCTTCTTGAGTTTTTTTAGCTTGGTCTTCATCCAAGGGCTCTTCCTAGTCCGAACCCTCTTGCCTCCTTTGCTCTACCTGAATCGAGTTCTCCTTGATGCGATGCTCCACAACTTCCTGACTGGTTTACTCACTAGCCCCTGCAGGGTTAGTTTTCTCTAAGTAGGGAAATAACAATTCATTAAAAATAACATTCCTACTTATAATCAGTTTTATGCCCTTCTTTTTTAAGGTCCACAACCTATATCCCCTAACCCCATCACCATATCCTAGAAATACACATTTTCTAGATCTAGGGCTAAGTTTATCCTTTTTTTTATGTGCATATGCAACACACCCAAAAGTCCTAAGGTTGCTTAATTCAAGGGGTTTCCCACTCCACATCTCCATGGGAGTCTTGAGCTCTAAAGCTCTAGAGGGTGATCTATTCACTAAGTATTCAGCTATAGCCACAGCTTCTCCCTAAAAATATTTTAGTAAACCGGATCCATTTAACATGCACCTAACTTTTTACATAAAGATCTTATTCATCCATTCAGCAACTCCACTTTGCTGCGGGGTTTCCACAACCATCCTATGTCTTAGAATGCCATTTAACCTACATAATTGATTAAGTTATTGGTTAAAAATTTCTAAGACATTATCAGTTCTTATCCCCTTAATTACTCTACCCATTTGAGTCGCTACCAGCCCTTTCCACACCACTAATTTATTCAAAGCATCTGATTTATTTTTAACCAAATAAACCGAAACCTTTCTTGAATAATCATCAATTAAAGATAGAAAGTAAATGTTACCTCCCTGTGTTGGTGTCCTTGCTGGTCCCTAAAAGTCCGCATGAATGTAGTCAAGAATGCCCTTAGACTTGTGCATTTCAGTGTTGAAGCTGACCCGGTGTTGCTTCTCAAGAACACAATACTCACAGAAATCAAGTTCCTCTACTTTGTTTCCACCAAGTAAGCCATCCTTGCTGAGAACTTACAGGCCCTCTTCGCTCATATGTCCCAAGCGAGTGTGCCAAAGAGTTGCCTTATCCATCTCAGCCATCAAGCTTGTGGCTTGATCCTTAATCTCCATGTCTCCGATCATCTCATAGAGTCCATCATTCATTACTGCTTTGATCACTACCAAAGATCCATTGATCACCTTGATCTTTCCTCCCTCTATCTTGCATGTGTATCCCATGGAATCTAGCTGCCCCAATGAGATCAAATTCCTCCTTAAATCTAGGAGATACCTCACATCTTTCAACAGCTTTGTCATTCCATCAAGCATCCTCACCTGGATGTCTCTCGTGCCCCTCACTTGGTAAGAAATATCATTCACCAAGAAAACCCTTTCATCATTGATTTCCTTGAAATTATTGAACCAACTACGGTGAGGGCACATGTGATGAGTGCACCAGGTATCCAAGATCCATTTCTTGCTACCTTCTTGCCCCTTGCTCACATCTGAGCACACAACAAGAACATCACCATCTTGTTATTCTGTTTTGGCAACCAAAGCCTCTCCATTCTTGGTATGACTTCCTCTTCTATCCCTTGTCATCTTCTTGCAATCTTTCTTGACATGACCCTTCTTATGGCAGTAGTAGCAGCTCTTCCCTCCAAATCTCGATTTGGAGTGCTCTCTCCCATGGCTCTCTCCACTACCTCTGTCCCGGTAGTAGCCATGCATGCTACTGTGCATACTCACATGGTTCTTTTCGCTACCTCTATCCTGGTAGTAGCTATGCATGCTGCTGTGCACTCTCCCTTGGCTCTCTCCTCTACCTTTGTCCCGGTAGTAGCCATGCATGTTGCTGTGCACTCTCTCATGGCTCTCTCCTTTACCTCTATCCCAATAGTAGCCATGGTTGCTACTCTACACTCTCTCATGGCTCTTTCCTCTACCTCTGTCCTGATAGTAGTGTTGCATATTGCTGTGCACTTTCCCATGACTTTCTCCTCTACCTCTGTCCCGGTAGTAGACATGGTTGCTGCCATACCGAGTTGCTGGCCTTCTTTTAAAGAACAACCCTTTACAACTTAATGCACTCCTCATCTTGGCATCAAGATCATCTTGCAACTCTTTATTAGGATCAAATTTAAAAGCAAAGATTCATTTATGAAGATACCTCTTATCCGGGAGAGTCTTGGCAAGAAACAACTCATCTAGTTTCTTCCATATTGCAGCTGGATCTTCCAAGTCTCCACACTTCCTTGTGATATTATCAGATATGTGCAAGAAGATGGTGTTGTAAGTTATCTTCTTCATCTCAATCCGCTGGTCCTCCATGGTACTTGCTGGAGAAGCATCATCTTCTCTAAGAGCCAAGTCCACTTTCTGTTGCACTAGAACCGCCTTGATCTTCTGCTTCAATAGGGAAAAATCTTCTTTTCCATCAAACTTCTCAATATCGAAATTTGAACCCATCTTATGGACAAGATCCCTGATTATGCACTACCCACAAATGCTTTCTTCAACCTCAAGAACACATATCGAAGATGGATCTTAACACTGTTCTTGAATCACCCTTAAGAACACGATCAGATCTTGATCTTTACACCGTTCTTGAATCACCCAAGAAGTTGATCTTTGATTCTTGGAGTCTTGGCTCCGTTACCTTCTTGTTCTTTCTCTGATACCCAACTATGCAAGCTCTAATACCACTGTCCAAAGCTCTGATACCACTATTGGAAATCACCTTGACAAGATGCTCAGGTGGTGATCTTCCAAACACCCAAGTCTAGAATGACTTGTAACGATTTGGAATCGAAAACAGGAATAGAAAATCAAAGAAAGAAATAAGACAAACAATTTGTTATCGAGGTTTGGCAATGTGCCTACGTCCCCGTGAGTTCCTCTGAACTCTCTGCACTAAATCAATGGTTCTTTACAAATACAGCAACCCTCTTCAAGAAACTTAAGTTACTTGAAAAAACCAAGAAGAGAAGAAAGAAGATGATAAGAACTAACAATGCTCTCTATCTAATATAGACTTCTCTCTCTTTACAACCAGCCTCACTACAATGAGTCTCTCTTGTGTTTGATCTTTTTCACTCTCACACAATTCTCTCTTGTATTACAATTAATCTCACACAATGTAATTTTTGTACTTGTTGTACATGGAAAATGAAGCTAGGTAACCCCTTATATAGTGCACCCACTTCTTGTCCATTCTTGTGAGTCAATCTCCACCCTTAGATCTTGATTGCCACTTAACCATGGCCCTCCACCAATCCTAAGTGGTTCTGTGCATTTTAACCTTGCACCCATGCACCCAAGAGGAGGTTAAAGCATGCTGTCCATGTGTGCTTTGGTGTGCCTAGCGCCTAGGCACTCAACAAGGGGCGGCATGGCGCTAGGGCACACTTGCAGCCCATTCTGGAAGGCGCGGCACTGGCGGGGAGTGGCATGGTGCTAGCGCAAGTTAAGGGATCTTCATTCTAGATGCCTAGGCACTGGTGAAGGGCCGGCGTGCTGCACACTGATGCTGCCCCTTCACACAGCAGTGCGCACACTTTTCCTGCTTGTGTGCTGAAGTGCGCACACTAGTGCGCCTACCCTTACCTTGCTCCAAAGTGATGCACACACATGTGTGCAGTCTTTTAACTTGCTGTATTTTAATAATCCAACCTTGTTTTATACTTTAACCATCTTTGAACCATGTTTAGACATGTTTAAACCTTAGAAAAATACCAACAAATTTCTTACCTCGACCAAAAATTTGTGCTTATCTTGCCTGCTCCATATGGATGGCATTTTTCCAAAAACCAAGTAATTTGCAATGTGCACATACCATGGTACTTAGCTTATGGTGAACATATGTTTGTCGAAGAAGTTATCTTGGATGGGTGGCCCATCGACAGACTTATTGAACTCCAAGCGAGACAAGTGATCTGCCACCACATTCTCTACCCTCTTCTTATCCTTAATTGTTAAATAAAATTCCTACAAGAGTAAAATCCCCTTACTCAATCTTGCCTTAGCATCCTTCTTTGAAATAAAATACTTAAGGGCTCCATGGTTAGTAAAAACAATGATAGGTGTACCAATTAGATAAGCATGGAATTTATCTAAGGCAAAGACTACCGCTAGCAATTCTTTTTTAGTAATGGAATAATTCATTTGTTCATTATTAAGAGTTCTACTAGTATAGTATACAACAAAGGGCTTCCCCTCCCTTTGTTGTCCCAAAACTACCCCCACCAGATAATTACTCGCGTCACACATAATCTCAAACGGTAAATTCCAATCCGGTGACTGCATGATGGGGGCGGATGTAAGCCTATCAATGAGTGTTCGGAAAGTGTCCTCACATTCTTGTGTCCAATCAAACATGGATTCTTTAGCTAAAATGTTACATAATGGTCTAGATATAGCCGAGAAACTCTATATAAACCTCCTGTAAAAATCGGCATGCCCAAGAAAGGATCTAACATCCTTAACAGTTTTGGGTATGGGAAATTTAGAGATCAATTCTATTTTTGATTTATCCCCTTCGATCCTTTTTTCAGAAATTATGTGCCCCAAAACTAGTCCAGAGGGAACCATGAAATAACATTTTTCCCAATTAAGCACAAGACCTTTTTCTTCACATCTACTCAAAACAGCCTGTAAATGGAGTAGGTATGGATCAAAATAATCGCCAAACATAATCAAATCATCCATAAAGAATTACATAAATTTTTTGACCATATTGCTAAATATACTCATCATATATCTTTGAAATGTAGCTAGTGCATCACACAGTCCAAAAGGCATATGCTGGAATGCATAAGTAGCAAATAGGCATGTAAACGTAGTCTTATCCTAATCTTCTAATGCAATATCAATCTGATAATATCTCGAATACCAGTTTAGAAAGCAATAGAAGGGATGGCCATTCTAAGATTTGGTCTAAAAATAGAAGTGGGAAGTGATCCTTGCGGGTGGCGGAATTAAGTTTTTTATAGTCTATGCACATACGCCACCCTGTCACTACCTTGGTAGGAACAGGCATCCTCTCTGTGTTGGTTATCACAGTTACCCACGACTTTTTAAGTACTATCTGAGTCAGGCTAACCCACTTACTATTAGAGATGGGGTAAATGATACCCGCATCTAACAACTTTAAAACATTTTTTTTAATGACTTCTTTAATAGTGGGGTTAAGTCATCTCTAGGGATCCTTACGGGGGTTAGCTCTTTCCTCTAAATGGATCCTGTGGGAGCATATCAAGGGGTTAATACCTTTAATGTCAGCAATTGTTCATCCTAATGCAGCTTTGTGCTCACTTAACATGTCAATCAATTTCTTTTCTTGTGAATCACTAAGTACAGAGGAAATAATAACAGGAAATGTATCACCTGGTCCCAAGAATGCATGTTTGAGTCCCTCAGGTAGCGTCGCTAAGTCGACTTTTGGAGTCTTCTCAGCAGATGGCTTTGGTCTCTCTCCATCTCTTGGTAACTCCTTGAAGCTTGGTTTCCATTTCTATTCTCCTTTATCCTTTGACCCTGAAACAGCTGAAACATCAAAAACATCGTTAAGATAAAGTGAACTCTAAGAATAAAAAATACAAAGGAGATACTTTAAAGATTCTGAATTTTTTCTCATGAGAGCCTCCTCCGGGATCAGTGTGTCTATCATATAAGTATGATAACAATCATCATAATCATATGGTTATCTTTCGATGTTGAAAATGTTGACCTCCAGAGTCATGTTCCCAAAAGATAGCTTCATTATACTGTTCCTGCAATTAATAAGAGCTTTAGAAGTGGCCAAGAAAGGTCTTCCTAAAATGATTAGAAATTTAGACTCCATATCACCCACAGAATGAATATCCAGAATGAGAAAATCAACAGGATAGTAGAACTTATCTATCTGTATTAGTACATCTTCGACTATCCCCCTTGGTTGCTTAATCGACCGGTCGGCCAATTGTAGTACCACAGATGTGGGTTTGATCTCTCCTAGACCTAGTTGCAAGTAGACAATGTAATGCATTAGGTTCACACTGGCTCCTAAATCCAGCAAAGCTTGACCAATCTCATAAGTCCCAATTTGACAGGTGATCGTGGGACACCTTAGGTCTTTATATTTGGGCGGTGTTTTTTGCTTAATTACCGCACTCACTTGTTCAGTCAAGAATGCAGTCTTCTTGACTTGATGCTTTCTTTATATGGTGCACAGATCCTTGATCGCCTTTGCATAGGTTGGTACCTGTTTAATCACATGAAGCAAATGCAAGTTAATCTTAACTTGTTTCAAATGTTCTAAGATCTCACCTTGTATTTACGAATTTTTCCCTTTTGGTAAGAGCACTTGGGGAAAAGGGACTTGAACCAAAAAAAATTTCATTTGGATCTTTCTTGGGGTCGTTCTCTTTGGTGCTCGGAGAGGTGCTCGTGGTCATCGTCTGACTTGGTCTATCTAACACCTTACCACTCCCAGTAGTTAAAGCAATGACCTATGTGATATTTTGTGAATCTGAAGTAGATGTTTGTTCCATATGTTGCCCCTTTGGATTTGATTGAGGCTGAGATGGGAATTTACCTCGCTCTTGCACTATGAGAGAACTTGTTAACTTGGTTATTTGACTTTTAATTTCCTTGATCTCTTCTGTTACTTGTGTCACAACAGTTTTCGATCTCTGAATAGTTTTACCTTGTGACTCCATAAATGTGTTTAATTTTTCCTCTAAAGGATTCTATTAGGTTACATATTGTATGAGGTTATAGGGTATGACACAAGTGGTTGTGCATGTACATGTGTGGGTTGATTTGAGTCGGACTTCTAGCTAAAGTTCGAGTGGTTACTCCAACCAGGATTATATGTATTGGAGAAAGGATTATGAGGCTTCTTGTCAATCCCTAAGGCGTTACATTGTTCATCAAAAACCCCTCTCATCTCTGCAAAAGTCAGGCAATCCTGAGCTAAGTGTTCCACTCCCCTACAGATGAAACAAACACCTTGTGACTCGACTCTTGCAACAGTATACGTGAGTCTACCATCTTGGGTCTTAATTGCCTCTAACTCTCGAGTTACTCACTCTAATTTGGCTTTCATGCTATCCTCTTCCTTAAGTTGGTAGAGCCCAGTTGGTTTTACTCTATTTGTGCTTTTAATAGCACTAGGCCTTGTCCAAGTGTTGGTCTTCTCAGCCAAGTCATTCAGATACTTAATTGCATCATCGGGGTCCTTTTGCATAAAGTCCCCATTGCACATCATCTCTATAATGGACGCTCTCTATTCGTAAGTCCTTCGTAAAAATGACTAACTACATGCCAACTCTTGTACCCATGGTGTGGACACATGTTTAACAAATCCTTATACCTTTCCCATACCTGATATAATGTCTCACTATCCTTTTAGGTAAAGGTTGAAATTTGTCTTTTCAGACTATTGGTTTTGTGAAGTGGGAAGTATTTATTGAAAAATACTTGCGTCATTTCTTCCCATGAACCTATGGACCTTGGCTGCAAAGAGTATAGCCAACTCTTTGCTTTATGCTTTAAAGAAAAAAGGAAAAAATCTCAATTTAACCGAGTTAATAGATTCAGGTCTGCCATGAAACGTGGCCACCACTTCCTCAAATTCCCTAATATGAACATAAGGGTTTCACTTTCTAAACCGTAGAAGGTGGGTATCAATGCTATCATGCCCGGCTTGAAATCTGTATGTGGTGTGTTTGGCGAAAATATGATACATGGTGGTGTAGATGTGCATGTGGGATGAAGGTAGTCATTTAGGGTCCTAACAAGGTCATCTCTGTGATTGCTCATGGTGTCAGAGCTTGTGATTTAACCCGTTTCACTCTTAATATAATTCGATGGGTACTCTAACTGAAGGATTCTAACTAATCGTCCGTGTTCGTCTCTAACGCAACCTATATACCACCAACACTCTTTTTTTTCTTGAAAAAAGGAAAACTGAAAAATAAACTAAAGCTAGAATTAAAAAGAAAAAGTTCAAAAAGATAGTACCCGAAAACCTCTCTGTAGACTGATGCTCTTGCCGGCAACGACACCAAAATTTGAATTATACCCAAACAGTACTATACAGTAGTAACAGTATAGAATGGGGTGTCGATCCCATGAAAAGAACGTTCTACAGTCAAAGGCTCAGGAAAAAAATAATGGAAAAAAATTAAAAATTAATATTAAGAAAATGTTGAGAATTAAATGAAGCAATTGAATTAAGTGAAAGAAAATCAATAATGAGAAACACAAGGGTCGAAGAACCCCACCTAGATTTCGTAGCTTCAACTTGTATCAATTCAGTAATTATAACTCAACTATGTATTTCACATCCCAAATGCGTAATTGAAAAATAATAGTGAAAGCACCAAAATTATTCTTTTGTAAATTATTATGAGAAATCATCTTCTTGTTTTTACAAGTAATGCAATGGTCGATCATATATGATATCCTAAATCGACGATATATCCTGAGACAATAACGTAGTAAAGGAAAATCATATATAATTAATCTACCAAAATCAATTGCCTCCTAAATTCCACACATAAGAGAAGCAAGACTAAACTTATATGGAGAAAAAGAAAAACAATCATCGGAGTTAAACAAATCTATGGAAGAAGAAAATATAATTGTCTATCACACAAAAACATCAACTTTATATTAAATAAAGGAAACAACTCAAAACAATTATTCAACGTTAAAAACACAAATAACTGAATTAAATACAAGCCAAACCCACTATGTCTAGGAGTTCATCTCTTCATCTTAGTAGAAACTTAGCCTAGCCGACAATACATAATCACAACAGTTCTCTGAAAATTCAATGTGTATATGTTCAGCCCTCCTGGTTTCTGAGTCTAAAGTCGTATATATAGTTGAATTGAGATGGCTTTGTAGATAGAAAAATTTCCCTAGGGTTTCTGTTTGGAAGCTCGGGCCATGACCTCTTTTTGTTCAAGCTTGGTCTCATTCTGTCCAGGCTACGCTCCCTTCTGTTCAGGCTGTGTTCCCTGCTATCTAGGCTGCGAGCTCCCCTCTATTCAGGCTCAGTTTCCCTGCTGTCTAGGCCCGTGTTTCTGTTTCCCAGGCTGTGCTTCTACTGCTGTCCGGGCCCGGTTTCTCTGTTGTCTAGGTCATGCTGATGTTCTGTCCAGGCCACACTGCTGTTCAGGCCCATGTTTCAGCTATCCAGGCCGAGTTACTGTTCAGGCCCGGTTTCCCTGCTCTGAACTGGTTCGAATGTTGTGGATTCTTTTGAACATATTTTATATATTTTTTTGTTTAAGACTTCTTTGTTTTTTTTTTAATTTGCAAAACACACTAAAACACAAAATTCTCTAAAGGACCACACTTGTCAAGAAATCAATGAATAATAAAAAATAATCTCAATAAATGCATATAATTAACTCTATCTGAAGTGCATTTTCATGCCCTAATCAATGCATATGCATGAAAATAAAAGAACTGAGAAGGTAGCCAGTCTAAATGAAATAAAATAATCGTGGCAGTCGATATATACTAAAAATAAAAGAACTGGAAATACAACCGGTCTAAATGAAATAAAAGAACCATGGCAGCCAGTATATGCTGAAAAGAAAATAACTGGGATGGCAGCCGATATATGCTGAAAATAAAATAACCAGGAAGGCAACTGGTCTAAATGAAATAAAAGAACCGTGGCAGCCAATATATGCTGAAAATAAAAGAACCAGGAAGGCAGCCGGTCTAAGCTAAAACATGTCGACATGTGGGAAGACGTTCCCAAATGATAATATGAAATGATCTGATAATTTAAATTCATGCATTACATTTGTTTTAAATATTGAATATTATTGCTTGAGATGCTAAAGTGTTATTCTTGATTGTGAATTTATTGATAGATGAATGAGTCTCACAGAGAGATGGATATGATGAGAAAGAAATAAGAAAGTATGATATGATAAGAATTATTTGAGTGATTGATTATATGCTGTGAACATCATAACGAGATAATTATGAGGTAGAATTGATAATCTCAAGATGATTAAATATATGAGAATAAAGATTGATATATTTGATGATTAGCTTAAGAAGAGATTGATAAATGATGAAGACTATGATATGAGTAGTGGTAATAGAATACTATTATTGAATTATATGAGATATAGATGAATGAATATTGAAAGACTATTTGAACAATTGAATTATAAGATGTGACTTGAATTATACAAATTGAATACTTCTAGTAAATTTAATTCACTGAGTTTGTGAAACTCACTCATCATTGTTAAATTATTTCAGGTACAAGGCAAGACAAATAGATCGGTGAGCTGAGATTCAGACTGAGTCATTATCTGTAAGCCACGTGGTCCACATCCTCAAACTAATGAAAAAATATAGATTTGTAAATATTCATGCATAATATGTTGTATATAATGCTTCAGTTGAAATTTTAATCATGTAACTCCCATGTTGAGGGTTGAGGATTGATATATAGATATATATACATTTAGTTGATGTACATGTTTATGTTGTTGTATATATGTGTCGTGCTGGGATTTTAAAATGTGACGACACTGTTTCAGGGCTAGCTAACCTGGGATGGGTCGTTACAATTTTGGTATTAGAGAATTACGTTTTATGATTCTGTGGACTATATAAAAATTTAAAGAAGTGAAAGATTTAAATAAACTATATTTTAATGCACAGTTTAAGGATGACACGAGGACGTGCTAGAGGTAGAGGTAGAGTTCTAAATCAGAGGGGACATGATAAACCCTCAATATTTAGAATAACTGAAGCAGAGGGGGAGGTTGAGTCTATGGTTCATGCAAGGGAATAGGTTGCTAGTGCAGCTGATACTAGTAAAGGTGTGAGAGAAAATGATATTATGAGGGATGAATTGAGAGAAGTTCTTGATCATGCTATAGAGAGAATGAATACACCAGAAGAAAGGTCTGATAATTTACGGAGGAGATTAGAGTAAAAGGGTATAATAAAACCTGATATGGTGAGACAAGAGGCTCACGAGGGAGAGGGTATGTTTGCACATGAGATGCAAGTGGATTATTTTATAAGATTTCTTAAGTTTAAACCCCAATATTTTAGAGGATCTATAAATCCTGTGGAAGCTGAACAATGGATTAAGCATGTTGAGAAATATTTTGAAGTCTTACTAGTGACAGATAGACAAAAAGTTGTTTTTGCTTCATTTATACTAGAAGGTGAGGCTTCTCAATGGTGGGAAGATATTCTACCTAGATTGAGTACATAGGTAAACTTAACTTGGCATAAGTTTAAGGATGTGTTTTTTACGAAGTATTTCCAGATACATTTCGAGCACAGTAGGAGAGAGATTTTCTTCATTTAAGGCAGAGTACTTTATCTGTGGCTGAGTATCATAGTAGATTTATAGCCATGTTAAGGTTTTTACCTGAGTTAGTGAATATGGGGGAGAGAAAATGTAAGAGATTTTTAGACGGGTTACACTATGAAATTCGGACTAAACTCTCTTATATAGGTATTAAGAATTATGCTATACTGGTGGATAAAGCATTACAGATTGAGAAGAATTTGATGGAGTTTAGAGGTAGGAGGGATTGGCTGAAGAGGTCTAGATTTGAGGAACCCATACGTGGTAGCAGTATGAGTATGCAGGGTGGGAGACCACCTGATAAGAACCATAAAATGCATCTAAACAATGCTTATTTGTTAGCATGCTAAGGTTGATCTAGGGTTTTATTACTCGTTTTTGCCTTAACAATTCAAAATTATCCTTTTTGGATCATTGATCTATTTCGATGCATTTTCAGGTGCTTTGAGTCCAAAAGAGATGATAAAGCAATCTATGTTTAAAGCGCCAAAAGTTCTTGCATGTTGATGTTGGTATTTGTTCAAGGTTTAGACATGTCCAAACATGACTTAAAGATGATTTTTGTCTAAACCAAGATTGGAATAATAAATTACAGTGAGTTAGAAGACTGAACACAAGTGTGTGCATCACTTTGGAGCAAGTTAAGGGTAGGCACACTAGTGTGTGCACTTCTGCATGCAAGCTGACACTAAATTGCCAGAATTTCTCGTACAGATCAATCAACTTTTCAGATTAAACTGTATTGATGTAGGAATAACCAGGAGATGAGCTACATATGCTTAGAAAGATCCAGAAGTCTATTTTCTGGAGAATCAAACGGTTCGTAAAAAGGATTTTTCTAGAGAAAGTTATGGCAGTTTTAGTGGAAACAGTTCAGGCCAGCACAGCAGGCCCAAACGCACAGCAGGCCCAGATGCACAGCACGGCCCACTCGCCTCTTGACCTGATTAGGGCGAGCAAGTGCCATTTTTACAAGACCAAAATACCCCTAGCTACTACTTGTAATCTATAAATACCTCCTTAAGGAGTGTGCAGCCGGGCATTCAAAGAATTGAAGAGAGAAAGCAAGGAAGAGAGAAAAAAGAGAGGATCCAAGGGATCCAAATCCAGCATTCTTCCATTTTATTTCCAAGTTTTCTTTGGCTGAAAATCAAGGGGAGAACATCCATATTGTTCATCCACCTTGAACTTCATGGCCAAATCAAGGGGAGAGCATCCTTATTGTTCTTCCACCTTGATTTCCATGGCCAACTAGTCTTCATACTAGGGAAAAGGATGAATCCTTAGGGATTTATTGTTCCTTATTTCCTATTATTGATTCTATTGTATGGATTTATTGTTGAATATTGTTTGTAAATTATTCATTGATTAAGTAAGAAGGATTTGAGTTCATGTGATAGATGTACTTTTTATTCTTCTTCTTTTAGACTCTCTTAATCCGGTGATTGCATCATTCTCCTCCTTTAAGGTTGTTTGGATGTGATTGATTCCGGTAGATTTATTTTATTGATTGTCCATTACTGCGATATTTTCTTTTAAGATATATTGTCATTTCTTGATAATCTTTAAGATCGGCCATGTGTGCTTGAACCAAAATCAATGAGTAATTTGTAGCAATTATATTAGAGTTATAAATGTGCTTGATTGAATATATTCCGATTGCTTGTTTGGGATGTGAAACTTGCAATCGAGATAAAATCAATTGAATCAAGAGTGGAAATAGGGAACGAACCTAAGGAGGATTCCCAGAACCTTGTTATTTCTTATTTATATTTCCTTTATATTTACGCAATTTTTCTTACATTATTTCACCATCAAAACCCAAAAATCTTTCGTGTAACTTTTATCGTTCGTTTTAAGGATCACACATTTTCCTTTGTACTTAACTTGTTTCCCTGTGGAATCGACACCCCAAAGCCGTACTACAATAACCGTGTTATACTTTGGGCGTAATCAAATTTTGGCGCCGTTGCCGGGGAAACACTTTTAAGTACAAGGAAACTTGTCAACTTTGAGTGTAACGGTCAAATAAAAAAAATATCGTAAATATCTTTCTTTTCAGCAGTTTGTAAATACAGTCATATCATTCATTTACTTTTGTTTTATTTATTTGTTTATTATTCTATTTTATTTATTTGTTTATTATTCTGTTTTATTTTTTTGCTTATTATTTTATTTTTTTGCTTATTACTCTGTTTTATTTATTTGTTTATTATTCTGTTTTATTTATCTGTTTATTATTCTATTTTATTTACTTGTTTATTATTCTGTTTTATTTACTTGTTTATTATTCTGTTTTATTTACTTGTTTATTATTCTGTTTTATTTACTTGTTTATTATTCTGTTTTATTTATTTATTTATTATTCTATTTTTTTGTTTAATTTCCCCTATAAATTAATTGGTGCATGCTTAAACCGAGAGATTTGCGAGGTAGATTCATTAGAGGACCCGAATTAGAGTTACCTTCTCCTTCCACCTCCATTGGTGAAACCTCGCCTAGATCAAACCATAGTGCACCCCCATCAGAAAATTTAGAGGATTTTGTTAACATGGCCGATAATCGTAATGAAAATGTTGCCAGGACACTTCAGGATTACCTCCACCCTACACGCACAGCCACACCATCATGCATCATGTTTCCAGCCAATACTCGCCAACTAGATTTTAAACCAGGGATGATTCAATTACTCCCTACTTTTCATAGCTTTGATAACGAAAACCCATATGTGAACATTAAAGAGTTTGAGGAAGTAGTTGCGACTTTTAATAGTCACGATGAAACCAATGACATTGTTAGGCTTAAGTTCTTTCCTTTCGCTTTGAAGGATAGAGCTAAGAGTTGGCTATACTCACTAAGACCACGATCTATTGGGTCGTGGACTGAGTTGACTCGAATTTTTTTCAATAAATACTTTCCCCAACATAAGACCAATGCTTTGAAAAGGCAAATCTCCACCTTTGCACAAAAGGACAGCGAGACTTTGTATCAGTCTTGGGAGAGATTTAAAGAGTTATTGAGTATGTGCCCTCACCATGGGTATGAGAATTGGTGTTTAGTGAGCTATTTCTATGAGGGTCTTACCTATAGAGAACGCCAATTTGTAGAGATGATGTGTAATGGTGGGTTCTTGGAGAAAGATCCTGATGAGGCCATAGAGTACCTCAATGAGCTTGCTGAAAAAGCTCACATTTGGACTGAACCTAGTGCTACTGAAAGCACAAATAGGTCATGACCTATAGAGCACCCAAATGATGGTGGAATTCACCATCTTAGGGAAGAGGATAACCTTAAGGCCAAGGTCGAAATGCTCACTAGAGAACTAGAGGTATTAAAGACTAAGAGCTTAAAGCTAACACACGTGGTTACTCATGAAAAATCTTTTGAACCATGTTTTGTGTGTGGCGGAGTAGACCATCTCGCCCAAGAGTGCCCCACATTTGTGGAGATGAGAGGGATGTATAAGGAACAATGTAACGCCTTAGGCATGTACACGAAGCCTTCTGCACCCTTCTCTAATACCTATAATCCGGGATGGTGAAATCACCCAAATTTCAGCTGGAAGTCTGAAAACCAGTAGCTTGCACAACCCCCTGCACCATATCATGTACCTGTATCTTCTAGGAGTTCTTTAGAAGACACTTTACATACTTTTATTGAAGCACAGGGGAAGACAAATCAAAGGCTTGAATCTTTAATTATGCAGGTTGTTGAAGAACATAAAGAGATAAAGAGCCAAGTTTCCAAGTTGAGGAGCTATTTAAGTATGACTGAGCGAGGTAAGTTCCCTTCCCAAGCTCAGTCTACATCCTATGGTCAGCACCAAACGCAACAAAAGAAAGAGGAGGTGAATGCCATTAAGACACTTAGTGATAAGTCGTTACACATCCCAACACCGAACAAATAAGAGGATGTGGACAACAACCACCAAATATATACCCTCACCCATGGCTTCACAGGAGCATATATCGAGCAAAAATCTGCAGATGTTACTGATGACATCTTTAAGGTCTCTCCACAGCACACAAGCAGCAAATTTAACAGTAAAGCAATTGTTGGTGCATTCAACTCATGTTTGTCTAGGAGGGAATAAGAGAGTCTGGCTGAAGACGTAAAACTTAGCGCTCATGGGAGGCACCCCAAAGCATATCTTTTTATTTTTTGTTTTTTTTGTTTTTAATTATTTTTATTGTTTATTATTAGTATTTTGCTGTTTTCCAGTTTTACTTTTGTATTTCTTTTTCAGGGACAAATATACGAAGCAGTTCACATGGTGGTACACAATTTTCAGCTTCTGTGCACTTTTGACTACAAAGGGAGTTTCCTTATCTTATGCTTTCACATTGAGGACAATGTCTATTTTAAGTTGGGGGTGGAGGAAACATATTCTTGTTTTTCATTGAACTGCTTTATGACATTTTACCTTTTTGTTTGTTTTTAGCATGCTATGTGTTAGCCTTGTAGTCAATTCACATGTCAATGATATGAGCTTAATCGAGATAGCATATAACATTTAGAAGAAGTTAAATCTTGCTTCGCTTTGAGAATAAATTAAGTGTCAATTTTTCTTTGGTTTGAGACTCTGGTTTGTGGTAAGTTTGCATGATTAGTCTAAAGCATTTGGAGAAGTTTTATGTGCGATTGTTTTGTGAATACTTTTGCGGTCTCAACAAGCTCTAGAACTTATTTGATAATCACTTGAGGCGAAAATCATAGAATGCACACTACTTAGGATATGATGTAGGCCATTTTTGGACCGTTTGAGTCGTTTTAACTTAACCTTGTTATATTTATCGCTAGTCACATATTTGAGCCTTTTTCTTGAAAAGAAAAATTGAGTCTTGTTTCTTTCGATAAACCATTTACTTACCTTTATGAGCCTAAAGATATTTTATCCTTACCTTTCTTTTAAAAGAACTTAGTTATACACATGTTATGAGAAGCACTTAAAAGGAGTAAGGGTGGAAATATGAGAAAATATTACTACCATAACCCAAGTACATTAAAAGAGATAAGTTGGGGGTTGTGGAAAAGAAAAAAAAAAGAATGAAAGAGGAGGTGAATGGTCTTATGCCAAAATAAAAGAAAAATGTGAATTATGGCAAAGAAAGAAAAGAAAATGGTGATTTATTGTGAGAAATGCTTTAAAAATGGTTGAAAGAGTTGGGTGTTGAAGTAAAGTTATCTTGTGCTTAAAATGGTTATGTTTAAATTAAGAGACTTAGTTCTTTTATTTGTTTAAACTTTCCCGTTCTTTCTTGACCTTTAATCTAGCCTAACGTTGCAAGCTTATTAAAGACCTACTGATCCGATGTAGTGTGATTTTTCTACATAGCGGAGAGTGATTTGAAAAGTGAGCTTTTGGAGCTTGATTTGTGATTGATGTCACGCAATTTAATATGTTTTTAGAGGCCAAGACTTCTATTCATGCTACGTTGTGCATAAAATCATCCGGGTGTTCGGACTAATGTATTGTGGTAAGATGAATGCTAAGAGTCGATAACGATTCTAAGATTGACATTTGGATTATTCTTGGACTTGAGTGATGTTTAATGATTCTATGTGTTGTATGTTATGCATTATTTTTGAGACAAAGATTTTTGGATCACTCTTGGTTAACGCCAGCATTGCTGTATTTTGCTTTGATTTCTAAATAAAGAATTCATCTCTTGTCTTTCACTTGAATTGCTAGGGACTAGCAATAAACTAGTTGGGGGTTTTGATAAGAACCATAAAATGCATCTAAACAATGCTTATTTGTTAGCATGCTAAGGTTGATCTAGGGTTTTATTACTCGTTTTTGCCTTAACAATTCAAAATTATCCTTTTTGGATCATTGATCTATTTCGATGCATTTTCAGGTGCTTTGAGTCCAAAAGAGATGATAAAGCAATCTATGTTTAAAGCGCCAAAAGTTCTTGCATGTTGATGTTGGTATTTGTTCAAGGTTTAGACATGTCCAAACATGACTTAAAGATGATTTTTCTCTAAACCAAGATTGGAATAATAAATTACAGTGAGTCAGAAGACTGCACACAAGTGTGTGCATCACTTTGGATCAAGTTAAGGGTAGGCATACTAGTGTGTGCACTTCTACATACAAGCTGACACTAAATTGCCAGAATTTCTCGTACAGATCAATCAACTTTTCAGATTAAACTGTACTGATGTAGGAAGAACCAGGAGATGAACTATATATGCTTAGAAAGATCCGGAAGTCTATTTTCTGGAGAATCAAAACGGTTCGTAAAAAGGATTTTTCTAGAGAAAGTTATGGCAGTTTTAGTGGAAACAGTTCAGGCCAGCACAGCAGGCCCAGACGCACAGCAGGCCCAGACGCACAGCACGGCCCACTCGCCTCTTGACCTGATTAGGGCGAGCAAGTGCCATTTTTACAAGACAAAAATACCCCTAGCTACTACTTGTAATCTATAAATACCTCCTTAAGGAGTGTGCAGCCGGGAATTCAAAGAATTGAAGAGAGAAAGCAAGGAAGAGAGAAAAAAGAGAGGATCCAAGGGATCCAAATCCAGCATTCTTCCATTTTCTTTCCAAGTTTTCTTTAGCTGCAAATCAAGGGGAGAACATCAATATTGTTCATCCACCTTGAACTTCATGGCCAAATCAAGGGGAGAGCATCCTTATTGTTCTTCCACCTTGATTTCCATGGCCAAGTAGTCTTCATACAAGGGAAAATGATGAATTCTTAGGGATTTATTGTTCTTTATTTCCTATTCTTGATTCGGTTGTATGGATTTATTGTTGAATATTGTTTGTAAATTATTCATTGATTAAGTAAGAAGGATTTGAGTTCATGTGATAGATGTACTTTTTATTCTTCTTCTTTTAGACTCTCTTAATCCGGTGATTGCATCCTTCTCCTCCTTTGAGGTTGTTTGGATGTGATTGATTCCGGTAGATTTATTTTATTGATTGTCCATTACTGCGATATTTTCTTTTAAGATATATTGTCGTTTCTTGATAATCTTTAAGATCGGTCATGTGTGCTTGAACCAAAATCAATGAGTAATTTGTAGCAATTATATTAGAGTTATAAATGTGCTTGATTGAATATATTCTGATTGCTTGTTTGGGATGTGAAACTTGCAATCGAGATAAAATCAATTGAATCAAGAGTGGAAATAGGGAACGAACCTAAGGAGGATTCCCGAAACCTTGTTATTTCTTATTTATATTTCCTTTATATTTACGCAATTTTTCTTACATTATTTCACCATCAAAACCCAAAAATCTTTCGTGTAACTTTTATCATTCGTTTTAAGGTTCACACATTTTCCTTTGTACTTAACTTGTTTCCCTGTGGAATCGACACCCCAAAGCCATACTACAATAACTGTGTTATACTTTAGGCGTAATCACCACCCTAGAAAAGGTGTTCCTTGTCATAAGGAACTGTAGTATAGAGTCAGAGGTAAGCAAGATCTGTTGCTTCTATAGCTCTGAGTAATATCGGTGGGACCCATAGATTTGGGATACAGGCTATAGGAACTGGGAGTTATGGTAGAGGAGTAAGTATGCCACCAAGGGAAAGTGGTAATCTGATGTATGATTGAGAGCCAAGTGGTAATCAGATGGGGCATCTATCTCGGAATTGCCCTACTCAGATATACTTTGTATGTAGTGAGGAAGGACATGTTAATGTAGATTTTCTAGTAGTGAAATCTATTGACATAGGTGCTGGAGGTGTTCAAAGAAGACAGGTGGAGAGAGGTGGTGGATCAGAGAGTATGGGGGGGGGGCAGGGGCAAAAGATCAGTAGCTGAGAGAGGATGCAGTGGTCAGTTATAGCCCAGAGATAGCAGACTCTATGCGTTAACCCAACAGAATGCACTAGCCACTCTTGATGTTGTTATGGGTATGGTATCTATTCTTGATAGACCTGCTAGATTATTGATTGATCCTGGTGCAACCCATTCTTTTGCATCTAATGCTTATATGAAATCTATTGATGCTAATGTTAGTCCTTTAATGTATGCTGTTATTGTTGAGGTTCCTACTGGGGATAGGGTTATTATCAGGACAATTTATCGAGGTTGTGTGATTAGTATGGCTGATAGAGAATTTGAAGTTGATTTGTTGCCTTTAGATATGACATATTTTGATTTAATTTTGGGAATGAATTGGTTATTTGCATATCATGCTTGGGTAGATTTTTTTAGGAAGAATATGGTTTTCAAGATACTAGGACCAAAGGAGTTTAATTTTCAAGGAGAACGTAAAATACTTGCCAACTATCTTATTTCTGCCATGTTTGCTAGTAAATGGTTGAAGAAGGGTTGTGAGAGGTATTTGGTGTATGTGGTGGATTCTAGAAAGGAGATTAGGAAGTTAGAAGAAATGTTAGTAGTGAAAGATTTTTTTAATGTATTCCCTGAGGAGTTGTCTGGTTTACCTCCTAACAGGGAGATTGAGTTTTCTATTTAAGTGATTCCAGGATTAGCACCTATATCTATAGCACCTTATAGAATGGCACCAGCTGAGTTGAGAGAATTGAAAGTTCAATTTTAAGAGTTGTTAGATAAATAATTTATTTAACCTAGTATATCGCCTTAGGGAGCCCCTGTGTTGTTTGTGAATAAGAAGGATGGAACGATGAGGTTGTGTAGTGATTTTAGATAGTTGAATAAGATCACTATCCAGAATAAATATCCTTTGCCCAGGATAGATGATTTATTCGAGTAGTTACAGGGGGCTATAGTGTTTTCTAAGATAGATTTGAGATCGGGTTATCATCAGTTGAGGCTAAAAGAGGGGGACGTGCCTAAGACTGCTTTTAAGACATGTTATGGCCATCACGAGTTCCTTGTGATTCCATTTGGGTTAACTAATGCTCATGCGACATTTATGGATCTAATAAATTGGGTGTTTAAACTATTCTTGGATAGATTTTATGATTTTATTTATTGATGATATTCTAGTATATTCTAAGAATGAAGAGGAGCATATGCAACATTTAGAGATAGTGTTGGAAATTCTGAGGAGAGAGAAATTTTACACAAAGTTCTCTAAGTGTGAGTTTTGGTTGAGTGAAATATCTTTCTTGGGGCATGTTGTGTCAAGAGATGGTATAACAGTTGACCCACAGAAAGTCGAGGCAGTGTCGAATTAGGAAAGACCCACTAGTGTGACTGAAATTAGAAGCTTTTTGGGGTTGGCTGGTTATTATAAGAGGTTTATCCATAATTTTTCTATGATTGTTGGACCATTGACCAGATTGACCAGGAAGGAAGTGAAGTTTATGTGGTTAGAAGAATGTGAGAGGAGTCCCAATTGTTGAAAGAGAAATTGACTACCACTCCGATATTAGTGCTTTCTTCTTGTGATGAAGGATTTGTGGTATATAGTGGTTCATCACATCAGGGGTTGGGATGTGTGTTAATGCAACATAGGAGAGTTATAGCTTATGCTTCTAGGCAATTGAAGAACCATGAGAGAACTTACCCGACTCATGAATTAGAATTGGCTGCCATAGTTGTTGCTTTGAAGATTTGGAGACTTTATCTATATGGAGCCACTTAAGAAATTTTTACTGATCATAAAAGTTTGACGCATTTACCTACCCAGAAAGAGTTGAATTTGAGGTAGAGGAGGTGGATGGAGTTGATCAGTGATTATGACTGTGCAATTCTTTATCATCTCGGGAAGGCTAATGTAATAGTTGATGCATTTAGTAGAAAGTCTAGAGGGAGATTAGCTGCTATTGGGAGTTATGATACTAGCTTGATGATAGAATTAAGAAAAATGATTATGCAGTTAAGTGTCAGTGATATAGAATAGACAAAAGGGATATGCTGATAATAGAAGACGACCTCTTGAGTTTCAGGTTTTTGAATGGGTGTTTTTAAAAATATCTCTGTGGAAGGGTGTATTGAGGTTTAAAAAAATGGAAAGTTGAGTCCGAGATTTGTCGGGTCATATGAGGTGATTGAAAGAGTTGGACCAGTAGCATACAAATTAGATTTGCCTACAGAGTTAAAGAAATTACATAATGTGTTTCATGTTTCACTTTTGAGAAAGTGTTTACATGATGAATTACATAGTATTTCGAGTCAAGTTGTAGAACTTCAGGAAGATTTGACTTTTATGCAAGTACTGGTCAGAATACTAGACAGAAAGGAACAAGTTTTGCGTAATAAAGTTATTCCTTTGATTCAAGTATTATGGTGGAGCAAAGATGTTGAAGAAATTACTTAGGAGCATGAGGTAAGAATGAGGAAAGATTACCCTTGTAGCTCGAGGTTTCAACTCAAGAGGGGGGGTGAATTGGGTTTTTAAAAACTTTTTGCGGAATTAATATAAGTTTATAAAAACTGATAAGCAACAAACAATTAATACAAGTAAAGTGCTGTAAATAAAGAGTTTAAGGAAAGAGGATGCAAACACAGTTTATAGTGGTTCGGCAATATCGGATTCATTCCGACCCTACGTCCACTCTCTTCAAGGAACTCCTTGAAGTAATCCACTAAGAAAACTTAGTCGCACCACTTAGCAGGGTGTTGCAAAAACCGTACATAACCAAATTACAGGAGTTGCTTAAACCGAACAATCCCCTTCCTTTCGGAAGTAACCCCTTCCTCTCGGAAGTAATCCCTTTACAAAGATGGTGTAAAGTAAAAGGTAGAGAGACAACAAATGAAAGCTTATTATAACATAAATGTCTCTCTTTCAAAGTAAAGCTTGAAGAAATGGCTCAACAAGATTATTTCAAAGCTTTTTGTGTTTCAAGAGTATAAAAACTTGATTATGTGAGATCAACTCTTTTTGAATATTTGCAGCTTGTTATTGAATGCTTAACTGAATGGGTTTATATAGCAATCAATTAATATGGTTGTTTAGGACTTTAATTTGAAAAAGATTTACTTTAAAACGTTCAGATTTGGAGTCTAACGGTAATATTTTTGAACTACCAGTTGACTGGGTCGAGATACCAGTCGACTGGGTTCACTTGAAAAAATCACATTTTCATACCTTATGGGTATCCAGTCGACTGGTATATATCATCCAGTCGACTGGGGATTTTCTGTCCATTTGACCAGTCGACTGGGTTTATTCATCCAGTCGACTGGGGACTTACTGTCTACGTACCAGTCGACTGGGTTGATTCATCCAGTCGACTGGGTACTGATAGACGCTTAAATATACATATTTAAGCCCCCTTATTTACACTTGTTAGATCCTTTATTACGTTAATTTGGTATCTTTTACTCCATTTGTGTGTTTTACATGTTTTTGTAGGGTCTTGAAGAAAAAGAAGCAGTTTTGGCACTTTAAGGAAGAAATCTAGAAGCCCTGGAGCACTTTCTGGACAAAGGGCGATCGAGCGCACATGCAATGCGATCGAGCGCACATACGATCATGTGCACACTTGTAGGATCGAGTGCACACTGCGATCGAGCGCAAGGACACATGCGATCGAGCGCAAATGTACAGGTGTGAATAGTAAACTGCAGAACCCTATTTTGGAAATAACCTTATTTTGGAAATAACTCTATTTTGGAAATAAAAGAGTTTTGTGTTTTAGGAAAGTTTAGAAACTCATGAGTCTATTAGGACTTCTCAAAGACCTATAAATACACTTGTAAACTCACACACAAAAACACACCTTAGAAAGAAACACTTTTCTCTTTTCTTTTACTTGGAGTGGAGAGCTTGGGAGAGAATTGACGCCTCTTCTCTCGGGTTTATTCTTCTCCTTTATGTTTAGTTTAATTATGTTTACTTCAGTTAGTGTGTGTAACTAAGTCTCTTATAGGGCTCGATTGAAGCCCTAGTTATGCATTCCCATATTTTTATTCATTGATTAAATCTTTGCATAGTTTATTATGTTACTTAACTTGATTAACACCTATGCTTATTTACATTCCTCATATGTATGTGTAAGGCCAACGTATGCATGTGGTATGGATGGGTTAGTTAGATCAATTTGGATGACCGAGTCCTGGGTCTAACATCAGTAACAAGGGACCATCTTATCCGGATACCCGGGTTAATCAACATGGGAAACCGGGAGTAGATACCATGCCCTAGGTCTCATGTGGTTGTCGATTTCCACAGTACCTATGTTTTCTTAAGGAACAACTCAAGCAGATACCATGCTGAATCCCTTAAGGAAGAAAAGAGTTAAAGTAGATACCATGCCTAACTCGTTGCTTAGGGAAATCAATAGCTTAAGGAGTAGATACCATGCCCTTAGGTTGGCAACCAGTAGGTACACATAATAAGGCTAGAGCACTGATACCTTATACAAAATCGGGAATGTATGACTAGTGGTGGATATCAAAGCCCTATGTCTTTATTATTATCGAATCACCCTTCAATTTATTATTTCTATCTTTTTTACACTGCAAATATAATTCTAAATCGAACTTTACCAATCCCTGTGGAGATGATCTTGCATTCGCACACTATGCTACACTATTGACCTTGTGCACTTGCAAGTAAAACAAAGTACGATTATTCACCTATTTATTTAGGTATATAAACGCACAACAAGTTTTTGGCGCCGTTGCCGGGGATTGCGCTAAAAGTTCATTTTAGGATTACTTTCATTTTATCATTGTTATTATTTTATTTTTACCATCTTTTATCAAAACTTAATCAAAGTTGTTTTATCTTTCAGGTACTTCACGAAACCCTACTTGCACTTTCTGTGGAATTTGCGATCGATCGCAAGCTCCTGTGCGATCGAGCGCATTTAGGGTAGAGAGTACTCAAGCAGCAGAGCTGCACTGCTGCACTAAAACTGGTTTTTCTGCTTTATGCACGGACTTCGATCCCGACATCCGGAATTCTTTTCCCTCGGTCCCGAGCTTGAACGGACCATCCGACAAAGGCTTAGGGACAACTTTGAGGAGAACAAAGGAGAAATCGAGAACGAAACACAAATGGCGGAACAGCTCGAGAACCAGCAACCACCTGCACGAGTTCCGATGAAGCAATCCTTCATCCCTCGGACCATTGATCAACCATCATGCATTGCTTATCAACCTGAAGCGGCGGGAAATTATTACATATCTCCGCAAATCTTGAATGCTTTGACTCATTATAAGGGCACTCCTAACGAAGATCCACACTTGCACCTCCGAGAATTTATCGATCTTTGCAAGTTCCAGCATATTCAAGGCCTAGATCAATAGAGAATCAGGTTAATTCTTTTTCCTTTTTCATTAAAAGATAATGCTAAAATGTGGTATCATTCATTGCCTACAGACTCCATCCATACTTGGGAAGAGCTATCCAATAGATTTCTAAAGAAATTTTTTCCAGCCCAAAAGACAAGGCAGATTAGGAAGGAGATTCAATCATTCCAATAGAGGGATGGTAACCTTTTTTTCGAGGCATGGGGACACTTTAATGAGCTGCTACTCAAATGTCCACATCACAACTTACCTCAAGATGAGCTGGTCCTGGCTTTCTATGAAGGTTTGAGTGGCATAAATCAAAGTATAGTGGATTCCGGTTGTGGAGGTATGCTGATGGAGAAGACTAGTGAAGAAGCCATGGAGCTGTTTGAGACTTTAAGTGAGCACACCCAGCAATTCTCCTCGAGAGGGAGACAAGGAGTAAAGAGCAAGGGCATGTATGAAGTTAACTTACTTGGTGGAATTCCAACTCAGATAGATGGAATGGAGAGGAATAGATATGCTTGTAAAAGCCATGACTGCTCAGAACACCTCACCGATTCCACAAGTCCACAACGCGAGGTATGTGCATTATGTTCTAAATTTGATCACACTACTGAGACCTGCCATTTGTATTCATCTACAGATCCCGAGCAAGTGAACTATGTGGGATCGAATAATGCATATGCAAATACATACAACCCTGAATGGCGGAACCACCCCAACCTCTCATGGAGCAACAATCAAAGCAACTTGAACCTTCAAGGGTAACAAGGGAACTTTCATAAAGCAGCCCAACCAGTTCCAGAACCCAAGAAGGATGATTTAGAAAGTCTTGTAAAACAATTGGCCACTCAGCAACAACAACTAATGGCAACATTGATAACTTCACAAGATCAGCAAAGACAAACAATTGCAAAGCATGAGCAAACCATCCAAAGGCTGGAAGTACTAATGGGGCAAATGGCTAAGGAGTTAAGTGGAAGACAGCAAGGAGAACTTCCTGCACAAACACTACCAAATCCAAGAGGACATCAGCAGCTGAAAGCCGTTACAACTCTCCGGAATGGGAAGATCATAGGAGTTAATGAGCTAGCTCAAGCATCTCAAGCATCTCAAGCTAAGCCATCCACATCCAAGGTAAGTGAAGTAGAAAAGTGGAATGCACCACCCTTCCCTCAAAGGTTAGTAACACCAAAGAAAGATAAATTGTTTGATATCTTTGAAACTTTGAGAAAAGTAGAAATTAACATTCCCTTATTAGATGCAATTAAACAAATCCCTTCCTATGCTAAATTTTTAAAAGATTGTTGCACTAATAAAAGAAAGTTTCAAGAACATGAAACAGTGGCTCTAACTGAAGAGGTAAGTGTGATTTTATTAAGAAAACTACCACCAAAACTAAAAGATCCGGGTAGTTTTACTGTTCCCTGTAGGATAGGTGATCAGTTGTTTGAGAAAGCATTACTAGATTTAGGAGCAAGTGTCAATATGCTACCATACACAGTAGTTGAAAAGCTAGATTTGGGGGAGCTTCAACCAACCTCTATCACTTTGCAATTGGCAGATAGAAGCATCAAAAGACCTAGAGGTATACTTAAAGATGTATTGGTAAAGGTAGGAGAGTTTATTTTGCCTGCTGACTTCATTGTGTTAGATATGAAAGAATGCCCTATGCCATTACCTCTGCCCATCATCTTAGGAAGACCCTTCATGAGGACGGCTGATACAATAATTAATGTAAAAAAGGGTATTGTAAGTATGACGGTAAATGGTGAGACAATAGAATTTAAGATATTCGATGCAATGAAATTACCCCAAGATGATAATGATGATGAATGTTTTAATGAATTTTTTATGCAAAGTGCTATCAAGCAAGCTTTTCAGGTCTATCACATTGATCCATTGGAGGCCACCCTCACCCATAGCTTCACAGGACCTGATATTGAGCCAGCATTAGAAACTGTCTATGATGACATTTTTGAAGCCGTGCACCTCCTTGAAGCCTCTCCAAAGTATCCAAGTAAGTTCACCCCTCCGTTTGAAAATCTTGAGCATACTAATACTACTTCTCTCTCATCTATTGTCCAGGCACCAAACTTAGAATTGCAGCAGTTGCCTGTAAGAAATCAGACCTTCACAGTACATGGACACAAAGTCACACCACACTTAGAAATTATAGTGCAACCAAGGGATGAAGATTTAACACCCCAAATTGTTCAGTATGCAACAGTAACCAGAGCACCTAAGCCACATGCAGTGAATTTTAAGTACTCTTTGCCAAAAGACTAAATGATGAAGCTACTATAGAGAGCATTTGAGCAGTTCAGACTTTGATAAACGTGTAGCTCAAGTGCCTCTATTGAGGTCAGTGGCAGTAAGACCCCTAAGTACGCACTCTCTGCCACAAGTGCGATCGAGTGCACTTCACAGCGCGATCGAGCGCACATTGGACAGCAACTTGCCATGATGCCTAAACTGTCAACCTCCACCTCCTGCACCTGGTTCCTTCTCGACTGCACCACTTGGAGACTAGCAGTGAGAGGGTACCACGTCTGGCTGAAGACGTTAAACTTAACGCTCATGGGAGGCACCCCAAAGCATATCCTTTTCATAGTTTATTATTAGTATTTCATAGTTTACTTTTCTATTGTTGTTTATTACTTGTTTTCCATTTTATGTCTGTTTTTCTTTCTTTTTCGAGGACAACGTGAGTGCATCAAGTTGAAGTTTGGTGGTGTGCTACGAGCTATGTCAGCCATCAGTTCTCCATCTCCCAAGTCAGCTCCTTCCATGCTATTCACACATTGAGAACAATGTGCAATTTAAGTTTGGGGGTATGGGGACACATTCACACACTCACTATGTCCCACATTTTTTTGTTGTTTTGTTATTATTTTCATAGATAAATGCTTGTTCATTATGTCCAATAAACTTTTTATGATCTAAACAAAATGTTATGATTTGTCTTCATCAGTGAGCTTAACACTTTGAACATATAGGTCAATAAACAAGTTTTGAACCTAGATCACTGCCCTTTTGGCATTTAAGAATTCACAAGTTTAACTTGAACTATCACGAGCACATTAGCACATAACTGTGTGGGGTATGACATGTTATTTGGATTGGTATGTTTCTTTTGCTTGACTGTGAACTAGATGACCTATTAGATTGACATTTTCGCATATAAAAACAGAAAAGATTGATTCATGCTCAAAAAGAAAAAAATGCTCCTAATGATCAATAAAAACAAATCTTCCGCTGAGTAACTGGCCCTTTTGCCTCAGTAAGCATTGAGTGTCACGTCAAAAGGTGGAAAATCTTAAGTGATCATTAAAAAGGAATTTTTCGCTGAGTAACTGACCCTCTTGCCTCAGTAAGCATTGAGTGTCACGTCAAAAGGTGGAAAATTCTAAATGGTAGCATAAAAATCAGTTAGTTTCGTAGCCTTATTGACTCGAGCCAGTAAGTCCTTAGGGGTGTCTTTACACCTAATGCCCTAAAACCATCTGGTTTGGGAGTCATTGGCTAAACACTCGTTACACGAGTCAACAAGAAAGCTTAAGGGAACTAACCTGGCAAAAATCTCGCAAATAAAAGACTATGCCATATTTGTTGACTCTAATAGGAAGTTTGGTGAATCTTGAGTCATCGAAACACTACCCATTTGAATATCTTGGAAACTCAATCTTTTATGTGCTAGTCACCACACACCAAAGTCAAACTTGTGATATCTTAAAATACCTCGTGAATATGATTTACGTTCAAAACTCTTATTCATTGCAGATATATGTTTACACTTGTTAAGCTTGCTCATGAATGCGCATCATAGTTTTGTGAAAAATCTATATTTTTGATTGACACTATGAACATTATCTATATTTTCGTTTTAGTTTTTAATTTAGTATTGCTAAGGGACTAGCAATATGTAAGTTTGGGGGTGTGATAGACGCTTAAATATACATATTTAAGCCCCCTTATTTACACTTGTTAGATCCTTTATTACGTTAATTTGGTATCTTTTACTCCATTTGTGTGTTTTGCATGTTTTTGTAGGGTCTTGAAGAAAAAGAAGCAGTTTTGGCACTTTAAGGAAGAAATCTAGAAGCCCTGGAGCACTTTCTGGACAAAGGGCGATCGAGCGCACATGCAATTCGATCGAGCGCACATACGATCATGCGCACACTTGTAGGATCGAGCGCACACTACGATCGAGCGCAAGGACACATGCGATCAAGCGCAAATGTACAGGCGTGAATAGTAAACTGCAGAACCCTATTTTGGAAATAAAGGAGTTTTGTGTTTTAGGAAAGTTTAGAAACTCATGAGTCTATTAGGTTCTCAAAGACCTATAAATACACTTGTAAACTCACACACAAAAACACACCTTAGAAAGAAACACTTTTCTCTTTTCTTTTACTTGGAGTGGAGAGCTTGGGAGAGAATTGACGCCTCTTCTCTCGGGTTTATTCTTCTCCTTTATGTTTAGTTTAATTATGTTTACTTCAGTTAGTATGTGTAACTAACTCTCTTATAGGGCTCGATTGAAGCCCTAGTTATGCATTCCCATATTTTTATTCATTGATTAAATCTTTGCATAGCTTATTATGTTACTTAACTTGATTAACACCTGTGATTATTTACATTCCTCATATGTATGTGTAAGGCCAACGTATGCATGTGGTATGGATGGGTTAGTTAGATCAATTTGGATGACCGAGTCCTGGGTCTAACATCAGTAACAAGGGACCATCTTATCCGGATACCCGGGTTAATCAACATGGGAAACCGGGAGTAGATACCATGCCCTAGGTCTCATGTGGTTGTCGATTTCCACAGTACCTATGTTTTCTTAAGGAACAACTCAAGCAGATACCATGCTGAATCCTTTAAGGAAGAAAAGAGTTAGAGTAGATACCATGCCTAACTCGTTGCTTAGGGAAATCAATAGCTTAAGGAGTAGATACCATGCCCTTAGGTTGGCAACCAGTAGGTTCACATAATTAGGCTAGAGCACTGATACCTTATACAAAATCGAGAATGTATGACTAGTGGTGGATATCAAAGCCCTATGTCTTTATTATTATTGAATCACCCTTCAGTTTATTATTTCTATCTTTTTTACATTGCAAATATAATTTTAAATCGAACTTTACCAATCCCTGTAGAGATGATCTTGCATTCGCACACTATGCTACACTATTGACCTTGTGCACTTGCAAGTAAAACAAAGTACGATTATTCACCTATTTATTTAGGTATATAAACACACAACAGGTACCTTCGGTCCCATATACCAGTCGACTGGTATATGTACCTTCCAACCCAGTTTTTCTTCTGTTTTTCATTAAAAACATTTAGAAACGATGGTTTTTAGAAAATCTTTTGTGTTCGAGCCATTGAAAAAGCTAATACAATGTATAAGTGAGACTTACATTGGTTCTAAACCTTAAGACCTATACTAGATCTTCAGTCTTCGCTTGATACTTGATTTGGTTTGAATTCTTGCACTTTGTTCCTTGGTTGAATGTGTTTGATCCTTAACACAACTTAGTTTAAACTTGTTAGTTGAATAACAGTTGTGTTTTGCCATTATTAAAATATGGGCGAGGGTCAACAATCTCCCCCTTTTTGATGATGACAAAACTAATAATGTAAAAACAGTTTCAAAAGCTAAGTGTTAGGATTTTACAAAAATTTGGACAGAGTCTCCTCTATTTTTTTGAGTAAAACCACCCTGTAAACAAGCAAACACAGTTTATATTTCTTTCAACCAATCCAGAATCAAACTCAACTAATCAATAAACAACATTTTTATAATGCTATGGAGCAATACTCCCCCTAAATCTATGCATTGGTTGCGTTTACTTAGATTTTCTCGTTTTTCTCATTTTTCTCCCCCGTTTTGACAACAGCAACCAAAGGGGGCATAACACAAAAATAAGCTATTTAGCCAATACAATCATTTAGAGTATAAGAAAACAAACTTGTGCGTGAAGATTTGGCTTCATTCGGATTTCGAAAGCCTTCCCGAGAAGAACTGGAAGTTTTCAAGCGTATAAGCATTTTTGAGCAGATTAGTGGCTAAACAAAGTTTTAAAATAGTGCTAACATATCACAAATAGCGTAAATAGATGCAAGAAATATGGCTAATAGAAATACATCATCATATATAAAAATTCAATATACAAACGGGTTTCACAGAGCCATAACTAAGACAAAATAGTACATAAGATGTCCGTGCTATGTGATTAGAGCTGAAAAACACTAAGTACATACAAAAAACATAGACTCAAGGTGCGGGAGAGTCCGAGTCATCATGAAGAAGTTCCCTAATCTCAGCTAGGGAACCCTCGGTGTGCTCTCGATGTAACTCGAAGTCGTCCGTAGGTGGTCTATGGAGGAGCTCAGTCTCTGGTAATCAGACTGCATGGACTGGAAATAGGACTTCACCATCATTTGGAGGCTCGTGATAGCTCGTAGGAAGTCTCCGTAACCAGTCTAACCAGTACTCGAGTCACCAATGGGAGGTTCTCGGGTATCCGTCTCCATCTCAGCAGCCGTATCAGCAGTAGCATCCTCATCACTGTCACTCGCATCCTCTCGGATCCTCAGGCGCTTACCGACCTTCGGATGGAGGAATCCTTCACGAACAGTACATCCCATCTTCTTCAGTGATGAGATGTTGATGATGTCCGTCAATCTGATATCCTGAGCCTCAGAGGCAAGCAAAGGTACCCGAAAGTGCTGGAGGATGAGCGTAATGAGCATCCCATAAGGAAGACATCCGGAGTCATTTGCTTCGCCGTTTATCATGTTGGCGAGCAGCAGAGGATATATATTGAAGTGGTGCACAGATTTTAGGCACCAAATCAATACCGTATCTATTTTAGATAGATACCCTCGACTCCCGAGTCTCGGGTGGATGGTCCAACTGACAATCAGCTGAAACATCTTTGAGTCGAGGTCTGTTCACATAGTTAGGGTCTCCCCTGACTATCCGACAGGCCTCCTCAACCTCAAAGTTGTCTGGCCATCCATCCAGACTCCATTGAATCCCCCTTACAAGGATTCTCAGAACGCTCATCAAGAGGTCAGTGTTGACCTCAAACTCCACACCGCTGACTTTGGTTCTAAATCTCAGAGCAAGAGGACTGGGTTTCACTAAGTTCGCGTAGAACTGGTGAATCAGTCGCGAGTAATATTTCTCATGAATTCTGACCAGTGGGGTCAGATTTATTGCCTCAAAGGCTGGTAGAATATCGAAATTTCTATGGCGAATAGAGTCAAAATCAATGACTCTACCCATCATGATCTTCTTGTGACGGATTATAGAGTTATACCTTGCATGTGCTACCGGACTGTAAAACAGAGTCCGCTCCAACTCTGTTTTGGTCTCCTTGCTGGATGAGCCCACTGCTCCCTTTCTTTTCGACTCCAAAGCCAAAGATTTTGAAGACCTTGGCTTTTTAGGCGCATTAGGTCCACTTGTTGTGAGTTTTATACGGATCTTATCACTCATTTTGATAAAAAAAAAAAAAAGAGTTTTTGGGGAAAATGGATTTTGGTGAAAATAAGAGATTTTAACCGTAGAAAGTCAAAAATCTCTTTATGGATGAGTAGATCGGTGTGTTTAGATGAAGTTTGGATGGTTTTTGGATCAAAATGATGAATTTTTCTAGAGAGAGAAAATTTGGGAGTTCCAAAATGGCGTAAAATTTCAGAAAAATGAACAGTCATATTTATAGTATCGCGATACTAGTCGACTGGGTTGAGTTACTAGTCGACTGGGGCCTTTTGAAAAGATGAACAGTTTGCCTACCAGTCGACTGGGTAAACGTACCAGTCGACTGGATAAACTGGTAGTCATTTACCAGTCGACTGGGCTACCTTTACCAGTCGACTGGAGAACAAGGGTTTTTCAAAAAATGGTGCCAAACAGGGATTCGACCTAATAGACGACTGGAGAAGACTTACCAGTCGTCTAGAATATTTGACAGAGAGTTACCAGTCGACTGGGTCAGATGTACCAGTCGACTGGAAGATCTGGCAGAGAATTACCGGTCGACTGAAGAACATTTACTAGTCGACTGGACCCTTAGTAAAATTTCCAGTCTTGAATTTTTGCATGATTTTGTTTATCTATGACATTTTTGAGTGAGGGAAATAATTAAACAACGATTAATATTCTTTCACTCAATGTCAAATATGCAAATGATGAAATGAGATGCAATCAAACATTTAGTTTATCAAAATCAAGCAATCCCATCAACATTCTAATTTTACAAAAACTAGCTTCACTTAGGGGTTTTGTAAGAATATCAGCTATTTGATCTTCTGAAGGTATGAATTCTAATCTTATATCACTTTTTTTAGCATGGTCTCTTAGGAAATGATGTCTAATCTCTATATGCTTGGTTCTAGAGTGCTGAATAGGATTTTTGGTTAGGTTGATGGCACTAGTATTATCACAAAATATAAGAATATTTTTGATGTTCATGCCATAGTCTTCTAGTTGTTGTTTCATCCATAACACTTGGGCACAACAACTTCCAGCTGCTACATATTCCGCCTTAGCGGTTGATAGTGCAACGGAATTCTGTTTCTTGGAAAACCAAGAAGTTAACATAGCACCTAAGAATTGGCATGTTCCACTTATGCTCTTTCTATCTAACCTACATCCAGCAAAATCAGCATCTGAGTAACCTACTAGCTCAAAAGATGATTCTCTAGAGTACCATAATCCTATGGTATGGGTTCCTTGTAGATATCTAAGGATTCTTTTTACTGCAACTACATGTGATTCCTTAGGATTAGCCTGAAATCTAGCACACATGCATACACTGAACATTATATCAGGTCTACTTGCAGTTAAATAAAGTAAAGCACCTATTATGCTTCTATAATATTTAGAATCTACAGTTTTACTTTCTTCATCAAGATCAAGTTTAGTAGTTGTGCTCATAGGCGTTCTAATTGGCTTTGAGCTTTCCATCCCGAACCTCTTTAGTAGGTCCTTAATGTACTTTTGTTGATTGATGAAGATACCTCCTTTAGTTGCTTGATTTGCAGTCCAAGGAAGTAGGTAAGTTCTCCCATCATGCTCATTTCAAATTCACCTTGCATGCACTTTGCAAACTCTTGACACATAGATTCATTAGTTGCACCAAATATAATATCATCAACAGATATTTGAACTATCAAAGTGTCATTTTTGTGAGTTTTTTTGAAGAGAGTTGTGTCTATTCTACCTCTTACAAAATCATCGTCAATCAAAAATTTACTTAGTCTTTCATACCATTCTCTTGGAGCTTGCTTCAACCCATTTAGAGCTTTAGAAAGCTTATAGACATGATTTGGAAGACTAGGATTTTCAAATCCAAGAGGTTGCTCAACATAAACCTCTTCTTCTATAAAGCCATTTAAAAATACACTTTTCACATCCATTTGAAATAGCTTAAATTTATTAAAGCATGCAAATGCTAATAACATTCGAATAGCTTTTAATCTAGCTACAGGAGCATAGGTTTCATCAAAATCTATTCTTTCTTCTTGGTTATATCATTTAGCAACTAATCTAGCCTTATTTCTAGTTACTATACCATTTTCATCCATTTTATTTCTATATACCCATTTAGTTCCAATTATTGAATGATCTTTTGGTCTTGGAACTAGTTTCCAAACATTATTTCTCTCAAACTGATTTATCTCTTCCTACATTGCAATTATGCAATCATTATCTTTTTCAGCTTCTATAAATGTCTTAGGTTCAACTTGAGACAAATAAGCTACAAAATTGCAAATATTTCTAATGGAAGAGCGAGTTCTTAACCCTTGTGAAGGATCACCAATCACTTGACCAATTGGATCATAATTTACATACCTCCAATCCTTGGGTAGATTTTTCTCTTGTTGACTTGAGGATGGTTGGTCCAAATTGGGAGTTTTCATCTCTTCATTAGCTTGAGGTGAACTCACTTTTGGGTCAACAATGGGAGTAGGAGTTTCCATTCTTGGAATAAAATCTGCGTCATCTTTAAAGGAAACTTCTCTACTACTCATTGGGTTAGATTCATCGATAGTTACATGCACAGATTCTTCTACTACTAGAGTTCTCTTATTGAAAACTCTATAAGCCTTACTAGTAGTTGAATATCCTAAAAATATCCCTTCATCGGTCTTGGAATCAAATTTACCCAAGTTAGTTTTATTGTTATTTAAGATGAAGCACTTACTACCAAAAGCACAAAAATAGGAAATATTGGGCTTTCTCCCTTTTCATAGTTCATATGGAGTTTTATCAAGCAAAGGCTTTATCAAAATTCTATTTAAAATATAGCAAGAAGTATTCACGGCTTCAGCCCAAAAATATTTTGGTAAATTATTTTCACAAAGCATTGTTCTTGAAAATTCTTCTAGAACTCTATTTTTCCTCTCAACAACTCCATTTTGTTGAGGAGTTCTAGGAGCTGAAAAGTTGTGATTAATTCCATTTTCATCACAAAATTTTGAAAAGCTTTGATTTTCAAATTCTTTGCCATGATCACTTCTTATGCTTGAAATACAAATTCGTTTTTCATTTTGTACCTTTTTGCAAAACTTTTCAAATCCTTTGAAAGCTTCATCCTTGTAAGCAATAAAAATAACAAAGGTATATCTTAAATAGTCATCAACAATAACAAGAGTATATTGATGGCCACCTAGACTAATGGTACTAATTGGACCAAATAAGTCCATATGCAGAAGTTCCGAAGGTCTACTAGTTGAGACTACATTTTTTGCTTTAAAAGAAATCTTGGTTTGTTTTCCCATTTGACAAGCATTGCAAATTTTATCTTTTTCAAAATTGATTTTAGGAAGTCCAATAACTAAATCTTTTCTTGAAACAATTTTTAGCAAGTTCATGTTTACATGACCAAGCCTTCTATGCCATAACCATGGATTTTCACTAAAAGTAGGAAAACATTTTTCATTATTAGAATGCAGGGATATCAAATCAACTATGTAGACATTTTCATGTCTATGGCCAATGAATTTGATCTTGTTGCTCTTGATGTCTATAACTAGACAATGAGAGGTTTCAAATGTGACTTTGTATCTTTTGTCACATAACTGACTAATGCTAAGTAAATTAGGCTTAAGGCCTTGTACTAGCAATACATTATCTAAGGTTGAGAAATCATTACCGATTTTTCCATGCCCGATGATCTTTATTTTAGTATTGTCTCCAATGGTCACAAGTCCACCATCTCTTAAAGTTAGCTCATTGAATATGTTTTTATCACCGGTCATGTGCTTTGAGCATCCGCTATCAAGGTACCAACTGTTACCTTTCTCCTTGGTGTGGAGGCAAATCTACATCACACAAGGATATACGATAACACTTTTAGGTACCCAAAATTTCTTGGGTCCTTTGAGGTTAGTCCTTGAAAATACGGTTCCTTTTGGGACCCATACTTTCTTAACACGTGGTGCTCTATGAACAAGTTGATGATGCATAATTCTAGCATGATAGTTATAGAAATTTCTAGGATATCTTAAATGAGCATTCCTATAATTCATGTTTCTATGGTAAGGAGTATGAAAATGCATGTCATTTCCATAAAAAGTATGATGATGCATTCTAGGATACATGCTAGCATTATTTTGTGTATGCATATTGTTTCTAGGATAACCATGATGATAATTCCTAGGATTAGCATGAGCAGAATGCATTCTTTGATTATACATATTGTTCCTAGATTGAGCAAGATAATTATTTCTAGGATGTGTATAAGCATTTCTAGAATGAGCATACATATAAGCATGAGTATTTTTAGGATGCTTCAATTTAGTATGAACATTTAAATTTCTAGACTTCTTAGCATTTATCGAGGGAGTGCTTTTAACCATGCTAGGAGCTTTTGAAGTAGAAGCTCCATCTACACAAGAGGCTTTCATGAATAAGCTCTCTTTTTGCTTTCCCAATGGAGAATATCCTACACCAGATTTTCCTCCACTTAATCTTTGGGAAGAAAGCACTTCATCAAGTTTTTCTTTACCAAGCATAAGTCTTGATATAGTGCTATTTAATTCAGAAATTTTATTTTTTAAATTCTCATTTTCATTTTTGAGAAAATCTTGAGAAGAATCATATAACAAAGATGATAGTTTTTCTTTTTCTTCTCTTAGATTTACCATCTCTTTAGAGAGAGATGATACCTCTTTCTTAAGAACATAATTTCTAGAATTAAATTTCTTCAATTCTTCATGCATTTCATTTATTACTTCTAGCAGTTCTTCACTACTAGTAACAATATTATTTTTTGAAGAGGGAGAAGATGTTACCTCACTTTCATCGTCGATTGCCATCAAACAAAGGTTGGCAATTTCCTCGTATCCGATTTTTTTGTCTGATGACTCATCTTCTTCGTCATCGATCCAGGTAGTTGCTACCATAGCTTTCTTCTTAAAGCCCTTGTATGGTTTGTTTGAAACCGGACAGTCAGCTTTTATGTGTCCTGGCTTCTTGCAGCCATAGCACATAAGTGGTTCCCTTTTTGAGGTGGGATCCTTTGAGTAAGATTTTTTTCTTTTCTTCAAGAACCTATAGAATCGTCTGGTGATTAAGGCCATTTCACCATCCTCTTCACTGTTCTCTGCTTCTTATTCTAATTCCTTTTCTTTGTTGCTCGCAGAAGCTTTGAGAGCGATTTGCTTTTTCTTCTTCTCTTCATCATTGACGATGGGAGTCATTTGTTCCATCTCGTATGTCAATAATGACCCAAGCAGCGTCTCAACATCATGCTTGTCAAGATTTTTGGCCTCCTGTATGGCTGTCCTCTTTGGTTTCCATTCTGGTGGCAGAGATCTCAAGATTTTTCTGGTTAGTTCAACCTCTTCAATATTCTTACCAAGCAATTTTAAACCATTTATGATAGTGGTTAACCATGAGTGCATTTCAGAAATGGTTTCGTTAGGAGACATCTTAAATGATTCATACTCAAAAATTAGCATGTAAATTTTAGACTTTTTTACTTCACTAGTTCCTTCATATGTGACTTGTAATTTGTCTCATATTTCTTTAGCAGAAACGCATGCAGATATTTTATTATATTCAGAAATATCTAATGCATAATGAAGCATGCTTGTTGCTATGCTATTGAGAGACATTGTTTTACAATCCTCGTCAGTGAACTCAGTTTTGAGTTTAGGCATTGTATGAAGAGTCTCTCCTATAACTATTTCTTTTGAAGGAATTCTAGGTCATTCTTCTACGATTCTCCATAGATTGTAATCTTGTCATTCGACAAAGATTTTCATTCTATTTTTCCAATAGTTATAATTTGAGTCATTAAACAATGGTGGTCTAGTATAAGAGTGTCCCTCAGAGTAGCTATTTGCTGCCATTGGATCAACTCAAGGATTTTAAGCCTAATTAAGAGAACGAAGCTCTGATACCAATTGTAGCTCGAGGTTTCAACCCAAGAGGGGGGGTGAATTAGGTTTTTAAAAACTTTTTGCGGAATTAATATAAGTTTATAAAAACTGATAAGCAGCAAACAATTAATACAAGTAAAGTGCTGTAAATAAAGAGTTTAAGGAAAGAGGATGCAAACACAGTTTATAGTGGTTCGGCAATATCGAATTCGTTCCGACCCTACGTCCACTCTCTTCAAGGAACTCCTTGAAGTAATCCACTAAGAAAACTTAGTCGCACAACTTAGCCGGGTGTTGCACAAACCGTACACAAGCAAATTACAAGAGTTGCTTAAACCGAACAATCTCCTTCCTTTCGGAAGTAACCCCTTCCTCTCGGAAGTAATCCCTTTACAAAGATGGTGTAAAGTAAAAGGTAGAGAGACAACAAATGAAATCTTATTACAACATAAATGTCTCTCTTTCAAAGTAAAGCTTGAAGAAATGGCTCAACAAGATTATTTCAAAGCTTTTTGTGTTTCAAGAGTATAAAAACTTGATTATGTGAGATCAACTCTTTTTGAATATTTGCAGCTTGTTATTGAATGCTTAATTGAATGGGTTTATATAACAATCAATTAATATGGGCGTTTAGGACTTTAATTTGAAAAAGATTTACTTTAAAACGTTCAGATTTGGAGTCCAACGGTCATATTTTTGAACTACCAGTCGATTGGGTCGAGATACCATTCGACTGGGTTCACTTGAAAAAATCATGTTTTCAGACCTTCTGGGTATCCAGTCGACTGGTATATATCATCCAGTCGACTGGGGACTTTCTGTCCATTTGACCAGTCGACTGGGTTTATTCATCCAGTCGACTGGGGACTTACTGTCCATGTACCAGTCGACTGGGTTGATTCATCCAGTCAACTGGGTACCTTTTGTCCCATATACCAATCGACTGGTATATGTACCCAGTCTACTGGGTTGTCTTCCAACCCTGTTTTTCTTCTGTTTTTCATTAAAAACATTTAAAAACAATGGTTTTTAGAAAATATTTTGTGTTCGAGCCATTGAACAAGCTAATACAATGTATAAGTGAGACTTACATTGGTTCTAAACCTTAAGATCTATACTAGATCTTCAGTCTTCACTTGATACTTGATTTGGTTCGAGTTCTTGCACTTTGTTCCTTGGTTGAATGTGTTTGATCCTTAATACAACTTAGTGATGAGTGCCAAATATTGCATATTTTGGCCCTTTAATTTATATTTGTTAGCTTAGAAATTTGTTACTTTGAGTTGTTTTCGTTGTTTTACAGGTTTACAAGCTTGGAAAGAAGTTTCACTAAATTGCCAGAATTGCTCGTGCAGATCAGCCATTTTTGAGGATTAAACTGTATTGATTTAGGAAGAACCAGAAGATGAGCCATATATGCTTGGAAAGATCCGGATGTTTGTTTTCTGAGGAATTTTACGGATCAATAAAATGATTTTTATAGAGAAAGTTATGGCAGTTTTAGTAGACAAAGGTCAGGCTATGCATGATTTCAGTGTGACAGATCAGCCATTTTTGAGGATTTAACTGTATTGATTTAGGAAGAACCACGAGATGAGACATATATGTTTGGAAAGATCCCGATGTCTATTTTCTGGGGAATTTTACGGATCAATAAAATGATTTTTCTAGAGAAAGTTATGACAGTTTTAGTAGACAAAGGTCAAAGAGCAAAAACTGGAATCTGTAGTATCCCACATCAGATTGGAAGCATATTGCACTTGTGATATTTCCCTATATAAGCCCTTCTTCACTTCATCTTTAATTTACAATTCCTGAGCCACTTTGGTGTTTACCGGTGGACATCCGCTAGCATTCTGGTGGATCTAAAAGACTTTGTCACCACAAGGGGAAGCGCCGCCCGTCAGCGAGTGGAATTTCTCCCATGTAAAGTTGTTTTTTTATTTCTTTATATTCAGTTGTTTTAGTTTAAATGTTTAACACTTTTTATTATAGTTTTATAGTTATCAGTGGCTAGACTCTTCAGCTAAGATTGAAGATGAAGCCCCACCATTGTTTGGCGTAGTAGTTCAGATTTGCTTGTACAAATATGACAATTTTTAGTATAAATGTTATGTCAATTATTTGAGTTAATCTTATAATTGATTGAGTTTAAATTGTCTGTTGGATATTCCTTGTGTTTCATCTGATGGATACATTAAATGCTTTTCAATTAAATTGGATTTCCTTTGTGATTTGTTAAGAGCGGATACATTGGACACTTTTGGTTTAATTGAGATATTCTTTGTTTTTTGTCTTATAGTTGGATTCACGGAATCTTTTGATAGGTTATTTTTTAGGACATATATGCTTAAACTTTGGTGGGTGGATTCGGAAACCTTAGTGTTTTAATTATTAGTTTTTAAATCAACTTAGTTTAGTTTATATTTCTTTTGCAATATCATTCAAAATTCGGAACTATGTTAAGATAGAGTTAGTTTAGATTGAAAATATACTTTCACAACGCAATTCCCTGTGGATTCGACCTCGCACTTGCACAATGCTATACTGCAAACGACTCGTGCGCTTGCGAGTAATTTAAAACTCACAACAAGTTTTTGGCGCCGTTGTCGGGGAGTTGTTTGGTTTATGAAATTTTTTTGTCTGAATTGATTTTATTTTTCTACTAGTTAGTTATCCAAAATATATATATATATATATATATATGTATATATATATATATATATATGTATATATATATATATGTATATATATATATTATTTTAAAATTTTTTGTTGGCTCATTTTGTGAGTAGTGTGTTTGCTGTTTGTGCAGTTATTTTATTTTATTCTGCAAGTTTCTGCTGGTTAGTTTACTTTAGTGCTTTTTCTGTTGGTGTATGCTTGGTCGGAGATCCTTGGACTTAGATCTGATACATTTAGATCCCGACTTAGAAAGAAGTCTTAGGAGACAGAAAAGAGTGCTAGTTGAGAGAGAAACTGTTGAGATGTGAGAGAATTTTAATCATCCTGAACATGTAAAGCAACCTAGAGCTTGGAACGTGGACTCTACTACAGCCCTTAGGGATTTGTTCGCACCCATTGCGACTAACTCATCCTCTTGCATAGTGTTTCCACCAACCAATGCCACACAATTTGACCTGAAACCACATGTTATCCAACTCTTACCCTCATTCCATGGCTTAGATCTTGAAAATCCTTATAGCCATGTGAAGAATTTCAAAGACATTTGTGCCACATTTAAATTCTAGAACTTCTTTGAGAAGTCAGTCCATCTTCAACTCTTCCCTTTTTCTCTTCATGATAGAGCTAGAGCGTGGTTGGATTCCAACATGTCCGGGTCTATTACATCTTGGGAAAACCTGCTGAGCAAATTTTATCATAAGTTTTTCCTAATGTCTAGAGTGAATGAGTGCCGAAAGGAGATTAGCTCTTTCACTCAGGATAAGGATGAGAAGTTCTCCGAGAGCTGGGAGCACTTTAAAAAGTTACTAATCAGATGCCCTCCACATGGATATGAGAAGTGGAGACTTGTTCAATTCTTCTACCAAGGGTTGACTCAACCCAACCGTAGCATGATCGAGTCTATGAATGGGGGGGCAGTCTTGAGTCTGACAGGAGACGAAGCATACATGGCGTTGGACAAGTTGTCTGACAACTCGCAGCAGTGGGATTTTTCAAGCTGTCGAGATAAGTCCATTCGTGCTCCTAAGAGGGGAGGCATCTATGAGGTCAGGGATGACGCTGACTTGAGGATAAAGTTAGATGCCCTCACCAAGAAGATCGACGCTCTCACTGTGACCCAATCCATTAATGCTGCCAACACATTCAATGTTAAAAGCTGTTCCATCTGTGCTAGTCCCATGCATCTAGCACAGAATTGCCCATCAATGCCTGCTTGTGCCGAGTATCCTATGGAACAAGTAAATGCTTTCAATGACTTTCGAAGGCAGTCAAATGGATTGTACTCCGAGACGTACAATCCAGGGGGGCGGAACCACCCAAATTTTTCCTGTAAGCAGAACCAACCAATGAATCAGGGAGGAGCCCCTCATCATGCTCAAAATCAATATCCTTTCGGGTTTGCCCCACAAATTCCTAATCATGGTCTTTCTGCCCATCCAGCACCTTCACCTGCTTACCACGCACCCACTCAAACACCAGCGCCAGTTTCACAGTCGCTAAAGGACACCCTTAAGGAGTTCATGAAGGTGACTAGCCAAAATATGAGTGATGTGAGGAGTGCAACAGTGGTAAACACCCAAGCAATTGCCAAGTTGGAGAGTCAAATAGGGCAAATTGCAAGTCAATTGGGTGAGAGAGAGTAGGGGAAGTTCTCCAGTCAGCCCGTTCCCAACTCGAAAGGACAATATATGGTTGAGAGTTCATCAACTCCTATGCATAGGGCGGAACAAGTATAGTCGATTGTCACACTGAGGTCTGGGAGATAGGTGGACAATCGAGTGGAAGAGAGCCCTGCTATGCAACAAGGGCAAGGAAGTGGCAACACAAAGAAGAGAGATACTGAGCCATCTACAGCCACACCTACTGAGAAGGACCCTCCTAGGTCATTTGTACCTAGAGTGCCTTACCTCGAGAGACTACAGGCGCCGAAGAAAGGAGGAAAGTATGAGGAAATTCTGGAGGTATTCAAGCAAGTCCAAATCAATATCCCATTTTTGGATGCCATCCATCAAATGCCATCATATACCAAGTTTCTAAAGGACTTGGTCACTATCAAAAGGAGGATGAATGTCCCAAAAAAGGCATTTTTGACCGAGTAGGTCAGCTCAATCCTTCAGTGCAAGCTACCCATCAAGTATAAGGACCCGGGGTGTCCTACCATCTCTTGCACGATAGGAGTCAGCCATATTGAGAGGGCTCTCTTGGATCTAGGGGCGAGTGTGAATCTTCTACCCTACTCAGTCTATTTGCAGTTGGGGTTAGAAGAATTGAAGCCCACATCCACTACGCTTCAATTGGCTGACAGGTCAGTGAAAAGACCACGGCAAATAATTGAGGACGTTTTGATAAAAGTGGATAAGTTCTATTTTCCCGTGGATTTTATTGTGCTTGACACAGAGCTGGTTCAGAATGTAGGGATTCAAATACTGGTTATTCTAGGGCGACCATTCTTAGCCACGGCTAACGCCCCGATAAATTGTAGGACAGAGGTGATGAAGATCTCCTTCGGAAATATGACAGTGGAGTTGAATATTTTTGATATCATTAGGCAACCACATGAATATGATGAAGTGAGAAATGTATGCTTGATAGAGGAGATTCTTGAGGAGACTGTGAATGAATCAAGCACTGAGGACCCCCTGGAGGCACGTTTTGCTCAATTTGGAGAGGATATGGATTTAGATAAATTACTTGAGCAAGTGAATGCCATTTTGGAGTCTCCTCCTCGGGAGAGCAATAAGACGGAGGAGATTGTGGATGACTCCCGCACTGAGGACCCCTTAGAGGCATGCTTTGCTCAATTTGGAGAGGATATGGAGTTAGATAAATTACTTGAGCAAGCGAATGCCATTTTAGAGTCTCCTCCTCGAAAGAGCAATAATTACAGAGGAGACCGCCGCACTTGAAACCCCCAAGAAGGAACTTAAGCCTTTACCAGATAATCTTAAGTATAAGTTCCTAGGTTCAGTCGATAGTTTGCCTGTGATTATACCTTCAGATCTGGGTGATGCTCTAGAGGAGAAATTATTGGACGTCTTAAGAGAGCATAAGGAAGCTATAGGCTGGACCATTGAAGACGTCAAGGGAATCAACCCCTCGTTGGTAATACACACGATACAGTTGGAGGAGAATGCCAAGCCATCGAGGGAGCCACAAAGAAGGCTCAACCTTGCTATGCAAGAGGTTGTGAGGGCAGAAGATATTAAGCTGTTAGAGCCAGGGATCATTTATCCCATCTCTGATCGCAAGTGGGTGAGCCTGATTCCAGTCATGCCCAAACGTGCTAAATTGACGGTAGTAAATAAAGACGACGAGTTGGTCCTAACTCGAGTGCAGTCAAGATGGAGAAAGTGTCTAGACTACCGTAAATTGAATGCTGCCACTAGGCCTGATCATTTTCCATTTCCATTTATTGATCAGATGGTGGAGTTCTTAGTTGGGCCTGTTTACTAATGTTGGGTCTGGCTGAAGACGTTAAACTTAGCGCTCATGGGAGGCACCCCACAGCTTATCTTTTTTGTTTAGTTATTATTTTGTATTTTTATGATTAATGTTTGTTTCCAGTATTTTTTTTTCCAGTTTTTATCTTTCAGGGACAAAGCGTACTGCAGTTCAAGTTTGGGGGTATGCTATGAGCCATACCAGTCCAGATAGTTCTCCATATCTCAGGTAAGCTCTTTCTATATTAGTCATACATTGGGGTCAATGTGTAATTTAAGTTTGGGGGTATGGGAGACACATCACACATTTTGTCCTAATTCGTTGTCTTTTCATCGTAAAGATAAATGCATACTCATGTTATCGTGAAATTTTGGTTGATCTAAACATTTTCTGTGATGTGATGTCATTGGTGAGCTTAACATTTTGAACACATGATCTGGTGATAAATTTTTAAAATTTAGTTACTTACTTTAAGCATTTTGAGAATTCACATGTTTGATCTTATCTAACACGAGCATATTAGCACAAATTATGTGAGGTATGACACGTGAGTTTAATGTGTATGTTTCCTTATCTTAACTGAAACTGAATGACTTGTTGGATGAACACTTGGACATAGAAAAGCATAAAAAAAACAAAAAAAAAATTACTACAACTTTCTGCTGAGTAACTGGACCTCTTGCCTCAGTAAGCAGTGAGTGTTCACGTCAAAAGGTGGAATTTTGCTTGGTAGTATTAAGGCCGGTTTATTTTCGTAGCCTTTTTTACTCGAGTTAGTAAGTCCTTAGGGGTGTCTGTACACCTAATGCCCTAAAACCATCTGGTTTGGGAGTCATTGACTCAACACTTGCTACATGGGTCAATTAGAAAGCTTAAGGGAACTAGACATAGCCGTGCCTTATAAAAAAAAAAAAAAACTATGCCTTTTTCTTTCATTTTGATGGGAAATTCAGTGAATCTTGAGATATGGAGACCTTACACATTAGAGTCACTTGGAAGCTTCATTTTTATATGCCAATTCACTTTACACAGTGTCAGACTTGTGATGCCTTAACCTGCCTTTTGTAAGTAATTAGATTTTAACTTTTCTATTCATTGTGAAGATGGGTTTATCTTTTTAAGCTTGCTCATGAATGAATATCATGGTGATGTGTTCTCCTTAAATTTTTGGATACCATGAGTGATGAACTTATCTTTATGTTCTTTGTTTTTCATTTAGGTTTTTTTTTATTATTTTGTTTTGCTAAGGGACTAGCAAATTGTAAGTTTGGGGGTATTTGATGAGTGCCAAATATTGCATATTTTGGCCCTTTAATTTACATTTTTTAGCTTAGGAATTTGTTACTTTAAGTTGTTTTCTTTTTTTTACAGGTTTACAAGCTTGGAAAGAAGTTTCACTAAATTGCCAGAATTGCTCGTGCAGATCAGCCATTTTTGAGGATTAAACTGTATTGATTTAGGAAGAACCCGAAGATGAGCCATATACACTTGGAAAGATCCGGATGTCTATTTTCTGAGGAATTTTACGGATCAATAAAATGATTTTTCTAGAGAAAGTTATGGCAGTTTTAGTAGACAAAGGTCAGGCTGTGCATGATTTCAGTGTGACAGATCAGCCATTTTTTAGGATTTAACTGTATTGATTCAGGAAGAACCACGAGATGTACTATATATGCTTGGAAAGATCCTAATGTCTATTTTCTGGGGAATTTTACGGATCAATAAAATGATTTTTCTAGAGAAAGTTATGGCAGTTTTAGTAGACAAAGGTCAAAGAGCAAAAACTGGAATCTGTAGTATCCCACATCGGATTGGAAGCATATTGCACTTGTGATATTTCCCTATATAAGCCCTTCTTCACTTCATCTTTAATGTACAATTCCTGAGCCACTTTGGTGTTTACCGTGGGATCGTCCGCTAGCATTCTAGTGGATCTCGAAGGCTTTGTCACCACAAGGGAAGCGCCGCCCGTCAGCGAGTGGGAATTTTCTCCTATGTAAAGTTGTTTATTTATTTCTTTATATTCAGTTGTTTTAGTTAAATGTTTAGTTACTTTTTTATTATAGTTTTATAGTTATGAGTGGCTAGACTCTTCAGCTAAGGTTGAAGATGAAGCCCCGCCATTGATTGGCGTAGGTAGTTCAGATTTGCTTGTACAAATCTGACAAATTTTAGTATAAATGTTCTGTCAATTATTTGAGTTAATCTTATAATTGATTGAGTTTAAATTGTCTGTTGGATATTCCGTGTGTTTCATTTGATGGATACATTGAATGCTTTTCGATTAAATTGGATTTCCTTTGAGATTTGTTAAGAGCGGATACATTGGACGTTTTTGGTTTAATTGAGATATTTTTTGTTTTTTGTCTTATAGTTTTGATTCATGAAATCTTTTGATAGGCTATTTTTTAGGACATATATGCTTAACTTTGGTGGGGTGGGATTCGGAAACCTTAGTGTTTTAATTATTAGTTTTTAAAGCAACTTAGTTTAGTTTATATTTCTTTTGCAATATCATTCAAAATTCGGAACTAGGTTAAGATAGAGTTAGTTTAGATTGGAAAATATACTTTCACAATGCAATTCCCTGTGGATTCGACCTCGCACTTGCACAACGCTATACTGCAAACGACTCGTGCACTTTGCGAGTAATTTAAAAACTCACAACACTTAGTTTAAACTTGTTAGTTGAATAACAGTTGTGTTTTGCCATCATTAAAATACGGGCGAGGGTCAACAACCCCCAACTTTTTCATGATTAGGTAAGGAAATTTCGGGGATGAAATTTTTATAAGGTGTGTAGAATTGTAATACCCATGTTCTTAAAGTAAGGAAAAAGAAGTAATTTGATAGGTTATGACAAGAAATTAAAAATATATATGTATATATAAAAGATTTATTTTTAATAAAATAATTCTTTTTGAAAAAAAAATACGTGTGGGTGGGGGTTTAGTTACAAAGGAGGAAAAAAAAAGGCGCCAACACTTGGATCCAGGTGTTGGATGGTGGCATCAGTGGGCGGTTAATGTTTTTGTGTGTGTGTGTGTCTATATATATTTAGAACACACACACACACACCACACACATATATATTTATATATATATATATATATATATAATTCGTTTTTTATTTATTTATTTCCTACCAAATCTTGTTTGGTTTTATTCTTTCTTCAATTCAAATTACTCTATTTCTTTAAACACTTGGAGACTAAAAGAAAATGTTGAAAGATTAAAATTTCGAAGATGTTTATGGGGAGAATTTTAAAGAAATTTGAGGAAAGCTCTAAGAAAAAACATAGGATAATTTGAATTTAGTATACATGAAAATACTTAGAATTCGATGTAGAAATTTAAAGGTATGAATTACGGAAAAATTGAAAACAAATTAGAAATTTTAATATAAATATTTTTTTAGGTGTTGACGATAAGCAATCGGGTGAAATTGCTGAAAGGAACAGGAAAGATAAGGAGGTGACCCACAGGTAGCTTTAAGTGCTACATGGTGAGTTAGATTTACTTTTAGTAACCGAGATAAATATGAAGTATAAAGTGATGATATTTGAATTAATTATTGAACTACGATTTAATGATATTAAAAGTTGGTTGATTGATATGTAAAAAATTGTTATATGAAAAGTAAAATTAATGAAATAATGAGTTGATGAAACATATAATGAAAGGATAAATGAAATTCTTGACAAACTATGATTGATAATTTGATATGATAAATGAGGAGATAATTTAATGAATATGTTAAAAATAATAATTTTGAGAAAGAGCTGGATAGCTAAATTAGAGTTTGAATTTATGCTTGTTTTTATATTATTGCTCATATGCATATTTCAATATTATTGTTCATATGCATATGTATGAAAATAAAGAATCGGGAAGGCAGCCGGTCTAATGAAATAAAAGACCCGTGGCAACCGATATATACTGAAAATGAAAGAACTAGGAAGGAAGCCGGTCTAAATGAAATAAAAAAAACCGTGGCAGCCAGTATATGTTGAAAATAAAAGAACCCGAGAAGGAAGCCGATCTCAGCTAAAATATGTCGACATGTGGGAAGTGTTCCCAAATGATAATATGAAATGATATGATAATTTAAATTCATGCATTGCATTTGTTTTAAATATTAATTATTATTGCTTGAGATGCTATAGTATTATTTTTGATTTTTAATTTATTGATAGATTGAATGAGTCTCACAGAGAGACATATATGATGAGAAAGAAATATGATAAGAATTATCTGAGTGATTAATTATATGATGTGAACCTTATAACGAGATATTTATGAGGTAGAATTGATAGTCTCAAGATGATTACATATATGAGAAGAAAGATTGATATATTGATGATTAGCTTAAGAAGAGATTGATAAATGATGAAGGACTATGATATGAATAGTGATAATAGAATTACTATTATCGAATTATATGAGATATAGATGAATGATATGGAAGACTATTTAAAACAATTGAATTATAAGATGTGACTAGAATTATAAAAATTGAATACTTCTAGTAATTTATTCATTGAGCTTGTGAAGCTCACTCGTCATTGTTAAATAATTTTAGGTAAGCAGGCAGGACAGATAGATTGGTGTGCAGAGATTTAGACTGAGTCATTATCTGTAAGTCACGTGATCCACATTCTTAGACTAATGGAACAATATTTGTAAATATTCATGCATAATAATGTTGTATATAATGCTTCAGTTGAAATTTTAATAATGTAACTCCCTTGTTGAGGGTAGAGGGATTGATGTGTAAATATATATACATTCAGTTGATGTACATCTTTATATTGTTGCATATATGTGTCATGCTGGGATTTTAAAATGTGATGACACGGTCTCGGGGGTGTCCAACACGGGATGGGTCGTTACAACTAGCACCATACACGCTACCAACATGTTCCTCTTCGGTAACTTCAGGTTCAAACATCTATATCAGCTCTACACAAAGTGGGTCCTTCACAACCCCTGAATTGGGACACTACCTCTTCCTCTGGTATGTTTCACACCCTTTTGTTCTACCTCTATTTCATCTATGTGGCATCCTTTAAACCCTACACGAAGAAACTATTTTTAGAAACGACAACACTAAACTCACATAGTCTACATAATCTTAAACCTAAAGCTTTAATACCAAAAAGTAATGATCCATCCTGAGCGGGCCTTACCCGTGACGGTATCTTTACTCTTTTAGGACTAAGCATTTAGATAATTAAATAACATAAGCAATACCTGATAATGACAATTATAAAATCCATACTTTAGATTTATAAAAGCGTCTCATAAAATATAACCTTCAGAAATTTACATCTTAAAACCATATACATCATAGCTTAATTTCTACTATAAAAATTCAGGCGAGGATGCCTTGCATGTGAACCCACCTAAAAACCTCTTCCTTCTTCACTACTATCTCACTTATGATCTGACTTTTTCAGAAAACTTTCATAAAATATTAAAAAGGGAAGAGGTCAGCTAAAAAGTTCAATAAGTACTCACATTACTCTGAGTAATTGAAATCCAAAGATTAATCCTTTGAGGATTTGTTTAGTTCATGATTTATTTTCTACATAATTATTTCTTAATATGAATATATGTAAATCATAAGTTTTGTTACCTCATCAAATATGCAACATGTAAATACACTTAAAGACATTAATAGATTTCATTCAAGTATGATAATAATTCCCTTCTTATCTCAACACATAACACATGTCCTTATTGGACAAGTTCGTTTCATCAATCCTTCAATGATCAAACATATCATCTAACACATAAGATATAATGCAATATAAGTTTACTTCCTTAATAACTCAAGGTCTTTGCCCTTTATTGGGCTAATTATAAACAACCGTCCACATTTCTCATTATAATTAATTTGGATTCCCTCCCTACCCCTTACTGAGTAGGGTCTTAACTTCTCAACAATTTAGATCCCCTCCCTACTCCTTATCGGGAGGAGTTATAACTTTTCAACAATTAGGATCCTCTCCGTACCCCTTACCGGTAGAGTCCTACCTTCACAATTAAGACTATTCTATTAATTTCACACTATCACAATATAAATAAGAATTTACATCCTATGCAATACATTTACAACATCATAGTATCTCAAGGATAAGCTCAATAAGTCATTTACATCACAACATCTTTTAAACATATAGATTTCAATCCAAGTCTTATTTATGTGCATTTACTCACTTTCAATCATTTGCTTATACATAATATATAAATATTATCCTTACATTCACATACATTTTAAACTTTTTGATTTCATTAATTAGTTCCTCATGTTTACTAAGAGTAAAGTGAAACTCACCTTGGACAATTCAAGCTTTATTCTTGACTCACCTCTTTGCCCTTAGGACATCCTTCAATTATACTTAAAGAATTCATCGTTTAAGATTAACCACCGAGACAATTTCATATACATATCAAACACTCAAGTTAAGGACCAAAACCCATTAATTTATTTCAGCCAAGTACTCTTAAGGAGTTAGGATTTGAAAGAAGTAAAGAAATTTGGTGGAAAATTCTAAAAACAGGGTTGCACAGTTGACTGTCTAACTTGCCTAGTCGACTATATTAAGGGACCTAGAGTTTTTGTCTCTCGCACAGTCGACTGTCCAGTCCCACAGTCGACTATGGTTGAGACTTGAAGTCTTTGTCTCTTGCACAATCGACTGTCCTGTCCCACAATCGCTGTGGTTGAGACCTAAAGCTCAAAAGCGCACGAAAATCAAATTTTTTCCTTTCAAAACCTCTTCAATCTTTCAAGAAACTTAAAACCCTTTCAAAATCAAAGTCTCTCAAGCTTCAAGTTGAAATTTTACATTACCGATATTGAAAATCTCAAGTTAAACCCTTCAAATCATTAAGCCTAACCAAAGACCCCATTTTTGAAACCTAAATTTCTTTTCTCTTCAAACTTTTCACAACAAGTTTCAAATCAAGAGATTTTTTACAAGAAGCTTTACACAACTAAGTTTTAAGAATAAGAAAGGTAGAAAGAAAAACTTTTACTTGAAGACTCTCACCTCAAAGCTTCACCACAACTCAAAGGAAAAAAGGAAAAGAGAGAAAGTGCTAATGTGTTCTAGAAAAGAGAAGTAAAAGAAGAGAGGGCTAAAAAATGAAGGGATCTCCCTCTCCTTCTCTTATTTATTCTACCACTAAAATAAAAATGGGTAAGTCGCACCCTTGCCCCCTTTAAATCTAAAAATATTTCAATTTAGTTCCAATGTTAACATTTCTTCTTTAATGAGGTTAAAAAAAAAGAACAATATCATTCCTATACTATACATAAAAATAAAACATATAAGCATGTGACACAATTAAATTTATTACTTAAAAAACTATCAATAGGTACCAAAAGAAACAAAAGAAAAGACTAGGCTTTACAAAAATTGTCTTCTACAAGTGATCAGTGTGGTGTTTGAGTTATACCACTTTATTGTAGTAGCTGGACTCACAATAGGTCAAAATCATTGGTTTAATTTGTGATTCATGTGAATTGTGGTCTATGTTCTCTCTAATCCTGATATATATATATAAAATGTTTTTATACCTTAAAATTACTTGGGCTAACACGTAACCATGATGTTAAAAAACAAACAAATATTCTTATTAAAAAAACATGTTATCTAACCATCCTAAAAGTTTAAAGATCCAACCATCTGGATCCCATTCTCTGTTTTAGATTGGGTTTAAATTATATAGTTTTAATTCAAGTTCAAGATGTGGTAGAATATATAAACTATGCATAAACATACACACACACGCACACACACACATGCACACACATATGTATATATATACGACATAGTAAAGTCATTTATATAGAAATGAAAAGGGGCATCCTAAAATGTCACTAGAGTAGCGTGAGAAAAAGCTTTCTCCCTGACTCTTTCCCCCTCTCCCTATGTGTGACTCTTCTATCAATGGACAATATTGTCAATAGATGACCTACCTGATGGTCATCCTTCCCCAACTCCACCAAGAGAGCCTCCACCTCACAGAAGAAAGAAAGTAAGGAAAGCCTATGAAATGTTGGGTTCTGATCTAGATCTCTTGGATGAGTCTAGCATTGTTGCTACAGATCTTCAAAATATTTCAAATCCAAAACAACCAGGGTTCTCATCTGCAACCTTTCCTCATTTTTCTAGCCTGGCTTTTCCTTTAATCCGTACCTTTTGTAAGTTTTCTGCCATAGATAACGCAATGGAATTTTCAATTATTCTTAACTATTCCTATAAACTTCTACAAAGAATTCTCTAAAAAATATATTAAAATGATAAAAGAATTAATCTCCATAAAAGGTTAAGGTTTATACCTCAATGAAGATTTAGGTTGATCTTTTGGATAAGAGTCCACAAGTCATTTAAGTGTTCGGCCTCTAAGTGTATCCACACGAGCAACATCCCACATCAATGAAAATATCCTAGTATATATGTAACTTTTTGTCAAGCTAAAGATTACTTAGGGCTAACATGTACTAATGATGTTAAAAAATATATAATATTATTATTATTAAAAATATGTTAACTAACCATCCTAAAAGTGTAAAGATCCAACCATCTAGATCCCATTATCTGTTTTAGATTGTTTTAATATTAAGGAGTTCTAATTCAATTTCATGATATTGTAGAATATATAAACTATATATATATATATATATATATATATATATATATATATATATATATATATATATAAGGTGGATATTCTGTCAACAAAAAGGGGCATCGGGGCATCCCAAAAAGTCACTGGAGTAGCATGAGGAAAGATCTCTCCCTGACCCTCTCTCTCCCATTTTCTTCTGTGTGACTCTTCCGTCCATAGATGACCTCCTTGATGTTCATCCTTCCCCCACTCTGCCTCATTGTAGAAAGGAAGTAAGGAAAACCCATGAAATGTTGGGTTCTGATCTAGATCCCTTTAATGAGTTTGGTATTGTTGCTATAGATGTTCAAAATCCTTTAACTCCAAGGCCACCAGGTTCCTTGTCTACAGCCTTTCCTCCTTTTCCTAGCTTGGCTTTTCCTTTAGTCGGTACTTTTTTGTAAATTTACTAGCATAGATAACGTAATGGAATATTCAAATTTTCTTAACTATGTCAATAAGCTTCTACCATGAATTCTCTATGAATATATTAGAATGATAAAATAATTAATCTCCATACTAAGTTAGGAATTATACCTCAATCAAGATTTAGGTTGATCCTTTAGAGAATAGTCCACAAGCCGTTCAGGTCCTCGATCTCTAAGTATATCCACACGAGCAACCAAGAACGAGGATCTCCTTCCCCGAGATGTTGAAAACCATGCGAGGAAGAGGACTAAAGCTAGCCGAAAATTCAGATTTCTACCTCTTGTAGTTTTTCGACCTTTTAAGAGAGAGAGTGTGTGAAACAATTTCAGCATTTAGCCTTAGGGTTTCTATCAAATATAACCTTTATATAAAGCCCTTTTCTCTTAAATCTCTATGAATTCTAGAATTGCTACCCAAACCCCTAGTTTGATTAATTCCTAGAAATCTCCCCTATTAGCCAATTAATTTTCTTTATTCTTTCAATTATTCAATTGTGATTGACCCTTTAGGTTCAATATCTCACTGGCAATAGGTCGTAACTTTTATATAACAATTGTATCTCATCTAATTAATTAAAAATTATTTTAATTTTAATTCGAATTAAAATTCCTTTTAATTCTCCATTTGAATAAGAGTTAATTATAATTAATTCTTAAAAGCTTGCACAAGTCATGATTGACACTTAATAGTATGCATGACTACCGAAGCAATATGAATTAATGTTAACCTTTCCGTTGTTAATTACAGTACAATTCAGTTCTTCCATTATGCAATGTCTTTGATTAAACCTAAGTCATGGATTTACTATCAAGCCTTAATTATTTAATCATATGTATCTTAATCTCAAGTCCATAACTTAAATGGTGAAATTAGAATCTCCTTTCTAATTTCCACCCTACTCTTGCCAAGGAATTTCTAAGTTATGACTTAGTCAAATAACAAAAGGCATTCCCTCTCTATTTTACTAAGAGTAATGGATCATCTATTGTACACTCACATATCTCCATGCATAATTTTTTCATGCCCAATTACTACCCTTATGTAACCCAAGATTAGGATCACATTTAAGTAGCATCAAATCATGATGACATATACACAAGGCATCCATGGTGCCTCAAGTCTAAAGATCACTTGTACAACTACAACATAATAACTTTTATTGACATCCAGTAGAGTGTCCATTATGAATTAGTTAGTCAAGTCAATTCGGTGTAATTTTACTCTAATAAGAACCTATATAACTTGTTTTAGTGTCTCATACATTAATGACCATGAGATCAATCACCCTCAACTCCTTAAGGAAACATAATATGTAATAATCTATCCGGATTTACTAATGCATTTCTTAGGGATCCTATGATTAGGAACATTTAAGAATAAAGTTTAAGGAGATACATCTCATTAGCATGATCTCATCATGGTGCTTATTTCCATTGCTCTTATTCTATGGGCAATATCATGTAATGCACATGCAGTGATTTGTAATGAACATGATAAATAAGATAATTGCCATTATAAATATTTATTGTCAATAAATAAGATTAATTGCAAATAACATGTATGTAATCTCAAATTCTATTAGCTTATAGGGCATACTGCTATTAATCTTCCACTTGCACTAAAGCCAATCACCCACATATATGTCGCTCATCTTCACTAAATGGAGATTGAACTGTTGTTAGGAAACCGCCTTAGTTAATGGATTCGCTACGTTGTATATAGATGAAATTCTTTCAACCTTAAGTTAGTGGATTCTCTTCCAGTTGCCATCTTTGCCACAATGGAAGCACTATTCCTTATCCTTCCTGACTTTCGATGAAATAGCCTTGTTGACACCTTTTTGCTTTCAATGGTTTCTTCTTCTTCTTCAAGATATTTTGCCCTTAGGCTTAGAAGAGGAAGCCCTATCGGCAATCATAATAGATGTCTTAACCTTTCTTGATCGTAGCTTCTACAGTCTTTAACATACAACAAGTTCTAGAAGTGTAGTTTAAATCTCGTTCATGTTATAGTTCATAACATACTGCGATAATGAGTCTAGAAGAGATTGAAGAATTAAATCACTACTTAACTCTGCATCCACACTAAAAAGAGCCAATCTAATTGCTCGATATAGTTTATCATCTTTAATTCATGCTTATGGACTAATGATCTTTTAGGCATACTTGCCCTAAAAAGGTCTTTAGAGATTTGGAACCTTACATTATGACTATGTTCACCACACAACTCATGTATATGAAGCAATATCACATAAGCACTTTCCATCTTGTCATGTTACTTCTAAAGCTCATTAGACATAGATGTTATCATGTAGCACCTAGTTCATACATCATTCTTTTGCCATTTCTCATAAATAGTTTTTACTTTTTCCAAAAACATCCCTAGCAACAATTTTTGGAAGCAACTTATCAAGAATATAGATTATTTTCTCAAAATTGGAAACAATTCTCAAATTCATTAGCCAATCTAAGAGATTTGACCAGTTAGCCTGTTTGCATCAAGTATGCTAGATAGTGGGTTGAGATTAGCCATTGCGATCTATAATGTAACAATTGATAAAATATGCATCTATTAATTTTTGATGAGGGAGAAAATTCTCTCACCAGTAATGCAATGACACATGTAAGTCTCTAGGGTAAAATGGTAATTTTGTAACAATGGCGAGACAACCAATGACCTCCCAACACGTAGCAAGGGGCATGATGATAATTTCACACCATAAGACCAGATGCTATCCAGTTGTTTCAATTTCTGGATAAACTCGCATGGTAGATGGATAACTCTAAATGAATACTACTTCTATCCCAACACTACAGTTGTTCTCTTGATCAAACTCTACTCCCGCACACTATAAATAGGGACCCTCATAAACCAAAAAGGTACACACAATTTCTCAACACATGGCCCCCATTCCTTTTGATTTTCTTCTTTCTCTAGAAAAATCCTAAACTAACTTAGGCATCGGAGAGTCCTCTGGAGGCACCACCCCCTTGACCTCTGTGAATTTAGGTTTTAGCTCCATTTCGTGTGCACAGGTCTCACTCTTCAACGGTTCAGATTTTGGCAGAATTTTAAAATCAACAGATTGGCGCTAGAAGGAGAGCCTTCTATTCTGAAGGATCAATGGACTTACCTATTATCATGTCGCCCAAAAGAACTACCAGGGCTAGTTCAGTCACCACACAAGCGTCTATCCGCCAAATAATCCCTGTTATTTTGATATGCACTAGCTCTGAGCACAACAACGAACCATCAAACGCATGGACTAGGCATGATCCTCACTCAGATCCGATAGAACCCAAGTATCAAGGGAATGTTGAGCGATTATCCACCTAAATTAATGGGCGAATAATCGCACTCGTTTTACTTGCAAGTGCATAAGGTCAATAGTGTAGTATAGTGTGCGAAAGCAAGGTCATCTCCACAGGGATTGGTAAAGTTCGGTTTTAGAATTAGTTTCTTTAAAATAAAAAGAAATAAATAACTGTTTAATTTGATTTGATAATAATAAAGACATAGGGCTTTGATATCCACCACTAGTCATACTTTCCCAATTGTATAGTGTATCAGTGCACTAGCCTTATTATGTATACCTAATGGTCGCCAACCTAAGGGCATGGTATCTACTCCTTAAGCTATTGATTTCCCTAAGCAACGAGTTAGGCATGGTATCCACTCTAACTCTTTTCTTCCTTAAGGGATTCAGTATGGTATCTGCTTGAGTTGTTCCTTAAGAAAGCATAAGTACTATGGAAATCGACAACCACATGAGACCTAGGGCATGGTATCTACTCCCGGTTTCCCATGTTGATTAACCCGGGTATCCGGATAAGATATCCCTTGTTACTAATGTTAGACCCAGGACTCAGTCATCCAAATTGATTTAACTAACCAATCCATACCACATGCATATGTTGGCCATACACATACATATGAGGAATTTAAATAAGCACAGGCATTAATCAAGTTAAGTAACATAATAAAGGCTATTGGCAAAGATTTATCAATGAATAAATATATGAGAAAGCATAACTAGGGCTTCAATAAAGCCCTATAAGAAAGTTAGTTACACATGCTGTCTAAAAACATCATATATAAACTAAACATAAAGAGAAGAATAAGCCTGAGAGAAGAGGCGTCAATTCTCTGCCAAGCTTACAACTCCAAGTAAAAGCTAAGAGAAGTGTTCTCTAAGTTGTGGTGAATTGTGTGTGCTTTACAGGTGTATTTATAGATCTTTGAGAAGTCCTAAGAGGTGCAGGAAACCCTAAACTTCCTAAACCGATAAAAACTCTTTATTTCCAAAACAAGGTTCTACAGTTTACTGTTCACGCCCGTATATGTGCGCTCGATCATACATGTCTTACGCTCAATCGCAGTGTTGCACTCGATCCCTCTTCTGTGCGCACGATCGCAATGTGCGCTCGATCGCATTGCATGGTGCGATCGATCGCAGTTTGTCCAGAGACTGCTCCAGGGATTCCAGGCTTCTTCCTTTAAGTGCCAAAACTGCTTCTTTTTCTCCAAGACCCTATAAAAACATGTAAAACACACAAATGGAGTAAAAAAGATAAAATTAATGTAATTAAAGACCTAACAAATGTAAATAAGGGGGCTTAAATATGAATATTTAAGCACCTATCACACCCCCAAACTTACATATTGCTAGTCCCTTAGCAATATTAAATTAAAAACGAAAACGAAAAACAGATAAATCCAATGTTCATGGTGTCCAACAAAAGTTTAAATCTTACAAAACTATTATGCGCATTCAAGAGAAATTTTAACAGATACAAACATATTTTTGCAATGAATAAGAGCTTTGAACGCAAATCACTTTCATGAGGCAATTTAAGACATCACAAGTTCGACTTTGGTGTGTGGTGAACTAGCACACAAAATATTGGGTTTCCAAGAAATTCAAACGTGTAGTGTTTCGATGACTCAAGATTCACCAAACTTCCTATTAGAGTCAACAAATATGGCATAGACTTTTATTTGTTAGATTTTTGCCAAGTTAGTTCCCTTAAGCTTTCTTGTTGACTCGTGTAACGAGCATTTAGCCAATAACTCCCAAACCAGATGGTTTTAAGGCATTAGGTGTAAAGACACCCCTAAGGACTTACTAGCTCAAGTTAACAAGGCTACGAAACTAACTGGTTTTAATGCTACCACTTAGAATTTTCCACCTTTTGACGTGACACTCAATGCTTACTGAGGCAAGAGGGCCAATTACTCAACGGAAAGTTCTTTTTAATGATTACTTATAATTTTTCACCTTTTGACGTGACACTCAATGCTTACTGAGGCAAGAGGGCCAGTTACTCAGCGGAAGATTTGTTTTTATTGATCATTAGGAGCATTTTTTTTTCTTTTTGAGCACCAATCAATATTTTCTATTTTCATATACCAAAATGTCAAACTAATAGGTCATCTAGTTCATAGTTAAGCAAAAGAAACATACCAATCCAAATAACATGTCATACCCCACACAATTATGTGCTAGTGTGCTTGTGATAGTTTAGGTCAAACTTGTGAATCCTTAAATGTCAAAAAGGCAGTGATCTAGGTTCAAAACTTGATTATTGGCCTATATGTTCAAAGTGTTAAGCTAGCTGATGAAGTCGAATCATAAAGTTCTGTTTAGATCACAAAGAATTTATTAGACAGAATGAACATGTATTTATCTATGAAAATAACAACAAAAAAGAAAAATGTGGGACATAGTGAGTGTGTGAATGTGTCCCCATACCCCCAAACTTAAATTGCACATTGTCCCCAATGTGTGAATAGCATGGAAGGAGCTGACCTGGGAGATGGAGAACTGATGGATGGCATGGCTCGTAGCACGCCCCCAAACTTCAACTGGATGCACTCACGCTGCCCTTAAAAAAGAAAGAAAAACAAATATAAAATGGAAAACAAGTAATAATAAACAGATAAAAAAATAAACTAGGAAATACGAATAATAAAATGAAATAAACTAAGAAAAAAGATATGTTTTGGGGTGCCTCCCATGAGTGCTAAGTTTAACGTCTTCAGCCAGATGTGGTATCCTCTCACTGCTGATCATCAAGTGGTGCAGTCGAAGAGGTACCGAGTGTCGGAGGTAGGCGATCAAGAATGGCCTGCAGCATAGCCTCTTGTCGTGCTAACCGTGCCTCCAAACTATCCATGCGCTGATACACGAGTGTGGTAGCAGCGGAGACCTCACCTCGAAAAGAGGACAACTCAGCTAGAAAGTGCTAGGACTCGGTGGGTCCTATGTTCGAATGGTCCTCCTCACGTACTGGGCTAATGACCGAGGTCTTGGTCTCCATGCGATCTTCCTCAACTCTCTCAGCTGCTGGAGCGGATACCGAGAGTCCTCGTGGCATATGCGAGATGTTGTGTGTCCACTGAGCCTTCTCGAAGAAGGGATGCTCTCGTACTGGCCCGTCACTGTGGGTCCTTTTAATCCCTTTCTTCTTGAGGATAGAGGAGAGTAGGAATAGGAAAGGGAGGCCCCAAGCATTGGCCATGGTGGTTTGACGGCAATGTACGTGATCCCAAAATTTGTGCAGCTGGCTCCAAATGATAGCCGGGATGGAGCACCATTGGCCTCTATGGAAGGCATATAAGGACTGGAGAAACTGGTCTCGCTGTTGTGTCTTGTGCCCCAATGGACACACATTACGCTGCAGGATCGTGTCGACAAGCCACAATTGTGGAGGCAGCTTGGACCGAATGGCCGCATTATTATGCCTGTCGGTATACTGGCCAGCGCACATGTCTGTGATGATCTCAGCCAGGGCAAAGGACTCCGGTTGCTCCTCGATATCTGTGTCCTCAAGAGGGGACTCATCGGTGCAATAAAGAGCAGCGACTATATCGGCACTAGTCACCCCAATGGGTGTGCCCCAGACTGAAGAAGTGAGAACTCTCGGTCTGCTGCAGTCAAATGATAGGCTTGTGTAGAACTAGACTATGAGCTGGGAGTAAGCAGTGGAGCAGACCGGCTTAAATAGCCTATTCAATCCTTGATGTCGGAATGCTTGGTCGGCCCATTGAGTGGTGTCCATGTGCCGGAACATGTCATCGATGGTGAAGGTGGTCTCGAATAAAAGCTCTCTTTACTCTATGCTGGGCCGGGATGACGAAACACGACTGTTGGATGCACCAGAAGTGGAAACAGATGGTCTAGACATGCTCTTCTATAGTTTCTGCCTGATTTGCGATCTATCTTAAGGAGGTGCGCTCGATTGCACACTGGCTATGCGCTCGATTGCAAATGTCATGCGCTTAATCGCACACGTTCAGGCTTTTCCTTGAACAGCTTGTGTGCACCAAAAGACCAAGCTATGGTCTTGAGGATTTAAATGTGATCCCAACCTCCTGCAAACAGACAAGTACTTAATCACTCACAAGAAAACATATATGTATAATTAATTTTATAAATAAAATATTAAAATTCATGTGTGTGTGTGTAAAGAGTACCTTGTGGATGTATGTAATGGGAAAGGGAGTACGTGGTGGTGGCAGTGGTGATAATGGTGGTTAACGGTGATGGGGGTAATGGAGATCGTGGAAATGGAGTGTGATAGGGTGTAATAGAGTTGAGAGTGTAAGGGTGAGTGTGAGGGATGCTGGTAGGAAGGTGCGAGTGAGTTTTTAGGAGTGTGGGTGTGCAAGTCAATAGAGAGAGAGTGAGTGAGTGAATGAAGGTTTTTAGATTTATAACTGTTTCTGCCACGAGTGCGCTCGATCGCACGCGAGGTGCGCTCGATCGTACTTGTGCGCTCGAGCATATGGAAAGACACGCTCGATCGTACATATGCGCTCGATTGCATTGGATGATGCGATCGATCGCAAGTAGTGTGCATGGGACAAAAGAAAAACTTACCTTTAGCTAAAAAATTATAAATTTGGAATGATACATCCTTACCATGTGTCAGTGGCCTCAGTACCACTAACCTCCGTAGAGTTTGCTTGAGCTGTATGAGTGATCGAAATGAATATTTGCTCAAGCACTCTCGTGTTTTAGTGCTAATTGGTTGGATGGAAGCACTTAGAACCCACATCAGGTGGTTCAAGTGCTTTTGATGGTTGCTTTATCTCCCATTTTGATGCCTAGTCAATAAGATAAGGAAAGGTAGCATCAGTAAGTGCATGAGGTTCAATTTGAGTAACATACTTACTTGAAGGCTTTGGTGTGTTTTTGAAAAGGTGCACAGCTTTATTGACATCTTTAATCACATTGTCCTCCTCCGGCCTAATGTCCACTATTGTGTCCTTATGGTTGGGGATAGTCTCCAATTGAATAGTGTGATGGACCTGTGAAACTTCCTCAACAATATCTTGTATGAGGCTCACATTAGAATATTCATTTTCCTCATTGACTGATTTTGATGTATTAAATATTTTAAATTCTATCTCCTCATTATTTACTTTCATAGTGACTACACCCCTTTTTACACTAATATTAGTGTCAGCAGTTATCATAAAGGGGTGTCCTAGGATGATGGGGAGAGGTGATGGTAAAGTACATTCTTCCATATCTAATACTACAAAATCAGCAGGTATAATGAATTTACCTACTTTTACCAACATGTCCTCAAGGATACCTCTCGGTCGTTTGATGCTTCGGTCAGCTAATTGTAAAGTGACGGAGGTCGGTTGAAGCTCCCCCAAACCTAGTGTCTTGTACACACTGTATGGCAGTAGATTGACGCTCGCTCCTAGATCTAATAGTGCATGCTCGAATAACTGGTCACCTAACCTACAAGGAATAGTAAAACTACTCGGATCTTTTAGCTTAGGTGGTAATTTTCTTAAAAGTACAGCACTTACCTCTTCGGTTAAGGCTACCGTCTCATACTCCTGGAACTTCCTTTTGTTAGTGCAATAATCTTTTAAAAACTTAGCATATACAGGTATTTGTTTGATTGCATCTAATAGAGGAATGTTAATTTCAACTTTCCGCAAGGTTTCAAAAATATCAATTAGTTTATTGTCTTTCTTTTGTTTTACTAACCTTTGCAGGAAGGGTGGTGCATTCCACTTCTCTACTTCACTTACCTTTGTTGCTGAAGGTGTCTCTTTGGATGCTATTGCAGATTCATTGGACCCTATTACCTTGCCATTTCTCAAGGTTTTCACAACATTTAGTTGTTGATGCCCCCAAGGGTTGTGTAATGTTTGAGCTGGGAGCTCCCCTTGCTTTCTATCACTGAGCTCTTTAGCTAGTTGTCCCATTTGTACCTCTAGTCTTTGAATTGCTTGCGCATGTGCTGCAGTGGTTTGTTTTTGCTGAGTCATGAATTGTTCTTGTGACATCACCAGTTGTCTTACTAGACTTTCGAGGTCATTCTTCTTTGGTTCGGGAGTAGCATGAGCAGTGGGATGGGGGATTCATTGCTGTCCTTGATTGTTCTGGTTGTTGCTCCACGAGAAATTTGGGTGGTTTTTCCATCCAGGGTTGTACGTGTTGGTATATGGGTTATTTTTCGGTGGATAGTTGTTAGGCCCCACGTAGTTGGCTTGTTCCGGATCTGCAGATGAGTACAAAGGACACGTATCAGTATTATGATCATATTGGGAACATATTGCACATACTTGGAGTGGGGTGGATGGTAGGTTGGATGAGGCATTTTGATTAGCCATGGCTTTTACCAATAAATCTATTTTCCTTTCCATTGCTGCCATTTGAGGGGAAGATCCTCCATTTACATTTACCTCATACATACATTTTCCCTTGGTCACATGTCTACCTCGAGAGGAGAACTGCTGAGTGTGTTCGCTGAGGGTTTCGAATAGTTTCATTACTTCTTCGCTGCTTTTCTCCATCAGCACTCCTCCACAACCTGAATCAACAATACTCTTATTAGTGTCGTTTAAACCTTCATAAAAGGGTTGTACCAGTTCATCTTGAGGTAGGTTATGGTGTGGGCATTTGAGTAGAAAGTCGTTGAAGTGTCCCCATGCTTCGAAGAAGAGGTCCCCATCCTTTTGTTGGAAGGACTGGATCTCCTTCCTCATTTGTCTTGTCTTTTGGGCTGGAAAGAACTTCTTCAGGAACTTGCTTGCCAACTCCTCCCAAGTGTGGATGGAAACTACAGGCAAAGAATTATACCAAAGTTTAGCATTATCTTTCAAGGAAAAAGGGAACAGAATCAACCTTACTCCTTTTTGGTCTAGTCCTTGTATATGCTGGAACTTGCAAAGAGCGAAAAATTCTCGGAGGTGCAAGTGTGGATCTTCGTTAGGAGTGCCTCTAAAATGAGTCAAAGCATTCAAGATTTGCGGAGATATGTAATAATTTCCCGCCACCTTAGGTTGATATGCAATGCATGATGGTTGATTAATGTTCCGAGGGATGAAGGAGTGCTTCATCGGTACTCGTGCAGGTGGTTGCTGGTTCTCGAGCTGTTCCGCCATTTGTGGTTCGTTCTCGAATTCTTCTTCGTTCTCCTCGAAGTTGTTCCTTAGCTTTTGTCAGATAGTCCGCTCAAGCTCGGGATCAAGGGGAAAGAATGTTGGATGTCGGGATCGTAGTCCGTGCATAAATCAGAAAAACTGGCTTCAGTGCAGTAGTGCAACTCTGCTGCTCGGGTAACTCTCTGCCCTAAATGCGATTGATCGCACAGGAGGTTGCAATCGATCGCAAGTACCACAGAAAGTGTGATTTAGGGTTAACGTGCCTGAAACAGAAAATGAATTTGATTAGGTTTTGATAAAACAAAGATGGTAAAAATAAAGTAATAATAATAATGATTAAATGAAAGTAATCCTAAAAGGAACTTTTAGCGCAATCCCCGGCAACGGTGCCAAAAACTTGTTGAGCGATTATCCACCTAAATTAATGGGCAAATAATCGCACTCGTTTTACTTGCAAGTGCACAAGATCAACAGTGTAGTATAGTGTGCGAAAGTAAGGTCATCTCCACAGGGATTGGTAAAGTTCGGTTTTAGAATTAGTTTCTTTAAAGTAAAAAGAAATAAATAACTGTTGAATGTGATTTGATAATAATAAAGACATAGAGCTTTGATATCCACCACTAGTCATACTTTCCCAATTGTGTAGTGTATCAGTGCACTAGCCTTATTATGTATACCTAATGGTCGCCAACCTAAGGGTATGGTATCTACTCCTTAAGCTATTGATTTCCCTAAGCAACGAGTTAGGCATGGTATCTACTCTAACTCTTTTCTCCTTAAGGGATTGAGCATGGTATCTGCTTGAGTTGTTCCTTAAGCAAGCATAAGTACTATGGAAATCGACAACCACATGAGACCTAGGGCATGGTATCTACTTCTGATTTCCCATGTTGATTAACCCGGGTATTCAGATAAGATATCCCTTGTTTCTAATGTTAGACCCAGGACTCGGTCATCCAAATTGATCTAACTAACCAATCCATACCACATGCATACGTTGGCCATGCACATACATATGAGGAATTTAAATAAGCACAAGCATTAATCAAGTTAAGTAACATAATAAAGGCTATTGGCAAAGATTTATTAATGAATAAATATATGAGAAAGCATAACAAGGGCTTCAATCGAGCCCTATAAGAAAGTTAGTTAAACATGCTGTCTAAAAACATCATATATAAACTAAACATAAAGAGAAGAATAAACCCGAGAGAAGTGTTCTCTAAGTTGTGGTGAATTGTGTGTGCTTTACAGGTGTATTTATAGGTCTTTGAGAATTCCTAAGAGGTGCAGGAAACCCTAAACTTCCTAAACCGACAAAAACTCTTTATTTCCAAAACAATGTTATGCAGTTTACTATTCACGCCCGTATATGTGCGCTCGATCACACACGTCTTGCGCTCAATCGCAGTGTTGTGCTTGATCCCTCTTCTGTGCGCACGATCGCAATGTGCGCTCGATCGCATTACGTGGTGCGATCGATCGCAGTTTGTCCAGAGACTGCTCCAGGGATTCCAGACTTCTTCCTTTAAGTGCCAAAACTGCTTATTTTTCTCCAAGAACCTATAAAAACATGTAAAACACATAAATGGAGTAAAAGAGATAAAATTAGCGTAATTAAGGACCTAACAAATGTAAATAAGGGGGCTTAAATATGAATATTTAAGCACCTATCAGGGAATCCGATAACCCTCCCTGATTCGCACCTTACTATCCCTCAGATTCACCAACAGTTCAAGCAATTCACCCAGCTTGTCACTGATCTCGTCGCTGAGGTAATAGGAAAAGCTGGTCACCCCACACTTTTGCCTCTCTCATAAAGAAACTCTTGCCAGAAGACCCCTCCTAGAGGCCATCAATCCGTAAGAGGTCAGTCCTCCACCAGATCCTCCTCGCACACCAAGGAAAGGTCTCAAAACTACTCTGCCTCCATGTTCTCTTCTAGAGCGAGATCCTAAGGTTTCTAAACATCCAAAACCTCACTGATTTGGATAAAAGATTGGAGGACGTGGACTAAAGAATAAACAAAACCTTTAGAGCAAGGAACATCAACGTCCTCGAAGACCTTAGCTCGAAAGATTTGCCTTTCACCTAGGAGATCCTAGAAGCTTCTCTCCCTCGATACTTTTAGATGCCAGTTATCAAGGTGTACGATAGAACCACAGATCTTGTAGATCAACTCTAGCATTACAAGATTATCATGATGTTGCACCGCCATCCTGACGCCGTTATGTCCAGGGATTTTCCTCTGACCCTAGAAAAAACTTCTAACATCTGATACAGCCATCTTAAACCTGGCAGCACCAGTTTTTTCAAAGAGCTAAGCCACGCCTTAACATCTCACTTTTTGAGCAGCAAAGGGTTGCGGAAGACCTTATAAAGCCTCTTCAACATCATCCAGCGTAAAGGAGAAAGGCTCCAGGAATACATATCTTGGTTCAATGCAACTGCTTAGGAAATCCTTAACCTAAACCCTGCCATCTAGACTTTAGCCTTTCAGATGGGCTAAAATCAGGAACTTTCAGCTTTAAGTTGACCAAACACCCTCTTAGGGATATGAACGATATACTCGCGCGAGCTGAGGAACATATGATCGGGGAAGATGATCAGGTCATCAAAAGAGAGAGAGAGGGTGGAATGGATAAAAGAAAAAGGGACCCTAATGAACCCAAGAAAAAATCCATTAAGAAATCATGCCTAGAAGGGAAGGGAAGGCAAGAGCTCCCTTTATCTTATAGAACTTCACTCCTTTGTGCGCCTCCAGGGCGAATATACTCTTGAATATCCAAGACCAGGACCTTTTTCGTTAGTCTCCAAGACTGCTTTATCCTAGCAAAAACCGATCTAAGTTGTGTCACTTCCATAAGGACCGCGGTCATGACACTAAGGAGTGTCATGCCATCAAACAGCAACTTGAGTCCCTCATCCAAATGGGGTATTTAAGGGAGTACATCAAATCTGATCAAGTTACGAATTATGAATAGTGTCCCTAACACCTATCTCGATGAGCCTTGGAGAAGTCGTATAGAGAACACCAGAGTCTTAAGAAGAGCCCTAGGTAGAGTCCTAGAAAATCTTTCCAAGAAGAGAAGCGTCGTCGGAATAACCAAGAGCATCCTTCTACCATCACTGGCACCATCAAGACTATTTTGGAGGACCAACTACGGGGGGCCGATCTGCCCGTGGAATAAGAACCTATGCCTAGTCAGTGGCATTAGTTAATAGGCCCCATAAATGGGTCAAAATGGACCACGTAATAACTTTCTCTGATGAGGATTTGGAGGGAGTATAAACTCTGCATGATGACATTGTGGTTGTCTCTCTGGTTATTGCTAACTACAACATCAAGCGAGTTTTAGTGGACAATGGGAGCTCAATAGATATCATTTTCTACGAACCCTTAAAATAGATGAAGCTGAAGAAGTAACAACTCATGCCAGTGTCGTATCCTCTGTATGGATTCTCTGGGACGCCGATGTTTGCCGAAGGGAGCATAATTCTCCCAGTCACTACAGAGACTCCACTGTATATCACTACTGTACAAACTACATTCTTGGTAGTAAGGCATCCATCATCATACAGTGTAATACTTGGGAGACCAACCCTTAATGAGATGAAGGGAATGGTCTCTACATACCATTTGAAGGTAAAATTTCCTACCAACGAAGGTGTGGGGGAGGTTCAAGGCAACCAGTAAACTTTTTGGTCTTGCTACCTGAATTCTATTAAGGGTCGAAAGAAGGTCGAGACTTTTCCCTTAGAAATAAAAGACTTGAGGGATGAAATAAAGACTCCACGAGGGCAGCTAGAAGAGGAACTCATCCCCATTTCCTTGAGCAAAGGGGATTCTAAGACTATGTTAATTGGGTCTGGTCTCTCTGAAGATCTTAAAGATTCCTTAATCTCCTTTCTATGGAGAAACCAAGATCTCTTCGCCTGGTCGTCCTCCGAAATCTTGGGATTAATCCCTCAGTTATTATTCATCGGCTAAATATGGACCTGAATAATCGACCAGTAGTCCAAAAGAAGAGGACGTTCACCACTGAGCTACAAAGCACCATCAAAGAAAAAATAGACAAGCTCCTAACGGTTGGTTTCATTGAAGAAATCAACTATCTAAAATGGATCGCCAATATGGTGATGGTCAAAAAGCCTAATGGTTAGTGGATGATTTGCATCGATTTCACAGACCTCAATAAGGCTTGCTCGAAGGACAGTTTTCCCCTGCCTCGGATCGACCAGCTGGTTGATGCCAGCTCTGGCATGAATTGCTCTGTTTCATGCACGTATACTTCAGGTAGTTTCATGGACACATACTCTAGGTACAATCTAATTTTAATGCACAAGTCTGACCGACCCAAGACCACCTTCATTACGGACCAAGGTCTGTATTACTACAAGGTAATGTTGTTTGGGCTTAAAAATGAGAGAGCCACTTACCAGAAGCTGGTCAATAAGATTTTCAGGGAGTAGATCGGGAGGAACATAGAAGTCTACATGGATAACATGCTTGTTAAAAGCATCATCACTAGGGATCATGAGTTAGACTTGGAAGAAGCATTTGGGATACTCTGTCGCCACCATATGAGGTGAAACCCAACGAAGTGCATCTTTGGAGTCACTATTGGAAAGTTTATGGGCTTCATGTTAACACAGTGAAGGATAGCGGCTAAACTTGAGAAAATAAGAGCGGTCATGGATATGACTGCTCTTCAGATTAATAAAGAAGTGTAAAGATTGGCCGAGAGAGCAGCTGCGCTCAACCGCTTTATGTCTAAATCTGTCGAGAGATGTTTGGCTTTCATCAGATCAATTAAGAAAGCCAAGGACTTCACTTAGGATAAAGAATGTCAGAGAGCATTCGAAGAGCTAAAAGAATAGTTGAGCTCACCACCTCTCCTAACCAAGCTCGTCGTAGGAGAAGAGTTATTTCTCTATATATCAGTAGGCCAGGATATGGTAGCTTTGGTCTTAATCCAAGAAGATGTGGGGATATAAAAACCCATTTATTATGTCAGTCAAATATTGCATGACGCTAAAACATAATATCTCCCGATCAAAAAATTAGCCTATGCTCTCTTGATCACGTCCAGGAAGTTATGGTCATACTTCAAGGCTCATACCGTAATGATCATTACCGATTAGCCTCTATGGAAAGTCCTCCACAAGCTGGACATCTCTGGATGAATGGTCAGATGGTCCATCGAGCTGGGTGAATTTGATATTCGGTATAAGCCATGAACCTCTATTAAAGCACAAGCCTTAGCAAATTTCATAATTGAGACGACTTTCCATAGTAGTTCAATTAAAGCCCCTAAGGAAGCTGAACAGACACCAAATTGGACATTGTATGTAGATGGTTCATCTAATGATAATAGCTTCAGAGTGGGTCTCATCCTCAGTAGCCCCGAAGGATTCACTATTAAAAATTACCTAAGGTTTGGGTTCAATGCCAAGTACGAGGCATTGCTCACTGGAATGAAGCTCACCAAAACTCTAACAGTCGAGGCTTTAAAAGTTTACAGTGACTCATAGCTAGTAGTAAACCAGAGGACCAGCGAATTCGAGGCCAAAGGTGTAAAAATCGTAAGATTTTTGGAGAAAGCCCGCAAACTCGGAGCTATCTTCAAAAATTTCTTAATAGCCCAAGTACCTCTATTGGAGAACACGAACGCCGATGCCTTAGCTCGGCTTGCATCCTCAAGACATTCTGATTTCACTCGTGTTATCTATCTGGAATCCCTCCTAACTCCAAGCATTATGCAGGTTATTCCACTCATCAATGAACAAACCTGGATGAACCCCATTCTCAACTACTTAGCAGATGGCACACCCCCAGATTAGAAGGGCGAATTCAAAAAACTTATCTGCTGTGCCTCGAGGTATGCTGTAATTGATGGACAGCTATATAAAAAAGGGCCCACCATTCTGTATTTAAAATTCCTAGGCCTAACTGATGCCGATTACTCCCTCAGGGGGATACATCAGGGCATATGCAAAAATCACCTCGGAAGCCGAACATTGACCTTTAAAATACTCCACCATGGTTATTATTGGCCCCAGATGGGCCATGATGCAACCGAGATGGTTAAAAAGTGCATAACTTGTCAGGAACATGTCTCCATTCCATAGCGGCCAACCAATCTCCTAACATCAATCAATAACCCTCTGCTCTTCGTCATGTAGGGAATAGATATCCTTAGCCCATTTTGAGAGGCACCGGATTAAGAAAAGCATCTAATATTAGCCATCGATTACTTTACCAATTGGGTAGAAGCCAAACCCTTCGAAAGAATTTCTGACTATTAGACCCAAGAGCTCGTGTGGAAGTTGATTGTTGTTGTGCGTTTATATACCTAAATAAATAAGCAGATAATCGTACTAGTTTTACTTGCAAGTGCATAAAGGTCAACAGTTTAGTGTAGTGTGCAAAAGCAAGATCATCTCCACAGGGATTGGTAAAGTTCAGTTTTTAGAATTAGTTTCTTTAAAGTAAAAAGAAATAAAATAACTATTGAATGTGAGTGATAATAATAAAGACATAGGGCTTTGATATCCACCACTAGTCATACTTTCCCAATTGTATAATGTATCAGTGCACTAGCCTCATCATATATACCTACTGGTCGCCAACCTAAGGGCATGGTATCTACTCCTTAAGCTATTCATCTCCCTAAGCAACGAGTTAGGCATGGTATCTACTCTAACTCTTTTCTTCCTTAAGGGATTCAGCATGGTATCTGCTTGAGTTGTTCCTTAAGAAAGCATACGTACTATGGAAATCGACAACCACATGAGACCTAGGGCATGGTATCTACTCCTGGTTTCCTATGTTGATTAATCCAAGAATCTAGTGTGGATATCTTTTGTTACTAATATTAGACCTAGGACTCGGTCATCCAAATTAATCTAACTAACAGGTCCATACCACATGCATACGCTGGCCATACACATACATATGAGGAATTTAAATAAGCACAGGCATTAATCAAGTTAAGCAACATAATAAAGGCTATTGGCAAAGATTTATCAATCAATAAATATATGAGAAAGCATAACTAGGGCTTCAATCGAGCCCTATAAGAAAGTTAGTTACACATGCTGTCTAAAATAAACATCATTTATAAACTAAGCATGAAATATAAAACCCGAAGAATACTAGGGAGACGGGTTGTCAATCCTCTCCAAAGCCTAAAACTCCGAGCTTAAGCAAAAGATAAAAGTGATCGCTAAGAGGTGGTCAATTGTGTGTGCTTTACAGGTATATTTATAGGGCTTTAGTAGTCCTAGAGGTTGCAGGAAACCCTAAACTTCCTAAACCGTAAAAACTCTCTTCTTTCCAAAATAGGGTTCTGCAGTTTACTGTTCACGCCCGTATATGTGTGCTCGATCGCACACATCTTGCGCTCGATCGCAGTGTGCGTTCGATCTTTCTTATGTGCGCACGGTCGCAATGTGCGCTCGATCACATTGCATGGTGCGATCGATCGCAGCTTGACCAGAGACTGCTCCAGGATTTCCAAGCTTCTTCCTTTAAGTGCCAAAACTGCTTCTTTTCTTCCAAAACCTATAAAACACATGTGAAATACACAAATGAAGTAAAATGAACTAAATTAACGTAACTAAGGACCTAATAAATGTAAATAAGGGGGCTTAAATATGAATATTTAAGCACCTATCAATTGTCTACAGATTTGGTATACCTAGGGTATTAATCATTGACAATGGTATGCAGTTTATGTTGGAAATCACCTTGACAAGATGCCCAGATGGTGATCTTCCAAACACTCAAGTCTAGAATGACTTGTAAAGATTAGGAATCGAAAATAGGAACAAAAATCAAAGAAATAAAGAAGACGATCGATTTGTAATCGAGGTTCAGCAATAGCCTATGTCCCCGTGAGTTCCTCCGAACTCTCTGCACTAAATTAATGTTTCTTTTACAATCACAGCAACCCCTTTCTAAGAAGCTCAAATTTTTGAAGAAACCAAGAAAAGAAGAAAAAAGATGATAAGAACTATTATAAAAGCTCTTTGTCAAATCTATACTACTATTTCTTTACAACCAACCGCACTATAATGAGTCCCCCTTGTGCTTTGTGTCTTTGCACTCTCTTGTATCTCTTGATGATCACTTATATGTCACAATGTGTCTCTAGTAATCTCTCAATTAATTATATGTCTTATAGAATGAAGCTAGGTGACCTTTTATATATTGCCCCAACTTCTTGACCAATCTTGAGTGTCATTCTCCACCCTTAGATCATGATGACCAATCAATCATAGGCCGCCATCAATCCTAAGTGATGGCGTGTGTTTTGGAATTGCACCCATGCACTTAACAAAAGGCTGAATCAAGTTAATCATGTGTGAATCAGTGTGCCTAGCGCCTATGCCTCCAACAGGGCGCGCTGCAGCTTTTGGCAAAACACCTTTTCACCACTTTTTGGGCGCCGCGGCCTTGGCCTTCCTCCAGCATCCTTACTTGCTGGGTGTCACGACCTGGGAGGAGCAGGGCTGCAGTGCACACTAATGCTGGACCCTTCAAAGCTGTGCCCACTTCTTTGTCTTGCTGAAAGGAGAGGTGTGCACACACCCAAAGTGAGGCGCACACTTGTGTGCACTCCTTCAACATGCTGAAATTCATTCTTCCATCTCTTATTTAAACCTTAACCATGTTTAGACCTTGTTTAAACTTAGAAAAATACCAATAATCTCTATCTTTGTCTAAGCGTTTAAACCCAAATCATTGTGCAGAGAACTTCAGGATCCAAACTCATCATATCAACCGACTCAAATCCTAAGTAGTTCAAGGCAATGATTAAACTTACTTAGAGGTAGAACCTTGGTGCCTAAATCTACAGGATTTTTCTCCATGGCTACCTTATCCATATGAATGCATCCTTCTATAACATTTTCCTAAATGAAATGATACTGAACATCCATGTGCTTTGTCCTCTCATAGAACACTGGATTTTTGCACAAGTACAATGCACTTTGACTATCTGAAAATACCACAACCTGCTCTTCTAGGACCTTTAACTCTTCCAACAACCCTTTGCACCACATGGCCTCCTTTATGGCTTCTGTTGCTACTATGTACTCAACCTCAATTATTGAGAGTGCTACCACAGGCTGCAACTGAGCCTTCCAACTTACACAACATCCGTTTAAGTTGAAGAAGTAGGAGGTAATAGATCTTCTTTTATTCCGATCTGCTCCATAGTCCGAATTAGCATCACCCTCAAGGCAGATGAACTTACCCCTCTTCTCATAAACCAGCCCCACTTCTGGGCTTCCCTTCAAGTACCTCAGCAACCACTTCATCCTAAGCCAATACTCTTTTTCGGGATTACTCATAAACCTACTGAGGACACTTATTGCATGAGCAATTTCAAGTCTAGTGCTTACCATGATGAACATTACATAACCAACCGCACTAGAGTAAGGGACCTTTTCCATTTCCTTTTTCTCCACCTTCGATCTCGGACATTGATCACTGGAGAACTTGAAATGACCAGCAAGGGGAACCTTCACTGGTTTGCTATCTTCCATAGAGAACTTAGATATCATCTTCTCTATGTAGGAAGTTTGAGAGATCTTCAATCTGTTTCTCTCTTTTTCCCGGATGATACACATCCCAAGGATCTTCTGTGCATGGCCAAGATCCTTCATCTCAAACTCCTCACTGAGTTAAGCCTTCAATTTTCTTATCCTCTCCATGCTGCTCCCAAACAGCAACATATCATCGACATAGATGAGGATGATCACCATTTCCTCAACCTTCGGCTCTTGTAGTACAAGCACGAATCATAGTAGCTCCTCATGAAACCCAAGCTAATTACAAAGGAATCGAACCTCTTATTCCATTGCTGAGGTGATTGCTTCAGGCCATAGAGAGATTTCTTCAATTTGCACACCAACTCTCCCTGCCTTCCTTCCTCATAGCCTTCGGGTTGCCTCATGTAGATGGTCTCATCAAGCCCTCCATGTAAGAACGCTGTCTTCACATCCATTTGCTCGATTTCCCAATCAAATTGGACCACCATTGCCAATACTATCCGTATCGTCTTGTACTTCACAACCGGTGAGAAGATTTCGGTGAAATCTATGCCTTCTTTTTGTGTGAACCCCTTCCCCACCAGCCTAGCTTTATACCGAACTTCATCTCCTAGAGTATTCCCTTCTTTGATCTTGTAGATCCATCTATAATCCACAACTCTCTGTTTTTCTGGTTTGGGCACCAATTCCCAAGAGTTGTTCTTCCTCAAAGAATCCATTTCTTCCTCCATAGCTAGCTGCCACTTTGACAAATCCTTACACTCCATGGCTTCCATGTAAGTTTCTGGTTCAACCATTCCTCCTTCTATCCAAGGAGCTACTACATTAGCATCCGCAAAACCATATCTCAAAGATGGTCTAACAACCCTCCTTTCCCAGTCCCTTGTGAGCTGGTAGTCATTCTAACATGCTGCATCAACCTCTTCTGGTTCAACCTCTTCTTGAGTTTCTTGAGCTTGGCCTTCATCAATGGGCTCTACCTGGTCTGAACCCTCTTACCTTCCTTGCTCTACCTAAATTGAATTCTCCTTGATGCGATGCTCCACAAATTCCTGACTGGTTTGCTCACTAGCCCTTGTAGGGTTAGTTTTCTCCAAGTAGGGAAATAATAATTCATTAAAAATAACATCCTTACTTATTATGAGTTTCATTCCTTTTTTCTCTAAGGACCATAACCTATACCCCTTAGCCTCTTCCCCATATCCTAGAAACACACATTTTCTAGACCTTGGGCTAAGCTTATCCTCCTTTTGATGTGTAAACGTAGCACATCCAAAAGTCCTAAGGTTGTTTAACTCAGGGGGTTTTCCACTCCACATCTCCATGGGAGTCCTAAAGTCCACAACCCTAGAAGGTGATCTATTTACCAAGTATGCAGCTATAGCCACAGCTTCTCCCCAAAAACATTTAGGTAATCCGGATCCATTTAACATACACCTAACCTTTTCCATAAGGGTCTTATTCATCATCTCTGCAACACCATTTTGCTGAGGGGTTTTCATAACCGTTCTATGTCTTAGAATGCCATTTAACCTACAAAATTGATCAAGTTCTTGGTTAAAACTTTCTAGGCCATTATCAGTTCTTATCCCCTTAACTACCCAGTTTCCACCAGCTTTTTCCACACCACTAATTTACTCAAAGCATCTGATTTATTTCTAACAAAAAAAACTCAAACTTTTCTTGAATAATCATCAATTAAAGACAGAAAGTAAAAGTTACCTCCCTGTGTTGGTGTCATTGCTGGTCCCCAAAGGTCCACATGAATGTAGTCAAGAATGCCGTTAGACTTGTGCACTCCAGTGTTGAAGCTGACTCGGTGTTGCTTCCTAAGAATGCAAAACTTGCAGAAATCGAGTATTTCTACCTTGTCACCATCAAGTAATCCATTCTTGCTAAGAACTTGCAGGCCCTTTTCGCTCATGTGTCCTAAGTGAGTGTGCCAAAGGGCTGCCCTATCCATCTTAGCCATTAAGCTTGCTGCTTAATCTTTCATTTTTGTCTCTCCGATCATCTCATAGAGTTCATCTTTTATTGCTGCTTTGATCACTACCAAAGATCCCTTGGCCACCTTGATCTTTCCTCCTTCTACTTTGCATGTGTAGCCCATGGAGTCCAGCTGCCCTAATAAGATCAAATTCCTCTTCAAATCTGGAATATACCTCACATTTCATAACAGTTTTGTGACTCCATCAAACATTCTCAAGTAGATGTTTCCAATCCCCCTCACTTGGCAAGAATTTTCATTCCTTAAAAAGACCCTTCCATCATTGATCTCCTTAAAATTCTTGAACCATTCCTTGTGAGGGCACATGTGATAAGTGCACCCGAAATCCAGAATCCACTTCTCGCTGCCTTGCCTCATGCTCACATTTGAGCACACAACAAGAACATCATCTTACTATTCTCCTTTGGCAACCGAAGCCTCTCCATTGTTGGTATGGCTTATTCTCTCATCCCACATCTTCTTCTTACAATCTTTCTTGAAATAGCCTTCCTTATTGCAATAGAAGCACCTCTTCCCTCCGAGTCTTATCTTGGAATGAGATCTTCCATGGCTCTACCCTCTACCTCTTGATTTTTCCCGGTAGTTGCCATGAATGCTACTGCCATTCTGAGTTGCTGGCCTTCCTCTAATGAACAGCCCTTCTCCACTTGATGTTTCCCTCATCTTGGCTTTGAAATCATGCGCCCTTATGGCATTGATCACAATCTCCTTGGTTAAAGTATCTCTTCTATACTCAATAGCATTAATCAAATTATCAAAATAATTAGGAAGAGAATTTAACAAAATAACAGCCAATTGTTCATTCGGGAATTTAATACTACAACTAGCCAAATCTTGAACTAGTTTATTAAAGACATCAAGATTATCTTGCAACTCCTTATTAGGATCCATTTTAAATGCAAAAATTCTTTTAAGAAGATAAATTTTGTTAGGGAGAGTTTTGGTAAGAAACAACTCATCTAGTTTCTTCCATATGGCAGCCGGATCTTTCGAGTCTCCGCACTCCCTTGTGACACTATCCGACATGTTCAAGAAGATGGTGTTGTATGCCATCTTCTTTATCTCAACCCGCTGGTCCTCCGTGATACTTACTGGAAAAGCATCATCTTCTCCAATAGCCAAATCCACCTTCTGTTGCATAAGAACTGCCTTGATCTTTCGCTTCCAAAGGGTAAAATCTCCCTTTCCATCAAACTTCTCAACAACGAAATTTGAAGCCATCTTTGCGGAGAAAATCCCAGATTTATGTAATACCCACAAATGTTTTCTTCAACCTTAAGAACATGATCGAAGATGGATCTTAACACCATTCTTGAATCACTCTCAATAGCACGATCTGATCTTGATCTTTACTCCGTTCTTGAATCACCCAAGAAGTTGATCTTTGATTCTTGGAGTCTTGACTCTGTCACCTTCTTGTTCTTGCTTCGATACCCTCTTACCAAAGCTCTGATACCACTGTTGGAAATCATCTTGACAAGATACCCAAGTGGTGATCTTCCAAACACCCATGTCTAGAATGACTTGTAAAGATTAGGAATCGAAAACAGGAACAGAAATCAAAGAAAGAAAGAAGACAAGTAATTTGTTATCGAGGTTCAGCAATAGCCTACGTCCCCGTGAGTTCCTCCGAACTCTCTGCACTAAATCAATAGTTCTTTTACAATCACAGCAACCCCTCTCCAAGAAGCTCAAGTTCTTGAAGAAACCAAGAAAAATAAGAAAGAAGATGATAAGAACTATTACAAAAGCTCTCTATCAAGTCTATGTTACTCTTTCTTTACAACTAGCCTCACTACAATGAGTGCCTCTTGTGTTTTGTGTCTTTGCACTCTCACATAATTCTCTCTTGTATCTCTTGATAATCACTTGTATGTCACAATGTGTCTCTTGTAATCTCTCAATTAATTATATTTCTTATAGAATGAAGCTAGGTGACCCTTTATATAGTGTACCAACTTCTTGACCAATCTCGAATGTCATTCTCCACCCTTAGATCTTGATGACCAATCAACCATGGCCCTCCATCAATCCTAAGTGATGTTGTGCATTTTGGACTTGCACTTATGCACTTAACAAAAGGCTAAATCAAGTTAATCATGTGGGCATCAGTGTGTCTAGCGCCTAGGCCTCCAACAGAGCACTCTGCGGCCTTGGGCAAAACACCTTTTCACCACTTTCTGGGAGCCATGGCCATGAGTAGGGGGCGTCATGGCCTTGGCCTTCCTTCAACATCCTCACTTGTTGGGTGCCGTGGCCTGGGAGGAGCAGGGCTATGGCACACACTGATGCTGGACCTTTCAAAGCTGTGCGCACTTCTTTGTCTTGCTGAAATGAGAGGTGTGCACACACCCAAAGTGAGGCGCACACTTGTGTGCACTCCTTTAACATGCTGAAATTCATTCTTCCATCTCTTGTTTAAACTTTAACCATGTTTAAACCATGTTTAAACCTTAGACAAATACCAACAGTTTGATAGCACCCAATTCAAATCTTTTTACCAAGACCTTCAGATCGAACAAAGGTTTTATTCGGTAGGCTATCCCCGGGCCAACAGGCAAGCCAAAGTAACAAATAGAAATCTCCTACAGAGCATCAAGAAAAGGTTTGATGATGCTAATCAACAGTGGGTCAATTACCTCCAAAATTTCCTTTGGGCCACTGCCCGAACACACACTGGGGAGAACTTATTTTTCTTAGCTTATGGATCCGAGACTATAATACCGCTCGAGATAAGAATGCCATCTTTACAGATGCAGAACTACAATGAAGCCTATAACAAAGAGACACTCAAGATGAATGCTGACTTGATCGACGAGGCTAGAGACAAAGCTCGGGTATCAAGTTACTATAACTCCCGAGTCAATGAGAGAGCTTTCAGATTGCATAACTTGGTGCTGATAAAGAATATGGTATCTTACCCCCAAAAGATGGAGGAGCTCCTCCAAAATTGGGAAGATCCCTACCACATCAAGAGAGTTTGCAGAGTAGGCACATTCGAGCTTGAAGACTTAGATGACACACCAGTGCCATCCACTTGGAATACGGAGAACTTCCGTAAGTTCTAAAAGTACGGCCCCTCTGAGAGCTCCCTAGCTATTGCCAATTGTTTTTCACCAATTTTTTGTTCACCCATTTTAGTTCATTAAGTATTGATGTAATACTTATTCTTAATAAAATGGTTCATTTTTTTGCCAAGTTTTTAGTCTTTCCTACGCCGAGGAAAGAGTTCGGGGCCTTTTCATTTGAATTTCTTATTTTGATTTCAAGTAAGAGTATAGAGCACTTAGACAGATAGAAAACAAAAAGGGTTATATTCATTAACTTAGAAAAGTTTTTACAAAGTGGCACTAATTTCCAAAAGTACAAGAAAAGAAAAAGAAATCCTACTCTATGTCCACCTCCTCCTTCTCAACAGTAGAGGCCTGGCCCTCATCCTCAACAATAGGAGTTGAGCCCTCATCCTCAACATCTTCCTCATCATAGGGGATCTTCACCATGGAGAAGTGCTGGCCCAGGTAGGCAGCCAAAGCCTGTTGTTTGGCCTCTTCAAATCCCCTAAGGTAGAAGTTGCCAACTGCCACCTCCATAGCCGACTTAAACTCTTGAGACTTCTTGAAGTCATCCAAGGCCCTCTCAACAGGCTATTCCCTTGACCAGGCATCCACAAGGTCCTCCATCAATAGGCCCTAACCCCTCTTCAATCGGTCGGTCTCCACCATTTGCCTTGCGAGAGAATCCTGTAAGGTCTAAATGAAGTTATGGAAATCTTCCAACTTCATATCCAGGTCAAAGCACCGGCATGAGAAGACACCTAAAGCTATGCTCGACTAAAAAAAAAAAGCAAGATTAGAACCCATAAAATAGAAGCGGGAATATCATAATGAAACTTAGGGGACCATGGGATACCTCAGAGGCCAAACCCTTGACCATCACAGCCAGGCTCTCCATAGGCTCCCCATAGGCTCCTAGGTTAGTCTGGCTATGCCTTTTGGAAGGATGCCCCGGATCAAGTGCTCCCGAGCAATGTTGGCACTTCCAAAGCATGAGTCACTAACCTTCACGAACAAGTCTGGCCTAAAGACATCAGGAGGGTGAGCCTAAATTGGTGCAGTGACCCTAATGGGAGGAGAATATAGGGTGTTACTGCATCATCTTGCACCACGATAGGGGTAGGTGGAGGGGTACGAGAACTTCCTGCATTGGCCTTCTTCACAGAAGACTGAGCCACCAACACCCGAGCCTTCTCATCCAACTTCCTCTTTTGGGACAACTTGGCTGCCCTCCGAGCAGTTTTAAGAGCATATATGACTACAAAATGCAACAAAAACATTAGTACAGGAAATAGAGAAAAGAAAACAAGTGCAAGGGAAAAGGACTCGGACCTATCTGTTTGTCTGGACCCTCAGAACAAAGCGCGAGCCTAGCTAACTCGGGGTTCTAGTAAAGGAGCTCAACTGCAATCTTCCTACCAATCTTATCCTGTAGGCTATCTATCTTCCTCCTCAAAATATTGAGTTTCTTGTTTGACTTAACCAAGTCCAAGCCCATTAGGAAAGGCAAGTTGAAGCCCCTCTCACTCTAAACATAGAAGAAACTCTTCTTCCATTGTTTAATGCTCGAGGGAGTCTTCTCCAATAACCCTTTTTTGGCTTGGAACTTAGTACTACCCACCCATTCTTCTTGTGCTTACTAATCAAAAAGATGTTTTTGAATACATTCATCTTCATCACCCTTCACCTTAATACTAATGTAGATAAACCCCATGAGAAGTCATATAGAATTTGGTACAAGCTGACACAGGGCAATCCCATAGTACCTAAGCACCGTGCGAGCAAAGGGATGAATGGGGAACCTGAGCCCAACCTTAAGGTGATGCTCATACGCATATAGTTCATCCTCCTTCAAGTCATCACAAACACACTTCCTAACTCCAGTATTTCTAAGTTTAAATTCCTCGGGCATCCTATACGTGATTCCTATCCTCTCAAACTTGTCATCTGTCAGCTTGTTAGGGGAGAGGTTGGCCACAAAACCTATGTTTAGCCTTCCATCTTCTCCTATTTATTCTCGAAGCATACACAAGGAATGATTGCCCTCAGAGGAGGAAGAAGGCAACTCATCTCCCTGATACAGAACTAGGGCGCGAAAGTCTCATGAAGAGACATTTACCTCAACATCCAAGTCATTTTTAATACTATGGCTATTATCACCACTACTACCCTTACCTTCCCCACTTCTTCTACTGCTACCATTATTGCTATCACTAACACTACCTCTATTATGATAAACATTAAAAGAAGACATGAGTACAGGAGAATAGGACTCATCGGTCGAGGGCTCTGAGAAGCTTTCAAGTATGCTGAGTATCAAGCTCTAAAAATCCTAAACTTTGAGCTCCCGTATAGATAAATTCTCTGAGCTCTCAAAGTTCCAAACTTTGAACTTCCGCATAGGCAAATACTCCAAGCTCTCGAAACTCTGAAGGCTCTTAAATTTTAAAGGCTCTCAAAAATTTTATGACTAGTAATGAAGAAAAGAGCAAAAGGAAGACTCTCCCTTTATGTAGAGCTCCTCACATATAGAACAAGGAGGCATTATTTACTTGGCCGTATTCTTGAACATTGAAGCAACACTTTTCTCCACAATCAAGAAATATACCGCCTCTTGAAAAACCCTAGGACAAGCACTGCTGTTTCTCAGCATTTAAAATGACGGTTAGAGATATCCCAACTTAATGACCAAACAATGGGCCAAGAAGACAGGCCTAAACACGAGGGTATAGCTTTAAGGCTTAGTATTTTAGTCCCAAAGATTAACATCTTGGGAGCAAACAAAAATTATGGCCAATTGCACCAAAGTCCACAAGAAACGAAATGGCTAAGAAGCCTCATGAAGTTCATTCTATAAAACCAAGTCCGTACTCTTTGTACTTCTCCAAAAACTCTGAGCAGTTGGAGTCCATGAACAACTCCTCAGATTTCTCCAAAGACTCTGAGTAGTTAGAGTCCATATCCAACTCTTCGGATTTCTCCAATGACTTCGAGCAGTTGGAGTCCATGTCCAACTCCTCGTATTTTTCCAAAGACTCAAAGCAGTTGGAGTCCATGATCAACTCATCGTGTTTTTTCAAAGACTCCAAGCAGTTGGAGTCCATGATCAAATCCTCGTACTTCTCCATAGACTCCAAGAAGTTGGAGTCCATAATCAACTCTTCGTGCTTCTCTAAAGACTCTGAGCAGTTGGTGTCCATGTCTAACTCCTTGAATTTCTCCAAAGACTCCGAGCAGTTGGAATCCATGTCCAACTCCTCAGATTTCTCCAAAGACCGAGCAGTTGGAGTCTATGATCCACTCTTCATGGTTCTCTAAAAACTTTAAGCAGTTAGAGTCTACTGGGGTGATCACACTAGCCGACTGGGTCCTCTAGAAAACTTAAAATTTGAGCTCCAACTTAAGATTTTAGCTCGTAATTGTTTATTTATGACATCTTGAGTGAGAGAAATATTAAATAGGAGTTATTACTCATTCACTAGATGTCAATTTATGCATATAATGAATGTAACTGCAATCAAACATCCAGTTTATCATAGTCTTTCAAGCCCATCAATAGTCTAATCTTACAAAAGCTATCTTCGCTTAAGGGTTTTGTAAGAATATCAACTATTTAATCTTCCGAAGGAATGAATTCTAGTTTAGTATCACTCTTTTGAGCATGGTCTCTTATGAAATGATGCCTAATTTCTATATGTTTGGTTCTAGAATGTTGAATAGGGTTTTTGGTCAAGTTGATGGCACTAGTGTTATCACAATGAATTGGAATATATTTAAATTTCATGCAATAGTCTTTTAGTTGTTGTTTCATCCACAACACTTGTGCACAACAACTTTCGACAGCAACATATTCCGCTTCTGCGGTAGATAATGCAACTGAATTTTGTTTCTTAGAAAACCAAGAGGTTAACATTGCACCTAAAAATTGGCATGTACCACTAGTACTTTTTCTATCTAGCCTACAACCCGCAAAATCAGCATCCGAATATCCAACAAGCTCAAAAGAGGATTCTTTAGAGTACCATAATCTTAAGTTTTGAGTCCCTTATAGATATCTTAGAATTCTTTTTACAGCAATTACATTCGATTCCTTAGGATTAGCTTGAAATCTAGCACACATGCATACATTGAACATTATATCAGGTCTACTTCCAGTTAAATAAAGTAAAGCTCCTATCATGCTTCTATAAGTTTTAATATTTACACACTTACCTTCCTTATCTAGGTCAAGTTTTGTAGAGGTGCTCATAGGAGTGCCAATAGACTTTGAGCTTTCCTTTCCAAACCTCTTTAATAGGTCCTTGGTGTACTTTGATTGATTGATGAGGATGTCGTCTTTTAATTGTTTGATTTGTAGTCCAAGAAAGTAGGTAAGCTCTCCCATCATGCTCATTTCAAATTCACCTTGTATGTACTTAGCAAACTCTTGACACATAGATTCATTATTAGCACCAAATATAATATCACCAACATATATTTGGACTAGTAGTGTGCCATTTTTGTGAGTTTTTGTGAAGAGGTTTGCGTCTATTTTTCCTCTTGTAAAATCATTTTCAAGCAAAAACTTACTTGGTCTTTCATACCATGCTCTTGGAGCTTGCTTTAACTCATATAGAGCTTTAGAAAGCTTATAGATATGGTTTGGAAGACTAGGATTTTCAAATCCAAGAGGTTGCTCAATATACACCTCTTCTTCTATAAAGCCATTTAAAAAGGCACGTTTTACATCCATTTGAAATAACTTAAACTTATTAAAGCATGCAAAGGCTAATAACATTCGAATAGCTTCTAATCTAGCTACAGGAGAATAGGTCTCATCAAAAGCTAATCCCTTTTCTTGATTATATCCCTTAGCAACTAGTCTAGCCTTGTTCCTAATTACTATTCTATTTTCATCCATCTTATTTTTAAATACCCATTTAGTTCATATTATAGTATGATTCTTTAGTCTAGGAACTAGATTCCACACATTGTTTCTTTCAAATTGATTTAGTTCTTCTTGCATAGTATTTATCTAATCATTATCTTTTTCGGCTTCTATAAAAGTCTTAGGTTATACTTGAGATAAATAAGTTATGCAATTGCAAATATTTCTAATAGAGGATCGAGTTCTTACCCCTTGTGAAGGATCACCAATCATTTGATCGATTGGATGATAATTCACTTACCTCCAATCTTTGGGAAGCCTATCCTCTTGTTGACTTATAGATGGTTGATCACGATTGTGAGTATCTACTTCTTGATCTATTTGAGGTTCATTCTCCTTTGGGTCAACAATGGGAGTAGGTGTTTCTATCCTTAGAATAAAATCTGCATCATCATTAAAAGAAACTACTTTATTACTAATAGGATTAGATTCATCAAAGGCTATATGTACGGATTCTTCAACCACTGGAGTTATTTTGTTAAAAACCTATAAGCTTTACTAGATGTTGAATATCCTAAGAAGATCCCTTCATCGGTCTTTGAGTCAAATTTACCCAAGTTAGCGCTATTTAGGATGAAGTATTTACAACTAAAAGCACAAAAATAAGAGATATTAGGCTTTCTACCTTTCCATAGTTCATATGGAGTTTTATTTAGTACAGGCCTAATTAATACTCTATTTAAAACATAGAATGAAGTATTTACGGCTTCCACCCAAAAATATTTTGGCGAACTATTTTTACTAGGCATTGTTCTTGCAAATTCTTCTAGAACTCTATTTTTCCTGTCAACAACTCCATTTTTTTGAGGAGTTATAGGAGCCGAAACGTTGTGATCAATTCTATTTTCATCACAAAATTTTGAAAAGCTTTGATTTTCAAACTCTTTTCCATTATCACTTCTAATGCTCGAAATGTAAATTCATTTTTCATTTTGAACCTTTTTACAAAAGTTCACAAATCCTTTATAAGCTTCATCCTTGTAAGCAATAAAGATAACAAAGGTATATCTTGAATAGTCATCAATAATAACAAGAGCATATTGATGGCCACCTAGACTAATGGTACTTATTGGACCGAATAAGTCCATATGCAAAAGTTTCAATGGTCTAGTAGTTGAGACTATATTTTTTGATTTAAAAGAAATTCTAGTTTGTTTTCCTATTTGATAAGCGTCACACACCTTGTCTTTTTCAAATTTGATTTTTGGTTGTCCAATGACTAAATCTTTTCTTGAAATAATTTTAAAAAAATCCATATTCACATGACCAAGTCTTCTATGCCATAGCCATGGGTTTTTACTGAATGCAGGAAAACATTTTTCATTTTTTTAATGCAAAGATTTTAAATAAACTATATAGACATTTTCGTGTCTATGCCCAACAAACTTGATCTTGTTACTCTTGATGTCTATAACTAGACAATGAGAGGTTTCAAATATGATTTTGTTGCCTGTCACATAGTTGACTAATACTAAGTAAATTTGGCTTTAGGCCTTGCACATATAATACATGATCAATGGTTGTGAAATTATTACCAACTTTTTCATGTGCGATGATCTTTATCTTTGTGTTCTCTCCAATGGTGACATGTCTGCCATCCCTTAGAGTTAGCTCTTTGAATATACTTAGATCACCGGTCATGTGCTTTGAGCATCCACTGTCAAGGTACCAATAGTTACATTTCTCCTTGGTGTGGAGACATATCTACATTACACAAGGATATACAAATGCACTATTAGGTACCCAAAATTTCTTGGGTCCTTTGGGGTTAGTCCTAGAAAATACGGTTCTTTTAGGGACCCATGCTTTCTGAACATTGTAAGATGCTCTAAAATTGTAGACATGTTGATAAGTCATGATCCTAAGATAATAGTTGTTGATATTTCTAGGATTTCTCAAATATGCATACCTATAATTCCTTGGATAAGTATTCCTATGATACATGTTTCTATTGTGAAGATTATGAATATGCATGTCATTTCTAGGAAATGTATGATGATGATTTCTAGGATATGTACTTGCATTATTATGAACATGCATATTATTTCTAGGATACACATGATAGTAATTCCTAGGATGTGCATGTGTAGTGTGCAAGTTATGAGTATACATATTATCTCTAGGATGCACATGATGGTTACTCCTAGGATGTGTATATGCATTTCTTGAATGATTGTTCCTAGCATTTGCATTTCTTAAGTGAGCATACATATATACATGAGTATTTCTAGGATGCTTAATTCTAGTATATGCATTAGAATTTAAATTCACATTTTTAGACCTACTAGCATACATTGAATGAGTACTTTTAACCTTGCTAGAGGTCTTGGAAGTGGAGGCTTCATTTAAACATTTGTTTTTATGAACACAGTTTCTTTAGACTTTTGCTTGTCCAATGGAGAATAACCCAAGCCGGATTTTCCTCCATTTAATCTTTGGCTAGATAACACTTCATCTAGCTTTTTTTTTTCTAAGCATAAGTCTAGATATAGTGCTATTCAAATCCATTATTTTCTTCTTTAAAATGTCATTTTCATTTTTTAGAAAATCTTGTGAAGATTTCTAAAGCATGGAAGATAGTTTTTTTTTTCTTCCTTTAAGCCCTCCATCTCTTTAAAGAGAGATGAGACTTCCTTTTCGAGGGTAGTATTCCTAGAATCGAATTTCTTCAATTCTTCATGCATGTCATTTATAACCTCCATTAACTCTTCTCTACTACTAACAATGTTATTATTAGAAGGGGAAGAGTTAGATACCTCATTTTCGTCGTCGATTGCCATTAAGCATAGGTTGGTAATCTCCTCGTATCCGACCTCATTGTCCGAAGAATCTTCTTCTTCATCATTAATCCATGTGGTTACAATCATAGCTTTCTTTTTTAAAGCTCTTATATGGTTTTCTTGTTGTTGTACAATCGACCTTAATATGGCCAGGCTTCTTGCAACCATAACACACAAGTGGTTCCCTTTTTAGAGTGGGATCCTTTGTGTAAGGTTTCTTGCTCTTCTTTAAGAACCTATAAAACCTTTTGGTGATTAGAGCCAACTCACAATCTTCTTCATTGCTATCTATCTCTTCTTTTGTTTCTTCCTCTTTGTTGCTCGTAGAGGCCTTGAGAGCAATCACCTTTTTCTTCAGCTCATCATCATTGACAATGGGATTCGTTTCTTCCATCTCTTATATTAATAGTGATCCGAGAAGTGTTTTGAGATCAAGTTTGTTGAGATCTTTGGCCTTTGTAATGACAGTCTTCTTTGCTTTCAAAATGGATAGCAAAAACCTTAACATCTTCCCTGTTAGTTCAAATTCCTCAATGTTCCTACCAAGAAGCTTTAGACCATTAACAATGGTAGTAAAATGTGAGTGCATTTGAGGAATAGTTTCATTTAGAGACATTTTGAAAGATTCATACTCGGACACTAGCATATAGATTTTTGATTTTTTAACTTCGCTAATTCCTTCATATGTAACTTGCAATTTGTCCTAAATTTCTTTAGCTGAAATACATGTAGAAATTTTATTGTATTCAATAATATCTAGAGCACAATGTAATATGCTAGTTGCTCAACTATTGAGAGACATCATTCTACAATCATCTTCATTAAACTCTGTTTTTAGTTTAGGCATTGTATGATTGATTTCTCCAATGATTATTTCCTTTGTAGTAATTCTAGGTCCCTCTTCAATGACCCTCCATAGATTGTAACCTTTTCCTTTGACAAATATTTTCATTCTATTTTCTAATAGTTATAGTTAGAGCCATTGAATAACGGAGACCTAGTATAGGAATGCCCTTCGATATAGCTATTAGATGCCATCGGATCAACTCAAGGATTTTAAGCCTGAAATTGAGTACGAAGCTCTGATACCAATTGTAAACCGAGGTTCAAACCCAAGAGAGGGGGTGAATTGGGTTTTAAAAACTTTTTCTAATTAAACTTGCAATTTTTTTAAATAGTTAAATACACAATGCACATAATAAAAAATAAACTTGAAAGTAAAGGAGTTTAAAAGAAGAGAAAATACGAACTCTGTTTATAGTGGTTCGGCAATATCGGAATCCTTCCAACCCTATGTCCACTCTCTTCAAGGAACCTCCTTAAAGTAATCCACTAAAACTTTAGTCGTGCAACTTCACGGGGGCTGCACAAACCTTATAACCAATCCCTTCCTTACGGAAGCTAATCCCTTCCTCACGGAAGCTAATCATTTCCTCACGAAAGTTACAAAGATGGTTTAATGCTAAACACTCTAAGAGTTATTATAATTCTTTCCCCTTTACAATAAATGAGATTTGCTGTAAATAAATGGTAGAAAGATAGTAATAAGTGATTTTACAAATGAATAATAACTCTTTTTCAAGAACAAGCTTGAAGAATGGCTCAACAATAAGTATGTCAAAGCTTTTGAGAATTAATGAGATTTCTTGTGAATTGAATGCGTTCTCTTCTTTTCATTTTTTTTTAAATGATCATTGAAGTGGGTTTATATAGCCTTGAATCAATATGGCTGTTTGATATTGACTTGGTAGGTTTGGGGCATTAAACGCTCAAATCTCGCGTCTCAAACGGTCATATTTTTTGAATTACCAGTCGACTGGGTCAAGTGAGAAACTTCACTTTTTAGGCTATGGGGGAGTACCAGTCGACTGGGTCGTAATCACCAGTCGACTGGATCCTTAACACCAGTTGACTCGGAACCCTTTATCCCATATCCCTGGCGACTGTTATATGGAGCCAGTCGAAGACAACCCAATTTTTCATGTTTTAAAACTATTTTTTACTTAGAAACATTTGAATGAATAGTTTTGTCAAAGTCTTTTGTAAAATGAGCCACAGATCAAGCTAAGTATTTGAACATGAGATATTTACAATTGTTTTAATTACCTTAATACCTATTCTAGATATTCTGTCTTGTCTTAGTGTCTGAATCGAGTTGAGTTCTTGCATCTTTGTTTCTATACTGAATGCTTTTGCGGCTTAAACACTTAGATAAAACTGTTAGTGCAATTAGAGTAGTGCTTTTTCATTATTAAAATCAAATACGGGTCAACATATAGTTGGGTATAAACACCTCACCCACTTAATAGTCACTAGAAAAAACAAAGTTTATTATAATTGGTTCTTCTTCAAGCATCGATCATAAGTTCTTGAAGTTCATCCATTTCCAAAAGGAGCTTGTGGATCTTTGAGAGTAGTCGCACGCACTAACGTGTGGCATTTCAGTTTTTTCTTATCTTAAGATTAGTAGCATTGCTTTTATTTTACTCTTGTTATTCTTACTATTTCATTAAAGCAAAATGATTACTATTTTCATGATGTATGAGCCACCATGAAGTTTATGACATATTAGTTGAATATGCCATTTAGTCTAGGTTCCATGCATGTTTTGATACAAAAATGCTATGTAAATTAAGTTCAAGATGTTGTTTTCCATTCTTTATATATTGGTGCATCTTTTAGTAAATATTATATGGATTAGAACCATTTTTAAATGTAGCCATGAACAATGTATATTCTGTTTTTTAGGGAATTTGCAGTAATTTTGTTTAATTTATATGCTTAGTGTATTTGGACCGATCGGTCTCCCGTGGAAACTAATCAACTATAATTATTGTTTCATAGTCCTTTTTTTAAAAAAAAAAATTACAATTGTCATTTTCCTCTCCCTTAATGGTTTTAACTACTATTTTTTTTTTTAAAATCTATACACATAAAGGACAATAACAAATTCTTTATTTTTTTCAATAAATTTATTATTTTATTTTTGTTGTAGGAGAGTGGGGTTTTTAATACATCCAAACCATGAATCATCATTCCAATTTGATAAAAAGCGGAACAAACAATGGGGTAGAGTCGAGCAATTTATATGAGATAAGCAACACATAAGTATTTACATCTACATCTACATTTATATATATCTACGTCTACGTATGTAATACCATGTGCCTGTTCTCTAAAAGTGCTAATTCAGTTGCTTTTTAGATCATGATACCTCACATATATACGAAGATCTTTCTTATTGCACTACCAATGCGAGATGTGGGTGTTTAGACTTGCACATCCTCACGAGAGGGAGCACAAATCACACTGTCACATTAAGATCAACTATTCTGACTCGTTGCGAGCCCGCGATGACCTCGTGGTTAGTGTAAATACCACACACACACATGGTAGTGAGTTGGATTGAATTGGATACCATAACATGTGTTTATACCCTAAAAATTGCTAGCCGAAATTTCTTTTGGGATCATAAAACCTTACATATATACCAAGATTTTCTCCATTGCACTGCCGATGTGGGACGTGGGTTGTCACAATCATAATCAAACCAAAGATTCTAGCCCATTGGGAGCCTAGATACCAAGATGAACTCGTGTGCAACCCCAATACCATACATCCACATTGTAGTGGGTTGGGTCAGTTTTGATATTATTTGTAATACCACGGGCTCATCTCCAAAAGTACTAGTTGGAGTTGCTTTTGGGATCATAGGATACATATATACCAAGATCTTCCCATTGCACTATCGATGTGGGATGTAAGTCATTACAACATATATATATATATATATATATATATATATATGTGTGTGTGTGTGTGTGTGTGTGTGTGTGTGTGTGTGTGTGATGTATTGTTGTGGAGATGCCACATCATTGAAAAATAAATACTCTTCTTCTTAAAATGATGTAGTTCATTTTTGTAAATGCATTTACTTCCCAAACCATCTCAGCTCCACGTCTTCCATCCCTTCCTGAATTACTCTTTAATGAATCTTTCTTTCTCCTATGTTCTCAAATATCTTCGTTCGTACTCAATAATTTTCATGTATCCCTTAGTATGGACTCGCGCGTCTTCCCAAGAAATTGCTTTAGATTCTTTAAGTGTGAGAACAACCCCAAATATTTTAATTCCCCATTTGATTTTCTCGGTAATGAGTAAATAAATCCCATGCCATTAGCGGAGACATCATCCGATTTTTTTAGAACTGAAATAGTTTATCCCTTTTTCCGACTGATTATTTCAAAACTTATTCATGTTAACTGGTTATCTCTACAATCGTACTTTTCTCAAATTAATCAAAGCTTTTGCTTTTGTTTTCCTATATTAAGTAAAGATTTTGTTATTGTTGTCTATATTATTTTCTAGATGATACAAAAATTAGATGCAATGGAAATTGATTCCCTTTATTTAGATTGCAACTGTTTGTAGAGTTTTACAGATTGTTTGATTGTTGGGTGTTTCTGCAGTTGTTGCCTCGTGCAGTAAAATTGAGAAGGGAAATTATGTGATTAAGGTTCAGTTTCCCTAGAAAATTGGGTTTGTGAATTTGAGGCAGTGAATGAGTATGAGATAGGTCACATTCAATCATATTGCAAACAATGAATGGAGGACATGGTTGGCTTCAAAACATTTTGAGAGAAACTCAATGAGAAGAAAGATAACTCCTATGCAAATTTGGTTTCTGATTATCATGAAGAAGAAGTTGTACTTATATCTAAAGATGTGAATGAAGAAAACTCTTATGAGAGTGATGATAGTTGGGTTTTGGATTCTGCTGCTTTCATGCACATATGCATCTTGAATGGTTACTCTGTTAGTAGAAAGCTTGGAGGTGGCAAAGTTAGTGGACCTAAAGAAATCCTATCTATTCACAAGAAGACCAAAAAACAAGTGAAGTTCGCTCAAGTGGTCAAATTATTTAGGGGATTTGAGTCGAGGGAGGAATTTGGAGGGATACTCCTCAAATTCCATATTGGAAAGGAGCGTTATTGTAAGTAGTCCTAGTTTCACATCTTCTGTGTCAAAATGATGTGGGTACTAGTTAAAATAGACCTCTAAGAGTAATTTATTTGTGAGTTATCTAAAGTTTTGTAGCACTAGGATGATTGATGGTTGGATTATTTGAGAGGGTGTAACGAGGATTTGGGATAGTGAGAGTTAAAAAGGTGTTGGAACTTTTCTACAATCCAAAAAGTTGTATTATGATTGATTTATTAGTAGAGTTTGCTATCATGGACGCATATCTATTGAGACCGAATTGTGTATGTTTTGGTGTTCATGTTTATTTAATTTTCTCTTTGTGGTTGCATGATTTTATTACCCGTGGGTGTGTGGATAAAACCCTTACACTAATAAATCGAATACTAATTAAAATTGAATAACATGTGATGGTGAGGATGTTTAGTTGTCTTAGTCATTGCGTTAACTTGCTATGGAAAAACTACTGGACAACCACAATCATCACGAAGTTGCAATGAAAAACCTGTTACCAATCTCATCATCGTGCGATTGAAACTACTGAGTAGCCTTATTGTTGCAGTCTTGCGATGTCTGAGGTTTTCTAACAACCTCACCATAACAAGCAAATGTGATGGTTGTGGCTATTGGACAATCTCACATTAATCGTATAACCATTTGCTACTACTATGTTATATATATGTGTGATCGAATTAGGGCTTGCATTGGTAGTAATGATAAGGATGACAATGGGGTGGGTATGGGCTGACAAAGTGACTTCTTGTCTCCATCTTCATTTACCTAAACCTTCTTCATCCCCATTTCCATCTCTGTCGGGGATTTTCTTTTTTCCTTCCGCCTGGGACCTAAATCTCTGTACCTGTTTACAGACAGGGACGATGATTCCCCATGAATAAATGTGAGGATTCCTTGTTAACCCCCTTTTTTTTTTTATAAAAATCAATCACAGTTAAAATATAACAGTAAATACATTATATTAATATATTAATAAACAAAAATATAACATAAGGTGGTTTAGGAATTGTGTTCGGGGATTTACGGGTTATGGAGTGTTATCCCCATCCCCATCCCCATCCTCGAATCCATCAGGGATTTTTTATCATCTCCATCTCCATCCTCGTGGGGATAAAATCTTCTCCAAACTCAACTTTGTCGAGTTTAATAGTTTAGAACTCCGTTGAAGATGGTACTTTTGTCATCCCTAAGTAACAAATGATGTATGTCTTATGTGGTCCATACATTACATACATGCAACACTCAAGAATGATATTATATTCATGTGAATAGGTTTAATAGTCTTTTGTCCAAATTGATGATCACTCGTTACGATATATAAAGTTGTATTGTTTTAATTTTTTAAGGAGAATTTTCTTGATTTATGTAATAAACAAAATTCTAGTAGCGCAGTATCATCAATAAAATAAAAAGTTTCAAAAAGCCCACAATTTTAAAATTCAATCAAAAACAAATTTTCTTTTATTAAATCGTCTAAACTACTGTAAAAAATTAGTACTAGCCAATTAAGGAGATTATCTTTAAGATAATTGCATTTTTAGCAAAAGGATATTGTCATGAGAGAATATTTATGAAAAATAATATAAATTCATTTCAAAAAGAAAAATGTTACATCTTGATAAAGAGGATCCCATGACTATCTATCGAACACATTATTTAAAAAATGTGTGAATCAAAAACAACTATTTTGAGAATTTGGCGCTAAAGGGATTATTATGTTTCATTTTTTACCCATATGGTTTGATACATAAACACTGTAGCAGTTTTCTTTTTGAGTTTTTTCTTAGGAAAAATGGGTGTCGAGGACACACTATGTATAGGCTATTAGTTGTAGCCTATATGTAAGCCTTCTTACCATTGAAAATCATTTACTCCTATTTTATTCTATTTTAGTTGTTGGTTCTAGATAAATATATTTTTATTTACTATATATATCACCCCAAATAAATTTGGTAAATGTATTTAGCGTCGGATCCAGAACCTTTGACCAGGGCAATTAGTTGTAACTTAGGAATCGTTTTGAATTTGATATTGTGTTTAGGGTATCACTGACACTTAAGAGATATTCTTTGAAGTATTATTACTTTATTGTTGGGCTTAGTTTAATACTTACAACTATTACTTATAATACTTAAAATCATCAACATGTGACAAAGAGTGATAAAAAAACATGTGACTACAAAACATTCTTTAAACTCTTCTTATGATATATTCAAAATATAAAATAACTCCATAAGACCTCTCTAGACTTGCCAACCTATTGCCTTGTTAGCATCTAACAGGCACATGTATTGGCATTGAAACGCCAAACCTGTTACCTTGTTTTTTAATGTAAACATGAGGATTTTGAAGGATAAACATATCCTCCAAATCTCCATTTTATGGAGGAAATGCAAATGACAAGAATGAACAAAAATGATTGAATTTGGAGGAGTATTCTTTTCCACTTATTTTTTTTTTTATCTTAAGTTAAGCATTTTCGCAAGAGTGTATTGACTCATTTTTTCTCTCTCTAGTTATGAGATCAAGGATTTGCAACCATAAAATGAAGTTGAAGAGGGTGAAGATTAGCTAATCACTACCATAAATTTGATTATTTGCGACAGAAAAGTTTGTCGCAATTACCTATTTGCGATGGATTTCCGTCGCAAATACTCCCTCGCAATTACTTAGGTCGCAAATAATATTTTTTGCAACTGAAAAACTTTCGTTACAAAAAATATTATTTGCGACGGAATTTGCGATGAAAATTTCAGTCGCAATTAAATCTCATTTTTTAAATATTTTTAAATAATAATATTTTAGTAAAAATAATATTTTATTCGAACTATTTGCGACAGATTTTTCGTTGCAAAAAATTAACTAATATTTTATTTCAGACTAATTGCGACAGATTTTCCGTTGCATATAAAATAAAATCCTTTGCAAATTTAAATTTTTCTGTTGCAACAAAAGTTGAAAAACATCTATGATGGATTTTTTCCGTCGTAAATACTTAGGAAATCTGTCGCATATATCAATCCCAAATAATAGAATTTCTTTTGAATTTTTTTTATAAAAAAAAACCTGTTCAAACTATTCAACCCAAACACAAATTTTAAAATCAATAAAACCGATATTACAATCTGCTAAAATATATAAATTTAACAACGATACATCATATCATTCATCTACTAATTTATATAAATCCGTTAACAATAATAAAAATGCAATATATGTCATTAAAGTGTCCTAAATAATACCAAAAAAAAATTCACAAATGTGACATGTTTGGTTGGTAGCAATCATCAGCCCTATCATCATCTATAGGGTCTAGTGAAAAAAGTTAAAAGAGAAACTATAAGACATTTCACAACTAAAGGAGAAAGTATTCATTAATTATAGAAAAGAACGAATAATTAATCAATTTGAATGTTTACGTCGAAAACCTGATAGAATTCAAACTGGCGCTCCGAACTCGACTATACTTATTCTCACAACTCGCATTCTTTGGTACGGATCTGCCGGTACTCTCGGATCTTCCACAGAACGAGTATTTTACGTTTTGGACCCTAAATTCACTAAGTGTTAATGGTTTGGAACTAAAACTCTCACTTTTTCTCACATAACCTGAATCGGTGGTCCGAACTTGACTACATTTGTTCTCACACAACTCACATTCTATAGTACGGACCTGTCGGTACTCTTGGCTTGTCCACAGGATGAGTAGTTTACGTTTTGGATCATAAAACCACTAAGTGTTAACGTTTTGAACCTAAAACTCACTTTTTCTCACATAACTCGAATCGATGGTCTAAACTTGACTAAACTTGTTCCCACAACTCACCTTCTTTGGTAGAGACATGCTGGTACTTTCGGCTCATCCACGGGACAAGTATTTTATTTTTTCGACCCTAAAACCATTAACTGTTAACAGTTTGGACCTAAAACTCTCACTTTTTCTAACAAAACCTGAACCGATGGTTCGAACTCGACTACACTTGTTCTCACAACTCAAATTCTATGATACAGATGTGCCGATACTCTCGACTCATCCATGGGAAGATTATTTTACGTTTTCAACCCTAAAACCACTAAGTGTTAATGGTTTGGACCGAAAACTCCCACTTTTTCTCATAGAACCCGAATCGGTGGTCTGAACTCAACTACACTTGTTCCCACAACTCATATTTTATGGTATGGATGTGCTGGCACTCTCGGCTCATCCACGGGACGAGTATTTTACGTTTTTGACCCTAAAACCACTAAGTGTTAACTGTTTGGACGTAAACTCTTACATTTTCTCATAGAACCCGAATAGTGGGCCGAACTCAACTACACTTGTTCCCACAACCCAAATTCTATGGTACGGAAGTGCCGGTACTCTCGACAGTATTTTACGTTTTCGACTCAGAGAACACGACTTAAATTAAGTGCTACCACCCGAAGGAGATAGCCACAAATTTAGTATGTACCTAGAGAACAAGAAGAAGTACTACCAAAAATTCACCGAAACGAAAAAAGTAAGGAATTATTAATTACAAATACGGATCAAGCATTTCTAAACTGTTCACACCGAACGACCCAAAGATTATTTGAACACAAACACTATCATTGTAAACATATAAATTAGCAAGCAATAAGTACATTTGTATCGTTCAATAATCCTTACACAGGTGATCTAAAATAACATGCAATGCATGGTATATGCAAATAAATAATATATTAGAGAGATAAGGGAATATGAAAAAAATTTCCCTTAAAGAATTTATATTCTAAGACGTCGCACAAGTTTAATTTATATTCTAATTCCGTTAAACAATTTCCATCTTTCCTCTTCCGCTCAAGCTAGAGGTCACTGCCTCAACTCCCAACCGTCTAACATAGTTCTAACTAAATATTTCCTGAAGATGGCTGGACCGGACATCAGTGGAAGAGAAATCATTCTTAAGTATACAAGAAGAAAGTGTTGAGCAAGCCTATAAACCGAAATTCATAACAAATTAATCTTTTTTTTTTTTTTTTTTTTTGTTGAGAAGTACAAAGAGTGAAAATGAATTACTGCAAACATAGAGGACAACTAGTCCAATCAAAAGTTACAGCTATAGGATACGTTCACCTTTTATATAGAATTATACAATTTATTATTGTAAGGTAAAGGTTATTATAGAAGGCTACTGTTTTAGAAAGGACCGAAAAGGGAGATCTATGTAATTCTCCGACACATAGAATAACTTCAACTTTCCACTTTAGAGGTTTTATTCTTTAGGATAAGAAGAAAGTTTCAGAAAGTCACTCTTCATAGAATCAAAGTTCAACATCTTATGAAGGTTGTTTAAAACTCCATTAAATCCAACCAAACTTATTGAAGTATTGAGCCATTAATTTTGGCATTATTTGATATCATTTCCACCATTAAACCATTAACTACCATGTCTGTTCTGATCGTCTAACCCACGCATTTGTCAACCCTCCTATTCTCGTAGAATGTGCTCTATTTATGGAACAATGCTAAGCCTCAGCTGGTACACCATCATGTATTACCTCTTATTTATATCAATAAACATCATCTTCTTCAAATCTTCGACAAATCCAAACACACAAACCAAAAATCTCTTAAAATACTAAAAAGCTTTTTTTGATAAAAAAAAATACTAAAAAGCTTCTAGCTTCGCAATTCAAATTATAAAAACAGTGATTATGAGGAGTTTATTTGACCGACACATATACTCACAGCACATTGACCTGTACATTACTTAACCCATCATGTATTCAAGCTTGTAAATACAATGCAAACCCTGTAGTTCCTATCCATCCAAATCCCATGAGCCTCATCAACCAAATTAATAAATAATATATTACAGATTTAAATAAATAAATAAAAATAATTAAATAAATGAGAAAGACCTTACCTGGCGGGAGAGGTAGCGGCGCGGGGGAGAAAGCGGCATAGTGGAGGCAGCGGTGCTGTGATGGCAGGAATGTGGTGATGGCGCTCGCGGTGCAGGGAGAGACGGGGTGGAGAGAGAGAGAAAGAAAAAGTGGAATAAAAAGCCTAAAAACACAAAGGAAAGATGAATAACAAAAGGAGGAGAAAGATGAAGGAGAGAAAATAGAAGGAAATGGGGTGTGGCACGAATGGAAATGGAGAGGAAAGAGAGAAGGAAGAAAAAGGAAAGAGAGACACGCAAATAGGTTTAACACATCTGCAAGTGACAGAATCCGTCGCATATGAGAGATATTTTCGGTCGCAAATAATGCTGTCAAATATTAAATTCTGCACCGTATACAAAATAAATAATAAAATATAGATTTTATTTCGAGGGTCATTATACGTCGCATATGTGAGACCATTTCGGTCGGAAATAATTTTTTTAGGAAGCTAAGTGGAGCAATTGCCCACACGCTACACACTATAGATCCACACATGCGAGTGTGTGATGTATAGTGCGACATAGAAAAATTCATGTAGTACTTTGTTTAGCTTATTGTATGTGTGAGAGAGATTTCTTAGATGCTATCATGTTAATAGAATTTTAGGCTTTTTTGTTTCTTTGTTTTTTTAACGGTGGTATTCAATGGAAAAGGACATTATTAAATTGAAATTGAGTAACTATATCAATGAAAGATGCAAAATAAAATACCAAACTATATCAGTGGTAGAATTCCCCTAAATACCTTGGATGGTTACTTATATCATTCCTCATTTTGGCTGTAGACTTAAGACTACATTATAATTTAACAAGTTATTTTTCTTGCTTGAGTGATTGAGTAAATCAAAATCATATACCTATATGAAATATCATCTTAGAAATAATAAATATATAAAAATGATTGTAATATATATATATTGTTAGAATTATTACATGACATGGGCTTATATTAATTTGGGCTTATTGGGTTTTTCATAAAACAGATTAAGTGATTGGTCCACTAATTGAGACATACGGTGAGTTTAATAGAGTGATATATTTACAATGGATATAATACTTTAATGTGTCTAATGTGGGCTAGCTAATATAGGCCATAGTTGACCTTTGACCATGTGATAGGTAAGTTATTAGATCACTATATAAAGTATAAGCTAGGTCCCCCCTCATATTCTAAACCCTAGAGAGTATATCATCTTTTCTACACATTGGGAAAAGGCTTACATCATCAAGGCTACTATATCAAAGAGAACAAGGAGGCGAAGTACCTATTGCTTAGCTAAATATTTATTCTTTGTGTTTGATTGAAGATTTCGTTGTGTTATCAACCATGGATCCTAAGCAAGATATGTTCTAATCTTTCTATCTATTGTTTACTAGGTATTTTATACTCGTTTATGGTGATTACATGGGATTAAGGATATTATTGAAATTCTACATGTGGTATCAAAGCCTCCATAGATTCGGTTTAGAACTCTAATTGAGGTTTCAATCTTTGATTAAATAAATAATTATAGAAACCATGCTAGGGTTCATGATTCTAGCAATGAAAAATTATTATTGATTCACATGATAATGGATGCTAATATTAAGTTTTATTTGCCTAGACATGTGGATTGATATGTATATTTGTAGAAACATGTTATAAGGTATTGATTGTTGTGATTTAATTGAGTGATTTTAATTAAATGCTAGCTTTTGATAATTTAATTGAATCAAGAGTGTTTAATACTGATTCAAACACATAAAGTAATAATCGAAACCCTTAAAATTTGTTTGCATATAAAGAAAATATGAATTTGGACATGAAAAACATAAAAATCGAGGAAAAGCATCAAATGTTGGGTAGACAGTCGAATATCTTTTTTGATATATAGTTGACCATCTCTTTTGATAGTCGACTATCTTAAAGGAAAAGTTTAGGTCAAAAACTTTTGACATTCGACGGTGGCTTTCCATAGTTAACTGTCCTACAAAAAAAGGATTTGACAAAAACTTTTGATAGTCAATTGTGCCTAAGGCATAGTTGACTATCACCTTATAAATTTAGACAATAGATTTCTACAGTCGGCAATGACTTAACGATAGTCGATTGTAAACCTGTTTTGCATTTTTTTTCTTTAGAAAAGCTTACTTATATTTACTTTCAAATCAACTTAAAATCATTCCTAAGGAAAATCTAAAGTTGTTAACAATGTAATTAGCATAAAGTATGATTTTATAGACAAAAGTAGTCCCTTTATCTTTAAGTCTAAGATTATATTCTATCGTTTAGTGTGGGAAATATAAAGAATGTCTTGGTATGAGAGTTTCGTGAGTTTAGTTGAATTGTAGCTGCCAAAGTGGTCTTTTTAATTGGATTTATAGAATATCAATCCTATACAGTAGTGGGATGTCTCTGGCTCTTGTATATTGTCATACACCCAACGGTAGTGATTGCGTATTGAAATTTAGAAGCCCACATAGGAAACATATAGTTGAAAAGTGACTGACCAAAGTGGTCTATACACCCAAAGGTTGTAGGTTATTGCAGGTTAGAATATATTTTAATGATAGCTATTATGTGGAGGGTTTCATAATTGAAAGTCATGAATTTAACCCAAAAGTGTTTATAAGATGATTTGTATGAGCTCTCATGTGGTGTACTTGTTTATGGTTTTGGAGTACATTATTGTGCCATAATTTGCTAATAAAGTTGCTTTGTTTAACTAAATAAGTCATTCTTAATTAAAGTCACCTTTTACTGTCAAGAACAGTAAGTTAGCCATAAAAGTTCTGATTGGTTCGAATTTCATAAAGTAGATAAAGAAATGTGATGCTTGTCATAAGTGATAATACACATAGACCTGACAATAAATAAGAATAAACCTATAAAACGTAAGGATAATAGTTTTGATTTAGTAACATGTTAATGATGGATTCATTAAATGTAACCATGTGTGCTTGCTATCTATTAAGAGATACATTCTACAACACCTATTAAGTGGATTGTTGTAGTGAAAAAAAATGTTAAGAGTCATTGAATACATAGATAGGTTCAATTCTACATAAGGTATGACAGGGAAGGATGCGTTTGGGAGTACATCATAAAGATAGTTTATTTTCAAATTGAGAGAGAAATCTCAAATTGTCTTATTTGTTTTCAAAAACAAGTATCAAGAAATGCAAGAGGGGTTAATCTAGTGCTTTTAAAATTGTTCAAGATTAATTAAAAAAAAAATTGAATATATTGGCAATGTAGTGAGTCTAAACTGTTGCCTTTATAAAGTGGAATTAAGTGCTTCTTATGTATGAAAAATATCATGAGAAATGATATTCCAATAAAACAAAAAAACACGGATTAATGATAGTGATAATGAGGGTAAATCTTTGGCTCTTGTTCTAAAGGAATCCAATGTAACTAAAACCCCATTTAATGTGGTGGCTAGACAATGGTAATTTTATTGCTCTTACCATACAAGGATTCATAAGCAAGGAAAATCCAAATAAAGGAGAGTTTAAGCTCACGGTTAGCAACAATAATAAGGTGGACATAATCTTCATAGGAGTAACTAATTTAAATTTAGCTTCTATATTTAAATTGCTATTAGAGATAAATTTTATATATAATCCTAGTGTGACATTCATTTTTCATCTAGGTTTTTGAGAAGATTGACTATACTTTTAATGATAAAATTATAAAGTTTAATTAAGTTTTATTCGAAAGCCATTAACCGTGGCACTTGGTTCTATGAATTGTATAGATTGTGTGTTGAGCTCTAAATGAAGTCTATAAAACCTCATATAAAGTTCAAGTATTGCCAAAACATCCCTAATTAAGGAAATTCTTCTATGTTGTGGCATAAATGCTTTGGTCACAAATATAGGGAGAAAAAAAAAGTGATAAAGAGATACATCCGATATACTCTCAACTAGACATGTGTTGACTTGTTTAGGGATAAATTAACCAAGATAAAAAAATTATGCATTTCATTAATATGATCTTTTGGAAGTCATCCACACTTATTTTCAATAGACTTTGTCCAAATACATTGTGTAAGTGTAACACTTATATAATTCATTGATGATTGATCTTGTCGTGGATACATGTTTTTAATTTAAAAAAGTCTAATTTTTTTGACACATTCAAGATTTTAGGACTGGTTTTGAGAAACAATTAGGAAACCTCATTAAGAATGATTAAGTTTGATCAGTAAAGTGAGTGTTTTCATAAACACGAAACTTTAGGACAGTGTTAAGGTTCGTTTGCTAGATGCTTGATGAAAATAGGGATCTCATAAATTATATTAGGGTTCCTTAACATAAGGGTGTGGCCGAAAGGTGAAATCGCACATTTAAGGTTTTGGAAGAATATTTTGCAAAAATACACCTATATATATATATATATATATATATATATATATATATATATATATTCCAAATGAAGGTAATTTGGAATCAAGTTTTTCTTGTTACTTCTTTATAAGGTACTCTGATCATTCTAAGACATAAGTCTCATGGTCTTACCTGAAGGTACTAGAATCATGGAATTAAAAATCACTAAGTTTCTAGTGTTGATCTACCTGAAAAGGTAATTGTTCTTAGATCATTAAGTATAGTGAGGATGTTTGGATAATTTATTTTCTTTACCTATAAAGATGGATATATTTGTTCCTACACCTATAGTGTGAGATGTGGAGGAGTAGGAGCTAGTTACTCAACTAGTTCTTGTTAAGACTTCTCAATAGCAGAATGTAGTTGTGTAGGGTACAAGTTCTGATCCACCATAAAGAGAAGATCTGCCAGTATTCTTATATATATGATCTATTAAAATGAGAGTGACTATAATATTGGCTATGCAGTGGACCATCTAGTGACTTGTCAGAAGTTGTTTTCTAGTTTTCAGTTAGATCTGTGGACTAAAGTGATGAGAGATAAGTTTCATTCAATGATACTCAATGCTAGATTAGGGATCTTTTGAAGGTTGAGCTTGTAGAATTTTTTGATGATTATACGACTTAGAAGGACTCTAAAGCATTGAAAGTTTCAAGTCCATATTGGTGGCTAAATGGGTTTTTTACAACAAAACTTTCTATCTAGTTTCCTCCAGGGATGCTTTTAGAGTGATCATGGCGCTAGTAACTCATCAAATTTTATAGCTACATCAAAAGGAAATGAAAAGTGCTTTTCTATATGGAGACTTTATAAGAAAGTCTATATGGTACAACCTAAGAAATTTAAGGAAGATGATGATATTAAAAGTTATAGAGTTTTACTTTGGTGTGTTATTGGTGTTGCTTGTTCATCTTTGAGCTAATTTTTTATTTATCTATTGTATTTGAAGCTTGTGGAAACTTTTGAATGATAGTGAGAGGAATTAAGCAAAAATGGAAATTTGGAAAGTTATGTGGTGGAAATAGGAAAGAGTGTAAATAAAAGGGTTATTGTATAATTAATGGAAATATTTGTCTGTGGGAAAGACCAACAAAGGCTGGAACCCTCTAGAAAACCTAGAGAAAGAGAAGAGAATAAGGAAAGAAGAAGAAAGAGAGGAAGAAAGGGTGGAAGAGGAAGGAAAGGATAAGAGTTTCTTTCTAAGCTAAGATAAATCTTGTTCTCCTTTTCTTTTAAAGCATTAGGCTTGTTTATTAAACAAGAGAATGAAGATTGTTGAATCTTGATTTAAAGAGTTTGCTTGAGAAAAAGTTTGAGAAGAATGTTGTTTTCAAAGAAAATGATTTTGTGATGGATTTTTAAGTTTGATGTGTTTTCATATGAAATACGCTCTGGGTGATGTGTAATATTTGATTTGAAACCATTGAGAACTTGTATTTGATTTGGATTAGAAGTCTCATGAGAGACAAGAAGTTTTTTTTTAAAGAAAAATGAAGTTTTTGCCCTAAAATTTTCTGAATTCGCGACCAGATAATCGATTGTGAAAATCTCTAGACCTTGGACAGTCAGCTGTCCATTTGGATAGTCGATTGTGCAAATCTCTGGGTAATCTACAGTGGACTGCCCAATATGGATAGTCGACTATTTAAGCCTTTGAACCTGTTTTCATCCTCGTTTATCCCAAAATGAGCCACTCTTGCTAAGGTATTCAACTATAGACTTCTTCTAAGGTGCTATGAGTTCAAAAACATGTTAAAGTTTTGAAAGCTAAGATCTTGAAAGGATTTCATTTGTTTTAAACCATGCGAGAATGAGGAGTATAAAAGTTTTATGAAAAAGGAAAAAGATTTGTGACTTAACCTCTAGTTTGTTTGTTAATATGAGGTTGATGAAATGCTTGAGTATATTTAAATTATATGTTTCTTGAATAAGTATACTAAGTAATTATATACTTTAGGTGGAATCAGAGAAATACTAGTAAAGACTGAGAAGTAATCCAAGGTTGGAGCTTGGTAAGGCAAATGTGAGGTTCACCTTACTTTTAGTAAGTGCTATAGTATGTTCAATAATATGTAAAAGATTTAGAGGTATACGATATAACTTAATTATGAAATCATAAACATTAGTCTGTCTAGATTGATATATACATAGAGTTTGAGGCTTAATGATAATCTATAATGAAGGACGTAACAGAATATAATGGGCATACCGATTGGAACCATACTCCAAAACTATTGAAAATAAGTACTTAGTACTTAAGTATACACATAGACGTGTGTGTGTGTGTGTGTGTGTGTGTGATTGCTTGTATAAGCTTCTTGGTATGACCTCTCTAGTATGAGAAATATACTATTTGAGTTAATGACTATAAAATCGAAAGGTTATTGAAGTATAAATGATATAGAAATGAGAAATGTTTATACATACATATATGAAGTGATGTGATTTATATAAGTTATGAATTTAATGATATGAGAAGTTAATGAATGTTTGATTGAAGGTTTGTTTGGATTATAATTTACAATTATTGTATTTAATTTTAAACGTACAGACTCGGCCTAGTAAGGGGTAAGGAGGAGATCCAATTTGATTTTAATGTAAGGACTCGACCTAGTTAGGGATAGGGAGGAGATTCAAATTTTATTTTAAACGTAGGACTTCGCTTAGTAAGGGGTGGTGTGAAAATATTTGCAAGTGAACAAAATCGCAACAAGTCGTAAAGTTCTAAAGAAAAAAGTGTTGAACCCACAAAGACTAATTATGCTATTGAGTATTGAAATTTACCAAATTATTTACTATTTGGAAATAAAACCGAAATTTTAAAGACTTTACCACCTAAATTAAACTAAAGTGCTTGATAAAGATAAATTAAAAGAAACGAGAATAAAACTTAAGGTTGTACACATAATAAAAATAACCTAGAGCTTTTGATTTCACTTAGCTAATCCCACACAATTTATTATTCTTTGTTATAAAATTCCAATTTTCAAGTTGATGAAAAATAAATCCCTTAATTATTCAGTGGTTTCTCTTGAATAACATTAGAAATATCTCCACCTAATAATTCATCATATCTCTATGTAAATTAAATTATTTGAAGATTCATTAAGTTATTTGGATTTTTTAATCTAAAATCACAGTAATTGCAGTAAAGTATCTCTATCTTTCGCTCAAATAATAGTGTTTAATCCTAAAAGCTTCTAATCACAAATTACCTTTCGGTTTCATTATGATTCAATAAATCAAACAATAATTGGCCAGAAAATTGTAAGCAATAAGATCAAGGATAAACACTCAACATAAAAAACTTTTAAATAAAATAACTTGGAATTTAAACTGTGTGTTCAAAGCTAGACTACATCAAAGCCCTAGAAAAATAAAATTAGCTCATAACAAATCTGAAATCAACCATGTTCTTATTGGAATGCATCAAAAGAAAACTAAAGAGAAGAGAATAAAACTCTTTTTCTTGAAATAACTTGATGAAGCATTCAAGATTGTTGAAGATCTCTCTTCATTGAGACTTGGCAGCCGCCCTCCTTCTCTTCTCTCTTTATTATTAATGTCTAGGAAAAATTTGAAGTGCTTATAAGGTAAGGGCAGCCCGCCTTATATAGGCAATCTAGAAGGAAACAAAAAGGAAAGTAAACTACTCTTAATCCTAATAGACTTGCAATACAAAATAAAATAGGCAATCCTTGTACGACAAGGATGCATAAGACATAAATAGAAAACTATTATGAAAAGGAAATAACATAGAATAGGAAAAAAGTGCTGATACTGTGCATGCAAATAATTTTGCGTGATTGAATAGAATTGGAGTGGCGCGGGTCTGGACCAGATGTTGGATCACGCGTGGGTTCTATGCGAAATGTCTTGGGCTTGTGCGCCTTCTTGAATTGGATTTTTGAGTCGGTACTGGTCCTGCACACAATAGGTGCACATCTTGATTCGTATGGCCATTAGGTATTTTTAATCTTCTAGGCATATCAGTCTTCTTTTTCAATAAACCTTCTCATTCCTTCAAACACAAGCAAATCAAATCAAATCAAATCAAAAGAAAAAAAGAAAAACTAAAAATTTTAATAAGTAAATGAGTAAAAAAATTCATGTAAAAATTACACTTATCAAATTCCCCCAAACTTAAAATTTGCTAGCCCTCAAGTAAAGAAAAAGAGAAAAACAAATAAAAACAAGAATTGGTTTAATTCATAAAATTTGTTGCCTCAAAGATTGCCTAAAGTTTATAATCCGAAAGAATCATTTAATATCACACAAGTCCAAAAGTTAATTCAAAACTCAATTCCACCTCATTATCAATCGTCTCATTCATGCATACATATAATTCTCACTTCATTATTAGCTTCCCAGATGATTTTATGCAAAGAAGTAAATATATAATGGATCTCTAGTTATGAAATTTATAATTCAAACTCCATAGACTTGCTCTTCAAATCACTCTCCACTAATGTAGAACAAAAATATTACCAAGGATCAATAGGTTTTTATTAGGCTTGTAATGTAAGGCTAAGGTGAGGGCTACAAAGAAAAGATAGGATTGAAACAAGGCAAGAGAACTTAATTTTGAACACAAATAAAACAAATAGAGCATACTCACTTCTAACACATACACTTCTTCTTAATCCTTTGAATCTCTCAAAACACCTCTCTTTATCGTTCTTTCAAAGATCCCCCTTATGTTTATTTGTTTATTTATTATTTTTTTAACACTTCCTAACACCTTGTTGACTTTTCACACCCCCAATCTTATGACTTTGATAACATGGGCTGTGATAAAATTTACTTGTAAACTTTCTACTTCTCACACCTTCCATGCTCTTCTGACTTTGTGTAAACTTAGTTCTCTTGAAAGGTAAGGAAATCAGTGTTTAAGCTCAAATAGGGTAGGGAATATGATGTTTTATAAAAGGAAAAAATATAAGCCCAAAGTATAATTTAACAAAGCTCAAAAGGGTGACTAGGGATAAAGATAATAAATAGGTAAGCTTGAAAAGCTCAATCGATTCAAAGAATGCCTAAATCATTTCCCAAGTAATATTTTATCTAGGATTTTGCCTTGAGTGTCATCAAACAAGTTCTAGAGTTTGTCGAGACCTTACAAATTTACAATATTCTCATAAAATTTCTCTAGGTATACAAAACAATTAATGATCATGATAACATGGGCTGAATATAGAAAATCTCAAATTAAGCAAAATCAAGTCAAGGATTAACAAATAGACTTAAGCAATAAGAATTTTCCCTAAAAATTATAATCAATTTGAACTATATTCTTATCGTAGGCCTTTTTATTCATCAAACCAAAAACAAAGAAATTCTTTTATTTTATTTTATTTAAAATTTTATTGTTTTTTTAAACATAAACTTCCTTCCTCCAAACTTGAATAATACATTGTCCTCAATGAGAAATAAGAAGAAAAAAAAGAAAAAGAATGAGAAAAGGTAAGAAATGCTCCCCCGATTTCCAATTGAATGTTGTCCTTGAAAGTGCAACCATGTAACACATTGGAGAGCCCCCAAACTTATGCAAACCTACAAGATGAAAAAAAAAAGATTAAAAAAAATAAAAACTAAAGAGAAAAAAACTTGGGTTGCCTCCCAAAAAACGCTTTGTTTAAAGTCGACAGCTAGACATTCTCCAAATCATTATTTAGGATTGACGAGATTTATGGAAATATTTTGCGTGTTAAATTCTCCATCCACATAAGGCTTTAACCTCTGTCCATTAACCTTGAATGTACCTTTTCTCTCATGATGAACTTTAATCGCTCCATATGAAAAAACACGAGTCACAACAAATGGTCCCGACCATCTAGATCGCAACTTTCCTGGAAAAAGTCAAAGTTTTGAATTAAATAGTAAAACTTTTTGCCATACTTCGAACTCCCTTATTAAAATATGCTTATAATTCCATCTTTTAGTTTTATCCTTGTAAATCCGAGCATTCTCATAAGCATCATTGTGAAACTCGTCAATCTCATTAATTTGCAACATCCTCTTCTCACCTGCAACCATTAAATCAAAATTAAGTGTATTTATCACCCAATAAGCTCTATGTTTTAGTTCCATGGGTAAATGACATGCTTTTCCATAAACTAACGGATATGGTGACATTCCAATCGGTGTTTTAAATGTTGTCCTATAAGCCCATAATGCATTACCTAACCTTCGTGCCCAATCCTTTCGTGAGATACTAACGGTTTTTTCAAGCATGCACTTCAACTCCCTATTGGACACCTCAACTTGTCCACTTAATTGAGGATGATATGGTGTTGCCACATGATGAGTAACTCAATACTTAGTAAGTAAAGCTTTAAATGGACGGTTGCAAAAATGCTTCCCACCATCACTAATTATCGCCCTTGGAATGCCAAATCGAGAAAATATATTTTTTCGAATAAAATTTACCACAACCCTGGCATCATTGGTCGGCAAAGCAGCAACTTCCACCCACTTGGAGATGTAATCTATAGCCACCGAAATAAATTTGTTAGAATTTGAAGATGGAAAAGGACCTATGAAATCTATCCCCCAAATATCAAACAGTTCAATCACTAAAATATTATTCAAAGATAACTCATGTTTCCTAGAAATATTCCCAACCTGTTAACATTGATCACATAAATTAACAAAGTAAGAAGAATCTTTAAAAATAGAAGGCTAATAAAACCCGGATTGTAAAATTTTTGCCGCTGTTTTTGCTCCACCAAAGTGGCCACCCACTTCCAATGAGTGGCAATGTCGAAGATGCTCGCCATCTCTTCTTTGGGTAGACATCTCTTAATTATCTGATATGTACAATACCAAAATAGAAAAGTTTCCTCCCAAAAATAATACTTCAAGTCAGAGAAGAACTTCTTCTTTTATTGATATGTCATCCCGGGAGCTCGAATTCGCGACACCAAGTAGTTGACTATGTCAACATACCATGAAACAACTTGTACAACCATCAAATGCTCATCTAAAAATATTTCATTAATTGGAAATTGCTGCTCATCATCCGCACCCTTAGGCTCAATCCGAGACAGGTGATCTACCACCAAATTTTCGGTACCCTTCTTGTCTTTGATCTCCAAATCAAATTCTTGTAGAAGCAAAATCCATCGAAGTAATCTTGGTTTAGCATCCTTCTTCATGAGCAAGTACTTAAGAGTAGAGTGATCGGTATAGACAACCACCTTCGAACCTATCAAGTAAGAAAAAAAAAAATTTGAAAGCAAAAACAACCGTTAATAATTCTTTTTCAGTAGTAGCATAATTAAGTTGAGCTCCCGTTAAAGTCCTACTTGTATAATAAATAACATGAAAATTTTTATCTTTTCTCTACCTTAAAACAACCCCTATAGCAAAATCACTAGCATCACACATCAATTCAAAAGGTAAATTCCAATCTGGTGAAACAATTGTAGGTGTTGAAATTAATTTCTTTTTCAATGTTTCAAAAGTATGCATGCATTCATGAGAAAAATCAAACAGTGTATCTTTAGTCAAAAGATTACAAAGAGTAAACAGTAATTTGAGAAAAATCCTTAATGAACCATCGAAAAAACCTAACGTGACCCAAGAAACTTCTCACGCCCTTTACATTGGCCGGTAATGGGAGTTTGTCAATAACATCTATTTTGGCTCTATCGACTTCAATTACCTTGAAGGAAATTTGATGGCCAAGCACTATCCCTTCCTCGACCATAAAGTGGTATTTTTCCCAGTTTAAAACTAAATTAGTCTCCTTACATCGCTTCAAAGCCAAAAACAAGTTAGATAAACAATTCTCAAAATAATAACCAAAAACCGAGAAGTCATCCATGAATACTTCTATAAATTTTTCCACTATATCGGAGAAAATGGACATCATACATCTCTGGAACGTGGCTAGAGCATTGCAAAGACCAAAAGGCATCATCCTATATGCAAAAGTTTCATAAGGACACGTGAAAGTAGTATTCTCTTGATCTTCGGGAGTAATTACGATTTGATTATATCCGGAATACCCATCTAGAAAACAATAGTAAGCATGGCCAACGAGTCTTTCTAACATTTGGTCAATAAAAGGAAATGGAAAATGATCTTTTTGAGTTGATCATTAAGTCTTTGATAATCTATGCATACTCTCCATCCGGTGACTATCCTTGTTGGTATAAGTTCATTGTTATCATTCTTTACCACGGTTTCTTTGGGACCACTTGAACCGGACTCACCCATGCACTATCCGAGATTTGATATATAATTCCAGCATCTAAGAGCTTCAATACTTCTTTATGCACTACTTCTTGCATTGATGGATTCAATCTCCGTTGTATTTGAACTATCGGCTTGAAACTATCCTCTATTAAAATCTTATGCATACAAATCGAAGGACATATCCCTTGATATCCAAGATTTTCCATCCCAAAGCCATCTTATGCTCCCTTAAAACTCTTAGCAACTTTTCTTCCTCTACATCATTTAAAGAACCGTTAATAGTAACCGAAAAAGTAGAGTCTTGGTCTAAGAAAGCATACCTCAAATTTGATGGAAGCGGTTTGAGTTCAAGTTTGGGTGGTTCCTTACTTCAGGATGTCAGCATAGATGAACCTAGCTATTCCAATTTCAGCTTATATGGAAGGATGAAATGATAGTATAGCTTCAAAATACCTTACAAAGTTCCTAACCTCTTCATTCTCGAAATCAAGAGTTGTAGAATGAGTAAGACACACCTCAAATGGCAACATTGAAAATCCAACCCAATAGGTCTCGGCCACCACTAAGTCTATATCACTAATTTAAAAACAAGAGTGTACTTCAGAAGGAAAATCCATAGCCTTAAATACCTCAAAAGTAACCTGCTCATCATCAACCCTCAAAATAAGTTTCCCTTGTTGGACATCAATTAAAGTTCTCCTCGTAGAAAGAAAAGTAGCCCCAAATCAAAGGTATTTCCTCATCCTCCTCCATGTCTAGTACAATAAAATCCGTCGAAAAAATAAACTTGTCCACATTCACCAAAATGTCTTCAATGAGTCCTCGCAGGTGCTTGATAGATCTGTCTTCTAATTGTAAAGAGACCGTAGTAGGCTTTGCTTTTGCAAAACCTAACTTTCTGAAAACTGAAAAGGTATAAGATTAATACTTGCTCCTAAATCACATAAAACTTTATCAAAATAAGAATTTCCAATAGTGCAAGGAATCATAAAACTCCATGGACCTTTCAATTTATGAGGAAACTTCTTTTGTAAAATTGCACTACTCTCTTCGGTTAACATCACTATTGCTATTTGTCTTAGCATTAAACGGTTTCAAGGAAGGAAGAAAAAATCAGCATCAATGCACACCAGTGTGCGTCGCAGCCCAGCTCATTCCAGGGTGCGGCTCCCAGCAAAGAGAAATGCTAGAGGAGGCGTGCGCCACGGCTCAGCCTCCCCCAGGCCACGGTACCCAGAAAGGTGAGAAGTGGAGAAGTGTTCAGCACACTCCAGGCTGCGGTATGCCTTGTTCTAGGCCGCGACCTGAAGGCACACTAATGCCATTTTTCAGCCTTTTGAAAGGTGCGTGGGGCATGTCCAAAATGCACAAATTTACTTAGGATTGATCGAGGGCCATTGTTAATTGGTCTTCAAGATCTAAGGGTGGATATTGACCCTCAAGATTGGTCAAGAAGTTGGTGCACTATATAAAGGGTCACCTAGCTTCAATCTCCAAAAAAGTGTGAGGAATAACTTTTGATTGAAAGTGAGATGAATTGTAATAGTGCAAAGACACTAAACTCAAGAGAGATTCTGTAGAGAAGCTGGTTGTTTAGAAAGAGAGAGTAGAATAGAAAGGGATTCAAGGGCTTGTAAGGGAAATTTTCTTGGGAAATTCCAGGGTTAGTTCTTATCACTTTCTTCTTCTTCTTCTTCTTTTGTTCTTCAAGAACCTGTGAGTTCTTGGAAGGGTGTTGCTGATTGTAAAGAACTCCATTGATAAGATAGTGCAGAGAGCTTGGAGGAGCTCACGGGGATGTAGGCATATTGCCGAACCTCGTCAACAAAATTCTTGTGTTCTTTTCTTTATACAAGTCACTCTAGACTTGGGTGTTTGGAAGATCACCTCCTAGGCATCATCCAAGGTGGTTTCCCAACAATGGTATCAGAGCTTGCACAACAGTAGTATCAGAGCTTGCACGGCTAGGTATAGGAGCAAGAACAGAAGGTATCGGAGCAAGACTCCAAGAATTAAAGAACAAACTTCTTGGGTGATTCAAGAACGGAGTAAAGATTAAGATCAGATAGTGTTCTTGAGGGTGATTCAAGAACGGTGTTGAGATCAATCTTCGATTGTGTTCATAATGTTTAAAAGAAGTTGGAAAGCATTTGTGGGTGCTGCACAAATTTGGGATCATATCCGCAAGATGGGTTCAAATTTCATTGTTGAGAAGTTTGATGGAAAGGGAGATTTTTCCCTGTGGAAGGAAGATCAAGGTTCTTCTTATGTAACAGAAGGTGGACTTGGTTATTGGAGAAGATGATGCTTTTCCAGCAAGTATAACGGAGGACCAGTGGATTGAGATGAAGAAGATGGTATACAACACCATTTTCTTGCACATGTCGGATAGTGTCACAAGGGAGTGCGAAGACTCAGAAGATCCTGCTGTCATATGGAAGAAACTAGATGAGTTGTTTCTCACTAAAACTCTCCCTAATAAAATTTATCTTCTTAAAAGAATCTTTGCTTTTAAAATGGATCCTAATAAAGAGTTACAAGATAATCTTGATGTCTTTAATAAACTAGTTCAAGATTTGGCTAGTTGTAGTGTTAAATTCCTGGATGAACAATTGGCTGTTATGTTATTAAATCTCTTCCTGATTGTTTTGATAGTTTAATCAATGCAATTGAATATAGAAGAGATACACTAACCAAAGAAATTGTGGTCAATGCTATAAGGGCTCATGATTTCAAAGCCAAGAGTAGGGAGGCATCAAGTGGGGAAGGGCTATTTGTAAGAGGAAGGCTAGCAACTCGGAATGGCAGTAATATTCATGGCAACTACTGGGAGAAATCAAGAGGTAGAGGGCAGAGCCATGGGAGATCGCATTCCAAATCAAAGTTTGGAGGAAGGCGATGCTTCTACTGCAACAATGAGGGTCACTTCAAGAAAGATTGCAAGAAGAGGTTGTGAGATGAGAGAGGGAGAAGCCATACCAACAATGGAGAGGCTTTGGTTGCTTATGGAGAACAGCAAGATGATGTTCTTGTTGTGTGCTCAAATGTGAGTAAGAGGCAAGGCAGCGAGAAATGGATTCTGGATTCCGGGTGCACTTATCACATGTGCCCTCACAAAGAATGGTTCAAGAATTTCAAGGAAATCAATGATGGAAGGGTTTTCTTGGGGAATGACAATTCTTGCCAAGTGAGGGGGATAGGAGACATCCAGCTGAAGATGTTTGATGGAGTCACAAGGCTGCTGCGAAATGTAAGGTATCTCCCAGATTTGAGGAGGAATTTGATCTCATTAGGACAGTTGGATTCCATGGGGTATACATATAAGGCAGAGAGATAAAAGATCAAGGTAACCAAGGGATCATTGGTAGTGATTAAAACAGCAATAAAAGATGGACTCTATAAGATGATCGGAGAGACAAAAATTAAGGATCAAGCAGCAAGCTTGATGGCTGAGATGGATAGGACAGCCCTTTGGCACACTCGTTTGGGACATATGAGCAAAAAGGGTCTGCAAGTTCTTAGCAAGAATGGTCTACTTGGTGGTGACAAAGTAGATAAATTGGATTTCTGCTAGTGTTGCGCTCTTGGGAAGCAACACTGGGTCAGCTTCAACACCGGAGTGCACAAGTCTAAAGGCATTCTTGACTACATTCATTCAGACCTTTGGGAACCAGCGAGAACACCAACACAGGGAGGTAACTTTTACTTTTTGTCTTTAATTGATGATTATTCAAGAAAGGTTTGTGTTTATTTGCTTAAAAATAAATCGGATGCTTTGAATAAATTTGTGGTGTGAGAAAAGTTACTGGAGACTCAAACGGGTAGGGTAGTTAAGGCTTTACGAACCGATAATGGCTTAGAATTTTGCAATAAGGATTTTGATAAATTCTGTGAGTTAAATGGCATTCTAAGACATAGAACGGTTGTAAAAACGCCTTGGTAAAATGGAGTTGCTGAGAGGATGAATAGAACCCTTATGGAAAAGGTTAGGTGCATGTTAATTGGGTCCGGTTTACCAAAATATTTTTGGGGGGAAGCTGTGTCTACTGCTGCATACTTGGTAAATAGATCACCCTCTAGAGCTTTAGAGCTCAAGACTCCTATGGAGATGTGGAGTAGGAAACCCCCTGAATTGAGCAACCTTAGGACTTTTGGGCGTGCTGCATTTGCACATCAAAAGGATAATAAACTTAACCCAAGATCTAAAAAATTTGTATTTCTAGGGTATGGTGATGGGGTTAAGTAGTATAGGTTATGGTCCTTAAAACCAAAAGGAATGAAACTAATAATAAGTAGGGATGTTATTTTTAATGAATTGTTATTTCCCTACTTAGAGAAAACTAACCCTGCAGGGGCTAGTGAGCAAACTAGTCCGAAATTTGTGGAGCATTGCATCAAGGAGAATTCGGTTCAGGTAGAGCAAGGAAGACAAGAGGATTTAGACCAGGTAGATCCCATTGATGAAGGCCAAGCTCAAGAAACTCAAGAGGAGGCTGAATTGGAAAGGGTTGATGCAGTAAGTCAGAATGACTACCAACTCACAAGGGATCGAGAAAGGAGAGTGGTTAGACCACCTTTGAGATATGGGTTTGCGGATGCTAATGTAGCAGCTTCTTGGACAGAAAGAGGGATGGCTGAACCAGAAACTTACATGGATGCCATGGAGTGTAAGGATTCATTAAAGTGGTAGATAGCTATGGAGAAAGAAATAGATTCTTTAAGGAAGAACAACTCTTGGGAATTGGTGCCCAAACCAGAAAAACAGAGAGTTGTGGATTGTAGATGGATCTACAAGATCAAAGAAGGGAACACTCTAGGGGATGAAGTCCGGTATAAAGCTAGACTGGTGGCGAAAGGGTTCACACAAAGAGAAGACATAGATTTCACCGAAATCTTTTCATTGGTTGTGAAATACAAGACAATAAGGATAGTGCTAGCATTGGTGGTCCAATTCAATTGGGAAATCGAGCAAATGGATGTGAAGACAGTGTTCTTACATGGAGAGCTTGATGAGACCATTTACATGAGGCAACCCAAAGGCTATGAGGAAGGAAGACAGGAAGATTTGGTGTGCTAATTGAAGAAATCTCTATATGGCCTAAAGCAATCACCTCGGCAATGGAATAAGAGGTTTGATTCCTTTGTAACCAGTCTAGGTTTCATGAGGAGCTACTATGATTCGTACTTGTATTACAAGGGCACAAGTAGAGGAAGTGGTGATTGTCCTGATCTATGTTGATGATATGTTGCTGGTTGGGAGCAACATGGAGAGGATAAGAAAATTTAAGGCTCAACTTAGTGAGAAGTTTGAGATGAAGGATCTTGGCCATGCACAGAAGATCCTTGGGATGTGTATCATCCGGGAAAGGGAGAGAAATAGATTGAAGATCTCTCAAACTTCCTACATAGAGAAGATGATATCTAAGTTCTCTATGGAAGATAGCAAACTAGTGAAGGTTCCCATTGCTGGTCATTTCAAGTTCTCCAGTGATCAATGTCCAAGATCGAATGAGAAGAAGAATGAAATGGAAAAAGTCCCCTACTCTAGTGCGGTTGGTTCTGTAATGTTTACCATGGTAAGCACTAGACCTGACATTGCTCATGCAATGAGTGTTCTCAGCAGGTTTATGAGTAATCCCGGAAAGAAACATTGGCTTAGGATGAAGTGGTTACTGAGGTACTTGAAGGGAAGCCCAGAAGTAGGGCTAGTTTATGAGAAGAGGGGTAAGTCCATCTGTCTTGAAGGTTATGCGGATTAGGACTATGGAGCTGACCAGGATAAAAGAAGATCGATTACTTCCTACCTTTTCAACTTAAACAGATGTTGTGTAAGTTAGAAGGCTCAGTTGCAGCCGGTGGTAATACTCTAAACAACCAAGGCTAAGTACATAGTGGCTACGGAAGCCATCAAGGAGGTTATGTGGTGCAAAGGGTTGTTGGAATAGTTGAAGGTAGTAGAGGAGCAGGTTGTGGTGTATTCGGATAGCCAAAGTGCATTGCATTTGTGCAAGAATTCGGTGTTCCATGAGAGCATAAAACATATGGATGTTAGGGACCATTTCATTTAGGATAATGTTATGAAAAGATGCATCCATGTGGACAAGGTAACCACAGAAGAAAATCTCGCTGATTTAGGTACTAAAGTTCTACCTCTAAGCAAGTTCAATCATTTGGCTTGGACTTCTTAGGATTGGAGTTGGTTGATATGATGACTCAAGACGAGTTTGGATACTGAGTTCTCTGCACATGGGTTCGGGTTTAATCGCTTAGACAAAGGTAGAGATTGTTGGTATTTGTCTTAGCATTAAACAGTTGCAAGGAAGGAAGAAAAAATCAGCATCAATGCACACCAATGTGCACCGCGGCCCAGCTCATTCCAGGGTGCGGTGCCCAGTAAGGAGAAGTGCTGGAGGAGGTGTGTGCCGTAGCTCAGCCTCCCCTAGGCTGCGGCGCCCAGAAAGGTGAGAAGTGGAGAAGTGTTCAGCATACTCCAGGCCATGGCATGCCCTGTTCTAGGCCGCGGCTTGAAGGCACACTAATGCCATTTTGTTCAGCCTTTTGAAAGGTGTGTGGGGCATGTCCAAAATGCACAACTTTACTTAGGATTGATGGAGGGCCATGGTTAATTGGTCTTCAAGATCTAAGGGTTGATATTAACCCTCAAGATTGGTCAAGAAGTTGGTGCACTATATAAAGGGTCACCTAGCTTCAATCTCCAAAAAAGTGTGAGGAATAACTTGTGATTGAAAGTGAGATCAATTGTAAGAGTGCAAAGACACTAAACTTAAGAGTGATTCTGTAGAGAGGCTGGTTGTTTAGAAAGAAAGAGTATAATAGAAAGGGATTCAAGGGCTTGTAAGGCAAATTTTCTTGGGAAAATTCTAGGGTTAGTTCTTATCACTTTCTTCTTCTTCCTCTTCTTTTGTTCTTCAAGAACCTGTGAGTTCTTGGAAGGGTGTTGCTGATTGTAAAGAACTCCATTGATAAGATAGTGCAGAGAGCTCGGAGGAGCTCACGGGGACGTAGGCATATTACCGAACCTCGTCAACAAATTTCTTGTGTTCTTTTCTTTCTTGCTTTGATTAGTTGTTGTCTCTTTTCTTTATACAAGTCACTCTAGACTTGGGTGTTTGGAAGATCACCTCCTGGGCATCATCCAGGGTGGTTTCCCAACAATCACCGTCTCATGCTCTTCCAACTTCCGCTTGTTTGATAAAATATCCTTAAAAACTTAGCATATTTAGGCATTTTCTCTATAGCTTCAATAAAAGGAATTTTAATATTCAATTGCTTAAAAATACTAAGAAATTTAGAGAATTGATTATCTAACTTATTATTTTTTTTAAGTCTTTGAGGAAAAGGAATTGATAGATCATAAATTGAAGGAGAATTATTTTCAGATGTAAACTCCCTAGAATTCATGGGTTTTGAAGCTTCTTTATTCTATTTCAAATTTACAACTTGTTGGTCAGCCACTTACTGCTCCAATTCCTCCATCTTCGGCTTGGACTCCACATGATTTCCAGCTTTATCTTGCTCAGTACTTGCTCGTTGTGGCTGTTCAATTGTCCTCCCACTTCTCAATGCTATTGCTTTGACATGTTCCTTAGGATTGGCAATGGTATTGCTCGGCAAAGTTCCCATTGTCCTCTCTGTAAGAATGTGTGAAAGCTGACCAATTTGAGCCTAAAGGTTATGAATCGAAGCCGAATTGTTTTGGATCGCCAAATCTTTCTTTTGCATGTATTGTGTGAACATCTCCTCGGGTGTTGACTTCTTTTCTTGCTGTGGAAACTTTTGAGGTGGTCTAGCTACCCTTTGATTGTTGCTCTATGAAAAATTGGGGTGATTTCTCCATCCGGGATTGAATGTGTTTGAATAAGGATTGTTTTGACATTGGAAATTGGACACGTAATTAGCTTGTTTAAAATTTGGTTGAGCAAACGGATTTCCCACTTGGCAATCGATACTTGAATGATTTTCTGCACAATAATCACACACAACATTAGTTTAAATAGTATTAACATTCATCTTACCTAGTTGTTTAGATAAAATTTCCATTTGTGCCGCTAATGTGGTAATAGAATCAAGTTCAAAAACTCCAGCCGCCTTTCTTGGAATTGCTCTCTCTGAAGGACATTGATAGTCGTTGGATGCCAATTCCTCCAAAAGTTCATAAGCTGCTTCATAAGTTTTACTCATTAAAGCCCCTCCAGCTGCTGCATAAACCATGGACCTGTTTATAGCTCCCAAACCATTGTAGAATGTCTGGACTTGAAGCCATGCCAGAAGGTTATGATGAGGACACTTTCGCAATAAATCTTTGTACCTCTCCCATGCTTCATACAAAGATTCATTTTCAAATTGAGTGAATGTGGTAATATCATTCCTTAGCTTTGCTGCCTTGGCCGGAGGGAAATACTTTGCCAAAAATTTGTGTGTTAACTCCTCCCAGGTAGTAATGACACCAGGTGGTAGAGAATTCAGCAAGGCGTTCGCTTTTTCTTTGAGTGAAAAAAGGAAAAGTCTCAAATGAATAGCATCATCTGTCACTCTATTGTGCTTGAAGGTGTCGCAAATCTCTAGAAAATTTGTGATATGAACATTAGAATTCTCCTACGACAGCACCCCAAACTGAACAGTTTGTTGTATCATTTAAATTATTACTAGCTTAATCTCAAAATTATTAGCTTGTATAGCCGACCTCCTTATGCTAGATGTAGCCCCATTAACCGAGGGCATAGTATAGTCCCTCAAAGCCCTATTCGCCTCTCTATTCCACCGATCCGCCATAGTGATGGCAGGTGTGGTGACTTCTTACTTCTTTTTTTTCTTAATTTGACGCAAAATTCTCTCAATCTCGGGATAAAAAAATGTAGACTCTAATGGTTTAGATCGAGGTATACACTTCTAAATCATGAAATAAAAATAAAAGAAAATTAAAACTAAGATCAAATCACCAATCTTAAAACAAATAAATAAATAAATCCAAATTAGTAACAATCTAGCTAGTATCAATATCAATTACAAATAATTAGTCCCCGGCAACGGCATCAAAAACTTGGTGTGAAAATATTTGCAAGTGAACAAAATCACAACAAGTAGTAAAGTTTTAAAGAAAAAAAGTATTGAACCCACAAGGACTAATTATTCTATTGAGTATGGAAATTTACCAAATTATTTACTATTTGGAAATAAAACCAAAATTTTAAAGACTTTACGACCTAAATTAAACTAAAGTGCTTGAAAAAGATAAATTAAAAGAAAAAAAAAATAAAACTTTAGGTTATAGAGATAATAAAATTAACCTAGGGCTTTTGTTTTCACCTAGCTAATCCCACACAATTTATTATTCCTTGTTATAAAATTTCATTTTTCCAAATCGATGAAAAATAAATCCCTTAATTATTCAATGTTTTCTCTTGAATAACATTAGAAATATCTCCACTAAATAATTCATCATGTCTCTATGTAAATTAAATTATTTGAAAATTCATTAAGTTATTTGGATTTTTCTTAATCTAAAATCACACTAATTGTGGTAAAGTATCTCTATCTTTCACTCAACTAATGGTGTTTAATCCTAAAAGCTTCTAATCACAAATGACCTCTCAGTTCATTATGATTCAATAAATCAATAATAATTGGCTATAAAATTGTAAACAATAAGATCAAGGATAAACACTTGATTACGCCCAAAGTATAACACGGTTATTGTAGTACGGCTTTGGGGTGTCGATTCCACAGGGAAACAAGTTAAGTACAAAGGAAAATGTGTGAACCTTAAAACGAACGATAAAAGTTAAACTCAAGATTTTTGAGCTTTGATGGTGAAATAATGTAAAGGAAAATTGAGTAAATGTAAATGAAATATAAATGAGAAATAACAAGGTTCCGGGAATCCTCCTTAGGTTTGTTCCCTATTTCCACTCTTGATTCAATTGATTTTATCTCGATTGCAAGTTTCAACTCCTAAACAAGCAATCAGAATATATTCAATCAAGCACATTTACAACTCTTATATAATTGCTACGAATTAATCATTGATTTCAGTTCATGCACACATGACCGATCTTAAAGATTATCAAGAAATGACAATATATCTTAAAAGACAATATCGCAGTAATGGACAATCAATAAGATAAATCTACCGGAATCAATCACATCCAAGCAACCTCAATGGAGGAGAAAGATGCAATCACTGGATTAAGAGAGTCTAAAAGAAGAAGAATAAAAAATACATCTATCACATGAACTCAAATCTTCTTACTTAATCAATGAATAATTCATAAACAATATTTAACAATAAATCCATACAACTGAATCAAGAACAGGAAATAGAGAACAAGAAATCCCTAAAGATTCATCCCTTTCCCTTGTAAAATGATTAGTTGGCCATGGAAATCAAGGTGGAAGAACAATAAGGATGCTCTCCCCTTGATTTGGCCATGGATTTCAAGGTGGATTAACAATATGGATGTTCTCCCCTTGATTTGCAACCAAAAAAAACTTAGAAAGAAAATGGAAGAATGCTGGATTTGGATCCCTTGAATCCTCTCTTTTTTCTCTCTTCCTTGCTTTCTCTCTTCAATATTTTGAATGCCCGGCTGCACACTCCTTAAGAAGGTATTTATAGATTACAAGTAGTAGCTAGGGGTATTTTGGTCTTGTAAAAATGGCACTTGCTCGCCCTAATCAGGTCAAGAGGCGAGTGGGCCGTGCTGTGCGTCTGGGCCTGCTGTGCGTTTGGGCCTGCTGTGCTGGCCTGAACTGTTTCCACTAAAACTGCCATAAATTTCTCTAGAAAAATCCTTTTTATGAACCGTAAAATTCTCCAAAAAATAGACTTCCAGATCTTTCTAAGCATATATGGCTCATCTCCTGGTTCTTCCTACATCAATACAGTTTAATCTGAAAAGTTGATTGATCTGTACGAGAAATTCTGGCAATTTAGTGTCAGCTTGTATGCAGAAGTGCACACACTAGTGTGCCTACCCTTAACTTGCTCCAAAGTGATGCACACACTTGTGTGCAGTCTTCAGACTCACTTTAATTTATTATTCCAATCTTGTTTTAGAACAAATACCAACATCAACATGCAAGAACTTTTGGCGCTGTAAACATAAATTGTTTTATCATCTCTTTTGGACTCAAAGCACCTGAAAATGCATCGAAATAGATCAATGATCCAAAAAGGATACTTTAGAATTGTTAAGGCAAAAACAAGTAATAAAACCCTAGATCAACCTTAGCATGCTAACAAATAAGCATTGTTTAGATGCATTTTATGGTTCTTATCAACACTCAACATAAAAAACTTTGAAATAAAATAACTTGGAATTTAAACTGTGTGTTCAAAGCTAGACTACATCAAAGCCCTAAAAAATAAAATTAGTTCATAACAAATATGAAATCAACTATGTTCTTATTGGAATGCTTCAAAGGAAAACTAAAGAGAAGAGAATAAAACTCTTTTGCTTGAAATAAGTTGATGAAGCATTCAAGATTGTTGAAGATCTCTTTTCATTGAGACTTGGCAGCCACCTTCCTTCTCTTCTCTCTTTATTATTAATGTCTAGAAAAAATCTGAAGTGCTTAAAAGGAAAGGGTAGTTGGCCTTATATAGGCAAGCTAGAAGGAAACAAAAAGGAAATTAAACTACTCCTAATCCTAATAGACTTGCAATACTAAATAAAATACGCAATCCTTGTACTACAAGGATGCATAACACATAAATAAGAAACTAGTATGAAAAGGAAATAACATAGAATAGGAAAAAGGTACTGATACTATGCATGCACATAATCTGGCGTGATTGAGTAGAATTGAAGTGGCGTGGGTCTGGACCAGATGTTGGATCACACGTGGGTTCTGTACGTAACGTCTTGCGCTTGTGCGCCTTCTTCAATTGGATTTTCAAGTTGGTTCTGGTCCTGCACACAATAGGCGCCCATCCTGATTCGTACAACCATTAGGTGTTTTTAATCTTCTAGGCATACCAATCTTTTTTTTCAATAAACCTTCTCATTCCTTCAAACACAAGCAAATAGAATAAAATAAATCAAAATAAATAAAAGAAAACTAACAATTTTAATAAGTAAACAAGTAATAAAAATCATGTAAAAATTACACATATGAAGGGGTAGGGAGGAGATTCGAATTTTTTAAATGTTAGGACCTCATCTTGTAAGGGGTACAGAGGAGGCTTAAGGAGAACTTCTAATTGGTTTGGAAAAAGTTGTTTCATATTTTATAGTGCTTATTTTATTAGGTGTAGTAGTAGTTTCTTATTGGATGTTGGTTGTTCTAGTACTAGTAGAAGTAGTTTCCTATATTGTTGTTATTTTCCTAGTAGTATTAGAAAAATATCATATATTTAAAGGGTATCATAAAGAAGGTTTGAGGCACACTCATAATTCTAATATACATTATAAATTGGAGGGATTTGCTACTAGAGATAGGATGAGAGTTTTGCTTGTATTGGGGCTTTTAGGTTATGAGGTTGTGAGAGTTTAATAACTTTACTCTTCCTAAATTTGTAATTAAAGATTAATAAGGCTGTGAGTTTGTTGGTGGACGTAGGCAAAGATGTTTCCGAGCAATATTAATTATTGTTTTTTTTTCCTTTGTTTAGTTTGCTTATTTAATTGTTATGCTTATATTTTTACCTAAAATTTGAGTGCGTAGATTTTAAAAGATAAAATCTAAACACTTTAGTATTTGAAATTAGATGATATAGTGACTTTATAAAGGTTCGTTGAAAACAAATGTAAAATCAATGAATATTTGTCAAGGCTAAAAGGAGCAATTCTATTTCTTATCTTGAATGAGAATGAAATCTTGTTTGTTTGTGATGTCTTAGGACTGTTTCATTAAGTTAAGCAACTAATGTCTAAGTATTCTGACATAAAGGATCTTGAAAATACATATTTTCTTCTTAGAATTGAAATCCATAAAGGCATACCTTATTTCTTGTTGAGACTCTCTTAAAAGGTATACATCGATTGTGTTCTGGAAAGGTTTAGCATACAAGATTGCAAAACTATGAACGTTTCAGGTCCTAAAGGTAACAAACTGAGCCCTATACAGTGCTTTTAAAGTAAAATTGAGAGAGAATATATAAAGAATGTGCCATATGCTATAACAATTGGGAGCCTAAAGTTTGGATCCCTACATTGTTTTTGCAGTAGAATTTTAATTCTTAAGCGCCTAAACTATCCAAATTAGAGAGTAGCTGCTTATAAAGTCACAAGGTAGCTGAAAATCTCCTAGGATTCCAAATATATTTATTGAAAAATCTTGAGATAGTGGAGCATATTGATTCAAAGTTTACCATTTTTCATGATTAAAGGAAGTTTTCATCAAATTATATGGTTATGGTTATGATTATGCCCAAAGTATAACGCAGTTATTTGTAGTACAGCTTTTGGGTATCGATTCCACAGGGAAATAAGTTAATTACAGAAGAAGGTGTAAACTTGAACACAAACGATAAAAGATTAATTGAAAGAATCTGAATTGTTTATTTTATAGAAATTGTGTGAATGATTGATGGATATAATAAAAAAACGACAAGGTTCTGGAAATCCTCTCTAGGTTCGTTGCCCTAATCCTAACTTGATTCAGTTGTTTTTATCTCGATTGCAAGTTTCACATCCCAAACAGGCAATCGGCAAATATTCAATTAAAGCACATTTATAAATCCTAATGTAATTGTTATGAAATCTCCTTTACTTTCAAGCACACATGACCTAACTTATAAATTATCAAGAGACGACGATATATCTAAACGACAATACCACAGCAATGGACAAATCTATAAAAAAGATCTATCGGACTCAATCACACCCAAACAGGTACACATAAGAAAAGCATGACTGAACTTATATGGAAAAGAAGCATGCAATCACCGGAGTAATAATAAATCTACTAATTAAATTAAGAATAAAACATAACAATGTTTAACGAAAATAATATCCAATTACAAACGAATCAAAGAAAGGAAAATAAGAACAACTACACCTAGGTATTTATCCCTTCGCCTTGCTTGGAGACAAGCCAGCCATGGGGCTCATACTTCCTTGAGTTGCCTCCTACCTCTCAAAAATCATCCTCAGCTTGCCTCCAAATTTATAATTTCGGATTCCTCCTAAAGGCCCTTTGGATTGCTCCTAAAGGCCCTCTGGAGTCACCCTCTGATGATTTCAGATGAGCTTCGATTGATTCTCAAAGCTAAAGTGGAGTGGGTCTTATATAGGCAAATATCAAGAGTGCAATGTGTTTGCCATCCGATGTGGGATGTGGGATATAGAAATGCGTTTTCCAACCGATGTGGGATGTGGGATTTAAGCCCAAAATCACGCTGAAATCCCGCACAACCCACACAGCCTGACCTTTGTCTACTAAAACTGCCATAACTTTCTCTAGAAAAATCCTTTTGATGAACCGTAAAATTCTCCAGAAAATAGACTTCCGGATCTTTCTAAGAATATATGGCTCATCTCCTGGTTCTTCTTGTATCAATACAGTTTAATTTTTAAAGATGATTGATCTGTACGGGCAATTCTCGCAATTTAGTGAAACTCCTTTCCAATGCGGGCAGCAGCTGTTGCTTTTTTAAGCCCTCCATATTATCCTTCCGGAAGTATTCCTTCACTCCAGTATGCCTCGAGTCTTTGTGCTTCAAGCAATGATAACTTTTCCTCCTATTTTGAGCTTAAAATACCTGAAAATGCACTGAAGTAGATCAATGATCCAAGAATGATACTTTAGAGTTGTTAACGTATAAAAGTACAATTAAAACCTAGATCAACCCTAAAGTGATAACAATTAAGTACTGTTAAGTTGCATTTTATGACTCTCATCACAACCCCCAACTAGCTTATTGCTAGTCCCTAGCAATTCAAGCGAAAATAAGAGATGAATTCTATGGTAGGAGTTAAAAAAAAAGTAAAGCAATGCTAGCGTTGAACCAAGAGTAATTCACTTTTTGTCTCAGAAATTGCACATAACATACGACACATAGAATCACTAAATTTCACTTAAGTCCAAAAGTAATCCAAACATCAATTTTAAAATTGTTATTGACTCTTAACATCCATCTTACCACAAACCATTAATCCAAACACCCAGATGATTTTATGCATACGATTCATGAATACAAGTCTTGGCCTCTAAAAACATAATAAATTGTGTGACATCAATCACAAAACAAAGCACCATAGGCTCACTTTTCAAATCACTCTCCATTATTATAGAAAAATAACACTACATTGGATCAAAAGGTCTTTAATAAGCTTGTAACGTTAGGCTAAGGTAAAGGTTAAGAAAGAACGGGAAGGATTCAACAAGTAGAAGAACTTAATCTCTAGTTTTGAACACAACTCTTTAAGCACTGGATAACCTTACTTCAATACCCAACTCTTTCAACCATTTTTCGAGCATTTCTTTCAACAAATCACCATTTTTTTCTTTTCTTTCTTTCTTCTTTTATTTTTTTATTTTTTTATTTTTGGCACATAACCATTCACCTTCTTTTTCATTTTTTTTCTTTTCTTTTCAATAATCCCCAACTTATCTCCTTTAATGTACTTGGGTTGCGGTAGTGATATTTTTTCATATTTCCACCCTTACTCCTTTTAAGTGCTTCTCACAACATGTGTATAACTAAGTTCTTTTAAAAGAGAGGTAAGGATAAAAATATTTTTAGGCTCATAAAAATAAGTAAATGGTTTATCAAAAGAAACAAGGCTCAATTTTTCTTTTCAAGAAAAAGGCTAAAATAGGTGATTAGTGATAAATATAGCAATGGTAGGTTTGAATGGCTCAAACGGTTCAAAAATCGCCTATATCATATCCTAAGTAGTGTGCATTCTAGGAATTCACCTCAAGTGATTATCAAGTAAGTTCTAGAGCTTGTCAAGACCGCAAAAGTATTCACAAAATAATCGCACATAAAAATTTTCTAAATGTTTAAGATTAAATATACTATCTTACCACAAACTAGAGTCTCTAACCAAATGAAGATTGATGCTTAAATTAATTTCAAACCGAAACAAAATTTAACTCCTTCTAAATACTATCTGCTATCTCAATTAAGTTTATATCATTGACATGTGAATTAACTCCAAGGCAACCACAAAGCATGCTTAAAACAAAAAGAGAGGGAAAATGACACCAAGCAGTTCAATGGAAAAAGAAAAAAAATGTATGGAAATAAAGAATATGGAAACAAAGAGTTGCGTTTCCTCCACCCCCAACTTAAAAATTGCATTGACCTCAATGTAAACGAAAGAGTAAAGGAAACTCCTATTGTAGCCAAAGGTGCACAGAAGCTGAAAATTGTGCTCCACCATTTGAACTGCTTCATATTTTTGTCCCTGAAAAAGAAATACGAAAGTAAAACTGGAAAACAAGAAGATAATAATAATAAACAATAAAAAAAGGAAATATAAAAAAAAATAAAAATAAAAGGATACGTTGTGGGTTACCTCCCATAAGCGCTAAGTTTTACATCTTCAGCCAGACGCTCTTATTCCCTCCTTGAAAAACATAGGTTGAATGCATCCGCCACTGTTTCATTGCCAAATTTGGTGTTTCTATTCTTTTGGGGGGCCTCAAGGATGTCATCAGTAACATCCACAAATTCTGGCTCGATGTATGCTTTGGTGAAGCCATGGATGAGGGTGAACTCAAATGGATTAAGGTATTGGACCTTTTCTGTGAATGAGTCAATCATGTATGCTTGTACTTGATGGCTTTCATCCACATCCTCTGATTTTTTTGTTGTTGGGATGTGTAATGACTTACCCCTCAGTGTCTCAATGGCATTCACCTCCTTCAAATTCTTTTGTGCTAGATGTTGACCATGGGATGTGGACTGAGCTTGAGAAGGGAACTTACCTCGCTCAGTCACACTCAAGTAGCTCATCAACTTGGACACTTGGCTCTTTATCTCTTTATCTTCTTCAACAAACTGCGTAATAAAAAATTCAAGTCTTTGATTAGTCTTACCCTATGCCTCAATAAAAGCATGCAAAGTGTCTTCTAAAGGACTCCTAGAAGATGAAGGTGCACGATATGGTGCAGAATATGAGCTAGGGGGTTGTGCAAGCTGCTGATTTTCAGATTTCCAACTGAAGGTGGGGTTATCGCGCCATCCTGGATTATAGGTATTAGAGAAGGGTGTAAAATGCTTCATGTACATGCCGAAGGCATTACATTGTTCCTCATACATCCCTCTCATATCAACAAATGTAGGGCACTCTTGAGCGGGATGACCTACCCCAGCACACAAAAAACATGGTTTCAAAGATTTGGCATGGTTAGCCATGTGTGTTGGCTTTGAGCATTTAGTTTTTAATGCCTCTAGTTCCCTGGTGAGCATCTCGACTTTGGCTTTAAGGTTATCCTCTTCCCTAAGATGGTAAATTCCACCACCATTTGGGTTCCCTATAGGCCATGACCTATTTGTGCTTTCAATAGCACTAGGTCCAGTCCAAGTGTGAGCTTTTTCAGCAAGCTCATTGAGGTACTCTATGGCCTCATCAGGATTTTTGTCTAAAAACTCACCATTACACATCATCTCTACAAATTGACGCTCTCTATATGTAAGTTCCTTATAAAAATAGCTCACTAAGTGCCAACTCTCATACCCATGGTGAGGGCACATACTCAATAACTCTTTAAATCTCTCCCAAGAATGATATAAAGTCTCGCTGTCATTTTGTGCAAAAGTAGAGATTTTCCTTTTTAAAGCATTGGTCTTATGTTGGGGAAAGTATTTATTAAAAAAAATCCGAGTCATTTCAGTCCACGACCCAATAGATCATGGTCTAAGTGAATATAGCCAACTCTTAGCTCTATCCTTCAAAGCGAAAGGAAAGAACTTAAGCCTCACAATGTCATCGGTTTCGTCTTGACTATGAAAAGTCGCGACTACTTCCTCAAACTCTTTAATGTGCACATATGGGTTTTCATTATCCAAGCCGTGAAATGTAGGGAGTAAATGAATCATCCTTGGTTTAAGATCTAATTGGCGAGTATTGGCTGGAAACATGATGCATGATGGTGTGGCTGTGTGTGTAGGGTGGAGGTAACCCTGAAGTGTCCTAGCAATATTCTCATTAAGGTTATCGGCTATGTTAACAAAATCCTCTAAATTCTCACTTGGGTTTCCACTATTGGTTGATCTAGGCGAGGTTTCACTATCAGACTCGGAAGGAGAGGGTAATTCTAGTTCGGGTCCTCTAATGAACCTACCTCGCAAATCTCTCGGTCTAAGCATGCAACAAATGAATCAGAGAGGAAATAAATAAAACAGAATAATAAATAAATAAATAATCAGAAAATCAAAACTAAGGTAAAGGAACAATATTACCGTATTTACAAACTGCGAAAAAGAAAAATATTTACAATTCTTCTATCGTTATGTCAAAAGTTGATAATCTTCCTTGTACTTAAGCACGTTTCTCCGGCAACGGCGCCAAAATTTGATTACACCCAAAGTATAACGCGGTTATTTGTAGTACAACTTTGGGGTGTCAATTCCACAGGGAAACAAGTTAATTACAGAAGAAGGTGCAAACTTGAACACAAACGATAAAAGATTGATTGAAAGAATCTGAATTGTATATTTTATAGAAATTGTGTGAATGATTGATGGATATAATAAAGAAATGATAAGGTTCCAGAAATCCTCCCTAGGTTCGTTGCCCTAATCCTAACTTGATTCAGTTGTTTTTATCTCAATTGCAAGTTTCATATCCCAAACAGGCAATCGGCAAATATTCAATTAAAGCACATTTATAAATCCTAATGTAATTGTTATGAAATATCCTTGACTTTCAAGCACACATGACCTAACTTATAAATTATCAAGAGATGCTGATATATCTAAACGACAATACCGCAGCAATGGACAAATCTATAAAAGAGATCTACCATACTCAATCACACCCAAACAGGTACACATAAGAAAAGCATGACTGAACTTATATGGAAAAGAAGCATGCAATCGCCGGAGTAATAATAAATCGACTAATTAAATTAAGAATAAAACATAACAATGTTTAATGAAAATAATATCCAACTACAACCGAATCAAAGAAAGGAAAATAAGAACAACTACACCTAGGTATTCATCCCTTCGCCTTGCTTGGAAACTAGCCAGCCATAGGGCTCATACTTCCTTGAGTTGCCTCCTACCTCTCAACGATCATCCTCAGCTTGCCTCCAAATTTATACTTTCGGATTCCTCCTAAAGGCCCTTTGGATTGCTCCTAAAGGCCCTCTGGAGTCACTCTCTGATGATTTCAGATGAGCTCCGATTGATTCTCAAAGCTAAAGTGGAGTGGGTCTTATATAGGCTAATACCAAGAGTGCAATGTGTTTCCCTTCCGATGTGGGATGTGGGATATAGAAATGCATTTTCTAACCGATGTGAGATGTGGGATTTAAGCCCAAAATCATGCTGAAATCCCGCACAGCCCGCACAACCTGATCTTTGTCTCCTAAAACTGCCATAACTTTCTCTAGAAAAATCCTTTTGACGAATCGTAAAATTCTCCAGAAAATAGACTTCCGGATATTTCTAAGAATATATGGCTCATCTTCTGGTTCTTCTTGTATCAATAGAGTTTAATTTTCAAAGATGATTGATCTGTACGAGCAATTCTCGCAATTTAGTGAAACTCTTTTCCAATGCGAGCAGCAGCTATTACTCTTTTAAGCCCTACATCTTGTCCTTCCAGAAGTATTCCTTCACTCCAGTATGCCTCGAGTCTTTGTGCTTCAAGCAATGATAACTTTTCCTCTTATTTTGAGCTTAAAGTACCTGGAAATGCACCGAAGTAGATCAATGATCCAAGAATGATACTTTAGAGTTGTTAACGTATAAAAGTGAAATTAAAACCTAGATCAACCCTAAAATTCTAACAATTAAGTACTGTTAAAATATATTTTATGACTCTCATCAGGTTACAGCAGGTATTAATTTAGGAATTTAAAGTGTCATATAGATACTTGTTACTTCTTCTGTTATGTAAGCTAAGGTTGTGGCATGCATTGGGCTGCCACACAAATTGCTTGATTGAGGAAATTAAGTCATTGAGTCATTCATGGTTATCTCTATTGCTAGGCATATACAATTGTACTACGATAATAGTCGTTCTCTAAGAATAATGAATGATATCATAGGTATAAGAATATTGTTGTAATACCCGTCTTCTAAAAGTAAGGGTAAAGAAGTAATTTGATAGATATTACATGGAATTAAAATAGTATATATATATATATATGACAGATTTATTATTGAATAAAATAATTCTTTTGAAGAAAAAAAGGACACTTGGATGTTTGGGGTAAAAAAAAAAAAAAGGGAAACCAACACCTGGACCTAGGTGTTGGCTACCTAACATGCAAAGTATGCATGTTAGATAGCAAAGGAGAAATGGTGGCAATAGTGGCAATTGGGCGATTTTATATAAAGAAATTATTTTTTTTGTTTTGTTTTATTTTATTTTTTCTAACCAAATCCCGTTTGGTTTTCTTCATTCTTCAATTCAAATTTCTTAGCAAAAAGTGATAAAGAAAATTTCTCCAATATTAGAGATAGTATAGTCATTCAATTACAAAAGCAAGACTTCATCATAATTGAGATGTTGGTGATCAGCAATCAGGCAAAATTGCTGAAAGGACCAGGAAAGGTAAGAAGGTGATCCACGGGTAGCTTTAAGTGCTACATGGTGAGTTAGATTTACTTTTAGTAATCAACACTCATAAAAATATGAAATTATGATATTTGAATAACTAGGTGAATTACAATGATTTAATATTATAGCTGATATACATAAAATAAAAGACCAGGAAGGCAGTCGGTCTAGTTGAAAATAAAAGACCGGGAAGGTAGCCGATCTAGCTGAAAATAAAAGACCGAGAAGACAACCAGTCTAACTGAAAAATAAAAGACCAGGAAGGCAGCTGGTCCAACTGAAAAGACCAGGAAAGCAGCTGCTCTGGCTGAAACATGTTGACATATGGGAAGACGTTCCCAAATGATAATATGAAATGATCTGATAAGAAAGAAAGAAAGAAAATTTAAATTCATGTATTGCATTTGTTTTAAATATTGATTTTTATTGATTGAGATGCTAAAGTAACAGTCTTAATTGTGAAATTATTGATAGATAAATGAGTCTCACAGAGAGACATATATGATAAGAAAGAAATATGAAAGTATGATATGATAAAAAAATTATTTGATTGATTGATTATATGTTGTGAACCTCAAAACGAGGTAAATAATGATGTTAAATTGATAGTCTCAAGATGATTAAACATATGAGAAGGAAAAATGATATGTTTGATGATTAATTTATGAAGAGATTGATAAATGGTTGGAATTATGATATGAGTAGTGATAATAGAATGTTATTATTGAATTATATGAGATAATAGATGAATGAATATGGGTAGATGATTTAAAAGAGTGATTAATTAAATGTAAGGAAATAGATGATTAATATTGGTGAATTAGAAATGATTAAATCATAAGATGTGACTGGAAGTATATAATCGAGCACTTCTAGTAAATTTAATTCACTGAGCTTGTGAAGCTTACTCCTCATTGTTAAATAATTTCAGGTAGCGGGCAGGACAAATAGAATTATGAGCTAAGATTCAAACTAAATTTTTATCAGTAAGCCTTGTGGTCCACATCCTCAAACTAATGGAAGAAAAAAAAATTTGTAAATTTTCATGCATAATAGGTTGTATATATTATTTTAGTTAGGATTTTAATGATGTAATTCCCCTGTTGAGGGTTGAGGATTTATGTATGTATATAATTTCAGTTGATGTTTTTATATTGTTGTATATATGTGTCGTGCTGGTATTTCAAAACGTGACGACATCGTCTTAGGGGTGGCCAACCCGGGATGGGTCGTTTCAATTGTGGTAAAGTTTTGATAATTAAGAAAATTAAAAAGTGGAGTGACATTACAAAAAAGAATAATAGGACATATAATTTGATTGCTAATGCTCTAACCAAGGGTTTTTACCCTAATGCATTAAAGTGGCATGCTTAAAATTTAGGCTTAAGGTATTTTTGGATATTCTTGGTATTGGGAGGCACTGCATTTACTCTATCTGTTTACATTATTCTTTATATCTTTTGGTGATGTACTTTAGTTAATTACATCTTTTGGTGAAGTACTTCAGTTATTTACTTCTTTTGGTGAGGTATTTCAGTTATTTACTTCTTTTGGTGAAGTACTTCGGTTATTTACTTCTTTTGGTGATGTACTTCAGTTATTTACTTCTTTTGGTGATGTTCTTTGGTTAATATATATCATACACCATTCAGTGATATATAGTTTGATATCTCTACAGTTTTTTATATTACTATTATATAGTGCATGTGTATATTTGATGTATATTGTGACATGTCATATATATCTGATTGAAAGTCTGAAGATATTCATCAATCTTAAGCGAAGGCTAGGGGCATTTTGTTAATAGCCTAAAGTGTATGTCTTGTGGCACATAAAATATATCTCGAGATATTAAAAATGATTATATGGCATACAAGTTTTATTGAAAAACCATAAAAAGATTTTCTCCTGTACTACTTAAGGAAAAGAAAATTGAAAGTGACCGATAAGAAGACAACATATAAAGGGACCACTTTGTCGATGTTATCTATTTCTCACACAACCATATCAGATCCATATAGATGGAGTTTATAGACCCTCATGACTATGGAAGGTCCTATGTCATATAAAAGATACAATTACTACCATGATTTAGTGTCAATGACTCATTTGGACAAGACTGGCACTTGGAGTTGTCTCTATTCCAATGTCTTAAAATTTGCTCATAAAAATTTATAGTTAACTTAGCTTGAGAGTCATTTTAGAAAGATAAAATATGTTTTCAAAATTAACTTTGATTAATATCACCCAAGTGGGAGAATGTTAGAATTATTCTATGATATAAGCTTACATTAACTAGGGCTTATTGGGTTTTGTCATAAAACCAGCTAAGTGATAGGTGTATTAATTGAGATATACGATGGGTTTAATAGAGTGATTTATTTACATTGGGCCTAACACTCTAATGTGTGTAATATGTCCTAGCTAGTATAGGTCATAGTTGACCTTTAGGCTTGTAATTGGTGGGCCTTTGAATCATTATATAAATTATAAGTTAAGTTTCTCCTCCTATTCTTAACCCTAGAGAATACATTATATTCTCTATATATTTGAAAAAGATTACATCATCAAGGATAGTGTATCAAGAAGAACATTGAGGGGAAGTACTTATGGCTTAGCTAAGGATTATTCCTTGTGTTTAATTGAAGATTTTGTTCCGCCATCAACCATGGATCGTAAGCATGATATATTCTAATCTATCTATTGTTTATTAGATATTTTATATTCGTCTATGGTAATTACATGGGATTAAGGATATTATTGAAATCCTACATATAAATACTCACATGTGATTCATTTCCTTTAGGAAAAATATGTATACAAAATCCTACTATATTACCAATTTAAGGTGAGAGGAATAATTAGTAAATGGTACAAATGACCAGCACATTTGTGGGAATCAAACTTGATACCAGAACGATTCGAGGCCTATCAATCACACGAATTATAAACAAAAAGAAAATAAGATACAATATACCCAAGTTCACCTCAGAATAGGGTTACGTCCTACCAAAAGTTTCACTATAATCAACCTCACAAATCTCTCGTTACAATATGCGCTCAGTACATAGAGAGTATTTATAAGCAACTTAAGACGCCCTAATTAGGGTTTCCACACAGTTACAAAACCATGACTATTCATGGGCCCAAGCCTAAATCGTCAAACAAAAAACCAGACCCAAAACATGTATAAGGCCTAAAACAGATCTGAACCCGTGAAGTATGCACCAACTCTATCAACAATTTGGTCCTAGAGTCTTAAACTTGGTCTATTAACAAATAAACCAAAGCCTCAAGTTTATTTCTTTATTGTTGAAATAAAATGATAGTGTTCTTTTTTTATTACATATAAAAATATAAAATGACTTATCACGCATGATTCATAATCTCGTGCAACGCATGTAAAACATTAGTTGGTTCATTAAAATGTGATTAATTATTTGCATAAAAAATAAAAGTTTTGTCAATTACATAGTTTCTTTTTCTTTATAAAAAAACAAAATTTAACTTCTGCACTTTTTCATCAATTAACTTTCCATCAGTTTAACAGATTTAGGAAATTCTTGGATGAAAAGTTAGTAATAACTAATAAACAATAGTACAAATATAATACATATAGTAAGAAATTTATGTAATAAATGAGTTCGTATCTAAAATCTTAAGACAACTGGGAATTTGACCCGGAAGACCAAAAAGGAAAGAAAAGAAACAACGCTGAAACCGACCCCCCTCTCCTCTCTTTTTATATAATATATATATATATATTTTTATATGTATACAGACAATCTCTCCCAATATTTTATCCTCTTTCCATACAAAACCGACACCCCCCCCCCCCCCCCCCCCCGCTCTTTTTATATATATGTATACAATTATATCCATATATACACAAACATAATTATCTTTGTGATAAAGGCCGAGTGAGATCATGAGTAGGCGACGGTGCAGTAGTTGTGGCAACTACGGCCACAATTCACGAACGTGCAGGGACGTGATGCTGTTTGGGGTTCTTATAAAAACGCCCATCATGAAGATGAGCACGACCGGAGAGATAAAAAAAGGTACTCTTATGTCCAAATTAAAGAGAAGAAACCAGTTAATATTATGGTTTTACTGACGAAGTTCAAGCAAAGATTCCATTGATAAAACATGTTTTTTAATTTCCCTTTGCTCTTTTTAACTACTACTACTTTATTGACTGATTATTAAACAGATTACCTTAAGGAGATAAATTTAGGATATGTCTTAACTTGTTTGGTCTTTAATTAATGTGTCATTCTGATCGTGAATGTATCTCTGTTGGAAGAGATTGAAATTATCAAGCAATTCATGCTTATATATATATATATATTCATGGATCCCCACATGCATGGAAAAATATAAATGCCTTACTCAATGTGATTTATAATCTTTATTGATATTAGGGTTGCAACTTCAGCAAACTAGCCCGACCCAATCTGGACTTTAGGCAAGCTAGAATTTGGATTTTATAGAGTTAGCTTCAGTTAGGATTGAAAAATTACAGGGTTTGTTTGGGTTAGGGTTGAAAACTTTCAACCTAAATTAAATTTGGGTTGGTTTAGCATGGAGCTTTTTCAACCCTAACCCAATTTGTAACTCATAAGTTCGAATTTAATCCTAAAACCAATATATTAGCTAGTGTTTTGAATTTATGTAGATTATTTTGATCTTTGAATCTTGAATGCTCGAGAAATATCAAAATTTGAATAATTATATTTGTAGTTTTTAAAAATTTATTTGTAATATTTAACATTTGATATGAAAAAATAAAAATAAAAAATCTAGTCTTATCAAATCCAATCTAACATATCTGAGCGCAATCGACCGGAACTAAACCCAAGTTTGCATGGGTTGGGTTAGGGTTCAGATTTATGTAACCTGTCATGGATTGAATTGGGTTAGGGTTTAAATTTTTTTTATCATGGATAAGATTAGAGTTGACCTTTAATCCAACTTAACTCAACTTGTGCACACCCCTAGTTGCATAGATATAAATGGTTTCATCTGGTTAACTGAATTTGTTTGCAGGTCTTAAAATTAAATGGACAGAAAAGGAACATGAATACTTCTTAAGAGGTCTAGAGAAGTTAGGGAAAGGGAAGTGGATTGATATATCACAACAATTTGTCAAGTCAAGGACTCCCACCCAGGTGGCGGGTCATGCCCAGAAGTATTACAGACACAAAAGAAAACCTTCTGCCACAGGAAAAACACGTCCTAGCATCTTTGACATGTCTCTTCCACATGAAGATGATAATATGGAAATGGTTTGTTTGTACTAATTAATTAATTATTTTACATGTTAATTCCACAAGCATGTTTGATCATTAATTAATTAACTATTTATTTGTTTTCTTTTAATTTGCAGGTCACATATCATCAACAACTACTTGTTCTGCCTTCTCCTAGTGAAACTCCCACGCCGTTGGCAACGTTGCCTCCTCTAGTGCCAATTCAAGAGACTGCCTGTTTAGGTTTGAACCAAAAGAATTTCATGCAAATGATGCTCTTTCCAGTCAGTGGATCGGATTTATGCAATTAAGGGCAACACTGCAATTCAAGCTGTTTGAATGTGGGAGAGGGGATTGGTGTTTAGTCTTTCTTTATTATTATTATTATTCCTTTTTTTTAATGATTATATCTACATTAATTAGTGTGGATGCCATCAAGTTTTCTGCTCCTTACAGCTTAGCTTAAGTTTAATTAATATCGGTGCAATTTATTTATCAATGTCCGTTTTGTTTTATATTAGCGAATAAATATAAACATTGTAATAAAGATGGAATATGCAAGAAGATATATTAACATAAAATTTTAAGTAACATAGAATTTAACAAATTATTTTTATTTGCTTGAGTGATTAATATGTAACTCAAAATCATACATTAATTATATGAAATATCATCCTAGAAATAATAAAATATATAAAAATGATTACTCCATAATATATATATGATACAAGCAAAAATATACATACAATCTTACCACATTACCCACTTATATGAAGTGAAAAAAAATAACCAATAAATAGTTCAATCGTACAGATAACCCGTGCGAGCCAAACTTAAGATCTTGTGTTCTAGTCTCAAACTTAGTCATTTAATTTCCTTATTGTTGATCAAATGATAGTGTTTTTCATTTTATTTTTTATAAAATAACAAAATTAAAAACTTATCATGCGTAATTCATAATCATGTTCGATGCATGTAAAACTATATTTAGTTCATTAAAATGTGATTACTAATACTCCATCGTATAATAAAAAAGTTTTGTAAAAAATGGAATTTCACTTTAGCCTTTTTTCATCAATTAATTTTCCCCAGTTTAACAGATTTAGGAAATTCTTGGACGGAAAGTTAGTAATAAACAATAGTGAAAATTTAATAAAATAAGAATTTTGCGAAGTAAATGAGTGCATGTCTAAAATCCCAAGACAAATGGGAATTCGAACCAAAAGACGAAAAAGGAAAAAAAAAAAAAAAAAAAGAAAGAAAGAAAAAGAAACCACCCACAATACAAAAAAATTCTCTTTTTACATACACAATTATCTTTGTGGTGAAGAAGACCGAGTAATCATCATGAGTCGGCTACGGCCACAACTCACGGGCATGCAAAACGGCCTGTTAGGCGTGGACTTGATAGAAGGGTCTAAACATGAGCACGGTCGTGAAGGAAAAAAAAGGTATTCTTTTTATCCAAATTAAAGTGAAGATTGAAACCAATTAATATTATGATTTATAATGTTATTGATCCCTCTGTGTGACTGTATTTTTGTTTAATTCATGCTTAAATAGTATACTGCCGTTATATAAAAAATAGGCTCTTCTCCATGTGATTTATAATATTTGTTGGCATTTTTGTTAGTTGAATTGGTCTGCACGTTGTAAATGGACAAAAGAGGAGCGTATAGGATTCTTAAGAGGGGTAAAGAATGTAGGGAAAGGAAAGTGGATTAGTATATCAAAGCAATATGTCACTTCAAGGACTCCCACCCAGGTGGCGAGGCATGCCCACAAGTATTTCATCCACCACCAAAAAAACTTTTCTGATGAGGGAGGAAAAAGTGTTGACATTGTAACGACTCATTTTGATGAGCTCTACTCGAGACGATGTCGTCACATTTAAAATTCAAGCACGATACATATATGCAACAACTATCACATCATCATCCGAAAAATACTTACAAAATATTTTTCTCAACTCTTTTTAGAGGAGTTACAACACTTTCACATATAATATTCGTAAAATATTCAAATATGTACAAATGCATGTACATGTACAACTCTCTTTCTCAATTTATTTCCTTCTTTCTTTATTCAGTCTGAGTATGTCAACTACGATGACTTACTTAAGCTACTCACTCTGAGTCTTAAGTCAATTTATAATCTAGTGGTCCTGCTCACGGCCTAAAATTTGTTTAACATTGAGGAGTGAGCTTCACAAGCTCAGTGAATTCAATTTTTTAGAAATACTCGATTTGTATACTTCTAGTCATATTTAAATCACAATTCAAAAATAGTTCATATCATCTTTTCATCTATTATTTTTTATATAATCATTTCTATCACCACAAAATTATCATTTTAATTTCATCTCATATACTTGATTCACTCATAACTATCATTTTAATATTATTTTCACCATAATTACATCATCATGAGGTTCACATAATTCAACATAGTAAATTTATGATTTTCATATTACATCTTTTTTTATCATTTTCTCATCATGAGACACAAACATGTCATCATTTCATAATCAAATTGATGTCTTAGCAATCTTAACTATTGTACATGAAAATAAACGTGTATGCATACATCCTTATTTCATCGTCATTTCATTTTTTTCTTTCACATCTCATTTATGCCCGTCTTTGGTTCAACTTTTGGAGACGTTTCCCCACATGTTGACATGTTTTATCCAGACCAGCAATAGTTATGGTCTTCCATCTATGCATATGAACAATCACATACAAGTAGGAAAATCACATCATCACACAATTCAAATCATTTTCTTTCTTAAAATCTTTTTTCATCATATAAATCAAATCTTCTCTTTATATAGAATATCAACTAATTAATAATATAATCTTAAGAGATTCATTTCTCTTTGCAACATTTATTTCATCAATTTCTATCCTTTCGAGGATATAATTAATTAACTTCTCATATATATTTGTTTTAATCATATTATAAATCGTATTTCTATTAAATCATCAAATTCATATATACCACATATTGTAACGATCCGTCTCGGGTTGGCCACCCCTAAGATAGTGTCATCACATTTTGAAAATCTCAGCACGACATATATATGCAACAATAAAAATAATACTAACAGAATTTCTTTTATATCATTCTGATATTAACTTAAACATAATATACAACGTAAAATCCATGAATTTTTACAAATAAATTGTTTTTTTATTTCATTTTCTCATTTGTCAGAGGATATTGACACGTACGTGGCTTACAGAAAATGATTTCATCTAACTCTCAACCCACCAGACTATTTGTCCTGCCTGCTACCTGAAATGATTATACAATGAGTGATGAGTTTCACAAGCTCAGTGAATTAAATTTACTAGAAGTATTCAATTTGTGTAACTACCCATTTTTTATTTAAATATTTATTTTTTATATGATTGGATAATGGCAAATAGTCTAATATTTAAATAATTCCTATCAGATCATATTTTTATGTCTTTTTCTCACTGTAACTGTCTCTCTGTGAGACTCATTTATCTACAAATGAATGCACAATATCAGTAACATTTCAGTAAAAATATTAACATGTAAAACAGATGCAATGCATGAATTAATATTATTAGGGAACATCTTCCCACATGTCGACATGTTTTTATCTTAGACCGGCTGCCTTCCCGGTTCTTTCATTCTCATTAGACCGGCTGTCTTCCCGATTCTTTCATTTTCATTTAAACCAGCTACCTTCTCGGTTCTTTCATTTTCATTTAAACCAGCTACCTTCTCGGTTCTTTTATTCTCATTCAGATGCATATGAAAACTGATATGAATATGCATACAAATAATAAAATAAAAACAAGCATGTATTCAGACATTTGAACTAGTTATCCTGATTATTCTCAAATTATTATAAATTTTTTTTTACTAAATTCTTCTCATCATAAATCATATCAAATCATCCATCATAGCTTGTCAAGATCCACTAAATTTCATCTCCTCATAACTCGTATCAAAACATCCAAAATTCATATCATACCTATCAATCAAATTTTTATCTACCACCAAAGCATAAGCTAATAATTTATTTAATATTATCACTAGATATTTCATTTTTTATTTAGATTACTTAAAGTAAATCTAACTCACCACGTAGCACTTAAAGCTACCCGTGGATCACCTCTTTGCCTTTCTCGTTCCTCTCAGCAATTTCCCCCGGTTACTGATCGTCAACACCTGACATAATATTTATATTAAATTTCTAATTTATTCTTCAATTCTTCATAAACCACACCCTTTGAAAAATCCCACTTTGAATTCCAAGAAATTTCATGAATAATAAAAATTCAAAAATAAACATTATGTTATTACCTTCTATTTTTCTGATAGCTTTTTGTGACTCTCTATAAAGTTCTCCCGTAAACCCCATCAAAATTTTGCTCTTTCAACTTTTCTTTAGGTCCCTAAGTATTTAAAGAAAATTAGTAATTTGAAAGAAATTAAATGAAACTAGTAAGTATAAGTATGTTACATATAAGAGTATATATAAGTAAAAGTTTGTAAAATCTTCAGCAGCCCAAAACCATGCATTCTCAGCATCCTCCATGTTTTTGCAACTTGTAAAGCATGCATTTAACTTAGCAGCAGGTGCTGCCACCTGCTGCCTCGTTTTTTGCCTTTTTTTTTTATAGAAAAATCTAATATTTTTTTTTCTTTTTCCTTCTTTTCATGCTAGACACGTCCATATATATATATATTTTTTATCTTTTTCTTTGTAACTACGCTCCCATGCGTCTCTTTTTTTTTCAAAAGAATTATTTTATTCAATACTAAATCCTTCGCGTAAATATATTATTTTAATTTAATGTCATATTTATTAAATTACTTCTCTACCCTTACTTTATGATTACGGGTATTACAAATCTACCCACCTTATAAAAATTTTGTCCCCAAAATTTCCTTACATAACTCAAGAAACAATTGTGAATAATATTCCTTCGTAATTGTCTCACACTTTCACGTAATCTCTTTAACATCCTTATTCTACCGCAGAACTTGAACTAATGAAATTATTTTATTATATAAGACTTGTTCTTTTTGTCTAAAATCCTCACTGGTACTTGTATATAACCCCAATCTTTCTGAATTTCTATAGTTTAGCTTGAAATTTTATAATATTCATCATGTAAACACTTTCTTAAAAGTGAAACATGAAATACATTATATAAATGTTTTAATTCTAGAGGCAAATCCAGGCAACTCATAACTAGCCCAACTTTTTCAACAACCTTATAGGGTCCCACGTACCTCAGACTCAACTTTTCTTTCTTTTTGATCCTCAAAACACATTTTCATGGAGATATTTTTAATTACAACCAATCACCTACTTGAAACTCAAGAGGTCTTCTTTTATTATCAGCATAGCTATTCGGTCTATTATGTGCTGCTTTACGGTTCTCTATAACCAATTTGATCCTCTCAGCTGTTAACTCAATAATTTGTGTACCAAATATCTTTCTCTCTCAAACTTCTTCCCAACATACTGGAGTTCTATACCTCCTACCATATAAGGCCTCAACAGGTGTCATCCCAATGCTAGTTTGATACTGATTATTATAAACAATTTCAATCGATGACATGTAAGCATCCCAACTTACTGAGAAACTCATCACAATTGCCCTTAACATATCTCCTAGTACTCTAATAATCCTTTCTGTCTGAGCATGAAAAATTATATTAAATTGCAACTATGTAGCCGTGGCTTTCTGAAAGCCTCTCCAAAACCAAGATGTAAATCTAGCGTCTTTGTTTGACACTATACTCAATAGTACTCCATCCAACCTCACAATCTTAGCTATATCCCTCTTCAATCCTGACCATCAGAATTTTTGTCTCAATCCTCTATACATCTTATTGTTACTTGGTTGCATCGAATCTACATCATCATATACCTTTCTCATTATCTCCTCTCTCAACTTCGCGTTATTGGGAACACAATTTCCATGTTCCAATACTAAAATACCCTCATTTCAAATTTTTGAATTCATATTACTTTCTAGTAAGCACTCAATGCTTAATCTTTTCTATCTCTTCTTTTTTACCTTGTATCTCTAAAATATTTTACTTTGGATGACTGTATAATCATATTCATTAACCATGATCCTCTATCACTGATATTCAACTTCATTCTTATCTCTTTTAAATCTATCATCAATTTCACATCAGAACTCGTATAGCAATTAACCTTCTCGTAGAATTTCTACTCAATGCATCAGCTATCACCTTCGTATATTTAGATGATAGTGAATTATACAATCATAGTTACTAAAAAACTCCATCCACCATCTTTGCCTTAAATTCAACTCTCTCTGGGCAGGTAAGTATGTCAAACTCTTATAACCCATGAATATCTCACAAGTGGCTCCATACTGATGATGTCTCCAATCTTTAAATTAAACACTATAGCAGCCAACTCTTAAGTCGTGAGTAGGGAAATTTCTATCATGAATCTTCAATTGCCTTGAAGTATAGGCCACAGCTTTCCTATGTTACACATATCACAATCATTGATGTGACGTATCACCATACACTACAAATCCTTCATCACCAGAAGGAAACACCAATACTGGAGCTGTAGTCAAATTCTCCTTTAGTAATTGGAAATTATTTTCTCACACTTCCCTTACAATACTAATCTCACCTCTTTCCTGGTCAGTCTATTTAACAGTATTATAATAATAGAATTTTTTTTGAAAGAATCTTCTATAATAACCAGCTAACCCTAAAAAGATTCTAATCTCAATCACACTAGTTGGTTTCTCCCAACTTAACATTGTCTCTACCTTTGTGGATCAACTGTTATGCCATTTTCGGATATTACATGTTCCAAGAAAGTTATTTCATTCAGCCAATACTCACACTTAGAGAACTTTGCATATAATTTCTCTCTCATCAGAATCTCCAACACACTATCTAATGTTTCACATGTTGTTCTTCCTTCTTAGATTATATCAGAAAGTCAAATACAACCATAAACTTGTTAAGATATAGTTTAAACACTCTATTCATCCAGTCCATGAATGTTTCTGGAACATTTGTCAATCCAAATGACACCACAAGAAGCTTTTGATCATAGCGTATCCTAAAAGAAGTCTTAGGCACGCCTCCCTTCTCTATCCTTAACTGGTGATAACCTGATCTCAGGTTTATCTTAGAAAATAGTTTCACTCCTTGCAACTGCTCTAACAATTCATTTATCCTGGGTAAAAGGTATTTGTTCTTATTCAACTATTTGTAGTCTATACACACTCTTATCGTTCCATCTTCTTTCTTCACGAACAACACAGGGGCTCCCCAAATACATTAGGTCCGATAAATTGTTTTTCCAAAAATTATTAAAATGGTACGTTCAACTCTCTTAATTCAGCTGATGTCATTCTGTAGGGTGCTATTAAATATATGTGATGAACTTGGTATCATATTAATAGAGAATTAAATCTCCTTACTAGGAGGCAACCTAGACAACTCATCACGAAGCACATCATGAAAATCTTTTACTATCAAGATTTCTTCTAACTTCCTAGTTTCCTTTCTAGAATCAATTATGTATGTCAAATACTCCTCAAAACCCTTCTTCAACCATCTCTTAGTGGTTAGAGAAAAATAAGATAGTTTGAGAGTATCTTATGTTCTCCCTGAAAGTTAAACTCCTCATGTCCATATCTAGAACATTACTTTCTTTCTAGAACAATCAACCATATTCAAAGATAATAAATCAGCTTCAGATTTTCTATCACTGATGTGTATCACACAACCCTTGTAAACATTTATGATTATCACTCTATCTCTAGGGGAAACTTCAACAAAAATGTTTTGCATCAAAGGACTAATACATGTATCAATAAGCTTTATAAGTACATTGGATGCAAAAGAATAGGTTGCACCAGGATCAACATTGATATATCCACATTTTCTACATATAAAACACTTCAAATTAGGGCAATTCTAGGATAAATATCTTATCTGAATATATCTATAACAAACTTCTGTCTCTCAATTATACGTCAGATTACCACTTCCCATTGGGGGCATACTTACTTCCTCTACCATGACTCCCAGTTCTCATAACCTGTCTCCGAACCTAAGGGTCCCACCAATAGTATTCTATGCTACAGAAGTAGCAAATTTTGTTTGCCTCCGACTCTGTATTTTAGTTCCCTGTGACAAGGAATGCCTCATCTGGGTGGTCTCCCACCCTGCACACTCATACTGATACCACCTCTGGGTTCCTCAAATCTAGACTTCTTCTGCCAATTCCTCCTTCCTCTAAATTCCATCACATCCTTCTCAATCTGGAGTGTTATATTCGCCAACGTAACATAATTCATATGCCTTGTGTAAGATAGTTTCAATCAAATCTTAAAACATAGTTTATCTTTGAACCTCTTACACTTCTTCTCCTCTAGGTCTACCATTTCCGGTACAACCATTGACGAGACCATGAATTTGCTATCATACTGAGCCACAATCAACCCATTTGCCTCAAATAAATAAAATCTCTACCTTGTTGGGCTCTAAAGGTCTAAGGAAAGTATTTATCAAGGAAAACCTCATTAAACCTATTTCAGGTTAAAAGTCTAACAACATCTGCACTTACCCTGGGAAGAATATCCTCTCATCATTCTAAAACTTCTCCTTCTAAATCAAACGAAGCAAAGACAACCATCTGCCTGTCAGATACTGGCAAAATACCAAATAATCTCTCTACATGTTTCTCCTTTAACTCAGGCTTAAAAGGATTCATTGATACTTTAAACAATAAGGCATTCAGCTTAATATATCACTTTGCATCTCATGCATAAACTCACTTTTTCCCCTTTTTAAATGTTTATCTTTACTGGATTTGGAACAACCTCAGGCACTGCTCTAGCCTGTTCATCAAGTGTATGTTATAGGCTACCAACTCTATCATCTGTTATATTCATTTCTCAAGAGCATGTGTAAGAGCTTATCTTAGCTCATCTCTTTCAACTTTTGATTCTCTTACCCCTTTACCAATATCAATTATATTGTCAACATGTTCCTTTCTAGGAACCACAGATTCAGACTTAACCTCGACTTGTCCAAATATTGGGGGCCTACCATGCCCTCTCAAATCAACAACTTTAACTCTAGCTCTAGCACGTCCACGTGTCATCCTTAGACTATTAAAATATAATTTATTTTAATCTTCCACTTTCTTATTTTTTATGCAGTCTGCAGAATTATAAAACCTAATGTTCTAATACCAAAATTGTAACAACCCATCCCAGGTTGGCCACCCACGAGACAGTGTCATCACATTTTGAAAATCTCAGCACGACACATATATGCAACAATAAAAATAATACTAATAGAATTTCTTTTATATCATTCTGATATTAACTTAAACATAATATACAATGTAAAATGCATGAATGTTTACAAAAAAAAAATATTTCATTTTCTTATTTGTCTGAGAATATTGACAAGTACGTGGCTTACAGAAAATGATTTCATCTAACTCTCAAACCACCAGACTATTTGTCCTGCCTGCTACCTGAAATCATTGTACAATGAGGGATGAGCTTCACAAGCTCAGTGAATTAAATTTACTAGAAGTATTCAATTTGTATAACTAGCGCTTTAATATTTAAACATTTATTTCTCATATGACTGGATAATATCAAATAGTCTAACATTTAATAAATTCCTATCAGATAATATTTCTATGTCTTTTTCTCACTGTAATTGTCTCTCTGTGAGACTCATTTATCTACAAATAAATGTACAATATCAACAACATTTCAGTAAAAATATTAACACGTAAAATAGATGCAATGCATGAATTATTATTATTAGTGAACGTCTTCCCACATGTCAACATGTTTTTATCTTAGACCGGCTGTTTTCTCGGTTCTTTCATTCTCATTTAGATCGGCTGCCTTCCTGGTTATTTTATTCTCATTTAGGCTGGCTGCCTTCCCGATTATTTTATTCTCATTAGACTAGCTGTCTTCCCAGTTCTTTCATTTTCATTTAGACCGGCTGCTTTCCCGATTCTTTTATTCTCATTCAGATGCATATGAAAACTGATATGAATATGTATACAAATAATAAAATAAAAACAAGCATGTATTCAGACATTTGAACTAGTTATCCTGATTATTCTCAAATTATTATAAAAAAAATCTACTAAATTCCTCTCATGATAAATCACATCAAATCATCCATCATAGCTTATCAAAATCCACTAAATTTCATCTCTTCATAACTCATATAAAAACATCAATCATAGTTCATCAAAAATTTCACTTATCACTTTTATTATTAAATCAACTTATAATGCCAAAAATATTATTTCTCACCTCATAATTTTCTACATGTCCAAAATTCATATCATACCTATAAATCAAATTTTTATCTACCACTAAAGCATAAGCTAATAATTTATTTAATATTATCACTAGATATTTTATTTTTATTTAGATTACTTAAAGTAAATCTAACTCACTACGTAGCACTTAAAGCTACCCATGGATCACCTCCTTGCCTTTCCCGTCCCTCTCAGTAATTTCCCCCAGTTGCTGATCGTCAACACCTGACATAACATTTGTATTAAATTTCTTATTTATTGTTCAATTCTTCATAAACCACAACCTTTGAAAATTCCCACTTTGAATTCAAGGAAATTTCATGAATGCTAAAAATTCAAAAATAAACATTATGTTATTACCTTCTGTTTTTCTGATAGCTTTTCGTGACGCTCTATAAAGTTCTCTCGTAAACCCCTTCAAAATTTTGCTCTTTCAACTTTTCTTTGGGTCCCCAATTGTTTAAAGAAAACGAGTAATTTGAAGGAAATTAAACGAAATTGGTAAGTATAAGTATGTTACATATAAGAGTATATATAAGTAAAAGTTTGTAAAATCTTTAGCAACCCAAAACCATGCATTCTCAGCATCCTTCACATTTTTGCAACTTGTAAAGCATGCATTTAACTTGGCAGCAGGTGCTCCCACATGCTGCCACGTTTCCCCCCCCCCCCCCCCCCCTTTTTTTTATGGAACAATCTAATGTTTTTTTTCTTTTTCCTTCTTTTCATGCTGGACACGTCTACATTTTTTTTAACATAATTATTTTATTCAAAACTAAATCTTTCATGTAAATATATTATTTTAATTTTATGTCATATTTATTAAATTACTTCTTTACCCTTACTTTATGATTACGAGTATTACACATATTTTGTCAAATCAACATATTCATAATATATATATATATATATAACTTCCCATGTTTATCTCGCTTACTAATAGAAAAATCAACTCACCACCTAGGACTAATGCTATATGTGGATCACTTCCTTTCCTTTGGCACTTCTCTCAGTAATTTTACTAGATTGCTCAACACTAACTAACTACAATATATTTGTTAATTTTTACTATCTCATAGTTCAATTTATACCCTATACCGGGTTAATTTCATGAATATGTATGCATGCTCCATCTTAGTTTCAAATTCAAAGTTCAAGTTAAATTCCTTTTCTTTTTATCTTTCATAAAATTCAAATCATTGTAAGAAGAATATAGAGATTTATACTCTCAAAATCATAGTTTATATATGAAAGAACAAAAATAATAAAAATTATCTTCACAAAGCTTTTCTTAGAAATTCTTGAAATCAGTCCTTGAATCGAATGAATTCAACAATAGTTTATGAAATCCTTTAATTCTTTAGTATTTGAGATAATTTGAGAGAGAGAATGAGTTTTAAAGAGATAAAATGGAGTTTGAATGAAGGAGACATGATTTTGTTCGTGAAAAACCATTATATACTAAAATTTTTGCAGAAATTACCAATCAACCTCCCTGAATTTACTAGTGGACTGCCCATCAGTTACCAGTCGACCATCTCAAATTTACCAATCGATCACCCAACAGTTACCAGTCTGGTTACCAATCGACCAACACCCCCTTAAAGCCTTAAAATTTTATTTTTCAACTTCATTTCTTGAAAACTGCATCTTACTCATAGACTGCAAATGATTTAATTTATGTATGCATGAAAATTTTAATATAACATTTACAATTACTAAATTTCCCGTTTATTAAAGCTACATGTATTATAGACATATCTCTTCCAAATAATGACACGGTTAGTTTATATTAATTGATTAATTATTTTTACATGTTAATTCCACAAGGATGCATGGTTAAAAGTTTAATTGATCATTAATATATATTAACTATTTATATATAGGTCACATATAAGGAAAAAAATTGCACAAGAACAACAACTTGAGCTGCCTTTTCCTAGTACTGCAAGGGTTCGTTTGGTTCATGGACATGATGTTGGGATTTTTTTACCAAAAATCTACCTAAGATCCAATCCATGCAAATAAATAACACAGTAAGAGTACAAAACAATAAACGATGCAAAAATAAAACAGTAGAAAATAAAGAACAAAAACAAATTTTTACGTGGTTCGTCACCTTTTACCTACGCCCATGATTCCAACAACACAATTGTTTTATTTTTGTAATAAAACTCATAGGTTACAAGATTTTGGACTGATAAAAACTTGAGAAAAACTCTCACCTAATGAACTCACTCTAACCCATAGCCCTAATACACCCAAGTCTTATTCTCTCCCATTTGGAACAGAAAACCTGGATTTAGAGCCCTCTCTTTGGTTAGAATGGTTCACCTTTTAGGGTTTACATCTTATTCTTATAAGTATGAGAGCCTCCTAAGCCATTAAGTTAGAGATTGGGATTCTCTTCAAGAATCCCTAAAGATCTTCACTGATTTGGAAATAGACAAGCCAATCTTAAAAAGATATTATTCATTTCCTTTTTCCTTTTTCCTTTTTCCTCTTTTTTGACCCCCATATATTTTCTCCATGATTCAAGGCAATACCTAACACACGATTATAATGGGATAAGATTAAAGGGGATTAAAGTGGTACTATCCTAATTCTATGTTTGGTCCATAACATTTTCAAATTGGGATTAAAGTGAGAAAACAAGTGTAAAGACTAAAATACCTTTACGTTTGGTTCATATATAAAACTAAAAAACAACTCTCTCTCCAAAATTTCTTCCTTCCATTTCTTCTCTCTCTTTCCTTTTCTTCTTCTTTCCTCTACGCCATCAACAAAGAAAATTGAAGAAAAAAAATCAAAAAATTGGACAACACTATTTCTTCTTCTTCTTTTCATTCTAATTCTTTTTCTTCTTCAGCAAATTTGTTGTTTTTTTTTCTTTTATTCTTCTTAATTTTTTTATTTGTTTATTGAAAAAATGTTGTTTTGTTTTGTTATTGTTTTTTATTACGTTTTTTTTTTTATCTTGATGCTCTTAAATTCTTATTCTCTTCTTCTTCTTTAGCAGATCTATTTTTTTTTTCTCTTCTTCTTCTTTTTATGTTTGTTTCCCGAGAAAATTCAGATTTATTTTTTTATTACGATTTTTATCTTGATGCTTTTAAATTCTTCTTCTTCTCTTCTTCTTGTGTAGATCTCTTTTTCTGTTTGTTTGCCAAGAAAGCACAAGTATGTTTTTTTTGTTTTTTTATTATGTTTTTTTTTTCTCTTGGGTTGTTGTTGATTAACCAAATTATACATATCATCATTTCACTTTTGTTAGAATTATTTAATAATTAGGATGAATTATTGTTATATTTGTTTGGTCAAAAATTTTTGTTGGAATTTTTTTATGAAATTAAAGTTTGTTGAGAAAGAGAAGGGGAGGAAGAAGAAGCGTGATTTGGTAGGGGAAGAAGAAGCGTGATCTAGAGAAATGGGTTTGCAAGCAGACATAAAATAGGAAGATAAAAAATTAATCCCACAAAAATGGGATTGTTTCTATCCCAATGAGGTGGGTGAGACAAAATTTTTGGGATTATGACCAATTTTGTTCCACCCAAGTCCTAGATGAATAGTCAATCCCTCCAACCAAACATGATATTAACTGTTCATGTCGGACTAAAATAGTCTGTACTACTTTTGTCCCTTAAACCAAACAACACCCAAGATAAATTGAACCAATTGAAGAAGAAAGTTCAACTCTGTTGGTAGTTGCACATCCCGATCCTGACCGTTTTGACTGTTAAATGTTTCTTGGCCACTTGAACTTTCCCAGTATCATTCGATCCTAAGAATAAGGGCTCACCAATAGGTGATATTGGATTCCTATGACAGATAATCACCAATGGAAACATATATTTAATTTATTTTATTCAATATATTTTATGTATTTTTAATTTATATTACATTATTGTCCAAATTTAGGGTTTAGATTAAGAAGTTTTTATTTTAGTTAATTATAGTAATTAGATTAAAAGTTAGATTATTTTAATCTTAAACTTTGAAGCAAGAAATGAAATTTTGGCAATTAATCTATGTATTTTGAAATTTTGAATAAGATAACGAAGTGTGATTTTCAAGCTAATTACTCAAGATAATGACTTAAAATTGAATCATTAAAATTGAAATCCATATTTGGAGAACAATATAAAATAAATCAAAATTAAATAAGCCACATTTTGTGTAATAAAGGCTCAAAGGTTAACTATAGCCTACACTAGCTAGACCATATTAGACACATTAGAGTATTAGGCCCATTGTAAATAGATTGCTCTCTTGAGAACTCTTTGTTATTGTTTTTTATTAAGTTTTTCTTTATCTTTATGCTCTTAAATTCGTATTCTCTTCTTCTTCTTTAGCATATATGTTTTTTTTTTCTCTTCTTCTTCTTCTTCTTTTTATGTTTGTTTTCCGAGAAATTTCAGATTTATTTTTTTGTTTTTTATTAAAATTTTTATTTTTATGCTTTTAAATTCTTCTTCTTCTCTTCTTCTTGTGTAGATCTCTTTTTCTATTTGTTTGCCAAGAAAATACAAATATGTTTTTTTTTCTTATGCTTTTTCTCTTGAGTTGTTGTTGATTAACCAAATTATACATATCATCATTTCACTTGTGTTAGAATTATTTGATAATTAGGATGAATTATTGTTATATTTGTTTGGTCAAAACTTCTTGTTGGAATTTTTTTATGAAATTAAAGTTTGTTAAAAAAGAGAAGAGCAGGAAGAAGAAGCGTGATATAGAGAAATGGGTTTGCAAGCAAGGGTAAAATGGGAAGATAAAAAAATTAATCCCACAAAAATGAGATTATTTCTATCCCAATGGAGTGGGTGAGACAAAATTTTTGGGATTATGACTAATTTTGTTCCACCCTAGTCTTAGGCGAATAGGCAATCCCTCCAACCAAACATGATATTAACTGTGCATGTCGGGCTAAAATAGTCCGTACCACTTTTGTCCTTTAAAACAAACAACACCCAAGAGAAATTGAACCAATTGAAGAAGAAAGTTCGACTCTGTTGGTAGTTGCGCATCCCAATCCTGACCGTTTTGACTGTCAAATGTTTCTTAGCCACTTGAGCTTTCCCAGCATCATTCTATCCTAATAATAAGGGCTCACCAATAGGTGATATTGGTTTTCTATGACAGGTAATCACCAACGGACAAATATATTTAATTTATTTTATTCAATATGTTTTATGTATTTTTAATTTATTTTACATTATTGTCCAAATTTAGGGTTTAGATTAAGAAGTTTTTATTTTAGTTAATTATAGTAATTAGATTAAAAGTTAGATTATTTTTAATCTTACACTTTGAAGAAAGAAATGAAATTTTGGGAATTAATCTATGTATTTTGAAATTTTGAATAAGATGACCAAGTGTGATTTTCAAGCTCATTGAATTTGATGACATAGCTAATTACTCAAGATAATGACTTGAAATTGAATCATTAAAATTGAAATCCATATTTGGAGAATAATATAAAACAAATCAAAATTAAATAAGCCCCATTTTATGTAATGGTGATCCAATGGTACACCCATCAAAGGCTCAAAGTTTAACTATAGCCTACACTAGCTAGACCATATTAGACACATTAGAGTATTAGGCCCATTATAAATAGATTGCTCTATTGGGATCTCTTTATGTCTCACTTGATAGATCAACATTTAGCACGTTTTGTGACAAAACCCAAAAGCCCATAAGTAATGTAGACCCACATGAAAATATAATTCTAACATTCTCCCCTTGTGTGACATTACTTGTGATCAGTTTTGAAATTTTTTATCATTTTAAAAATAACTCCCATGCTAAGATAATTGTAAAACTTTATGTGCGCTTTTAAAACATTGGTATAGAGACTACTCCAAGAGACTATCCGGTCCAATGGAGTCTTCAACACTGAATTATGATGATAACTACATCTTTTGAACGATGCAAGACCTTCTATGGTCACGAGAATCAATAAACTATATCGACATAGATCCAATATTGTAATATCTATGTTCTTAAAGTAAGAGAAAAGAAATAATTTGATAAATGTGACATGGAATTAAAACAATATATATATATATATGAAAGATTTATTATTGAATAAAATAATCCTTTTGAAAAAAAATGGAAGTGTCCAGCGTGGGTATAAAAAAAACACGTGGGACAACACCTTGACATCCAGATGTTGTCAATAAAACATGGAAATTGTGCATGGTAGACACCACAGTGGTACTAAAGCGGTGGCCGGGCGGTTTCACGTAATAAAAACATTTTTATTGTTTTGTTTTATTATTTTCCTACCGAATCCTGTTTGGTTTTCTTCTTTTTTTAATTCAAATTACTCTTTTTCTTTAAACACCTGGGGACTCAAAGAAAAGTTGAAAGATTGAAATTTTGAAGAGATTTATGGGAGAATTTTAAAAAGATTCGAGGGAAGATTTAAGAAAAAAAAAAGTAATAATATTAATTTTATTTTTGAAATTATGCATACATGAAATTACCTGGAATTTGATGTAGAAATTTAAAGGGTATAAATTATGGAATAATTGAAGAATAAATCAAAAAATTTAATATAAATATTATGTCAGGTGTTGATGATCAATAATTGTGTGAAATTGCTAAAAAGAGCAGGAAAGACAATGAGGTGATCCACGAGTAGCTTTAAGTGCTACGTGGTGAGTTAGATTTACTTTAGTAATTGAGATAAATATGAAATATAAAGTGATGATATTTGAATTAATTATTGAACTACAATGATTGGATGATATATGAAAGTTGGTTGACTGATATTATATATGAGTAGATAATTTAGGAAATATGATAAAAAAAAATAATTTTGAGAGAGAGCTGGGTAGCTAAATTGAATGCTTGAATGTATGCTTGTTTTTATATTATTACTCATATGTATAAAACAAAAGACTAGGAAGGCAGCTGGTCTGTTTGTTTTCATATTATTGTTCATATGCATGAAATAAAAAGAACCGGGAAGACAGCTGGTCTAAATGAAAATAAAAGAACCGGGAAAGCAATCGATCTAAATGAAAATAAAAGAACCGGAAAGACATCTGGTCTAGCTGAAAATAAAAGAACTGGGAAGGCAGCCGGTGTAGTTGAAAATAAAAGAACCGGGAAGGCAGCCAATCTAGCTGAAAGTAAAGAACCAGGAAGACAGCCGGTCTAAATGAAAGTAAAAGAACCAGAAAGGCAGCCAGTCTAACTGAAAATAAAGAACTAGGAAAGCAGCTGATCTAAGTTGAAACATATCGACATGTGGGAAGATGCTCCCAAATAATAATATGAAATGATCTGATAATTTAAATTCATGCATTGTATTTGTTTTAAATATTGATTATTATTGCTTGAGATGCTAAAGTATCATTCTTGATTGTGAATTTATTGGTAGATAAATGAGTCTCACAAAAGACAGATATGATGAGAAAAAAATATGACTATGATATGATAAAAATTTATTTGATTGATTGATCATATGTTGTGAACCTCATAACGAGGTAAATAATGACGTTAAATTGATAAATTAAGATGATTAAATACATGAGAATAAAAATTGGTATGTTTGATAATTAATTTAAGATAAGATCGATAAATGGTTGGAATTATAATAGGATGTTATTATTGATTTATATGAGATAATAGATGAATGGATATGGGAAGATTATTTGAAAGATTCAATGATTATCTGTGAAGAAATAGATGACTTATATTGGTAAATTAGAAAAGACCGAATTATAAGATGTGACTGGAAGTATATAATCAAGTAATTCTAGTAAATTTAATTCACTGAGCTTGTGAAGCTCACTCCTCATAGTTAAATAATTTCAAGAAGAGGGCAGGACAAATAGATTGGTGAGTTGAGATTCAGACTGAGTCATTATCTGTAAGTCACGTGGTCCACATCCTCAGACTAATGGAAAGAAAAAAATATATTTGTAAATATTCATGCATCATGCATCATATATTGTATATATTATTTCAGTCGAAATTTTAATAATATAACTCCCCTGTTGAGGGTTGAGGATTAATGTGTGTGTGTGTGTGTGTATATATATATATATATATAGACACACACACACACATTCATTTGATGTACTTTTTATATTGTTGCATATATGTCTCGTGCTGGGATTTCCAAACGTGACGACACCGACTCGAGAGTGACCAACTCGGGATTGGTCATTACAATTTTGGTATCAGAGCATTAGGTTTTATGATTCTGTAGACTACATAAAAAATTTAAAGAAGTGGAAGATTTAAATAAACTACATTTTAATGCAAAGTCTGAGGATGACACGTGGGCGTGCTAGAGCAAGAGGTAGAGTTCTGAATCAGAGAGGATGTGGTAAACCCCAATATTTAGAAGAATTGAAGTAGAGGGGGAGGTCGAGTATGTGGTTCATGCAAGGGAACAGGTTGCTAGTGCAGCTGGTACTAATAAATGTGGGAGAGAATATGATATTAGAAGGGATGAGTTGAGAGAAGTTCTTAATCGTACTATAGAGAGAATGAATGCAATAGAAGAAAGGGCTAACGTTTTACAAAGGAGATTAAAAGAAAGGGGTAGAATCGAACCTAATGTGGCAAGATAAGAGGCTTATAAGGGAGAGGGTATGCTTGCACATGAGATGTAAGTGGATTGTTTTGTGAGATTTCTAAAGTTTAAACCCCAATCTTTAGAGGATCTGTAAATCCTGTTGAAACTGAGTAGTGGATTAAACATGTTGAGAAATATTTTGAACTCTTACCAGTGACAGATAGACAAAAGGTTTTTTTTGCTTCATTTATGTTCGAAGGTGAGGCTTCTCAATAGTGGGAGGATATTATGCCTAGATTAAGTACACAAGTAAATCAACCCATAACTTGGCATAAGTTTAAGGATGTATTCTTTGCGAAGTAATTTCCAGATACATTTCGAGCACAATAAGAGAGAGATTTTATTCATCTATGGCAGAATACTTTATCTATGGCTGAGTATAATAGTAGATTTATAGCCTTGTTGAGATTTTTACCTGAGTTAGTGAATACGGAGGAGAGAAAATGTAAGAGATTTTTAGATGGGTTACATTATGAAATTCAAACTAAACTCTCTCATATGGGTATTGAAAATTATGTTATACTGGTGGATAAATGTAACGACCCATCCCGGGTTGGCCACCCCTGAGACGGTGTTATCACATTTTGAAATCCCAACATGAGACATATATGCAACAATAAAAATAAATAACACCACATGAAATTTTTCATTCATAAATCCTCAACCCTCAACAGGGGAGTTACATCAATCTGATCTTTGAACATTATAAACATGTAAATGCATGACTATTTACAAATAAATTTTTATTTTATTTTCTCATTAGACTGAGGATGTTGACACGTACATGACTTACCAAAAATGATTTCTTCTGAACCTTAACTCACAAAACTATTTGTCAAGCCTGCCACTTGAAATCATTGTACAATGAGGGATGAGCTTCACAAGCTCAGTGAATTAAATTCACTAAAAGTACTCATTTGTATAAACAGTCTTTTAATATTTAAATCAATTTATATCTCATACACTTGATACAACACTCTACCATCACTACACATGTCATAATATTCATTCTCTATCAATCTCTTCTTCTTATTTATTGGTTCACCTTAAGACCATCAATTATCTCATAATTACCTCGTAATGAGGTTCACATCATAAAGTCTACCATCTAGATGGCTCTTATTATCATAACTGTCTCTCTGTGAGACTCATCTATCTATGAATAATTTCACAATAACACATCACACATCAGTGTTTCAATAATGCAAGCAACAATTAAAACAGATACAATGTATAAATTATTGTGATGGGAACGTTTTCCCACCTGTCGGCAGGTTGTTATTATCATAGACCGGCTGCCTTTCGGGCTCTTTCATTCTCATTTAGACTGGCTGCCCTCATGGTTTTTTCATTCTCATTAGACCGACTATATTCCTGGTTCTTTCATTTTCATTAGACCAGCTGCCTTCCCAATTCTTTCATTGTCATTAGACCGGCTGTCTTCCCGGTTCTTTTCATTTCATTTAATACATATGCATATGAACAATGATATGAAATATGCATATATACAGTAATATAAAAACAACATGAACTCAAAATACTTAAATCTAGCTATCCTGTCTTTCCTCAAATTATTACAAAAATTCCACTAAATTCTTTTCATCCCAAATCACATCAAATCAATCCATCAAAACTTGTTAAGATCCACTAAATTTCATCCCAAATCACATCAAATCAATCCATCAAAGCTTGTCAAGATCAACTAAATTTCATCTCCTCATAATTCGTATCAAAACATCAAACATAGCTTATCAAGAATTTATTTATCACCATCATTATTAAATCAACTCATTATTCTAATAATATATATTTTTTTCTCACATAATAATTTTATACGTGTCCAATATTTATATCATATCTATCAACCAAATCTGCATCTATCACCAAAATATAAGCTAATAATTTAATTTAATATTATCACTAGATTTTTCATTTTTATTTAGATTACTAAGAGTAAATCCAACTCACAATGTCGCACTTAAGCTACCTGTGGATCACCTCCTTACCTTTCCCGTTCCTCTAAGAAATTTTCCCCGGTTGTAGATTGTCAACACCTGACATCATATTTATATTAAATTTATAATTTATTCTTCAATTTGTTATAAACCACACCCTTTGAAAATTCCCACTTTGACTTCTTAAGAAATTTTATGAATGCTAAAAACTCCAAAAATAAACACTATGTTATTACCTTTTGTTTTTCTGATCGCTTTTCCTGATTCTCTATGAAATTCCACAGTAACTCCCTTCAAAAATTTACTCTTTCAACCTTTCTTTGGGTCCCCAAGTGTTTTGAGAAAAAAAATGAGAAGTTGAAAGAAAACTATGTGAAATCTTACGATTTCACATAGGACATATATATATAAGAAACTTTTGCTTCAGCAGTTGCCCCCTCCCCCCACCCAATTCACTGCATTTTAGAGAGCCTCCACGTTTCAAAAACATGGAGGTCACTCCCCCTCACAAATTCACTTGGCAACAGGTGCTGCCACCTGCTGCCTCTTTTTTTTTGTTTGACTTTTTTTTTTCAAAACTTTTTTTTTTTTTACTTTTCCTTTCTTTTGGATGTTATGAATGTCCAAATTTTTTTTAATAATTATTTTATTCAATACTAAACCTTTGTATAAATATTTTATTTTAATTTCATGTCATATTTATTAAATTACTTCTTTAATCTTACTTTACGAATACGGGCATTACAATTCTACCCACCTTACAAAAATTTCGTCCCCGAAATTTCCCTATCTAACTCCAAAACAAAAATGAATAATACTTCTTCATAATTGTCTCACACTTTCACGTAATCTCTTCAACATCCTCATAGGGTCCCACATACCTCGGATTCAGCTTTCATTTTCTATTTAAATCTCAACACACCTTTTCACTGAGATATTTTTCAATACACCCAATCACGTACTTGAGACTCAAGAGGTCTACTCTGGGCTGCTTTACGATTCTTTCTAACAAATTTGATCCTTTCAAATTTTAACTCAATAATTGATGGACAAGATATATTTCTCTCTCCCATTTTCTCCCAACATAAAGGAGTTCTACACCTCCGACCATACAATGCCTCAATCGGTGCCATCCCAATATTAATTTGTTACTGATTATTATAAACAACTTCAATCGATGGCATGTAAGCATTCCAAACTTACTAAAAACTCATCATATTTGCCCTTAACATATCTTCTAGTACTCTAAAAATCCTTTCTGTCTGAGTATGAAAAATTATATTAAATTACAACTGTGTACCCGTGGCTTTTTGAAAACCTCTCCAAAAACCAAGATATAAATCTAGCATCTCTATTTAATACTTTACTTAATGGTGCTCCATACAACCTCACAATCTTAGCTACATCCTTCTTCAATCCTGATCACCAGAAATTCTGTCTCCATCCTCTATACATCTTATCGTTACTCGTGTGCATCGAATATACATCATCATATACCTCTCTCAATATCTCCTTTTTCAACGTCGCATTATTGGGAACACAATCCATGTTCCAACACCAAACTACCCTCATTTCAAATTTTGTTTTGAATTCGTTTTGCTTGTTAGTAAGCATTAAATGCTTAATCTTTTCTATCTCTTTATCTCTACCTTGCATCTCTAAAGCATTTTATTATGGATGACTGTACAACCATATTGGTTAATCATGATCCTCTATCACTGATATTCAACTTCATTCTTATCTCTCTAAATCTATCATCAATTGCACATCAGGACTCCCAATAGCAGTTAACCTTCTTGTAGACTTTCTACTCAATGCATTAGCTATCACCTTCACATTTTTCTGGATGATAGAGAATTGTACAATCAGAGTCACAAACCATTTCATCCACTATCTTTGCCTCAAATTCAACTCTCTCTGGGTAGGTAAGTATGTCAAACTCTTATAACCCATGAATATCTCCCAAGTGGCTCTATACAGATGATGTCTCCAATCTTTTAAAGTAAACACTATAGCTACCTGTTGACCCTCACTTGTATTTTAATGATGACAAAACACAACTCTTATTATACTAACAATGCTATCTAAGTGTATTAAGCAATAAGAGCATTCAACCAAGGATCAAGGTGCAAGAACTCAACCTGAATCAAATACCAAGTCAAGAGAGAAGATCTAGTATAGGTTAAGGTATTTAAACAAGTTGTAAATATCACTTATTTAGGTAAAAAGCTTGTCTTATGGCTCCTTTTGAAAAATCTTTTTTAAACAGAACTTTTTAAACAAACATTTTAAGTTAAAAACATTTCAAAACATGAAAACTGGGTTGTTAAGCAACCCAGTCGACTGTGTACTTATACCAGAAGACTGGTATAACAGACAATAGGTCCCTAGTCGATTGGGTCACACAGATCAGTCGACTGGTACTTTGGGCAGAAGTTTTTCAGTCGACTGGAAAGTCATACCTAGTCGACTGGTACCTTCAAAGCCTTAAAAATGGGATTTTTAAACTTAACCCAGTCGACTGGTCCTAAGACCCAGTCGACTAGTAGTTCAAAAAATATAACTGTTGAGACGTGAGAGTTCAACACAAATTGTACTAAAACGTACCAAATCAATTGAGAACGGGCATATTACATTAAGACTATATAAACCCACTCTATTTAGCATTTCAAACAAGAAAGAATCCACATTCAATCAAGTTTTTACTCATTGATACACAAAAATCTTTGAAATATTTAAATTGAGCCATTCTTCAAGCTTTACCTTGAATGAGAGATATTATTCAGTTGTATAAGCTTTCATTGTTGTCTCTCTACCATTTGCTTTACAATGTTTATTGTAAAGGGATTAGCTTCCGAAAGGAAGAGATTAGCTTCCGAGAGGAAGAAGTTTGCTTCCGAGAGGAAGGGGTTTGCTTCAGAGAGGAAGGGATTGATTGTAAGGTTTGTGCAACACCCGTGAAGTTGCACAACTAAGTTTCTTAGTGGATTACTTCAAGGAGGTTCCTTGAAGTGAGTGGACGTAGGGTCGGAATGAATCTGATATTACCGAACCACTATAAACTGAATTTACATATTCTATTCCTTAAACTCTTTTATTTACAACATATTACTTGTTTATATGCTTGTTGGTTTATCTGTTTTTATAAACTTGTGTTTAATTAGCAAAAGTTTTTAAAAAACCCAATTCACCTCCCTCTTGGGTTGAAACCTCAGTCTACAATTAGTATTAGAGCCTCGTTCTCAATTTTAGGCTTAATATCCTTGAGTTGATCCGATGGCAGCAAATAGCTATTCTGAGGGACACTCATATACCAAGCCTCGTTTGTTCAATGGCTCCAACTATAACTATTGGAAAAACAGGATGAAAATATTTTTCGAAGGACAAGATTATAATCTGTGGAGAGTCATTGAAGAAGGACTTAGAATTCCATCAAAGGAAATAACTATTGGAGAAATCAATCATACAATGTCTAAACTCAAAACTGAGTACAATGATAAGGATTGTAGAATGATGTCTCTCAATAGTAGAGCCACAAGCATTTTACATTATGCTTTAAATATATCTGAATACAATAAAATATTTGCATGTGTTTCAGCTAAGGAGATATGAGATAAATTGCAAGTTACATATGAAGGAACCAGTAAGGTTAAAAAATCAAATATCTATATGCTAGTATCTGAATATGAATCTTTTAGAATGTCTCCTAACGAAACAATTTCTCAAATGTACTCACGTTTCATAACTATTGTTAATGGTTTGAAGCTTCTTGGTGGGAACATTGAGGAGTTTGAACTAACAAGAAAAATCTTAAGATCTTTGCCACCCACTTGGAAAGTAAAGAAGATGGCCATCATGAAGGCCAAAGATCTCGACAAACTTGATGTTGAGACACTTCTTGGGTCATTATTGACATATTAGATAGAGAAATGAATTCCATTTTCAATGATGATGAGAAGAAGAAGAATGTGATAGCTCTCAAAGCCTCTACATGCAACAGAGAAGATGAATCGGAAGAAGAGGCGGAGAGTAGCAAAGAAGATGGTGAGATGGCTTTAATCACCAAATGGTTTTATAGATTCTTGAAGAAAAGCAAGAAATCATACACCAAGTATCCCATCTCAAAAAGGGAACCACTTGTGTGCTATGGATGCAAGAAGCCTGGTCACATCAAGGCTGATTGCACAGCTACAAGCAAACCATACAAGAGCTTCAAGAAGAAAGCTATGATAGCAACTACTTGGAGTAATGATGAAGAAGAAGAATCCTCGGATAAAGAAGTCGGATACGAGGAAATGGCCAACCTATGCCTTATGGCAATTAATAATGAAAATGAGGTATTATCTTCTCCTTCCTCTAAAAATAACATTGCTAATAGTAGTGAAGAATTGTTAGAAGTCATAAAAAAAATGCATGATGAATTGAAGAAATTTGATTCTAGGAACTCAACTCTTAAGAGAGAGGTATCATCTCTTTCTAAAGAAATGATAAGTTTAAGAGAAGAAAAAGATAAACTATCTTCATTGCTTTATGATTCTTCTCAAGATTTCCTAAAAGATGAAAATGAAAACTTAAAGAATAAGATATTAGAATTGAATGACACTATATCTAGACTCATGCTTGGAAAAGAAAAGCTTGATGAAGTGCTTTTTTGCCAAAGATTAAGTGGAGGAAAAACCGGGTTAGGATACTCTCCATTAGGCAAGCAAAAATCAAAAGAGAGCTTATTCATGAAAGCTTCTTGTGTGAATGAAGCCTCTAGTTCAAAGATTGCTAGCAAGGTCAAAAACACACCCTCAATGAATGCTAGCATGTCTAGAAATGCAAATTCTAATGCATATACAAAAATGAAAAATCCTAGAAATACTCATTCTTATATGTATGCTCATTTAAGAAATGCTTATACCCATCCTAGGAATAACCATCATGTGCACCCTAAATACAATATGCATAATCAAAACTTGCATCCTGCACAAGCATATCCTAGGAATTACTATCATGGTTATTCTAGAAATAATATGTATACTCATGAAAATGCAAGCATGTATCCTAGAAATCATCTTCATACATTTTCTGAAAATGAAATGTATATTCATATTCCTCACAATAGAAACATGTATTCTAGGAACTCATATCCTAAGCATTATAGGCATGCACAACTAAATGCTCCTAGAAATTTCAATAACTATCATCCAAGGATTGTGCATTATCAACATGTCTATAAATCACCTTATACTATTAAGAAAGTATGGGTCCCAAAAGGAACTGTATTTTCAAGAACTAACCCCAAAGGACCCAAGAAATTTTGGGTACCTAAAAATGCCATTGTATATCCTTGTGTGATGTAGATATGTCTCCACACCAAGGAAAAAGATAATTGTTGGTACCTTGATAGTGGATGCTCAAAACACATGACCGGTGATAAAAGTGTATTCATGGAGCTAACTCTAAGAGATGGTGGACTTATCACCATTGGAGACAACACAAAAATAAAGATCATCAGGCATGAAAAAGTTGGTAATGATTTCTCAACTATAGATAATGTATTACTAGTACAAGGGCTTAAGTCAAATTTACTAAGTATTAGTCAACTTTGTGATAAAGGCAACAAAGTCACATTTGAAACCTCTCATTGTCTAGTTATAGACATCAAGAGTAACAAGATCAAATTTGTTGGCCATAGACATGAAAATGTCTATATAGTTGATTTAAAATCCTTGCATTCCAAAAATGAAAAATGTTTTCCAGCAATTAGAGAAAATTCATGGCTATGGCATAGAAGGCTTGGTCATGTGAACATGAACTTGCTTAAAATCATTTCAAGAAAATATTTAGTCATTAGACTTCCCAAAATCAATTTTGAAAAAGACAAAGTATGTGATGCTTGTCAAATGGGAAAACAAACTAGGATTTCTTTTAAATCAAAGAATATAGTCTCAACTACTAGACCATTGGAACTCTTGAATATGGACTTATTTGGTTCAATAAGTACCATTAGTCTAGGTGGCCATCAATATGCTCTTGTTATTGTTGATGACTATTCAAGATATACCTTTGTTATTTTTATTGCTTATAAGGATGAAGCTTTCAAAGGATTTGAGAACTTTTGTAAAAAGGTTCAAAATGAAAAAGGAATTTGTATTTCAAGCATTAGAAGTGATCATGGAAAAGAATTTGAAAACCAAAGTTTTTCATAATTTTGTGATGAAAATGGAATTGATCACAATTTTTCAGCTCCTAGAACTCCTCAACAAAATGAAGTTGCTGAGAGGAAAAATATAACTCTAGAAGAATTTATAAGAACAATGCTTTTTGAAAATAGTTTACCAAAATATTTTTGGGCTAAAGTAGTAAACACTTCTTGCTATATTTTGAATATAATTTTAATTAGGCCTATGCTTGATAAAACTCCTTATGAATTATGGAAAGGTAGAAAGCCTAATATCTCCTATTTTTGTACCTTTGGTTGTAAATGCTTCATCCTAAATAACAATAAAACTAACTTGGATAAATTTGACTCTAAGACTGATGAAGGGATATTTTTAGGATATTCAACCTCTAGTAAGGCTTATAGAGTCTTCAACAAAAGAACACTAGTGGTAGAAGAATCCGTACATGTAACTCTTGTTGAGTCTAACCGAATTAGTAGTAGAGAAGTTTCTTTCAATGATGATGCAGATTTTATTCCAAGAACAGAAACACATACTCCCATTGTTGACCCAAAGGAGAGCCCACCTCAAATGGATGAAGAGTTGGAAACTCTCAAATTGGACCAACCATCTACAAGCCGACAAGAGGATAGTCTTTCCAAAGATTGGAGGTATGTAAATTATCACCCAATCGATCAAGTGATTGGTGATCCTTTACAAGGGGTAAGAACTCGTTCTTCTATTAGAAATATTTGCAACTTTGTAGCCTATTTATCTCAAATAGGACCTAAAACATTTGTAGAAGATGAGAAGGATATTGATTGGATAAATGCCATGTAAGAAGAAATAAATCAATTTGAAAGAAACAATGTATGGAATCTAGTTTCTAGACTAAAGAATCATACAATAATAGGAACTAAATGGGTATTTAGAAATAAGATGGATGAAAATAGAATAGTGACTAGAAACGAGGCTAGACTAGTTGCTAAGGGATATAATCAAGAAGAAGCAATAGACTTTGATGAGACCTATGCTCCCGTAGAAAGATTAGAAGCTATTCGTATGTTATTAGCCTTTGCATGCTTTAACAAGTTTAAATTATTTCAAATGGATGTAAAAAGTGTTTTTTCAAATGGCTTTATAGAAGAAGAGGTTTATGTTAAGCAACCTCTTGGATTTGAGAATCCTAGTCTTCCAAATCATGTCTACAAGCTTTCTAAGGCTCTATATGGGTTGAAGAAAGCTCCTAGAGCATGGTATGAAAGACTAAGCAAATTTTTTATTGACAATAATTTTATAAGAGGAAAATTAGACACATCCCTCTTCACAAAGACTCACAAAAATAATACTCTTCTAGTCCAAATATATGTTGATGATATTATATTTGGTGCTACTAATGAATCTATGTGTCAAGAGTTTGCCAAATGCATGCAAGGTGAATTTGAAATGAGCATGACGGGAGAGCTTACTTACTTCCTTGGACTTCAAATCAAACAATTGAAAGGAGATAACTTCATCAATCAATCAAAATACACTAAGGACCTACTAAAGAGGTTCGAGATAGAAAGCTCAAAGCCACTTGGTACTCCTATGAGCATGTCTACAAAACTTGATATTGATGAAAAAGGTAAAAGTGTAGATACTAAATATTATAGAAGCATGATAGGAGCTTTACTCTATTTGACTGCAAGTAGACCTGATATTATGTTCAATGTATGCATGTGTGCTAGATTTTAGGCTAATCCTAAGGAATCACATGTAGTTGCAGTAAAAAAGATCCTTAGATATTTACAAGGAACTCAAACTATAAGATTATAGTACTCTAGAGATTCATCTTTTGAGCTTGTAGGATATTCAAATGCTGATTTTGCTGGATGTAGGTTAGACAGAAAAAGCACAAGTGGAACATGCCAATTCTTAGGTGCAATGTTAACCTCTTGGTTTTCCAAGAAACAAAATTCCGTTGCACTATCAACTGCCGAGGCGGAATATGTAGCAGCTGGAAGTTGTTGTGGTCAAGTGTTATGGATGAAACAATAACTAGAAGACTATGGCATGATCTTTAAAAGTATCCCTATACATTGTGATAATACTAGTGCTATCAACCTAACCAAGAACCCTATTCAGCACTATAGAACTAAACACCTAGAAATTAGACATCATTTCTTAAGAGACCATGCTCAAAAAGGTGATGTAAGATTAGAATTCATACCTTCAGAAGATCAAATAGCTGACATTCTTACAAAACCTCTAAGTGCAACTATTTTCTGCAAAATTAGACTGTTAATGGGATTGTTAGATTATGATAAACTGCATGTCTGATTGCTTCATCATTCATCATTATGCATACTTGACATCTAGTGAAAGAGTATTAATCCTTGTTTAATATCTTGCTCACTCAAGATGGCATAGATAAACAAATTTCGTGCTAAGACTCAAAGATTGGAAATTTTCTTAAGGGTCTAGTCGACTGGTAAGTCTATCCTAGTCGACTAGTAAGTCTCGACCTAATTTCCCATTCGACTGGTAAGTCAATACCAGTCGACTAGTTCATCTAGACCTTGTTTCGAGCCAATTTTTGAAATTTAGTTATCACCCCAGTCAACTAGTATGAACTACCCAGTCGACTGGTATCTGTCTGACAATCCATCCAGTCGACTGGTACCCTGACCCAATCGACTGGTATGCAAAACTCTTCATCTCTACAAAGGACCTAGTCGACTGGTATCGCGATTCTATAAATAAGCTGTTTTTTTTTCAGATTTTCACACCATTTTCAAAAACCCTAGCTTTCTCTCTCTACAAAATCTAGTCATTTTGATAAAAAAAAAACCATCAAAACACTACCTAAACACGTCGATCTACTCATCCATACCATCTATTTCAACTTTCTTCGTTTAGAGTCCACCATTTCCTCTTAAAACCCTATTTTACCCAAAACTTCATTTCTACCAAAAATATCCAATAGAATCGAGATAAAAACCACAGTTGGCGGACCACATGCACCTACGAGGCCAAGGTCCACCAAATCCACGACTCTAGATTCACGGGGGAAGGGCGTGGCAGGCTCATCAAGCAAGAAGCCCAGAACAGAGCATGATGATTCTCTGTTTTTTAGCCCAACTGCAAAGGACAGGTATACCTCCACCATTCAGCACATGAAAATCATGACAGGTAGAGTTGTCGACTTTGACTCTATTCGTCATGGTAATTTTGATATATTACCTGCCTTCGAGGCAATAAACTTGACCCCATTGGTCAAGATACATGAGAAGTACTACCCTAGACTGATTCACCAGTTCTATGCGAACTTGGTGAAACCCAGTCTACTAGCTCTGAGATTCAGAACCAGTGTTATGGGTGTGGAGTTTGAGGTCACTACTGACCTCTCGATGAGCATTTTGAGGATCCCTGTGGGAGGGATCCAATGGAGTCTGGATGGATGGCCAAACAATTTCGAGGTTGAGGAGGCATGTCAGATTAGTTAGGGGCAACCCTAACTATCTGTTTCGACCCACTACATTTCACACATGTAGTGAAATGCCCCTAGACTCAAAATTGTTCAACCTCATTGTGAGTTGGACCATCTACCTAAGATTAGGGAGTCAGGGGTATCTATGTAAGATAGATATCGTAATGATTTGGTGCCTTAAAACTGGGCACCACTTCAATATCTACCCCCTGATGCTCGCCAACATGATTAATGGCGAAGCGAACGACTCTGGATGCCTTCCCTACGGGATGCTCATCACGCTCATCCTCCAACACTTCCAGGTGCCTCTCCCTGCCTCCAAGGCTCAGGACATCGGCCTCAAGGACATCATCAACGTCTCCTCACTGAAGAAGATGGGATGAGCGATCCGAGAAGGCTTCATCTACTCCAAGGTCGGGAAGCACATTCGGATTAGAGAGGACGACAGCAGTGATCATGAGGACGAGGGTCCAAATGCTGCTGCTGATGCTGCTATGGATACGGATGACCGGGCACCTCCTATGGATGACTCGAGTGCTGGTCAAGCTAGATATAAGAATCTCCTTCAGGCTATCACAAGCCTCCAGCTGACCATGCAATCCAGCTTCCAAAGCTTGAACTCTACAGTCGAGAGCATGCATCATGACCTCCGCTCTCTCCGGGATGACTTTGAGTTACACCGTGAGCATACCGAGGGCTCTCTGGTTGAGCTTCAGGATCTTGCTTATGGCAGCTCTGACTCTCCTACTCCCTAAGTCATTTTTCTATCCATTTTGATGTACATAATGTTCTAGTTTCTCATTGTCTTAGCACGGACATACTTTCATCTTTTATTGTATGTGTACTTCTGTTTCGGCTGTTCGAAGCCTACCTTGTATAGAATTTTGTTATATATGATGATGGTTCATGTTTAAACCTATTTCACGTACTTGTTTTACTTATATGTAATTTAGTTGCATGCTTTATACATCTTTATATTCGGATTAATGCTTTAAAACTGCTTCGGGATGTATGGAAACTTCTGGTTTTTCTCGGGAAGGCTTTTGAACTCTGAATGATGCCAAATTTTCTTATACAAGTTTGTTTATGCATGATTTTCATGACTATGGTAGCTATATAGCTTATTTTTTAGTGTACTACCCCCTTTTCTACAGTTGTCAAAAAGGGGGAGAAAAATGAGAAAATATGAAAACCTAATGTAAACTCAAGATAGTGCATAGATTTAGGGGGAGCATTGCTCCAAAGAACTTGGAATATGATTATATATATTGACTTGATTGGTTGGGTTATATATAAACTGTTCTTTACCTTTTACCAGGTTAGTTTTATTAAAAAAAAAAACAGAGGAGACTCTATCCGATTTTTTCAAAAAATCCAACACTTAGTTTTTTAAAACAGTTTTTCTCTCATTAGTTTTGTCATCATAAAAAAGGGAGAGATTGTTGACCCTCACTTATATTTTAATGATGACAAAACACAACTCTTATTATACTAACAATGCTATCTAAGTGTATTAAGCAATAAGAGCATTCAAACAAGGATCAAGGTGCAAGAACTCAACCCGAATCAAACACCAAGTCAAGATAGAAGATCTAGTATAGGTTAAGGTATTTAAACAAGTTGTAAATGTCACTTGTTTAGGTAAAATGCTTGTCTTATGGCTCCTTTTGAAAAATCTTTTTAAACAGAACTTTTCAAACAAATGTTTTAAGTTAAAAACATTTCAAAACATGAAAACTGGGTTATTAAGCAACCCAGTTGACTATGTACTTATACCAAAAGACTGGTATAAGGGACAGTAGGTCCCCAGTCGACTGGTACTTTGGGCAAAAGTTTCCCAGTCGACTGGTACCTTCAAAGCCTTAAAAATGAGATTTTTAAACTTAACCCAATCGACTGGTAGTTCAAAAAATATGACCGTTGAGACGCGAGATTTCAGCACAAATTGTACTAAATCAGTTGAGAACAGGCATATTACATTAAGGCTATATAAACCCACTCTATTGAGCATTTCAAACAAGAGAGAATGCACATTCAATCAAGTTTTTACTCACTGATACACAAAAAGCTTTGAAATATTTATATTGAGCCATTCTTCAAGCTTTAGCTTGAAAGAGAGATATTATTCAGTTGTATAAGTTTTCATTTTTGTCTCTCTACCATTTGCTTTACAGCATTTATTATAAAGAGATTAGCTTCCGAAAGGAAGAGATTAGCTTCCAAGAGGAAGGGGTTTCCTTTCGAGAGGAAGGGGTTTGCTTCCGAGAGGAAGGGTTTTGCTTCCAAGAGGAAGGGATTGATTGTAAGGTTTGTGCAACACCCGTGAAGTTGCACGACTAAGTTTCTTAGTGGATTACTTCAAGGAGGTTCCTTGAAGAGAGCGGACGTAGGGTCGAAACGAATCCGATATTGCCGAACCACTATAAACTGAGTTTGCAGCTTCTATTCCTTAAACTCTTTTATTTACAGCACATTACTTGATTATAGGCTTGTTGGTTTATTTGTTTTTATAAACTTGTGTTTAATTAGCAAAAGTTTTTAAAAAACCCAATTCACCCCCCTCTTGGGTTGAAACCTCAGTCTACACTACCAATTCTAAGTCATGAGTATGGTAATTCCTATCATGAATCTTCAATTTCCTAGAAGTATGGTCGCAGCTTTCTTATGTTATACATATCCCAATCATTGATGTGACGTATCACTATATACCACAATCTTTCATCACCAAAAAGAAACACCAATACTGGAGCTGTAGTCAATTTCTCCTTTAAAAATTGGAAAATTTTCTCATACTTCCCTCACCATACAAATCTCACATCTTTCCTGGTCAGTCCATTCAATAGTATTTCAATAATAGAAGAATTCTGAATGAATCTTCTATAATAACCAGCTAACCCCAAGAAGATTCTAGTCTCAGTTACATTAGTTGGTTTCTCCCAACTTAACATTATCTCTACCTTTTGTGGATCAACTGTTATGTCATTTCCCGATATTACATGTTCCAAGAAAGTTATTTCATTCAGTCAACACTCACACTTAGAGAACTTATATCATACCATCTCTTTCTCCTCAAAATCTCTAACACAATTTCTAAATGTTTTACCTGCTCTTCCTTAGTCCTAAAATATATCAAGATGTTATTGATGAACACAACCACAAGATTATCAAGAAATGGTTCAGACATTTTATTCATCCAGTCCATGAATGTTTTTGGAACATTATTCAATCCAAATGTCATCACAAGAAACTTATGACCATAATGTGTCCTTAAAACAGTCTTAGGCACGTCTCCCTTCTCTATCCTTAAATGGTGATAACCTGATCTCAAGTTTATCTTAGAAAACACTCTCACTCCTTACACTGTTCAAACAATTTATTTATCTATATACACTCTTATCGTTCCATCTTTCTTCTTCACGAACAACACAAGGCTCCCCAAATACATTAGGTCCGATAAATTGTTTATCCAAAAATTCTTAAAATGGTACGTTCAACTCTCTCAATTTAGCTGACATCATTCTGTAGGGTGCTATTAAATATATGTGATGATCCTGGTATCACATCAATAGAGACTTTAATCTCCCTACTGGGAGGCAACCTAGGCAACTCATCAAGAATTACTTTAGAAAAATCTTTTACCACTAAGATTTATTTTAACTTCTTATTTTCCTTTTTAGAATCCATTATGTATGTCGAATGTTCCTCACAACCTTCTTCAACCATCTCCTAGTGTTCAAAGCAAAATAAGATAGTTATACTCTCCCTGAAATTTAAACTCCTCATGTCCATATATAGAACATGACCTTTTTTCTAGAACAATCCACCATATTCAAAGATAATAAATCAACTTCAGGTTTTCTATCTGATACAAATCACACAATCCTTGTAAACATTTATGATTATCCCTCTATCTCTAGTGGGAACTTCAACAAAAATATTTTTGCATCAAAGGACTAATATATACTTCAAGAGACCTCATATGAATACTGGATGCAAAAGAATGGGTTACACCAAGATCAACCAACATTGATATGTCCACCTTCTCTACACATAAAGCATTTCAAATTTTGATAATTCTGAAATAAATATCTTATCTGAATATATTTATGATCAACTTCTGTCTCTCAATCATACGTCAGATTACCACTTCCCCTTGGTAGCATACTTACTTCCTCTGCCATGACTCTCAATTCTCATAACCTGTCTCCCAAATCTAAGGGTACCAAAAATAGTATTTTGAACTATAGAAGCAATAGATCTTGTTTGCCTCTGACTTCGTACTACAGTTCCCTGTAACAAGGAACGCCTCATTTGGGGTGGTCTCTGACCTTGAACACTCATACTACCACTATCTCTATAACCTTCATGTCTAAGGCTTTTTAACCATTCTTTCTCTTTCCTCTAAACTCTATCACATCTCTCTCAATCTGAAATGATATATCCACTAATCTGACATAATTAATATGCCTCGTATAAGATAGTTTTGATCAAATCTTAAAACATAGTTCATCAATGAACCTCTTACACTTCTTCTCCTCTAGGTATACCATTTTCGGTTCAAACTTCGACAAAGCCACAAATCTCCTATCATATTGAGCCACACTCAACACATTTACCCCAAATAGATAAATATCTATCTTGTTGGGCTCTAAAGGTCTAATGAAAGTATTTATCAAGAAAAATCTCCTTAAAACTATTCCAGGTTAAGGGTCTATCAATATCTATACTTACCTTGGGAAAAATATCCTTCCACCATTCCCAAAACTTCTCTTTCTAACTTAAAAGAAACAAAGGCAACCCTCTGCCTGTCAGTTACTGGTAAAATACCAATTTAAATCTCTCTACATATTTCTCCCAAAACTCAAGCTTAAAAGGATTCATAAATCCTTTAAACAACAAGGCACTCAGCTTAATTATATCTCTCTGCATCTCATGCATAAACTCATTTCCCCCCCCCCTTTTTAAATGTCTATCATTACTGGATTAACAACAATCGCAGGCACTGCTCTAGCCTGTTTATCAAGTCTATGCTATAGACTATCAACTCTATCATTTGTTACTTTCATTTTCTCAAGAGCATGCGTAAGAGTTTATCTTAGCTCATCTATTTCAACTTTAGATTCTCTCATACATTTACTAATATCAATTATATTACTAATATCAATCATACTATCAACATGTTCCCTTCTAGGAACCACAGATTCATACTCAACCTCGACTTGTCAAAAAAACATTGGGGGCTTACCACGCCCTCTCAAATCAACAATTCCAACTCTAGCTCTAGTGTGACCACGTGTCACCCTCAGACTGTTCATTAAAATATAATTAATTTTAATTTTCCACTTTCTTACTTTTTGTGTTGTCTACAAAATCATAAAACCTAATGCTTTGATACCAAAATTGCAACGACCCATCCCGGGTTGGCCACCCCCGAGACGGTGTCATCACATTTTGAAATCCTAGCACGACACATATATGCAACAATAAAAATAAATAACACCAAAAGAAATTTTTCATTCACAAATCCTCAACCCTCAACAGGGGAGTTACATCATTCTGATCTTTGAACATTATAAACACGTAAATGCATGAATATTTACAAATAAATTTTTATTTTATTTTCTCATTAGTCTGAGGATGTTGACACGTACGTGACTTACCGAAAATGATTTCTTCTTAACCTCAACTAACAAAACTATTTGTCAAGTCTACCACTTGAAATCATTGTACAATGAGGGGTGAGCTTCACAAGCTCAGTGAATTAAATTTACTAAAAGTACTCATTTGTATAAACAGTCTTTTAATATTTAAATCAATTAATATCTCATACACTTGATACTAGCACTCTACCATCACTACACATGTCATAATATCCATTCTCTATCAATTTCTTCCTCTTATTTATTGGTTCACCTTAATACCATCAATTATCTCATAATTACCTCGTAATAAGGTTCACATCATAAAGTCTACCATCTAGATGGTTCTTATTACCATAACTGTCTCTCTGTGAGACTCATCTATCTATGAATAATTTCACAACAACACATCACACATCAGCGTTTCAATAATGCAAGCAATTATTATGATGGGAACGTCTTCCCACCTGTCAACATGTTGTTATTATCTTAGACCGACGCAATGATCATTATGAATAAAATTCTCACCTTTTGACATGAACACTCACTGCTTACTGAGGCAAGAGGTCCAGTTACTCAGTGGAACGTTTATTGATGATGATCATTAGTAGTATTATTATTATATCTTTTTTTATGCTTTTCTACGCCCAAGTGTTTATCCAACAGGTCATCCAGTTTCAGTTAAGACAAGGAAACGTACACATTAAAATCACATGTCATACCTCACACAATTTATGCTAATGTGCTCGTGTTAGATTAGATCAAACATGTGAATTCTCAAATGCCTAAAATAAGTAACTAAATTTTAAAACTTTATCACCAGATCATGTGTTCAAAATTTTAAGCTCACCAATGACATCACATCACAGAAATATTTTAGATCAACCAAAATTTCAAAATAACATGAGCATGCGTTTACCTTCACGAAGAAAAAAATAATAATAATAAATTAGGACAAAGTGTGTGTAACGTGTCTCCCATACCCCCAAACTTAAATTACACATTGACCCCAATGTGTGAATAATATGGAAAGAGCTGACCTGAGATATGGAGAACTATCTGGACTAGTATGGCTCATAGTATACCCCCGAACTTGAACTGAAATTCGCATTGTCCCAGAAAAATAAATACTGAAAAACAAAAACTACTAGAAACAAACATTAATCATAAATGAGTAAAAAAATAAACAGAAAAGATAAGCTGTGGGGTGCCTCCCATGAGCGCTAAGTTTAACGTCTTCAGCCAAACCCAACATTAGTAAACATGCCCAACTAAGCGCTCCACCATCTGATCAATAAATGGGAATGGAAAATGATCAGGCCTAGTGGCAGCATTCAACTTACAGTAGTCTATACTCACTCTCCCTCCTGACTGAACACGAGTTGGCACCAACTCATCGTCCTCATTCTTCACTACCATTAATTCAGCATGTTTGGGCACGACTTGAATCAGGCTCACCCACTCGCTATCAGAGATGGGATAAATGATCCCTGCCTCTAACAACTTAATATCTTCTGCCCTCACAAACTCTTGCATAACAGGGTTGAGCCTTCTTTGTGGTTCCCTCGATGGCTTGGCATTCTCCTCCAACTGATCGTGTGTATTACCAACGAGGGGTTGATTCCCTTGACATCCTCAATAGTCCAGCCTATAGCTTCCTTATGCTCTCTTAAGACGTCCAATAATTTCTCCTCTGGAGCATCACCCAAATCTAAAGCTATAATTATAGGCAAAGAATCTGCTGGACTTAGAAACTTATACTTAAGATTGTCCGATAAAGGTTGAAGTTCCTTCTTGTGAGGTTCAGGTGCTACCGTCTCCTCCTTCTCATTGCTTTCTCGAGGATCAGACTCCAAAATGGCATTCACTTCCTCGAGTAAATTATCTAAGCCTAAGTCCTCTCCAAAGTGAGCAAAACATGCCTCCAGGGGGTCCTCAATGCGGGATTCATCCATAGTCTCCTCTGTCTTACTATTCTCTCGAGGAGCAGACTCCAAGATAGTATTTGCTTACTCAAGTAACTTATCTAAGTCTAAATCCTCTCCAAACTGAGCAAAGCCTGCCTCCATAATGTCCTCAGACTTCCCTTCTTTCTTGAGCGCTTGTAGTCTCTCAGGGTAAGGCGTTTTAGGTAAAAACGACCTAGAGAGATCCTTAATAATAAGTGTGGCTGTAGATGGCTCAGCATCTCTCTTTTCCTTGTTGCTACTTTCTTGCCCTTGTTGCATAGAAGGGTTCTCCTCCACTTGATTGTCCACTTGTCTCCCAGACAAGTATGGGACAGTTGATTGCACTTGTTCCTGCCAATGCATAGGAGTTGATGAATTTCCCACCGCAAACTGTTCCTTTGGGTTAGGCTCAGGTTGACTGGGGAACTCTCCTTCCTCTCCTTCACCCACGTAACTTACGATTTGATCAATTTGACTCTCTAGCTTGGCAATTGCTTGGGTGTTTTCTATTATTGCACTCATCACTTTCGCTCATGGATTGGCTAGTCATTTTCATGTACTCCTTAAGGGTGTCCTCAAGTGACAGTGAAACTGGCGCTGGTGTTTGAATGAGAGCTTGGTAAGCAGGTAATGGTGCTGGATAGGCTGAGTGACTATAACTTAGAACTGGCGGAGGAAATTCGGGAGGGTATTGATTATGAGCTTGATAAGGGGTTCCTCCCTGATTTCTCAGTTGGTTTTGCATCCATGAAAAATTAGAGTGGTCCCACCACCCTGGATTATATGTTTCAGAGTAAGATCCATTTGATTGCCAACAACAGTCATTGAAAGCATTCATTTGTTCCATGGAATACTCGGCACAAGCCGGCATTGATGGATAATTCTGTGCTAGATGCATAGGACTAGCACAGATGGAACAACTATCAACATTTAATGTGTTGGCATTGATGGACGGGCCGATCATTTTCATGTACTCCTTAATGGTGTCCTCTAAAGACTGTGAAACCGGCGCTGGATTCATCCACATTTTTTTTTGTTATAAAAAAATTGATAACTAACTAGTAGAAAAATAAAATCAATTCAGACCAAAAAAATTTCATAAACCAAACAATTCCCCGGCAACGGCGCCAAAAACTTGTTGTGAGTTTTAAATTACTCGCAAGCGCATGAATCGTTTGCAATATAGTGTTGTGCAAGTGCGAGGTCGAATCCACAGGGAATTGCGTTGTGAGAATATAATTTAATCTAAACTAACTTTATCTTAACCTAGTTCCGAATTTTGAATGATATTTTGGAAAACAAATTAAAACTAAACTAAATTGATTTTAAAAACTAATAATAAAAACACTAAGGTTTCCAAATCCACCCCACCAAAGTTTAAGTATATATGTCCTAAAAACATAGCCTATCAAAATATTCCATGAATCCAACTTACGACAAAAAACAAAGAATATCCTAATTAAACCAAAAGCATCCAATGTATCCGCTTTTAAAAAATCACAGAGGAAATCCAATTTAATCAAAAACAATTCAATGTATCCATCAGATGAAACACAAGGAATATCCAACAGAACAATTTAAACTCAATCAATCACAAGATTAACTCAAATAATTGACAGAACATTTATACTAAAAGATTGTCAGATTTGTACAAGCAAATCTGAACTACTATGCCAAACAACGGCGAGGCTTCATCTTCAACCTTAGCTGAAGATTCTAGCCACTCATAACTATGAAACTACAATTCATAATAAAAGTGCTAAACATTAAACTAAAACAACTAAATAAAAAGAAATAAATAACTTTACATGGGCGAAATTTCACTCGCTGATGGGCAGTGCTTCCCCTCGTGGTAGCAAAGCCTTCGGGATCCACCAGAACGCTAGCAGATGTCCACCGGTTAACACCAAATTGGCCCAGGAATTGTACACTGAATGATGGAGTCATATGGTGTTTATATAGGCAAATACCATGAGTGTAATGTGTTTCCAATCCGATGTGGGATGTGGGATATAGAAATATGTTTCCAACCGATATAGGATGTGGAATTTAAGCCTTCACCTGCCCTTCAAAACTTCTGCTCACGCTGAAATCCCGCACAGCCTGACCTTTGTCTACTAAAACTGTCATAACTTTCTCTAGAAAAATCCTTTTTATGAGCTGTAAAATTTTTCAGAAAATAGACTTCCGGATCTTTCTAAGAATATATGGCTCATCTCCTGGTTCTTCTTGCATCAATACATTTTAATTTTCAAAGATGATTGATCTGTACGGGCAATTCTGGCAATTTAGTGAAACTCCTTTCTTGGTGCTTGTAAACTTGAAAAACAACGAAAACAACTCAAAGTAACAAATTCCTAAGCTAACAAATGTAAATTAAGTAGCCAAAATATGCAATATTTTTCACTCATCACCGGCTCCTTCCCGGTTTTTTCATTCTCATTTAGACTGACTGACTTCCTGGTTCTTTCATTCTCATTAGACCAGCTGTCATCTCGGTTCTTTCATTTTCATTAGACCGGCTGGCTTCCCGGTTCTTTCAATTTCATTAGATCGACTGCCTTCCCGATTCTTTTATTTTTGTTAGACCGGTTGCCTTCCCGATTCTTTTCTTTTCATTTAATGTATATGCATATGAACAATGATATGAAATACGCATTTATATAGTAATATAAAAGCAACATGAACTCAAAATATTTAAATCTAGCTACCCTGTCTTTCCACAAATTATTATAAAATTTTCATTAAATTCCTTTCATCCCAAATCACATCAAATCAATCCATTAAAGCTTGTTAAGATCCACTAAATTTCATCTCCTCATAATTCATATCAAAACATCAACCATAACTCATCAAGAATTTATTTATCATCACCATTATTAAATCAACTCATTATTCTAATAATATATTTTTGTTTCTCACATAATAATTCTCTACGTGTCCAATATTCATATCATATCTATACACCAAATCTGCATCTAGCACCAAAACATAAGCTAATAAATTAATTTAATATTATCACTAGATTTTTCATTTTTATTTAGATTAGTTAGAGTAAATCCAACACACCACGTAGCACTTAAAACTACCCGTGGATCACCTCCTTGCCTTTCCCGTTCCTCTAAAAAATTTCTCCCGATTGTAGATCGTCAACACCTGACATCATATTTATATTAAATTTATAATTTATTTTTCAATTTGTTATAAACCACACCATTTGAAAATTCCCACTTCAACTTCTTAGGAAATTTCATGAATGCTAAAAATTCCAAAAATAAACATTAGTTATTACCTTATGTTTTTCTGATCGCTTTTCTTGATTCTCTATGAAATTCTGCAGTAACTCTCTTCAAAAATTTGCTCTTTCAACCTTTCTTTAGATCCCCAATTGTTTTTAAAAAAAATGAGAAGTTGAAAGAAAACTATGTGAAATCTTACGATTTCACATAGAACATATTTATATAATAAACTTTTGCTTCAGCAGTTACCCCCCCCCCCCCCCCCCCAATTTACTGCATTTTAGAGAGCCTCCATGTTTCAAAAATGTGGAGGTCACTCCCCCTCACAAATTCACTTGGCAGTAGGTGCTGCCACCTACTGCCCTTTTTTTTTGTTTGACTTTTTTTTTGTTCAAAACTTTTTTTTTCTTTTACTTTTCCTTTCTTCTAATTCCAATTCTGGACGATTCCAAATTTTTTTTTAATAATTTCATTCAATAGTAAACATTCATATAAATATTTTATTTTAATTTCATGTCATATTTATTAAATTACTTCTTTACCATTACTATACAAATATGGGTATTACAATAAAGCACTACAAATTAAGAAGGATTTGATGGAGTTTAGAGGTATGAGGGATTGGTTGAAGAGGTCTAAATTTGAGGGACCCAGAGGTGGTAGTAGTGTTAGTGTATATGGTGGAAGACCACCCTAGAGGGGGTATTTCTTATCACAGGAAATTATACTACAGAGTCAGAGGCAAGTAGGATCTATTGCTTCTGTAGTTCAAAGTAATATTGGTGGGACTCCTAGATTTGGGAGACAGGCTTTGGGAACTGGAAGTTATTACAGAGGAGTAAGTATGGCACCAAGGGGAAGTAGCAATCTGATGTATGATCAAGAGACAAGAGTTTGTTTTAGATGTAATCAGACAGGGCATATATCTTGAAATTGTACTACTCTGATGTGTTTTGTATGTGGTAAGGGAGAACATATGAGTGTAGATTTTTCAATGGGAAAATCTATTAAGATAAGTGCTGGAAGTACTAGGAGAAGACATATGGAAAGAGGTGGTGGATCAGGGAGTATGAGGGGTAGACGCAGAAGACCAGTAGCTAAGAGATGACGCGATGGTCAGTTACAGCCTAGAGACAGCGAAGTCTATGCGTTGACCCAATAAGATGCATAAGTCACTCCCGATATTATTATGGGTATGGTATTTATTCTTGATAGACCTGCTAGATTATTGATTGATCCTGGTGCAACTTATTCTTTTGCATCCAGTGTGTTTATGAAGTCTATTGATGTTTATATTAGTCCTTTTATGTATAATCTTATTGCTGAAATTCCTACCGAAGATAAAATTATTATTAAAACTATTTATTGGGATTATGTAACCCGCATGGATGATAGAGAGTTTAAAGTTGATTTGTTTTCTTTGAATATGGTAGATTCTGATTTGATTTGGAGATGAATTAGTTGTTGGCATATCATGTTTGGGTTGATTCTTTTAAGCAAAATGTGGTATTCAAGATACCAGAACAAGAGGAGTTTAACTTTCAGGGAGAACATAAGATACTTACCAATTATCTTATTTCTGCCCTGACTGCTAGTAGATGGTTAAAGAAGGGTTGTGAGGAGTATTTGACATACACAATGAATTCTAAAAAGAAAAATAGTAAGTTAGAAGAAATCTTAGTAGTTAGAGATTTTCCTAATGTGCTTCGCGAAGAGTTATCTAAATTGCCTCCCAGTAAGGAGATTTAGTTTTCTATAGATGTGATTTTGGGTTCAACACATATATCTATAGCACCTTATAGAATGATACCAGCTAAGTTGCGAGAGTTAAAATTACTGTTTTAAGAATTGTTAAACAAACAATTTATCATACCTAGTGTTTTTGGGGAGCCCATGTGTTGTTTGTAAAGAAGAATGATGGAATAAAGACATTGTATATTGATTATAGATGGTTGAATAAGATAACCATTAAGAAAAAATACTCTTTACCCATGATAGATGATTTATTTGAAAAGTTGTAGTGAGTAAGGGTATTTTCTAAGATAGATCTAAGATCAAGTTATCACCAATTGAGAATAAAATAAGGAGATGTGCCTAAAACTGTTTTTAGGACATGTTATGGTCACCATAAGTTTCTTTTTATACAATTTAGGTTGCCTTATGCTCTAGCTACATTCATGAACTTAATGAATAGAGTGTTTAAACTATATCTTAACAATTTTATGGTTGTATTTGACATTCTGGTATATTCTATGAATGAAGAATAACATGTTAGAAATTTATAAATGGTGTTAGAGATTCTGAGGAGTGAGAGATTGTATGCTAAATTCTCTAAATGTGAGTTTTGGTTTAGTGAAATATCTTTCTTGGGGCATGTTGTGTAAGGAGATGGGATAGTAGTTAACCCACAGAAAGTATAGGCATTGTTGAATTGGGAAAGACCCATTAGTGTGACTGAAATTAGAAGCTTTTTAGGGTTGGGTGGTTATTTTAAGAGGTTTATCCAGAATTTTTCTATTATTGTTGGACCATTGACTAGATTGACTAGGAAGGAGGTGAAGTTTATGTGGTTAGAAGAATATAAGAGGAGTTTCCAATTGTTAAAAGAGAATTGACGACTGCTTCGGTATTAGTGCATTCTTTTGGTTATGAAGGATTTATTGTATATAGTGATGTGTCACATCAGGGGTTGGGATGTGTATTAATGCAACATGGGAGAGTTATATCTTATGCTTCTAGGTAATTGAAAAACCATGAGATAAATTACCTGACCCATGATTTAGAATTGGCTGCCATGGTTTTAGCTTTAAAGATTTTGAGACATCATCTGTATGGAGCCACTTGTGAAATTTTTACTGATCATAAAAGTTTGTCGCATTTACCTACCTAGAAATAGTTGAATTTGAGGCAAGTGAGGTGGATGGAGTTGATTAGTGATTATAACTGTACAATTCATTTTCATCCAGGGAAGGCTAATGTAGTAGCAGATGCATTAAGTAGAAAGTTTAGAAGCAGATTAGTTGCTATTGGTAGTCATGATACTAGATTGATAATAGAATTAAAAAAATGAGGATGCAGTTGAGTGTCAGTGATAAAGGACTATTGATGGCCGATATGGTGGTGCAATCTTCTATTATTGATCGTTTATTATAGATGCAAGGTTGAGATGAAAGGATAGAGAAGATCAAACAAGAAATATTGAGTGGGAAGAACACTGAGTTTAGAATTAGAGAAGATGGTATGGTGGTATTGGGATATAGAGTTTGTGTTCCCACATGTTGAGATGAAAAATGAGATACTAAGATAGGCTCATGATTCTGTGGATTCTATGCACCTGGGTAATAATAAGATGTCTAGGGGGTCGAGACAAAATTATTGGTGGTCAGGGATGAAAAAAAATGTAGCTAAGTATATTTCTAGATGTTTGACTTGTCAACAAGTGAAGTCTGAGAATAGGTAGGTTTATTACAGCCTCTTTCAATACCTGAATGGCCATAGGAGAATGTAAGTATGGATTTTATTTATGGTTTTCCCCGTACCTAGAGAGGTCATGATGTTTTATCGGTTATAGTGGATAGACTTTCTAATTCTTCGCATTTCCTTCCTATTAAAACTACTTGGAGTCCTGAAAAGTTGGTTGGACTGTATGTAGCGGAAATTGTGAGATTATATGGAGTACCTTTAAGCAATTTATCAGATAGAGATTCTAGATTCACTTGTAGATTTTGGAGGGGTTTTCAAGAAGTTATGGGTATGCAATTGCAGTTTAGTATAGCTTTTCATCCTTAAACTGATGGGCAGACAGAGAGAATCATTAGAATGCTAGAAGATATGTTGAGGGCATGTGTATTGAGTTTCTCAGTGAGTTAGGATGCTTATTTACCTTTGATCGAGTTTGCATATAATAATCAGTATCAAACTAGTATTGGGATGGCACTATTTGAGGCTTTATATGGTAGAAAGTGCAAAACTCCAGTATGTTAGGAAAAAGTTAGAGAAAGAAAGATATTTGGTCCAGAAATGATAGATTTGACTACTGGGAGAATCACACTTGTTAGAGAGAACCTTAGAGCAGTACAAAACAGATAGAATGGATATACTTATAATAGAATACGAGCTCTTGAGTTTCAGGTTGGTGACTAGGTGTATTTGAAGATATCTTTATGGAAGGGTGTATTGAGATTTAAAAAGAAATGAAAGTTAAGTTCGAGATTTGTGGGGCCATATGAGGTGATTGAAAGAGTTGGACCAGTAGTATATAGATTGGATTTGCCTCCAGAGTTAAAGTAGTTGCAAAATGTGTTTCATGTTTCACTTTTGAGAAAGTGTTTACATGATGAATCCCATAGTATTCCAAGTTAGGTTGTAGAACTTCAGGAAGATTTGACCTTTATGCAAGTACCAATTAGAATACTAGACAGAAAGGAACAAGTCTTACATAATAAAGTTATTCATTTGGTTCAAGTATTATGGCAGAACAAAGATGTTGAAGAAATTATTTAGGAGCATGAGGCAAGAATGAGGAAAGAATACCCCCATATTTTTCATGAGTTAGGTAAGAAAATTTTGGGGACGAAATTTTTATAAGATGGGTAGAATTGTAATACCCGTGTTCTTAAAGTAAGGGTAAAGAAATAATTTGATAAATATGACATGGAATTAAAATAATATATATCTGAAAGATTTATTATTGAATAAAATAATCATTTTGAAAAAAAAAACTGGAAGTGTCCAGCGTGGGTACAAAGAAGAAGAAGAAAAAATGTGGGACATCATCTAGACATCCAAGTGTTGTCAATAAAACATGGAAGTGGTGCATGGTAGACACCACTGTGGTACTAAAGCGGTGCTCGGGTGGTTTCTCGTAATAAAAATGTTTTTTATTGTTTTGTTTTATTATTTTTCTACCAAATCCTATTTGATTTTCTTCTTTCTTTAATTCAAATTACTCTTATTCTTTAAACACCTGGGGACTCAAAGGAAGGTTGAAATATTGAAATTTTGAAGAAGTTTACAAGAGAATTTTAAAGAGATTCAAGGGAAGCTTTAAGAATAAAAAGTAATAATGAGAATTTTATTTTTGAAATTATGCATACATGAAATTACTCGGAATTTGATGTAGAAATTTAAAGGGTATGAATTATGGAAGAATTTAAGAATAAATAAAAAAAATTAATATAAATATTATGTCAGGTGTTGACGATCAACAATTGGGTGAGATTGTTGAAAGGAGCATGAAATGCAAGGAGGTGATCCATTGGTAGCTTTAAGTGCTACGTGGTAAGTTAGATTTACTTTTAGTAATCGAGATAAATATGAAATATAAAGTGATGATATTTGAATTAATTATTGAACTACAATGATTGGATGATATATGAAAGTTGGTTGATTGATATTATATGAATAATTGATATGTTAAAAATTTATTATATGAGAAGTAATATTAATGAAATAATGCGTTAATGAAATACATAATCAAAAGATAAATGAAATTTTTGAAAAGCTATGATTGATAATTTGATATGATATATGAGGAGATAATTTAAGGAATATGATAAAAAATAATAATTTTGAGAAAGAGTTGGGTAGTTAAATTGAATGCTTGAATGTATGCTTGTTTTCATATTATTGCTCATATGTATAAAATAAAATACCAAGAAGGCAGCTCATCTATTTGTTTTCATATTATTGTTCATAAAGCATGAAATAAAAAGAACCGGAAAGGCTGTTGATCTAAATGAAAATAAAAGAACCGAGAAGGCAGTTGAACTAAATGAAAATAAAAGAACTGGGAAGGCAGTCGGTCTAGCTGAAAAATAAAAGAACCGGGAAGGAAGCTGGCCTAGCTGAAAATAAAGGAACTGAGAAGGTAACGTGTCTATATAAAAATAAAACAACCGGAAAGACAGTCAGTCTAGTTGAAAATAAAAGAACCAGGAAGTTAGCCGGTCTAACTGAAAATAAAGAACCTTGAAGGTAGCCGTTCTAAGCTGAAACATGTCGATATGTGGGAAAATGTTCCTAAATGATAATATGAAATGATCTTTAGTTAAATTTAAATTCATGCATTGCATTTGCTTTAAATATTAATTATTATTGCTTGAGATGCTAAAGTATCATTCTTGATTGTGAATTTATTGATAGACAAATGAGTCTCACAAAGAGACAGATATGATGAGAAAGAAATATGACAATATGATATGATAAAAATTTATTTCGTTGATTGATTATATGTTGTGAACCTCATAACGAGGTAGATAATGATGTTAAAGTGATAATCTCAATATGATTAAATACATGAAAAGAAAAATTGATATGTTTGATGATTAATTTAAGATGAGATTAATAAATGGTTGAACTTATAATATGATGTTATTACTGATTTATATGAGATAATAGATGAATGAATATGGGAAGATTATTTGAAAGATTGAATGATTATCTGTGAAGAAATAGATGATTTGTATTGGTAAATTAAAAAAGATTGAATTATAAGATGTGACTGGAAGTATATAATCGAGTACTTCTAGTAAATTTAATTCACTGAGCTTGTGAAGCTCACTTCTCATTGTTAAATAATTTCAAGAAGCAGACAGGACAGATAGATCAGTGAGTCAAGATTCAAAACTGAGCCATTATCAGTAAGCCACGTGATCCACATCCTCAAACTAATGGAAAGAAAAAAATATTTGTAAATATCCATGCATCATATGTTGTATATATTATTTCAGTTGAAATTTTAATAATGTAACTTCCCTGTTGAGGGTTGAGGATTGATGCATAGATATATATACATTCAGTTGATGTACGTTTTTCTATTGTTGCATATATGTGTCGTGCTAGGATTTTCAAATGTGACGACACCGTCCGAGGGTGGCCAACCCGGGATAGTCGGTACAAATATTGTAATGCTCATCTTCTTAAAGTAAGGGTAAATGAGTAATTTGATAGATATTAGATGAAATTAAAATAATATATACATGAAAGATTTATTATTTAATAAAATAATTCTTTTGAAAAAAAAGACAGCTTGACGTTTGGTGTTGTACAACAAGGAAAGGAAAAACGGTGGTAAGGGGCGGTTTGTGTGTGTGTGTGTGTCTATATATATATATATATATATATATATATATATATATAATATATATATATATATATATATATATATATATATAGTTTTTGTTTTATTTTGAATTTTCTTACCAAATCCCATTTAGTTTTCTTTTTTCTTCAAATCAAATTTCTTAGCAAAAAATTATACAAAAAATTTCTCCAATATTAGAGATAGTACACTCATCCAAATTACAATTGCAAAATGTCATCACATTTGAAGTGTTGGTGATCAGCTGTAATACCCGTGTTCCTAAAGTAAGGATAAAGAAGTAATTTGATATATATTATATTGAATTAAATTATGCAGATATGAAAGATTATCGTTAATTTGAAATATGACATTGAGAATTTTATTGAAAAAGATAGAATTTTTTTAAAGAAGAAAGTACTAAAAATGATGAAATTTCAAGTTAAAATGAAAGAATTTTGAAGAAAAATGTAGAATGAGGTTGGAGAAAATTAATTAGAAAATTTGTTGGAAGAAAATATAAGTTTCTAAATATTTTTATAATTTTAAAATAAATAAATTTTGAGGGAAGAAAAGATTAAAAAAAATTGATTTTTAAAAGTAATGGTAAAACTGTAAAAAATAAAGGGCTAAGGACCGATGGCAGAACTGTAAATAAGGAATGGCAAAACTGTAAAACTTAAAGAGTTAAGGACTGATGGCAGAACTGTAATTATGTAATGGTAGAATTGTAAATAAAGAATGGCGGAATTGTAAATTTAATAGGCTGATGGTAGATTTGTAATTTTATGGTATATATATTAAAAAAATAATCTGGAGGCCAGGAACGACAGCAAGACGGTGGTTGCAGGGAGAGTTAGTATAAAATGTAATTTTTAGTTTTGTTTTATTAGTTTTACCAAATCACGTTTAGTTTTCTCCCTTCTTTAATACAAATTACTCTCTTTCTTTAAACACATGGGGACTAAAAGAAAGGTTGAAAGAGTAAAATTTTGAAGAGGTTTACGGGAGAATTTTATGGAGAGGCACGGGAAGCTCTAAGAAACACAGAAGGTAATAATATGATTTTTATTTTTTGAAATCTAGCATACAGGAAATTTCCCAGAATTCAATGTGAGAATTTTCAAAGGGTGTGAATTATGAAGGAATTGAAGAATAAATTACAAATTTTAATATAAATATTATGTCAGGTGTTGACGATCAGTAACCGGGAGAAATTGCTAAGAGGAGTAGGAAAGGCAAAGAGGTGATCGACTGATAGCTCTAAGTACTACGTGGTGAGTTAGATTTACTTTAAGTAATCAAGATAAATATGAAATATATTGTGATAGTATTTGAATAAATCATTAACTTATGATTTGGTGATAGATGAAAGTTGGTTAATAGGTATGTTCGAAATAATGGATGTGTAGAGAATTATTTTATGAGAAATATTATTATTGGAATAATGAGTTGATTTAATAATAAAGGTGATAAGTGAAATTCTTGACAAGCTATGGTTAATGATTTGATATGATTTATGAGGAGAGAAATTTAGTGGAATTTTTCAAATAATAATTTGAGAATAATCAGGATAGCTAATTTGAATGTTTGAAGACATGCTTGTTTCTATATTATTATTCATATGCATATTTCATATCATTATTCATATGCATATGCATGAAATAAAGGAACCGAGAAGGTAGTCGGTCTAAATGAAAATAAAATGACCGGGAGGGCACCCGGTCTAAATGAAAACCGTGACAACAGTTTTATGCTGAAAATAAAAGAACTGAGAGGGAAACCGGTCTAAATGAGAATAAAAGAACCGGGAAGGCAACCAGTTTAAATGAGAGTGAAAGAATCGAGAAAGCAGCCGGTCTTAGATAAAAACATGTCGACATGTGGGAAGATATTCCCAATAATAATAAAATTTAAATTCATGCATTACATTTGCTTAAATATTGATTGTTATTACTTAAGATGCTAAAGTGCTATTCATGATTGTAAATTATTGATAGATGAATGAGTCTCATAGAGAGAAAATTATGCTAAGAAGAAATATGGAAATATGAAATGATGAGAATTATATGGGTGACTGATTATATGCTGTGAACCTCATAATGAGGTAATTATGAGATAGAATGAATAGTCTCAAGATGATGATTAATTATATGAGAATAAGAGATTTTTAAAGGATGGAGATTTGATATGAGTAGTAATAATAGAATGTTATTATCAAAATATATAAGATATAGATGAATGAATATTAGAAGACTAATTATACAAATTGAATACTTCTAGTAAGTTTAATTTACTGAGCTTGTGAAGCTCACTCCGCATTGTACAATGATTTCAGGTAGCAGGCAAGACAGATAGTTTGGTGAGTTGAGATTCAGACGAAGTCGTTATCTGTAAGCCACGTGGTTCACATCCTCAGACTAATAGAAAAAAATATTTGTAAATATTAATTTATATTATGTTGTATATAATGTTTAAGTCAAGATCTGAATGATGTATCTCCCCTGTTAAGGGTTGAGGATTGATGTAAATGATTGCAGTTGATATATTTTTATTGTTGCATATATGTGTCGTGCTGGGATTTTCAAAATGTGACAACATTGTCTCGAGGGTGGCCAACCCGAATGGGTCATTACAATTTTGGTATCAGAGCATTAGGTTTTATGATTCTGTAGACTGCATAAAAAGAAAGAAAGTGGAAGATTATAATAAATTATATTTTTAATGAATAGTTTGTGGATGACATGTGGACGTGCTAGAGCTAGAGTTAGAATTGTTGATTTGAGATGGCGTGGTACCTCAATATTTTGACAAGTCGAGGTTGAGTTTGAATCTGTGGTTTCTAGAAGGGAACGTGTTGACAATATAATTGATATTAGTAGAGGTGTGAAAGAATCTGAAGTTGAAAGAGATGAGCTAAGATAAGCTCTTACACATACTCTTGAGAAAATGAATGTAACAGATGATAGAGTTGATAGCCTATAGCATAGACTTGATAAACAGGCTAGAGTAGTGCCTGAGCTTGTTGTAAATCCAATAATGGTAAACGTTCAAAAGGGAAATGTGAGTTTATGCACGGATGCAGAGAGATTATTTTGTTAAATATATTAAGTTGAATGCCTTGTTGTTTAAAGGATCTACGAATCTTTTTGAGCTTGAGCTATGGGTGAAACATATAGAGAGATTATTTGATATTTTATCAATGACTGACAGGCAGAAGGTTCAAGTTAGAGAGAAAGGCCTTAGAATGGTGGGAGGATCCCAAGGTAAGTGCAGATGTTGATAGACCTTTAACTTGGAATAGGTTTAATGAGGTTTTTCTTGATAAATACTTTTCTTATACCTCTACAGCCCAACAAGAGAGATTTTATTTATTTGAGGCAAATGTATTAACTATGACTCAATATGATAGGAGATTTGTGGCTTTGTTGAGGTTTGTAACGAAAATGGTAGACCTAAAGGAGAAGAAGTGTAAGAGATTCATAGATGAATTACATTTTGAGATTAAATTGAAACTATCTTATATGAGGCATATGAATTATGTCAGGTTAGTGGATATAGCACTTCAGATTGAGAAAGATTTGATAGAGTTTAAGGGAAAGAGAAAGAGTGGTTAAAGAGGCTTAGACATGAAGGTTCTAGAGGTAGTGGTAGTATGAGTGTACAGGGTGAGAGACCAGCCCAGATGGGACATTCCTTGTTACAAGGAACTGTAGTACAGAGTCGGAGGCAAACAAGATCTGTTGCTTCTATAGCTCAGAGTACTATCGATGGATCTCTTAGATTTGGGAGACACGTTATGGGAATTGGGAGTCATAGCAAAGGAAGTAAGTATGCCACCAAGGGGAAGTGGTAATCTAATGTATGATAGAGAGACAAAAGTTTGTTATAGATGTAAAAAGATAAGATATTCATCCTAGAAATGTCCTAATTTGAAGTGCTTTGTATGTGGAAAATGTGGACATATTAATGTTGGTTGATCTTGGTGCAACCCATTCTTTTGAATCCAATGTGTTTAGGAAATCTATTGATGCAGGTATTAGTCCTTTGATACATAATATTATTGTTGAAGTTCCCACTAGAGATAAAGTGATAATCATAAATATTTACAAGGGTTGTGTGATTCGTATCAGTGATAGAGAATCTGAAGCTGATTTATTATCTTTAAATATGGTTGATTGTTTTAGAAAGAATTTAGTGTTCAAGATATGGATATGAAGAGTTTAACTTTCAAGAAGAACATAAGATATTCTCGAACTATCTTATTTTTGCTTTGACTACTAGTAGATAGTCGAAGAAGGGTTGCGAGGAGTATTTGGCATACATAATGGATTCTAAAAAGGAAAATAGGAAGTTGGAATAAATTTTAGTGGTGAAAAATTATTCTAATGTGTTTCTTGATGAGTTGTGTAGTTGTCTCCCAGTAGGGAGATTAAATTCTCTATTGATGTGATACCAGGTTCATCACATATATCTATAGCATCCTATAGAATGACACCCATTGAGTTAAGAGAGTTGAAAGTTCAAGAGTTTTTACATAAACAATTTATTCAATTTAATGTGTCGCCTTGGGGAGCCCTATGTTGTTTGTGAAGAAAAAAAAGATGGAATGATGAGATTGTGTATTGACTACAAATAGTTGAATAAGATAACCATTAAGAAAAAATATCATTTACCCAGGATACATGATTTATTTGAAAAGTTACAGGGAGCAAGGGTATTTTCTAAGATAGACCTGAGATCAGGTTATCACCCATTTGAGAATAAAAGAAGAAGAGATGTTTAAGACTGTTTTTAGGACACGTTATGATCATATGTTTCTGGTGATGCCATTTGGGTTGACTAATGTTCCAGTAACATTCATGAACTTGATAAATAAAATGTTTAAACCATTTCTTGATAATTTTGTAGTTGTGTTCATTGATAACATCTTGGTGTATTCTAAGACTAAGCAAGAGCATGTAAAACATATAGAAATTGTGTTTGAGATTTTGAGGAAAGAGAGATTGTATGCTATAATTTTCCAACTGTGAATTTTGGCTGGATGAAATAACTTTCTTGGGGCATGTAATATCTGGAGATGGCATAACAGTTGATCTATAAAAGGTAGAGGCAATGTTAAGTTGGGAGAGACCAACTAATGTAACTGAGATTAGAATCTTCTTGGGGTTAGCTGGTTATTATAGAAAGTTTTTTCAGAATTTTTCTATTATTGTAGTACTGTTGAGTAAACTGACCAGGAAAGATGTGAGATTTGTATGGTGTGAGGAGTGTGAGAAAAGACGCCAATTACTAAAGGAGAAATTGACTAGAGCTCCAGTATGGGTGCTTCCTTCTGGTGATGAAAGATTTGTAGTATATAGTGATCCATCTCATCAAGAGTTGGGATGTGTGTTGATGTAACATGGGAAGATAATTGCATGTGCTTCTAGGCAATTGAGGAATCATTAGAGAAATTACCCTACCCATGACTTAGAGTTGGCTGCCATAGTGTTTACTTTATAGATTGGAGACACCATCTGTGTGGAACCACTTGTGAGATATTTACTGATCACAAGAGTTTGACGTACTTACCTATCCAGAGAAAGTTGGATTTTAGACGGAGGCAGTGGATGGAGTTGATTAGTGATTATGACTGTACAATTCATTACCATCTAGGAAATGCTAATGTAGTAATTGATGCATTAAGTAGAAAGTCTACAAGAAGGTTAACTGCTATTGAGAGTCCTAATGTGCAATTGATGATAGATTTAAAAGAGATAAGAATGAAGTTGAACATCAGTGATAAAGGATCATTGTTAACAAACATGGTTGTATAGTCATTCATAGTAAAATGCTTGTTAGAGATGTAAGGTAGAGATGAGGAGATAGAGAAGATTAAGCAGGAAGTACTTAGTAGAAAGCAATATGAGTTAAGTAAGGAAATTTCGGGGATGAAATTTTATAAGGTGGGTAGAATTGTAATATATGTGTTCCTAAAGTAAGGATAAAGAAGTAATTTGATAGATATTATATTGAATTAAATTATTCAGATATGAAAGATTTATCATTAATTTGAAATAATAATTGAAAGATGACATTAAGAATTTTATTGAAAAAGATATAATTTTTTTTAAGAAGAAAGTACTAAAAATGATGAAATTTCAAGTTGAAATGAAAGAATTTGGAAAAAAAAAAATTTTGTAGAATGAGGTTGAAGAAAATTAATTAGAAAATTTGTTGGAAGAAAATATAAGTTTCTAAATATTTTTATAATTTTTTAAATAAATAAATTTTGAGGGAAGAAAAGATAAAAAAAAATTGATTTTTAAAAGGAATGGAAAAACCGTAAAAAAAAATAAAGGGTTAAGGACCGGTGGCAGAACTGTAAATAAGGAATGGCAAAACTGTAAAACTTAAAGAGTTAAAGACTGGTGGCAGAACTGTAATTACGTAATGGCAGAACTGTAAATAATGACTGGCAGAACTGTAAATTTAATAGCCTGATGGCAGATTTGTAATTTTAAAGTATATATATAAAAATAAAAAATAACAAACCTAGACGCCTGGAACATCCAGGTGTAAATTTTATGATTTTATGGGGAAAAAAAGAAGAAATGAAGAAAAGAAAAGAAAAGAAAAAACATGAATTAAACACCTAAATGTCTGGGTGTGACTTCCAAAACATGCGAATTATGCATGTTTAACACGTAAAAGGACAACAAGACAAGACGGTGGTGGCAGGGAGAGCTAGTATAAAATGTAATTTTTTAGTTTAGTTTTATTAGTTTTACCAAATCCTGTTTGGTTTTCTCCCTTCTTTAATACAAATTACTCTATTTCTTTAAACACTTGGGGATTGAAAGAGTAAAATTTTGAAAGGGTTTACGGGAGAATTTTATAAAGAGGCACGAGAAGCTCTAAGAAAATCTGAAGGTAATAACGTGAGTTTTATTTTTTGAAATCTAGCATACATGAAATTTCCCGGAATTCAATATGAGAATTTTCAAATGGTGTGAATTATGAAGGAATTGAAGAATAAATTACAAAATTTAATACAAATATTATGTCAGGTGTTGACGATCAACAACCAGGGGAAATTGCTTAGAGGAGCAGGAAAGGCAAGGAGGTGATCCACATGTAGCGCTAAGTATTACGTGGTGAGTTAGATTTACTTTAAGTAATCAAGATAAATAAGAAATATATAGTGATAGTATTTGAATAAATCATTAACTTGTGATTTGGTGATAGATGAAAGTTGGTTGATAAGTATGTTCGAAATAATGGATGTGTAGAGAATTATTTTATAAAAATAATATTATTGGAATAAATATTTGATTTAATAATAAATGAGATAAGTGAAATTCTTGATGAGCTATGGTTGATGATTTGATATGATTTATGAGGAGAGGAATTTAGTGGAATTTTTCAAAAAATAATTTGAGAATAATCAGGATAGCTAATTTGAATGTTTGAAAACATGTTTGTTTCTATATTATTGTTCATATCATTATTAATATGCATATACATGAAATAAAAGAACCGGGAAAGCAGCCGGTCTAAATGAAAATAAAAGAACTGAGAAGGTAGTCGATCTAAATGAAAATAAAATAACCGGGAGGGCAGCTGGTCTAAATGAAAACTGTGACAGCCAGTATATGCTGGAAATAAAAGAACCGAGAGGACGGCCGGTCTAAATGAGAATAAAAGAACCGGGAAGGCAGCCGGTCTAAATGAGAATAAAAGAACCGAGAGGACAGCCGGTCTAAATGAGAATAAAAGAACCGGGAAGACAGCCGGTCTAAATGAGAATGAAAAAACCAAGAAGGCAGCCGGTCTAAGATAAAAACATGTCAACATGTGGGAAGACGTTCCTAATAATAATAACATTTGAATTCATGCATTGCATTTGCTTAAATATTGATTGTTATTACTTGAGATGCTAAAGAGTTATTCATGATTTTAAATTATTGATAGATGAATATGTCTCACAGAGAGACAATTATGCTGAGAAGAAATATAAAAATATGAACTGATGAGAATTATCTGGGTAACTGATTATATGCTGTGAACCTCATAATGAGATAATTATGAGATAGAATTGATAGTCTCAAGATGATGATCAATTATATGAGAAGAAGAGATTTATAAAGGATGGGGATTTGATATGCGTAGTGATAATAGAATTTTATTATCAAAATATATGAGATATATATGAATGAATATTGGAAGACTAATTATATCAATTGAATACTTCTAGTAAGTTTAATTCACTGAGCTTGTGAAGCTCACTCATCATTGTCAAAATGTGACAACACTGTCTCGGGGGTGGCCAACTCGGGATGGGTCGTTACATCAGCAATCTCAAGAAATTGCTGAAAGGAGCAGGGAAGGCAATGATGTGATCCATGGGTAGCTTTAAGTGCTACGTGGTGAGTTAGATTTGCTTTTAGTAATCGAAACCATTAAAAATATTAAAATTATGACATTTGAATAAATGGGCGAATTACAATGATTTAATGGTGTATTTTCAATTATATATGAAAATTAATTGATTTATTGATTAAGAATTGAAAAGTTTGTTGAATATTAATTATATAAGAATTTAAATTTTAAATAGGATGGATGAATGAAAAATATGCTGAGAAGTTTTATGAGATTTTTGAAAAATATGATTTAAAAGTGGATATGATATATGAGGAGATAATTTAATGAATATGATAAAAATAATAACTTTGAGAAAGAGCTCGATAGCTAAATTGAATACTTGAATGTATGCTTGTTTTCATATTATTTCTCATATGCATGAAATAAAATACTAAGAAGATAGTTGGTCTGCTTGTTTTCATATTATTGCTCATATGCATAAAATAAAATACCGAGAAGACAGTCGGTCTAACTAAAAATAAAAGACCAGGAAGGAAGCTGGTTTAGCTGAAAATAAAAGACCGAGAAGGCATCCGGTCTATGTGAAAATAAAATACCAAGAAGGCAACTGGTCTAGCTGAAAATAAAAAACCGGGAAGGTAGTCGGTCTAGCTGAAAATAAAAGACTAGGAAGGCAGCTGGTCTAGCTGAAATTAAAAGACGGGAAGTCAGTCGGTCTAGTAGAAAAGACCAGGAAAGCTGCTGGTCTGGCTGAAACATGTCGACATGTGGGAAGACATTCCCAGATGATAAAATGAAATGATCTAATGAGAAAGAAAGAAGATAATTTACATTCATGCATTACATTTGTTTTAAATATTGATTATTATTGATTGAGATACAAAAGTATCAGTCTTGATTGTGAAATTATTTATTGATAAATGAGTCTCACATAGAGACAAATATGATGAGAAAGAAATATGAAAGTATGATATGATAAATATTATTTGATTGATTGATTATATGTTGTGAACCTTATAACGAGGTAAATAATGATGTTGAATTGATAATCTCAAGATGATTAAATATATGAGAAAAAAAATTGATTTGTTTTATGATTAATTTATGATGAGATTGATAAATGGTTGAAATTATAATAAGATGTTATTATTGATTTATATGAGATAATACATGAATGAATATGAAAAGATTATTTGAATGATTGAATGATTATTTGTGAAGAAATAGATGATTTATATTGGTGAATTAGAAATGATTGAATTATAAGATGTGATTAGAAGTATATAATCGAGTACTTCTAGTAAATTTAATTCACTGAGCTTATGAAGCTCACTCCTCTTTGTTATTTTTAGGTAGCAGGTAAGACAGATAGAATTGTGAGTTGAGATTCAGACTGAATCATTTTCTGTAAGCCACATGGTCCACATCCTCAGACTAATAAAAAAAATTTGTAAATATTCTTGCATAATATCTTGTATATATCATTTCAGTTGAAATTTTAATAATGTAACTCCCCTGTTGAGGGTTGAGGATTGATGTGTATATATATATACATTAAGTTAATGTACATTTTTATATTATTTCATATATGTGTCATGCTGGGATTTCAAAACGTGACAACACCATCTCAGGGGTGGCCAACCCAGGATGGATCGTTACAATTTTGGTATCAGGGCATTAGGTTTTATGATTCTGTAGACTGCATAAAAAGAAAGAAAGTGAAAGATTAAAATAATTTATATTTTAATGCATAGTCTAAGGATGTCACATGAACATGGGAGACCTAGAGTTAAAGTTGCTAACAAGAGAGTGTGTGATAGGACCCTAATATTTAGATAAGTTGAGGTTGAGATGGAGTTTGAGTTTGAGTTTGAGTTTCTGGTTCCTAGAAGGGAACATATTGACAGTGTAATTGATATTAGTAGGGGTGTGAGAGAATTTGGAGTTGAAAGAGATGAGCTAAGAGAAACTCTTGCGCATGCTTTTGAGAAAATGAATGTAACAGATGATAGAGTTAATAGTCTATAACATAGACTTGATGTAAAAGCTAGAATAGTGCCTAAGGTTGTTGTAAATCCAGTAATGGTAGAAGTTCAAAAGGGGAAAGGTGAGTTTATGCACGAGATGCAGGGAGATTATTTTGTTAGATATATTAAGTTGAATGTTTTGTTATTTAAAGGATCTATGAATCCTTTTGAGCCTGAGTTATGGGTGAAACATGTAGAGAGATTATTTGGTATTTTACCAGTGACTGACAGGCAGAGGGTCACTTTTGCTTCATTTAAGCTAGAAGAAGAAACATTAGAATGGTATGAGGATACTTTTCCCAGGGTAAGTGCATATGTTGATAGACCCTTAACTTGGAGTAGGTTTAAGGAGACTTGTTCTTTTATAAATATTGCTCATATACTTTCAGAGCCCAATAGAAGAGAGATTTCATTTATTTGAGGTAAAATATGTTGATTGTGGCTTAGTATGATAGCAGATTTGTGGCCTTGTCAAGGGTTGTATCAAAAATGGTAGACAAAAAGGAGAAGAAGTGTAGATGCATTATATTTTGAGATTAGATCGAAACTATCTTACATAAGGCATATGAATTATGTTAGGTTGATGGATATAGCACTTCAGATTGAGAAAGATGTGATGGAGTTTAAGGGAGAAATAGTGGTTGAAGAGGCTTAGATATGAAGGTTCTAGAGGTAGTGGTAGTATAAGTGTGCAGGGTAAGAGACTACCCCAGAGGGAACGTTTCTTGTCACAAGGAACTGTAATACAGAGCCAGAGGTAAGTAAGATCTATTGTTTCTGTAGCTCAGAGTAATATTGGTAGGACCCCTAGATTTGGGAGACAACCTATGAGAACTGAGAGTTATGGTAGAGGAGTAAGTATGCCACCAAGGAGAAGTGGTAACCTGATGTATTATCGAGGGACAAAAGTTTGTTAGAGATGCAATCAGACAGGGTATCTGTCTTGGAATTTTCTTACTCTGATGTGCTTTGTATATAGTGAGGGAGGACATATTAGTGTAGATTGTCTAGTGAGGAAATCTGTTTAGATAAGTGCTGGAGGTGTTGGGAGAAGACAGGTAGAGAGAGATGGTGGATCAGGGAGTATGCAGGACAGAGGCAAAGGAGCAGTTATTGAAAGAGGGTGAGGTAGTCAGATGCAGTCAAGAGAGAGAGAATTTATGTGTTGACCCAATAGGATTCATATGCTACTCTTGATATTGCTATGGGTATGATATCTATTCTTGATAAACCTGCTAGATTATTGATTGATCCTGGTGCAACTCATTCTTTTGCATCCAGTGTGTATGTGAGATCTATTGATGCTAGTGTTAGTCCTTTGATGCATATTGTTATTGTTGAGGTTCCTACTAGGGATAGGGTTATTATTAGGACAATTTATTGGAGCTGTGTGATTAGTATGACTGATAGATAATTTGAAGTTGATTTGTTGCCTTTAGATATAACATATTTTAATTTAATTCTAGGAATGAATTGGTTATCTACATATCATGCTTTGGTAGATTGTTTCAGGAAGAATGTAGTGTTCAAGATACCAGGACAAGAGGAATTTAACTTTCAGGGAGAATGTAGGATACTTGCCAACTGTCTTATTTTTTTCCTTGACTGCTAATAAATGGTTGAACTTGAAAATTAGTAATAGATGAGTATTATTGGAAAACATGGCTGTACAGTCATCCATTGTAGAACGCTTATTAGAAATGTAAGGTAAAAGATGAGGAGATAGAGAAAATTAAGCAGGAAGTGCTTAGTAGAAAGCAATATAAGTTCAAAATTAGAAATGATGGTATTTTGGTATTGGAACATAGGATTTGTGTTCCCAATGATACTGAGTTAAGAAATGAGATATTGAGAGAGGCAAATGATGATGTATATTCGATGCACCTGAGTATCAATAAGATGTATAGAGTATTAAGACATAATTACTGGTGGTTAGGATTGAAGAGGGATGTAGCTAAATATATTTCTAAATGCTTGGTTTGTCAGCAAGTGAAGTTAGAGAATAAACATCCGAGAGGCTTACTACAGCCTCTTTCTGTGCTTGAATGACCATAGAAAAATGTGAGTATGGATTTTGTTTATGGATTTTCCCATACCCAGAGAGGTCACGATACAATGTGAGTGACAGTAGATAGACTTTCTAAGTCATCTCAATTTCTTCCAATTAAAACTAATTGGAGTCCTAAAAAGTTGACTGAACTGTATATAGTTGAGATTGTGAGGTTGCATGAAGTACCATTGAGCATAGTGTCAAATAGAGATGCTAGATTTATATCTTGGTTTTGGAGAGGCTTTCAAAAAGCCACGAGTACGCAGTTACAATTTAATATAGCCTTTTATCCTCAAACTAATGCCCAGACAGAGAGAGTCATCATAATACTGGAAGATATGCTGATGAAAATTGTATTGAGTTTCTCAGTGAGCTGGAATGCTTATTTACCTTTGATCGAGTTTGCATACAATAATCAGTATCAAACTAGTATTAGGATGGCACCATTTGAGGCTTTATATGGTAAAAGGTGCATAACTCCAGTAGGATGGGAGAAGCTGGGGAAAGAAAGGCATTTGGTCCAGAAATGATAGATTTGACTACTAAAATTATTAAACTAGTTAGAAAGAACCTTATAGCAGCACAGAACAGACAGAAGGGATATGATGATAACAAAAGACAACTTTTTAAGTTTTAGATTGGTGACTAGGTGTTTTTGAAGATATCTCCATGGAAATGTGTATTGAGATTTAAAAAGAAAGGAAAGTTGGGTCCGAGATTTGTGGGGCCATATGAGGTGATCGAGAGAGTTGGACCAGTAGCATATAAATTGAATTTGCCTCCAAAGTTAAAGAAATTACACAATGTGTTTTATATTTCACTATTGAGAAAGTGTTTACACGATGAATCTCATAGTATTCCGAATTAGGTTGTAGAACTTCAGGAAGATTTGACCTTTATGCAAGTACCAGTCAGAATTCTAGACAGAAAGGAACAAATCTTACATAATAAAGTTATTCCTTTTATTCAAATATTATGGCAAAACAAAGATGTTGAAGAAATTACTTAGGAGCATGAGGCAAGAATGAGGAAAGAGTACCCCCCAACATTTTCATGAGTTAGCTAAGGAAATTTCGGTGATGAAATTTTTATAAGGTGGGTAGAATTGTAATACCCGTCTTCTTAAAGTAAGGGTAAAGAAGTAATTTGATAGATATTACATGAAATTAAAATAATATATACGAGAAAGATTTATTATTGAATAAAATAATTCTTTTGAAAAAAAGACACCTGGACGTTTGGTGTCAAAAGAAGAAAAAAACAAAGCCTGGATGTTTGGGGCCAACAAAAACTAGGGGGGAAACACCTGGAACCAGGTGTTGTCACACAACATGCAAGAAGTGCATGTTGTACAACAAGGAAAGGAAAAACAGTGGCAGGGGGCAATTTGTATATATATATATATATATATATATATATATATATATATATATATATATATATATAGTTTTTGTTTTATTTTGATTTTTCTTACCAAATACCGTTTGGTTTTCTTTTTTCTTCAAATCAAATTTCTTAGCAAAAACTTATATAGAAACTTTCTCCAATATTAGAGATAGTACAGTCATCCAAATTACAATAGCAAGATGTCATCACATTTAAAGTGTTGGTGATCAGCAATCTCAAAAAATTGTTGAAAGTAACAAGAAATGCAATGAGGTGATCCACTGGTAGCTTTAAGTTCTACGTGGTGAGTTAGATTTAATTTTAGTAATCGAAACCAATAAAAATATGAAATTATGATATTTGAATAAATGGGTGAATTACAATGATTTAATGATGTATTTTTTGTTAAATATGAAAATTGATTTATTTATTTATTAGGAATTGGAAAGTGCGTTGAATATTAATTATATAATAATTTATATTTTAAATAGGATGGATGAATGAAAAATATTCTTAGAAGTTTTATGAAATTTTCGAAAAATATGATTGAAAAATGGATATGATATATAAGGAGATAATTTAATGAATATGATAAAAATAATAATTTTGAGAAAGAGTTTGATAACTAAATTGAATGCTTGAATGTATGTTTGTTTTCATATTATTGCTCATATACGTGAAATAAAAGACTGGGAAGGCAGCTGGTCTGCTTGTTTTCATATAATTGCTCATATGCATAAAATAAAATATCGGGAAAGTAGGAGGTCTAGCTGAAAATAAAACACCGAGAAGGTAGTTGGTCTAGCTGAAAATACAAGCCCGGGAAAGGCAGTCGGTCTAGCTGAAAATACAAAACCGGGAAGGCAGTCGGTCTAGCTGAAAACAAAAGACCGGTAAGGCAGCCGGTCTAGCTGAAAATAAAAGACTGGAAAGTTAGCCGGTCTAGCTGAAAATAAAAGACCGGGAAGGCAACCGGTCTAGCTGAAATAAAAAAACTGAGAAGGCAATCGGTCTAGCCGAAAAGACCATGAAGGCAGCTTGTCTGGCTGAAACATGTCGACATGTGGGAAGACGTTCCCAAATGATAATATGAAATGATCTGATGAGAAAGAAAGATAATTTACATTCATGCATTACATTTGTTTTAAATATTAATTATTATTTATTGAGATAAAAAAGTATCAATCTTGATTGTGAAATTATTGATAGATAAATGAATTTCACAAATAGACAAATATGATGAGAAAGAAATATGAAAGTGTGATATGATAAATATTATTTGATTGATTGATTATATGTTGTTAACCTCATAATGAGGTAAATAATGATATTGAATTGATAGTCTTAAGATGATTAAATATATGAGAATATAAATTGATATGTTTGATGATTAATTTATGATGAGATTGATAAATAGTTGAAATTATAATAGGATGTTTGTTATTAATGATTTATATGAGATAATAAATGAAAGAATATGGGAAAATTATTTGAAAGATTGAATGATTATCTGTGAAGAAATAGATTATTTATATTGGTGAATTAAAAACGATTGAATTATAAGATGTGATTGGAAGTATATAATCGAGTATTTCTAGTAAATTTAATTTACTGAGCTTGTAAAACTCACTCCTCATTGTTAAATAAATGTCCATTCATCATATGTTGTATATTTCATTTCAGTTGAAATTTTAATAATGTAACTCCCTTGTTGAGGGTTGATGATTGATGTGTATATATATATACACATACATACATATATACATTTAGTTGATGTACATTTTTTTTATTGTTGCATATATATATGTCGTGTTGGGATTTCAAAACGTTACGACACCATCTCGGGGTTGGCCAACCCGGGCTGGGTCGTTACAAATATAGTAGTGTAGCAAGGGAAAATTATCCACAAAGTAGTCTTTATATATTGTTTTTTCCTTGTCGATCACTTTTGATTTTCTCCACTTTAAGTAGTACAAGCATGCTAGAGAAAATCCTTCTTGGTTTTTTACAAAACATCTATGTCTTATCTACAACTATAATATCTCAAGATATACTTTATATGCCACAAGATATACACTTAAGGTTATAAAGGTACTTGAACCTGCATCCCTGACAAAGTATAGAGAATCATTAACCATTAAGGCAACTGACTCTTCGTGTTAAGAGGTCTAAATAATGTTTATTTAAACTCTATAGTAGTATAAGAAAAAAAAAACCACTTATTTTCTTATTTCAGCGGTAGATTTTTTTTTGTGGGGGGGGGGAGACGACCAAAACGTTCGGGAGAAGAAATCAAAAAAGAAAAGGAATAAATAAAGAGAAAGAGAGAAAGAAGGAAAAAAAAAGAAAGAGAAAGAATAGAAAAAGAGAGAAAGAATGGAAAAAAAGAGAGAGAGAGAGAGAGATGAAACAAAAAGAAGATGTTTATTTTTCGTTTTATTTCATGATTCTTCCATATTCTTATATATATGTGGTTTAAATATATGAATTTGGTTATGGGTTATAGGTAATGTAGGATATGTAATTTTAGACCTAGATAATGATAGATCTAGTTTGGATTGTACAGATTTCATGAATTTGAAAACTTTATTAAGGAAAGCTTAAATTTTTGTTGAAATTCCTATAATTTATTACAAAAAAAAATTGATAGAGGTTTTTGAGTAAATCCATTTTTGTTTAATTTCAATTTGGAAACTCCAATTTTTCATGATTTAATTCTTGAGATATTTTAGTAAAATAAAGCCTTTGCATTAAGCCTAAACTTGAAATTTTGGAAGAATGGAAAGAAAGTACAAAATGTGAATGTATCATATAATTTTGGAATTATTCATTTCTAAATTAAATTGTAAATTAATTATCAAGTAAAAATCATGTGTCATCCACATTCTAGGTAAGTTGTCGTCAGAGAGTACTGTGTGGTATATGTGTGGTGTCGTGTGATAATGTGCGGTGTTCGCGTGCATAGTTAGTTTTGTTGGAACTAAGTTTTATATGTTATAGGTGTTAGTGAGGACAACATGAAGAGAAAATGGATAACTTAAGGCTAGCTTATTTGGTCACATAGCAAAGTGAGTTTATATTACTTCTAGTACTTAAGAATGAACTAAAGCCTTTAAAATTTAAAAAATTAATTAATATAAAAAGTTGAGAATATAAATATGATTACAAATCGATGTGTTAGAAAGTTGTGTGTTTGTATATGTAAAAATGTATATATGTATGCTAAAGTTATACGCTCTTGAATTATATAGTGTTATTGTTTAAAAGAACTGTGATTTTGATGTAAATGATAGTTGTAAGGTGACATGTGTACTTTTGGATTGATGTGTGTATGAAAATCATTAAGATTTTTGTGATGTGGTTGAATTTGTTCTTGTTTTGGTATTGATTGTGTGTGCATTGTAGGACCATAGAAGGGGAGTATGGTCTGAGACTTGGTAGGACCATTGGAAGGGAGTGTGGTCTAAGAACGAGTAGGAGCATGACCATAGCTAGTCTGAGAGAACGTGTCGGCACATGGGGAGAAGTCCCCTTGATATCATGAAAATTATTGAAATAATTGAAATGATGAAAATGACTAAAATGATCATGATGATGAGATGAGAGGAGATGTGGGATGGTGGATAGTGTGGAGATGGTGTGTGCATGTGCATCATTCTAGGATGTTTGCTTCCCTGATGTGTTGTGATTATGTGAATGGAATTGTGTTTTGATATGGAAATGTGTGTTATTGATTTGAAATTTGTGGTGTAAAATGAATGGTGTTGCAAAGGATATTTGCTCTCTTGATGTGTTGTGATAACTGTTTTTCATGATGTGGATGCTAATGTGCTTATGAATGTGAATTTTGTGAATAATGTAATGTTTGTAATATCTTTTGTGAAGTATTTTTTTCCCTTGATTTGATTTGATGAGAACAAGAATATATGAGACTGGCCTTTATATAAAAGTATTCACCTAGAGACACATACTTAATAACTAGATATGTATTCAGGCTTGGTAAGTGAAATTAAAAATTAATTGCCTATAATAATGTGAATCTCACTGAGCTTTTACACTCACCCCCTTCATATTTTTTTTTTCTCCTATGTGGTTAGAATGGCTTAGAATAAGCTCTAATGGAGAGCTAGCTGATGAGTATCGTTAGGTGGGTCTATGAACGACATCCTCAATGTCTATCTCGAGTTTGCAATTAGCATTTTATGCTTCTAGAAATGTGTATTTGGGACATTCGTGTAAACTTTCTAGGAAATCTAAAAAGTGAAGAGTTTTCATGTGTAAATTTGATTGTACATTGAATTAAATTGATATGAAAATATAAATGGCAAAGAGTAATTTCTGATAAATATGGAGTTTGATAGTTTTGGATAGTGCTCAATGCTTAAAGGAGACAATTCTGTCTCGAGTAAAGCCCTCTTGGGATGGGTCATTTCACTAGTAGTAAAATTTCGAGGTCGAATTTTTTTAATGGGTAGAAATGTAATGCTGGATTCCCTACTTAAAGGCATTTAGCAAAATTTATATACCGTAACTAATTAAAATAATAATAAATATTGTGTGATAAATTTTAGTATTTAAATTTTTATTATTTTATTTTGGAAGAATATAAATGCAAGTAATGTATGTGTGTTGGTATAATATAAATGTTAAAAAGAATATATAATGAAGGGGCATGATTACTTTCTGTAGAGTATGGGAATGATGGAATTTTTAATTAAATACTTGAAGGAAGGTGAGCTCAATCTTTGGATTTACTCTAGTGTAGAAGAGTTGTGATCTCACAGGCCTAGTTCCATGGAAGTTACTATCGAAATGGGAAAGTTTACTAGTAATTAGGGGTAGACTCGAGCCGAGTCAAGCCCGAATGCCAAGGTATTCAAGCTCGGCTTGACTGAAAATTATCAGACTCAAGTTCATTCGAGCTAAAAAATTGGGCTCAAGTTCGAGTTCAATTAATTTTCTACGAGCTCGAACTTAAGCTTTTTCCAGCCTACAAACCTGAAATCTGCATTATGCTTGAAAAGAAAAAAACAAAGCTAAATTCATACAAATGAGAACTATATACATCCCATATCTGAACATAAAATAAGGCCAAACTCCAACAAATTATTTAAGCCAACAAAACAACATTCCAAGAAAATTTGAACAATTAAATAAATTTTAATAACATTTAATCCAACTTAATACAACCTGCAAGATCCCACATAATCAATTAAAGCATATCCCTTAGTTCTAATTTTTAACCATTGAACATCCAACATCCATAAAATGAAAATTCATCCATCTAGCAAGCATGATCCCAAACAACAGAGAAAATCCATCATGAAACATCAATAATCCTAAAAAGAAAAGAAAATCCATAATCCCATACCAAAAGGTTAAGTTCAACATCCATAAACCATAACAAAAGAAAGTAGCCCCATTAAATGTTTATCCTATTAGTTATTCTCAATCTGCAAAATTAAGATCATAAATGAATCACATCATCATTTTAGCAATCTAAATTCAATTTAATCTACAAGACAAGTGCATTTAAATTAAATTACCAAAGACCAAAGTAGAAGAGCATCAAAGAATGGGCAGAATTACCTCCTTTGGATCTGTCTCCACCTTCAAACATTTGAGTAAAAGAACAAAAATCAAATCAAACGTTGAATAAACTTAAAAACAACTTAGGAAATTAAATGAAAGAAAAGACAACCAATAATGACTTCAAATATAAAATCATATACCTTAGTCCTTTTTTTTCACCCAAAAATGGTTGAAAACCCAATCACATCCACATATCAGTGCTTCAACAGTATTTTGAGCCAAAGAAGCATAATAAGAATAAATTACCCTACCACCAGCACTAAATTTGGATTCTGAAGCCAATGTGGAAATTAAGATTGGAAGGATATCAGCTACCATCTTTGATAAGATTTTGAATTCCAAATTGTTGGCCTTCCACCACTCAAGATCATTGAAACTAGAATTTGTTCCATCATCACATAAAGCACCTTCTTCAAGGAACACATCTAAATCTAATTTTTGAGTGGGAGCAGTGGTCTCAATTGTCTTAAGATAAGGAGCAAATTTCCTCCATTTGAATCTTCAAACATTTAAGTGCAAGAATACAAATCAAATTAGTAATTAATAAACTTAAAAACAACTTAGTAAATTAAATAAAAGTAAAGACAAATAATGATGACTTAAAAATATAAAATCATATACCTTAATGATTTGTTTAAGCTAAAAGTAACAGTTAATGTAGTATCAGAAGAATCCCCCTCTCCTCCATTAGAGAAACTCTCATTACTGGCAACATTAACAGCCACATATTCCTCATAAAGCTCATCCAAATCCTTACAAACCTTTTGTACATTCTCTCTTGCTTCAATAGGATTAAAGTAGATCTCTGGAAAACACAATTTAACTAATCTCATCTTGCATCTTGGATCGAGAATAGATGCCACTACCATTAATAAGTTGACTTCACCCCAGTACTTGTTGAATTTGACATTCATTTTGCCAACCATTTTTTCGGATAAAATCATTTCCATCCATTGATTTCCCTTTCAGAATTGCCTTCACCCCATAGATCTCAATAAGATATAAGTTAGAAATAGAATAGTCACTACCATAAATTATATATGTTACTAAACTAAACACTTCTAACACCTAACATATTTTTTGCACCTTGTCCCATTCTTCTTCACTTGGTAATGAGTCATAATTAGGCTCTCTTTCCTTATATCTTGGAAACACATCTCTGAAATTCAATGCACAAGACAAAATTTCAAAAGTAGAATTCCAACGGTTATAAAAATCGAGAATCAACTTCTTTTCTCCAAGTTTCAATTGCTGAACAATCTTAGAAAATGCTTGTCTTCTAGCCTCAGATTGATTAACAAACTTCACATTCTCAACAACTTTTTCAATCTCACAAGTCCATCCTAAACCATCAAATTGAGAATATGTGCACAACATCGCATATGAAATAACTTACCAACACAAAGCAATTTTTTAGTCCTAGTGAAAGTCTCTTTCAAGGAATTTAAACAATAATCATTATATGATGCATTATCCATAGACACTATGATCACCTTATTCTCAATCCTCTATTTTCTGAAACATGTGTACATAGAATTGGCTATATCAACTCCACACCGAAGGGAGGGAACATGCACAAAGCTGAGCACCCATTTTTACAACTTCCAATTAGAGTCTATGAAGTGGCCAGTAAGTACTACGCACTCTATCTTCTGGTTCTGTGACTTCCATAAGTCAATAGTGATACTAATCTTGCTAAAACTCTTTAATATTGCATTCAACCTTTTTTTTTTTTACTTCATAAATATGAACATAATTTTTTTCACCATCTTCCTAGATATCTTCTCATATGGAAAATTTATTGTCTTCATCATTTTGGTGAACCCCTCTTCTTCCATAGTAGAGAAATGATGCTCATGCATCAACACCCAATTTGCAATAGCTTCTCATTTTTTCATGATCATACTTTCTAGCAACAATAGGATCTATAATATGTGGTGCATCATCCATGTACTCATGACCACTTATACCAACTGATTGGAAGTTAATTTATATTTGTTTCTTTTAAGTAGCTTTTAAAGTAATTTTGGGTCCATATGTGCTCAAGTGTCTTGTTAAGTGAGATTTCATTTTAGATTTATTTATAGTTATCACAGTTTTGCAATGATTGCACACTGCCTTCAATTATCCATTAGCTAACTTTTTTCTATGAACTCCAACCAAACTAGAGAAACCTTCTGTCTTTTTTGCTTATGAATAATAGGATCCGAGCCCCTTGGATCTGTGAGAGGGGGACTAGGATTGGTTGACTATGGAGGAATGGGTGTAGGATTGGATTCATCTGCTGCTTCAGTTGTGACCTCATTTGGAGTCGGCATGTAACCTTTAACAAAATGTAGAATATATCTACTTGAATATTCTTGAGAGTGTTGTATATCAGTTGGAATATGTGTTGATGAAAGGTTATGATCATCATAGGGGGTGATGACATTCCTGTATAAATGTAATGAGGCTTAGCAAATCAAATAGACATAAAAGACTTTATATAATTATCATTTAAAAATCATGGGTTATCAACCCCATTGTACAACAAAGTATAGTAACAAGTAGCTCAGCACGCTTGAAATGACAATGTTGCAAATTAAAAAAAAGTACTACAGTTAAGAGTTGTCCTATAATCATGATTAGAATAAACATGGGATATGCTTACAAATATTAGTTTTTTCAAACTAAGTTAGAATAAACTTTCAAAAAAGTACTGATAATTAAGTTTCCTAGCAGTTGCATGCAAGAATTAGCATTAGTAATAAACAGCTGAAGCACAATAAAAAATCTATGCATATCAAAGAAACCTCAAAATATTCTTCAAATATTCTCTTTTGCTAAATTTTCATCACATGTCTACATGAAAGTATGTGATAACTGATAAATAATTTATGAATACTTTAGAGAGAAAAATGCATTTATAGTGAACATTAGTTTTTAACCTGCTTGTAGAACATCTGTTTCAACCACTACCATAAGGTTTTTGCATTAGGAATACCATAATTTATATGGAGTCCCCTAATTTATACTCTAATAATGAAAAAAAATAAAATAAAAAACACCACTAGCCTTTCAAATAATTTATAAAACAACTAAAAGGCCTATAAGAGGTTGTCATATTAGATATCCAATATTAAACCAAAAATGAAGTAACATGTTTACAGGATAACAAGTAAGATTTCTTAGCCTGAATTACCAATGTTCTATACATCAGGGAGAAAAATAAGTGACAAGATTGACGTGTTAGATAAGCAATAAATTAAACAATTTAAAAATATGAATCCGACCTGCTATCATAACAACGAGTGAGAATTCCTCCCCTTAATCACAAACACTGTTCATTATGACAAGGCAGAAAGTTAAAAAAAATGAAGACATAAATAGATGGAGAGAGATTATCCAGCCATAGATTTAAGGCATATGAAAATTTTGTAGTTAAAATTCTAAGCTCTTATCGGTTATGTGATTTTTACTAGAACCTGGTGCCATATATAATTCCTTATTATGAAGTTGTTTACTGTGAAGTATTTTTTCCCAAAAGAGGGGTGATAGGAGCTTAAATATTCATATTTAAGCCCCTTAATTTACATTTGTTAAGTTCTTTATCTATATATTTTAGTCTATTTTACTTCACTTTTGTGTTTTACACGTTTTTATAGGGTCTTGGAGAAAAAGAAGCATTTTTGGCACTTAAAGGAAGAAATCTGGAAGCCCTGGAGCAGCTGCTGGCTAGATTGCGATCGAGCGCACTCCTCTGTGCGATCAAGTGCAGAATTGCGATCGAGCGCAATCCTCTGTGCGATCGAGCGCAGCATTGAGATCGAGCGCACAACATATGCGATCGAGCGCACATGTACGGGCGTGAACAGTAAACTGCAGAACCCTGTTTTGGAAATAACCCTATTTTTGGAAATAGAGGAGTTTTGTGTTTTAGGAAAGTTTCGAAACTCATGAGCCTCTTAGGACTTCTCAAAGACCTATAAATACACTTGTAAATCACACACAAAAGGATCACCTCTTGGGGGGGATCACTTCTTTTAATCACCTCTTGGGCGGATCACTTCTTAGATCCCTTCTTTTATCTTTTGCTTTAGCTTGGAGAAGGAGACCATGGAGTGGAATTGACGACTCTTCTCTCGGGTTTCTTCTTTCCTTTTTATTTTATTATGTGTAACTAAATTCTTAGTAGGGCTTGGTTGAAGCCCTAATTATGTTTACTCAATAAATTTAGTATTGGCGCCTTGCGATATTTATGTTGTGTTACTTAAACTTGATTAATACCTGCTTTTATTTATATTCCTCATATGTATATGTCTGATCAATATGTGCATGTGGTATGGACTTGTTAGTTAGATCAATTTGAATGACCGAGTCCTGGGTCTAACATTAGTAACAAGGGATATCTTATCCGGATACCCGGGTTAATCAACATGGGAAACTGGGAGTAGATACCATGCCCTAGGTCTCATGTGGTTGTCGATTTCCATAGTACTTGTGTTTTCTTAAGGAACAACTCAAGCAGATACCATGCTGAATCCCTTAAGGAAGAAAAGAGTTAGAGTAGATACCATGCCTAACTCGTTGCTTAGGGAAATCAATAGCTTAAGGAGTAGATACCATGCCCTTAGGTTGGCAACCAGTAGGTATACATGGCATGAGTAAAGCATTGGCATACTGTTATATTGTGGTAGTATAATTAGTGGAGGATATCAAGTCCCTACGCCTTTATCCTTATTATTTTAGCTTTATCAAAATTAACTCTTTTATTATTTTTATTTTTTTATTACTGCGAAACTAATTCTAAAGTTAAATTTACCAATCCCTGTGGAGATGATCTTGCATTCGCACACTATGCTACATTGTTGACCTTGTGCACTTGAGAGTAAAATGAGTACGATTATTTACCCATTTATTTAGGTATATTTTCGCACAACAAGTTTTTGACGCCGTTGCCGGGGATTGTGCTAAATTTCTTTTTAGAATTATTTCCCATTTTTTTTTATTTTGTTCAATTTTATTTTCTTATTTTTCATTAATTTTTTTCCCCTGTTTTGTTTTATTTTTTATTATTTTTTTTTTCATCAACTATCTAAACTTAATTCTTCGTTTTGTTATTTTCTTGCTTTCTGTTTCAGGTGTGCATCAGTGCTAATTCTGGCACTGCGATCGAGCGCAAACCTAAGTGCGATCGAGCGCACTGGTGCGATCGAGCGCAGTGCTTGGAGCGCTCGAGCGCAAATAGTCCAGAGACTACCCGAGCAGTAGTACTGAAGCTGCTGCAATAAGGTATTCCTACTGATTCATTCAAGGCCTTCAAGTGAGGAACCCAACCATCCTTCCACTTGATATAGAGAGTGAGCAGATCATTCAAAAGAGGCCTAGAAACAACTTCGAGGAGAAAGAAGAAGAATTTGAGGGTGAAGCACCAATGGAACAACTTTACAACCAACTGCCACCAAAACGGAGACCTATGAAACAATCCTTCATTCCACAGAACCTCAACCATCCTTCATGCATTGCATATCAACCTAAGACGGAAGAAAATTATTACATATCTCCGCAGATACTCAGTGCCTTGACTCATTTTAGGGGTATACCTGCTGAGGATCCACACTTGCACCTTCGAGAATTCAGTGATCTCTGCAAGTTCCAGCATATTCAGGGCCTAGATCAAGAGGGAATCAGGTTAATTCTTTTCCCTTTTTCATTAAAAGATAATGCTAAAATGTGGTATCATTCATTGCCTGCAGATTCCATCCATACTTGGGAAGAGCTATCCAGTAGATTTCTAAGGAAATGTTTTCCAGCCCAAAAGACAAGGCAGATGAGGAAGGAGATTCAATCCTTCCAACAGAGGGATGGAGACTTTTTCTTTGAGGCATGGGGACACTTTAATGAGCTGCTACTCAAATGTCCACATCATAACTTACCTCAAAATGAGCTGGTCCTAGCTTTCTGTGAAGGTTTGAGTGGCATAAATCAAGGTATAGTGGATTTCGGTTGTGGAGGTGTGTTGATGGAGAAGACTAGTGAAGAAGCCATGGAGCTGTTTGAGACATTAAGTGAGCACACCCAACAATTCTCCTCAAAAGGTAGACAAGGAATTAAAAGCAAGGGTATGTATGAAGTGAGCTTCAATGATAGATCTTCAAATCAGATGGCTGCTATGGAAAGAAAGCTAGACATGCTCATAAAAGCCATGGCTGATCAAAACAACTCACCTAGTCCGCAGGCTACACAACACCAGGTATGTGCTATATGCTTTCATTTTGATCATAATACTTATACTTGTCCTCTGTATTCAACTACAGATCAAGAGCAAGCAAATTATGAGGGACCGAACAACACATATACAAATACCTATAATCCTGGATGGCAGAACCACTCCAACCTCTCATGGAGCAACACTCAAAATGCTTTGAATCTTCAAGGACAGCAGCGACACTTCCAACCAGCAGCCCAACTAGTACCAAAATCAGAAAACAGTGACCTAGAGAGTCTTATGACGCAATTGATGACTTCACAAGAACAGTTCATGATTGAGCAACGACAAACCACTACAAAACATGAGTAAGCCATTCAAAGACTCGAGGAACATATGGGGCAATTGGCTAAGGAGCTAAGTGAAAGAAAGTTGGGTGAACTTCCAATCCAACCACTACCTACTCCAAGAGGACATCAGCAACTAAATGCCGTGACAACTCTAACAAATGGTAAGATCATTGAAACTGATGAGCCTACACAAGCATCCATATCCAAGGTAAGTGAGATGGAGAAGGTAAATAGTGAGAAGGTTAAAATCAAAAGATATAATGCATTAAAATTACCCCCAGATAATACAAAATGTTTTAATGTATGCATGACACAAAGTGTTGTTAAGGAAACTTTTCAGGTCCATCAAGTTGATCCAATAGAAACTGCTCTTATCTATAATGTCCCAAGATCGGATATTGAGCCCAAATGCAAGGATGTTACTGATGACATCACTGACACTATGCACCTCATTGAAGCCTCTCCAAAGCATCAAAGTAAGTACACTGATCCATTTGATATTCATGTGCCTACTAATACTATTTTCCCTTTTATTGTACAGGCACTTAACTTGGAATTCAAGCAGTTGCCAGAACACTTACCTTATGCTTATATAGGAGAGAATAAGACACTTCCTATGCTAGCTGCTGCCACTCTTAGTTTTGGGGAAAAATAAAGTTTGGTCCGGCTGGAGACGTTAAACTTAGCGCTCATGGGAGGCACCCCACAGCTTATCCTTTTATTTTTTTACGTATTTATTGTTATTTATTTATTACTTCTTGTTTTTCCGTATTACATTAGTTTTTCTTTTTTAGGGAAAATGTGTGCATCCGTTCAAGTTTGGGGGCATGCTATGAGCCATGCCGACCTAGCTAGTTCTCCATCTCTCAGGTCAGCTCTTTCCTTGTTATTCACACATTGGGGACAATGTGTAATTTAAGTTTGGGGGTATGAGAGACACATTCACACACACCTTGTCCCAGTTTTTTTTGTTTTGTTGTTTTTCATAGATAAATACATATTCATTCCGTTCCAAAATTTTTGGGTGTTCTAAACAAACAATATAATTTGACTTCATAAGTGAGCTTAACACCTTGAACATATGGGCCAATAATTAAGTTTTGAACCATAATCACTTTCTTTTAGGCATTTAAGGATTCACAAGTTCGACTTAAACTAAACATGAGCACATTAGCACATAGTTATGTGGGGTATGACATGTAATTTTGATTTGTATGTTTCTTTTGCTTGACTGTGAACCAGATGACCTATTAGATTAACGCGGTGGCATAAGAAAATAGAAAAAGTTTGTTATTGCTCAAAAAGAAAAAAAATGCTCCTAAAGATCATTAAAAAGAACTTTCTATTGAGTAACTGGCCCTCTTGCCTCAGTAAGCAGTGAGTGTCACGTCAAAAAGTGGAATATTCTGATCGGTAGCATTAAGACCAGTTAGTTTTGTAACCTTTTTTACTCGAGTTAGTAAGCCCTTAGGGGTGTTTCTACACCTAATGCCCTAAAACCATCTGGTTTGGGAGTCATTGGCTAAACACTTGTTACACGAGTCAAATAGAAAGCTTAAGGGAACTAACTTGGCAAAAATCTCACAAATAAAAGAAAAGAAGAAAATCTATGCCATCTTTGTTGATTCTAATAGGAGATTTGGTGAATCTTGAGTTATCGAAACACTACACATTAGAATTATTTGGAAACCAAATCTTTTATGTGCTAGTCCACCACACACTCAGTCAAACTTGTGATGTCTTAACCTGCCTCATGAAAGTAATTTGCGTTCAAAACTCGTATTCATTGCAAAGATGTGTTTATACTTGTTAAGCTTGCTCATGAATGCGCATCATAGTTTTGTGTGAAACCTAAACTTTTGTTTGACACCATGAGCATTGGATTTATCTTTGCGTCTTTGTTTTTCATTTAGTTTTTGCTTTTGTATTGCTAAGGGACTAGCAATATGTAAGTTTTGGGGTGTGATAGGGGCTTAAATATTATTTAAGCCCCTTAATTTACATTTGTTAAGTTCTTTATCTATATGTTTTAGTCTATTTTACTTCACTTTTGTGTTTTACACGTTTTTATAGGGTCTTGGAGAAAAAGAAGCATTTTTGGCACTTAAAGGAAGAAATCTGGAAGTCCTGGAGCAACTGCTGGCTAGATTGCGATCGAGCGCACTCCTCTGTGCGATCGAGCGCAATCCTCTGTGCGATCGAGTGCAGCATTGAGATCGAGCGCACAACATATACGATCGAGCGCACATGTACGGGGGTGAACAGTAAACTGCAGAACCCTGTTTTGGAAATAACTCTATTTTTGGAAATAGAGGAGTTTTGTATTTTAGGAAAGTTTAGGAACTCATGAGCCTCTTAGGACTTCTCAAAGACCTATAAATACACTTGTAAATCACACACAAAAGGATCACCTCTTGGGGGGGATCACTTCTTTTAATCACCTCTTGGGGGCATCACCTCTTGGGGGGATCACTTCTTAGATCCCTTCTTTTATCTTTTGCTTTAGCTTGGAGAAGGAGACCGTGGAGTGGAATTGACGACTCTTCTCTCGGGTTTCTTCTTTCCTTTTTATTTTATTATGTGTAACTAAATTCTTAGTAGGGCTTGGTTGAAGCCCTAATTATGTTTACTCAATAAATTTAGTATTGGCGCCTTGCGATATTTATGTTGTGTTACTTAAACTTGATTAATACCTGCTTTTATTTATATTCCTCATATGTATATGTCTGATCAATATGTGCATGTGGTATGGACTTGTTAGTTAGATCAATTTGGATGACCGAGTCCTGGGTCTAACATTAGTAACAAGGGATATCTTATCCGAATACCCGGGTTAATCAACATGGGAAACTGGGAGTAGATACCATGCCCTAGGTCTCATGTGGTTGTCGATTTCCATAGTACTTATGTTTTCTTAAGGAACAACTCAAGCAGATACCATGCTGAATCCCTTAAGGAAGAAAATAGTTAGAGTAGATACCATGCCTAACTCGTTGCTTAGGGAAATCAATAGCTTAAGGAGTAGATACCATGCCCTTAGGTTGGCAACCAGTAGGTATACATGGCATGAGTAAAGCATTGGCATACTGTTATATTGTGGTAGTATAATTAGTGGTGGATATCAAGTCCCTACGCCTTTATCCTTATTATTTTAGCTTTATCAAAATTAACTCTTTTATTATTTTTATCTTTTTATTACTGCGAAACTAATTCTAAAGTTAAATTTACCAATCCCTGTGGAGATGATCTTGCATTCGCACACTATGCTACATTGTTGACCTTGTGCACTTCCAAGTAAAACGAATACGATTATTTACCCATTTATTTAGGTATATTTTCGCACAACAAGGGGCAAACATTCTCCTAGTATACATTTTCTTGATTTCTATTTTCTTGCATATCATCTCGGAAAGACAACTCAACCAATATTAAGGATGCAATAGCAGATAAAACATACATACCTCTTCAATATCAACTTGGGAGAAGGTGTTGAAGACCCAAACTTTACTAGTCTTAACTCCAATTTCCAAATAATCAGATCTGAAAAAAAAAATTAATTAAGCCCTAAATCAAGACAATATAAGCAAATGGGACGAGTTAAAAGAGTTTTACATTAGAAATTTTGTTGATTGATGAACGAAATGAGTTTCTTCTCTTCGATTTGGTGCTTGTTGAGTTGCCGGTGGTTGGTGGTGGCAATCGGCAAGCCAAGAGAGGTAAGAAGACAGATCTAGAGTACAGAGGAGTTATCGAATGAGATGGTGTTAGGCTTGGCGATCAAGCGACATGAAGGAGAGTGATGGTGGCTAGAGAAAGATAGCCGACGTAAGGGATTGATTAGAGACTAGAGAGAATTAAGAAGGTAGCAGCTGCCAGTCAAAAATGAGAAAATGACAAAGTTAAAATGCGTAAGGAGATTAGGAGAGTAAAGGAAAAAATGGGTATTTACTACTAAATAGGGTTTTTTCTGCTTAGTAATAGTTGAATAGTTCGAATCCTAATCGAGCCGAATACCAAGGTATTCGAGCTCAGCTCGATAAGCTAATCAAACTTTATTTTAGGCTCGAGCTCGATTCGAGTTGAGCTTTGACTGAGTTCGAGCTTGAATAGTTCGATAAAAGCTCGATTCGATTCCAACCCTACTAGTAATCACATGGAAATTGAGTAGTAACTTTGGTATTTAAATTTTTCTTTTTAAAATTTTTAAACTGTTACTATTCAATTTTCTCGTGATTTCTAGTGGACTTTCCCAATTTTGTGGTAACTCACACAGAATCAAGCGTGGAATCAAGGTGAGTTCACCTTTCTTCTAGTAAGCGAGAAGGAACTAAAAAATTTAAAACTAAAATGAATTATGAATATATATATATATATATATATATATATATTATTTCCTTGCATTATATAATCTTATTAATTGAATAAATTGTGATGAAAATATGATGGATGGTTGTGAATGTGAAATGTGTATTGTGGATTGACATGATAAAAATGGGGTTTTTTGTTGTATTATGATGAGTGCTTTTTAGTGTGATGGGAATGGATTATTTAATATTGTTGTGAGTTGATGTATGAAATTGTGCTCTCGTTGAGGCCATGTGTGATGATTGAGTGTACACGAGAATATTTAGGATTCACCTAGAAGGGGTAAAAGGATCTAAGGGTAACATTGGATTATAGAAACAGCTCAAAAAGGGTGAAGGGATCCAAGGATAACATTGGATTGTAGGCTGAGATGATTTAAATGAGTTGTGGTGAGCATAGACCAGCTTGGATAAGCTGAGATTAGTGGAGACGAGTTAAGATGAGAGTGACGTAAAACTTACTATGTACAAGTATTGTATATGACAATGTGAAATGGAAATTGTGTTGTGATATTGACACATGTTTGATTTGATTTGGCATTTATGAAGTGAAACGAATGGAATTGTGTGGGATATTTCCCTTTTAATGTGTTGCAATGATTATCTTCATGATGTAAATGCTAATATGCCTATGAATATGGATCACGTGATTAATGTATGTTGTGTGGTATCCTTCTATGGTGATTGATTCCTTGATTTGATAGAATGAAGAATATGAGATTGACCTTGTAAACAAAGGTAATCACCTAAAGACACTACTTAATAATTGGATAAGTAATAAAGTTGGATAAACAAATTTTAAAATCGATTACTTCTAATAATTGGTAATCACCTCCTCTATTTTATTTTTCCCCAGATGGTTTGCAAGACTTGGAATAAGCTCTAGTGGAGAGCTAACAAATGAGTATCATTAGGTGGATCTATGAATGACATCCTCAACTTTTGTCTAAAGTTTAAGCTTAGCAAGTTGTCTTTCTAGAAAAGTGTATTGGGACTATAACAACCCATCCCAAGCGGACCCTACTCAGAATGACATCATTACTTTAAGCATAGCATTCAGTACTTGGACCTGTAGTGAAACATACCCATCCTAATCTTTCCATCATGTATTATAATCAAACCATATGCATGCACACTACCATATTCCTTTTACTTTTTGTACATTACATTTTGGTTAAGATCAAGAATTTACATGAGATATAACTTTAGGTAACCCACATTCATAATAATTTACAAACATACATACTTTTAAAAAATTGGGGGGGGGGGGGGGGATATAAATACACCACTTTAAACTAAAAAAAAATGGAGTGAGGATACCCCACATGAAAATCCACCTAAAACAAGAAGTTTCTTCGTTCTTAATTTCTTTACCTGTTAGCTTCAAAGTCTTTAGTAAACTTTCCTGAAAATGTTAAAAAAAAAAAGGGAATGAGCTAGAAGCTCAGCGAGTAATCATATTACTCGAAGTAATCAGTTTTTCAAACAATAATATCCTTAAGTATCTTCTTAAAATTTATAATTTAATGTACAATTAACACAATATAATTATTCTTCACCTATGTCAAAATAAAAATAAACACATTAAAAACATCATCGTCACATCTATAAACATTATGTACCCTTCATTGGGTAATTTCAAGCATACGCTTTTCACAGTTTAATCATAATAATTCTAAATGAAAATGCAGTGTCATATAATGTCAAGCAAAATCTTTTCATATCCATTTATTTTGTTTTGTTGCCATTCCTCGGGCTAATCACAACATAACGGAGACATCTCCCCATGTATCGATACATTTTTCATTTTTATATCCTTTGATCCCTTAACTTAGGTATCAACCTATCCCAGGCGGAGTCCTACCGTTTCCAATATCATCTTCGGATCCCCATCACCTAGGTTTCAGTGTATCCCAGTTGGGGTCTTACTGTTTCTAATATTATCCTCAAATCCCCTTCACTTAGGTATCAATCTATCCCATTAGGGGTCCTACCTTTCTTTTTCAGTCTGTTAATTTCCGTGGTGTCTTTATAATTTATCTCAATTCAATGCATTCACAATGCCACAAATTTAAAACATAAACATCACAACAAATCATGTCATAATAATTCTATCCATAACAATTAAATATACAATAAAATATTTATATCATTGTTTCCTTATACATTCATCGATAATAAAAAATTCTTATATTATTATCATTTCATTTCCATAACCATTTAATTCACTACGTTTACTAAGAGTAAAGTGAAACTCACCTTTGATATGCCAAAATTTAGTCTTGGTTACTTCCTTTTCTTTTGTTCATTCTTCCACCACACCTAAAGAACATACCATCTAGTTTAACAATCCAAGGAGTATATAAGTAATTAATAATTATCTAGATCAAGTAATTACAAGAAATAATCAAACCAATACAAAATCACAAGTTTCCTTTTCTTTTTCTACCGTTCCTTATCATTTCCTTACTTTCCTTATTATTTCCTTCCTTTCCTATTCTTTTTTTTTTCCTTTCCTATCATATTTGAGATTCATATCTCAAGACAAAGATGTTTGAATTTCTTAACACCTCTTCCATATTCAAAGAAACCATATCAATATAAAAAATTTTATACCGCCAAGATTTTAAACTCACTTACTTAACAATTTCCAAACATTAACTTTGATTAATTTACATAACCTCCAAAATACCCATTTAATAGAATTCTTCCCAAATTTTTAGTTTTATCCCTAAAAGTCCTTCTAACTCAAGAAGTTCCTTTAGTTCCAACAAGTATTACACTTCAAACCCAAACTTACATATCTCAAGCTACTCCAATCACAATTTTTACATTTCTTTCATGCTATAGCTTAGGATTAAATCAAAACTTTTCTTATATATCCATTTCCAACTTAACAATTTCTTAAATCCATAAATATTTATACTTCCATAAATATAAACTTATACTATTAACAATACCCATTACAAACTATTCTTATTTCATTCCAAATCTTTCTTCTCTTAACAATTTCCATTAAATTTTATAATTCTAACAAAGGAAAATCTCCAATTTATGAAATCAAAACAAATCTGATTAAACCAATACTCTTTTAGGTCTCAAAATTTATATTTTACAATACCCACAACTCAAATCAAACTCCAACATAATAGTTCTTCAATAAAATTTTCAGAATTTCTTCACAATTTCTTCCAACTTTAAAGACATCAAACTAATTCAATTTAAACCCAAATCATCTCAAACAAAGTCCTAAAATAAAGTTTAAGAAGTCTACTTTAATTTAGAATCAGAAATCATTTTTACCTCAAAATTTTGCTAAAAATAGCAACCAAAAAAAAACAGATAGGACAAATTTCGCCCTGTCTAGCGTGTGGGGCCCATGCGCCACCATGCGCCTCTCGTGGTGCCTCACCACTGACACCGGACAGCTCTTTTAGGTGGCTGAAGATGGTTCCCAAAGTTTGAGGTCAAAAGGATAAGAGATGATAGGTTAAGAGTTAAAACAAGTTAAGAGAAAATGGTTTTCTCTCAAAACTATTTCTCTCTTTCTCTAACTCTCTCTCTTTGCTGTCGAAATCTTGAAGAAGAAATGAGAGTTTGGTAGATGTAGCTAGGTCTTTAAGAATATATAGTCCCACTTAAGCTATTTATTTTACCAATTTGCCCTTCTTTAACTTCTTTAATTTATTTGAAAGTTTTTCCTCTCTTTTCCTAGCCAATTTAACTAAGGCCCAAGAGTTTTTTATTTCATAACAAATTCTCCATAATTTAACTTTGCATTTGTACACTACTTCCCTTTATCTCATTTTTAATTTACTCCTCAAATAATAAGTCATAAAAAAATTTAAATCTAATCTCAAAGTCCTATTATACACCAATTACACTTTAAAAATACAAATCCCGTGATTTAAATAGTCCTATTGAGGTATTGGTCTCTACAAGGACATTCTTGTAAAATTCAAAAAATTTAAAAAGTGAAATTATAGTTTGCATTTGTATAATTTTTTTTTATATTATGATCAAATGATTTGAAATTGTGAATGGTGAATTGTGTACTTCAATAAATTGTGATCAGGACATTTCAGGTTAATGCTCAGTGCTTAAAAGTAATGATTCGGCCCACCTAAGATGGGTCGTTACATATATCCAAATATACCTTAAGCCCATACTTTAAACATGTCACTTTAATGCGTTAGGACAAAGACCTTTGCTTAGAGCATTAACAAACAAATTATTTGTTCTATTACTATTTTCTTTAATGTCACCCTACTTTATTAATTTTCTTAACTGTGAAGAACTTTACCTCAGTATACTTGAACCTTGTGATATTCCTCATTATTTCTTAGAGAAAAACTATTATTACAATGCAACCATATGGACCTAGCAATAGAGAGAACCATGAATGACTTGGCAATTAGATTTGTCGTTCAAGAAGCTTGTATAATGGGTCATAGCACACAACAGCTTTAGCTTAGAAGAACCAACAACTATCTTCTTGACATTTTCATAAACTAGCACCTCCTACAACTATAACCATGTAATCTAATGAAACTTTATTTTATTGACAAATTTTGAATCTATATACTCCACCATTTAAAGATTTTGGGAATCTTTTGTAAATCAAATTGAAATCCTATGACCTCTTCAGGTACCTTATGATTTTCTAAGCAGCCACTCAGTAAATTGGATCATTTAATCTCCCAAGAAAATCCCACTGTGACAAGATCTATTTTTATGGATTCAATTTCAAGAAGAACATATGTATTTTCAAGATCTTTTATATCATAATGTCTAGACGTTATTGTTGGGATGAGCTGTCAATGAAGATATGATTAGAGAAATTGCAGGTGTAAATCCCTTCATTCACCATAAATAGTTTTTATATTCTTTCTCAATGTACTGCTATATAACTATATTTGTTCTGTACAAATCCTAGGATTTCTACTACAACTAAACTCTCACCAGAAAAAATTCAGAACTGATTGAAGATATGGAGGACTCAACTGAGGTAGTGCAGCACGGCTCCATCTTGGATGAATTAAAATTAGTATAACAGAAATCTTGACCAAGAATCAGACTCAAGTTCCCACTCCCAACTATGATTCATCTACCACACAGATCAGCATTAAGTTGGATGGCACCAACTATGCTTTATGGTCCCAAGTTGTTGAGATATATATCTCTGACAAAGATAAATTGAGATATATTAATGCAGACTTTCCACAGCATCTAGCCATGGACCCTACCTTTCGAAAATGGCGAACCGAGAACTCAATCGTGAAAGGATGGCTGATCAACTCTATGGACCCACTTTTGATCAACAATTTTATTCAATTTCTAATTGCAAAAATGGTATGGGACTCTATTGCTGCAACTTACTTTGATGGGACTGACACTTTTCAAGTGTATGATCTTAAAAAATGAGTGACTAAAATGAGACAAGCTAGAGGATCCATTGAAAAATATTACAATGATCTTCAAGGCCTGTGGAGAGAGATTGATTTTTGTCGTCCTAACTCGATGGAGTGTGCTGTAGGTATACAGAAATACAATTCAATTCAACAAGAAGATAGAGTATATATATTTCTTGATGGATTAAATGATCGGCTGGATAAGATCCAAAGTGATGTGCTCCAATTACGACCGTTCCCTACGATAGAACAAGCTTATGCTCATGTTCGAATGGAGGATATTAGGTAGGTGGTCATGAGAATAGACATGGACACTAACCTGGTGTTGTTATGGCTTCGAAAGGAGTCAAGATGAGGCGACATCAAACACCTTCTCTTTAAATGTCCAAACAAGAATCTCCTGCTGCAGGCAATGGAAAATCGAATACAACCTCTAAAGCAAAAGGACAATCAAAAGAAGGAGGTTGTACTCACTGCGGGAATATGAAACATACCCGTGACACTTGTTTTAAGCTACATGGGTACCCCATATGGTGGACTGAACTCAAGGCATGAAAACAACGTGAAACTACCTCTAATAAAGGCTCGGGTTGGGCTGCTTTGGTAACTGCAAAACCTCAGCTATCTTTCTTCTCACAAGTAGAATATACTGATGATCCTACTACTCTCAATGATCAAGGTAAATATGGTTCCGAATTTCTTAGTGCTAACCAAGGTGACAACAATGGCTGGATAATTAATTCAAGGGCAACAGATCATATGACAAATACTCCAAGTGACTTTATTATGATCACTCCACCAAGGTGCATGAGGATTGCTAATGTTAATGGAGTCATATATCCAGTTATAAAGGCTGGAACTATTGCTTTATCACCCTCACTCTCTTTATCTAATACTTTACTAGTCCTATCTCTCTCAAATAAATTGATGTATGTTGGCCAAGTTACTGAGGAATTGAATTGTGTTGCAGTCATATTTCCTACCTTTTGTCTCCTCTAGGATATTCTCCCCAAGGAGATCATTGGGCGTGGTACAAAGAGGGGAGGGTTATACTACATGGATGACTTCAGTCTTGGTAAAGCTAATCATATTCATCACGCGAACAACATCAATGAGAGACAAACTTGGCTATGGCATTGTCATTTGGGGCATCCGTCCTTCAGTTATATGAAGTATTTATTTTCAAGTTTACATGATTCAGACTTAAAATGTGATACATGCATTTTAGCCAAGAGTCATCGTGTTCTTTATCCAAAAGTTTGAATAAAAATGATATTTCTTTTGCCTTAATTCACTCTGATGTTTAGGAACCCTCTCCAATTACAACTTCCCATGGAATTCATTGGTTTGTGACATTTATTGACGATTATACTCGCATGACTTGGTTGTACTTGTTGAAAAATAAAGATGATGTGCTTGGGGTTTTTTAATCTTTTCATGCAATGATTCAGACTCAGTTTTCAGCTAAAATTCAGATTCTCCGTTCTGACAATGATGGTGAATATGTCAACAAACAATTTAAAACTTACTTTGAAACTCATGGCCTTCTCCATGAAACTTCTTGTACTCAAATACCACAACAAAATGGGGTAGCTGAATGTAAAAACAAGCACATTTTAGAAATAGCTCGTGCCCTATTGATTGGAGCCCATATGCCTACTCGGTACTAGAGTGATGCGGTTGCTACTACAGTACATCTTTTGAATCGTATGCCTTCAAAAGTGTTGAATTTTAAGACCCCATTACAAGTTCTTTCTAACCATGTCTCCTTGCCTACTGTGTTGTTAATTCCCCCACATATCTTTGGACGTGTTGCCTTTGTTCATCTTCATAATAATCAACGTACCAAGCTTGATCCATGCACAGCTCGGTGTATTTTCTTGGGGTATGCAACACATAAAAAAGGATACTACTGCTATGATCCTGCTACTAAATGCACCTATATTACTATGGATGTCACTTTCTTAGAATTAGAGTATTTCTTTTCTCCATCGGAATCCAATTCAACCCTTTAAGGGGAGATTCGAGATGAAGAGCATAATTGGTGGCATTGGTCAGGATTTGAGGACAGTCCAGTACAAATAAGTGGAGAAAATGAGGCATAGGCAGGTGAGGAAGAGAAGGAAAACAGAGCTAAAGCTGAAAATATTCAAGGAACTGAATCATCCAGGCCTGAATCCCTTCTCTCCTCAGTACACGAAGATCCTTCTCCTAGAATATTCTTGAGGTAAGCTCTCCTACCACACCTTTATCTACTAATAACTTGGATCCTTCTGCTGGTTATCAGTTACCTTTCAGACATAATCATGGCGAGCCACCAAACTGGTACTCTCCAGAATCTGATGATAGAAGATCGAGATACATGATTACCAATTATATGTCCACTCAGCGACTAACAGAACCTCTCAAGGTTTTTGTGCATAATTTATCCTCATGCCATATTCCTAGAGGAATACAAGAAGCATTAACATATCTGAAGTGGGTTCAAGCTATAAAGGAAGAAATGGAGGCCTTGCAGAATAATAATACACGTGTCCCACTACCGAAAAAGAAGAAGATAGTAGGATGCAAATGGGTTTTCTCCATCAAACACAAAGTAGATGGATCCATTAAACGATACAAGGCAAAACTAGTAGCAAAGGGATACACATAGATGTATGGCGTGGATTATCAAGAAACGTTCTCACCAGTGGAAAAATTGAATATTGTCAGAGTCTTGTTGTCTTTTGCAGTAAACCTAGATTGGCCGTTACATCAGTTTGACGTAAAGAATGCCTTTCTTCATGGTGATCTTGCAGAGGAGATTTGCATGGATATTCCACTGGGGTACAATGCATCCTCAAAGACTGAAGTTGTGTGTAAATTATAACGATCATTATATGGATTAAAACAATCACCCCAGGCATGGTTTGGTCAATTTAGCGTGGCTATGAGAAAATATGGCTTCCAACAAAGCAACTCAGATCATACTCTATTCCTAAAGCATCGATTGGGAAAAGTAACAGCCTTAATCATCTATCTAGATGACATAATCATTATAGGGGATGACGTGGACGAGATCTCTAGACTCTAGAAGTCAATGGCAACTGAATTTGAAATGAAAAAACTCAGAGGACTCAAATATTTTTTGGGAATTGAAGTGGCTAAATCAAAACAAGGTATATTTCTTTCTCAAAGGAAATATGTGTTCGATTTGCTATCAGAAGTAAGATTACTAGATTTCAAGCCAGCTGATACTCCTATTATGCAAAATCATAAACTTAATTGGAGAATACTCAGATCAAGTGCCAACTAATAAAGAGAAGTATCAAAAACTAGTTGGTAAGCTAATTTATTTATCTCATACTCGTCCAGATATTGCCTATGCTGTGAGCATAGTAAGTCAATTTATGCACTGCCCCAGTGAGGATCATATGGATGCCGTAATTCAAATTCTTCCTTATTTAAAGTCCTCCCCTAGAAAAGGGCTTATGTTCTCCAAGAATAACCACCTAAACATTGATGGTTATACATATGCAGATTGGGAGGGGAACATTTCTGATAGGAAATCCACCTCCAGCTACTTCACCTTTGTAGGAGGCAATCCTGTTACATGGAGAAGTAAGAAGCAAAAGGTAGTGGCATTGTTTAGTGCTGAAGCCGAGTTTAGAGGAATGGCCAAACGTTTGTGTGAACTTCTATGGCTTAAAAGGTTGCTAACTGAGATTGGGTTTGCTCTTAGCTCCAAGATGAACCTGTTCTACGACAATGATGAGAGTCATAAAATGCATCTTATCAGTACTTAATTGTTAGCATTTTAGGGTTGATCTAGGTTTTAATTGCACTTTTATACGTTAATAACTCTAAAGTATCATTTTTGGATCATTGATCTATTTCGGTGCATTTTCAGGTACTTTAAGCTTAAAAGAGGAGGAAAAGTTATCATTGCTTGAAGCACAAAGACTTTAGGCATACTGGAGTGAATGAATACTTCTGAAAGGACAAGATGGAGGGCTTAAAAGAGCAACAGCTGCTGCCCGCACTGGAAAGGAGTTTCACTAAATTGCCAGAATTGCCTGTACAGATCAATCATCTTTGAAAATTAAACTGTATTGATACAAAAAGAACCAAGATATGAGCTATATATGCTTAGAAAGGTCCGGAAGTCTATTTTTGGAGAATTTAACGGTTCGTCAAACGGATTTTTCTAGAGAAAGTTATGGCAGTTTTAGTAGACAAAGGTCAGGCTGTGCGGGCTGTGCGAGATTTCAGCGTGATTTTGGGCTTAAATCCCACATCCCACATCGGTTGGAAAACATATTTCTATTTCTCACATCTCACATCGGATGGAAAACACATTGCACTCTTGGTATTTGCCTATATAAGACCGACTCCACTTTAGCTTTGAAATAAATCGGGGATGAATCCAGAGGGCCTTTAGGAGCAATCCAGAGGGCCTTTAGGAGGAATCCGAAGTTTAAAGTTTGAAGGTCGGGAGAGATGATTGTCGAGAGGATGGAGGCAACTCGAGGACGCATGAGCCCCATGGCCGGCTAGTCTCCAAGCAAGGCGAAGGGATGAATCCCTAGGTGTAGTTGTTCTTATTTTTCCTTTATTTGATTCGGTTGTAGTTGGAATTATTTTCGTTAAATATTGTTATGTTTTATTCTTTAATTTAATTAGTAGATTTATTATAACTCCGGTGGTTGCATGCTTCTTTTCCATATAAGTTCAGTCAGGCTTTTCTTATGTGTACCTGTTTGGGTGTGATTGAGTCTGGTAGATCACTTTTATAGATTTGTCCATTGCTGTAGTATCGTCGTTTAGATATATCATCGTCTCTTGATAATTTATAAGTTAGGTCATGTGTGCTTGAAAGTAAAGAAGATTTCATAACAATTACATTAGGATTTATAAATGTGCCTTAATTGAATATTTTCCGATTGCCTGTTTGGGATGTGAAACTTACAATCGAGATAAAAACAACTGAATCAAGTTAGGATTAGAGCAACGAAACTAGGGAGGATTTCCGGAACCTTGTTGTTTCTTATCCTAACTTGATTCAGTTGTTTTTATCTCGATTGCAAGTTTCACATCCCAAACAGGCAATCGAAAAATATTCAATTAAAGCACATTTATAAATCCTAATGTAATTGTTATGAAATCTTTTTTACTTTCAAGCGCACATGACCTAACTTATAAATTATCAAGAGACGACGATATATCTAAACGACGATACCGCAGCAATGGACAAATCTATAAAAGAGATCTACCGGACTCAATCACACCCAAACAGGTACACATAAGAAAAGCCTGACTGAACTTATATGGAAAAGAAGCATGCAACCACCGGAGTTATAATAAATCTACTAATTAAATTAAAGAATAAAACATAACAATATTTAACGAAAATAATTCCAACTACAACCGAATCAAATAAAGGAAAAAAAAGAACAACTACACCTAGGGATTCATCCCTTCGCCTTGCTTGGAGACTAGCCGGCCATGGGGCTCATGCGTCCTCGAGTTGCCTCCGGCCTCCCGACGATCATCTCTCCCGACCTTCAAACTTTAAACTTTGGGTTCCTCCTAAAGGCCCTCTGGATTGCTCCTAAAGGCCCTCTGGATTCATCCCCGATTTATTTCAAAGCTAAAGTGGAGTGGGTCTTATATAGGCAAATACCAAGAGTGCAATGTGTTTTCCATCCGATGTGGGATGTGAGATATAGAAATATGTTTTCCAACCGATGTGGGATGTGGGATTTAAGCCCAAAATCACGCTGAAATCCTGCACAGCCTGACCTTTGTCTACTAAAACTGCCATAACTTTCTCTAGAAAAATCCGTTTGACAAACCGTAAAATTCTCCAGAAAATAGACTTCCGGACCTTTCTAAGCATATATGGCTCATCTCCTGGTTCTTCTTGTATCAATACAGTTTAATTTTCAAAGATGATTGATCTGTACAGGCAATTCTGGCAATTTAGTGAAACTCCTTTCCAGTGCGGGCAGCAGCTGTTGCTCTTTTAAACCCTCGATCTTGTCCTTTCGGAAGCATTCCTTCACTCCAGTATGCCTCGAGTCTTTGTGCTTCAAGCAATGATAACTTTTCCTCCTCTTTTGAGCTTAAAGTACCTGAAAATGCACCGAAATAGATCAATAATCCAAGAATGATACTTTAGAGTTGTTAACGTATAAAAGTGCAATTAAAACCTAGATCAACCCTAAAATGCTAACAATTAAGTACTGATAAGATGCATTTTATGACTCTCATCAGACAACAAGGCGGCCATTGACATTTCCCATAATCTAGTCCAATTGATTGCAACAACACATGTGGAGGTGGATCAACATTTCATCAAACAGAACCTTGAAGCCAAGGTAGTTCGATTTCCATTTATTAAATCTGAAGACCAACTAACAGACATACTTACAAAGGCTGTTCCTAGCAAAATCTTCAACAACTCACTTGACAAGTTAGGCATTAGAGATATATATGCACTAACTTGAGAGGGATTGTTGGTTTGAGCTGTCAATGAAAATTTGATTTGAGAAATTGCAGGAGTGGTGTAAATCCCTTCTTTCAAGGGTCAACCATGATATTAGCCTTAGAGATTGTCCGGCCATAAATAGTTTCTATATTCTTTCTTAGTGTACTGTTTTATAACTATATTTGTTCTGTACAAAAAAAAAAAAAAGCTTTTTTTCTTTTAGTTATAACATACATTTTTGTGTAATAACCTTATAATGTAAGATGGATTGTATATACATGTTTGATTTGATACCCATCACATTTGGGGTTAAAATCTTTTTATTTACTTAAGAAACGTAAATATGTGAAAGGTTATTGATGCATAACACAATTGATAACAACATTAATTTTTTTTTTTTATAAAAAAAAGGTGTCAAACTTCCATTCTGCAATTATTTTGATTGATAAGACAGTAAACATAAAAAATCCCACCAAATGATTTACATATAAATAAGCTTAAATGTAATGCCGAATAATATAATATTTAAATAAAACACTAAATGTGTAAAAAAAATTCTCACCAATGAGTAACAATAAAATTTGTATATAACTTCTATTATTCCCACTAAAATTCAATGACCATAGAAAGAAGAAGTCCAAAGCATGGAGTGTGAAGTGAATGCAATGATTGTTTTGCACCAGTTATTTTCAGCAAACTCGTATCTTGATTGCAATTATGCTCTAATTGATGATAGTAGAAAGCATGCATACATTTTTGAGATAATTTTAGCTTGAATTCAAAGAGACGTTAATAAATTACCGCAATGGGTAAAAAAGTGAGTATGCAAACATGTATAAACAAAAAAAAGTTATATTGAAAAAAAAATAAAATCTTTAACAAAAAAATTGAACAATCTTGAGAATTGAAAACACAGTATTAAAAGAAAACAATAAAAAGAAATGGCATCTTTTTCAAGGGAAGGGAATCTAGGGTATAAGAAAATAAACACAATTGAAAAATATTTTGTTTTATTTGAGTTGGTTGTTTTAATTAATGGGTATAAATCATGTTAATTCCATTGATCCTTTTACTCTGAATATATATTACGCTTCCTTTAAGAAAAGTAATAAATTTTAGGGTTCTATATCATGGCAAATTATGTGGAGTCGTCGTAGTTTATTCATATTTACCAATATCAATGATAAAAAAAAAATCATTTACTTTTTTAAAGGGGAATATTTAAGACCCACTTGGCCTTTATATCTATACCATAAATCTATTTTAGATTGAGTACATAAATGTGACGCGGTGCTGATGTGAAAGTTAATTCTGATGGAGCTTTTGGAGATAAGGTGACATGTTGGCGGGGATGTGGCATGTCACCTTACCTTATGTCCCTGGTGGTACGTAGATGGGGCGTGGAGCCTACCACCGAGTTAAAGTCAATTCTGATGGAGCTTCTGGAACTAAATAGTGTTTAGCGGATCCGGAAGAGGTGATTCGTTTTTCAAACGAGCACTGGATTGTAGGCTATAAATATATGCTGAATTAATTGGGAGTATGCAAATATATTACGGCTGAAGTTGATGGTTTAATTAAGGCTGAGACTGTTTTATGCAAAAGGAGATAATATAAGTTCTTATATATTTAGTGTACAACTACTGCCCTATTTTTTAAAGTTGCTAGTGGTTGTTTTTGTGATCTTAAGACTTTATATATATACTAAAAAAGTTTTTATTGCATTATTGATGTAAAACGTGAATTGTTACAAAAACGACTCTGAAAAGAAAAAAGTAAAGCAAACAATTGAATGGAATTGAAAATTTTCGTTAAAGTGAAAAGAAGAATAAATATGATTTAACAAAAAAAAAAGATAACATGTGTATTGTATACGGATTAATCATGTCAATATCTTATACATAAAATAAAAAATTAAGTGGATGAATGATAATTTTTAAATAAGTAAAAATCAGAGCCCAATTTAAATTTAAATTAAAAAAAACAAAAATTATGGGAAAAAATCATGTTAGTATGGTGTCACATATCTAGGATCACTCCAAATATAATATAAATAAATTAAAATAATTATTCTATGAAAAAACCATTATTCAATATAAACAAGTTTTTTTATATAGAAAAATTGATTAAAATGTAATTAAATCATTAAATCGATGATAAAACAGAAATTAACAAAGATAAATGTATAATAGTTGTAACTGATAAATATTTGAATAAATTTTTATCGAATTAACAAATTCATCATCGTCTTATATTTTAGGGCTAATATTGCATTTCCTCCTCATTTTATCACTGATAACAAATTGCCCCCAACCTTTAAAATCAAACAATTTTGCCCCTCAACTTTAAAGCTTTAACAAATCACCACATCCTTCCAATTTTCTAGTTAATTTAACAAATTTTTTACATGTGTTCACACGTGAAGCAATAATATACGGGTTATTTGACCATATTTCCCTCATATGGTCGCATATGTTTTGCCACATGTGTGAAAATCTATTAGAGGATAGGAAAATTTGTTGCAACTCTAAAGTTGAGGGAGTAATTGTTTGATTTTAAAAGTTGGGACAATTTGTTACTAGGGGTAAGACTCACGGGTAAAAAATAATAGTAACCATGAATTTTATTTACATTAGAACAACATTAGTATTTCATGATTTTATAAATTTTGAAGCTTTCTTTTTATTTCTTTGGGTTGACATTACAAATTGCCCCAAATGAATCACTACTAACACATTGCCCCAAATCTTTAAAATCGAAAATCCACCCCTTTTCAGGTTTGGAGAAGTAACAATTTGACCAATCCCTTAATTAAATCTAACAGATTTTATAAACGTGCACATGTGACAAAAGCGCGCAAATCATTTCATCAGATATATCCTCACATATATAGCCTCATACTTTTACCATATGTATGTGCACGTGTGAAAAATATGTTAGATTTAACTAAGATATTGGATGGATGGGATAACTTATTACTGCTCCAAAGTTGCGAGAATAAATTGTTCAATTTTAAAGGATGGAGGGCAATTTACTACCAAAGATAGAACCCATGGTGCAAAAATTTATTTGTTGGATACCTAATTTAAATTAGTTTAAGATGTAAATTGATTATATTCTCTACTTGGGGTTTTTCATAAACTCAAATTTATTATTTTAGGTATTTGTAAAGAATAAATATTAGAAAATGAGGTTTATATAGTCATGTAGCTATAAGGGTAAATTGCAAAAACATACTTAAAGTTAGGCATAATTACAGAAACTTGCTTATGGTGTAGAAAATTGTACTTCTTGTTAACTTTTAATGAATTTGATGAATTATCCAAATTTCTCCTAATTAAATCAAAAGCATAATCAATCATTAATATTCCAACTTGACCCAACTTTCTCTTCTCCCTCTCGTGTCAGTGTAACCTTATACTTGTACTGTCAGTGTCTACACTTTGTAGAAGTAAAGATATTGAAATGACGATATAAATTTTTTGGTAAGTTTTGCTTTTCCATTTCGAGATCTCTATAAAATCTTCAGTATTTTTTCTTAGTGTCTTAGGGGAAGGAAGCAGATTCTTAATTCCTATGCACAAATGTTAAAATACTTTAAATAAATATTTATATATTTAATTTTAGTTATTTGAGGGGTAGTTTAGGGTTTTCAAAATTATTGTTGAGATGGATTAGGATTTGACCAAAAATTTCACGTTTAACTAACTGAATTACTAAAGAAAGTAGGGGCATGTTTGAATAGAGTTTTCGAAAACTGTTTGGCAAACAGTTTTTAAAAGTAGTTTTCTAAAACAGTTTTTAAAAATTGTTTTTTGAAAACTCTAAATTGGTGTTTTCTGATATAATTTTCGAAAAATAGCCCTAAAATCAGTATTCACTTCTCTGGTTCATTCTTCTTCCATGGTATATAAAAAATATTAAAATTTTGAAAATAAAATAATATTAATTATTTTTAAGTATTTAGTAAATATGAGAAATAAAATTAATATAGATTTTAAATTTAAACTCAAAACTAAAAATAATTACAAGGTGTATTAAAACAGTTTTCAAAATAAAATTATTCAAACAACATTTCATTGTTTTCTGTTTTGGAAACAGTTTTCAAGTTCAAGTTATTTAAACATGTTTTGTTTTCTTCAGAAAACATCAGAAAACTGTTTTCAGTTTTCATTTTCGAAATCAGTTTTCGAAAGTTGAAAACTGTTACCCAAACATGCTCTAGGTTACTGTAGTGTAATTTTTTATTTTTTGTTATTACTCTATAAACTCAAGTATGTTTTTGTAATTTACCTTAATTATAAATACCAAAACTATGCCGTTTTGAAAAATCAAAATCCCCATATATATTCAATTTTCATAAATATATGTATCCTAATTTCAAGAATCAAATGAAAATTTGAATTGATTTTAATTTTTTTTTTCAAATGCACCAATATATGAAATATTAATAAAGCAAAATTAAAATAGGAAATTTTTTAAGTATTATATACCAAAACTTCAAATTCAAAGAAACCTATAAATAATAGTTTTTAGTAAAGAATACTTAGTACTTTTGTCCATGGAAAGATTTTTAAAAAAAAAGGGTATATAACTGAAAAAATGTGATGTAATTTTCTTCACTAACCAATGTTAATACAACTCAATCAGCTTAAAATAAAAGTAACATCACTTTCATTAAAAAGCTTTCTAAAAAAAATATTTTGACATGTGTGGTCCGTTTGCATCCTTGCACGCTCCACATGTGGTATTCATAGTGTGATTATGATGTTTTCCTCTTATTTTTAACTGCTTGTTTGTGATAAGTTTCTTATTTTGGATCATTTAATTTGAATAAGCCTGTTAGATCAATATGTGGGCTGATTGAGCATGGGTTTAAGTTATATGAGTTGTAGCCAATTACACCCACAACGGAAAGCTTAATGGCTAGTAACAGTGAGCTCCATTATAAGCCATGTAGGTTTTGAAAAGGCTACCACATAGGCCAAGCTTTATCCACGTTAAATTCAGATATGATTTTATTTCTTAAACTAACTAGTTTAGTAGACACAAAATGGGATTAACAACCTCGCAATACTTAGGGAAGATGGTACAATTAGATTGTTGGGTGGCGTGATATCATTGGCAAACCATTTAGACGAGGGAAACAACAGCCGCCAAGCTTGAAAATCTTTATTTATGGAGAATCAAATGAAGTGCAACTTAAACCACAGAGGCAGTGATTAATCATTGCCAAAATCGTGAGACACATGTCATGATCTCCTAAAAGATTAGATGATAAGAGAGATTGCATCCCAAGAAATGAAAAAAATGTCTCACCTATGATCATAGAGCCATGAAACTCATAGAAGCGGAGAAGCACATGAAGGCCACGTCTTGAAGGTCTATAAATATCAAGGTAAGTCACACTTCCAAAGATCCTCCAATCAACCCAACAAAATATAAATCTAAATTAAATCGAAACAGTTAAAGGAACACCAGGAAAAGTGGTTGTTTTTCTCAAAGTGTCAATTTAACGAGCATTAGTAGTAAGTCTCAATTGAAGGAGCACGTAGCACTTAAAGATTGTCATCAATTAAGTACTTCGTAGCAACTCAAGGATCAATTTCTTAAGTAATCATTTTCAAACAATCAATCAAGTAAATAGTAGCAGTTCAAGGAGCAAATCAAGTAGCAGTAGAAGATTCTCAAATGATCTGAATTCAAACAATTAAACATACAGCTCAAGGAGCAATCATGTAGCATAGCAATAATTACTCAAAGTAATCAAGTAGCATAGAAATCAATCCTCAAAGCAAAGCTAGTAGTGAAGCGAAGATTTTAGCAGTCAACAAGTACCTTAATTCTCAACAAAGGTGAAATCAAGTTGAAGGAAACTTGGACAGAGTTGGGCACCCATGATGAACGACTCGTTCTGCCCATTTAACTTTAAACCAAGAGGCATGAAGAAACCATGTAACTCTTAGTTGAATCCATGCAACTTTTGGTTAATGTCAACTTCCTATAACCACCATCTCCCAAGCAGTATATATATGTGGAATGTCATGTAAGAAAAGGCTGTTGTAAAATCTATATCTAGAGAGAGAAAGAGACCTTAGAGAGAGAAGCTCCATCTTCTTCCTTTAGAAAGGAAAAAGAGTTCTTGGGTGGTAAAAACAAGTGTGTTTTTCGATTATATGATTATACACATGACCTCCGGCAAGACTGAAGAGAGAAGACACGGAGAGCAGTCCAAGATACTAGAAGATTTCGAGTCGAATCGGTAAGTACTCGTTAATCCGCAACGTAACTGTTTTACATTGGTATCAGAGCTAAGTGGTTAGTATTCTTGCGTTTTAACGCTTCTGATCTGTTAGCATTTCATAAAGAAAATTGTTTATATTTTCTTTAATATAGTTTATATGGCAACCGATTGTGCATTGATTATTCGAGACAAATCGTTGGTTTGATCGTGTTTAACATGCAATTAGAAAGATAATGGCTTAAACAATGCAAAAAAATGGAGTGCACCTTAAACTAAGGAGGTAGTGACTGATTATTGCCAAAATCGTGGGACACGTGACATGATCTCCTAGAAGATCATATGATAAGAAAGATTGCACCCCAAAGAAAGAAGAAAATGCCTCACCCATGATCATAGAGCCATGAAACTCATAGAAGTGGAGAAGTACATGGAGGCCAAGCCTTAAAGACCTATAAATACCAAGGTACTTGCACACTTCCAAATATCCTCTAATCAACCAAACAAAATGTAAATCTAAATTAAATCGAAACAGATCAAGGAACACCAGTAGGATTCAAGGAGCATTAGTAGTAGTAGTAGTAAGTCTTAGCACAAGGAGCACGTAGCACTTAAAGATTGTCATAAATTAAGTACATCGTAGAAACTCAAGGATCAATTTCTTAAGCAATCATCTTCAAACAATCAATCAAGTAGACAATAGCAACTCAAAGAGCAAATCAAGTAGTGGTAGAAGATTCTCAAATTATCTGAATTCAAGTAATTAAACATACAACTCAAGGAGAAATCAAGTAGCATAGCAAACATTACTCGGAGTGATCAAGTAGCATAGAAACCAATCCTCAAAGCAAAGTTGATAGTGAAGTGAAGATTTTGGTAGTCAACAAGTACCACAATTCTCAGCAAATGTGCAATCAAGTAGCGTTAATCAAGTCTTTGAAGGTAGTATTAGCCAAATTATTGATATCCAACAATTTGCTCAATTATTTTCATCTGTATTTGAATAGTTTAGAAATCATCAATGAAAATGATTTTGCTTAAATGTTTCAATTCTACGGAAAGGACTAAATTACTACAATCGTTTGATATTATTTTATTGCTTTTTTGTAATCACTATAAAAAAATGTAGTATGCTAATAGATAATTGTACCGATGAATTTAAAATCCATAAGAATAGACATGTTATAAATCTATCGATATAAACTTAATATATACCGACGGATTGAATATTCGTCGCTACAAATCATATCTATGACGGATTTACAATTAGTCACTATAGGTCTAGTACTGCATCAAATAATCTCCCTCACTGGTTTAACTTGGCCGCAACCCCTCTCTCTCATTCATATTCTAAATCCCTAGTAGAAAACTCTTCTCAATCCTCAACCGTCGTTCCGTTGTCCAGACGCTGCTCAAAATCACCTTTCTCCAAAAGAAAGATTGAGGGAAGATCTTTTTCAGGGTTTTATGTTTTCATGAGACCTAGTCCAGATTTGAATTCGGCGTTTGTAATAATTTCATTTAGTTTTTAATTTCTTTCGTTGCCTTACGGATTGGTGTTTTTTTTAATTTCGATTTTTGGTTGGGGCTTCTTGCGCTCTCCTCCGTTGTCGTCGGTGTCCCACCGTTAACCACTTCCGAAGTTTCAGATCACAACACCGTGTGTCTTTGCGATCGTATCTTCTCCCATTTGTTCGAATCGGAAAGTGAACAAAACGTGACTATAGATTGAGGTAAAGGAAGCAGTGTCTTTTTGTTTTTGCTATCTTCTTTTCAAATTGTTATTTGGGGAATTGGTTCTTTCTCTTTATTTTTCTTAATTAGGTGACAATTTGGCAATTAGGGTTTTTACTTTTATGGGTGGGACATTGGGTTTTATAGACATTGAGTTACTACTAAAATGTCTTTGATGTCTTATAAAAAAATTATTTGATGCCATAACTCCACTATGCAGCAATGGCAGATTGAAACCGTGCAGTAGCTCCTAGTCGGTGGTGTTGCAGGTTCCTTTAGCAAAACCTGCATGACCCCTTTGGCTCGCCTCAGCATCCGTTTTAAGGTCCATTTTCTGCCTTATTGTTTGTTATTGTTTTACTGTCACTTCTGAAAATCAAAAAGTTTTGTTTATTTTATTTATTTGTGGGTTAATCTCATATGGGCATGTGCTAACTGTCGTCTTAAGCATAATTAAAATTGAGAAAATGGGTAAAATTAACTGAAGCAATTAGAGTTATAGTACTACAGATATAGCAAAATTCGTCTCTTGCTTGTGGCTCTGATTTAGGTATGAACGAAATAACAATTAGCATAAAATAAAATCTAATAAAAATTGTAACCAAATATATATGACGAAAATGTTATTGCGAAAACAAAAGTTATAGGAAAAGATTCAATTAAAGGTGAAAAATATTTCATCATTTTTTGAGGGAATCGAATAGATCTATGGTAGGCTCTGTTGCCAGTGATTTCTGCTTAAAGACTCTTACAACAACAAAGTAAAGAATGGTTAGAATTTATGCAAATATTGATAATCAATCTTCAGATTTTTTAAATTGGAGCCATGCTGTTTTGTCTTACAATGGAAATTTTCCAACAACTCTAGTCGTTAATCAAACAGCTCGACTCTTGAACTAGTTCTACTATACAGGTTGAGGGTCTTTTCTTTCTACTGCAAATCACCAAATAATCTCATGTGTTATTTTTAAAATTCCTTTTCTTTGTTTTTCTTTTCTTTTTTTTTTCACTAGAACTTGAACGAAAAGATTGATCATGTGCTATGTTTAAAATTCATAGGTATTGATGCTTAATTCTCATGTACAGTGACAGTGAGTAATAGACTTATATGTATTATTTTCTTTTAACCCAAAGAGTTACTATTTTAGTACAATTACATATTTGTTTTCTTTCTTCTTTGTAGAAAAGACAGCACAAACAATGGAAGAGCTTACATTTGATATAATGGAGATGAATATAAATCAGAATGAAGCACATTGTTCTTAGAGGAGGGCAAGGTTCTGTTGCCAAGTTGGATCCTTGATGTTCTTTTTTGGTTATTTCTCTTTTTTTTTAATTGGTTATGGTGGAATATGTCAATATGGAAGTGGTGTGCACTAAATTTTTTTAAGTGAGGGGTGGGAGGTTGTAGGGACTTATCTTTGGTTAATTTGCTGTATAATTTTTTTTTACATGCAGCCAATGGTTGAGAAGGATGGTATGTCCTGGAGCTTAATGGTTGCTTGTCCTGGAGCTCAATGGTAAGTCAACTTTTTTTTATCTAAACTAAGATGCCTGAGAAGGATGCTATGTCTTGGAGCTCAATGGTATGCTTGAAAACATGTGTTGGGGTGGACCATTTGGATTTTGAGTTATCTGTTTGTGTTTTTGGTTAGCTGTGCTTGTGTATTTTTGTGATTTTCTTTTAGTTTTTGAGTTGTTATTATATTTTTGTCCTTATATATTTCTAATAATATTTTATTCGCCTTCGCCAATGAAGTCTTGACTCAATGGTTAAGGTTGAGATCATAGATCATAAAGATTCCAAATTTGAGTGGTGCGTGCATGTGTTTTAGCAATAAAAAAATAATATTATTATTTTATTCGCATAAGTACTACTCCCTAAGTAATAAAAGAAACCAACTTCTACAGTTGCAATCTCAAAAACTTATGTGTACTAGGACTTTACCCCAAAACCTTTTGTGCAAGCAAATAGCTACTTAACTGCTAGAGTCATAGCTACTTAACTTCTAGAGTCAGGCCAAATGTGCTCACTTTGATTATGATGTAGAAAGCTTGGGTCTAATTTGTTGGCACTTGATTATGATGTGTAAAGGCTGGGTCTTGGAAACTAATACAGGGTTGCTTTTTTATGTCTTGATTTTAATCTAAGAAGTTTTTTTTTTTGCCATAATTAGACAAAATATATGATCCTCTTACATTATTTAATAGAATAGGTAAATAGTAGGGTGGTTTTTTTTTTCTTTCTTTTTGGTGCTATTTTTTCACTGACTTAAGTTTTTACATAACTTTCTCTTCTCAACAGGATGAACATGATTCAAAAGATAAAAAAGAGAGCACTGCATCAACTTTTGTGACGAAGTTTTCATGTATTAATTTTCTAAAACACTCTGAATTAGGATCTCAAACATTTAAGATATAGTATATTATTTTTGTTCAATTCAAATAACTCTCTTCTATATATGTGACCATGTAAAATTTCATCATTTGAATTGTTTCATGTACTTGTTCTTAGATGAATGAAATTATTTCTTCATATAGTGTTTATGTGATCTATTGTTTATTTTGATATTTTATTAGATATTATGATTTATTATGCATTAAACAAGCAACTGGAAAATAGGAGAGAAAAAAACTATAAATCTATTTGAAGCTGGCATGTATATACAATGATGGTTCTGGAACTGTTTGTATAGGTTAATGAGCTATACCGATGGATAAAATCCACCAGTAAAGAGACTTACACGGATGGTTTTTAAAACCGTAAGTAAAAGTATCTATACCGATAGTTTAAAAAACCGTAAGTAAAACTCATTTGTCTATACCGACAGTCCAAAAAACCGGTATATCTTTATAATTACGCTGATTTTTGCTACGTTTTTTAAAATCACCTGTATAATAAAAAAGAATCTATACCGACGGTTTTTTGATTTTCAACAATGGATTTTGATCGTCGGTATATATCAAATTTTTTTTTGTAGTTATCGTTTAATCAGTTATGTTTTCTCACTTAACTGCTTGTTTTTTTGGAAGTTTTTTATTTCATAAATGAACAATGTGTAGGATGCTGACTAACAATTAAAAAATGTTGTTACAAATTATTCACACAACGTCTTTTTTATGGTAGGGTCACACAATGTCTCGATTAAACTACATGGTTGAACTTTGGAATTCCCTAAATTTTTTCTCTTTGGTATCATAACTTTGTTATGTACCCGTGAACTAAATTATTTAGTGAAAGTCAATTAATAAAATCAAGACTGGTTTTTTGTCATTATTTATATTATTAAACATTATCATTACAAGAAAAAGATGTATCGCCGGCGAACAAAATCCATTGGTGATATTATATTTCTCGTTAGTGATGACTCCTCGGTAATACCACTTTTCTCCGACGGATCAAATATTCATCGAAAAAATAGTATCATCGACAACTATCACCGATAGATAATATATCGATGATGTTTCTACAGATTAATTTTGGTCGTTTTTAATAAATAAATAATATCTACATCGGTGATAATGTATTTCAAAAAAAATATTACTACCAATAGAGTGTACCACGTTATGCACTGAACTACTTTTACACTGATTTTCTTTGTAATGTCTAGTGCTTGGGATATTTGAAAAGCACTTTAAAACTCCATGGTATGCAATGTCATAATTAATAGAGCCAAATGTGTAGTGCATTTTTCTTTTAGTTACGTGAACATGCAATAAATAAACCCCGAGATTAATTCAAGGTAACACCAATAACATCTCTTGCTATGCACATCCCATTCAAGAGAATTATAACTATTACTTTTGTTTCCTTATCTTCAGAATTTAGTCTTTTGTGATAGGTATCAATGAAGCTAACTCTCACTTTTTGGAATAAGATCTCTAAATGGCTCCCAAGCTGCATATTGAAAGAATAGCACACACATTCAGCGACATAAAAAAATTACTCAACAAGTTTAATTGTCATAAAATGCAAGAATAAAACATCGAGAAAGCAAACAACTCACCATGGAAGCAAACATATTCCCTTTGATGATACTTTTTTTTTATGCTACTTTCTTATTATAAATTTAGAAAAAGAAAAAGAAAAAAAAAAAGAGAAACATGTTCCGATCAAGTGCATAAGAGTTGGTTTAGAGATCATTCAGTGAAATTCCCAAGCAATCTGGAGTTCCTTCATTGTGTATGATTTCTAAAAACATATATAATATCTAAAAATTGAAAAATGCTGCAACTACAAAGGGAAATTATCACAACCAGATGAAGCAGGAAGAAGTATTTTATTATTTCCCCATATTCATTAGTTATATTCTAATTATCATAACATGAAATTCCATTCAACTGTTAGCTCAAAGTCTTAAACATTTTCTTAAATCAAATTACAAGGAAAACTTAAAATATTTATTTTCACAAAAAGACAATAATATTCAGGAGATCAACAGAGGATTTAAATGAAACATACCATATGGGAATATAGCAGCAGCACCACCCTCATAATACCAGTCAATCTCTTTCTTTCGCAAAAAGAAGATCCCTAGGACCATGCCAGAAACCTTAAAACAACATACTAGAAAACTATCGAAAAATCAAATGTAAATTATTCGAAGAAACTCTTCAAATTACTGAACCTTATTTCCAAGGTTCAAGAGTTTTAATCAAAGAAAGACCGGTAAAGATATATGTTCCAATTTAAAGGTGAAATAAAGCTGATTGCTTCAAAAATTAAGATCCCACTGCCCGATGTAAACATTGTCATCAATCACTACTCTACAGATATGAAGCTTAGTGGCAACTACAAAAATCATACTATAATTCAGACCCCAATGCCCCAAACCATCCATGTCTGGTCATATGTCCATAATTAATGCATTGAAAGCTAGGTTATTTACTGAGGTCAACTGATCCAAAAATAAAATCCTTTAAAGATAAGATCCTCTGTGTGTGTGAATGCATATATAGTTACTGCTAATTAAAGTCAAATGTATTATTATGTACTCTAATTTCAAAGCAGTAACTCCAACTTTTATCATTGCACCAGACAACTATATACCAAAAACAAGAGCAAAAGAAGAGAAATTAACAACGTACCGTGGAGAAGCCAAAACAAGCCTTAATTAACAGAAATACAAACTTACAAACACAAAGCACATCATAACAAGTTTACTAATAAAAGAATATTAACATAAACTCACATTGTGCAACAACCTTGGCACATCCTAAAAATAGGAGAAACCACCATTGTTCTTTGTTACTCTGTTTATGTGAATACTCTTTTATTGATAAAACAACCAAAAAAAGTTTTTTTTTTCTTTTTAATTTTCCGTCCTCTCTATCAATGATGAAAAGATCAATATTTTTGTCGTTCTCATTTTTCTTTCCTCTCCTTCCTTCCTCACACTTCTCCTCTCAGCTAATCATAGCCTAAATGTCAAATGTTGTTAGTATGGCTAACACCGACAATTTAACAGCAATGAAGCCATGAGATTGGCTAAACAAAAATCTCATAATTTAGAGCAAAAATTATCAGCATAAGTCTAAAATACATACCCGAGCTAATATCTCTCAACCTTTTTTATTCTTAAGCAGGTATCCGGGTTGTGACCTTCTACTAATGCCATCCTCTTCTGGTTTAGTTTTACAAGGTGGGGTCCTATCATTTCCACATCATCATCGGATCCCCTTCACCTAGGTCATAACCTACACTAGGAGGGGTCCTGATGAGTGCCAAATATTGCACATTTTGGCCCCTTAATTTACATTTGTTAATTCTTTAGTTGTGTCCTAATCTGATATTTTGTGTTAGTTCTATGATTTTTAATGTTTTATATGATTGCAAAGGAAATTGGGGATTTAATGTGAAAAAAATGAAAAAAACTGGAATCTGTTGTTGCGATCGAGTGCAACAGCGCTCAAGTATTTATTTATATGTTTAGCTTAGGAATTTGTTACTTTGAGTTGTTTTTTCGTTGTTTTACAGGTTTACAAGCACTTGGAAAGGAGATTCACTAAATTGCCAGAATTACCTGTACAGATCATCATTTTTTGTGGATTAAACTGTATTGATTCAGGAAGAACCAGGAGATGAGCCATATATGCTTGGAAAGATCCAGATGTCTATTTTTTGGAGAATTTTACTGCTCGTAAATATAATTTTTTTAGAGAAAGTTATGGTAGTTTTAATAGATAAAGGTTAGGCTGTGCATGATTTCAGCGTGGGCAGAAGTTTTGAAGGTCATGTGAAGGCTTAAATCCCATATCCCACATCGGTTGGAAACACATTATACATCCCACATCCCACATCAGAATGGAAACACATTGCACTCCTGGAGTTCCCCTATAAAAGCCCCATTTCATTTCATCAAAGGTGGGCAATCTTGGAGGCTTTGCTATCAAGGGGTACAATCTGGAGGATTTTGCTACCAATCGGGGGGAGCGCTGCACAACAGCTGCGAGTGGAATTTCTCTATCCATGTATTGTTAGTTTTAATTTATTTCTTTTAAGTTTTAAAGTTTAATGTTTAATACTTTAATGTTTGCTCTAATTTTTCCCTTGAGATTTTTGTTGTCCATTATATTTATGGGTAATTGATAAGTGCTTAAATAGTCATATTTAAGCCCCTTAATTTATGTTTGTTTGGTTCTTTATTTATCTATTTCAGTAGATTCTACTTCATTTTCGTGTTTTATGTGTTTTTCACAGGACTTGGATAAAAAGATGATAATTTGGAGCTTTTAGGAGCAAAAGTCAAGTTCTACCATCCAGCAAGGTGTGCTCGAGCGCACCTCCCTTGTGATCGAGTGCACAAGCACACGAGTGCACTTGAAGAAGGCTCGAGCGCACACATGCGCTCGAGCGCATCCTGCATACGATCGAGCGCAATCACTCCAGAGGCGGCAGAGCCAGATATGGAAAGAAGTCTCCAGATTCCAAATAGGAAATTAGGGTTTCGGGACACTAAGAGGACCCTATAAATAGCCCTGTAAAACACATAAACCATACATTTTGTTTTAGTTTCGAAGTAGCAAGCTTAGGAGAGGAATTGACGACTCATCTCCTGAGTCTTCTTCGGTTTTATTTTTCTGTTTTATTTCATTATGTTTAGAATGTTTAGTTTAACTAGCATGTGTAACTAAACTCTTATAGGGCTCGATTGAAGCCCTAGTTATGCTTTTCCACATGTTTATTAATTGATTATCTTTGTTAGAATGTTTAACTTGATTAATGCTTGTTTATATTTAAATTCCTCATATGTGTGTGTCTGATCAACGTATCCATGTGGTATGGATAAGTTAGTCGAACCAATTTGGATGACCGAGTCTTGGGTTCGACATTAGTGACAAAAGATATCCACACCGGATTCTCAGGTTAATCAACATGAGAAACCGGGAGTAGACCAAGCCCTAGGTCCCGTGTGGTTGCCGATCTCCACAGCCCTCATGCTCTCTTAAAGAACAACTCAGTATACACCCATGCTAAATCCCTTAAGAGGGAAAAGAGTTAGAGTATACACCATGCCTAACTCGTTGCATAGGGAGATCAATAGCCTAAGGTGTGGGCCAAGCCCTTAGGTTGGCAACCATTAAATATTCATGATAAGGCTAGAGCATTGACACCTTACTTAGTGGGAAAGTATAATTAGTGGTGGATATCGTAGTCCTACGTTCTCATTATTATTATTCACTCACAATCAACAGCTATTTCTTTTTTTTTTTACTTTGAAGAAACTAATTCTAAATTGAAATTCACCAATCCCTGTGGAAATGATCTCGCACTTGCACACTATGAAACCATTGACTTTGTGCACTTGCAAGTAAAACTAGTACTGTTATTTGCATATTAATTTTAGTTAGATAATTGTCACAACAAGTTTTTGGCGTCGTTGCCGGGGATTGCGCTAAATTTCTTTTAGAATTAATTTTTCATTATTGTTATTACTTTTTATTCTATTTTATTCCTATTTAAAGAAATTTTTAAGTTTCTGTTTTTGTCTTATTCTTCGTTTCATTAAAACCCTAATCAATTTCCTTCTTCTCTGTTTCAGGTACTCCAGGAGAGCTTCCTGTGCCATTTGCGATCGAGCGTACTCTCCTGTGCGATCGAGCGCAATTGAGGCAGTGAGTCACCCGGGCAGCAATATTCAACTGCTGCACTGAAGCTGTTTTTCCTGATTCATGCACGAGCTTGGTTCTAGACATCCGACATTTTTTCCTATCGATCCCGAGCTTGAGCGGACTATCCTACAAAGACTTAGAGACAACTTGGAAGAGGTAGAAGAAGGAATTGAGGTAGAAGTCCCAATGGTAGAACAGATAGCAGAACAACAACCACCTGAGCGGAGGCCGATGAAGCAATCCTTCATCCCACAGAACCTTGATCAACCATCGTGCATTGCATATCAACTTGAGGCGGAAGGAAACTACTACATATCTCCTCAGATACTTAGTGCACTAACTCACTTTAGGGGTACACCTAGTGAGGATCCACACTTGCACCTTCGAGAGTTCTTTGACCTTTGCAAATTCCAGCACATCCAAGGCTTAGACCAAGAAGGAATAAGGTTAATTCTTTTCTCTTTTTCCTTGAAAGATAATGCTAAATTATGGTATAATTCTTTGTCTACAGTTTCCATCCACACTTGGGAGGAGTTGGCTAGCAAATTCCTAAGGAAGTTCTTCCCAGCCCAAAAGACGAGGCAAATGAGGAAGGAAATTCAATCCTTCCAACTAAAGGATGGAGATCTATTCTTCGAGGCCTGGGGACACTTCAACGAGCTACTACTCAAATGCCCCCACCACAACCTACCTCAAGATGAGCTGGTACAAGCTTTCTATGAAGGTTTGAGTGACTCTAACAAAAATATTATGGATTCAGGTTGTGGAGGAGTGCTGATGGAGAAAAGCAACGAAGAAGCGATGGAACTCTTCGAAACCCTAAGTGAACACACGCAGCAGTTCTTCTCTCGAGGTAGACATATAACCAAGAGTAAGGGTATGTATGAGGTAAGCCTGAATGGAGGATCATCTCCTCAAATAGCTGCTTTGGAGAGGAAACTAGACCTATTAGTTAAAGCTATGGCTGCTCAGAACACCTCAACTAACCCACCAGCTACACCACTCCGGGTATATGCCATTTGCTCACAATTTGATCATAATACTGATACATGTCCCTTATATTCATCTGCAGATCATGAGTAAGCTATCTTTGTGGGACCAAACAATTATTTGCCAAAGAACAACCCTTACAACACATACAACCCTGGATGGTGGAATCACCCAAATTTCTCATGGAGCAACAATCAAAACAGTCAAGGGTAGCAAAGAAACTTCCAACCAGCAACCCAATCTATTCCCGAGACAAAGAAATGACCTCGAAAGTCTTGTAAGGCAATTAGCATCTCAACAGCAACAACTCCTGAGTACACATGAACAATTCATGGAAGGGACAAGGCAATTTCAGACTGAAATGAGGCAAATCACTGCAAAACATGATCAAGCCATTCAAGGACTAGAGGTAAAAATGGGACAATTGGCTAAGGAATTGAGTACCAGAAAGTAAGGAGAGCTTCCAGCCCAGCCACTACCTAATCCAAGAGGATATCAGCAACTAAATGCTATAACAACCTTAAGAAGTAGTAAGATCATCGGCACCAATGAGCCTACACAAGCATCTCCAGACCAAGCCTCCCCATCTAAGGTAAGTGAGATGGAAAAGGTAAAAACACCTCTACCCTTCCCTCAAAGGTTAGTGAAGTCTAAAAAGGAAACTAAAATGAGTGACATTTTTCGAAACCTTGAAAAAAGTGGAAATAAATGTTCCTTTATTAGATGCAATAAAACAACTTCCTGTGTATGCTAAGTTTTTAAAAGATTGTTGCACTAACAAAAGGAAGTTTCAGGAGCATGAGACGGTAGCCTTGACCGAAGAGGTGAGTGTTGTACTGTTAAGAAAATTACCACCTAAACTAAAAGATCCGGGTAGTTTTACTATTCCTTGTAGGCTAGGTGACCAGCTTTTCGAGCATGCATTATTGGATCTAGGAGCGAGTGTCAACTTGTTACCATACAGTGTATTCGAGACACTAGGTTTGGGGAAACTCCAACCAACCTCCATTACTTTGCGATTGGCTGACAGAAGCATCAAACGACCGAGAGGTATCCTCGAGGATGTTTTGGTAAGAGTAGGTAAATTTATTTTACCTGCTGATTTTATTGTGTTAGACATAGAGGAATGCATATGCTTGTACCACTCCCTATCATCTTAGGGAGACTATTTATGATCACTGCTTACACGAATATTAATGTAAAAAAGGGCATTGTCACTATGAGAGTAAATAATGAAGAGGTAGAATTTAAAATATTTAATACACTAGACTCCACTAAAACTGATGATGAGTGTTATAATGTGAGCTTCATGCAAGATATTGGTGAGAAAGTTTCTAAGGTCCATTACACTGTTCCATTGGAGACTATCCCCAACCATGCTGACACGAGATTGGACATTAGGAGAGAGGATGATAACGTGATTAAGGGTATTAATGGAGCTGTGCACACCATCAAGAAAACACCCAAGCTTTCAAGTAAGTGTAATCCTCAAATTAAAAATCTTAAACTTACTAATACTACTTTTCCCTATTTTATTGACCAGGTACAAAAATTGAAGACAAAGCAGTTGTTGATGGCACTGGAACCACCTGACGTGGGCCCTAAGTGCCTCCTTCAAAGAAAGTAGCACTGAAGCTACTATAGAGAGCGCTTGAGCAATTCCACTTGCATAACATATAGCTCAAGTGCCTCTATCGAGGTTAATGGTACTGAGACCACTACAAGATGGTATAACTGTATCGTTCCTATTTTTGCCCTTATTCATTTCTTTATTTAAACTCCTTTTACTCTTAATAAAATTCTTCCTTGTGATCGAGCGCACACCACATGCGCTCGAGTGCCCTCTTGCCCTGCACACCAGTGCGCGCAAGCGCATCACATTAAGCAGTTGCGCACACGAGCGATCGACTGCACTTCACAAATGCGCTCGAGCGCACTCAGGATAGAGAAAGCATGTGATATTTTTATTCACACTTCACTCACAACCCCACTTTTCTCACATTACGCTCCAATGCACTTTGTCCTCTAGTCTATCGCAAATACCATCACCAACCATTAAATCTATTGAAAACCACCCATTCACCTCCAGCAAGCCACACCACCACCGCTCACCATCACAATCACCACCCTACCACCGTGCATCACCCATCCACAAGACTATCTTCCCCTGAAATTTCCCAAATCCAACACGGTATGCAAACCGATTTTTTTTTCAACTTATATGCACACCATCCCACACGGTTCTTGATCTTTAGTTTAAATATTCATAAATGTTTATCTTATGTGTTGATTAAGTATCTTTATATCTACAGGAGGTTTGGCTAAACGGTGTGTAATTTCTACAGCTTCTGGTTTTTGTTGCATATAACGTATTCGACCTATTTCCTGACCGAGTGCGATCGAGTGCTTGGTATTAGTGATCGAGTGCACCTCAATCTGTGCGATCGAGCACACCAGCAGTTGCGCACAAGCGCAATCACACCAGAAGTTTTTCCATAACACATGGCTTCCACATCTCGAGCTTCCAGCAGCCGCCACCAGGCATCCCAGCCCAGTTTCGAGTAGCGTGAAATATTGTTAAAGACCACATTCAATGTAGATGAGGACTTCAAGAGTTTTGATGCCACAAGATGGGCGGTCCAAGAGTTCAAGAACCGGGGACTCAAACGGTTGTTCAAGCCGGTCTGTTCGACGGCATACACTCGATTTGTGGTCAGTTTCTACGAGAACCTGACCTATGACTGCACCAGGCCAGAGATCTTATCCTCCTCAATCCAGGGCAGATTCATGGAGCTGACCACCACCGATATAGCTGGTTCTTTACACCGCTGTGATGAGTCCCCACCGGAGGACAGCCACATAGAGGAGTAGCCTGACCCGTTCCTTCTACCACACATCATAGAAGATATGTGTGTAGGCCAGTATGCAGACCGCCACAACAATGCAGGGAGCTGGTCAAGGTTGCCTCCCCGTTTATGGTTCATTGACTCAGTCCTGCAGCGTAATGTGTGTCCTTTGGGGCATAAGACACAAAGGCAGGATCAGTTTCTACAGGCTCTCTACGCTTTTCACCGAGGTCATTGGTACTCTATCCCAGCGGTTATATGGAGTCAGATACATAAGTTCTGGGATGGGGTACATAACCGACAGACGACCACAGCTAATGCTTGGGGCCTTCCTTTCCCCTTCTTGCTCCGTCATATCTTCAAGAATAACGGGATTAGAGGCTCTTCTATTGACAGCCCGGTTAGTGATCATCCTTTCTTTGGGAGAGCCCAGTGGAGCCTCAACAAGTCTCACATTCCCCGAGGATCCCGGGCACAAATTTCAGCTGTCGAACCTATGACGGTGAGCCCTTCATGTGAGGAGGACCAGCCAGACATGGGATCCATGGAGTGTCAACACCTTCTAGATGAGCTGTCCTCCTTCCATTGTGAGCTGTCTGACATCCGTCGGGAGAATCATGAGGCAGTCCGTTTGATCCATCAGGGGATCGATGGGTTAGAGGCACAGTTTACATGACAAGAGGCGATGCTACAGGCCATCCTTGATCGCCTACCTCCTGCACCCGGTACCTCTTCGACTGCACCCACAAATGATCAGCAGTGAGAGGATACCCCGTTTGGCTAAAGACATAAAACTTAGCACTCATGGGAGGCACCCCAGACATATCCTTTTCATTTTAGTACTTTTATTTTGTTTATATTTATATTTACATGTCTATTATTTATATTTCTTGTTTTCCAGAACAATGTTTATTTTTATTTGTTAGGTACTTAGTGCGTGCATCCAGTTCAAGTTTAGGGGCGTATTACAAGCAAAGCAAGCAACCTAGTTCTCCATCTCCCAGGTCAGATCTTTTCATGCCACACATATTGGGGACAATCTGTATTTTAAGTTTGGGGGTAGTGGGAGATACTGTTACGCACACACTTGAAACACATGCACACACTAGGTCCCAGTTTTTTTTTATAGAAAAGATAAATGCATGTTCATTTGGTAACAAAAATTTTGGCTAATTTAAAAATATGATAAAATTTCATTAGTAAGCTTAAAAGCTAGAACACATAGTCTTGTAATAGGAATTTTACAAAGTTTAGTTACCTACCTCAAGGCACCTAAGAATTCATGAGTTTGATCCAAATTTGCACGAGCACATTTAGCACGCATTTGTGTGGGGTATGACATATAATTATTTTATATATGATTCCATAACCTAACTGTAATCGGATAACTTGTTAAAAAGAACACTTTGGCATAAGAAAAATAAAGAAAAATGTTCATCATGCAAAAAGAAAATTGAAAGCTTCTAATGATCATTAAAAACTTTCCACTGAGTAACTGGGCCTCTTGCCTCAGTAAGCAGTGAGTGTTCATGTCAAAAGGTGAGAAGTAATCCTTTAATGATCATAATAAAAATTTTCGCTGAGTAACTGGGCCTCTTGCCTCAGTAAGCATTGAGTGTTCACGTCAAAAGGTGGAAATTTCATTTTGAAGCATTAAAACATGTTAGTTCCGTAGCCTTTTTGACTCGAGTTAGTAAGTCCTTAGGGGTGTCTTTACACCTAATGCCCTAAAACCATATGGTTTGGGAGTCATTGGCCAAACACTCGATACAAGGGTCAATTAGAAAGCTCGATGGAACTCAACATGGCAAAGATCGCATGATAAGAGAAAAAGAAAAATAAGCAAGCATTATGCCATTTTTGTTCTCTTTGGTAAGGAATTCGATAAAGGTTTGGGCATCGAAACACTATACACTAAAATTATGTGGAAGCCCCATCTTATGTGTGCTAATTCATCACACACAAATCAAACTTGTGATGCCTTAAGCCAACCTTAGGTAAGTAACATGAGCTTTTGAAAATCCTTTTTCAATACAAAAATGTGTTTTTATTATAAGCTTACTCATGAACGGTTATCATAGTCTTATGCACAACCCAAATCTTTGAGTATCATGGAAAAGAATTTATCTTTAAATTTGTTTTAACATAGTCTTTAGTTTAGTATTGCTAATGGACTAGCAATATGTAAGTTTGGGGGTGTGATAAGTGCTTAAATAGTCATATTTAAGCCCCTTAATTTACTCTTGTTAGGTTCTTTATTTATCTATTTCAGTATATTCTACTTCATTTTCGCGTTTTATGTGTTTTTCACAGGACTTGGACAAAAAGATGATAATTTGGAGCTTTTAAGAGCAAAAATCAAGTTCTACCATCCAGCAAGGTGCGCTCGAGCACACCTCCCTTGTGATCGAGTGCACAAGCACACGAGTGCACTTGAAGAAGGCTCGAGCGCACACATATGCTCGAGTGCATCCCGCATACGATCGAGCGCAATCACTCCAGAGGCAGCAAAGCCAAAAATGGAAAGAAGTCTCCAGATTCCAAATAGAAAATTAAGGTTTCGGGACACCAAGAGGACCCTATAAATAGCACTGTAAAACACATAAACCATACCTTTTGTTTTAGTTTCGAAGTAGCAAGCTTAGGAGAGGAATTGACGACTCGTTTCCCGAGTCTTCTTTGGTTTAATTTTTCTGTTTAAGTTCATTATGTTTAGAATGTTTAGTTTAACTAGCATGTGTAACTAAACTCTTATAGGGCTCGATTGAAGCCCTAGTTATGCTTTTCCACATGTTTATTCATTGATTATCTTTGCTATAGCCTTGTTAGAATGTTTAACTTGATTAATACTTGTTTATATTTAAATTCCTCATATGTGTGTGTTTGACCAATGTATGCATGTGGCATGGATAAGTTAGTCGAATCAATTTGGATGACCGACTCCTAGGTTTGGCATTAGTAACAAGAGATATCCACACCGGATTCTCGAGTTAATCAACATGGGAAACCGGGAGCGGACCAAGCCTTAGGTCCCGCGTGGTTGTCGATCTCCACAGCCCTCATGCTCCCTTAAGGAACAACTTAGTATACACCCATGCTGAATCCCTTAAGAGAGAAAAGAGTTAGAGTATATACCATGCCTAATTCGTTGCATAGAGAGATCAATAGCCTAAGGTGTGGGTCAAGCCCTTAAGTTGGAAACCATTAAATATTCATGATAAAGCTAGAGCATTGACACCTTACTAAGTGGGAAAGTATAATTAGTGGTGGATATCTTACTAAGTGGGAAAGTATAATTAGTGGTGGATATCGTAGTCCTATGTTCTCATTATTATTATTCACTCACAATCAATAGCTATTTCTCTTCTTATTTTTTTTACTTTGAAGAAACTAATTCTAAATCGAAATTCACCAATCCCTGTGGAAATGATCTCGCACTTGCACACTATGCTACCATTGACCTTGTGCACTGGCAAGTAAAACTAGTACGGTTATTTGCATATTTATTTAGGTAGATAATCGTCACAACAGTAACTAAATTCTCAAGTGGGGCTAGGGATGAACTTGCACAGTAGATGGTATTTTTGTTTATTTTTTAATTTATGTATTTGATTTTCAATTATTAAAACTCTTTTGTTTTATCATTCTCAATTCATTGGTGATGTTTTCTTCTCTGAATAATCATAGAATTTATTCTATTTATGGATTCAGTCATGCTTTCTCTATTGAATGGATTAGCTCTTTGATTATGTTTGGATCAATTATTTATCTATATTGATTTAATTCTTTGCTGCAATATCGCTTCCAGAGTATATTGTCGTCATTAGATTTTCTCAATAGTGTAATAATTTACGTATTTTAAAAGTGGAAAATGATTTTTCAAAGTGTTACATTTGGTTTAATCTTGGTTTATAAATCTACACCTTCCGATTGGGAATTTTGGGAATTGAGTTCCTAATTGAGTTATTCAATGAATTAAGAATAATTAAAATATCAGATTTGTGCAAGGGATTCCCGACGCTTTACTGTTTGTCAAATTTGAGCACTTTCTCCGTTAGTCACTTTGCTTCACTTGAATTTGCATTTAAAATTAATCTTTGTTCTCCATTAATCATTTAGTATTTTTATTTAGTTTCTTTGCTCCTTCTACTATTCTTTAAATTTGTCTCTCTGTGGAATCGACACCCCAAAGCTATGCTATAACTACCGCGTTATTCTTTGAGTGTAATGAAATTTTGGTGCTGTTGTCAGGGAGACGGTAGAAGAATTGCTAGATAGTTTTTCTTTTCAGCAGTTTGTAAAGGCAGTAACTTCGTTCCTTCTTTTAGCTTGCTGCATTATTTTTTTCTTTTTCCCTTCTTTCTTTTTATAGTATTTTTTTATTTATTATTTTGTTACCTTGCATGCACAGATATAGAGATGCCTTGGGTAGATTTGCTTGTAAGGTTGTGCTAGAGTCAGAATCAAACTTTTTAAATCCTTTATTTGACAATCCATCTAGTCCTGAAGAAATGAGTGAATACGGAGATCGACCCACTAGGACCCTTCAAGATTACCTCCACCCTACATGCATAGCCACATCATCATGCATCATGTTTCCAACTAATACTTGCCAACTGGATTTTAAACAGGGATGATACAATTATTCCTTATGTTCCATGGCTTGGAAAATGAAAACCCATATGTGCACATTAGGGAGTTTGAGGAAGTAGTTGCGACTTTTCATAGTCAAAATGCAACTGATGACATTGTGAGACTTAAGTTCTTTCCTTTCTCTTTGAAGGATAGAGCTAAGAGTTGGCTATACTCACTGAGACCATGATCTATTGGGTCGTAGAATGAGATGACTCAGGTTTTCTTTAATAAATACTTTCCCCAATATAAGACCAACGCTTTAAAAAGAAAAATCTCCACCTTTGCACAAAAGGACAGTGAGACTTTGTATCAGTCGTGGGAGAGATTTAAGGAGTTGTTGAGTATGTGTCCTCACTATGGGTATGAAAATTGGTGCTTCATGAGCTATTTTTATGATGGACTTACACCTAGAGAGCACCAATTTGTGGAGATGATGTGTAATGGTGAGTTCTTACAAAAATATCCTAATGAGGCCATAAAATACCTCAATGAGCTTGCTGAAAAAGCTCACACTTGGATTGGACCTAGTGCTATTGAGAGCACAAATAGGTCACGCCCACTAGTAAACCCAAATGGTGGTGGAATTTACCATCTCAGGGAAGAGGATAACCTAAAGGCTAAGGTCGAGATGCTCACTAGGGAGCTAGATGTGTTAAAGTCTAGGGACTTAAAGCCAACATACGTGGCTAATCATGCAGAGTCTTTTGGACCATGTTTTGTATGTGGCAGGGTAGATCATCTCGCTCAAGAGTGTCCCATATTTGCTGAGATGAGAGGGGTGTATGAGGAACAATGTAATGCCTTAGGTATGTACAAGAAGCTTTTTTCACCTTTCTCCGATACCAATAATCCGGGGTGGCGCAATCACCCAAATTTTAGCTGGAAGTCTGAAAACCAGCTGCTTGCACAACCCCCTAGATCATTCATGCACCATATCATGCACCTTCATCTTCTAGGAGTCATTTAGAAGACACTTTCCATGCTTTTATTGAGGCACAGTGTAAGACTAACCAAAAATGTGAATCTTTGATTACGCAAGTTGTTGAAGAAAATAAGGAGATAAAGAGCCAAGTGTCCAAATTGATGAGTTCCTTGAGTGTAAATGAGCGAGGTAAGTTACCTTCTCAAGCTCAGTCCACACCCCATGGTCAACACATGGAGCAAAAGAATCTGAAGGATGTGAATGCCATTGTGACACGAAGTGGTAAGTCATTACACATCCCAACAACGAACAAAGCAGAAGATATGGAAAATGGTCAAGATAGTAGTGATGCCGAGCTGCCCAAGGAACCTGAGGTGACAAAGAGTCCTGTTAAGGTACCATTCCCTCAAGCTTTAAAATCAAGCAAGCGAACTCTGGATCCAAACAATGAAATCCTAGAGAATCTAAGGCAAGTAAAAATCAATCTTCCTCTTTTGCATGTGATTAAACAAGTTCTTACTTATGCAAAAGTTCTCAATGATTTGTGTACAGTTAAGAGGAAGCACCATGTGAAGAAGATAATGTTCCTGACAAAGCAAGTTAGTGCTCTAATTGAGCAGTGGATTCCTCCCAAGTACAAGGATCCTGGTTGTCCAACCATTGCATGCATCATTGGAAATCATGAGGTTAGGCAAGCTTTGCTAGATTTAGGAGCTAGTGTGAATCTAATGCCATATTCTATTTATTTGCAGTTAGGGTTGGGAGAAATCAAACCAACCACTGTGGTATTGCAATTGGTTGACTGTTCAGTCAAAGTACCTCAGGGTGTGATAGAGGATGTTCTAATTCAAATTGACAAATTTTATTATCCTGTTGATTTCCTAATCCTTGACACTAGCTCTATTGTTGATACTACTTCTAAAATTCCTTTGATTTTAGGTAGGCCTTTCCTTGTCACTGCTAATGCTCTTATTAATTGCAGGAATGGGATCATGAAGCTACCTTTTGGAAACATGAGCCTCGAGGTGAATATCTTTCATATTGCAAAACGACCAGAAGATGATGACAAGAGCCACCAGACATATATGATTGACTCACTCATGGATATGGGAGTTTCTATAACTCATGATCTTGATCCCCTTAAGTATTTTCTTGTTAATTCTGAGTTTGATTCTATCAATGATCTATCTGATATAGTTGATATTTTTGCTATTTTTGATAGAACTCAGGATTATGGCACTCGGGCATGGCAACCGAAGTTTGAGGAGTTGCCTGAAAGAAGTGAAAAACAAATTCCTTCAAGTGTGGAAGCACCCAAAGTTGAATTGAGGTCTCTGCTTAAGGGTTTAAATCATGTTTTCCTTGGTCCATGTGATACTTTTCCTGTTATTATCTCAACTGAATTGTCTGAGTCTCAAGGTAAGAAATTAATTCGGACCCTAAGTGAGCATAAGTCAGCCTTAGGTTGGAGCATGGCTGATATAAAAGGTGTTAGTCCCCTGGTCTATTCTCATAAAATTAATTTAGAGGAAGGAACTGGCCCTAATAGAGACCCCCAGCGTAGGCTTAATCCCACTATGAAAGAAGTGGTGAAGAATGAAGTGTTGAAACTATTAGATGCGGGAATCATATATCCTATTGCTGATTGTTGATGGGTAAGTCCTACACAGGTTGATCCTAAAAAGTCAGGTGTTACTGTTGTGAAGAATGACCTGGGAGAGTTAGTCCCTACAAAACTTGTGACTGGGTGACAGATGTGCATTGATTACAGAAAATTGAATGCTGCCACCCGGAAAAACCATTTTCCCCTCCTTTTTATTGATCAAATTCTTGAGCGTGTTGCTGGTCATCCTTTCTATTGTTTCTTGGATGGTTATTCTGGTTATTATCAAATTGAAATTGCATTAGAAGACTAAGATAAAACCACTTTCACTTGTCCTTTTGGTACTTATACTTTTCGTAGAATGCCATTTGGATTGTATATTGCACATGCTACTTTTCAACGTTGCGTGATGAGCATTTTTAGTGACATGGTTGAAAATTGCATGGAAGTTTTTATGGATGACTTGACTGTTTTTGGATCTTCTTTTGATGCATGTTTATTGAATTTAGAGAGAGTATTGACTCGTTGTGAGGAGAAGGAATTAGTTTTGAATTCGGAAAAATGCCATTTTATGGTAGCTTCAGGTATTGTCTTAGGGCATATTATTTCTTCTAGAGGGATAGAGGTTGATCAATCTAAGATTGAATTAATCTCTAAGTTGCCTACACCTAGGACAATAAAGGATGTGAGATCCTTTCTTGATCATACGGGCTTTTATAGGAGGTTCATAAAAAAAAATTTCACCATATCTAGACCACTATGTGACCTCTTAGCTAAAGATGTCCCATTTGAGTGGACACAAGCTTGTCAAGAGGCCTTTAAAATGCTAATTAACAAGCTTACCTCAGCACCCATAATGCAGTCACCTGATTAGACTTTATCTTTTGAGATCATATGTGATACTAGTGACTTTGCTATAGGTATTTTTCTTGGACAGCGAAGGGAGGGGAAGCCTTTTGTCATTTACTATGCTAGTAGAACTCTAAATAGTGCTCAGATGAATTACTCAGCTACTGAAAAAGAGTCGCTAGCTATAATATTTGCTTTGGATAAGTTTCATGCTTACTTGATTGGTTCTCCTATTTTATTTCAACAGATCATGCAGCCCTTAAGTACCTTCTTACAAAGAAGGATGCTAAGGAGCGACTAGTACGGTGGATTTTACTTTTGCAGGAATTTGACATCACCATCAAAGATAAGAAAGGAGTAGAGAACGTAGTCGCTGACCATCTCTCGAGGCTCACATTTGAGGACACCTTTGACCATGTTGACCTTGAATGATTTTGATAGTAACAAAAATCTTAATTAAGCACTAATGAATATTACTTGAGTAATACAAATTGTTAATAGTGCTTATACATCAAAGGAGATCAAGATTGTAGAAATTGGTGAATCAAAGTTGATGATCTCAAATGTTAATAAGCTCAAAAAAGATCAAATTCAAGGAGAATAATTGAAATGCAACTTCAAAGACAATAGGGATAAATTATAGGTTTGAATCCTAAGATACTCTTTGTAAGCATTTCAATTGTTATGAGCTAATTATATTTGCATTGCATTTTATTATATAGTCTTAATTAATTGAAGATATAAAATCTCCAAGTGATTTTATTAAATGTAAATAAATTCTTTGGGCTCAATACTTAACATTCTCTAATTAAACTTAAGAAGAATTTATGTTGACATAGAAAATTACTTGAGCATTTGTAATATATCATTCTTCATATATCTTGCACACACATTATGCTTAAATTTCTAATATGTTTTGTCATCATCAAAAATGCTTTAATCAAGAAATTGATTAGATTAATTTTGATGATAACAAAACACTTTTGAAGTGTTTAACTCGTGTGTTTAATGTGCAAGAAAGTTTGATTCAATTAGAAGATTTTTTGGAACTCAAAAATCCAAAAAGAATAAAGAGATATGAAGAAAATTGATGCTGAAAACACTGTTCATCCAGAAAACACTGTAGCAGCGCTCAAACAGTGACCCAGTCGACTGGGTGAATAGTACAGTCGACTAGTAAAACGAGCAGAAGGTTCCCGGTCGACAGGTAAGTCTACCCAGTCGACTGGTAACACTGTAGCAGCAAAAATGTGATTTTTAAAGAGGATCCAGTCGACTGGTATCATGACCCAGTCGACTGGAAGTTCAAAAATATAACCGTTGGGACTCGAAATCTGAGATTTTAAAGGCACAATCAATTCAAATTAAAGTTTAACGGCCATATTAATTGATGGCTATATAAACCCACTCAATTCAGCATTCAACAAGAAGGAGAAGACATTCAAAAAGAGAAGAACACACACAATCAAGCCATTCATTCTTTGAAACTCAAAAAAGCTTTGAAATACTCATGTTGAGCCATTCTTCAAGCTTTACTTTGAAAGAGAGATATTATTCAGTTGTTTAAGCTTTAATTTGTTGTCTCTCTACCATTTACTTTACAACATTTATTGTAAAGGGATTACTTCCGAGAGGAAGGGGATTACTTCCGAAAGGAAGGGGATTACTTCCGAGAGGAAGGGATTGTAAGGTTTGTACAACACTGGTGAAGTTGTACGACTAAGTTTCTTAGTGGATTACTTCAAGGTGGTTCCTTGAAGAGAGTGGACGTAGGGTCGGAACAAATCCGATATTGCCAAACCACTATAATCTGAGTTTGCATTCTCTACTCCTTAAACTCTTTATTTACAGCACATTACTTGTTTAATTGCTTGTTGCTTATATGTTTTTATAAACTTGTGTTTATTCCGCGAAAGTTTTTAAAAACCCAATTCACCCCCCCTCTTGGGTTAAAACCTCAGTCTACAATTGGTATCAGAGCAATGTGCTCTTATTTTAGGCTTAACATCCTAGAGTTGATCCTATGGAAACTATATTTTTAGAAGGAAGAGATATTTCTAGTCCTCCTCTTCTCCATGGAACAAATTTCACCCATTGGAAAGCTCCAATGAAGATTTTTATTCAAGCTTATGATTATTATGCTTGGTATTTCATTCTTGAAAATGAAAATGATTTTGATGTAAATGATTGTAAATTCATTCAACTAAATGATAAAGTTATGAACATATTTTATAGTTCTCTTGATCAAAACGAAGTTGATCAAATTTCCTAATGTAAGACTGCAAAAGAAATTTGGGATTTATTGGAGGTCATACATGGAGGAAATGAGCAAGAAAAGAATTTCAAATTGAAAAACTTTGTTCATGACTTAGAGCATTTCAAAATGAATGAAAATGAATCAATTTTTGATTTGCAAACTCGTTTTACCATACTTGTTAAAACTTTATCTTTCATGGGTAAAATTTATTCTAACCTTGAACTTGTGAGAATATTTCTTAGGTCTTTGTCAAATCAATGGAAAATTATTTTGACAAAGCATTCTACAAGTGAAAGTTTAGAAGAGCTTGTGGAATCCCTCAAGAAGCATGAAAGCTACTTGGATTACAAAATTGATGGTTCCACCACATCCTTACCTTTTATGGAAATTGAAAATCTTAATCGTGATGGTGATGAAGAAGAAGAAGACTCCTCGAATAAAGAGATCGAATGCGAGGAAATTGCCAACCTATGTTTTATGGCAATCGACGACGAAAATTAGGTATTGACTTCTACCTCTTCAAAAAATAACATTGTTAGTAGTAGTGAAGAATTGATAGAAGTCATAAATGAAATGTATGAAGAATTGAATAAATTCGATTCTAGGAACACTATTCTTAAAAAAAAGATGTCATCTCTTTCTAAAGAGATGATAGGTCTAAGAGAAAAAAAAGATAAACTATCTTCATTACTTTATGATTCTTCTCAAGATCTTCTTAAAGATGAAAATGAAAACTTAAAGAAGAAGATATTAGAATTTAATGATACTATATCTAGACTCATGCTTGATAAAGAAAAGCTTGATGAAGTGCTTTCTTGCCAATGATTAAATGGAGGAAAATCTAGGTTAGGTTATTCTCCATTAGGCAAGCAAAAATCAAAAGAGAGCCTATTCATGAAAGCTTCATGTATGAAGGAAGCCTCTATTTCAAAGACCACTAGCAAGGTCAAAAGCATTCCCTCAATGAATGTTAGTAGGTCTAGAAATATTAATTCTAATGTATATACAAGAATGAAGCATCCTAGAAATACTCATGCTTATATATATATGCTCATTCAAGAAATGCTTATACACATCCTAGGAATAACCATCATGTGCATCCTAGGAACAATATGTATAATCAACATATGCACTCTGCTCATGCTCATCCTAGGAATTACCATCATGGTTATCCTAGAAATAATTTGCATACACATAATAATGCTAGCATATATCCTAGAATGCATCATCATACATTTTCTGGAAATGACATGCATTTTCGTATTCCTCACCATAGAAACATGTATCCTAGGAACTATTATCCTAAGGATTATAGGCATGCACATCTAAGATATCCTAGAAATTTCAAGAACTACCATCCTAGGATTGTGCATCATCAATACGTCCATAGATCACCATATACTGTTAAGAAAGTATAGGTTCCAAAAGGGACTGTGTTTTCTAGGACTAACCCCGAAGGATCCAAGAAATTTTGGGTACCTAAAAGTACTATCGTATATCCTTGTGTGATGTAGATTTGTCTCCACACCAAAGAGAAAGGTAACTGTTGGTTCCTTGATAGCGGATGCTCGAAGCACATGACCGGTGATAAAAGCGTATTCAAGGAGCTAACTCTAAGAGATGGTGGACTTGTAACCATTGGAGACAATACTAAAATAAAGATCATCGGGCATGGAAAAGTCGGTAATGATTTCTCAACCTTAGATAATGTATTGCTAGTACAAGGTCTTAAGCCAAATTTACTTAGCATTAGTCAATTATGTGACAAAGGATACAAAGTCACATTTGAGACCTCTCACTGTCTAGTTATAGACATCAAGAGCAACAAGATCAAATTCATTGGCCATAGACATGAAAATGTCTACATAGTTGATTTGAAATCCTTGCATTCTGAAAATGAAAAATGTTTTCCTGCTTTTAGTGAAAATCCATGGCTATGGCATAGAAGGCTTGGTCATGTAAACATGAACTTGCTAAAAATCGTTTCAAGAAAAGATTTGGTTATTTGACTTCCTAAAATCAATTTTGAAAAAGACAAAGTATGCGATGCTTGTCAAATGGGAAAACAAACCAGGATTTCTTTTAAAGCAAAAAATGTAGTCTCAACTACTAGACCTTTGAAACTTTTGCATATGGACTTATTTGGTCCAATTAGTACTATTAGTCTAGGTGGCCATCAATATGCTCTTGTTATTGTTGATGACTATTCAAGATATACCTTTGTTATTTTTATTGCTTACAAGGATGAAGCTTTCAAAGGATTTGAAAAGTTTTGCAAAAAGGTACAAAATGAAAAAGGAATTTGTATTTCAAACATAAGAAGTGATCATGGAAAAGAATTTGAAAATCAAAGCTTTTCAAAATTTTGTGATGAAAATAGAATTAATCACAACTTTTCAGCTCCTAGAACTCCTCAACAAAATGGAGTTGTTGAGAAGAAAAATAGAGTTCTAGAAGAATTTTCAAGAACTATGCTTTATAAAAATAGTTTACCAAAATACTTTTGGGCTGATGCCGTGAATACTTCTTGCTATATCTTAAATAGAATTTTGATAAGGCCTCTGCTTGATAAAACTCCATATGAACTATGGAAAGGGAGAAAGCCCAATATTTCCTATTTTCGTGCTTTTGGTAGTAAATGCTTCATCTTAAATAACAATAAAACTAACTTGGGTAAATTTGATTCTAAGACCGATGAAGGAATATTTTTAGGATATTCAACATCTAGTAAGGCTTATAGAGTTTTCAATAAGAGAACTCTAGTGGTAGAAGAATCTGTACATGTAACTATTGATGAATCTAACCCAATTAGTAGTAGAGAAGTTTCCTTTAAAGATGATGCAGATTTTATTCCAAGAATGGAAACTCCTACTCCCATTGTTGACCCAAAAGAGAGTCAACCTCAAGCAAATGAAGAGACGGAAACTCCCAATTTGGACCAACCATCCTCAAGCCAACAAGAGGAAAGTCTACCCAAAGATTGGAGGTATGTAAATTATCACCCAATTGATCAAGTGATTGGTGATCCTTCACAAGAGGTAAGAACTCACTATTTTATTAGAAATATTTGCAATTTTGTCGCTTATTTGTCTCAAGTAGAACCTAAGACATTTATAGAAGCTGAAAAAGATAATAATTGCAATGCAGGAAGAAATAAATCAATTTGAGAGAAACAATGTTTGGAAACTAGTTCCAAGACCTAAGAATCATTCAATAATTGGAACTAAATGGGTATATAGAAATAAGATGGATAAAAATGGAATAGTAACTAGAAACGAGGCTAAACTAGTTGCTAAGGGATATAATCAAGAAGAAAGAATAGACTTTGCTGAAACCTATGCTCTCATTGCTAGATTAGGAGCCATTCGAATGTTATTAGCCTTTGCATGCTTTAATAAGTTCAAGCTATTTCAAATGAATGTAAAAAGCGCATTTTTAAATGGCTTTATAGAAAAAGAGGTTTATGTTGAGCAACCTCTTGGATTTGGAAATCCTAGTCTTCCAAATCATGTCTACAAGCTTTCTAAAGCTCTATATGGGTTGAAGCAAGCTCTAAGGGCATGGTATGAAAGACTAAGTAAATTTTTGATTGTCAATGATTTTGTAAGAGGTAGAATAGACACAATTCTCTTCATAAAAACTCACAAAAATTACACTCTTATTGTCCAAATATATGTTGATGATATTATATTTGGTGCTACTAATGAATCTATGTGTCAAAAGTTTGCAAAGTGCATGCAAGGTGAATTTGAAATGAGCATGATGGGAGAGCTTACCTACTTCCTTGGACTTCAAATCAAGCAACTAAAAGGAGGCATCTTCATCAATCAATCAAAGTACATTAAGGACCTACTAAAAAGGTTCGGGATGGAAAACTCAAAGCCGTTTGGAACTCCTATGAGCATAATTACAAAACTTGATCTTGATAAAGGAGGTAAAATTGTAGATACTAAATATTATAGAAGCATGATAGGTGCTTTGCTTTACTTGACTGCAAGTAGACCTGATATAATGTTCAGTGTATGCATGTGTGCTAGATTTCAATCTAATCCTAAGAAATCACATGTAGTTGCAATAAAAAGAATCCTTAGATATCTACAAGGAACCCAAACCATAGGATTATGGTACCCTAGAGATTCATCTTTTGAGCTTGTAGGATATTCAGATGCCGATTTTGCTGGATGTAGGTTAGATAGAAAAAGCACAAGTGGAACATGTCAATTCTTAGGTGCAATGTTAACCTCTTGGTTTTCCAAGAAACAAAATTCCGTTGCACTATCAATCGCTGAAGCGAAATATGTAGCAGCTAGAAGTTGTTGTGCCCAAGTGATATGGATGAAATAACAACTAGAAGACTATGGCATGAACCTAAAGGCATCCCAATATTTTGTGATAATACTAGTGCTATCAACCTAACCAAGAACCCTATTCAGCACTCTAGAACAGAGCACATAGAAATAAGACATCATTTCTTAAGAGACCATGCTAAAAAAGGTGACATAAGACTAGAATTCATACCTTCAGAAGATCAAATAGCTGACATTTAGGTGAAGCTAGTTTTTGTAATATTAGAATGTTGATGGGATTGCTGGATTATGATAAACTGAATATCTGATTGCTCCTTCATTCATTATATGCAGAGTTGACATCTAGCGATAGAGTATTAATTCTTGTTTAATATCTCACTCACTCAAAGATGTCATAGATAAACAAATTTCGTGCTACAATTCAAGACTGAAAATTTTCTTAAGGGTCCAGTCGACTGGTAAGTATATCCCAGTCGACTGGTAAGTCTCTGCCCAATATTTCAGTCGACTGGTAATTCTATCCCAGTCGACTGGTAAATCTCTGCATAATCTATCAGTCGACTGGTAAGGCTATACTAGTCGACTAAACTTTGTTTGGAGCCATTTAATACTCAATTATTAATTGATTTTTGATAAATTCTCTTTGATTTGACATTGGATAAATCAAGTGATGAGCTTGAATTTAGTTTTGAGAATTACTTTTGAGCTATTTATTTATCAAGCATGAGCTAAATATGAAACTTTATATTATATATGCTTGAGTTTGAAAATAATGATTATCTTTGCATTAAATTGATAATCAACTACCAATGAGGGCTGTTAAGTTTTATCCAATTTTATTTATCTTAAAAGTTAAAAATAATTACTTTAGACCTTTTAAAAGGGGGAGAAAATCTGATTTATTGGTAAAAGAGAAAACCTATTGGTAAATCAAGCAATGAGTTCAAACCTATTGTTTTATATTTCTTGATATATTGTAAAACGATTATTTTCTCAATATGTTTCATCAAAATATTTTCAATAGCATATTTTGAGGGGGAGCTCTTTTTTGAAATCCACCCTTTTTTATCATGACAAAAAGGGGGAGAAAAATAAGAATATTAGAGATCTTGTTAGACCTTATTCTTAAGATTTTTGTCACCATCAAAAAGGGGGAGATTGTTGACCCTGAATGATTTTGATAGTAACAAAAATCTTAATTAAGCACTAATGAATATTACTTGAGTAATACAAATTGTTAATAGTGCTTATACATCAAAGGAGATCAAGATTGTAGAAATTGATGAATCAAAGTTGATGATCTCAAAAGTCAATAAGCTCTCCAAAAGATCAAATTCAAGGAGAATAATTGAAATGCAACTTCAAAGACAATAGGGATAAATTATAGGTTTGAATCCTAAGATACTCTTTGTAAGCATTTCAATTGTTATGAGCTAATTATATTTGCATTGCATTTTATTATATAGTCTTAATTAATTGAAGATATAAAATCTCCAAGTGATTTTATTAAATGCAAATAAATTCTTTGGGCTCAATACTTAACATTCTCTAATTAAACTTAAGAAGAATTTATGTTAACATAGAAAATTACTTGAGCATTTGTAATATATCATTCTTCATATATCTTGCACACACATTATGCTTAAATTTGTAATATGTTTTGTCATCATTAAAAATGCTTTAATCAAGAAATTGATTAGATTAATTTTGATGATAACAAAACACTTTTGAAGTGTTTAACTCGTGTGTTTAATGTGCAAGAAATTTTGATTCAATTAGGAGATTTTTTGGAACTCAAAAATCCAAAAAGAATAAAGAGATATGAAGAAAATTGATGCTGAAAACACTGTTCATCCAGAAAACACTGTAGCAGCGCTCAAATAGTGACCCAGTCGACTGGGTGAATAGTACAGTCGACTGGTAAAACGGGCAAAAGGTTCCCAGTCGACTGGTAACACTGTAGCAGCAAAAATGTGATTTTTAAAGAGGATCCAGTCGACTGGTATCACGACCCAGTCGATTGGAAGTTTAAAAATATGACCGTTGGGACTCAAAATCTGAGATTTTAAAGGCACAATCAATTCAAATTAAAGTCTAACGGCTATATTAATTGATGGCTATATAAACCCACTCAATTCAACATTCAACAAGAAGGAGAAGACATTCAAAAAGAGAAGAACACACACAATCAAGTCATTCATTCTTTGAAACTCAAAAAAGCTTTGAAATACTCATGTTGAGCCATTCTTCAAGCTTTACTTTGAAAGAGAGACATTATTCAGTTGTATAAGCTTTCATGTGCTATCTCTCTACCATTTACTTTACAGTATTTATTGTAAAGGGATTACTTCCGAGAGGAAGGGGATTACTTCTGAAAGGAAGGGGATTACTTCCGAGAGGAGGGGATTGTAAGGTTTGTACAACATCGGTGAAGTTGTACGACTAAGTTTCTTAGTGGATTACTTCAAGGAGGTTCCTTGAAGAAAGTGGACGTAGGGTCGGAACGAATCCGATATTGCCGAACCACTATAATCTGAGTTTGCATTTTCTACTCCTTAAACTTTTTATTTACAACACATTACTTGTTTAATTGGTTGTTGCTTATATGTTTTTATAAACTTGTGTTTATTTCGTGAAAGTTTTTAAAAACCCAATTCACTCCCCCTCTTGGGTTGAAACCTCAGTCTACAGACCACTTGCCAATCAGGGATGATTTTCCCGATGAGCATTTACTTTCTATTACCTCTCTACCATGGTTTGCTCATATTGTGAATTATTTGGTTGCAGGTGAGATACCGGTGGATTGGAGCGCTCAGGACAAGAGGAAGTTCATGACTGAGGTACGTAATTTCTATTGGGATGACACTTTTCTTTTCAAATACTACCTTGACCAAATTTTAAGGCGTTGCATCCTGATGAAGAGATTGCTAGTGTCTTAGAATTTTGTCACTCCCAAGTTTGTGGGGGCCACTTTTCAATGAAGAAAACCGCTGCAAAAATTTTGAAGTGTGGATTTTATTGGCCCACCTTGTTTAAGGATGCAAACATCTATTGTCGCTCATGTGAAAAGTGTCAAAAGTTAGGAGTTATGTCCCATTATCATATGATGCCCTTAAACCCAATTTTAGTGATTGAAATTTTTGATTGTTCGGACATTGATTTTATGGGACCATTCCCACATTCTTTTGGATATCAATATATTATTGTGGCAGTAGATTATGTGTCAAAATGGGTAGAGGCAGCAGCTTGCAGGAGCAATGATAATAGGACGGTAATTAAATTTCTCAAAGAAAATGTGTTATCTCGATTTGGTACACCACGTGCTATCATTAGTGACCGGGGTATGCATTTTTGCAACCGTTCTTTTGAAGCTTTGATAAAAAAAAATATGAGGTGGTGCATAAGATCTCTACTGCCTACCACCCCCAGACAAGTGGATAGGTAGAACTTGCAAACAAGGAAATTAAGCAAATTTTAGAAAAAACGATGAACCCGGATCGCAAAGATTGGCCTTTAAGACTAGTTGATGCACTTTGGCCCTACCGTACAGCTTTCAAAACTCCCTTAGGTATGTCACCTTATAGGCTTGTTTTTGAAAAGCCTTGCCACTTACCTGTGAAGCTCAAGCATCGAGCTTATTGGGCCATTAAGCATATCAATTTTGACATGGGAGAAGCAGGTAAGCTTAGAAAATTTCAGTTGACCGAGTTAGAGGAGTTGAGAAATGATGCTTAAAAGAACTCTAGAATCTATAAAGCTAAAATAAAAGCGTTTCATGATAAAAATATTTTGAGAAAAAGTTTAAGCCTAATGATTGAGTGTTCTTATATGATTCTATACTCCATAAGCACCCAGGAAAACTTTGGTCTAGATGGACCGACCCTTTTGTAGTGAAGAATGTTTTTGCAAATGGGGTGGTAGAAATAGAGGACCCTAAAGATGGTCGGATCTTTAAAGTAAATAGTCAACACCATAAAAGTATTAATTGATAGGCAAGGTCCAGAAGTAGAAGAAATTCCACTTATGGATCCGGTCTATCAACCTTGACCACACCACGTAGGTATGTTTTTTTTTCTTTAATTGTTTTTTCATATTTCTTATTACTGTTTATTTTTAATATTTTTTTTTGTTTTTCAGTATTACTTTGGTATTTCTTTTTCATGGACAATGTGTGCATCAGTTCAAGTTTGGAGGTGTGCTATGAGCCATGCCAGTCTAGCTAGTTCTCCATCTCCCAGGTTAGCTCTTTCCATGTTATTCACACATTGGGGACACTGTGTACTTTAAGTTTGGGGGTATGAGAGACACATTCACACATACTTTGTCCCAGTTTTTTTTATTTATATATTATTGAAAAGATAAATGTACATTCATGATTGTTTTGAAATTTTGGTTGATTTAAACAATATTGTGATGTTATTTCATTGGAAAACTTAAAATCGTGAACACATGATCTGATGATAGAATTTCAAAGTTTAGTTACTTACTTTAGGCATTTGAGAATTCACATGTTTGATCTAATCTGACACAAGCACATTAGAACATAATTGTGTGAGGTATGACATGTGATTTTAATGTGTATGTTCCATGGTTTAGCTGATTCCGAATGATTTATTGGATGGACACTTACTTTGGCATAGAGAAGTAAAAAAAAAAAAAAGAAGCTCATAATGATCATTGACAAACTTTTCACTGAGTAATTGAACCTCTTGCCTCAGTAAGCAGTAAGTCTTCACGTCAAAAGGTGAGAATTTTGCTCATGATGATCATTGACAAACTTTTCGCTGAGTAACTGGACCTCTTGCCTCAGTAAGTAGTGAGTGTTCACGTCAAAATGTGGGAATTTCACTTAGTTTCGTAGCATTTTTTACTCGAGTTAGTAAGTCCTTAGGGGTGTCTTTACACCTATTGCCTTAAAACCATTTGGTTTGGGAGTCATTGACTCAACACTCGCTACATGGGTCAATTAGAAAGCTTAAGGGAACTAAACACGGCGAGCCTCATAATAAAAGAAAGAAGGAAATAAAACTATGCCATTGTTATTCATTCTGATGGGAAATTCGGTGAATCTTGAGACATGAAGACATTATACATTGGAGTTATTTGGAAGCTTCATTTTTATGTGCTAGTTCACTTTGCACGGATTCGAGCTTGTGATACCTTAGCTGGCCTCTTGTAAGTAATTAGATTTTAAAATTCCTATTCATTGGGAAGATGAGTTTGCATTTTAAGCTTGCTCATGAATGAATATCATGGTTTTGGGTGCTACTTAAATTTTTGGACACCATGAATGATGGATATATCTTTGTGTTCTTTGTTTTTCATTTAGTTTTTTTTTTTTTTTTTTGCTAAGAGACTAGCAAAATGTAAGTTTGGATGTATTTGGTGAGTACCAAATATTGCATATTTTGACCCCTTAATTTACATTTGTTAATTTTTTAGTTGTGTCCTAATCTGATATTTTGTGTTAGTTCTGTGATTTTTAATGTTTTATAGGATGGCAAAAGAAATTGAGGATTTAATGTGAAAAAAATGCAAAAGTTGGAATCTGCTATTGTGATTGAGCACAAGAGACATGCGATCGAGCGCAACAGCGCTCACATATTTATTTATATGTTTAGCTTAGGAATTTATTACTTTGAGTTATTTTTTTTGTTGTTTTACAGGTTTACAAGCACTTGGAAATGAGTTTCACTAAATTGCCAGAATTGCCCGTACAGATAAGCCATTTTTTGCAGATTAAATTGTATTGATTTTAGGAAGAACCAGGAGATGAGCCATATATGCTTGGAAAGATCCAGATGTTTATTTTCTGGAGATTTTTACGGCTAATAAATATGATTTTTCTAGAGAAAGTTATGGCAGTTTTAGTAGACAAAGGTCAGGTTGTGCGTGATTTTAGCGTGGTAGAAGTGATTTTTGCGGATTAAACTGTAATGATTCAGGAAGAAACAGGAGATGAGCCATATATGCTTGGAAAGATCCATATGTCTATTTTCTGGAGAATTTTACGGCTCGTAAATATGATTTTTCTAGAGAAAGTTATGGTAGTTTTAGTAGTCAATGGTCAGGCTGTGCATGATTTCAGTGTGGGCAGAAGTTTTGAAGGGTATGTGAAGGCTTAAATCCCATATCCCACATCGGTTGGAAACACATTCTACATCCCACATCCCACATCGGATTGGAAACACATTGCACTCATAGAGTTCCCCTATAAAAGCCCCATTTCACTTCATCAAAAGTGGGCAATCTCGAAGGCTTTGCTACCAAGGGGTGCAACCTGAAGGATTTTGCTACCAACTGAGGGGAGCATCGCATAGCAGCTGCGAGTGGAATTTCTCTTTCTATGTATTGTTAGTTTTAATTTATTTCTTTTAAGTTTAAAAGTTTAATGTTTAGCACTTTAATGTTTGCTCTAATTTTTCCCTTGAGATTTTTGTTGTCCATTATATTTATGGGTAATTAAATTCTCAAGTGGGCATAGGGATGAACTTGCCCAGTTGATAGTATTTTTGTTTATTTTTTAATTTATGTATTCGATTTTCAATTACTAAAACTCTTTTGTTTTAACATTCTCAATTCATTGGTGATGTTTTCTTCTCTGAATAATCGTAGAATTTATTCTATTTATGGATTCAGTTATGCTTTCTCTATTGAATGGATTAGCTCTTTGATTATGTTTGGATCAATTATTTATCTATATTGATTTAATTCTTTGCTGCAATATCGTTTCCTGAGTATATTGTCGTCGTTGGATTTTCTCAATAGTGATAATAATTTACGTATTTTAAAAGTGGTGAATGATTTTTCAAAATGTTACATTTGGTTTAATCTTGGTTTATAAATCTACACCTTCCGATTGGGAATTTTGGGAATTGAGTTCCCAATTAAGTTATTTAATGAATTAAGAATAATTAAAATACCAGATTTGTGCAAGGGATTCTCGTCGCTTTATTGTTTGTTAAATTTGAGTACTTTCTCCGTTAGTCACTTTGCTTAACTTTAATTTGCATTTAAAATTAATCTTTGTTCTCCATTAATCATTTAATATTTTTCTTTAGTTTATTTGTTCCTTCTACTATTCTTTAAATTTATCTCTCTGTGGAATCGACACCCCAAAGTTGTACTACAACTACCGCATTATTCTTTGGGCGTAATCAGGTCCTATCCTTTTATTATCATTCTCTTGGTTCCATTTCTCTTTTCACTGGGTTCCATAATATTATCAAAAAATGTATGTCACATGAAATGCATTCAAACACAACAATTTACAAATATATATCCATTAATTTATTTCATCATAAATAATATGTATCACATATTTAAATCAAGCACAGATATATTCACACACTTATATGATTAGCACATTTCGTCTTTAACATATAATTTTATCACACTTACTAAGAGTTAGGTGACACTTACATTGATAGCACCAAGTGCTATTCTTGGACTTTTTCGTTGCCTTTATTATGTTCTTCTACCACACCTAAAGAATATACCATTTAGTATAACAATCCAAGAAGTATGTATTAGTAGTTATCTTTATCAAGTAACTACAAGAGATAATCAAAACGAAACAATATCATAAGGTTCATTTTCTTTGTCTATATTTTCCTTATTCTTTTTTTCATTCCTTTTTTTTCCTTTCCTTATCAAATTTGAGATTCATGAGGCAGGGAGGGATTTTATTGACTATATTAAGTGAATATTTCTGAATCCTCCGGACTACGTCATACAGCAGAGTTCTGTGGTGAGTTGTTTAAGCTTGATGTTTATTGTAATATCTCTGATCGAATTGTAAATTACTTTCATTTTATTCTTTTTGTTTTTACTGAAAATGCAGCTGAGTTGGAATGTGATGGATTTCACCCTTCAGTTGAAAGGTTTCGTTGATTGAATAAATTGGATTTGATATTTTAGCCTCACCTTTGCTATAAATTTTCCATTTTTTTTATACTCTCGTTGTTTTACTTTTCTATAACTATCTGGTGGATAACTTCAGCTATTTCTATTCTACTCTTTTATATTAGCAAGTATGTGCATCTTCCAAATGTAATTTCTCTGATATTTTCATTTATGAACTTTCTGATCGCCTGATTAAAAAACAAGTATGTTCTTCTTAGCTGACCTAGCTAAGCTGTACAATTTGCAGCTATAGTGATCACTTAATGTATATGGTCCAATCTATTGCCTGTAAGTGATGAAAGCGCGTGCTGTTTTTCATTTGTGGTCAGATTCTCCAAGCTACGATTGTTGTCTTTTCTTTTTAACGAAGCTAAAATGATCAATTTCAGAACCTTCTTTGATTTATTATGTAGGGACACGGTTAGAACATCCACTAGAATTATTCCATCTATAAGCCATAATAGATTGTCCAGCTTTACTAGCTTCTCCGGTTATATGTGTGTCTTACTATACATCTTACTCTTTTTCTCATTTCTTCTTTTTTTTCTATTTATTTAACTGTTTCTCTCCAACTATTAACGCATGTTTTCTATTGTAAGGTGTATATATTACCGAGCACGCCATAGAATTCGTAGTGATTTAATCACAGTTTTCCTCAACTGGATCATATTGTTTTTAATTAGTTATCCTGAATCCTTTAACTTGGTGTTACAGGGAGGCAATGCAATGTAGTGTATTGGCCTTTAGAAAATGCAGGGTCAAGGAATACAATTTTTTGAGGTATTGACACCAAACAAAAAATCTATTTCTTGTGTATACTCCATTTTGATAGTTAATTTCCTCTAGACCATGAAATTTTAGGCTTTCTCCAATGCATCTGAAATTTCATATAATTGTATTGATCGAAAATGCTTTAGAAAGGAAACTTTATCTTGGACATTTTCATTTCCAATCCCACATACCTTCTATATCCAATAGGAGCTATTGTACCCAAAAAATTAAAATGAAGCCACTGCTTTTTGAAATGTGAAACGTGGGCTACTCTTAATACTATTGTTTTCTTTGGTTGAGAAGCCAATTTTAGACGATGCGGGATAGTTGTTAATAATATCAAATGTAAATATGATGTCTTATAACTGTTCCATTGCAAAGAATCTGGGTTGCAATATTCGGTGACTTCAAATGATACTGATGTCTGCTCTGTCTGCCTGGAGAGAGCATGTAGTGTTGTTGCTGATCTTTCGCTGTTTTTAAGAAGTTTGAGATTTTTGTGTTATCGTTTCTCTGTTATAATTCTTGTTGCTATTGATTTTAGCATCCCCATGACCAAATACTGTTTCTGGCATTTGCCAAGTTTATTACGTTTTGTTTGGATATTAATTTTTTTTTTCAAAATTTGTTATCACCGACGAATTATTCCATCGTTGATAAGTAATTTTTTTTTTTGAAATTCAGCATCAAATAAATTTTTTATTATTTTTTGTTAAAAACTATCAAAATCAATTTTTTTAAAGAAGCATCACTGACAGAATATTCTGTCGGTGATAAGTTATTTTTTATTAAAAATGACCAAAATTTAATTTTTTTGAGGAAGCATCACCGATGATACTTGTTTCTCCTACAGATTTTTGAGTCGTTGGAAAAAATTAGTATCACTAAAGAAGTTATCAACGACAGAAAATAGAGTATCCCTGACGTACGGTGATATATATTTTTCTTGTAGTGTAATTAACACCCAAAGGAAAGAATGAAGCTTGATCACTCATACAAATATCAAATATAATGAAGTTCAGTTAAACCCTCAAAGAACTAAAAACATTAAGTCCTTCCTCAAGAAACCCAATACTCAACTAAAAAATACATGAATTTCTAATCTAAATAAAAACTTCCAAACTGTTATCCCAATTTAAAGTTTTAAAGATTCATCCAAATCAAACTAAAAGCCATAAATGCATAAGAGGACCATGGTATTTTGATCTAATTAGATGAACTTGTTTCAATATTACAGTTACTTTTGAAAAACAGAATTAATAAGTATACATGCACCATATGTATTGAATAAGCAGTGTCTCAAATTTAAGAAAATAACATTAAATTTGAGGACACAAACCAAGCCTCTCGGCAAGCACATCCATAGACATTTCATTATTTATCTGTAACTGAACTGAAACTTGGTTGCTTCTTTCCTTCAAATTATATATATCAGGTATAAATCAATAAAGAGGGCACATTCGTCCTTTATGGGATTGATTTGTATTGATTCCTGTGTAATCCTAACTCATAAGAAGGGAAGAGGAGGAATGCAAACTGAAGTATCAATTGCTACATTTACATTTTAACAAACATTCAATTGGCATAAATTTCACAAACACTGAAGAAGATTAACGATCTTCAATCACAACAAAGATGGAAATTGATTAATGAATCAATAGAACTCACCTTGTAGGAATTTGAAAAGTAAGCACAGAGATGGAAATTGAAGGGTAACGGTCTGTTGGAGATAGAGAAGGTGTGAGAGAGAGGGAAACATTTACTACTCAACAATCATAAACAAAAATTGCAGCATAGACACAAAGAAATTTAAAATGATTAACACTTTTATTTTTGGTTAAAAAGTAATTTCAGAAGGAAGTACATCAAAAGAGTGCTTTAGCATTATTAATAATATAGATAATAGTTTTTTACATGTTAATTCCTAAGCATGCATGATTAAAGGTTTAATTGATCATTAATATATATTTGCAGGTCACATATACAGAAACAACTGTACAAGAACAACAATTTGAGCTGCCTTCTCCTAGTACTGCATGAGTAATAGAACCAATTGAAGAAGAAAGTCGGACGCCGTTGGCAGTCACGCATCCTTATCCTGACCCGTTTTGGCCGCTAAATGTTGCCTGGCCACTTAAGCTTTCTCAGCATCATCCGATCCTAAAACCAATTCATTTATGCAATTAAGGGGCGCTGCAATTCAAGCAGTTTGAACGTGGGAGAGGATATATGTGTTTTAGTATTTCTTTTCTTTTTTAAAAAAATAATTATTTCCACATGATAGCATCATTTTTTTTTTCTGGTCATTATAGCATAACTTAAGATTAATTAATATTGGTGCAACTTATTATCAACAGCCAATAAACTCTGGTTCCATGTTTTAACAATTTGAACTTAATCCACAACTCAATCGAGCTTAAGGCAATTACTTATCTCTTTGTGTTGAGATTTTTTCAATATATGAACTTTGATACACAAGGTGAGTGATAATATACAAAAATTGTATACATCTTTCCTTTGTCCATATGCAAAAAAAACACTTGCTAAATAATTATTGAATCTTTGAAATATATACATGATCATCATTAATTATAGTACAAAAGAAACCATACTCTAAACTTTCAAAACCAATTCAACCTAAATGTTACATTTTACCCCAGGCAAAATTAACAGCACTAAAAAATTAAACAAATCAAATGAGCATATCATGAAATCAAATCCAAGTAGTTGCTGAAATATATAGTGGAGTTTAAATTTAAGTTTCTAGTACAGATAGAGATTGAATAGGCATTAAGATCCTTTTTTTAATATATATTGGTTGTTTTAACATTTTAAGCATATATGCATCCTACATTTACTCCTACTAACTTTTCGAATTTTTTCTTAATATTATTCAAAAAAAGAGGCCATCCATTAGGCTTATGATGTCACGAGCCGAGTCCACAGGTTACCAATCCAAAAACTCAACCCAACTTCAGAATTAGAATACACCAAAGTTAATCAGCAATTTCAATGGGATTCTGATTCCAATTCCATTGCTTAGAAAACCAAACTGAGCCTTTAATGTGTGTACGGATCTAACAACAAACAAGTGTAAATGCAAAGTTTGCCACTGAAATGGAGGAAAGCCAAGTAGTATATACAATGTAATTTTTTCTTCAATTCAAAACTTTTTCTTCCAATCGTGTCAAACTACACAATGGAACAAGATAAAAATGGAGTTGCATAAGAAGAGAGCATAGCATATCTTCTCTACACTGTAGCAATACAACAAAGGGTAACTATAACATTCAAGTCCTACTGTCAGCTGTAGATCGTTTCAAAGCACCCTCTATCAATATAATCACCGAAAATTCGCAGAGTAACTATCTAATTAAGCAACTCTTTGACTCTTTCTAAACAGGTCAAATCAAGCATGAAGCGCTTCAACCTTCTGAGACAACCCATCAACTGTCTCATCATTAACCTCAGCGATCGCTTCCTCTTGCTGCAGAAAAAATAAATTTGTAATAAGTCATAATTTGTTTTTACCATGTCATTTCTCAAAAATAAAAAATAAAAAATAAAAAAGAAGGAAAATACTATTAGCTCTCCGAACAACAAAAATCTGTGGTCAGGCGCATTTCTAAAAGTTAAGAGCAATTCCTTCTTTTCGTTTTGGATTATGCTATTTGGTGAGTAATAAAACTAAAGAGGTACCCCATGTACATTGAACCCATCATTTGGAAGGGACAATTAAATCCAAGTAGACTCACAGCAAAACAAATGCAGGCATCGTCAAAATTAAAACCAAAAAATTAAATTTAAGGAAAAAGATTCTGCAAATATTGCCAAACACCGAAAGAAAATTCTTTAAATGGTCTGAAATTAAATATCGACTTCAACTCAAAAGCCAAGTAAGACATGATTAATTAATTTAATTTCCAAGAGACATTCAACTGACAAGAAGATTTAATTCCATTTGTGTTGTTATGTGACATCAACAGTTCACAAGGAAAAGCTAAGATCGTTAGTAGCATAGAATTATCTCTCTTTTATAAAAAAATATATATATTAAACTTCTTCAACCAATTGATGGGGATATATCATCAACTCCTTACTTTACATGGACAAAAGAGAGGACTAATGTTAGAAAACTGTTAGTTTTTTTTTTTTTTTTGATAAGTGAAAACTGTTGGTTACCTCTGAATCATTTCTCTCTTTCACAACCACACACTTGGAAGCACTAATGCTAGCACTCTTCAATAGGCTACGAGCACTGTAGTTTGGCTTGCCAATCCCACTTTGTCCACCCATGTTCATATTTTCTGAGCTGTCAGATTGTTGTGACTTTCTAGGACTCTGAAGACTCGAAGCAACAGAAACTGATGTTCTCCTTTCAAAATCATAGGCTTGGTCAGCATTCTCATTCTTAGGGACAATAACCCGCTCTCTGAAGAGAAAATAACACAGTAGATCATGCATATGTAAGCATATAAAGCACATAATCAAACTTATCATATGATGCATCCAAACTCGTTTAACTAGAGGTTTGGTCAACCATCTAGTACCCAGATCTCATCATGATTGCATATAAAAAACTGCACAAAAATGTTCAGTATTGGTTGGGGAGAGAGAGAGAGCAATGAAAGTTGAACCAGTCTGATTTTGTGGCTTCAAACCATCATTACATTTAGAAGTTTCCAAATTTTTATCCAGTACGTACCGAGGCAAGGAAGCATGCTGCCTTTGAAGTGGGGTGCTTCTTTCACCTTTACCATAATGCTCCTCCAGGTGTGCAAATTGTCGCTTAAATCGATCAACACCACTGCATTAGTAAAGAAATAACAGTGTTACTAGCCAAACACTAGATCAAGCATCCGTTTATTGCTTTTCTTTTTTTCCTATCTCTTGTTTTTTCCTGAATAACTTCATTAAACTAATCACTAGTTTCCAGTTTCTAGGGCTTTGTAAGAGTACAACACAAGCAAGGATGAGACATCAACACGGCGTGAGGGACATAAAAATAAAAGGGCGAAAAAGGACTCTTCTTCGATCTACCAACAAGCTTGAGATGAAAATAACATCCAATCATTGAAGGCAGTGGAACCATGATACATTTATCCAAGTGGGTACTGCAAAATTTTCTAACAGTGACAAGAAAACCAACAATAAAATACATCTACCAACAAACTTTGGAGGTGATCAGTGAACAACCAACAACCTATTATTTTTTATAAAAAAAATAATGTGAAAGCTCTTGTCTACCTTGTGCCTATTGGTTGTTTACGTTATTAAAGTACATGATATGCTTTTGTGTTCACTAAGTAGTAAAAATGCAAAACCTTCACTTTATAACATAGATTCCAACAAGCTTGAGATGGAAATAAAGGGGGAAAAAGGACTCTTCTTCGATCTAGCAGCAAGCTTGAGATGAAAATAACATCCAATCATTGAAGGAAGTGGAACCATGATACATTTATCCAAGTGGGTACTGCAAAATTTTCTAACAGTGAGAAGAAAAACCAACAATAAAATACATCTACCAACAAACTTTGGGTTAAGTGAACAACCAACAACCATTATTTTTTTTAAAAAAAAATAACGTGAAAGCTCTTGTCTACCTTGTGCCTATTGGTTGTTTACGTTATTTAAGTACATGATATGCTTTTGTGTTCACTAACTAGTAAAAATGCAAAACCTTCACTTTATAACATAGATTTCAACAAGCTTGAGATGAAAATAAAGGGGGAAAAAGGACTCTTCTTCGATCTAGCAGCAAGCTTGAGATAAAAATAACATCCAATCATTGAAGGCAGTGGAACCATGATATATTTATCCAAGTGGGTACTGCAAAATTTTCTAACAGTGAGAAGAAAAACCAACAATAAATACATCTACCAACAAACTTTGGGATCAGTGAACAACCAACAACCTATTATTTTTTTTTTAAAAATAACGTGAAAGCTCTTGTCTACCTTGTGCCAATAGGTTGTTTACGTTATTAAAGTACATGATATGCTTTTGTGTTCCTAACAAGTACAAATGCAAAACCTTCACTTTATAACATAGATTCCAACAAGTAATCAATCATTCAGGGGGAAAAATCAGCATACTATGATATACATTTTGCTTAACATCCAATATGCATGGAATCAATGCATTAAAGCCAATATAGTATTGTTGACCTTTATTTGATTTTAATTATGACAAAACATTAATTTAACTGTGCTAACGATCTTATCCAAGTGTTTTTAATCAAGTCTAAACATCCAACTCAAGAACAAGATGTAATTCAAGCACAAAGAAGAAGATATCGTACTTGAGAAACACTCGAAAGAAGACCGAAAACCTAGTTTAGGTTCTAAGGTAGTTTACTTTTACTTGTAAATCTCTCCTTTAGTTTCTTAGCTTGAATGCGGCTCAAAAACTCTTTTAGAAAATGCTTTGGTCATTCGAAAACTCATTTTTGTCAAAAACTGATTTAAAAATCTAAGTTTTCTAAGACTGACAATCAACTGTGCATTTTAGACAGTCGACTGTCCAAGACCTTGTAACCGACCATTTTGAGAAACAAGATGGGTAGTCAATAGTGGCTCATGAAAAGTCGACTGTGAAAGAGATAGAGAGTTTCACAATCAACTATCCAAATCATTTCAAACCCAGGAATTCAAATTAAAGAGAGGGCAGTCGACTGTGCTGTCGAGAAAAACGACTAGTTTTCAAAATCTGGACGCGAGACTTGAGCATTTAATGCTCCAAACCACCCCAACTTGTGTCTAACGGCCATATGAAGCCAAGGCTATAAAAACCCCTCATTAATAAGCATTTCTAACAAGCTAGAACAATCAATTTCTGATATAGATCATTAATACTCTTAAAAGCTTTGAAAATTTTCTTTTGAGCCATTCGAGCTTTGCTCTTAAAAGAGAGATCATCTTCATCTTGTAAAGTATTTATTGCTATCTCTCTTCTTTTCCTTCACATTCAATATCAATCATTGTAAAGAGAAAGTGTTCTTATAACTCTTAGAGTGTTTAGTCATTAAACATTTCCTTGTAACTTCCTTGTAGAAGAGAGCATAAGGTTTGGGCAACACCCGTGAAATTGCTTGACCATCATTAATGGATTGCTTCAAAGAAGTTCCTTAAAGAGAGTGGACGTAAGGTCGGAGTGATTCCGATATTGCCGAACCCCTATAAACGAAGTTTGCATATTCTCTCCTTTACTCCTTTTAATTTCAAGCTATTTATTTATTGTGTGCTTTACTTGATTAAATTGTTAAAATTTGTTTGTAAAATACAAAAAAAAATTAAAATTAAAATTAAAACCCAATTCACCGCATCTTGGGTTTGTACCTCGGTCTACAATTGATATCAGAGCCACGTACTCAATTTTAGGCTTAAAATCCTTGAGCTGACCCAATGGCTTCAAACAGTTATACCGAAGGTCATTCCTATACTAGACCTCCTTTGTTCAATGGCACAAATTATAATTATTGGAAAAATAGAATGAAAATCTTTGTTGAAGGACAAGATTATAATTTGTGGAGAATTATTGAAGAAGGGCCTAGAATTACTACTAAAGAAATAACTATTGGAGAAATCAATCATACAATATCTAAGCTCAAATTGGAGTTTGAGGAAGGGGATTGTAAAATGCTGTCTATAAATAGTAGAGCTACTAGTATATTACAATGTGCTTTAGATATCAATGAATACAATAAAATTTCAGCATGTGTTTCGGCTACAGAGATATGGGACAAACTTCAAATTACTTATGAGGGCACTAGTGAAGTTAAAAAATAAAAAATTTATATGCTAGCGTCCGAGTATAAATATTTTAAAATGTCTCCTAACGAAACAATTTCTAAAATGCACTCCCGCTTCACCACTATTGTTAATGGTTTAATCTTCTTGGTAGGAACATTGAGGAATTTGAGCTAACAAGGAAGATATTAAGATCTTTCCCATCAACTTGGAAAGCAAAAAAGATGGCCATAACGGAGGCCAAAGATCTCGACAAACTTGATGTCGAAACACTTCTCGGATCATTATCGACATACGAGATGGAAGAAATGAATCCCAGTGCCAATGATGATGAGATGAAGAAAAAGAAAATGATTGCTCTCAAAGCTTCCACAAGCAATAAAGCGGAAGAAAAGGAAAAAGAGCATGAGAGTAGTGAAGAAGATGGTGAAATGACACTAATCACCAAAAGGTTTCATATGTTCTTGAAGAAAAGCAAGAAACTTTACACAAAAGATTCCACTCCAAAAAGAGAACCTATTGTGTGCTATGATTGCAATAATCCCGGACACATTAAGGCCGATTGTCCAACAGCAAACAAACCATACAAGAGCTTAAAAAAGAAAGCCATGGTTGCAACCACTTGGAGTGATGATGAAGAAGAAGAACTTTCAGACAACGACATCGGATATGAAGAAATTTTCAATCTTTGCTTAATGACAATTGATGATAAAAATGAGGTAACAAATTCTTCCCCACTAATAATAATAATATTGTTAGTAGCAGTGAAGAATTGATTGAGGTAATTAATGAAATGCATGAAGAATTGAATAAATTTTATTCTAGAAATATTGCTCTCAAGAAGGAAGTCTCATCTCTATCTAAAGGGATGGAAAGTATAAAAAAAGAAAAAGAAAAACTATCTTCCATGCTTTATAACTCATCACAAGATTTCTTGAAAAATGAAAATGATGATTTGAAAAAGAAAGTGATGGAGTTGAATAATACTATATCTAGGCTTATTCTTGGAAAAGAAAAACTAGATGAAGTGCTATCTTGCCAAAGAATGAATGGAGAAAAATCTGGTTTGGGTTATTCTTCATTAGACAAACAAAAATCAAAAGAGACTTTGTTTATGAAAGCAATATGTGTGGATGAACCCTCCACTTCTAAGGCCTCTAGCAATGTTAAGAGCTTTCCTTCAAAAAATGCTAGTAAGCTTAAGAATACAAATTTCAATTCAAATGCAAAAAATTCTAAAGCATATGCTAGAGATAAAAATCTTAAAAATTCATATGCACATATGTATGCTCATCCTAGAAATACAAATGCTGGGAATACACATTCAAGATATGAACATGCTAGGAATGCATATCCTAAAAATAACTATCATGCATATCCTAGAAATAACATGTATGTTCATAATTCCTATACTAGAAACATGTATCCTAGGAATGCTCATCCAAGGAATATAGGCATATATATTCAAGACATCCTAGAAACTTTTATGACTATCATCCTAGGATCATGCATCATCAATATGTCTACTATTATAGAGCACCTTATAATGTTAAGAAAGTATGAGTCCCTAAATGAGCCATATTTTTTAGGACTAACCTCAAATGACCCAAGAAATTTTGGGTACCTAAGAGTGCTATTGTGTATCCATGTATAATGTAGATATATCTTCACATGACCAGTGATCAAAGTATATTCAAAGAGCTAACTCTAAGGGATGGTAGACACGTCACCATTGGAGATAACATCAAGATAAAAATTATCAGGCATGGCAAAGTTGGTAAAGATTTTTCAACCATTGACTATATTTTATTTGTGCAAGGCCTTAAGCCAAATTTACTTACTATTAGTCAATTAGGTGACAAAGACAACAAAGTCATATTTGAATCCTCTCATTGTCTAGTAATAGACATTAAGAGTAACAAGATTAAGTTTGTTGGCCATAAACATAATAATATCCATCTAGTTGATTTAAAATCTTTACCTTCGGAAAGTGAAAAATGTTTTCCCGCTTTTAGTGAAAACCCATGGTTATAACATAAAAGGATTGGCCATGTGAACATGGATTTACTTAAAATTCTTTCAAGAAAAGATTTAGTTATTGGTCTTCCCAAAATCAAGTTTGAAAAAGACAAGTTGTGATGCTTGTCAAATGGGGAAACATACAAGAGTGTCCAAAAAGGTAATTCAACCTATAGACCATTAGAGTTTTTACATTTGGACTTGTTTGGTCTAATAAGCACCATTAGTCTAGGTGACCATCAATATGCTCTTGTTATAGTTGATGATTATTCAAGATATACCTTTGTTATTTTTATTGCTTATAAGAATAAAGCCTTTAAAGGTTTTATGAACTTTTGCAACAAGGTTCAAAATGAAAAAGGAATTTCTATTTCAAATATTAGAAGTGATCATGGAAAAGAATTTGAAAACCAAAGTTTTTCAAAATTTTGTGATGAAAAAGGAATCGATTAAAATTTTTCAACCCCTAGAACTCCCCACAAAATGGCGTTGTTGAAAGGAAGAATAGAGTTGTAAAAGAATTTGTAAGAACCATGCTTTGTGAAAATAGTTTACCAAAACACTTTTAGGCAGAAGCTATAAATACTTTTTGTTATGTTTTAAATAGAGTATTAATTATGTCTATGCTTGACAAAACTCCATATGAATTATGGAAAGGTAGAAAACCTAATCTCTTATTTTCGTGCTTTCGGTTACAAGTATTTCATCCTAAATAAGAATAAAACTGATTTAGGTAAATTTGACTCTAAGACTGATGAAGGGATATTCAACCTCTAGTAAAGCTTATAGAGTCTTTAACAAAAAAACTCTAGTGGTTGAATAATTCGTACATATTACTTTTGATGAATCTAACCCAATTAGTAGTAGAATATTATCTCTTTATGATGATGCATATTTTATTCCAAGAGTGGATACATCTACTTCCATTGTTGACCCTGAAGAAAATCAACCTCAAACAAATCAAGTAGTAGACACTCCTAATCTTGATCAACCTTCCACAAGTCATCAAGAAAATGAACTTCCCAAATATTGTAGATATGTGAATTATCATCCAATCGATCAAGTGATTAGTGATCCTTCACAAAGGGTGAGAACTCGATCCTCTATGAGAAATATTTGCAATTGTGTAGCTTATTTATCCCAAGTAGAATCTATGACTTTTGTAGAAGCTGAAAAAGATGTTGATTGGATAAATGCTATGCAAGAAGAGTTAAATCAATTTGAAAGAAATAAAGTGCAGACTTTAGTTCCTAGACCAAAGAATCATACCATCATAGAAACAAAATGGATGAAAATGGAATTGTAACCAGGAACAAGGCTAGACTTGTTACTAATGTTACAATCAAGAAGAAGGAAGAGACTTTGATGAGATCTATGCTCTCGTAGCTAGATTAGAAGCTATTTGTATGTTACTAGTCTTTGCACGCTTTAAAAAGTTTAAACTATTTCAAATGGGTGTGAAAAGTGCTTTTTAAATGGCTTTATAGAAGAAGAGGTTTATGTTGAACAACCTCTTGATCCTAACCTTCCAAACCATGTTTACAAGCTTACTAAAGTTCTTCATGGGTTGAACCAAGCTCCAAGAACATGGTATGAAAAGTTAAGTAAGTTTTTACTTGAAAATGGTTTTACAAGAGGAAAAATAGATACAACTTTTTTACAAAAACTCATAAACATGAGACACTCTTAGTCCAAATATATGTTGATGATATTATATTAGGTGCCTCTAATGAATCTATATGTCAAGATTTTGCTAAGTGCGTAGAAACTAAAACTTATAGAAGTATAATAGGAGCTTTACTATATCTAATTACAAGTAGACCCGATATAATGTTTAGTGTATGCATGTGTGTTAGATTCCAAGTTAATCCTAAAGAATCTCATATTGTTGCTGTGAAAATAATTTTAAGATATTTGTAAGGTACTCAAAATCTAGGCTTATGGTATTATAGAGAATCAACTTTTGAGCTTGCTAGATACTCGGATGTTGATTTTGCAGGCTGTAAGTTAGATAGAAAAAACACTAGTGGAACATGCCAATTTCTAGGTGCTATGTTAACTTTTTTATTTTCTAAGAAACAAAATTCAATTGCACTATCAACCGCCGAAACGGAATATATAGCCACCGGTAGACATTGTGCACAAGTTTTATGGATGAAACAACAACTAGAAGATTATGGCACGTGTTTTCAAAATATTTCAATTCATTGTGACAACATTAATCCTATCAACTTGATAAAAAATTCAATTTAGCATTCTAGAACCAAACATATTTAGATAAGACATCACTTTATAAGAGATCATGCTCAAAAGGGTGATATTAGACTAGAATTCATTCCTTTCGAAGATCAAATTGTTGATATTTTTACTAAACCTTTGAATGAAGACAACTTTTGTAAAATAAGACTGTTAATGAGATTGAAAAATTATGACTGTGTGTGTTTGATTGCATCTACATTCATCATGTGCATATTTGCTATTGAGTGAATGAGGATTAATTGTCAATTTAATGTTCCCTCACTCAAAAATAGAATAGAGCAATCAATTCTTGTAAAACTCGCTTAAAAATTCAAGTTATGGGCTCTGCACAGTCGACTGTCCAAATGCACAGTCGATTGACCTTTAGAACCCTTCTTCAGAGCCCACACTTAGAACTCTTCACAGTCGACTGTGTATTTTAGACAATCAACTGTCCAAAAGACAAAGACTTTAACAGTTGACTGTCCCTATACACAGTCGACTATCTCTTAAGTCTCCTTTATTTGGTCCTTTGAATTAAAAAGGATAGTCGACTGCCCATTTCAGACAGTTGACCGCCCATTCGCGACTATAAAGCCTGCACTTCGTCTTCAATCTCAAAAATCCCTAATTTTTCTAACCCTAGCCGCACACCCTTTCTCTCTCCTTTGAAATTTCAAGATTTCTCACCAAACTAGCCCAAAATCCGTCAAATTTCTTCCAAAGAATCACTCTCACCTTCACTTTTAGATCAACCCCACGGTTTATTTTCTCCGAAAAATACCAAAATTAGTTCCAGCCTCCAAAAAGGGCGATGACGGATCTGGCTCAAGCAAACGCAAGAGAGTAGCTGTGGACCCTAAGCTCTTCATCAATACTATTGCATATACGTGGTATGAAAATCGTCTTCCAAAGAAATTCTTATGGGCCGGTGTGTAGATTTTCAAAACCTAAGAGAAAACGACTTGGACATTGAACATTTTTTTACTGTGATTGGTTGGTTACCCATAGTTACCTTAAGAAAGCATGCTTATCCTACAATGATCAAGTTGTTTTATGCCAGCGTAGAGCAAATTAATAGTCCAATTTTATCTTTTAGTACATTAGTAAAAGGAAAACAAATTATAGTCAATACAAATGTACTATCTGATATTTTGAAAATTCCAAAAATGGGTAGAGCATGGGTGGACCCATACAACTGGGTTGAGGACTTTGATAAAGTAACTGCCCTTGGAATGCTGAGAGGAGACCCAGCTTATTGCTTCATTAACACTATCAAAGACACAAACGCACTAACTATTGAAAGTCAGGTAGTGCATTTGATTATTAGTTACTGCATTTCTCCTAGGAAGGGTAGCCTCACTTACCTCAATCAGTTGAATGTCTATCTGTTATGGATGATCATGAATGTACAGTAGTATAATCTTTACAATCTGCTTATTGCCAAGATGATTGAGGCACCTGGGAAGAAGCAGGGAGGACTCCCTTATGGTATGTTAATTACTAGGATCCTCAAATACTATGCAGTTCCCCTTGCACACGAGGAAAAGATTGAACTTCCTTCCACAGATGTTTTCAACAAGTCTACCCTAAATAGGATGAAATTGGTCCAATTGGTGGACAACACCTGGAAGTGCACTGCAAATGCCATTTATGATCCATCTCAGAAGGTTTGGAGAAGAAAACCTGAAAGAGCTGCTCCAGCTAATGAGGGCATGGTAGAGGATGATGCGCGAGAGGCTGCCACAGATGCTTGTGTTTGTGCTAGTGGTTCTAGTTCATCGGATTATAATACATCCATGCTAGCAGCTCTCCAAGATCTTAAGGATGAGATGTCCTCCCTTTCACTCACGATGAATGCCCATTTCGACATCCTTGACGGCGAGCTTGAGGAGCTTAGAGAGCAAATCATCAGGATTCGTCGACCTTTTGACACTCCTTGATACCCTCTATCTTTCCTTTATCTTAGAACTTTTATAAATTTTGCAAGGACATGTACTTTTCCTTTTTCATGCATTTTACTTCATTTCTAATGATTGCATGACATGATGATTGTTAACTATACTCAGTTATTTGCTAGGTTCTTGGGAACCTCTGCTGTTTGCCTTTCTTTTATATATGTGTTTGGCCAACTAGCTCTTCTTTTGCAGATTGAATGACTATTGTTTCCTTTAGCTCATGTATCAGTTTTCTCATTCTTCCCGTGAAGTCTTCCGGTATCTATTTTGAGCTAATCTTTTGTATGCAGGTTTGTTTTAGTATACTCTATCTATCCATTGGGATGGACATGCTTATCATGTTGTCTATAGCAATTACTAGAGCTTACAGCACTTATTTTCAGCATTTCTGCTCTCTTTATAGCTTTCTTGGTTGGTTCTTTGAAATGCCTTCTCTAGCTTCAAATTCTCAAATCTATCTTAAGTTAAATATTTGTCATGGCTTGGTTCCTCATCCCTTTTGTGCTGTTAACAAAAAAGGGGAAAAAGACAAAGATGACAGTTTATAACCTTGTGTGTATGCATAGATTTAGGGGGACCATTGCTCCATTTTTACTTAGAACATGCTAGAATTACTTAAAAGATAATATATGCTTGGTTAGGATTTTTTTAAGTTTTTACAGGTTGGTTTTATCCTAAAAACAGAGAAGATTCTGTCCATTTTTCTGTAAAAACCCAACACTTTTATTCATTAAAACTGTTTTTATCTCCTAGTTTTGTCATCATCAAAAAGGGGAGATTGTTGACCATTATTTGATTTTAATTATGACAAAACATTACTTTAACTGTGCTAACGATCTTATCCAAGTGTTTTTAATCAAGTCTAAACATCCAACTCAAGAACAAGACGTAATTCAAACATAAAGAAGAAGAGATTGTACTTGAGAAACACTTGAAACAAGACTGAAAACCTAGTTTAGGTTCTAAAGTAGTTTACTTTTACTTGTAAATCTCTCCTTTAGTTTCTTAGCTTGAACACGGCTCAAAAACTCTTTTAGAAAATGTTTTGGTCATTCGAAAACTCATTTCTGTCAAAAACTGATTTAAAAATCTAAGTTTTCTAAGACTAATAGTCGACTATGCATACTGTCCATTTTGAGACTGTGGCCAATGGACAGTTGACTGTGAAAGAGACAAAGAGTTTCACAGTCGACTGCCCATTTAGACACTATTCAAATAATTTCAAACCCAGAATTTCAAATTCAAGAGAGGATAATCAACTATCGATTTTACACAGTCGATTGTCCTGTCGAGAAAAACGGCTAATTTTCAAAATCTAGACATGGGACTTGAGCATTTAATACTCCAAACTACCCCAACTTGTGTCTAACGGCCATATGAAGCCAAGGCTATAAAAACTCCTCATTAATGAGCATTTCTAATAAGCTAGAACAATCAATTTCTGATATAGCTCATTAATACTCTTGAAAGCTTTGAAAAATTTATTTTGAGCCATTCATCAAGCTTTGTTCTTAAAAAAGAGATCATTTTCATCTTGTAAAGTATTTATTGCTATCTCTCTTCTTTTCCTTTACATTCAATATCAATCACTATAAAGAGAAAAAGTTGGTATAACTCTTAGAGTGTTAGTCATTAAACACTTCCTTGTAACTTCCTTGTGCAAGAGAGTACTTGTAAGGTTTGGGCAACACCCGTGAAGTTGCTTGACTATCATTACTAGATTTCTTCAAGGAGATTCCTTGATGAGAGTGGACGTAGGATCAGAGTGATTCTGATATTGTCGAACCACTATAAACGGAGTTTGCATATTCTCTTCCTTTACTCTTTTTAATTTCAAGCAATTTATCTATTGTGTGTTTTACTTGATTAAATTGTTAAAACTACTTTGTAAATTGCAAAAAGATTTTTAAAACCCAATTCACCCCTCTTGGGTTTGTACCTAGGTCTACAAGTATGATGAATAATATTGCTCTCATTCACACCATAAATTCAATAGAAAGATTATAAATAACTGCCTAACCTTGGGTACATGAAGCTAGTCTGCTCTCCACCACGCATATATTCCTGCAGCATCTGGGGATGATATTCTAATATCTGTCCATTTCAAACCAAAAGATCATTATAGCCATACTGATGAGTGAAAGCCAAAGTATATCAAAGAAACGAGTACCAAGTGGAAAACTAATACCTCTCTATAGATCAACTCTCTAACATCATCTTTGGTCAGCTTCCTCCTCTCAAACTCGAACTCAAGTTTTGAAATGGGTTGGGTGGAGGGTTCACGATCCACATTTGCCAAACCATGGAAATAAGGATCAGCCAATGCCTGCAAGCAAAAGCATTGGAGACATTTGAAGCATCGTGGTAAGCATACAACTAAATGGTAGATATCTCCTTTTTTGTCTATTGTTTCTTTTCCTTTTTCTTCTTTTTCTTTTTCGTTTCATTCAACTGGGTGTTTGTCTGCATAAAAATACAGTATGCTTGATGTGGTGTCTTTGCTTGGAGGTGAATACTGAATAATCATATTTTAAAAGTTGAGCTGTTATTGGCTTGGTGATTCAATGAAAGCAAGAATTTTCAGTTATCTTTGCTCCATTTGGTCAAATAAATATATCTGCATCTCTCACTTTTCTATAATTTCTGGATTTATTAAGTCCTAGGCTGTAATTTCTTTTCTTTTTTTTCAAGTTATCTCATATTACCCGTGTTTCAGAATTTTATGTCCATTTCTTTTTGGCACATTTAAAAAAAAAAAAAAGTAAATCTATCAGTAAAAAGAAGTAATAAAATTAATTCAAATTACTGGAGCTTACTTCTTCAGCTGTTGGACGATCTTTAGGATCAAATGCAAGTAGACGTTCGAGTAGGCAAAGGGCCAAAGGATCTACATTAGGGAATTTTTGCAAGAATGGTACAGGCTGCTTTTTCCGCATGTTACTAAGATACCTCCTTGCCTTCTCATTGCGAATCTATCAATGTAAAGAGAGATTTATCACTACTGAGGCAAAATCATTAAAGAAAAAAATCTTTAGAGGGAAGAAATTAACACAAAAAAAGGCATATTAAGCATGAAGCAATTTCATGAAAGAAAACATTGAGCGGTTCAATTTACGAAACAAAGAGGCCAATTTACAGCAAGAAGGTAAAGAAGGCTTAAGAAATTTCAGAAAGCATCTTATAGTGCACAATTAGCAGTCTATTGATGAGAGGAAATAACCAACTAAAAACTAACCCTTGATACGGATTCAGCTGAAGGAGTGCCAAGTAAATCAGTCATGAGATCCAATTGGTGCACCACATTTTTCCCAGGAAACAGTGGCTTTCCTGTAAGCATTTCCGCAAATATGCATCCTATGCTCCATATATCAATTGCAGGGGTATACTACCAAAAGGAATAAATAAATAAGAGAGACTAAAATCTTGAACATTTTGTCTAGTAAAAAAAGTTCAGTACAAACACTACAAACCAAATAAATGAAAATCCAAACAGTAAACTGCTCAATCATAAAGGATGTATCTCAAAAGAACAAAAACAATACCAGCACAAATATATTAATTAACACACCAAGAAAAGAGGGGATTGATCGAGAAGATAAAGTACACTACAACCGATTTAAATTGGTTAGAATATATTTATTTTCTGGATAACTGATCATGATTTGCAGCAAGACCCTCCAAGAAGGCAAGGGGAGGGAGAGAGATGAAGAAGATCAAACTTTGCAGTAAACTTAAAACGTAAAAGGAAACAATCACGGTCCAAAGCCAGGAGCATAGACACATGAATAAATACATATCCTATATGGATATATCATTTTTAGACTCCATGTAGGTTGCATTAACTGCTTAAAAAATTTGATATGGTCAAGGCACATCAAAATAAGAGCAGAACCCAAATTCATGCTAAGTATGTTCCTCTTTTTTAGGTTTCTTTTGGGATGGGGCCTTTTTTTTTTTTGCGTGGGGGGGGGGGGGGAGGTGGATGTTTAGATGGTAACGAAGACAGGTTTTGAACCCCTGCAACCAATACCAAACCATTTCGGCTCCAACATGTAGGCAGGTGGTATTTTGAAGCTGCAGTAAGCATGTAAATGTTAATACATTGAATATTTGTCACTCTTGTTCTGCTAGTGAAGATATAAGCATTCATAATAGACCAGTTGAACATCTGTTCCCGCTTTACTATTGAAGATACAACTACAAAATAGACCAATCAATCACTTCTAACAGTTAATTGCTGGCCAAGTCAAATTTAGAAGATAACATGCCAGTGATACTTTTCAAATTTTATAGCACATCAAAACTAGGATACAAGTATTTGTCAAGAAGTAACCCCTGCTTCAACAAGCATTCATAAGGTAACGCAACACTGGTAACATCTAACACCAGTAATACTCATAGATGGTGAACTAAAACAGAAATCAAAAGCAACGTCATAAGAAATGCCTATCTTTGGGTTCAACGTTACAAGAGAATGCAGCGAACTAAGCTCTATGTATGATATAATGCACTTTTCAAAGACGAGCTACCCAACAATAATGCACCTAAAAGAGCCAAACTTACTATAAGAATTACTGCTTGAGAAAATTATTTGAGCATAGATTCCTCGTAAACGAAGCAGTGCTTGGTACAAATAGATGCTAAATAATTTTCTGGAAGCATAAAAATTCATAATGCATAAGCTTAAATTCAAGAGAGAACCACAAGCAATTCAAGACAAAGTAGCTGAGGTACAAGCAAGAACTTTTCAAAATTGCAAGCATTGTTCTTGCAGCAGGTAGTATAGGAGTCATGAATATATATTATGTACCTAATGCCTTATTACTTATAAATGTTCATAACATTAATGGGATCATCACGTGAATCAGAAAGAATTATAAAAGAGACCGAATATAATCAGCTACGAAAACAGCATACAATCTCAATATCATTTGGATGTATTTTCTGGAACACATTTCACCAACACGGTGCAATGGTGAATGCCAACAATGCTCCATAAATATAAATTGAGGAAAAGCATAAAAACAAATCAAAGAACCAATGCAAAAATGATAAAAAAAAATATATAAAAAAAAAGACAAATCACATTTGACAACTCAGTAATCAGAACAGACATAATATGTTTATATACCTTTTTCCATCTCAGAAGTAAGAAAAAGAAACAATAACAGTAGTGAAATCAGAAGTAAAAAAATCGGCTTACTTTGGAGAAAAAGGAGCCACAGAGTTCGGGTGCACGATACCATCGAGTAGCTACATAGTCCTTCATAAAACAAAACGAATTTAGTTAAAAAGTACTAATACAGAGGCTTAGTTTTCATCACTTGAAAATCAAAAAAACAAAAAGCATATTAAGATATAAGAAGAAAATTCATTGGCTTATATGACAGAATGACATACAGTCCAAAAAATAGCTGATGGGGCATCATTAAAAGATACACGAGCAAGCCCAAAGTCACATATCTTCAATTTGCAGTCGGCATTAGCAAGAATGTTTTTTGGCTTTAAATCCCGGTGAAATACATTCGCTGCAAGAAATCCAAAAATTAATAAATGATCATAGAAGGCCAAAAACAAAGGAAACTGAAAAGTACCAACCTGTATGTGTATATTTCAGACCACGAAGAAGCTGGTACAAGAAAAACTGATAATGCTCAGGAGTAAGATCATCATTTGCCTTAATTACTTGGTGAAGGTCAGATTCCATCAACTCAAAAACAACATAAATATCTTTGAATTCTCTTCGTGAAGGAGGAAGCATGATATGCTTTATTTCTACAATATCAGGATGACGAAGCAGCCTAAGGAGCTTAATTTCTCTTAAAATCCGGGTTGCATCAGAGACATGCTCAAAAACATCATTGATCTTTTTTATGGCAACCCTTTCTCCAGTGTGGGTGTCAATTGCTGATCCCACAACACCATAACTTCCTTTCCCAATGACTTCTTGAATCTGATATTGGCTTGCTTCTCCATACTCTGTGAAGAATTCTGTCTCTGCTGTACCCTGTGTAAAGTTTAGCAACCAATATCTATTAACTTAAAAATTGAGAAATTCATTTGGAGATATAAAGGAAATTAAAAGGCTAGGATATATTACAAAAGCAACAACTACATGAAAGTTTTTCTATTATATTATATAACTGGTGAAACTAAAAAGGAAAATTTAAATATGAGAGATGTGGGGAAGACAAGTAATCATGGAGTTTTTACACCCTATTCTTTCAGATTTGATTCAATAGTGTAAAAACCAGCATCACAACCAACCATAATGACAGCCAGAAGGCCTTTCATCTCAAAGTTTTATTTCACAGATGAAACCGAATAGTTTAAGTTGATAACTATTTTCCACTCTGAAAAGCAATATGATGATCTCCCCATAAAGATTCAAAACGAATGTAGCTTCCAAGACAACAAATTCCACAACAACCAAGGAAAAGGCTTCCACTAACTCACTGCATGCTTGTGTGTGAATGAATGTGTACATAAGCATTTATAGTTTCAAAATCTCGGGTGAACTTAAAGCCATGTACTTGTAATGTGCCTCATCTACACTCCTCTAGTCCTTCAGTTACTTAACCAAAAATTAAAAGAAAACAAGGTACCTAAAAAAAGGAAATTAAAAGATTAAATAAAAAGAAAAAAGTACATAAAGCCAAACCACATATATATCATCAATAAAGTTGCAAAGATGTACAGGTTGAGAGAGCTTCCTCCATTCTGTGAGTGCTTCTACAATGAACTAAAATTCCAATTAAAGGTTAAAAAGAAGGCAACTCAGTGATTGTATTCGTATGTGTTAATTAACAGAAAATCCCATTCATCTCATTTCAAAGAATTCATAGAGGAATGCAATTACACTAGGAGAACATACTGAACATAGAATGAGAAACCAAAGGGGAAAAAAGTTCCTGTCTTTCCAGTTGCTATATAATGAATAAGTTACATTTTCCTACATTTTCTCACCAAACCTAACAGAAACTAAGGAGGAAAAACAGCCTCAACTACCCCGTCCTTTCCATTCGATTTGATTTTCATGTTAGCGATCTAATTACCTTCGACATTTGTTCAATCCCATTCAAAACCTCAAATTCATTATATATATATATATATATATATATATATATATATATATGAAATTAGAATTTCCAGCAATAACTAAAAAACTGCATTCTAACAACTAACCCCGTTCAGTTTAGTAAAAAAAAAAAACAAAACACGAAAACAAACAAGAATGAAACAAATAAATCAGGTTACAAACGATTTATTAGAATATACCAAAAGAAAAAACAAAAGGGATCTCAACCAAAACCAAAATACACAGATCTGTACAAAAATTAGAGATGAATGAGAAAAGGAGAGAGAGAGACCTTCTTGTGAGGATCCATGGAAGCAAGAGAGTAATTACGCTTAGGGACTCTAATGAGCTTCAAACCAGAGATATCAAAGTCATCAACGATGGTGAGTTCCCCCTCTTTTCCTTCTTCTTCGTTTTTGTTGTCGTAAATAGTAGTCAATTGTGCGCGCAATTTGCTCACAGATACATGATCATGATTATAATTACCATTATTAATATTAGGGTGATTAGAAGAACTAGAATTACTATTATTATTATTATTATTATTAAAAGGATTAGAAGTGTTGATTGAAAAGCGACGTTGAAACCAGCGACGAACACCGTCCACGAAAGTACCACTCCCACCCATCAAATACACTCTTAACTCATTCAGAGCCAATCAATCTTTGTGCATTGCCCGCTTCTCTCTATTGATTTCCCCTCTTTTTCTCACTTTTACGATTTTCTCGTCTTGTCCGATCCGAATGGGTGCGGAGGACAGAACTTGTGATGTGATCTATATAAATACACTGTATTTAATAATAATAATAATAATTTTTTGGCTTGATTAGAAAAAATATCATGTGATATCAGTTATTTTTAAAATATTTTCATAAAAAAAAAAAATTAGACCGAGCCAGCACAATGTGTGAGTCAGCAGTAGTAATAACAATGATAATGCCAGTGTCCAACCGGGATGTTGTGCTTATTTAGTCGTAGTCATTGGATTGTGTATTCACGTCGCGCACCTGCCACTCTTGTCATGATTCTGTTTGTATTTCTATTAGGGTATGTCCATGAGCTATTGTATTCTATAGCTTAGATTTTTAAACTATTAATTTGTTATTAAAAGTTTTTAAGTTTTTAATTTGTTTTTATGTGATACATTTTATTAATATAATATTTATTTATTTTTACTTTGAGATGATTAAATACACTATATAAGGGTTCTAATAAACTCTATGAACCATTTGAAAATCATCCAATAATTTTTTAAGAATTTTTCACTGGTTTGTTATTTTTTTGTGATTTATTAATATTTTAATATTAAAATATAATATTAAAATCATTTTAATATTAAAAAAATCTCTTCTTTTTTTTTACAGTAGATTACATTTATCTGTACATATGTACAAAAAATCATGATTAAATTCTTTGTATTGTTAAATTTTTAAAACATTTTCATTAATGAATAAATGTATAAAACGGTTGTTTTGCAACTAATTAAAAGTTTGATGATTTTTGGTGTCAATTTCATGGTTTAAGGTTCTAAGTGCTAGAAGCAAATAGTTCAAGGATCTCTGATGCAATTAACTCTTTCTTTTACTCGAAACTACCACCTATGTATGGTTTTTTTTCAATTTTAAATTACATAAATTTAAATAACAAATAGTGATAATATTTTAATTTGACGATGATAAAAAATAATTAGAGATATAAGAAGTAAAAGTAAGTTTGATAAATGGTAAAGAAAAGTTAGTAATAATTGTAGGTCCAAAATATACTATGGCAATACCCAAGAGGGGGGTGAATTGGGTATTAAAAAATTAAATACTTTTTGCAATCTCAAATAATAAAATATATGTGGAATTAAATCTTTCTAAATTACTATCACAAAGATGAGAGAGTTTATTGCTTCATATAGAAATGATAATTGAATTATAAAATAATTAAGCAATCAATCTCATTTACTTGAATAATAAATAATTATAAGCAAGTAATTATGAAAGTAATTAAGGAGATAGAGTTAGAGAGATGCAAACTCGATTTATAGTGGTTCGGCAATATCGGAATCCTTCCGACCCTACGTCCACTCTCTTCAAGGATCCTCCTTGAAGTCTTTCACTAAACCAAGCAACTTACGGGTGTTGCTCAAACCGAAACACAAGCAACTTACGGGTGTTGCTCAAACCGTACAATCCCCTTCCTCTCGGAAGTAATCCCTTTACAATAAAAGCTGTAAAGTAAATGGTAGAGAGACAACAAATGAAAGCTTATACAACTGAATAATGTCTCTCTTTCAAAGTAAAGCTTGAAGAATAGCTCAACATGAGTATTTCAAAGTTTTTTTGAGTTTCAAAGAATGAATGACTTGTTTATGTGTGTTCTTCTCTTTTTGAATGTCTTCTACTCCTTGTTGAATGCTGAATTGAGTGGGTTTATATAGCCATCAATTAATATGGCCGTTAGACTTTAATTTGAATTGATTGTGCCTTTAAAATCTCAGATTTCGAGTCCCAACGGTCATATTTTTGAACTTTCAGTCGACTGGGTCGTGATACCAGTCGACTGGGTCCTCTTAAAAATTCACATTTTTGCTGCTACAGTGTTACCAGTCGACTGGTAAGTCATACCAGTCGCCTGGGAACCTTCTGCCAGATTTACCAGTCGACTGCACTATTCACCCAGTCGACTGGGTCACTATTTAAGCGCTGCTACAGTGATTTCTGGATGAACAGTGTTTTCCGCATCAATTTTCTTCATATCTCTTTATTCTTTTTGGATTTTTGAGTTCCAAAAAATCTCCTAATTTAATCAAACTTTCTTGCACATTAAACACACAAGTTAAACACTTCAAAAGTGTTTTATTATCATCAAAATTAATCTAATCAATTTCTTGATTGAGGCATTTTTTATGATGACAAAACATATTACAAATTTAAGCATAATGTGTGTGCTAGATATATGAAGAATGATGTATTACAAATGCTCAAGTAATTTTCTATGCCAACATAAATTCTTCTTAAATTCAATTAGAGAATGTTAAGTATTGAGCCCAAAGAATTTATTTGCATTTAATAAAATCACTTGGAGATTTTATATCTTCAATTAATTAAGACTATATAATAAAATGCAATGCAAATATAATTAGCTCATAACAATTGAAATGACATCAACATTGATTCACCAATTTCTACAATCTTGGTCTTTTTTGATGTATAAGCACTATTAACAATCTGTATTACTTAAGTAATATTCATTAGTGTTTAATTAAGATTTTTGTTACTATCAAAATCATTCAAGGTCAACAATCTCCCCCTTTTTTATGGTGACAAAAATCTTAAGAATAAGGTCTAACAAGATCTCTAATATTCTTATTTTTCTCCCCCTTTTTGTCATAATAAAAAAGGGTGGATTTCAAAGAAGAGCTCCCCCTCAAAATATGCTATTGAAAATATTTTGATGAAACATTTTGAGAAAAGAATCATTTTACAAGATATCAAGAAATATAAAGCTTGTGAAAGAGTTCCTTTAGCACTTAGAGATAAAATTCCCAAGATATAATATCCAAATTTAAAACATGTCAAAAATAGTTTATCAAGTATTTAAAACTCATTTGAGTAAAATAATTTTCCAAAGGTTTTCTCTTTTATCAATAAATCAGATTTTCTCCCCCTTTCAAAAAGTCTAAAGTAATTATTTTTAACTCTTAAGAGAAATAAGATTAGATAAAACTTAACAAGCCTTATCGATAGTTGATTGATTGAATAATCAAGACAAATAGCTCATCAACTGCTCAAAAAGATGTTCAAATTGGAAATATCTATAAGTACTTGAAAAAATTACTTCCCTTGCATATATTCACCGAAATATAATTTTCAATTATCAATCAAATATCATTTTCAAGGCAGTTTAGATTCAATAATTAGATGATTATCAATTCAATGCAAAGGTAATCATTAATTTCAAACTCAAGCATATATAATAGAAGGTTTCATATTCAGCTCATGTTTGATAGATAAATAACTCAAAATTAATTCTCAAATCTAAATTCAAGCTTATCACTTGATTGATCCAATGCCAAATCAAAGAGAATTTATCAAAGAACAATTAATATTTGAGTATTAAATGGCTCCAAACAAGATTTGATCTTATAGACGACTGGAAAAGACTTACCAGTCGTCTGGAATGTTTGACAGAGAATTACTAGTCGACTGGGTCAAAATTACTAGTCGACTGGGTCAAAATTACCAGTCGACTGGAAGATCAGGCAGAGACTTACCAGTCGACTGGAGCACATTTACCAGTCGACTGGATCCAAAGTAAAATTTCCAATCCTGAATTTTTTAGCATGATTTTGTTTATCTATGACATTTTTGAGTGAGGGGAATAATTAAACATGGATTAATACTCTATCACTCAATGTCAAACATGCAAATGATGAAATGAGATGCAATCAAACATTCAGTTTATCAAAATCAAGCAATCCCATCAACATTCTAATCTTACAAAAACTAGCTTCACTTAAGGGTTTCGTAAGAATATCAGCAGTTTGATCTTCTGAAGGTATGAATTCTAATATTATATCACCTTTTTGAGCATGATCTCTTAGGAAATGATGTCTAATCTCTATATGCTTGGTTCTAGAGTGCTGAATAGGATTTTTGGTTAGGTTGATGGCATTAGTATTATCACAAAATATAGGAATATCTTTGAGGTTCAAGCCATAGTCTTTTAGTTGTTGTTTCATCCATAACACTTGGCCACAACAACTTCCAACTGCTACATATTCCGCCTCAGCGGTTGATAGTGCAACGGAATTCTGTTTCTTGGAAAACCAAGAAGTTAACATAGCACCTAAGAATTGGTATGTTCCACTTGTGCTCTTTCTATCTAACCTACATCCAGCAAAATCAGCATCTGAGTATCCTACTAGCTCAAAAGATGATTATCTAGAGTATCATAATCCTATGGTCTGGGTTCCTTGTAGATATCTAAGGATTCTTTTTACTGCAACTACATGTGATTCCTTAGGATTAGCCTGAAATCTAGCACACATGTATACACTGAACATTATATCAGATCTACTTGCAGTTAAATAGAGCAAAGCACCTATCATGCTTCTATAATACTTATTATCTACCGGTTTACCTCCTTCATCAAGATCAAGCTTTGTAGATGTGCTCATTGGCGTTCCAAGCGACTTTGAGCTTTTCATCCCAAACCTCTTAAGTAGGTCCTTGATGTACTTTGATTGATTGATGAAGATGCCTCCTTTTAGTTGTTTGATTTGAAGACCAAGGAAGTAGGTAAGCTCTCCCATCATGCTCATTTCAAATTCACCTTGCGTGCACTTTGTAAACTCTTGACACATAGATTCATTAGTAGCACCAAATATAATATCATCAACATATATTTGAACTATCAATGTGTCATTTTTGTGAGTTTTTGTGAAGAGAGTTGTATCTATTCTACCTCTTACAAAATCATTATCAATCAAAATTTTACTTAGTCTTTCATACCATGCCCTTGGAGCTTGCTTCAACCCATATGAGCCTTAGAAAGCTTGTAGACATGATTTGGAAGACTAGGGTTTTCAAAACTAAGAGGTTGCTCAACATAAACCTCTTCTTCTATAAAGCCATTTAAAAAAAAAACACTTTTTACATCAATTTGAAATAGCTTGAATTTATTAAAGCATGCAAAGGCTAACAAGATTCGAATAGCTTCTAATCTAGCTACAGGAGCATAGATCTCATCAAAGTCTATTCCTTCTTCTTGATTATATCCCTTAGCAACTAGTCTAGCCTTGTTTCTAGTTACTATTCTATTTTCATCCATCTTATTTCTATATACCCATTTAGTTCCAATTATAGAATGATTCTTAGGTCTTGGAACTAGATTTCAAACCTTGTTTCTCTCAAATGGACTAATCTCTTCTTGCATAGCAATAATCCACTCATTATCCTTTTCAGCTTCTATAAAGGACTTAGGTTCTACCTGAGACAGATAAGCTACATAACTGCAAATATTTCTAATAGAAGAGCGAGTTCTTACCCCTTGTGAAGGATCACTAATTACTTGATCAATTGGGTGATAGTTCACATACCTCCAATCTTTAGGAAGTCCATCCACTTGTTGGCTTGTAGATGGTTGGTCCAAATTATGAGCTTCCAGCTCTTCATTTGCTTGAGGAGAATTCTTCTTCGGGTCAACAATGAGAGTAGGTGTTTCCGTTCTTGGAATAAAATCTGCATCATTATTAATGGAAACTTCTCTACTACTAATAGGGTTAGACTCATCAAGAGTTACATGCACATATTCTTCTACCACTAGAGTTCTCTTATTGAAAACTCTATAAGCCTTACTCGATGTAGAATATCCTAAAAATATCCCTTCATCGGTCTTAGAATCAAATTTACCCAAATTAGTTTTATTGTTATTCAAGATGAAGCATTTGCAACCAAATGAATGAAAATAGGAAATATTAGGTTTTCTACCTTTCCATAGTTCATATGGAGTTTTATCAAGTATAGGCCTAATTAAAATTCTATTTAAAATATAGCAAGAAATGTTCACGGCTTCAGCCCAAAAGTATTTTGGTAAGCTATTTTCACAAAGCATTGTTCTTGAAAATTCTTCTAGAACTCTGTTTTTCCTCTCAACAACTCCATTTTGTTGAGGAGTTCTAGGAGCTGAAAAGTTGTGATTAATTCTATTTTCATCACAAAATTTTGAAAAGCTTTGATTTTCAAATTCTTTGCCATGATCACTTCTTATGCTTGAAATACAAATTGCTTTTTCATTTTGTACCTTTTTGCAAAACTTTTCAAATACTTTGAAAGCTTCATCCTTGTAAGCAATAAAAATAAAAAGGTATATCTTGAATAGTCATCAACAATAACAAGAGCATATTGATGGCCACCTAGACTAATGGTACTAATTGGACCAAATAAGTCCATATGCAAAAGTTCCAAAGGTCTAGTAGTTGAGACTACATTTTTTGCTTTAAAAGAAATCCTAGTTTGTTTTCCCATTTGACAAGCATTGCATACTTTGTCTTTTTCAAAATTGATTTTAGAAAGTTCAATGACTAAATCTTTTCTTGAAACAATTTTCAGCAAGTTCATGTTTACATGACCAAGCCTTCTATGCCATAGTCAAGGATTTTCACTAATGGCAGGAAAACATTTTTCATTTTCGAAATATAAGGATTTCAAATCAAATATGTAGACATTTTCATGTCTATGGCCAACAAATTTGATATTGTTACTCTTGATGTCTATAACTAGACAATGAGAGGTCTCAAATGTGACTTTGTTACCTTTGTCACAAAGTTGACTAATACATAGTAAATTTGGCTTAAGGCCTTATACTAGCAATACATTATCTAGGGTAGAGAAATCATTACCAACTTTTTCATGCCCGATGATCTTTATTTTGGTGTTGTCTCCAATGGTGACATATCCACCATCTCTTAGTGTTAGCTCCTTGAATACACTTTTATCACCGGTCATGTGCTTCGAGCATCCACTATCAAGGTACCAACAGTTACCTTTTTCTTTGGTGTGGAGACATACCTACATCACACAAGGATACACGATTGCACTTTTGGGTACCCAAAATTTCTTGGGTCATTTGGGGTTAGTCCTTGAAAATACGGTTCCTTTTGGGACCCATACTTTCTTAACAATATATGGTGCTCTATGAACATGTTGATGATGCACAATCCTAGGATGATAGTTATAGAAATTTCTAGGATATCTTACATGTGCATTCCTATAATCCTTAGGATAGTAGTTCCTATGATATATGTTTCTATGGTGAGGAATATTAAAATGCATGTCATTTCCAGAAAATGTATGATGATGCATTCTAGGATACATGCTAGCATTATAATGTGTATGCAAATTATTTCTAGGATAACCATGATGGTAATTCCTAGGATGAGCATGAGCAGAGTGCATTCTTTGATTATACATATTGTTCCTAGAATGAGCATGATAATTATTTCTAGGATGTATATAAGCATTTCTAGAGTGTGCATACATATAAGCATGTGTATTTCTAGGATGCTTCAATTTAGTATGAACATTTAAATTTCTAGGCTTCCTAGCATTCATCGAGGGAGTGCTCTTAACCTTGCTAGGAGCTTTTGAAGTAGAGGCTTCATCTACACAAGAGACTTTCATGAATAAGCTCTCTTTTGATTTTTGCTTTCCCAATGGAGAGTATCCTAACCCAGATTTTCCTCCACTTAATCTTTGGGAAGCTAACACTTCATCTAGCTTTTCTTTCCCAAGCATAAGTCTAGATATAGTATCATTTAATTCTATTATCTTCTTCTTTAAGTTTTCATTTTCATCTTTAAGAAGATCTTGAGAAAAATCATAGACTAATGAAGATAGTTTATCTTTTTCTTCTCTTAAACCTACCATCTCTTTAGAAAGAGATGACACCTCTTTTTTAAGAATGGTGTTCCTAGAATCGAATTTCTTCAATTCTTCATACATTTCATTTATGACTTCTATCAATTCTTCACTACTGCTAACAATGTTATTTTTTGAAGAGGAAGAAGTTGATACCTCATTTTCGTCGTCGATTGCCATAAAACATAGGTTGGCAATTTCCTCGCATTCGATCTCTTTATTCGAGGAGTCTTCTTCTTCTTCATCACCATCACGATTAAGATCTTCAATTTCTATAAAAGGTAAGGATGTGGTGGAACCATCAATTTTGTAATCCAAGTAGCTTTCATGCTTCTTGAAGGATTCCACAAGCTCTTCTAAACTTTCACATGTAGAATGCTTTGTCAAAATAATTTTCCATTGATTTGACAAAGATCTAAGAAATATTCTCACAAGTTCAAGGTTAGAATAAATTTTACCCATGAAAGATAAAGTTTTAACAAGTATGGTAAAACGAGTTTGCGAATCAAAAATTGATTCATTTTCATTCATTTTAAAATGGTCTAAGTCATGAACAAAGTTTTTTAATTTGAAATTCTTTTCTTGCTCATTTCCTCCATGTATGACTTCCAATAAATCCCAAATTTCTTTTGCAGTCTTACATGAGGAAATTTGATTCCTTTCGTTTTGATCAAGAGAACTATAAAACATGTTCATAACTTTAGCATTTAGTTGAATGAATTTGCTATCATTTACATCAAAGTCATTTTCATTTTCAAGAATGAAATACCAAGCATAATAATCATGTGCTTGAATAAAAATCTTCATTTGAGCTTTCCAATGGATGAAATTTGTTCCATGGAGAAGAGGAGGACTAGAAGGATCTCTTCCTTCTAAAAATATAGTTGCCATAGGATCAACTCAAAGATATTAAGCCTAAAATTGAGAACGAGGCCCTGATACTAATTGTAGGTCCAAAATATACTATGGCAATACCCAAGGGGGGGTGAATTGGGTATTAAAAAATTAAATACTTTTTGCAATCTCAAATAACAAAATATATGCGGAATTAAATCTTTCTAAATTACTAGCACAAAGATGAGAGAGTTTATTGCTTCATATAGAAATGATAATTGAATTATAAAATAATTAAGCAATCAATTTCATTTACTTGAATAATAAATAATTATAAGCAAGTAATTATGAAAGTAATTAAGGAGATAGAGTTAGAGAGATGCAAACTCGATTTATAGTGGTTCGGCAATATCGGAATCCTTCCGACCCTACGTCCACTCTCTTCAAGGATCCTCCTTGAAGTCTTTCACTAAACCAAGCAACTTACGGGTGTTGTTCAAACCGAAACACAAGCAACTTACGGGTGTTGCTCAAACCGTACAATCCCCTTCCTCTCGGAAGTAATCCCCTTCCTATCGGAAGTAATCCCTTTACAATAAAAACTGTAAAGTAAATGGTAGAGAGACAACAAATGAAAGCTTATACAACTGAATAATGTCTCTCTTTCAAAGTAAAGCTTGAAGAATAGCTCAACATGAGTATTTCAAAGCTTTTTTGAGTTTCAAAGAATGAATGACTTGTTTGTGTGTGTTCTTCTCTTTTTGAATGTCTTCTACTCCTTGTTGAATGCTGAATTGAGTGGGTTTATATAGCCATCAATTAATATGGCCGTTAGACTTTAATTTGAATTGATTGTGCCTTTAAAATCTCAGATTTCGAGTCCCAACGGTCATATTTTTGAACTTCCAATCGACTGGGTCCTCTTACAAATTCACATTTTTGCTGCTACAGTGTTACCAGTCGACTGGTAAGTCATACCAGTCGACTGGGAACCTTCTGCCAGATTTACTAGTCGACTGCACTATTCATCCAGTCGACTGTGTCACTATTTGAGCGCTGCTACAGTGATTTCTGTATGAACAGTGTTTTCAGCGTCAATTTTCTTCATATCTCTTTATTCTTTTTGGATTTTTGAGTTCCAAAAAATCTCCTAATTTAATCAAACTTTCTTGCACATTAAACACACAAGTTAAACACTTCAAAAGTGTTTTGTTATCATCAAAATTAATCTAATCAATTTCTTGATTGAGGTATTTTTTATGATGACAAAACATATTACAAATTTAAGCATAATGTGTGTGCTAGATATATGAAGAATGATATATTACAAATGCTCAAATAATTTTCTATGCCAACATAAATTCTTCTTAAATTCAATTAGAGAATGTTAAGTATTGAGCCCAAAGAATTTATTTGCATTTAATAAAATCACTTGGAGATTTTATATCTTCAATTAATTAAGACTATATAATAAAATGCAATGCAAATATAATTAGCTCATAACAATTGAAATGACATCAACATTGATTCACCAATTTCTACAATCTTGGTCTCCTTTGATGTATAAGTACTATTAACAATCTGTATTACTTAAGTAATATTCATTAGTGCTTAATTAAGATTTTTGTTACTATCAAAATCATTCAGGGTCAACAATAATAATATGTTTTAGAGTGATTATTAGAGACAAAGAAAGATAAAGAGATGTTTTAATATATTAATAATTTAAGAATTTAATGTCATTTACATGTGGAGCAACCATAATGTAAAAGAGTATTGTAAATGTATATACTCCTAATGTAAATAATATTAGGAATTTCTAGTCTATTGTAAATAGGAAACCTTAGTCCTATTAGACCACTCTGATATATACCCTAATCCTATTAGGACACTCTTCTATAAACACCCTATAAATATGAGTTTCTAATACTACAATATTAAGCAGTCAGAATATACAAACCCTAAATTTCTATTTCAATCTCTTTATGGTATCAGAGCAGTAAGATCCAAAAACCCTAAATTCTTGTTTCTCTCCCTCTAAATCCAAAATCATGGAAAACACTGCTCCAATTACCTCTCCCTTCACCGAAATCCCATACCCTGCTGTGGTCCCCAATAGCATCACGGCTGACATCACCCATGTGTCTAGCGCCACACATGACTCCTCAGTCCCCTCTATTACATCAGTTAGTCCTGTCATAATCATGTCTACACATACAGCCGATCCTTCATTTGTTACTACAGCCGATCCTTCACTTAGTTCTTCACTCTCCCTTTTACGTGTCAACTGTCCTACTCTCCTTACAACACCTAGTCCCACACCCATCACCTCCCATAAACACTCTCTATCTCACCTGGTCACTCTCCATCTAGCACTCGGTTCCTCACTCTCCCTCTCACCCGTCACTTATTCTACATAGACCCATCAATTTCCTACAGCACATGATCCCACACACTTCCTTCCCTACAGCGCCACACTACCACAAATACCACAATTTCCTATTTTTCCCACCCTGCCGACCAACACAATGCCCAATACACAATTAAATCCTCCATCAGGATCTGTACCCTCCCTCATTAATTCCCTAACTCATCCATCTTTCCTTAATCTCTCTCTGTTCTCCGCTCCTAGTATCACTCACCAGATTAATATTAAATTCGATAATTCTAATTATATTCTTTGACACTCTCAATTTCTCACAGTCCTTATAAGTTACAACCTGATCGGGTACGTTGATGATACTTTCCCTATTCCCACCCAATATTATTATTCTAGTGATGGCACCACAACCCTTAGCCTACTTTCTCACCCTGGCTCCGTACGGATCAATGCCTTCACTCTTGGACTAATGCAACCCTTACTTCAGACATAATCCAAAATGTCCATGATCTTCGTACTTCTCGGGATGTATGGTTGGCCTTGGAACAACATTACCTTGATCAGTCTAATGCAAATGACTTTACCTTCGCCTAAAGCTTCATCAACATACTAAAGCTGGCAAACCTATGGAACAATATCTTCGGGACTTCAAATCCATAGCTGATGCTCTTACTGTCATCAATTCACCTTTCTCCAGCAAAGACCTCATCTCATATGCCTTAGAAGGTCTGCCTACCAAGTATAAAATCTTCATCACCACGGTCACCAACACAAATATCGCTATTAACTTTGACAGTCTACGCACTAAGCTACTCCTCCAGGAACAACGCCTGAAGCATCTTCAGGTCCCTTCTCCGCTTTCTGACCCTCTTACAGCCTTTGCCACCACCACCACCTCTGGGGCTTCTCGTGGTCGTGGCAGGGATCATTCTGGTTATCGAAACCGTGGCCGGGGACATGGCTGCAATACTGGTCGTGGTGCCTCCTCCCAACATGGTTCAGGTACTAATCAATCCTCTTAGTTATCTCCTATATTTAATCGATCTGCTGATATTTCCCCTTATAGTCGTGAAGGTTAATTAGGACCACATCCTGGTGCATCCTTCATGTCATGTTGAATTTGTCACACCACCTATCACTTTGCCTTAACTTATCCTCATCAGTTCAATCATGTTTTTGTCTCTCATAACTTTCCAAAATCTTTTGCTACCATATCACTTGGTGAATTTAATGCCGCTCAGTGGTACCCTGATACAGCTGCCTCCGTTTAGATGACTCCTCAGTAAAATATACTTACTAACCTTACACTTTATTTTGGAAAAACCAAAATTTTGGTTGGTAATGGATAATTACTTGATATTAATAATGTTGGTTCTAGTTTCTTACACAACACCACCAAACCACTTCACCTTAAAAATATCCTGCATGTCCCATAATTATCTCACTGATACCAATTCTCCACCACCAACTCACATTGCGTCGCTACCTCCACCTTCGTTCTCTACCCCTGGACCTCTAATTTCCTCCCTGTCACTTAACCCATCCCACCAGTGTCTCTCCCCTTACCATATCCTTTATCTGTCCCCTCAGCCTCAACCTCAGCTTCTTCCAATCCCATTGTCATTCCCTCTCTAGAACCAACCGCTCCTTCTACCTTCACTTTTCCACTACCATCCCCTATACTGCACCATCTCTTTTTCCCTCGTTTTCTTTCTTTATTTTATTCACTAAGAAAAATTTTCCTCCTCTTCCATCCAATCAAAGCGATTTACTCTTTTAACTTTCCCTCAAAACAAATGCTTTTTTTGGAGGGACTATTCATCTGGGGATACGTAGGGGAAGAGAGAGAAAAGAGAATAAGAAAGAGAGGAGAGAGAAGAAAAGGAAAAAGAGAGAGGTCAAAGGAGAAGGAAGAGAACAAAAAAAAACACAAAGAAGAAGGGAGTGGAGGGGGAGGCTCATTTGATTCATTTTAGAGAGGGTGAGATTTTTCTCTCAGTTTCCTCTCCACCAAACAGCTTTTTCCCCTTTAGAAATTTCCATAAAAGCTCTATAAATCTCGTTCTATACAGAATTTCCGAAATCAAGAATCACACCAAAGTTTTTTTTCCTTACTCACAAAGAAAAAGAGCAAAGGAAAAGTTTTCTTTGAAATTTTCCTTTTAGCCAAACAAGATTCTTCTCCTATTTTCAATTTGCATAGGATTGTTCTCCCATTTTTCTCTAAAAAAGATGATACTTCTCTCTTTTTTGTTTGGTTTTGTCAAATTACTGAACTATCTTGATTTAAATGATGTGGTAAGGACAATAGTTATCCAAAATATTTTGTGTTCATTGTTAAATTACAAGCAAAAAGTTGTAAGTTAGCATCCCCCACCCCATAAACCCCCCCCCCCCCCCCCCCCCCCACACACACACACACATATATATATGGGCAATGATCCATTAACACCAAGTGTAAAACTTTTTAGTTCGTTGGATTAACTCAAATCCATATCAACATACGTATTTTCTCTTCTATCGGATTAAACAACCTAGCATCTCAATACGAATTACGTGCGTATTGATGTGCTTTTCTATCGGGTTATATGGACCTAACATGTTGATATGTTTTTCAATTGGATAAAACGAAATAATGAGATTAACAGAATAAAAAATAATAAAAATACTTTTCATCTTATAAATTGCATTGCTAGCATCGTCCTTTATCATTTCATAACATTATATTTTTGGGTTCGTAAAATACAGAGGAAGATGCTAGCAATGCAATTTAATGCCCGAACACGTATCCTCATAAGAATAAAAGTATTTTTATTATATTTTTCTGTTGTTCTCATTATTTCGTTTCATCTAATTGAAAAGCAGATCAACACATGCGTAGTACATATCGAGATACTAGATTCGTATAACCCGATAGAAAAGCATATTAATATGAGCGTAGCATGTATTGAGATGTTAGGTTGTTTAATATGATAAAAGAGTAGATCAACATGTACGTTAGCACGAGTTGAGATGCTACTATATATAAATAGTCAAAAAGTACCCAACAAAGTACGTTGAACATTCCCAAGCTAATTCAATAGTGAGAACTGAGACGCAATAGATCCATATTCAATAACTCTCTAATGACAATGAAATTATCAAAAAAGCATACTTTGCAATGATCTCTTAAAATATTTGTGTTTGTCTAAGGCCTACAATCCATATTCATTGAGGTGGTTCTTGAGAGATGCCACAATATACTCCTCATTTTGTTGCAATAACTATAGAAAGCTCTAGCAATAACAGAAAACCAAAATTAAATAATTGCTAGCATTAGCCTTGAATTATAACAAATGTATAGTATAAATCTCAGCTTGGTTCTACTAAAATTGAGTATGGCAAATTTAAAGTTTTTATTGTACCCTCATTTAAAAAAACACACACTTGATCCACATTGATACACTTTTCCATGATTTGTGAATTTATAATTCACTATGATAATAAAATTTTCAAATGCCCACCTAAAAATGGCAGTCACGATCATATATGTGCTGATAAAATCTTTAAGAATAGGTACTTTCACACTTGAAGGTATGCGAACAAACCACTACTCAAACATTCATTTCCAATGCCTAACCTTCAGTTGCTGCGAGGAGAAACATATTAATGAGTTACTATAGTTCTAAAGAGGAGCTCAACACCTAAAACCTTGTGAGTTATGATGACGTAGTATTAAAGTCCCATGTTGCAACATTGCTGCACTGCTCTAGTGGAGAGAACAAACCAACTTGAAGCAATGGAGGGAAAATATCCTAATAAATCCTCTTTCAGCTATCAAACTATTTAAAGAGCTCCCTTACAGTACACTTGAATTCCAAAAATTAATATGATTTGAATCATATTTCCTCCAAGGCTGTGTCCATGTTATCAAAATCAATTACTGTAACATATGATCTATTGATGCTCATTACATAAGAAAATATCACAGTTTGAAGACAAATAGATAATACTGCACCTATTAGAGAAAGAGACGCCAATCTATCAACCAATGCCAGCTAAATAAACTAAATAGTGAAATAAAAATTAATTTTCAAAAATCTAAGTAAATTCACCTTGTAAATTCAAATAAGGCTTGAAGATGAATGCATGGTATACTTGAGTGCAAAATAAGGTTCCCAATGGAGTTGGCAATTGAGAAAGAACTCAAAAAAATTGTAAATTCAACCTACAAAATGATTTAACACTAACAAACATGAGCATATGATAAAATTGTTAATGGAAGATGAAGTTTTTAAAGTCTCTTCAAAACTTTTTTACTACAAAAAGCTGATGATCAAAACAATTGGAATATTTAACTTATGCAAAATTAAACCCATGAGAACCCTACTGAACTCTGATCCACGGCATGGTGAAGGATTATTTTTTTTCTGTGTCACTCTTCGTAGTTTTTTAAGTTTCATTATTTGAATTTTTCTATAGAAAGTCAACCCTTGCCAATTGAGCTCTCAAATGCACTATGTACAATTTATGAGTGATATAATACCTATTTGGATTTATTTGGGCCTGATGAGACCTATTTACCGAAGAAGGTTGAGAAAGAGTTGGGAACAAAGATGCTTCACTTAAAAATGAGATGCAACGGTCTTGGTTCTGAGTGCGGAAAAGTATTGAAAACCATTGCACTCTATTTAGATATTACAGCTTTCCCTATGTTTTTTCTTTGGATTAATAAAATGATTTTATTACCACCCAAAAAATTATAATGTTGGAAGCAACCAGATGAAAACAAATTAAACAGTGAAAGTGTTCTCAAGAAAGCCCCAATTCAAATATAACTTCCTAAGTTAAGGGAGAAATCTTGGCATTAGACAAACAACTAAGTCTAAGTCTAATACAAAAACTGTTTTAGCAAAAGTATCAACCTCAGATATCATGCATACAAAATAAACTCAACTATTTCTCTTTCTCCAAATAGCATAAATAGCAACATTCCAAGAATTCCAGAGTAATAAAGCCTTTAAGCTTTTACTCTTGGCATGAACTCTCATCCTTGTGTTATAATAAAATGGAATGTCTTTTATTTCCCTTCCAATTATATCAGGAGCAACACTTGCCAACCTTAGCAATTCTTTAACAACATATAATATCATATTGGTAAGTTTTCTCTTCTAATTCATATGGAAAATTATATCTTACTACATGAAGAACAACAACTATGTTAATTAGAGATTTAGGCACTAAAATTTCTTTCCATGGGCTAAAGATATATACCAATAGACGATTAATTCAATTAGCAAAAGTCAATTCTTGGAAACGAAAATTGGAAAAGGATATAAAATAGTGAAAAATCAAATTGCCAGGGAAATGAATTCACTACATCATTAAATGAAAATTATAAATAAAAATCCCACCATACCTTGTCATGACATGTTTAAGCTGACTGATATCACACTTACATATATTTTAAGAGAAAGCAGATCTTAGGAAAAGGGAAAGAAATATTTGTTTGGAATTAACCTCTTTTATCTTTTACTCTTTCTCAACAGTAGTATTAGAACTATACAAATTTGCAAAATTCATCAGTGCAAACAACCCGGGTCTTCACAAAAATTAGTTAATGATATATACAAAATTAGAAATTTAAAAAGGAAAAAAAGGATAGACATGAACTCAGACCTTAAAGAATAAATGGAGAAGATAAAAATTAACCAACACTTTTTGAAAATGTAACAATCATGCTAAGGTTTGCATAAGAGTCTCTTAGACACTTCATTTCATTCTTTACTTCATAACCCACAGTAAGACAAATTGTTGACCCTTATCTAAATTTTAATAATGACAAAACACTACTCAAATTGTACTAACAGTTTTATCTAAGTGTTTTAAACGATAAAAGCATACAGCAAAGAATCAAGATGCAAGAACTCAACCCGTATCAAACACCAAGACGAGACAGAAAATATAGTATAGGCATAAGGTATTTGAACAAGTTGTAAATCTCTTATGTTCAAGTAACTAGCTTGTCCTACGGCTCTTCTTGTAAAAGCATTTCAACAAAACTATTTACTCAAACTTTTCTAAGTCAAAAACATTTCAAAACATGAAAAACTGGGTTGAAGGGCAACCCAGTCGATTGACTTCTTATTCCAGTAGACTGGGATATGGGACAGTATGTCCCTAGTTGATTGGGTGATCTATACCAGTCGACTGGTATCTCAGACATAATGTCCCCAGTTGACTGGTGCTTAGGACCCAATCGACTGGTACTCTTATACAGCCTTAAAAGTGAGATTTTTCACTTGACCTAGTCGATTGGTACTAAGACCCAATCGACTGGTAATTCAAAAAATATGACCGTTAAGGCGCCAGACTTGAGCATTTAATGCACTAAAACATACCAAGTCAGTACCAAACAGTCATATTAATTCAAGGCTATATAAACCCACTCCAATGAGCATTTAAGCACAGAGAATTAAACATTCAATTGAATTTTTGCTCATTAATAAACAAAAGCTTTGAAAGATTTATTGCTGAGCCATTCTTCAAGCTTTTCTTTAAAAGAGAGATATTGTTTATTTGTAAAAGCATTTATTGCTATCTCTCTACCACTTACTTTACAGCAACTCATATTTATTGTAAAGGGATTAACTTCTGCAAGGAAGAGATTAGCTTTTGAGAGGAAGAGTTAAGCTTCCAAGTGGAAGCGATTGTTTGTAAGGTTTGTACAACACCTGTGAAGTTGTACGACTAAGAGTTTTAGTGGATCATTTCAAAGAGGTTCCTTGAAGAGAGTGGACGTAGGGTCGAAACAAATCTGATATTGCTGAACCACTATAAACTGAGTTTGCACTTTCTATTCCTTAAACTCTTTTATTTAAAGCATATTACTTGTTTATACGTCTGTGCATTTAACTGTTTTTATAAACTTGCAAGTAATTAGTGAAAGTTTTTAAAAACCTAATTCACCCCCCTCTTGGGTTGGAACCATAGTCTACAATTAGTATCAGAGCCTCGTTCTCAATTTCAGGCTTAAAATCCTTGAGTTGATCCAATGGCATCGAATAGCTATTCTGGGGGATATTCCTACATTACTTCAATGGCTCCAAGTACAACTATTGGAAACATGATGAAAATCTTTATCGAATGACAAGATTATAATCTATGGAGAGTCAATGAGGAAGGACCTAGAATTCCTACAAAGGAAATAACTATTGGAGAAATCAATCACACAATGCCTAAACTCAAAATTGAGTTCAATGATGAGGATTGTAGAATGATGTCTCTCAATAATAGAGCCATAAGCATTTTACATTATGCTTTGGATATTTCAGAACATAATAAAATTTTCACATGTGTTTTGGCTAAAGAGATTTGGGATAAACTGCAAGTTACATATGAAGGAATTAGTGAGGTTAAAAAATCAAAAATCTATATGCTAGTATCCGAATATGAATCTTTTAAAATGTCTCCTAACGAAACAATTTCTCATTTGCACTCACGTTTCATAACAATTGTTAACGGTTTGAAGCTTCTTGGTAGGAACATTGAGGAGTTTGAACTAACTAAAAAAATCTTAAGGTCTTTGCCACCCACTTGGAAACCAAAGAAGACGGCCATTCAGGAGGCCAAGGTTCTCGGCAAACTTGATGTCGAAACACTTCTCAGATCATTATTGACATACGAGATGGAAGAAATGAATCCCATTGTCAATGATGATGAGAAGAAGAAAAAGGTGATTGCTCTCAAAGCCTCCACGAGCAACAAAGAAGAAGAAATAGAAGAAGAGATGGAGAGCAGCGAAGAAGATGGTGAGATGGCTTTAATCACCAAACGATTTCATAGATTCTTGAAGAAAAGCAAGAAACCATACATAAAGGATCCCACTTCAAGAAAGGAACCACTTGTGTGTTATCGATGCAAAAAGCTCGGTCACATCAAGGCCGATTGTACAGCTACAAGCAAACCATATAAGAACTTTTAAAAAAAAAAGTTATGATTGCAACCACTTGGAGTGATGACAAAGAAGAAGACTCCTCAGATAAAGAGATCGGATACAAGGAAATTGCCAACCTATGTCTTATGGTAATCGACGATGAAAATGAGATATCATCTTCTTCCTCTTCAAAAAATAACATTGTAAGTAGTAGTGAAGAATGGATAGAAGTCATAAATGAAATGCATGAAGAATTGAAGAAATTCGATTTTAGGAACACCATTCTTAAAAAAGAGGTGTCATCTCTTTCTAAAGAGATGGATGGTCTAAAAGAAGAAAAAGATAAACTATCTTCATTGCTTTATGATTCTCCTCAAGAATTTCTTAAAGATGAAAATGAAAACTTAAAGAAGAAGATAATAGAATTGAATGGTACGATATCTAGATTCATGCTTGGAAAAGAAAAGCTAGATGAATTGCTATCTTGCCAAAAATTAAGTGGAGGAAAATCCGGGTTAAGTTATTCTCTATTAGGCAAACAAAAATCAAAAGAGAGCTTATTCATAAAAGCATCATGTGTGAATGAAGCCTCTACTTCAAAGACCACTAGCAAGGTCAAAAGCATTCCCTCAATGAATGCTAGTAGGTCTAGAAATACTAACTCTAATGCATATACAAGAATGAAGCATCCTAGAAATACTCATGCTTATATGTATGCTCATTCAAGAAATGCTTGTACACATCCTAGGAATGACCATCATGAGCATCCTAGAAACAATATATATAATCAAAACTTGAACATTACACAAACATATCCTAGAAATTACTATCATGGTTATCCTAGAAATAATATACATATTCATAATAATGCAAGCATGTATCCTAGAAATCATCATCATATATTTCCTAGAAATGACATGCATGTTCATAACCCTCACAATAGAAACATGTATCCTAGGAATGCTTATCCAAAGAATTATAGACATGCACAACTAAGAACTCCTAGAAATTTCAATAACTATTATCCTAGGATTGTGCATCATCAATATGTCTATAGAACACCCTATGTTGTTAAGAAAGTATGGGTCCTAAAAAGAATCGTATTTTCTAGGACTAACCCCAAAGGACCCAAGAAATTTTGGGTACCTAAAAGTACAATTATGTATCCTTATGTGATGTAGATATGTCTCCACACTAAAGAAAAAAGTAACTGTTGGTACCTTGATAGTGGATGCTCAAAGCACATGATCGTTGATAGAAGTGTATTCAAAGAGCTAACTCTAAGAGATGACGGACATGTCACCATTGGAGGACAACACAAAAATAAAGATCATCGGGCATGGAAAAGTTGGTAATGATTTCTCAACCATAGATAATGTATTGCTAGTACAAGGCCTTAAGCCAAATCTACTAAGTATGAGTCAACTATGTGACAAAGGCAATAAAGTCATATTTGAAACCTCTCATTGTCTAGTTATAGACATCAAGAGTAACAAGATCAAGTTTGTTGGCCATAGACATGAAAATATCTATATAGTTAATTTAAATCTTTGCATTCGGAAAATGAAAAATATTTTCCCGTATTTAGTGAAAACCCATGGCTATGGCATAGAAGGCTTGGTCATGTGAACATGGATTTACTTAAAATCATTTCTAGAAAAGATTTGGTCATTGGACTTCCCAAAATCAATTTGAAAAAGATAAAGTATGTAATGCTTGTCAAATGGGAAAACAAACTAGGATTTCTTTTAAATCAAAGAATGTAGTCTCAACTACTAGACCATTGGAACTTTTGCATATGGACTTATTTGGTCCAATAAGTACCATTAGTTTAGGTGGCCATCAATATGCTCTTGTTATTGTTGATGACTATTCAAGATATACCTTTGTTATCTTTATTGCTTACAAGTATGAAACTTACAAAGGATTTGAAAACTTTTGCAAAAAGGTTCAAAATGAAAAAAGAATTTGTATTTCAAGCATTAGAAGTGATCATGGAAAAGAATTTGAAAACCAAAGCTTTTCAAAATTTTGTGATGAAAATGGAATTGATCACAACTTTTCAGCTCCTATAACTCCTTAACAAAATGGAGTTATTGAGAGGAAAAATAGAATTCTAGAAGAATTTGTAAGAACAATGCTTTGTGAAAAATAGCTTACCAAAATACTTTTGGGTGGAAGCGGTAAACATTTCTTGCTATATCTTGAATAGAATTTTAATTAGGCCTATGCTTAACAAAACTCCTTATGAATTATGAAATGGTAGAAAGCATAATATCTCCTATTTTCGTACCTTTGGTTGTAAATGTCTTATCCTAAATAACAATAAAACTAACTTGGGTAAATTTGACTCTAAGACCGATGAGGAGATATTCTTAGGATATTCAACCTCTAGTAAAGCTTATAGAGTCTTCAATAAGAGAACTCTAGTGGTAGAAGAATCTGTACATGTAGCTCTTGACGAGTCTAACCCAATTAGTAGTAGAGGAGTTTCTTTTAATGATGATGCAGATTTCATTCCAAGAACAGAGACACCTACTCCCATTGTTGACCCAAAGGAGAGCCCACTTAAAATGAATCAAGATATGAAAACTCTTAAATTGGACCAACCATCTACAAGTCAATAAGAGGATAGTCTTCTCAAAGATTGGAGGTATGTAAATTATCACCCAATCGATCAAGTGATTGGTGATCCTTCACAAGGGGTAAGAACTCATTCCTCTATTAGAAACATTTGCAAGTATGTAGCCTATTTATCTCAAATAGAACCTAAAACATTTGTAGAAGCTGAGAAGGATAATGATTGGATAATTGCCATGCAAGAAGAAATAAATCGATTTGAAAGAAATTATATATGGAAGCTAGTTCTAAGACCAAAGAATCATACAATAATAGGATCTAAATGGGTATTTAGAAATAAAATGGATGAAAATGGAATAGTGACTAGAAACAAGGCTAGACTAGTTGCTAAGGGATATAATCAAGAAAAAGGAATAGACTTTGATGAGACCTATGCTCCCGTAGCAAGATTAGAAGCTATTCGAATGTTATTAGCCTTTGCATGCTTTAATAAGTTTAAATTATTTCAAATGGATGTAAAAAGTGCTTTTTTAAATGGTTTTATAGAAGAAGAGGTATACGTTGAGCAACCTCTTGGATTTGAGAATCCTAGTATTCCAAATCATGTCTACAAGCTTTCTAAAGCTCTATATGGGTTGAAGCAAGCTCCAAGAGCATGGTATGAAAGCCTAAGTAAATTTTTGATTGACAACAACTTTATAAGAGGAAAAATAGACACAACCTTATTCACAAAAACTCACAAAAATGGCATTTTACTAGTCCAAATATATATTGATGATATTATATTTAGTGCTACTAATGAATCTATATGTCAAGAGTTTGCCAAGTGCATGCAAGGTGAATTTGAAATGACCATGATGGGAGAGCTTACCTACTTTCTTGGACTTCAAATCAAACAATTGAAAGAAGGCATCTTTATCAATCAATCAAAATACACCAAGAACTTACTAAAGAGGTTTGGGATAGAAAGCACAAAGTCACTTCGTACTCCTATGAGCACATCTACAAAGTTTGATCTTGATGAAGGAGGTAAATGTGTAGACACTAAATATTATAGAAGCATGATAAGAGCTTTACTTTATTTAACTGCAAGTAGACCTGATATAATATTCAGTGTATGCATGTGTGCTAGAATTTAGCCTAATCCTAAGGAATCACATGTAATTATAGTAAAAAGAATCCTCGATATCTACAAGGAACTCAAACCTTAGGATTATGGTACTCTAGAGATTCATCTCTTGAGCTTGTAGGATATTCAGATGCTGACTTTGTGGGGTGTAGTGATAGGTGCTTAAATATTAATATTTAAGCCCCCTTATTTACATTTGTTAAGTCATTAGTTATGTTAATTTAGTCCATTTTACTTCATTTCTGTGTTTCACATGTTTTTATAGGGTATTGGATAAAAAGAAGCATTTTTGGCACCTAAAGGAAGAAATCTAGAAATCTTAGAGCAGCTACTAGCAAAAGTGCAATCGAGCGTACTATTGGGTGTGATCGAGTGCATAAGCGCTCGTGCGCACACAAGAAGGATCGAGCACAGCCTTCCGATCGAGCGCACAATGCATGCGATCGAGCGCACATATACGGGCTTGAACAGTAAAATGGCATAACCAGTTTTGGAAATTGAGGAGGTTTTATGTTTTAGGAAGTTTAGGGTTTCCTGAGTCTTCTAAGGTTATTCAACCCTTATAAATACACCTGTAAACACACACAAAGGACATCACTTCTTTTATCTTTTGCTTAGCTCGGAGTTGTAAGCTTTGGAGAGGATTGACAACCTGTCTCCATAGTATTCTTCGGGTTTTATAGTTTATGTTTAGTTTATGCTATGATGTTTATCTTAGACAGCATGTGTAACTAACTCTTTATAGGGCTCGATTGAAGCCCTAGTTATGCTTTCCCATATATACATTCATTGATTATCTTTGCAATAGCCTTGATTATGATGCTTAACTTGATTAATGCCTGTGTTTATTTACATTCCTCATATGTCTATGTCTGATCAATATGTGCATGTGGTATGGATTAGTTAGTTAGACCAATTTGGATGACCGAGTCCTGGGCCTAACAATAGTAACAAAAGATATCCACACCAGATTCTTGGATTAATCAACATGGGAAACCGGGAGTAGATACCATGCCCTAGGTCTCATGTGGTTGTCGATTTCCGTAAATCTTATGCTTTCTTAAGGAACAACTCAGTACATACCATGCTGAACCCCTTAGGAAAGAAAAGAGTTAGAGTAGATACCATGCCTAACTCGGTGCTTAGGGAAATCAATAGCTTAAGAAGTAGATACCATACCCTTAGGTTGGCAACCATTAGGTATTCATAGGAAGGCTAGTGCATTGACCTATTACTTATTGGGAGAGTATGACTAGTGGTGGATATCAAAGCCCTATGTCTCATTATTATTAATTCACATTCACCAGTTATTTTGATTTTCTTTTATTAAGAAACTGATTCTAAAACGAAATTCACCAATCCCTGTGGAAATGATCTCGCACTTGCACACTATGCTACCATTGACCTTGTGCACTTGCAAGTAAAACTGTACGGTTATTTACTTATTTATTTATGTAGATAAACGCGTAAAATTTTTTTGGCGCCATTGCCGGGGATTGCGCTAAATTTCCTTTTAGAATTACTTTCATTTAGTTTAATCATCATTTTTCTATTTTACTTTAAATTTTCTAAAAAAAATTAGTTTCTGTTTTTCACCTTTATTTTTATTTTCATCAAACCCTAATCAATTTCCGTTATGTTTTAGGCACATCAAACCCTAATCGCACTTTCTATGATACTTGCAATCGAGCGCACCCTCTTGTGCGATCGAGCACAATTAGGGCAGAGAGTTACCCGAGCAGCAGAGTTGAACTGCTGCACTGAAGTTGGTTTACCTGATTTATACACGGACTTCGATCCCGACATCCAAAATTCTTTCCCCTCGATCCCGAGCTTGAGCGGACCATCCGACAAAGGCTTAGGAACAACTTCAAGGAGAACGAAGAAGAATTCGACAATGAAGCACCAATGGAGGAACAGCTCGAAAACTAGCAACCACCTGCACGAGTACCGATAAAGCAATCCTTCATCCCACGGAACATTGATCAGTCATCATGTATTGCATATCAACCTGAGGCGGCTGGAAACTATTACATATCTCCGCAAATATTGAATGCTTTGACTCACTTTAGGGGTACTCCTAATGAGGATCCACACTTGCACCTTCGAGAATTTTTCGATCTTTGCAAGTTCCAGCACATCCAAGGCTTAGACCAAGAAGGAATAAGGTTAATTCTTTTCTCTTTTTCCTTAAAAGATAATGCTAAATTACGGTATAATTCTTTGCCTGCAGTTTCTATCCACACTTGGGAGGAGTTGGCTAGCAAATTCCTAAGGAAGTTTTTCCCAGCCCAAAAGACGAGGCAAATGAGGAAGGAGATTCAGTCCTTCCAACAAAAGGATGGGGACCTCTTCTTCAAAGTGTGGGGACACTTCAATGAGCTGCTACTCAAATGCCCACATCACAACCTACCTCAAAATGAACTGGTACAAGCTTTTTATGAAGGTTTGAGTAATACTAACAAAAATATTGTTGATTCAGGTTGTGGAGGAGTGTTGATGGAGAAAAGCAGCGAAGAAGCTATAGAGCTCTTCGAAACCCTAAGCGAACAAACTCAGCAGTTCTCCTTTCGAGGTAGACATGTAACCAAGAGTAAGGGTATGTATGAGGTAAATTTAAATGGAGGATCTTCTCCTCAAATAGCTGCTGTGGAGAGGAAACTAGACCTGTAGGTTAAAGCTGTGGCTGCTCAGAATGCCTCATCTAGCCTATCAGCTACACCACTCTAGGTATGTGCGATATGTTCCCAATTTGATCATAATACTAATACTTGTCCTTTGTATTAATCTGCAGATCCGGAACAAGCCAATTACGTGGGACCTAACAACTATCCACCAAAGAACAACCCATATGCAAACACTTACAACTCTGGATGGCGAAACCACCCGAATTTCTCTTGGAACAATCAAAATACCCTTAACAAGCAAGGGCAGCAATGAAACTCCCAACCCGCAGCCCATACTGCTCCCGAACCAAAGAAGAATGACCTCGAAAGTTTTGTGAGACAATTGGCCACTCAGCAGCAGCAATTAATGACCTCACAAGATCAGTTCATGGCGTATGAAAGATAATTCCAGACTGAACTAAGACAAACTACAACAAAGCATAAACAAGCTATCCAATGGCTAGAGGTACAAATAGGACAACTTGCTAAAGAGCTAAGTGGTAGAAAACAAGGTAAGCTTCCAGCTCAAACACTACCCAACCTGGGGGGGCATCAACAACTGAAGGCTGTCATAACCTTGAGAAATGGCAAAGTTATAGGGTCCGACGAGTCTGCAACAACATCCAAAGAGAAACCATCGGCATCAAGGGTAAGTGAAACGGAGAAGGTGAATACTCCACCCTTCCCGCAAAGGTTAGTAAAACAAAAGAAAGACAATAAACTGATTGATATTTTTGAAACCTTGCGGAAAGTTGAAATTAACATTCCTTTATTAGATGCAATTCACCAATACCTACCTATGTTAAGTTCCTAAAAGATTGTTGCACTCATAAGAGAAAGTTTCAAGAGTATGAAACAGTAGCATTAACTGAAGAAGTAAGTGTTGTGCTATTAAGAAAACTCCCACCAAAACTGAAAGATCCGGGTAGTTTTACTATTCCCTGTAGAATAGGTGATCAACTGTTTGAGAAAGCATTATTAGACTTAGGAGCGGGTGTAAACTTATTACCATACACGGTATTCGAAACCCTAGGTTTGGGGGAGCTACAACTGACTTCCATTACCTTACAGTTGGCAGATAGGAGTATTAAAAGACCTAGGGGTATTCTTAAGGACGTCCTGGTAAAGGTTGGTGAGTTCATTTTACCTGCTAATTTCATTGTGCTAGATATGAAGGAATGCCATATGCCATTACCCCTACCCACCATATTAGGGAGACTCTTTATGAAAACTGCCGATACTAAGATTTGTGTGAAAAAAGGGCATAGTGAGTATGAAAATCAATGGTGAGAAAATAGAATTTAAAATATTTGATGCATTAAAACTACCTCAAGATGATTTGGAATGCTTTAATGTATGTATGATACAAAATTTTGTCGAGCAAACTTTTCAGGTCCAACATATTGATCCATCGGAGACCACTCTCACCCATGGCTTTACAGAAGAGGATATTAAGCAAGAACTTGAAGATATGAC